>CANTUR010000049.1:6652500-11652500 GCA_947683625.1 Mallotus nudiflorus | reverse complement strand
TATTCTAAGAGGATTTTTCTCAAAATAAACCTCTTTTTGTTATGATAATTCATATTTTGCAAGGTCAGAGCATAACTTAATGACCCAATGATCAATTTTGCACACTAGTGGGGTCAGTTGGGTGTTTTAAGGTTGCACACTTTAGAGGTGTTACAAATGAGCAGACTCTAGTCATCTCGGGGATTTGTTTCATCATTAGACCTTCTTGGGGATAGTCAAATTTGAGGTATGACACAATGCATTAACTTTTGAGCTCATTACATCATTAGTTTCAAACAAAGAAAAATTATAAAGATCATTATCAATAGTATCTTCAAACAGGATGTCATCATGCTTAATTCGAGGATGACAACAACTTGGGCATAATTGAGGGTATTATTCTTAGATTCTGGCTCCAGATTTTTCATCAGCTCATTAATGTTAGTTTCAATGACCATATCTAGTAAGTGCTTTCCTTTGAGGGTATCATTGAAGATCTTGAATCCTGCTTTCTCGATTTCAATACTTACCCACTTCTCAACTTGTCCTTGGTAGATTCGAGTTGAGCTTTTAGCCATAAAAGAGATTGACTTCTTAGTCCTAGTGTCTTTTTTAGGATCATATCCTAGACCGTTTCTATTGGTTTGTCCTTAAAAATCAAGGAATTCTGTGACCCCTAATGTACCTTTCTCCTAATCCCATTCCAGGTAAGTATTGCATATTGTTCATTATAGTAGTGACTTTAGGATCAACATGACTATCATTAATTACAGAAACCTGAAATCCTGGTGGGACCACATTCAGGAAGTTAATAACATTATTTTTTTAGCGGGGATGGTAATGACTTTTCCATTCAATGGGAACTTGATCTTTTGATGCACAATGGAGGGTATGCCCCCTATTGGGTGGAACTAAGGTCTTCCTAGCAATAGGGAAAAATTTGGAGGAATGTCTAAAATGATAAATTCTATTACTAATTCAATATCACATTATAACTATTGTTTTGAAAATCCTAATGATTGGCTTTTTTGAATCATCATAAGCTTGTATGACCATATTGGATTCTTCTAGGTTTTCAACATTCATTCTAAATTTATATACTAGCCTCAAGTGGCAAACATTAATAGTAGATTCTTCATCCACCATAATGATTGAGTTTTCTTAGACCTAACGATCGCTTGTATGAAGAGAAGGCAGTTGTGCACCCTTCCTCTGAGGGCAAATCTTAATCTGAAAAGGTGATTGTATTGGAAGGCACTTTCATTAGATAGGCTATCATCTCATAAGGTAAGGCATAAGTGAAAATCTTTATTTCATCTAGTGCTCTGACTAGGGCATCCCTATGCTTGTTAGTGGCCATGAGTAGGTCCCAAATACTAGCTTCTACCTTAGTCTTCTTAAGTTATTTAAGGACAATGTTATCCTCTTTGACTGGAGCTTCATTACTTGTCACTTCTTTTCCTTTAAGAGATCTTTCTCTTTCTGGAGAGGTTAATATACTCGCCCGCTACAAGTTACATGATTGATTGCTAGTGAGGGCTTATTAACTACATGCTCATCTACTTTTGTACTGCTATTCTAGTCCCAAATAATGATTTTAGGATCATCAGAGCCATACTATATGTCGATCCCCATGACTTGTAAATTCTAAAGTTGAACAGCATTGACTACCCCATTTTCATTGTCAAACTCCTTTCCCCATCCTAAGGATACTATGTCTTCTAAGTGAATGTGAGTAGTAGGGGGTGCTGTGTACTTGGCTTTGTAGTCAAACTTTCTAGATGGCTGGCCTAGTAAATCCCATACTTCATAGTCACCATTGAGATTTTTGCCTATGTCTACTTCTTGTGAGTAAGGGCAATCAATCACATCACTGTTCATAGGAAGAGTTGTATCCCTGGCTCTTTTTTGCATCATCAAGTGAGGAAGGAGTTTTTAGGGCATCAGAATATATTCAAAGGTGGAAGGGCATTGTTTATTTTTACTAGAGTCATAAGGTTCAAGAATAAGGCCTGAAAATTTATCTCATAAGATCATCAAAAGTTCTTTCTTTTATTTTTCATAGAGCTTATCTTTGGTTTCTTGGATGCTTTAGATCGATTGTTCAACAAGAGCTTCTAGTAGTGATGTGAATCCAAGTTCAAAGCCTAAAGAGATCCAAGATCCATTAATAGTACAAAAAATCCCAATCACAAGGTCTAAATCCAAGAAGCTTCAAGAAGCCATATTGGGTTTAATTAGGGACATTTGGAAAGCCCAAGAATTTCAACCCAATAAAGCATCCATGGAGGCCCAAGGAATAATATTTAACTTGTTTTTGTGTTAATAGCAATTAGGGTTACATGTAACCACCATATACAAGTTAATGAGGTAATTAATACCAAGTAATGGCTATTAATGTGGGTAGTGGTTATTAAGAGTTAATGGGGTAATTAATACCAAGTAATGGCTATTAATGTGGGTAGTGGTTATTAAGGCCATTTAAGAGGAAAAGTAGTCCTATGTGTGTGAGTCTATTTTAGTAGTGTGTGCATGGACTTGTACTCTATATAAACAAGTTCGTTTCTTTCTTTTGGAGCATGATTGAATTTGATATATGAATTATAACTTTGTTTGAGTTTTATTGTGAGGAATTTTGTCTTTAATTTCTCGCATGAACTTTGTGACTTATCAAGCTTTATTCTAGCTTGTGGTGTCAAAATCTAAATCTTTGTTTTCTTGTTATTTATCAAACTTTGTTATTTATGGCATAAGAGGAAATTCAAAGTCTATCTTAGTATCTTTATCCTTGTTGGTAAAGGGGTTAAGTAGAATCTCTCTTCTTACTTCAATCTTTGAATGATCCGAATTTGTGGATTAAATTTGTAATTTCTAGTTTACTTCTAATTCAACTTATCATAGTATTCTTGCTATTGGGGAGTTAATTGATGAAACCTACAATTCCATCATAAGTGGTATCAGAGCATTGGCTCAAGATTGAGGTTTACGTATCCAAAACTATCTTTTAGTTCTCAATATCTTGTGTTCATCTTATATTTTGCACCTTTCTTGCTATCTATTGTTCTTGTTATTTTTTTTATCTTTATTCTTCTTATCTCAAGATTTTGTTTGCAAATATCAAAAAAAAAAGTTGTTATCTTTGAGATTTTTGTGATACCTTTCAATTCGTGCATATATCAAAAAAAAAAAAAGAAATTCGTCCATAGAAAAAATATATGTTATCTTTGATATTTTTGTGTTAGATCTCAGTTTACATTAAAAAAAATTGACTCTTCATATTCCATTGAGATCTATCTTTATAATTCTGTCTCTTTGTGTTCTTTGATGATCTATCTTTGTTTTTCATTTCTATTAGCCTATTTGTTATAAATTGTTCATTTCTTTAAGCCTACCTTGTTATTTTCTTGTTAGCCTACCTTATTTTTTTTTATCATTGATTACTACATTCTTGAATTTTGTTTGATTGAGAAACTTAGTTCATCTAAGAAATCTAAAGGCAAATTTGAGAGGTAAAAGGCAAGAGTGTGAGATCATTAGAGAAAAAGCCAAAATTGAGTGTAAACACGAGTGGTATACATCAATTTTGAGTGAAACACATGAGGGAGTGTTGTGAGATTATTTCTTTCTATTTTCTTTTTTTTTAAATTTTAAGTTTTACAATCATGTCAAAAGACACAAGTTCTTCTTCTACAAATGATCATGTGATTCAAGCTATGTAACAACAATTTGAAAGAATGTTTAACATGATGGCGGGAGTCAATGAGAAATTGGAGAGGCATGATGGCATCCTTAACCAATTACAAGGACAGCCTAGACAAAGGAGACATCCACCAATTGACCAAGAGGACTATGAAGGAGAGGATGAATTGGATGATGATCAAGTCACCTCGGTGGGACAACAAATCGATCCTAGGAGACAAGCTAGGAGGGAACATCCTAATGATGATGTTGATCACAACCTTGGAAGTATCAAAATGAAGATTCCTTCATTCCAAGGAAGAAATGATCTAGATGTGTACTTTGAATGGGAGAGGAAAGTGGAACTCATCTTTGAATGTCACAATTATTTGGAGGAGAAAAAGGTAAAACTTGTCGCTGTTGAGTTTAATGATTATGCAATTGTTTGGTGGGAGCAATTTTGCAAGGAAAGACGTAGATATGGAGAAAGACCCGTGGAGTCTTGGATGGAAATGAAGCAAATCATGAGAAAGAGGTTTGTTCCAAGCCACTACTATAGAGAGCTTCATCAAAGGTTACAAACTCTAATTCAAGGATCCATGAGTGTGGAGGAGTATCACAAGGAAATGGAGAAGGCTATGATTAGAGCAAATGTGGTAGAAGATTGTGAAGCTACCATGGCAAGGTTCTTGAGAGGGCTAAACAAAAACATTGCTGATGTTGTTGATTTGCAACATTATGTGGAGATTGAAGATATGGTGAATTTGGCCATGAAAGTGGAAAGGCAATTGAAAGGAAAGAGGTATGATTCTAAACCAAATGTGGGTTCTTCTTCTTCTTGGAAAACTTCTTGAGGGAAAAAGGATGATAAACCTTTTAATAAGTCAAAAGTGGAAGAAACTAAACCTAAAATTGACTTGGGTAATAAGAGAAAGGGTGAGAATCAACCAGCCCAAACTAGGGGAATCAAATATTTTAAGTGTTTAGGTCATGGGCACATTGCTAAGGAATGTCCAAATAAGAAAGATATGATTCTAAGGGATGGTGATATTGAGTCAAAGAGTGAGGGGGATAGTGATGATGATATGCCTTATTTAGAAGATTATAGTGATGTTGAATGTGCTAAGGGAGATAATCTTGTTGTTTAAAGAACATTGAGTTTGCAAAATAAACATGATGTCCATAGGGAGCAAAGGGAAAATTTGTTTCATACTCATTATTTGATTTCTAACAAGTTGTGCAACATGATTGTGAATAGTGGAAGTTGTACTAATGTAGCAAGCACTTTGCTAGTGGAGAAATTGAAGTTGCTTACTACCAAGCACCCTAAGACCATACAAGTTGTAATGGCTTAATGAAAGTGGAGTTGTAAAGGTAAATAAGCAAGTTCTAGTTTCTTTTCAAATTGGTAGATATAAGGATGAGGTGTTGTGTGATGTGTTACCAATGTTGGCCGGACATATGCTATTAGGGAGACCGTGGCAATATGATAGAAGGGCTAATCATGATGGATTCAAAAATATGTATACTTTGACTATGGATGGAAAAAGGTTTAACCTTGGACCATTAACTCCAAAATAGATTTTTGAAGACCAAATGTGCATCAAGCAACAATATGAAGAAATGGGTTCTTCATTGGGAAATTCTTTGGGAAGGGAAACCTTTGAGAGTAAAGAAAAAGGTGAGATGAGTGAACCTAAAAACTCCAATTCTCTTGACCAAAATGGGAAACACATGGAGAGAGAAAACAAGGAAGGTTCAAATGAAAGAAAAATGAGTGTTTATGCAAAAATGAGTGATGTGAAGGAAGCTATACTTTTGACGCAACACATACTTGTACTTATGTACAAGGAGATTTTGCATATTTCTAACAAAATAACCAATGGTTTGCCTAGTGTTGTTGTTGATCTTTTGCAGGTTGAAGAAATTCCAAATAGTTTGCCACCTAAAAGAGGCATTGAGCACCAAATTGATTTCATACCCGGAGCAAGCATTCCAAATACTGGCATATAGATGTAATCCGAAGGAGACCAAGGAAATCCAAAAGCAAGTGAGTGAGCTTATGGAGAAGGGTTATGTTTGTGAAAGTATGAGTCTATGTTCTGTACCCGTCTTGTTAGTGCCTAAGAAAGATAGAACTTGGAGGATGTGTATTGATTGTCATGCCATCAACAAAATCATGATGAAGTATAGACATCCCATTCCTAGGCTAGATTACATGTTAGATGAATTGCATGGTTCATATTTGTTTTCAAAAATTGATTTGAAATATGGTTATCATCAAATTAGAATGAGAGAAGGTGATGAATGGAAAACAACTTTTAAAACTAAACATGGTTTATATGAGTGGTTAGTAATGCCTTTTGGTTTAATTAATGCACCAAGCACTTTCATGAGATTGATGAATCATGTTTTAAGAGCATTCATAGGCAAATTTGTTGTTGTCTATTTTGATGATAACTTGGTTTATAGAAAAAATTTAGATGAGCATGTACAACATTTGACTTGTGTTTTTGATGTGCTTGGAGAAGAGAAGTTGTATGCTAATCTAAAGAAATGTTGTTTTTGCACTAATGAAATTACTTTTTCTTGGATATATTTTCAATGATAAGGGCATTCATGTTTATCAAGAAAAGGTAAAAATAATTAGAGAATGGCCAACACCCACAAGTGTAAGTGATGCAAGAAGCTTTCATGGTTTAGCTAGCTTTTATAGAAGGTTCATTAAAACATTTTCTACCATAGCTGCACCTTTAACTGAATGCATCAAAAAGAATGTTGGTTTTAAGTGGGGAATTGAACAAGATGAGACTTTTAACTTGCTAAAAGATAAATTAAGTTCTGCACCCTTGTTATCTTTATGAAATTTTACTAAACCTTTTGAGATTGAGTGTGATGCAAGTGGCATAGGTATTGGAGGAGGTTTTATGTAAGAAGGCAAGCCCATAGCATTCTTTAGCGAAAAGCTAAGTGGAACAAGTCTAAACTACCCTACATATGACAAGGAGTTCTATGCATTGGTGAGGGTTCTAAGGACATGGCAGCATTACCTTAGTTACAAAGAATTTATAATTCACACTGACTATGAGTCCTTGAAGTATCTCAAAGGACAAGGAAAGCTCAACAAGAGACATAAAAAATGGGTGGAATTCATTGAATCCTTTTCGTACATCATTAAGTACAAGCAAGGGAAAGAAAATGTGGTGGCTAATGCATTGTCAAGAAGGTATGCCTTGATCTCTAAACTTGATGCAAAATTATTAGGATTTGAATACATCAAAGATCTTTATTATAATGATCCTGATTTTGCTAATGTTTATAGGGCATGTGAGAAAGGGGGTTTTGATAAGTTCTATAAGTTTGATGGTTTTCTTTTTTAGGAAAACAAATTGTGTGTGCCACAAAGTTCTTTGAGAGAGGCACATAGCGGAGGTTTAATGGGGCATTTTAGGATTAAGAAAACTTTGGATGTGTTGGGTGACCATTTCTTTTGGCCACACATGAAAAGGGATGTTTAGAGAATTTATGAGAAATGCATTACTTACAAAAAAGCTAAATCCAAAGCAATGCCTCATGGTTTGTATACACCTCTTACCATACCAAATGAACCTTGGGTAGACATTTCTATGGATTTTATTTTAGGATTACCTAGGTCCAAGGGAGGAAGAGATTCCATTTTTATTGTTATGGACAGTTTTAGCAAAATGGCACAATTCATTCCATGTCACAAGACAGATGATGCAACCCATATTGCCAATCTATTCTTCAAAGAGATTGTAAGGCTACATGGAGTGCCAAGGACCATTGTGAGTGATAGGGATGTCAAATTCCTAAGTCACTTTTGGAACACTCTTTAGGGAAAGATGGGGATAAAGCTTTTGTATTCTACAACTTGTCATCCACAAACGGATGGACAAACGGAGGTGGCCAATAGGACACTTTCAACACTTTTTAGGGTTGTCATCCAAAGAAATCTGAAGAATTGGGAAGAATGTTTGCCACATATGGAATTTGCTTACAATAGGAGTGTGAATGGTTTAACAAATTGCTCACCATTTGAAGTGGTGTATGGATTCAACCCATTGACTCCATTAGATTTGCTACCATTGCCATTGGACAAAGCTAATCTAGAGGGGAAACAAAAAGCTGAGTTCATCAAGACTTTACATGAGAAGGTGCGTGCAAACATTGAGAAGAAGACGCTCCAATATGAAAAGCAACACAACAAAGGGAGGAAGCAAGTCATTTTTGAGCCCGGAGATTGGGTGTGGGTGCACTTGAGGAAGGAAATATTTCCTAACCAAAGGAAATCAAAGCATATGCCAAGAGGATATGGTCCTTTTGAAGTGCTTCAACACATCAACAACAATGCCTATAAGCTAGAACTTCCAAGTGAGTATAGCAATGTTAGTGCTACTTTCAATGTTAGTGACTTGTCTTTGTTTGATGTAGGTGATAAAGATGATGGAGCTGATTTGAGGACAAATCCTTTTGAAGAAAGGGGGAATGATGTGAATCCAAGTTCAAAGCCTAAAGAGATCCAAGATCCATTAATAGTACAAGAAGGCCCAATCACAAGGTCCAAATCCAAGAAGCTTTAAGAAGCCATATTAGGTTTAATTAGGGACATTTGGAAAGCCCAAGAATTTCAACCCAATAAAGCATCCATGGAGGCCCAAGGAATAATATTTAACTTGTTTTTGTGTTAATAGTAATTAGGGTTACATGTAGCCACCATATACAAGCTAATGAGGTAATTAATACCAAGTAATGGCTATTAATGTGGGTAGTGGTTATTAAGAGTTAATAGGGTAACTAATACCAAGTAATGGCTATTAATGTGGGTAGTGGTTTTTATGTCCATTTAAGAGGAAAAGTAATCCTATGTGTGTGAGTCTATTTTAGTAGTGTGTGCATGGACTTGTACTCTATATAAACAAGTCATTTTCTTTCTTTTGGAGCATGATTGAATTTGATATATGAATTATAACTTTGTTTGAGTTTTATTGTGAGGAATTTTGTCTTTAATTTCTCGCATGAACTTTGTGACTTATCAAGCTTTATTCTAGCTTATGGTGTTAAAATCTAAATATTTGTTTTCTTGTTATTTATAAAACTTTCTTGTTTGTGGCATAAGAGGAAATTCAAAGTCTATCTTAGTATCTTTATCCTTGTTGGTAAAGGGGTTAAGTAGCATCTCTCTTCTTACTTCAATCTTTGAACGATCCGAATTTGTGGATTAAATTGGTAATTTCTAGTTTTCTTCTAATTCAACTTATCATAGTATTCTTGCTATTGGGGAGTTAATTGATGAAACCTGCAATTCCCATCAAGTAGGTTAGAGGAATTATGCTAATGTTTATAGGAGGCATTTTTCAATAATTTGGGAGAGGACTAATCTTAATGCTGGGTCATCAATTTTTCCAGAGTCAATGAGGTATTGGATTGGATTATTAAGGGTTCTACATGCATCAGTAGTGTGATTGGGCATATGGTGAAAGTGGTAAAATAGGTTTTGGTCAATCTGAGGAGGCAATGCATTTGGAAGAGGCTTGGGCTCTCGAGGTTATAAGAGGTTATTTTGTTAAAGTCTCTGAAGTACTTTGGATAGTGGAAGGTTGAAGCTTCAAAATTTTCTTGGTAGTTTGCTAGCATGAATAGATGGTGGGCTGTGAGTGTTGGGTTGGATCAAGTTTATTTCTGTGGCTCAGGTGAAGTTATTTTGGGCATTCGTTAGGTATTGCGGTGGAAGGTGTTTCTAGCTTATTGAGGCTCCTCATCTTCAATTCTAATCCCAGCCTAATGGAGAGCTCTAAAGTTAGGATAATGGGTAAAGATCATCTACTTTCTAAAGTGTGGTAATGCTCCTTTGATTATAAATTCTATTTGTTCATTTTAGGAGGATGGTTCCTCATTTCGACTGCTTTACTTTACCATCTTGTGACATAATTAAAGAAAGCTTCACTGGGTTTCTATCTTGTGGTCTTAAGATCTCTAAAAGTGATATCTGACTATGTGTTATATTCATGCTACTTAATGAATTTTTGAGTTAGCAATAGCAAGTCATTTTTAATTTTGTCTTTAAGGTCAAAGAACCATGCTCTTGACCCTTCCTCTAATGATGTAAAGAAGAATAAAACAATATGTGATTCTGTAAGCATTATAGCAGCCATGAAGGTGGCATATTGCCTTAGATGGACCCTTGGATCCTTAATCCCATCAAACTTAATAAAATTTGGTAATTTAAAATCGTATGGAAGTGGTTCATCTTTAAATAATGCCAAATCAGTGAAGCTTTAGAGCCTTGAGCCTCCTTGTCTTTAAAGACAAATTCCAACTGAGCCATTTTGTTAGCTAGTAATTTAACCTCCCTTATTGATTCAATCTTGGTCATGTCAATAATATTTGTAGCTTTTGGTGCATTTTTGAGATCCTGGTAGTAGTCATTGTCATCATTAGCTTGAACTGGAGTGCGAGGAATTCCCTTTGCCTTATCTACCTTCAGGTGAATAGATGTAGAAGCTCCATTCGGTGGTGTATTATTCCCATCTCGGGCATTTCTAGCTTTGATTTGGGCTTGGAGGATTTTGGCTATGGTACCATCAATGAGTAATTTTTTGATCCCTTCTTTTAGTTTGTCTTCAAATTATTGACAGGAAGTATCTTCTTGCTCACTCATATTTGAATGTTTTATTCTTGCACATTTATTAACATTAACTAAATGATTGATGCATAATGTGTGCCTACAAAAGAAAAGGGTGAGCATGTATACATGGAGTGGATTTAAAATTCTACAATGAAAGATGATTTTTTCTGTAAGAAATAATGGTTAGTGTATGCTATCGAAATGTATGTTATGTATGCATGATTAATCTAGAAAGGTGGTTAGTTTTTCCTGCACAGTGAACAAACCAATCACAAGCAAGCTCTCGCTTCAAACCTTATTTCTCTATAAGGTCATTCAATCTCTTCCCTAGGTAGGTTTTGACCCAATAATGATCGGGGGACTACGGTTCTACTTTCAAAACTAGCCTATTTTGATTTATATTGATTAGAACTAAAAGGTAAGCTAAGGAATGATGCCAAAATGTACTTGAGGTAACCATATGATGTCAATATGGGGGTTAATTGTTGGGCTTTGAATGATGTCCAACGCCTATATGTGCCCGTATGCATAGGGCCAACATTAATCAAAAGGAGTCCAGGATCTTGCCCCCTATATTGATATTTGATATGTTTACCAGGAGTCATAAAGGATCATTTGATAGTTTATAGTTTGATTTTGTCGGCTTAAAGGTCCACAATCTAGTTGAATTCCTAACCTGTTCATTTGATTTGATAAGAATAAATGGACAATGTCTTATAAGTTCTATCGACGAGGAATGTCATTATTCTATTCAAGTTGAGGTACATGATTCTTATCATTCCTCATGCTTCAAGCTTGCACAAAGTAGATGAGAATCACATGGATCTTAGTATAAACATTCTATGAAAACTGACATTACAACATCATTTGATAATAAATATTATGAGAGTCATGTCATTTGTAAATGTCAAGTCAAACGGACAACATTAAGATGAGATGGCATACAAAGCTTGGTTGAATCCTAGTGGAAGTTACTACCGGTTTATCTACATGGCTGAGTTAGGGTTAAAGGCTAAGGATTCCTTTAGTGAGAATGCTCCCATATGACTAGGGTTATAGATCCAATCACCCCCCTTTAGGACTTGGGTTACAAACTGTGGTCAAATGAGCTCGGTGAATGCATAAGTAAAGGCTAAAGGTGATGATACCTATCTTCATCACCCCATGACTCGAGTAGAATCATAGTGCCAATTTTATTCAGTATTATTGAGTGTTTAGGGACCATTGGTGCACGTGTGATATGTAGTACAAATGCATTAGTGAGGGGGCCTATACAATTAGTATTGCATAATAAGAAATAGTCATTTTTGAGTTGATCTCTCTTACTTAGAAGTCTCCAGTGGAGTTGCCACTGTGAGTGACCTTTTTAGGTGTTGTCTTTCCTTTTTCCTCCCTTACTTTAGGATGAGTGAAGGGGAGAATCTAGTATTTTGTATTTTTAAGGGACATGACAATTTTACTAAATAAGGACAAATGATTGGTCTCAGGAGGAATGAGATGCTTTTTAATTTTGTGGAGTCACCACCCAATTTTTAGAAAATTAGGAAAATAAAGGGGCAGCATCGAGTCACTCAATGAGTATTGCCCCCAGTAGAGATTTTTATGTTCAAGGGATTGCATGTACTTTTTGACTATTTCTCATTATACAATATTCAATGTATAGTTATTGCAATACCCTAGTTTTAATAATGACAGTTTACATAGCATTTACATAATACATCAGATAATAGGAGGCAATAAAGCTAAAATATTATTATTACATCACTTTCCTAATAAAACACATATATTGAACCCGTAAAGTTAGCACAACTATGTATATAACTTGCTTAATGACATGAATAATGGGATAAGCAACAAAAACTCAATCATTTGAAAGAGTAAGCAAAATGTACATAATCATGCATGTTTATAGTGATTATTATGTTATGATGATGATATAAAGGATGCATGATGACATCATTGGACCGAGAATATGATGACTTTAGTCTAAAATATGAAATTTTCTTGTTATTGATATGCATGGTGTGATTTCATGTTTTGAAACTAGAGGATGTAGAATGATGATATGAGATGAGCAACATAAAGCATAAATTATTCATATAGCATGCAAATTGTCAGTCTCATCATGCAAGCACAATAAATTGCATAAATGTTGGTGATAATAAAGTAAAATATAGTGTGATAGAATAAACATGCTAAAATGATTGTATGGTTCTCATATTTGACTAAGCTTGTATGATTTTTGAAGCTTTAACGTCGAGGGATTATCAAGCTTTCCTTGTTTAGAGGTGCAAAATGATGAGTAGGATGATGCTAGTTTATATACCTTTGAAGCATGTTTTGACAAAGATGAGGCTAGATTTAGTGGAAAGGAGATCTAATGACCTAAGAAAAAAGTGGTGGGAGAGCTTAAACTATCTGGAAGTGGGTTTCTAGTGTCTTCAAATGGATAAATTTTTTAGTGTGTGTATGTGTTTCTCTTAATCCCCCCCCCCCCCCCCCCCGAAAATGAGTTTTGGAAACCCTTATTTATAGTGCATAATGTAAGGAAGGGGGGTGTGCAAAATGTGTCCCTTAAGACAGAGCACATGGCCATGCAAAGTGTGCATGACTGCACACTTAGCATGTGGCCACGCACGCTCGTTCATGGTCACGCGCACTTTCACATGATGTGCATGCAATTTAAGGCTCTTTTAGGCTATTCTGAGGTTGATTTCTATAGTTTTTCAGCCTTCTGGATGTGTTTTTAAAGTTCATTTTTTCTAATTCAGCCTCGATTTTAGCATGTGAAACCTAGGGTGTTTGTGGCTACACACACACTTCTAAGTGACGCACGCTATTCCTCGAGCTGTTCTGGAATATTTTGGGACTACTTTTGAATGTTTTGAATCCTTCCATATGTGTTTTTGAAGTTCATTTTATCAAAATCAATTTTCATTTTTTTCACGAAGTTGGGTCTCGGTCTAGTGAAATGAATACCAGCTTAACAAGCTGCACTTTCTAACAGGTTATTGCTCAAAATAAGCCTCTTATTGTTCCAATAGTTAATATTTCATTAGGTCGGAGCACAACTTAATGGCTCGGTGATTGATATTGCACACTGGTGGAATCGATTGGGGTTTTTCGGGGTTGCACACTTCAAACATGTTACAAACCAGCAGACTTTAGTCATTTCAAGGATTCATTTCATCATTGGACCTTTTTTAGGATAGTCAAATTTGAGGTATGACAATGTGACATCATTTTCATTGTCCTCATCATAAAGCATAAATTTTTATTCATTTTCTTTTCCTTCTTTTCATTATTTATCCATTTCATTAAAGTTTTCATTTTTGTAATTAAAAAATATATTTTGATCATAGTTTTAATATAAAAAAATGTCATTTTATGTATTTTTGAGTTATTTTTAGTAAATATTGGATTTTTTATTTTATTTAAAATTTCCATTTTTAATAAAAATGGCATCTTTTTCATTTCCATAGTTAAAGTTTGTATTTTTATTCAAAATGTCGAAATTTTCCATTAAATATTGCATTTTTAGTATTTTATGATATCATTTTTATGAAAAATGAAATTTCAATATAAAATATAATTTGTATTGTTAAAACATCATAAAGGTGTGATTTTTATCTTTAAGATGACATTTTTTTTATAATAAGTCATTTCATTTTATTTTTCAAATGAATATCTTCTGCCAAAAAGAAATATAAAATATTTTATTTTTATTATTTTCTCTTATTTATTCTACCTGCTTACCCATTTTTATGTTACTTTAAAAAATACCAATGATCTTGTAGTTAAATTTCCAACTTGGGTAGTCTTTTGGAGTTCCTTGAGGTGTATGTCTTGGTCCATTTGTATAACCCATGCATTTGCATTAGCATCTTTATTTGCTATTTGCCATAATGTTTTTTTTTTGTTAAATAGTTTCTTTCTCTTTATTAATCAATTGCCATATGGATGGATAAATATATTAAATTACTATAAAGGTAATGTGTACTTACATATGTATGAAAACTAACCTTTGCTTGCAAGGATTAATAGAATATGATTTTCCTTTCATTTTATATTTTGATGTATTTATTAGAACATGTCATTCTCAAAATGATGTAATTCTCAATCCTGATTTCTCTTTATTTTATTTTCTATTTTGATGTATTTATTAAAATAGGCTATTGTAAGGGTTGTAATTCTAAATCTCTTCCCATTTTATTTTATTTTTTGCTTTATTTATCTATTTTGATTAATTATCTCTTGTATACTTGTGTGCTACTTGCTTACTTATTTTATTTGAAATACATGTTATATATTTTCTTGATTTATCATGTTTGTCATTTTTATTTATTAACGTGCTTTTATTAATGTATGATTTATCTCAATTACTCTATATGCTAGTTCATTCATTTCACATGCCAATTACAAATGAATACCATTTTAAAATGACTAATATTCAAGTGTGGTGATTCATCATTAAAACTAAAACTAGGGCAATGAAATAAGCAATTTAGGATATGTATATCAAGAAATGAATCAATTTAGGATATATGTATTAAGAATCTTTGATAGGGAAAATGAGTTTGATCTGTTTCATATTTCCTGACTGTCGTCGGATGGTGACTCCACAACTCATAAGGTGAGTTGTCCAAGGATGTCCCTCCCAAATCATTAACACTAAAAAAAATAACCCTATCACTAGTCTCTTATGAGCCATGATCACCACTTATACACCATACTATCTAAAAATTTACATCATTCATCCTCTCCATGAGCTCTTGAAATTAATACTAACAAGCAATAACTATATTCCAACAACATCTAAGATGTGAATAATATTTGTATAAAATGGCTAGGTGAGCAACCATTGCAAACTATATTTTGAAGAAGATTAAGACACTGCCCAAAGAAAAATATTTAAGTAAGAAAGAATTTTTAAAAGCTCATAAGTTAGAGGAAATAGGTAGAATTTTTAATTTTTAGTTATTAGCTAATAAATTAAAATATATAAGAAAAATGAAACAAAAATTACCATTCAATAACCACATTAACAAAGCCATCCAAAGTTATTAAAAAACTATATCAAAGTTTCACCAAAAAATAATAAGAGATTTATTAAATTTCTTACATTTTATTAACAATTAAACAATGTTGTTATCCCTAACAAAGTAAAGAAAGAGAAATAAAATAAATAGAAAACTAAATAAAGAAAATCATAAACTAACTTAAAAGCAGTAAGTAGCACTTGAAAACCATAACTAAACTAGCAACACATCACATTATAGCATAAATTTTTTTCAAAAAAATTACTATACAAATAACCAATTTCCAAATTAAAAATAAATAAGAAAAAAATTGAAAGCTACCTAAATGTAATACAATAATATCGTGAAGGGCCCTAAAGAGTGTAAATAGGGCTAAATCGAATTTAAACAAGGATTAAGAGAAATTAAAGGAAATTAAAAGGAGTTAGGGAAAGGAACAAAAGAAGATACAAATAATTTAAGAAGTTTGATTTATTAACAAACCTATGTCTCTACCTAATTTATCTCTAAGTTAGGATTTTTAACCCCACACCAATATATTCAATTAAATTTTTTACAACAAGAGTTTTTCTATGCTAAACTTAAACCTTTACAATTGAGTTTTCTTTGGCTAAATCATCATCAATTTACAAACAAGTATTTGCAAGGACAACACACAAGGATCTTTAATGAATAAAAACCTCACTACCCTTTAGTTTAACCAAAGAGAGGAGTAGAAGAAGATTTTTCAATCACTAACATACCCCAATTACACTCAATAAAATGAATTTTAACAATTTGATTTAAGCACAATTAATATTAAAGTAAATAAATGTTAATCAAAACTCTTTAACCTTTTAAATGAGGTTTAGTAACAAGTATTTATAGTTGGCGATGGAAAACTAGCTGTTAGGAAGTTATTTCATCATCTTTTGCTTCATTAAATGTTTCTTAAACATTTTATAGGAAATTGGAGGCCCATGATTATGACTATGCTCCTCACATTCATGACCTATTGGGTTATATTTCAAAACCTTGAAGGTCAATGATGAAAGAGTCACAATGATGAAAAAGCAAAAATGTCTCATTTTACAATCAATTTGATGAAAAAAGCACTTTTAAAGCCTTTTCATATTCAACCAAACTACTAAAATCCTATTTGATTACTAATTATACCTTACCAAGACTAAAATTGAAAGGAAACGGCTATACAACAATTAAGTATGGTGCGTACATGCCTTAGATAGGGTGAAATTTCAAAAATTTCACTTACATAACCCTTCATCACATGAAGATTTCCATTCCTATAGATCCAATTTACATTTTACACATAGCTAAACTACACATCAATAAATGTAAAACAACAACCTAGGAAGTATAGGTTTAATACTTATAATTTCCTAAGTTTGATGTAGACCATAAGTTTTCTATAAGCTTTGGATTATTAGGTTCAACTCTTGAATCAAATGCTTAACCTCTTAAGTATTATGCCTCTAGCTTGAAACACTAAAAATCCACCAATTCACCTTCTTGCTTAGATTGGATTAGTGGCAAGAGACCTCTCTAATGACCTTTACAAAATTCCATCAATTTAATCTCCTTGCAATAATACTTAGGGTTTTAGTATGCATGTGTGTCTTTCCTTTTATTCTTTTATGTCTCTACACAAAGTCTCTAAACTCACTTAAGAAACACTTTGTAGACGGTGGGGTTTAGCGCACGTCTAAGATTTTAGCAACTGCGACACTGTTTGAGCTCAAGGCTCTAGAGAACACACTAACCACTATCATAAAGACAAGGTGTGGAGATGATGAGTCACCACCTAGGGTAATAACTGGGAAAAAATGAAAAGGTGGTACTCAATTCCCTAAAAGAAAGCTAGCACCATAACCAGGAGATTCAGGATACAGAATACCAACTTCTTTCAGTCTTTTGTTCTTTTAGAATTACCTTATGAATTATCATATTATCCTTTATTTACATGCAATTTCATATAAACCTTTATTCTAGCAATTAACTCCAAGGAAAACTAGTCATGAAAATACAAGTAAATAATGCATTCAATACAATCTCTAAGTTAGTCTAATCTACATTAATTTTAATTAAATGAGCTAAATATACATTTTTTTTAAATAAGTGAGCTAAAGACTAATGAGCCTAATTTTTATTTAATTTTAATTGAGTGAACCTAAGTTTATTTATTTTAATTCTAAAAATGGGCCTAAATCTACAAATTATGGAGTATTTAAATTAATAGGCCTAATTCTACATGTTTTAATTCTAAGGTGATCTTAAATCTACAAATTATGAAAAAGGCTTAAATTAAATGGGCTAAGTCTAATTAATTTTATTAAATTAGGTGGACCTATGTCTAATTTACTAAATGGGCCTAAGTTATCTCTAACCTAAAAATTTAATTAATTATGGGCCTAATAATGCATTTTAATTAATCAAACATAATCTTAATTAAATTAGTAAATTTATGAATAAAGTGAATCTAATTATCAAACCTAAAAAAACCCTAAATTTATTTAAATGAATTAGAATCTAATATGGGCTTAAGACTTAAAACATATAAAAATAAATAAACAAACCCAAAAATAGATAATACATATTAAAACAATTAAATAAAACATCAAAGAACCAATTAATTATTCCTTTTAAAACTCTAGTTTTAATTAACATGCAATCCTAAATTAATCTACTTCCTCAATTGATTTTAATTAATTACCCAATTAAAACCCTAACTTGACTAACCAATTAATCAAAATAAACAAACAACCACACACAATTTCACTATTCCCAGTACTAGGACTATTACAATAATCTATTGAGAATAAAAAATGATTAATACAGACCTAAAAATATAAATAAAATAAAACAATAAAATGAAACAATAATAAAAACCTTAGAAACTATATCTCTACTAGGTTTTATCCATGACATTCCATGGATCTTCATGAGTTTTTTTCTTGTTCAATCACATGCTACTCCATAGCTTAAGTTACTCCCACCATAATTATGAACACAAAAGCAAAATAAAAAATGATTAGATTTTAAATAAAATAAAAGTAAAAATTAAATTAAATTAAATAATCAAATAAGAGTAAAAGAAAAGAGTAAAAGAAGGGATGATTGAATGGATGCAGTATCGATTAGCTCCTCAAAGTGTTATCAATCACTATTGCTTTTAATGGATCTTCAAACTTAATGCCCTCCTCTTTAAAATTCTATTGCTCTTGCTCAAAAAACAAAGAAAAAATCCAGACAAATATTGTACATACTGCTTTCAAGAAAAATATGGAGAGAACCCTTTTTAAGCATAAAGAAAGATAGTCCAGAAGAGAGCTCCCCAAGGGGAGCTTAAACTATCCTTATATAGGAAAAGAGCCTAAAAACCCTAACCTTACGTATTTAAGAGTTCTAGTTTTAAAGGGACTTTGAAAATCTAAAAAGTAAATTTTAGAAAATTTTTATCCAATCAAAATCTAGAAAAAATATTTTCAAAAATTAAAAATTGAAAAATAGTGTGGGACTTAATTGGAACAGTACAATTCTGATCGAAATTGAAGATTTTTTATCCGTAAAATTTTTTTAACATTTAATTACAAAAAGACCTTAAAAGAATTTAAAATTTTCAGTTAGGTCCTTAAAAATTATTACAATTCAATCTTTGAAAAACATTAAACCCTTTCTTTGAAGAATGAATTCAGACTGTTGAGGTTTCAAACTTTAAGTATTGAAGACCTGTTTATGATATTTTCATCATTGGAGTCCTCTGTCACACCACATCCACACTTTATCATCCCGAAATTAGGTGTTTACACACTTCCTTAAAATATATATATATATATATGTACATGATGAGTTGTATATATACATATATATATACATGATGAGTTGTATACATGTGATGTAAGAGATGATGTTATTAGGGTTTTCTTTCTCATATATCACATGTCTACAACTCATCATGATAAGTATACAACTTATATAAGAGATAAGTATATCAAAAAGTTATGTAGAGATTAAATACATCTAATGTATTTATCTGCATTCATTCTCTACATATAATCATGTAACCTAATCTTGATTAAGCCATTATCAATATTATACACTTAAAAGATAATGTGCCTAATAAGCCAAGCTTAATACTTATCATGCCCATTGTCAACATTATACATATAAAGGATAAGGCATGCCTATCATGACAAATTTTGACCAAGTCATGTTCATATGGATTTAGGCTTGGTAATTGGGCTAACATTTGGCCTAAGCCCAATCCATGTAACAAATGGACTTGGATTAGGTCCATGGGCTTTCTTAACATCTTGAATTAATCTTTGGTCCAAAACCCTTTTGGGCCAAAGCCCAAACATTTTGGGCCATTAATCCAAGTCCAATTAGGAACAACATATATTATTAATTTAATACCTTAATTAATATCTCATATTAATTAAGTATAAATTAATAATTAAACCCTTTATTTGAATTGGATTTCATGATATGCTAGAATCATTACTTAAAGCATAAATCTAATTCCATTAATCTTAATTATTTAATTAAACACTTTAATTAATAATGAGATTAATATTGATGATGATTTGGTGAAACTTTATTAGGTGTGACTTACTAGGTTAATTTATAATTGGAAATAAGAAGATAATATCAACACTTGACATTATTTGAAACTCTTTTCAAGTATAAATGTGAAACTCTCAATTATGCACATTTAGTTCTCATTAGTTATGAGTAACCCCTAACATCGATATCATAACTGCCCAACTAGAAATGAATGTATATATTGATTCACACGAACCCTTTTAGTCATAATTACTGTGCATTAAAATCCCTTTATTATCTTGATATAGCCTAGAGTCATGGTTTAGTCAAACTCTAATAATTATATCATATGACCTTATCTGAAGTTCTACTCTTAATAAAATATAACCAATACTGAAACTCTTTCAGTTCGTGTCATATTTGTCCTAGCCAGGAACTTATTCATCAAGAAAGAACTTAGATAGCATAAGATCTTATCCTGATTCACTCCAAGCAATGAATCCCATTTGACTAAACACTCATCCCTACACTTAACTGACTAGAGCCATCACATGCCATATACCCATGTATGATCAACACAAGTATATAAGCGATAATAAACCCGAACCACTTAAATATGGATGGCCATGTCACCATATGTGAAAGGACTATATGCACTATTATGACCTAGATTATGATTGATGACTATAAGTGAATATCCATGCAATCACAAATCTAATGTCATGTTCGATCCACCTATCATATGAGTCTCCATATGTCTATTCTGATATCTCATATTAAGTAGTATGAGACTCATTACCTCCCACTATTAGTATCATATATTAATCAAGGAAAATAGACAAAGGTGATAGTCTAATTAATATTACCGAAATATTAATTAATTGATTATGAACAATTTTACGGCATATGTACTAAATAAATTTACAGCTCATATTATCAACACTTGATAATAAATTTATTTAACATTATGTCAATGGATAAATATTTAATTAAATAAATACTTTAAATAATAGAATATTTTTTATTGCTATTTGGGATAATTTACAGTGTCAAATATATGATTGGCTTCTAAGGCATACCACCTATACTAATAAAAACAAACCCTAATCATATTCCTTTGGTGTTGAGAAAGAGGTTTATGAAGAATATAAAGAGAGAAGTTTAATTGAGTTGTACCTTATAAGTTAATAAGTACAATTCTAAATAAAGACTATTTATAGTCTATTTTTTGTACTTTTTAGTCAAGTTTTAGTTCTTAAAGCTTAGGTTTAACCTTAGGAAACCTTGTGTACAAAAGTTAAATTTTAGTTAATAGGAATTTTTAATTTAAAATTTTCTCATGTACGCATTTAGGGCTTGCAGTAGGTTGTAGTGGGATTCGTAGGGCTAACCTAAGGATGTGGGTCATTGACCCACATACATGGGTCATGACCCACATTAATGGATCGTGGGTGGACCCATGCCCTAAAAAATTATAAAAGTTCTTTTTTTTTTGTTTTTTCTTCATTCTTTCACTTCCTCTTCTCTCTCCTCCTTTAGATTTTCTTTAAACTTTAGGCTTTCTTTTTTTTTTCTTCACACCTTACAAACCCATGCAAGGAGACTTCAATGGTGTTATTCCTAAGTGCCTTAGTGGGATTGACTTAGGTTTTGATGTTGATCTAGAGGCTCCAGAGGTGGGTGACATTGCTCATTGAAAGTTAATGGCAGCTCATCACATGTGGTATGAGGTGATTAGAAGCTATATTATTCCTCTAGTCTTGAACTTAGGAGCACATGTTTGGACACTCCACCACCAATGGGTTAGTACTCAAACAAATTTCTTTTGCATTTTCTTTTATAACTTTTCCTTGCAAAATAGGATAAAATAGATTGGTATATTTATCTTTTAGGTTTATTATTAATTGGTTTATTATTTTTCATCATGTATGATACTTCCCCCCTTAGGATGAACTTTAATAACTTAGGTTCCCACTCTTACAAAATGTTTTTGTTAGGAACCAACTATATAAAATTTCCCTCTAGGTTTAGTGCTAATTCTTGGAATTTTCCTGCAAATAAATGGATTAACAAATAGTTAGGATTTATTTTACTATAGGTGAAAGTTTTTTAGTTAGGATTTTTATTATTCTTCTTGATTTCCCTTTATTTAGGGTTTGGTGCTTTTCTTCAAATTACCTACAAATGAGAGATAAAGAGATAGTTAGTTCATACTACTTGTATCCAAAATGGAATTTTTAGTCAAAATTTGTGTTTTACTGACTTCCCTTTTATTAGGCTGTAATGACATCTTTAGTGCTTAATAGTAGTTTTTTTGGAGTGAAAGAGCACTATCGGGATATACACAAAGAGGTGTAGGACTACATTTGAGCTCTCAGTATTAATGGTTTGCTTCAAGGCCTATTTAAGGGTCTAAACTCGTTAAAGAGTTGTTAGATGGCTATGATTGCTATGATTGAGAGTGGTCAGACTGCATGCACACATTCCATTCCTGCTTTGGGGAGATAATGATCACACCCCTCGACTTTTCTGTCATTATGGAGCTCTCTTTTTTCCAAGTAGTGCATCTCATTTGATATTCCCATTAATTCGATAGCATTGTGCATCAAGTTATTCTATTATGGCCCCAAGTTAAAGGTTGGTTGGGGTGGCCTTATTTTATATAATCGACTGATACGTGCCTATAAGGCCGGTTTAAGAGGTGGGTCCCATGACACCGAGAGGCTAGCCAGGTGCTTTATGTTCTATTTGATGAGCACGATGGTGCTCCCGAATGCAAACAACACCGGCGATTAGTGGCTACTTCCCTTCCTATAAGATCTTAACAATTTGTGGGAGTATAATTAAGGCTCCTTTGCATATGGCTATCTTCTGCATGGCTTGGATAATGCATGTAGGGGTAGATCGTAGATCTATAGTTTCCCATTGGTTGTTAATATGAGTTTCTTTGACACCTTTTACTATTTCTTTTACTTCTTTCTAAGTGTACTGCTTGTGATGTACTTTCTTTTGTCTTGTGCAATTTGGACTTTCAAGTTTCATATCCTAACTTCTCCTACCATGGTTACTCAGATGCCTGAGGAGTTCCCCTTTTTCTCTCTTTAGAAGACTGAGGTCTAGAGAGGCCATTCACAATCTTTGGGGACAGTATTGCAAGGTTGATGTTTGATAGGGTTTATTTCCATTCACTACTCTTCATTTTTATTCTATGCCTTATTCTCATTGTAAATTAACCTCCAATGGTGGGGAGAGTTCTACATAGAGTTTTCTCTGATGATGCAGGGAGCTATTGGGCTTACTGGCAAGTAGATTCTATTCATGACCTTTTTTTATCATGCTTGGTACTTGGGTGAGTTCATTATAAATTGGACCAAGGGGTCCTACTACTTATCTTATGCCTTGTTCCCCTCTTATAGACATGTTTTGGGGGAAGGATCTAGTAGGTCCTAGCTTAAAGGGTACATTAGCTGGGGTGGATGCTTACTAGCTCTTAAAGCCAGAGGGTCTTTCCTACATGGAGACCCTCATTCCTCAGTTGATTGATGGTGTAATGGGTAGTTTTATTCTAGTCCCTTCTATTGGTGTCTTCTCTTCTTCTACTTACTAGATGAGTCTTATTTCTCTTATACCACTTTATGCTTACTATATCTCTATTCTCTTTATGCTTGTAGTATAGCTCAAAGAGGACTTGAGGACTACAAAGGTTTCCAATGGTATGGGAGATGTTAGTGTTCCTCCTGAGGTAGCTTAAATGGTTCTTGGAGTTATTATAATGGTTTTTATTCCTCTACTTAGAGGATATGACTTCCTTAGCAGTATAATGACTCGTATGGTCCTTGTATTTACTAAGCCTGTCACCTTCATCCTTGAGAACACCTCTCATTTGAGTCTCTATTTTTATTATTTTGTTGTTCCTTTAGATTTGTTATTTACTGACTGCCTTTCATGCAGGTCCCTTGGGAGATAGATGAGTACTGGTATCAGTGTGCTTGGGGCTTGCTCAGTCATTATATCTAGCATTTTGTAAAGATTTATGTGAGCTTTTCATGTACTTTTACTTGTTCATATAGATAATAGATGATGTGCTATGTGCTATGCATATGCTAATGTATGTATGTTATGATGTAGTATGAGCATGCATGGATAGTGTGCTAGCAAGAAGAGGTGATGAATTAACAAGAGGCTTATTATCAGAGCTAGATTCAATAGCTTCGAGCTAAGATCGAGGAGTTGAGGATTTGTAGCTTCAATGCTGGACCCAGTATGAGAGCACTTCCAAATAATGATGATGATGATAAGGATGAGTCCTGATTTTTCCCACCTCTGATATCTTATACTGACTATACTAATGGCACTTTTTGGACATTTATACTCTAAGATGTACTCTGACTAATGTACTGCTTTCTATGATATCTTTGATGTTTTTTTTATTCCTTTGCTTTTCCTTCCTTTTTTGGTTTTTCATTTGGTTGATGTAACAATATAAAAATAAAATGGAAATTATAGTTATTACACATTATTAAGACAATCAAAGTAAAAAATAAAACAAAAAAAGGTTATTACACAAAAAAAAAGATTGTGACTCTTAAAATGCAAATTTTGTTTTTGTATGTGACAAATATTGATTTGGACATTTACTTTTTAACATGTGAAACACTAACAATCTTTCTCATTCATGCCAAGTGACATTTATCATGGGTATTCAAAGCGAAGGTACCCATATCCTTAACTAGCCCTTTCGAGTTCTCTAATTAAGTATTTTAACTCTTATTTTGTGGTATTATTTTAGGAATAGTATTTCTTGAGACGATCGACATTGACCCACTCTAAAAATTCATTTTTGTCAACATTTGTTATCTTAATTGATCCTTTTAAGAGAATGGTCATAACTAGATAAGGTCCTTCCTAGTTAGGTTGAAACTTTCCTCTTGGATCTAGTGCATTCTATTTACCTTGCCTTAATACTGAGTCTCTAACTTTTATGCCATGCTACCTCACCCTCTTATCAAAAGCTTTTATGATCCTTTTTTTTAATCAAGGAAATTCACCCAACAGCCTTAAATGGAGACAAATTCATCTTAGTATTAATTCATTATAAGTCATTATAACTTCATCTTAGTGGGTTAAAGTGGCATTATATCTAAATTAAGGGCAAAACAAGTGGCTAACTTCATCAATAAAAATCTATTCTACTGATACAAGATCCCTCATTATAATTTTTTATAACAATATTTAGTTCCCAAGGGAAGTTAAGGAATTACTAAGGAGTTATAAGATGGAACAATAAGTCATCACTATATAGACCATAAGAAAATGGGGTTGTCGAAGTTGTAAACAAAAGCATAAAAAAGATCTTAGCAAAAATGACTAAGACTCATCGAGATTAGGCTGACAAACTACCATATGCTTTATGGAATACCAAACAACAATTAGAATTTCAATAGATGCCACTCCTTTCTTACTGGTATATGGATGTGAAGCAATCCTCCTAATGGAAGTAGAAATGAAATCACTTAATGTAACAATCAAATTTAAACTGCATGAAGTAAAATGGGCTCAATATAGGCATAACAACCTCACTCTCTTAGATAGTCAAACACTCAAGGCATTGTATCATACACAGTTGTATCATTCTCAATTGGTGAGAGCCTTAAATAAGAGCATAAAGCACAAGAGTATCAAAGTTAGGGACTAGGTGGTAACGTAAGCAAGACCACATGTTCTTAATCCAAAAGGAAAGTTCAACCAAAACTGGATGGCCCATATATGGTCAAGACCATTTTATTAAAAGGAGTAGTGAAGTTAATAGATTCTGAGGAGAATGAGTTTTCATAACCGGTCAATGTAGATTATTTAAAGAAATACTATGTATAAGCAAAATAAAACAAATAAATAAAATAAAAAAATAGAACAAAAAGAAAAAGAAAAGAAAAGAGAGATTGAAAATGAAAATCCCCACTATGTCAAAAAAAGATAACATAGGCAAAACTTAAGGGTTCCCACTAGGCTAATAACTTGAAAGGGCACCTAAGAAAAAGTTAGGAAAACGAAAGGAAAAGTACTTAGAAAAACTGAAAAGGATAGCTAAGGATAGGTGTACTATCAATTGAAATCTATATATATGCATATGTGCCTTTCTTAAATGCTTTCAATAAATATGCAAATGTCTATTGAAATTTGTAAGTGTCTTTATAAAAATGTCATGTACCACTATCATTTATTTAAATGCATCAAACAATCTTAATAGAATTTGTATTCTTTTGCCTTATCTATGTTTCTCATCAATTTCATAACTTCCTTTTTAATTCTAGGTCATTATCATCAAACCTTGAAGTGGAAGTGAGGTATATTCAAAAATAATAATAAGAGCCTAATTCAGTGCAAAAATCTTCAAAAAAGAGGCTACCTAAGCAAAATAGGGAAAATGAAAGAAAATAAAAAGGAGAGAAACAAAAAAATAAAGAGCCTAGATAGGTGTGAAAATCTCTGAAAGGAGGCCACCAAGGCAAAAGAGGGAAAATAAAATAAAATAATAAATACAAGTACAAATATAGACATCATACCTTTAAGACGATAATTATTAAAGTATAGGCAGACAGTCATCTAAAGATACAATAGGCTGCACATGTATAATAACCATGAATCACAAGCTAAAAAGAATAGTACTATCAAATAAAACTAAGAAATTAAAGAATTCTTTGCAAGAATTGAATGGAAGTTGAGAAGAAAGAATGAAGAACATAAAATTTTAAGGAGTTCAAATTTAATAACAATCCTACATCTCCACCTAACTTATCATGAACTTAGGATTTTCAATCACCCACAATCTTATTCATAAGATTGAGATTACAAATGAGTTTTTTGGCTCACTCTTACAACCTTGCAACTTGAGTTTTCAAGGCTCACTTAAAAAACCAAATCCCAAGTGTTTTAACGGATAACTCTTAAACAAATTCCTTTAGAGATAAGTCTCACTTCCCTTCTAATTTATCCCAAGATTTATGATGAAGATAAATTCTATTTCTAAAACACAACCAACTCTCACAAGAGTTATACAAACAAAGAATTATTTAAACGAATTTGAGAGCTCAATTGAATGCCTAAGAAAGAATGAATGATAAACAAGTTTCTTAACTTCCATTTAGCTCTTGAGGTGTTTATATAGAAAAACACTAAAAAATATAGGTGTTGGAGGTGAAAATAATGTGTCCAACATCTATATTTTGAATTCAATGTTTATAACTTTGAATTATTGAAGGTGATGTTGTTATACAGCTATACATGGATTGAAACTATAATTGGCTACTAAAGATGTTTGATTTTGCCTACACTTTCTTCATAAAATTTTATATATTTGACTTATCTTTCCATATCATTTTTAATCACTTTAATTGGACTTCTTTAGCTCAAAATAAGTCCAAAAACTAAGAGCTATGCAATCTAAAAGGTAGACTACTGTCAAATAGTTATGCACAAGTTGAACCCATGATTTAATATTTAAGATGTTTGAATTTGCCTACAGTTTCTTCATAAAAGTTGTATATATTTAACTTATATTTATATATCAATTTTAATCATCTCAATTAGACATCTATAACTCATGATATGTCCAAAATACTAAGAGTTGTACAATCTAAAATGTAGACTACTGTTAGACAGTTATGCACAAGTTGAAGCTATGATTTTCTATTATAGAAGTTTGAATTTACCCATAATTTTTTTACAAAATTTTTATATATTTGACTTATATTTCCATATCAATTTGATCACCTCAATTGGGCTTCTATAGCTCAAGATATGTCTAAAATACTAAGAACTATGTAATCTAAAATGGCAATTGCATATGTTGATTTTGACTTAATATTTGCATACCCAAATGAACTCAGATTTTGACAAGCAAGCCCAATTAATAAATTTCAAGATATCTATTTTAAATGTGAAGAAGATAACTTTTTCATTATAAATCTCTAAGGATGTCAAAAACCTTATTGAATCTCAAAGGTCAAATCAGCCCAAGATAATCATACTTCATTTTAACTTCCAATAGAATCCTAACTTATACACACTTAAACAAATAAATTAAATGCTCAAAATTAGTTTTGTTAAGATAAAAAGTAAGATTGATTATTGCTAAGGTCAACAATCTCCCCCTTTTTTATTTTGACAAACTTATTTTAAGTTTGATAAAAAATAATACAAAGTAAAGTGTGTAATAATATTTGTAATAATAATGATACCAAATGAAATAAAATATATTTCTTTATTTCTCCCCCTACGAATATGGAAATGATAAGAAAAATAAATTTATAGATTATTCCCCTTAACAAAAAAAATAAAAACAATATAAACTATAGCAAGAGGGATAAAAACATGGCATTCTTATGACAAATGTATTAAACACATAAAATATGATAACATGATCATTTAAATAAATGTTAGGCAATGTGAGGAAATAATTTCAAACATATATGCATATAGTGCCACTAAAATGCATCACAAAAATAGTACATATAATAATAATGTTGATGCTAGACATGCTTAATTATTATATGATCATATAGAGCTTAGCTAGCTAATCAATCATGTAACACTTACCATATAAAAAAATAAACACAAATTATTCATAACATATTTTTCTCTCTTTATATAAAAGTAAAAGGAAAAGAGAGAGATATAAGGGGAAATGAACTTAAAGGGACCAAATTTCCTATAGGAACAATGCAAAGATGCACTAAATCTTTGTAAAAATATTCATGCCTTATGAAAGATCAAAAAAATTCCTAAGAAGATATTCATGCCTTATGAAAGATCAAAATAATTCCTAAGAAGATATTCATGCCTTATCCTTATACATGTATAAATACAATAATAAAATATTATACACATGTATAGTAATAAATAACAAACTTAAATATATTTCTCCCCCTTTATCAAAAGCAAAAAGAAAAGAGAGAGATATGAAAATAAAGATACAAAAAATCTTTATAAAATCTATGTCATACATAAACAAAGTAAGCAAAAGAAGACTTTTTGTCATATATGATGTATGACAAAATTAGTTATACTTATAATGTTAATAAGCATGCAAAAATTTAAATAAATTTTTCCCACCTATATCAAATAAAAATATAATATGTCACTAATATAAACTCATTTTTTAAGGGTGTTTTAAAATTTAAAAAATACACATGTTAAAAAAAATTAACTAGGTACACATGCAAACTCAAATTATTTCTCCTCCTTTGATAAAATGCAAAAGGAAATTTAAAAAGATAAACTAAATATAAGCTGATGAATAAAAAAATTTTAAGATCAAAATCAAAATATTTATCAATCAAATTAATCAATAAGCACAATATGATTTCACATAAAAACAATTCAACCATCATTTAAACATAAAATTAAGATAAACTAGAACAATCAATCATGTCAAGTTCATGCTTAATGAAATTTAATTTCTCTTCATTGAGAGGTTTGGCAAAGATATTTGCAAATTGATTATTTGTATCAATAAATTCAAGTGAGATATCACCAATTTGAACATGATCATACAAGAAATGATGTCTAATATCTATATGCTTAGTTCTAGAACACTGAATGGCATTTTTGCTAAGGTTGATAGCACTTGTATTATCATATTTAATTGGAATGTGATCAATTTTTACACCATAGTCTAACAATTGTTTTTTACCATAAAACTTGTGAACAATAAAGACTTATTGCAATATATTCAGCTTCAGCAATGGACAAGGCAAATAAAACATGTTTTTTACTAAACCAAGAAACTAAACGTTGTCCTAAAAATTAATAAGTTTTGGAAGTGCTTTTTCTATCTAGTAAACTACTAGTAAAGTATGCATTAGAATAACAAATAAAGTCAAAGGATGGACTCTTACGATACCAAAGTCCTACATGCATTATACCATAAAGATATTTGAAAATTCTTTTAATAGTATTCAAATGAGACTCTCTAGGACTAGATTGAAATCTAGCACACAAGCAAGTAGCAAACATAATATTGGGTCAACTAGCAGTTAAATAAAGAAGGGATCCGATCATACCTCTAAATCGCTTTTCATCAACCGTTTTGTCATTCTCATCTTTGTTAAGTTTGGTTGTGGTGCTGATTGGAGTTTTACTTATCTTAGCTCCATTCATGCCAAATTTCTTGAGAACATCTCTTGCATACTTGATTTAATTGATGAAAAACCCATTTTTGCATTTCTTAATTTGTAGTCCAAGAAAGAATTTGAGTTCACCCATCATACTCATCTTAAATTCTCCTTGTATTAAATTAGAGAATTTCTCATATAAGCAATGGTTAGTAGCACTGAATATAATTTCATCAACATATATTTGAACAATTAATAAATCATGCTTGGATTTCTTTATGAAAAGATTTGTATCAACTTTTCCTTTAAAGAAACATTTTTTTAATAAGTTGCTTAATCTTTCATACCAAGCTCTAAGAGCTTATTTTAATCCATATAATGCTTTGGAAAGTTTAAATACATGATTTGGAAAATCAAAGCTTTCAAAACCTAGAGGTTGTTCAACATACACCACTTCTTCAATAAAACCCATTTAAAAATGCACTTTTAACATCCATTTGATAAAGTTTAAAATCCATGAATGATGCAAATGTAAGTAGCATCCTAATAGCTTCTAACCTTGCAATGGGGCAACGGTTTCATCATAATCAATGCCTTCCTCTTGATTATAACCTTTAGCTACTAGTCTAACTTTGTTCTTAGTTATGAAACCTTATTCATTCATCTTATTTCTAAACACCCATTTAGTGCCTATAATAGGATGATGTTTAGGTCTAGGAACTAGGGTTTGAACCTTGCTTGTCTCCAATTAATTTAACTCTTCTTGCATAGTAAGGACTTAAAATTCATCACACAAAGCATCACCAATATTTTTGGGTTCAATTTGAGAAATGAAGGCTAAATTAACAAGAGACTTTAATTGAGATCTAGTAGTTACCCCTTTTTTAGTGTCACCTATAATGAGGTCTTGAGGGTGAGCTTTCTTGAATTGCCAATCCTTTGCAAGTACATCCTTTAAGGTAGGTTAAGATGTCTCCTCATTTTCCTCCTTACTTAGATCTTCAAGTTCCAATGGCTTACTAGCATTTTCTTCTTGTGTTTCCACAATCTCATTGTCACTTACAAGATCATCAACACTATAAACATCCTTTCTAGGATCAAGTGAGTTTGATTCATCAAATGCCATATGCATTGACTCTTCAACTACTAGACTTCTCTTATTAAAGACCTTATATGCTTTACTAGAAATAGAATAGTCTAGGAAAATTCCTTCATCGACTTTAGAATCAAATTTCCCAAGATTGTCTTTAGTGTTTAATATAAAGCACTTGCATCCAAACACTCTTAGATATGAGATTTCAGGTTTTCTATTGTTCCATAGTTCATAAGATGTTTTATTTAAAATTGGTCTCTTAAAAACTCAATTTGAAATATAACAAGATGTGTTAACGGTTTTTGCCTAAAAGTATAAAGGTAAATTATACTCATGAAGCATTATTCTAGCCATTTCCATAAGAGTTCTATTTTTCCTTTTAACTACTCCAATTTGTTGAGGAGTTCTAGGAGATGAAAATATATAAGAAATACCATTTTCATGACAATAGTTTTTGAAAAATTCATTTTCAAAGTCAGTTCATGAACACTTCTAATAGAAGAAATATAAAAGTTTTTTTTCTTTTTGAACTCTTTTTGAAAACTTTTCAAAAGCTTTAAATGCATCATTCTTATAAGCAAATAAATATACCCATGTAAATCTAGAGTAATCATCAATGAATACATATGCATATTGCATTCCATCGAGACTAGCAACTCTAGTTGGTCCAAATAAATCCATATGTATAAGTTTAAGTGGCCTAGAGTTAGACACTGCATTTTTTTCTTAAATGAGGAATTGGATTTTTTTTCCCTTTTGGAAAGCATCACAAGGTTTATCCTTAGTGAATGCAATCTTAGGTAAACAAGTTACAAGTTCATGTTTACAAAGATCATTTAAAAGCTCAAAATTTGCATGTCCTAACTTTTTACGCCATGTATATGTGTCATGGGAAATAGACACTAAGCATTTTATGTCTTTGTTATTAATTTTATTCAAATCAATGACATAAACATGTCTACTCTTTCACAATTAAAAATAATTTTGTTTTCATCAAGACTACTAACAAAGTAATTTTTAGGAAATAAAGTTACTTTATTTCCAATATCACATAATTGACTTAACTAAGCAAATTATGTTTAAGACCGTAAAAAAACAACACATGATGTATAGATAAGGATTGAGGATTACCCATTTTTCCAATACCAATAATTTTTCCTTTTGCATTATCTCCAAAAGTAGCGTGTCCTCCATCCTTAGCATCAAGTTTGTTGAATTGCTCTTTGTCTCATGTCATGTGCCTTTAACATCCACTATTGAGATACTATTAGTGATATGCACTAGGTCAATCATTTATGATTATGTATTAACTTTCTTATTTTATTAATAAAGAGGTATTTCATTATCATTTGATTTTATGATAATTATATGAATGGTTAATTCTTACTAAGGCCATCAAGTATGTGACTTTATAGTAAAACCCTTAGATTAAAATAAGAGTTCTATTCTAATTATCCCTAGCCATTTATTCATTGTATAAATATTAAATTATTAAGGCTAGTATGAAGTTAACTGATGGTTTTGTTTTACTAATCATGAATATGAGATATTAAGTCAACTCATAGGTACATGATGAGAGACCATGTACTGGATTGACCCACTATGAAAATACTACATAGATTATTGTCATAAGTATTTCTCATTACAATAATTTTTATTTCTATCCTTGGACCTTGAAATCATTATGGATTTCTACATAGCTATTTTATATTTTGACACATTCTAACATTGTCTTTAATTGGATTATTAAAGAGGATGTTGTTGGATATGAAATTAGTTATGTGAGGAATATGAGTGATTTAGAAGGAATTTATCCCTCATTAATATGAGAAAGATATCTATGGGCCCCTTGATGAGATAGACTAAAGGAAAATGCATAACCATGCTGAAATGAATTGATAAAGAGTTATCATTTTCAGTTTACTTGGAATCAAGTCATAATATTGAACTATATGTGAATGACATTCTATGCCTTATGTTCAATTAGGATATCATATGATAAAGGGACAATAAAATTCACTGTAATTAGGTTATGTCAAATTATTGACTTCACATGACTTGGATAGTCATAATGCCTTGCTAGAGGCCACTTATGACTTGTAGGCCTAAATAAAGATTTAGGCCCACTGCCAATGTTATGTGAACCTACAGGATCACACACTTAGAACAAGCCCAAAATGAATTTAGATTTAATGAGCCCAAAATGAACTCTGTGGAAATAAATAATTAAAGTGTTTTATTTATTTATTTATTTATTTAAGATAAATGTTATTTTAAATAAATAAATAAGATATTATTTCTGATTTTTTTTTAAACAAAATCAGAATATAATAAATGGAAGTTACCAAAAGGTCATTGGTAGGTGAAACCCTGATTTAGAGTCTATAAATATGTTATATTCTCTAGGGTTTAATACACTGGTTTTTCCTACCTCCAAATTCATTTTTTATCTTTTTAGAAAACAAAGATAGAGTTTTTATTTTGTTCTTGATTTGTGAGACAATCAAGAAGGTTGCTGGCACACACTCCAATTCGTTTTGTGAAGGATTGTTCATGTGGATACCTATAGAGGATGCATCCTTTTGGAGACATCTAGATCCAAACAATCAAAGCAAAAGGCTCGAGGTAAGGTGTCACCGGTGTGAACCTCCTCTCATCCTTCCATAAAATATTACCTCTTCTATGTCTTGGTGAGATTCTTAAAACCCTAGATTTAATCAAGCAGTCAAATTACATGGATCTAGGTTTAGGAACGTGATAAATTTTTAATTTTTTCACTGCATTTGTATCACGAAACCCAATAAATACCACTTGCTTTTTATTTTTATGGATTTCAAGCACATCTTATTTTCATTTTCAAGGGCCATGAAGTAAAGATTAGCCACTTGTTGTTGTTCCTCTTCCTATTCAGATTCGAAGGAATCATCCTAAGTAGCTTTGAAAGCCTTCTTCTTCTCTTTTGCTCCTTTGTTCTTGAATTTGAGTTTAAGACATTCACTTCTAATATGTCCCAGTTTCTTGCATTCCTAGTAAGTAACCTCCTTAGTTTTCTTCTTCCCATCTCCTTCAAACTTCTTGTTGAAGTCCTTTATTCCTGAGAAGTTTTTCTTTCTCAAAAACTTCTTGAAGTTCCTAGTGAGCATGGCAATGTCACCATCTTCATCACTATAATCTTTGATAGTTTCCTATTTACTATCTTCTTAAAGAGCTTTTAAAGCAATGATCTTTTTCTTTTCTTCTTTCTCTTCTTGTTCTTCACCTCTTTGCTTAATAGTAAGCTCATGTGTTTAGAGCTTACCAATGAGCACATCGGTTGATAGAGTGGAGAGGTCTTGAGCTTCCTTAATTAAAGTAACATAAGATTCCCAATCCTTCTTAAGTAGGATTCTTAGAATCTTGTTATTTTCCTCTTCCTTAGAGAAATTTTTTCTAAGTTTCTTAAGGGTTGTGAGGAGAGCATTGAGATGGTTTGTCATCTCCATAATTGATTCATGAGGCTTCATTTTTAAGAGTTCATATTCATACATATGAAGTTGAACCTTCTTACTTCTTACTTGAATATTGCCTTCGTAGTGGTTTTCTAAGGTCTCCCATATTTCTTTTATCGACATACAATATTGAAGTTTGCCTCCTTCTCTTATCATTGAAGAGACTAGAGTTATCATAGCTTTTTTTATTTTTGTGATTTTCTTCCTTTTGATTAATACTCCATTGGCTTCTTGTAAAAGTAGTTACCATACCATCAATGATTATTGTAGGTGGTTCCCAACATCTTTGGACAATGTCCCAAAGTTTGATGGAATCACAATCAAGATATAATTCCATTTTGAATTTCCAATGTGGATAGTCACTACCATCAAAGAATGATCTAAGAGAAGAGATGTTTTGTGATTCACTCTCCATGATCTTCTATTGTAATAATGAAGTACCTAGAATTCAAGCTTTGATACCAATTCAAAAGAGTCCTAGAGGAGGGTGAATAGGACTATCAAATAAAAATGAAAAATTAAAAGAATTCTTTGCAAGAATTGAATAAATGTTGAGAATAAAGAATGAAGAACACAAAAATTTAAGGCGTTTGGATTCAACAACAATCCTACATCTCTACCTAACTTATCCCCAAGTTAGGATTTTTAATCACCCATAATATTATTCACAAGATTGAGATTACACAAGGGTTTTATGGCTCACTCTTACAACCTTACAATTTAAGTTTTCAAGGCTTACTCAAAAAACCAAATCCCAAGTGTTTTAATGGATAACACTTAAACCAATTCCTTTAGAGATAAATCTCACTACCCTTATAATTTATCTTAAGATTTAAGATGAAGAGAAATTATATTTCTAGCAAACAACCAACTCACACAAGATTTATACAAACAAAGAATTGCTTAATAGAATTTGAGAGCTCAATTGAATACTTAAGAAAGAATGAATAATAAACAAGTTTCTTAACTTCCATTCAGCTCTTGAGGTTTTCATATAGACAAAAACTCAAAAATATAGTTTTTGGAGATGTAAATAATGTGTCCAATATCTATATTTTGAATTCAATGTTTATAATTTTGAATTATTGAAGGTGATGATGTTAGACAGCTATACATGGATTGAAACCATAATTGGCTACTGAAGACATTTGATTTTGCCTATTCTTTCTTCATAAAAGTTGTATATATTTGACTCATATTTCCATATCATTTTGAATCACTTCAATTGGACTTATTTAGCTTAAGATATATCTAAAATACTAAGAGTCATGCAATCTAAAATGCAAACTACTATTAGACAGCTATGCACAAGTTGAACCCATGATTTTCTATTGAAGAAATTTTAATTTTCCTAAACTTTATTAATTAAAGTTGTAGATGTTTGACTTATATTTCTATATCAATTTTAATCACTTCAATTAGACATCTATAGCTCAAGATATGTCCAAAATACTAATAGCTATGCAATTTAAATTGTAGACTACTATCAGATAGCTATGAACAAGTTGAAGCCGTGATTTTATATTGGATACATTTGAATTTTCCTATAATTTTTTCAAAAATTTTTTAGATATTTTAATTATCTTTCGATATCATTTTGAATCACCTCAATTGGGCTTCTGTAACTCAAGATATGTCTAAAGTACTAAGAGCTGTGCAATCTGAAATGGCAATTGCATATGTTGATTTTGACTTAATATTTGCATACACAAATGAACTAAAATTTTAACAAGCATGCCAATTTAGAAATTTCAAGATGTCTATTTCAAATGTGAAGAAGATAACTTTCTCATTATAAAGCTCTAAGGATGTCAAAAGCCTCCTTAAATCTCAGAGGTTGAATCATCCCAAGATAATTATACTTCATTTTAACTTCCAATGGAGTCCTAACTTATACACACTTAAACAAAAAAATTAAATGCTCAAAATTAATTTTTTTAAGATCAAAATTAAGATTGATTATTGCTAAGGTCAACACAAGCAAATGTTACAAGTACAACATAAGGGACATATGTCTAAACAAAACACCCAAAGTCTATAATCTCAGGAAAATGATACAACACCCGAATAAGAAACTATAGCCAAAGGCTTACACCTAGATTTATAAACAATAACATTGGCCATATTTTCCATCATATGCAAATGATGTTCATCTCTGCCTCCCATACGAAGTTCTTCCAGCTTTGTCTCCAATTATCCAATATGCTCATACAAAGACACCTCTTGTCTCTCTCACTCTTGACTAGCCATAACATACTGAATTTGTATTAAATAAATAAAAATAGTTATACATTTATACATCCATATAAGCATTTGCATTTGTATAAACATGTATAATAAATAATTAATAAAAGAAGAACATACACTTTGAGCACTTACAAACTCCACAAAATAATGTTGAGCACTGATCGTACCGGCATACCAAAGCTATGTTATTGAAACAAGAACTAGTGAAACAAATAAAATGATTCAAAATAATTGAAAGGTAAGCAAGAAAAAACAAGAAAACCCAAAGCTAAGGTAGAAAATTGACATGAATGGTGTCAGGAGGAGTAACATTCATCAGAGGTGTTTCAGGTATAGGCAGAGTGTAGTGCACTCCAGCTCCTATAAGCATCAAACCCATTAATCTTGAGACAATCAAATTCATAAAGTCCTTAAGAACTACAACAACCAATGCCACTCCACTAGCATGAGCAATCATGTCATCCCTAGGAGCATCCTCCTCCTTAGAAACACATGAAAAAGAGCTTGATCTCTTACATCGAGACCTTGGACATTGTAGATAAATTATCAAAACTTAACTCATTTCAATTTATCACTAATAATAACTTTCTATATATTTGTCCAAAGACAAAAATTAAAGTTGAAAGACATACTGACTCAAAAGAAGATACTCATGAAATAGTATAACCCTGAGACACTTACAAAGCTCTATCTCCAAAACTGGGACAATGAGTTGCATCTCTCCGAGGAGGTGGAGGTGGAGGACTAAGACCACCAACAATAACATCGATCAATTGAGGGAGCACATCTCATTAGGAAAGTCTACATGCATGTCACCAACCTTGAGAGTAAGGACCCAATGGATGAATCCCCTAAGATGAAGTTTCTGCTTCTACAATGAGATCATTGATATTAAAGTGACTATCCTCAAAGTCTAGAGGGTCAGTAGTAAAGAAAGAAGAAAAGGAAGTCATGAATGGTATAACACAGTAAAGTGCAAAAAAGCTAAACATATCATAAAAGTAGCAAGTAAAGGCTAATTATAGGAAAAATTCAAAGGAAAAATGACTTAGGGGTAAAAAATAAGGTAAAAAAACCCCCAAAATGCATGTACACGCGTTCAGCATATGGCCACTTGCCCAGGGCATAGGGCATGCACCAAACACATGCACACGCATTTTAACACACATATGTAGGTATTTTAGCATGTGTACATGCTCTTAACACTTGCCCATGCATCCCAACACACTTACACAGGCACATGATGCACTCGTACACATATGTTAAAGGTCATTCATGCATGTTTTAGTACATAAACATGAATATACACATAAAACATATGCACATGCACAATGAATATCTAAGTAGATTGCATCTAAGAAGATTACATCAGCATCTCAGAAGATGACATCATTATTTTATAAACATCTAAGAAGATTTAATTGGTATCTCATAAGATAACATCGTCATTTCATAAACATCTAAGAAAATTTCATCTAAGAAGATTACATTAGCATCTTAAAAAATGACACCATCATTTCATAAACATCTAAGTAGATTTCATCTAAAAAGATTGTGACAACATTACATCAACATCTCAGAAGATGACATTATCACTTCACAAATATCTAAGTAGATTACATCCAAAAAGGTTGCATTAGTATAACATCGCCATTGCATCATTACTGTAATAACAGTGAATGACATCTATGATCAATATCATTGCTTTTGCTGTAGGTTATAACAACATCACCATTCCAATTGACACCTAAATAGGTTATAAAAACACCTTTTCTTAATATTAAAGGGTTTTAATGGCACCTTTTCTTAACATCGATTGGTTATAACGACACCTTTTCTTAACATTGAAGTGGATGTTAAACTATTTAGCACTGAAGTGAGTGTTAAGCATGACATCAAAGTGGGTAGTCATTGCATTTACATTTCATATGTGTGTTTGCATGTCATGTTTTTTATTTCATAATAGCTATCATGTGCTGATCTCAATTGCCTGAATCATCTCATATGAATAACGCATTCTTTTTGTATATATCCCAATTACATTATTCTGTGTGCACCCTAAATTACATCATTTGCATGAATCCATAAATGCATCACAACCATTATCATGTGAAACTTGAATTCAATTTTTGTGAATCCTAAACTCCATCATACATTTTTGCATCATCCACATTATCCTTAAAAAGATAGAATCACCACAAGCAATAAGCCTAACGTCAAATGACTGCATTGCATATCATTTGAAAAACTTAAAAACTCTTATACCAAAATTTTATAATTATGAGTCAGTCATTGAATCATTAAGTTATGCTTTGATCTTTTAAAAAATATGAACTCTTAGAATGATAAGTCGCATATTTCAAATAATTATTGCTCAAAGCATGTAACTTGTCAAACTAGTATTCGTCTTATGAGATAAAGACTCAACTTCATGAAAAGGGAAGCCAATTTTGTCAAAATAGACATAAAACACATGTCTGGAAGGGCCAAAGACCTTACAAAACTCAATAAAAGCTAAAAAATGGCCCCAAAAAAGTCCCAAAATACGCGAAGAGTTGCGTATGCGCTAAACAAATGTTCATGAACACTGTGCACACATTGTGTGTGTATGCATGGGCTCCAAAACACATGTATATACAATCCAAAATGTGTGAACACGCATTTTGTGTGCAGAAATACTCTCCTTTTCTTAAACACTCACAAAGATTGACTCATTTTCTTGAACACATGTTTGTACCATATGAACACGCATAGAAAAACCACATAGACACACATGTTTTGTGCATACACACCTATACATATCGGTGTCCTCCTTTAATTTAGGAAGCCTATTTAGACACTGTACTAAAACTCTACCAAATTGAAGACTCAAGACTCTTGATTTATACACTTTTAGTTTATTGTACTCATTTTTCATAGGATTTTTAGCCTTATCTCTTTCAAAAGCACACTTTAAAGGTCTATGATGTAGCAAAAGCTATAAGTAATAGGTAAATATTAAAAATTTATTGATTTAAGTAAGAATACTAGAGGTTTAATCCTTTATAACTTGTTGATTACGAATAATACTAGGAAATAGGCATCAAAATTCATTGATTTTCAATAGAATATTGAAAATTGGAAAATAAAAAATTCTTATTATCAAATTGCCAAAACTGTCTCAATAGAGAAAAGAGCAAATTTATAATGTTTTAGAGAAACCCTTAAAGACCTATAAAAGAAATAGCCCTAAGGTAAATGAAATAAAACATAAAAATTGAACAAAAACTTTAAAGCCTTCAAAATAACCCTAAACAGTCGAATTTGGGCCCAAAACTTAGGCTATTATAAGTAAACCTCGTGGTGAATATAGATCTCTAAATTTGTTAAGGTGTAATTTTTTGACATAAAAATGATATTTTTACATCACTTTTGTATTTCTATGTGAAAATCAAAATTTTCGCATAAAGCTCCCACCTTAGCTCAAAATTATAATCCTCACATCAAAATCATTATTTTCCATACCATGTTTGCATTTCCTATCATCCTGACATGAATTTGACATTTCTCATATAAAAATGCATCCTTAATGCTCAAAATCATCCTTTTCGCATTCTTGCTTCAAAACTACATCATTTTGCACCTCTGTATAAAAGTTAGTATTTTCCCTCATTTTTGCACTAAAATGCATTCAATAATGTGAAAGTTCATATTTTTGGGCGATAGCCTCCATTTAATGATCCAATAATGCAACCATGCATCTTTTATGATTTTTCAATCATTTATAAATATTTTATCATTTTTAGAAATTACTTCTTTCAATTGCATTTAATTCCTGCAAGTGCATATGATTAAGTTTTTTTATTTGCTCTTTCCATTTAGTGTACATTTCCTACTTATTTACTAATATTTGTGGATACGTGGATGGAATTGCACATATATATGCTAACCTCTGCATGTGTATTCTAGATCTATAACTAGACTTATATTTCCGTACTTTTCTCTTTTAAATGAATTTACTAGGAAACCAATAGAATAATTATAATTAATTTCTTTACCTTTATGCTATTGATCATTATGTTGTGTGAATGTATATGTAAACTGTCATACTAAAATTAAGGTGTTATGGTAGTTATGTATTAAGTATTATATAATGAAAAATAGGCAAAAAGTATATGTGATCCTCTAAACTTAGAATCTATACTAGGGATTATACGCATTGAGTGATATAATGTCGTCCCTTATATTTCTTGAAAAATCATATAGCAACTCCACAAATACAAAATGTCTCGTATCCTCTTGAGACTAATCAATATGCCTATCTTGTAAATGGAATGGATGTCCCTTCGGTAAATTTTCCATGTCTTAAGCAAATAAAAGCAAAGCCTGAATAAGAGTTTGCATCGAAACATACAGTTGCTCATAAGTGTGCTTTAACAAAGATGATAATCATATTTGGTTGCAAATTTGTCTTAAAAATTCTAAGAAAAATAAAAAGGAATGGTTAAAATTGTGTTTAAAAGAGTGTTTTGAGTCTTCGGTCTAATAGAGTCTCAATAAAGCATCTAGAGGTCTCTCCTTTGAAATGGAAAAATTGAGGTATTTATAAGCATAAGGGAAACACGTGATCAGATTGTGCATGCTCACATATATTTGAGGGCATAATTGCACAGGTTTGAGTATATATGAGTATCAAGAAGCAAGTACATATATGTGAAAGTGGGCCCTATGATGTTGAGAGAGTGGCCATGTGCACATACATGCAGTCAGGCGCATTAACATACATATAACACATAATTGTGCACATGTATTCTCTTGCTAGGTCCGCAACTGTCTAGGTTGTTTGGGGTTCATTTTGGGGATTATTTGAGTTTTTAAGAAGTGTTTTGGGCCTTCTATTGACTAAACAAATCATCGATTCAACAAACCATGCTCAGGTTTAATGAAATACCACTGATTGAATGATTCACTTTCCCGAGTAGCTACATGCATGTGTGGCAACTATTTAAAGTATGTGTTTCATCATCCTAAGTGCTCGGTTCATTAAATTAAGGCTTGATTAATCAAATCGATGTTTGATTCATTAGCCTAAAAGTTTAGTTCTTCGATTTAAAGTTATAATTGGGTTTTTAGGTTTTAGGTTTGCACACTCTAAAAAGATTAATAACATGCAATTTTGGTCTTTTTTCATAAATTATTACCATCATCATATCGCAATAAGAGACTATCAAATTTTTATGTATGATAGTTGTCCCTCACTTTATATGTGTTGCGTAAATATGCTTGAGCTGATGTCAATACACGTGCAGCAATGAGAATGAAATGCAAAACTAGAGTTTAGGATACTTGTGATATGTCATATATTCTCTAGATATTAGGCTTGTTATTGGCTATTGTTTGTACATTACTGAGTGAATAAGATGAATCAAATTGTGCCATTATAGCCTTATTAGGCATCAGGCAAGTGTTGTATAGCCTTTTAAAGTGTCAAGCTAAGGTTATTATTGTACCGTATAGCCATGTATAAGACTAAATATTTTTTAGATTAGGTTGTGTATATATTTAATCCTTTCGATAAGATTATTGCATAGCTTTCAACTTTAAGCATTAAAAGGCCATATGATTTTTTACCTTATGCTTGGTATAACAAAGCCTTAAACATCCAAAGGGCATTGTATAGCCAATTTGCAGTGTCTTAACAATATATGTTATATTGCCTTTTGGGCATTAGGTTGAGTGTTTTGTAGCCTTTTAAGGTGTTAAGCAAAGATTGTGATTATGCCATATAGCCTTTTGAGGCATCAGGCAAGGAATGTAATGCCTTAAGGCAAGTGCCATATAACCTTCTTAGGTGTCAGGTGAAGATTGTGATTTTGTCATATAACCTTCTTAAGTGTCAGGCAAAGACTATGATTATGTCACATAACCTTTTTAGATGTCAAGCAAAGATTGTGATTGTGCTATGTAACCTTCTTAGGCTCTAGGAAAATATTATGATTGTGCCATATAACCTTATTACATGTCAAGCGAAGACTGTGATGATGCTATATGACCTTCTTAGGTGTCAGGTAAAGACTATGATGATGCCATATAACCTTTTTAGGTTTTAGGTAAAGACTGTGATTGTGCCATATAACCTTTTTAGGTGTCAGGAGAAGAATGTGATTGTGCTATATAACCTTTTTAGGTACCAAACAAAGACTGTGATTATGCCATATAACCTTTTTAGGTGTCAGGCAAAGACTGTGATGCCTTTTAAGAAAATAAGGATTTGTTATCAATCATGATGCATGATGTAATTTCGAGAATTACACATTATGAATGCAAATTCTAAACATAGGTAAGAATAATAGTGATGCAATTCAGAATTCATACAAAAATGTTTTTAAGTCATTTAAAGAATGAGACAAGCACATGATAGTAATATGCAATCATGCAATATGAATATAAATTTAGGATACAAGTAATGTAGTTTGTGGTTCATACAGGAATGTTGCTAATATATTCTAGAATGAAGCAAACACATGACAATGATACGTAATCAGGCATATGATATACAATCAAGAATATGAGATGTTGGTTAGGAATGTGTTTTATTCACCTTTTGATTTTGCTATTGGTGCTTCTCGATCTTGATTAATGATGACTCTTTAGAATTATTATTAACTAGTTGCAACTTAAAGTTCAAAGAAAACACACATAAATATGTGAATGGTATGCACCTGAATTTATTTTCAAAGTATATGTAAAGAATTTTCAATTTTATATATTAAATTAATTGTGATGAGTCGAGTGCTTATATTCTTGAACTTTTGCTATTAATTCATCCATATCAAGAGTTGTATGTATCAATTTGAGATGTCATACTCATGTTAATCTTGACTTAATACAAATCTTTTCATCTAAAAAACATGATCTACAGCTTGTGATCAAGAATTTTTATGTTACTAAGTAGAGAGCAAGCTTCTTAAGTGAACTTATGAAGACTTTGCAAAACAAGACTTATAAATAATGTAGATGAATAGGATAAATTCCAACTATCAAGAAGTCTTTAAACTGGAAAGTGATAGTTGACCATACATTTATTGTCATTATTTATTTTTCTACAGGGTTTTCCTTTCTTGAGTATCCCTCGCCTTTCCCGTATTACTCAACATGAATATTTCCAAAAGGTCCTTTAGGATACTCATACTTAGCTTCCCAAGCATTGCAATGCACATAGATTTTGATTCAATTTTATTGCTCTTTCTGCATTTATTCTTGTTTTTAACAAGTTACCTCATTTTAGTATTCACAACCTTTATCGCATTACTCATCATGAATATCATGAAGGATTTTTTTAATACTCTTACTCGTTTTCGAGCATTAGAGTAAACGATGTACAGTCTGGTGATTACACACCTATTGTGGATGTGTTGGTCTCTGTTCTTTGTTGATCTTGTGATTATATGTGTTTGGATCTATGTAAATTGATGTGATTTCTCTTTGATTTTACTTGTCTTGTTACTTAATGATGAATTTAAGTCTTGATTATATTCATAATGTGTACCTTTTGAAGTTAATAGATACTAACCGTTGTTGATTATGTATCTTTTGGTTATAACTAGCTACTAACCATATTTCTTATGCCTATGTATTATTGATTATTGTTACTACCCACTTCCATTATTGTTACTAACCCTTTTCCTTCGTCTTTTATATTTTTACACGTTATGTATTTCATGTGCTTGCATTTTGTATGCATCCCGACTGCCATCATTATCATTCACGTATGTACCTCAGAATTTGCATTCATTTTACATTCACTTGTGTAGCATGCATTTGGATTAACATCTCCTTATATATATATATATATATATATATATGGCATACAAAAATCTCCACCCTACTTTAGTTACTCTTTCTAGTTAATTAGTACAAAAATTAACTAAATTTAAAATAGTAATTTCTGTTTGTTTATTCCACCAATACCATCCGCCCTTATTCATCTGTCTCTCTCTCAATCTTTCTTCCTCTCCGTCCACTAAATAGAAACTTCCACATCCAAATTTATGATTTGGAGATTTATTCTAAAATCATTATTTTAAAAAAAAAAATCATCATTTACTTTTCAAAATATTAAATATAAATACTTTTATGGAATTAAAAAAAAAAGCATTTTTATCATTCAAGTTTTACAAAAATGTCCTACAAAAAAATTAAATCAATTTTATCACAAACTTAAATCACAATGTTCAGAATTACATTTCCCCAATTAACCATTATCTACCATGAAATGAATCCTTGAGCTTCTAAGTAGGTTCATTGCTGCAAGCGAAAATTCAAAAAAAAAAAAAAAGACATCAGCTAATAAAAAAATTATTCTAACCAAATTCTCTTATTTCCATGAATTAGTTCTTCCTAGAATCATACATAAACAATGAGGAAAAACAGAACGCTCAGCCTCAACTTTTAAAAAAAAAAAAATTTTTTTGCATTTCTGATATTTTTTACCATTGTCATGAAGAGCATAAGCGTTAAAAAACCACAATCATTATTGGATTCTAATAAAGCAAATAAAAAAAAAATCCATGCAAAAATAGATTGAAAGTGCATGTCAAACAAATAAAACAAAATGAGAAGTATTTATGCTTAACATTCATGATCAAGTGTATTTTATTTCATAACTTCACATTGCCGGGCACTGAGAAGACAGTATCTTTGACATCCATAAACACAAAATTAAACATCAAGCAAGTTGATGATTGAATTCAACTATCGAAAGGTTCATCGACTCCTGCAAAAATATCACAAGATCATCAAGTTGAAATAAAAAAGGGAATCACATATGTGTACAAACAATACAGAGCAGTATAAGCTGTATCATGTAATTGCATCTAGCAATCGCTTTTTCTGCATAGCTAACGTCCAATCCAAAGATCATGAAAGATTATGCTCTTTACATAATAACATAACATGGGACTCCACAATGTTCTTTGAAAAACACAAGGGAATGAAAACATGAACACTATCTGTTTCAAAATAAATAAACAATAATTTAACATGCACTGGAATTTTAAAATGATTTCACTCTAAATTTGAGCTGTGGAAAGAGTAAAAGAACTTACCTGCTGTATTAGCTTGATCACAGATTTGTTGATTAGACACAAGATGGATAGACACAGATTTGTTGTGGGTAATATTTCTAACATAAAAATTGTTTCAGACTGAAGGATGTACTCCTTAAGTTTGAAGTAATAATGCTCACTACAAGAATCTGGTGTCTCCTAATGTTCTTCAAATAAAGCATACTTCTCCATCATAATTAATAATAATGATCAATTTGTTTACTAACTAAAATATTTAGAAGACTTCCATATTTTTCCAGAAATTTTCTGTTAGTGTCCAAAAAGAATAAAGGGGTAAGTAAAATTTTCAGAGCCAAAGAATTACATTTTGTGGCATTTACCACAAAGTGACAGGCCTATTTAACCCTGACTGAAAAAGTTCAATGACCAAATCAAAACTTATTCCTAAAAAATGTTCTATTTTGCTTTGTTACACTAGTGAGCCTCAGATTCCCTGCTCAAAGATAAGCCATATGAGCATCATCCAGCACCCATCATTCTTTCAGTATAGTATCTGTGAGCAATTTTTTTCTCCAGCAACAACACTTTTCTAAAACTAGTCTGCCTGATAAGTTGAGCATTTTTTCCTTTAATTCCTTTCTTTCTTTCCTATATTTGCACTTCCACGAAGACCTCCTAAAAAGCTCTTTCTTTCTTTCTTTCTTCTTCTTCTTCTTTAGTATTCCTATTACTATTTGGTTATTTCCAAAGAGACTAAGGAAATTTGAAATTTTTTGTCTATTTAACAAAAAATTACTCTTAAGAAAAATGAAAAATTCAGCTTAATGTTTGGTTGTGAAATTTTTCTAAATAAAAAAATTGGAAACAGTTTTTCAAATTTTTCCAAATAGTTTTTTAATTTTACTTTGAATAGTTATGATATACCTTTGGAAAATCAGGAGCTCCAATATCCACATTTTAACCACACTTCAATTCCCAACAGCAACAATAACAACTAAAATTTTACTATCCCTTGACTGTAATGGTCCATACTCCATATTCACACAAACAGCAGCTAGTATGGGGAAAAATAGAAGAAGAATTTACAGGTCATCATAATTAGAACACCGCCTTGCCTAAATAAGCAGCTCAAACTAGAAAATACTATTACTCTCTCTCTCTCTCTTCATCTAGCCAATTTTGTAGTCCGCATGAAAAATAACAGAGAACCACAAAAAAGGTTTACCAGCTGGAAAATCACCAGAATACCACATTTAAAGAAGTTTGTACATACTAAGCATAAAATATACACTAGTCCCATGGAATACCTTAAACCATTAACACAACTTATTTTGGGAGAAGAGTTAGAGAAAAGAGGAAAAAGATCCCTTAGAGTTACGTCAATGCATCCTATTCCTTAACATCCCTAATCCTCAATACAGCAATTAAGAGAAGGTTAACATAAACAAAGAATATCCAGCAATTAAAAAACCCGTTTAATAATGGCATTGACAAAATTCTGGAACCAGGCATTCTTCAAGGCACTACTTTAGGCACCGAATGAAAACTCAGTAGTATAAACCATTTGGAAAAATATGTCACTTAAAAGCCAAATCATTCTTCAATACATTACATTCAACCACTAGTATCAAATCATAATAATAAATGAAACGAAAAGATATTGAATACCACAAATTCACCCACAATCATTTAAGAAAAAAAAAATCAACAAATTGTAAATCCATATTCCTGCTCCAACCTAAACATTCCATACCCAACAACAAGAACAAAAATAACATATAAAATAAAGCCAAAACAAAACAAAACCCATCAACAGAGGAATCAGATACCTGCATTGAGAGACCAAAGCATCGATCAAATAATGAATCAGTGACCACCATGCTCCTTGGCGTGCTGCTGGTGCTCTAGGTGGCGGCGTTCCTCGGGAAGAGCAACAAGATAGGAAAAGATCATGCCGCCGAAGCAGACATGGTAGAGAGGATCAATGGAGCCCGTCTGGATGTACTTAGCGTTGTAATTGTCCAAAGCTTTCTCCACCGATTTCTTCACGTAGTCGATTGACAGCATCGGCTTCACATGGTTAGGCAACTCCTTCACTTTCAAACCTTTTATCTCATTGTAAAACCTCCTTAGCGCCATTTTCCTCCGATATTTCAGATTGCGTTACTGAAAGTTTTGGCAAATGAAAGCGAGTCTCCAAACCCTAACCTTCCAATAGTAAGTATAATTTGGAGATCAAGTTTTCGAGAGTTTGCAGCGAAGGGCTTGATGATTCGGCAATAGATCTGGCTGGTCAAATTGGAAATGATGGACCGTTGATAATTGCCTAGGCCCATTGTGAATTGCATCAGATCGCCGAGTCCACTGAATTTTTTTTTGGAAAAAGCTAGTGGTGTAAGTGAGTTTGACTCAATAAAAATTTCATCAAATTTATATGTTAAATCAAACTATAAAAAGATCAATTCGTAAACTTAATGAACAATTCGAATATAAACTGGTTAATTAGTTTGTAATTTTAATATTTAGTAATTTAATTTTAAATATATAATATAATAATTTATATTGTAAAATTTTTTAAAAAGTATATTATTTAAAAATATAAAATATAATTATTAAATATATTGTAAATTTTTTAATAAATAATTTATTATTAATTTTTAAATATATAATTTTAATTTATTATTTACATTTTTTAAAATTTATTTAGATTTGTTTAAATTCGTGAATAATATTATGTAGGATAAAAAGTTCAATTCAAGTTTAGTTTGTTTATAAACGAATCAAACTTAAATTAACTAAAACTCGATTCAGTTTTGCTCGATTATACTTATAGAAAAATCACACCACACATTGTTTTTACAAAAAATTACATAAGTGTACATGTTTTGAATTTTAGTTTATATTAAAATGTCTTTTTTTTAATTAATTATGTGAGTGTCTTTTTTATTTTCAGAAGTACTATTTTTTTCATTTTTACCCTTTTTATTCTCTTTTTTCTTTATTATTTTAAATTTTTTTTCTCCTTTTTTTCTTTCTTTTATTTTCTAATTTTTTCCATATTTTTATTTTTTCTTTAATATTCTTATTTTTTTAATTGTTCTTTATTTTATCCTTTTCATAGTTTTTTCTTATTCCCTGCTAACCTCATTTTTTCAATTTTTTATTTTTTCATTGTTTTATTTTTTTTATTTTTTTTCTTTTTATTTATTTTTATTTTTCCTTATTTTTCTTTATTCTCTTATCCTTATTTTTTTTCATTTTATCCTTATATTTATTTTTTAATTTTCTCTCTTTTTAATTTTTTTTTTCTTCATATATGTTATCCTTGTTTTTCAATTTTTTTCCTTATTTTTTATTTTTTATTCTTATTTTTATTTTTTAGTTTTGATTTTGGGTATTAATACATATATAGGCTCTATGTTCTATTTCAAAAATTATAATTAACATATTTAAATTAGGGATAAATATAAAAAAGTATCTTGTAGTTATATGTATTTTCACTTAAAGGTCTATGATTTTTTTGTGACATTTAGAGACGTGTAGTTTTTTTTTCTAATACTTTAATACTCTTTCAACCAATATCATCGTTATTTTGTATTAGAACTTTAATATAATACTCTCTTTCAATAATATAAATGTTTTACATTTGATTTGTCATCAATATAACTATTTAGATACTTTTAAAAATATTACAAATTTATTTTAAAAATTATTTCTTTTTATTCATAATAAAGTTAAAAATACTTTTTATTTTTATTTATTGTGAATTTACTTTAGTTAGTTTAATGTTATATTACTTAATAAATAATTTTACTATTAAAAATTCATATTATTTTAACATTATATCAAATATTTTTAACAATATTACTCAGTATGGTTCTAAAATGCAAGTAAAATGAAACCACATATCCTTAAATGTTACGAAAAATATCACAACTCTCTAAGTGAAAAAGCATCTAACCACAAAGTATTTTCTCGTACTTATCCCTTTAAATTATATAACTCATGTTAGTTTTAATAAATAATTAAATTTTCAAATATCCTAGAAACATATTTTGAAATATATATATATATAAGGTTGATATTATTTTATATGCAAAAAAAAAAACTAAAATATACAAATAATAAAATAGAAATAAATGAAAAATATTTTCAAGGTTTTTGCATTTGAAAAAAATGGGCACTTGAATTCAAATCAATTGATATGCATATATCAATTTATTTATTTTAATTAATTGAATACAATTATATTTGAAATTTATTACTTCAAGCCAATTTTTACTTTGATAATTTTTCTAAGAATATATATTTACTGAAATTATCATATTCATATACTATTTTGAGTTTCAATTTTTTTTTTTTTGAGTTTTAGATATGAATAATATTAAAAAATATATATATACTTTTGGTTGGAGGAAAATATTTGAATAATATTCAAATAATATACTTTTTTAGTGTATGATACAATTTTGAAGTTTTGGATACTGTCTTGAGTTTCATATATGAATAATATTTAGAAAATATACTTTTGGTTAAAGGAAATTATTTGAATAATATTTAGATAATATATTGTTTTTAGTATCAAATACAAATTTGAAGTTTCACATACATGTAATATTCAAATAATATACTGTATTTATGAGTTTGAGATACTATTTTTAATTTTCAGATACTATTTTAAGTTTTTAGATATTGTTTTGAGTTTTAGAAACAAATAATGTTCAGAAAATATAATTTTGGTTAGAGGAAAATATTTGAATAATATTAAGATAATATATTTTTCTTAGTATCAAATATGATTTTGAAGTTTCACATGCATATAATATTCAAATAGTACATTGTATTTTTGAGATATTGTTTTTAATTTTCAGATACTGTTTTAAGTTTCATATATTGTTTTGAGTTTTAGATACTTATAATATTCAAATAATATACTATTTTGATTATGTCATATACAAATAATATTAAGAAAATATACTTTTGGTTGGAGAAAAATATTAGAGGGGACATTTAAATTATAAAAATATTTATGAATATGTGAAGATTGGCACATGATAATAAAAGAAAATAAATTATTCTAACATTGCCTTAATCATATGCCTTTGTAGTTTTAAGTTTTAGGCTTAGAATGGAATATAATATAATACAATAAATCAAAGTTAACATTTATGACATTACAAATTCCTTTAATTATAGAAGTAATTTTGTTTGCTAATATATTCTCTTTCAATTATTTCAATGAAATTATCTTAAACTAAAAGGGTATGAAAAAAAAAAGAATTATTTTGAAGAAATTAAAGAGAGTGTTGGTAGGTTTTTTGCCATCTTTTCTCTACTATCATGCATATATATATATATATATATATATATATATATATATATATATATATATATATATATATATATATATATATATATATATATATATATATATATGATCAACTATATATATGGTCAATTGTGCAATCAGGTCTTCTCTTCTCTACAAGTCCATCTTGATGAATGATCCAAAAGCACAAGTTTTCCTTAAACCAACCTAACAACTCCACCAACAAATCCTTGCATAATATGACTCCAATTTTATTAATTTACAACCACAGATAATAACCCAACATTGGGGGAAAAAAAAAGAACCCAGTATTAGGTACCAAAGCAATACAATTTTAAAAATTAAAAATAAAGCTACGAAAATAGTGGAAAAGAATACATGTTCTCTTTAATTACTAAAGAATTAGGCTGATGTTGGTAGATGTATGGGCTCTTTTTAAAGGGGTTTTGAGTTGCCTATTGATGTCTTTTTTGTTTATTTAAATAATTGAATTGATTCAAGTGAAATTTTAAAGAAGAATATGAATGAGATATCTTGTTATTTTAGCAGCAAGGGGCATGATGTTTGTTGCGGAAACAACAGTGGTTGCTCAAAAGGAGAGGTAGTGCTAATTTTGTTTATTAGGAGAGAAGGGGCAATATTGTTATATTCTCTAGGAGAGGAGAGGTCATGTAATAGCTAGGTTATCGCTGAAGAGAAGGAGAAAGAAATTGATTAGAAAAAAACAGTGATTTAGAGGAAGGAGAGGCATTAACTCTGATGAAGAATAAGAAGAAAAAGACAATGATAATGATGAATGAAGACAAAAAAGGTGGGAGAAGGAAAAAGGAGAACGAAACTGATGAAAAACAAGGCACATATGAAAGTTTTTAGAAAAAATGGACACACTTGTAATTTATTATAAAAAGGGAGTATTTTGATGTAAATGACCTCCATTTTTAAGGTATTTTTGTAAAGAACCTTGTTTTTATTACAAAAATTTTCAAAAACACAACTCCTTTTTTTTTTAAAAAAAAATTATAGCCTTCACCACATTTAACCTAAAATTTGTTTCCTTTCACTATTCACTTATTATTTTTTTATTTTCTCATTAATTTTTTCTTTTTTCTTTTTATAGTTTTTCTTTTTCAATTTTACAGTTTCTTTTATGAACAAAGTTTTTAGGTTGTTTTCTTTTGATTCTACATATCCCTCATTTCATGCTCTCAAGAATATTTAGTCTCTTCATTTTCTTCTCTATTTTTCTTCAGTAATCATTTTCTTCTTCATTTTCTTCCGTAAACTTTCTAGCTTCTTCTTTCTCATTAATGTCTAGTGCTATAAAATTTACTTCTCAAATTCTGAGTAAAATGAAGAAGGTTGATAAAGCAGAAGTTCATGATTTGTTGATTGTTGAATACAAAAGGAGTTCTTCTTCTCTTAGTAATGATTCAGTTAATGTATCTGAGAAAAGCTATTTTTTCTAGTAAAGTGTAAGAAAGAAACTAGTTACCATAATTGTACAAAAAAAGGTATGGTTTTTTTTATTATTGATTGTTTTAGTTATTTTAGGATTTTTTTTTTGTTTTGTCTTTTTTATTTTTGTTTTCTTTATTTATATTTTGTTAGGTTAGTGTTTTCTTAGGTTTTTTTCCTTTTGGTGAAAATATTCTTTTTATTTGTAATTTTTTTAGTGGTTGTTTTAATTTTTTACTTTTTATTTCGTTGTTTATTATTTCTTGATTGTTTTTATTATTTCTTTTGTTTTTTTAGTGGTGTTAATTTTCTAGTTTTTTAGTGGTTGTTTTAGTCTCTTGTTGTTATTGTTGTTTTTATGTTTTTTTTTTATGGTTTTTCAATGGTTGTTTTAGTGGTTATTTTAGTCTTTTTTTATTATTGTTTATTATGGTTGTTTTATTTTATATTATTATATTTTAATTTGTAAATTGATTTTCTATTTTTTAGGATTAGGATTATTTACTTATTGCTAATGATTATTATACAAGCAAGGTTATTAATAGTATGTGCAATAATGTTATTAGTAAGCTGAAGGAGATTGACAATGTTAAGAACCTCCAAAGATTAGAATCACGAACCTTAATGATTATGAATCCATGAATTACTATCTTGGAAACCCAAGAATAAATTGAATTTCAAGGCCCAAGAATCACTTAGATAATATTGCAAAGGTTTGGTTGATCAAGATTAGAACCTAAAGAAAACTAAGTTCTTTAAACCCTAACCCTTAACAAGCCATAAAGATATATCAATTCCTTAATAAGTGGTTTATGCATTCAACAAGAATTCAAGCAAATATACAAAGGAAATAAAGACTTTTTTTTTATTAAAATTCCAATCTGAATAAAATGCATTATAAGGGGTGTTTTTATAACATCCTAACACAAGAAACCCTAATGAAACTATTAAACTTAACTGCCACATAAGCATAATAGCAAATAATATAGTTATGAACTTAAATAAGAGATTTCAGCCCATATACTAGCCCTCATTAGTCTTCATGTTTTTGGACTTACAAAACATTAAAGAAAGCTCATTCAGTTGTTTCTTTATTTGGCCCAAACCTAGCATAATCAATTAAACTTCCTTGACTAGCCTAATCTTGCATATAACCAATTAAGGCTTTTTGTAGCTTATTGGACCTTGACCTTGTAATTGGACATTATGGTATACTTAATGGATCTTTAGCTTTATCTTTAGTTTTCTTATTGTCCTCTCCATCAAGCCTATCCTTAACTTTATCTTTAGAAATGCCACCACTATTACCATCCTCAATCTTGGCCATATCCATATCATTCCCTCCTTTTTTAGGGTGATTCATCCTCAAATCAAGCTCATCACCTACATTAAAAGGACTTAAATTAGCAACATTAAATATACTACTCACATTATACTCACCTTTCAAATCAATCTTATAAGTGTTGTCATTGATCCTCTTTAGGACTTGAAATGGACCATCACCCCTCGAACTTATATTAAACTTTCTTTGATTTGGGAACCTTTGCTTTCAAAGATGAACCCAAACCTACTCTTTAGGTTGGAACACCATTGGAATTCATCCTTTATTAACCCTCTCAGCCACTTTTGCATTTTGCTTCTCAATTCTTTCTTTAATTTGCTTGTGTAGCTTTTTAACAAAATCTGCCTTAGAAGAACCATCAATATTAACAAGCTTGTTTAAAGGCAAAGGAATCAAATCAATAGGAGTTAAAGGATTAAAGCCATATACAATTTCAAATGGTGAAGTGTGTGTAATGCTATGAATAGCCCCATTGTATGCAAATTCAACAAATGGCAACAAATCCTCCTAAGATTTTAAATTCCTAGAAATCAAAGCATAAAGTAATTGAACCAAAGTCCTATTCATAACTTTGATCTATCCATCTATTTTTATGTGGGAGGTAGTAGAAAAGAACAATTTAGTGCTTAACTTACCCCCATAGTACACACCAAAAGTGACTTAGAAATTTAACATCTTTATCACTAACAATGGTCCTAGGAACTCCATGCAAACACATAACTTCCCTAAAAAAACAAATTAGCAATATGAACAACATCATCACTTTTATGGCATGGTATAAAGTGAGCCATCTTATTATACTTATCCATAACAATAAATGTACTAGCTTTACCTTTCCTAGATCTAGGCAAACTAAACACAAAGTCCATAGATAAATTTTTCTAAGGAACATTAAGAATAAGTAAATGTGTATATAACCCATAGGGTTGCAATTTGGACATAGCTTTTAAACACATAATACATTGACCATAAATCTTATGCACATCATATTTCATGCATGGCCAATAAAAATGCTCAATTAGAATATCATAAGTCTTTTGCACCCTAAAATGACCCATTATCTCCCATGTGCTTCCTTAACTAGAATAATTAAGAATACAAAGGCAATTTTTCTTGAAAAGAAATCCCTCAAACATATAAAAACCATAAAAAAAATAGCCCCATTAGCACAAGTTGTAAACATGTTGCTAAAATCATTATCCCTCATATACAACTCTTTTACAAACTTAAAGCCCAACAATTTAAAATCAAGAGTAGTAAGTAAAGCATACCTACGAGATAGCACATCAACAACCACATTTTCCTTACCTTTCTTATACTTGATCATATATAGGAATGTTTCAATGAACTCCATCCACTTGGTATGTCTTCGGTTCAGCTTGTCTTGCCCCTTAAGATGCTTCAAACTATCATGATCTATGTGTATGACAAATTCTTTGGGCCATAAATAGTATTGCCATGTTTACAAGGCCTGAACCAAAGCATAGAGTTTTTTTATCATAGGTTAGGTACTGAAGGGTTACTTTATTGAGCTTTTCACTAAAATAGCATATAAGTCTGCCCTTTTACATCAAAATAACCCTAATCCCAATACGACTAGCATCATACTCAATCTTAAAGTTTTTGTAAAAGTTAGGTAAAACCAACAAAAAAGCATTACACGACTTATCTTTAAGCATATTAAAAGCATGTTCATGTGCATCACCCTAAGTAGACCCTATATTTTTATTGATAATTTCATTCAAAGGTATGGCTATACTACTAAAGTTCTTAATGAACCTCCTAAAAACTAGCTAACCATGAAAACTCCTAACTTGGCTAATGTTTTAGGTGTCAGCCACTCCTAAATTGCTTCCACCTTCTCTACATCAACCTCTAGATCCTTTGAACTAACAACAAAACTAAGGAAATTAACTCTACCCATGCAAAAACTACACTTTTCAAATTGGCATACAACCTTTATACTTTAAGAACTTATAAAACCTTATGCATATACATGACATAATCATCAATGGACTTGAAATAAACTAAGATATGATCAAAATACACAACTACAAATTTATTAGGACACTCACATAAGACATGGTTCATTAACCTCATAAAAGTAATAGGTACATTTGTAAGCCCAAACAACATAACTAACCATTTATAAAGACCCTACTTAGTCTTCAAAGCCATTTTCCACTCATGCTTAATTTTCATGAGAATTTGATAATAATTAAAACGCAAGACAATCTTAGTAAATAAATATTCACCATGCAACTCATTAAGCATATCATTTAACTTATGGATAAGATGTTGATATTTTACCATTATTTCATTGATTGTGTAACAATCCACACACATTCTCTATGTGCCATCCTTCTTTGGAACCAAAATCACTGGAATTGCACAAGGACTTAAGCTCTTATGCACATACCCTTTTGACATCAATTATTCCACTTAGCTTTGAAGCTCCTTTGTCTCCACGAGATTACTTTTATAAGCTGGCCTATTTAGTTTGGCAACTCCGAGTATGAATCTATTTGATGTTCTATCCCTCTTTGAGGAGTTAATCCACTTAGCATTTCCTCGAGAAAGACATCAGCAAACTCCTGTGATTAGCATATACACTTAGCAAAGAAAGATCAAGTTCAGTAATGTTCAAGTATGCATCTTTATAAGTAATAATAGATAACATTTGACTTGAATGCAATGCATGCCTAACTTCACTTTCCTTGGCCAAAAAAATTCCTTTTACCTTTATTTTCTCTTTAAGCTGAATCTCACCCTTTGGATTTTCACTCTCCTTTTTATTATTTTTGGCCTCACTCCTCTCTTTTTTCCAACTTACATTAGTCATTATACACTTCCTTAAGAGAAAAAGAGGTCAATGTAACATTTCTCTTATCCTTCATAAATGAGTACCTATTTAGAAAACCATTATGGACAGCTTTTATATCAAATTGCCATGGCCTACCTAATAAAATATGGCCAACATGCATTGGCGCTACATCATATAACACCTCATCTGAATATCTACCAGTTGTGAAAGGTACACTGCCTATTCACTTTGATCTCACAACAAGTATTTAACCATAACAATCTACAAGGCATAAGATGTGGAATCAAATTTAAACCCAATTTTTTAACCATTAAAGTGCTAGCAACATTTGTATAACTACCACCATCAATAATAACAAGACAATTCTTACCTTGTACATTGCATTTTGTGTGGAAAATGTTATCTCTTTACTGCTCTAAGGCATCTTCTTCCTTTAATTGAACACGTAGTGTGCACCTAGACACCAAGAGCTCACCTCCCATAGGACTCTCAACATAATCATAATTGTCATCTTCCAATTGTGGTATCTCATCACCATTGCCACTCTCTTTACTTGTTGTTTCAACCTCCCCATACTCTCTAGCCACCATTGTCTACTTGTTTGGACATTGTGAAGCAATATAGCCATGCCCCAAGCATTTGAAACACTTAATATCTCTATTCTTTTCTTTTTTTGATTTTGGGTTTAGATGTGTCTTTGTTGCTCAAAATGCTTTTCCCTTTTTTCGCATTGGAAACAACCTTATCATCATCATTCTTACTTTTTTTCCATAAATTAGACCAATATGACCTACCACTCAAACCACCCTTATATTCATACCCAGCTGCCCCTCGAGGTTTTAGTTGCTTTTCTACCTTAATTGTAAGGTGAACTAACTCCTTAAGCTCCATATAATGTTGCAACTGTACCCTATCAATAATCTCCTTATTAAGGCCACTAATGAATCGTGCCATGGTAGCTTCCTTATCCTTATCCAAATCAGTCCTAGTCATGAGCATCTCCATCTCCTTATAATAACCCTCACCACTCGTTGTACTTTGCCTAAAAGATTAGAGTCTTTGATGTAACTCCCTATAATAATGTTTAGGTGCAAAATGCCTTCTCATGATAATTTTGAGTGCAATCCAACTATCAATAGGCTCTTCTATGTTCCTCCTCCTACTAACCACCAATTAATCCTACTAAACTATAGCATACTCACTAAATTGGGTAACCACCAATTTTACCTCTTTCTCCTCTAAAAAGTTATAGCAATAAAAAATAAGGTCAACTCACTTTTCCTACTCCAAATATGCCTCCAGATTAATTTTCCCTAAAAAGTTAAGAATCCTAAGTTTAATGCTACCCAAGTTCCTATTAATATTATCATAGTTTCCATAGCCACCAAACTTACCACCAAAGCACCCTCTACCTCTACCAAGATTTTGGTACCTCCTAGCTCCTTTACCCATACCTGTACTAACCCCACCATAGGCTACATTATTATACTCCTTAAAGCCCTCATGAAAGTCATCCTCATTCACCCCAATTTGCTACCCATCATTGCCTTGCACATTCACCCCTTCATTCAGCCTATTTTCCATACCACAAGTAAGTGCATTAATTTGGTCTAGAATGACTTGTTGATTGGCTACAATGTCCTTTCATTGGGCTGCCATATCAAGTTGTAACCTCTCCATTTGCTCATTCATATTCCTTATGATACGAACCCTACCTATAAAAGAGATAGAACGCGCATCCAACTTTGAATATTAGCCCAAGGATCATCAAGGATAGTTGTGTTGATGGAGCTAAACCCCTTGCTTATTAAATTGAAGCAAGATACTTAGCTATTATAAGATGAACAATCACACAATTCTAAGTTTAATCTAACCTAGCAATTGTAATGAAAGGTAGAAGTGAAACAATTCAAGTAAACTTGCAAAGTTTCAAAAGAACAAAGTTTAAGGAAAAACCTTACTTTTAATATTTCAATCTTCTTAAATTCGTATGTCATAGGGTTAGCCCTTATATAGGCATGTAAACAACCTAATCCTTAAAGGAAAAGGTTCTATTCCTTATTCCTAAAGATACCTATATAGGAAAATCCTTAATTAAGGAGATTTCCTTTAAAATAGGACAACTAATGACAACTAATGACAACTCATCTTTGAAAAGTCAAAATTGACAACTCATTACAATTCATGACAACTAAGCAAAATGACAACTCATGACAACTAAGCATTAAAGCATGCCATGTCACATGCCATGTCATATGTTGACCATTGACCATTGACTTTGACTTGTTGACTATTTGACTATGACTTTGACTTGTTGACTTTGACTTGGAATATTCTTGAATCTTCTCACATCTTCTAGAATCTTCTTGAATCTTCCTTATTGACTCCAAAATATGAATAAAAAAAAAACAACTTCCAAATTCGTCCAATTCAAGCTAATTAATTTCAGAATAGGAAATTAAGCTAATTAGCTTGAATTCTTCATCATGCGGCTCCAAGCTTGTACTTGTAGTCAAATCCACCAACTTGCTTATAATGTGAAAGACAAGCAAATTCAATGCTTGTTTGAACTTCTTTGTCTTTGATCTTGTCATTGGTCCCTCATAATGCAATGGATCACTTGGTTTGATGGGCTTGCTTAGCTTGGTTGCATCATTCCCCCTTTCCTCAAGATGATTCGTCCTCGAATCATCACCTACATTAAAATCGAAAAGAGATAAATCAGCAACATTAAATGTAGCACTTACACCATACTCACCGGGTAAGTCAATCTTATAAGCATTGTCATTGATGCGCTCTAACACTTGGAAGGGTCCATCACCACAAGGCATCAACTTAGATTTCCTTTGAGTAGGAAACCTTTCTTTACGCAAATGTACCCAAACCCAATCACCTGGTTCAAATACAACTTTTATGCGCCCCTTGTTTGCATGTTTGGCATATTGCTCATTCTTTCTTTCAAGATTTGCTCGCACCTTTTCATGTAAGGACTTCACAAATTCTGCCTTCTTCTTTCCATCTAGATTTACTTGTTCACTCAAAGGTAAAGCAATCAAATCTAAAGGACTCAACGGAATAAAACCATAAACAATCTTAAAAGGACAAAAATTGGTAGAAGAATGCACACTACGATTATATGCAAATTCAATATGTGGCAAGCAATCTTCCCATGATTTCAAATTATGCCTAACCATGGTTCTTAGTAATTGAGATAAAGTTCTATTAACTACCTCAGTTTGCCCATCAGTTTGTGGATGACAGGTTGTAGAAAATAAAAGTTTAGTGCCCAATTTACCCCACAAAGTCTTCCAAAAGTAGCTTAAAAATTTAGCATCTCTATCACTCACAATTGTTCTAGGCATGCCATGCAATCGAACAATCTCTTTAAAGAACAAATCCGCAACATGTTGTGCATCATTAGTTTTTCTACATGCTATAAAGTGAGCCATTTTAGAAAACCTATCTACAACAACATATATTGAATCATGTCCTTGCCTAGTCCTAGGTAAACCAAGCACAAAATCCATGGAAATATCAATCCAAGGTGAACTAGGCACCGGTAAAGGCATATACAAACCATGTGGTTTTAACTTAGACTTAGCTTGTTTACACACAATGCACTTATCACAAATTCTAACAACATCTTTTTTCATGTTAGGCCAATAAAAGTGATCATGTAAAACATCTAAAGTCTTGGCTATACCAAAATGTCCCATTAAACCACCCTCATGTGCTTCACGAACAAGTAATTCACGCATAGAACAGTTAGGAACACACAACCGTTTCTCTTTAAACAAGTAACCATCATGCCTATAGAACTTTTCAAAAGCAATATTTTCACATGCATGATAAACACTACCAAAATCACTGTCATTCTCATATAGCTCTTTTATGTATTCAAATCCTAGCAATTTGGCATCTAAAGAAGCAAGTAAAGTATACCTTCTTGAAAGTGCATCAGCCACAACATTCTCTTTACCTTGCTTGTATTTAATGACATAAGGAAATGACTCAATGAATTCACTCCACCTAGCATGTCGTTTGTTAAGCTTATTTTGCCCCTTCAAGTGCTTCAAGGATTCATGATCAGTATGTATCACGAACTCCTTAGGCAATAAATAATGCTGCCATGTCTCTAGAGCGCGAACTAAGGCATACATCTCTTTGTCATAAGTGGGGTACTTTAAGCTTGCACCATTTAACTTTTCACTAAAATAAGCAATTGGTTGTCCATCTTGCATTAGAACAGCCCCAATTCCAAAACCTGAAGCATCACATTCAATTTCAAATGTTTTAGAAAAATTAGGTAGAGTAAGTAAAGGAGCAGACGTCAACTTATCCTTAAGCATGTTAAATGCTTGTTCTTGTGCTTCTCCCCACTTGAAGCCAACATTTTTCTTAATGACTTCGGTCAATGGCGCTGCAATGGTACTAAAATCCCTCACAAATCGCCTATAAAAGCTTGCAAGACCATGAAAACTTCGCACATCACTAACTCCTCTAGGCATAGGCCAGTCTTTAATTGCCTTGACCTTCTCTTCATCTACCTCTATTCCTTTTGCACTAACAATAAAGCCTAAGAAAACAAGCTTATGTGTGCAAAAACTACACTTTTTGAGGTTAGCATACAAACATTCCTTACGCAGCACTTCCAAAACCAAATGCACATGTTCAATATGCTCTTCCAAAGATTTACTATATATAAGTATATCATCAAAATAAACAACCACAAATTTTCCAATGAAAGCACGCAAAACATGGTTCATTAATCTCATAAAAGTGCTAGGTGCATTAGTTAAACCAAAAGGCATGACTAACCACTCATATAAACCATATTTTGTTTTAAATGCAGTTTTCCACTCATCACCCTCTTTCATGCGAATTTGATGATAACCACTTTTCAAATCAATCTTGGAAAATATAATAGCCCCATGCAACTCATCAAGCATATCATCTAACCTAGGAATAGGATGACGATACTTTACCGTTATTTTGTTAATTGCACGACAATCAACACACATTCTCCAAGTGCCATCCTTCTTAGGCACAAGTAAAACTGGAACGGCACATGGGCTCATGCTTTCTCGAATGTAACCTTTGTTCATAAGATCCTCAACTTGCCTTTGCAACTCTTTGGTTTCCTCAGGATTGCATCTATAAGCGGGTCTATTTGGAATTGCAGAACCAGGTACAAAGTCAATTTGATGCTCTATTCCTCTTATTGGCGGCAAACCACTAGGAATATCATCGGGAAACACATCTTGAAATTCCTGCAATAATCTCACAAAAGAACTAGGCAAAGAAGGGTCAAGATCGTTAGAGCACAAATAAGATTCCTTGTAAATAAGTACAAGCATAGGCTGCCTTAAAGGTAAAGCTTTCCTCACATCTTTTTCTTTTGCATAAAAACTTGATTTTCTCTCTTGTGTTACCTTATTCACACTCAACTCTCCTTTTGCATGCACATCACTCTTTTTTTTCTCATTGTGCATCCCCTCAAGCTCTCCTTTTTCCACTCTTTGCTCACTTCTCTCATTGCTTTTCTCACAGCTTTCCTTTTGCTTGTTTGCCTTTTCTTTTTTATGCAAACTCTCTCTCTCTCTTTTTATTGCTTTTTCTTTTTCAAACTCTTCAAATCTTTGCTTTAGGACTTTTTGGTCCTCATACACTTCTTTAGGGGTTAAAGGTTTAAGGGTAATGGGTACATCATTCATTACAAAAGAATATCTATTAGAGAACCCATTATGATTAGCCCTCCTATCATATTGCCAAGGACGCCCCAAAAGAATATGACAAGCTTGCATAGGCACTACATCACACAATACTTCATCTTCATATTTGCCTATGGAAAATGCTATCTTCACTTGTTTAGTTACTTTTATCTCCCCATAATCATTCAACCATTGCAATGTGTAAGGCCTAGGGTGCTTCATGGTATATAAATGCAATTTCTCAACTAACATGGTGCTAGCTACATTTGTGCAACTACCGCCATCAATGATCATACAACATACCTTATCTTGCACCTTGCATCTAGTGTGAAAGATGTTCTCACGTTGTGCCTCATCCTCCATCTTGGTTTGCACATTCATGATTCGCCTTGTAACAAGCAATTCACCATGTGATGGACTTTGTACAGCCTCATCATCACTTGCATCCTCAAGCTCAGGCATCTCCAAGTTGCACTCATCATCATCACTTTCACTAAAGACTTCGCTACCCCTCATCGTCATGGTGCGCTTATTTGGGCAGTTAGAAGAGATATGCCCATAACCCAAACATTTAAAACATTGAACATCACGAGATCGTTTAGTTTGAGTTTCACCTTTGTCTTTGGTCTTGGCATTGCCCCCTTCGTTTCCTCCTTTGTTGTTGTCAAATTTTGCCTTAGTGAAGCTTTTATCTCTATTCTTCCAATTTGACTTCCATGAAGCACTAGAAGAAGTTGAATTGCCTTTGGAATTCTTGAACTTCAATTGCTTCTCAATCTTGATCGCCATGTGCAACATATCATCCATGTCAACATAGTGATGTAATTCCACTAAGTCGGCTATGTTTCTATTCAGCCCATGCAAAAACCTCGCCATTGTTGCCTCACGGTCTTCATCAATATTTGCTCTAATCATAGCTATCTCCATTGCTTGATGGTACTCCTCTACACTTTTAGATCCTTGCACAAGGTTTTGAAGTTTATTATACAATTCTCTATAATAGTGTGTAGGAACAAACCTCTTGCGCATGATTGCCTTCATCTCCTCCCATGTCTCAATAGGTCGATCATGGTTCCTTCTTCTACTAGTCACCAATTGATCCCACCAAACAAGTGCATAATCGGTAAACTCTACGGCAGCTAGCTTCACCTTCTTTTCTTCAGAATATTGATGGCACTCAAAGATGAACTCCACTTTTTTCTCCCACTCCAAATAGGCTTCGGCATCACTTTTTCCTTGAAAGCTTGGAATTTTCATCTTAATGCTTCCCAAGTTGTTATCAACTCTTGCACGCCCATTTCTTCCTGAATTGGATGTTTGTTCGTCATCCTCTTGTTCATGTCTCCCACGGGTTCTAGTATTGATTATACTAGCATCTCCATGATGACTTGACTCTATCTTGTCTATTCGGTCTGCCAAGTCTCCAATTTGGTTTACCAAATCTAGTCTCAACTTGTCAAACAATTGGGTCATGGATTTCATGTACATCTTTTGATCGGGCATTCCTTCTTCACCTTCTTGAGTCATTACTTTAATTTTTCCTACAAGAAATTATTAGTAGCAATAAAAAAAGATCTCACCAAACACTCCCTTACGTGTTTCACTCAATTTAAATGGCACTCACACTCGTGTTTCACTCAATAAGGCTCTTACCCTTTTATGAGCTCACCACTCGCCTTTTACCACTCAAATTCCCCAAATCTTAGTTCTAATAAAACTAATGCAAATTATACAAAAATTGCTCAATCAACTCAACACCACAATCACAAAAATCAAATTAAACTTAAAATTTCAAAGTGACTATTCACGAATCAAATAAATAAGAAAATAAGCAAGTGAACAAAACTTAGCTCAAAATCAAGAAAAACCCAATTTTTTTAGAAGCCAAGAAATCATACACAATGAAAATTAACAAAAGAAGTCAAATTTGAGTTATAAACCCACAAACACAACCAAAACACAATTCTGAATTAAAACAAAGTAACAATTTTTTTTTTCTCAATAGATATGGAAATTGAATAAACTAACTCAATTAAGGGTCTTTTGATAGATTTTGAACCCTTTTGCATAAAACACAATGATTGGTGTTTTTTTTTTTTTTTTTTTTTTTTTTTTTTTTGAATTGAGCAGAATTGAGAAGAAGAAGAAGAAATTATGAACGAAAATTAAATGATAAATAACCAAACCTTGAAGTTTGGCTCTGATACCAAACTGATACGAACCCTACCTATAAAAGAGATAGAACGCGCATCCAACTTTGAATATTAGCCCAAGGATCATCAAGGATAGTTGTGTTGATGGAGCTAAACCCCTTGCTTATTAAATTGAAGCAAGATACTTAGCTATTATAAGATGAACAATCACACAATTCTAAGTTTAATCTAACCTAGCAATTGTAATGAAAGGTAGAAGTGAAACAATTCAAGTAAACTTGCAAAGTTTCAAAAGAACAAAGTTTAAGGAAAAACCTTACTTTTAATATTTCAATCTTCTTAAATTCGTATGTCATAGGGTTAGCCCTTATATAGGCATGTAAACAACCTAATCCTTAAAGGAAAAGGTTCTATTCCTTATTCCTAAAGATACCTATATAGGAAAATCCTTAATTAAGGAGATTTCCTTTAAAATAGGACAACTAATGACAACTAATGACAACTCATCTTTGAAAAGTCAAAATTGACAACTCATTACAATTCATGACAACTAAGCAAAATGACAACTCATGACAACTAAGCATTAAAGCATGCCATGTCACATGCCATGTCATATGTTGACCATTGACCATTGACTTTGACTTGTTGACTATTTGACTATGACTTTGACTTGTTGACTTTGACTTGGAATATTCTTGAATCTTCTCACATCTTCTAGAATCTTCTTGAATCTTCCTTATTGACTCCAAAATATGAATAAAAAAAAAACAACTTCCAAATTCATCCAATTCAAGCTAATTAATTTCAGAATAGGAAATTAAGCTAATTAGCTTGAATTCTTCATCATGCGGCTCCAAGCTTGTACTTGTAGTCAAATCCACCAACTTGCTTATAATGTGAAAGACAAGCAAATTCAATGCTTGTTTGAACTTCTTTGTCTTTGATCTTGTCATTGGTCCCTCATAATGCAATGGATCACTTGGTTTGATGGGCTTGCTTAGCTTGGTTGCATCACCTTATGCTTCATTGTACCTTTTAATTTTCATGCATTTATGTCATGGGTATACCGAAAGTTGGCACATTATTACCTCCATTATAACCACTTGACATGCTGTAATAAGAGTTAGTATGCAATAAAAAAAAGAATTAATGACCTTACTAATACTCCTTCATGTGTTTACTCTCAATTAATGGGGATGATCACGTATGTTTCACACAATTAAGAATGATCACACAACACTAAAAACTCACACCACTTAGCTTCTTTTCAAGGATTCTTATATGAATCAATGACCACACACCAAGTTTTTTCACTATACTTGCAATGCACTAAGAATCATGATCTAAAAAGCTTAGTTAAGGCAAAATGTAAGAATCAAGAAAAATCAAACAAATAGCCACGCTTTTTATAAAATTTGGAATAAGAAAGAAAAACACAAGAAAACTTTAAAAGGATGCAAATAATAACTAAAGAAATAATCTAGAGGCAAGAAACACAAAAATTAAATGAAGAAGCAAGAAAGATGTAATTCAGCTTGAACTAGGAAAAAGAGGGAACAGTAATAGAAAAAAGTTTTTAATGAATCAAGAGCAATGAAAAACTCAAATAGAAGTAATAGGCATGTAAAAGGAATGAAAATAAGGTGTAAGAAACAAGGAATTAAGTTTAAAAACTAAGAAATCAAGTTTCAGCCTGATTAGAAATTTTTAACCAAACAGTAATAAAACAAGATTTTAGAGCTTATGAATGAATTAAAACTTTAGTTTAATGTAAAAGACATGTAACAATAAAATGAGGAAGAAAAAATCACAAAGAAAGTTGATCAAGAAGGAAGGTTACCTCTGTATGCCTTTAATATATTAATTCTGCTGAAACTTAAAAGACACACAAATAAGAGATTAATTAAAGGAGAAAGATGAATTTAAGATTAAAATAATTCAAATATGATGGTATATATAGGGCTCAGGTCAAAGGAAAGTCAATTCCCCTTTAAATCTTCCTAAATAGTCACCTAATCCTTATTATATAGGATTGTAAAAATCTTCCTAATTTCCTCTCAAGTTTAGGAAAACTTTCAAGGCCAACTGTAATAGGAATCTTTTAACAATCCTAATATTAATATAAAAACACCAAGAATAAGGATTAAAACATTAAACACATTTTCAAACCAATCAAGACATAATTAAACCAATTAGAGCCGCTCTTTGATTTTTTCAAACTACTTTAAGATTTATGATTTCTTTTCCTCTTTTTTTCTTCTTCTTTTCCTTTATTTGTTTTGTTTTGTTTTATTTTGTTTCCTTTTTTTTATGAATCAGAATTTAAAACTATAAGAATCAAGAACTACATAATGCATATTTTAAGAATACTAAGAATACTTTAAGAACCATATCAAGAACTTAAAGAAAACAAGAAAATAACTTTAAAAAAAGGATAAATAACCTTATTTAAGAGTCAAAGCTCTGATACCAAATGTTAAGAACATCCAAGGATTAGAACCACAAACCTTAATGATTATGAACCCGTGAATTACTATCTTGGAAACCTAAGAATAAATTGAATTTTAAAGCTCAATAATCACTTAAATCATATTGCAAAATTTTGGTTGATCAAGATTAGAATCTAAAGAAAACTAAGTTCTTTAAACCCTAACCCTTAACACGCCACAAGGATAGATCAATTCCTTAATAAGTGGTTTATGCATGTAACAAGAATTCAAGAATTTAGGCAAATATGCAAAAGAAACAAAGACTATTTTTATTAAAATTCCAATCTAAATAAAATGCACTATAAGGGGTGTTTTTATAACATCCTAACCCAAGAAACCCTAATGAAACTATTAAACTTAGCTACCACATAAGCATAATAATAAAAAATATAGTTCTAAACTTAAATAAAAGATTTAAGCCCATATACAAGCCCACATTAGTCTTTATGTATTTAGACTTACAAAACATTAAAGAAAGCCCATTTATTTATTTATTCACTTCGACCAAACCTAGCATGATCAATTGAACTTCCTTTACTAGCCCAATCTTGCATATAGCCAATTAAGGCTTCTTATAGCTTTTTAGACCTTGACCTTGTAATTGGGCCTTATGGCATACTTAATGGATCCTTAGTTTTATCTTTGGTTTTCTTACTATCCTCTCTATCAAGCCCATCTATAGCTTTATCTCTGGAAATGCTACCACCATCACCATCCTCAAGTTTAGCCATGTCCATATCATATAAAATCTCAGTTAAAGTTATTTAACAAGACTTGTTTTGGTTATTTTTTGGAAATGCGTGAGTGTCAATTTTAGGTTCAAGTTGTTCATTCTTTGCTTTTTTGGAAAGTTAAGCAGCCATTGAAGAATGAGATATGGTTTTATTTAAATAGTAATTTTATGAGGTTTTCTTTAGCTAAATTTGTTGTTGTTTGTGGTTTAAGATGTGTGGGTGATTTGGTCAACTTTTGCATTAGTAATTTGAAGGAAATTTTGCCTAATAAGCATTTTTCTAGTTCAAAGAAGATAACAAGGAATTCTATTGAGTTTTTTTTTTAGTAAAAGACTATTTTTAATTAGGATGTTGTTAAGCTTGTTATTATATATTTTGTTGAGTGTTTTTAATTTTCCTCTCCAAAATAGAATTAAATTAATTATGACCATGTAGTTCTCATTAATAATGATGATTATGACAAGTATCCATAGGGGAAGGAAGTGTCCAATTTTCTAGTTAATTCTTCAAAAGAGAAGGCTATTAAGTTTTATGACAAAGGCTATTATAGACCGTTGGGCAATCCTCTTGCTCTACAGTTTGGTTTTATGAAATACGTGGTTATTGTCAAGGGAGATTAGTAGAATGAAAGGGATATGATATTCTACGTTTGTTGAAGAGAAAATCTCTTACTATCCCTAATTTTAAAAATATTGAGGATAGTTTTTTGTATTTGAAGTTTTTATGGTAATTCTTTTTGAACTTTTTTATTTTTTATTTTTTGTTTTTTTATTATTGTTAATTTTTTTAATGCAACTAAAGTTTAATGATATTATTCCTACTTCTGAAGAGAATAAAAGATTGAATTTGAGTGGTTTTGATTTTACTAATAAAAAGAATGAGATGTTAAAGTCTACCAAAGGTGTATCTGTTGAACAAAAGCATGTTAGCTCTAATGATATTGAGACTTTTAAGTCTAAAAAATCTAAATTTTTTGAAAAATAATATGATAAGGAGAAGAAACTATCTGATGAAGAAGTTGAATTTTTTTCTAAGAATAAAATTGTTTATTTTAAAGAGTGCTTGATGGTAAATTTAAGTTAACAGAGAAGAGTTTTCTTACTGAGATTTTTTCTTTGAAATCTTTTTATGATAAAAAAAATTTTTGATGATCTTGAAAAGAAAATTGAGGAAGATATTTGTTTTCTTAGGTCTCAAAGTAAAGATGTTGGTGCTGATACTGGTATTGTTTTTTCTACTGATGTTGTTACTGATTTGGAAAAGAAAAAGGTTAAGGGAAAGAAATTGGAAGAGAAAGAAGTTATTCATATGGAGGTTGATGATTATATTGAAGATGTTAATGAAGAGGAAAAATCAAAAGAGAATTTTGATGAATCATTTTTTAAGACTATCGATGATGTTGTAAACAAAGTGAGCAAGGTAATTTGATTTTTTTTTTATAGTCGTTTTATTGTTGTTTTTTTTTTTCAAATTTTTAGTTTTTTTTTTTTACTTTTGTTGTTATGTTTCAATCTTATTAAGAAAAAAAGTAAGTTATTTTCTACATTATTTTTTTTTTGTTTTTTAATGTGGTTTTTTATTTGTAGGTCAATCATGAAGTATTCTAAAAAAATGTTGTTTTTAAACTAGGCCTTGCATTTAGGGTTACTATTGTAACTTTAAAAAAAAAAATTTATATACTTTGTATTGTTCATGAAGGCCTTTGATTGGTACTAAAAGTCTGTTTTTTTTTTTTGTTGATTTACATTTTAATTATAATATTTTTATGTTGGTGTTGGGTGTTGCTTTTTTTTTTTTTTTAAGTATCTTTTTATTTTTGTTTTACTCTTTTTTATATTGGTTCTTTATGGTTATTTTAATGGTTATTTTTGTTGTTTTTATTATTTTTATATTGATTTTTTGAGGTTGTTTTTGGTTTTTAGTCTATTTTATTTTTTTATGGTTATTTTACTTTTTTTTGCCAGTTGTTTTCGTGGTTTTTTTAGTCTTTTTATATTGTTTTTTTTTGTGTGGTTTTTTTGCTACTTTTTTTATTTATGAATATATGATTGGTTGTTTTCTTAATATTTCTTTTTTTTTCTTTTTTTCCAGCATTTGGATGTTAAGGGTTTGAAAACTAATAGATGAAAAGTGAAATTCACAACGACTGATGTCCTTTTTTTTTTTTTTTATCAGAGCTTGCAATCTATATTTAATGAAGGAAATTATACATTTTCTATTCTTAGTTTGGCATCAAGGTATATACTTGGACAGTCTATACTCTACAACATTAGTTGGACAGAGGTTGATGAAATTTACTTTCTAATTCATGTAAGTGACAAAACCATTGGATTCTTAGGATGCTCATTTTGAAGGATCATTGCATTTATGCTTTTAACTCTTTAAGAAGCGCTAGAGGTGATATCATTATCAAAGAAATTTTAAAGAGTTATTCTATTTTGCTTCCCTACTATCTTGATGTTATTAATTTTTTTAATGGTCGTCCTGAATTGGAGCAGTATCCTGAAGCATATAAATCCAAAAGTCATACTTATCCTTTTGATTATTGATGGATTATTAACCCAAAAAAAATAAGTAATTTTTTTTTATTTTTTGTGTTTATTTTTTTTATTTTTGTTATTTTTTTAGTGACTATGATGTGTATGTTGTTGGTTTTACTGAATATCGTATGTTTGGGAAGGATACTTGATAAGGATTCAACGCTAATGTTTTTCAAGGCAGGTTGGCTTTATCTCTCTATACTTATGGGATGAAAAAAATTGTGTGGAGAGTTGCAAAGTGATAGTGAAGAAGTTGTTATAAAGAAGAGGATAAGATTGGTTAAGAATAATTAGTTAAACACTTTAAATTGTCATTAAAAAGATTGGTCATTTTAAGGGTTGTTTTATTTTAACAATTTAAATATTAGAGAATGTATGTATTAGAAGATGAATGAAATTTGTATTAGTATAGTTAATATAGTGGATGAATATAAGTTTGTTTATTTTTTACTTCAATAAAGAAACAACTATTTAACTATCTCTTTGGTTGATTTTTGCATGTCTTTTTGTTTTGTCCAAGTGGTTGACATTTCCCACATATTTTTTGAACTTTTCTTCTTCTATGATGCTTTTATTCTTCTATTCTTTGGTCTTCATGCTTTTGTTTTTGCTAGTGGTGGATTGACCTGTATATGTTGCTCTTAATTTGGTATTTTCTATATTGCTTGATTCCCTATTGGATATACTATCTTTTCATATGTTTCCAATAATATATGCTTTTTATAGTACTTTGAGCAATAATTATAAGGGTCATCATTCGATTGTTTCATATTGTAAATGCATGAGTACATGGCATCTCACAAGTTTGAAATCTATTATAGCTGTAGATTCTATCTTTGATGTTGATAATGAATTTTCCTTGATTATCAAAGACTGTGAATAAGTCTTCATTTGAAACTTTCACCTATTTTGCAAAATTATTTATAAGTACAAATAAAAATAAATAATAACAATTATTAGAGAAATTGAATTATTTAAAATAAATTTAAAATTAGAAATTTTGTATAAAATAATAACACCAATAAATAGAAAAGTTATTATAATAAATAATACATTATCTTTCATTTTCAGTTTTATGAGCTTGTTTTGATGGTTGTTTTGTTAGTTATTTTAGTGGTTGTTTTGTTGGTTCTTTCTAGTTTTTTTTGTTTGTTCATTTTAATTTTATGAGCTTGTTTTATTGTTCTTTTAGTGGTTGTTTTGGTGTTTGTTTAATTTTATGAGCTTATTTTTTTTTCATTTTGACTTTATGAGCTTATTTTATGGTTATTTTACTGATTATTTTAGTGATTGTTTCTGGTTATTTTGATGGTTGTTTTACTAGTTATTTATGCTAGTTATTCCAGTGGTTGTTTTTAGTTTTTTTTACTAGTTTGTTTGGTTAGTTGTTTTTCTAGTTAATTTAAAAGTATTAAGGAAAGCATATGCATATAAAATAATAATGGAAACAGATGGAGCAAAAGGGATAGGGTATGTTACTTGTAATATTAAGTTTTGAATGAAAATTTCATTCAATATTTGTTTTGCTTTTACTCCAAAACTGGTTTTCATACATTAAGTTTTTGACTATCTTCGAATGCGATCCAATGATAAAAAAAATTTATGAAATCATTATGAGAACAAAAGTTGTCATTGCTTAGGAGTGGTGAAACTTAAAATTGAAGAGTTGAAACCATCCAATCTTGAGGATTCTCAAAATGATGAGTTTGTTATCGACTCAATCAATCAAAGTCTAAGTCTAATTAGTGAATTGAAAACTTAGAATAGTAAGTTGTGTGCTTAAAGTATCGTTGTGAAAGCACGATTGCTCAAATGTGTGACTTGTTAAACTGAGACTCATTTTATGAAGTTGAACTGAGATTTACTAAAAATGACTATAATTGGCTCGTTAAAACGTAAGTTCAAAAATACCTTTTCAAACTTCAAAAAACCTCACTAGTGCAAAAAAAAAAAGGCACTAAAAAGCCTAGAAACACGTAAAAGAGTGCAAAATAGTGCGCTTGAGCATGTAGCCACATGCTCACTCCTACGCATGTTTGTGTGTGAGACATATGTAGAAACATGTGAAAATTGCACTAAAAAGGCTTGATTTTTTTCGTACATGCACACACATCTATTATGCACACTAAGATGCATGAGTGGATGCTAAGATGCATAAATATGTGCTTGAGTGTGTGAAAATAAGTCTCCCTTATCTCTATGTCTATAAATAGCACTCTACACCTCATTTTAGGGGGGGACTTTTGAAAATGAAGTCGTTACTCTAAAGTGAAGACTTAAGACACCTAAATACACTATCTCACAGTCTCTTTTTTTTATTACTCCCACTTTTAACACCAAACTAAGCCTCACCACTATTAAAGTATGCTCCAAAGGTAATAACAACTGAATCACATGCATTTCTACATGAATTTGATATGGATAGCTCAAAAGCTCATATGAAAGTAGTGTTTATGCTCTCAAAATGAGCTTAGTCAAACTTTTTGAGGACTAGATAATTATTTTTGCATGTTTAATTTTCGGTAAAATTGCATTTCTTCTCTTTTACTCCTTTTCTCCTTTTTATTTTATACAACCAGCAGTTAAGAAATTGATTGTGCTTGTGTGGTGAGATTGGCAATATTATATGCTATTTCTTTGCATTTTTTATGATTAACTGCATTCTATTGCATTTTTGCATTTTCCCTATGTTGAAAATGCATATCTATTAAAATAAATTAGTTTCAATTACAAAAATCACATTTTTAGCGTTATGCTTACATTTTTTTTTACCATTTTCATTGAATTTGTATCAAAAAACCACATCAATAATCACTTTTGCATGATCAAAATTTTATTTCTTCATTTTTTTTGGATTTTGCATCAAACTTATCATAAGTTGTGCTCATTTTCATTTTTGTATAATCTGTACATAAATCCCTACATTTTTCCCATCAAATAACATTTTTTGCATATTTCCTATCAAAATAACTTATATAGCATATTTTATATTTGAATAAAATTAAAAATTAGACTTGAATAATAAATCTATGATTTTTTATATGATTTTCTTCATTTTCATCATTTTTACATTTAAGTATGCAATTTCATCACAATTTATATTTTCTGCATTAAAAACCATCATTTTAGTACAAAACATTATTATGTATTCATTCTATCATTTTTAGCATATTTTTACATAAAAATTGTTTTCTTATCAAAATTAATCATTTTATATAAAAAAAATAATCAATTTCAGCATTGTCATCTCGAAAAACATAATTTTGCATATTCCTATACTTTTCTGCATTAAAAACATCATTTTTATCTCCATTAATAGATTACATTCTAAAATTGTTAAATTTTCATTCAAAATATGCATTTTCATCATTTTCATTCAAAAATGCATTTTTTTTATTAAGCTAGAGCTTGGTCCAATGATGTCCTTATCATGCATTTTATTTTATTTATTAGCATCTTTGCTTCAAATTTTAGGTTGCCATAAAATATTAATATCTCTTAATGACTCTATCATTTTGCATCATTCTTATGTTATACTCGTATTCTTTAAATACTTTAATGTTTCCTGCCTATTTGCTACCTATTTATGTGAATGGATGGATGCATAGAGTTGTGCTAATCCTTATTTTGTAGGTGTATTTTCAGTCTAGAATTACATTTACTTTTTCATACCTTTTTCTCTTTCAAATGTATTTACTAGGAAAGCTATGTAATAATTGTAATTAATTTTCCTTACTTTTTTTTTAATCCTATGATGTGTGAATGTGTATATACTGTCATTCTGAAACTAGGGTGATGTTGTAGCTATTTATTAAGTATTATATAATGAAAATTAGCCAAAAAGTATATGGAATCTTCCAAACCTGGAATCTCTATTGGGGATGATACTCGTTGAGTGATCCAATGTCGTCCCTCATATTTTTATGAGAAATCGAATGGTGACTCCATAAACACACACGTCTCACATCCTCCTAAGATTAATCATTTATCCTTGTCTTGTAAATGGTATGGATGTCCCTTTAGTTTGGTAAAGTTACCATGATTACCCCATCAACACACAATAAAAGAAAAAGCTTGAGAAGCAAATTTGGTCGCACACAATGGGGACTCCATTGGGGATGTTAGTTAGAAAGATCAATTAAAAAATAATGACTTCTTATTACATTATACTTAATTATATAGAGCCTTTCACTACTACATTTTTCATAAAAACATCATATGCTCAGCTTTGGTACCCATCAACCGACAATGACGGAAAGTGATCCACTATAATTCCACATGAGTCATTGGGTGACCGATTTGAATTCGTCACCTTTAGTCTCGATTCACTTATGAGTTATCAAAAGAATGTTAGACTCACTAACTGGAGTCTATAACCCTAGTCATAGGGGGTGTAAGCACCCAAGTTTAGGATGACTCAAGTGTGGATATGACAGAGGATCCGATGATAATTTATTACAAATAGGCCTTTAGATTTTTATTTTATTTTTCAATCTTAGGACTTAGTTGTAATGTTTTTTAATGACTTAATTGTAAAGTTCTTATTTTCTTTTATGGGTCAATTTTCAAATATAAGAAAATTGAAAAAGGGGGACCAAAGCAAAATTCCATATTGGAATTATATATTTCCAGTCGAAAATATGCAATTCTAATTGGAATTGCACATTTCTAATAAAAAATGCATAATTTGAATTGGAATTATGTATTTTCAATCATAAATGCATAATGCTGGTCAGAATTGCATAAGTTCAATCATCTCCATCTTTCAATTTTTAATTTTTTAATAAATATTTTTCTTAATTTTCATTGGTGGAAAAAATAATAATAATAAAAGTATAATTGATATGATAATCATATATTATAAGGTCTTTTATCTAATAAAAATTAGATTTTTATCCCTTGTGATCTTAATAATCATAGGAGATTTGGGGAGGGAATGATCTTTCTTTATAAAAAGTCTTAGATTTTTACATGAAAAAAGTTCTTTTAGCAAAAAAAAAAAAAGATTTTTAAAAAAAACCTTTTCTTTAGTGCGTTCTTTTAGTTTTCTAAAAATGTCTTTTTTGAACAAAGCAATGAAGCTTGAGATACCAAGAAAATCAATTCTACAAACTTATAATTACATAGTGAACTACAACTCTAAGGAACAATCAATATAGCATCCATATAACCATCCATTTCTTTTCTTCTGTTATTTGTTAATTCTTTATTTATTTTATTTTTCTTTTAATATTTCATTTATGAAATTAATTCTAATAAGTTTTATTATTATTTTTTTGTGTTTTCTTTATATTGATGGCCATAGTGGGAGTGACATGAACTTAGGATGATTCAATGTGATTGAACCAATAACCAAACCATGAAGATCCATGGAATGCCATGGATCAAAATTATATTTTAATTCTATTAGAATTTTAAGGTTTTTGTGTTTTTTATTTAATTTAGCTTTTCTAATTTTGTTTATTGTTTATTTATTATTTATTTGGCTTTTGGGTTTGTATTAATTTAGCTTTAATTTACATAGATATTGTAATAGCTCCAGTAGTGGGAAAATAATGGATATTTACTTTCCTGCATTCTTTAATAAAATCAATTAGTAAATTAGGTTCAATTTGGTAAATTTAATTAAAATCAATAATGGCTTTAGATTAATTAGGGTTTCCTGTAAAATGAGTTAGGATTAGAAACACATCAAATTAAGTTCTTCTATTTCTTTTATTTTGTTTGGGCTTGTTATTATGTATTTGGCCTATTAATTTTAATTATGGATGTGGTTGTTTTAAGCTCATAATATTAGGCCCATAGGTTTAATTATTAGGCCTATAATAATCCTAAGGTAAATAGTTTAATTAATTTAAGATTAATTAATAAGATTAAAATGAACTTTAAACCCACTTAGTTAAATAGACATAGGCCCATTTAGATTAATTAAAATGAATTTAGACATAGCCTACTAAATTAAGTCCATTTTAAAATGTATAGACTTAAGATCAATTTAGAATAAAATTTGTAGATTTAGGCCCATTAATCCAATCCATTTCCCATAAAAATTGATAGAATTAGGCCCATTTTTAAAATTAAAATAAGTAGATTTAGGTTCATTAATTTAAAAGATTTAGGCCCACCATTAGTTTTCAACTTGCTTGTAAATAAAATATGTAGAATTATCTAATCTTAAATAAAATCAATGCAGATTATACCAAATTATGGATTATGAGCTTAATGAGTGCAATATTTATATGCTTTTCATCTAACTAGTTGCCTTAGAGTTGATTGTAAATAAAGGTTTAAAATGAAATTGCATATAAATAAAGAACACGGTAGTAATTCATAAAGTAATTCTAACAGAACATAAGACTATAAGAAGTTAGTATTCTGTGCTTAGAATCGTGTTGGTGTGGTGATGACTCTCTTTTAAAGAACTGAGTTACCACCATTCATAAGATGTCCCAGTTATTACCCTAGATGGTGACTTCGCATCTCCATGACCTATCTATGTGATAGCAGTTATTATGTTCCCTAGAGTCCTAAACTCAAATAGTGTCGTGGTTGCCAAAATCTTAAATGTGTGCTAAACCTCGCAGTGGTGACTCCATTAGGGATAAAAGATGTTGATTCTTCTTGTGTTCTTCAGAATTATTTTATTTTTACATTTTTTTTGTATGTCCCTATAAACCGATGACATTAGTTTATAATCCCTTGATTTCACTAGCTTTCTAAGATTATAAATTGACCAACCATCACTTTTAGCTTTAACTCGTTTCAAAAGAGATTATTGGGATCATTTAACTAGAGTCTATAACCTAAGTCCTAAAGGGGGGGTAGTCTTTTCTTAAATTTTTAAAAGTTTTCAGGCCCTATAAACCTTGATTATAACTCAAGTTCTAAAGGAGGGCATCTCACTAAGGGAATCTTAACTTTTTCACTAGACCAAGCTCATGTAGTGGCCTAGTAGCTTCCCCTAGGATTACCTAAATTTCTTATGTTTATTGCCATGAGTTATTTCTATATATAAAAGCCCAAGCCTACACTTTAGAAGCCCATTTTGGATTAATAAAGGTTGGACTTTACTTTTATACCTAGAAATATTATTTCTATGCTTTTATTACTTTAAGAGATTTGGCATGTGCACTGGTTCTTGATATCCCCTATTGATACTGAGGCCAAGACAAAAAATTCTAGGAAAAGAGACTAGCCATTGAACTGTGTATATGAGAAATAAGGTTGGAAGGATGTATGTTATATACTTGACTTATTACTTAACTTTGAATAGCACATGCATCATGCATACTTGCATTTTATGCATTATATTAACACCTTATTTTACAACCAATATATATTCATCTGGTTCTTTCTGTGTTTGGAAATGAAGAGGTGGCAGACTAGAGAGAACTGCTTTGAGTCTAGAGTTAATAGCAAAAGAGATCCTTAGAAGTTTATAGAAGAGTCTTATCAATCCGCTCTACTTAAAAGCAATGCTAACTCCCACTAGTCACACAATTGAAGAAATGGAACAACATCGAGGAAACTAGACTTCAGAAGACATCAAGGGAGCATTGATGGATGACATAAGGGCTATGATGCAAGATGAATTGAGACAAGCCTTAGCTAGGTTAATGCCACCTCCTACAACTAAACCAGCACCTACTGATATACCTCTTGCTATTGCCATTCCACCTGTTGTGGATGCTCCACCTGCTAACAATGATAATGCAAAGGGTCAACCATTGAATGCTATTAGAAATGTGCCCGTTGCAGAAAAGAAATTCAAGGATATGCTACAGTAAATAATAGAGAAAGTAAAGAAAAAATCACTTGAGTTGGTTTAAGAACTCGAGTCCAAGTAGATTTAAGCATTAACTCAAAAGATGGAAGAGCTAATGAAAGGGCAAGGCAGGGGCTATTCATTTGATTTTGATGATATATTGTAAACTAAAGGTGATGAGCTGCTAGATAAGTTTAAAATGCCATAACTATAAAAGTTTGATGGCACTAGAGATCCAAGGATACACCTTAGTCAATATACAACTACTATGAGCACCACTAAAGCCCTATCATTAGTGGTCACTAGGCTATTTATGTTGTCCTTAGAGAGTATAGCTATGAATTGATATCATGGGTTAGAAAAGTATGTTCGAGCTAATTGGAGGGAACTGTGCACTACTTTTTTAAAGCAGTATGATCATAATACCAAGTTGGAGGTGTCCATCAAGGATTTAGAGTCAACAAAGTAGAAAGCAAATGAGTCATTCATAGAATTTTTAACTAGATTCATAAACAAGGTAGGATTAATGAAGAATAAGCTAATTGAGAAAGATTAGGCTAGGATGATTATTCAAAATGTGTTACTTAATTTGGTCAAAAGGTTACAAATGATGAATCCTAAGTCTTTTGTAAACCTTTATGATGATGGTTTTCAATCTAAGAAGGTCAAGAACAAAAAGAAGAAAAGCTCTAGAAGCACTAGAGCAAGGAACTATAAAACTAAAGGCACACAACAAGGAAGCACTAGCCGAGTTATGAAAGTTCATATTATATAATAACTGAGGAGATTCTTAAATTTCAACCAACCCCTATTAAAAGTGCTAGAACGCTTAAAGCAAAAGGGCTTGCTTTAACCCTTAACCTATTTTAAACCACCAAACCTAAATGTCCCAAGCTATAATCCAAACAGTTATTGCAAATTTCATAAGTCATTGACCATTCCATAAACACCTACATCCACCTCAAACATGAAATCTAAAACCTTATAGACTAAAAAAAATCATAGATCTTGAAAAGAAAATCCAAACCCAAATTATGAAAATGACCCTTTTCTTAAATTACCAAAATGTACCACCCCTAACTACCATGATTATCAACTTAGGAGTTAGTGAGGAAGAATTATTAAATTCCTTTGAAACCCTAAATCCTAAAATTGATGAGAAATCTCCAGGTGCCCCTAAAGATGTTAAGTAAACTAAGGAATCTTTGACTCTCAAACATACACAAAGAGGATTTGAAGATTTATTGGGACAACCTTTAGGCAAGTTTGACTATAAGGTGTTTTACTCTAAGCCACCTTTTTTTGACATTCCCTTTGAGTCAATTATTCTTGGAGGATAGGGTGAAAAGTTTGGTGATGAAAAGCTATTAGATAAGAAAGAGACATGTAGGGTTAAGGTATTCAAAGATGGAAAGAAGGGATAAACCATTGGCATAATTAATGTTTGGTATAGCTCGAAAGATGAGGATGCCAAAAGTTATAATATGTGGACTGATGACCCTAAAGTAAAATATGTTACTAGAAGTGGCAAGAGTTACAAAGCAACTAAAAAGAAAGTAGAAAAAGCAGTAGATATAGAAGAAGTTAATGAAGAAGAAATGAAGGATGAGCAGAAGGATGACTTGATCCTTAAGCCCCTTAAGAGAGTGAAAGAAAATGTGAGAATTTGGGAGTTGTTAATACATTCTAATAGTCACAGAAAAGCTTTTGTTAAGGCTTTGATTAAAATGGGCATAAAAACTACTCTTTCACCTCAGACTATAATAGCAAAGGTTACAAAAAATAAGCATGGTGTGATAACATTCTCATATGAAGATTTTCCTTTTAAAAGAGGAAATCATAACAAGGCCTTGTTTATTCCAACTAAATTGAGAGATAAAAGGACCAACTATGTGATAGTAGATGATGGCTCTATAATTAATGTGTGTCCATTATGAATCCTACCTAACTTAGGTTTGAAGGCGGATGATTTGATAACTTTAGGCCTAATAATCAAAGCTTATGATGACACTAATAAAAATGTAGAGGGAACATTCCAAGCTCTTGTGAAAACTAGACCTGTAGAGTCAATAATGGAGTTTACTATACTAGATATCCCTATCACTTATGCTTTACTTTTGGGTAGGCTTTGGTTCTATGTCCTAAGAGGATTACCCTTGATCATCCATTAAAAGATAAAGCTCCTTCATGAACAAGAGGTTGTGACCATAAATGCTGGTATTAGTAAGTTTATAGCATCAACACTTGATAGTTAAAAGTAAGTGAGCGCTACTCTTGGTTTTCAAATAGTTGGGCTATTTGATGGGACTGAAATGGATCTAAGGGTTACAAAGATGTTTGAAAAGATGCATTATAAGCCAAATGAAGGATTAGGAAATAATTATTAGTGAATCCTAGAGCTTCCAGACTTCAAAAGCCAATGTGACATGAGAGGATTGGGTTATAAGGAGATAGGATAAAGTAGCAGGAAGAAATTCCCACAGAAAATGAAGACAGTAACAGAGAGCTTTATTAAAGAAGGGAAATTCTACCTTGGTATAAAAGAGCCTATCAATGTAGCTGGTGTGGAAATTCCTAGGTTGAGATCCTCAAAGAGCAAAATATCAAGAACTTGGTGAAGACAACAAGGATGAGGTGATTGAAAAAGTTATTGAAAAAATATAGACCATGGCTGTTGAGGAGTTGCTTTATCTTCCACCTGAAAAAGAGTCACCACATGATTTAGCTACCATTATTAGTAATAGTTTTAGTGATGTTTTTTTATAAAGAAACTTATATAATAATGTACAATCTTTATGAGGACGTGAACTTTGTTTTTCCTATGGTCAATGATATAAACTCTAGTTTGGCATACTTATGTGACAATCATCTTAATGGTTTTATGCAGTATAATATTGATAATTCATGCATGTTTGACATTAATTCTATTCAATTAGATTCATTTAACATGGGCACAAATGAACATCATAAGAACATTTTTATATTATATGATGTGACTCTTAAAAAAAAGAAAATCTTGAGAGAATATTAACAAAAAGAAAGGTAGTATTTGTTTGGTCATATGAAGATATGCTAGGTTTAGATAGGGAAATTACAAAGCATCATATTTTGACATACTCGAAAGTTAAGCCTATTAAGTAAAAGCTTTGTCAATTAAGAGCATAATGGACAAAAAAGATAGGAGAAGAAATTACTAAGAAAATTCAGGCTAATTTCCTAGAGATAATAGAATACCCTCAATGGTTAGAAAATATTATTCCAGTTCCTAAGAAAAATGGAAGGGTATAGAAATGTGTTGATTTTAGAGACTTAAACAAAGCATACCCGAAGGATGATTTTCCCTTACCTTTTACATTTATATAATAGTTGACAGTGTAGCATCCAGTGCACTATACTCCTTTATGGATGGATTTTCAGGTTACAATTAGATAATGATGGTAGTCATGAACAAGATCAAACCACTTTCATTACAAAATGGGGAACATAATGCTATAAGGTGATACCCTTTGGATTAAAAAATGTAGGTGCTACTTATTAAAGAGCAACAACTGTTTTATTTCATAATATGATGTATAATAAAGTAAATGTGTATATGGATGATATGATGATCAATTTAGAAACAAGAGAGGGACATTTTAACCCTTTAGATAAGTTCCTAGCTAGAATCAAGAAATATAATCTGAGACTTAATCCAAAGAAGTGCATTTTTTAGGTAACTTCAGGAAAGCTGCTAGGGCATATAGTCAGTCATAAAGGGATAGAAGTGGATCCAAATAAGATTAAAGCTATTAAAGAGATGCTGGTGCCAAAAACTAAAAAAGATTTATGAGGGTTTGTTAGGAAGTTATAGTACATTAGTAGGTTTATTGCAAAGCTTACCATTGTTTGTGATCCTATTTAAACTCTTGAGGAAGAAACAACCAATGAAGTGGAATGAAGAGTATCAGAAAGACTTTAACAAGATCAAGGAATACCTTACTAATCCACTTATTTTGAAACCATCAAGACAAGGTAAACCATTGATTTTGTATTTAGCTTTATGGGAGAAAGCAATGGGGGCAATGATGGCGTAAGAAGGACCATATGAGATAAAACATGCGGTATACTACTTTAGTAAGAAGTTTTTGCCATATGAAGAGAAGTATGTTTTAGTGGAAAAGACATGTTTGGTTATGATTTTGGCCATAATGAAATTGAGACATTATTTCCAGTCCTATAAAGTGCAAGCTATTTCAAAAGTAAATCCTTTAAGGTGCTTATTTCAAGTGCCTATTTTAGCTGGGAGAATGTCAAGATGGTTAGTACTTTTAACTAAATTCGACATAGAGTACATCACCATAAAAGTTATCAAAGGTAGAGCAGTAGTAGAGTTCCTAGCTTAAAATGCAATAGACGGAGATGAACCATGGAATTTAGAGTTTCCACATGAGAACTTAGAAATAATGGAGTGTCATGAATGGAAGCTTTAATTTGATGGAGTTATGAACAATAGAGCTATATTAGGAGTGATTCTTATTACACTAAAAGGAGAAACCATACCAAAGGCCAAGAAACTGGATTTCAAAGTTACAAACAATATGGCTAAGTATAAGGCATGTATTCACGGGGCAGAAGTAGCTCTAGCAGTTGGAGCAAAAGATTTATTATTTTATGGAGATTCATTATTAGTGACCAATTAGGCTAGTGAGGAGTGGGAAGTACAAAAAGAATAATTAAAGCCTTACATTTGCTATTAAAAGCCTTAATGAAAAACTTTACTAAATGTATTTTTATACATTTATCAAGAGATGAAAATTAGATGGCAGATGCATTGGCAACACTCTCTTTGATGTGGGATAATCCAACTGGGTTAACGATGAAGTATATGGTAATTGTGATGTTAAAAGCCTTATGTTATGGTGGTGAGCAAGCTATGAGTATTTAGATAGGGCTAAAAGAGAAATCATCATTCTATGATATTCATAGATTTATTAATGAAAGAAATACCTGAATAAGGCAACTTCAAAGGAAAGATATGCCCTTCATATCCTTATATGTAATTATGTAAATCATAATGAAGTATTGTGCAAGAGAATGCAGAATAGGATGTAGTTAAGGTGTCTTAATAATGAAGGAGTTGAGGAAGTAATGAAAGAGATTCATGCAGGGGTTTATAGGTCTTATATGAATGGGATCATCTTAGTAAAGAAAATTTTTTGACAAGGGTATTACTAGTTAAGCATGGAAAAGGATTATATCTGAATAATGAGATAATGTCATCAGTGCCAAATACATAGGAATTTTAACCATCTACCTCCTACAGTGTTAAATAGTTTGTCATTTCTTTGGCCTTTTGCAGCATAGGGAATAAACATCATAATAAAAATAAGGTCGATGGTATTAAATGGGCATAAGTACATAGTGTTGGCAATTGACTATTTCTCTAGATCGGTGGAGGCTAAGTCTTTTAGTACTCTTAAAGTAAAACATATGGCAAAGTTCGTAGAAAAGAATCTTACTTGTAGATATGGGGGTTCCATATCATATTATAATAGATAATAGTATTTAGTTTCAAGTAGAGACAATGGAGCTTTTGTAGAAATATCAGATTCAATATCACATATTGTCAGTGTATCAACCTCAAGCTAATAGAGTGGTAGAAGCAGCTAATAAAATGTCAAGAAAAGCCTCTCTAAGATGGTCAAAACATATAAAGATTGGTATGAATATCCTATTTTTGCCTTACAGGCATAAGTACATAGTTGTAGCAATTGACTATTTTTCTAGATGGGTGGAGGCTGAGTCTTTTGATACTCTCAAAGAAAAAAATATGATAAAGTTCATAGAAAAGAATCTTATTTATAGATATAGGGTTCCATATCATATTATAATAGATCATAATGTTCAATTTTAAGTAGAGACAATAGAGTTCTTATAGAAATATCAGATTGAGCATCATAAATTATCAATATATCAACTTGAGGCTAATGGAGCGGTAGAAGTAGATAATAAAAATGTCAAGAAAATCCTCTCTAAGATGGTTAAAACATACAAAGATTGGTATGAATATCTCTCTTTCACCTTATAGGGGTATAAAACCACAACACGGACTACCACAGGCCAAACATTGTTCTCATTTATATATGGATGTGAAGCAATCTTACCTATAGATATAAAGATTGAATCTTTAAGAGTGGTTATGAAAGTAAAAACTCCTAAGAGTGAATGGACACAAAAGAGATATAATAATCTCATATCTCTATATGAGAAAAGGATGGATGCTCTATTTTATACTTAAGTATATCAAAAGAGGATAGTGAGAACATGCAACAAAAAGGTCAAGCTTGGAAAGATTAAAGCTGGAGATATAGTGTTGAAACAGTCAAGTGTAGTGGTGTCTGAGAGGAAAATTTAGACCTAATTGGAAAGGACTGTACTTAGTCAAAATGATTATGCCTAAGGGAGCTACAAAGATATTGGATCTTAAAGGGAATTAATTCATAAAACTAGTTAACCTGTATAGCCTCAAGAAGTACTACTTTAGTAGTATAAAGAAATAAAAGTCCATTGGCTAGAAAACTTGAAAAGGCTAGTCATGCAAAAATTAGGACATTCCTACTGTTTAGAAAACCCATAGAGGGCTGGCAGAAAAAAATTAAGAAAAAATAATAAAAGTGTTCCTATTGATTAGAAAATCCATAAATGATTAGTCAGGCAAAAATTAGGGAAATAAAAGTGAGAGAAAAATACTCAATTAGAAAATCCAAAATGACTAACTGATAACAGGGGTTATGTCAATTGATGTAACAAATATACTCATTTTGGCCTAGTGAATGAATCAAATTAAAATTGAATTTTTGTTTAAATATTGCATGTCCTATCTTTATTATAATGCATAAGTACTTAAAAGGAGAAACAAAACATGAAAGAGACTAAACAATAAGATCTATGAGACCACTCTTTTAGCTACATCCTTTGTTTCTTCTTTTATGAGTCATCTTATAGCGCTTGAGTCCTCTTATACATAGAAAATCATATGGCTTTGTAATCTGCATCGTAACCCTAGCCTTATAATTATCATCAGTAGTGTCATCAACATTCAGATTTATGTTCCGCTCAAGAGTTCTTCGAGGCCACAATTTCTTCACTTTATCCAATAAGTCTTATCTCAAGGGAAAGCCCCTGAATCTAGTCAAAATAGTAACAATGAATTTAGGGCATCCATTCTAACAAAAAAGGTGGGAAGGGGAAAAGAAGGATGAGAAGTGCAACCCAAGAATAGGAACACAATGATCATATAAATTTATGGTCACAAACTTTATTCTACACTAAAGATAAGTCCATGTGATCTCAGTGTATGCAATTCCCTTTAGCCAATCCACGTAATGGTCTATAATATGTTTATCGTTCATCCTTAAAGGATGAGATTGTAATTGGTGAGGTTGATAAGTTAAAGGATTAGTAGGAGCATTGAGCAAACTTAGTTTATCTTATAACCGAATCTAGGAAAAAAAGAAAGAAAAATCATAAAAAAAATAAATAAAAGAAAAAAATATAAATAATAACTAAAATAAAAGCTTGCTAAGTTTAAAACTCAAAAAGGCAGCTTTTAAGGCAGGCTTACTAAGCTAAAAACTTGAAAGGGCTGCTTAGGCAAAAATAAAGGCATAAAAGATAATAAATAAAAATGATAAAAGAATTATGAAAGAAAGATTTTTGTTACATACTTGAAGGAGAAGTAAATTGCCTAAAAATTAGTTATAAGTCTTAAAATTATCTAACCCAATGATAGTTTTAACAAGTATGATAGGCATAAGGTTAGTTCCAGCTTCCACTTATTCCAAAACACTAATAATCCTTATATTAGCATCGTCATGAGAAGAAACTAGTAGGAATTGAGCATATAGACAAAAAGATATGGTCCTAATTTAGGCAACACTGCTCTTATCTTTAGTTTCACAGGTAGTAATTAGAGAGGATAAGTTAATGGTCCAGGGTTATATGCATATAAGTAGATATCATTTGGGGGCATATCAAAGAATGTGACTAATCTACTAAGGAACTGTATGTCAATGTTAAGAAGGGAAATTTTGGTAGATGAGTCTAGTGAACATCCTAAAATAGTAGCAAACTCTTTAATTAATGGACATAACTCTTATTCATTGAATATGAAGATGTGGTCTCCAGAACCCTAAAAAGTAGCAGCATCCAAAAGGTTATTGTCAGTCTTAAGGTGTTTAAAGGATTTCAATATTTTAGCATGGAAAGGGAGCAGTCAATTCTAGTTATTCTGATTAAAGCTTCTAAGAAATTTCTTGATTAGATGAAGAGTGGCTTAAGTCATTGTGGAAGTATAGGAAAAGGAATGAATGAAATTAAGACCTTTTAAGTCATTATACAAAGATAAAAGCCAAATCAGGATGGAATTAGGATTCTATTTGCCAGTAGAATTTGAATCAAATTAGAGTTCATAAATAAATAAAAATAAGTAGTAGGATAAATAGATAAATAAGTAAAATAAAAAGATGATTTAAAAAATTAAAAAAAATTCCATTAGAAAAATCTAAATCCGATCAGCAATATGTATTTTTAACTAGAAATATATATTTGCAATCAAAATCTTATTTTTCAATTTACCTTAAAAAAAAGTCTTTCTTTTTTATTTATTCATGTGTTTATTTAATTAATTTATTTGCACATTTTTCCTATTTATTTTATCTATTTATTTTATTCACTCAAGGATAAAAAGGCAATATAGTACAACACATTAATAATCAAGAGCAGTTCAGAAGTCATAAAGTGAAACAATAGAATACAAACACATTAAAGAGTCAATCAGAAAATAACAAAGATAATATAAGACAGTCTAATAAACACGGACAATCATCCTAAGCTCTAGTCTCTAGACAGGGGCTCCATCTTCAGGTTAGGTCGTTAGTCTGATAAATAGTATAAAGAGCTCTAGCCTTTAGACAGGGGCTCCATCTTCAAGTCAGGTCATTAGTCTGATAAATAGTATCAAGAGCTCTAGCAGTCAAAGTGCCAGCACTGTAAAGGTCAAACTTGTGAGTTGTTGGAAAATTAGATTTATGATCAGAATTATAGAGAAATCTATAATTCTAATTGGAATTATAGAATTCTAATAAGGAATTTATAATTCTTATTGGAATTTCAGATTTTTGACTAGAAATCTAGATTTTGGATCAGACATGCATACTTGATGGATTTTGATTTTATGTTTAATTCTTAATTTTTCTTTTAAAAATTAATTAGTTTTCACTAATGAATTTTTCTAGAAATATTCTTCAATTTTATTCACATGCATTTTAATTTTGCATTATCTAATTTAGTTCTAATCACTAATCAAACATAATAAAATATAAAAATTTTGCATAATAAACATAAAGTGAGTAAAGTTACCTCTTCACCAGCATTAGAATACTAGTGTAGGTCCAGACGAGTCAGGGGAAAGATTGCTACACCATTATGAAATCCTAAATTATTTTATGGAAAATGTGGGGCTATAATAGATGGATCTATTGCACTGAAAGTACTTGCGCAAAGACCATATGATGATTGAGCTATAGAAATGAACGGATCGTAAATCCAACATCAAACAAATGAATAATTGATAAAAGAAAAATCAAATGAAAGTGAAAGAAAAAAAAAAGAAAAGAAAAGAAAAGGAAGAAGAATCAAGACAGGAAAATGAAGTGAAATGGTGAAAGTGATGTAACTATAAATAAAGTGGAAAATTTCCACTCTAGCCCTTCTCAAGTTTAGTTACAAATCAGTCTTCAAGTTTTCGTGCAATTTAGTCCTAAATTGCAATTCAATTAGGAATTAATTCCTAATTGATCTTAGAAAACAACATCATCACAAACATAATTTGATAATTCATAGAATTATTAAATTATCAACACAAATGTATAGTCATTCAACACAAAATCTCAAAATCTCAACCAATATAAAATTCCAAAAAATTTAATTTTCTATATATACATGAACAACACAGATTTTAAATTCACTTTGTTATATGCTACAAAGTAGCTATAGCAATATTTCAATCACTAATTGCTAGGCGTTTTATAGGAACTATAACACATTTTTTAGTATAATTCACTAGACATTTCATAGGAACTATAGTGCACTTTATTAGACACTACATGGTAGCTATAATAAAATTCAAAAATCCTTTGCTAGACGCTCCATAGGACCTATTGACCTTAGCAAGTTATTAATCTTGATTTTGATTTTAACAAAATTAATTTTAAGTAACTAATTTGTTTACTTCAAGTGTGCATAAGTTATTAATCATTTGGAAGTCAAAATAATAATGAACTATTAAAGAAAAACCATTCCAAAAAAGACATTACAAGCACTATCTCAATTGGACTCAAGATAAGGACCAAATTGCACATTTTTGGCAATTTTAGAACCATCCCTAGCTCAGCCCAATCGGGACTAAGCTCAGGATTAAAAGGTTGACAATTACATTAAACTGCATTATGGGATAGAGATGATCCTAATCTATGTGCCAATTGAGACATTGCTCAGGAGCAAGTAGTCCCAATTGAGACATAGTGTCACGATTGGGACCAACTTCAAACAAAAATCAAAATTTTGGTAGAACTAATCTCAATCCAGTATCCTTATTAGCACCATGATTAGGACAAGGCTTTCCCAATTGAAACTAATGTAGAAATTCAAATACAATGGCTCATAATAGCTATTCAATGTTGTCCTAATAAGGACTAATGAAATCTCGACTGGGACTTGAAAAATTGTAGCTCAAAAGTCTAAATTACATTCAAATGGACTTTAAATGTGTTGGAAACAAAATTATTGTTTCTAACAACTATAATTGAATTACTCAAGTATAAATACAATCTTTGAAGATCATTTAGAGGTTAAGAATTTTTTTTATCATTCATATACTCTCAAGCATTCAATTAAGCTCTTTAAACTCTTTCAAAACTCATTTTATTGTTGTATAACTCTTGTGAGAGTTGTTGAGTGTTAGAATATAAATTCTTATTCTTATATTTTCTTGGGTTAAGAAAATGGGAAGTTATAAAGGATTTGGTTTAAGTGTGAGCCTTGAAAACATTTATGAATTGGTTTTAAGTGAGCCTTAAAAACTCAAGTTCTAAGGTTTGATTTGAGCCTAATACTCAGGTTGTAAAAATTAATCTAGGGAAATAGATTATGGTGATTCAAAATCTTATCTTGGGGATAAGTTAGGTAGACACATAGGATTATTAAGAATTCGAACTCCTTAAATTCTTTTATTCATTATTCTTCCTTCTCAACATTGCTTTTTTAATTCATGTTCAAATCTTTTTTATTTCTTAATATTGTTTGATAGTCCTATTCACCCCCCCCCCTCTAGGATTCTTTCAATTGCCATAAGAGCTTAAATTATAGGAACTTAATTGGTAGAATACAATATCATAAAGAGTGAATCTCAAAATATGTCTTCACTTAGACCATTCTTTGATGGTAGTGATTATCCTCAATAGAAGTTCAAAATGGAACTATATCTAGATTGTGATTCCATTAGATTTTGGGAAGTTGCTTTTAAAGGTTGGCAACCACTAAAAACTATCATTGATGGTGTACAAACTACTCTTTTAAGAAGTGATTAGAGCAATGATCAAAAGTAAGAAAACTATAAAAATAAGAAAGCTATAATCATTCCACTCTCTTCTATAATAGAAAAGAAGGAGGCAAGCTTCAACATTGCATTTTGACAAAGGATATGTGGGAGACCTTGGAGAACAATTATAAAGGCAATATACAAGTAAAAAGCAAAAAGGTTCAACTTCATATGTATGAATATGAACTCTTCAAAATAAAGCCTAAAGAATCAATCATAAAGATGAAAAACCGTCTCAATGCTCTCCTCACAACCCTTAAGAAACTTGGAAAACATTTTTCCAAAGAAGAGATGAACAATAAGATTCTAAGAATCCTACCTAAGAAGCATTAAGAATCTTGAGTCACTTCAATTAAGGAAGATCAAGACCTCTCTACCCTCTCAACCGATGTGCTTATTGGTAAACTCCTGACATATGAACTCACAATTAAACAAAAAGGTGAAGAAAAAGAAGAGAAGGATGAAAAGAAAAAAAGCATAACATTGAAGGTTTTATAAGAAGAAAGTAAATATGAAAATATTGAAGATTATAGTGATGAAGATAGTGATATTGCCATGCTCACTAGGATCTTTAAGAAGTTTTTGAGAAAAAAAATTTCTCAAGAACAAGGGACTTTAATAATAAGTTCAAAGGAGATAGCAAGAAGAGAACTAAAGAATTTTCATGCTATAAATGCAAGAAAATGGGACACATCCGAAGTGAGTTCCCTAAACTCAAATTCAAAAATAAGGGAGTAAAGGAAAGGAATAAGGACTTCAAAGTTACTTGGGATGACTCCTCTACATCCAAAGAGGAATAGGAATAATAAGAAGTAGCTAATCTTTGCTTTATGGCTCTTAAAGATGAAAAAGAGGTACCATCCACTTCTAATCCTTCTTGTGATGAGTATTATGATTATGATGAATATGATGATGATGATGATGATGATGATGTTGAGAGCTTGATTGTGAGCAAACTCTTGCTTAAGTGCAAAAGCTTACTTTCTAGAAAGAAGCATTATAAGCACAAGTTAAATAGTTTAACCAAAGAATTTAAAAAGTTAAAAATTGAATTTTCTAATCTTGTTAAATCAAATGAAAAAATTTTTAGTGATGCATAATCTTCTAATTCCTTGGAAGATCAACTTAAGAAAGCAAGTGATGAAAATCATAAGCTTTTTAAGGAGGTCTTAGAGTTAAAGAATTCCATATGGAAATTCTAAAAAGGAAAAGAGAGTTTAAATAATCTACTTAACTCTAAAAAATTTCATGGAAATACTTATAGAATTGGATATGATAATGGAATGGCCTCATCTTCAATATCGTCACACATTAAATTTGTTAAAGCATTGTGCAATTCCATTCATTCTACCTCTAAACCAATTGAGACACAAGCTTTCAAAGCTAATAAGTCTCATATGTCAAATATTAAAGGAAAGTCTTATAAGACTCAATCCTATATGTCACAAAGAGGTAACTCTCATGCTAGAAAAGCACAACTTAAACATGATTACATATACACTAGACGCAACACTCATAAGTATGCTGCATAACACAATGCACCTAAACATATTACACAAACCTATCAAAATACACATTGTCATTGCCAATGCATGTCTCATACCATGACTCAAAATAATAGGAGACACACACCACCACAACACAAAAGGCATGTTTTACACATTAGGAAAGCATATCATCCTAGGAGAAACAAATTTGAAAATGTTGTATGTTTATATTGCATGATCAAAGGACATAGCAATAATGTGTGCTTTTATAGAAGAATACACATGAATTTGCTTCCTTTGGATTATCTTGAGACTAACCAACCTAGACCAATAAAGGTTTGGGTTCAAAAGAACAAATAAATTATTTTGTTTTAGTGTGCTTGAAATCCATAAAAATGAAAAGCAAGTGGCATTTTGATAGTGGATGTTCAAGACACATGACAGGAGATAAAGAGAAATTCAATAAACTTGATGCTAAGGATGGAGGACATGTCAAATTTGGAGATAATGCAAAAAGGAAAATTGTAGGCATTAGGGAAATCAGTAATCCTCAATCCTTATTTATACATCTTGTATTGGTTGTTAATGGTCTTAAACATAACTTGTTTAGTATAAGTCAATTATATGATATGGGAAATAAGGTGATTTTCTATCCTAGAAATTGCTATGTTAGTAGTCTTGGTGAAGATAAAGTAATTTTTAGTGGTAAAATAATATGTAATGTTTATGTTATTGATTTGAATAAGATTGATAATAAAGACATCAAATGCTTGATGTTTATTTCGCATGACACATGGACTTGGCATAGAAAGTTAGGACATGCAAATTTTGAGCTTTTGAATGATCTTTGTGAACATGATCTTGTAATTGGATTACCTAAACTTAAATTCTCTAAAGATAAACCTTGTGATGCTTGTCAAAAGGGAAAATAATCCAAATCCTCATTTAAGCTAAAAAAAATATAGTGTCTACTTCTATACCACTTGACATTATATATATGGATTTGTTTAGACCAACTAGAGTTGCTAGTCTCAGTGGAATGCACTATGCATATGTATTGGTTGATGATTACTCTATATTTACTTGGGTATGTTTTCTTACTCATAAGAATGATGCATTTAAAGCTTTTGAAAATTTTTGCAAAACGAGTTCAAAAAGAAAATTTTTTTTTGTATTTCTTCTATTAGAAGTGATCATGGAACCAAATTTGAAAATAATTTCTTTAAAACCTTTTATAATGAAAATGGTATTTCATATACATTTTCTTCTCCTAAAACTCCTCAACAAAATGAGGTAGTTTAAAGGAAAAATAGAACTCTTATGGCAATGGCTAGAACAATGCTTCATGAGTATTATTTAACTCTATACTGTTAGGAGGAAGCAGTTAACACATCTTATTATATTTTAAATAGAGTTTTTAAAAGACCAATTTTGAATACAACTTCTTATGAGCTATGAAACAATAGAAAACCCAAAATGTCATATTTAAGAGTATTTGGATGTAAGTGCTTCATATTGAACACCAAGGATAATCTTAGAAAATTTGACTCTAAAGTCAATGAAGGAATTTTCCTAGGCTATTCCACCTCTAGCAAAGCATATAGAGTGTTTAATAAGAATACTCTAGTAATTAAATAGTTAATGCATGTTGTCTTTGATGAATCAAACTCACTTGATCTTAGAAAGGATGTTTATAATGTTAATGATCTTGTAGGTGACAATGAGTTTATGGATTCTCAAAAAGAAAATGTTAGTAAGCCTTTAGAACTTAAAGGTCTACGCAAGGAAGACAATAAAGATATATCTCAACCTATCTTGAAGGATGAACTTCCAAAGGATTTGCAATTTAAGAAATATCATCCTTAAGACCTCATCATAAGTGATACTACAAAAGTGGTAACTACTAGCTCTAAATTAAAGTTTATTGTTAATTTAGCCTTCATTTCTCAAATTGAACAAAAAAATGTTGGTGATGCATTAAGTGATGAATTATGGGTCCTTTCTATGTAAGAAGAGTTAAATCAATTTAAAAGAAATAAGGTTTGGACCTTGGTTCCTGGACCTAAACATCATCCTATTACAAGACCAAATGGCTATTTAGAAATAAGATGAATGAACAAGATGTTATAACTAAGAATACAACTAGACTAGTAGCTAAAGGTTATAATTAAGAGGAAGGTATTGATTATGATGAAACCTTTGCCCATGTTGCAAGGTTAGAAGCCATTAGAATGCTACTTGCATTTGCATCATTTGTGGATTTTAAACTTTATCAAATGGATGTTAAAAGTTCATTTTTAAATGGTTTCATTAAAGAGGAGGTATATGTTGAGCAAACTTTAGGTTTTGAAAATTTTGATTCTCCAAATCATGTTTTTAAATTGTCAAAGGCATTATATGGATTGAAATAAGCTCCAAGAGCTTGGTATGAAAGATTGAGTAACTTTCTATTAAAGAAAGGTTTCTCTACAAGAAAAGTTGGCACAACTCTTTTCATAAAGAAATCTAAACATGATTTGTTAATTGTTCAAATATATGTTGATGATATTATTTTTTATGCTACTAACCACTGATTGTGTGAGAAATTCTCTAAGTTAATGCAAGGAGAATTTGAAATGAGTATGATGGGAGAACTCAAATTCTTCTTTGGACTTCAAATTAAGTAATGTAAAGATGGGATTTTCATAAATCAAACCAAATATGAAAGAGACATTCTCAAGAAATTTGGCATGGATGAAACCAAGACAAGCAAAACTCCAATGAGCACCATAACTAAACTCAAAAAAGATGAAAATAGCAAAATTATTGATGAAAATTGATTTAGAGGTATAATTGGATCTCTTCTCTATTTAATTGCTAGTAGACATGATATTGTATTTCCTACTTGCTTATGTGATATGTTTCAATCTAGTCTTAGAGAGTCTCATTTGAATGATATCAAAAGGATTTTTAAATATCTTTATGGAATAATGCATTTAGGACTTTAGTATCCTAAGAGTTCCTCCTTTAACTTAATATGCTATTTGGATGCAGACTTTATAGATAGCTTACTAAACAGAAAGAGCACTTTTGGAACTTATCAATTTTTAGGATAATGTTTAGTTTCTTGGTTTAGTAAGAAATAAGTTTCGGTCAATTTATCCACTGCTAAAGCTAAATATATTACAACAAGTCTTTGTTGTTCACAAGTCTTATTACAAAAACAATAATTGTTGGACTATAGTATAAAACTTTATCACATTCCTATCAAATGTGACAATTCAAGTGTTATAAACCTTAGCAAGAATCCCATTCAATATTTTAGAACTAAGCATATAGACGTGTGACATCATTTTTTATGTGATCATGTTTAAATTGGTGATATCTCACTTGAATTTGTTGATACAATTAATCAACTTGCTGATATCTTCACCAAACCTCTCAATGAAAAGAGATTGAATTTCATTAAACATGAACTTGACATGATTGATGGTTCTAGTCTGTCTTGATTTTATGTTCAAATAGCTATAATGATGATTGATTTCATTTAAGTTTTCTTTATGTTTATTTCAGGTATATAACAATTGTTCACTATTATATTTTTGGTATTTTTTAATACTTTCATTAATTTATTCTTATGTATGTGGTGTTTATTTGAATTACATTGATTATTTTGATTTTGATCTTCTTTATTTTCAAAATATTTTGTAAAATAATTTTTTAATTCTTCCTATTTTGCAAAATTACTAATTAATTAATGAAACTTTTATTCATTCAATTAATTATTTTAATTCTTTAGTAAAATATATTCTTCCTTAAATGAGTTCATTGTATATAACTCATTTAATCCTTTTCAAAATCCTCAATTAATTTAAAATAAATGCAATTAAATTCGTAAGGACTTCATTATAGAATATTTTGGACTTAATTGTAAAAAATTTGCAATCTTTTATTATCAGGGACTTGGTCCTATTCAGGATCAGATCATGTCCTGATTAGGACATCATTCTGTGAATTTTGTGTTTTTACACAAAATTAATCCCAAATGATATCCTAGTCGGGATATCACTCGGGACATTATGTCTCAATCAGGATGGGAGCATGTCCCGATTGGGACATTGATCTTGACAGAATTAGGATTCCATATCTTATCAACCTTTTTGACTCCCTAATCATAATTAGAAATGATTTTTTAGGTTCTTATTCAATTCAAATTCAAATTTTTAACTATTTCCAACCCTAATCTCTTGCCCATAAATACCATTCAATTACTTCTAGATTTTTCATCTCAATCAATCTTTCCTTTCTCTAAAAATTTCCTTATATATTTTTCTTTTCTCTTATCATGGCTCCTAAGAAACCATGCAAGGTTCCTTCCTCTTCTTAAGATCATCCTTCAAACCCAAAAGAACACACTCTCCATTCTCATATTCTTCTCAAGATCTCAAGAAGAGAATGTCACAAATTCAAAAGAGAACCTTTATTCCCTCAAGATTTATGGATTAGCCTTCTTTCAAAACAATTGGTTGTTATGATGAAGTCAAGGATCTTCTTTTTAAAGGTGGGATATATGATTTTGCTTTCTCACCTTTTCTATATTATCCTTCTCTTATTATTGAATTTTTTTTCCACTATACACTCTTCGTTCCATCAAATTTGATTATGCTAATCCCTACTTCTCAATGAGATTCAATTTGGGAGAAAGATATCACTTCATGACTCACCCAGAGTTTAATACTCTTTTTGGTTTTCCTTAAGAGGGACACATTCAAGCTAACCCTCATTGGCTTGCCTCTAGCTGCTAATTTATTTTTAGGCTCATTTTCTATATGTTAATGTTTTATTTATTTCTTGTTTATTTTTAGTATTTTATCTTTGTTCTGTATGAATTTTTCCTATTAATGAAATTTTCTTTTCTTCAAAATGATAATTTCTCTAGTATTCATTCTTTTTTATTTTTGACAAAGGGGAAATGAATATGTTGAGTTTGCATGTGTATTTAGTTAATTCCTTTTGGGAGAAAATTTTATTTTGAGATACATATATGTGATAGTGTGTCCTTAGTATCAAATTTCTATATTCTTCTTATTCTATTTTATTTCTTAAAATAGGAGGAGAGAAAATTGTTTGAATATTATTTTTACATAATTTTGTTTATGCATTGTAATATCCCGTGTTTTTAAAAATATTTTTTTTACACTGTACCGGGATATGCAGTGTCAATAATTTTGAATATATATGTGATATTTTTACGAGTTAATATGTATTTAAAACCTATTTTAATTACGGTATATTATTTACAGTGTCTTATGTAAAATTTTCCCCGGACTTGCATTTTCGGGGAAATTTTCACGTAAACAATTTATTATTAATTATTTTAGATGTATTTACGGACTTGCATTAACTCATACATATTTTTAAATTATTAAATAAAGCCTGTGTGTGTATATGTATTTAATTAGGGTTTATTATACCCTAATATTTTATTAAGTATTTAATTGTTTTAATTGTTATTTAATTAATTTTATTTGGTATAAATTATTAAAATATTAATATTTTTATGTGTGTGGTGTATATTTGATGTGTGTAATTTAATATTATTTTAATATATAGTATAAAGTATATATATATACATATATTTGTCAAAATTACACAAGAATTGGAAAATTACATTTTAGCCCCCGAGTCTCCTTCTTCTTCTCCGACCGTTCCTTCACCGTCCGGGCGTCTGTCACGCTATTCCTTCACCGTGGGTGTGCCGTCCGGTGTGCCACCATCTTCCCCGACCAGTTTCGCCGCCTGTGGAGGCCGTTTCCGGCGTCGGGAGAACGATTTTGACCGGAGAAGCCGAAAATCAACCCACCGTCGATCACACCGATTTCGGCCACCATTTTTGACACCGCTAGTCTCTTTCTTCTCCTTGAGCTCTGGTGAGTGTGATTCTAGCTTTGGTTTGAGCTAAAATGGTCTAGAATTGCTTAGTTTTCGATTTGTAAATTTCGGCCTATTAGGGTTTTCGATTTTTTTGAGCTTCGAATTGATTGATTCATGGAAACTTCCTTCACAAATATTGTTCCTAGTAGCTTAATCTTCATGTGTGAATTTTTGTAGAATTTTTGGAGATTTTTTGGATTTTTGGGTATTTTTGAATATTTTAATATTATTTTCTAATTTTCGGAAATTAATTATTTAAATTATGAAATTGGAGTTTATGGTTAAATTAGGTGTTGAAATGAATTATAGGAATTTATTTGGAATTTTTATGAATTTCTAAGTATTTATTTTTAATTATTGAAGTTTAGGTGATTTTGGAAAATTAGGTTAATTGTGTTTTAAATTGAATTTAATTGGTTAATTGAGTTTAAATATTGATATTATTGATAAATATGTTGAGAAAGTTAATTTTGGATAATTGTATAATTTTTGATGAATTTTTGAAGTAATTTAAGTATATTTATATATATAGGGGTATTTTGGTAATTTTACCCTAAATTGTCTAAAAATGTAATTTAATTGGTTTTAATATTTATTTAAGGTATAAAAATGATTTCTACAAATTATTTAGTATTTTTAACTAATTAAAACTATTTTTCGGGAATTATTTTCAATTATATATATAATATACGGTTTTTCTAATAAAATGAGTTTTAATCGGTTTTTATAGTGTTTCAAGGTTAATTATGTAATTTCTACGTATGAAATGTATTTTTGTGATTTAAGGATATTTTTGTTGTATCTGGAATATTGTTCTGTGTTTGTGGACCCCGGTCGGTGGACTGTAGTTTGGAGTCCGACCGTGGGATTTTGATTGTGTTGAGCTCATTTTTCGAAGTGTGTTTCTTTGCAGGGTCGGCTCTACTCTTTTTGAGTAGAGAGATGTCCGTTTTACAGGGGAGGTTCTGCCGGATTTTCGATAGAATTCTCGTAAAACGTGATATCCAGTCGAACCCTAATTTTTGATTCTGTGTTAAATACTCTAGATTGAATTCTAGGATTTCTGTTAGGTTTATTCTAATGTCGGTTATTTATTGCTTGTTTAGTTGCGCCGAGACCGAGGGCTAGTGGACCAGGCCCGTCAGACCTGTCTCGTGGAGCGCATTAAGTGAGTTACTATATTATATATATATGCTTAGGATGCATGATTTAGAAAATGCATGTTTTATTTTGACTGAATATGCATAAATAATGTGATTTATATTCAAGTATATTTTTGGTATATAATAAATTATATACATGTTTTGTTAATAAAATATATTTAAAATGTTTTTAAATATATTTTTAGTTTAATTCATGAATTGATTGGATTTATTTGACATATATATACTCAAAATATACCTGGTTTATGTTTGGTATATTTTCGGTATATATATGGTTTATATTGTTGTTTCATTTACATTCATGCATCATTTATTGTGAATGAATGATTTATATTATTAATGAAGGATATCAATAGAACGTGCTACCTAGTGGGCAGCACTAGGACCGAGTACGTACCGGTACGCCTATAGCTTTAGGCTATGTTACTAACTATTTATGGATATTGGTTTGATATGATTATTGATATGTGAGATGTGGTTTGTGGGTGTGATTGCTGGAGCTCGGTTGACCAAGTGTCTCGGGGCCAATCACACTGGCAGTCAGACTGCTGGAGCTCGGTTGACTTAGTGTCTCGGGGCCAGTCTACTGTCCATATGGATTAAGTGGATATATTTGGTATAAGTGAGCCTGTATGGCCAGAGTGTTGTTTAACACTATTTTCTGAGGTTGCGATATTCTAGGGTTCTATGTGATCCTTCATAAACTGGGATTTTTCAGTAAAATATATAAAAATGATTTTTCTGCATCTGTATGAATTTGCCTGTATATATACATATTATATATATACTATTGACTGTATGCATTATCACTTAGTGTGTATGTATATATATTATAGTAATTCACTCAGTGAGGTCTGACTCCCCTCCGTTGACTATTTTTCAGGAGAGTCAACTTCCTCAGACCTCAGTAGCAGGTCGATACGCCGGATTTCTTCCGCCCCGGCTTCTTTATGTAAATTGTCTACTTGAGTCTTATTTATTTTATCTAGACACTGCAGTAGTTATGAATTAAAGTATGGGATTTTATGTACTTTATTTTAAAGAGATGTATTATATTGAAACTGGATTTGTATTAAAGATTATATACATCTATGTGATGAGATGAGATTTAGTTTAAATCCAGTTGATATGGAAAAATGATATTATGATTTTTATTTCCGCTGCATATTATATTTTTATTGTTATTATGGCATGCTTTATTTTATTTTTAGGCTTGCTACGGGTTCCGGATTCGAAAGAATTCCCGTTCCCTAGCGCCGGTCATGGCCCCTATTTTGGGTCGTGACATGCATACATAGTAAGTGTGGCTAGCCTTGCTTTACTTATTTTGTTTATGTATGCCATAAATTTCATAAAGATTTGGTGCATCTTTGTTTTTCATTATTTTGGTTCATGATCTTTTAGGATTGTTTTATTCCTTTAAGTGCACTTCCCTTTATATCTCTCTCTTTTCCTTTTATCTTTGACAAAGGGGGAGAAGAAGCTATGTGAAAATTGTGCTTAGTGTTTATGTTTGTAATATGCTAAATTCTACATGATCATTTATGATTAGCTAGTTAAGCCCTATATGATCATGTGATAGTTAAGCTTGATAAGCATTAACATTAGTATTATATGTACTATTTCTGTGATGCATTTTAGTAGCATTATATGCATGTATGTTTGAAATTATTTCCTGCACATTGCCTTATATTTTTTTAACACATTTGTTATGTTAGACTATAATTCTCTCATCATATATTTTATATTTTTATCACGGAGAATAAATTATAAATTTATATTTCTTATCATGTCCATGTTCATAGGGGGAGAAATAAAGAAATATATATTATTTCATATGTTATTTGATATCATCATTATTATCACACACTTCACTTTGCATTGTTTTTATCAAACTCAAAATAAGTTTGTCAAAATCAAAAAAAGGAGTGTGAGCAACCAGTTTTTCTATTTTTCCCTTTCGGGCCTTTTTTTTTTATAGTAGTATGTTTTTATAGGGCATTGTGCGAGTCTTTCCGTTGTCAAGGGACATGGCAACTTTTCCAAATAGGGACAAATGATTGGTATCAGGGGGACAAGACACTTTTGATTTTGTGGTTGGGGGGATCGCATCTACTTTTTGAATATTTCTCATTAATCGATATTTGATGTATAGCTGCCACAACACCCTAGTTTTAGTAATTATAGTTTATTTAGCATTCACACAGTACATCAGATAGTGGCAGATAATAAAGCTGGAAATATTATTACATCAATTTCCTAATAAAAATCATATAAAAAGGCAAAGATTGTGAAAAAAGTAAATCTAATATAAGATTCATATAGCTTGCTCGATTTCATAAGTGATAGGATGATCATGCTTGTAGTGATTATTTATGCTATGATAATGTATGACAATAATATAAAGGATGCATGATGTCATCACTGGACAGAGAGCATGATGACTCTATTCCCAGATATGATCTTTTTCACATTATTGGTATTTAGGAAATGATTTCATGATTTCAAAAATAAAGGATGCAGAATGATGATGTGAAATGAGCATAATAAAGCATATATTATTCACATAGCATGCAAGTTTGCCAGTCTCATCACACAAGCATGACATTATTCTCAAACGTTGGTGACAATAAAATAAAATGCAATGTGATAAGATAAATGTGCTAAAATAATTGTGTGGTCTTTAGACTTGACTAAGCTTATATGAGTTTTGAGGCTTTAGCTTCAAGAGATTATCAAGCTTTCCTCATCGAGAGGTTCAAGATGGTAGCAGAATGATGCTAGATTATCTGCCTTTGAAGCATGCTTTGATAAAGAAGAGGCTTGGTTTGGTGGAAAAGGATCTAAAAACCTAAAGGAAAGGCTGTGGAAGAGCAAAAAATATTTGGAAAGGGGTTTCTAGCTCCTTTCATCGGACTAATTTTTTGAGTGTGTGTGTATTTCCACTTACTCCCCCCTCCAAAATGGGGTGTGAAGGGGTCTATTTATAGGGAAAATTGGGTAGAATATAGTGGTAAGGGCATGGTTACATGCATATAATGAGGATTTTGCATATGGCCATGCTAAGTGTACGTGACTGTACGGCCATGCGGGCACACATGCGCTTCCACACGCACTTTGATGCTCTATGCACACTTCTCGAGTTTTAATGCATGTTGTTTTAGGGTTAGTTCCTGGGGTTTTTGGGCCTTCCTAACGAGTTTCTGAAGTTCATTTTGCCAAATTTAGCCTCAATTTTAGCATATGACACCTAAGGGCATTTACTCACACTTCTGAGTGATATGTGTTGATGCTCATATTGCGTCAGACCATTTCGGGACCACTTCTAGAGATTTTAAAGCCTTTTAGATGTGTTTTCAAAGTCCATTTTATCAAAATTGATTTCCATTTTTTCACAAAGTTGGGTCTCGGTTTAATAAAATGCCCACTGGCCCAACGAGCTGAGTACTCTGAGAGGAATTTTCTTGAAATAAACCTCTAATTGTTTCGATAATTCATATTTTGCAAGGTCAGAGCACAACTTAATGGCTCAATGATTGATTTTTGCACACTACTAGTGGGGTCAATTAGGTTTTTTAAGGTTGTACACTTTAGAGGTGAACGGGCATACTCTAGTCATCTCGGGGATTCATTTCATCATTGGACCTTTTTAGGGACAGTTAAATTTGAGGTATGATAGTTGCCCCCTGCTTCATGTGTGTTGCATAGCCAACTGGCGCTAGTGTCAATACACATGAAGCAAATGCAAAGATCCAAAAAATGTTTTAGTAAGGAGAGAGATCTGGATGGCTTACCGAGCTATTGCTGGGGCACTACTACCTTTGCTCATATGTACTTAGGCCTTGACGTAGCATGTCGAGGCGGTTCAAGGATCTGTGGATGCTTGTTATGCTGGACGTGAGTAGGAGTTTTGTTGTCTGTTCCTTTACTTTTAGGTTTGCTATTTTTGATCCTCTAATTTTAATAGATCTAGGCATATGAGTTTAGGATTCTCCCTCATCCATTCATCGAGCATTTCTAAAAGGATGGCTTCCCTCATTATTCTCACTGGATAAGGAAGACTGTTGATTTGATTAAGGATTGCATGGTAGCTTAGGACTATATAGGGAAGCTATCCCCCAATCAGGTATGTCTGATTCCTACTTTGTTAGTTATTTCTTTCTTAGGGATCTTTTGCTCATTGTTGCCCTTTGAGCAGACCTTTCTTTGTTGGTGGGTGGTGAGGTCTCATTGGATGGCAGAGATGGTGGCTGCATGGCAGCTGACGAACAGACGAGTGTTGCTCTCTGGCCTTATCAGTAGAGTGTGGTATTTGGGCTAGCGAGTCCATCATTGGTGGGATGACCCATATATGAGAAGAGTTCATGTCCCTCCTCCTAGTAACATGTTCTAGGGTTATGAGCTTTAGGGTGATGATCTTACTACTGTTATAATGGGATTCCCCTCTAACATCTTCTTGGAGAGTGTGGGTTTGCCTTATGCTGATGTATTGATCCCTCAGCTAATTGATGTTATAGCTTATGGTACCTTTCCTTCACCTCCACCTTCTAAGGCATATGAATCTCAACCTTTAGGTTCAATGATTAGGCCATCACGTGGGTCATCGAGAGTCACTTCTTCTGATCTAATAAGCCTTTATTCTTATTTTGGTGCAAGCATATAGCAAACTTTATTATTAATAAACTATAAGTAATGTAAGTTATGAGAACTTATCTACAGTGACATCGAAGGAGATCCAAATCTCATTATGAGGAGGATGAAGGCATGTTCCGTACTAAGGTGACTGCCCTACCAGTGGTGTGGCTTTTGGTAGTATTATTGTTGGGGACTTGACGGTTCAGCCATCTTTGTCTTTACTTAGGACATATATCCTTGGTAGAGTAATGAGTTTCGATTTACCTAGACCTATCTTTCCTCAGTTGGGTGTTGCTCCTGCTGATGCTACCCATATTCGTGTTCTCCATTTATTCTTGTATATGTTTCATTTATTTAGTGAGTAATGGTTGACTTATTCACTTGCTTTTGTAGATTCCTATCTCCTCCAATCAGTACTAGTATACTATTGTAGGGAGTGCACAATAATGCTTTTTGGAGTTTGCTACTACTCAAAGGGTATGCCTTTTTTATTATACCTATTTATTTTATGCACATGTTTTATGTATGAGTGTATGATATGCAATATGTAATGCAGGTTAAGCACCATCTCGCTAGTCATGAATGGGAGCAGGAGTGTGTAGGTTATCATGACCTCATCAGTGAGCTTGAGTCATGGCTATCATCCTTTACGATGAACGATGATAAGTCAGGACTAGACAAGGAGGATGCTTGAGCAGGATTAGTGCTTGCTTCTGATGGCAACCATGACCGATATACTTTGTTTTAGGAGCTAAGTGTAGGACTTTTGGCCTATTGTTTGCTTTGTTGTATTATTGTCTCGAGGTTATGGACTTTAGGTGTTGTATCTAGGCATTTGTCCCACATGTTGTATGATGCTTATACGATGATGATTGTATATGCTTCTTGCTATGTATCATTGATGATGTTGTTTGCCATTGCTATTATTTGCCTTTTTCCTTTTTTTACCTAAGGCGTCTCTTTGTAGAGCTTTTTGCACTTAGCTGGGTTTCTTTTTCCTCCCATTTTTGCCTAGGGTGTCTCCTTTCTGATCTTTTCACACCTAGTTGGGCTCTTTTTTTTTTGCTTTGATGATAGTGGCTAATCTCAAAGAGAGAGCTTAGAGAGGATGGTAAGAACCATGGACATGTAATGAATGAAAATGCAAAGCACACTTGATATAATTCGTGATGATAAAATGTGTTGCACTTTTCAAAGACATTTTGCATAAATTGGCAATCATTCTCATTTCACGATAATCATTTAAGAAAAGCATAGGTGCATTCGTACAAATTTTGAACTTAAGGTTACCCCTATCCTTAACTAGCCTACTCAGGTTTTCTAGTTAAGTATTTTCTCTCTTTCCTTAATTTTTGCCTGAGCTACCATTTTTAGGTTTTCAACTCAGTGGGAAGTCCCTAACTTTTTCCCGAGCTACCATTTTTAGGTTTTTAACTCAACGTGATTTTTTTTATCCCTTAGACGTAGTACTTCTTCAGGAGGTCTGTATTGACAGGTTCAGAGAATTCATTACCTTCAAAATTCATTAACTTGATTGCTCCTTTTAACAAGACATGTTTAACCAGGTATGGGTCTTCCCAATTCGGTCTGAATTTCCTTCTAGGGTCTAGAACATTCTATCTTACTTGCTTTGGCACCCAATCTCCTGCTTTCACACTCTTGTGTTTTACTCTTCTATTGACGATCTTGGTTAGTCAAGCTTGACACAACTGTGTGTGGTATAGAGCCTTGAGCCTTTGGTTGTCTAAGAGAGGGAGATTGTCATGCCTTTATCGAGCCTAGTGTACTTCTGATAATTCAGATTCGACTGCAACCCAAAGAGACTTGATCTTTATTTTGACTAAAAGAACTACTTCTGATTCATACACTAGTGAGAATGGAGTTGCTCATGTTGAAGTTCTGACTATTTTTCAATACCCCCATAAGGCAATATGTCTACCCAACCTCAGTAAGTCTGAATCATCTTTGACAAGATCTTTTTGATGTTCTTGTTTACAGCTTCAACGACCCCATTTACTTGTGGTTGGTAAGGAGAAGATTTATAATGTTCCACCTTATAACTCCTTAGTAGCTCTCTAACTTCCCCTTAGAATTGGACACTATTGTCAGAGATGATATGATGGGGGATCCTATATCAACATAATAGGTTTCTTTTGATGAACTTAGCCACTTACTTGGCTCCTATCCTTGAGAACGATTCTACTTCAACCCATTTGGTAAAGTAATCCACTACCACTAGGATGAACCTGTGTCTATTTGAGGCTATCGAGTGGATTTCACTAATTATGTCTAGTCCCCATACTGAGAAGGGCCATGGAGAGGAGATGTAGTATAGTTTTGTTGGGGGAAGGTGACTGATATTCTCATGGATCTGACACTTATGGCATTTCATTACAAATTTGATGCAGTCTTCCATCATCCTCATCTAAAAGAACCCATGTCTGATTAGCATCTTAGCTAGGATTGCTCCATTCATGTGTGGACCACAAATACCCTTATATATTTCTTATACTGCTCATGCAACTTTAGTTTCATATAGACAACAGAGTTGTAAACCATCTAAGGTTCTCTTGTATAACGCACTTTGTTGCAATGTGAATTTTGATGCTAGTAGTCAAATGACTACTTTGTCTTTTTTATTTTCTTGATCAAGATAGGCTCATTCCTTTAGATATCTCTAGATGTTGTAGAACCAGGGCTTTTCAACTATTTCTATCTTTGCTATTATACAGGTTTTATGACAAGGTTGTCCCGATCTAAGTAGAATCAGAGGCTTCATAGGGATTTTGGATGGCCCTTCCCATATTGATGCTCGGGAAGCAAGTACATATGCCATCTGATTGTGATTCCTAGGGAGATGAATGAATATGCATTTTCGGAAGGACATGGTAAGTAGCCTCAAGTGGTCCAAGCAAGGCCTTAAGTGCTGCTCTTTTAGTTCAACTCTTCTGTTTCATGGTTGATTACTAGCATGGAATCTCCAAAGATTTTGACTTCTGTGTATCCAAGGCTATCAGTGCTTCTATTCTGAGTGTGCATGCCTCATATTTTGCTTCATTATTTGTGTATCTGAACTCAAGCTTTTTAGCAATTGCTACTACCACACCTTATGGAGATTCTATTATGACACTAACTCATGTGCTGAACTAATTCACTACTCCATTAAAATACATGCGCCATCCTTTAATCTCAATGGCTGAGTTGAGGTCATCTGGGAAGTCTAGTTAGATTTCTTCTAAGTTTAGAATGGGGTTAAGAGCTAGAAATTCAGCTACTGCTCTCCCTTTTACTGCCTTTTTAGCTAGATATTGCACGTCAAATTCTATTAGTAGTATGAGCCACTTGGCAAGTTTCCCCACTAAAGAGGGAGCTTCATAAAGGTACTTCATTGGGTCCATTTTAGACATGGCCTGAATTTTGTAGGATTGAAAGTAGTGTGTGAGTTTCTTCATTACCTATAACATTGCCAAGCATCTATGTTTGACTTAGCTATAGTTCTCCTTATATGGCAACATCTTATTGCTAAAGTAGTAGACTACATTCTGCTTTCATTTGTCCCTCCTGGGCTAACATTGCATCGATTGCATTCCCTTTGATGGCCAAATACAAGGTTAAAGGTATCCTTGGTTTAGGTGGTCTTAGAACTAGTAGGTTGGCTAGGTAGCTTTTGATCTTGTTAAATGCTAGATGACACTGTTCATTCCATTCAACTGGCTAATCTTTTCTAAGTAGCTTGAAGATTGGTTCATATTGTGCCATCAACTTAGCGATGAATCTGCTTATGAATTGTAGTTTCCCTAGAAACCCTTTAATTTCCTTCTCCGTGTTTAGCATTAGCATCTCGCTGATGGATTTTGCTTTGTCTATATACATTTCAATCCTATTCTAACTGACAACATATCCCACCATCTTTCCTGAAGTGACCCCAAATACGCATTTCTTTGGATTTAGCATGAGACTGTACTTTTTTACACTTCTAAGGAACTTTTTGAGATTAGAGGAGTGTTCTTCCTTGGTTTTTTTACTTGACCATCATGTCATGAATGTATACATCCACTTCTTTGTGTATCATGTCATCAATGTATACATCCACTTCTTTGTGTATCATGTCATGGCACATTGCAGTTGCCATTCTTTAGTAGGTTGCCCCTGCATTCTTTAGTCCAAAAGGCATTACTCTATATCAATAAGTATCCCATTCTATTATGAAAGTTGTCTTTGCTTTCTCAATAATGGCCATTAGGATCTCTAGAGAATCCATCCATGAAGGAGTACATTACACATAGGGTGGCGCTATCAACTAGTATGTCTATGTGGGCTAGTAGGAAATCATCCTTCGAGCAGGCCTCGTTCAGATCTCTATAGTTGACGTAGATTCTAACCCTTCTGTCTTTCTTCAATACTAGCACCACATTTGCTAACCATTCTAGATAGTCTACTACCTCTAGGAATTTTTCCTTGATCTATTTCTCGATATCCTCTTTCACTATTTGAGCCCATTATGGTCTAAGTCTTCTCAGTTTCTCCTTTATCAGTTTACACCCTTCTTTGGTAGGAATGAAGTGTTGAGCAATGTCCCTATCAATACTAGGTATATCGTTCTACGTCCAGGCCAATACTTTTGAATATTTTATTAATATTTTTTTAATTTCTCTCCTCTCTTTAAGGGTAACATATTTTAAAATATGCAAAATGCGTGGTTCAGATTCCATGTCAATGTTAAATGATTTAGTGCATATGGAATGAATGTTAAATATGCTAATGTTTTTATCAATGCAATGCACACTACCATTAGGAAAGACATCAAACAAGTAAGAAAAATCAATTTTCATTGCATTAACTTTAGAGTTCATTACATCATTAGTTCCAAATAAAGAAAAGGTGTAGAGATCATCATCCGCAATGTCCTCGAACAAGGTGTCATCAATGCTTGATTCCAGGATTGTAGCAGCTTGAGCATGATTGATAGCCTCACTCTCAGATTCTATCTCCATGTTTTTCATTAGTTCACAGATGTCAGTCTTGGTGATTATGTTTGGTAAGTGTTTCTCCTTAAGTGTGTCATTAAAGATCTCAAACCCCAGTTTCTTGATTTCGTTTGCTCATCCATTCCTCAGATTGTCCTTAAGATACTTAGGTTGATCTTTTAGCCATAAAAGAGGTTGATTTCTTGGCCCCAGTATCCTTTTCAGGATCGTTCCCTATGCCATTTTTTTTGTCTATCCTCGGAAGTCAGGGAATTTGGTGACTCTAATGTTTATTCCTCCTAATCCTGTTCTAGGCAGATATTGCATCTTTTTCATCATAGCAGCAACTTTGGGATCGACATGACCATCACTAATCATAGAAACCTAGAATCCTAGTGAGACCACATTCAGACATGCAATAATGTTGCTTGTTTTAGCAAGGATGGTAATGACCTTTCCATTCATAAGGAACTTGATCTTTTTATGCACAGTGGAAGGTATGCCCCTAGTGGGTGGAACTAAGGTCTTCCTAGCATCAGGGTAAAAGTAAGAGGGATATCCAAGACAGTAAATTTTGTTATTGATTCGATATCTCCCACTGTAACTACTACTTTAAAAGTGTCAATGACTGGCTTTTTGGAATAATCGTAGGCTTGTATGACTACATTGGATTCTTCTAGGTTTTCAACATTCATCTTGAACTTATATAGCAACCTCAGGGGCAAACATTAATGGTACTACCATAACACATGGGGTCTTCTTAGTCCTGAAAATTGCCTATATGAAGAGAGGATGATTGTGGACCCTTCGCTCGAGGGGTAAATCTTTGTCTGAAAAGGTGATTGCATTGGAAGGAGCTTTCATTAAGAGGCTATCATCTTGCAATGTGAGGCATCAATGGCAATCTTTGTTTCATTTAGTGCTCTAACTAAGGCATCTCTATGCTTCATGGAGGCCATGAGTAGGTCTTAGATAATGGCTTGCGCCTGAGTTTTTTTGAGCTGTTTGAGGATAGTGTCTTCTTATTTTACTAAAGCTTGATCTCTTACTACTTCTTTCACCTTAAAGGGTTCCTTCTCTTTCTCAAGAGGTTGATAGACCCACCTGCTATAAGTTATATGATTAATTGCTAGTGAGGGCTTCTCAACTGCTTGCTTATCTACTTTTGTACTATTGTTCTAGTCCTAGACAATGATTTTAGGATCATCAAAGTCGTACCATATGTTTATCCTCATGACTTGCAGGTTCTGAGGTTAAATAGTACTAACCATCCTATCTTCGTTGTCAAATTCTTCTCCCCATCCTAAGGGTATTATATCTTCTAAGAGTGTGTGGGTAGCAAGGGGTGCTGTATATTTGACTTTGTTAACGAACTTCCCAGATGGTTGGCCCAGTAAATCCCATATCTTATGGTCACTGCTAAAATTTTTGTCTATGTCTGCTTTTTATGAGTAAGAGTAATCAATCACTTCACCATTCATAGGGAGAACTATATCACTAATCTTTTTTACATCATCAAGTGGGGAAGGAATTTTCAAGGCATTGGAATGTATTCAAAGGTAGAAGGGCATTTATCATCTTCACTAGAATCATGAGGCTCAAGAATGGAATTTGAGGTTTTTTACTCTAAGGGCTTATCTTGGGTTTATTGTATAGCTTGGATTAATTTTTCAACAAGGTCTTTTGGTATATTAGAGGAGATCACGCTGATGGTTGGTGGATTCATGTTTTGATAGTTTGAGAGAGGATTGGTCTTGATACTGGGTCATTTTTCTAGGTCATCAACTTTTCCAAAGTCAATAAAGTCTTGGATTGGATTTTTGAGAGTTTTGCATGTATCAACGGTGTGGCCAGGCATCTGGTGAAAATGGCAGAACAAGTTTTGGTTAATCTAAGGTGGTAGTGAGTTTAGAAGAGGCCTAGGCTCTTGTGGTTATAGGAGGTTCTTTTATTGAAGTCTTTGGAATACTTTAGATAATAGGAGGTTAAAGTTTGAGAATTTTCTTGGTAGTCTAATGGCATTGATAGATGGTGAGTTGTGGGTGTTAGGTTGGATCATGTTTATTTCAGTGGCTCAGGTGAAGGTGTTTTGGATGTTTGGTTGGGTATTGCGGCGAAATGTGTTTCTAGCTTACTATGGTTCCTCATTGTCAATTCTAATTCTAGCCTAATGGAGAGCTCTAAAGTTAAGATAATGAGCAAAGATAATCTATTTTCTAAAGTGTGATAATGCCCTTTTGATTATCAGCTCTATTTGTTCATCCTCAGGAGAATAGTTTCTCATCTTGATTACCTTTCCCCACCATCTGGTGACATAATTAGAGAAAGCTTCACCAGGTTTCTGCCTTGCAGTCTCAAGGTCCCTTCGAGTGATATCTAATTAAGTGTTGTATTCATACTACTTAATAAACTTCTGAGTTAGTAGTAGCCAATCACTTTTGATTTCATCTTCAAGGTCAAAGAACCATGCCCTCGGTCCTTCCTCTAGTAATGTGAAGAAGAATTGAACAATCTGTGATTATACAAGCTTTATAGCAGCCAGGAAGGTAACTTATTGCCTTAAATGGACCCTTGGATCTCCTATTCCATCAAACTTAGCAAAGTTTGGTAGCTTAAAATATCTGGAAGCGGCTCATCTTTGAACATTGCCAAGTCAGTGAAGCTTTTGGGGTAATGAGTTCCCTTGTCTTTGAAGTTGAATTCCAACTGGGCCATCCTATTGGCCAATAGTTTGACCTCCCCTGTCGTTTTAGGCTTGGTCATGTTAGCAATTTTTACAGCTTTTGGTGTGTCCCTGTGATTTTGGTAGTAGTTATTGTCATCATAAGCTTGAACTAGAGTGCGGGGAATTCGCTTTGCCTTATCTACCCTCAGGTGAATAGATGCAGATGCTTCATTCAGTGGTATGCTATTCCCATCCTGAGCACTTTTAGCTTTAATTTAACATGGAGGATTTCAGTTATGGTGCCATCAGTGAGCAACTTTTGGATCCCTTCTTTTAGCTTGTCTTCGGATTGCTGATAGGAGGTATCTTCTTGGTCACTCATGTTTGGATGTTGTATTCCTGTACATTTATAAGGGTTAGCTAAAAGAATGATGCATGACATGTGCTTTCAAAAGAAAAGGGGTAAGCATGTATACATGGAGTGGATATAAAATCCTATAATGAAAAATTATTATTCCTGCAAGAAACAGTGGTTAATACATGCTATCTACATGTATGTAATGTATTCATGATTAAAGCTAGTTAGTTTTTCCTGCACAATGAACAAACCAATCATAAGCAAGTTCTCATTCCCAACCTTATTTCTGCATCAGGTCATTTAATCTCTTTCCTAAGTGGGTTTTAAACCTATAGTAATCAGGGGATTATGGTTCTGCTCTCAGAACTAGGTTATTTGGATTTATGTTGGTTAAAACCAAAGGGTAAACTAAGGAATGATACTTAAATGTGCTTGAGATAATCATATGATGTCAATGTGAGAGTTAATTGTCAAGCTTCAAATGATGTCCAAAGCTCGTATGCATTAGTATGCATAGGACCAAGGTTAATCAAAGGGAGTCTGAGTTCTTACCCCCATATCAATATTCGATATGTTTATCGGGAGTCATGAAAGTACCATTTGATAGTTTACAGTTTGATTTTGCTGACATAAAGGTCCACAATCTAAATGGGTTCCTAACCCATCATTTGATCTGGTAAGGATAAATGGACAACATCTTATAGGTTCTATCATCGAGGGATGTTGTTATTTGTTAATTTGTATAAACTATTCAAGCTAAGGTACATGATTCTTATCATTCCTCATGCTTTGGGCTCACACAAAGTAGATGAGAATCACATGGTCTTGAGAGTAAATTTTATATGAAAATAGACATTATGACATCATTTGATGATAAACATTAGGAGGGTCATGCCATTTATGAACATCAGTTCAAACGAACAACGTTAGGGCAAGGATAACAGGCATAGCTTGGTGGAATCCTAGTGGATGTTATTACTGTTTTATCTATATAAGCTGAGTCAGGGTGAAAGGCTAAGGGTTCCTTTAGTAAGAATGCCCTTATATGACTAAGGTTACAGACTCCGGTTAGCGAGTCTAGCATTCTTTTGATAACTCGATCACCCCCCTTAAGGACTTGGGTTACAGACTCCTGTCAGATGAGTCTGGCGAATGCACGAGTAAAGACTATAGGTGATAATACCATATCTTCATTGCCCCATGACTTGAGTGGAATCATGGTGGTAATATCATTTAGTATTATTGAGGCTTTTTGGGATAAGTGGTGCATGTGTGATGTGTAGTGCAAATGCAGTGGTGAGGGGCTCTAGATGATTGAGTATTGCTTAATGAGAAATAGTCATTTTCAAGTTGATCCCTCTTACTTAGAAGTCCCCAGTGGAGTCACCATTGTAAGTGACTAGTTTTTTTATTTTTCCCTTTTAGGCCTTTTTTTATAGAGGTATGTTTTCATGGGGCATTGTGCAGGTCTTTTCATTTTCGAGGGACATGACAACTTTACTGAATAAGGACAAATGATTGGTCTCGGTGGGATGAGATGCTTTTGATTTTGTGGAGTCGTCGCCTGATTTTTAAAAAATTGAGAAAAAAAGGGACAATTTTGGGTCACTCAACGAGTATTGTCCCCAGTAGAGATTTTCGGGTTCGAGGATTACATCTACTTTTTGACTATTTCTCATTATACGATATTTGATGTATAGCTACCACAATACCCTAGTTTTGGTAATGACAGTTTGTATAGCATTCATATAGTACATCAGATAATGGCAAATAATAAAGCTGGAAATATTATTACATCACTTTCTTGATAAAATACATATGAAAAGGAAAGATTGTGCAAAAGTAAATATAATATGATTGATCTGCAAGAATAACATGACCATTCACACAGCTTGCTTGATTTCATGAATGATAGGATGATCATGCTTACAATGATTATTTATGCTATGATGATGTATAATGATAATATAAAGGATGCATGAGGTTATCACTAGACCAAGAGCATGATGACTCTATTCCAAGATATGAACTTTTTCACATTATTGGTATTTATGATGTGATTTCATGATTTCAAAAATAGAGGATGTAGAATGATGATGTAAAATGAGCATAATAAAGCATATATTATTCACATAGCATGCAAGTTTGCCAGTCTCATCACACAAGCACGACAATATTCTCAAATGCAGGCGATAGTAAAATAAAATGTAATGCGATAAAATAAATGTGCTAAAATAATTATGTGGTCCTCAGACTCAACTAAGCTTGTGTGAGTTTTGAAGATTTAGCTTCGAGAGATTATCAAGATTTCCTCATCAATAGGTTTAAAATGAAAGTAGAATGATGTTAGATTGTATACCTTTAAAGCGTGCCTTGATAAAGATGAGGCTTGGTTTAGTGGAAAAAGGATTTAACAACCTAAGGGAAAGGTTATGGGAGAGCAAAAACTATCTAGAAAGGGGTTTCCAGCACCTTCGATCGGATCAATTTATTAAGTGTGTGTGTGTTTCCACTTGCTCCCCCTCCAAATGGTGTGTGAAGGGGTCTATTTATAGGGAAATTTAGATAGAATAGGGTGGTGGGGGCGTGGTCATATGCGTATAACGAGGATTTTAAACGTGACCATGCCAAGTACGCATAATCATAAATAGTGTGTGCGTGGTCACATGCCACACACACATGTGCTTCAACTCGCACTTCAATTCTCTACGCACACGTCATGGGTTTTATGCTCGCTATCATAGGGTTGGTTCGTAGGGTTTTTGGGCTTTCCAAATGCATTTCTAGAGTCTATTTTGCCAAATTTGGCCTCAATTTTAGCACATGACACATAAGGGCATTTACGCACACTTCTGAGCAATACGCACTGATGCTCAGGTTGTGTCGAACCATTTTGAGACCACTTCTAAAGGTTTTGGAGCCTTCTAGATGAGTTTTCGGAGTTCGTTTTATCAAAATCAATTTCCATTTTTTCACGAAGCTAAGTCATGATCTAACAAAATGCGCACCGACCCAATAAGCTGAGTATTCTGAGAGGAGTTTTCTTGAAATAAATCTCTCATTATTCTGATAATTCATATTTCGTAAGGTTGGAGCACAACTTAATGGCTTGATGATCGATTTTTGCACACTAGTGGGGTCGGTTAGGTTTTTGAAGGTTGCACACTTCAGAGGTGAATGAGTAGACTCTAGTCATCTTGGGGATTCATTTTATCATTGGACCTTTTTGGAGACAGTCAAATTTAAGGTATGATAGGGAGATTGTTGACCTTATCAAGTTATTAACCTTGATTTTTATCTTAACAAAATTAATTTTATTCAACTAATGTGTTTGCTTTAAGTGTGTATAAGTTAGGAATTATTTGGAAGTCAAATAATGATGAACTATAAAAAAAAACCATTCCAAAAAGACATCACAAGAACTATCTCAATTGGACTCAAGATAGGGACCAAATTGCACATTTTTAGAAATTTTAGAACCTATCTTGAGCTCAATCCCGATTGGGACCAAGCCTAGGATTGAAAGGCTGAAAATTCCATCAAACCATATTATAGGACAGTGACAATCCTAATATATGTCCCAATCGAGACATTGCTCAGGACCAAGCAGTCCCGATTAGGACATAGGGTCACGATCGAGACTAACTTCAAACAAAAATCAAATTTTTGGCAGAACTAATCTCGATCCAGTATCCTACCTGGGACCATGCCCATGACAAGGTAATCCCAACTGGGACCAATTTAGAAATTTAAATACAACAACTCATAATGGCTAGTCAATGCTTGTCCCGACCAGGACAGATGAAATCCTGACTAGAACTTGAAAAATTACAACTCAAAAGTCCAAATTACATTCAAATGGACTGTAAATGTGTTGGAAACAAAATTCTTATTTCTAACAACTATAATTAAATTGCTCAACTATAAATATAACCTCTGAAGATTATTTAGAGGTTAAGGAATTTTTTTATCATTTATATACTCTCAAGTATTCAATTAAGCTCTCTAAACTCTTTCAAAACTCATTTTATTGTTGTATAACTCTTGTGAGAGTTGGTGATGTTAGAATAGAAATTCTTATTCTTCTATTTTCTATGGTTAAGAAAATGGGAAGTGAGATTCTATTCTAAAGGAATTGGTTTAAGTGTTTGGCCATTAAAACACTTGGGCATTCAGTTTTAGTGTGAGCCTTGAAAACATTTTTGAATTGGTATTTGAGTGAACCTTGAAAACTCAAGTTGTAATATTTGAGTTGAGCCTAAAACTCAAGTTATAAAAATTAATCTAGGGAAATAGATTGTGGTGATTCAAAATCCTAACTTAGGGACAAGTTAGGTGGAGACATAGGATTATTGAGAATTTAAACTCCTTAAATTCTTGTGTTCATTATTCTTCCTTCCCAAAATTCCTTTTTAATTCATGTTTAAATCTTTTTATTTTTTAATATTGTTCAATAGTCCTATTCACCCCCCTCTAGGACTCTTTCAAGACGTATAGGATGTTTATGTCATAATTAGTTAGACACTACACAATAGTTATAACATCATATCATTAGACGTTCCATAGGAACTATAGCGAAATTCATTAAGCACAATTCACAAGATGTTCCAAAGGAACTATAATGTAATTTGCTAAATAGTATATATTACCTATAGCATTTTTCTTGACGATGTATGGTAGCTAAAGCACCAATCAAGACTCTACAATCAACCCTCAAAGAACATGGGTAAGTATCCTAACTCTTTAATTTGAAATTGTGTGCTTATTAGTTTTATTGTAATTTTTCAAGCAAACAGTGACAAAAGGGGGGCAACTGTAAGCACCCAATTTTAGGATGACTCGATTGTGGATGCGATAGAAGATTCGATGATGATAATTTGTTACAAATAGGACTTTAGATTTTGATTTTTTTTAAATCTTAAGAATTAGTTGTAACGTTTTTAAGGACTTAGTTATAAAGTTATTGTTTTCTTTTATGGGTCAATTTTTAAATAAAAGAAAATTTAAAAAGGGGGAAAAAAGTAAAATTCCACATTAGAATTATGTAATTTCAATCCGAATTACACATTTTTACTCGAAAATATGCAATTCCAATCAGAATTGCACTTTTTTTTATAGAAAATGCATAATTCCGATCGAAAATTACACAATTCTAATTGAAATTGCACAAGTCTGACCAACTCCATCCTTCAGCTTTTAATTTTTCAAAAAAAAAATTTTATTAATTTTCATTGATGGGAAAAATAATAAAAATAATAATAAAAGGATAATTGATAAGATAATTATGTATTATCAGGTCTTTTATCCAATAAAAATTAGATTTTATCTCCTATGATCTTGATAATCATAGGAGATTAAGGGTCTTTCTTTATAAAAAGCCTTAGATTTTTATGTGAAAAAAAAATTCTTTTGGGAAAAAAAAAAGCGAAGACTTAAAAAAAACCTTTTCTCTAATGTGTTCCTTAAAAACCTTTTCTCTAGTGTGTTCTTTAAGTTTTATGAAGTGGTCTTTTAGAATAAAGCAATCAAGCTTAAGATACCAAGAAAATCAATTTTGTAAAGTCATACCAACATGTTGAGTTACAATTTTGAGGAGCAATTAATATAGCATCCACATAGCCATCCATTTCTTCTCTTCTTTTCTCTCTTATTTTTTTATTTATTTTATTTTTCTTTAATATTTGTGTTATTAAATTAATTCTAATCATTTTTTTTTGTGTTTTCTTCATATTGATGGCTATGGTGGGAGTGGCTTGAGTGACTTGAACTTAGGATGATTGAGCGTGATTTAACCAATAACCAAACCATAAATATCCATGGAATGCCATGAATTAAAATCATGTTTTAATTCTATTAGAATTTTAGGATTTTTGTGTTTTTTATTTATTTTATTTTTTCTAATTTTGTTGGTTATTTATTTGTTTTTTTTTTTGTTAATTTAGTTTTAACTAACATAGATATTGTAATAGCCTAATGTTAGTGATATGCACTAGGTCAATCATGTATGACCATGTTTTGACTTTATCATTTTATTTAATAAAGAGGCATTTTTCATTATCATTTTGTGTTATGATAATTACTTGAATAGTCAATTCTTACTAAGGTCATCAAGTATGTGACTTGATAGTAAAACCCTTAGATTAAATATGAGTTCTATTCAAATTATCCCTAGTCATAACAATATGTTATGGCTAGTATGATGTTGATTGATGATTATGTTTTACTAATCATGAATATGAGATATTAAGTCAACTTATCGGTACTTATTTGGAAATAATGTACTGGATTGAACCATCATGAGAATACTACATATATAATTGTCATAAATAATTCTCATCATAATAATATTGATTTAGTCCTTTGACCTTGAAATCATCATGAATTTCTACGTAACTATTATATATTTTGACACAATTTAACATTGTCTTTAACAAGATGATTAAATAGATTGTTGTTGGATATGAAATGAGTTATGTGAGGAATGTGAGTGATTGAGAAGGAATTTGTCCCTTATTTAATCTGAGCAAGATATCTATGGGCCCCTTAATAAGATAGACTGAGGAAAATGCATGGCCATGCTAAAGTGAATTAATAAAGAGTTATCATTCTCAATCTACTTAGAGTCAAGAAATAATATGATTGAATTATATAAGGATGACAGAAACTATGCCTTATATTCAATCAAGATATCATGTGACAAAGGGATTACAATATTTATTATAAATTAGGTTATGTTAGATTATTGACTTCATATGACTTGGGTAGTCATAATGTCTTGCTAGAGGCCACTTATGACTTGTAGGCCTAAATAGAGATTTAAGGCCCACTACCAACGTCATGTGAACTTACAGGGTTACACACTTAGAATAGGCCCAAAAATGGATATAGGTTTGAGAAGTCCAAATGTGCTTTATGGAAATAAATAAATAGTTTATTTATTTATTTAAGGTAAAGGTTATCTTAAATAAATAGAATATTTTTTCTGATTTAATTTTAAATAAAATCAAAATAATAATAATTAAGAAATTACCAAAAAGTTGTTTTGGTAAGTAAACCCTAATTAGAGGTCTATAAATATGTTATATTCTCTAAGGTTTCACTAACTCAATTATTAGCCACCGAAATTCATTTTTCTCCTCTTAGAAAAACTAAAACACATAGTGTTTTTGTTCTTGATTTGTGAGAAATCAAGCAAAGTGCTAGCACATAAAGTTTTCATTTTAATCAAGGGCTATTCGTGTGGACGCTTGTGGAGGACGGATTCTTTTAGAGACATCTTGATCTGAACTACCAAAATCAAAAGCTTGAGGTAAGGTGTCACCGGAGTGAACCTCCTCTCTACCTTCCAGAAGTCTTGCCTCTTCTGTGTTTGTGGTAAGATTTGAAAACCCTATTTTTAAATCAATTAATTGAATTACTTGGATCCGATTAGGGTTTGTGGTTAAAATTTTTAATTTTCGCTGTATTTTTGAATCACGAATCCCAACACCCAAGTAGTGGGAAAATAGTGGATATTTACTTTCTTGCATTATTTATTAAAATCAATTAATAAATTAGGCTCAATTTGGTAAATTTAATCAAAATCAATTATGGCTTTAGATTAGTTAGGGTTTCCTATAAAATGAGTTAAGGTTAGAAACATAGTAGATTAAGTTCTTCTATTTCTTTTGTTTTATTTGGGGTTGTTAATTTTAATTATAGTTGTGGTTGTTTTAAGCTCATAATATTAGGCCCATAGATTTAATTATTAGGCCCATGATAATTCTAAGGTAAATAGTTTGATTAATTTAAGATTAATTAATAAGATTAAAATGAACTTTAGGCTCATTTAGTTAAATAGACATAGGCCTATTTAGATTAATTAAAATGAATTTAGACATAGCCCATTAAATTAAGCCCATTTTAAAATTTATAGACTTATGGTCACTTTAGAATAAAATATGTAGATTGAGGCCCACTAATCCAATCCATTTCCTATAAAAATTGATAGACTTATACCTATTGTTAGAAGTAAAACAAGTTGATTTAGGTTCATTAATTTAAAAGATTTAGGCCCACCATTTGTTTTCAACTTGCTTGTAAATAAAATATGTAGAATTAGCTAACCTTAAATAAAATCAATGTAGATTAGATCAAATTAAGGATTATGAGCTTAATGAGTGCAATGTTTATGTGTTTTTCATATGGCTAGTTGCCTTAGAGTTAATTGTAAATAAGGGTTTAAAATGAAATTGCATGTAAATAAAGAATAAGGTAATAATTCATAAAGTAATTTTAAAAGAACACGGGACTAAATGAAGTTAGTATTTCGTGCTTGTAGACGGCAGGGTTTAGCGCACGTCCAAGATTTTAGCAACTACAACACAATGTAAGTTCAAGTCTCTAAGGAACACACTATCATATTATAAAGATATGAAGTGGAGAAGGAGTCATCATCTAGAGTACTAAGTGGGACAACTTTCAAAAGTGGTGGTAACTCGATTCCCTAAAAAAGAGCTAGCACCACAGCGAAAGGATTTTAGAAGCAAAATACTAACATTTTTTAGTCTTATGTTCATTTAGAATTATCTCATGAATTACTATTTTATTCTCTATTTATATGCAATTTTATTTAAAATCCTTATTTTTAATTAACTCCAAGGCAACAAGTCTCATAAAAGGCATATAAATATCGCATTCATACAAGGTAAAGCATCATTAAGTTAGTCTAATCTACATTGATTTTATTTTAAAGTTAGTTAATTCTATATGTTTTATTTACAAATGAGTTGGGAACTAAAAGTGGGCCTACATTTTTAAAGTAATTAATGAGCCTAAATCTACTATTTTGAATTTATAGAAAGTAAACCTAAGTCTATTAATTTTATAGGAAATGAATTGGATAATGCACTTAGTTCTAAATTTCTTTTAATTTTAAAGTTATCTTAGGTCTAAAAATTTAAAATGGGCTTATTTAGTGGGCTATTTCTAAATTTATTTTAATTCTAAGGTGGGCTTATGTCTAACTTAACTAAATGGGCCTAAGATTCTTTTTAAAGTTAATTAAACCTAAACTTAATTTTATGGGCTTGCTTTATGAATTAAAAATTGAGTCAAATGAGCCCTAAACGATGAGAGAAATAAAATAAAAGCCTAAACAATCACAAATAATAATAATAAAAAAAAACCTAATTTAATGTGTTCCTAATCTTTTTATTTTTTTGGTAAGAAACCCTAATTAGCCTAAAGCCATCATTGATTTTAATTGGATTACCAATTGAAGCTAATTTACTAATCAATTTTAATGAAAACATAGAAAAGTAAATTTTGACTATTTCCCACTACTAAGGCTATTACAGTCTCTAGGTGAAATTAAAATAAAATAATAATACAGCTTACAAACCAAATAAATAAATAAAAATCCTAAAATCTACAATTAATTAAAACATAATTTTAATCCATAGCATTCCATGGACCATTATGGGTTTAATTATTAATTCAATCATGAGCTACTCCACTCTCACCATTGCCATAATAAAAAAAACATAGAATAAACAAAAAAAATTATAATAATAATTATAATAATAACAAATGGAAATAAAAGAAAATAAAGTAAAAAGAAAAGAAAAGAAGGATGAATGAGTGAAATGTTGTATTGATTGCTCCTCAGAGGTTTAGTTCACCGTATTTAGGAATATAGTTTGCAGAATCTTTGTATCTCATGTGTCATTCCATTTTTTAAAACAAAAGGACTTAAGAATGTAAATAAAAGAAGAAAGAAAGATTTTTTTTTTAATTTCTCTCTACGTGCTACAAGTTTTTTTTTTGTCCTTTGATTAAAACCCATAGATTCTTATAAAAGAGAAAAAACAATCTCCTGTGATTATCACAGGAGATAAAATCAAGCTATATCTAAAAAAATTGATGATAATATCATATTAATCAAATAAATGAAATTTTTATCCTTCTTTTTTATTTTTTTTATTTTTAACCAATCAAACTTAAGAAAATATATTTTTAAAAATAAAAAATTCATAAATGGAGTCAATCAGAGGTGTGCAATTCTAACCAGAAATGTGTATTTCCGATTGCAAATACATAATTCTGATTGGAAGTATGCATTTCCAACCAGAAATACATAATTCTAATCATAATTATGCATTTTTTACCGAAAAATGTGTAATTCGAGTCGGAATTACTTATTTCCTTTCAAAATTACATAATTATGATATGGAATTTTCTTTTTTTAGTCCCTTTTCTAATTTTATTTATTTAAAAATTAACCTATGAAAGAAAATAAAAATGTTATAATTAAGTCCTTAAAAGAGTTGCAATTAAACCCTGAGATTGAAAAATTAATATCTAAAGACCTATTTGTAACAAATTATCATTATCATATCCTCTATCATATCTACACTCGACTTATCTCGAAAGTAGGCGCTTACAGTTGCCCCCTTTGTCGTTATTTTCTTGATAAATTGCAACAAAGAAAATAAGCTCACAATTTCAAAGTAAAGAGTTAACATACTTACCTATGTTCTTTGAAGCTCTTATTTATAGTTGACTGCAGACTCCTTATTGGCGCTTTAGCTATTATGCAACATCAAGTGAAATTGTATAGCTATTATGTAGCATTTAACAAATTTCACTATATTGCTTGTGGAATGTCTAGTGAATTGTGTTTTGAAAATCTCGTTATAGTTCCTATGAAACGTCTAACGACTTTGGTGCTATAAGTACCATGTACTGTCTAGCTAACTATAATATAATTCCAGTGGAACGTTTAATGACTATGAATTTCACCATAGTTTATATGGAACATCTAGCAGCTTGATGCTATAACTACTGTGTAGTGTCTAGCTAATCATAATCATGCTATAAGTCTTATGGAGCACCTAGCAAAAGATTTTTTTGAATTTTTGTTATAACTATTGTATAGTATCTAACAAATTGAATTCAAAATTTATTATAGCTACTATGTAGCATACAGTAAAGTGCACTATAGTTTTTATGAAATGTCTAGTGAATAGTATTTAAAAATGTGATATAGTTCTTATGGAACATCTAGCAAATGGTGATTGAAAAGTTGTTATAGCTACTGTGTAGCATATAACAAAGTGAATTTGAAATCTATTTTATGCATGCATATACAGAAAATTGAATTTTCTAGAATTTTGTGTCAACTGAAATTTTAAAATTTTATGTTGACTAACTGTGCATTTGTGTTGATTAAATATTTATTAAATATTAAATTATGCTTGTGATGATGTCATTTTTAAAGTAATTTAGGACCAAATTGTAAGAAAACTTGTAGACTATTTATAGTTAAACTTAAGAAGGGCTAAAGTGGACATTTTTCACTTTATTTATACTTACCTCACCTTTTACTATGACATTCTCCTTTTGAAATTCAATTATTCCTTCCTTTCTTTCTTTTTCATTTTTTCCCTTTCACTTTCACTTGATTTTGTTTCTTTCTTTATCAATTATTCATTTGTTTGACGTCCAATTCATGATCTATCTATTTCTATAGCTTATCTGTCATGTGCTTTATGTGCTAGTACTTTTGTTGCAGTACATCCATCCATTTTAGCCCCACATTTTCCACAAAATAACTTAGAACTTCATGATGGTACAATAATTCTTCCTCTAACCTGTCTGGGCCTACATTGGTGCTCTAATATTGGTAATGAGGTACACTTTACTCACTTTTGCTTTTTATTTTGTAAAATTTTAATTGTATTATGTTTGATTAGTGTTTAGATTTAGGCTAGATGTTGCAAAAAATAAAAAACTAACATCAATGTGAATAAAATTGAAGAATTTTACTAAGTTTTAAAAGAAAAAGAAGAATTTTAAGGTAAAATAAAAAAACCCATAAGTGTGCATATCCGATCCGGAATCTAGATTTTTTATTGAAAATCTAGAATTCAATCATAATTGTAGATTCCTGATAAAAAAATCTATAATTTTGATCAAAAATCTAGAATTCTAATCGAAATTCTGAAATTCTGATTGGAAATCTAGTCTTCTGATACTAAGATTGCATGGACCTGTCCTTGGTGGAGATTGAAGTTTGTGACCATCAATCTTCATGACCACTGTGTTCTAGTTCCGGAACTGTGCTTCTCAACCTTCTTTTCTCCTTCATGCCTTTGTCATCAATATGGTTGCCTTTAGTTCATTGTTACTATTTTGATTGACTTTAAAGGCTTTCCTTTAAGATAGGACTTCCTCAATAAAGTGATGAATTTATGGCCTCAAAGAACGCTTAAATGAAACATGAACATGAATGATGATGTGACCACTAATGATAACTACAAGGCTTGGGTCATCATGTAGACCTAGAGCCACTAGGATTTTCTAGGTACAAGAGGACTTAAGCATTATAGAATGAATCTCAAAAGAAGAAACAAAATATATAACTAGAATAGTGATCTCATAGGTTTAATTTTTAGGCTTTTATGCTTTGTTTTCCTTTTAAGTACTTATGCCTTATAATAAAGATAGAACCCACAATATTTAAACAAAAATTCAATTTCAATTTAATTCATTCATTAGGGCTAAAATGAGTACCTTTGTTACATCATATGACATAACTTATGTTATCAACTAATCCTTTCAAATTTTCCAACTAAATATTTTTCTCTTACTTTATTTCCCTAATTTCTGCCTAACTAGCCCTTTATGGGGTTTCTAATAAGTGGAATCAATTTTTTTATTATTTTTCCATAATTTTTATTTGTTAGCCCTTTACAAGTTTTCTGAATAATGGGAATGTCCTAATTTTTACCTGACTAACCTTTTTAGGTTTTCTAGCCAACGGACCTTTATTTCTTTATACTACATTTATTTTTATTTTTTTAGAGGTAATACTTCTTGAGACGATCTAAGTTAATTAGCTTTGTGAACTCATTCCCTTCAAGATTTGATATCTTTGTAGTTCCTTTAAGTAGAGCCATTTTCACTAAGTAAGGTCCTTCTCAATTCGGTCTGAATTTTCCTCTTAGATCAAACACCATTGCCCTCGACTACTTCAACACCATGTCCCCAGCCTTTATCTTTCCTAGCTTAACTTTCTTATTGAACTTCTTCACTATCCTCTTCTAATAAATTTGAGTGTGAAATAAAACATTCATCCTTTTCTCATCAAGAGATATAAGATGATTATATCTCTTCTGTGCCCATTCACTCTCAAGAGTTCTTGCTTCCACTACTGCTCTCAAGGATTTTATCTCTATCTCTATAGACAATACTGCTTCACATCCATACACTAGTGAGAATGGTGTTTAGTCTCTTGCTATCCGTGTCATGGTTCTATACCCCAATAAAGTAAAAGGGAGATATTCAAACCAATCTTTGTATATTTTAACCATCTTGAAGAGGATATTCTTATCATTCTTATTAGCTACCTTAATTGCTCCATTGTCATGAAGTCGATAAGGTGAACATTTATGATGCTCTATTTGATATTTCTTTAACAGCTTTATGTTATCTCTGCTCGGAATTGAACCCTATTATCTATCACAATGTGATGCATGAACCCATATCTACAAATGAGTTTTTTTTAATGAACTTTGCCATTTGTTTTATTTATATAGTGCTAAAAGACTCAACCTCCACCCATTTAGAGAAGTAGTCAATTACCACCACTATATACTTATGTCCATTTGATGCAGTCAACCTTATTTCTCCTATTATATTTATTCTCTATGCTAAAAAAGGCCAAGGAGATGACAAACTATTTAGCATCATATGAGGTAAATGATTATGATTCCTATGTATTTTGCACTAAGGACATTTTTTTATTATTCAGATACAATCCTTTTCCATACTCATCCAATAATACCCTTGCCTAACTATTTTCTTTACTAAAATTATCCCATTCATATGAAACCCGTAAACCCTTGCATGAATCTCTTTTATCACTTTCTTAGCTTTTTCCTTCTTAACTAAAGACACTTGATCTGTGTTCCATTCAACATTCTCTTTTATAATATCCCATTATGACTTGCACAACTGTGTGCAAGAATACGAAGGGTATATTTTTCCTTTGAAGTTACTTCATCTGGATTTTTCTTTTTTTTAATGAATCTTTAAATATCATGGAACCATGATTTCTATTCTAGCCCTATCTGAATACTCATAGTTTTCTCACCATCATAATATGGAGCTTTTGACTTCATAATTACCAAAGTGTTCAATGTTAACCCAGTTGAACTATCCCACATTTAAGAGAGTGTTGCCAATGCATCTACCATTTGATTCTCATCCCTTGACAAATGTATGAAAAGACATTTTATAAAAATTTTTACTAAGATTTTCAAAAAGCAAGTATAAGGCTTTAACTTTTCTTCTTTTACCTCCCACTCTTTATTGGCCTAACTAATTACCAATAATGAATCTCTATAAACTAGCAAGTTTTTTGCTCCAGCTACTAAAACCGCTTCTACCCTATAGATACATGCCTCATGCTCAACTATATTATTTATAACTTTAAAGTCTAGTCTCTTGGCCATCAGTATAGTTTCGCCTTTTGGTGTGATATCACTCTTAGTCCAGCTCTATTGTTATTCATAACTCCATCGAAGTAAAGCTTCCATTCTCGACATTCTATTACTACTATATTCTCATCTGGAAACTTTAAATTCCACTCTTTATTGCCATTTGCTACATTTTTATCTAAGAGATCTACTACTACTCTTCCCTTGTTGATTTTTGTAGTGATGTATTTATATCAAATTTAGTCAAAAGCACCAACCATCATGGCATTCTCCTAATAAAAGTAGGAGTTTGGAATAAGTATCTTAAAAGATTTATCCTTGAAATAACTTGTACTTTATATGATTAGAAATAATGCCTTAATTTCCTTATAGACCAGATTATAACCAAACATGTCTTCTCTACCAAATTGTACTTCTCCTCATAGGGCAAAAACTTCTTACTAAAGTTGTGAATCGCATGCTCTACCCCATCTGGTGCTTCTTATGAAAAAATTACCCTCATTGCTTTCTCCTCTAAAGCTAAGTACAAAATCAATGGTTTACCATTCTTAGGTGGTTTCAAAATAAATGGATTAGTCAAGTACTCCTTTATCTTGTCCAATGATTTCTAACATTCTTCATTCCACTTTATCGATTGATTCTTCCTTATGAGTTTAAAAATAGGATCATAAATAATAGTAAGTTTTGTAATAAACCTACTAATGTATATTAGCTTTCCAATAAATCCTCATACTTCTTTCTCAGTTTTGGTGCTAGCATCTCTTAAATAGCTTTAATCTTGTCTAGATATACTTCTATCACTATATAACTGACTATAAGCTCTAATAGCTTTCCTAAAGTCACCTTAAAAACACATTTCTTTAGATTAAGCCTCAAGTTGTACTTTTTGATTATAACTAAGAACTTATTTAAACCTTCAAAGTGTCCCTCCCTTATTTCTAACTTAACCATCATGTAATTTACGTACACCTCTATTTCTTTATGTATCATGTTATGAAATAGAGTGGTTGTTTCTCTTTGATAAGTAGCTCCTATGTTCTTCAATTCGAAGGACATCACCTTGTAACAATATGTTCCCCATTTCGTAATGAAAGTGATCTTGATTTTGTCTATAACTGCCATCATTTTTTTATTATAACCCAGAAATCCATCTATAAAGGAATACATTGCACTGGATACTGCACTATCAACTATCACGTTGATGTAAGGTAAAGGAAAATCATCTTTTGACCAAGCTTTGTTCAAATCTCTAAAGTCAACACACATCTGAACCCTCCCATCTTTCTTGGGAACTGGAATGATGATGTATGCTAACCATTAAGGGTAATCTACTATCTCAAGAAAATTAGGTTAAATTTGTTTAGCAATTTCTTCCCTTATCTTTGATGTCCATTTTAGTTTTAATTGGATTTAGTTTAGGAAAGGATTATTTTTAGTACTAGGGTTTGGATTTAGTTTTTCAAGGTTTGTGATTTTTCCAAAGTCTATAAGGTTTTGGATTTCATGTTCAAAGAGAATGCAAGTGTCTTAGAATGGCCAATGACTTACTGGAATTTACAATAATTGTTTGAATTGTAGCCAGGAACATTTAGGTTTGGTGGTTTATAGTAGGTTAAAAGTCTTAGCAAGCCCTTTTTCATTAGGGGGTTTAGGTCTTTTAATAGGGGTTGGTTGAAATTTAAGAATCTCCTAGGTTGTTAAATTGCATGAACTTTCATAACCTGACTAGTACTTCCGTGTTGTTTGCCCCTAGTTTAATAGTTCCTCACTCCTGTTCTTTTAGAGCTTTTCTTCTTTTCATTCTCAATTTCCTTAACTTGCAATCCATCATTATAAAGGTCTACAAAAGATTTAGGATACCTTTTAACCATATTAGGTGACACATTTCTAACAATCACGTAACCTAATCCTTTTCAGCTAGCTTATTCTTTATTAATCCTACCTTATTATGGAATTTGGTTAAAAAGTTTAAGAATGACACATTCAATTTTTTCTTAGTTAACTTCAAATCTTTGATGGACACCTTTAGCTTGGTGTTATGATCATACTACTACAAGAAAGCAATGCATAGTTCCCTTCAGTCAGCTAAGACAAACTTCTCTAACCCATAATACCAATTCATAGCTATTCCCTCCAAGGATAGAACAAACAACCATGTGACCGCTGATAAAAGAGCTTTAGTTATTGTAGACGGTGGGGTTTAGCGCGCGTCCAAGATTTTAGCAATCGCGACACTGTTTAGGCTCAAGGCCTTAGAGAACACACTAACCACTGTCACAAAGACATGGCGTGGAGATGAGGAGTCGCCACCCAGGGTAATAATTGGGACAATTTGATTAGTGGTACTCGATTCTCTAAAAGAAAATTAGCACCACAACCAGGAGATTCTGGATACGAAATACTAACTTCTCTTAGTCTCATGTTCATTTTGAATAATTTTATAAATAATTATTTCATCCTCTAATTACATGCAATTTTATTTAACCCTAATTAACATCCATCTACCTAAAAAGGCAACAAGTCAATAAAATTACAAGTAAAAATGCACTCAAGATCACATCGTCCCTAAGTCTAAACTATGTTAATTTTATTAAATAAGTTAGCTAAATCTACATTTTATTTACAAGTGAAAATAGAATAAAAGTGGGCCTACATTTTATTACTTAATGAGCCTAAATCTTTTTTTTTTAGTCTTTCTAAAATATGGGCTTAAGTCTATTCAATTTTAAAGAAGAAATTAAATTAGTGGGCCTAAGTCTTAATCTGGTTTTATTTTAAATAAAATTTGGGCCTAGGTCTATTTATTTTAAAAGAAATGCAATTAAGTGGGCTGATCTAAGTCTAAACAATTTTAATTAACTAAACGGGCATAAAATCTAATTAATCTAATGGGCCTAAGTTGATTTTAATTATTTAAAAAAACCTAAATCATTTTTTAAGCCTATTTATTAAGTAGGTTAGACCTAAACGTGGGCTTGGGGCCCAAAAACATAAAAAAAAAACAAGCCCAAAATAAAAAAAAAAAAAATAGATCAAACAAACATTACAGTGATTTTCTAAAAAAACCTAAATTAATTACATGCAAACCCTAATTTAAGCTACTGCCAACATTGATTTTAATTGATTTTTACCCAATTGAACCTAATTACTAATCAATTTTAAAATACAGAAATTTAAATCTTTCATTATTCCCACTACTAGGGTTATTACAAACTATGTAAAGAATTAAAATTAAATAATTATACACCCAGAAATTAAAATAAACCACAGAGGATACCAAAATGCATAATAAAAATTAAAATCCTAAGAACTATTATTAAAACAGTACAGGCTCATCTATGGCATTTCATGGATCTTTTGTTCAATTTAACACAGGCAGTATCCTCCTCCTCAATCTACATCAAAACAAAAAAAAACAACAAAAAAATAAAATTAATAGTGAAATTAAATAATAAAACAATTAATAAAATGAATAAAAATCACAGAAGAGAAGAAAGAAAAAAATGAATGTTGTGCATATGCCCTTTTTCGACCCCTCGGATTAGGATTTTCACCGATGAAACTGACTCAATGTTGATTTGATTATGGACTAAGACTAAAAATCATTGTATCGTCTTCCTCAAATGAACTGCAAAATTAGGGTTTTTTAAAGAACAGAAGAAATCAAAGCTTTTTTTTCCGTCTGTAAAAAATCCTTCAACCAAGCCTCCAGCCAAAAAAAAAATCCCTCTTCGCACGCATACAGAGTCTGCACATACTGAACTTCCTCTAAATGAGGAACAGACCTATCTAATCATATCAGATAGCGTTTGTTTTTATTTCAAAAAAAATATCTTCTGCATTTCTTTTTTTAAAAAACCTTATCATATAAAATTTTGAATTTTTCAACCAATCAAAACACTGAAAAAATTGATAAAAATATGCGAAAAAAATATAAAAAATGGAATTATTGTGCATCGATACTATGCAATACCGACTGGCATTGTATAATGTCGATTGGCATTGTCTAATGTCGATCAGCATTACACAATGCCGGTCGACATTACACTAATGCCGATCCTAAATTTTTTTTTAACTTTTAATTACCAAAAGACCCCTAAAAATGACTTATTTGCAATCAAGTCCTATAAAATATTACAATTTAGTCCCTAAAGTCTAGAAAATCAACAACTAAGTTCAATTTTTGAATAAATTTCATCATAAGGGCTTACATTGCAATTGTGCACAATTGCATCCCGAAATTGGGTGCTTACAGTTATATATTATCTAAGGCGTATCCTTGGATCTCCATAACCATTAAACTTTTATAGTTAAGGCATCTTGAATTTCTTAAGTAATATATCCCCTTCGGTGCACAATATATCATCAAAATCAAAAGAATAGCCCATGCCTTACCCTCACATTAGTTCTTCCATCTTAGACATCTTCTAAGTCAATACTTGCATTTGCTTAGACTTAAGCTTTTGAACTAACTCAAGTGATTCTTTTTTTTTTTTTTGCTTTCTTTATCATGTAGTTTTTTACATAAATTTCATTTTCACTGTGGGCGCGTTTCTAGTAACATCCAATGGTTAACCCCTAACATTATCATTATTAACATGTGTAGTGTCCATAACTAGTGGAACGGGAATAGTAAGTGATATAGGAGCAGCAAGTGTTGGTTTAGCTATGGGTGGTGGTACTAATCCAGCTAAAGCTTGTCTCGATTCATCTTGCATCATAGCTCTCATGTCACCCATTAATGCTCCCTTGATATCTTCCAAAGTTTAGTTTCCTCCATATTGTTCCATCTCTTCAATTATGTGACTAGTTAGAGTCAGTATTGTTTCTAAGTAAAGTAGATTAATATAACTCTTCTCTAAACTTCAAAGGATCTTTTTGGCTATTGAACTTGGACTTAAAGTGGTTCTCTCTAGTCTTTTACCCCTCAATTCTAAACACAGAAAGACCTAGATGAATCTATAATGGCTATAAAATAAGGTATTAGTAAAATATATGAGATGCATGTATGCATGTATGCATGATGCACGTGTTATGCAAAGTCAAGTAATAAGTCAAAGCATATACAAGATTTAAACCTTTCAACTTTATTTCTCCCACACACGATCTAATGGCGAGTTTCTTTTCCTAGGATTTTTGGTCGTAGCCTTAACATCAATATGGGATATCAAGAACCGACACGCATATCGAATCTCTTAAAGCAGTAAAAGCATAGAAATAATATTTCTAAGTGTAAAAGCAAAGTCCAACCTTTATTAGTCCATATAGGCTTCTAAAGTATGGGTTGGGCATTTATAAATAGAAATACCTTATGGCATCATACACAAGAAATTTTGGTAATCCTAGGGGAAGTTACTAGGCCATTATATGAGCTTGGTTTAATGAAAAAGTGAAGGTTCCCTTAGCAAGATGCCCTCTTTTAAGACTTGAGTTATAGGTCAAGGTTAGAGCAGCCCAACATCATTTGCAAATTTGAGAGAAGACTACCCCCACTTTAGGACTTAGGTTATAGACTCTGGTTAAATAAGCCTGTTAATCTCTCTTGAACTAAGTTAAGGCTAAGAGTGATGTTTAGTCAATTTAAAATCCCAGGAAGCTAGTGAAATCAAGGGACTATAAACCAAAGCCTTCAGCTAACAGAGACATGCAAAATGAATACAAGAATAAAATAAGAATTAATAAAATAATTCTAAAGAACATAAGTAGAATCAGTATCTCTTATCCCTAATTGAGTTGTCACTATAGACGGTGAGTTTTAAAGCATGTCTAAGATTTTAGCAACCACAACACTGTTTGAGTTCAGAACTCCAAGGAACACACTATCATATCATAAAAATATGATCTAGAGATGAGGAGTCACAACCCAGGTAATAACTGGGACAACTTTTGAAAGTGGTGGTAACTCGATTCCCTAAAAGAGAGCTAGTGCCATAATGAGAGGATTCTGGGCATGAAATACTAACTTATTTTAGTCTCATGTTCATTTAGAATTACCTTATGAATTACTATCTTATTCTTTATTTACATATAATTTCATTTTAAACATTTATTTTTAATTAACTCCAAGGCAACAAGTCTTATGAAAGGCATATAAATATTGCAATCATGCAAGGTGAAGCCTCTCTAAGTTAGTCTAATCTACATTGATTTTATTTTAAGGTTAGCTAATTATACATGTTTTATTTATAAATGATAGGAACTAAAGGTGAGCTTACAATTTTAAATTAATTAATGAGCCTAAATCTACTATTTTTAATTTAAAGAAAGTGAGCCTAAGTCTATTAATTTTATGAGAAATGAATTGAATTGAATTAGTGGGCCTAGTTCTAAAATTATTTCAATTCTAAAGTGATCTTAAGTCTAAAAATTTTAAATGGGCTTATTTAGTGGGCTTATTTAGTGGGCTATGTCTAAATTCATTTTAATTCTAAGGTGGGCCTATGTCTAAATTAACTAAATGAGCCTAAGATTCTTTTTAAAGTTAATTAAAACTAAACTTATTTCAATGGGATTACTTTATGAGTTAAATATTGAGGCAAATGAGCCATAAACGATGAGAGAAAGAAAATAAAAGCCCAAAAAATCACTAGTAATAATGATAATAAAAAAACCTAATTTAATGTGTTCCTAAACTTTTTTTTTTTTTTGCAGGAAACTCTAATTAGCCTAAAGCCATAATTGATTTTAATTAGATTACTATAAGCACTCAATTTCATAATGATAAAAATGTGGATGAAAATTTATTGCAAATAGGTCATTAAACCTTGATTTTGAATCTCAGGACTTAATTATAACTCTTTTAAGGACCTAATTGTAAAGTTTTATTTCTCAAAAATACACAATTTAGGTCGGAATTGCACACATCCAATTGGGTTCTGCTCCTAAATTTCTAATTTTTAAAATTTTGTTTTTAATTTTTGAAATTATATTTCTCAATTTTTGTTGGTTAATAAAATAATTTTAAAAAAAAAAGATAAATGTTAGATAATTGATGTGATAATCATGTATTATCAAGATTTTTATCACTTAAAATTTGAACTTTATCCCCTGCAATCACATGAGACTAGTTTTTCTTTGATAAAAAAAAAGAAAAGAAAAGCTTTTATGTTTAGAATAGGACAAGGAAAAATTTTTAGAAAAAAAAAAAAGCTTTGCAAAGAGCACTTTGATTTTTCTTTCTTTTGTTCTTCATTTGTTTTGACCTTTTTTTAGCTCTTTGAAAAGAAAGTTCCTTTGGTTAAAAATGAATTAAGTCAGAGAAACAAAACTCAAGTCAGCAGATTCTACGTCAACAACAAACAATGAACAAAATCACTATGAGGAGTAATTATACTGCTTTCACTCAACTCATCTCTTCCTTTCTTTTTATTTTTATTTTACTTTATCTTTATCCCCATTTCTTTTACTATTATTATTACTATTCTAATCATTTATTAATTTTTGTGTTTTTTTATGATAATTATTATAGATAGCAGGGTTTAGCATGCATCTAAGTATCCTATGACCACAACACTATTTGAACTTAGGACTCTAGTGAACATACTATTATATCACAAATACATAGCATGGAGATGATGGAGTCCTCATCTAGAGTAATAACTGGGACAAATAGAAGGTGGTGGTAACTCGATTCTCTAGAAGAAAGTTAGCACCACAACTAGGGATTATGGATATGGAATATAAACTTCTCTTAGTCTCATGTTCATTTAAAATTATTTTATTAATTACTAAATTATTCTTTATTGACATGCAATTCATATCAAACTCTTATTTAGCAATTAACTCTAGACAACTAGTTATATGGAAAGGCACATAAAAACCTGCATTCATTCAAGGCGAAACGTCCTTAAATTAGTCTAATCTACTTTGATTTTAATTTAGAGTTAACTAATTCTACATATTTTTAATTTACAAATGAGCCTAAAAGTTAATAGGACTATTTTTTTATTTAATTTTAATTTAAATAAGTCTAAGTCTATTTATTTTATTTCTAAAAGTGGCATAAGTCTATAAATTATGAAAGATTTAAATTAGTTGGCTTAATTCTACATGTTTTAATTGTAAAATGAGTCTAATTCTATAAGTTATGTAAAAAGGGCTTAAGTTAATAGGCTATGTCTAAATTCATTTTACTTCATTTATGTAGGCCTATATCTAAATTAATTTAGTAAGCCTAACTTATTTGTAACTTAAATATAGTTAATTATGGGACTAAGGATGCATTTTTAATTAAATCTAAACCTAAATTAATTAATCTATGGACTTTTATAAAAATACCTATTTTTTAGATTTGATTTTTTAACAAAATATCCATTTTTTAGATATAATTTTTAGCAAAATACCCACTTTTTATAAGATATTACACGTATGTCCAACTCTTATAAAAAAAAATTAAACACGTGGCTTTTTTTATTCCGTCATTTCCATTGATTTTCATTTGCGTCATCTTCTTCCTTTCTTTTCTTTTGGTTCTTCCTTGTTTGTTTTCCTTTCTTCCTATTGATCTTCATTTGCGTCTTTTTCTTCCTTTCTTTTCTTTTGGTTCTTTCTTCTTTTTTTTTTCCTTTCTTCCTTATATCGTGATTCCTGTTTGATTCAAAAGGGCATTTACCTAATTTTCCTGGGCTGATGGAACGCAGAGAAAATCATTCGCAAGGTCTAGTTGTGACCATCTTCTAACTTCAGCTGATTCAATTTAGGAGTACCTTTTTTTGTTTATAGATAAAATTGAAGAATAAAGAAGAAAATTTATGGTTGATTTTGCTCTATAACAATTAGTCAGCTCTTTCAGTCGAAATACCATTTGAGAGGTTCCTTAATTTCCCTTTTTTTTTAATTTCAAGGCAACTGTTGGCTTGGCTGTTTGTGACAATTGGCAAGGTGTGGTTGTGACCGTCTTCTAACTCTATGTATATTGAATATAAACTATTTTGATAAAATGCCTGAGAGAAATTTCATCGTTACTTAATGGATAACATGGTTTCAATAGTCAGCTTCTACTATTGATGTGATTTATTCGGTTCTAATATTGATTCGTGTGCACCTGGGCTCTGCCTGCATTGATTGAGGATCGCTGTGAAATGGAAAACACTCACATTTATTGGATTTCTTTTCATGTTTGATTTCTTTTGATGTTTTGTTTTGGTTGGTTAGTTTTTAGTTTTGCTGTTCTTGCTGTTGTATACTGCAGTTTTTTGTTGTATTCTAGATTTAGGTATGTTGGTTGCTGTTTTTGTCATTTGATATGGTCTTCTTTCTTTGGTTTTTCCCTCACAATTTCATAAGAGTATTTGTTTATATATATATATATATATATATATATATAAAAGTTGTGTATAAATATTTATATTAGAGAAAATAACAGTCTTCAAAATACATAGAAACCCTAAAAACTACGTTCAAATACAAAATTTAATCAATGGCATTCCATGGATCTTCATGGATTTTTTCTCCACAGTGAATTCATGTCACCCCATCCATCATGCAAATAAAAACAAACAAACAAATAAATAAAAGTCAGTGAATAATTCAAAATAATAAACAAAGAAAATCAAATAAAATAAACAAATCAAACTAAAATCAAAACAAAAGAGAAAAAGAGATGAAGATAAGAATGGGGTGCAGTATTGATTTCCCTTAAAAAAAATGATCACCATTGATGGAAGCCTATGGATTTTGTTGTTTGTGAGTTTTTAGATTTTATTTTTATCCGATTCACATAAAGAACTGAAAAAAGAATGTGAAAATAAAAGAAAAAAGGACTATTATTAACACCCAGTTTGATCGATTCATAATAGGGGGCAAACTGTGGATACTTAGTTTGATCGACCCACAACAAAGCCTAATGATAAGAACGTACAAGGCTTAAATGCAAGAGGAGTCCAAAACCTTTTTAAAAATGGACCTAGAAGTCCATTAACCTATCCAAATACAACCTTTGTTAAACCCAAAATTTAACCCAAACAAAGCCCAAGCCCACTTTAGTTCAACAGCCTAATTCTAGGCCAAGGCCAAAGAGGCAACGCCTCTAAGGCACTTACTTAGAGGTGTCACCTCTTTACCAGCCATTTGCACTAGCATTAAATGCAAATGTGACAATGGTGAACAAGTGGGGTAGATCCTGCACCTTATAGACCTAAACCCATTGCATGAAAGGAAGACTTTAGAGAAAAAGACGACTGCAAAAGGTGTAATAATGAGTGTGGAAAATGAGAGGTCTTGTGAAGGCATGAGGATTTAAAAAGAGGCATGGTGTAGATGACGGGGTTTAGCGCACGTCCAAGATTTTAGCAACCGCAACACTGTTTTAGCTCAGGACTCTAGAGAACACACTAACCACTATCATAAAGACATGGCGTGGAGATGAGGAGTTGTCACCCAGGGTAATAACTAGGATAACTTGAAAAGGTGGTACTCGATTCCTTAAAAGAAAGCTAGCATCACAACTAGGAGATTTTGGTTACATAATACCAACTTTTTTCAGTCTCATGTTCATTTAGAATTACTTTATAAATTACTATATTATCTTATATTTATGTGCAATTTCATATAAACCCTTATTCTTGTAATTAACTCCAAGGCAAACCAGTCATGAAAATATAAATAAATAATGCATTCAATCAAACATATAATCCCTATATTAGTCAAATATACATTAATTTTAATTAAATGAACTAAATCTACATGTTTTAATTTACAAGTGTGCTAAAGACTAATTCCTTTTAATTTTAATTAAATGGACCTAAGTCTATTTATTTTAATTCCAAAATGAGCCTAAATCTACAAATTACAAAGGTATTTAAATTAATAGGCCTAATTCTACATATTTTATTCTAAGGTGATCTTTAAATCTACAAATTATGAAAAGGCCTTTAAATTAAGTGGGTTAAGTGTAATTGATTAAATTAAATTAGGTGGGCCTATGTCTAATTTACTAAATGGGTCTAAGTTATTTCTAACCTAAAAATCTAATTAATTATGGGCCTAATAATGCATTTTAATTAATTAAACTTAAAAAACCTAAATTTAAATGAGTTAAAGTCTAATGTGGGCCTAGGGCCCATAACACATAAAAATAAATAAACAAGCCCAAAAACAAATAAAATAAGATCAAACAACTAATTAAATTAATTCCTTCTAAACCCTAATTCTAATTAACATGCAATCCTAGATTAATCAACTTCCATCATTGATTTTAATTAATTACCCAATAAAAATCCTAATTTTACTAACCAATTAACCAACATAAACATGCAATCACACATATAATTCCATTATTCCCACTGTTGGGGCTATTACAATAATCTATAGAAAATAATAATAATAAAAATAATTAATACAACCCAAAAATAAATAAATAAAATAAAGCAATAAAATAAAATAATAATAATAAACCATAGAAACTATATCTCTACAAGGTTTTATCAATAGCATCCCATGTATTTCTCATGAGTTTAGTCCTCCAAGTATGATCATCATGTATTTTCCTCCATAATCACCATAAAAAAAAGAATAAAAATTATGATCAGTGGATAAATTATAACAATAATAAAACAAAATTAAAAATCTATAAAATCAAAAAAAGAAATAAAGTAAAATAAAATAAGAAGATGATGATACTTATGGATGATTTTAATAGAGTGCTCCTCAGATTTTGTAGAATCACTGTTCTTAATAGGTTTTCAAATATTGTTCTTCAAAAATCCTTCATAGATCTTTATTTAAGAAAAAGAATTTGTGAGAATAACATATTTTTCTCTTTTTTCTCCCCCTCTTTCTTTTTCTCTCTTTTTTCTTTCTTTTTTCTTTCTTTCTTTCTTTCTTTCATCCCTTCCTCTTCTCTTTTCTTTTTCTACCTTTCTTTTTTTCTCTTTTTTTTACCTCCGTTTTCCCTACTTCTAGAGCCAAAACACTCCTTATATAGGGATATGTCTTCAAACCTTAGTTTTAAATTGATTGCTAAAAGACTTCTATTTTCTTAAAAACATTATCAAAATAATTTTAGTAGAATTTCATACCAATTAGGACTCAATTTTTCCTAAAAAATTTGAGAACAAATGGAAGAGGTCTGGAATTATGTAATTCCAACTGGAAATATGTAATTCTGATCGAAATTGCATAATTCCGATCAGAATTATGTTAACACAATTCCAATCGGAATTAACGTAATTCTGACCTTTTTTTAACTTTTAATTACGGAAAGGTCCTTAAAAGAATTTAATTTTTACAATTAGGTCCTTAAAAACCATTGCAAGTTAGTCCATGAAAATATTGAATCCTTTCTTTGAAAAATGCAATCAAACCTCTAAAGTTTCAAAGTTCAAGTATTGAAGACCTATTCATGACATTTTTATCATTGGAGTCTTTTGTCGTATCCATAACTCATTATCCTAAAATTGGGTGTCTATACATAGGGAGAGAGAAAAGGGGAGGCAGAATTTTTAGAAAATTTTAACAAGTTTCAAAAAATGAGAGAAAAAGAGAGCTCTGAAAGATAAGAAAAAGACATTCTTGAGAAGAAAGGGAGAAAAGTGAGCTTGAAAGTCCATTTTTAGAAGGAAGAAAGAGAAACTCTTGTATTCAAGTGGAGCTTAAGATCAAAACCAATCTCTGAGGGCCAATCATTTTAAAGAAAAAGCTCATAAAGTAGTAATATTCTTCATTTTTTTTAAAATCTTGAGTTCTGGATTTGTATAAGTTTATTGTTTATTTACTTGCTTGTTTCTTAGATTCATCACTTTTTCCATGTTATATTTATGATATAATCATCTAAATCATTGAGTATAGTCATAAATCCTTGGTTATTTAAATATGATGTTGCTTTACTTGAGAGTTAAAAGATTTAAAAGTTGATGTTTTGTCTATTAGTCGGGCAACGTCTCTTCAAAGAGGCGCCACCCTTCTGGCTTGAGGAGATATGGTGTCACCTCTATGCATAGAGGTGACACCTTATTCATACGATGTTCACCATATCAACAAAGTCATGAGTATTTTTTATAGTTATTTTCTTATTTGTTTCATGTGGTTTTATACTTTTATATATTTTCATGTTTCTTTAATTTAGTTGGTTTCTTATGAAATCAATTGCCTATCCTTCTTATTCAAAGTGATCCTATGTTTATTGTTCTCATTTACGCTTATTTGATTTACAAATTAACTTTATGGCTTCCTTTTATAGGGTTTTTACATGTTGTAGAGATTAATGTCTTGTTCATTTCAAGAATCTTGAGATAATTTCAATCATCAAGCTTTAATCCCTTTAACTTGCTTGTGGATTTATTTATTTTATTGGTTTATTTTTTATTTATTTTCTGTTTATTATACCCATTCTTACATGTAAAAGAGTTGTAATATATTCTCCTCCCTCCTTTCTTTGCATGAAATTTTATCTCTATTTTATTAATGAACGATTGTTTATGTGATAAATGTTATGAATCATATTAAAATGCATGAATTTGAATTAATGTGTAAATTTGGACAAAAATATAAAATTGGAAATTGTTAAAAGGAAATTATAATTTGCATGGTAATAAAGAAACAATTTAATAATTAATAATAAAATACGAAACATAAATGGAGGCCAACTGCAAGATTGGTTGGGCATTCCAAAAGTCCATACCCAGTTTCCAAACCTGTTCTCTGAAGATGGCTTCTAAGAACCTTTGGGATCTAGTTGCTATGCAATGTGTCCCAGGTTTCATCTGTATGGCAATTGCTTCTTTAATTTAGGCTCCAAGCCTATTTTGTATTTCTCAGTGGACCTCGAACTCACATAGTGTCATGGTCACCAAACACTAGGGTGCATGCTAAACCCCGCCACCCATAACTATGTTTTGGCTTATGGCCAAAATCAGTAAGGCAGAGAAAAGAATTTTAAAAAAACCCTCTCCACTGTGAAAGAAAAGCACGTATTTATAAAGAACACTTCCTGCAACCCTAAGTTAGGTACAAGACAAAAATAAAATAATTTACTTTTTATTATTTACTTGACAAATACATATTTATTAATAAATATTTATTAAATAAATCAAATAACAACCAATCAAAATAAAATGAAATAAATAAAATAAAAATAATAATACTAATAAAAAAATTACGAGATTGGCCAGAAAAAACTATATTTCTGATCGAAAATATGGAGTTCCCATTGGAAAACTATATTCCTAAGAAATATAGTTTTTTGGCCAAAGAACTAAAAATGACTATAATGGCCAATTTTGGCCACTGTTGGCTGGATTGTTATATCATAGACCCTGTTCATATTGCAATATGAAGCAATAGCCATTGCATGTGCAAAATAAAAAACGCGTGTATCCTTTGTTTTTTCCATCAACGTTTTTTTGTCATGTAGATTTATTGACTTTTACTTGCAGGTTCAATGAACTTGCAAGGTGAAGATCAATGAGTCTGCAATATATTTATTTACTTTTACCTACATGTTCATTGATCTTCATTTGAAAATTCATTGATCTTCTCCTACAGATTCATGTCCATTTACAAAGCCAAAACCTAAAACATCAAAAATAAAAAATTAATTACACCATCTCTAACTCACTTTATCATCACTATCCATTTATAGAGACAATAATGGGCATATAAAAATAAAAAAATGCTATTCAAATCAACGTGACTATACAATTCAGAATGAAAAAGAAAGAAAAATGAAAATCCAACCCATTACCTTCTCTACCCATCACTATGATCTTCTATCAAAAGAAGAAGTGTGGTGATGATTTTAATTATGTGAAGGAGAAAAAATGCAAAGAGAGTGCATTAGACTAGGGGTTAAACTTTGTGTTAAATTTTGTTTTAATTAGTTAATTTCTCTTTAATAGTAATTAATAGGTTAATTGAAAAAAACAATGAAGTTCATTGATATTCACTTGTATGTTCATGAGAGTCAATGAATTTTCAAGTCAAAATCAATGAGTCTGTTGCAAGTTCATTGACCTTTGCCTATAAGTTCAAATGAACATGCACGTCAAGATTAATGAATTTTATAGTAGGTTTACTGACCTTCACTTGCAGGTTCACTAACCTACACTTGCAGGTTCACACACCTTCACCTGTACGTTCACATATTTTCACTATAGGTTCACATTCAATTTAATCCTTACGTAATAACACATGAACTTTCAATCAATAACACATGAATTTTTCCATTACAACTAATGAATTTATATGCACAAAACTAAAAAGATACAAAAAAAAATCAATAAAAATCAAATCTTAAAAAATACAAAAAGAAGAAGAAGGAGCAGCTATATATACTAGATACTTTACTCTCAAAGAGTTTATGACCTCAAGAATGGTGAACTCATGATTGGAGCATATGTACCTTCCAATAGCTTATGCATGCTCAAACAAGAATATATGGACACTACACACATCATCAAATGCACGACTTGTCTTCTAGTTATTCATTTATAAAGATTTTTATAATGTTGAGAAAATAAAAAGAAGGATAAGAGCAAAAAGAAGCAGAGATTAATAATAATAAAAATCCAAAGTGTGAGGAAAGAAGAACAAGAAGAACACACTCAAAAGAAGAAGAAAGAAAAAAAAGTGTAAAAACAAAAAGAACATGAGCACAAAAAAAATACGAGCTTAAATCACACGTATGAAGCACATATAGCATCATGGACAAGGGTCCACGATATAATTTGCACAGATGGCCAATCAAATTTTTTTCTATGCTTTTAGTGGGTGAAGTTGGCCACTTTCTAAAATTGTAAATTGAATGGCCAAGTTGGGCCATTCGACTCAATTTCCTTTTTTTCTCTTTTTTTTTTCAAAATTTTTTTCTAATTTCTTTAAAAAAATAAATAAATAGATAAATAAAATTTCAAAATAGGTCCTAATAATTTACAATTTAGTTCAAACCAATAAATTAGGTCCAATAAATTCAATTTTATAATTAATTTTCATCATCAGGTCTTTTTTCACATACAAACTCAAATCATCAAGAAATTGGGTGCTTACAATTATGGTGAGAGCAACTTGAGCCATGGGGTGAACATGATTAAAATAAAATCCAAAAAGGTCCATGGGATGTCACGGATTGAACTCCTATTATAGTTTCACGTAATTTTAGGTTTATGTGTTTTTTTAGTTTTATTTTGTTTAGTTTTGTGTTTTGATGATAGCTTCATTGTGTATTCATTTTGGTTTTGGGCTGTAATTATTTTTGTGTAGGACTTGTAATAGCTCTAATAGTGGAAAATAGTGAAACCTTTACTTTTTCTGCACTTTTAAAATCAATTAGTAAATTAGGTTTATTTGGTAAATTTTAATTAAAATCAACAACGGCAGTATATTTAATTAGGTTGCATGAAAAAATATTAGATTAGGAACATATTAAATTAGGGCTTTTTTATTATTATTTTTGTTTGGTTTTTTTTTTTATTTATTTTCCCTTTCATTTTGGGCTTATAAGCCTCCTTTTTAGTTTAATTCACAAAATAGGCTCATTAAAATTGATTTAAGTTTAAATTAACTTTAAAATGAACTTAGGCCAATTTAGGTTTTAGACTTAAGCCCATTTTAAAATTAAAATCAATTTAGATATTGATCAACCCATTAAATTTAATCCATTTTCAAATTAATAGACATAAGCCCACTTTGGCATTAAAAAAAATTTAGAACGATGCCCACTATATATATATATATATATATATATATATATATATATATATATATATAATCGATCCAATTCATTGCCTTAAAATCAATAGATTTATGATCTTTTTTAGAATTAAAATTAGTAGATTTTGGCTTATTAAATAATTTACAATGTAGGTCCATCTTTAGTTTTCTAATTCACTTATAAGTAAAAACATGTAGAATTAGTTAACTTTAATAAAATCAATGTAGATTAGACTAATTTAGAGACACTTCATTTTGAATTAATGCAGTTTTTATATGCTTTTCATGAGACTACTTGCTTGGAGTTAATTATTTAAATTAGGGTATCTATGAAATTGTATGTAAATAGGGAATAAGATAGTAATTCAAAAACTAATTCTAAATGAACACGAGACTAAAAAAAGTTGATATTCCATACCTATAATTATCTTAGTATGGTGCTAACTCTTTTTCAAAAAATCGAGTTACCACCACTTTCAATTTGTTCCAGTTATTACCCTAGGTGATGACTCCTTATCTTAACGTCACGTCTTTGCGATATGGTTAATTTATTCTCTAAAACCTTGAACTTAAACAATGTCACGGTTGATAAAATCTTGGACGCTCACTAAGCTATACCATCTACAATTACCAATTAAACTTAATTTACTAATCAATTTTAATGAAAACACATAAAAGTAAATTTCCATTATTTTCCTATTATTAGAGCTATTACAATCTCTACGTGAAATTAAAATAAAATGATAATATAGCCCACAAGCCAAATAAATAACAAACACAGAATAAAAAAATAAATTTAATAAAATAAATAAATAACCCTAAAATCTATGCAGAATTAAAATATAATTTTAATATATGACATTCTCTGGACTTTTATGAGTTTAATTATTAATTCAATCATGAGCTACTCCATAAGACTCTCACCATTGCCATTATAAAAAAAAACACAAAAAAGAAAATATTAGAATAATGATAATAATAAATGGAAATAAATTAAAAATAAAAGAGAGGAAAAGAAGGATGAATGAGTGAAATGAATGCTATATTGTATTTAGGAATAAAGAATAAAGTCTGCAAATTTCAATCTTTGTGTTTTAGGCGTCACTGCATTTTTTTAAACAAAAGGACTTAAGAACGTAAAAAACCAGAAGAAAGAAAGATTTTTTTTTTAATTTCTCTTTAAATGCTAAAAGCTTTTTTTTTTCTAAAACCCATAGGTTCTTATAAAAGAGAAAAAACCTGTGATTATCATAGGAGATAAAATCAAGCTTAAACTAAAAAAATTGATGATAATAACATATTTATTAAATAAAAGAAATATTTATTCTTCTTTATTTTTTTAATTTTTAACCAATCAAAACTTAAGAAAATATTTTTTCAAAAAATTTAAAATTCTAGAACGGAGCCGATTGAAGGTGTATAATTCCAACCAGAACTATGTATTTTTTTATCGAAAATACATAATTCCAATTGGAATTGCATATTTCTGACTGAAAATGTGTAATTATGATATGAAATTTGCTTTTTTGGATCCCTATTTCCAATTTTATTTATTTGCAAATTAACCGATGAAAGAAAATAAAAATGTCACAATTAAGTCTTTAAAAGAGTTGCAATTAAGCCCTGAGATTGAAAAATCAATATCTAAAGACCTATTTGTAACAAATTATCATAATTGGATCCTTTGTCGATCCACACTTGACTCATCCCAAAATTGGGTGCTTATAGTGTGTAGAATCGTCTTGGTGTGGTGATCTCTTTTAGAGAATCGAATTACTACCACTCATAAGATGACCTAGTTATTACCCTGAGAAGTGACTCCTCATCTCCATGCCCTATTTATGTGATAGCAGTCAATGTGCTCTCTAGAGTCCTGAACTCAAATAGTATTATGGTTGCCAAAATCTTGGATGCACTCTAAATCTCACCATCTATAGGGGGCATTCTCACTAAAGGAGCCCTTAGCCTTTTACCCTCGACTTAACTCATTTAAATAAACTAGTAGAAACCTCACTAGGGTCTTATGAAGCTTTGCATGCTAACCCTATCTTGATGATGTTTGCTTGATCTAACACTTACTCAAACTGTCCTTTTTTAAAGATCTAAAAAAATATGTCAAGAATTTTAATAAGATTATGTATGTTCATTTCAGAAAGAAATAAGTGATAAACCTTTGAAAGAATTCTATATGACCTCTAGTAAATATGTTAAATGTTGACATAGCATGCATCGAGATTGATCCCTCATGTTGACCATATTTAATCGTGCATGCGATCGCTCAAAAACTATGAACATCATTTATGATACTATGACATATATACTATGTTAACATTACATGTTTAATTTGGGTCATACTAAAATCCTTCTTCGGTTTATTGTTTATATCCTTTCTGGATCAATATATATAGCCTAGTCTAAAAGTAGAACCATAGTCCCTTATTAACTATTGGGTCAAAACCCACCTAGAAAAGAGATTAAACAACCACGTTTAGTAATAAGGTTAGAAAGGAGAGCTTGCTTATGATTGGTTTATTCCCTGTGCAGAAAATACTAGCAAGTTCTATTGAATTCATTTTTAACCATGCATACATAACATACATGTAAATAGCATACACTAACACACATTTTTTTATAGCCATTTTTCATCATTATAATAAGGTCATGCATGAGCACACCATCCATACATGCTCACCCTATTCTTTTGTGGGATCACACTATGCATACATGATTCATTTTTGTTTAATTTTTCTGACTAATGTGTAGAAACATGGCTCTATATAGGCCACAATGCAAACTAGTCTATAGTATTAACTTCAATCTTAATAGAGTGATCAAGATGACACTTCTTATCAATAATTCAAGGATATGCTAAGAGAGGGGATTTAAAAATTGCTTAATGATGGCACTATAGCTAAGATCCTCCAAGCCCAAATTAAAGTCACTAATGCTCAAACTAGAAACACTGAGAGGGAACCATATTGCCAATATGTTAAATGAAGCTTTGAGTTCAGTCAATCCAATAGTGGATAAAGGAAAGGGTATCCTTCACACTTTTATGCAAGATGATGATGAATACTACCATGCTTTTAGAAATGCATCACAACCACCAGTTGCAAAAATAGCTGATCTAACTAAGTATGAATCTATAAGGGAGGTTAAATTGTTGGCTAATAAGATTGCTAAGCTAGAGTTTGCTTCTAAAGATAAATAATCTTATGGGTTTAAAAGCTTTACTGATTTAGCTCTGTTTAAGGATGAACCACTTCTTGATGACTTCAAATTGCTAAATTTCACCACGTTTGATGGCACTAAAGATCCAAGAGTCCATTTGAGACATTATGCCACCTTTATGGTTGTAATTAAGCTTATTACATTGCAAATTGTATGTTTTTTTTAACATCACCAAAAGAGGGACTGAGGGCCTAGTTCTTCATTCTTTGAAAATGCAATTAAAAGTGATTGCCTACTATTGATCCATAAGTTCATCAAGTAATACAAGTATAAAACTCAACTGGATATAATTCGAAGAGATTTGAAAACTACTAAGAAAAAGCCTAGTGAATCATTCTCTAATTATATAATGAGGTGGCAGTCCAAAGCAATCAGAATGAGAAACTATCCACTTAAGGAAGAATATATAGAGTTGGTAGTCAAAGGTGAACTACCTCATCTCTAAAAAGAAATATTGTTTTCATACTATCTTGCTTTTTGAGCCCTTTATCAAGCCAAGATCAAGATTGAAGATGAGGAATCTCAACAACCTAGAAATACCTTTTATAGAAACACTCAAACTAGTACCCAAAGTAAAAATACTTATGTAGTGAAAGTAAACCAAGTCCAACCAAACACCTATAGCCCACTATTTGTCAATGTCATTAACAGACTCCCAAGAAAGTACTCAAACTTTGACCTCCCATTGTCTAAAGTGTTCCAAAGACTCCAACAAAAAACCTCCTACAACCCCGTGAACCAACTTCACTACTAAACATAATACCTCCTCAAATTGACCCAAACTTGTATTACAACTTCCACCAGACACCTAACCACAATACTGATACTTGTAAAACCATGAAAAATGTTATTCAAGACCTCATTAACTCCTAAAAAATTGATGATCCTGAGAAAAGATTTAATGTTAAAAATAACTCACTCTGAGATTAACTCCACCATGCCTCTACCATCAACTAACACAATCTCATTCAACCTGTAAGAAGCGTTTATTGAATAACTAATCCAAACCATATAAAAAACCTAAAAGGAAAAAAAACCAAAGAAGATAAAGAACTCCTAATGATCTTAAAGCTGGAATTTTGAGCTTGATTTACGACTACTATGACTTTAGTGAGGATGAATAAGACCCTTCCACCTTTAAGTACATCTCAGTAGCATTCTTACCATATTTAATGACTAAAAAGAGAGTAAGGGATGTAGCCTTTCCCATGAATGGTAAAAAGATTAACTACCCTTTGCCATATGAGACTAATTCTTATGAAAGCCTTATGATTGCATAAAGCAAACCTAAAGTGTGGGATCTATTTAGTCAACCATCTAGAAAGTTTGACTACAAAGTGAGATATAATGCACCACCACATACTCATATCCATATAGAAGACATCGTCTAAAGATTGGGAGAGGAATTTGATAAAGAGGACAGATAATAAGGGTTATTGAGCTACAAGTCCATAAGTCATGATAATTGACATATGTTATGACTCTAATGAATAAGCTAAGAAAAGTGAGGAGATTCAAGCACAAGAAGAATTTGAAATAATTGTCTAAAAGAAAAGCAACCTTGCATTAGTAGTTAATCAAGAGATAACAAAGTTAGGCAACAATGAACAAATAATTGAGAAACTATTGCTTTTGGTCAATCATGGGACTCATAATGGAAGAGTTTATGAACCTCCTACGAAGGAAAAAGAACTATCCAAGGGAAAAAAGTGTCAAAAGGAGAGATACAATTCTAGCTAAAGAAGATGATAATATAGTCCTCAAATAGCTTATAAAGTCTTAAGCATAAGCCAGTATATGGGACTTACTTATGGCCTCTAAGAAGCATCAGGATGCACTAGTTAGAGCACTTAATGCAAAAAAAAGAAATTAATGCCTCACCATATGAGATGATAACCCTCTAATGACAACTTCTATTAATACTATTAATTTTTTTTATGAAGATCTGCCTCTCAAGGGAAGAGTTCATAATTGCCCTTTGTATGAGCAATTACCAAGTCTAACAAGACCTCATGTGTTATGGTGGATGATGGGTTTACCATTAATGTTTGCACTATAAGATTATTGTACAAGTTCAGGATGAATATTGAGGACCAAGATGAATCTAATGTAATTATTTGAGTATATGATGATGTAAACACCCAATTTCAGGATAATAAAATATGGATGCAACAAAGGACTCCAATGATGAAAATTTTATAAATAGGTCTTCAACACTTGAAGTTTGAAACCTCAAAAGTCTAAATGCATTTTCAAAAAAGGGTTTAATGATTTTTTAAGGACTTAATTGTAATACTTTTTAAGACCTAACTGAAAAATTTAAATTCTTTTAGGGGTCTTTTTATAATTAAAAGTTAAAAAATCATAATTACATACCACAATTACACAATTCCAATCTAAATTATATAATTCTGATCAGAATTACAAAATTCCGATTAGAATTCTATAATTCCGATTAAAATTATATAATTCCAATAGGAATTATACAATTCTGGTCATAGTTATACCTTTTCTGTCCATTTTTATTTTATTTTTACAAAAAATAAAAATATTTTTCCTGAATTTTAATTGGATAAAATTTTTCTTAAATTTATTTTAGGATTTATCTAAATTTTTCAAGAAATAATGTCCTTTTAAAATTGGAACTCTTCATATGTATAAGACCTAGGGTTTTTTTATTTTTCCTATAAAAGGAGAGCTTAGGCTCTTAAAAAGGGGACCTCGTTTATGATTTTTAGCTCTCTTTTTACCAAGACCAGACTTTTGGAGTCATATAGACTTTTTTTTCTTTGTGATTTATTAATATTTTTGAAGCAAGGAGCAAGATATCTTGGAGAAAAGAATAACAAGTTTCTTAAAGACCTACTTAATAAACAACGGTGATTGATCTTAGTTTGAGGAGCCAACCACAGTGCATCCATAATCATCCTCTCCTTCTTTATTTTCTATTATTTTTTACTTTACTATTTTATTCCTATTGAATTTTAGCTTTACTTAATTTTTATTGTTATTTTATTTATTCATTAACCATTGTTTATCTTTGTATTGGTGATTATGAAGAGGATCACTTGATGAGTTTACTCAAAGAATAAAATCCATGAAGGTTCATGGAATGCCATGGATTGAACCTTGTAGCTAAATATAGTTTATAGGTTTTTTTATTGAGTTGTTTATTATTGTCCTATTTTTATTTATTTTTGGGATTGTATTAATTATTCTTCTTTTCTTATTATTCTCAATAGTTCATTTTAATAGCCCCAATAGTGGGAATAATGAAATTTGGTGTGTGTTCTTGTGTGTTTTACTTTAATCAATTGGTTAGAAAAATTAGGGTTCCAATTGGGTAATTCATTAAAATTAATGGCTATTGTAGACACCCAATTTCGGGATGATATATTATGGATGTAACAAAGGACTCCAGTGATGAAAATGTCTTAGAAACTTAATCCTTAAAAAATTCTAAGGGCTTTTAAAGGAAGGATTTAATGTTTTCAGGGACTAAATCGCAAAGTTCTTTTTAGGACCTAATTGTAAAATTTAAAATTTTTTAAGGGCCTTTTTGTAATTAAATGTTAAAAAAAAAGAGTGCATCAGAATTCCATAATTCCGATCAGAATTAAGTAATTCCGATTGGAATTACATAATTCCAATCAGAATTATGTAATTCTGATTACAACAATTCTGATCGGGATTGTATAATTCCAATCGGAATTACACAATCCCGGTCAGAATTGAATTCCTCCATTTTCCTATTTCTAAATTGCTTCCAATTTAGTGTTTTAATTGGTTTAAACTTCCTAATTAATTCAATCTAAATTGGTTTAAACTTCCTAATTAATTCATTCCTAATTAGTTTAAAATTCCTGAATACACTTTAGGAATTAAAATCACATTAGGATTGGGGTTAGGCCTCCTGGTTCTACTATAAAAAAAAAAGGAGGAAGCGCAGGAAAGAAAAAAGAGAAAAGAAGAGAAAAAAAAGAGGAGAGCGTAGAAAGGAAAAGAAAGAAGGAGAAGAGAAGGAAGAAAAATGTGATTTTATTCTTCTTATTTGTTTGTATAAAAATTCTTTTGATTCATCAACTAATTCAAAACCCGTGAAGGATTTTTTTGAAGAAAAGATTCGAAGATTTGTGAAGAACGGTGAACTATCAATATGAGGAGCACCCTAAATCATCCATAAGCATATCATATTCTTCTATTATTCTTTTATTTATTTATTTATTTATTTACTTTTGATTATTTTACATTATTATTCTTATTATTTTATCATACTTTATTCAGTAATTATTATTTTATTATTTTTTTGTGGTGATTTTGAAGGAAAATGCATGATGATCATGTGGGAGGGATGAATTTCATAAGAAGTCTGTAGAAGACTATGGATAAAGCCTCGTAGAGACTTAGTTTTTAGGGTTTTTTTTTTGTTTTTTTTTACCATCTTTATGTTTTATTTATTGTTTTATTTTTATTAATTGTTTTATGAATTAATGTAATAGCCCCGATAGTGGGAATAATAAAATTATGTGTGTGGCTGTATGTTTATTTTGATTGAATCGGTTAGTAAAATTAGGTTTCAATTTGGTAATTCTTTAAAATCAATGTAGGATGTAGATTAATTTAGGTTGCATGTTAATAAAAATTAGGGTTTTAGTAAGGAATAAATTTAATTATTTGTTTGATCTTATTTAATTGTCTCTTTTATGTTTTTATTTGTTTTTGGGTTTATTTATTATTTATATGTGTTTTGGGCCTTAAGCCCACTTTAGGCCTTGATTTATTTAGTTAAGTTTAGATTATTCTTTTAGCCCATATCATTTAATAATTAATTAGGTTTAATTAATTAAAAAATATTTTTAGGTCCATAATTAATTAGATTTTAGGTTAGAAATACCTTTAGGCCCATTTAGTTAATTAGACATAGGCCCACCTAATTTAATTTAATTAATTTAGACTTAGCTCACTTAATTTAAACCTTTTTCATAATTTGTAGATTTAAGATCATTATCTAATTAAAACATATAGACTTAGGCCCATTAATCTAAATATTCCATAATTTGTAGATTTAGGCTTATATTTAGAATTAAAATTAATAGACTTAGGTTCATTTCATTAAAATCAAAAGGAATTAGGTCTTTAGGTTCACTTATACATTAAAACATGTAGATTTAACTCATTTAATTAAAATCCATGTAGATTAGACTAACTTAAGGGTTATGTAATTGAATGCATTATTTACTTGTATATTTTATGACTAGTTTGCCTTGGAGTTTATTGTTTTGGGTTTATATGAAATTGCATGTAAATAGAGGATAAGATAGTAATTCATAAAGCAATTCTAAATGAACACAAGACTGAAAGAAGTTGGTATTTAGTATCCAGAATCTCTTGGTTATGGTGCTAGCTTTCTTTTAGGGAATCGAGTACCACCTTTTCAATTTGTCCCAGTTATTACCCTGGGTGGCGACTCCTCATCTCCATGCCATGTCTTTGTGACAGTGGTTAGTGTGTTCTTTAGAGCCCTAAGCTTAAACAGTGTCGCGGTTGCTAAAATCTTGGATGCGCGCTAAACCCCACCATCTACAGCTATAGAGAGAATTAGGGTTTTTTTTATTAAAATTGGATTAGATTTAAGTGGTTATAATTAGGGTTGTTTGTTAATCATTTTATTTATTGTTCATGGTCACTTTAATTAAATTAGGGTTTTGGAATAAGTTAAATTAATTGTTTGATCTTTTATTTGTTTTTTTTTCATATTTTTTATTATTTTTTGGGCTTGTTTGTTTATGTTTATGTGTTTTGGGCCCTAAGCCCACATTAGGCTTTAACTTATTTAAAATAATTTAGGTTTTAGGTTTAATTAATTAGAATACATTTTAAGCCCATAATTAATTAGATTCAGGTAGAGATAACTTAGGTCCACTTAGTTAATTTAGATATAAACCCACTTAATTTAGTTAATTTAGACTTAGCTCATTTAATTTAAACCTTTTCCATAATTTGTAGACTTAAGATCACTTTAGAAATAAAATATGTACAATTAGGCCCACTAATTTAAATACTTCATAATTTGTAGATTTAAACCCATTTTAGAATTAAAATAAATAGACTTAGGTTCACTTAATTAAAATTAAATAAAAATTAGGTCCATTAGTCTTTAGGCTCACTTGTAAATTAAAACATGTAGATTTAGCCTCCTTTAATTAAAATCAATGTAGATTAGACTAACTTAGGGATTGTGAACTAAAATTAGTGCATTGTTTACATGTATTTTTCATGACTAGTTGGCCTAGAGTTGATTATTTTAATAAGGGTTTATATGAAATTGCATGCAAATATAAGGTAAGATATTAATTTATAGAGTAATTCTAAAATAACACAAGATTGGAAGAAATTAGTATTCCATACCTAGAATCTCCTGGTTATGGTACTGGCTTTCTTTTAAGGAATCGAGTACCACCATTTTTTGATTTGTCCCAATTATTACCCTGGGTGGCGACTCATCTTCATGCCATGTCTTTGTGATAGTGGTTAGTGTGTTCTATAAAGCCCTGAGCTCAAACAATGTCGCGATTGCTAAGATCTTGGGTGCACGCCAAACCCTGCCGTTTATAAATGACTCTAAGAAGCTAGTCATTAGGACTTTCAAAACAGTAGTCGCTATAGGATACATCAAATCAGTAACAAAATTCATTATCCTAGATATAACCCCAACCTTTGCCTTATTATTGGGAAGGCCTTAGTTCATTCCACTAAGGGGCATACCTTCAATAGTGCTATCATAGACCAAGTTTTTACTGACCCAAAAAGGTTAAATAATGAAAGCAACCTTTTAAAGATGATAAGAGTCTATTCATTCATACTGCCTTTGAAGCATGAAAAAGTCTAAAAAACTAAAAACCCATGAATCGAACTTTTAAAATGATAAATTGGTCATTAAATTATTTAGTCATGCTTGAATTTTATGAAATATGAACTCTCGGAATGATAAGTCACATATTTCAAACAATTGTTGCTCAAAGTGTTTAGCTTGTCAGACTAGCATTTGTCTCATGAGACTGAGGCTCAACTATATGAAATGGAAGCCGATTTTGATAAAAAAAACATTGAAATGCATCCAAAAGACCAAAAACCTTTAAAAACACTATACAACTTTGAAAAATGTCCCAAGTGCAAAAAAAGCCTTAAAATATGTAAAAACTATGCGTACAATGGACACACACCCAAGAATGCATGCACACGTGCCCTAAGGCATATGAACACATGCACATGTGCCCTAAGGCATGTCAACACATGCACATGCATTTCCAAATGCATGTATATGCATTTTACTTACAGACACATGCTCCTATCCTTAGATATGGGCCAAAATTGACCCATTTTCTTGAACACGCATTTGTATTACCTGAACATGCACAAAAAATAATGTAGACATGCATGTTCCTCGCATACACATGAAAATTTTCATCCTCTATAAATACTGGTGTTCTCCTCTTATTTAAGGGGGCTTGTTAGATATTATATTGAAACTCTACTGGTTTGAAGACTCAAGACTCTCGATTTACACTTTTTTTGCTCATTCTACTTATTTTTTAAAGGATTTTTAAATTGATCTGAACCAAACCTAGCCTTATCTCTATCAAAGAATGCTTTAAAGGTATATGAATATGCATTCTACAAGTAAACCTCTCAACCCGGACAGCTTAATCTCTAAATAAAACTAAAGCTTTAAAAACACATAAAACTAGTTCAGTTAAATATAAGGACCGTACAATCATTTTTGCATATTTATTTTCAATATTTTGCATTTATTTTCTCTTTAACTACAATTTCTTTTTTACTTTTATTAATGTCAACAATTTGGGACTTATTATGATATGTTTGATGAGACTAGCATTCTGCATGATGTCTAATTAATTTTCTGTTATGTTTTGATTATATTAAACTACCATTTTTGCATTGTCTAGCTCCAAAATGTGACAAACTACGAAAAAAATATCATTTTTATGTGAAATATGCATTTTTCATAACTTCACATCATATTTTGCACTTTTCATTATCTTTGCTTAGTTTTCATTATAAAAATCACATTTTTACATTAAAGTCTGCATTTTTATGTTAATTATGTATTCTATGCATAAAAATATCATTTTCTACTTTAGGACTTGATTTTGCTTTCAAAAAATATAAAATTTATCACTTTCGTACAAATTTTGCATTTTTTATGCTTTATGTACATTTTATTCATAAAAAATACAATTTACATTAAAATTAGCAATCTCACATCATTTCTACAACTTATGTGAAAAATCATCATTTTTGACATAAAGTTTGCATTTTGGATTCAGTGAATATTAATATTGTCATTTTTATACACTTTTCACATTTTTGCATATTTTGTTGTTAATTTTTTTTTATATGGATTTTACACTTTTGGCATCAATTTCATCATTTTGGCCTAAATTCTACATTTTTTAACATTTATAATATAAAACTTTCCATGTTTAGAGTAAAATTCACAACTCAATGTCAGGATGTCATTTTTGTCATAAATATGACATTTTGGCATCGTATTTGTATTTTTATGTGAAAAGTCAAATCCTTCACATAAAGCTTTCATCTTTCACTGAGTAAGGAGTTGGCTTATGGATTCTATAAGCCCTAATATAATGTGGAGATTCATTTAAATTAAACTGCAAAGGAGATTTAGGATGCAGTCTTAAAAACATTATATGATGGCTCAAATGAAACATAATTATTTGAGTTAAATTGAAGGTCATTCATCACGTGCCAAAACATCAGACCTCTACCTACTTTTATATAATGAACTAGTAGTCATATTTCAAGAAATTTGTGCTCAAGCATTTACACGAGGGGAGGATGTAACTAAAGTTATATCTCTCCACAAATAAATTACTCAACTTCGAACACATATTTCTTAGCTAGGCTTAACTCAAAAATTAACAATATGTGGAGTGAGATACTACAAAAGAATCCACCTCTTGACCTTGAATCATGTTATGCATATGTATGCAAAGACTTTAATCAATGATAGATAATGGAGGAACTTAAGGTTATGCTAGAAAATCTTATGCTTATAACAACCAGAACTTGGCAATAATCAAAGGGAAAATTGCTAAATAAGGCCAACTCATAATTATGTACTTAATGTAGTAAAAATGGGCACCTAAAAGAACAATGCTATAAAATTATAGGTTACTCAGAATGGTGGGACTTCATTAAAAAGCTCACAAGAAACTCAGTAAAGCTGTTATTACCACCTCCCAAAATGGCCAAAATGAGAAATCATATATGACACATCTTAATCAAAATTAATATGAACCCTAAAAGGGATTAAAAGTGCTTGAATATGAAGAATTCAAACTGATTAGCTTAATTTCCTATTCTAAAATTAATTAGCTTGATATGGACAAATTTTGAGTTATTTTCCTATTTTGGAGTCAATAAGGAAGATTCAAGAAGATTCTATAAGATGTGAGAAGATTCAAGAATATTCCAAGTCAAAGTCAACAAGTCAAATAGTCAACAAGTCAAAGTCAAGGGTCAATGGTCAACATATGACATGGCATGCTTTAATGCTTAGTTGCCATAAGTTGTCATTTTGCTTAGTTGTCATGAATTGTAATGAGTTGTCAATTTTGACTTTTCAAAGATGAGTTGTCATTAGTTGTCCTATTTTGAAGGAAATCTCCTTAATTAAGGATTTTCCTATATAGGTATCTTTGGGAATAAGGAATAGATCCTTTTCCTTCAAGGATTAGGTTGTTTACATGCCTATATAAAGGCTAACCCTATGACATACGAATTTAAGCATTGAAATATAAAAAGTGAGGTTTTTCCTTGAACTTTATTCTTTTGAAACTTTACAAGTTTACTTGAATTATTTCACATCTACCTTTCATTACAATTGCTAGGTTAGACTTAGAATTGCATGATTATTCATCTTTAATAGCTAAGTATCTTGCTTCAAATTAATAAGCAAGGGGTTTAGCTCCATCAACATAACCTATCCTTAATGATCCTTGGGCAAGATTTAAAATTTGGATATGCGTTCTATCTTTGTCATAGGTAGGGTTCGTATCAGTTTAGTATCATAACCAAACTTCAAGGTTTGGTTACGTATCCTTTAATTTTCATGTATTATCTATTCTTTTCTTTTTCTCAATTCTTCATAAATTGAAAAAAAATAAAAAAAAAATTTTGAGTGAAACATAAGAGCATTCATATCCTTGAGTGTAAACACACAAGGGAGTGTTTTATGAGGGTTTCTTTTCTATTTTTTTCTAAATTATCTTTGTGTATGGTTATTATGGACGTGCCTTATTTTCTTGGTGGGGATGATCCTTATGTTTATTTGGAATGGATGCAACAAATGGAGGAGATATTTGATTCTATTGAATTAAGTGATTTCCAAAAGTGTAAACTTGCTTCTTGTAAATTTTTGGGTCATGCTACTATATGGTGGGAAGATTTGATGGCATCATAGAGAGAGAATAGGCATAGTGAGATTAAAAATTGGGAGATAATAAAGAGGTTAATGACTAGACATTTTATTCCTTATGAAGTTAGGGATAAATTTCGTCTTAAATTACAAAGGCTTAAACAAGGTGATGAATTATGTGTTAATGATTATATTATAAAGTTTAAGTTGTTTGTAATTGCAAGTGATGTAGGTGAATTTGAAAGGAGGAAAGTTGTAAAATTCATCAATGTGCTTAAGTGTGATATTGCTAAGAGATTGAAGAAAGAAGTGCAATTAGAACCTTCTATCTCTTTGAATGCTGTAATTGAACTTTCTTTGGAGTTTGAAAAGCAAGTGGGTTCTTATGAGGAGACAATGACAGTGTGTGATTCCAAGGAGAATGAAGGTGTTAAAGTTACCGAATTGGTTGAGCAACAAGTTGAGGAGAAGAGTAGGGAGGAAGAGTGTCAAATTAGAACTACACCACCAAAGACAGCTATTGAAGACATATGCACTAATCAACTAGTGAGAGAAAATGAGCAAGGCATGAGTGAAAGGAGAACTTAGAGATTGGGAGCATCATGAAAGATCAAGAGTTGGTTATTCATCATGATTACACTAACAATTTTAATCTTTCTTTTTCTAGTGTTTTGAAATTTGTTTTACAGACTTTTATGCCATACAAAGATCCATTTGTTGATGTTATTGAAGTTCTTTATGTCCACAATGCAATATATGGAGTCTTCGCTTGTACCAAGAAGAACTTGAGATATTCATATTTTAAGTTTAGAAGGAACCAACAAGAATACAATCCTTACAATCCTTACAAGTTCATGGATAAGATTTTTATGTTCCACTTGTCTAATCACATTCATACTATATTGAAGCTACTTTTGTGGAGCATTAATTTGAAAGAGAAGTTTTCAACAAAGGTGTTTGTATTTGACCCTGGAGGATTCATAAATTTATTAACATTAGAAGATGGCTATGATTCAAGGGCGAATCATCTTCAAGAGGGAGGGACTAATATGAACCCTAAAAGGGATCAAAAGTGCCTGAATATGAAGAATTCAAGCTAATTAGCTTAATTTCCTATTCTAAAATTAATTAGCTTGATATGGACAAATTTTGAGTTATTTTCCTATTTTGGAGTCAATAAGGAAGATTCAAGAAGATTCCATAAGAAGTGAGAAGATTCAAGAATATTCCAAGTCAAATAGTCAACAAGTCAAAGTCAAGGGTCAATGGTCAACATATGACATGGCATGCTTTAATGCTTAGTTTCCATGAGTTGTCATTTTTCTTAGTTGTCATGAATTGTAATTAGCTATCAATTTTGACTTTTCAAAGATAAGTTGTCATTAGTTGTCCTATTTTGAAGGAAATCTCCTTAATTAAGGATTTTCCTATATAGGTATCTTTGGGAATAAGGAATAGAACATTTTCCTTCAAGGATTAGGTTGTTTACATGCCTATATAAGGGCTAACCCTATGACATACGAATTTAAGCATTGAAATATAAAAAGTGAGGTTTTTCCTTGAACTTTGTTCTTTTGAAACTTTGCAAGTTTACTTGAATTATTTCACTTCTACCTTTCATTACAATTACTAGGTTAGATTAAACTTAGAATTGTGTGATTGTTCATCTTATAATAGCTAAGTATCTTGCTTCAATTTAATAAGCAAGGGGTTTAGCTCCATCAACACAACTATCTTTGATGATCCTTAGGCTAATATTCAAAGTTTGATGTGTGTTCTATCTCTATTATAGGTAGGGTTCGTAGCAAAAATAATACTTGGATTATTGATACAAGTGTTATTAATCATATGACAGACTCAAGCCATCATCTCACTTTTATCTAACCATTAACCCAACAAAACATCCTAACAATGAATGGATTCCCTCTTAATATTTTAACCTCTTATTTATTAGCTAAATTATAATAGCATCAAACTAAATTGTAAATTCTAGCCTAACTATTGTATATTTTAATGTATTATAATGTAGTAGATTCTTAGCTCTAGTGTTAAATGTGGAAAATTGTGCTATCTTAATTTCTTAATGAAACCAGTTCACAAAAAGGACAAGTCAATGATGTTATAGGAAATGATGAGTGTATAGCACAAATAAGATTATGGCATTAATGTATTTGTCATTTATCCTTTAGTTATCTTTGAAAAATACAATTAAGTTTATTTTTAAAAATTAAAGATAATAAATTTAAATGCAACTTTTCAATAGGCAAAGAGTCATTATATCTCTTATGTACTAAGTACTAGTAAAAGCACAATTTCTTTTATGGTTATTTACTCTGATGCTTGAGGCCCTTCTAGTATTCTTACAATATCTAATGCTCGATACTTCACAACTTTTATTGATGAATGTACCTGGATGACCTGGATAAATATCCTTCAAAATAAGGGAGATGTATGTTCTATGTTTTAATGTGAGATATGAGTCTTACAATTTGACAATATTAGAGAGTACAATAACTCAGCCTGACACAAATTCTGCCAAGACCATAACATCTATCACCAGGCCTCTTATACAGGTGCACCTTAATAGAATGGTCTTACTAAATGAAAAAATTGACAACTATGAGGCATCCCTCTTTGACATGAATGTATCTCGGACATACTGGGAAGATGCTATAAAATCACTCGCTTATCTTATCAACTATACTCCATTTAGTGTGCTCAATTTTCAAATCCATTACTAGATATTTAACCAACTAATCTTAAAATTAATTCTCTTAAATCTTGAACTAAGAATCTTTGGATATATAGCTTTTTTCACAAGCCAGTTGGTAAACTCGAGCCATGATTTTTCCAGTGCATAATTGTTGGGTATGCAAATTTATAAAAATGTTATTAATATTATGACCCTTTTACTAAGAAGATGCATGTCACCAGAGATGTCACATTCCATAAAGTATCCCTTTTGACATTGACACCTGAATCCTTGAAGTAAAAGCCCAATTCATTGAACCGGAATATCAAAAGACCAAACCATGATCTAAAATGTCCTAACAAGGGTTCTACTTTGAAAATTAGACCTTAGGTGTCAAATCGAACTCAAAAATCATGAACTAAGGCCTTAAGAAGCTGAACCAAAGCTTTCAAAGTTTCGTTCACTAGTTTAGAGGCCAAATTAAACTTAAACACCCCTAAAACCTGAAGAACTCACTGAATCAGACCTGAAGGACCTAAAAGACCCCTTGAAACTTCAAAGATTTAAAAACTGACCTAAAAATGACCCAAAAACACAAAGGAACTGATGAATATGTGTGGGTATTAAAAAATCCATACAATTCATTAATTTATGCGAGTGGATCAATAATCCACACACGTGGTTTAAAAACCCATATGTGTGGGTTTTCATGTAGGTCTAACTTTTCTCTAAATTAAATATTTCTGAAATTTCAATGGACTTTTAGGTATATTTTCTAAGTTTTTAGTATTACATGAGCAATTTTTGGGACTATTTTAGTGACTTAATATCATAAAATTCATACTTTTAAAAGTAAAGCTTATGTTTTTATGTTTTATAATGAAATTTTTACTTTTATATTTTAGTATGTTTTAGTAGAAAATTTATATCTTAATATATTTTAATATTTTAATATAAAATAAAGGTTTATGCATGTAGATAATCCTTCTAAAATAAAAACATAATCTTTTTAATATTTATTATGTTAATAATTTAGTTTGTCAATATTGAAAATATCCTTTTTGTTATTTTCTATTTATTTATTTAACAATCAATATCCAATAGAAATATGTTTCTTCACTTTATTTTTTTCATATTTATATATTTAATCACTTGCATTCATATTATTATTTGGGTGGGAATACTAATGACTTTGTGTTTAATCGCCTAATTTAGGTGATATCTTGAAAATCACTTAAGTGTTCACTCTAATCAATTACCCAAATCATGCATTTTCATTAGCATCTTTATTTGTTCATTTGCTTTAATGATTCTTATTATTTTGGTTTATTTCTTCTTATTTAATTTATTGTCCTATGAAAGAATGAAGTATATATAATTAAAAATGTGATGTGTGCTTGCATGTGTTTGCGTATTAGCCTTTATTTTGCAGGAATTATTAGTCTATGATTTTTTTCTTTTATTTTGTTTTCCATTGTCAATGTATTTAATAGAATAGAAAATTCTCAAAGTGATGTAATCCTTAATCCTAATTCCCATTTATTTATTTTTCCTTTTGATGTATTTATTAGAATGGACTATTTCAATGGTTGTAATCCTTAATCCCTTTTCACATTTTATTTTTATTATTTTATTTTATTTATTTTGATTAGTTATTCCTTGCATGCTTATGTGTTACTTACTACTTGCTTGTCTGCTTACTTATTTAAATGAAATACATGTTGATTGTTTGACTTGCCATGTTTGCACTATTTGCTTATTTATTCACTCTTTACTTGTATATTTGCAATATGTGTGCCAAATCTAATTATCCCACGATTCAACTATCAATCCAATGCTATTCTAAATTGACTACTATTTAAGTATGGTAAATACATCATTAAAATCAAAACTAGGGTAATACGATAAGCAATTTAAGGCATGCATATTAAGATTGTAGTCCAGTAGATGATGACTCTTCGAACCTAGAATCTCTGATAGGGGAAGTGGATTTCCATTGACATATTTCCTATTTTCCAATTGTGGTCAGGTGGTGACTCCAAACTCATAGGGTTGCCTCTATAAGGCTGTCTCTCCCACATTATTAATATTAAAAAATAAAATAAAATATCCATGTCGTATGTCTCTTATGAGCTACAATCACCACTCACATACCATAAGGCCTTATACCGAGTACTTAAATACTTAAAATCATCTCCTGGTAAATTATTATTCTTCGGATGAAATAAAGACAATATGATTATTGGGTATATTAATACAGATTGGTCTAGAGATAGAATTAACCAAAGTAATTTACATTTATTAAAAAGAACTTGGTAACATGGCGAAGTAAGAAATAGGAGGTCATAGCCAGATTGAGTGCTAAAGAAGAATTTCAAGAAATGGCTTATGGCGTATGTGAATTACTTTAAATATGATGGATTCTACATGATCTTGGCCTATGTCATCCAAAGCCTATAATCCTACCATTATAATAATAAGGCTGCCATTGTTATTGCAAATAACCTAGTACAATATTATCAAAATAAGCATGTGGAGGTTGATCCTCACTTCATTAAAGATCATCTAAACCAAGGAATAATCAATCTTCTACTTGTGAATGCTTAGATCCATTTGATAAGCATATTGATTAAGGCAATGGAAAAGTGTTTATAGCTCACTTGATAAGTTAGGGATGATTAACATATACTCACCAACTTGAGGAAAAGTGTTGAAGTGAGCTAATAAAATATACTAAGATTATGGAAAGATATTTAAGGATAAATATGTTCATATTATAGAGAAGAAATTAAGGATGTAACTGTAATGTGATTTGAGGGATTGAGAGTTGTGTATTTGATACTTTTCTATACTAGGATGATAGGATATGTATCTAAAGGAGATTTATATTGTATTGAATATATATGAAAAATGAATGGAATCCCATCTTGTATTTCTTCTCCTCTTGTATTTTTTTTCTACATTCTTGTCATAGGCTTCAGAAATGTATGAATTTACTACTAAAGTGCAATGAACATAAGGCCACAACTCCACCTTCTTCATTAGTTGAGCTACTTTCAACATTTTTTTACTCTATGTAACCATTCATCATAAAAATGAAAAGAAAAAAATAGTGATATATGAAATATATGTTGGTTATTTAAAAAAAAAAATAACATACAGTAACTTTGAAATTTTAGACAAAACTTAGTGGACATGTAATTTTCTTCTTGTTTTTCACTAGGAAAATTATAAAATAATTAGAAAATTTTTTTGCAATTTTTTTTTTGCATTTTATTATAAATTCTTTTATATTTATTTTGACATATTATATTTTCACATTTCATTTATTAACATATTTAATTTTTTATAAAAAAATCAATGATAATTAAAAATAATATATAATCTTACTCATGGCAATCCATCATTTACAAATACTTATGTGTATTTTGGTTAAATTCAATTTAAAATAATGCTAGATTCATAAGAAATTTATAATATGAGTAATAGGTATTCTAGAAACCAAGAAATACCCTATGTATATAATTATGAACTCAAATTCATTATTTATATGAGTATGAATATAAATATTGTTAGAAAATTAATCTTCAGGTTTGAGTACTTGTATCCTATCATGCCCATTGTCATGTCTAATGACAGTTAAACAAATGTTATTGAATTTTTATGTTTTAAGATTTTATTTTTCAAATTTTTAAGTTTTTAACTTTTAAAAAATTAAATTCTTTAAAATTACTAAAATAGTTCAATTAAATGTTGTTGATCACTGACATGGTTAATCTCTATGTTTGAATTTAGCAAATGATTTGAAGCTACTAATGCATGCTTTTAACTGTGTTTATTAGAAATAATTGAAGTCATTAAGGTTTGAAGTCTTTTGAAGTTCAACATAAAGGATTGCAAACTCAAGCTTAAGATCATGACTTAATTAAAGTCAATTTTTTCCCATTCAAAGCTCTTGAAATCATGATTTATACCCCTAACAAGTGGGTCTCATGACTGTGAGGAGCACCAATGAGTAGGAGCTTGCTTTAAGCCAAGACAAACTAAGAACTCCAGTTCCCTCACAATCATGAGGGTAGTCTCACAATATGAGCATGGTTTATGTTAGCTCCAATAGACATATTTGTGCTTTAACAACTAGTTTCTCAAGGCTTATGATTGTGAGCATGCCCCCCATAATATTAAGTGTCTATTTCATTGCAAAAATTTCAAATCTCATTTAATAAATTTGGGGGAGATTAAAGAAAAATTTAATGCACTTCAATAGCTAATTTTCAATAGTAATCTATATAAATAAGTGCTAAAAATTCATTTAAGAAGGTTAGAGAGTTTTGTGAAGCATGAATTTTCTTAGCAATCTACACAATTCTTAAGTGATCAATTGCTTCCTTTTTTCATTCAACTAAGTTTATATTATTAAACACTTAGAGTGTTTAGAGCTAGAAATTATCATTCTCCACTCTTTTTATGTTGTGAAGGAAGGAAAATGAGGTTTGTTTTTAGGGAATTGCTTTAATTGTGATCCATAAAAATATGGGATTTTATCTTAGAGTTAGAGTTATGCCTAAACAAGCTCATGACACATTTAAGGTCTAACGACCAAATACTCTCTACCATTGATTTAAACTTAATCTAAGAGTCCTTATTGATTTTTTTGTTTATAAAAACTCTCTTACACTTGCATTCTTCTCACTTTACATCCTTACCTCTCACACATTCTTCTCAACATATATTTTCTCCACTCCTTCAAATTGCTTTTGAATATATATATATATACCAAGGCGTTGTTTCTTTATGTTTCCTATCCTACAATGTTCTTCAATGACATCTAAGAAAAGTTTAAGGCAAAAACCATCATCCTTATCCTCTACCTCAAGAAGAGTAACCCAAGAAATCACCACCCATCTCCTACACCTCAAGTTAAATCTAAACATGGATGAATTACTTCTTTAAAAGAACTGTCATCCCTTTATATGCATGTCTAAGTCTACTTTAAAGAAAATAAGATGTTTTGATCATGTGAAAGACTATCTTGAAAGAATAGGTATGTTTGATTTTACTTTTAGATCATAACCCACTTTTTTCAATCTTTTTTTTTAGTTCATATCTACATTTTATCTTACGGTCCAGTTTTTAGATGAATAAAACCCACTTAATAGCATGAGATTTAGATTAGCGAGTATAGATAGGTTTCTTATTGCATGAGAATTGATTCCTTATTTGATTTTAAACAATAGAGTCTTATTCAAACTAACACTTAATGGTCTCCTCATAAGTTTTGGGTTAGTCGCACCAAACCTATGGTTAAACCATTTATTGTAGGTCACTCAAAATCATCCTCTCTTCAATCTAAAGCATTATAGTACCTCCATAGATTCATTACTTAATTCATGCTAAAGGGTTGAGAAATGAGGTAGTATCATTTTATGATCTTTTCTTGTTCCATTATATTATTAATATATAAATGTCAAGTTAGGAAGATTGCTCCACTTGAGAATTTGGTTAATAAGTGATAATGTTAGTAGAAGCATTTTTGTTAGTGGAATTGTGTCTTAGATATCCAACCACTTTAACATTAACTCTTCTAAAAAACTCTATTCCTTACACCATTTTAATGAAACCTACATCAAAACTCCAAATAATTAAAAAAAGGTGGGTGATAATTGGTTATGGAAGGATGAAGATGAAAGCACCAATAAAGAGCTTATAAAGACATGGAAGATGTTAAAAGAATTGGAGCTTATGGTCTTCATTAAAATGACAATTGTGAAGAACAAGATTAAAGTTCCTAAGTAATAATCAAGCTCCACTAATGGCCTTAAGGAAGAGACCAAAAGGATATACTTCCTTTAAAATGGCTCAAGATATAGAAGAAGAGCCAAAATGGGTAGCAAAATTCTTTAATCGAATGTCCCTGGTAGAATTAAACTTTAACCATAGTTTTGATCATGTGGATGCTCACTTTGATTATTTTAATCAAATGATGAATGATATAGAGTTTGGTTCCATTACCTCTATTAAAAGCAAGATAAATTTGTCGATGGGCTCTTTAAAGCCACGGAGATGATCAAGATAATGGCTCATAAGCCTAATCTCTCCATGTTTTTTTATTTTTTTCATGCATTTAATGTCTAGTGGATCTTATGGACTATATGCAATATCTTTTTTTATGTTTTTGATTCAACGTTCTTTACGCTCTATCATTGTTTGTTCTTTCGTTTTATGCCTTCTATAATTTTCTTAATTCAAGTAATTATAAGGTAATATTTTCCATTTCTATTCTCCTTATTCTTTATTTTACCCTTTGATAAAAAAGGGAGAATAGTTAAAGTTCAATTTAAATTATTGATTATTGATGAATGCTTAACATAAATGCTCAATTAAATTAATTAATACTTAACATATAATTGACAACAACTCTTTTTAATTCTCATGCATATATTAAAAGGAAGCAATTTTCACAAAATCACTTAGTGTAATATTGAGGGGGAGTAGTCTACATTAAACACACTCACAAACTTACATGTACTTAACAATTACTCAAATTGTTTGTCAAAGTCAAAAGGGGGGATTATTGATCAATTGTATAATAAATCTCTAGTTTTGACTTTAACAAATGATTTGAAGCTACTAGTGCATGCTTCTAAGTGTTTTTATTAGAAATAATTGAAGTCATTAAGGTTTAAAGTCTTTTAAAGTTCAACATAAAGGACCTCAAACTCAAGCTTAAGATTATGACTTAATTAAGGTTAATTTTAGCCCATTTAAAGCTCTTGAAGTCATTATTTATGCCCCTCAAGATGACATTAAGAATTATGAATCAAAAGAGAACTTTTTAGAGGTTAGGAAGTTGAATTTTTTATACTTGGACTAATCCTCATATGAGGGTCTCACGACCGTGAAGAGCACTAATAAGAAGGAGCATGCTTGAAGCTAAAATAAGCCAATAACTTTGGTCCCTTTATGATATGCCCATCATAATTACGAGGACCTTAATCATGATTGTAAAGAGGATCTCACGATCCTAAGCATGGTCTGCCTCAGCTCCGAAGGACATACTTAAGCTTCAATAGCTAGTTTTTCAAGGCTTACAACAAAAAGGTGAAATCTTATCTAATAAAGTTAAGGGAGATTAAGGACGAATTTAGTGCACTCCAAAAACTAGTTTTCAACATCAATCTATACAATCAATTGATGCAGAGTCATTTAAGAATGTCAAAGAGTTTTGTGTGAAGCATTAATTTTCTTAGCAATCTATATAATTCTTAAAAGATCAATTGCTTCCTTTTTTTTATTCAATTAAATATATTATTAAGCACTTTGAATATTTTGGTTGTGTGTTTAGAGCTAAAAATTCTCATTCTACACTATTTTTTGTGTAAAAAAGAAAGTGAAGTGAGGTTTCTCTTTAAGGAATTAGTTTAAATGTGATCCACAAAACACTTACAATTTTGGAATTTTGGTTAGAGCTAAGTCTAGAAAAGCTTAAAGTGTAAATGTTCAAGTTGAGTCTTAATAACTCAAAAGTTGTATATTTCAATCTAGTGTAACAAATTTAAGGTGGGTTTACAAAATCCAAACTTGGATAAATTATGTGGAGACTTAGGTTTGTTGATAAATTGAACTCCCTAAGTAACTTGTGTTAATTCTTCTCTTCTCTTACTTCTTAATCTTTGTTTTATTTCTTAATTTCTCTAAAATATCAATTAGCTCTATTCACCTCTCATTATAGCATTTCAAATTTATGAACAAATTTCAAAAGTTATATATTTACACTTTTTCTTATGTAACTAAGATATATTTATTTATTATTAATAAATTTGTAATATATATATAATTATACTATGTGTATTTTAATCATTAATTAGATATATATTTAATAAAATCATGAATGCAAAATATAAATAGATAATAAACAAATTCATGCATTATTTATCAATAAAATATAAACAGAAAATTATTTTATAAGTAAATAAAATACATTATATGCTCATACACTTCCTAATGATATTTTTTTCTCTTTTATTTTATATTTTTTTCATTACTAGAGGAAGCAATCTTTAACATACATTTAAGTATTCAACAACTATGGTATTGTGCAGATTTTACAATTCATTTGGGAGGTATAAGACTTTCCACAAAAGCTAGAATTAGAGAAGGTGTTATCATATGGCTAATAATCATGATCACCAAATTTGTAGTAACTAGATCCTATAAAGGTCCAGTAACTATTTTCAGAGATTGAATTTGAACACTGAACCTTATTCAAGTTTCATTTATTATAAATGTCCATCCTTTAATTATTTCCTTATTACATGCATAATTTCATAATTTAAATTAATCATGCAATTCATATGATCATACAATCATGTCACTTCAAGTTATCATTTATCTAAACATTTATGTAATTTTATTAAAGCAATCAAGTTATATATATCATGAACGTCACACTCACATATAATATGTAAATATTCAAAAAGGGGTAAAGGAGAAAAGAATACAATCCATACAAAAAAAATTCAAAGTCCATAAAAGGAGGGAGGAGAAAGGAATTACAATCAATAAATAAAAAATACAAGAGATTTTTACCTACCTACCCCAAAAGACTTCCTATTAATACAACAAAAATTTACTTTTTTTTTATTTTCATGCTCCTATGGTCATGGTGGTTTTAGCACATGTGGGATAGGTGACAGAAATATTGGTTTCTGAATGTTATTGATATGGGAGGAATAGTCCTGAGGAACCGTATAAATTTGGAGTCGCCACCCAACCATAGTTGAAAAATGAAAGTAGATAAATGAAAATCCATTTCCCTTGTCAAATATTATGGATTCGAGGAGTAGCATTTACTTGACTGTTTCTTGATATATATGACCTAAATTACTTGTCACATTACCCTAGTTTCAATTTAATGATCTAATTGACATTCATTCAATGGTTAGCAAAAAAGAAAAATATGATCAACTAAACAAAACATATAAGATAGTAAGTAAATCAAGCAAAAAAAAGCAAGTTAAGCAAATAGTACACAAGGCATGCAGCATAATTCAAACAAAAATAAAATAAAAAATAAAAAATGAAGAAATGAGAAAGGGATTAAGGATTAAAACCGTTGGAATCTCCTATTCTAATAAATACATAAACAATAAAAAAAATTGGCAAAGAGATGAAGGATTACAACATTTGAAATCTAATATAAGAAAAACATGAAAGTGGAAAAAAGAAAAGAAACTTATTCTAGTAATCCTTCTAAAATAGAAATTAGTACACACAAGCATGCATTTCACTCAACCAAAATTAATTAATAGTAATTAAGAATACTCATATTTGTCATCATACATCCATAAGAACTTACAAAATAAAATAAAATAAGAATAGTCAAATAACATAATGCATTGATGATTATATGCAACGTAAATTGGTGATTTGAGTGGACACTTTAAAAGATTTTAAAAATTACTAAGTTGAGTAGCTAATCATAAGGTCATCGGCATCTCACCTGAATGACAACGTTAAATGAATTTTAAGATAAAAATAATGAAAATGTGAACTTCACAATAAAAAATGTGAATTTCACAACAAAATATTAATTTTTATGAAACGATCTAAAATTTTCAATAAAATACAAATCTTGCAACAAAAATGCAAACTTTATTTAAAAATGTAATTGTGAGCGACCTTCCTCATTTTTTTTTTGTTGCTGGTTTTTTCGTTTCCTAGTGACATGGCAACTTTACCAAATAGGGACAAGTGATTGGTCTTAGGGGGATGAGACACTTTGGATTTTGTAGAGTTACCACCTGATTTTCTAATTTTTAGAAAATCGGGAAAAGAAAGGGACAACATTGGGTCACTCAGTGAGTATTATCTCCAGCAAAGACTTTCGGGTTCGGGAGATCGCATCTACTTTTTGACTATTTCTCATTGTACGATATTCAATGTATAGCTACCGCAACACCCTAGTTTCGGTGATGACAGTTTATATAACATTCACACAGTACATCAAATAGTATAAGATAATAAAGTTGAAAATTTTATTACATCACTTTCCTGATAAAATACATATGAAAAGAAAATGATTGTGGAAAAGTAAATCTAATATGATTGATATGTAAGGATAACACAATCATTTATATAGCTTATTTGATGAATGATAGGATGATCATGCCTGCAGTGATTATTTATGTTATGACAATGAATGATGATAATATAAAGGAGGCATAAGGTCATCATCGGACCGAGAGCATGATGACTCTATTCTAGGGCATGAACTTTTTCACATTATTGATATTTATGATGTGATTTCATGATTTCAGAAATAGAGAATGAGAGTGATGATGTAAAATGAGCATAATAACACATATATTATTCACGTAGCATGCAATATTACCAGTCTCATCATATAAGCATAACAGTATTCCCAAATGTTGGCGATAGTAAAATAAAATATAGTGCAATAAAGTAAACATGCTAAAATGATTGTGTGGTCTTCAGACTCGACTCCATTTGTGTGAACTTTGAAGCTATAGCTTCTAGAGATAATCAATTATTCCTTATCGAGAGGTTCAAAATGATAGTAGAATGATGCTAGACTATATACCTTTGAAGCGTGCTTTGATAAAGATAAGGCTGGGTTTAGTGGGAAAAAGGATATAACAACCTAAAGGAAAGGCTATGGGAGAGCAAAAACTATATGGGAAAGGGTTTCCTGCACCTTCGATTAGACTGACTCTTGAGTGTGCATGTGTCTTCACTTGGTTCCCCCAAAAATGTGTAGAATGGGGGGGGGGGTGTAGGTGTGGTCATGCGCATGTGAGTGTATTTTTGCTCGTAGCCATGCCAAGTGCACATGACCATGCATAGTGTGTGCGATTTGATGTGCACTTCGACCCTCTGCGTGCTCTTCTCGGGTTCAACACGCACTATTTCAAGGTTGGTTCCCAGGGTTTTTCTGCCTTCCATACACATTTCCAGAGTCTATTTTGCCAAATTTGGCTTTAATTTTAGCACATGACACCTAGAGGTGATTATGCGAACTTCTGAGTGATAGTTACTGATACCCAAGTTGTGTTTGACCATTTTGGGACCACTTCTAGAGGTTTTTGAGCCCTTTGAATGTGTTTTTAAAGTTTTTTTTTTCTCAAAGTCAATTTCTTTTTTTCACAAAGCTGGATCCCAGTCTAACAAAATAAGCACCAGTCCAACGAGCTAAGTATTTTGAGAGGAGTTTTCTCAAAATAAACCTCTTATTGTTCTGATAATTCATATTTCATAAGGTCAGAGCAGCACTTAATGACTAAGTGATCAGTTTTACACACTAGTGGGGTCAGTTGGGTGTTTTAAGGTTATACACTTTAGAGGTGTTATGAACAAGTAGACTCTAGTAATCTCGAGGATTCGTTTCATCATTAGACCTTTTTAGGGACAGTTAAAATTAAGGTATGACAGTTGCCCCCTGCTTCATATATGTTGTATAGCCACCTAGCACCAGTGTCAATACACATGAAGCAAATGTAAAGTTGTAAAAACATTTTGATAGGGAGAGAGGTACTTACATGTGGGTTGTCTCTCGATGTCTTATTAAGATTTGACTACTATTACTGTGTTTTATTTATTGCTGTGTTCTGTGACTTGGTCGTTATGCAAGGTGGTATTTGGGACATATGTAAGATTATGATTCATGCAAAGTGTAGAATGTGGATGTGACAATAATTTTTTTAGGTCTCACACAAATTAGGATGCTACTAAGCAAAATGCAGATGCGATAATAACCTTTTTAAGTGTCATGCGAATGAACATATAACTATAACCTTTTTAGGTGTCATGCAAATGAACCTGTGAATATAACCTTCTTAGGTGTCATGCAAAATGAATACATGACTATAACCTTCTTAGGTGCCACGCAAAATGAACATATGACTATAACCTTTTTAGGTGTCACTCAAAATGAATAAGCGACTATAACCTTCTTAAGTGTCATGCAAAATGAACATGCAACTATAACCTTCTTAGGTGTCACACGAAATGAACATGTGACTATAACCTTCTTAGGTGTCACATGGAATGAACATGCAACTATAACCTTCTTAGGTGCCATGCAAAATGAACATGCAACTATACCCTTCTTCGATGTCACGCAAAATGAACATACGACTATAACCTTCTTAGGTATCTTGCGAAATGAACATGTGACTATAACCTTCTTAGGTGTCACGCAAATGAACAATCTATTAAGCAAATGAGAATGCTCCTAAGCAATGTGGATGCTTCTAAGTAATGAGTGTGAGTGCTTCTAAACAATGAGAGTGCTACGAATGCTTCTGAGCAATTAATGAGATGTGAGAGATAATGCAATAGTGGTGTAGTGATGATGCAATAATGACACAATGATTTGTCATGTTGATGATGTTATTTTAATGGTTTGGAGTAAGATATTCTTGCAGTGAATTTCCCTTACTCTTCTTCTTTTATAAGATGTTGAGTTTTCTAAAGAAAGCGGTGCACGCGCAATGTCTTTAGACAAATGGAGTCCATATTAGTGTAATTTTGTGTGAGTTTAGTGCATATCTTATGCTCAAATGGAATTTTAGGACTGTAGAAGTGAGTGTGCAAAGTCTCGAATTATGCGTAAAACCACAGAAGAGCACGTGGAAGGGGGAAGTGCATGTAACTGCGTGATCATATGCTTCCCCCCTCCATGCTTAGTTAAGTAGCTATTTTGGAGTTCTTGGGTGGCTTCATTTAGACTTCTTTAAGTTTTTTCTAACTTTTCTTGACCCTTTTTGTGTTTCAAGTGCTTTCTGTTCTATTTTTGCTTTTGTACTTCTATTTTCTATTATGTAAATTGGAGTTTCCTAACATTCTTGAGGGTCTAAAGGACATTTTTATTGATGTTGATCTTGATCTTGAGGGTGACTTTGTGGAGGCTACTGGAGCTAGGACGTTTGCAACAAGGACCAGCACATCTTGTGCTCAGAGTTCTTAACCTTCCAGGCTTTTTTAGGGAGATCTGATCCCTATTATTCATAGCTTGGAGACTCATGCTTGGGTGCGTCATCATCGTGAGGTAGGTCCCTCTTTTTCTTTATTTTCTAAAGCTTGTTCATTGATCATTTTTGCTATTTATATTATTGAATGAGGTTATAGCTGTAGCTCTCGTTATAATTGTCTGTCTAGCTTTATTGTAAATGTTGGTGGCTGATAACTCTTATTTTACTTTCTCTTCGTGATTGTCTGCTTGCCATGATGCTTATCTTTTTAGCCTTTGTTACTGTTTTGATAATGTTTGAGTGACAAAGAGATATATGCTAGTATTTAGTAGTTGTGCAAATGTTTGATAGTGTACATGTTGTTTATAGCCTCATAGTTATGTCATTGTGCTTCCTAGTTGTTTCAATAGGGTCAGCATGTACTATTAGGGTCTTCCAATATACGTGAAGTAGACGGTTACTGGGAAGGGCTTTGATGGAGTGATTGCTACACTACCTTACGACTCATATGTGTCAAGTCAAATTGCTATGTATGCATTAATAGAATAGTGGATAGACACGATGCATACTTGCCATTTTGCCTATTAGGGAGATGACTATTACCCCGCTAGATTTTGTCATTATCATGGGCTTAAGCTTCTCTGGAGAGCCCATTCCTTTTAGTGATAAGGAGTGTTCTACTACTGTGGCACGGAGACGTCTCCAGAGGGATTTGCTCGGGGTAGTCACTCCTATGGAGTTTTGATACACGGAGTTTATTTCTTCCGTGCATGCTTTGTATGATGATGGTTTTTTCTCAACAGAGCAATTGGCCCACTATTTTTTATTTTATTTACTGAGTGTTGTTATCTTCTTGAATCCCTCGGGTATGGGTGATCTACGATTGTTGCCTGTCTTGAGGGACTTAGATGGCTTGTCGAGGTATTGTTAGGGCACTGTTACCTTTGCTCATATGTACTTAGGCTTAAAGTAGCATACCGAGGTGGCTCAAGGATCTGTGGATGTTTATTCATGCTAGATGTGAGTAAGAATTCTATTATCTATTGTCTTGCTCTTGGTTTGTTATTTATGACCCTCTAATTTTGATAAATCTAGGCATATGAATTTGGGATTCTCCCTCGTTTGTCCATCGAGCATTTCTAAGAGGATGGCTTCCCTCATTATTCTTATTGGATAAGGAAGACTACATATTTGATTGAGGATTGTACGGTAGCCCGGGACCATATGAGGAGGCTATCCCCTAATTAGGTATATCTAATTTCTATTGTGATGGTTGTTTCTTTTTTTTGAGTCCATCATTGGTGGGATGGCCCATACATGATGAGAGTTCATGCCCCTCCCTCTAAGGACATCTTCTGGGGTTATGAGCTCTACAGCGATGATCTTGTTGCTATTATGATGGGATTCCCCTCTGAGGGCCTCTTGGAGAGTGAGGGTTTGCCTTATGTTGATGTATTGATCCCTTAGTTGATTAATGTTATAGCTACCAGGACCTTCCTTCTCCTCTACCTTCTTAAGCAGAAGCATCTTGTCCCTCGTGTTAAGTTTTGAGATTCCATACGCAGTGGAAAAATAAAACTTGAATTACAAACTCGTACCCATATCCAAGTAATTCGATTAATTGATTAAATCTAGGGTTTTCATTTTTCTTACCACAAACATAGAAGGGGCAAGAAATTTAGAAGGGAGAGAGGATGTTCACTCTGGTGACACCCTACCTTGAGCTTTTAATTTAGTAGTTTGGATTTGAGATGTCTCTAAAAGAATCTATCCTCCACAAGAGTCCACACGAACAACCCTTGATTTGAAAATGAATACTTATGTGCTAGCACCTTCTCTTGATTTCTCATAAATCAAGAATTAAAAAGAACTTTGTGTTTTATTTTTCTAAAAGAGAGAAAATGAATTTGGTTGTAGAATAATGAGAGTGTGTGAAACCCTGGAGAACATAACATATTTATAGACATTTAAATTAGGGTTTCACTTACCAAACAACTTTTTGATAATTTCTCACTTATTCTTATTCTGATTTTATTGAAAATTGAATCAAAAATAATATTCTATTTATTTAAAATAACCTTTACCTTAAATAAATAAATAAATTATTTATTTATTTATTTCCACATAGCTTATTTGGGCTTGTTAAACCCATATTCATTTGGGCTTGTTCAAAGTGTGTAGCCTTATAGGTTCATATGGCATTGGTAGTGGGCCTTAAACCTCTATTTGGGCCCACAAGTCATAAGTGGCCTCTAGCAAGACATTATGATTACCTAAGTCATGTGAAGTCAATAATCCGACATAACCTAATATATAATAAATATTCTAGTCCCTTTGTCACATGATATCTTGATTGAATATAAGGCATAGATTATGTCATCCTTATAGAATCCAACTATATAATTTCTTAATTTTAAGTGGAATGAGAATGATAACTCTTTATCAATTTACTTTAACATAGCCATGTGTTTTCCTTAATCTATCTTATCAAGGGCCCCATAGATATCTTACTCATATTAAATGAGGGAAAAATTCCTTCTCAATCACTCACATTCCTCATATAACTCATGTTATACCCATCAACAACCTATTTTATCATCCGGTTAAAGATAATGTAAGATTGTGTCAAAATACAAAATAGTTATATAGAAATCCATAGTGATTTCAAGGTCAGAGGACTAAGCTAATATTATTGTGATAAGAATTACTTATCACAATTATCTATATGGTATTCTCATGATGGATCAATCTAGCACTTTATCTCTCAAATAAGTACATATGAGTTGAGTTAATATCTAATATTCATGATTAGTAAAACATTAATCATCAATCAACACCATACTAGCCACAATACATTGTTATAACTAGGGAAAATTTGAATAGAACTCATATTAAATCTAAGGTTTTTACTATCAAGTCACATACTTGATGACCTTAGTAAGAATTTACTATTCAAGTAATTATCATAACACAAAATGATAATGAAAAATGCCTTTTTATTAAATAAAATGATAAATTCAAAACATGGTCATACATGATTGACCTAGTGCATATCATTACATATCATTAACACCTCAGGTTCAAGGGCTAGGCCATCATGTGGGTCATTGAGAGTTGCTTCTTCTGATCTGGTAAGCTTTTATTCCTATTTTAATGCAAGCATGTAGAAAACTTTATTAGTAATAAACTATAATTGACATGGGTTGTGAGAGCTTATCTACAGCGATGCCGAAGGAGATTTGGATCTCGCTTTGAGGATGAAAAGGACACGCTCCGCACTGAGGTGACTGCTTATGCCAGTGGTATGGCTTCTAGTAGCACTATCCTTGGGGATTTGACGGTTCAACCATTTTTGTCTTTGCTTGGGATAAATATCCTTGGTAGAGCAGTGAGCTTCGATTTGCCTAGACCTGGCTTTCCTCAGTTGGGTGTTGCTCCTACTAGTGCTACCCATATTCATATTCTTCTCTTATTCTTACCTGTGTTTCATTTATTTAGTGAGTGGTGGTTGACTTATTTGCTTGCTTTTGCAGATTCCTGACTCCTCTGGCCAGTACTAGTATACTGTTATATGGAGTGCACAATAGTACTTTTAGAGTTTGCTACCACTCAGAAGGTATGCCTTTTTTATTGTACCTATTTATTTTATGCACATGTTTTATGTATGAGTGTATGATATGCAATGTGTAATGCAGGTTGAGCACCATTTTGCAAGTCATGAATGGGAGAGAGACTGTGCAGCTTATCGTGACTGCATTAGTAAACTGGAGTCTCAACTATCATCCCTTGCAACGAATGATGATGAGTCAGGATCAAATAAGGGGGATGCTTAAGCAGGATCATTGCTTGCTTTTGATGGTAGCCAGGGCCGATATAGTTATTTACGAGCTAGGTGCAGGACTTTTTATCTGTGGTTTGCTTTATTGTATCATTTTCCCGAGATTATGGACTCCGGGTGTTGTATTTAGGCATTTTTCCTGCATGTTGCATGATGTTTGTATGATGATGACTATATATGCTTCCTGTTGTGTATCATTGATGATGATGTTTGCCATTACTATCGTCTGCCTTTTTTCTCTTTTTGGCCTAAGGCATCTCCTTTTAGAGCTTTTTGCACTTAACTAGGTTTTCTTTTTCTTCCCTTTTTTGGTCTAGGGTGTCTCCTTTTGGAGCTTTTCATACCTAACTGGGCTTTTTTTTTACTATATGATAGTGGCTGATTTTAAAGAGTGAGCTTAAAGAGGATGGTAACAACCATGGTCATATAATGAAAAAAAATGCAAAGCATGCTTGATGCAATTCATAATGATAAAATGTGTTGCACTTTTCAAAGACATTTTGCATAAATTGGCAATCATTCTCATTTCAATGTAATCATTTAAGAAAAGCATAGGTGCATTTGTTCAAATTTTGAACTTAAGGTTACCCCTGTCCTTAACTAGAACTAGCCTTCTTAGGTTTTCTAGTTAAGTATTTTCTCTCATTCCCTAATTTTTTCCTAAGCTGCCATTTTTAGGTTTTCAACTCAGTGGGAAATCCCTAACTTTTTCCCAATCTACCATTTTTAGGTTTTCAACTCAATGGGATGATGATTTTTTTATGTGCCTTAGACGTAGTACTTCTTTAGGCAATCTATATTGACAAGTTCATAGAATTCATTGCCTTCAAAATCTATCAGCTTGATTTCTCCTTTTGATAAGACATGTTTAACCAAGTATGGGCCTTACCAATTTGGTCTAAATTTCCCTCTAGGGTCTGGAATGTTCTATTTTGTTTGCTTTAGCACCCAATCTCCTGCTTTCACACTCTTGTGTTTTTCTCTTCTGCTGAAGGACTTGGCTAGTTGAGCCTGATACAACTGTGTGTGGTATCTAGCCTTAAGCCTTTGGGTATCTAAGAGAGTGAGATTGTTGTGCCTCTATTGAGCCCACTACATTTCTGGTAATTTAGATTTGATTTTTAGCCAAAGAGACTTAATCTCTATTTTGATTGGAAGGACTGCTTCTGATTAATACACTAATGAGAAAGGAGTTAATTATGTTGAAGTTCTAACTATTGTTTGATATCCCTATAAGGCATGTGGCAATCTATCTACCCAGTCTCGGTAAGTCTGAGTCATCTTTGACAAGATCTTTTTTATGTTCTTATTTGCAACTTCAATGGCCCCATTCGCTTGTGATCGGTAAGGAGAAGATTTATGATGTTCCACCTTATAACTCCTCAGTAGCTCTCTAAATTCCCCTTGGAATTGGATACCATTGTCAGAGATGATATGAACAAATTTCTTTTGATGAACTTATCCACTTGCTTGGCTCTTATTCTTGTGAATGATTATGCTTCAACCCATTTTATAAAGTAGTCCACTGCCACTAAAATGAACCTGTGTCCATTTGAGGCTGTCAGCTGGATTTCCCCAATTATGTCTAGTCCCCATGCTGAGAAAGGCCATGGAGAGGAGATGTAGCGTAGTTCTATTGGAGGAAGGTGGCTGACATTCCCGTGGATTTAATACCTATGGCACTTCCTCATAAATTTGATGTAGTCTTCCCTCATCGTCATCCAGAAGAACCCTTATCTGATTAGCTTCTTAGCCAAGATTGCTCCATTCATGTGTGGACCACAAACACCCTTGTGTACTTCTTCTATTACTCTTACAACTTCAGTTTCATCTAGACATCAGAGTTGTAAACCATCTGAGGTTCTCTTGTATAACACACCTTGGTGTGATGTGAATTTTAATGCTAATCATCGAATAACCACTTTGTCTCTTTCATCTGCTTGATCAAGATAGGCACGTTCCTTCAGATATCCCTGGATTTTATAGAACCAGGGCTTTTTAACTGTATCTATCTTCACTATTCTGTAATTTTTATAACAAGGCTGTCCTGATCTGAGTAGAATGAGAGGCTTCATAGGCATTTTAGATGGTCCTTCCAATACTGATGCTAGGGAAGCAAGTGCATCTGCCATCTTATTATAGTTCCTAGGGAGATGAATGAATATGCATTTTTAGAAAGACATGGTGAGTAGCCTCAAGTGGTATAGATAAGGCTTTAAGTGCTGCTCTTTTAGTTCCTACTCTACTAGCATGGAATCTCCAAAGATTTTAACTTATGTGACATCTAGGGTTATCAGTGCTTCTATTTCAAGTGTGCATGCCTCAAATTCTACTTCATTTTTTATGACTCTAAACTTGAGCTTTTTAGCAATTGGTACTATTTCCCCTTCTGGAGATTATAGTATGACACTAACTCATGCGTCGAACTGATTGATTGCTCTGTCAAAGTACACGTAGCATCCTTGGATTTCAATGGCTAAACTGAGGTTGTATGGGAAGTTCAGTTGGATTTCTTTTAAGTCTAGAATAGGGTTGAGAGCTAGAAATTCAGCCACTGCTCTCCCTTTTACTACCTTCTTAGTTAGATATTGCACGTCAAATTCTGTTAGCAGTATGAGCCACTTGGCAAGTTTCCCTACTAAAGAGGGAGCTTCGTAAAGGTACTTCATTGGGTCCATTTTAGACAGCCTAAATTTTGTAGGATTGAAAGTAGTGTATGAGTTTCTTCATTGCCCATACCATTGCTAGATATATTTGTTCAACTTGGTTGTACTTCTCTTTATGTGGTAGCATCTTCTTACTCAAGTAGTAAATTGCGTGTTCTGCTTTTGTTTCTCCCTCTTGGGCTAACATTGCACTGATTGTGTTCCCTTCGATGGCTAGATACAGGGTTAGAGGCATCCCTGGTTTAGGTGGTCTTAGAACTCGTGGGTTGGCTAGGTATCTTATGATCTTGTTAAATGCTAGTTGACACTATTTGTTCTATTCAACCAGCTAATCTTTTCTAAGTAGCTTCAAGATCGGTTCACACACTGCTATAAACTTAGCGATGAATCTGCTGATGAACTGTAGTTTCCCTAGAAACCCTCTGATTTCTTTCTCTATTTTTAGCACTGGTATCTCTTTAATGGCTTTTACTTTGTATAGATCCATTTCAATCCCGTTTTGACTAACAATATACCCTAGCATCTTTCCTGAAGTAACCTCGAATATGCACTTCTTCAGATTTAGCCTAAGACTATACTTTTTGACCTTTATAAGGAACATTTCAATATCAGAGGGGTGTTCTTCCCTGGTTCTTGATTTGACCATTATGTTGTCAATGTATACCTCCATTTTTTGTGTATCATGTCATGGAACATTGCAGTTGCCATTCTCTGGTAAGTTGCCCCTGCATTCTTTAGTCCAAAAGGCATTACTCTATAGCAGTAAGTACCCCATTCTATTATAAAAGCTATATTTACTTTATTGATAATGGCCATTAGGATCTAATTATACCTAGAGAATGCATCCATAAAGGAGTATATTGCACATATGGCAACGATGTCAACTAGTATGTCTATGTGCGGTAGTGAGAAATCATCCTTTGGGTAAGCCTTGTTCAAATCTCTATAGTCAATGCAAATTCTAACCCTTCCGTCTTTCTTCAGTACTGGCACCACATTTGCTAACCATTTTGGATAGTCTACTACCTCTAAAAATTTTGCTTTGATATGTTTCTTGATGTCCTCTTTCACTAGTTGGGCCCATTCTAGTCTGAGTCTTCTCAGCTTCTGCTTTACCGGTTTACACCCTTCTTTGGTAAGAATGAAGTGTTGAGTAATGTCTCTATCAATACCAGGCATATCGTCATACATCTAGGCAAATACTTTTGAATATTTTATTAATATTTTCTCAATTTCTTTCCTCTCTTCAAGGGTAATATCTTTCAAAATATACAGAATGCATGGTTCAGATTCCATGCCAAGGTTAAATAATTCAGTGCATATGGAATGAATGTCAAATATGCTAATGTTTTAATCAATGCAATGCATACTACCATTAAGAAAGACATCAAATAAGTAAGCAAAATCATATTTCATTACATTAACTTTAAAGTTCATTACATTATCTTTTTACATCATCAAGTGGGGAAGGAATTTCCAAGTCATTAGAATGTATTCAAAGGTAGAAGGGCATTGCTCATCTTCACTAGAATCATTAGGCTCAAGAATGAGATTTGAGGGTTTGTCATCTGGGTTATCTTAGGTTTCTTGTATGGCTTGGATTGATATTTCAACAAAGTCTTCTAGTAGATTGGAGGCATGTTTTGATAGTTTGGGAGAGGATTAGTCTTGATACTTGGTAATTTTTCAAGGTCATCAATTTTTCCAAAATCAATGAGGTCTTGGATTGCATTTTTTAGGGTTCTACATATATCAATTGTGTGGCTAGGCATCTGATGAAAGTGGCAGAACAAGTTTTGGTTCATTTGAGGTGGTAGTGGGTTTAGAAGGGGCCTAGGCTCTTATGGCTATAAGAGGTTCTTTTATTAAAGCCTTTAGAATACTTTGACTAGTGGGAGGTTAAAGTTTAAGAATTTTCTTGGTGGTCTAATGGTATTGATAGATGGTGAGTTATGGGTGTTGGGTTGGATCATGTTTATTTCTATAGTTCGGGTAAAGGTGTTTTGGGTGTTTAGTTGGGTATTGTAGCAAAAAGTGTTTCTAGCTTGCTAAAGTTCCTCATCCTTAATTCTAATCCCAACTTGATGGAGAGCTCTGAAGTCAGGATAATGAGCAAAGATCATCTATTTTCTAAAGTGTGGTAGTGCCCCTTTGATTATCAACTCTATTGTTCACCCTCAAGAGGATGGTTTCTCATCTTAACTGCCTTTCCCCGCCATCTAGTGACATAATTAGAGAAAGCTTCACTGAGTTTCTACCTTATGGTCTTAAGGTCCCTTCGAGAGATGTCTAACTGAGTGTTGTATTCATACTACTTGATAAACTTCTAAGTTAGTAGTAGCCAATTATTTTTTATTTCATCTTCAAGGTCAAAGAACCATGCCCTTTATCCTTCCTATAGTGATGTGAAGAAGAATCAAACAATTTGTGATTCTATAAGCTTTATGGCAGCCATAAAGGTAGCATATTTCCTTAAATGGACCCTCGAACCTCCTATTCCATCAAACTTAACAAAGTTTGATAACTTAAAATCATTTAGAAGTAGCTCATCATTGAACAACACTAGGTCAATGAAGCTTTTGGAGCCATGAGCTCCCTTGTCTTTGAAGGAAAATTCCAACTAAGCCATCATATTGGCTAATAGTTTGACCTCCCCTATCAATTCATGCTTGGTCATGTCAATAACTTTTGCAGCTTTTGGTGCATTTCTGAGATCTTTGTAGTAGTCATTGTCATCATCAGCTTGAACTGGAGTGCAGGGAATTCCCTTTGCCTTCTCTACATTCGGGTGAACAAGTGCAAATACTTTATTTAGTGGTGTTCTATTCCCATCTTGGGCACTTTTGGCTTTGATTTGGGCTTAGAGGATTTCAGCTATGGTGCCATCAACGAGCAACTTTTGGATCCCCTCTTTTAGCTTATCTTCAAATTGCTGACACAAGGTATCTTATTAGTCGCTCATGCTTGAATGTAGTATTCCTATGCATTTATTAAGGTTAGCTAAATGAATGATGCATGACATATGCCTATAAAAGAAAAGGGTGAGCATGTATGCATAGAGTGGATGTAAGAAATCCTATAATGGAAAAATGATTATTCCTACAAGAAACAGTGGTTAGTATGTGTTATCTATATGTATGTGATGTATGCATGATTAAAGCTGACTAGTTTTCCTACACAGTGAACAAACCAATCATAATAAGCTCTTGCTTCCAACCTTATTTCTCCATGAGGTCATTCAGTCTCTTTCCTAGGTGGGTTTTGAACCTATGGTCATCAGAGGACAATGGTTTTGTTCTCAAAACTAGGTTGTTTCAATTTATGTTGTTCAGAACCAAAGGGTAAACTAAGGAACAATACTCAAATGTGCTTGAGGTAATCACATGATGTCAATGTCAGGGTTAATTATTGGGCTTCAAATGATGTCCAAAGCCCGTATGTGCTCGTATGCATAGGACCAAGGTCAATCAAAGGGAGTCCGAGTTCTTACCCCCACATCGATATTCGATATGCTTATCATGAGTCATGAAAGTATCGTTTAATAGTTTACAGTTTGATTTTTTTGACATAAAGGTCCATAATCTAGTTCGGTTCCTAACCCATTCATTTGATCTAATAAGGATAAATGGATGACATCTTGTAGGTTCTGTCATCGAGGGATGTCGTTATTTGTTAATTCGCATAGACTATTCAAGCTGAGGTACATGATTCTCATCATTCCTCATGCTTCAGGCTGACACAAAGTATATGAGAATCACGTGGTCCTAAGTGTAAATTTTCTATGAAAATTGACATTATAATGTCATTCAATGATATACATTAGGAGGGTTATGTCATTTATGAGTATCAGGTCAAACAGACAACATTAGGACAAGGATAGCATGCATAGTTTGGTGGAATCCTAGTGGATGTTGCTACTAGTTTATTTATATGAGCTAAGTCAGGGTGAAAGGCTAAGGGTTCCTTTAGCAAGAATGCCCCTATATAACTAGGGTTATGAACTCCGGTTAGTCAGTCTAGCATTCTTTTGATAACTCAGTCACCCCCTTTAAAGACTTAGGCTACATACTCTTGTCTGATGAGTCCGGCTAATGCACAAGTAAAGACTAAAGGTGATAATACCATATCTTTATCGCCCTATGACTTAAGTGTAACTATAGTGGTGATGTCATTTAGTATTATCAAGGCTTTTAGGGACAAGCAGTGCACGTGTGATGTGTAGTGCAAATGCAGTGGTGAGGGGCTCTATATGATTAAGTATAGCATAATGAGAAATAGTCATTTTTGAGTTATCCCTCTTACTTAGAAGTCCCCAATGGAGTCACCACTATGAGCGACCTTCCTCTTTTTTTTATTTTTTTTTATTTTTTTGTTTCCAAGGGATATGGTAACTTTACTGAATAAGGACAAGTGATTGGTCTTGGGGGGATAAGACGCTTTTGATTTTGTGGAGTCACCGCCCAATTTTTAGAAAATAGGGAAAAGAAAGGGACAACATTAGGTCACTTAGTGAGTATTGTCCCCAATAGAGATTTTTGAGTTTAGGAGATCACATCTACTTTTTTACTATTTCTTATTATATGATATTTGATGTATAGCTACCATAACACCCTAGTTTCAGTGATAACAATTTATATAGCATTCATACAGAAAATCAGATAGTATAAGATAATAAAGCTGAAAATTTTATTACATCGCTTTCCTGATAAAATACATATGAAAAGAAAATGATTACGGAAAAGTAAATCTAATATGATTGATATGCAAGGATAACACGATTATTTACACAGCTTATTTGATGAATGATAGGATGATCATGCCTGTAGTGATTATTTATGCTATGACGATGAATAATAATAATATAAAGAATGCATGAGGTCATCACCAAACTGAGAGCATGATGACTCTATTCCATGACATGAACTTTTTCGCATTATTGATATTTACGATGTGATTTCATGATTTCATAAATAGATGATGCAGAGTGATTATGTAAAATGAGCACAATAATGCATATATTATTCACATAGCATGCAAGATTACCAATCTCATCACATAAGCATAACAGTATTCCCAAATGCTGGTGATAGTAAAATAAAATGTACTGCAGTAAAGTAAACATGATAAAATGATTGTGTGGTCCTTGGACTCGACTCAGCTTATGTGAACTTTGAAGCTCTAGCTTCAAGAGATTATCAAGCTTTCCTCATCAAGAGGTTCAAAATGATATTAGAATAATACTAGATTGTATACTTTTAAAGCATGCTTTAAAAAAGATGAGGCTGGGTTTGGTGGGAAAAGGGTTTTGACAACCTAAAGGAAAGGCTATGGGAGAGCAAAAACTATATAGGAAAGGGTTTTATACACCTTCGATCAGACTGACTCTTGAGTTTGTGTGTCTTCACTTGCTTCCCCCCACCAAAATGGGGTGTAAAAGGGTTCATTTATAAGAAAAAATGTGTAGAATGGGGTGGTGTAGGCGTGGTCATGTGCGTGTGAGTGTATTTTTGCATATGGCCATGCCAAATGCGCGTGACCATGCATAGTGTGTGCGTTTTCATGCGCTCTTCTCGAGTTTTATGCACGCTATTATAAGGGTTGGTTGCTGAGGTTTTTATTCCTTCTAGACGCATTTTTAGAGTTTGTTTTGCTAGCACATGATACCTAAGGGTGTTTATGCGCACTTCTGCGAGATACGCGCTGATACTCGGATTGTGTTGGACCATTATGGGACCACTTTTAAAGGTTTTAGAGCCCTCCGGACCTGTTTCTGAAGTCCATTTTATCAAAATCAAATTTCATTTTTTCACAAAGTTGGGTCTCAATCTAACGGAATACGCACTGGCCCGAAAAGCTAAGTATTTTGAGAGGAGTTTCCTTAAAATAAACCTCATGTTGTTTCAATAATTTGTATTTCTAAAGGTCAGAGCACAACTTAATGACCCAGTGATCAATTTTGCACACTAATGGGGTCGATTGGGTATTTTAAGGTTGCACACTTTAAAGGTATTACGAACGAGCAAACTCTAGTAATCTCTTGGATTCGTTTCATCATTGGACCTTTTTAGGGACAGTCAAATTTGAGGTATGACAACAATCTTTATGATAAAATGATAAACTTTATAGTAAAGATACAAATTCTATAGCAAAAATAGAGACTTTATGATGAAAATATGAGCTTTATAGCAAAATGTTGACTTTATGATGAAAATATAAAATTTCATAATAAAAACATAAACGTTTTAATGAAAATGCAAGTGTTTTATGCTAAAGATGTGAATTTTATACTAAGAATATAAACTTTATGAACTTTATACTAAAAATGTAAGCTTTATGATAAAAATGTAAAATTTATGCTAAAAATGTAAACTTTATACCCTTAACATTATGTTAAATAAGTTTATTATCAAGAGTTGATAATATGAAAATAGAATCATTTAGTGCATAAGCTATAAAATGTTCATAGTCGTTGGATTAATATATGGGTAGTATTAATCTGTAGACTATCACCTCTATTTTATTTTCATGATCGGTATATGATATCAATAGTGGGAGAAAGTAAGTCTTATGCTACTTGATATGAGATATTAGAATAGATATGTGGAAACTCATGTGAAAGGTGAATCGAACTATGATGTAAGATATGAAAATCCACTTTTGTCAATAATCACTTTCTTAGACATAATGGTGCATATGGTCTTTTAACCTGAGGTGACACAGTCATCCATATATAATTGGTTAGAGTTTATTACCACTTACATACATGTGCTGGTCAATTTTGGGTATATGGCATATGGTGACTATAGTTGGTTATATATAAGGATAAGTAAAGGACCAAGATGAAATTCATTGCTTAGAGTGTACCGAGATAAGATCCTATGTTATCTAAGTTGTTATCGATTAATAAGTATATGTCCATGTCAAACTTGACTTACCCGAAAAGAGTTTCAATGCTATAAAGGAATTTCTAGTAGAAGTTATGTTTAATTGAGAATTCGATTGAAGATGATGTCTTATGATTAAGGCAATTAAAGTTTGACTTGACCATGACTTTAGCCAATATCAGGATCTTATAATGAAGAGACATCAAGTGCACAATAATTATGTTTTATGGTTCTTAAGAATTCATTTCCAATTAGATAGTCGTGGCATTTATACTAAGGGCCACTCATGATTTATGGCCACTCATGATTTATGGCAACTCAATGTGATTAGTTGAGGTTTTCAAATTTAGCTTGAAAATAGTTTCCTAAAATATTAAGAGTTAATATTATTACCCATTGCCATTTGGACTTGAATCTAGTAAGTCAGCAACACAAGAGTTGCACTGACAATGACAATTATTAATTGAAGTGTTTAATTAATTAATTAATTAAATTTGCACTTGCGCGAGGGTCTAGCATATCCCAAAATCTAATTCAAAGTTTAGGACTACTAATGATATATTTAAATGTTAATTTGGACTTAATTTAATATGTAATATCAAGCTCAAGGACTAAATTGATATTTGCCTCTAATATTAGTTTGGATATGGGCCATAAGATGGACTATAGAGATATAGCTTAATGGATGGTAAATTGGGTTGGATATCAATATGTATTAGAGAGATGAGCCTTATCTAAGTGTTATCTAATGTCTATATGTCCAATTAAAAGGTATTGTAGAGATAAGCCTAATTAAGAGTTAAATTAGCCTAATTAATTAAATTTCACTCGCCAAAGGGGATGTCATTTAAGTAAGCGCATATGATGGTCATGCTTACATAGCGACCACCTAGGTATACACTTTCTATGTAATATGATTGCATGCATGAAACCATAGCAAGGTGTCATAAGCATGCACCTTTAGTTAGTAGACAATCTTTACATGAATAAGTTTACTTATTTTACACTTAAAGTAAAAAGTAAATAGATAATCTCTACATACATGAGATAGTTTATGTTTCACCCAAGTCTTAGTGAGTGAAGGATCTCTATACATCCAAATTAGTCTTTCACATATACACTAAATTAGTGGAAGTTTCTTAACTAGAGACACTTAATGCAAGAGGTAAAACAAGAGAGAGTCTTTCACATATACACTAAATTAGTGGAAGTTTTCTTGACTAGAGACACTTAACACAAGAGGTAAAATAAGAGAGAGTTCTTAAGAGTTAAGCCTTCTTCTTCTTCTTCTTCTTCTTCTTCTTCTTCTTCTTCTGCTTCTTCTTCTTCTTCTTCTTCTCTTCTTCTTCTTCTTCTTCTTCTTCTTCTTCTTCTTCTTCTTCTTCTTCTTCTTCTTCTTCTTCTTCTTCTTCTTCTTCTTCTTCTTCTTCTTCTTCTCTTCTTCTTTCTTCTTTTCTTCTTCTTCTTCTTCTTCTTCTTCTTCTTCTTCTTCTTCTTCTTCTTCTTCTTCTTCTTCTTCTTCTTCTTCTTCTTCTTCTTCTTCTTCTTCTTCTTCTTCTTCTTCTTCTTCTTCTTCTTCTTCTTCTTCTTCTTCTTCTTCTTCTTCTTCTTCTTCTTCTTCTTCTTCTTCTTCTTCTTCTTCTTCTTCTTCTTCTTCTTCTTCTTCTTCTTCTTTTTTCTTCTTCTTCTTCTTCTTTATTGTTTTTAAGTATAATGAGTGCGTGAGTGAAATATAAGAGTTGTGTTTCATACATTAGCCTATAGTCATCATCCGAGGTTAGTGTTGTGTAAGACTTGTGAAACTTAAAAGCTACATTCATCCATCCAATAAAGGCAACAAGTCCTACATTGTTCAAGTTGAAGAAGAAGTTCTAGCAAGTTTTTGGGTCATCAAAGGAGGAACTTATAGGTAGAACTCCATTATAGGCTTGAAAACATTTTAATGCTTCTCATGTATTTCGAGCTAGACTTGGTGTTAGTGTTATGCCCTAGGCTAATTATATAATGGTCATACTTTGACATTGTCATATTTTTTATTATTATTAACTAATTCTAGTATTATCCTTGTTAGTTAATTCTACTAAGATCATAAAAAATGTGACATGATAGTAAAACTCTTAAATAATACTTGAATTCTAATATAAATATCCCTAGTCAATTGTTGTTATGGGAACAATAATGAATAAAGACTAGTATGCGGTTGACTAATGATTAAGTTTTATTAATAATGTATATGAGATATTAAGTCAAACTTATAGGTACATATTTAAAGAAATGATGTACTGGATTGACCCACTATAAGAATACCACATGGATTATTGTCATAGGTAATTTTCATCATAGTAGTATTATTTGAGTCCTCTATGATCACCATGGTTTCTTGCATGATGAGTTCTATATTTTAACGCATCCTTACACCATCTTTAACCAGGTGATAAAACAAGTTGTGATTGTATATAGAATGAGTTATGTGAGGAATGTGAGTGATTAAGATGAAATTTGTCCCTCAGTTATTTTGAGAAGATATATGTTGGGCCCCTCAATGAGTTAGATTGAAGAGAAATGCATGGCCATGCTAGAATGATAAAGAGTTATCATTATTAGTCTACATGGGATCGAGAAACAATATGATTGAACAATAAAAGGATGAAATATTCCACGCCTTATGTTCAATTAAGATATCATATGACAAAAGGACTATAGTACATGTTGTGTATTAGGTTATGTCGGATTATCGGCCTTCATATAACTTAGGTAGTTATAATGTCTTGCTAAAGACCAATTATGACTTGTGGGCTAAAATGGGAATTTTAGGCCCATTACCAACGTTGTGTGAACCTACAAGGTTGCACATTTAGAACAAGCCCAAAGTAAACTTGGGTTAATAAGCCCAATAATTATCTTTATATAAGATTTTATATATATATATATATATATATATATATATATATATATATATATATATATATATATATGTGTGTGTGTGTGTGTGTGTGTGTGTGTGTGTGTGTGTGTGTGTGTGTGTGTGTGTGTGTGTGGATGTATGTATGTATGTATGTATGTATGTATATCTATGTATTAGGCTATGTCAGATTATCAGCCTTCACATAACTTAGGTAGTGATAATGTCTTGCTAGAGACCAATTATGACTTGTGGGCTAAAATAGGAATTTTAGGCCCATTGCCAACGTTGTGTTTACCTACATGGTCGCACACTTAGAACAAGCTCAAAGCAAACTTAGGTTAATAAGCCTAATAATTATCTCTACGTAAGATTAAATAAATAAGTTTATTTATTTATTTAAGTGTGTACTATAGTCCTTTTGTCACATGATATTTTAATTGAACATAAGGCATGAAACATGTCATCCTCATATTGTTCAATCATATTATTTCTCAATCCCAAGTAGACTGATACCGATAACTCTTTATCATTCTAGTATGGCCATTCATTTCTCTTTAATCTAACTCATTAAGGGGCCTAACAAATATCTTCTCAAAATAACTGAGGGACAAATTCCATCTTAATCACTCACATTCCTCACACAACTCATTTTTTATCCAATCATAACCTATTTTATCACTTGGTTAAAGATGGTATATGGATGTGTTAAAATATAGAACTTATCATACAAGAAACCATGGTGATCTTATGTTAGTGGACTCAAATAATACTATTGTGATGAGAATTACCTATGATAATAATTTGTGTAGTATTCTTATAGTGGGTCGATACAATACATTATTTCTTTAAAAATATTTCTTTAAATATATATATATATATATATATATATATATATTCATTTATTTATTTATATTAGTATTTATTGATTTATTTCCTAATTTATTTAACATAAGAGTTATCTAAATAAATAAAAAATGATTCTAATTTGGAATTGGAATCAAAGTAGAAAAGGAAGTCTAATCTTACCAAACTGTTTTGGTAAGAAAAACACTAGATAGGATGTATATATAAACATCTTATTCTTTAGGGTTAGCTATGCTAATATTTTCTCCTTCTTCTTCTTCTACCTCTTTTGTGAAAAGAAAACACATAGAGAGAAATTGTGTTGTAAGACAAAAAGGTGCTAGCACACTAACATCGTTTTGGATCACCTTGTTCTTGTGGATACCATAGAGGGCGTGACTTTTTTGTGGCATCTCAATCTGAAAAGACCTACACAAAAAGCTTGAGCTAGAGTGTCACTGGAGTGAAACCCATCTTTTCCTTCCAATTGTCTTGCCATTAGATTGTCTTAGTGAGTTTTGGAAACCCTCTTAATCAATCCACTTGAATTATGTGGATCTAAATTTAGAGTTTTCGTAGTTAAAAGTTTTATTTTCTGCTATGTTTTACATCATAAAACCCAACAGTTAGCAATCCTTCACTAGTCCTACACTAATCCATTTCCTAATATAGGTATTTCGCCTTTTATGTTAGGTTGTGATATATAAAGTTTTCTTCATTTCTAAATTTTTATGATAGACAATGTAATTATTACCATTTATGATAAAATATACTATATATGTATATAAAAAAAAAGAAACAAATGTATTATATAAAAGTTTTTCATATAGTTTGCTAAAACAACACTACTATTTATCTTACAATATGAAATTGATTTTGTCTAATTAAAAAACAAAGAATATAAAAATTTAAAGTAGAATAAATGATTCTTCTACCTACAAGAAAAAAAAATTAATGAAAAATATTATTTAAAGTAACATATGATTTCCATGTTGTGGTGCTGAGTTTTGTGGAAGACTTGAAAGTGGATCCCCAAAAGGATTCAAAGGTGTTTGATGTATTTGTGTTTGAGGATATTGAGATTGATGTTCATGAGGTACCATCATCAAAGGTAATTGTTGTTGTTGTTGTTGTTGTTGAAGGTATTGTTGTTGTTGTTGGGCCATCACTGCCATTTGCACGCCTACTGGAGGTGTTATATTATTAGACATTATAAATGGATCTTGCTGTTCAAATGGATTTTGGACGGCCATGCCACTATGACCGTACCCTGCATTTTGTAATTGTATTTGTCTTCTAGCAGTGTCATCCTCATACAAGCTATCAAGCAGCAGCCGATCAAACCCACCAGCCTGGCAAAAAAATATATAACATAGAAAATTATGATGATGAAACTTTAACTAAATGCAAACGTAACATATTTATTTTTGCATTTTACTTTGTTATAGGTTAGAAATCTGTTTATTTTAACTATTTATAGCTAATAACTAGTAAAAATAAACCATTTGATAAAATTGTATTAGCTGTTGTTGTAGTATATGAAATGAACACTAAGTATAATTTATTATTATATATAATTTTGTACTTTTTTTTATAATTTTTATGTAAAATAGTATATAGTAACATATAATAATTTAGCATTATTAATTTATCTATTACAAGAATTACAAATAAAAAGTATTTAAAAATTAACTTTATAATATAAATCTTAGTAATACAATTTTAAAAAAAAAAGTATAAATATAAATGTGATAATTATCTAATTGCTAATTATTATTTAAAATAATATTTGTTTTATTTGAATTTTAATAATTAATTAATGCATTTAATTTGAAAATTTTATTTGTTATCAGTAATATTTAATAGTAATATAGTTCAAATAAAAAATAAATCAAATTAGCTATCAGTTACTGAAAAAACACTAAAAAATAAGTTAATTAATCGAAATCTTTTTATCAGCTAGTTAGATGAACAAAACATCCTTTTAGAATAATTTTAAAATGCCACCATTAATTTTTAAGTTTAATAGTAAACTTATGATATCAAGCTAAACTAAAAATTTATGATACCAAGATAAATTAATAAATTTTCACATTATTTAATGCTTAATTTTGTCATATCTTTTTACCAATCATCATGCATTAAATATTAATAAGAAGCACTAACCAATTTGCTTTCTACAATATGACTAGTGTTATTGCTTGGCGTGGTTACAAGTGCAAGCTCCCATCCTGTTGCACTCAGCTCACCAAGTTCACTTAAAGGGCGATTTGATGAAGATACATAACTATCAGCTGCATGAATTTATTCTAAGAATAGTCACCAATAATGTGTATAAAAATTAATTATATAGTAAAAGAATCACGAACAAAATTGAAATTAAACTCAATAACATAACCATAAAAAAACACCAATATATGCAAAATAAAATGATTTAAACATTTGGTCATCCTTTCCTTATAGAGTTTAAGTTACCATTGATCCATGCTCTAATTATAGAGTAAAATATAATTCTCATTTCTACTATATCTTTTAACAATGTTGTAATTAGAATAAAAACTAGTGTATATTGAAATTTTACTATTTTATTAAATATAAAAGATTGTAAATTAAATGCTTTAACTTACTAGGTGGAACGATCGCAAGAGCCAGTGCATTATTTTGCTCTAATTCTATGGCTTTTGGATTTATTTCATTTAGGCCCTGTGATAAAGATGATATAGAAATTAATGAGACCTTAAAAAAAATCTTAAAGTAATTAAGATATAAAATATATTATACATTTATATAAGTCTTACAAGCAGATCTCCATCATTATTAGTAGAAATTAGAGGTGGAGTTTCCTCTAATTCATCCTTAGTTTGAGCCTCTTCCATTGTGTTTGTTGATGTTTCATTATCATCAATATGGTCAACCTCTTTTTTAACTTCTAAAGGCTCTTCGATTTTTTCAGACAGTGATTCTTCTCTCTCCCTATATTCCTGTCATTGAATCAACATATTATTATAAACTAAATTATATAAATTATCTATGAATTATAAATAATTATAAATTTTAAAATTTTATTTTACTATGGTTAAAGCACATAAACACATTTCGAAGCAATACTTTTTTAAGATGAAGATGAGAAAAATTATTAGTAATAATTTAGTTTATATGTTACAAGTGATCTTAGGTTTTAAGCAATTTTAAATTATATCATAATTCACAGAAATAAAATATTTCCACAAAGTTCCTTACATATTAAAGCTAATTTATAAATCAAATTCTCACCAATCTTTTTTGAACAGAACCTGCTTGTGGTGCTTCTTTAATATATTCTTCCATTGTTGAAAGAAAGGATGGAGGTGGCTGTGTAATTCCATATGAAGTTTGTAAGAATTCTAAAGATTTACAATATTTATAATTACTCAGACACAGAGAGAGAGAGAGAGAGAGAGAGGGAGGGAAAGAGAAAACCTGTCTTAGTGTTGGAAATTGAAAGTTCCTAGCAAGATCCAAACCCTTACAATATTCATAAAATTCAGCAAGAGTTTCAGCCTGACCAATAAAACGTTAATGTAGTGTTAAATGAATAAATAAAAGTAACATATTAATGAAAATGAGGTATTGATATTGACATGAAAAATTCATTACTACACCTACTGTATGAAATAATTGAGAATTCTATAGTTGCAAAACCTGTTGGCCAGCTCGTTTGTATATGTTTAGTGCTTTTACTGCATCATGCCTTGACATATCAAAAAACTGAAATAATTTTTAAAACTTTTCATTATGATTACGTACCAGAATCCATCCACATAAATTGAGAGATAGTTGAGAGATTATTATTACCATGTCCACAAGATTGATAATCCCATCATTGATTGCACAATATATTTTGAAACTCTCTTTTAAGATCTACATAAAAATTAATTAAACGTTAGTAAATAAGAATATTAATAATGTCCTTATATGATAATTTTATGTTAAGTGATAAATTCACATAATCATATATTTCTGTTAATAAAAATTCAAGTTTGCATTACTTAAATTATTGTATTTCTCATTTAGTTAGCTATTTGTGGCATCTAATTAATGCAAATATAGCAATTACCGTACATAGTAGTAAAACATATATTACAAATTTTATGCAATAATAAACCAAATTCATATCGACATAAGAATTGAATTTGTTGACTTTTATTTTATTTTGAAATGAAATAAATAAATGTCAATGTAATGTGTTTTTCTTTTTGGTTTGTTTAAATTAAGAGAAAATGTAAAAAAAAAAAAATTCATATGGCACTGCAAAATTAAAATTGTGAGCATACCATGTGTTTGAAGTACACTGATTATCTGAAATTATAATTTTTAACCTTTTTCAAATAATTTATTGTAAACTTGGGATCTAGTTTTGTTAATTTAAATTTAAAAAACTTGAGAATTAAAAAAATAACTAAATACAAGCTTGAGAATCATTGGGAAACATGAAGAATTAGTGTTACAAATGAAAAAGGGGTATATAATCACCTCAAAAAGGATTGTTTAAAGGGTAGAAAAAGGATGAGAATACTATTTTCTCTTGCTTAGTATAGTGGAGGTTTTATTTTAGAGTACATGAAACCCACCTATGGTAAGGTGGAGAAATTAAAATCTCTATCTAGAACCATTTAGTGATATAAATTGACTTTAAGTTAAATTATAAGACTTGGCAAATAAGTTTTCTTAGAGGTAAGTCTTAAAAATTAATAAATACAAGAGTCATATATGGTCCAAAGAGAAAGTTAATTAAAAAAAGAAAAGACAATTTATAATTTGCAAGTATGACCGTTGGCTTATATTTTTTAAGTTGGATACAACACTAAATGGTTTTGATGTTAAAATAACATTGATGAAGCCTTTGAAAAAGGCAATTTTAAATTTTTTTATATTTTCTAAAGGAGTAAAGAAGGTTTTGAAGAAATTGACATAAATTTCAACTAAGATATAATTAAAAAAAATATTTAAGTTTAAAGTTCCCTTATTTGCACGGGTTAGAGTTTCACTCTGGCATAATAATTTAGGGCCCCTTTTGTCTAGGGATTTTTCTTTTAATATTTTATTCTTTTGTTCAACCTTTCTCTCTCTTTTGCATCATTCTCATCTTGATATTGTGCAATCCTCTAATTGTTTTTCTTTACTTTTGTTTTTCTTTTATCTTTATATAGCAGTTTTGAGTCATTTTTGGGTTAGGTTTTCTTTTTGAAACTCCACTTGTAATTAAATTTTTTTTTTTTTGCAGCAGCTACTGGATACAAAACACGTCCACCAAACAACAACCTATAAACCTCGAAGGACAATCTGTGCAAAACCCCAAAACTTCCATGTTAAATATTTGCGCACCTCAATTTGAAGTTTTGTATTTAGAAATCAATTAGAACAACTCTCATAATAAAACTAACTCATTGTGTGGGGTAGTAACTTTATGGTCTGATAAATTGTTTAGCTTATACCCTAATGGAAACTATGACATGTGTGTAAAAGCCAAAAAAGTGACTGATTTGCAGGGTATGGGAAAATTTTATTTCTCTTTTCCTTTACTGATAAGAGAGATATGAATTGGATTCTCTTGAATGAGCCATGGTTCTTTGACAATCACATTTTCCTATTGCATCATGTACTTGAAAATGGAATAACCATCCATAGTACGGTTCTTAATAATTGCACTATGGGTATGGACCTATGATCTTCCACTTTATTTGATGAATGAAAACACTAAAAATATGATAGCTAGTAAATTTGATGCTTTTATCTTAGTGGACCAATATGATATGGGCATTGGTGGGAGATTTACTTAGTTTAAGGCTAAGGAAAATGTGAAAGAACCAATACTTCATGGTTTTACTGTATATTTCAAAGGTGAAAAAGTATGGATTCTATGTAATTATGAAGCTTTACCCCTTTTTTACTTCCATTATGGTCATATGGGACATATAGTTAAATATTAAATAGATTTTAAGGGAGAACCAGAAAATGCAATGGGGCAATATAGCTATAGAGTGTGGTTAAAGGCTTCATTAATGAATAGGAGCAACGACATTCATAAAGGCCACTTTTATAAGAATAAGGCATTATTCTTAAAAAAAGTCATAATAACACAACTCAACTTCCAAAATTGACATTACATGTCATAAATCAAACGTAATATAGTTCAAGTAAAAAACTTGAATCAATGGACACTTGACCATAAAACCCTTTCAATATCACTTCGTAACATTCAAATTCAACCTCATCAACCATCCCTTAAGATTTCTCCAAGTGATCATAGTTAGACAGATAATATACAAAATATGCACAACCTAAACATAACCTACCTGATTAAAGAACCCATCTCAATCCTCATCTACCAATAATTTAAACTACACAACCATAAAAACATAGCTTATAAGAAACAACTCAGCACCTAAAAGAAATAAAATAGGCATCCACACACTAAAAAAAATTGAACATAAACCCAAACAATATAACCCACCTGAAATCTTGGAGAATAATAAATCAATAATCTAGAACCCAAACTAAAGCACTTATACAGTGGTTAACCCAAATCCCTATCATTCTTTTGAGACCCTAGATGTTCAATTAAGTGAAAAATAAAAAGCAAACACAAATGTGAGCTCTTCTAAGAAAAAGGAGGAGAAAGTAAGGATCTAATAAGATATGGATTTAAAACCATTCAAAGTTGCTTATGATTATCTACCAACAGTGTAGGTTGTAAAGATATCTTATCTATAATAATCAGTTGCATTAGTTAGAAATATTATGGGCTTAGGAACCCATAAATAATTCATGTGCTTCAAAAGATTATCCAACTTCAAACTCCTAACTTTTTGTTCTTAATGGAGACAAAATAAATGGATACCGATAATTAGTAAATAAACTAGAATTTTCAAAAAGTATTGAGGTTAGCTATTCTAGAGGAGATAGAGGTAGCAAAGGAGGCTTGGATCTTTTATAGAAATCTAATATATGGGTGACTCTTTTATCCAATTCTCTTTACCAGATTGATGTTTTGATTTAAGGCAGCTTTGGGAAATAAGAGTGGCACTTTACTGGTTCATACAAATGGCTAAAAAGTATTTGAAGAACATGTATAGGACTCATTACTCTTTGTAGGCTTAGGATATACACATCCTTAGGTTTATGGTGGTGATTTCAATGAAATCTTATTAAACTCAAAAAAATCAGTGGCAAACCAGAGGACACAACTAAAAAAAAGAACTTTCAAAAGGTTATTCATGATGTATCTCTAAAAGACTTAGGTTTTATGGGTTTTAAATATACATTTTCTAATGGAAAATCTAATGAAAACAATGTGCAAGAGAGAATTGTTAGATTTATTGTAAACCAAACTTGGACTAATCAATTCCTATATTATTGAGTCCATAATTTAGTAAGGAAATCCTCAAACTATTGCCCTATCCTTTTATAAAGAGAAATTAAAAAGTAAAGAAAAAAAAGACCCAAGTTATTTCATTCTAAATCAATATGGCTATAAGATGAGAGCTGTAAGTTGGTTGTAGAAGAAGCATAAGGAAGACTAATAAATATAACTCATGAATGTAGCTTTGAGGAGAAAATTAATAAGTGCAAGAGGGCACTAAAGAGTTAAAAGCCGAACCATTTTGGCAACGTGATAAAGAAAATCCAATAAAGATTTGAGTAGTTAGCACAAATGTAGAAATAGAGACTAGATATTAACAATGTTAATAGATATAAAGAAATTTAAAAGCGATTGGATATTCTTATGAAAAGTTAGGAGACTGTGTGGTTTTAAAGATCATGAATAACATGGATATGGGATGGTGACAAAAATACGAGGTTCTTTTACAGAAAAGCAAAAAGTAGAAGAAGGAGAAATTAGATTTCAAAGATCAAGAATTCGAATAGTGAATGGTGTGAAGAGGATGGAGTGATTACTTATATATTTCAAATATACTTTAAGGATTTATTCTCTTCAGTTAGTCATTGGACATAGATAGTGCCTTAGATGCTTTTGATAATATAATTACTAATCAAATGGAAGTTTCTCTCAATCAACATTTCACCACAGAAGACATCCTTTTGGCACTTTCTTAAATGCATCCAACTAAGGCCCTGGGTCCTAACAATATGCATGTCTTTTTCTTCTAAAAACTTTGGTATATTATGGGTGTTGATGTTTCTAGGTTAATTTTAGATATCTTGAATAATAGAGCATCTTTAGATAAATTCAATCATATTTTCATTGTTAATCCCAAGAGTTAGAGAACCATAAACTCCAAAATATCTTGGACCCATTAGTTTGTGTAATGTGGTTTTTAAAATTGTCATAGAAGTGGTAAAAAAGAGGCTAAAAAATGTTTACCCCACTTCATTCATGAAACACAATCAGCCTTTGTCCTTAGTAGATGAATTCTTGATAATACCTTATTATCCCTTAAAATATTCTATTTTATGAAATAAAAAAAAATAAATCTTTAAAGGTTTTTTTGCACTTAAGTTTGATATTAGTATATAAGGCATATAATAGAGTTAAGTGCATTTTTCTAAAAGACATAATGCATCGTATGGATTTTCCATTTAATTTTGCTAATTTGATATGTTACTATTGTTTCCTATTCAATCTTAGCCTATGGTTCTTAAGGTTTTGTTTTTTCTGTTCAAGATACCTATGCTAGGGCGATCCCCTTTCCCCTTATCTTTTTTTTACTATGTGAAAAAGTCTTTTCCAGTCTCATTCATAAGGAAGAATATGACAAGAGAATTCATGGGTATAAAATTTATCTATTAGCTCCCTTTATTTCTCACTTTTTTTTATAGGTAATATCATTATTTTTTGTAGAGCTAACCATTTAGAATTAAAGGCAATAGGAAACATTCTGAGATGTTATAAAAGAGCTTCATGGTAAAAACTTAATTTAAATAATATGAAATCTCCTATAGTGCAAATATGTAGGCCATTGCTAAAACATCATTGCAAAGTTGCTTAGGAGTAACATAGGTAAATAAACATACAAAATACCAAAGAGTTACTGACAACTATAAGTTGGTTGAAAAAGTTATTATTTCATAACATTTTGGTAGGATTCAAAAATAATTGGTTTATTGGAAAGATAGTCGTCTTCTTTTAATTGATAAAAAAAATGTTCTTATTAAAGTTATAGCTCAATTAATTCCAATTTATTCAATGAGTTATTTCAAGTTTCATGTCTAGGTATGTCGTGAGATTAATTCCATGCTTGCAAATTTTTTATGGGGCCAACAAAAAGACAAAAAAAAAAAAAGATTTCTTGGTGTGCATAGGATAAGCTGTGTGAAGCAAAGGCGAGGGCGGCATGGGGTTTCGTAATATTTAATCATTTAATAAAGCTATGGTTAGGAAGCAAAGGTGGAGACTAATCACCAGACTTAACTCTCTCTTAGCAAAGGTTCTCAAAGCTCGGCACTTTCCCATATCAACTTTTATAAAGGCCTCTGTGTGATACAACCTAAGTTACACTTGGAGGAGCATATGTAAAGAAAAAGGTCCACTTAAGATAGGTCTAAGATGACTGATTGGAGATAGTGAAAGCATAAGAATCTGGTAAGACCAATGGCTCCCTAACTGGCTAGATTTTTAGGTTCCAAACAAACCAAATGATTCAGATTTGCAATAGAAAGTCAGTTCCCTTATGTTAGAAGATAGATATTGATGAAATTATGGTTTTATCAGTAAGATTTTCCAATCCACAAATGCACAAGCAATATGTTCAATTCCTTTAAGTAAAAGGCATCTAAAAGATACTCTTATTTGGCATCATACTAAAAATGGGGTTTATAGTGTTAAATTAGCATATCATATAACATGTTCAATGGGGAAATTCTTGATGGATTAAAGTTTAAACCCTTCCTTTCCTTTTAATTATAAGTGGTTGTGGCATATGATTATTCCTCCTAAAGTAAAAAAAAAATTATTTATCTAATTCCAAATGGATTTTTGCCAGTTGGAATGGCACTATGTCGAAGAGGTTTAAGGGTGGACAACATATATTGTAGATGTGGTGAAGGGAAGGAACAATATAAGATGTGTTTCGAGATTATAGTTAGAGTTCTCTCTATTAGTATCTAAGTTACTTAAGAATTGATATTCAACACAAAGCATGAAAGGAAACCCTACTTTATTTGCTCCAACATTATCGTTTCATTCATTCCTTTAATGGATTCATCATTTTTATTATGCTGATATAAAGTCTATAGTGTACTTGAAATAATCTTTATAATAATAACAAAATTATTGATCATTAGAGTTGCTTTATTTAGGCTTTTAAACTTTAAACAGATTATCAAAATGCAAATGTTGGCTCTCAACAACCTGCCAATTGATAAATGAGTTTAAAGTGGAAGGCTTGTGATATTAGTTTCTTCAAGATTAACTATAATGCTACAATGCAATAGGATAAATCAATCGTTTAGGGTATAATGATTAAAAATGTTGAGGGAGACATCAGTATAGGAAAAAACATTAAATTCTAGTTGTCTCTCTCTCCAGTAATGGTAGTAATGGTAGAAGTGATGGCATATAGAGGAGTTTAGAATGCCTCCTTATTACACTTATAGAATGTCATTGTGGAAAGCAATTATTTTTCTTTAATTCATAAGCTTTATGGTTTGTGGGATAATCTTTCAAAGCTTGATCTCATTGTTAGTGACATTAACGATGTATGCTCTTTTTGTACTATTAGTTTTTTCATTGTTCTCCTCTAGAAGCTAGTAAAACTACTCACAGTTTAGCAGAATTTGCCATGCTTAAATGGATTATTCATAGCAAACTTGGATGGATAGCATTCCTCTGGTGATAGTTGATTGTGTTTTGTCTGATATTTTTTCTATGGAATGAAAGTTTACTAATGTTTTATTTCTCAAAAAAAGAAGGCTTCATAAACTTCTTCAAAAAAACACCTTTTAAAGCTTATTTATACTTGTTTCTATATTTTCTAAAGGAGTGTAGAATGTTTTTTTTTTAAAAAAAAAAAATTAATATTATGGTAGGGATACCATAATGCGATTTTGGTTGGATCAACTCAAGGAAATTAAAAATACCATATATTTGTACTTTTATTTTTATATAGTGAAATATTAGTATGTCTATGTGGATTTAAACAATTCAAAGTTGAATTATGTAATTTTCAAATACACTTATTGATCGTATTGAAATAGTAATTGTTTGCAACAAAACTCATATTAATCACAATTTTTCAATATAATAAATTAACAGAGTATAAGATTAGCAAAAATTAGCAAAACAGTAGCAATATATTTAATTTTGATAATAGAGAAAACCAAATATGTTGTTTTGTGGCAAAAATTAAAATCATTCATGTAAAGTTAAAAAGACATGAGATCACATGCTACTTAATTTTTGCCTTTTTCCCAAAAGTAATATAATAGGTTGTGCCAAAATAAATGCAAATATAGTTTTGAAATATGATATTGAATATGTATTGCTAATTTTTTTTTTTAAATATACACATACGCACACATTAACACTAAAAAAAAAACTAGATTGAGCTATGAATATTATACATACCAACGCCAATGCATATTGTACGAGATAATTACTATAAGCTGCTCCTTCAGGCTGCAAAAATTGTATCTCAAAATTTAAGATGAAAGGTGAGAGAGATTGAGCAGGAAAAAAATAATTATAAGCACATAATGCTTACGTTGCAACCAATTAGACGATAAAGAAGTTGTTGCAATGCAGGTAATTGTTCCAACAGTTCATCTCGATTTAAAAGTCTGGTTCTACTGTGTACCTATGACAATCGACAATATCCATAATAACATCATAAAAAAATAATAATAATTTTAAAATAATTTTTGTTATTAATCAATAAAATATACCTTCGTTGCCGTTGGTGATGATTTTGTTAAACGTTCAGCCTCAATATCATATTTCAAAACTCTAAAACACTCTAATCTTTCCTCAAGAAAAAGAGCATATGTTCTAACCCATGAAGAACAATCCCATGCTACACATAAAAAACAAGGATAATTTGATGTAATATTAATAGATTAATAAAAGTAATTTTCTAATAATAATCACTCCAATTTATGTACCTAATGGGCTTGAGTCATCTTTGAAATTGGATATTTGGAGAATATTTCCTCGATGTGCATAATTTAGAAGCTCCTCCCGGAAGGTTGGATCTCCTTCCCTCAATGTCCGATGAATGACTATCAATGTCTTTATTGCAACCTAATAAAATACTAAAATTTAAGAAATCAAGTTTCTTGTTTTACCGATGATGTTTTCATGTCATGGTAATTTAATTTCAAAAAAAAAAAAAAAAAAAAAAAAAAACTCATAATCACAAAATGACTACCATTATTAATATAAAAATTATTATGAAAACATTATTTTTCTATTTCTCATTCTTCTTCTTTTTTTCCTTGCTTTACTACTTTTAATTATTTTTATCCTTTTCATATAAAATTTATTTTTGGAGTTCTTACTTTTGATTAATAACTTTATATATTTTTAATAAAAAGAGTAGCATTTCTTTATTATATGAACATTGTTTCTCATCTGATTGTATAAAAATCATCGTTATGAAAAGAAAAAGATAATAATTTTTTCCTGAAATGGATCAAAACCTATCAAACTAAATCATATAATAAAAATATTAAATGGTAAAATTATAGTTGTACTAATCAAAAGTTTCGCATTTATTAAAATAGAATTTAACTAGTAATTTAGTATTTTATGATAACTAATTTTAAAAAGAAAGTCTAACAAAAACTCATAAAAACAAATAACCAGTAAAGTTTTAACCTCCTGAGATGAAAATAAAAAGTGATTTGATGCCTTCTATTTACAATTTAATCGCAGTTAACTTTGGAGGTTAATTAATTGCAATTGTATCTTAAAATGTATTCAAATTTATTTATGCGTAAAATGTTTGGAAATTTTTAAAACAAATTTGAAAACCAATATTATACAATTACTGAATAAATTTAGAAGAAACAAGAAATTACAATCCAATTTCGCGTTTTAGACAGTCTTCTGGCGAGTGCATGAATGCAATATGCCACATCTGCTCGAGGACGTATAACTGAAGTTGCAGAAAAGATCTCTGCATATTGCAAACAAATTTTTTTTTTTAAAAAAAAAAAGGATCAAAGACATAAATGAAACATTTTTTATTTACATTAAAATCTCAAAAAGAATTATTCAATTTAATTTATCAATGTCAATCCTAATTCATAGAACTTACTTCGAACATGACGCTCTTTTGGAGGACATTCTACATGATTTGTGGCCTTTACAATTGCAATGTCCAATTCCTTCATATTGAAAAATTAAATTTAAAAGCTATAAAGCCAACAACAAAAACAAGAAAAAAAATTGGGAGATTTGAAATTTTTGTGAAAAAAAAAAAGAAAAAAAAAATACCTTGAATTCGCTATTAACTTTTGCAAGTCCCACCTTTGTTGTATCTTTAAGTGCTCCATATGCTTTTCTAAAACTTGTAAATGTCCCCATTATTATTTCAGAAATACTTTCAGAACAAGGAAAAGGAACAGAAAATGAATAGGTAAATTCCTTTTGGTGGCTTGATCTGATAGAATGGGAAAGAAATGAGCTTTGATCCTTTCCTTGTCTCTTTGTTTGTTTTTCTAAAATTTTTGAGGTTGTTTAGTTCGCTCCAAAATATGCGCAACAACATCGGACTAGTAATATTAGTAATAAAAAAAATAAAAAAATTAATTTTATTACACAACATAACTAATTACTTGTTTTTACTAAAAGAGGATTTTGTAATAATTTCTTATACATTCATTTTAACTTTGATCAACACAATTTTTTTTTTATTTTGCATGTAAATTACAGTTCTTTGACTTTATGTCTTTTCATTCATCTACATAATATCTGGTTATTTTTTTTGTTAAGATCATGGGGGTCTATATATATATATATATATATATATATATATATATATATATATATATATATATTTTAATTATGATCAACACAATTATTTATTTTGCATGTGAATTACAGTGCTTCGACGTTATGTTTTTTTCATTCATCTACTTAAAATCTGGCCAATTTTAATTTACATGCAAAATAAATAATTGTGTTGATCATAATTACTATATATATATATATATATAGAAATTTTCTACGCCAACAAATTTTAAAAAGCTCTTGAGTGTCTAAAGATGGTGAATAAGAAAATATACAATGTTGACATTATTGCCTTAGTTTGATGCTATGGAGGCGAGGTCCTCAAATTAGTGAAGCTAAAACGAAAGAAATGGTACCATAGAAACTTAGATTTGAAAAATGAAGTCAATTTTTTATAATAATAAATACTTGTCCATTTATGCAAGTCCTTGATACGTTCTCTTTTAATTTTGAACACTATTTGCACCAAATCTTATTTCATGAGAAAGCCCATTACCAAAATTAATTAATTAGTTAATTAATTAATTAAGTTAGTAGTTATTGAGAGATAAAAGTTAATAAGAAGTATGAAATGTGGAAATGAGTAGTTATTAGAGAAGAGAAAGAGATAAAAGAGGCTCTCTAGGAATGAAGCCTAAAAACACAATCTCTGCACAGACTCAACATCACATACAACTTCGAAAACAATCAATTCTATTTTTTTTTTGTTTCTTTTTTCAATTTCAATGAACGATCCTATTTGTAAAACTTTCATTTGTATTTAATTCTTTGTTTATTCTCAATGCAATCTCTTCTTTATTTTCAAATGAGCATTTTTAGTGTTGAATTTAACTATTTCCCTATAGTTAATTCAAGAACCTGGTAGTTTCGGTCCTTTAACTATGTTCAATCATTTGGTTAGAAGTTAGAGTTTCTTGATTAGTGTACCTTACACACCTAGCACACTCGAATTTTTCACAATGAAAAGGATAAAGGCAAACAGATTTTGGCATGCTTGATGAGACTCTACTGAAAATGTCATGAATCAAGAGTTTTATGGAAAATGACAATACCTAGTTTCAAGACTAAGAGGAGGTGCCTACAGCAGTAGGACCAGAAGGTTCTATTCCCCATATGGTGGAGAACTTTGAGAAAACTATTTGAAATCATCCAATAAGAGAGCATGTTAATAACTTAGGTAATAATAATTTTCATGATTTTGTTTTAGTACTAATCTAATGTTGCTTGTAGATGAAGTGCAAAAGCAAAGCAAGAAGATAAACAAAAAAAGTCAATCTAAATTCTTTGAGGCAATTATCAACATGGTTGAATTGATAGGGAGCCAAGTAATTACTCAGAGCTAGCCAAGTCCCCCTACTCTAAGGCCTCTTGTAAAACAAACCTCTGAAGAATCTAAGGGAGTGCACCACCCAATAAGAAGCTCGGGAGGCACAACACCGAGGTGAGATAGGGAGAACCAATAAGAGAATCAATAGTTCTGCTAATTGTATGCTCTTGGGAATCAAGTCCAAATTGATGTAAAAGTTGTAAGGGAAGGAAAAAAATTAAGTTCATTAAGGAAACCCTAAAATGATCAAGTCAACCTTTATTCCATTCAGTTTATGGTATTACTAACCCTAATTTGCAATCTAAAGTTTATAATGCGTGTGTACTACCCAACAAGAGACTCAGGTGGCTTGGCACCATAGGGAACTAGAGGGAACCAACTAAAAATTAACAGTTCCACCAACTAGTGTAAATAATGTTAAAGGAAGTAAAGCTTAATCACAAAAGGAGGGTCTCTAAAGAAATGAAGAGGAAGAGAAAGCAATTTTTCACCAACATTTAGGTTAGAAAGTTAAAAGGTCTAGAGAAAGTAGAGGGGTCCTCGAATTAAGAATGTTTTGTAGAGTTCAAGCAATTCTAGTGAAACAATTTCAAAAAAGAGGATCAAGATTTATAGTTCCCTCAAAGGTGGCTCCATAAAATCAAATGCACATAGTTCAACAAAAGAAGTTCCCTCAGTCTCTTACTTAAACTCAAAAGAGGAGACTCTAAAGGTAAAGATCCTTATAGAGGAGATTTAGGGTAGAGAAAAGAAGTGAGAGAAAAGAGATTTGATGGGAATCTAGTATTGAAGGTGATCCTACCTATTGGTGCTACAAATAGAGAATATAAAAATTTTCCCTAACTAAGAGAGATATTTCAAAATTCATACATTTTGGAGGGCATCATATACTGCATAATAAGCTTGGATGGAGAATAACACACAAAGAGCATCAATGGACATTAATTTTCCAACTATGTGGGAAATAATGGAAAAATAAAAATTTTGATGTAAGGCCATCATCACAGCCATATAGGAAGAACTAATGCACAAGATGTAAAGTCGAATTGCGACTATTCAAAGAGTTCTTATAAATAGGCTCTAAGGCATATTGCATGTATATATTTTCTAGGTTTTTAATTAAATAAGGTTGGCCTATTGGCTACCATTGTTCATTTGTTTTTTTATTGTTGTATCAACCAATGTTGGCTAAAGAACTCTTGACAATTTCTTATCAATATTATTTAGAGAGCAACAAGTCTGGCGTGCCAAAGAGAATCAAAAGGAATTTAAAGAGATTCCAAAAAGTTGTATAGTACAATTTTCTCGAGGGTTCTCTTAAGTAAAGGATCTTTGCAAGGTTATCTTCAAAACAAAGATCTTTACAAGGATTCTCTCTATAGGCAAGGATCTCTGCAAGAGTCTCTTTAATACAATGAATTTTTACAAAGGTTCTCTCTATAAACAAGAGCTCTCTTCAAAGACAAGAACTCCCTCTTTATCAAGATTTATTATTAGCGTTAGAAAAGAAAATTTTTTGTGATTGATTCTAGAAGCAATAGAGACCAAACAATACATGCATATATATATATATATATATATATATATATATATATTCTCAGTCATTTATATACAGGGGGGCAATTGTTTGCACCAAATCTTAATTTTTGAGAAAACCCGTTATCAAAATTAATTAATTAGTCAATTAATTAATTAAATTTGTAGTTATTGAGAGATTGAAGTCAACAAGAAGTGGTAAATGTTGGAAGGACCAATTATCATAGAAGAGAAAGAGATAAAATAGGCTCTTTAAGAATGAAGCCTAAAAACACATAATCTCTATACAGACTCAACAACATAGACAACTTAGACAACAATCAACTTTATTTTTCTTGGTTTTTCTTTTCAATTTCAATGAACGATCTTGTTTATAAAACTTTCATTTGTATTCAATTCTCTATTTATTCTTAATACAATCTCATCTTTATTTTCAAATGAGCATTCTCAATGTTGAATTTAACTATTTCCCTATAGTTAATTCAAAAATCAATAGTTTAGGTCTCTTTCGTTTGGATAAAAGTTAGAAGTTTTTTATTGGTGTACTTTATACACCTGACATGCTCAAATTTTTCACAATAAAGGACCAAAGGCAAACAAACACAATATTAAATTCATTTATGAGAAAGAAGTCTAAGGTAGCCACGGTTCCTTAAACTGCATGTTCAAGTTTGAAACCAGTAGTTCATGGTTCCACCCAAGTAATTGAAATTGAAGCATTTGTTATCATGAGACCTATGAGTGGTACTTCTAGTCCCAAAATATAATTTTTATGCAATTGATGCAATCTCTACTGAAAATTATAGGGGCAATTATAAAATTTTTATGCACTCTCTCCTTATCGTAGTGAACGAGTTAAAATAAACGTGTATAATAATCAGTCTAAAGAAAATGTGTATAATGTCGGACAAATCGACTAGCAGAAAAGCCGTTGGGTGGCGCTTCGGAAACTGGCACAGCATCAAATCATTCAGTCTTCTTATTCTTCAAAAATCAAAACTCATATTTCAAAGTTCCAATTTGGAGCCAATTCAACCCTCAAATCAATAGCAAAATATGCTCACATTTCTATACAAATATATATACTGATACATAATCGTATGGTATTTCATAGTGCAGATATACAGCTCTCCAATTTTCAAGATCTTCTGTTTCATTTCTCAGGTACCCTTTTCTTTCGCATAATTAGATTTGAGTTCGGTCTTTAGTTCTTTTTCTTGCTCTGTTTACATGTTTTGTAATCTGATTTATGTTCCTACTTGTGGTGTGATCCAAGATTGGTCTCTCTCATTCACTTTTTTGGGTCAGTTGTTAAGAGATGTATGGCTGATCATTACAAATTTAATTTACAGATTAAAATGCGAGGTACTGGAAAGAAAGCAACGAAACAAGAATCAGGAAAACCTTGTTTCTCAAATTCAGAAAATGGGTCTATGCTAATTTCATCACTGAAGTTAAAAAGAAACAGAAAAATATCTCAGTGCAAAAGGGATAAACAAAAATTAAAATCTCAATTAAAAGCAATTGGTGGAAGTATCTCGAACAAGGGGATCAAGAATGGGTCTGCTACGAGTAGAAAAAGGATTAGCAAACAAGTCTTGCAAAAAGCACTTGATAAAAAGTCATCAAAGAAGCTGGCATCTTCTGAGAAAAGTGGCAAAAAATTATCAACTATTGCTTCTGAGGAGAATGGGAAAAAACCCAACAAGGATGTCAATGTCACAGTTAAAAAACTTAAGAAGAGGAAGAAGAATAAGAGTGGACAAAAGGAAAAGGTGGAACTTGATGAACCATCACGCTTGCAGAGGAGAACGAGGTATCTGATGATTAAAATGAAGCTGGAACAGAACCTTATTGATGCTTACTCTGGGGAAGGATGGAAAGGTCAAAGGTATGTAAAATTTCCTTTCAACACGTAGTTCTTCTGAAAATATAAATTGCCTCCTCGCTAAGTTCAGCCTTTTGAAGTCTCTGAAACAATTATCTGCAACTCTGAATTTTTATTTAAGAGATCTGTTCATTATAAATGGGAATTTACTAAAGAAGTTTTAGCCTTTCCCTTTTCTTATGCTTAAATTGTTAAGGTAGTGTTTTTTGACCATGTTGCAAATCTTAAAGCCATCTGAAATATTAAAAAGATGTTCTAACCAAATCTGGGTTCTAGAGATCCACTTCATCTTTTGTTGATGCTTCGAAGAATCATTACCTGTATGACAGGCTTAAGCTTTCAATAATAGAGTGTAATTTGTTAGTTACGGCTTCTTAAGTTTTGTTTCCAATGAAGCAAACTAGGTTAGCCATAATGAAGTTGTTTATCCTTATTCTTCCCTTTACTTAAATCATTAGGGGAGTGCTTTGACTACAGTACCACATTCAAAGCTGTCAGCAACATTATAAAGATGATCTAATCTAAGTTGTGTTCATGAAAGCAGCATCTTCTTTTGTTGATGGTCTCAAAAGCCACCGCATTAAATACAAGGGATTTACAACCACCTTTGATAGTGAAGTTAACTATATCAAAGCACCATATCAAAAAATTTCAAGTTGCAGTGTCTATTTTATATGAACAAGAGTGATTCACTAAATGTGTCAGAGATGATAGTTTACTGTAGCTTAATGCTGAATGCATGTTCCCACCCTGCTAATAATGGTAAAAGGACAGCATAGGTGACTTTAAGCTACGCTCAATATTACTTCCATTACAATTCCTACAAAGTTTACAAGATTTCAGGCAAAGGTTCTTACTTTATCTTAGCAAAAAAGTAAGTTCTGGAAACATGGAATAGCTGGAGGTCTAATCTCTAATCTGCTAGAGATCTTATAGCAGTCCATACTATGTAATAGTAATTGAATAACAATAAATGCAGTGGAAGTGTCATGCGTGCATATTGGATACAAGTTTAAGTGAGTATAACTTTGCCTCAGTCCGTTTATTCTTATTGATACTGTGTTGTGTTGCTTGCCACTCGTCTATATCAGCATATATCGTCCTCGTTTCAGATAGAAATTGGGAAGTATTCCATCTGCAGCTTAAGACAGTGTTCACCCAGAAGAAAATGTTGTCAAAAAATTCAATGAAAATAATTTGGAAATATTCACCATTTATTCGTCATTGCTTATTTGAGTGTGCATTTAGTTGAGCTTTTGCTCCAAATTTGCCTTTTTCTGCTTTTACAACTTTTATTTTATTTAATTTTGCACATGTTCCCCAAACTTATGTATGACTAGTGAATAAACATAGTGGGAAACAAATTAATGAAAATACCAGTAAATTAATGAAACTGGTAATGATGATCTTGATAGAAAGAAGCTTCTTCTAGCAATTTTTTTTTAAAGAGCTAAGTTTTCTTTTATTCTTAATTATATCAGTCGGGAGAAGATCAAGCCAGAAAAGGAACTTCTAAGAGCCAAAAAGCAGATTTTGAAGTGTAAACTTGGCATACGTGATGCTGTTCACCAGCTGGATACACTTAGTGCAGTGGGTTGCATTGAAGACTCAGTTATTGCTCCAGATGGATCTGTTTCCCATGAACATGTAAGCATGCATAACCAGTGTTAGTTCTGCAATATGTTGAGAATATAAAACCTTAAACATTAATATCATTTTGCAATGATAATATGAAATTCCAATTAATCTCTTAACTATTTTATTCACTTTCTGAGCTTGGAGAGGTATTTCTCACTTTAACTTGAATTGGTACCTAATTTACAAAAGGTAGTATCTCTCACTTCAACTAGGATAAAGATTTTCTGACTAGGTATACATTCAAATTAACTAGCTTTAAGGAATATTTCTCTGGTTGGAAGAAATATATTTTTCATTTGTAGCCAAATACAGTTGATAAAATACTATATACATGGAGTTTGAAGCAACTTTATCAAGTCCTCAACAATCCTTGATCCTTTTGCTGAGACTCCAAATTTACTTATTTTAGATTCTTGGAGCATTATTTTTTCAAGTTAGCTGTGCTTCATCTGTATAAGCTTTTAAAAATTTGTTTCTTTTCGAACAGTTCATCCAGTTAACACTCTTGAAGCTTTTTGGATTACTTCTATCTCATTCTTGGTTGTTTTCCTTGGGCACTTCTCTCTAATAACTCTACTCATTTTTCTGTTGCAGTTCTTGCAAAAAAAACTTTCGAACATGCTGGTGCACTTTCTCTCCAACAATTTCTTCCCAAAATGTAGTGTTTTTTCTTTTCCTAAACTTTGAAATTCCTTCCTAATGAGTGTCTGAACCAGCTATATTTTAGCCTCATAAAAGTTATGAAAACTTCAATCTTGGCAACTTGAGATCAATAATTGTGGAGATGATAGAGAACATTAACATGTAGAGGCCACTTTTCTACTTGAACTATGAACTCTTTTATTTTCTTCTGTCTGCCGTGTGTTGAATGGCCCTTAAGAAGAAGGCTTTGATACCTATGGCTGACAACTTCTGACACAACCAGTTGAAACCACATAACAAAACATGAAGTTAAAAGAGTTTGGCTTTGATGTAAATGAGTTTTGAGTCACAAATGGGCGAACCCAGTTAAGACTGGCCAAAACACAAGTTTAAAATGGTTAAATCCGCCTAACATGTTTGATTTAATAACATAATGTATTAACATATATATAATTTTTTAATATGCATAAATTTTAATGGGTTACTGGTCATGTCGTATAGTATGATTTACAAGTGTATCCGTGTTTAGAATTGAGATTTTAACACAATTAGTTAAAAAAGTACTGAACACTTGGAGTATGAAACAACATATTAGGTCTTCAATAGTTTGTCATTACTCTTGTCAATATTGAATTTCGAAACAGAACCATTTAGCAAGGCATAAATGTACATGGGGCCAAATTGAATACAGATACTTAGAAGGATCTTGTTGCTTGATAAATATTCATGTTTCTTTTGTCTTTTTTCTCATTTTATGTCTAGATATTTTGTGCGAAATGCAAATCCAATGAAGTCTCCCCAGATAATGACATTGTACTCTGTGATGGGACATGCAACTGTGGCTTCCATCAACGATGCCTTGATCCCCCACTAGACACTGAAAATAGTGCGTTCACTCATCTTCTTGTGAATTGTTCTGGCTTGTGAAACAAAATGGCTTCTTCTTAAGAGACTTGATTTATGTAATCTGCAGTACCACCTGGAGATCAGGGATGGTATTGCAAGTTTTGTGAATGTAGGATGGAAATTATAGAAGCTATGAATGCACATCTTGGGACACAGTTTTCAGTAGATAGCTGTTGGCAGGTTATTAATTAATCTTCTAGAAGTTCTTTTTTATAATATTTAAAGAATAAAAAAGTTTTCCTGCTTCACTAACCAAAATTATAGTTGTTTCTTTTTTTTTTTTTTTTTTATTTCTGAAATAGGATATTTTTAAAGAAGCAACCACCTCTGATGGTGGAGGAATATTGTTAAATCCAGAAGAAGAATGGCCTTCAGATGACTCTGAAGATGATGATTATGATCCTGGAAGGAGGGAGAATAGTGTCAGTGGAGCAGGCACTGATGACGATGCCTCTGATGATGCTAGCAGTGCAATCAGCTTGGGTTGGTCCTCAGACGGTGAAGTTTTTTCTGGATCTAGGAAGTGGGAGATGGAGAACGCAGATTTTGGAAACCAATCTATTTATAGCAGTTTTGACTCTGACGAAACTAGTGATGGGGAAATTGTGTATGGCCGTAGACAGCGAAGAGCAGTTGACTATAAGAAGTTATATGATGTGAGGGCTCAAACCTCAAAGTCAAATTGTTAATTCACTGGTTTTCTATGAAATCATAAAAATAAATAGTTGAAGGAAAAGTCTAGAAACTGCTAAATAAAGAAAATGTGTTGAGGGTATTGGCATGTACACTGTGTTCCAAAGGATAGTTTTAATTCTGATATCCATATTTGTCTTAACCAGGCTTAGTTATAATCACTTGGGGTTAGCAAAAGGATTATAATCATTCATTTTTAATGCTTTCTTCATGTTACCATTAGGCCCTTTGTTCTTGCTACAGTTTCATTAAGGTCAAACTTCTATATTAGTACGTTTTTGTTGTCTGATGTGCATTTTAATATAATATCTATTTTCTGAAATTTCTTCCTACTTCTACCTTCCCAATACATACATTTGTTTCTTATCCAGTACATCTTTCTATTTTTCTGCAATGCATCCATCTTACTTTTCCATGTTGTACTATAATATTATGGGCTTATAGTATGATGCATCTGTCAGTAAATCATTCTATTTCTAAGTAATGCACTTGGGGTTACTTTTTGTTTCCTTTCCAGAAAGAATGAAATGCATGGGGGACCATCCAGGTCGATCTTTTTATCTGATAACCCTGTCCTTGAGCCTGGGGTTTTAATTTTTTCACAGTAGCACTATTGTTGGCGAGTAGAGTTAACCTGCAATACAAAACCCATAGCCTTAGGTGTTATGTAACCTTTCACTCAAGTGCTACGTCATATATTGTCAAATAGCGGTTTTATAAAACTTTTTCTTTGACTTAACTGGTATTTTTCAGTTTTGTAGAAATCCTGCTTCACCTCTCCCTTTGGCTCCTTGTTGCACTTCATGCATTACTCCTCTTTGGCATATGGTGGACGTCCTTCTCTTTCACTGTCTTTTATCTGATATCCCTATTGAACATCAAATATCTGTCATTTTTCATTGAAATAGTTTCGATCACAAGTTCCACCTTGCATATGACTTAACTATTTTGTAGCAAATGTTCATCCAGAACTTCTCAGTTCAACTTTTTGAAGTTTTTTCATGGAAACTAATGATGGACAACCTTATTTTTATTTGTGCAGCAGTCTATTGATTGACAGGTAGATCAAATTACTTTTTCTAATGTCGTGTTTTTTTCACCTATTAGGAGATGTTTGGAAAGGATGCTCCAACACATGAACAAGTTAGTGAAGATGAAGACTGGGGCCCTGGCCAAAGAAAGCGCAGACGAAAGGAGTCAGATGCAGCCAGCACCCTTATGACATTGTATGAAAGTGAGAAAAAATGTAAAAAGGTTGGAAGCACTGAAGTGAAGAAGCAACTTTCTCGAGACCCACAAGTTAGAAGGCCATTTTTCAGAATTCCCCCGACTTCAGTTGAGGTAATAACATTGCAGTGCTTGCATAAAGAGCCTTGTTGGTATTTTCATTTTCTGTCCTTTTTGTTTTCATGATAAGAAATCACTTGGCATAACACTTACTGTGACCTTTCATTTTTATGTTCAATGCCAGAAACTTCGCCAGGTGTTTGTAGAGAATGAACTTCCATCTAGAACTGTCAAGGAAAATCTTTCAAAGGAATTGGGTCTTGAGCCTGGGAAGGTATATATATATATATATATATATATGATGCCTCGAAAAATGAATTAAATAATTCTTGAATATTTGGTGCATGAAGGAGTTGAATTTGTATTGAACTATTTTCAATTAAATGGTATGATACGTGCTAGAGAGTGAGAGGTGATGGAAACAAAGGCCATCATTCTGATTTCAACTTAGTTGGATAAATTTTGCCTCGCTGCAGAGATGACCTTTGTAATATGGATTTTTTATTCCTCCGTTATCTATCTTTTTTATACTTAAGGTGCAATTTCAGGTTAGCAAATGGTTCAAGAATGCACGATACTTGGCTCTAAAGTCCAGAAAGGTGAGATATAGTACCTGTTATTTGTTGAATGCAAGCTTTATTTTATATCATTAGTACAACTTTCAGTTTGAATTTTGCTCCTTATTTTATTTTATTTCAGCATTTAAATTTCTTAATGCTAAAATTAACATGCTTAGAGTAACAGCATTTTTCTTCTACATGTTTATGAGTCTTATTTTGAATTTAATTTTTATCCATTGACATATAGTTAGAACTTTGTATAACATTTACTTCATTATTTTGTAGTTCTTGAATTAGTGAATTTTAAGGTTTGAATATTGTCATGCAATACAGGCAGAGGGAAAAAAAGAACCATACAGATGTAGCTCTGAAAGCCCCAGAGAACCCAGAGTAGACACTGTTAAGGATTCAACTGAAATTAAGATACATAGCTCGAAGAATTTTAAACAGGTCCATCAGGGGAAGGAATCAAACATGAGCAGCAGTTTGAAGAAAACCACACTGCAAAGAGCTTCCAATGAATCACCTTCTAAAAGCATTGAGGTATTTGATGGCTCAAAATTATTTGAAAAAATGAAGGGTTTCTTTTGTCTTTATTTTCTCTTCTGCCTTTAGTCTTTCTGCATGCCTGTTTATCTTGCATGGTAATTCATACTTGAATTCAGCTTCAGTAAAGTATTAGACCTGGAGTTCTTTCAATACTAAGTAAGGGGTTCACATTATCTTTATGTTGCACAAACACACAGCATGGGACCACCAGCAACTGTATTGGCATCCACTAAAACTGGTCCGTTTTTTATGCATTTACCCTGCTGACCTTTTCTGTTTATTTTTGCACAACTGTTTTTTTGGAGCATGGATGTATAAGTAATGGAATCCACAGAATAGCCCCACTTGTGATAAAATGTAGCAGTTTGTTTTCTGTTTTCTGCTGTTTGGATGTAAGGATATAAAATTGTGATTTGAATTTGATAACAAATAACCTTCTTTTATTGGCTAGATTTATGAATCTAAGTTAGTTTGTGAGTCAGTTGAATCCAGGGTTAGAAGTACCCTTTATAAAGGTGTAACTGTAGATCCACCATAAATTAGTTCTGAAGTCTGAAAATTCATTTTCAAATTTATTCTCCATCGATGAAGGTAATTAATAACAGACAGCTTATATCCTTTCAAATTATCTAAATTAAAACCATGTTCATTTCTCTTATTTAATATTTTTTTATCCAAGCGTAGCATTGAAGTTATGACGTTCCCGTAAACAGAGTTGTTCAAGTGATTCCACATATGGGGACTCCCTATTATTACTAATTGACTCTCATGGGTTTCTTACTGTACAATCCTTGATTTAGGTGGGGAATTACTTAGCAAATGCACTTCTACGGGACTGCATTTATTGTACTAATTAAGTAGGGAATCTCCAGTGCACAAGGCTTCCTGTTTTGCATGGGTGATTGGATTTTTTATTGTGCCATTGCTCTTATTATTCAACATGGAAGGGTGGTTTGGTGGAGAACTATACTGGCAGCTCCAGCTCTGGTAGATAAAAAATAATGACATGTAGGCGTATTGCAATGATGAGCCTAGAGAAGTGGACGAATGAGGGCTTCATAGCATACACACACACACACACATTTATTTGAAAACTGCCTATTTTAAAAACATGTTGATTGTGATTTATTTGACATCAACCTTAATGCATATTGAAATGGGAAAGGATGCAACTGTTGCATAGAAACAGTGCTGTAAGTGCTGCATGCAACTCTCTGTTTTATGATATTAAAACCGTGAGATAATCTTGATATTAAAACCGTGAGATAATCTTTTTGCATACTCATTTTTGTTACTATTTTTCATTTTCAGATCAGTGTTGAGTACAGCGATGATGTGAGCCTGAGGAAGCTGCTAAAATCAAAATCAAAGCGAGGAAAGAAGAGGGTCAACTCCATTTCAGGAAGGGCATCACAAGACGCTGCGGCTGAGATGGAGAAACTTTGCAGAGCAAAAGTTAGGCTAGAGAATATGAAGCAAAAGTTGCTGAAATTACAAAACAGCAAAGCTAGGAAGACAAATAGAAATAAGTTAAATCAAGAATCTTTTGTCTTTGTTCCCATTGCAGAGTTGAGGGAAAAAGTTTGACCCTTGGGCAGCATATTAATTTTTGGATGGTGTTGCTTACATGTAAATATTTTCTTGCTTGTCCTCACCAATTATAGAATCCATTTTTTTTTCCCGGGGATATATTCAAACCAAACAGAATAGTTTAAGAAAATTGTTTGCTAATTTAGGACATGAACAAAGGATCAACGAAGAACTTTATGTTGACAAGAAGTCAGCAGATGCAGCTGCTGAAAATATTGGGCACCATGGTAGTAGGACTAAGCATATAAATGTGAAATTCCTTCCATAAGGAAAGCAGAAAAAATTTGCTACTCAAGTTGAAAAGTGTCTAACAGATTTGCAGCTTGCTGTTCTGATAACAAAGGCTTTGCCCCGCTAGATTGGAAATTCTGAGATCGGAACTTGGAACGTTTAAGATAAAATGAAAGTTCTCTTCATGAAAAATCGAAGTTACATGCTCTGCACTTTGTTGGGCATTAAAGTTGAAAAAGCGCTTTTGACAAAAAGAAATTAACAATAGTAGGGACTTTTATATGGGATTTTATCGCTTCTCTTCCTTTTTTTTTTTTTTCTAAACACGAGGTGGCCTAAAAGGCCTTAAACTGTAGGAGACATCTTTAAGCTCGTACCACATCTAGACTAATCCCTACTCGACTTGGGATGGGTCTCAAAGGGCAACAAATGTCTATCACAAGAGTTTTAAAGTAGTTGCGTATTCAGAACTCGAACCTGAGACTTCTAGTTAAATTTGAAGAATTCCTCACCAACTCATCCACACCTTCTTGGGTTCTTGTTATCTTCTTTACGCGTTGCACAAAAATTTATGAGGTAGAGTTGTTCTACTTGTTAATGTAACATTATCGTTATGATAGATTGGCGGATAATGATGCTATTTTTGTGAATTTAGCAACATCAAAAAAAAAAAAAAAAGAATGTTCTTGCTTCGGCCTATCCAATGATTAGGAAATCGCTTTAAATTAATGTGCTCAACATTTAAGAGTTCTTTTGAGTTTTACCCTTCAATGATGTTTTCTTCAAATGGATTTTAACATGTCCTAGTTTAGTAGAAAATGAAGAGAAATTAACCCAATTCACTTAGTATTCATTCAATTAATCTCTCCCAATTTTAGCAATCAAATTATTAATTTTTTCTCATGTCTGCAAAATTATATAAGAGTGTGCATCAATCTCTTTCAATTAAACTAAATTGAAAATATTAAAAAATAATCAAACTGAGCCGATTAAAATTGAAAATGAACTTAATCGAATCAAATTTTTGCATTTTGAGGCTAGAAGATGCAAAAACAATGCAATTATAAAATGCGAATAACACAAAAATTTATCAAATATTTGTGTACCCTGGATTCGAAGCTAAGATCTCTAATTAAGCTGGAAGAGTCCCTGACCAACCCATCCACACCTTCTTGGGTTCTTGTTCTCTTCTTTATGCGTTGCACAAAAACTTATGAGGTAGTGTTGCCATTCTGCTTGCTAATGTAACATTATCATTACGATTGCTTGGCGGATAATGATGCTACTTTTGTGAATTTAGCAATAACATTAAAAAAAAAAAAGAATGCTCTTGCTTCGGCCTATCCAATAAATAGGAAAGCGCTTTGAATCAATGTACTCGACATTTAAGAGTTCTTTTGAGTTTTACCCTTCAATGATGTTTCTTCAAATGGATTTTAACATGTCCTAGTTTAGTAGAAAATGAAGAGAAATTAACCCAATCCACTTAGTGTTCAATTAATCTCTCCTAATTTTCATAATCAAATTATTAAATTTTTCTTATGTCTGCAAAATTATATAAGAGTGTACATCAATCTCTTTTGGTTAAACTAAATTGAAAATATTAAAAAATAATCAAATTGAGCCGATTAAAATTGAAAATGAATTGAATCAAACCAAATTTTCGCATTTTGAGGCTAGAAGATGCAAAACAATGCAATTATAAAATGCGAATAACACATAAATTTATCAAATAGTTGCGTACCCAGGACTCGAACCTGAGACCTTTGGTTAAGCTTGAAGAGTCCCTCACCAACTCATCCACACCATCTTAGGTTCTTGTTCTCTTCTTTACGCGCTGCACAAAAACTTATGAGGTAGTGTTGTCATTCTACTTGCTAATGTAACATTATCATTATGATAGCTTGGCGGATAATGATGCTACTTTTGTGAATTTAGCAATAACATAAAAAAAAAAGAGTGTTCTTGCTTCAGCCTATCCAATGATTAGGAAAGTGCTTTGAATCAATGTACTCAACATTTAAGAGTTCTTTTGAGTTTTACCATTCAATGATGTTTTCTTCAAATGTATTTTAACATGTCCTGATTTAGTAGAAAATGAAAAGAAATTAACCCAATTCACTTAGTGTTCAATTAATCTCTCCCAATTTTAGCAATCAAATTATTAAAATTTTCTCATGTCTACAAAATTATATAAGAGTGTACATCAATCTCTTTTGGTTAAACTAAATTGAAAATATTAAACAATAATTAAACTGAGCCGATTAAAATTGAAAATGAACTGAATCAAACCAAATTTTTGCATTTTGAGGCTAGAAGATGCAAAACAATACAATTATAAAATGTGAATAACACATAAATTTATCAAATAGTTGCATGCCCAGGACTCGAACCTGAGACCTCTGGTTAAGCTGGAAGAATCCCTCACCAACTCATCCACACCATCTTAGGTTCTTATTCTCTTCTTTACGCACTGCACAAAAACTTATGACGTAGTGTTGTCATTCTACTTGCTAATGTAACATTATCATTATGATAGCTTGCCGGATAATGATGCTACTTTTATGAATTTAGCAATAACATAAAAAAAAAAGAGTGTTCTTGCTTCGGCCTATCCAATGATTAGGAAAGCACTTTGAATCAATGTACTCAACATTTAAGAGTTCTTTTGAGTTTTACCATTCAATGATGTTTTCTTCAAATGTATTTTAACATGTCCTAATTTAGTAGAAAATGAAGAGAAATTAACCCAATTCACTTAGTGGTCAATTAATCTCTCCTAATTTTAGCAATCAAATTATTAAATATTTCTCATGTTTGCAAAATTATATAAGAGTGTGCATCAATCTCTTTCGATTAAACTAAATTGAAAATATTAAAAAATAATCAAATTGAGCCAATTAAAATTGAAAATGAACTGAATCGAACCAAATTTTCGCATTTTGAGGCTAGAAAATGCAAAACAATGCAATTATAAAATTAGAATAACACATAAATTTATCAAATAGTTGCGTATCCAGGACTCAAATCTGAGACCTCTAGTTAAGATGTAAGAGTCCCTCACCAACTCATCTACACTGTCTTAGGTTCTTGTTCTCTTCTTTATGCATTGCACAAAACTTATGAGGTAGTGTTGTCATTCTACTTGCTAATGTAACATTATCATTATGATAGCTTGGCGGATAATGATGCTACTTTTGTGAATTTAGCAATAACATAAAAAAAAAGAGTGTTCTTGCTTCAGCCTATTCAACGATTAGGAAAGCGCTTTGAATCAATGTACTCAACATTTAAGAGTTCTTTTGAGTTTTACCATTCAATGATGTTTTCTTCAAATGTATTTTAACATGTCCTAATTTAGTAGAAAATGAAGAGAAATTAACCCAATTCACTTAGTGGTCAATTAATCTCTCCTAATTTTAGCAATCAAATTATTAAATTTTTCTCATGTCTACAAAATTATATAAGAGTGTGCATCAATCTCTTTCGATTAAACTAAATTGAAAATATTAAAAAATAATTAAACTGAGCCAATTAAAATTGAAAATGAATTGAATCGAACCAAATTTTCACATTTTGAGGCTAGAAGATGCAAAACAATGCAATTATAAAATTAGAATAACACATAAATTTATTAAATAGTTGTGTACCCAGGACTTGAACCTGAGACCTTTGGTTAAGTTGTAATAGTCCCTCACCAACTCATCCACACTATCTTAGGTTCTTGTTATCTTCTTTATGTGCTGCACAAAAACTTATGAGGTAGTGTTGTCATTCTACTCGCTAATGTAACATTATCATTATGATAGCTTGGCAAATAATGACACTACTTTTGTGAATTTAGCAATAACATAAAAAAAAAGAGTGTTCTTGCTTCGACCTATCTAATGATTAGGAAAGTGCTATGAATCAATGTACTCAACATTTAAGAGTTCTTTTGAGTTTACCATTCAATGATGTTTTCTTCAAATGTATTTTAACATGTCCTAATTTAGTAGAAAATGAAGAGAAATTAACCCAATTCACTTAGTGTTCAATTAATCTCTCCTAATTTTAGTAATCAAATTATTAAAATTTTCTCATATTTGCAAAATTATATAAGAGTGTGCATCAATCTCTTTCGATTAAACTAAAATGAAAATATTAAAAGATAATCAAATTGAGCCAATTAAAATTGAAAATGAACTGAATCGAACCAAATTTTCACATTTTGAGGCTAGAAGATGCAAAATAATGCAATTATAAAATGCAAATAACACATAAATTTATCAAATAGCATGCAACAGGGTCAAACTTGACCATACAATTCACACAAGTTATCCCAATTACTGGCCATCGCAATAATCACCAAGACGATTTTAAGGCAAGAAAGGTTGGAAGGAAAAGAGAGGGTTCACACTGATAACACCCTACATCAAGCTTTTTGTGTCTTCTTGTCAAATAAATATGCAAAGGATGCCAAAGAAATGTTGGTGTAGTAGCACCTGTAGTCTCACTTTTATTTTCTCTTTATGTTTTTTTTTTCACAGAAGAAGTGGAAGAAGGAGATATGAAACCTTAGAGATAGAGATGTATTTGTAGGCATCCCATCTAGGTTTTTCAAATCTTTACTTACCAAAATATTTTTCATAAGATTATACTTCCTTTTCTATTTCTAATTCCAAAATTAGAATTATCTCCAATTTATTTAGATAACTCTTACCTTAAATAAATTAGGAAATTATATATATATATATATATATATATATATATATATATGTATATAAATTAGGAAATTAACCTAAGTATGCTTTGGGTCTGTTTTAAGTGTCCGACCCTGTAGGTGCACATAATGTTGGCAGTGGGCCTAAAATTTTCATTTTAGTCCACAAGTCATAAGTGGCATATAGTAAGACATTATGACTACCCAAGTTGTGTGAAGGCCGATAATCTGACATAACCTAATCCATAACGTGTATTATAGTCCTTTTGTCACTTGATATCTTGATTGAACATAACGCAGGGTTTATGTCATCCTTATATAGTTCAATCATATTATTTCTCGATCCCAAGTGGATTGATATCTATAACTCTTTATCAACTCATTATAACATGACCATGCATTTCTTTAGTTTAACTTATCGATGGGCCCACATATATCTTCTCAAAATAACTAAGGGACAAATTTTATCTCAATCACTCGCATTCCTCACAGAAATCATTTTATATCCAATCACAACCTATTTTATCATCTGGTTAAAAATGATATAGGGATATGTCAAAATACAGAACTCATAATGTAGGAGACCATGGTAATTTTAGGTCAGAGGACTCAAATAATACTACTATGATGAGAATTACCTATGACAATTATCCATGTAGTATTCTTATAGTAGTTTAATCCAGTACATCATTTCTCTAAATATGTACCTATGAGTTTGACTTAATATCTCATATACATGATTTGTCCAACATAATAATCAATCAACTTCATATTACCCTTTATTCATTATTGTTCCCACAACAATGATTGACTAGGGATAATTTATAAAAGAATTCAAGTATCACCTAAGAGTTTTACTATCAAGTCACATACTTAATGATCTTAGGTAGAATTAACTATTTATGGAACTAATTACAATTAGCTAGTATTAATAAAAATGCCTCTTTATTAATAAAATGGAAATATGACAAAGTCGAAGTATGTCCATTACACAATTGGCCTAAGGCATATCACTAACATGTTTAAGAAGAGTATGCAAGTGCGCATGCTTATGCACTCACATGTGTAACTACATGTGCACATGTGTGCATGGCCATACACTCATTTGTGCATGATATACACACTCATCTCTTTTGGATGTATAAACTTTTTCATTTTCAATTTTGGTGTTTTCTCGAGTTTTAAAAAGGTGCTTCAAACTTTTATTTTGATAAATCAACTTTTATTTTCATTTAATTAACCTTTGACTCATCAAAATAAGTACTAGTTTGTTGAATTATATTAAAACATGTAACTCATCACTCTAGGAGCTCATTTCATTGAATCAAAACTCAATTAAATGATTTAGTGATCGACTCGTCACATTGCAAGTCCAGTTTAGGTGTTTTCTCAAGTTTTTAAGGTTCTTACATGTTTCAGAAGTAGTAATAATAAGTAGACTCTTGCCACTTCCATATGTTATTTTCCTCATTGGACTGTAATTGGGGACAATCAAATTTTGAGGTATGACACTAACAAAACTTTAAAGGTTAAACCAAAAGGTTAAAGATAAAAACTTTAACCTTTTGGTTTAGCTTACTTTTATTTATTTTCTACGACCAATGCATAGAAAACACCTCTAAAAATATTAACATGGTAAGCTAAAGGTTTGACTCTACTATGAACTTTAATTGGAGTTATTCCTTTTAGAGCATTAATAGGTAGCTTGTTCAATATATAAATTGAGGTATTAAAAACCTTAGCCCAAAATTTCTTGAGAATTGTTTTCTTAAATAATAAGAATCCTTCATCTTTATAACCATTTTATTTTTCCTTTCACCCATCCCAAGCCTCCATAACTATTTTATTTTTCCTTTCACTCACCCCTGGCTTTTAGGGTGAACATGTCACAATGAGTTGGTGATGGATTCTTGCCTCCATGCAATACTTATTAAAGTTGTTTGAAGTGTACTCTATGCCATTATTTGATCTTAGCACTTTGATTGAGCATCATCCACTTTGGTTTTTAACCAAATCAACTTTAAAAGTACTTGAAATACTTTATATTTTTATTTTAAAAATTATACCCAACTCATTCTTGGAAATTCATTAATAAATAACATGAAATACTCGCTACCATTTAAAAATATTATTTTCATGGGAGCATGAACATCAGTATGAAAAATATAATTTTTAAGTGGTTCTCTATATTAAATTTGTGGGAAATGGCAACCTTGACAGCTTACCATATTAACACACCTCATAAACATCATCAATAACATTCAAGGCAAGCATATTTCTAATCACATATTTACTTTTCATGTACTTTAAAGAATTAAATTTGAAGTGGCCAAACTTTATCTACAGAAGATGTGATTCATCAAATGCACTAGAACATGCTTGCATATGAGAAGTTTTCCATTCCAAGGAAAAGCTTCTTTCTTACATCTTGATAATAATGAGTTCATCACCATATGGGTATAAGATTATGTATGATTTATTGTAGATATGCATATCATAATTGTTTTATATCGTTTACCAAACATTTAACAAATTTTGATTAATATTAGACATATATTATAAGACATTAGGAATGAGTTTAATACATGATGGAATGACTACCTCATTATCTCCCTTACTATATTTGCCATTTACCAATATTACTCTTGAAATGTAGCTTTTGCCTAAATTTTTTAATAAGTTGGTATTATGGGTCATATAATGTGCACACCTACTATCAATTAGTTAAGATTCTAGTATCACATTTATAATATAGTAGGTATTGACAAAAAATTGCTCTTCTTCTTGTTTATGAGGTTGTCAATTAGTTAGTTATATAACCTGCCCTTATTGCTTTGCATACTTTATTTATATGTCTAAGTCGATTATTTATGGTGCGTTTGACATTTGGCCTCCACCAATAGTAATTTTTAGAGTGGCTTTTCTTCTTGCAGTATGGACATGGAGAATACTTCCTTTATTTCCTTCTTTTTGTTTCTTCTCCTTGCCTTTTCTAGTTCTGAATTGCTTATTTATACTATTAACCTTGTTTTGTAGGACATTAGAATAGAATTTCACTTTGTTTCGCTTTATTTTTATATATTTATTAAAATAGGGAATACAAAGTTATGTAATCCTTAATCTCATTTCCCTATTATTATTATTCCATTTGTATGTATTTATTATAATAGGTGATTTAAAGCGTTGTAATTCTTCCTTTTCCTTGTTTTCTTTTACTTTCTTTTGTGTTTGTTTTGTTCGGTTATTTTGCATTCTTTATGTGCAATTTGCTTTATTACTTACTTGCTTTATTTAGGATGCATGCCATTTATTTGTCTTATTTACTATGTTTGCCATGTTTATTTATTTCTTGTTTTTATTATTATATTTGCAATGTACGCTCCAAATCAATTATCTTACATGCCAATTTCCAATTAACGCCATAATTAATAAAAGTGACTAATGATTATGTGTGGTAAATACATCATTAAAACCAAAACTAGGGTGATGTGACAAGCAATTTAAATTATGTACATCAAGGAATAGTCAAGTATATTCTACTCTCTGAATCCAAAATCTTTGACAATGGAGATGGGTTCCACTTATCTACTTTCCATTGCCTAATTGTTATCATATGGTGACTCTAAATTTATAAGTCTCCTTAGAATTATCCCTTGCATAAAAATAACAATCAGAATCAAATATCCTTATTGCATGTTTTGTCTGCATCCAAATAAATAAGTCCTTGCCACCAAAGTCTCCACACGATAATAGTAGCAAAATATATGACCATAATAATCAAATTGCTAAAAATAAAAGTGAAAAGTGTCGATACAATTTGAATGACCTTTGATTAACATAATCATTTCAGCCTAATTACTCTTGATCACAGAATGGCTACTAATCAAATTGTGAATCAAACCATTGAAGCCTAATCAAGCAACCAACGTAGGAAGCTGGTGATAGAATGACTTAGCACCAATAAAGCTACAGGGCAAAGCCAGATGTGTAACCTCATCCTAATAAAGGGAAGTGAACTTAATAAATGCTTTGATTGAAATTTTTTTTTGTTAGTATAAGTGGTATGCCCCTAGAGGCTAATCACATATTTTGATATTGTAAATTATCCCAAATGGCAATAAAAGAATATTCTATTGTTTAAAGTGTTTATTTAATTGAATATTTATCCATTAGCATCATGTTAAATATATTTATTATCAAGAGTTGATAATATGAGCTATGAATTTATTTAGTACACATGCTATAAAATGTTTATAGTCATATAATTAATATTTGGGTAATATTACTTAGACTATCACCTCTGTCTATTTTCTTTTATTAGTCTATGATACTAATAGTGGGAGGTAGTGAGTCTCATTCTACTTAATATGAGATATCATAATAGACATGTGGATACTCATGTGATGGGTGGATCGAACAGTGACGTTAGATATATGATCACAAGGATATTCACTTTTATTCAATGATCATAGTCTAGGTCATAATAGTGTAGATAGTCCTTTAACTTGAGGCAACATGATCATCCATATTTGAGTGGTTAGAGTTTATTATCGTTTACATACTTTGTTAATCACATATGGGTATATGTTGTGTGGTGGCTTTAGTTATTTAAATTTAAAGATGAGTGTTCAACCAAGATAGGATTCATTGTTTGGAGTGAACAGGGATAAGATCCCATACAATCTAAGTCTTTTTTTATGAATAGGTTCCTGGCCAAGACAAACATAATAGTTTAAAGAGTTTCAGTGCTAGAAAAGTGTTTTTAGTATTTTTTATATTTTTTTAAGAAATAGATCTTTAGATGAGGTCATATAATATGACTATTAGAGTTTGATTAAACCTTGACTCTAGGCTATGTTGAGATCTTCTAATGAAGGGAATTTAGTGCATGGTAATTATAACTAAAAGGGTTCATATGAATCAATATATGCATTCATTTCTAATTGGGAGTTGTGATATCGATGCAAGAGGTCTCACATTTAGGAGGCTAAGGACATGATTCAAGAGTTGAATCAAAAGGACATAAAGATAGTAGAATACTTGTGGTTTACACCAAACTTAGGAGATTGTAAGTTTTTCTTAAAACTTACAATTCCTAGGTTGTTGATTACTTGTTATTTGTATTTCCTTATGAATTAGTAACGTGTTAATTACAAAATGGATCATTGGGATTGGAATTCTTCTTGAGATGAATGGTTGTGTTTAGTAAATTTTTAAAATTTGCTCTATTTAGGATTTGATTCATAAATAGTACAACTGATTCTTAATAGTGGTATCAAAGCTCCTTTTTGTATTTAACACATGCTATATTGGTTGATAATTGCAAGTCTTATGATTTAGATGGATGTTAGTTACAAGTGTTATAGCTAAACATATGCTAAACTGTCCTTACGTGTTTGCACAATCGTTGCTGTGCTGACTCATGATAGTGGCTGGCTATATTGATTCATCATGGGCATATTGACTCATGATAATGGTTGGTTGTGCTAACTCGTCACGGGCATGCCAACTCGTGACAGAGGCAGCATATGCCAAGTTGATTCTGAGTCAACACGGTGGTGCTGGGTTGTGTCCACATCCATTTTTAGAATGCTTAAGGGTTTTTAAATGGATTTTTTTTCTTGACATACATGTAAGAATGATCATGGACTTATAATACATCCTATGGTTTGTAATAATAATTAATTTTATTATTTGTCACGTAATGAAATGTTGATTACATAGAATTAGGATGTAATTTTCACCTTGGTATGCCGAGGATAATTGTAAATCACAAGCATTATGATATAGAGCTTGAAGAGTTCAAGTGGGATATCCATGGAGAAGATTATAAGGTGGCCCTTTATCTAGCTTATTCTAAGATTTAGAATGGGTTTTAGTAAAGTCCATCATCACTCTTTATTTATGCATCCAATTTGCATGTTCTATGTATATATATGATATATATGGTGTAACATGAAATATGCATATGTGATATGTATAATTGGATGCCATAAGTAACATGCATATGTGATATACGTATGAATGCCATGTTATATATATATGTGATATATGCAATATGAAAATAGCTAATGTGCAAAGTGAGACCTTAAATAAAAACCTAAAAATCTTCTAAAATAAATTTAGGTCTTGGCTCTCCATTGAAGCAATGACATGCAAGTTTTGGACAAATACACTTCGGTTATGGATACATAGGGGTGCATCTTTATGCTAATAGATCTTTGTACGGTTCATTGTTAAGCATGAGATGTTGTGAGTTTATGAACACACTACATGCCAAGAATGATAAATAAGTGTACCTGAGGTGTGTAGTGTTCAAGTTTATAAATTACACTAATTCAATGGTATGGACCTAACAAATGTAAGGAGACCAAGAATGGCAATTATGTGTACTTGAGATTTTTGAGCATTAGGAGCTGGATTAATTGAACCTCATATGATATGTGATGAACAAGAGTTGTTTACTTGATGAATATTAATATTCCAAGAATGGCAATTATGTGTACTTAAGGAATATTACTATTTCATCATGAATTCAATCACCCACTAGAAACCTATCTAATAAGGTTTTCGTTTCCTATTTTGGAAGTGTAGGATTTGATAAAATAGTGGGAGACCACTATGACTAAAGACTAAATCTAATAGTATTAACAATGTCAGAATAACTAATTATCTTATTATACATTTGTAGTAATTTAATAATATAAGATCTTCAAACCCACTTAGCATCATTCTTGATAATAATAGACTTACTAGGCCTAATCTTGTTGATTGGCTTCCAATCTAAAAGTTGTTTCGGCCTTAAAATGCATTCTATATGTCTTGGATCAAAGTCCTCTCGGACCCCTTCCACTTACTGCTTCCCAAAAGCAACATGACAGTCTTGAAAATTGAAAAGATGATAATATGCAAGCACATTGCATTATGTGGGCTTTTATGACCAATGAAATCAATAGGCAACATGAGAAGTACACTAATGCAAGGGAAATCCTACTTCACCTACAAGAGTTGTTTAGTGAACAAAGTAGGACTGCTAGATATAAGATATCTAAGCAGCTTTTCCATGCTAAAATGAAGGAAAGAGATTATGTTGAAGCACACGTGAATTCTATAATTTATTCCATTGAGGAACTTAAAAGTCTAGGTTTCATGATGGATGCTCAACTTTAAATAGATTTGATCTTACAATCCCTTTCAGACTCATCTGGGTAATTTATTGCAAATTTCCATATGAATAAAATTGAGTGCAATCTTGTGGAATTATTAAACATGCTTGTGATGGCCTAAAAGGCTAATCATAATGAAAAGAGCAAGGAAGTTACTTTGGTTGCCTCTTTTAGTGAGACTAAGAAGAGTAAGGGCAACAAAAGTAAGAAAGCTAAGGAAAGAGTTCCTAAAGCTAAGGGAGGTGTAAGAAAGAACAAAGGCAAAAAGAAAGTTGAGAGAACCAGCAAGGGAAAGTGTTTCTATTATGATGGAGAGGGACATTAGAAAAGAAATTGTCTTATATTCCTTATGTCTCTCAAGACTAAAGGAAAGGACAAGATTGGAGAAGGTGAGACTTTCTTTAATTTATTTATTTTTACATGTTCTAAGAGCTCATCTAAGGCAAGGGTATTGGATATCGATGCTAGTTCTCACATATGTTCTTCCTTGCAGGATCTAGCAAGTGAAATAAGGTTGGAGTCAAATGAGGTGACTTTAAAGCTTGGAGATGGAGCAAGTGTTGCTGCTAAAGCTATAGAAACCACCTCTATTGACTTAAATGATCATGTTTTGATATTGAACAATGTTTTATATGTACCTAATGCTTATAAGAACATCATCTTTATTTCTAGTATGATTAGAAAAGGTTATAAGTTTTTATTTGAAAGAGATGTATGTACTATCTATTTTGGTAATGAGATAGTTGGCATGGGTTATATATTACATGGTCTTTATTATATTGATAATGAATCCAATAATAAAAAATATCCAACCAATTTAAATGTTATGAATACAATGCTAATTGATAATGCCTCTAATCCTAAATATCTATGGCACTTGTGATTAGGTCACATTGCTGATGATAGAATCACAAAGTTGGATAAATTAGGAATCTTGAGTAATCTTGAATCTTTAAGTATTCTAACTTATGAAGCTTGTATCTAAGGCAAGATGACCTAGTCACCATTTATTGGACAAATGGAAATAGTTAAAGAAATTTTGAAAATCATACAAAGTGATGTATGTGGGTCATTTAATCAAATGGAAAAAGGAGGGTTTTATTAATTTATTACCTTTATAGATGATCTATTAAGGTATGGAAATTTATTTTTGATGAAACATAAAAATGAATCCTTTGAAAAGTTCAAGGAATTCAAGGTCTAAGTAAAGAACTAAATGGGAAAAATTATTAAAATCCTACAATCAAATTGAGTAGGTGAATACTTAAATACCCAATTTGTGGAGTTCCTTAAATAACATGGCATTATATCACAACTAACTCCACTTGACACACCTCAATTAAATTGTGTGTATGAGAGGAAGAATTGAACTCTACTATACAGATTTGCCTACTTTCTTTTGGGGTTTTACATTGTAAATTGTTGCTTACATTTTAAACCGTGTTCCATCTAAGTCTATTTCTACCATACCATATAAGATATGGCATGGTAAGGCACTAAGTCTTAAGCATGTTAAGTTTTGGGGATGCCTTGCTTATATTAAAAGGTTAAAAATGGAAAAATTAGATGCAAAGTTAATTTAAGGTAGATTTATTGGTTATCCTAAAGACAATTTAAGGTATTATTCTATCTTCCTACTGAATAAGTTGTTATTGTAAGCAGAGATGCCATATTTCTTGAGAAAGAGATTCTTCAAGAAGGTGTTAAAGGAAGGAAGATAACATTAGAAGAGGAGTCTTCTAATGAGGCCAATCAAGTTGATTAAATGAATATTGATCAATCCAAAAATTCTAATCCCATTAAAAATATCATCACACAAACTCCTAGAAGGCAATCATGATAATGATCCTACAACATTTAAAGATGCTTTATTAGATAAAGATTCTTTAAAAGGTCTTGAGGCAATGAAATCCAAAATGGATTCCATGTATGCAAACCAAGTTTGGACACTTATTAATCCATCTGAAGGTATTGTACCTATAGGTTGTAAATGGATCTTCAAGAGAAAGATTACTGTAGATGGAAATGTTGATACTTATAAAGCAAGGCTTGTAGCGAAAGGGTTTCACTAAAGGCAAGGGGTTGATTGTAAAGAAACCTTCTTGTTGGTAGCCATGCTTAAATCCATTTGAATACTTCTTGCTATTTTTGCATACTATGGTTATAAAATTTGGCAAATGGATGTCAAAATAGCTTTTCTCAATGGTTATATTGAGGAAGAGATTTATATGGAATAACCTAGAGGTTATGAATTTAAGGAAAGTTCCAAAGTGTGCAAGCTAAATAGATATATTAATGGTCTAAAGCAAGCTTCAAAGAGTTGGAATCATTGTTTTGATAAAGCCATACAATTATTTGGTTTTAAAAAAAATGCAGATGCTCTTTGTATGTACAAGAAGGTTAGTAGGAGCCAACTCACTTTCCCAGCACTATATGTGGATGATATTTTATTAATTGGGAATGATATTGGCATTCTTACAAATGTAAAATTATGGTTATATAAATCTTTCTCCATGAAAGACTTAGGGGAAGCTACCTATATTCTTGGAATTCAAGTCTATAGAAATTGATAAGAATGATAGGTTTATCCCAATGTCTTTACTTGGAAAAGGTGTTGAAGAGGTTCAAAATGCTTAATTCTAAAAGATGATTGTTACTATTTAGGCATGGTGTCCATTTATAGAAGGGTATGTCACCTAAAACACCTAAGGAGATTGAGTAGATGGCTAAAGTTCTTTATGCTTTGGCCATAGGAAGCTTGATCTACTCTATGTTATGTACTAGGCCTGAAATTACCTATGCTATTAGTGTGACCAACAGGTTTCAATCCAGTCTAGGTTTGGAACATTGGATAACATTTAAGGTAATCTTTAAGTACTTGAGAAGGACTAAATATTTAGTTTTAACTTATAGAGGAGGTGATATACAAATAGATGATTTCACAAATTCTGATTTTCAATCAAATATTAATGGTAGAAAGTCTGTCTCTGGTTTTTTTTTTCATTTATAATGGAGGTACAGTGAACTGAAAGAGTTCTAAGCAAAGTGTCACTACTTATTCCACTCCAAAAGCTCAGTATATAGCTACATCAGATGCTACTAAAGAAGCTGTTTGGATTAAGAAGTTCATTACTGAACTAAAAGTTATTCCTTCCATTGAGTCCCTGATTCCTCCCTATTGCGACAATGATGGAGCCATTTTTTTGGCAAAGGAACTGAGGTCTTACCAAAAATCCAAACACATAGAAAGGCATTTCCATATTATTAAAGAACTTGTTGGAAAAGGCAATATTGTCATGAAAAAGATAGCGTCAGTTGAAAATGTCATTGATCCACTTACTAAAGCACTGACACAACTATAGTTGGATCGACATCTTAAGAAGATAGGTCTTAGATACTGTAGTGATTAGCTTTAGTGCAAGTGGGAGATTGTTAGTATATATGGTATGACCTAGAGGCTAATCATATAGTTTGATATTGTAAATTATCTCAAATGACAATAAAAGATTATTCTATTATTTAAAGTATTTATTTAATTGAATATTTATCCATTAGCATTATGTTAAATATATTTATTATAAAGAGTTGATAATATGAGCTACGAATTTATTTAGTACATTTGATATAACATGTTCATAGTTGTATAATTAATATATAGGTAATATTAATTAGACTATCTGTTAGCATATATGTGCCCTAGTGCCATTCTTATAATGTGTAATGACATTGTAAAGTATCCCTAATGGAAATATAATATTCATTTAAATAAAGTGTTTGTTTATTTGATTATTTACCCTTTAGCATCGTGTTAAATATATTCATTATCAAGAGTTGATAATATGAGCTACAAATTTATTTAGTGCATATGTTATAAAATGTTCATAGTCATATAGTTGATATTGGGGTATAAATTTAGAGACATTTTCATGACTTGAGGAACCAACAGACGCAAAAAAAAAAAAAAAAAAAAAAAAAAAAAAAAAAAAAAAAAAAAAAAAAAAAACTCAAAATAAGCCTTAAACTTAGGGTGAGCCAAAATAACTAAGAATTGAAAACTAAACTGAACTGACCCTATTCAGTTCGGTTTTTCTATAATTTTTTAAATTTCAATTTGAACCAAACCGAACTGAAGTATGTTCTGTTTGGTTTTGGTTTTACTCTTAAAAAAAGGAATAAACTGAATCAAATCGAACTATTATACTATGTCATGTTATATATGCATAGATTTAGTACTCTTAATCTAATTCTACTAAATTTCATTGATGCTTCTCTATTTTTTTTTTTGCCTCCTCTTCATCTAATTTTTATATATTTTACTCATTTTCCTCAAATTCCTACCTTATTGAGTTCTCAAATCCATATCTCCTTCAATATTAATCAATTCTTTGAAGGTATGTAAATTAATTTTTTACTTTATTTTAGAAATTTTTATGTTTTTTTATATGATCTACTTAATGGGCAATTAAATTGATTTTTTAAAATATATTGTTGATTAATTGCACTTTTGTGTTCTTTGAATTTGATGGGCAATTAAATTTTGAAGATTAGAAAAGCTAAAACTTAGACCATATTGACATTTTTTTTCATTTGCTGCTTATATTTTTTAGAAAATTCTTTATGTTTTCATGCTTGTACTTTATCATTGTTAAAAATTTTCATGGATATTTAATATTTAACTACTTTTTTTGTTAGTTGTTATGAACTTTTTTTTTAATCATTTGAATTTTTATTTATCTTGAAAATTTTTTACTTTTAACAAGCTTTTTTAAAACTTAATTTAGGTCCAATTTTATTGTATTAAAAATAAGCCCATAAAAAAGCTCATTTACAACTCAAATCAAAATTTTAAACTGAAACAAACCAAATTAGTTCTATTCGGTGTTCAAAAAAAATATGCATAAATCGAACCAAGCCGTGCTCACCCCTACTTAAACGCCTACGTATAAGGTGATTGACTCATGGAGATTAAAATCCTCAAACACTCAACAAACTAAAAAATATAGATATAATTGATTTTAGAGTTTTAGCACCCAAATCACCAAACTAAACCACAATTTGTCAAAATACTCATTAAGGGTAAATCTCTAGGGACACAAATAATAATTTTTAATAGAAATTGCATTTTTTTTAATTCATTTTGCATATATTTCTTCTTCTACTTGATTTCTATCATTTTCATTATCATTTGTGTATTTTTTATTTTAATTTCATTGTGATATAGGTTGAATTTTGGTGATATTTTGTGAAGTAATAGTTTGATGGAGAAGGGGAGTTGATAGGAAATAAATCTAGAAGTGTTTGTTTATCTTTGATTTGCTTGTTCGGTATCATTTGTACAAAAATTGCATTTTTAGATGTTAGTTGACATCCTTGTCATCATTTGTATCATAAAAATTGCATTTTTATGCAATTTTTCAATAAAGGTTGCATTTTATTTTATTTTTTCATATTATTTTCATTAAATGAATTTTCATTAATAAAGTTAGGAACTTTATCATAAAACTCACATTTTAAGCTCTTTTTATTATATTTAATGAGAAATATGGGTCTTTCGTTGATAAAAAAATGATTTTTTAGCATAAAGTTAGTATTTTTTTTATTGATAAAGTATAATAAAAATAGATTTTTTAATATAAAATTGACATGTTCGTTAACAACAAGTAGTAAAGATAAGATTTTTAATGTAAAAGTTAATATTTTATTAGTAAAACATGACATTTTATATTTATTATAAAAATGATATATTTTGTAATAATAAAAATATCCTTTATATTTATTAGATGGCAAATATTCAATAAAAATAATTTTTTTTACACATTTATTCATTTGCATGTTATTTGTTTATTATTTAGGTGAAGTATCAATGACCTCGCAATTAATTATCTAATTTGAATAATATTTTAGGAATCACTTGAGGTGCTTGCCTTGACAATTAATTTGCGTCAAGCACTTTCAACAATGCAATTGTTACTTGTTTATTTTGATTATTCTTTTTTGTTTTACTTATTCTATTTTATTTTATCATGTGAATCTTTATATGAAAAATAATGATAGGAAATGGTATACTCAATTGTTATTATTTGATCATGGATGGATGGAATGTGTGCTTGTGTGTGCTAACCTTTGTTTTGCAAGGACTACTAGAATATAATTATATTTTAATTTATTTCTCAATTTTTGATGTATTTACTAGGAAATTCAAAGGTGTTGTAATCCTTAATCCTTTCCCTCCTCCTCTTCCTCCTCCTCCTCCTCCTCATCATCATCATCATCATTATCATCATCATCAAGGACTCCTAGAATATAATTATATTTTAATTTATTTCTCAATTTTTGATGTATTTACTAGGAAATTCAAAGGTGTTGTAATCCTTAATCCTTCCCCCCCCCCCCCCCCCCCCCCCTCCTCATCATCATCATCAAGGACTACTAGAATATAATTATATTTTAATTTATTTCTAAATTTTTGATGTATTTACTAGGAAATTCAAAGGTGTTGTAATCCTTAATCCTTTCCGTCCTCCTCCTCCTCATAAAAAATTTTCAATTTGACGTATTTATTAGATTAGGTTCCAAAAGCATTGTAATCCCTAATCCATTTCCCCTCATTTTCTTTGTTTTCTGATTTTTGCTTTGTTTGATTATTTTGCATGTTTTGTGTGCTATTTGCTTACTTGCTCTTTTTGATTCACTTATTATTTTAGTTACCTATTTTGCTTTATTTTTTTTATGCCTTATATTTCTTTCTTTAATAATTTTATTTGTAATATTATTATATATTAATTATTCAATGTGCCAATCACCAACAATCGCCATAATTAACAAAAATTTTAATATTGTGCAACTAACTAATAATTGTTAGGAAATGGTTATATAGCTTACAAGTGTGGTGAGCACAAGCCTATATAGGGTGAAATTTCAAAAAATTTCACTTGCATAACCCTTCATCACATGAAAAATTCCATTCCTAAGGATCCATTTTGCATTTTTACATATAGCTAAATAACACAACAACATGTGCAAGCAACAACCTAGGAATTCTAAGTTTAAGAAAACTTACCAACTCTTAAGTTTGATGTAGACCACAATAGTTAATCTACAAGCTTTTATGTAGTTGGTTCAACTCTTAAATCAAATGCTCTAGCCTCCTAAGTGTGAGGCCTCTAGCTTAAAACACCAAATCTCCACCAATCACCTTTTTGCTTTAATTTTGTTTAGTAGCAACTGCTCTCTGTATTAACCCTTAGAAACTTGCATTAACTCAATCCTTTAGCAAGAACACTTAGAGTTTATGTTGCGGATGTTATTTCTTTTCTTTTGTGTGTCTCTACACTCTCTAACCTTAAAAACATTTCTTAGGCTATGTATATATATATTTAAAAAGCAAACCCTATCATATGATAAGTATACAACTTGTCATGACAAGTATGCAATTTGTAAAGTGTGTAGAGAATTAATACATCCCATCTATTATGTCTACATACATTCTCTACACATACCAATGTGATATACACCTTATCATACCTATAGTAAAAAATTTACACATAAAAGATATTGTGTGCCTAATATGATAAATTTGCCATGGGTAACATTTTACACTTAAGAGATAATATGTGCCTTATATGACAAATTTGACCATATCCCTTTTATATGGACTTGGGCTTAGTAATTGAGCCAACACTTGGCCTAAGCCCATTCAATCAATTAAATGGGCCTATATAAGGTTCATAGGCCTTCTTAACATCTTGGACAAATCTTTGGTCCAAAACCCTTTTGGGCCTAGGCCTATACAACTTGGACCATTAATCCAAGTCCAATTAGAAACAACATATATTATTAATTTAATACTTCAGTTAATATCTCATATTAATTTAGTATTAATTAATAATTAAATCCTTACTTGAATTAGATTTCATGATATGCTAGAATAATTGCTTAAAGCATATATCTAATTCTTTTAATCTTAATTAAGTGATTAAGCACTTTAATCAATAATTAGATTAATATTGATGATCATTTGTGAAACTCTTTTAGGTGTGACTTACTAGGTTCATGTCTAATTAGCAATGAGAATATAACATCAACACTTGATATTATTTAAAACTTTTTCAAGTCTAAATGTGAAAATCCCAATTATACACATTTAGTTCTCATAGGTTGTGAGTGACCCCTAGCATCGTTATCACAATTATCCAATTAGAAATGAATGAATGTATTAATTCACATAAAACCTTTGGTCATAATTATCGTGCACTAAAATCCCTTTATTAGAAGATCTTGATATAACCTAGAGTCAAGGTTTAGTCAAACTCTAATAACTTTATCATATGACCTCATGTCAAGTTCCATTCTTGATAAAATATAACAAATACTTTCTAGCACTAAAACTCTTTCAGATTATTTTATGTTTGTCCTGGCCAAGAACTTATTCATTAAGAATAAACTTAGATAGCATAGGATCTTTTCCTGGTTCACTCCAGGCAATGAATCCCATATTGATCAAATACTCATCCCTACATTTAACTAACTAGAGCCACCACACACCATATACCCATGACACAAGTATGTAAGTGGTAATAAACCTTAACCACTTAAATGTGGATGACCATATTGCCTTGGGTCAAAGGACTATATGCACCATTGTGACCTAGATTGTGATCGTTGACTATAAGTGAATATCCTCGTGATTAAAAATCTAATGTCACTATTTGATCCACCTATCACATGTGTATCCACATGTCTATTCTGATATCTCATATCAACTAGCATAAGGCTTACTACCTCCCACTATTAGTATCATATACTAATTAAGAAAAATAGATAGAGGAAATAGTCTAATTAATATTATCCTAATATTAATTTATCAACTATGAACATTTTATAGCATATGTACTAAATAAATTTGTAGCTCATGTTATCAACTCTTAATAATAAATGTATTTAACATGATGCTAATGGATAAATATTCAAATAAACAAACACTTTATTCAAATGAATATTATTTATTGCCATTTGAGATTATTTATAATGTTAAAATATGTGATTGGCCTCTAAGGCATACCACCTACACTAGCAATAATAATTGTCAATGCCAAATGCATCATTGAAATTGAAATAAGAGTGAGGTGATAAGCAATTTAGGTTTTGTGTATTAAGAAACATATAAGTAGAATCAGCTTTCTGAATCCAAAATCTCTGATAAGGGAAATAGATTTTACACATCATTTGAAGTTTGTTTCCCATTTCTTAGCTATGGTCGGATGGTGACTCAAAACCTACGAGGCTCCTTTAACTTCCCACAAGGTTCTTATGTCCATTCCAAGAGTGATGTTATTTATTCCAATGTTGTAGTTGATGTCTCTCTAATGCCAAAAAGGTTCAGAATTCAACATCTCATTGCCTACTTGTGTGCATCATCAGTGTGCATACCACAAATTAATATTTTAAATTATATTTATTCAAAATAATTAAAATTCATATTGTATTTATTTAATACTCAATTAAGTTAATGTTACATCTACTTAATATTAATATTAACATTGATTTAAATATAATTATGTAGATTCTATTATACTTAGAAATTTGTATAGTGTTATAGGTGTTCAAAAAAATAGCTTCTTGTAATTATAGTTGTGTGTTTGAAAAACATTATTTTTTTTAATTGTACCACATACTTTTATTGAGTAAGAAGTTTTATTATATAATTTTGTTGAATATGAATAACTTTGTTTGATACCAATACTTAATGTTAATACTAGTGTGTTCCATAAAATTAGATAGTCTTGTCATATATAAATTTTTTATCACATCATACTACTTTAAAATTATTATTATATTTGCTCAATACAAAATTAGTATTGTATAATATTTATTTAGTAAATTAAAATATATTAATAGATTAAATTATATTTATTTAATACTATTACCTAAAACAAATATTTGAGTCATTTTTTATATTTTTATTCTAAACAAGATTATTACCAAACTACTAAATGAAACTATTGACTAGTTTGTTTGCAAGGTTCTTCACGATTTTTTTATGAGTTCGTCCATAAGCTTGTTCATAAAGTCTCTTCTAAAGCTCGTTCACAAGCCTCTTTTATACGTCCATATTTTTTTATATATATTTTGTGTTATTATTTAATTAGTTTTACTTGATATTGAATGATTAATTTGTTAAAATAAATTTAATTATGATTATATTTAGTAATTATGCAATCATGTACAGTTAGGACTTAGTTTATAGCATTTGTTGAAGTTTATAGAATTTGGAATTGATTTTTAAATACTTAGAATTAGGTTCATAGAATTTTTAATTAATTTGTTTCATATGTATTTGAGTATGTTTTGATATTATTTTCCATGCTTTGTAATGTTAATCAAGGTTGGATTCCATTAGGAATAATTTTTGAAGTTTTAATGAAACCTAAGGAAATAAAGAAAAGTGGCATAGACAAGACACTGACAGTGATGAATTTTCAATCAAGAAGGTGTCATAACCATGATACTCATTGTCATGGTCATGACAAGCATTATCAAGGGCACAGTCATGGATGTGACAGAAGATATCATAGGCATTGTTGATGCCAGCGAGTTTGACTCTGCATTGTTTGGATCATGATCCATTTTTTTATAGGAAATTTGAGGGAATGAGAGGGGAATACTGGAAGAGTTTAGGGATGGGACAAGTCCACTTATAACCCTCCACCCAACCAGGAGAAATAGGAGCCACCACTTAGTATCACCTAAGAAATTATCTAATTAAGGACTAGCCAAACTCAAATTGCTCACTCAGAACCAAAATTCACTTGCTAGATAAAGCATTGGGTGCAAATGTGATGTCAATAGGAGCATACGTAATATTTTAGAGGCATCTCCATATTGCCCAAATGCTGAGCAAGGCCGACCTTACTAGTTTGATATAATGCTTTCAAATAATTTGAACCATTTTGGATCAACCATTACACACAAATGCAATCATAATATATATCACACAAGCACATATTAACAATATGATAAATGAATAATGATGCATGGGCATGTCATAATTCATGTACGCATTAATCATAATATATAAATAAACATAGCAAAATATGATGCTTGATTCGGCAAGTGTTGAACTAATATGGTATACATATATATATCATGGCAATCATGATGGCATAATGAATATACATGGCATAAACATGACATAATCATGGCATATCTACATGTTATAATAATAATAACACATATTTATAGCATATTTATAGTAAACATGTCATGTGTATTTCTAAGCATGTCATCCTAATCATGTTAATTGAAAAATGAAATTAAAAATAAAATAATAATAATAAAATTAAAAGGAATAGGGATGAGAGAGACAAACACTTAATTAGGCTCCTCCTTTTTATCTTATCCTTATTTTTTGAGTTTCAAGCCATTATTTTGAGAAAATTTAATATTTAAAACAAAGATAGTAAATAAAATGAAAATTGACTGAAAAATCCATGAAAAGAATAAAAGAGTAACTAAAGATAAGCAAAAAGAATAAAATAAGATTCCTTTAAGAAATAAAAGAAAATGGTAACTAAAAGGTTCTAAAAAGTTCAAATTTATGATGATTAATTGGTCAAATTAAGGCCTTTAACTAATAATGTGCAATTTATCAAGTTAGACCTAAAGATATAAATTTTGTATTGTGGATAAATTGAATGCACATCACAAATTATTGTGTTATTTTCATCCAAACAATCACTATAAATAGTTTAAAAGAAGAAAATAAAAGAATTGGTTTTGAGATCTTGGTTGAATTTCAACATTATGAATTAATGCACAAAATACAACATAACAAGCAATAAACAAATATTCATAAATGAGACATAATAAAGGAAAATTTTAATGAAACAAAGGGACATGAAATAATATAATCAAAATAGAAAATTAAATTAAGTAAAGAAAAGTAGACAACTTGATGGAAAAATCCTTTAAGATGTAGTGAAAGGGGAAAATCAAAATAATATCAAGACAAAACAAGAATAAAATTTATTATGATAAGAATTCTTAAAATAGGATAAATAAAACGAAAATTATGGTTAAAAGATTGGAGTGGAAAATGGAAATTTAAATAAAAATCACAATATAAGTATAGATTAATTGAAAAAAAGCATAAAAGAAATCATAAGTATTAGATATGCAGTAAAAAGGTCAAGAATATTAGAATAATAAATTAGAAAATAAAAGAAATTGAGGAAGAGGATGAAGGTAAAAGAAATAAATATTAAAAGTAAGATAAAAATAAGTGTCTGGTGAGATAAGAAGCAAAACAATATGTAAATAAAGAAATAAAATAAATGAAAAATAAAAGTATAAAAGAAAAGAAACAAGTATATGACTTAAAATAACTAAAACTAAAATAGATTTTGAGGTGTATAGAAGAATTATGCTGAGAACATGAAGTAAATAGCAATTAATTTCAAAGAAAGAAAGCAATATAGTAGAGATGCATATATGGAGATAATAAAGAAAAATGAGAATAAATTGAAAGTATAAGTTGGGATGAGATAGAATTAAGACATGAAATAAATGACTATAATAAACAATATTAAAAGAAAGTGCTTGACAATAGAGAAATAACATAGTAATGGAAATAAATATATAAAAGATAAACAACTATAATAAAAAAATTTAAGCAAAGAAAAGAATAATTAAGTATAAAATTGTAAATTGAGCATAAAATGTAAAGAAAATAATATTAGAGAGTAGAAAGAGTAGAATTGTAGAGATAGCAAGTATGATAATATAAAATTGGTATAAAAGAAAACAGAAAAAAAATACTAAATAGAGTATAAAAAAAGATAGAAAATGAGATTGGGAGTTCATATTGCAATAAATAATAAATGAATATAAACAAAAATATAGTAAATAAACTAAAAGAAAAATTAAGGAAAATAAACATAATGTAAATTAGGCATAAAAAAGTAGACAATGGAAGTTTGAGATTAAGAGCTTGATAATAAAATGAGCAATATAATATTTGGAAAATACATAAAATGCTTGAAAAGTAGCATTTAAATAAATTCAAGGTGCATGAAAAGGATGATGTATGATGCAGACCGAGGTGCATGCAACATGATGCAATTCTGAAATTCATGCAAGAATTGTAGTGATGCATGCTAGGGTTCATGCAAAATGCACCTAAAAGATCTAAGAAATTGTTCACTCACTTGAGAATGATATGAAAAAGGAAAATAATATGCATCAAGCACATAAGAATGCCTAAAATGATTAAATGCAGGAAACAAAGGAAATTGGTTAGTACAAATTATCAATATGAGACAAGAGTTGGTTAGAGGCAATAATCAAGTGATAAAACAATAAAAACTTGATTATTATTCAAAAGAAAGTATAAAAATGATGTATGATCGCATTGAAATCAACAATTTAACCAATAATGATCAAATGATGCTTTTAGGTACACAACATCATAACAAAATCACCACTATGCAAAATACACACATAAGGGCTTCCAAACACTCAATTTTCACAAATTAGATTCAAAAATTTTAATAAAACAAAGAAACATTGATTAAAATTCAATGAAAAGCACATAGATTACATTTAGATCTCTAAGTAGTACCATTTCAACCATTAATGACCAATTAGTACTTTTAAGATCACAAAATGCATATATAGTCACATAATGCGCACACAATTGATAATAGTAAAAATTTTGACTCAAAAATTATTAGAAACTAATGAATAAAAATCAAAACAAGGGTATGCACATAAGAATTACAACAAGAATCAAATAATCAACACAAATGCACATGTTACAATTAATGTTTATATACAACAACCAATACATAGTCCCAAGGCATAAAACACATAATATTAGGTCACTAAATTATCACATAATCATTGCAAAAACACAAAATCACAATCAATAATGCATAACAAATAACATAATGTTAATCATCAACCAATAGCTCAATCAAAATAAAAGTAAACAAGAAAATGAAATAGCTTCAAAATAAGAAATGAATATTAAAGAAAAATATCTTAAAAGTAAAAATAAATTAGAAAAATATTAAATTTGTTCATTCTAGGACCTTTAAGACTCCTTTAAATGATATATGATCATTATTGAATGTATACGAGTCATTGGGACCATCATCGGAATCATTTCGATGCAATAAATGTAAGATTTCGAGGCTTAGACATGAATAGCCAAATTTTATGTCTATTTAGTTAGAATTAATATAGAATACCTAGTTTTGTAAGATGAATAGATGAAATTAAAATTTTGGTTGTTCATCAAGCAATTCCGATTGTTGCTCTCAGTGCATAAGTGAAAACTCAACTTTTTTACCACAAAAATGAAAAGTAAAGCCCCAAACCCAAGCAATTGTACCTAAGATAAAAAGGAGTTTTAGAAAGTCTGTAGCCTCAAAATATGAGATTAATCCCACCAAAAATAAGAATTGTATTGAAGAAAGCAAGAATGAAAGCAAGTAGGTTCAAGTGTACACTTTAGTAATTTAAGGGTCTATTTGAGGATTATCTTAGATTAGTTGTGGTTTGATTTTTGTGCTGGGATTTTGAGGATGTTAAAAGGTATTTATGGTTATATTTAGGCTAGAAAATGGGTAGGTATTGATGTAAGAAAGGTGATAGAAAGAGGGTGGATAAGGAGTGTTTATTTTGGCTAGTTTTTCTATTTTCACTCATTTTTTTATCTTTTCTCACTCTAACTTTGCTACAGGATTTTTCTCTCTTTTCATTGGCTCTCCTCCCAAAAATGATAATCAAACCTTCTATTTATAGACAAAGGCTCGATGGCATTGCTGCAATTAAATTATAATATAAAGGGGTATTATTACACACTAAAAGATAAAGGTATGTACTTGTACTAATCTTAATATGACACTTGTCCAAGAATATTCTTAAATAGAATATTGTTTTCTTAGTCACTACTCTTAGGAAATTGTGCCTTGTTTTATTACAAGCATAGGACCTAGTTTAATCATCAAAGGTCAAATTTTTGACTTTTTATCAAATGGTCCACATTGACACTCTATAATTTTAAAAGACAATTTTAGACTGAAATTCAAATTTAGGAGCTTGATGTGACCTTTGAAAAGGTTCATTAACCAAATTTTTAATTTTCAACTCAAAGCTTCTTAAGGTTAAATTAAAGCTTCCAAACTAAAAACCAGTCTAAAAAATAAATAACACACACACAAAGAATAGTCCTGTTTAGGACTTTACTAATTGGCTTAAAAAATAAAAATTGAACCAAACTTCTCTCTATCAATCATTATAACCTCTTTCTTAGGGTTAGATTTGGTTTCAAAATGGTTTAGTTTGGTAATCGAGTGGGGTTTTAATGTTTCAAATGGTTTTGAACTTGCTTTTTAATCATCACTCTTTATCAATCTCATATGCTAGTGAGATATCTTTCTAGTTTCATCATTGAATTTTGAGTTTTTGAAAAATGACCCTAGAAGGCATGAAAACTTATCCAAATTCGAGAGGGACTCAATTATTCAAGCTAAATTCATATCTAACTTTAACAAGAATGAGTTCTCTCTATATAAAAAACCTTTAGGGCATTAAATTAAGCATTTTACACATATATTTATCATTTTAAAAGCATCCAAACATTTAAAGCAGTCAAGAATAGTTTAGATTTTACAATCAAGTGCAAGGTTGTTATTTGTGCAAATTAAGCATTTAAAGGACTTCAAGACAAGATTATGGAGTTTGTTATTTTCCTTTGCTGTATTTTCCTATGATGTTTGCAAAAACTAACATGAATTATGTTTTTGTGATCATAAAAATGAATAACTAAATTCATTATGCACTAAGGTGATCATAGACGCTTTTGGGAACACATTGCCTTATACTTTCATTAAAATTTAGTTCATGTTGCTTGCATTATGCTTTTCAATTTAGTATGCATGTTTGCATAAGTTTGAGTATACTAACATCCATAAAAGATTTATACTTATCTATTGCCTTATCTAATGTACTATTTATAATTAAATTGTATTTATTTAAGTGCTTGGAGATCAAGAGGAGATATTCACTTAATGACCTAGAATAAAATCTATTAAGTTTAAATTGACTAGAGATATCTTTTGAATACTTAATATTACATGATTTACCTTGTTCTTAAATTTAGTTGAAAATTTATTAATTTAAATTATTTAGGCAAGAGTCCATAAAATTTGATTAATCTAAGAACCCATAAATATTTAAATAAATAAAGATGTGTTAGTGTTATTATCAGTCTATTTTTGGGTTGCTAGATGGTTGTTGATTCGTTGTATGGTGTTAACATAGTTAATTGCTAGTAACTTTCTAGTATGAAAGGGATTAACTTATTTAATTGCTAACAATTATCTTAAGCCTCAAAGTGGGAGGACCAAATGAAATTTTTGCTAAAATATGGGGACTAAAGTGGTAATTTGCCATTCACTCTTCAGTATATCTGGCAGACGCAAAAAATGCATATAGAGCTCTCTCTTGGCATCCATTGTAGCACCAAAAAACTACTCCTTCTCTATTCACCAGCCAAACGACCTCCGTTTACCTTGAAATTTGAACCATAAATACTTCTCAACCTCCTTTACATCCCTATAATTTTTATTTCATAAAAATTGACCTAGATTTTATCAGTCTGAGTTCTGAAAGTTTGATTTGAACTTTCCAATGATAAATCACCATTTTTTATGACTTCTAGCTATTGCAACCACCACCATTGGACTCATTTTGTTATTAAGAGTTGAAAGAGATGAACTAATGAGTTCGGGTGTCATTGTTTGATACTTCATTAAAGCTTGATCGGTAAGTTATGATTTTTGAATTGATTTATAAATCTGGCTATTGATTTAAGTGTTTGAACATCTTTTTAGCTTCTCCTTGGAGTTATGAACTTATGTATATGTTTGTTTTGAGTTAAATACATTTTCGGTAAGAGAATCTGACGAGTCCTAACTGGATTCCTGTGAGAAATAGTGACTAGCCCAAAAAATTCTGATTTTATTTTTAATAGATAGTATAAATCATAAGGATTAAAAGTAGTAACTGGGGCTAGGTCTAATTCCTCAAGGATTTTGAGATAAAAATCTCAAAAGTGTTTTGGTGGAAATTGCTTAATTTCCATTTAAATTATTTTAACTCTCTAAAATAAATTCCTTTAGCCTCAGATGTCATATTTAGGATAATTATGAGTCCATTTTATTAATTACTTAATTTTATTAATTTTTTCAAAATTGTTGGAGTGTATATATAAATGAGATTTTTTTTGTGGGATTAAGAAATAGATAAAGTTGAATATATGAATTTAATTATGCTTTTGAATTTTACTTGCAAGCATGATTATTTATATTTTTATTGTTAAGGATTTTGGAAATACTTTAGCTTGATTTCATTTATTTTATTTTATATTTGAGATATTCATATTTTTGGAAAAAATGATTGAACGTGCTATCTAGTGGGTGTCACTAGGACTAGGTGCACACTAGTAAAATCTTGGGTATGTTATGTATTAGATATTGGCTTGGTGGAGTTTGATCTCTTAGGCAATATTGTGCATTTGGCTTGGTGGAGCTTGACCTCTCAGGCAAGGCTCAGTGGAGCTTGTTCTCTCAAGAAGTATGTCAATTGAGCTCGGTGGATTTTATTCTCTTGAGCCAGAGCGGAGATGTAACTTGGTTGAGTTTATTCTCTCAAGACATCAATAGTGGATTGGGGTCTAGGATTCTACCATGATTTTCACAAAAGATTTTAATTTATATGATTTTTGAATGAGGAATTTTATGTAAAGAGAATTCTTGACTTTGGAAAGATATCTTAGAAAAATAATTTTAACAAAACAAAAAAAATTTTAATATTTATTCATTTAATGGATTTAATAATTTTAAATAAATATTTTAAAATTAATATGCATTTTATATTATTAATTCACTTAGTGAGGTTTGACTCCTCTCAACTATTTTTTTAAGATCTTATAAGTCTACTATTAGTTCTTTTTCTCTATGCTGGACTCATTCTTCACTAATTGCTCTATGTAGGTTGTTGTAATGGTATTAATGTATATGACATAAATTTAGTTAATCTAGACACCACAGTAGTATTAAAGCAGTCATTGCTATTGTATTTGTATTGGCATTTGTATTGTATGATAACATATATCTTGAAATACTTAAGTTGAGTCATTAGTAATTTTGATGATATTTGGAGAAGTTGTGATTGTTATGTATTAGTGGGAGTATTATTTGCTTCATGTAGGTTTTGGTTTTGTTCTTAGTATAAAGGAAACTCTACTAGATTTTTGTTAGAATTATTAAGTTGTGGAATGTTTTTATGTGAATTTCTAAGGCTTACTATAGGTTTTAAAAGCTTCACGCTTTCACATTCCCTAGTGTCAGTCATATGTCTATGGGTTCAGGTCTTGACAATTACTAATTGAATGAACTAAATTGTCTTATTATTTCTTGAGTGAGAATTATAAGAATTTAAGTGGTAAGCATCATATGCTTAACTCGAGGTAGTTTGTAATGATTTTAAGTTCATATTTGATCGAAGTGAAAAATGATCTTTAGAGCATTGCATCATATCATTATTTAGTTCCAAAGTTAATTTGGTTTTATTAGAATGAAGCTCAAATTTGTTTTTCTTGTTTTAAAAATCCAAAGTGATTCATTTGGTTAAGTAATTAACCAAGTTAAATAGAAATTAACAACTTTATATGGGAATGATACTCTACTTATTGACTATATTACTTAAATGATTTATACACTTACAGTTTGGCCTAATCAAGTTTTTGCATTGTTGCTAGTGATAGGTTTAGTAGTAGCTTGAAATTATATACTTTAAATGTTTTTTATTGCTTTTGCTTTTGTTTTGAGTCTTAAATATTTTGATTTATTTTACTTTTTTTTATTTGTAGGTAGTGTATGCACTAAATTCTAATATTGACCAATAAATTAAACATTTTGTTACACTTAATCTTAAAATTGAAAGAACATTCAATTAAAGAAGATGTGTGCAAGGAGCGAAGATGAGTCAAGATGGAGATCAGGTTGGTAATAGAGGCAATAATAGAAATGAAGGAAATGGAGGTAATGATGGTTGCATCATTAATCCACTATAAGTTGGAGGGGGAAATAATGATCAAGATCTAGCCATGTTACGAAATCCTCAAGTAGTCCAACTTGTTACTTATAGGACAATGAGAGAGTGCTTGAATCAAAATAACATGCCATCTTATTATTATTACATTTGATAACTTATTAATTATTATTTTAGTAAGTAATCTAATTTTATTGATATTATTTAAAATCAATAAGTTAAATAATAATATTATAATTATTATTTTTATTTCATATTAATAAATAGACATATATTATAGATAACTAAAATGATGTAGTCTTACATAAATTTGCCTAAAACTACATCATTTTGATTAAAGTAAGTAACGAAATTACAAATAAAAATACGAGAAGGGTCATTTATATTTTTAAAGTATATTGCTATTATTATATTTAATAACTTATTAATTATTATTGTTATTAAGTAATTTAGCCTTATTGATGTCATTTAAAATCAATAAGGTAAATAGTATTATTATAATTATTATTTTTATTGTCCACTAATATATATTGACATATATTACATATAACTAAAATGACATAGCTTTGCCCAACACTACAATGTTATTTTGGTTAAAATTTGTATGGAGATTTTTAAATTTGATACTGGTGTTAGAGATTTTATTTTTCAAATCTCCAAAATTTAATATGGTTCTGTAAATTTTAAATCCTTGAATTTTCTCGATCCGTGCTCACCCTTATTTACAAGCAACTTGAACTAAATTATAATGAAAAGTATAAGTCAATACATTTCCAAAGCTACTGAGATTACCCTAGTACATAATGAATTTTTTTTATGCATGTTTATGAGCATAAGAATACAATTTATGGTAGTTCTTGAAAACATCATAAGAAAAAATAAGAAGAAAAAAGATAAGAAACTCAATCTTGTTTTTAAGCTCTTTGAATGTTTGAACTTTAGAAATCACAACCTTGAACTTGATGTTAAAATCCAAACTATTCTTGAATGAATTAAATGTAAAATTCTTCTAGAATGATGAATATATGTGTAAGATGTTTTTCGCGCCTCAAAGGTCCTTTATATAAGAGAACTCATCCTTGTTAAAGTTGGATATGAATTTGCCTTGAAAAGTTAAGTCCTTATCAAATTTGGATAAGTTATCATGCTGATGATGTCCTTTGTCATGTCCATGACAATGCCCTTGACATGTCCGTCATAGTCGTGACACCGTAGGTCTTTATTGAAAATCATTGATTGTGGGCACCTTGTCATTACCATGACATATTTCTAGCCACTTTTCTTTGTTTAATTAGGTTTCATTGATGCTACAAATTATTCGTAATCAACTCAAACATTGATTAATCTTGCAGAATATGGAAAATAATATTATAACCTAATCAAAGTCATATGAAAAAAATTAATTAAAATGCTATGAACCTAATTGTTTATAAATTGTACATTCTAAACCTACACAAATTCTATAAACTAAGTCCTATTTCTACATGAATGCATAATTACTAATATAAGCCTAATTAACTCAAAAAATTTTCAAAATATGGACTTATAAACTCAAATTGATTAAAAAATAATTCAAAATATTTTCATAATATGAACTTGTAAACTCCCCCACACTTAGATTTTTGTTTGTCCTCAAGTAGAGAACTTTATTAAAACCACAATTCAAGCATATTAAGGAATTTAGCATAGTATAACCATAATTATACATAGTAAACACAATTCTTATAAGGTAAAACAAAAGATGAAAATCAAGAAAAGGATTAAAAATTACCAACTTAAAGTACTTTTCAATAGAATTCATGAAAAACTATGGAATAAAACTCATAGATCTTCAAAAAATTCAAATAGATTTTTAATGTTAAAAAACATGTAATTCTAAGGAATGATAGGAATTAATTTCTTTATTTTTATTCTTATAGGAATAAGGGCATCCTTCTTTAGGAAGTGATTCTTATCTAATATAGATTTTGAATTTTAACAATTTTCAATAAGAATACCTCACTTAAGTAGCTTTGGATTACTCACACATTTTCAAGCATTAAAGTACATGAAGCATTTTTTATTTTTGAATTGTTTACTCTTTATTCCTTAACCTTTTTTTTTTTTTTGCTTTCAGTTACTTTGTACTCATGCATTTTTGTAATTTTTATGCTTATTAATTAATTTCTAGCGTAACTTATAAACTCAAGGGAAGTTCTAATACTTTAAATCATCCAAATAATATGAACTCTCCATAATATAATGTTTCGCAAATTTTTTACTCACTCAAAAGAGAAGTACAAATTAAGTTGATTTAAAAACTATAATTCTTAACTTTTATCTAAAGCTTTAAAATATAAGAACTAAGTTAAGTCATGATTATATTGAGAAAACTACTACTTAATATACAATAATTATAACTTTAATAAATGCAAAAACTTAAGTGGAGAGAATAAAAGTTAAAATTTAAAAAGTTCTAGATACTAAAGCATGATTAAACTATTTACTTATGCCTAATTCTATTTTTTAGTAACTTAGGATTGTGAAGAAAAAAATTTCTTACTAAATAAAAGCAAAAATAAAATGATGCTAAGGAAAAAAAATTAAAAAAAAAAGAAAAAATAAAGGATACTCCCCCTCACTTGAATTGAACATTGTTCTTAATGTTTCAAATTGAATGAGGAAAGGTTAAAATTGAATTCTCCTCATCAATTACTTGCATTAAAAACATGGAATTCAAGTTAGTGAGAGAAATAAAATAAAAGCAAAATTGAAAACTAAAAGTAAGAAATAGTCTAGAGTTTGGGTTATTTATAAGGAAGTGCTTTGTTTTTATGCTCTTAAGCTAGACTACTGTCATGTCTTGAAGGTCATTAAGGAACATGCTCACTATAAATGCAGGTTTCTTTGGAAATGAGCTGCCACATTGTGTATACTTTTTTTTTATTGTGTTAAAGGTAACATCTTTGCACTATAGAACTAAGGAATTAAAGAGAGGTTTTCATTTAGAATCCTTAATTGGTTATTTGGTTGAGTTTACCCTTATATCACCTTTGATTTTAGATAATTCATTCATGCTCTTATCCTCTATAACCCTTCAATTATTGCTCTTTTTAGTCTTCATCTTTATGCATTCATTAATAGACTCATTATATTATTCTTGGAATGAACCAAATGAATGACTTTTCTCTCTAAGGCGTAAGGTAATGTGACCTCTATAAACATCAATGATAGGTTGAGTTCAAGAATAAGTGGATAGTATTTATTATTCTCATAATCCAAGATGATAAAATCAATTGGGCATGTAAACTCACCCGCTTCAACTTGCACATCTTTTACTATACCAATAGGAGTCCTTGTAGATCCATCCACTGATTGAAAATATATATTTATTGGACGTGCCTTTTCCATTCCAAGCTTTTTGAATATAGATAATGACTTCATATTGGTTTATGCACCTAAATCATATAATGCACCTGGGAATGAAACTTTATAAATGGTGCATAGAATGTAAAGAATCTTTTATCTTAGTTTAAGATTCAATGGAATCTTCCTTGTTATAGTTGCACTACGTAGTAAGAGTTATTATCCCATGTTCCTTGAGCTTTTTCTTTTTAGATTGTAAACCATTAAGAAACTTTGCTAATAAAGAAATTCAAGACAATGCTTATACAAAGGGTATTTCTATATGTAAAATCTTAAGCATGTTCTTAAATTTTTCATTAAGTTCTTAACTCATCAACCTATGTGGAAACAATATTAGTCATTCATATGCCTAAAATAATGGCGTTTGTTACTTTAAATTGCTTTGAACTTGCTCTTATATGCTACCTTAGCCTTTTTGTTGTCCTCAGTAACATCATTGTCATAGGCAATTGTAACTCTCTTCCACTTCTCAAATTAATGGTCCTTGCATATTCTTTTTGATTTACATAAGTATTACTTAGCAAAACACCATGATTCATAGTAGAAAAAGTTTATGCAATTTGTTTCACTTGGACTTCAAGGTTACAGATGGAGGTAGCATGGTTCTTGAGTGTTTATTAAGTATCCTTGTATATTATCTCAATCCTTGCTTCTAGCCTTTATGTCATGTCTTCTAATAAAGTCATCCATTTATCCATCGTTTGCATGAAATTCTCTAACTTTATTTCAAATGATGGAAAATTACCTTCAAAGGATGAACTCCTTTTTTTTGGTGGCGGTTAATGAAAGGATTGGAAATTTAGACTTTCAAAACTCAATGGCCCTTATGTTCTTGGTGCTTGGCCTTGATCTTCTTGATTTCTTTATGAAAGATTTAAATGATTACTCCAAGAAGGATTGTAAGTATTGCCATATGGCTTGCTACTCCTTTGAATAAAGTTCACACTTTCTATATGGTTGTTTTTCATAAAGTGGCAATTTCATTGATGCATGTCATCTTTCGTACAGCTCATAATAAAAAGGTGTTGTAGAGATTGCACTATCATTAGAACTCATCCTTTTGATCTCCTTTTATAAAGGCTCTAATTTAGTATTCATCATTGGGAGTCCACCTACCTTTATCATACATTCCTTCTTATTGTCCTTGCTCGCTTATTATTCTATAATTGCTCAGATGAAGCAACAGCAAGCAGCAACAACAACAATAATAATAATAAATTTTAATTAATAAATTATACAATTTGAAATAATCTAATGTTAATTTTTTATTTGTATATTTTTAGTTTAAAATTGATATATACTGGGCATTCCACATTTTTATTTGTTGTTGATAATGATAACAATTCTCTTATTTCTCATATTTTTTTAGCCAATCTTATTTCTCATATTTTGAGTTTAAATTACATTGTAATGGACATTTTACATTCTTATTTATTAATTGAATTATTTGAAAGGCAAAAGGTACAAAAAAACCCTTGAACTTTTATGACAAGAGCATTTACCACCATAAACTAAAATAAGTACATCAAAGCCCATAAACTTTTAAAAATGGTTCAAATAGACCCCATTTTTTAACTTTTACTTAACATATGTTAACTTTTAACATTTGGGGCTATAAAAGGTACAAAAAAAGCCCTTAATCTTTAATTTTAGTATAATTAAACCTTAAATATTTTTAAATTTAAAATATTTGTTAATTAAAAATTTATTTTAGAGTGTAAAATTATTTTTAAAAATTAATTTATTCCTAAAAATTATTTATTTTGAAGCATATGTCACTTATTTTCTTAAAAATAAATTTACACTAAAATTGACAAAATTTGTTGAAAAGTTTAAGAAATATCATTAAAAATTATTAAACTATATATATTTATTTGTAAAAAATAATTATTATTTAAGAATATTTTTATTTTTAAGAATAAATATATTTTTATTCATGAAGGCAGACCATTTCACAATAATTTTCATGAATAAAAATATTGTTATTCATAAAATCATACTATTTCTCAATAATTTTCATGAATAAAAGTATTTGTATTCATGAAAGCAGTCTATTTCATAATAATTTTCATGAATAAAAATATTTTTATTATTCAAAATAAAAATATTCTTAAAAATTATTATCTTTTAAGAATAAAAATATATAGTTTAGAATAATTTAAATCAATAATTTTTAATGATATTTTACACACTTTTAAATATGTTTTGTCAATTTATAGAGTGTAAATTTAATTTTAAGAAAATAAGTGACATATGTTTTAAAAAAAATAATTTTTAAGAATATATTAAATTTTAGAAATAATTAATTTTTAATATAATTTTACCCTCTAAAATGAATTTTTAAAATAAAATGTTAATTAATAAAAAAATAAATATTTTAATTTTTTTTTAAAAAAAGGTTTTAATTGTACCAAAATAAAATATTAAAGGTTTTTTTGTACTTTTTATAGTCCCAAAAGTTAAAAGTTAACCTTTGTTAAGTAAAAGTTAACCTTTGTTGAGTAAAAGTTAACCTTTGTTGAGTAAAAGTTAAAAAAAAAAGGTCTATTTGAACTATTTTTAAAAGTTTTATAGGCTTCGATGTACTTTTTTTAGTTTATGATGCTAAATGCTCTTTTCATAAAAGTTCACGGATTTTTTTTTGTACCTTTTTCCTATTTGAAACTATATAGTGTGAATTTTTCATATTTTAAGTTTAAATTGTACTATAATGGACATTTTATATTTTTACTTGTCAATTGAATAATAATAATTATTATAATAATAGCGGTAGTAGCAACAACAATAAATATGAGTTTAAATTATGTTGTAATTGACTTTTTACATTCTTATTTATTAAGTGAATTATTTAAAACTATACAATGTGGAATTTTCTTATTTTCATATTTTAAGTTTAAATTGTACTATAATGGACATTTCATATTTTAATTTGTCAATTCAATAATAATAATAATAATAATAATAATAATAATAATAATAATAATAATAATAATAATAATAATAATAATAATAATAATAATATCTTGTTAGTAATTTATTTATTATATTTTAAACACAAAACATTTGAATTTTTATGTAATATCCCGAGTTTTTAGATATTTTTAAACTGCATCGGGATATGCAATGTTAATAATTTATATATATATATTGATGATTATTTTCAAGAGTTTGTTATTTATTAAGTCATTTTAATTATTTTAATTATTTTAAAATATTTACGTAAAATTTTTTCGGGAATTTTATTTTTGGGGAAATTAAAACATAAACAATTTAATATTAATTATTTTAAATAATTTTACGAATTTGCATGAACCCATACATAATTTTAAAGTGTTAAATAAAATGTATATATGTACATTTATTTAAATTAGGGTTTAATTAATTAAATTAATTTTTATTATTTAGTTTTTATATTAATTAATTAATAATATATGTGTATATATTATTAAAATATGTGTGCGGTGTATATTTAATGTGTGTTGGGATTATACATTATTATAATATATGGTATGGATATATATATATATATATATATATATATATATATATATATATATATATATATATATATATATATATATATATATATATATATATATATATATACATAAATTATATTCAAAAATCAAAAGTTTGATATATTTACATAATTGCCATTATCATCTTCCTCTCCCTCCCGATCGATCTCCACCATTTCCAGCTGCTGCAAATCCGTTCTCTTCCTGTTGGTGTGCCTTCCGGTGTGCCACCTTCCCCTCCAGCCATTTTTGGCATCTAGAGCCTTATTCTCTGGCGTGGTTTGCCCGAAATTTGAGAGAGAAGCCAAAATTGATCTTAACTCCGATCAAACACTTTTTGGCCACCGTTTTGAGCCCCACTAGTCTCTATCTTCTCCTTGAGCTCTGGTGAGTATGATTCCAAGCTTTGTTTCACTTAAAATGGTCTAGATTTCCCTAGGTTTTGATTTTCCATTTTAGGCCACTTTGAGTTTTTGAATTTTTTGACCTTTGATTTGTATGATTCAAGCAAAATAACTTCATAAAAATTGATCCTAGTAGCTTAATATACACTCTAGAATTTTTTTAGAATTTTTGGGAATTATTTTGATTTTTATGAATTTTTGATTATTTTATTAATATTTTCTAATTTTCGAAAATTAATTAATTAAATTATGAAATTGTGTTTTATGGTGATTATAGGTGTTGAAATGCATTTTAGAAATTTATTTGTAATTTTTGAAAATTTTATATAATTATTTGGAATTTATTTAGTTTATGTAATTTTTGAAAAATTAGTTTAATTATGTGTTTAATTGAAATTAATTGGTTAATCGAGTATATTTATTGATATTATTGAATTATATGTTTATAAAATAATTTTTGAGTAATTATACTATTTTTGGTGAATTTTTGGTTAATTATAGTGAATTTACATAACCAGGGGTATTTTGGTAATTTGACACTAAATTGGCTAAAAAATATAATTAAATTGGTTTTACTAGTTATTTAAGGTATAAAAATGATTTCTACAAATTATTTAGTATTTTTAACTGATTAAAACTATTTTTCGTAAATTATTTTCAAATTATATATAATATATGATTTTTCTAAATAAATGGGTTTTATTGATTTTTAGTAAGCTTTAGGGTTAATTATGTAATTTGGATTTATAAAATGTATTTTGGTCAATATTTATGAATTTATTGAGAATTACCGATTTTTTAATAATATTTTATTTAAAATTAGGGTTTTTGTGTATTTATCGGTTAAATAAATATTTTTTAGCATTTGAGTATCTAAATTGTTATATTTTAAGTATTGAAGGCATTTTTGGAATTTTTCATGTGTTCTGTAATATTCTGTGAATTGTGGACCTCGGTTGGTGAAATTATAGTTCAGAGTCCGACTGAGGGGTTGTGAATTGTGTTATTTCGAAGTGTATTTCTTTGTAGGACCGACTCTACTCTTTGAGTAGAGAGACATCCATTTTACAGTGGAGGTTTTGTCAGATTTTTGATAGAATTCTCGTAAAACGTGATGTCCGGTCAAATCCCTATTCTAATTCTGTGTCTAAGATCGAGTCTTTAGAATTTTCGTTAAATTTATTCTGATTTCATGTTGTCATTTGCTTGTTTAGTTGCGTTGAGACTGAGGCCTAACGGGTTAGGCCCACCGAGTTTGTCTCGTGGAGCGCTATCATGTGAGTTATTATACTGTATATATATGCATTGCATATAGGATGTATCACTTAGGGTTTTCCATTTTCATTATATGTTTTTAAAGTGATTTAAATTATAATATTTTTGGTATATCTAAGGTTGTATTTATTATATATGCATATTAAATAATTATGCATGTTAGTTTGATATATGCACATTAAACAATTAGGTTTAGGTTTAATACATTTGAGTAATATACACATGTTTTAAAACGTACACTTAGTCACAATTATTTTATTAAATGATTAGTATACTTTAGGTATAGTTTCGGTATATTTTAGGTTTATTCTTAAATAATTGCATACTATATTATAAACCTACACTTAAATTGTTTTTAAGTTTATTTTTGGTATATTTTTGATATATTCCTCAAATAAATTCATGTTTTATTATTAATTGAAACCTAAAACATTAGTGGTATACTTAGGGTTTAATTGTGATATATGCATGCTAGAAAATTAGGTTATTTTGGTATATTGTGAATCTAGGTTAAACCTAAACACATATTTAAATGAACATTTATACATAAATGTTTTATTAAATGATTTGTGTACTTAGGGCATATCTTTTGTATATTTAGGTATATTTTTAAGAAAATGCATGTTATATTATTGTTACACATTTAAATTTTTTTTAACTATATTAATGATTTATCTTTAGTTTATTTCATATTTTATTTGACATATATATATATATATATATATATATATATATATATATATATATATATATATATATATAGTTGATTTCACTATTATGAATATTGTTCTACATTAATTATTTTCCGAATGAATGATTTATTTAAATGAAGGATATTAATAGAACGTGCTTCCTAATGGCCAACACTAGGACCGTGTACATACCGATGTGATAGATAAGGGTTGAGTGAGAAATAATTGTTGTGATAATAATTGATTTGATGGATTTGACTAAGATTAATGGTATGTTAGATAGTGTGATTGTTGTAGCTCGGTTGACCAGGAGTCTTGGGGCCAATCACACTGATAGTCAGACTGTTGGAGCTCGATTGACTTAGTGTCTCGGGGCCAGTCTACTGTCCATAGTGGAACAAATGATCTATTGGGTTGATAGAGATGTGAGGTGATAAATAGTGTGATTGCTAGAGCTCGGTTGACAAGGGGTCTCGGGGCCAATCACACTGACAGCCAGACTACTAGAGCTCGGTCGACTTAGTGTCTCAGGGTCAGTCTGTTGTCCAGTTTGGAATAAGTGTTCTATTTGGAATCAAGTGAGCATGTATGGCTAGAGTGATGATGGGGTTGATTGAGGTTGCTATTATTAGGATTCTATGGATCCTTAATGAATTAAAACAAACGTTTTCTGCATTTTGTATATTTATATAAGCAAAGTTTGACATTCGTGTGAAATGTATGTATATATATATATATATATATATATATATATATATATATATATATATATATATATATATATATATATAAGAATGCTTGATTGTTATGGTTTAGATTACATGTATATATAGTATAATAATTCACTCAGTGAGTCTGACCCCCCTCAATTATTTTTTTTTCAGGAGATCCTTTATCGTCAGACCTTATTCATAGAGTTCCTCGTCGGTGTTCTTTAGTCCTTGCTATTTTATGTAATGTATATTCTGAACTTTGATTTGTATTCTAGAAACTGTAGTAGTTGTGTTATTGAATCAGAAGAGTATTATATTGTTTTGATATTATATACTCTGAAAATTTGTATTTGAACACCGTACGATTAAGTATTTATGTATAAAAGGATTTGAAGTATTTATTTTATATATTGATTCAAAAAATTTTAATTATGTCGTATTTTTATTTATTTATTGCATGATTTTATTTTTCGAAGGCTTGCTACGGGTTCCGAATTCGAAAGAATTCTCGTTTCCTAGCGCCGGTCATGACTCCTAGTTTGGGTCGTGACATTTTATCATAAATTATACATATGCTACTTAATATATACTACTTAATAATACAATGAAAAGTATATAATTAAGTTCACTACTATTATTTATTCTTATATTCGGTACTATATTCGATTTTCATTTTAATACAATTTCGATATGGTTTTGTACAGTTCTCGATTTTTTTTATAAATATCAAGTACTATAACCAAATTGGTAATAAATTTTGGTTAGGTTCAGTTTAGAATTAAAATTATTCAACTCAGCAATATTTTAATGTCTTTTGATTTTATATTTTCTCTGTTCCATACTTACCCCTATTTGCATATAGATTTTATTCTTGTGCTTAATATTATACTTTTCAATTTAGTACACATATTTGCATAAGTGATATATATTGAGATCGAGAAAACATATATGCTTATGTGCTTTATCATTTATAATTGAATTGCATTTATTTATGTGCTTGGAGACCTAGTGGAGATATTCACTTAATGACCTAGAATAAAATATATATTAAGGCTTCATTTGTTTGCTGAAAATATTTTGTCTTTGAAAAATATTTTCCGAAGAAATATTTTTTGATGTTTGGCTGCAGCACTAAAAGACAATAAATGAGAAGAGAATGCATTTGAAAATAAAAGAGAAAGCAATAAATGAGAGGAGAAGACATGGAAAAGGTATTGGAAAATGATTTCCTATTCTTAGAATGAGAAATTATTTTCCCCTGTTTTGAAGTTTTTTTCATTTGACTAACAATTTATTTTACTTTGGCTTATTTTCTTTGGTAATCCAAATACCAAAAAACAAGAAAAAATATTTCTGAAAGAATATTTTCCACAAACAAATGGAGACTAAGTTTAAATTGAGTGAAGATACCATTTAAATACTTAATATTGCATGATCTATCTTGTACTTAAATGTCATTAAGGATTTATTAGTTTTACTTATCGAGGCGAGAGTCCATAAAATTAGATTAATAATTGAATTAACTAAATTATCTTATGATTACTTGAGAGTCCATAAGATTAGATTAATAATTGAGTTAACTAAATTATCTTATGATTACTTGAAAGAGAATTTATAGAAATTTAAGTGGTAAGTATCATATGCATAACTTCAGTTAGGTTGTAATGATTTTAAGTAAATATTTAATTCAAGTGAAAAGTGATCTCTACTGCATTGCATCATATAATTGTTTGAATCTAAATGAATTTTGTTTTATTTTACTTAAGCTCCAATTTGTTTTTCTTGTTTTCAAAACTATAAGTGATTATTTGTTTATACAAGTAATTAACTAAGTGAAATAGTAATTAACAACTATCTCTATGAGAACGGTACTCTACTTATTCACTATATTACTTAAGCGACTTATACATTTGCGGTTCATTCATATCACTCCTTACAATTTTTTTAGCAAACCTGCTCATAAGATTAAACAAGTGAAGCTTCAGAGAGGATAAGATTGGCTCATTTATCAAATAAACTTCAAAATAAAATTTGAATTCAGCTCATTTGCCTAAATGAGAGAATTTAAATATACAGAGCGATGTGACTATTTCAAATTTGGTAATAACATCATCTAGTGAAGAAGTTCCTTGGGGATAGAAGCCGACGAGGTGAGAACATTCCCGTATACTGAGGTGATTGACCTTCATTCGAAGGATACTCTGGCATGAAAAACCCTTCTCTCTCCTCATGATTAATAATCGTGTTATGATTGTTACTTTGATTTCGTATGCCTCCATTGAAAGTTCCACACTTGACCAATTTACCGACCCATGATTTCTTTTTTTGTGGGCTCCTTTGACTTGCATTCATTTTCTCGCTCAAATACTCTTTCACATTAAGCAAGCCTTGCTCCACCACTTCCATTGGTGGAGAAACCAAAGGGTTCCCTTCAACGCAAAGCTTTTGGAGCTTCCTGAGGCAGCTAATGGAGTCCGGAAGAGAAGTGATTCTGTTGTAACTCAGGTCCAATTCGGTAAGAGAAAACAGAAGGCCAATGGAGTATGGGAGGGATTCAAGGTATTGAAAATTTTGGCTAATATTAAGAACTTGCAAGCTGATAAGGTTCTCAAGATCTTCGGGTAAGGATCTCAGATTGTTAAGACGTGTGTCTAATGTTTTTAAAGAGGTTAAATGTGTAATGGAACGTGGAAGGAACAATAACTTATTTGTGTTTACTGATAACTTCTTCAAGTTCAATAATTCCAATCCAATTCTGTCTGGCAGCATGCCCAACTTGTTAAAGTTGGCATTTAATTCTTCTAAATTTCTGTACATCATAAACATTTTTTATAATTAAGAATATAAATCACCAACATTTTCAAATGGTTTGCTTCAAAATAATAATAATAATTAATAATTTTTTTTAACCGCTGATATTCATAGTCTATTGAACTTATAAACACTTGTAGTTTACCGATTCAAAATTTTCGTGACTCATACTTAACCTCTACTTATATTTAAAATTAAATTCTTTTAGCTAGCTCACATTTTCTTAAACATATATGAGACGCGATATAATAATTATATTTTTATTTTACTTTTTCTCTTTCTTTTATAGTATCATAGTTGTCTTAATACCCTTATTTCTTACTAATTTATTGAGAATAAATTTGCAAAATACAATTTAACATAATAATATAATTTTTTTTGACCATTAGTATCTAAAATTTAAATTAATAAACTGTAGACATACCCAAAATTAAATTATTTATTTTTTATGTATAGATTTTATTTGATATGCTATTTCAAAAAAGAATTAGAAAATTTGTTTAATTATTATTTACAGCAGTAGAAAATCAGTATAAAATTTAAAAATTAAGTGGCTCAAGCTAGCATTAACCATTATTTATACTTTGTATGAATTGAACTTAGATGCATACATAAATTTTAGTTTTTAATCTAGAATGTGCTTTCAACTAAGAAAAATCTTCCGTTGTTTATTTTATTAATTTAATACATTAATTTCATAGAGAATGTATCTTTTTCCTGTTTTGTATACAAAATTAATTGAAGGATTTGAAGCAAATTTTATGGTTTTGTTACTTTATAGGATAAAACTCTTCTGCATTTTTTTTTTTTTGACATTACACCTTTATATATTTTATTTGGTATATTGCGACCTTGTACTTTTATCATCAAGTACATTGAGCACTTACATGACGAAAAATACAGTGACAGTTAAAAAATATATACTTTAGTCCCTATAATTTTAAAATTATTTGTTGGATTCTTATCATTTTAATTTTTAATCAATTAAGTCCTAAGAATTACTAAAATAACTTAAATAAATTTATTAATTTTTTTAAAAAATATATACTTTTTCAACCTTATCTTATCTAATTGGTATGTAGGCTATGTATGTCTAATAAATTTATAATATTAAAAATACTTATAATCTTAAAAAATTATAAAAATATTTATAATGAAATATATTGATTTCATTTGTTCGTTAAACATTTATATATTTAATAAAAATATGAATGAAAGAAAAGTAATACATGATAACATTTTTACTAAAGAGATAGAATCATCTCTCTTATAATTAATATTAAATAAATGCTAAAAATTAATACATGATTAAATACATTTTAATTTTTATCAAATAAAAATGTTGTCATATATAATTACTTCTCTTACAATTAATAGTCAATAAATTAATAATTCTATTAACTAATATTTTAAAAAACAAATAATAATTTATTATAACACTGTCTTTAAATTTAAAAGATTTTAATTTTTATCACTACTGATAAATTGTTTATCACTGTCAAATAATTTAAATTCTCTCATACTTGAAAAAATGTAATAGATATCAGTCTTATTTGAATAATATATAAGTTATAATTAAGAAACTATTGTCGTTATTAAAATTATCTCTAAATTTTTGGAAATTGATATATATTTATATAAAAATAATACACCAATTGAAATATATAAAATATTTCGAAAAATGTGATAAATTTTATATATGAATAAATATGATTTATCGTATTTCATTTATTAATTAGCTCAACTGTCCTTTTTTAATAGTCAAAATTTTATCATGTATTAAATTTTTGCATTCTTAAAGTTTTTATTAAATACATAAAAGATTTTTGAATAATTAAAATATACAGGTTTTTATCACAAATATTTTAATAATTTTTAAAAATTATTTCTATTTTTAATATTATATTTATTAGATATAGATTACCTGTATCTCAATTAGATAAGAAAAAGTTGAAAAGGTATATAATTTTTAAAAATTTTAATGAATTTAGTTGAGTTATTTTACTGAGGACGTAATTGGTTAAAAATAAAAATTATAAGAATTTAATGCAATAAATTTAAGGTTATATGGACTAAACTAAATTTCTAATAAATATATAGAAGTGCAATATAAAAAAGTTAAAAGTACAGGAAATTAAAATGTGTTTTTCTTACTTTATATTCTCAGACTTAACTGCATTAAATTCAATTAGTTGTGAATTTTTTTGATAGGAATATATATATATATATATATATATATATTCTAAAGAGTTAATTTAGTAATTTATAAAATTTTAAATTTTTTTTTTCAAATATTGTAGTATAAGTAGTGAATTAATATAATTTTTTTCCGACATCCCCTCAGAAACATAAGAAAGGAAAAGCTATAAATTCCAATATTAAAATAAGGCAATACCCAATTTTGTAAAATTAACGAAACCTGCAATTCTCTATAGGTTTAGGAAGTAAAGTGAGAAGGTTTCCAGCAACATTCAAAACCTTGAGCTTTGACAAACATCCAATTGAGTTAGGAAGGGATTTTAGCTGATTGGAATGCACATCCAATACCACAGCATTTAGCAGTCTTGCTGTTAAAGATTCTGGTATGCTCTGTCAAAATTTTTTAAAAAATAAAATCAACGTAATTTAATATAGCTACATAATAAATACATATAAAAAAAAATATTTCACAAATAGATGAACAACACAAGTAAGAAATTCACCTTTGATGGTATATTACTAAGAAAATAAAATAAAATACACACCTGAAGATTATTATTAGAGAGATCGAGTTTACAGATAGTAGCCAAGTTGAGGGACGGATTGGGGAGACAGTTCAAATACATGCCACTTAAATCAATAATATCAAGTTTCTCTTCTTTTATCGATCCCTTAGTATTTGCCCAGTTCCTTAAATGGACCCTCATCATCATATGATATTCTTGCTGCTGCTGCTGCTGCTGATGCTCTTGTTGTTGTTGGTCATACATCATCTTGAATATAAAAAGACAAATAATAATAATAATAATAATAATAATAATGAGAAATGCAAAAGTGTTTTTAACATACAAAAGAAACCGGTATGACAAAAATGGCTGTTTTTAATGAGCATATTCCATCACTTTCTCCTGTGTAGACTTACACTTATAAGGACAAAGAAATGAGAATAAGGAAGATGACTGAAGATGCGAGGGAATGGAACTTATTGAATGTTGAAGACCATATGCCTAGGGGTTGCGTGGCTGTGCGTCTAGCTTGATAAAGTCAACCCTTTACTTCACCCTTTTATTTTGTGTTCGGGCCATGCCCAATTTGCCGTACATTCTTCCGCCAAGTTTGCTTCACTTTTTGTCAATATTAGTTTTCTTTGACTAAATCCTACTACTCTATTTTAATTTTCTTTAGTATATAATAAAATAATATTAGTCAGACATATTGATATAAAAAATTACAGTCTTTCTTATCATTTATATATTTATATCAAATTTTAAAATTTAGAAAAAATTTATCTAATTTAACTTGTTATTTCTAATTTTTATCACAATTACAATTTGGTTAAAAATTAAATACTATAATACACATATGACATTTCTGGTGGATTAGTTGACCTTGTTATTACAATTCCACATTCATAACAAGATAAGAAAGGAAATGCACATAATTTTTACAAATTAAATAAAATTTTGTCATATATATATATATATATATTACTAAGATTTAAGTGTAACTAGCTACATGGCCGGCTTTATGCCTAGGGCCTCCTCCTATATATAGTCAAAAAATATTTTAAATACTTTTTTATTTTTATTTTTATTTTTAGAAATATTCACTCTATTTTATCTATAAAATAAATTTTATTTTAAAAAATTACTATTAAATATGTAAAATAAATATTATTCAATGGTATTAAAAGTAAATATAAATAAGTTTATAGTTTTAATTTATTCATTTTTTATGTTGTATTTTTTTTATATTTCAATTAAATTATTTGCTAGATAGTTTTATTTTTAGATTCAAAAGATTTTTAAAAATTTATTACGTTCTAATCAAAGTTAAAACTATAGGGGAAAGGGACAAGGAGATGCCACTCTCTTTTAACCAATTAAATTTTATTATTTTAAATTTTATATATTCACTCTCTTTCACTAAAATTTAATTGATTATCTTATACTTTTAATACAATAAATTAAATATATAAATATAATTTTTTAGTTGAAAATTTTAAAATTTTACCCTCATAAGTTAGAATCCAATATTTGTTCTAATATCAATTTTTTTTAAAATTTATTTAATTTTAATAACAGAAAATAGTAAATATCTAAAAATAATAATTAATTGATGATTTTAAATAAAAAATTAAGAAAATTTCCTAGGCCCACAATTACATTTTGAGCGGATCTTGACTAACTATTATACAATTAATATTTAAATGATATGAATGTGAAATTATAAAATAGAGATTAACTACTTTACCTCAAATATCACGTGCATGTTTATTTATTTATTTATTTCATGTTCACTAAATTGCAATTATGTTAAATAATGTACAAAATTATATTATTATTTTCAAATTTCAAATTTAGTATAAATTTATAGAAATAAAAAAAATGTAATGTCTTACACAAATATATCCTATTAGTTTTTGCTTCTCTACCATCCAAAGATACCATATTGTAGATTTTTCTATCATTAGATTTTATAAATTTCTTATTACAATATTAAGTAGATGGAAATTTTTTGATTTATTGAATTCAACACATAGGAATATTTCTTAAAAATATTATTGGATCATATAAGGACATATTAAGAAAGCTATTTCATATGTTTACACTGCATTGAAGTATTTATTAATAAATAAAATTCTATGAGAAATTTATTATACATATAAAAAGATCAAAATGTGCAGTAAAATAAACAAAAATTTAATTGCAATTTGAGAATTTAATTGATAATTTCATCATAAAATATACATGAACTCCTTAGGACGGGCCGGCCGTTTTAATTAGTCTTTGAGTGATTACATTCCTTTCTAACAAGCAACTCGTACTGCTTCCAACCAATAGCCATCAAATTATGTATTACTATTGATTAACACAATCAACTATGAAAGTTAAGTTGTCTAATAGTGTAAACTCTCTTCAAAATAGTTATTGTTTATTGCCCTTTATTAAAAAGAAAATATTAGGTGTGCATGTACTCACATACAATAAAATAATTATTGTGTGCTTAATTATTCTAAAAGTTCGGCTACGTTTATAATATTATTTTATATAAGCATGAAAAAATTATAAACCATTGCGGCTTGGATTACCATATATATATATATATATATATATATATATATATGGGTAAAGGTGAATTTATGCCCTTAATGTTTAAAATGTTTAAACCGAGAAGCATATAAGTCATGTACTTTTGTTTTGACTATTTAAGCATAAAATCAAAATTTTCTGTGTTTTTAGCCCCTCTTATAACGGAAAATAAATTGAAAATTAACACCATTTGTGTTAAGCTAACATGGCAATTTTATATAAAAGGAAATGGATCCCACATATAAAATAAAATAAATTTCTCCCAAATAAACCCAACTATGCTAACATCATTAACCTTTAGATGCTCTTCAAATGCAACCATGAACCTCAATTTTGTGCAACACTTTCTTTCCTTCATCATCTCAATACAATAACAAGATTCTAAGCTAGTGTAATTGGTGTAGCCCTACCAAGGCCATTGCATTCAATTTGGTTGTTGCAGTCGCCAGTAGCACAGTAGAACTTGCCATTAGAGTGGGTTCAACCAGTTCTTTCCATGATTCAACTAGACCAATGGTGGTTAGGGATTGTGAAGGAGCGATGAGTAAGGCTAGTAAGAGGGAATCCGCCTTTTTTAAGGATTGAAGAGCCACCTTTTTAATTAAATCAAAAACAAGATTGTTGTGAGTTCACATTTTCCTTAATACTAATAGGAACAACGCATTATCAAGTCATCTTCCTCCAAAATGTTTAAAATTTTATCAACTCTTGTATTTCAAGACCATGTAAATGTGATCTCAATGATGTAAGAGAATTTTAATGCATCCTTATAAAAGATTATACAAATATGTTTGTTTGTTTTGAATCTTTGTATACTAAGACTCAATAGTGGAAAAGGGGGAGAAGAGTATAAAAAGAGTTTGCTATTATTATTGTTAATGTTGAGGAGGTAGGAAGAAAGTATTGTTGGTGTTTCTTGTTAGGGCTCTAATTTTGGAGGTGTGGGCATTGATGTTAGTCATGGTGTTTTCTTTTTCTTCTTTTGCCCATAATTTGTTTGATGAAATGTTTGATTAATCGAGTGCCAATTGATTGAGGGGCCTTACTTTCTAAGTTTTCTCCTAGCCATCCATCCACTAATAACTATACATTTGACAACATACTTATAGGAAAATTAAAGAATGATAACCCACCTACTACAGTTGGTTATCTGATGCTAACATTAGTAACAATTCTAGCTCCACCGAGTATACAAATCCCTCTCTATCATCTTTATGTGTAGTCGGCTACACACTCGAACACATCATATCCATTTCTAACTTCAAGAATGTAGGCTCTCAAAGTGTTTGTGGTTTCTCTTGTAATGATGACAAGAGTTTTTAGTTTATTCTTCAAGACAAGTGGGCAAGCTCGAGCAATGATGTCTCTAAGATTGGAGTTTATAATGGCAGCAATAAGGTCTAGGCCATGGTTAGAATTGTATTCATATTGCTGGTGGTGATGATTAATGATGATAAATTATGGGACCCATTTCCTTTTGCATAAAATTGCCACATTAACTTAACACAACTAGTGTTAGTTTTCAAGTTATTTATTATTATAAGAGGGGCTAAAAATACATAAAAACTTTATTCTATATTTAAATGGTCTAAAACCAATGTAAAGCTCATTAACCTAAACATTAGGGGCATAAATGTGTGTATGTGTGTGTGTGTTGTGAGAAGGATTAGGTGTTAATGAACTTCGTATATTTAATGAATAACATAATACATCAATACATATATAGAATGATTACAATAGAATTATGATAAGATTATACAATCACTAAGATAAGGATAACTGTTAACTTTAGATAAAGTCATTATTACTCTTCCACAAGTTGTAAAGAGTTGAAAACACTAATAACTTAGGATCTAAAATACTGAAATTTTTACTTTAACTTGGATCTCTTGGATAATGGCTTTATTAGAATATCAGCTAGCTAATATGTAATTAAAATGTAATGAACAATAAATTCCTTTTTAGCAACCTTGTCTCTAATATAATGATAGTTAATCTCCAAATGTTTCGATTAAAAATGAAAAATTAAAGTAGACATAAGATATGTCACACTAAGATTATCACACCATAATACGAGAGGCATAGAAGGAGGAAAGCTAAGCTCGAGCCAATGAATTTCATTAATTGTAACAGTCAAAGCATGGTACCCTGCATTTGTTGATGACTTAGCTACAGTTTTATATTTACAACCAATTATAGAATGATAAAAAAATGGATTCAAAGAAGAGGGTACCTTGAGTAATAAGTTTTTTATTATGACAAACAAGAGTTGAAACTATATTAGAGTCTAGCATATATGCTTTTTCTAATAATTCTTTTCTGTATTTTGATTGTGTTAAGAGTAAGCCACTATTATACCTCGTAACCTCAATACTAAGAAAATATATTAAGGGTCCCAGATCCTTCAAAGGAAATTGCTTTTAAAGTTTAGCAATAATAGCATTAATAAAGCAAATATCAGAATTAGTGATTAAGATGTGATTAATATAAATTAAGAAAAAAATCTTAATGGTACCGTGTACATAGAAGTACAATGAAGTATCAATTTTAGAAGCTTGGAAACCTAATTACAAAAACCTAATTGTTGTGGGGCTTGTTGGAAATTATAAATTGATTTATGCAACTTACATACATAAGAGGGATATTGAGGATTAATGTAACCTTGGTGTTGAGACATGTAAACCTACTCTTTAAAAGTACCATGTAGGAAAGCATTTGATACATATAACTATTTAATTTCCCATTTGAAAGAAATAGCCAAAGAGAATATGAACCAAATTGTTGTGAGTTTGGTAACTAGACTAAAAGTGTCACTGAAGTCAATCCTTAGATGTTGTGATATTCCTTAGCTATAAGCCTTGCCTTATATCTATCAATTATGTCGTCTTTATGCCTTTTAATCATGTATACCCATTTAGACCTAATTAAATTTTGATTAGGCTTAAGGGGCACTAGAGTCTAGGTCTTGTTCTTAAGCATGCCATTATATTCCTAATCCATGGCCTTTTGCCATTCAATGTGCTTGATAGCTTAGGAAAAGGATGTCAGCTCAGCAATGGGAAAGGAAACCAAAAGTAAGGCTTTTGGTTTTAATGATCATGTTTATGATCTGGTTACCATATAGTGAGTATGGGTAGTGGGTGCATTTTGGTTGTATATTGATAAGTCCATAATTAAAGGGAGGCTAGTTGACTTAAAGATAAGAGGAGGTGAAAAGTTAGATGAAGATAGAGATAAAGAAGCATGTGGTGTTGAAAGACTGTTAGGTGAAGGTAGATTAGGATTTGTACATGGTGGGGTCTAGATAAAGTTAATACAAGTGGAATATTAAGTGGAGTAGTTTGCTGGGAGGATTGGAATGTGCAATGGCAAAAAAAATTTTGTTGGCATGGATTCTTTAATAACAGGTGCAACTTGAGTTATTTAAAGAAAAGGAAATTCCTTGTCATAAAAGAGCACATAATGTGAGATATATAATTTTAAAATGGAAAAATCAAGATAAATATAACCTTTATAAATTTTATTATATCTTAAAATACACTTACTAGACTTAGGAAATAACTTATTTTGACTATATAGTCATAGCCAAGGATAATATAGATAACTAAAAGGATGCATAACAAGATAATTTGGTGTACTTTAAAGCAATGCATAAAATGGAGAAAGATTGCATAAATTTTTTGTTGGAAGCATATTGATAATATATACTACACAATCAAACACATGGGTCTAGTATTTTTGGGGAACACAAAATGATTTAATAATGCTAATGTCATCTTTATAATGTGGCTATGTTTTCATTCAAAACACCCATCTTGCTATAGAGTTTTAGGACACAAGCTATGTTGAGTAATGCCATTTTTAAGTAAATAATTTATTAAGGCTTGAAATTCACCGCCAAAATTACCTTGAAATGATTAAATAGAATAAGAAAAGTATTTCTAAAAAAAATGATGAAACTTGATACATGTGTTGAGTACTTTAAATTTGTACTTCAAAAAAATAAATCCATGTACATATGCTATAATGATTAAAGAAAATGATATAATATTTATATCCATCAATAAAAGGTACTAAGGCAACACCCCATAAATTATAACAAACAAATTGTAAAGGATGCGTTACCCTAAGGGAAGACAATGAAAAACGTAACTTATGACTTTTGTTGATGTTGCAAGCATGACAAAGAGGAATATAATTAGACTTGCTACATGGAATATTAAAATTATGCAAAATACTCTTAATAATAGACATATTTGCATGCCCTAAAATATTATTCTAGTGAGATAAATATGATGTTAAATAAACTTGAGGAGGGGTTGATTTTTGCTTGTTTGAAGATAAGGGAAGAGTCTATAAACCATGCTTATTTCGATCTGAAAGAAGAGGATGCCTCATGTGGATATCCTTAATTAAAAAATGGTAAGGAAAAAACTCAATAAAAGTGGCATTAGCATTATTAAAAGCGTGAACTGATAAAAGATTAAAGTAAGAAGATGGCACATGTAAAATATCATTCAATCGAAAAACATCATATCTAGTTTCGAAAAGAGAAGAAATAATGTGTTGAATTGGAATGAGTGTGCCATTTTCAATTTTGATATCATTATGGCCATGATATTCAAAGTGTGAAGTGAGGTTGTCCAGATTAAGGGTGAGATAGTGAGTTGCACCGGAGTCAAGGATCTACAACTGAGTTGATACTGGTGACTATGCGGATGCAAAAAAAATGAGAAGTATGTTGAATAGCTAAATAAGGTGGACATTTAGATGGTAACTAAGATCTTAGAAAAGGAAATTACTATATAAGATAACTATAACCAAAGGGATTATAACATTAGTTTATGGATGCATCAAAAGAGAAATTATGAAGAAAAGCACCACATTGAAAAGAAGTATTATAAAAGCATCCTCTGAGTGACCAACATCTTCCACCACCTCGAGCTTATCGACCCCCTATATCATATGGGGAATATGACGATCATCCTTCTTGTTTATAAGGTGGTGATGGAACTAGAACTTGAGCAAGATAAGCAGTTGGAGTAATACTATCTTTAGATATAGATTCAAATTAAAGGTCTTCTTCCTCACAAAGGAGTAAACCATAAATGTCATTATATGAGATGTCATCTGGACATTGTTAGAAAGACCAAATAAAAGGTTTATAAGTAGGACCAAGACCATTGGTAATGACTTAAATAAGATCATATTTTGAAACACCATTATTTAAGGCAAGAATTTAATCATACATGTACTTAGCTTATTATTTATATTGGGTAATTAACTCAATATTTTCTTTTAGTTAATTTGAAAAATTTTGACTTTATAGTATAGACAGTGGCTTTTGAACCAGTAGCATAGGATGAAGGAATATATTCCATGCAATTCGGGTTATTTTGTGTTCAACTATTTGAGGAACAAATGCTTTAGTGATTGAGCCAACAATCCAACTTAAGACTAATTGATCTTGTTAAAACCAATTTTCATACATAAGATTTAGTTGATTATTAATTAGAGTAGGTGAGGGTAGTTCAACATAATTATCAATATGATGGGCTAAAACATATTTTTTGAGAAGTGACATTAATTAAGCTTACCATAAAAGGTAATCTTTGGAGTTTAGTTTGATAGGTAATTGGTGAGAAATGTGGCAAGGGGTGGAATGAGTTTGAAGATGATGTTATGGTGATAAGGGTTGTTGTAGTATTAGAGGAAGATGGTATATCATTTGTAGCTATGATTACTGAGGAAAAAATAAATAAAATATTAAGCCTTGGTAGGCTTTAATATTGTTGGCCATTTGTATAATTAATTTCTAGATTTTGACTTTAACAAATGATTTTAACAATTTAATTGTAATATCCCGTGTCTTTAAAATATTTTTACACTGTACCGGGATATGCAGTGTTAATAATTTTTGTATATATTATGATATTTTCATGAGTTGATATGTATTTAAAACCTATTTTTAATTATTGTGTATGATTTACAGTGCTTTATGTAAAATTTTCCCGGAACTTGCATTTTCGGGAAAATTTTCACGTAAATAATTTATTATTAATTATTTTAAATATATTTTCGGACTTGCATGAACTCATACGTATTTTTAAAATACTAAATAAAGCCTATGTGTACTTATTTATTTAATTAGGGTTTAATTAATATTATCCTAATATTTTATTAATTGTTTATTTATTTTATTATTATTTTATTATTTTTAATTAATATTAAATTTTAAAATATTAAATATTAAGTGTGTGGTGTATATTTAATGTGTGTAATTTAATATTATTTTAATATATAGTATAAAGTATATATATATATACATATAATATATCAAAAATCAAACTTTTGGAAAAATTACCATTTTGCCCCCGATTTCTCCTTCTTCCCCGATCTTCACCCTCATCGCCGTCCGGTCACTGTCGTGCCAATTCCTTGCATTCCGGTGTGCCACCACCTTCCCCACCCTTCCTCGCCGCCTGTAGCAGCCGTTTCCGGCGTCTGGAGGTCGGTTTTTGGTCGAAAGCCAAGAGTTTGCATTTCCTTTTTCCCTCGTGATTCCGGCCACCATTTTCGACACCGCCAGTCTCTTTCTTCTCCTTGAGCTCCGGTGAGTGTGATTCTAGCTTTGGTTTGAGCTGAATTGGTCTTGATTTGCTTAGGTTTCGAATTTTCAATTTCGGCCATATTAGGGTGGTTTTTGATTTTTTTGAGCTTCGAATTTCTTGATTCATGAAAAATCCCTTCACAAATGTTGATCCTAGTAGCTTAATCTACATGTATGAATTTTTGTGGAATTTTTGGAGATTTTTTGGATTTTTGGGTATTTTTGAATATTTTAATATTATTTTCTAATTTTTGGAAATTAATTATTTAAATTATGAAATTGTGTTTTATGGTTAAATTAGGTTTTGAAATGAATTATAGGAATTTATTTGGAATTTTTATGAATTTCTATGTATTTATTTTGAATTATTGAAGTTTATGTAATTTTGGGAAATTAGGGTTAATTATGTTTTAAATTGAAATTAATTGGTTAATTGAGTTTAATTATTGATATTATTGATAAATATGTTGAGAAAATTAATTTTTGATAATTGTATAATTTTTGGTGAATTTTTGAAGTAATTTTAGTATATTTATATATATAGGGGTATTTTGGTAATTGTACCCTAAATTGGCTAAAAATGTAATTTAATTGGTTTTAATAGTTATTTAAGGTACAAAAATGATTTCTACAAATTATTTAATATTTTAACTAATTAAAACTATTTTTCGTAAATTATTTTCAATTATATACATAATATACGATTTTTCTAATAAAATGAGTTTTTATCAGTTTTTACAGTGTTTTAAGGTTAATTATGTAATTTCTACGTATAAAATGAATTTCTATGTTATAAGGGTATTTTTGGTATTTTCAGAATTGTTCTGTGTTTGTGAACCCCGGTCGGTAGATTGTAGTCTGGAGTCTGATCGAGGGGTTGTGGTTGAGTGTTGAGCTTGTTTTTCGAAGTGTATTTCTTTGCAGGGTCGGCTCTACTCTTTTGAGTAGAGAGATGTCCGTTTTACAGGGGAGGTTCTATCGAATTTTTAGTAGAATTCTCGTAAAACGTGATGTCCAGTCAAACCCTAATATCGATTCTATGTTTAATATTCTAGATCGAATTCTAGGATTTCTGTTAGGGTTATTCTGATTTTTGTCGTTATTATTTGTTTAGTTGTGCTGAGACCGAGGGCTAGTGGACCAGGCCCGTCGGATCCATCTCGTGGAGCGCACTATTTGTGAGTTACTATACTATATATATATGCTTTAGGATGCATGATTTAGAAATATATGTTTTATTTTGATTAAAATGCATAAATAATGTGATTTGTATTTAAGTATATTTTTGGTTTATTTTTGGTATATATTAAATTATATGCATGTTTTATTTATAAATCATATTTAAAATGTTTTTAAATATATTTCTAGCTTAAATAGTAAATTGATTGAATTCATTCGACATATATATACTCGAAATATACCTGGTTTACTTTTGGTATATTTCCGATATATATATGGTTTATATTGTTATTTCATTTAAATTCATGCATCATTTATTTATGAATGAATGTTTTATATTATTAATGAAGGATATCGATAGAACGTGCTACCTAGTGGGCAGCACTAGGACCGAGTACGTACCGGTACACCTATAGTATTTAGGCTATATTACTAACCTATTTATGGATATTGATTGGCTATGATTATTTGATATGTGAGAGGTGATTTGGGTGTGATTGCTGGAGCTCGGTTGACCAAGTGTCTCGGGGCCAATCACACTGGCAGTCAGACTGCTAGAGCTCGGTTGACTTAGTGTCTCGGGGCCAGTCTACTGTCCAAATGGATTAAGCGGATATATTTGGATTAAGTGAGCCTGTATGGCTAGAGTGTTGTCTAACACTGTTTGAGGTTGTGAAATTATAGGGTTCTATTAGATCCTTCATAAACTGTGATTTTCAATAGAAATATATAAAATGATTTTACTGCATCTGTGTGTATTTGCCTGTATATATACATATTAGATATATACTGTGACTATATGCATTGTCATTTAGTATGCATGTATATATATTATAGTAATTCACTCAGTGAGGTCTGACTCCCCTCCGTTGATAATTTTTCAGGAGAGTCAACATCTTCAGACCTCAGTAGCAGGCCCATACGTCGGATTTCTTCCGCCCCGGCTTCTTTGTGTAAACTGCTTAATTGAGTCTTATTTTTATAATCTAGATACTACATTAGTTGTAAATTAATTGTGGGATTTTATGTATTTTATTTAAAGAGATGTTGTATTATTTGAACTGGATTTGTATTAAGAGATTTATATATATGAGATGAGATTTGATTTAAATCCAGTGGTGAAAATGTTATTATTATATTTATGATTTGATTTATGATTTTTTATTTCCGCTGCATATAATATTGTTATTATTATGGCATGTTTATTTTATTTTTAGGCTTGCTACGGGTTCTGGATTCGAAAGAATTCCTGTTCCCTAGCGCCGGTCATGGCCCCTGTTTTGGGTCGTGACAAAGTTGGTATTAGAGCAGAGTTCTGTGTTAGGGCTTAGTTGTGTGAGTAGTGGCCCTAGTTTTCAGAGTTGTGTTTTTTGTTGGACTACTGCAGTGAATTAGGTTCGAGTATGTCTTGATAAGTATTCCTTGTTTAGTTTTCTGCGTTATTCCTCCATTGTTTGTTTTGTTTGAATCTTTATGTTTGTCTTTTCAGTATGAGGAGGTGAGCGCGTGTCGCTCCACCGGTCGTTGAGGCCGATGATGATGAGTCTTTTTAGGACGAGGTTTTACCTCCTGAGCAGCCAGTTAGACGTAGAGGTCATGGCAGAGGTAGACCTCGAGGAGCGGCAGGTCGCCGTAGGCAAAGAGAGTTACAGGACGAGGAGCCTGTTGAGCCTGAATTTGATGTTCCTGTTCCTCCAGATGTTCAGCCTGTTCAGCCTACCTATCAGCAGGTATATCTGACCCTGAGGCAGCTTTGTTCTATGCCCGAGTTGGCAGGATTGCTTTTGATGGTACTTTCGATCCATTAGATTTTCTGCACGCGATTGAGACTAGGACTCGGACTGCTCATACCGAGTACCAGCGGATCATGATCGTCAAGTTGTCTGTTGAGAGACCAGCTCTAGATTGGTTCATTCAGATGATCCAGCCCTATATGATGACGATGACATGGGCTCAGTTCCGAGAGTGGTTTATGAGGAGATTCTATCCAGAGCCTCTTCGTTTGAGCTATCATCTTCGATTGACCAACATTTCTCGTGGAGATCGATCTGTATAGGAGTACACCCGATAGTTTCTTCGTCTGGGTAGATATGCTGAGGATCTGATGCGAGATCAATATTTCGCGATTACTATGTATGTCACTGGTTTGGGTTTTGCTTTTGCTGGTATGCCTACAGCAAGCCTTACTCTCGAGTCTATGATTGAGTTAGCCAAGGAGATTGAGCTGAGGCTAGTTAGGCAGGGAGCGATGCCTGATTATTACCAGCTAGGAGTTCAGTCGAGTGGATTGCAGGCTACTCCGTATTCGAGTTTTCATGTTGGATCGAGTAGTCAGCAGCGAGGTCCGACTCAGCAGAGTCAGAGACAGCAGCAGCGAGTGCATCGGAGCAGTAGACATGGCCGTGGAGATCAACGTAGATCATTCAGATTTGGGTCAGGTGCTTCGAGCAATAGCAGTGGTCGTAGTTCTGGATCAGCGGCCAGTGTTTGTCAGACTTACGGTAGAGTCCATCAGGGATTGTATTATCTGACACCATTGACATGCTTCAGATGCGGGCAGACAGGACATTTTGCCAGATCATGTCCTTATTCTGGGTATCAGCAGCAGCAGATTCCACGATTCCCACAGCAGTCGATTGCTAGTGTTGCACCCGTGCCATTTCAGTTACCACTAGCTCAGCATCAGAGTTCCACTCAGTTTGTTCCAAAGCAGAGTCGTGGTAGAGGTACTAGAGGAGGTGCCAGAGGTGTTGGCTAGGCTTCTACCAGTCAGCAGGGAGGTCGAGGTCAGGCCAGAGTTTTCCATCTCACTCGGCAGGATGCTCAGGCATCTAATGCAGTCGTGGCAGGTATTATTTCTGTTTGTTACTTGGATGCTTGGGTTTTGTTTGATCTGGGTGCCACACATTCGTTTGTTTCTCCTGTTTTTGCTTCTAAATCCTGTTGGCAAGCTTCAAGGATGGCTTTTCCTTTGTCCGTTGCCACTCCTCTGAGCGATTCCTTGGACACCGATATTGTTCTTTCTGGTTGTCCAGTTCTTGTGGGAGGTAGAGAATTAATCGCTGATCTGATTTTGTTGGATGTGATGGAGTTTGATGTTATTTTGGGAATGGATTGGTTATCTCAGCACTTCACCATGGTAGATTGTAGGAATAAGGAGGTGACTTTTAGAATTCCTGATGAAGTAGAATTTAAGTTTGTGGGTGATAGGAGTTCAGCACCTCAGAATCTTATTTCTGCTATTACGGCTAGGAAGTTGTTGAGGAAAGGTTGTCAGGGATATTTGGCATTGGTTAGGGATACTTCAGTGGAGAAGTTGTCACTCACAGATGTTCCTGTTGCTTGTGAATTTCCTGATGTTTTTCCCGAGGAGTTGCCAGGTTTACCACCTCACAGAGAGATTGAGTTCTGTATAGATGTGGTTCCAGGTACTACTCCTATATCTATGCCACCCTATCGAATGGCTCCTGCAGAGTTGAAAGAGTTGAAGGAACAGTTGCAAGAGTTGTTGGATAAAGGTTTCATTAGACCTAGTGTTTCTCCTTGGGGTGCACCAGTCCTGTTTGTGAAGAAGAAGGATGGTACCCTGAGATTGTGCATTGACTACCGAGAGCTGAATAAGGTGACAGTGAAGAACAAGTATCCTCTCCCGAGGATAGATGATTTATTTGATTAGCTACAGGGTGCACAGTTCTTTTCGAAGGTTGACTTGAGGTCGGGTTATCATCAGCTGCGTATCAGTGAATCTGATATTCCTAAGACAGCGTTCCACACTCGATATGGCCATTATGAGTTTCTGGTGATGTCTTTTGGTTTGACTAATGCACCAGTAACTTTTATGGACTTGATGAATAGGGTATTCAGATCGTATGTGGGTCAGTTTGTAGTAGTCTTCATTGATGATATACTGGTATATTCAAGGAGTATAGAGGAGCATGTATATCACTTGAGGATTGTACTACAGACATTGAGAGATCATCAGCTTTATGCTAAATTCTCGAAGTGTGATTTCTGGATGGAGAGTGTTTCTTTTTCTTGGACACATAGTGTCTAAAGAAGGTATTCAGGTTGATCCATAGAAGATTGAGGCAGTATCTGAATGGCCTAGACCGACTTCTGTCATAGAGATTCGGAGTTTTCTGGGTTTAGCCGGGTATTATAGGCGGTTTGTGTAGGATTTTTCCAGAATAGCAGCCCCTATGACTTGCTTGACTCAGAAGAATGTTAGATTCGAGTGGTCAGAAGCTTGTGAGAACAGTTTTCAGTTGTTGAAGGAGAATTTGACCACAATGCCAGTGTTAGCTTTGCCTAATAGTGTCGATAAGTTCACAGTTTACTGTGATGCCTCTAGAATTGGTCTTGGTTGTGTGTTGATGCATAATGGAAGGGTGATAGCCTATGCTTTGAGGCAGTTGAAGAAGCATGAGCAGAACTATCCTACACATGATCTTGAGATGGCTACAGTTATCTTTGCTTTGAAGATTTGGAGACATTATCTGTATGGGGTGACTTGTGAGATATTTACTGATCACAAGAGCCTTAAGTATATTTTTCAGCAGAGAGATTTGAATCTGAGGCAGAGGAGATGGTTGGAACTATTAAAGGACTATGATTGCGAGATCTTATATCATTCGGGTAAAGCTAATGTGGTAGCAGATGCATTGAGTAGGAAGTCCTCAGGTAGTCTTGCTCACATCAGTGTTAAGAGGAGACCATTGATCCAGGAGTTGCATTTGTTGGTGGATCAAGGTCTGATGATGAAGCTTAGTAGATCAGGTGGACTGCTAGCTCAGTTTAAAGTATGATCTGTATTGAGGGATAGGATTAAAGCAGCTTAGAGAAGAGATCCTATTTTGAAAGAGCTTACAGAGAATGTTCGAGCAGGGAAGTTCACTGATTTCACACTCGATGATGATGGTGTGTTGTGGATTAGTGGTAGATTGTGTGTTCCTAATGTGGATGATTTGAGAGAGGAGATCCTATAGGAAGCACATTCTACAGCCTATAGCATTCATCCAGGTATTACTAAGATGTACCACAGTATCAGAGATCTATACTGGTGGGACGGATTGAAGAAGGATGTCACTGATTATGTTGCTAAGTGCTTAACGTGTTAGCAAGTGAAAGTCGAACATCAGAAGCCTTCTGGGAAGCTTCAGCCTCTTCCTATTCCTGAGTGGAAGTGGGAAAGGATAGCTATGGATTTTGTGGTCGGTTTACCTCGTTCGAAGGATGGATACGACTCCATCTGGGTGATTGTAGACAGATTGATGAAGTCTGCACATTTCTTGCCTGTGAGAGCCACCTATTCAGTTGCTAGATTGGCGAAGTTGTATGTGAAGCATATCGTATGCCTTCATGGAGTACCTGTGTCCATTATGTCAGATAGAGGTTCGGTGTTTACTTCTCGTTTTTGGCAAAAGTTACAGGAAGCGATGGGCACTAGGTTGGCAAAAGTTACAGGAAGCGATGGGCACTAGGTTGGATTTCAGTACTACTTTTCATCCTCAGACAGATGGTCCATCTGAGAGGATGATCCAGACACTAGAAGATATGTTGAGGATGTGTGTCCTAGATTTAGGAGGTAGCTGGGATGATCATTTGCCACTCGTTGAGTTTGCATATAATAACAGCTACCATAGCAGTATTGGTATGGCACCATATGAGGCGTTGTATGGAAGGAAGTGTAGATCCCCTCTGAGTTGGGATGAGATTGGTGAAAGAGCTTTGACTGGACTTGAGATGGTTCAGGATGCTGCAGAGAAAGTCGTCGTGATTAAGCAAAGATTAGAGACCGCAGTTAGCAGATAGAAGAGTTATGTGGATCCTAGGCACAGAGATGTGGAGTTTCAGGTTGGAGATTTCATTTTTCTGAAGGTATCTCCGATGAAGGGTGTGATGAGATTTGGTAGGAAGGGTAAGTTAACACCGAGATACATTGGACCGTTTGAGATTCTGGAGAGAGTTGGCACTATTGCATATCGATTGGATTTGCCTCCGAGTATGTCACAAGTGCATCCAGTGTTTCATATCTTGATGTTGAGGAAGCATATCTTAGACCCTTCACACGTGTTATAACCCGACAGTGTAGAAGTGAGTGAAGATTTGACGTTTGTGGAAGAACCTGTGGCGATCGTTAATTATCAAGTTTGACAGTTGCGTTCGAAGCAGATTCCGATGGTCAAGGTTCTGTGGCGTAGCGACAAACTTGAGGAGCATACGTGGGAGACTGAAGCTGAGATGCGAGCTTCTTACCCGTATCTCTTTCCTTCTTGATCCTGTAATCTTTTCTTTCTGGAATTCGAGGATGAATTCTTGTAAGGGCGGAAGACTGTAATATCCCGTGTTTTTAAAATATTTTTACACTGTACCGGGATATGCAGTGTTAATAATTTTTGTATATATTACGATATTTTCATGAGTTGATATGTATTTAAAACCTATTTTTAATTATTGTGTATGATTTACAGTGCTTTACGTAAAATTTTCCCGGGACTTGCATTTTCGAGGAAATTTTCACGTAAATAATTTATTATTAATTATTTTAGATATATTTTCGGACTTGCATGAACTCATACGTATTTTTAAAATACTAAATAAAGCCTATGTGTACTTATTTATTTAATTAGGGTTTAATTAATATTATCCTAATATTTTATTAATTGTTTATTTATTTTATTGTTATTTAATTATTTTTAATTAATATTAAATTTTAAAATATTAAATATTAAGTGTGTGGTGTATATTTAATGTGTGTAATTTAATATTATTTTAATATATAGTATAAAGTGTATATATATATATATATATATATATATATATATATATATATATCAAAAATAAAACTTTTAGAAAAATTACCATTTTACCCCCGATTTCTCCTTCTTCCCCGATCTTCACCCTCATCGCCGTTCGGTCACTGTCATGCCGATTCCTTGCCGTCCGGTGTGCCACCACCTTCCCCAGCCTTCCTCGCCACCTGTAGCAGCCATTTTCGGCGTCTGGAGGTCGGTTTTTGGCCGGAAGCCGAGAGTTTGCATTTCCTTCTTCCCTCGCGATTCCGGCCACCATTTTTGACACCGTCAGTCTCTTTCTTCTCCTTGAGCTCCAGTGAGTGTGATTCTAGCTTTGGTTTGAGCTGAATTGGTCTTGATTTGCTTAGGTTTCGAATTTTTAATTTCGGCCATATTAGGGTGGTTTTCAATTTTTTTGAGCTTCAAATTGCTTGATTCATGAAAACTCCCTTCACAAATGTTGATCCTAGTAGCTTAATATATATTTATGAATTTTTGTGGAATTTTTGGAGATTTTTTGGATTTTTGGGTATTTTTGAATATTTTAATATTATTTTCTAATTTTCCGAAATTAATTATTTAAATTATGAAATTATATTTTATGGTTAAATTAGGTGTTGAAATGAATTATAGGAATTTATTTGGAATTTTTATGAATTTCTATGTATTTATTTTGAATTATTGAAGTTTATGTAATTTTGGGAAATTAGGGTTAATTGTGTTTTAAATTGAAATTAATTGGTTAATTGAGTTTAATTATTGATATTATTGATAAATATGTTGAGAAAATTAATTTTGGATAATTGTATAATTTTTGGTGAATTTTTGAAGTAATTTTAGTATATTATATATATAGGGGTATTTTGGTAATTTTACCCTAAATTGGCTAAAAATGTAATTTAATTGGTTTTAATAGTTATTTAAGGTATAAAAATGATTTCTACAAATTATTTAATATTTTTAACTAATTAAAACTATTTTTCATAAATTATTTTCAATTATATATATAATATACGGTTTTTCTAATAAAATAAGTTTTTATCGGTTTTTACAGTGTTTTAAGGTTAATTATGTAATTTCTACGTATAAAATGAATTTCTATGTTATAAGGGTATTTTTGGTATTTTCAGAATTGTTCTGTGTTTGTGAACCCCGGTCGGTAGATTGTAGTCTGGAGTCCGACCGAGGGGTTGTGGTTGAGTGTTGAGCTTGTTTTTCAAAGTGTATTTCTTTGCAGGGTCGGCTCTACTCTTTTGAGTAGAGAGATGTCCGTTTTACAGGGGAGGTTCTGCTGAATTTTTGATAGAATTCTCATAAAACGTGATGTCCAGTCGAACCCTAATATCGATTCTATGTTTAATATTTTAGATCGAATTCTAGGATTTCTGTTAGGGTTATTCTGATTTTGGTCATTATTGTTTGTTTAGTTACGCCGAGACCGAGGGCTAGTGGACCAGGCCTGTCGGATCCATCTCGTGGAGCGCACTAATTTGTGAGTTACTATACTATATATATATGCTTTAGGATGCATGATTTAGAAATATATGTTTCATTTTGATTAAAATGCATAAATAATGTGATTTGTATTTAAGTATATTTTTGGTATATATTAAATTATATGCATGTTTTATTTATAAATCATATTTAAAATGTTTTTAAATATATTTCTAGCTTAAATAGTAAATTGATTGAATTCATTCGACATATATATACTTGAAATATACCTAGTTTACTTTTGGTATATTTCCGGTATATATATGGTTTATATTGTTATTTCATTTAAATTCATCCATCATTTATTTGTGAATGAATGTTTTATATTATTAATGAAGGATATCGATAGAACGTGCTACCTAGTGGGCAGCACTAGGACCGAGTACGTACCGGTACGCCTATAGTATTTAGGCTATATTACTAACCTATTTGTGGATATTGATTGGCTATGATTATTTGATATGTGAGAGGTGATTTGGGTGTGATTGGTGGAGCTCGGTTGACCAAGTGTCTCGGGGCCAATCACACTGGCAGTCAGACTGTTAGAGCTCGATTGACTTAGTGTCTCGGGGCCAGTCTACTATCCAAATGGATTAAGCGGATATATTTGGATTAAGTGAGCCTATATGGCTAGAGTGTTGTCTAACACTATTTGAGGTTGCGGAATTATAGGGTTCTATTAGATCCTTCATAAACTGTGATTTTCAATAGAAATATATAAAATGATTTTACTGCATCTATGTGTATTTGCCTGTATATATACATATTAGATATATACTGTGACTGTATGCATTGTCACTTTGTATGCATGTATATATATTATAGTAATTCACTCAGTGAGGTCTGACTCCCCTCCGTTGATAATTTTTCAGGAGAGTCAACATCTTCAGACCTCAATAGCAGGCCCATACGCCGGATTTCTTTCGCCCCAGCTTCTTTGTGTAAACTGCTTAATTGAGTCTTATTTTTATAATCTAGACACTGCAGTAGTTGTAAATTAATTGTGGGATTTTATGTATTTTATTTAAAGAGATGTTGTATTATTTGAACTGGATTTGTATTAAGAGATTTATATATATGAGATGAGATTTGATTTAAATCCAGTGGTGAAAATGTTATTATTATATTTATGATTTGATTTATGATTTTTTATTTCCACTGCATATAATATTGTTATTATTATGGCATGTTTATTTTATTTTTAGGCTTGCTACGGGTTCCGGATTCGAAAGAATTCCCATTCCCTAGCGCCGGTCATGGACCCTGTTTTGGGTCGTGACATTAATATTTCATTTAAGTGTGATTTAGATCAAATTCCTTGGGCAAATGAAGTTTAATATGCTTAATAAACCCTTGGAGCATGAACAAACATTAAAGAACAAATGAGAGATGTTCTACATTGACCTTAACTCAAAATAAGACATTTTTTCCCTCACAAGCACCCATCATAATCAAGACCAATGCTCACAAGTTAAAGACTGAAAAAGGCTTCATTCCTTAAAGCATTATAAACCACTCACGATTTACACTCATGATCATGATAAAGGATCCAAATTATGACCTTAAGTCTAGATTATGATGACAAAAAACATGTAAACGAAAGTTTTCTTGGCCCACACTTGAGCCCTCCTCATTATCGAGAATGACTTATTAGTAAGGGCATCTAGTTTGTGATCAAGAGTTAAGTTTGTGACCTTAAGAAGTCTGTGAAGCCTTGATAACCTATGACACTCACAGTCTAACCTCATGGTCATGATTGGATCATGACACATCTTCACTCAAAGACACAGTGGTAACATTAGTTTATAATAACTAGTTTTTTAAGGATCACAATTATGACCATACCATTATGATTGTGAGCAACTCCTTTTGTGCAAAAAATTGAAATGCATTAAATGAAGCATAGTGAAGGTTAAATATTAAGTTAATGCACTTCAACAACTAGCTTTTGATCTCCAACTATAAAAGTAAGTGTTGGAGGTTCATTTAAGAAGTGAGACAATATTGATTAAAAAAAATTATTCTTAGAACAATTGTGCATTAATTCTCTTTCTTAGTTTTCTTACATACAATCAATACTCTTTTAAGAGAGTGTTATGAGTTCTAGATTAGCTTTCTTTTCATCTTTTTTCTTGGATTAAAAAAGGGAAGTGATAAGTTAATACTAGAGAAATTGGTTTAAGTGTAAGCCATAAAACACTTGGAATTGTGGTTATGGTTGGAGGTAATATAGAAAAACTCAAATTGGTTGTAAGGTTTAAGTTGAGCCTCAAAATGTATAAATCAATCTAAGTGGATTAAAAAATGTGAGAGAGTTAGGCAAAGACGTAGGTTTGATTAAGAAATCAAAATCCTTAAACACTTGTGTCAATTTCTCTTCTTCTCCTAAATCCTCTTTTAATTTACTTTTTACTCTTAAATTTTTCAAGCCCTATTCACCTCCTCTTTATGGCATTTACAGATACCATGTTGCATGAGAAGGATTGGGTGTTAATTAGTTTTGTATATTCAATAAATTTTGTGTGTGTGTGTATGTATATATATATATATATATAGCCATTTTATTTGGTTATATATATATATAGCCGTTTTATTTTTTAACTTATTAACTAATTTAATATATTTCTTTTAATTTTATTTTTAATTCAAATTCTTTGAATTTCTTAATTTCAAGTTATAGTCAACCATAAGTTTTTTAATTTATTTAAAAATTTTAATTTTTAATTCAAACATTTAAAATTTTTAGAATTATTCAACAACTTAAGGTCTTCGTATCAATGGACCTTTTAAAAATATTTTATTTCATTTTTAAAAAAATATTTAAATTTGATTTTTTAAAACCAAATCAGACAAATAAGAACTACAATATAAATTCGATCAGCTTTAAACCGGATTAGAGAAAGTTTGATTTTGATTCCATCATGAACCGCCAATCTGAACCAAAACCTATTGATTCTTGAATTGTAGTTACCTAGTTTTTCTACTTTAGCCATTTGTTTAATCCATGTAATTCACATAATCAAACTCAATTAAACTTACATTATTTGAAATCAAAGTCTCATTATAAGAAAATTATAGAATAATATTGTTGCCAGATTATCTAATGATGGAAATTTTAACATTAGCATTTCATTTTTCATTAATTTTTAACAACAAAATTAAAAATCTGTTGTTAATTTAATGACAAATTTCTAACAACAAAATTAAAATCATATTGTATAATGATGGAAAATTTACCATAACGTGAGATTCGGTTTGTACGGTGATGGATTTTTTCCATTTGAAAAATTAGATTAACAATACTCATCCTGACTTATTATTATAACTTCATATGATCTACCTCTATGGATGTGTATGAATAATAAGTAAATATTTCCAACATCTATTTTGTTTGGTCTTAAAAACCTAAAGGCAAAAATTAATGTTTCTTCAATCAATTATAAATTCAGTTAAAGATACTTTAGGAAGTTAGGTGGACATCTATGATATTTCCATGAAGCAAAATTTTTGTATGGGTGCTGCCTTAATGTGGACAATAAGTGGTTTTCCAATATATGCAATGTTGTTAGGTTGAGGACCCATATGGAAGTTAGCTTGCTCATATTATAAGTAGGACTTTGATGTGTTCATTTATGTAAAGGCAGAAAGATGACATAATTGGTTAACCATCATGGTTATGTTCCTTACAATTATTAGCAGATAATTTCTTGCAAAAGTTGAAACTTTAATTATTAAAGAAGGAGGTTTTGGGATGAACTGAATGCACTTTAATTGTCATATTTTCATCACTAATTATATAAAAATTACTTGGAACAACATTTAGGAAGTTATATATTTGATTCAATAAACTTATCTCTTCTCTTGGGATAGTAAAAGGAAGTGAGGAACTCAAGTTAAGGGAATTGGTTAAAGTGTTGTCCATTAAACAATTAGGACTTTAGGAATTCGGTTAAAGCTTAGCCAAGAAAAGCTCTATTATTATAAAAGTTTTAGTTGATCCTTAAAACTCTTGTGTACTTAATCTAGTTTGATAGATTGGAGTTGGAGATTGAAAAATCTTAACTTGGGTATAAGCTAGGTGGAAACATAGATTGATGAACCAAACTCCTTAAATTGTTTGTTTTAATTTCTCATTATCTTTGCTATTTGAATTCCCCTTTTTTTTTATCTTTACTACTTTTAAAACCTCTTTTAAAAATTTAATTAGAGTTATTCACCCCTTCAAAGACCCTTTCAAATGGTAACCACTAGATTCTTTTTTATAACCTTAATGAATCTAACTTTCTGTTAATGTAAGTGAGACCGACTCGACACTCTTTGGAATATAGATCCTTTTTCTTTATTACGCAAAAACATAGGGTAGTGAGGGGAGTGTTAAAAGAGATTAAAGATGGCATAAATGCACTTATAACCCTACACTCAAGTAGGAGAAAAAGGGAGTTGCTACTCGATATCACCTGGGAAATTATCCGTAAACTCAGATCCCTTGCTTGGAACTGCATTTGCCTATTTGATAAAGCATTGGGTTCAAATTTTGATGTCAATAGGATTAGGCTCTTTTGTTCATGACATCTCCATAACACCTAGATGTTAAGCATTACCGACTTTACTTTATGTACAATGCTTCCAAGAATTATGTACTATTATACATCAACATCTACATGCAAATGCAAACACAATATATATACATAAGCATAAAAGATCATGATATAATGATGCATGAACATGGCATAACAACATAAAATGATGCATGATCATGGTATAGGCTAAATTTATATACATAACATAGCATACATAGTATAACGTGGCATGTGTTCATAATATAATAACATACTAACATGGCATAAAATTAAAAATATGGAAAATAATAAAACATGTAAACATGGTAAACCTACATGTTAAGGTAATGGCATTCAGCATAAAACATAACACATGACAAGATATTATTTATGAAAATAAAACAAGCAAATAAAACAACAAAAAGACAAACAATTAAACCATGGCATGGCAATTATGGCAAATTTATAAGTAAACATATATATGCTAAACAAGAAAATATGAAAAATAAATAAAGCAATAAATTAAAAAGAGAAGGGAATTGAGAATGGCTAACACATTTCACAAATATCCTCTCCATGATTGGTCCATATTCCGAGTTTTATGGCAATAAAACATTTTATTTGAAAATTAAATGAAAAATAACTTTAAAATCTGAAGAAAATAATTATAAAACTATTTTGAAAATGAAAATGTTTATGAATAACTTAGAAAATAAAAAAATAACTTGAAAATTAAAAGAAAGAAAGGATATTTGAAAAATGGATTTTAAATTAAAATAGTTTAGAAATACATTCAAAAATAACATTTCATTAATCATGTGAACAATTAATTTACAATATGAGTTTCCATCAAGTTAGGCCTCAAAATGTGAATTTTATACCTTGGATGGTCATTCCCTATATCATAACTTATTGAACATATAACCAAATCATTTATTTAAAAAAGTAGTAAAATAAAAGAAATTTTGATCCATATCCTTGCATTTGGATGCTTTTTGTGATCAACAAAGGACACAACCAAAACATAAATAAAGCATATACATATGTTAATTAAAAATAAACTTACCATGGAAATGATAAATTTTTATTAAAGAGAATGCAAAATGTCGTATTTAAATAAGGGGAAAGAAAAGGGTCTACTTTTTTAGAAATAAGTGCAAAAATTGCTAATTTATTAACCACAAGAAAATATAATATTAATTATTGGAGCCTGAACAGTGGGAGCCCAGTAGAACATAGACTATTTTGGAAGAGAGACATCACTAAGCGTAGCACCGATAAAGGCCCTATCGTGACTAGACCCAACGTGCTGAGCATGATGACCAGGACTAGGTCTGGGCTCAGGGCTCTCAATATCAGGAACAACCTCAGTCTCTAGAACAATCTCGGTCTCTGGAGTAATCTCAGTCTCCTCATCCGTATCAACAAGAGAGCGAACCTCCTCAAACTATAAAGAGAGGGAGTGATTCATAGGTTCCAGAAATAGAAGCTAAAATAACGAGAAATTACCTCATCATTGTCAATAGGAACATGCTCCAAAAGACTCTCATAGATAAACTGCTGATAATGTCAAGAACGCTCAAGAAAATATGAGGCAGCATATCCTTTTAGTGCATCCCTTAGCTTTGAACCTGTAAGATGCGAGCTGCGGAGCATAGAGGAAGGGACATCAGATGGAATGCGACATCGAGAAGGGCCAGAAGACTAGCGATACACTCGCTCCCCTAGATACCACATCAGACAACCATAACCAGAGAGCAGGATCCTCATAGGCTCCAAGTGAGCTACAGTCGCCATGAAATCATATCATTGGATGTCCTTAGCACCCTCCAACCAATTAGAGTTTATCTATAATTTATGTAAATTAAGTTTAATCTCTATTAAACTGTAACACACTAATGATTTCTTTTTCTTTACCAGGTGCCACTCGACAGTGTTCAACTGATCACGGTACATCTGCAAAGTATTCCTATTACTAGCAAGGCGAGAAGAACCCCATCTTATCATCAAAGGAAAGGTCCTATCAGAACTGATAACGTTAAAGCCTCGAATCAGCCTGATCTCTATGCTTTAGATCTAGAAAAAAAGAGAACATATCAGAAAAACGCAAAGAAGAGCAAAACTATAGAGATCAAATGAAGGAAAACATACATGCAAGATGTGCCAAAAGCCACACATCGTGACAGTACCTCTACAGACAGTGTCCAATTTGTAATAAATATAAGCGAGTGCAGTAAATCCCCAATCTAATGTGGAAACTCGATCCAAGTCATGAAGAGGACCCAACAAAGCAATACTGACCTCATGACCAGTCTCACAAAGGGTCGTGCCTAATAATATCAAAAGGAAACACCTCACCTTATGAATAATCTGACAAGGAGTAGAAGTAGGAAGGCTTCTGAATCCCTCAACTAATGATGAAAGAAGAACGTTCTTCTGATTCTTCCATGTTGGGACGAATTCGATCAAATATCGCATGTACTGACTCCGTGCATGCTCTGGAAGACTATAATAGCTGATGTCAAATGGAACTGGGGATCCTCCAAAGGCAATCTCGGTGATAGCGGAGAAACACATAGGTGAAACAGTTAGCTCACCCACACGAGTGTGAAAACTGTGGGTAGTATCCATCCATCGCTCGATTAAAGCAAATAAAGAATAATAGTCAGACCGGCCTCGAACGGTTGAAAGTGTAGCAATGAAATGCCTAAATTTGGAAGCCCAAATCAGATGTGTCACCTCTTCCGACAGTTTATGAAATAATTCTCAAGCTAGATTGAAACAGCCCGTGAACTTCATCGAACGCTATTTCAATTTGAAAAGGAAAATAATAATTAATTAATTAAAAGATTAATTAATTAATTAATCAAAGAATTTAAATTGAAGGATTTAATTAGTTAATTAATTAATTGCCCCTTAAAAAAAGGTTAAAAATAATAAAAAATAAAAAATTTTGATCGACAATCTTCTATACTGATCGGCATTAACTCGACTGATAAAAAATCTGGAATTTCGATCGGAATTCCAGACATCCAATCCTCCATTCTGACAACGCGGGAGTCAAATTTCATATTTTTAGAGTTAAATTCAATTTATCATGCATTTACATATTAATTTATGTCTAATATATATATCAATGTCAATCTTTACTCTAAAACTAACTCTAATTACTGATTATACAAGTAATATTTTTGCAGAAATAAACAAAAGCAAGAACAGTTACCACATCTCTGCACCTATGGGTATGTAAATGAGTCAACAGAAAGATAGTTGAGTCATCTTGAAGTTCTAGATTATTCTGAGGAAAACAAAGAGGCAGAATCCTTTGACATTCTGAAGTCTCAACTCCTTCATGTTGTCTGTGTGACGAGGAGGCCATAGGATTAGATAGATTGTAAATCGGACAACAAATGGTGAAGAAATCAACAAAAGAAAAATCAAGATCAATTGAAAAAAAAAGAAAGAAGAAGAAAAGAATAGGACGAGAAGTGAAGTGATCGACAAAAGGGAAAGAATATATCAAAAGGAGAATATCCATTTTAATCTTTCCAATTTACTTACTTTTTATCTATCTTTTCTTTCTTGCAATTTGGTCCATTATTGCATTCGAATTAGGAATACATTCCTAATTAAATCATGACATTCATCAAATTAATAATTCATTGAATTATTAAGATTGCATAATCAATCTATAATTTTGAATTTTCTGTCAAGTACAAAATACAAAACAAGATTACATAACTCATTTTTTGCATTTTACATGCATAATTTCAATCAAAGGTTTCATATGCTGCACAGTAGCTATGATATGAATTTTAAATCATTATGTTATGTTCTACATAGTAGTCATAACCTTCATTATGTTATGTACAACATAGCAGTTATGACATAAACTTTCAAATTCCCCAGTGCTAGACGTTCCATAGGAACTCTAACAAGTTTTCAAATCAACTACACTAAACGTCCCATAGGGAATATAGTGTATGTCATTAGACATCCCATAGGGAATATAGTGAAATTCAATTCAACTACACTAGACATCCCACAGGGAATATAGTGTGCATCGTTAGACGTCCCACAGGGAATATAATAAAATTCAATTCAACTACACTAGACGTCCCACAAGGAATATAGTTTGCATCGTTAGATGTCCCATAAGGAATATAATGAAATTCAATTCAACTACACTAGACGTCCCACAAGAAATATAGTGTGCATCGTTAGATGTCCCACAAGGAATATAATGAAATTCATCATTGCTAGATGTTCCACAGGAACTATAACAAGTTTTCAATTTATCACCACTAAATGTCCCACAAGGAATATATCAAAACTCATTTGCACAAAGTCCACTAGACGTTCCACAGGAAACATAGTGTGACTTATCAAACACTACACCTTGCTCAACAAGTTGAGCACCAATCTATCATTTAGGATACAATCAAGTGTCCTAATTTCTTTCTTTCAAAATTTTGTGCTTCTATTGCTTTGCCAAAATTTATCAAACAAACAGCAACAAGGGGGGGCAACTGTAAGCACCTAATTTTGGGAAGCAATTGTGCACAATTATGATGTAAGCCCCTATGATGAAATTCATTCAAAAATTGAACTTGGTTGCCGATTTTCTAGACTTTAAGGACTAAATTGCAATATTTTTTAGGGTTTGATTACAAATAAGTCATTTTTTAAGGATCTTTTAGTAATTAAAAGTAAAAAAATAATAATAAAAATAATAATTTTTTAGGATCAGCACTGGTGTAATGCCGACCGGCATTACACAATGCCAATCGGCATTACATAATGTCGATTAGCATTATACAATGTTGGTCGGCATTGTATAGTGCCGACGCGTAATAAGTCTCTTTTTTTAATTTTTTGCATATTTTTTTCTTATTTTTTATCTGTTTTTTCAGTGTTTTGATTGGTTGAAAATTCAAATTTTATCTGATAAGGTTTTTTTTTTAAAACACAGAAGATTTTTTAAATAAAAAAAAAACAAATGCTATCTGATCATCAATCCATTCCTCCTTTAGAGGAAGTTCAGTACATGCAAACTCTGCATTTAAAAAGCAGAGTCTGCATGTGTGCATAGGGGGATTTTTTGGGGGAAGTTTTTTTTTCTTTAATGCAGAAACTTGACTATGCTAAAACCCTAAAAACTGAGAATGCTGGGGCACCAGAAAACTTGAATTTTGTTAAAGCTTTTTTCTATACAATTCTTTCAACCATAACGGTCTAGCACTATTTTTTAAGCTTGAGTCCATAATCGGCAACAATTTCAACGGTGAAAATCCTAGTATGAGGGGCCAAAGCATATGCACAACATTTTTCTTTCTTCCCTTCTCTTCTTGTAAACCTTTTTTTATTTCGTTATTGTTTTTTATTTCAATGTTAATCTATTTTTTTATGTGTCTTTATTTCATGCTCGATTATGGATTGAGGAGGAAACAGTCTAAAATCCAAGAATTGAACAGAAGATCCATGGAATGCCATGGATGAACCTGTATTATTTTTTCAATAGTTCTTAGGATTTTTATTTTTCCATTTTTTGCGTTCTATGTAGTTATTTTAATTTCTGGGTGTATAATCATTTAATTTAATTTTTGTATGTAGTTTGTAATAGCTCCAGTAGTGGGAATAGTAAAAATTTTAATTTTTTGTATTTTAAAATTGATTAGTAATTAGGTTCAATTGGGTAAAAAAATCAATTAAAATCAATGGTGGTAGTAGTTTAAATTAGGGTTTGCATGTAATTAATTTAGGGTTTTTTTTCTAGAAAATCACTATAATGCTTATTTGATCCATTTTTTGTGTTTTATTTATTTTTGGGCTTTTTTTTTTATGATTTTATGTTTTTAGGCCCCAAGCCCACGTTTAGGTCTAACCCACTTAAATAAATAGGCTTAAAAATGGTTTAAGGCTTTGAATAATTAAAATCAATTTAGACCCATTAACTTAATTAGATTTTAGGCCTGCTTAGTTAATTAAAATTGTTTAGACTTAGCTCAGCCCACTTAATTTCATTTCTTTTAAAATAAATAGACCTAGGCCCATATTTCACTTAAAATAAAACCAAGTTAGACTTAGGCCCACTAATTTGATTTTCCTTTAAAATGGAATAGACTTAAGCCCATTCCTTAGACAAATTAAAATAAATAGATCTAGGCACACTAATTAATAAAAATGTAGTCCCACCTATAGTCCATTTCTCATTTGTAAATAATATGTAGACTTAGTTAACTTATAAAATAAAATTAACATAGTGTAGACATAGAGACATTGCCTTTTTATGCATTTTTACTTGTAATTTTATTGACTTGTTGCCTTTTGGGTTAGATGGATGTTAATTAGGGTTTAATAAAATTACATGTAATTAGAGGATGAAATAATCATTTATAAAATTATTCTAAAAAAACACAAGACTAAGAGAAGTTAGTATTTCGTATCTAAAATCCCCTGGTTGTGGTGCTAGCTTTCTTTTTGGGAATCGAGTACCACCTTTTCAATCTGTCCCAATTATTACCCTGGGTGGCAACTCCTCATCTCCATGCCATGTTTTTATGACAGGGGTTAGTGTGTTCTCTAAGGCCTTGAGCCTAAACAGTGTCGTGGTTGCTAAAATCTTGGACGCGCACTAAATCCCGCTGTCTACAGTGGCGACTCCACTGGGGATAAGAGACACTGATTCTACTTGTGTTCTTTAGAATTGTTTTATCGATTATTATTTCATTCTTGCATTCATTCTACATGTTTCTACTAAACCAATGGCGTTGGTTTATGATTCCATTATTCCACTAGCTTCATGGAGTTGTAGATTGGCTAACCATCACTCTTAGCCTTAACTCGGTTCAAGAGAAATTATCGGGCTCATCTAACCAGAGTCTATAACCCAAGTCCCTAAGGGGGGTAATCTTCTCTCGAGTTGGTAAAGGATGTTGGGCCCCTCTGACCTTGGCCTGTAACTCAAAGTCCATAATAGAGAGCATCTTGTTAAAGGAACCTTAACTTTTCACTAGACCCTAACCACATATAATGGCTTAGTTACTTCCCCTAGGGTCTTTACCCAAAATGCTTGTTTGTTTGAATTTCCATGAGGTATTTCTATTTATAAAGCCCAAGTCTATAAATTTGAAGCTCATTTAGGCTAATAAGGATTAAGCTAGACTTTTATATGTAGAAATGCTGCTTCTGTTTTTTTTTCTTTTAAGAGAGATTTGGCATGCACATCGGCTCTTAATATCCCCTGTTGATATGAAGGCCAAAACCAAAAATCCTAGGAAAAGAAACTTTCCATTGAACACGTGTGTGGGAGGAATAAGGTTGGAAGGCTTATGCTTGCATGTTGCTTGTTGATTGCTTCTTAATACTTGCTACTTGCTAAGTGCTTTCCTGCTATTTGTTGCATAAACACTTGCAACATGCATACATGCATACATACAGTCCATACATCATACTAATACCTTATTTTGCAACCATCATAGATTCATCTGGGTCTTCTTGTGTCTGGGGATGAAGAGGTGGCAGATTGACCAAAGTTGATTTAAGTCTGGAGTCCATAGCTCAAAGCATTCTTCACAGACTGGAGAGACTAGAGGGGAGTCCAATCAATCCACTATTCCTAAAAGCTAAATTAGCTTAGACTGAACAGACTGAAATGGAACAACAACCAGAGATATGGACCTTGGAGGACATTAAGGGAGCTTTGATGGATGACATTAGAGCTATGATGCAAGATGAACTGAGACAGGCTTTAGTCGGACTAGTGCAACCTGTTGTTAGACAACCGCCTGTTGCTGTTATTGAACAATCACCTACTGCTACTGTTGAATAGCCACCTACTGTAGGAGCTCCACCTGTTGTTGTAGCTCGTCCACCTATTGCTAACAATGCTGGGGGGTAACCTGCTCCTAGAAATGTGCCTGCTACTGATGTGAGAATGGAAGACATTGAAAACTACATAGTAGAAAAGGCGAAGAGAGAATCGCTTGAATTGGTTCAAGACCTTGAGTCCAAGCAGATGCAAGCATTGACTCATAAAATGTCCAAGATGGAAGAGCTGAATAGAGGATAAGGAATAGGATATTCTTTTAACTTCGATGATATGTTGCAAATGGAGGGTGACAAGCTACCTGAAAAATTCAAAATGCCTCAACTACAAAAATTTGATGGGAGAGGAGACCCTAAAATTCATATGAGCCAATACAGAACAACCATGAGCACTATAAAAGCACCTTTAGCGGTAGTCATTAGGTTGTTTGTGTTATCCCTAGAAGGAATGGCTATGAACTGGTACCATAGGATAGAGATGTCTATTAAAGCTAACTAGAAGGAACTATGTACTGCATTCTTGAAATAATATGATTATAACACTAGATTGGAAGTGTCAATTAGGGATTTGGAGTTAACTAAACAGGAATCAAATGAGTCTTTTTCTGATTTCTTAACTTGTTTCATGAATAAAGCAGGGATGATGAAAAATAAGTTTGTCAAAAAGGATCAAGTTAGAATAATAGTTCGTAATGTGTCACCTAATTTGGTCGAAAGGCTACAAATGATGAATCCCAAAACCTTTATGGATCTATATGATGATGGGTTACAAGCTAAGGAAATTGAGAGTGAGAAACAGAAAACTGTTAGAGGCATAGGAACTCGAAACTACCCAACTGGGGGTATACAATAAGGAAGTACTAGCCAAGCTATAGAGGTGCGTGCAGTTCAACAACCTAGAAGGTTCTCCAACTTCCAACAACCACTCTCCAAAGTCCTAGAGAGGCTAATCCAAAAAGGCCTGCTCCGACCCTTAACCTTTTCTAAACCCTCGAATCCAAATCTCCCTAGCTATAATCCAAACAGTTACTACAAGTTTCATCAACTAGCTGGCCATTCCACAGATACCTACATCCGCCTAAACCATGAAATCCAAAACTTGATAGACTCCGAAAAAATCATTGACCCTGAGAAATTCAATTCCAACCCAAACACCAGAAACAACCCTTTCCCAGACTACTTAAATGTTCCACCACCAGCCACCATGATGATCAACTCAGGGGTTAGCGAAGAAGAAGTGCTAAGCTCCTTCGAGGACCTCAACCTTATACCCAATGGAGAACCTTTCGAACAGCCACAGAGACGAGTAGAAGATTTATTGGGCTAGCCCTCAAGCAAGTTTGATTACAGAGTATTTTACTCAGAACCACCCTCTGCTGATATCCTTATTAAATCAATTGAGCCCTCAGGATGGGGAGATGAGTTTGATGATAAGCCAGTAAAAGAAGAGCTTAAAATTCCTGAGCAGTCACCAAGAGGAGTTGAAGATCTGTTGGGACAACCTTCATGCAAGTTCAATTACAGAGTATTCTACTCTAAACTCGCTTCTGCTGACATACCCATGGAAGAGATCGTGCCGACAGGATGGGGTGATGAGTTTAAAGAAGGTGAATTCTTAACCCCAGAATTTTCCCAAGAAGGGATTGAAGAGCTGCTAAGCCAACATATGGACAAGTTGAGGGAGTTGAAAGGTAAAGAAACATACATAGTGGAAGTTTGGAAAAACGGGAAAAGAGAATAGATTGTTGGGGTTGGGGACATCTGGTATGATTCTGATGAAGAAAAACCCACTGGAGTCAATGTATAGAGTGATACTCCAAATATGAATCATGTTACTAGAAGCGGGAGGAATTACCAGATAGCAGAAAAGCAAAATGAAAGGGTTTTAGAAAGGGAAGAAATAGAAGACACAAAAGTAGAGGAAGGACAGAAAGAGGATTTGATCATGGAACAACTGAAGAAGGCTAAGGCAAACGTCAGCATTTAGGAATTACTTATGCATTCAGGTAGCCATAGAAGGGCTCTGGTTAAAGCTTTGTCGAACATGAGCATTGAAACAGCAGCTACGCTTGAGGCTATGGTAGCAAAGGTGACAGAAAAGAAACATGGGCTGATAACATTCTCAGATGATGACTTGCCTTTGGAGGGAAGAAATCATAACAAGGCATTATTTATCCCAGCTGAAGTAAAAGGGAAGAGAACCAACTTTGTAATGGTAGATGATGGTTCAGCTATCAATATATGCCCGCTAAAGATCCTACCTAATCTGGGTCTGAAAGTAGATGACTTAACGGCTTTAGACCTCATAATTAGAGCTTACGATGACAGTACCGGGAATGTGGAGGGAACATTTCAGGCTTTGGTCAAAATAGGGCCTGTAGAGTCAACTATTGAATTTACTGTATTGGACATCCCTGTTACCTATGCCCTGCTGTTGGGAAGGCCATGGTTTCATGCCCTGGGAGGAGTACCTTCAACAGGGCACCAAAAAATAAAATTCCCTCATGAAGGAGATTTTATGACAATAGAAGCTGGAAACAATGCAGCTGTGGTAGCCATACTTGATAAATAGAAGCAAGTGTGTGTTCTGCCTAGTTTTCAAGTTACTAGAATATTTGATGAGATGGATCCTACGGTCATAAAAATGATGAAAAGCATGAATTATCAACCTGGATAGGGGCTCAGGAAGAATGAACAAGGAAGTCCTAGGCCCCCAAACATTAAAACCCAGTACCATAAAAAGGGTTTGGGATATACTGAGGTAGGATCAGTTAGTAGAAGAGCAAAGAACAAGGAGAAAGCAAGATGAAATAAGCCCTTGGGAAGGATTGGACCACTGAGTGAGAACTTCATCAATCCAGGGGAAGGCAAGTATTATATGGGCACCAAAGAATCTGTTAATATAGCTGGAAAGGATGTCACTGGGTTTAAGATCTTCAAGGAGCAAATTATGGAAAGCCTAGTGGCTAGCAACAAAGAGGAAGTCATGAAGCAAGTAATTGAAAGGATGGGTGATGATGCTGTTGAGCAGCTGTTGTATCTACCACCTAAGGAGGAACCACCCCAGGACTTAGCTACGGTCATTAGTGATAGTTTTATTAATGTTTTTTATGAAGAAACTGATGTAATAACATCTAGTCTTTATGCGGACAAAGATGTTGTTTTTCCTATGGTCAATGATATGAATATTGGTTTTGCTTACTTGTGTGATGTACATCCTGATAGTTCTATGCATTATAATTTTGATCGGTTATACATGTTTGACATTAATTCAATTCAATTTGATTCATTTAACATGGGCACAAATGATAATCCAAAGAACATTTCTATATCACATGATGTAACTCCCTGAAGAGAGAAAAAATTTTGAGAGAATATTAACAAAAAGAAAGGTAGTATTCGCCTAGACTTATGAAGACATGCCAGGTTTGGATAGGGAATTAGTAGATCATCACATTCCAACTCATTTAGAAACCAAGCTGGTTAAACAAAAATTGCATAGATTAAGACCAGAATGGACAGAAAAGATAAGGGAGGAAATTGCTAAGCAAATACAAGCTAACTTCTTAAAAGTAGTAGACTACCCTCAATGGCTAGCAAACATAGTACCTATTCCTAAGAAAGATGGCAAAGTACGAAAGTGTGTAGATTTTAAGGATCTGAACAAAGCCCATCCAAAAGATGACTTCTCGTTACCTCACATTAATGTAATAGTGGATAGCGCTGTAGCAAGTGCAATGTATTCTTTTATGGATGGATTTTCTGGGTACAACCAAATCATAATGGTAGTCATGGATAAGATTAAGATAGCTTTCACCATAGAATGGGGGACCTATTATTACAAGGTGATGCCTTTCAGACTAAAGAATGCATGTGCAACTTATCAAAGAGCCATTACTACACTTTTTCATGATATGATGCATAAGGAGGTTGAAATGTATGTGGATGACATGATGGTCAAATTAGAGACAAGAGGAGGACACTTTGAAGCCTTAGATAGGTTCTTAGCCTGAATTGAGAGGTACAACCTGAGACTCAACTCGAAGAAGTGCATTTTTAGGGTTACTTCAGGGAAGCTGTTAGGACATATAGTGAACAGCTGAGGAATTGAAGTGGATCCGGATAAGGTGAAAGCCATCTTGGAAATGCTAGCACCAAAGATGGAGAAAGAAGTAAAAGGATTCCTTGGCAGGTTGCAGTATATTAGTAGGTTTATCACAAAACTCACTAACATTTGTGATCCTATCTTTAAGCTCTTAAGGAAAGATCAACTGGTTAAGTGGAATGATGATTGTTAGAGAGCTTTCGATAAGATCAAGGAGTACTTTGTTAATCCACCTATTCTGAAACCACCTAGATAGGGTAAGCCATTGGTTTTATACTTGGCTTTAAAAGAGGATGCAATGGGGGCAATGTTAGCATAAGAAGGGTTAGATGGAATAGAGCACACAGTGTACTACTTAAGCAAGAATTTTTTGTCGTATGAGGAAAAATATGATTTAGTAGAAAAGACATGTCTGATCATGATTTGGGCTATGAGGAAATTGAGGCATTATTTTCAATCTTACAAGGTTCAAGTTATTTCAAGAATAGACCCTCTAAGGTATTTATTTCAAGCATCGGCTTTAACTGGAAAAATGTCTCAATGGTTGGTACTCTTAACTGAATTTGATATAGAGTACATTACTACAAAGGTAATCAAAGCAAGAGCAGTAGCAGAATTCCTAGCTCAGAATGCGATCAAAGGTGAAGATCAGTGGAATTTGGAGTTTCTAGATGAGAACTTAGCAGTTGTAGAGCATCGGGAGTAGAAACTTTACTTCAATGGAGCTATAAACAACAAAGGAGCTGGATTGGGAGTGATTCTTGTTACACCAAAAAGAGAAACCATACCAATGGCAAAGAAATTGGATTTCAAGGTCACAAACAACATGGCTGAGTATGAAGCATGTATCTATGGAATTGAGGTGGATATGGCAGTTGGAGCAAAAGATTTGTTGGTTTATGAAGATTCAATGTTAGTCATCAATCAAGCTAATGAAGAATAGGAGGTAAAAGAGGAAAATTTGAAGCCTTGTACCTGCTATTTGAAATCCTTAATAAAGAATTTCACCAAATGTCTCTTTATCCATCTATCCAGAGATGATAATCAGATGGAGAATGCACTTGCAACACTCTCTTCAATGTGGGATAGTGCAACTAGGTTGGCTATGAAACCTTTAGTGATCATGAAGTCTAAAGCACCATGTTATGGGGGTGAGCAGATTATGAATGTTCAAATGGGTCCTAAAGAAAAGCCTTGGTTTCATGATGTCTAGAGTTCATTGAAAAAGGAATTTATCCAGATGAAGCGACCTCAAAAGAAAGATATGCTCTTTATGTTCTTGTATGTAACTATGCAAGTCATGATGGGGTATTATACAAAAGAATGCCGAACGGGATGTAGCTCAGGTGTCTTAAAAAGGATAAAGCTGAAGAGGTGATGCAAGAGATTCATGCAGGGGCTTGTGGTTCTCATATGAACGGGATAATTCTAGCTAAGAAGATACTCAGACAAAGGTATTACTAGATGACTGTAGAAAAGGATTGTATTAGGACAGTAAGAGAATGCCATCAGTGTCGTATCCACAGGAATCTTAGTCACATGCCTCCAATAGTGTTGAATAGTTTATCATCCCCTTGGCCCTTTACAGCATGGGAAATTGATATCATAGGAGAAATAATACCGACAACATCAAATGGGCATAAATACATAGTGGTGGCAATCGGTTACTTTTCAAGATGGGTAGAGGTAGAATCTTTCAACACTGTGAAAGCAAAACAGATGGCACAGTTCATCGAGAAGAGCCTAATTTCCAAATATGGGGTTCCACATCATATTGTGACAGATAATGGGGTTCAATTTCAAGCAGAAAAGCAGAGTTGTTACAAAAGTATAAGATTAAGCACCATAAATCTTCACCTTATCACCCTCAAGCTAATGGAGCAGTGGAAGCGGCTAATAAAAATGTTAAGAAAATCCTTTCTAAGATGGTTAAAACCTATAAGGATTGGTCTGAATATCTTCCTTTTGCCTTATGGGGATATAGGACTACAGCTAGAACCACCATAGGCTAAACACCGTTCTCATTAGTATATGGTTGTGAGGTAGTTTTGCCTATAGAAACTGAGATTAAGTCCTTGAGAGTAGTCATAGAGGCTAAAATAACTGAGAATGAATGGGCACAGAAAAGATATGATCATCTAGTATCTCTAAATGAGAAAAGGATGGATGCTTTATTCTACACTCAGATATATCAGACAAGGATAGCAAGGGCATTTAATAAGAAGGTTAAGCCTGGGAAGATCAAACCTAGAGATATAGTGCTAAAACAGTCTACAACCATGGTGTTCGATCCGAGAGGTAAATTTAGACCGAATTGGGAAGGATCGTACTTGGTTAAATCGGTCTTACCTAAACGAGCTGCTAAGATATTATATCTTGAAGGGAATGAGTTTATGGAACCTGTTAATCTAGATCGCCTCAAGAAGTACTACTTGTAAAAAATATGCATAAAAGTATAATAAAGAAAATAAAGTCCGCTAGCTAGAAAACTTGAAAAGGCTAGTTAGACAAAAGTTACATTCCCGCTGTTCAGAAAACTCGTAAAGGGCTGACAGGTAAAAGTTAGGGAAATAAATAAAAAATAATGGTCCCACTGAGTAGAAAACCCATAAAGGGCTAGTCAGGCAAAAATTAGGGAAATAAAATGTGAGTGAAAAATATGCAGTTAGAAAATCTATGAGGACTAGCTGATAATAGGAGTTATGTCATGTGATGTATTAAATATACTCATTTTGGCCCTAATTAATGAATGAAATTGAAATTGAAGTTTTATTAAACTTTGCATATCCTTCTTTATTATAAAGCATAAGTACTTGAAAGGATGAAAAAACATAAGAAATACTAAAACTAGCTCTATGAGACCATTCTATCTAGTGATGTCTTTGTTTCTTCCTTTGTGACTCATCATACAAAGTTTGAGTTCTCTTGTACTTAGCAAAGCCTGGTGGCTCTGTCTTTTGGATAATAACCCAAGGTTTGTAATCGTCATTAGTAGTAACATCATCATCCAAGTGTATGTTACGTTCAAGGGCTCTACAAGGCCATAAGCTCCTAATCTTATCCAGAGAATGTTGTCTTAAAGGAAAGCCTTCACAGTCAGTCAAAATAGTAACGATGAACTGAGGGCAACCATATTGACGACAAAGGCATAAAGGGGTAAAAAAGGTAGAGAAGTGCAGCCTTGGAATAGGAACACAATGATCATACAGCTTAATAGTCATGAACTTTAATCTCCACCAAGGGCAGACCCATATGCTCTTAGCATCTGAAATCTTCTTCAACCAGTAAACCCATTGGTTCATAGAACGTTTGTCTTTCATTTTCAGAGGATGAGATTGTAGCTGATGAGGTTGATAAGTCAAAGGATTGAGGGGTACATTAAACAAGCTCAGCTTTTCCTGTAACCAAATCTTAAAAAAAATGGTATAAGAATAATAAAATAAAAGCCCGCTAATTTAAAAACTAGAAAGGGCAGTTTAGGCAAAAGTGAGGGCAAGTCTGCCAAGCTGAAAACCTAAAAGGGCAGCTTAGGCAAAAATTAGGGCAAAAATAAAATAAAAATAATAGTTTTGGTTGCACACCTGAAGAAGAAGTAAACTGCCTAAGAAACGATTATGAGTCTTGAAATTGTCAAGCCCAATGATGGTCTCATCAAGGATAACTGGCATAGGATTAGCTCCAAGCTCTACCTATTCCAAAATATTGACAATGCATGTATCGGCACCACCATGGTGAGAAACTAGCAAAAATTAAACATATAAACAGAAAGCAACTGTTCTAGTCCAAGAAGCAGTGTTCTTGTCCCGAGTCCCACAGACGGTGATCATAGAAGAAAGATTGATGGTCCCAGGGTTATGCGCATACATGTAAATATTAGCTGGGGGCAAATCAAAGAACATAACCAATTTGCTAGGAAATTGCATCTCCAAATCAGGAAGGGCTATCATAGCAGTCGAGTCTAATGTTCATCCTAGAATATTAGCAAACTATTTAATCATTGGACAAAGCTCTTGCCCATTAAACTTGAATACATGGTCCTTGACATCCCAGAAGGTAGAAGCAGCATATAGGAGATTATTATTGATAGTCAGGTGCTGAAGAGATTTTAGGGATTTGATGTGGAAAGGTTAAAGCTTATTCCAATCATCACTATTGAGACTTTTAAGAAATTTCTTTATTGTTTGAAGGGATGCTTGAGTCATGATGAGGGTATAGAGAATGAAGGAGAATGCCCCTTGTATGGTCTTGTATAGGGAAAGAAGATGAGTTCATATGGGAAAAGGATTCTGCTAGCAAAGAAAGATGTGGATAAGGTGATAGAATCTAAGAAGGATTGGGATAAATAGATAATTGGGAAGATAATCCATTCTTTTAACTGTTTATCTATCCAATATTATCTATCTTGGAAAAGGATTAAGATAAATGGATAATTAATTAAAAAAGATAATGTTCATTAACTATCTTTTTTAATTAGTTATTTATAAAAAAAATGGGGGTCTGCTAAGTTGAAAACTCGAAAGGGCAGCTTAGGCAAAAGTTAGGGCAAGCCCGCTAAGTTGAAAACCTGAAAGGGCAATTTAAGCAAAAGTTAGGGCAAGTTCGCTAAATTGAAAACCCGAAAGGGTGGCTTAGGCAAAAAAATCCATTCAGATGCAAACACTGTTTCAATTCTATCTAATAATGTTCAAGACAGTACAGGAATAAAAACAGCAGTACAATAGAGAGTAGTTAGATACACACATGCAAAAAGTTAGAAATACAAAAACTCTAAATCACTCATCTCGTGCTCTGGTATCAGGCCATGGGCTCCATCCTCTGGTAGGTTCATCATGATGATAAGTGTCTAGAGATCTAGCAGATGAAGTCCCAACAATATACGAATCAAAGCCCAAGTTTGCAAGCTGCCGATGAAGCATCTCATTCTCCCGCTCTAAACCCCTGGAATAGCTCTGCATACACATAAAACACCATATCATATGCATTACATGCATAACATGCATACATTTGCATTATCTCAATGAGGGCACTTACTTGCCAACTCTCTATAACTTGCATCGTAAATAATCTCTGAGATGAGGCAAGTCCGTATAGATACTCTACGTGTGTCTGGGGAATCTGTTTTGTAAAATTTTATTAATATCAATGTCAAGTGTATAGATCCATACAAGAAATAAAGCAAATAGAATCACATGAGAAGCATCTAGTGGATAAAATCTAGGAAGTTGAGCATCACCAAACTGCATCTACTGCTCAACTAGAGCCTGAACAGCGGGAGCCCAGCAGCACATAGACTTGTCTAGAAGAGAGACATCACCAAGCATAGCACCAATAAAGGCCCCATCACGACTAGACCCAACGTGTTGAGAATGATGACCAAGACTAGGTCTGGGTTCAGGGCTCTCAATATCAGGAAAAACCTCAGTCTCTTGAACAATCTCAGTCTCTTGAGTGATCTCAGTCTCCTCATCCGTATCAACAGGAGAGCGAACCTCCTCAAACTGTCAAGAGAGGGAGTGATTCATAAGTTCTAGAAAAAAAAGCTAAAATAATAAGAAATTACCTCATCATCATCAATAGGAACATGCTCTAAGAGACTCTCACAGATAAACTGTTGATAATGTCGAGAACGCTCAAAAAAATCTGAGGCAGCATATCCTTATAGTGTATCCCTCAGCTCTGAACCTATAAGATGCGAGCTGCAGAGCATAGAGGAAGGGACATCAGATGGAATGCAACGTTGAGAAGGGCCAGAAGACCAGCGATACATTCGCTCCCCTAGATACCACATCAGACAGCCATAACCAAAGAGTAAGATCCTCATAGGCTCCAAGCGAGCTGCAGCCGCCATGAAATCATATCGCTGGATGTCCTTAGCACCCTCCAACCAATCAGAGTTTATCTATAATTTATGTAAATTAAGTCTAATCTCTATTAAATTGTAACATACTAATGATTTTATTTTCTTTTTCCTTACCAAGTGCCACTCGACAATGTTCAACTGATCACAGTACCTCTGTAAAGTATTCCTGTTACTAGCAAGGCAAGAAGAACCCCATCTCATCATCAGAGGAAAGGTCCTATTAGAACTGATAGCATTAAAGCCTCGAATCAGCCTGATCTCTATGCTCCAGATTTGGAAAAAAAAAAGAGAACATATCAGAAAAAGGCAAAGAAGAGCAAAACTATAGAGATCAAATGAAGGAAAACATACATGAAAGACGTGCCAAAAGCCACACATCATAACAGCACCTCTACAGATAGTGTCCAATCTGTAATAAATATAAGCGAGTGCAGCATATCCCCAATCTAATATGGCAACTCGATCCAAGTCATGAAGAGAACCCAACAAAGCAATACTGACCTCATGACTGGTCTCACAAAAGAGGGTCGTGCCTAATAATATCAAAAGGAAACACCTCACCTTATGAATAATTTGACGAGGACTAGAAGTAGGAAGGCGTCTGAATCCCTCAACTAATGATGAAAGAAGAACATTCTGTCGATTCTTCCATGCTGGGGCGAATCTGATTAAATCTCACACGTACTAACTCCGTGCATGCTCTAGAAGACTACAATAGCTAATGTCAAATGGAACTAGGGATCCTCCAAAGGCAATCTCGGTGATAGCAAAGAAAACTCATAGGTGATATAATCAGCTCACCCACACGAGTATGAAAAGTGTGGGTAGTATCCATCCATCGCTCAATCAAAAAAAATAAAGAATAATGACAAACCGGCCTCGAACAGTTGAAAGTGTAGCAATGAAATGCCTAAATTCGGAAGCCCAAATCAGACGTGTCACCTACTTCGGCAGTCCATGAAATAATTCCCAAGCTAGATTGAAACAACCCGTGAACTTCATCGAACGCTATTTCAATTTCAAAAAGAAAATAATAATTAATTAATTGAAAGATTAATTAATTAATCAAAGAATTTAAATTGAAGGAATTGATTAGTTAATTAATTGCCCCTTAAAAAAAAGGTTAAAAAAAATTTTGATCAGCAATCTACTATGCCTATCGACATTAACTTGGCTGATCGAAAATCTGGAATTCCGACTGGAATTCCAAACATCTGATCCTCCATTCTGACAACCTGGGAGTCAAATTTCATATTTTCAGAGTTAAATTCAATTTATCATGCATTTTCATATTAATTTTTGACTAATATATATGTCAATGTCAATCTCTAGTCTGAAACTAACTCTAATACTGATTATACAGGTAATATTTTTGCAAAAATAAACAAAAGCAAGAAAAGTTACCTCATTACCCATATCTCTGCACCTGTAGGTATGTAAATGAGTCAAAGGAAAGATAGTTGAGTCTTCTCGAAATTCCAAATTATTTTGAGGAAAACGAGCAGAATCCTCTAAAATACTAAAGTCTCAACTCCTTCATTTTTTCTGTAAGATGAGAAGGCCATAGGATCAAACAGATTATAAATCGAACAATAAATGGTGAAGAAATCAACAAAAGAAAAATCAAGATCAATTGAAAAAAAAAGAAAGAAGAAGAAAAGAATAGGAAGAGAAGTGAAGTGATCGACAAAAGGGAAAGAATATATAAAATGGAGAATATCCATTTTAATCCTTCCAATTTACTTACTTTTTATCTATCTTTTCTTTCTTGCAATTTGGTCCATTATTGCATTCGGATTAGGAATACATTCCTAATTAAATCATGACATTCATCAAATTAATAATTCATTGAATTATTAAGACTGCATAATCAATCTATGATTTTGAATTTTCTATCAAGTACATAATACAAAACAAGATTACATAACTCATTTTTTGCATTTTACATGCATGATTTCAATTAAAGGTTTCATATGCTACACAGTAGCTATAATATGAATTTCAAATCATTATGTTATGTGCTACACAGTAGTCATAACCTTCATTATGTTATGTACTGCATATCAGTTATGACATAAACTTTCAAATTCCCCAGTACTAAACATTCCACAGGAACTATAGCAAGTTTTCAAATCAACTACACTAGACGTCCCACAGGGAATATATTGAACATTATTAGACGTCCCACAGGGAATATAGTGAACATCATTAGACATCCCATAGGGAATATAACGAAATTCAATTCAACTACACTAGATGTCCCACAGGGAATATAGTGTGCATTGTTAGACATCCCACAAGGAATATAACAAAATTCAATTCAACCACACTAGATGTCCCATAGGGAATATAGTGTGCATAGTTAGACATCCCATAGGGAATATAACAAAATTCAATTCAACTACACTAGACATCCCACAAGGAATATAGTGTGCATCGTTAGATGTCCTACAAGGAATATAACAAAATTTATCATTGCTAGACGTTCCACAGGAACTATAGCAAGTTTTCAATTTATCACCGCTAAACGTCCCACAAAGAATATAGCGAAAATCATTTGCACAAATTCCACTAGATGTTCTACAGGAAATATAGTGCGACTTATCGAACACTACACCTTTCTCAACAATTTGAGCATCAATCTATCATTTAGGATACAATCAAGTGTCCTAATTTCTTTCTTTTAAAATTGTGTGCTTTTATTGCTTTACTGAAATTTGTCAAACAAACAGCGACAAAGGGGGGCAACTGTAAACACCCAATTTTGGGATGCAATTGTGCATAATTATGATGTAAGCCCCTATGATGAAATTCATTCAAAAATTGAACTTGACTGTCGATTTTCTAGACTTTAAGGACTAAATCACAATTTTTTTAAGGTTTGATTGTAAATAAGTCATTTTTTCAAGGGTATTTTGGTAATTAAAAGTAAAAAAATAATTTTTTAGGATCGACATTGGTGTAATGCCAACTAGCATTACACAATGCCGACCGGCATTACACAATGTCGATCGGCATTATGTAATGCTGACCAACATTACACAATGCCGGTCGGCATTACACAGCGCCGATGCATAATAAGTCCCTTTTTTTTATTTTTTGCATATTTTTTCTTATTTTTTATCAATTTTTTCAGTGTTTTGATTTGTCAAAAATTCAAATTTTATCTAATAAGGTTTTTTTAAAACGCATAAGATTTTTGAAATAAAAAAAACTAAACACTATCTGATCATCAATCCGTTCCTTTTTTAGAGGAAGTTCAGTATGTGCAGACTCTGCATTAAAAAGCAGAGTCTGCATGTGTGCATAGGGGATTTTTTGGGGGAAGTTTTTTTTCTTTAACGCAAAAACTTGACTGCACAGAAACCCTAAAAAATTGAGACATCACTGAGAACGCTTGGGCACCAGAAAACTTGAATTTTGTCAAATCTGTTTTCTATACAACTCTTTCAACCATAACGGTCTAGCATTATTTTTTAACCCTGAGTCCAGAATCAACAATAGTTTTAGTCTGAGGGGCCAAAGCATATGCACATCAATTTTCTTTCTTCCCTTCTCTTCTTGTAAACCTTTTTTTTATTTCGTTATTGTTTTCTGATTTCATTACTAATCTAATTTTTTTTTGTGTTTTTGTTTGATGCTCGATTGTGGATTGAGGAGGAAACAATCTAAAATCCAAGAATTGAACAGAAGATCCATGGAATGCTATGGATGAACCTGTATTATTTTTTCAATAGTTCTTAGGATTTTTATTTTTTCATTTTTGGTGTTCTGTGTAGTTATTTTAATTTCTGGGTGTATAATCATTTAATTTAATTTTTGTGCATAGTTTGTAATAGCCCCAGTAGCGGGAATAATGAAAATTTTAATTTTCTGTACTTTAAAATTGATTAGTAATTAGGTTAAATTGGGTAAAAAAAATCAATTAAAATCAATGGTGGCAGTAGTTTAAATTAGGGTTTGCATGTAATTAATTTAGGGTTTTTTTCTAAAAAATCACAACAAGGTTAAGAAGAAAAAATTCAATCACAATCGGATATTTTCAAAGTCCATTTCAAGCGTAAAAGAAATTCAAATGGTAATTTTTATGTTTAAAAGAAATTCGGATGGTAATTTTGACGTAATTTGAAATTATTGTGGTCAAATTTACAAATTTAAAAGTGGAGGTGGCTATGGTACATTTAGAAGACATTTGTTGAGCCAGCATCCAACACAAATTGGAGTTGAACAAAGACAAACATAAATTTATAGGTATGCAACATCCTCTTATTTTTCTCATTTATTTAAATATAATGATGAACAAAATAAATTAGAATTTGCTAGAATGATTAGTATGGAACATTTATCTTTTAGTTTTGGTGAAAAAGTTGGTTTTGTTAATTATTCTCAAAAAGCATTAAATCCACAAGCTAAATATATACCTAGAAATACATTAAAATGTGCATTATTTAATTTATATAAAGAAGAAAAAAAAGATTTACAAAAATTATTTATGAATTTTAATGGACGTGCATGCATTTGTAATGATATTTGGAGCGATCATTGGTAAAATCACTCATATATGGGAATAACTTGTCATTGGATTGATAATTATTGGTTATTACAAAAATGAATTATTGCATTTACAGTTTTTGATGAACGTCATACCGCAAATAATATTTTTAAAATGATTAAAAATATTTTAGAAGAAAATTTTTTAGTTAATTTTTTTTTTCAATTTCATTTGATAATGCGGCGGCAAATACTGCATCAATTAGTGATCTCCAAAATATTTGTCAACCAAATATTGGAGGAAAATTTTTTCATGTTATATGTACATGTCATTTTTAAATTTATGTGTACAATATGGTTTAAGATCATTGGATGTGCTTCTATCACCAATTAAAAAAGCAATTTCATTTTTATGGACACATCCACAAGTAATGAAATCATAGGGAAAATTTTGAAAAGAAAATGGAAAATGACTAAAAAAATTCTCAAGAGATGTTCCAACTCATTGGAATTCAACTTATGAATTATTAAATGAGTCATTTGCATATAGAGATTTATATGAACACTAATTTCCAATAATGTTCATCAACTGAATTTATTTCCAAAAACTTGGAAGGTTTGCACAAGACTTTTAAATATTTTAAAAGTTTTTAATGACACAACTTATGTTTTAAGTGGTGTTTATTATCCTACATCACATTTATTATTACTCGAATGTTGCAATATTGTTGGTGCCATGCAAGAACATAAAAATGATATCATTTTAAAAGAATAAATTTTATTAATGAAAATAAAATGGTTCAATTATTTTAGATTCATTCCATAATTAATCTTGTTGCATGTGTTTTTTATCCTAGAATTAAAATAGATGGCTTATATGATTATTTAAGTATATATTATGGATGTTTATGTATTATAGAAGATAATGATATAGATATAGAATCAATAATTAATAATGTTAGAAAATTATTAGTAGAATTATTTAATGAATATAAAGATAGTGTAACTGTTGGTTCTTCTTCTTCTTTTTTCTTCTTTTCCTACTAGTCAAGTGGGAGATGAACAAGAAAAAATTAGTATTGGTGATTAGGTCTTGTTGTAAAGACAAAAAAGAGCTCGTGGATCATCTGGTTCATTTACCGAACTTGACATTTATTTAACAACTATATTTGAGTTTGGTGATAGCAAATCAAAAAAAGATTTTCCTATCCTTGAATGGTGGAGTCAACACCAAAATACTTTTCCAATCCTTGCACTAATTGCTAAACAAATTTTTTCAAGTCTGGTTTCAACAATAGCCATTGAACAAGCATTTAGTGCGTGAGGAAGTATTTTGGATGAGACTCAATCATCCATGGCTCCCGAATCATTGGAAGCTCAAACATGCGTGGATGATTGCTCAAGAGCAACATTAAGACAATAAGAAATTGAAAGGGATGAAAATGAAGATTTATTTGACTTCACAACTGAAGGAATGGGAACTTCAACATCTGGTGTTGGAAGTGATTAATTCTTTAAGGTAAGTCTAAATTTTTTTTCAAAAAGTAAAAGAGCTATACAGGCTTTGATTCCTCTATACCCTAAAAAGATACGTAAGCAACTTAATTTTGGAAAGAAAATTAAAGCCCTTTAATTTTTTTAATTTTATTTTTCTAATTTAATTTATTAATTTATTGTTGTAAAATTTTTTTATTTCAACCAATATTATATAAAAACTAACATAAAATAATTTTATTTCTATCTTTTTTAATTTTTTTAATTTAAAACTAACTAGTTAATTTATTTTAAGTTAACTAATCAAAGTAAAGTATAATTTTTTATTTTTCATATTTTATTTTTAACTAAAAAATAACATATTAAAATGTTATAATAAATTTTTATTCAACTTTATGTCATAAAAAAATAATACCAAATCAAACCAGTTTAAAATCGGAACAGGTTGGTTCTTGAACAGGTCTGAAACTGGCCTTATGCCCCGTTCCGATTCAGTTCTATTGACCCTAGAACTGTGAACCACCAGAACCGGCAGTTCATGAACCGTGGCCAGGCCTAACAAAACCAATTAGCTTGTGTTAAGACCTAATCTACACTACTTATAAGCCACTTTAACTTTTTATATTTTTCTATGTAGGATATATTATTCTCTAAAACTCCCCCTCAAGTGCAACTGAGTTTAGCCTAGTTGTCGCTTTGCAAACATAATTTAACCACACCTAAGGTAGAAAACATGTCGCACTGTTTAGCTGCACTTAAGGTCATAAATAGGCTACACTCAATAAGTCGTTAAATACAACTAGGTCACACCCAAGATCATAAACGAACTGCACCTAAGGGCATAAACGAGTTGAATCAAACATCCATGAGCCTAGGAGCATCTACTTTGATACTATGTAAAGATGTCTATAGGCCTTGAGAGTATTGGTCCATACATATACATAGGAACTTATAAATAGGGTTTAACCTTTTAATATACAACCATTTAGCTTATGTAAAGACCCAATCTACACAACTTATAAAGCTACATTAGCCCTTTTATTTTTTTCAATATGGGATATATTATTCTCCAATAATTAAAGGTCGTTTGGATGCTTATTATATTTACATCTTATATGAATTTTAAATTGTTTTAAATAAATGTCCATGGTACTTTTTTAAATGGTTATAATAAAGAGGAAGTATATATTAAATAACCTTCGGGTTTTGAAAGTCATGAATTTTTTAATCATGTTTTCTAAAATAACAAAGGCCTTATATGGATTAAAACAAGCTCCAAGAGTTCTATGAAAGGTAGAGCAACTTTCTTTTAGAAAAGGAGTTTTCTAAAGGTAATATTAATACAACTTTTTTCATAAAAGAAATCCAATGATGACTTATTAATTGTATAAATTTATATGAGCTTAGCTTCTTCCTTAGACTTTAAATCAAGCAATATAAGAATGAGATATTTATCATCGATGTAAAATGCATTAAAGACATCCACAATAAGTTTAGGATGGATGAAGCCAAAGTTAGTAAGACTCCAACAAGCATCACCATCAAACTCTCTAAGGATGAGAATAACAAACTAGTTAATAAAAATAAATATAGAGGTACGATCTTATCCTTTCTTTACTTAGTAACTAGTAGGCCTATATTATGTTTGCGGTTTTAAGTATGTGCTAGATTTTAATCATGTTCAAAAGAGTCTCATTTGAATGTAATCAAAAGAATTTTCAAATATCTTATAGGGACATTACATTTAGGTCTTGGGTATTCTAAGAGCTCATCCCTTATACTTATTAACTATTCAAATGTAAATTTCATGAATAGTTTACTAAATAGAATGATAACTTTTAAAGCTTTTCAATTCTTAGGATAATGTTTAGTCTCTCGATTTAGCAAGTAATAAGTTTTAGTTTCTTTATTCATTGTTGAAGCAAAATATGTAATGACTAATTGTTGTTAGTTATAAGTGTTATGGTAAAAATAATAGCTTAGGGCATATAACAAGTGCTATAGAACTTTATAAGAATTTAATTCAACGCTCATGGACCAGGCACAAAGACATTAGGTATTATTTATTGTGTGATAATATGCATTGTCATTATATTATTCTTACGTTTATCAATACCAATAACCAACTATGCAATATTTTTCTAAACCTAAAAATGAAGATTACATGAACTTCATTAAGAAAGAGATTGGAATGTTAGATAGTTCTAGTTTGAATTGATTGTGTATATGTGCAATTTGATGTGTTGGATATGTATGATATTTAGTTGCATACTTATATTGTTTCATTTGGAGCTAATCATTGATAAATTAATAAAATTAATTTATATAATAATGACCTTTGTATGATTAATATCTAATTACCCTTGGTTTTAATTTTAACAATCAATTTTAATATATTAACATGTGTGTTTAAGTGTGTTTTTTAGTTAGGTTTAAGACTACATTCATTGGGTGAAGTTATGGAGCTCAAAACATGCCCAAAACATGGAGGCAAGGATGCTTACAAGTGGAATAATGATCATGAGCATTCTTATGAGCCAAATGAGAGCCAAATTCATGTCATTCATAGTGGTAGTGACTAGAGGTGAGTAAAAATAATCGAAATCCAAACTGAACCAACTAGTTCAATTTGGTTCAGCTCTATTTATAAAATTATTTTATTCTGTTCTCTTCTCTCCTCTTTCTATCTCAATTATTCTCTTCCATTCTTTCCCTCTTACTGTTCTCTCATAATCTTATCACTCTCTAGTTTCTCTTATAATTTTCACTTCACTTTCGTTGTTGTTTTTTGATCCTTCCTTCGTTCTTCCTCTATGTTAGTTGTTGATTTCCTAGTTCATTATTTATTGTCAAGGGTTCAATTCTTAGGTATTTATTTTTCTGAATTTTGGCTTTTTCATTCTATTGCTAATTTGTTCACTTATTTTGTTTTTCCTTCATTGTACTGTTAAATAACTTATCTATAATTTATCTCTATATTCTTTTACCCTTTAATTTCAATGGTTTTTTTTTAATTAGAAGACTTTCTGTGCTATTAAAAAAATTAATTTTTTATTAAAAGAATTGGTCATGTTTGGTTGGTTTTGAGTATACTTTTAGATCCTTATTGATCATTATTGGCAAATTAATTTTTTTATTTGGAAAATTCTATGTGATTTATTGCCATCAATTTTTTTTTTCATATTTTGAATTATCACTTTTTTTTTCTTATAAAACATGACAATCCCAATAAATGACTGAAAATTTATGCCCAATAAAGAGGCAAGTCTTTTTAATCTCTTAATAAGGCAACATAACAAAGCCACATGCTAACCCACCACTAAAATCAACTCAACCACCTCCTTGGGACGATTCTAGTGGGTTTGATATGTTTGGTTTTATTGGCATTATGGATAGTTTCACTAGGTGTGGGACACATATTGGAGGTAGAGTGAGCATAGACTGTTGTGCAACTTTCGATACTCAAAATCTGTCTTACTTTTTTTTCTTGAGTTTTGTTTGATGCTTTAAATGGTTTCTTTTGTTCATTAATAAAATGAAAAACAATAATCTCATTGCTTAATTTCTCTTCTAAATTATTATATTTCTCATTTGATTTTTATTGTTGTTGTTAAATTATTATTATTGTTCTTGTTCTTGTTCTTGTTATTCTTGTTGTTCTTGTTCTTGTTCTTGTTCTTATCCTTGTTATTCTTGTTGTTCTTGTTCTTGTTCTTGTTCTTATTCTTGTTCTTGTTCTTGTTCTTGTTCTTATTCTTGTTATTGTTGTTCTTGTTCTTATTCTTGTTCTTATTTTTCTTGTTGTTGTTCTTGTTCTTATTCTTATTATTGTTGTTGTTGTTGTTGTTCTTCTTCTTCTTCTTCTTCTTCTTCTTCTTCTTCTTCTTCTTCTTCCCCTTTGTTTTATTCCATATATAATACTAAAATGAAGTTCTTTTATTTTTTCACTTTACATCAATCATCATTTAATTAAATTTTTTATTTTTTAAATTAAAATAAGAGTTTCATTTTGTAAAGAAAAAAAAGGAAGAATAAGATTTATTCCAACACTGCCTCATTTTTTAAAAGATATAATGGAGAAGCCAATTCGAAAAATTTCCAATAGTTAATGGTATATTGCCATATTGGGTAGTTATGAGTTGCATGTTTGTATAATTAAAATTTCAACACTTTAGCAAAAAGGTTTTCAAGTTCATGAGTGGGTTAGTTGGTGCCTGTTAGTCATTATTTTACATTTATATGTTTGAGAATTTTACTTTAAGTGTAGATGGGATGTGATGACTTAATAAGAATATAGAAATTTGATTTTTCAAATGCAAGTAGCTATGACAATTTTCTTTTTGTAACATATCTAAATAGTGCAGTGTAGCCACAAAATTTGGCAACATAGAGGAAACAGATTCTTGTTCTATTCTTTTGGCTAGAAATTTGGCAAATCATATTTAATTTATGCTTTTAATTTTTTATCACTTAATTGGTGTATAGTTTTATACTAATATTTTTTTTAGATGTCAAATATTGAAGAACATGGCAATACTCAAGCTTCAATTTCTTCTTATCAACCTTCTAAAACATCTAAAGCTATATCATCAAGGAAGAGAAAAGAAATGAAATCAAGGTCTAAAGTATGGGAACATTTTAAAAAAATAAGAGATGAGTACGATAACTTAATAAAAGCAAAGTGTCATTATTGTGATGGTCAATATTGTTGTGATACAAAAAGGAATGGAACTACTTCACTTAGAAATCATATGATGACATGCAATAAGAACCTGTACATTATATAAACCCAATAAGCATTGTTATTATTATAACCAAATTCATATTCTCAAGGGGTAAAAAGTGATAGGATAGGTACTCTTATGACTTGGAAACTTGATCAAAGTCCTATTAAATAAGCACTTGCATCCATGATTATAGTTAATGAGCTTCCATTTAAGTTTGTAGAAGGTGAGGGGTTTAAAAACTTAATGGCTTATGCATGTCCTAGATTTAAAATACCATCGAGATGGACAATTTTACGGGACTATTTTTAATTATACGTTTATGAGAAGCTGAAATTGAAGTCTTGTTTGAAAAAAAATTGTCAAAGAATTAGTCTTACTATAGATACTTGGACTTCATTGCAAAAGATTAATTATATATACATTATAGCTCATTTCATTAATAATGAGTGGAAGTTGCATAAAAAGATTCTTAGTTTTTGCCCAGTTTCTAGTCCTAAGGTTGAATGTAGGTAAGGCTGTTACAACTTATTTACTTGATTAAGGGTTGAACAATATTTTTACAATCATGGGAGATAATGATAGTTCAGATGATTCAACAATTTCTTTCTTGAAAAAGAGAATGCTTAATTAGGGGAGCACCATGTCAAAATGTAAATACATTCACATGAAGTATATTACACATATTATTAATTTATGTGTTATTGATGGCTTAAAAGATGTTAACTCATCAATGAAATGGGCGAGAGATGCGGTGAGATATGTTAGAAATTCTCTTACTAGATTGAAAAAAAATTAAGGAATGTGTAGAATGGGAAAGCATAGAGAGCAAGAGTTTATTATGTTTAGATGTGACTATAAGTGGAATTCCACCTATTTAATGCTAAAGATAGTTGAAAATTTTGAAAAAGCTTTTGAGAGGTATTGATATAGCAAAGCTAAGCAAGCCCATTAAACCAAGTAATCCATTACATTATGAGGGACCAATAACAAGATTAATGATAAAGAAGTTTAAAAAGCATTGAATTCATTTATCTTTCACGTTATAAGCAAGTTGGTGGATCAATTACAAGTACAATTTTGGAACCGCATGATGAAGAATTCAAGCTTATTAGCTTAATTTCCTATTATGAAATTAATTACCTTGAATTGAATGAAATTTTAAGTTATTTTTCTATTTGGGAGTCAATAAGGATGATTTAAGAAGATTCTAAAAGATGTGAGAAGATTCAAGGATATTCTAAGTCAATGCCAATAAGTCAACAAGTCAAATTTAGAGAGTCAACAAGTCGAAGGTCAAGGGTCAACATGCTTAGTTATCTTAATTATTTATTCAGTTGTCATGAGTTGTCAATTTTGACTTTTCAAAGATGAAATGTCTTATTTTTGAAGGAATCCTTCTTAATTAAGGATTTTCCTATCAAAGAGTCTTTAGGAATAAGTAAAAAACATTTTCCTTCAAGGATTAGGATATTTATATGCCTATATGAATCTTTGAAAAGTTTAAAGTTTTCAAGAATGAAGTATAAAATCAATTTGGTAAAAATATTAAAACAGTAAAATATGATTGAGATGGTGAATATATAAGCCAAGAATTTATAGATCATCTTAGAGATTGTGGGATCATTTCACAATTGACTCCTTCAAGTACACCCCAATGGAATGGTATGTCTGAAAGGAGAAATCAGACTTTATTGGATATGGTTTGATCAATGATGAATCAATCTGATCTTCAATCTCTTTTTAAGGATATGCTTTAGAAACTGCTGCATTCATTTTGGATAGAGTTCCATTAATGGCAGTTGAAAAGACACCATATGAGATATGGACTGGAAAACTCCCAATTTGTCTAGAAGTAATGAAATCAGAAATATAATCCATACATGATAATTAAGTATAGACCTTGATTGACCCTACTAATGGCTTAAAAACTATTGGATGCAAATGGGTCTTTAAAAAGAAAATTGACATGGATGGCAATGTGTATACCTTTCAGGATTTCAAACAAATACATGGTATAGACTATTATGAAACTTTTTCACCAGTTGCTTTACTAAAATCTATTCAAATTCTCCTTGTTGTAGCTGTATACTATAATTATAAGATATGGCAAATGGATGTCAAAATAGCATTTCTTAATGGAAACTTACTTACAGCCAGAGGGTTTTGTCAATCTTAAGAATTTTAGAAAGGTATGGATGCTTCAAAGGTCCATTTATGGATTAAAGCAAGCATCTCAGAGTTGGAATCTTCATTTTAATGAAGCAATCAAATAGTTTGGTTTCATTAAGAATGAAGATGAACCTTGTGTCTACAAGAAGGTTAGTGGGAGAGCAATTGTGTTTTTAGCGCTTCATGTTGATGACATCCTACTCATTGGAAATGATATCCCTATTTTATAAAATGTTAAATTATGGCTAGGGAATTGTTTCTCAATGAAAGACTTAAGTGAAGCCCCTTATATATTTCGCATCAAGATCTATAGAGATAGATTTAAAAGGCTTGATGGCCTAAGTCAGAGAACTTATATTGATAAGGTATTGAACATGTTTAGCATGCAAGACTCCAAGAGAGGATTCTTGCCAATGTCACATGGCATTAGTTTGAGCAAGACTTAGTGTCTTATGACATAAGATGAGTAAGACCACATGAATAAGATTCCATATGTTTCTACTATTATATCTATCATATATGTAATATTGTGTACTCGACTTAATGTCTCACATGCCTTAATCACAATAAGTAGATATCAATTAGACCCAGATGAAAGTCACTGGACATCAATTAAAAGTATCTTAAATTACTTGACAAGAACTAAGGATACATTATATTGTATGGTGGTAAAGAAGATAAGCTAGTTATGCCAGCTTTTAAACTGACAAGGATGATTTTTTTATCATAGTCAGGTTATGTGTTTTATTTGAATGGTGGTGCAATAAGCTGGAGGAGTTTGAAACAAGACACCGGTATTGATTCTACAACAAAAGCTGAGTATATAGTTTCCTCAAAAGCTGCTAAGGAGGCTATTTGGATCAAAAAGTTCATAATTGGACTAGGTATTGTTCTTAGTATATCAAATCTAGTGAACTTGTGTTATGACAATAAAAGAGCTATAGCTTAAACTAAAGAGCCCATATCACATCAGAGATCTAAACACATACTCAGGCATTATCATCTCATTTAAGAAATCATTTAGAGAGGAGATGTGAAGATATGTAAAGTACCTATAAATTTGTTGATCCACTAACTAAGCCTCTTCCACAACTTAAGCATGAGAGTCATACTAGGTCCATGGGTATTAGTTTTAATATAAATTAGGCCTAGTGCAAGTGGGAGATTATTAGTGATATGCACTAGGTCAATTATATATGACCATGTTTTGACTTTATCATTTTATTAATAAAAAGGCATTTTCATTATCATTTTTTGTTGTGATAATTACTTGAATAGTCAATTTTTCCTAAGGTTATCAAGTATATAACTTAATAGTAAAACTCTTAGATTAAATATGATTTCTATTCAAATTATCCCTAGTCATTATAATGGATGAAGGCTAGTATGGTGTTTACTGATGATTATGTTTTACTAATCATGAATATAAGATATTAGGTCAACTCATAGGTACTTATTTGAGAAATAATGTACTGATTGACCCATCATGAGAATACTATATCGATAATTGTCATAAGTAATTCTCATCATAGTAATATTGATTTAGCCCTCTAATCTTGAAATCACAATGGATTTTTGTATAACTATTTTATATTTTGACACAATCTAACATTATCTTTAACTAGATGATAAAATAGATTATTGTCGGATATAAAATGAGTTATATGAGGAATGTAAGTGATTAATAAGGAATTTGTCCCTCATTTAATCTGAGTAAGATATCTATGGGCCACTTGATAAGATAGACTGAGGAAAATGCATGGCCATGCTAAAGGGAACTAATAAAGAGTTATCATTCTCAAACTACTTAGAATCAAGAAATAATATAATTGAATTGTATAAGGACGACATGAACTATGCCTTATATTTAATCAAGATATCATGTGACAAAATGACTATAATATTCATTATAAATTAGGTTATGTCGGATTATCGACCTTCACATGACTTGGGTAGTCATAATGTCTTGCTAAAGGCCACTTATGACTTGTAGGCCTAAATAGGAATTTCAGGCCTAGTGCTAATATCATGTTAACCTATAGGGTCTCACACTTAGAATAGGCCCAAAACAAATATGGGTTTACCAAGCCCAATAAAGTTTTATGGTAATTATTATTTTAAATAAATATGAAACTATTTCTAATTTGGTATTTAAATAAAATCAAAATTGGAATAAGTGGAATATACCAAAAACATTTTGGTAAGTGAGAAATTACCAAAATTCATTTTGGTAAATGAAACCTAATTAAGAGGTCTATAAATATGACATATTCTTTAGAGTTTCACATACTTATTATTCTGTCACTAGAATTCATTTTCTCTCCTCTTAAAAAATAAAACACAAAGTTCTTGAGTTATGAGATAATCAAGAAAAAGGTGCTAGCACACACACATTTGTTTTGATTTAAGGTTGTTCATGTGGATACTTTTGGAGGACATGTTCATTTGAAAAGTTCTTAATTTTTCCTAGAAAACTAAATGCTCAAGGTAGGGTGTCACCAGAGTGAACTTCCTCTCATCCCTCCATCGTTTTTTCTTGTTCTTTGCATTTATGGTAAGGTTTTTGGAAACCCTAAATCAATCGGTTAATCAAATTACATGGATTCTAGTTCGATTTTGTGACTAATTTTTAAATTTCCACCGCATTTTGAATCATACAACCAAATAATGCCTAGAATAATTGTGAGTGATAACAATGCTAAGTTTTTAAGCTACTTTTAGAAGACTTTATAGGGCTAAATTGGGCAATAAACGTTTATTTTCTAAAACATGTCATCCACAAACTAATGGGAAAACTAAGGTAGTTAATAGAACTTTATCTCAATTACTAAGAACCATGGTTAGGTGTAATTTGAAGTCATAGGAAGATTGCTTACCACATATTGAATTTTTTTAAAATTATAGTGTGTATTCTTCTACCAATTTCTGTCCTTTTGAGATTATTTATGGTTTTATTCCATTGAGTCCTTTAGATTTGATTGGTTTACCTTTGAGTGAATAAGTAAATCTAGATAGAAAGAAGAAGGTAGAATTTGTGAAGTTCTTACATGAAAAGGTATGAGCAAATCTTAAGAGAAAGAATGAGTAATATGCCAAACATGTAAACAAGGGCAATGTAAAAGTTATGTTTGAACCAGGTGATTGGGTTTGGGTACATTTGCATAAAGAAAGATTTCCCACTCAAAGGAAATGTAAGTTGATGTCGTATGGTGATAGACCCTTCTAAGTGTTAGAGCGTATCAATGGCAATGATGATAAGATTGACTTGCTCAATGAGTATGGTGTAAGTGCTACTTTTAATATTGCTAAGTTATCTCCTTTTAATTTTGATGTAGTTGCTGATTTGAGGAGGAATCATTATGAAGAAGGTAGGAATGATACAGTAAATCTAGGTAAGCCCATCAAACTAAGTGATCCATTACATTATAAGGGACCAATGACAAGTTCAAGCAAGCATTGAATTCATTTGTCTTTCACATTAGAAGTAAGTTGGTTATTTTGACTATAAGTACAACCTTTGAGTTGCATAATGAAGAATTTAAGCTAATTAGTTTAATTTCCTATTCTAAAATTAATTAGTTTGAATTGAACAAAACTTGAAGTTATTTTTCTATTTTGGAGTCAATAAGGAATATTCAAAAAGATTCTAAAGATGTGAGAAGATTCAAAGATATTCCAAGTTAAAATCAAAAGTCAACAAGTCAAAGGTCAAGGGTCAACATGCTTAGTTGTCATTTGTTGTTTGTTTAGTTGTTATGAGTTGTCAATTTTGACTTTTCAAATATTAGTTTTCATTAGTTGTTATATTTTTGAAGGAATCCTTCTTAATTAAAGATTTTCCTTTATAGGTTTCTTTAGGAATAAGAAAGAAACCTTTTCCTTCAAGAATTAGGATGTTTATATGCCTATAAAAGGGCAAACCCTATGTAAAATGAATTTAGTCATTGCAATATTAAAAAGTGAGGTTTTTCCTAAAACTTTGTTCTTTTGAAACTTTACAAGTTTATTTGAATTATTCCACTTCTACCTTTCATTACAATTGCTAGGTTAGATGAGACTTAGAATTATATGATTGTTCATCTTTTAGTAACTAAGTATCTTGCTTCAATTTAATAAGTAAGGGGTTTAGTTCCATTAACATAATTTTTTCTTAATGATTTTGGGCTAGATTTCAAAGTTGGATGCATATTTTATCTTTGTTATAGGTAGGGTTTATATCAAGTATAAAGATTAATAACTAAGTTTTAGGAGTGATTTAGGAGAGTTTAGGCATACCAGCTTGCATTGATTGATCATGCATTAGAAAAATGGCAGATTTGTTAAAATATTTTTATGAGATGAGCTTACGTATTTATATATCATTGTATGTGACATCTAATACATTTTTTAGTGAGATTGATGACTTTTCTTATATTTTAAATGAATGGAAAAATAGTAGTGATTTAGATATAAAAAATTTGGATGATTCAATGAAAAATAAATTTGATAACTATTGGAGGAATCTAGAGAAAATGAATAAACTCATATTTTTTTGCTAATGTTTTTTATCCTCGTGATAAATTTGAGTTTATGAAATATTCATTTCATGTTATGTATGGGGATGTAAAAGGACCAAATTTGTTTAAGATTGTGAAAGATGAGCTTAATGAGTTATTTATAGAGTGCAAGTAGATGTATCAGCCTGAAAATGACACTTTGAGTGAAAGAGATCCATCAAATTATAGTTCAAATGTTATAGATAGTGAAAGAGTGTATAAAAAGCTAATGTCTTTCTTAAAGAATCAATACAAATTGCAAAAAAAAAAGGATGTGAGAGCAGTGGAAATTGAACATCTAAATTGGAAGTTTATCTAAATGATGATTTTATAGAGGATATGGAAGATTTTGATATATTGAAATGGTGGAAAAGGAATAGTTAAAGATTTCTTGTCCTTTCAAGAATAGCATGAGATGTATTGTCAATTTCAATTCCACATGTTGCTTTCGAATTAGCATTTAGTATCGATGGAAGAGTATTACATACATTTAGGAGTTCTTTAACTCCTAAACTTGTGGAGGCTTTGATTTATGGACAAAATTTGGTTCAATCATCTTCTTACTAGGTATATCTTAAAGAACAACTAGAAGAACTTGAAAATTTTGAAAAAGGTATATAATAAATTTATTCTTTATTTTATTTTTGCATTTAATTCAAAATTTTATTTTTGTACTAAATTTATTCTTTATTTTATTTCAAATTTGCCTAATATTTCAATTAGTTCAACATTATCCTCTTCTAATTGATTGCAATTTGATATCATTTCAAGTATTTTGATTTAGTTTTCCAACTCTGCTTTATTCTTTTTTATTGTGTGGTGGTATTGTTTGTATTCATAATTTTATTTTTACTAATATTAATTTTTCTTTTATGTAAATTCACCGATAATGATATTGCTTCTATTGTTATGCTTTTATTACTATGTTAATTATTCTTAAAGTGTGGGCAAAACTTGTCGTATTTTTCAATTTAGCTTTTTGAATTATGGACAAATTTTGTTAGGTTTTAATTGGATGTTGTTATTTTATGGACAGTGTTATTTTATGGACATTATTTTTTAAAATTTAAGTCTAATTTATGGATAGTGTTATTTTATGGATTTTTTTACAATAATTTTTGGATATTATTATTTTATGGATATTGTTATTTGATGGACATATGTGACAGATTATGGATTTTTTTAACTTAATTTTAGTCTAATTTCATTTTATTAAAATTATGCCCATAGAAAAAGCCCATATGTATCCTAAACCAAAATTTCAAACTAGTTCAGTTCAATTTTTAAAAATTTTATACATAAACTTAATCGAATAATATTTACTTTAGTTTTGTATATTTATAAACTGAACTAAACCAAACCGACCAATGCTCACCCCTAGCAGTGACCCTCACAGTCTCCCTCATGATCATGACCATTATCCTCATGATCGGGAGCATCCCAATCATGATCCAAAGCAAGAAAAGCTCAAGTTCATGAAAGAAGTAGTAATGCTCATGGGCATGGTCACGACCTTGATGAGAACCGCTAGTGTGTCCTGTCAACTCTTGTAATGGCTATTTTAGTGCTCTAACGACTACAAAACTGAAAGTCATATTTGTGACACCTCCCATGATGACTGTGAACATTAAAATTCTTGCAAAAAGGGAAAGAAATATAAATGAAGTTGGAGAAGTGTTGGGGACAAAAATCAAAGCTCCAATAGCCATATTTTACACCTTGCACTATAAATACAAGCTTAAGGCTTCACTTAAAGAGTTAGAGAATTCGTGGATCAAATTTATTATGAACATTCATTAAGTAAAACTTAGTATCTTTCACATTTCTCTTTATACATTTATTTCTTGTAATCGTTGAGTTTATAATTACCCATCTAGTGAGAGTTAGGTTATGTGTTAAAGATAAGATTCTACCTCATCTCTTTCTTGGATTAAGTAAAAGGAAGTGAGGATCAACTCTTGTGGTTTAGTTTAAGTGTCATCCATTGAAAAAACTTGGGTTTTTAGTTATGGTTTGAGTTGAGCCAAGAAATACTCTATTTATGTGAAGGTTTGAGTTGAGCCCTGAAAAACTCTTGTAAAACTTTGAGTTGAACCTTGAAAAACTCTTGTGTAATCAACCTTGGAAATAAGATTGAAGTGAGTGGTTTACAAATTCTAACTTAGGAATAAATTAGGTGGAGATGTAGAATTGATTATAATCTGAACTCCTTAAATCAAGTGTCTCAATCTCTACTCTTTTTTAATTTTCTTTGCATTATATTAATCCTTATTTTAAATTTCTTTAGCCTTATTTACTCCCCCCCCCCCCCTTTAGTGTATTTTCATTCAATATCAGAGCTTAGGTTTTAGGTACTTAATTACTAGAATTAAAGATTATGGGGAGTGAATCTTTGTCTTCCCAAACCTTTATATCATTCTTTGATGGAAGTGACTACCCCCATTGGAAGCATAAAATGGAGCTTTATTTAAATAGTAATCCTATAAAACTTTAGGATATAATTTTAGATGGGTGGAGTACTCTAATTAAGAGAGTGGAGCCATTGAAGTTCTAAAAGATAAAAGGAAATGGTTATAAGAAGGAAAGAAAGAAAATTTCAAAAATATGAGAGCCAAGACTATTCTTATTGCTTTCATGTCAAGAGAGGAAGGAGGCAAACTTCAACATTGCATATTGGCTAAGGAAATGTGGGAGACCTTGGAAAATCACATTAAAGGCAATATTAAATGAGATCTAAGAAGGTCTAACTCCATGTGTTTGAATGTGAAATGTTCAAAATCAGGCCTCATAAAGCATCATCAATATGACAAATAGATTGAATGCTCTCCTAACTAACTTAAGGAAGTTGGGAAACCATTTCTCTAAAGAAGAAGTCAACACCAAATTCTTAAAAGTGCTACCTAAGAAGCATTGGGAATTAAGAGTAACAACTATAGAGGAAGCTCACAATCTCTTAAAGCTCTTAATCAATATGCTCATTGGTAAGCTTATCACTCATGAATTTACCTTGAGGCAAAAGGAAGAAGAATAACAAAGGAAAGAGGAAAAGGAAAAGAGCTTAGCATTCAAAGTATCATAAGACTCAAGTAATGAAGATGACCTTGAAGACTTAAGTGAAAATGATAAGGAGATTGCCTTATCCATTAAGTACTTTATGGAGTACTTGAAAAACAAAAACTTAAGGAAACACAATGAATCCAATAGAGGTGGATTCAAAAAGACTAAGAAAATCATATACTTTAAGTGCAAGAGACTCGGTCATATTCAAGATGAATGTCCCAGGCTTAAACATAGGTATAAGGGAGCAATGGAGAGGAGAAAAGCCTTCAAAGCTACTTGGGATGACTCATCTGAATCCAAGATAGAGGAGGAGCTATAAAAGCCATCAAACCTTTGCTTCACAGCCTTAGAAGATAATTATGAGGTACCTCTTATGTTTAATTCTTTTTTTGATAATTCTTGAAATGACTTGTTGTTATGGAGCAGCCAACACACCAAGCTCAAAGAATTCAACATGATGAAGATGAGCATGGTCAAGAAGGCAAGGATCAAGTTCAAGAGGTTTTGAGTCCAATCAGCATGCCTCAAAGACCTATAACAAGGTCTCAATCTAAGAAGCTTCAAGAAGCCTTAATCCATCATCTACAAGGCTTTGTGAACTTAGCTAGTGAAAGTTTACAAGGACACCAAAGCTTTGTGCCAAGTGCAGCTTAAGTTCAATACAACTTAATTCAAGTCCAAGTTATTAATGGGTTTAATTATGTTAAATAAGGGCTGGACGAATTTGTTATTTTAAAAGCCCATTAGTTTTAGTTAGTTTAATTATTCTTAAAATAGGAAGTATGTCAAAATTCCTATTTAAGGTCTGATTAGATTAATTTCCTTTTTTTGTGATTAGGGTTATTAGTTTTCCTTACTCACTAAGGAAAACCTTGTAAAGGCTATATATATATATGCCTTGCACGAATTTTATTATTCAGAATTGAAGTTTTAAAACCTAAAGGTTGTTTTGCTTTTATCTTTGTGTTCTTGTGTAGAATACATGCTTTAAGGAACATTCAAGTAGATTGATCATCTTCTTGTGGAGTGTTTCGAAATTGGAATTTAGAAACGAGTTTTCTTTATTCTAATTCTTTGATCATCTAAGTAATCTGATTTCTAACCATTCTTAGGGGTTGTTGCTGAATTGACTATTGGGGTTTTCAAGTTAATGCTTTGGGGGTTCGAATACATAAAGGGGTTCTCAAGCTTATTCTTGGAGGTTCCGTATCATTTGGTATCAGAGCTTTGGCTCTAGATCAGGTTTTATCTTTTATAATTTTTATTCTTAATCCTGATTTCTTATGTTTTTCTTATTCTTTTAAAATCGTTCTTATTTATTTTTGTTCTTCATTCTTGTGTTTTATTCTTTGTTCTTATTTATTTGTCTTGATTTTTTTTTCCCTTTAGGTCAGTCAATTGTTTTGCATTCTGAAATTTAGATTTGTGTTCATAGTTGAATTTAAAAAAAAAATTCGTGCAAAAAAAAAAAGAGAAGAAATTTGAAAAAAAAAATTCGTGACAAAAAAGAGAGAAAGTTATTAGAAAAGGAAGAATTAAGATTCTTGAGTGATTTATATCCTAATCAGGTCTGATTTGCATTTCCTTCCATTCCTTGCTCATTAAGGAATATTGTTTGAGTGATTAATATCCTCATCAGGTCTGATTTTGGTTTCCTAATCCTATTTGGTTTATAATTGACATATCTAACTAGATCTTGTCATATCTTGTATTACTTGTCTATTAAGGATTTTGCATATCTTTACAATACTTGCTCATTAAGGAATATTACTTATTGAGGCAGATTTGACTTTTCTCCTTAAAATAACTTCTAAATTCGTTTTCTTTTCTATTCTAGAAGATCTTTGTATTTCTTTCACATGTCTTTTGCATCTTTTTGAGTTTTCCTATTTTATTGCTTCTGAATTGTTGTTTTTTTTTTTAACCGAATTGCCTCAAACTTGTTTTGAAAATTTCACTTTTGAAAGTTCTACTTGAATATTGCTTCAATCTAATTGATTTGTTCTAAAAGTGTGATTCACCTAAGAACATAAAAGAATTAGCTTGAGTGGTGAGAGGAAGTCGAGTGAAACATCAAATTGAGTTAAACACGAGTGACCACCCGCATCATTTGAGTGCAAACACGTGAGGGAGTGCTTGTGAGGATTTTAAATTATTATTATTATTGTTTCTAACATTCTTTTACAGCAATGTCAAACCAAGGTGAAAATAAAGGTGAGGGTAAAGTTGATGAAACTTTGCTCCGTGAGGCTCAACAAAGGCAATTTGAACGTATGAATACAAATTTTGAGACTATAATGGAGAGATTAAACTGCATGGATACAAGGCTAGGAGCAGTTGAAAGGGCAACAACACCAAATCATAATGAGGAATTAGAAGGCAATGTTGACAATGAGGATGAAGATGAGGCCTATGCAGAAGTAGTACCAAGAGGTGGAGGTAGACAAGGCCGAGGTAGAGGAAGAGGAAGGTTAGAACCGGTTCCATACAATGGAAGAAACCGAGGCAATGAAGATAATGTAGATCGAAATTTAGGAAGCATCAAACATAAGATACCTAACTTTCAAGGTAAATCAGATCCGGAGTCCTATTTACAATGGGAGAAGCAATTGGAGCTTATATTTGATTGCCATCAATTTAGCGAGGAAAAGAAGGTAAAATTGGCAGTTACTCAATTTTCCGATTATGCTATTGCTTGGTGGGACCATTTGGTGATTAATAGGCGAAGGAATTTGGAGTACCCAATTGATAATTGGCCTGAGCTCAAGGTTGTAATGAGGAAGCGATTTGTGCCCAAACACTATCATAGGGAACTTGTACAAAAACTTCAAGTTCTTAAACAAGGTAGTAAGAGTGTGGATGATTACCATAACGAGATGGAGATGCTCATGACTAGGGCTGATATAGATGAAGATGTGGAGATCACTATGGCACGCTTCTTGGCTGGTCTAAACAAAGACATATCTGACCGAGTAGATTTACATAAATATGAAGATTTAGAAGAGATGGTGCACATGGCCGTCAAGATAGAAAGGCAACTCCAAGGAAGAGGGGCGACAAGGTACAATTCCAAATCCTATTCTAGCTCTAATTTTAATTGGAAAAAGGATGGAAAGAGTGATTATAGGGGTGGGAATAAGGTTGCTCATGAGGTTGCTAAAGGGAAGACAGATTCGGTCTCTAAGGACAAAATCAAAACCAATGAGGCTAAAGGGAGAAATAGAGACATTAAATGTTGGAAGTGTCAAGGAGTAGGTCATGTGAGCAAAGATTGCCCTAATAAGAGAACTATGACCATAAGGAATGGGGAAATTATGACTGATGAAGAAGAGGGCAATAATGAAAGTGATAAGGATGAGATGCCTGAATTGGAAAGTTGTAGTGATGGGAGTATAGAGGAGCCAATCAAAGGTGACATGTTGGTTACAAGGCGTGCTCTTAGTACTCAAATAAAGGAAGATTGCATTGAAGAGCAACGAGACAACTTATTCCATACAAGGTGTCATGTGCAAGGCAAGGCATGTCTTATGATTGTTGATGGAGGGAGTTGCACCAATGCAGTGAGCTCATTCTTAATTAGTAGATTGGGGCTGTCTACTATACCACACCCACGACCATACAAACTTCAATGGCTTAATGATTGTGGAGAGGTCAAGGTAAATAGACAATCTATTATTTCCTTTTCAATTGGTAAATATCATGATGAGCAATTGTGTGATGTCGTTCCTATGCATGCTGGAGATATTTTGCTTGGTAGACCATGGCAATTTGATAGAAAGACCAAGCATGATGGGTACCTCAATCGGTATCACTTTACCAAGGATGGGCGCAAGATCATATTAACACCGCTTTCTTCAAAGGAGGTGTATGAAGACCAATGTAAAATGGAAAGAATGAGAGTGGAGGCTGAAAAGAAAGAAAAAGAGAGTAAGAAAAATTCTTTAGAGAGTGAAAAGAAAGAGGGAAAAATAAAAGAAGAGATTCAGCCTAGAGAGAAAAAAGAAAAGAATTTGAGTTTAATAGCTAGGACAAGTGAGGTTAGACAGGCCTTGTATGCTAATCGGCCTATATTTGTACTTTTGTACAAAGGGGCTTATTTGGCAACTAATGAACTTAACCCATCTTTGCCTAGTGTGTTTGTTGATCTTTTGCAGGAATTTGAAGATGTGTTTCCCAAAGAGATGCCTAGTGGATTACCCCCAATTAGAGGCATAGAACATCAAATTGACTTCATTCCTGGGGCAGCCATACCCAATCGACCAGCATATAGAGCAAATCCAAGAGAAACAAAGGAGATCCAAACACAAGTGGAGGAGTTGCTAGCTAAAGGGTATGTGAGGGAAAGTCTTAGTCCTTGTTCGGTTCCTGTCATTCTTGTGCCAAAGAAGGATGGAACATGGAGGATGTGTGTGGATTGCAGAGCCATCAATAAAATCATTGTAAAGTATCGTCATCCTATTCCTAGATTAGATGATATGCTTGATGAGTTATATGGTTCTTGTTTGTTCACTAAAATAGACTTGAAATCTGGTTATTATCAAATTCGAATGAATGTTGGTGATGAATGGAAAACAGCTTTTAAGACTAAGTATGGGTTGTATGAGTGGCTTGTTATGCCCTTTGGTCTTACTAATGCACCTAGCACATTCATGCGATTGATGAACCATGTGTTGCGAAATTACTTAGGTAAATTTGTTGTTGTTTACTTTGATGATATTCTGATTTACTCTAAGTGTTTAGATGATCATGTTATGCATGTGCGAATTGTACTAGAAACACTTAGACAAGAAAAGTTGTATGCAAACCTTAAAAAGTGTAGTTTTTGCATGAATAAGGTTAATTTTCTTGGTTTTGTTGTATCTAGTCAAGGCATAGAGGTTGATGAGGAGAAGGTTAGGGCTATTAAAGAGTGGCCAAAACCTAAAAATGCTAGTGAGGTGAGAAGTTTTCATGGGCTTGCTAGTTTCTATAGGAGATTCATTAAAGATTTCAGCACTATAGCTGCACCTTTGAATGAATTAGTTAAGAAAAATGTTGGATTTGTTTGGGGTGATGCACAAGAACATGCATTTAATGAACTTAAGGCAAAATTATGTAATGCACCTTTACTTGCTTTACCTAACTTTGATAAAACTTTTGAGATTGAATGTGATGCTAGTGGCATAGGGATTGGAGCTGTTTTGATGCAGGATCAAAGACCACTAATGTATTTTAGTGAAAAGTTAAGTGGGGCAACCTTGAAATATCCAACTTATGACAAGGAATTATATGCATTGGTTCGAGCTTTGCAAACATGGCAACATTATTTGTGGCCTAGGGAGTTTGTGATACACACTGACCATGAAAGTTTAAAGCATTTGAAGGGTCAAGATAAGCTGAACCGTAGGCATGCCAAATGGGTGGAGTTCATAGAAACATTTCCATATGTGATTAAGTACAAGCAAGGTAAAGAGAATGTGGTTGCTGATGCATTATCTAGAAGGTACACCTTACTTAACTCTCTTACTGCTAAATTATTAGGTTTTGAGTTTATAAAGGAGTTGTATCCACATGATGATGATTTTGGTGATATATATGCATCTTGTGCCAATGGGGTTGTTTCAGATGATTTTTACTTGTTTGATTGTTTCTTGTTTAAAAGAAATAGATTGTGCATTCCTAAGTGTTCTATAAGGGAATTATTAATTAAGGAGGCACATGGAGGAGGCTTAATGGGGCATTTTGGGGTAAATAAGACCTATGATATGCTGCTGTTAGAACATTTCTTTTGGCCCGACATGAAAAATGATGTGTATAAAGTTTGTGAGCATTGCATTACATGTAGAGAGGCTAAGTCTAGGTTGAAACCGTATGGGTTATACACACCATTACCCGTTCCTAGTGAACCTTGGACTGATTTGTCTATGGATTTTGTGCTTGGATTGCCTAGAACTAGGAAAGGTCATGATAGTATCTTTGTTGTGGTTGATAGATTTAGTAAAATGGCTCATTTTATACCATGTCATAAAACTGATGATGCTAAGTTGATTACTGATTTGTTTTTCAAAGAAGTTGTGCGTTTACATGGCATACCTAGGAGCATTGTTAGTGATAGGGATGTTAAGTTTTTGAGTCATTTTTGGCGTGTGTTATGGGGAAAGTTAGGAACTAAGCTATTATTTTCAACTACTTGTCACCCTCAAACCGATGGGCAAACTGAAGTAGTTAATAGGACTTTGATTACTTTGCTTAGGGCAATCATAGAAAAGAACATTAGGATGTGGGAGGATTGTTTACCATTTGTGGAGTTTGCTTACAATAGGGCTGTTCATAGCACTACTAATTGCTCTCCATTTGAGATTGTTTATGGATTTAATCCACTTACTCCTATTGATTTATTGCCACTGCCACCTAACAATTTTGTGAGTGTTGATGCTAATTCTAAGGCTGATTTGGTGAAGAAGTTACATAAGCAAGTTAAGGAGAGGATTGAGAAGCAAAATGCTAAAGTAGCTTCACGTGTGAACAAGGGAAGGAAGCCAATGATTTTTCAGCCTGGAGATTGGGTTTGGGTGCATTTTCGTAAAGAAAGGTTTCCACTTCAAAGGAAGTCTAAGCTAAACCCAAGAGGAGATGGTCCTTTTCAAATACTTGAAAGGATTAATGACAATGCATACAAAGTGGACCTACCTGGTGAGTATAATGTTAGTGCTTCATTCAATGTGGCTGATTTGAGTCCTTTTGATATAGGTGATGCTTTAGATTCGAGGACGAATCCTTTTGAGGAGAGGGGAAATGTTATGGAGCAGCCAACACACCAAGCTCAAAGAATTCAACATGATGAAGATGAGCATGGTCAAGAAGGCAAGGATCAAGTTCAAGAGGTTTTGAGTCCAATCAGCATGCCTCAAAGACCTATAACAAGGTCTCAATCTAAGAAGCTTCAAGAAGCCTTAATCCATCATCTACAAGGCTTTGTGAACTTAGCTAGTGAAAGTTTACAAGGACACCAAAGCTTTGTGCCAAGTGTAGCTCAAGTTCAATACAACTTAATTCAAGTCCAAGTTATTAATGGGTTTAATTATGTTAAATAAGGGCTTGACGAATTTGTTATTTTAAAAGCCCATTAGTTTTAGTTAGTTTAATTATTCTTAAAATAGGAAGTATGTCAAAATTCCTATTTAAGGTCTGATTAGATTAATTTCCTTTTTTTGTGATTAGGGTTATTAGTTTTCCTTACTCACTAAGGAAAACCTTGTAAAGGCTATATATATATGCCTTGGACGAATTTTATTATTCAGAATTGAAGTTTTAAAACCTAAAGGCTGTTTTGCTTTTATCTTTGTGTTCTTGTGTAGAATACATGCTTTAAGGAACATTCAAGTAGATTGATCATCTTCTTGTGGAGTGTTTCGAAATTGGAATTTAGAAACGAGTTTTCTTTATTCTAATTCTTTGATCATCTAAGTAATCTGATTTCTAACCATTCTTAGGGGTTGTTGCTGAATTGACTATTGGGGTTTTCAAGTTAATGCTTTGGGGGTTCGAATACATAAAGGGGTTCTCAAGCTTATTCTTGGAGGTTCCGTATCACTTGTATGATGATAATCACTATAAGAAAAACTATGTTTTGTAACAGTAAAATTCAATACAAATATGTTACAAAAGGGCATTTGCAATGGATTTGTGATGGAAATATTTTGTTAAAATTTTGATGGCTGCAATTGTTTTGTAATGGAAATAAAAGTTCCATCACAAATTCTGCAACCACTTTGTAATAGATATTTTGTTACTAATTTGTAATGGAATTACAATATGTTAAAAATCCATTACAAATTACTTAGGAGCAAAGTGGAGAAATCCATTAAAAATTTATAACTGATAATATCTATTGCAAAATTAGTAATAGAATTTTTCATTACAAATTTATAAGATATTGAAACCATTACAAATTTTGTAACCACTTTATAATAGATATTTCGTTACTAATCTGTAATAGAATTACAATCTGTTACAAATTGTTACAAATTACTTAGTAGTTAAGTGCATAAATCCGTTATAAATTTATAACGGATTTGTTATTGATAACATCTGTTGCAAAATTAACAACATAATTTTCCATTACAAATTTATAATAGATTAAAACCATTATAAATTTGTTACAAAAATTTGTAACAAATTATATGTTATAAATTTGTTACAAATTTGTAATAGATTTTTAATTTGCTACTACTTTCAAAAGAGTTGTAATGGAATATTTATTACAAAATTATAAAAAATTTGACAAAGATCCTCCAGTGTTGTGTTCTTAACTTTTCAACATTGACATCAGTTGCTATATCTATTGGCACATTTTCTTTTATTGTTTAGACATCTCCTATTTCTTCTTAGCAATTTCCACATGTTGTTTAGCTATCTCCTCAAGTTCTCTACGCATTGCCTCACGCTTTTGACACATCTCATGCCCCTCCCTTATTTGTCTTAAGCGCTCCTTCATAGCAAGATCATAAGGGGCATATCTTATATGAGAGCTGGCCAAATTGATAAATGAGTTTGGATAAATGTTTTTGCCTATGATCCAAGACCGTAAACTCATTGTTTCTTTTGCCCATAAACTGCTTGTAAGAATAATTTGCTCATATCAACCTACAAAGGCTCTAGATTTTCCTCCTGTGTTTGAGAAATAGAAGCAGCTATACTCTCCAACTCATCCTATGAGTAAGCAAAAAAATTTTAATTGAAAATAAATAAAACGAACTAATTAATTCATCAATAACTAAAAAAACAACTTACATTGATTTGTTGAGATCTCTTATCAACAAATAAACCATCTTGTTTGGTATGTGTCTTCTTAAATACCTCTCATGAGTTAACTGGTCGTAGCTCTTTTCCTAAAATTATATTTTAATCTTACTAAATTAGAAAATGTTTACGAAATTGAAAAAATGAATATTTTTTATAAAAATTAAATAAATTGTTTTGTACCATTCTCAAGGTGCGCTCCATCATCAATAAAAAAACCTCCAGTGTGCCTTAAACATCCAAAACCTTCACCACTTGTCTCATTAAAGCCTATTCTTATGAGCCACCTTAGATTTAACCCGCCATAATGGAGTGTTCCAATAAGCTGTCTACTCATCTCAAACTGCTTATGGGACACACCCTAGCTTTTTATCCTTGTTATTTCTCAATCTATAAATCTTGATTCTGTAATGATGACTTGCAACTCTTTACCACACTTCGTAAACGTTGACATCTGAGGATGTTGACCATTTGTAAGCCTTTTAAAAAAAAGAAAAAATATATGTATATAATCAAGTTTAATATACTTGGTGTAATGAAACATTATAATCATATGTAAACCTTAAATTCTTCCCAATAATATTGTTTTGTTGCCTTGGACACTTTACTCCATTAATAGCCCTCATCCTCTAAATTCTCGAATAAAATTTCTCCAATTTTTATTGTAATCAAATGCCCAGGAACAAACCTATAAGTAAAATATATTAGCATAATAACAATAAATATATAAAATCGTAAATGTTAAAATTTAGAAAATATTCAATTTCAACTTATACTCATAAATATATAACATACCTATTATTCTCAATCTTAAGTGTGATTCTATCCTCTAGATCAACAACTGTAGATGTTGTTGTAGAAACCTCATGAGTAGTATTTGTAGGTGCAGTACCACTGTCTATACCCTGATCATGTGTAATAAGTAGGGCTCCACGTGGAGATTAAGGTGATGATACTCCAACATCACCAAATCCAGTACAACCCCTAGTATAGCCTCTAATACTAGACCTACCACCAGATCGACCCCCAGAAAGTGCACGTCTAATGTCTATCATACCTATTAAAACTACGACATATTTATTATATAAAATAGGCACTTATAATACAACTCAACCACAACTAGTATAAATTATCTCTTAGCAAAAGCACTTCATTGAGTCGACACATAATTGTCATCACTCATAATATACATATACCATGTATTATAATTACTATTAATACAACTAAACTATAACTACTATAAATTACATGGAAATAAAAATATTTTACCTAAATTCATATATCATCAAACATACATCCAATGTTTAAATATTATAGAACTATAAGCATAAGATATCTCACATGTCTTATAAATTATATAAATGGTTTTGTTCAAGTAGATATTTAAAAAAATATATTATAATTCTCATCATTTTGAAAATTCTTCTTCATCATTTGATTGTACTTCTAATTCAAGTTCATCTTCATCAACCTTTGCGCTCTCGATATCCACTAATAAACCACTTTGATTAATAAATGAATATGGTCCTTCATCTAAATGGATACTAATTTTATTTACATTTACATTATCCACTTGAAAAAGCTTCTGCATGTGATGACAAAGTTCTTTCACTTAATTCTGGTACCTTTATAATTGATCTAGCTTTTATTTTACAAATAGCCCATCATTCGTGTGCATTCTTATTTAAACTTGGATACTTTGTATAATATAGCTGAGTTGATTGTGTTGCCAAAATAAATTGTTCATATCTATTATAACTTCTTTCATTATGCACATCAACTAAATTATATTATTTATGAATTCTCATGCCTAAAGTAGGAGTTAGATCGAACCATCTACACTTGAATAACACTTTTCTTTTAATTGGTAATGCGAGATATTCCAACTATATTATCTCATTTAATTGGCCATAATAATCCAGTTCATTTACATTATTATTAGAACCGTTTGTGCACACTCCGCTATTCATCGTAGATTTATTATAACCATATTTGACATTGTGAAACTTGTAACCATTAACATAATAGCTTGAATATGTCCTAATGGATCATAGTAGACCTTTTGCAAGATCCAAAAGAAAAGGATTGGTGATATTAGACATCAAAGAATGTGCCTGTAGAGTAAATAAGTTACTAAAGGCATAAATAAGTTATTAAAGGCATGATTTCGATGTATATTTTACACTTAATAAGACTTCACTTACATATGTTATAAACCATGTTGTAACATTTTTATGAAGTTGAGCATTCACCTCATCATCTAACAATTGTTGATGAGTTTGTACTAACTCATCGATGTATATTCTACATAAAAGAATATTTGGTTATTCATAATAACTTTTTGTAGATATGGTGAGAGATTGTAGAAAATTACTTGATATAAGGTTCAACTTTGGGGTAATTCATCAAAACATATATTTGAGCTGCCTCTCATTCTTCTTCTTCTAAATATCTACGTGTCTCCTTTCCAAATGCCCAACTAGAATTTTTGAATATTAAGAGCATTCCTTCATGTTCTTCTCTAGCATATTCATCCCTTCCATTATTTCATAGCACTTTTTGATGTGTAGTTCTTACATGTGGTTCAAAGTAATAAGCACACAATGATGAAGCTTCCTTAACTAAATATGCATTACATATTTAACCCTCAACCTTAGCTTTATTTTTGACATTATTCTTTAATTTTTAATGATATCTGTAACTTTGAAAATGCACTTCATTTTAAAATTTAAAAAAATATTTATACATTGATAATTTTTTTTTTAAATGTTATCCTAATTATATAACCTTATACCTCCTCTGTTACAAATTTAAATAGGTACAGCCCTAGCCCATTTGAAATTGCACCATCTATAGAATCATAAATGGAAATTGTAATTATATGTGTAGAAAATTTCGACAGCATCTCCCTACAGTTCTCCAAGTACATAATATGAAAACATGGTAATCCATATGATTTTGTTAACCCACTTAAAGTGACAACATATGGATCAACACATTTTCTAATATGCACACGAAGAACATAGAGAGATAATATCGAATTCCTACATATGTATGATTACATAGCCAACAATTCGTAATACACATTTATAGACAATATAATTTCAAACGATCCAATGGGACAAATTAGTGAAATCTCACTATCTAGTGAGGAAATCACTAAACGGACAACTACGGCTTCACTATAATACAAATTTTAATATTTTATAATTTCTAAATTCTAACATAATTTCAACATGTCATCCGGCATAATTGAAACAATCAAACCTCATAATGAGTTCAAAATACACATTCATACAATTAAAATAACACTTCCAATATTACCATCAATACCACAAACTACAACAATATCATTTCATCCAAACACACTTCTAAAATATTCATTATGCAACCTAAACTATTTTTATGCAATTTACATAAATATAAACAAATTTTACCTAAATTTGTAGATGAATCTCAAAATGGTTACGAATTGATGAAGCGGTCAGAGGTGTTAGCAAGTAATGGAGAAAATAAATCTAAAAAAAGAAAATCAAAAGATTAAAAATCAAGAAGACTAAAAAATTATTATGTAATCACATTTATTAAAGCATGCAATTAAACTATATATATATATATATATATATATATAACACTTGCTTATCTTCAATTGCTTGCAAGATTAATGCACATAAATACTCTCAAATAAAAATAGGGAAGAAATAGCAACAAGTTGCCAATTCATGCTAATTAAAGGGGTTCATTTCCCTAGTTACAATACAGTTTTTTTACTAAAAAAAAAGACCTTAACTCACTTACTCCACTCTCTATCCACCAGCTTGTTTAATTGCCATTACAAGACAAAATAATAAATGGATAGCAAAACTGAGTTGGTAACTGTCCATAGCCATGTGTATCCACTATGTATCTTATTCTCTTCTTTATTTTTTGTTTTGGTTCTTTGCCTGACATATATTATTTTATTTAATTAATGGTCCACCTTATTGTTAAGTAGCTAGCTTTGTCCTAGCTAATTAAAGTCTCACTTAAATTTTACATTTATACTATTTCTTTTGAGGATTAAAATAAAAAAAAATAAAAAAATAAAAACGAGACAAATAATTAATAAAGATATAAGAAAAATACTGTATCAATCACAACCATTGGAATTATTATTTATAATAATTTAAAAATTAAAACCAACTAATTTTTATTTTTATTGACTAAAAGAATTTATTTCAAGTCGTAAAAAGGGAAAGAAAATATAATTTGATGGATGTGACTTTGCATGCTTTTTCATTTAGTTATAAAATAATAAATGGCAATTGGCAAGAAAGGGTTTAATAGAAGTATGAACACAATGCAGCAACTTGGATCACCAATTTTGACTAGCTTTTAAGCAGCTGTGCAAAACTATGGAAAGGTGTGCCAGCTTAGCTTAATCAAGGTAAATTAATGTGTGTGAACATAATATATCTATGAGAAGCTTAAATATTTGCATGAGTTTTTCCCACCTCAACCAATTAAGAAATATTATGAGTCAACTTTTTGCAAGAGTTTTTAACTTCTTGTTATTGACATTGCTTATAAAAATGATCCTGATATTGTTTAAATAGCTGAACATTAACAGAAAGTTCTTGTCTCAACTACTTAAATAAGATCAACAACAACAAATTTGATTCCTTACAAGCCAACAAACTAGAAAACTTGAAAACTCAATTCTAACAAATTGCAATGAAAAACAATAGGCAGAGAAAAGAAATAGCTCATTTTATTATTCATCATTCTATACAACAAGACAAAACTTCCTCTTGATTTATAAACAATTAAAATTATACAAACAACATAGAATTAGAGAAACTCAACTGTTGCCAAGGACTCATGTTGTGTGTGCCAAAAACTCAATTGTTAGACTTCTCAATTGTGGCACTTCCCTACTCTCTGTTTTTCTACTTTGTAAAAAAGCAAGAAAAAGAAAAACTATTGTTATTAAACAGTACAAAGAATGATAAATCAAAACATCAAAAGAAGAACAAATAATACCTGCAAAATCAAATCACCAACCTGGTCAGAGTGGTGCTGCGATTTTCATTAGCCGTGTTATGCTGTTACTATTTTTTTTATTAGCAAGCTTTATTTTTATTAATAACGCGAGGGGAAAAACCACTTGAACAAAAACACCCAAGTGATGAAAAAATAAAAAACTAACCTAAGAAGAAAATAATAAGAACCAAAAAGAAGACGAAAACAACTGAAAACTCAAAACAACTAAAAACAGAAGCTAAACCAAAAAAACCAAAACTATAAAAAAGCAGAAACAGCCTTCCTAAAATCCTCCAAAGCACAAACTGCAAAAGCAGAAAGCGAAGAGTACAACAACAAGGCAAATCCACTAAGAAAATAAAACCCGAACTGATGTCACACTAAGTCCAAACCTGAACCAACAAAATTTGAACAGAAGAAAATGACAAACAAGCACCATAAAGATGAACTGACACAACCACAAGAGCCAAAAAAACCCAAGCAGAGACAAAAGCAGCAGTACAACATACAGAACCGTCACCTTCGTTGAAGCCGCTTGACCACTTTTGAGCATGACAGAATGCAATCAGACGATTAAAACCAGAAGAATCTGCCCCCAAAGTTTTCTGTCCGTGTTAACAAAGAACATGATTTAGGGTATGTTTGTGCGAGCAAAGGAAAAGAAAAATATGTGAAATCAAAGAAAATCGGAGAAGAAGAAGAATGATGATGATGATGGAAGGGTGATGATAAACAGTGATAAGGTGAGGACCATGGTGATGGCCAACGATTAGAATGACTTTGGGAGATAGGGAGGTTGCTATCTCAACAAAAATGGACAAGAGTATAAGATGTCAGGTTATGACATAATGTTAGATCAAACTACGCAGTTTTACTTGTAACATTAAAAACAAAAAAAAATGCGATAAGTTATGATCCCAAATTATTTTAATATTTGTAATAAAATTATATAACATTAAATTATAATTTACACTTTAAATTATATGTAATGCTATATTTTTTTAATATTAAATCACTATTATATAATAACACTAAATTATTTTAATTTTATTAAATATGCATATTATAAAATTATATAAAATGAAATTATAATTTATAATTAAAATCATATTTTCAAAAAAAATTAAAATCGTATTTATTTAAAAAATAGTATTTAAGACAAAACTTGCAATTATTAAAATTGCATATAATAAAATTATATAAAATAAAATTATAATTCATAATTAAAATTGTATTTATTGAATATATAGTATTCAAGACAAATAAACTACTAAACTAATTAAAAACCAAACACAGTTGGAAGCCAAATTTTTTATTATAACATATTTTGTAACATATTAGAAATCCGTTACAAATTTGTAACGGATTCTTAATCCGTTACAAATTTGTAACGGATTCTTAATCCGTTACAAATTTGTAACGCATTCTTGAAAGCCAAATATTTCAAATAGCTTATTTGGTAACAGATTTAGAAATATGCTACAAAGTTCAAAGTCAAATATTTTATCACAGCATATTTTGTAACGGATTCTTAATCCGTTACAAAGTTTAAAGTCAAATATTTCAAATAGCTTACTTGGTAACGGATTAGAAATCCGTTACAATTTTGTAATGGATTAAAAAAATTTGCTACAAAGTTCAAAGCTAAATATTTTATCACAACATATTTTATATCTAATTAATAATCCGTTACAAATTTGTGACTGATTATCTATAACGAATCAATATTCTATTACAAATTTGTAATGGATTTACAGTCCGTTACAATTTTGTAAAGTCAAGTGTTTTAGCATATCATTTTTTGTAACGGATTTCTTTGTAACGAATATATAATCTGTTACAAAATTACAAAAGCCAATATGTTAAAATAGCATGTCATATTTTGTAACAAATTAAAAAATTGATTACCAATTTGTAACAATTTATATTCCATTCCAAATTTAAGAACATATATCTGTTACAAATTTATAACTGCTAATTTGTTACAATTTTGTTATAAATACGTGGCGCCAAATTAGCACCTCTTTTTGTATCAAATGTTGTAACAAAATTTCATTACAAAAAATCCATTACAAATTTGTTTTTGTAACGGATCTTCTGTTGTTGCAAAAATTTTGTTACTAATTTATTATTTCATTACAAATTTGTTACAATTTAGTAATATAAGTAATTTATTACAAATATCCATTACATAATAGACTTTATCTTATAATGGATGAGGATCTTGATGATCAAAACTTCTTAGTTAAAAAAATAGTTTTGAAATGTCAAAAATTATTTTATAAGAAAACATTTTATAAATAAAAGTTTTTAAAGTTGTCTAAGAATTTTGAGGATTTGAATTTGGAATTTTTAAATGTTAGTTCTTCAAATGAAAAATTAACTCTTCATTTGAAAACATATGTCTCTTTGAAAGAAAATCTTGACAATCTTAAAAAGGAAAATGAGTTGCTTTCAAAAGTGATTTTAGAATTCAAAGGTACCATTTCACAATTTCAAAAAGGGAAAGAGAATCTTGACCATCTCCTAGATAGTCAAAGATCTCATAGTTTGAAATATGGGCTTAGTTTTTCTAATGGAGCCTATACATTATCAAGTCTCTTTATGTTTGTCACGACTACTCTTACTTTATTCCTCACCCCTTGTAAGAGCTCTAAAGCTCAAGAATCTAAGGAAAAAAGTCTTAAGAATCCAAATGCCAAGTCTCAAAAGGCTAATCATTAAAAGGCTAAAGTCAAAAGGGTTAAACCCACCATGCATTCATGAATCATGATGACAGACACACACATATACACTTTAGACCTTAAAAAATTTGTGCATTACTATGATTGTAAGATGTATTTTCATCCTAGTACTTTTGTCTAGTAAAGCCACCAACTATAACAACCATGCTAAACTTGTATATGTTTGTACGCAAAATATTCTACAAAAAGCAAATACTTTTATTGCATGAAATTTGGGCATACTAATAATGTATATTACTATAGACAACTACATCTCAACCTTCTACCTACTGACTACTTTAAGAGTCATAAACCTAAACTAAATAAGATTTGGGTTCAAAAGGTTGTTTGATGATTTTTGCTACTTTTATGCTAATTATTGATAAACTAATCAATTTAATTTATATAGTTTGCCAATAGATATACACACATCAAAATGTCAAAAGAGAATTTAACATTTTGCATGATTATAATGATTCTAAAAAATCATATAATCTTGGAATGTTATTTTCCATTATTTTTCAACAGATTTCATTTGATATTCATCAATTGGTATCACATTTGATAAATCTTGTGTTTTAAAGAATTCTTTGGACTATATATTGAGAATCATGATTGCTATTGATAATCTTTTAATATATGTTATGCTTGGCATATATTTCACTTAATTTTTGTTAGGTACTGATTGGTATTTAGTCTTTATTTGATATTTGGCATCCATTTCTTTTTTTGGTGCCCTTATTTTGAATTGGTACTATTCATCTTATTTGATTTACTTTCTCATATTTCATTTAACATTTTTGTTTCCTCCCCTTTTCACTTTGACAAAAGGGAGAGAATTTTGAAATTTTTAATAATAATGATTATGCTTAAATTATAACTAGAATGCCAAATTAAGGGAGAAACTAAATATTTAATATATTTAAACAATATTGGGTTTGTTTGACTCCCCCTAGCATATATTAAAGGGGAGAAATTTTCAAATTCCTTAGTATATGATTAAGGGGGAGTATTGCACATAAATGCACATACATACACTTAGTGATTTTCATTATCATTCGAAAATTGATTATCAAAGTCAAAAAGGGAGATATTGTTGACCTTTGCATGATCAATATCTAATTACCCTTCTTTTTGAATTTAATCATCAATTTTAATATACTAATATGTGTATTTAAGTGTGTATTTTAGTTAGGTTAATGATTTCACTCATTAGGTGAAGTTATGGAGCTCAAAACATGCCCAAATGAGCATTCTCATGAGCCAAGTTCATGTCATTTAGAGTGGCAATGGCCCTCATAGTCTCCCTCACGATCATGACCATTATTTTGATGATCAGGAGCATCCTAATCACAATCCTAAACAAGAAAAACTCAAGTAATTGAAAGAGAGAGTGGCACTCATGGGCATGGTCATGGCCATGACTAGGACCATGAGAACCACTGGTATGTCTTGACAACTGTTGTAATGGCTATTTTAGAGCTCTAATAACTATGAAACTAAAGGTCATGATCGTGACACATCCCATTACGATCGTGAACATCAAAATTCCTATAAAAATGGGAAGAAACTTTTAAATGAAGGTGGAGAAGTGTTAGGGAAAAAAATCAAAGCTCCAATAGCCATATTTTGCACCCTCCACTATAAATACAAGCTCTAGACTCCACTTAAAGAATTAAAGAGTTATAGATAAAATTTATAGTGAAAATTCATTGAGCCAAACTTAGTTTATTTCACATTTCTCTTTATACATTTATTTCTTATAAATAAACTCTTTTTTAGTTGTACTTACCCATCTAGTGAGAGTTGGGTTGTGTGTTAAAGCTAGGATTCCACTTTATCTCTTTCTTAGGTTAAGTAAAGGGAAGAAAGGATTAACTCTAGTGATTTGGTTTAAATGTTATCCATTGAAAACACTTGGGTTTTTTGTTGTGGTTTGAGTTGAGCCAAGAAATACTCATTTATGTAAAGGTTTGAGTTGAGCCTTGAAAAACTCTTGTAAAGGTTTGAGTTGAGCCTTAAAAAAAACTTTTGTATAATCAATCTTGGAAATAAAGTTAAAGTGAGTGGTTTGCAAATCCTAACTTGAGGTAAGTTAGGTGGAGATATAGGATTAGTTATAATCTGAACTCCTTAAATAAAGTGTCTCAACCTTTGCTCTCTTAATCTGTTTTAATTTTCTTTAAATTCAACATCATAGGGAGTGAATCTTTTTCTTCCTAAACCTTAAGACCATTTTTTTATGGAAGTGATTACCCCTGTTGGAAGCATAGAATATAGCTTTATTTATATAGTAATACTATAAGACTTTGCAATATAATTTTAGATGGGTGGAATCCTCTTATTAAGAGAGTAGAAGGGGTTAAAGTTCTAAAAGGTAGAGGGAGATGGTCACAAAAAGAAAAGGAAGAAAAATTTAAAAATAAAAGAGCCATGACCATTTTTATTGCTTCCATGTTAAGAGAGGAAGGAGGCAAACTTCAACATTGCATATCAACTAAAGAAATGTAGGAGACCTTGGAAAATCACTTCAAAGGCAATATCCAAGTGAGCTCTAAGAAGGTCCATCTCTATGTGTTTGAATATGAAATATTCAAAATGAAGCCTCATAAAGCATCATCGATATAATAAATAGATTGAATACTCTCCTAACTACCTTTAGGAAGTTAGGGAAGCATTTCTCAAAAGAAGAAGTCAACACCAAAATCTTAAAAGTGCAATCCAAGAAGAATTATGAATCAAAAGTAACCATTATTAAGGAATCTTATGATCTCTCAAAGCTCTGAACCAATGTGCTCATTGGTAAGCTTCTCACTTATAAGCTTACCTTGTGGTAAAGGAAAAAAGAGCAATAATGCAAAGAGGAAAAGAAAAGGAGCTTAGCATTTAAAGTATCACAAGACACAAATGATGAAGATGACCTTAAAGACTTAAGTGAAGATGATGAGGAGATTGCTTAATTCATTAAGTACTTCATAGAGTACTTAAAAAATAAAAAATTGAGCAAGTATAAGGAATATAAAAGAGGTAGATTTAAAAAGGCTAAGGAAGTCAAATGCTTCAAATGCAAGAGACCTTATCACATTCAAGATGAATGTCCCAAGCTTAACCACAAGTATAAAGGAGCGAAGGAGAGGGGAAAAGCCTTTAAAGCTACTTAGGATGACTCATCCTAATCCTAGATGGTGGATGAGAAATAAGACCCACTAAACCTTTCCTTTATAGCCTTGGAGGACAAATGTGAGGTACCTCTTTTATCTAATTCATCTTGTGATAATTCTTATGATGACTTGTGTGATTTTAATGAGGATCTTGATTGTGAAAGTTTCTTAGTTAAAAAATTAGTTTTGAAATGTCAAAAATTAGTTTATAAGAAAAAGTTGTATAAATAAAAGTTTGAAAATTTTCTAAGAATTTTGAGGATTTGAAATTGAAATTTTTAAATGTTAGTTCTTCGAATGAAAAATTAACTCTTGACTTGAAAACATATATCTCTTTGAAAGAAAATCTTGTCAATGTTAAGAAAGAAAATGAGTTACTTTTAAAAGAGATTTTAGAATTCAAAGGCACCATTTTTAAATTTCAAAATAGGAAAGAGACTCTTGATCATCTCCAAAATAGTCAAAGGTCACACAGTTTGAAATATGGATTTAGGTTTTCTAAGGGACCATATACATCCTTAAGTCCCTTTAAGTTTGTTATAACTACTTTTGTTTCATTCCTTACCCTTCATGAGATCTCTAAAGCTTAAGAGTTTGAGACTAAAAGTCTTAAAAATCCAAACACCAAGCCTTAAAAGTCTAATCATCAAAAGGCTCAACTTAAAAGGGCTAAACCCCATCATGCATTCGTGTATCACAATAAGAGGCACACACATATACAATTTAGACCTTAAAAATTTATTCCTTATTATGATTATGAGATGCATACTCATCCTAGAACTTTTATGTTATGGAAAGTAACCAACTATAATAACCATGCTAAACTTGTATATGTTGGTAGGCAAAATAGATCCACAAAAAGTAAGTGTTTTTATTGCATGAAATTTAGACATATTAATAGTGTATGTTACTATAGTCAACTTTATCTCAACCTTTTACCTATTGACTATTGTAAGAGTCACAAACCTAAACTAAATAAGGTTTGGCTTGAAAAGGTTATTTGATGATTTTTACTACTTTTAAGCTAATTATTGATAAACTAATAAAATTAATCTATATAGTTTCTCAATAGATATGCACACATCAAAATGTCAAAAGAGAATTTGACTTTTTACATGATCAAAATGATTCTAAAAAATCATATAATCTTGGAATGTTATTTTCCATTATTTTTCAATATTTGTCATTTGATATTCTTCAATTGGTATCACATTTGATATGTCTTGTGTTTTATAGAAATCTTTCAACTATATATTAAGAATCATGATTTCTATTAATCCTTTAATATATGCTATGCTTGGCATATATTTCACTTTTTCATGATTAATTTTTCACTTAATTTTTATTAAGTATCGATTGGTATTTAGTATTCATTTGATATTTGACATCCATTTCCTTTTTAGTGCCATTATTTTCAATTAGCATTATTCACCTTATTTGATTTACTTTCTCATATTTCATTTAACGTTTTTGTTTCCTCCCTTTTTCACTTTAACAAAGGGGGAGAGAAATTTCACATTTTAAATGATAATGAATATGATTGAATTATAACCAGAATGCTAAATTAAGGGAGAAACTAAATATTTAATGTATTTAAATGATATTTGGTTTATTTAACTCACCCTAGCATACATTAAGGGGGAAAAATTTTCAAATCCCCTGGTATATAATTATGGAGGAGTATTAAGCACAAATTCACACACATACACTTGGTGATTTTTCATTATCATTTAAAAATTGATTATTAAAGTCAAAAAGGGGGAGATTGTTGACCTTTTCATTTCCAATATCTAATTACCTTTGGTTTTGACATTAACAATCAATTTTAATATTCTAATATGTGTATTTTAGTTAGGTTTAAGACTACACTCATTGTGTGAAGTTATAGAGCTCAAAACATGCCCAAAACATGAAGGCAAGGATGCTCACAAGTACTGTTGGGGTCATTTTTTAAAACCTTGATAGCCAATGATGAAAAAGCTAAAATTTCTCATCAAACAATCAATTTGATGAAGAGAATTGACATTCAAACCCTTTCAAAACCCACCGAACCACTAAAACCTTACTCGATCACCAATTACAAGACCTAATCAAACCTTAACCATACCATTTTGGTATTGAGAAAGAGGCTTGAGAAGAATAATAAGAGAGAAGTTTACCCGAGTCATGTCTTCTAAACTAATAAGTCCAGTCTTATTTAAGGGCTATTTATAATTTGTATTTTATAGTTTTCAGTTTGGTTTTTATTCCTAAAGCTTAAGTTTAACCTCTAGAAATCACGAGAACAAAAATTAAACTTTAGTTAACAGGACTTTTCAGTGGTTAAATAAATCTCTCAGAGTTGAATTTATGTCTGAAATTATCTTCTAAATGTTTAATGTGTCAATGGGTCCCATTTGGAAAAATGTCAAATTTTAACCTGTAACAATCATATCAAGCCCCACAACTATCTACCTATCCTTGTCCTTATCCAAAAAAGGAAATTTTTCAAAAGGGGTGCTTTCCAAGTTTAGAATATTCCAAATTTGGAATATATCAGGATAAGTGTCAACCTAGTAAAGGGATTGTATATATTATTACATAATAACCTTGAATATTCAAGGGTATTTACATTATATGCCACAAACCTTAAATGCCTATACATAGAATCTTTAAGGAAGATTTTAGAGGCATTTTCACCTCTTCCAAAAAGGAGAAATTCCATCACAAAAATTTAAAAAGATTACTCACCAAAAAAGCCTTAGAAATTAAGGAAAATTGGGAAAATTAGGGGAAACTATGCCAAAATTCCTCTAGACCTAATTTCTCTTTATTTCCTTCTTAATTCTTTTAGAAATACCAAAGTCACACATCTAAATACTTAACCTAGTTCCAGCAAACTCAATCACATCAAACCAAAATCAATATCCTTAAACAAACTCACTAAAACCACACTTTACCCTTTTGAGTCCAATCTCAATTATCTTTAATCAATTGTTATTTTTTGGTGAGTTCTTGCCCAAATTTTAAGGTTAAACACTTTTATGTCATTTCTGGGGTTTAGGGCTTTGAATTTATGTTTTGAAAGCAAAAGAGTGCAAATTTGTATTGTTCAGTAATGTACAGCCGAATTTGGCTCATGAACAACCTAGCAGGCAATTGAGGGCTCTCATACTAGTTTTTGGAGGCCCCAAATCCAGCTATTCAGATGGCAAATCTGGTTGTTCATCCCTTTTTATCCTAAATGACTCTGATGATGGTTTTTAGGGTCCTAAAGGGTTCCTACTTACCTAAGCATGATTTTAACCCTTCCCTAAGATCCTAGGATGATAGAATTAAAGTATTTTAACATATTTTTCTATTTTTAAATGATTTTACAATTATTTTTCTTTTATTTCTTAAAACTTTTTTCAAAGTGCTTTTAAGTGTGATCATTATTCTTGTTTTTGTTTAATGATTGCAATTATGTTTATTAGTGTTTGCATGACTTAAAATTGAATATTTTGATGATTTTCTTTGTGATTTATAAGTTTTTTTGGTTTATTTTTATGTGTATACTTATTTAAAACCTTGTTTGATGTGTGTTATACATATGTGTTGCTTGATTGTGATCTAATATACTTTAGTTGTTGATTTACTATTGTTATGATATTATTTGTTTAATTTATATCCAAAATTGGGATTTTTATTATTTGTGAACTATTTTGGTTGTTTTTTTCATTATAAATTATAATTTGTGCATTTTATGAGTTTGATGTTGATTTATGAGCTTTAATATGCATATCTTGTGTTCTTGATGTTTGTGTCTAATTTATGTGTTTTATCTTTAATGTTTGAGCCTTGTGAGTTTTAATTTATATATTTCATGCTTTGATTGTGATGTGATCCTAGTTTTCAAAGAGGAAAAGTTCAAGATTTTTTCATGCTAATAAGGCAACTTTCATTCAAGAAAAGCACAATTTGCATAAATTCATATTTTATGTAGCATACTTTAGTATTTTTGCCATAACTCACTCTAAAAAACTTGTATTGAGATATTTCAAAAGTCTGTTGAAAGATAAGAAAGATATCTATAACTTTTATAAGATATCTAGGTTAATTCGGTCTTATACTTGAGCTAAATTTATGAAAGATTATCATATCATGAACAAAACGGGGGAAACTAAATATACATCAGTAAATGGGCCTTATCTCACTCAATATAGATCCAAATGAAGTTATTCAAGATGCTACTGAAAGATAATAACAAGGGCTACAATTTTTATATTTTGGGTTTTGAGTTAATTTGGGCATCATCATGTTGAAAAATGTGCTATAACGTGTTGTATAAGTAAATCTAAATTTAACTAGGATGATATTTTTTATTTAAGTAGAATTATATTTTCTTATTTAAGAAGGATTTTGTTTTCTTATTTAGTTAGGATATTAATTAGGCTTTATTTAGGATTTTTTTTATGTCTATATAAAGGTCTTATTTTATGTAACCTAGAGGGTGTGCAATCATGTATGATTAATAAAATTTAGAAAGGATTCTTTTTGGTTACTTGGTGATTAATCATGTGATAATCTTTGTGACTTATCAATCTATCTTTTAGATAGTAGATTATGGCATCTTCTTAATAACCTTTGTTGCTTGTTTGTTATTGTTCAAAAGGTTCATGTTTTGATATAGCTTTGGTTGTTTGGACTAACTAAACATGAGGTGAAGCTTCTCTATTTCTAAATTGAAACATGATTTGAACTTTCCTTGAGAGCATGGGTTTGGGTTCATATTGAACAGGTTCTTAGAGCATGTCGTCTAGTGGGTTTGCATCATTTAGTATCAAAGCTTGACTCAAATCAAGTTTTATTTAATTCAATTCTATGTATCCTTTATTTAATTTTTTTATTGTGGTTTTAAAATTTTCTATTTTGTGTTAAAAAAAAAGAAGTTCATTTTTGTGTTTTTTTTAAAAAAGATTTTTGAATTATGATTTTATTGGTACTAGATTGATTTAATTAAATGATTTGTAATAAAGGGTCTTAGGTTTAATATACCTAAGGTTTTAGTTGGTCACATCAATTAAATTTTATACCTTAAGTTTGATTTGATCAATTTGTAATGAAAGGTTATAGGTTTAATGTACCTAAGTTTTTAGTTGGTTGATACAAAAAGGGTTTAAGGTTACTAATCTTTTACCTTTCTTTTTTTTTCAATTTTTAGGATTTTTAATTTATTTTCTATTTATAAGTTAAAAAAAATATGTCTTTTTTTTAGTCTATTTAAAATTTCTTTATTTTTTTTCTTGTGTTATGTTCTTGAGTCTTTCTTAAATAAATAAAAAATAAAAAAATTCAATTGCATGGAAGATAAAGATCTGAGGAAAAATCTTTTTGAAAAAAGGGAGAATTATGTGATCCTAGTTTTCAAAGAGGAAGAGTACAAGATTTGTCCATGCTAATAAGGCAACTTTCATTCAAGAAAAGAGTAATTTGCATAAATTCATATTTTGTGTTGTATACTTTAGTATATTTGGTCTTATACTTGACCTAAAATTATGAAAGATTATCAAATCATGAACAAAATTGGGCAGACTAAATATACATCAATAAATAGGCTTTATATCACTCAATATAGATCCAAATGAAATGATTTAAGATGCTAATAAAAGATTAAAATAAGGGCTACAACTTTTATGTTTTCAGCTTGAGTCAATTTGGCCATCATCATATTGAAAAGTGTGCTACAACATGCTACATAAGTAAATCCAAATTTAACTAGGATGATATTTTCTTATTTAAATAGAATTATATTTTCTTATTTAGGAACAATTTTATTTTCTTGTTTAGTTAGGATATTAATTAGGTTTTATATAGGGTTTCTTTATGCCTATATAAAAGCCTTATTTTATGTAACCTAGAGGGTGTGCAATCATGGATGATTAATAAAATTTAAAGAGGATTCTCTTTGGTTACTTAATGGTTAACCATTTGACAATCTTTGTGGCTTATTAATCTATCTTTCAGATAGTAGATTATGGCATCTTCTTAATAATCTTTATTGCTTGTTTGTTATTATTCAAAAGGTCAAAATTTTGATATAGCTTTGGTTGTTTGGACTAACTAACATGAGGTGAAGGTTCTCTATGTCTGAATTGGAAATTGATTTAAACTTGCCTTGAGAGCATGGGTTTGGGTTCATGTTGGTTCCTAGAGTAGGTCGTCTAGTGGGTTCGCATCGTATTAAGTCTATTTTAAGGCATTTTATATGTTCATGTTTGTTTGTGTGCCAATTTTACTTTTAAATGTCATTTATCTCTATTCAGTGTCTTTAGCTTAAATAGAGTCTTTTTTTATTGTTATTTTTAATGTCCATTTGTCTATTTCATATTTAATGTTGTTATCTTGTCTCTACTAACCTTTTCTCTACTTTTAACTAAACTATATATCAATTCTTTACTTCACCTCCTATTTCTTTTACATTATTGCATTTTCATGCATTCATGTGCTTTATGCATATCACTTTTTTTTTATGCATATCACTATTAAGTATATACTCATTTTTAGAATTTATAGATGCATACTTGCATGCTTCCCGACTTGCATCACTTCTATGCTTCCCGAATTTGCATTGCTTTGCATGCTTCCCAGCTTGTATCATGTATCATCCTTTGCATACAACCCGAATTTATTTAATGCTTGTGTCAGCATGCATTGCATTATATATCTATTGTTATCAATCTCAAAATCTCAATCTCTATACTCAACCCTCATTTCTCTACATTTTTATACTTTTATTTATGCTTTTATTTACATTTTATTTCATTATTTTCAATCTCTACTCCTTTATTTATTTGCTTTAATTTGTAAGTTTATCATTTTATTATATTTCATGCTTTCTTTTGTTATGATATCAAATTAATAGACTTGTCTTTGTAGTTTGTGCTTAATTTGTGTCTCACAAATAAAAATATGCCAAAAATAAACCATGTCACTTGTGGTTGTTTTATTGCTTCATAAATGAATTTTTTTATTTCTTTTAATAAATTAATTTCTCTTTTTACACTCATTTCTCTATATTTTTCTTAAATACTTCTCATTTTCATTCATTATTAAATATGGAATTTTACATTATTTTATTTTATTTTCTTATTTTCATAAAATCATTTTGTTTTAATAAAATTAGCTTCTTTTTATGTTATTTATGATGTTATTATTATGTTATTTGTTGATCACATAAATTATTCAAAAGCAAGGATATGGATCACAATTTCCTTTATTTTCTAGTTTTTCAAATAAATGATTTGATTATGTGTTCAATAATTTATGATGTGGGAAATATCCATCCAAGATACAAAATTCACATTTTGAGGTCTAACTTGATGAAAACTCATATTATGAATTAATGATTCACTTATTTAATCAAATATTATTTTAAATGCTCTTTTTAATCTAAAAACCATTTTTCAAATATTCTCCCTTTCCTTTGATTTTCAAGTTACTTTTCTATTTAAAGTTATAAGCAATTTCTTTTCTTCATTTTGGTGTTAAGGTTATTTTTCATTTATTTTTCAAACAAAATGTTTTATTGCCTTGAAACTCAGATGTGGAGCAATCATGGAGAGGATATTCGTGAAATGCATTAGCTATTCTCATCTCCTTTCTGTTTTAATTTATTGATTTTATTTATTTTTCATATTTTATTGTTTAGTATATACATGTTTATCCATAACATAAATTTGTCATAATTGTCATGCCATGGGTTAATTGTTTGTCTTTTGTTGCTTTATTTGCATTTTATTTATTTGGTATATTTATAATTTGTTCATAAACAATATTTTTGTCATGTATTATGTAGGATGCCATGCTTGTGTGATATTGCCATAACATATAGATTTACCATGTTTACATTTTTCATTATCTTTCCAAGCTTATAATTCTATGCCATGTTTTTGTGCTATTATATTATGTAAATATACGATGTTTACACCATGTATGCTATGATATATGTATTAGTTTAGCTTTTACCATGATCATGTATCATAATAATCTTATGTCATTTTGCCATGTTCATGCATCATTTTATCTTTTTTTTTTTTTGCTTCTGTGTATATATTATATTTGCATTTACATATAGAGGTTGATGTATAATAGTACATAGTTCTTAGAAACACTATACAATAAAGTAAGGCCAACAATGCCTAGCATCCAGGAGATATGAAGATGCCTTAAACAAAAAAGTCTAATCCTACTGACATCAACATTCTAACCCAATGCTTTATCCAATAGACGAATGCGATTCCAAATTCCTCGTTTGCCTAAGTCTCTAAAATGAATAATTTCTCAATGATTCCAAGTGGTGACTCCTTATTTCTCCTACTTTAGTAAAGGGTTATTATTGCTTTTATGCCATCCCTAAGCTTTTTCAATACTCCCCTCGCTACCCTCTATTTTTCGTAATAAGGAAAAAGGGTTTATAATCCAAAGAGTGTCGAGTCAGTCCCACCAGTATCAATAGGTGGCATCATAATCGTGAGCATTCTCATAAGCCAAATTCATGTCATTCAGAGTGGTAGTAAGCCTTAGGTCTCCCTTATGGTCGTGACCATTATCCTCATGATTATGAGCATCCCAACCATAATTCAGAGTAAGAAAAGTTCACGTAAATGAAAGAGGCAGTGGCACTCACAGGCATGGTCACGACCATAGTCGGCACTGTGAGCACCACTTGTGTGTCTTAACAACTCTTGTAATGGCTATTTCAATGCTCCAACAACTATGAAACTAAAGGTCATGATCGTAACACCTCCCATTACGCCTATAAGCATCAAAATTCTTGTAAAAAGTGAGAGAAACATTAAATGAAGGTAGAAAAGTGTTGGGGACAAAAATTAAAGCTTCGACAACCATATTTTGCACCCTCCACTATAAATATAAGCTCAAGACTTCACTTAAGGAGTTAGTGAGTTGATGGATCAAATTTATTATGAAAATTCATTGAGCCAAACTTACTTTTCACATTTCTCTTTATACATTTATTTCTTCTAAATAAACTCTTATTGAGTTTGTACATACCCATCTAGTGAGAATTGGGTTGTGTGTTAAGGCTAGGATTCTACTTTATCTCTTTCTTGGGTTAAGTAAAGGGAAGTGAGGATCAACTCTAATGGTTTGGTTTAAGTGTTATCCATTAAAAACACTTAGGTTTTTTGTTATGGTTTGAGTTAAAATAAGAAAAACTCATTTATGTGAAGGTTTGAGTTGAGCCTCGAAACACTCTTTATATAATCAATCTTGGAAATAAGATTAAAGTGAGTTTTTTGCAAATCTTAACTTGAGGATAAGTTAAAAGAAGATGTAGGATTAGTTATAATCTGAACTCCTTAAATTAAGTGTCTCAATCTTTACACTTCAAATTAAGTGCCTCAATCTCTATGCTTCTTAATCTTTTTTAATTTTCTTTGAATTCCATTAATCCTTATTTTTAATTTCTTTAGAGCTATTCAGCCCCCCCCCCCCCCCTCTAGGGCATTTTCATATAATTTATCAATGAATTTGCCAACATTAAAGTTTCTAAAGATATCTTAAGGCATTCTCATGATTAATGATTTTTTCAAAAATTGTATAATTTTATTTGAAATAGTCTTTATTTTGACAAGTTTTAAATTTGTCAATTTAGTAATCTAAAATGATATAGTTATAAAATTTTTAAAATGTCAAGGACCAAATTGCATTTTTTACTCACAACTATTGGATTTGAAAATTAAAGTTCATGACTTTTGAATTAAAAGTAGGCAATGACACTTACAATTGTGCTCAATATTGTGAGGAAGCCTTGCAAGTCATGCTCACAATCTTGATTGCATGCTCATGATCATAGGCAAACCTGGGAACCATCACCAAAAAATATTCACCTATGAAATCCCTTCAAAATGTAACATCTTTTCATTGGAAAACCATTTTTTGAGCATTAAAATTCATTGATACTCTTATTGAATAGTTTGTATGTCATCAAAACTCTATAAATAGACTTATTCTTAAGTCTTCTACTTGCTTTACAATCTATTTCTCTACACAACTCTTATTCTCTTCATATTTTCTTCAAGTTTTCTTGCTCTTATATCAACTTTTGCTCTTGTTCTTCAACTTTTCCATATACATAGTCTCTTTTTTTTTACATTAATTGCATAATTACCATGGCAACCAAAAGTAGGGCTAAGTAGAAACTGACCATGCTCGACTTTTTGAACTGACTTGAACCAAAAATTGGGCATGGTTCAATTTTTAAACTTGACTAAAGGGAAGATTGGCTAGAAGGTTTGGGTAAAATTGATTTTCAAATGTTGGTTTGAGGGGACATAATGTCCAACTAAACCAACCCGAGTTTTCGATATTCCCTTAATACTAGGCGACATCATTTTGAGTAAGGGGCACTATAAAAGGAAAAAATATCGCTCCTCGTATTTCCCTCATTTCTCTCCTTAAGCAACCGCCCTCTCTTGTCTCCTCTCCTCTCCTCTCCTCTCTATCTCTAACCCTAGCCCTAACCTTTTATCTTCTCATCTCTTTTAACCCTAACCTAATCATTTATCTTCTCCCCTCAATCCTCACTAACAAATCCTCTCTATAACTATAACCCTAACCCTAATCACTCACTTATCTCTAATTTTGGTCTCTCAAAGTAATCATTTTGATTACTTTCAGTCTCTTTTCATTAACCACAAAATAAATAAACACATTTTATTTAGCATTTCATATCTGTTTATGTTAGTGATTTCTTGGTTCTGTGTTTATTTCTTTAATGATTAACATGATCTCATTAATTTTATGCCATTTGGTGGAAGCTTTATGGTTTACCCTAAATGATTCATATGGGTTTTACTTTTTTATCTTTTTATTTACATGGAACGTGGAATTCTTGTATATATCTTATTAATATTTGTATTTTTAATGTACATGCAAAATCAATTTTTTTTTAGATTTGATCTTTAAAAAGTTTGATATGGTTTATTTTAGAGCGATTGTTTATTCTTATCTTCTATTTTTTATTCGTGCATTAATTATTTTTTGTGATTGTTTCATTTTTTTCTTCGATGTTTAGTGATTTCTTTTTTTTTATGTGTTTCATTTTTAAAAATCTATAATCTTTATTAATTTTTACTTATTATTAGTGAAGGAATTTTTAATATAATATTTGATTATTGTTTGTGCTTTAATTTTTATAGATCTAATATTTATTCAGTTAGTTTTTTATAGATCTGTCTTTTTATTCCTTTTGTTAATTTATCTAAAAAAATTTTATAAAAAATGAGATGCATGCATATAAATGAACATGATATAAACCTTTTTTGTATGGATCTATGATAAATCAACTCTGATATGGACTTTGGTTTAAACGAACAATGTCTATGAGTGTTTGTGTGTATGTTTCAATGGAAAATTCCTTTTATGCAAAATATTGGTTCTTATTTTCTTTGATTTGTTATAAGAAAATAATTTTTTTAAGAAGTTATTTGCTTAAATAAGACTTGTGAGTGTTTAATTCTATGTGAATGTGTCTATAGTGTTGAGGGATTTTAAATAGTGGAAGCTTAAAGCTTTGAGTTATAACTCTAAAAAGGGTGGAAGCTGAAAGTGAAAATTTGAAGCTATTAAGTTATAACTTAATAAAAAAAAAAGGGTGGGAGCAGATTATTCCTGCTCAGTTCTATTTGTTGGATAGTTGATACACTGAGTCTGCTATATATTAAAGGTATATTTTTTGTATCAGTTGAGTTTCTTGTATATATTTTATTAATATAATGACATTTATTTTGTTGGTACTTCCTAATACCTTTTATTTGGGCATGTTTTATTTTCTAAATGCAATAGATGGAAACAACTAGTAGCAGTAATAATGCCACTAGTGTCCCTGAAAGCTCTACGGGTGCTAAGGCCAATCAAGTGGAAGCAACTGTTTAGTAAACTCAGCCAAAATTCCTAAAAAAAAAAAGAAAAGAGACTGAACCTAAATCTGATGTCTAGTAGTTTTTTGAGAGACTAAAAGATGAGCATAGTGTAGTTCAACAAGGTAAGTGCATTTACGGTGTTGCTAAATTTATGCTCATTCAAAAAAGCATGGCACATCTTTCTTAAAAAATAATGTGTTGCATTGCATGAAAATACCATATAATTTGAATACTAGGCAAGCACTCTTAACCCTGAAAGCTACTAGTAATTTAGGGGAAGCTCCTTTAGATAATGAAAAATCACCCAATCTGGTGTCATTAGCACATGGAAATTTGATATGGCTTCAATTAAAACTGCACTTGCACAGATGGTTATAGTTTATGAACTTCCATTTAGATTTATGGAAGGATCTAGTTTTAAAAATTTTATGCATGCTTCTTGTACTAAATTTAAGATTCCTTCGAGGTGGACTATGTCCCAGGATTGTTATGATATGTTTGTATCAGAGAGGGTGAAGCTAAAAGCTTTTATTAAGTCTGAATGTCAAAGAATCAGCATTACTATTGATTCTTGGACACCAAACCAAAGAATAAACTACATGTGTGTGACAGCTCATTTTGTTAATAAGGGGTGGAATTTGCATAAAAAAATTATTTCATTTATGCCTACAACATCTCATTGGGGGATATATAACAAAGGCCTTAGAAAATTTTTTGGTATATTGGGGTATTAAATCTATGTTTTGCATTATTATTAACAATGCACCATCAAATGACACAGCTATAGGATATTTAAAAAAGAAATTACACAATTGGTGTGAATCTTCTATTAGTTTGAGGTTTTTCCATATGAGATACGTAGCATATGTCTTAAATTTAATAGTTAATTATGGTTGAAGGAGTCATCTGTTAGGGTTAAGAAAGTAAGAGAGGTAGTGAGATATATGAGGAATTCTCCACAGAGGTTGAAAAAATTTAGGGAAATATCTTATTTGATTGGCATTGAATGAAAAAATTCATTAAGTCTTAATGTGCCAACAAGGTGGAATTCCACTTATAGTATGTTAAAGATAGCTTGTTGCTATGAAAAAGCTTTTAATATGAGGAGACTGAAAGCTCCTTTCGATCAGACTTGAGTGATGATATTCCAGACTTTATTAATTGGGAGCATGTCTTTCAATTAGTTAAGATGTTGGCAATTTTTTATAATGCAACTGTTAGAATTTCTAGATCAAAATTTATCACTATTAATTCTTTCTTACCTGAAATGTTTAACTTGAGTTGTCTTTTAGATGAGATGCAGTCTTCAATTAACATTTCTTTTATTCATATAGGCATGAACATGAAACAACAATTTCATAAATATTAGGGGGAGCCTGCAAAAATGAACTCTATTATATTTATAACAACAATTTTAAACCCTCGATATAAGATTGAGTTTATTCATTTCTCAATCATTCAAATGTATAATGAAAAGTTAGGAAACAGTTTATTTTCCAACTTATAGTCTGATCTGTCTGCTCTATTTGATGATTATGTGAGCATGTATGGTGCTTTTTGTGCTTATGAATCAACTATAAGTCAGTCAAGCCAACATGAATCTCAGCTTGATAGTAAAGCTCATGCCAAACCAATGTCATTGACTAAAGCAAGATTTAAGAAGCACAAGCAAGATTCTCGGTTGGGGGGTAGCAAAAAAATAGATCTTGATGTTTATTTGAGTGAGGTAGCGGTGGAAGATGAAGGCCTATTTAATATCTTTCATTAGTGGAAGCTTAATGCAGAGAGGTTTCCAATACTCTCTTATATGGCCAGGGATATATTAATTATGCTTTTTTCAACTATTGCATTTGAATCTGCCTTCAACACTAGTGGTCGTGCACTTAATGCTTTCAGGAGTTCTTTAACTCTAAAAATACTTAAGGCTCTTATATATATACAACACTAGCTGAGAGCCTATGATCAACGAATATCCATTGAGGAAAATATTGATGAATTAGAGAATTTTGAAACAGGTTATGTTCTTATTTACATATTTAAGTTATTTTATTATTTTCTAATAATATCCAAAGCTTTCACTATCTAATATGCATTTTTTCTTTTTTCAGATTTGGAATAAGTTGGCAGTGGCCCTTTTTTACCACAAACTCAATAAATGAGCTATATTGAGTTTATTCATTGATTATTTGCTACCTGCTTAATTCTTTGTTGCTTGCTGAATTCTTTGCTGCATGTTTTACCTTGCTGCCTAATTGCTCTTTATTGATATGTTGAGAATCACTCACTTACTGATCTAGTTTTGGTTTAGTTTGACTTAGATGTGACCTAGTTGAAGTGCCTTTTAGGTGCCTATGTTGTTGTTGCACTAAGTTCTAAAGCAATGATGAAGCTTTCACCCTAATATATTAAGACTTGACAGAATGCTTGTTTAAGTTTCTTTGGTATCTTTTAGGTGCTAGAAATGTGGCTGCATTCTTGATGTGACTTAACTATTGTTATCCTTAGCCTCTTATTTGATTTTTATGTTTGTTTTTGGCAGTGATGATGCTTCAACCCTATTACAATCTAAATTTTTATTAAAGTGCTTGTTTATTTCTTTAGGTGGCTATTAATAAATGGTTTAAACTATATGGTTGTTGCTACCAGAAATTTTCTTTATTCTAAAAGGATTTGAAATCATTAGCATCCTAAGCCGCTTTTATTACACAAGTTAGGTTCTTTTTAATGATATTATGGTTTATACTTTGTTAATTATTGTTAATTATTTATGCAAGTAAATATATGTGTTACTATAATTTGGTTTATTTTGGTATCTACTGCAGTATTTTGGTGGAAAGCTCTTGAGCCATCTACTATTTTTTTGTATATGCACTATATAGGTTGTAATTACAATTTTTTGTATAAGCCAATTCAAATTTTATTTTGTAATATATAGTGTTTAGGACAAACTATTATGAGTCCTAATTTTTTTGGATATCTAAACTAATATATAAATTGAATTGGTAGATGGATAGCAGCAAAAGGCTGCTATGTTGATAGATAGTAGCAAATTACATATACTACTATCCAAATGGATAATAGTATATGTAAATTGAATTGGTAGATAGATAATAGCAAAAGGCTTTCGTTTTTTGTATTAAAAACAATATGTAATTTGGGTTTGGCTTATAATTGGTTAGTAAAATGAATATGAGGATTTTTTTATTATTTCTGTCAATCAGCCCAAAGCCCAATCCGACAAACTGAATCGACTTTAACCAAATTTTTTGACAATCGACCTTTTCGGTTTAGGCATATACATCGGTTGGGTTCAGCTCAGCAATTTCCTTTTGCCATAACCGACTGGTTCACCATTTTCTCCAACCAAACCGCCTGACTCGATCGATACTTAGCCCTAACCAAAAGCAAGACTTCTAAGAGTAGCACATCCTCCTCCTCCTCTACTCTAATAAGAGCCACTAAGGAGGCATCTAAGAATACTTCTTCTAATTCCTACTCTCTAAGTGAAGTTAAGGTAAGGATGGCTCACTTCTCCGATCTGAAAAATTAACATAGTTAAAGAATAAATAGAATACTGTAAAAAAAAAAAATTCTTTTCATAAATGTCTCATTAAATTTATTTTAATTGCCACAAGGTATATGCCAAAATTGCTTTGGAACATCTTGATTACTTTGATAAAGCCAAAACTCTATTAAAAAGGATAAATTGGTATAACATGGCTTTTGATATCCTACCCACTCCACCCCTCTCTTGTGATTGAGTTCTTGACCCTTAGGATGACAAATGTTGATGAACAAAACTCCCTTTATAGCACGAGGTTTAGGTTAAGAGGGAGAGGTAGACTTATGACCACGTTAGAGTTTGATAATCTCTTTGGTTTTCATAGGGGTAGACATGTGCAAACAAACTCTAATTGGCCTTACCACTCCTTTTGGTTTAAAGTTTGTAATTCACCCTAGGTCTTATAAAATCCTTCTCGAGCTCTTTGGTACATGATGTGCTATATTGTCATTTTTGTATGTACATTGACATTATATTTTTATATGTTAGCAATAAAATAATGTTCATTTAAATTAAATGTATGTTTATTTAAATGTATACCTGATACCGCCTATATATATTCTTATTTAATTAAAGGGTTTTTGCTTCCTGAACAAGGTTACTCGGACAGGGAAAGTAGCAGAATCCATTCATGGAAAAGACTCTACCCTAAAGAGGATTCCTAAATAAAGAAGGAATACTCTCCTACTAGGATTAGGATTCCTATCTCATAAGGAATCCTACTCCATTCAAGTTTAAGCATCACTATAAATAGGACCTCATGCCTCTTATTCTAGATCATCTCATTCTTTCATATTCTAATTGTTCCTTGCTCTCTATGCAAACTCTCTCTGTTCTCTGACTTAGGCATCGAAGTATTTATAGGGATCCTCCCCACCTCTCACCTTGCCCGTTGTTCATTATTTACAGGGTCTTAAGCTCAAGAGTTCTGAAAACAAGTTATCAATACCATTTACCATTACGTTAAATGATTTTATTATTAAGAGTTAATACGTGTGACAAATTTACTTAGAGCTATAAATGTTTATTGTCATTGGATTAATATAAGAGTAATATAAATCTATCATTTCTATCTATTTTTCTTGATTGGTATGTTAGTGAATGTCACTACTTCATGAAAGATATCATAATAAATATACTAATGTGATAGATAGATCAAAGTGTAATAGAAAATATGTAATTACATACCATCACAAATATAATGGTGTATATGGCTCTTTAAATCATCCCAATAATTAAAAGTAGGTCTAGTCATGGTTCATAAACCGCCGGTTCACAGTTTCAAAGTCAGTGGAACCAAATCAAAACTAGAAATAGGACTAGCTTAGGGCCATTTCAAGGACCAGCCGGTTCTAATTTCAATTTCGATTCAAACTGGTCGGTTCCGATTTTGAACTAGTTCGATTTGGTATATTTTTTTTATGGTATAAAATTGAAATAAAAATTTATTATGATATTTTAATAAGTTATTTTTAATTAAAAATAAAATATAAAAATTATATTTTACTTTGACTAGTTAACTTAAAATAAATTAACTAGTTAATTTTAGATAAAAAAAATTCAATATATATTATAAAAATATAAAACAAAATTTAAAATATATATACATAGCTTGAAAATATTTATATTATATATATTTTTAAAAAAATTTAAAGAGTTTGAATTAAAAATTAAATTATAAAAATAAATTAAAAATTATAACTGACTGTGACTTGAAATTTATAAAAATATAAAAAAAAATTTAAAAAATATATATATAGCTTGAAAATATTTATATTATATTATATTATATATATATATATTGAAATTATTGATTCGGAATCAGAACCTAAACCGCCAGTTCGAAATTGTCGGTTCACGGTTCCATCTCGAAAGAAACCGGCCCTAAATCGGTTCTTCCATGGTTTTAAGCCAGTTTAACCCCCATTTTAGGTTTGATCAGTTTCGATCTGATTGTAATCGGGCTAATTTTAATTCAAGTTTAGAGTTTGAACCGACCCATGGGTAAACCTAATTAAAAGAATAAGTTAAAATTCAGCACACAAGGAATAACAATGCACCATAATAAAAGTTTGCCTACAGCAAAGACATTTAATTGGATTAAATGCAATGATGGTCATATAACTTTATATTTATTGCAATTTAGATATTAAATTTCAATTTATTTCTTTTTATCACTTAACTTTGATTTTGTTTTAAAAAGGCTATTATGACGAATTTTATTCCTCTAAATTTCACTTAAAAACCATCTTAATCATCAAATCTCTTTATTTTTTCAATTTAGTCTAAAAATTATAAAAAGTTTGAAAGTTTACTTCTCCTTAACTTTGATATCTCTTAGAACAAGTTTATTTTTACTGATCGGTTTTCAAAATTTTTCTTATTTCCTATAAATATATAGAAAATATGAATTTATTTAGAATAAATGTTTAAGTCTGTATTAAAATAGTATTTTTAAATTATTTAAATACTAAAAAAATTTTTAAATGACCATTATGCAACTAAATAAAAGTTTGGTATATAAAAAAAATTAAAATTAAATTTTGGTAACAGAAACTAAACAAAGTTAAATTAGAGTACCTCCGTTTATTTAACCCACGTTTAACCCCATCGGTGTTTTCTGGTCCATTCTTTGTCAGTATCGTTGCTAATCACGATTTTCTCTTCCCTCACTTCTTCCTGTGTTTTAACTTCATCTTCTTTCTCAATTTGAAAGGGTCAAACACTAATCACCATCTCCCCCTTCTGCTTCTTTTTGTCAATTGCCATTTTCAGTATTCCTTATATTCAAACTCTAAATCTAATCATTCCGAATTAAACTACATCACAGCTTAGCCATCGGTTTTCCAAGTCGTCACGGTGGCGCTGGGTGATATCCGCTGCAACCGTTAGCACAGTAGAAATGAGCATAACCACAGCAACAACGATGATGACTTCAAAATCAATGATCCTTCAAACCAAAAATCATAGTCCGATAGTCTCTCAACATCGGCCTTCCAGCTCTCCCTCTCCACTTCTAAATTCACACTCTCTCCAAGCGCACTTTGAAAAACTAGTAAATGAATTCGACCCTCACGTTCCCATTGAGAAAGCCTTCACGCCTCCAAGTTCTTGGTATACAGACCCTTGTTTTTACGATTATGAACTGGAACGCATCTTTTATAGAGGCTGGCAGGCTGTTGGTCAGTTCATTTTATTCATTCATTTTGCATACTGTTGAAATGGGTCCGTCTTCTATTTTAATTTTCCTTTCCTGAATGTTGAATTTCAGGATTCACTGAGCAAATAAAGAGTCCTCGTGACTTTTTCACTGGAAGGTACGAACAATTAGCCATTGTATCCTTATATATATGTATATATTTTTTTTTGAGAAGCTAGATGAGAATCAGTTGTGGCAGATTGGGAAATGTGGAGTTTGTGGTGTGTCGTGATGAAAATGGGGAGGTTCATGCATTTCACAATGTGTGTCGCCATCATGGCTCTCTCCTTGCGTCAGGCTGTGGCCAAAAGTCTAGCTTTGTTTGCCCTTACCATGTCAGTTTCTTTCTTTCTCTTCTTTCTCAGTTTTTTAGTATTATTCATTTTCATATTGCATCTATCAATACTGCATTGCGATGCATTGTTATTGATTATGTTGTTGACTAGGAGAGTATATATTAAATTCACATTTCAGGTAAATTATGTGTATAAGTTAGATGTAATGGGTGAAAATTTTCAGGAGACATTCCAAACGTTGCATTCCTTGTATGTTTTCCAATCGTGTGTCAGGAAATTTTAGGAAATATGATACTAAAAAAGAAAAAAATAATAAAAACATTACATCTATAATTTTGCTACAAAGATCATTGTTCTTGTCTTTGATAAGGAACTGATTTGTGTTTATTTGATCAGTTCAAAGGCAAACGATGTTGGGACATTGATCAGTTCAAATTCTGTTTGTTGAAATTATATATTATGGGATAACAATATTTTTAGTCCTATAAATTACATTGTTTTTTTAATTAAGTCCATATACATATAAAGAAAATATATATTTTTACAATCAAGTTCCATCTGTTTTAAAAAGGCTTGCTGTTAGTCCCATCCGTTATTTAAAATAGCTTTCCATCAGTCAATCCTCAAAATCAAATTTTTGTTTTACATTTCAGTCCTAAAACTATAAAATTGTTATTTTTGATGTTTTAAATAAATTATTTTTTTATTTTTTATTTATGACTTATTATATCACTTAACTTTCATAATAACTACATAACTCACTAAAATAGTTATAAAAAATAAAAATAAAAAATATATATATTTTTAAATTATTAGTTATATTAACAATGATAAATAAAACTACTTAAATATTCTTAATTATTTTTAAATATATAATCTCAACTAATATATCATAAATGAATAAATATTTTTTATAAGAATAAAACTCAATTAGTCTTGTCATAGGATAAAACTTAATTATTTTTTACAATTTGGCCGCATCTAAGGTCACAAATAGGCTGCACCCAAAGACTTAATGGGGTCACAAATGGACGCTCCTAAGGCCATAAATAGGGACCCAAGATTATGACCAGTCATAGGATAAAACTCAATTACTTTTTACAATTTGGCCATATCTAAGGTCACAAACAGGCTGCACCCAAAGACTTAATGGGGTCACAAATGGGCGCACCTAAGTTCATAAATAGGGACCCAAGATTACGACCAGGCCAAGAGACATGTATCTAGACTCATAAATGAGGTTCATCCCATATATCACAAAACCAATTGACTTTTGTTAAGATTTAATGTACATTACTTGTAAAAACTTGATTTCTTTAAATTTTTCAATGTGGGATATATTTATATTCTCCAACAATGCATAATAATAATATTATTAGCCATGAGAACATCCATATTGGTACATAAGATAATACTAATTTTTTAACTTAAATTTTAATTTTTGAATAATTATATTTTTTATTTTCTAAAACAACTAAGTCAATTATTTTATGGCTTATTGTATGAAAAATTCAAACGTTTACAGCTTTTACAATTTTATCCGAACTTTTTAATTTTGGCAAAAATGTCCCAATCTCATTAATTCTTGGCAATTTTAGCACAAATAGGCATTTAGTCAAAATAAAAAAAAATATGTTGATGTGGCATTTGTAAAATGTTAAATTTACCCTTATGTTGTAAAATCCATAAAGGTTTATTGGCGTAAAAATTCAAACGTTTACTACTTTTGGCAATTTTATCCCTTTTTAATTTTGAAAAAATATTTCAATTTAAAAATCATTTGATTAATTAAAAATTAAATTTACATATGATAAATTTTTAAATTTATGATGGACTATGATTTTAATAAAATTTTTAAAAATTATATATATGTACGTGTAGTAAAATATGACAAATTTTCTTTGAATGTTAAAGTTAAATATTTTTTTCTCAAAAAAAAGGTTAGATATTTTTAGTACTTTCAAATAAATAATTATGAAATAGTTAAAAACTTTGAATTATCTAGAGTAATAATTATTTATATTAAAAATATCTTTATTTTTTGAAATTATTATAATGAAAGTCATTCATGAATTTAATAATTTTTCAATAGTAAGTATAATTCTTTTATTCTTATGTATGTAATTTATTTAATTTTAAATAAATTATTATTTATATTAATAAATTGGAAAAATTAAAATATTTATCAAAATTTAAAATTTGAGATAAATTTGCAAAAAAATTGAAACGGTTGGATTTTCGATACCAATAGATCATTATAGATTTTGAAAATTAAAAGGGATAAATTTGACATTTTATAAGATGCCACGTCAATATTTTTATTTAATTTTGACCAAAAAGCTATTTGTGCTAAAATTGCCAAATATTTGTGAAATTGGGACATTTTTGTCAAAATTAAAAGATTAAAATAAAATTGCAAAATGTTGTATATGTTTGGATTTTTCGCACTAATAGGCATTTATTTGCATTCTCCAAAATGAAGATATTGTATATTCATGTAATACAACATTAAAGTCACAACACTAAGCATTAAACCATTAGAAAATATGAAATGACACGTTTACTACAAATAGATACAAAAGATAATTAGTAAAATTCCACCTGTGAAAAGGGAAGCGGAGGTTGATGCTGCCTTATGCATGTTCAAAAGAAAGGGAGTGACACAAATTGAAACTAAAATTTAAGACTGTATATATAGTGTTAGTTACTGATATATTGGAGTTTAACTAAAGTTATACTTAAGTAATATACTCATTACCATAAATGTGAATGAAGAGCATAACCCGTAATGTTTTTAAATAATAGACATAAAACCTTTTTTTTTTTCATTCCTTAGAAACTCTCATTGCCTAACACTGCCTCCCACACTACCTCTGCCCATCTCCATCGGCATTGCCTTCACTGCCTTGAGTGTTGTCTGCACTCACCTTCACTAGTGATGTTGCTGCTATTGCTTCTTTTATTTTGCATTCCACCCACCACATCCCATGCCATTGCGGCCCACCTTAACCATCTCTGCCTTCAATTCACCATCACCAACAATGCCTCTACCCACTTCCATGAATGGTGACGTTGTTACTGCTACTTTTTCTTTATTTTCTTAAATAACACTGGCTTTAAGATACATTTGATGATGTGACAACCGGAATATCCACGTCATATGTCATATTTCTATAAGGCTGAACTTGTCATTAATAATATGAACAGTAAAGTAAATTTTGAGATGATTAGGACAAATGAAAAGTTTAACAAGATAAAAACATGGCATAGGACATGGCTATTGTGGTTGTCATGTCATTAAATTTGACTAGAAAGTTCTAAGGTACTTCCTTGTAAACATAAACCGAAGTTAGGTAATTAAAAAAAAAAAAAAAAAAAGCAAATTAAAATTTTAGAACCAGGTTATAATAAAATATAAAATTCTGTGACCTTTCATATAATTTACCCAAATTTTTGCTACTAGTTGAGCTTTGCTATAGATATCTATAAACTACATTGTACTTCTCTCTTTGCTCCAATTTTTCATATGTTATATACAGAGTAACCTCTTGCGTAGGCTAAATGTGTATCTAAACTTTTTCTCCAGGCATGGACCTATGGTTTAGATGGAGCACTTCTGAAAGCAACAAGAATAACAGGGATGCAAAACTTTAGTTTAGATGTAAGTTGAAATGTCTCATTGCTAATCTTAAATTTTGCTTATGTACACTTGACTGATAACATGACTGATTTTTTTGACCATGGAGCATAGGACTTTGGGCTTATTCCGCTAAATGTAGCTTCTTGGGGTCCATTTGTGCTTCTCAATATAGACAAGGAGGGTATACCTCAGCAAGGTGTTGGTGGCAGTTTGGTGGAAAATGAGTGGCTTGGTAGTTGTTCTGAACTACTGAAAGCCAATGGAGTTGATTCTTCTTTGGGATATGTTTGTAGGCGTGTGTACAGTATTGATTGTAACTGGAAGGTATTATTTTTACAAGTTCCCTCTTTAAAAAAAGTAATCATCAATGGAAGTCCATGTGTGTGGGGTGAATGCGATATCGTGACATTAAGTCATTGTCTTGTATGAAAATTGTTCAAAGTTTTGAGGCCAGTATCTTGTTTTTGCATTTTGTTTTGCTTGATTTTGTGGCCTGCTGATTTTTCCCTCTTTTTTACAGGTATTTTGTGACAACTACTTGGACGGTGGTTACCATGTGCCATTTGCACATAAATCATTGGCATCTGGTCTTAAGCTTGATTCTTACTCCACAACAGTATGTATATATAGCATTTTCTTGTTAGTCCTGGATTTTCTGTTTGAGTTTTACCAGTTTTAACTAATTGGTTTTTATTGCATTGACTTGGCACACACATTTGGTACCTTAATGTATTACCTAACATATCATTACAACTAACATCTCATTAGAAGTGATTTTGTCCCCCCTCCTGAATTGTTTGTGTTTCTGATATAGATATATGAAAAGGCTAGCATCCAAAGATGTAAAAGTGGCTCAGCAGGAAGTGTAGATGATTTTGATCGGCTTGGATCAAAAGCTTTTTATGCTTTTATTTATCCTAATTTTATGATTAATAGGTATGTGTTCAGGTGCTTGATGTAATTGTGATTATTTATCTGATTCTTATTTCCTTTCTTCTTTACATTGAACCGATCTTTGGCCTGACAGATATGGACCATGGATGGACACTAATCTGGTGGTTCCACTAGGACCCAAGAAATGCCAAGTGATATTTGATTACTTTATTGAAGCTGATCATGAGGTATTTTTTAAATTTATCCACTTGGGCATTATGTGATGTTCAAAATCATAGGATAGTGTCATAATGTCGAAGGACAAAAAACTTCTTCTCTCTTAATTAGAAAAAAAAAAAAAAAAAAAAAACAACTAGGCACTGACTGTGGTAGTTGCTTTGACTCTAATAGATAGGTATTTGTGGATGCCATTAGCATATGCTAACCTTAGGTTAAGGCCAAGGATTATCTCAAAACTTGAGTCAAGATCCAACTGTCAGTCTGAACCAACAATCATTGAAATGCATCTGTCTAGCCCAAGTTTGCAGTGTGCTCATATGGTTTCTCTCTTGCATACAGTTACAAGAATCTCTCTCTCTTGAAAAGATATCTTTGGAGCAGAAGTATATTTATAAAATTAATGAGGTCCACCAAATAAGGAACAATCATTTTGACACCACACAAACCCAACCTGGACCTAAATATTGGATAGAACCAAGCTTATGTTTTAGATGTTTGTTGGCCCAGCCCAATACGTTACTCCCTTTTCTGTATTTCCCATATAAGCTTTTAAGGTTCTTTTAGAAATGAGTCCACTTTTTATTTAATTTCATATTTGAGGTTTAACTTATGTAAGATAGTTACCCTTGCATCTCATGTTTTACACCCTTTTATACAATTACGGCTTCTAAAATAATATTAATTCCTTTGTTGACGATGACCTTCCTGATTTCTTTAATTCTGTCAATTTTAGTGATAAAACACCGTTGTTTTATTTAGAGAAATTAAAGAACATGAAAAAGAGAATAAAGAAGAAATAAGGATTTGATCACTTTGAGGAGGAGATCAAAGTCCAACTAGGTCAAAGGCTTTGAAATAAATTTTAATACTTGAAGAAAATAACCCAAAATGCATTATATATGTGTAGAACTCTAATCCTTTGTCAATAATTATATGTATTCCTTAGTCAACTAGAAAAGGAAATAAACTAAAAAAAGAAAATATTATCCTAATACTATAATTAGAATATTTCAATAAGTTCATGAGCCTCGATGGTCTTGGCTCACACACATGTAGACTTATAAATGAGGTTAAACTCATGTAATAGAAAACCAATTGACTTTCAATATGGGATATATTCTCCAGCATTCCCCTTCAAGTTTGCCAAACAAAAACAGGCCGCACCCAGCCTCAGGTCTTAAATATGAGCTCATGATCACTGCTCTGATATTAGGTTAACAAGTTCACAAGCCTCAAGGGTGTTGACCCACACGACGCCACTTATAAACCACTTTATTGCTTTGCATTTTTTTAGTGTGGGATATATTCTTCAACGCTAATATTTTTCACCTCTTGAAAACAACCTTGTCTTCAAGGCTGAGCGTCAATGAATTATTGGAATTTCTTTTTTAGCGACTTATAGGACTCCAAAATGGCAGCTTGAACTGGCAAATTAGTGAACTAAACATGCACTTTAATGATGGGATATTTATAGCAAGTAAAAACATTTTGATCATGTACAACTTCAGAGAGAATTTTGACTTTACCAGTGGAAGAAATATCTAGCAAATGGTGTTGCATAACATCCTATTCACCCATTTTCTTTTTTAAGACAAACCATGAAACAATGGAAGTATTTTAGAATGGGCAAACAAGTCTTGATACAATAAGCAACTGAGTCCATAAGTTGGAACACTTTATAGCCCAAAAAAAGTGAAATAACTTCATAAAGGACTGAACTTTAATAGAACTTTACTTTTAAGGCTGAAGAAGAAAAACCCAGTCACCTATTGAAAATTCTTGTTAACTACAATGCTTATCAACTTGCTGCTTCATATGGGCTTGTACAATTTCAATATTCTCTTAGAAGTAGTACTAGCTCATACCTGTCAAATAAGTATTTTTCCACTCGGTCAACTTTCAAAGACCTCGCCATATCTTTGGTAATCATGGAAGACCGTCGATCATAAACTACCTCAAAAGGAGTCTCTTAGCAAAAGAATGTTAAGTGGTATTGTAATACCATTCTGCCCAAAAAACCGTTTCACCCGCTCTTTTGGTTATTGCTTGAATTGAAAGTAATTCTATGCACATATGTTCAAGCTATGTGAATTAGAATCCCAGTCTTTGATTAGAAAACCAATTTTGATTTTAAACTCAATGGCTTTAGTCTTTTACTTAGACATACAAGTTGAAAGATGTGAGTCCATATGCAACACTAAGAACGTGCAACGTAGGCCAAGGGGCCTAGAAGGATATACCTAGCTGTTCCTGTACTGTCCTTGGGTCCAGGGAGTTCCAATGCAAAAATTTAATGACTTCAATTACAGTGTGGTATTGCACTTTTGACATTCTTTTACTCTGAAAATTCTGGCGAATGATCTAAATGTAGGCTACCTTCTAGAGAAATGTGTCAAATGCTTGGGAAGAATTTGCACTAGGGACTTGCAGCATTTTAGGTTTGATGCTGTACTATTGGCATCGGTAGTACACATGTAAATGAACTGCATTGATTTTTTTTCTTTTTTTGACAATCTCCTATGATTTTTGTTGCTAAGATGCAATTAATAGGAATCCATTCTAATAAAAATTTGTTTTAAAAACTTGTCAGAATGAAAAAGCATTCATTGAGAGAAGTCTGGTTGACAGTGAAAGAGTGCAGGTAAAGATTGTTCAGAGTCTCTTATAAAATTTTTGGCTCTTTTTCAAATTCTTCTGGTTCTCATGCATGGTCTGCAGATGGAAGATATCATGCTATGTGAAGGTGTTCAGAAGGGCCTTGAATCACCGGCATATTGTAGAGGTAGATACGTTCCGACAGTGGAGCAAGCAATGCATCATTTCCACCAATTGCTTCATAGAAATCTTCAAATTTGATTATCATTGCAAATTTAAACAAGTCTCACGAATGAAATTTTAGGTGAAATGCATATTAAGGTCCCTAAATTTTTCACTGTTTTAACTTTAGGCCCCATAAGTTTCAATATGTACGTAGATCCCCTCAAACTTCATTGGATGTAACTTTTAAACCCTTCGGTCACGTAGCGTTGGGCACGTTTTTCAAACTACTGGGGAGGCATGTGTATAAAATAATAATAAGCAATAAAAAAAATTGAACGAAACACTTTTTTTTAAAGGATATAAAAGCATCGCTATTAGTTGAATAGTAAATGACAACCTCTAATTCATAAACAAGGCAATTTGCAAATTAAAATCTCCAATTTCATCTTTCTATAATTGTGTTTTCATCCCTAAATCCCTTTGTATCTTTTCAGTGATTATTTTATTTTTCATCATTTTTGTTAAGGACTGCTACTAATAACCAAACACAAAGCTATATAAAAAAATAAAATAAAATAAAAAATCAGGTCAGATTTAAATATCCATCACGGAATTAGAATTCCAAAACAAAAACCAGTGTCCAAACTGCAAAATAAAAATCAATGGCAACTCCCATAATTTTTGAAATGGGTTGTTTTCTGCTTTTGAAACCATGAGTGAATCTAGTGTTGTATTTGCATGTCAAAGAGAGCAACCTTCTTTCTCTTACTTCGGATTAAGATTCCTTCCCTTACTTTGGGTTAAGATTGGCTGCTCATTTGTACATTATTTGGGACTTTTATTTTTGTTTTGAAATGAAAAAAAAAATGGAAGAAAGAGAATAATCCCTAGGACAAAGAGATATTTACAAAGAAAGAAAATGAGATGGAGAAAGAGAAAAAAAATGATGGATCTTTAAGCTTCCATCTTAAAAAAAAAATGTAATTTTCAATAATAAACATATTTTTTAATTTAAATTTAACACCGGCAAAAGAAAAATATTGTTACTTGTGTTTTTTGTTAGTGAGGGGTTTAAAAGTTACATTACATGAAATTTGAAGGCCTATATATATGAATTAAAATTTGAAAGATCTAAAGTTAAAAAGTGAAAAATTTAGGGGTCTAGATATAAATTTTGCCAAATTTTTAAGCTTTTAGCTGTACACATTTTGTGTCCATAATACCATTGTTTTGACATTTTCATGTGCATGTTAATTCATTCCATTTACTGCGACAGGAGAAAATTTTAGGTAGACTTTGTATACCATGTCTTTGGTAGACTAAACCAACTACAACATGTTACCTCACCTAGTGGAGTTGCTACTGTTGACTCCAACGCGTTGACTCCATACTATTTGGATTACGATCTTTTTTTTTGTTACGGAAAAATAAAAGGAATATGAGAGAAATATTGAAAGAACTTAGAATGATATAAATGCACTTATAACCCTCCACCCAATCAAGAGAAATAAGGAGTTGTCATTCGGTATCACCTGAGAAAATTGATCGGTTAAGAACTAGACAAACTCGAAATCCTCAATCGCAACCAAAATTCGTCCATAGAATAAAGCTTAAGGTTTGAATATTAATGTCAGTAGGAGTAGACTCATTTATTTATAGGCATCTTCGTACTACCCATGTGCTAAGCAAGACTAACCTTACTAGTTAACACAATGCTTCTAAAAAATATGTACTATTTTATATCAACCACTATATGCAAATGCAAACACAATATATACACACAAACACATTATAATAGTAATATATAACATATGATGATGCATGGGCATGACACATAAGTGTGGACATAATAATTATGGTTAAATGTGTAAATGAGTTGAGTTGCTCGTGACACAATAAAAGTTCATTCAATTTGGTATATTGAAACTTGTTTAATAAATGAGTCAAACTCAAAATATATAAAACTTGGTTCATAAAGCCCGTAAATAAGCTCGAATAAAAGTTCGCGAGTCAATTTGTAATTTTAATGTTTAATAATTTAATTTTAGATATACAATATATAAATTTTTATTATAAAAAATATTTTAAAAATATATTATTAGACAAAATCATAATTTTTATAAAATATATTATAATTTATAGTAAATAATTTATTTTTAATTTTTAAAATATAATTTTAATTTGTCATTTGTATTTTTTAAAATTCCTTTAAGCTCGTTTAGACTCTTTTAAAGTCGCGAACAATTCTTGACCACCAAGAGGTATATTAAGTTCGATTTAAGCTCAACTCGATTATAAATGAATTAAGTTTAAACTAGTTAAAGCTTAGCTCGGCCCGGCTTGATTACACCCCTAATCATGGTAAAAACATAAATACATAAACATGGCATTTGCAAATTACACAATGGTGCATGGATCATGGTATATTTTTTTTTGTACATGACATGATATTCAAAATGACATATAATCATGGCACAATATGGCAAAATTATAATACCTATGTCATGAGAAAATCTAATCATGCCATCCTAATTGCATCATGTCAAAAAGAAAATAAATTAAGCAAAATGTAAGTAATAAATGAAATGAAAAGAATGAAGGTTTAGAAAGGCAAACACTCGAATAGCCTCATCTTCTTTCATCTTGTCCTACATATCGAGATTTAGGTATTTGGAATAGATAAATATTTAAAAAGATAAGAGAAAGATAAATAAAGATAAAAATTGCTTCAAAGGTAAGAAAAGATGAAAAAGTACATAAAAATTATAAAGATGTGAAATGATATTGTAATAACCCTAGTTTTTAAATTATTTTAATATATAATAAGATATGCAACGTTAATAAATTTAAAAGTTAAATTTAATTATTTTACTATTTTGTGATTAATAATTATTAGTTTACGTTTAATTATATTTTCTACGTAAATATTTTATTTTGAAACTTATTACTTTAAATATTTAATTTGCACCATTATTACATTATTTAATGAGTATTGTTTATATTATTGATATTATTATTATTATTTATTGTTAAATGTTATTTTATGTATATTATTATTAATTTATTATAATGTATGTGTGTGTGTGTGATTATATATGTGTATATATGTGTGTGTGTGTGTGTGTGTAAGTGTAAGATATTTATTTATTGTGTGGTGGAGATTTCTTTGAATAAAATTATATTATATAGTATTATAATATATAGTTTCATCATAAAGTATAAGATATATATACAAACATATAAACACTTACTTAAAAAACACAACTTCTTCTTCTTCCTGGCGCACATCCAAGCAACTACCATCACTGTGCCTCTCGATCCTTCACCAGACCGCCACCCTTCACCACCATCTTCTGCTCCATCTTCCCCGACGCCATCCGGCAAGGAAGCAGATTGCCGAAACGCCTGGAATCGATTGTGGCAGCAAGTTGAGTTTTCCGACCAACCTTCCTCTTCTGGCCACCATTTCTCACGCTTCCGATGTCTTTAGACTCCTTGAGCACCGGTGAGCATGAATCTAACCTTTGTTTTAGCTCTAATTCATCCATTTTTGAATTTTTCTTGATTTTTAGTTTTGAGTTTTAGGGTTTTACAATTTTTTTTAGGTTGATCTTGAATGATTTGGTTAATCCACCTTAACAAAAGTTGTTCCTGAAAGCTTAATCTACCTCTACATATTTTTATTTTGATTTTTAGAATTTATTTGGATTTTTGTTAATTTTTTATTATTTTAATATTATTTAATTAATTTTCGTAAATAAATTATTTAAATTATGAATTTGGTATATTTGGTGTTATTATAAATTGTTATTAATTTTAATGTTGAGATAATAATTTTTGTGATTTTTATGTAATTTTTATAAATATTTTTATATTATGTCAATATTAGAAAATTAGGTTAAAGTTTATTTTTTGTTGAAATTAGTGTTTAATTATATGTTTTAGATAATATTAAAGTAATATTTGTTGATAAAATAATTTTTATGCATTTATATAATTTTTATGGTATATTAGATATACTACGTGTATTTTGTATTATAGGGTTAATTATATAATTTTATGTTAATTATAGTTAAATAATATGTTTTAATTGGTTTTGGAATTATTTAAGATATTAAAATGATTTTTTTACAAATTATTTACTATTTTTAACTAATTAATATCAATTTTCAAAAATTATTTTCAAATAATATATTATATATTATTTTGGTAATAAAATGGGTTTTTATAACTTTTTGTTATATATTTGGGTTAATTAAGTTATTTGGATTTATAAAATGAATTATTATCATTTTATGTGTAATTATTGGAAAATTGGATTTTTAATAATATTATATTATTATTTAGGATTTTTAATTAATTATTGTGAAATAAGTATTTTTGGTGTTTTAGTATTTAAATAAATTATATTTTGATATTTTAAGGATAATTGTGGAATTTATTGATTTTTAATATATTTATTATTTTATTTATATTTACGATGGATTTGTGAATCTCGGTTGGGGAATTGTACAGTTCGGGGTCCTAATCGAAGGTTGTGTGAATTTCGATTTTAGAAGTGTGTTTTCTTGCAGGACCAACTCTACTTTTTAGTAGAGAGATGTCCATTTTATAGAGGAGGTTCTGCCGAATTTTTGGTAGAATTCTCGTAAAATGTGACGTCAAATCGATCCTGAATTTTATATTTCTGTCTGATTTTCGTACTCTTAGATCGAGTCTCTTTAGAATATGTTGACCATTTGCATGATCAAACTCCAAATTTTGGACTTTGACAAACAATTTTTATAATAATAATTTCAATTAAATGTGTAGGGAATTATATACCAAACATATACACTTTTAGATAAAATAATGACTTTTCGAGCAAATTGAACCTCTGAGATTTAAGAAGGCTTTTGACATCTTTAGAGCTCTTAAATAAGAAAATGAGCTTCTTCACATTTGAAGTATATATCTTGAGCTTTCTGAATTGGGCTTATTTGTCAAAATCCAAGTTCATTTGGTTATGCAAATTTTGAGTCGAAATCCACGTATACGTCTGTCATCTCAGACTACATATCTCTTAGTATTTTGGACATATATTGTGCTAAAGAAGTCCAATTAAGGTGATTCAAAATAATATGAAAATATAATTAAAATATCTACAGCTTTCATGAAGAAATTATGGGCAAATTCAAATGTATTCAGGAGAAAATCAAGGCTTTAATTTCGGTATAACTGTCTGACCGTAGTCTGCATTATAGATTGCACAAACCTTAGTATTTTGGACATATTTTGAGATAAAGAAGTCCAATTTATTTGATTAAAATTTATATGGAAATATAATTCAAATATCTACAGCTTGTATAAAGAAAGTGTGGGCAAATTAAAACGTCTTAAGGAGCCAATAACGATTTCAATCCATTACTAGCTGTTTGACAACATCACTCTTAATGATTCAAAATATAGACATTGGACACATCATTTGCACCTCCAACAGCTATATTTTTTTTTAGTATAAATACCTCTAGAGCTGAATGTAAGTTAAGCAATTTGTTTATCATTCATTATTTCTTAAGCATTCATTAAGTTCTCAAATTCTCTTAAACAATTCTTTGTTTGTATAACTCTTGTGAGAGTTAGGTGTGTATTAGAAATAGAATTTCTCTTTATCTTAAATCTTAGGTTAGATTAGAAGGGAAGTGAGATTTATTTCTAAAGGAATTGATTTAAGTGTTGTCCATTGAAACACTTAGGTTTTGGTTTTTTGAGTGAGCCTTGAAAACTCATGCTGTAAGGTTATAAGAGTGAGTCATAAAACTCTTGTATAATCTCAATCTTGTGAATAAGATTGTGGGTGATTGAAAATCCTAACTTGGGGATAAGTTAGGTGGAGACGTAGGATTGTTGTTGAATCCAAACTCCTTAAATCTTTGTGTTCTTCATTCATCCTTCTCAACTTCTATTTAATTCTTGCAAAGAATTCTTTTTAATTTCTCATTTTTATTTGATAGTCCTATTCACCCCCTCTAGGATTCTTTTCAAAATATAAGTTAGATTGATTCTGATTATTATCGTTATTTTATTTTTTTTAGTTGCATCGAGACCGAGGCCTAGTGGACTGGGCCAGTCAAGCGAATCTCAAGTAGCATAACATTGTGAGTTATTATATTATATATATATGCCTTGCATTAGAACGTATGATTTTAGGGTTTTTCATTTTAATATGTGTTTTAAATGATTTAATTCATCAAATAATTTAGTATACTTTTGGTTTATTTCTAGTATATTTTTTATATATGCATGTTGTATACTTTTAGTATATTTTTATTATATCCCTATACATTAAATGCTGCTTTATTTTAAGTGATGCATTTTATTATCTTTAATATATGCATGATTTTATCTAAAGGATTTCGATAAAACGTGCTACCTAGTAAGCAGCACTAGGACCGAGTACGTACCGGTGCGATAGATTTTAGGGTTGATATACTAACTTATTTGACATGTCATTTGACTGATTATCTTTTGATATTGATGTGATTGAGGAGTGTGATTACGAGAGCTCGGTTAACCTAGTGTCTTAAGGCCAATCACACTAATAGTTAGATTGCTGGAGCTCAGTTGACTTAGTATCTCGAGGCCAGTTTACCATCCAAAATAGAATAAGTGATCCATTTGGAATTAAGTGAGCCTGTATGGCTAGATGTATATTTGATTAAGGTTTACGTTCTAATTAGGGTTCTATTGATCCTTCACAAATAATTAAATGATTTTCTGCATGTATGTATAAGTGATTTCTGCATTTGTGTGACTATGCCTGTATATATATTTATTATATATACTGTTGACTATTTGCATTTGATATTAGGATGCATGTATATATACTATAATAATTCACTCAGTGAGGTCTAACTCCCCTCAATTGATGTTTTTACAGGAGTCTTCTTCCTCAGACCTCAGTAGTAGGCTAATTTATCGGACTTTTTTTGCCCCGGCTTGTTTATATAAACTACTTACTTGATCTTTATTGTACTCTAAAAAACTGCAGTAGTTATATTTTGTATCGATAGTGGTTGTATTTGTACATTAGTTGCATGAATCTTGTATCAGAGGTCTATCTCTGAATATTATATTAAATTTTTTACTATGATATGACAGAAGGATTTTTTTTTTTTTACATATAATGATTGAAGATTTTAATTCTATCATATTTATATTTATTTATTTATTTTTATTGCATGTTTTATTCTTTTAAGGCTTGCTACGGGTTCTGGATTTGAAAAAATTTTCGTTTCCTAGCGCCGCTCATAGCCCCTAGTCTGGGTCATAATAGAAACCAAAGTATTTGTAATGATCAATAAAAAGATGAAATAAAACAAGAATATTTGAAAATAATAGGTAAAATAGTTAAATAGAAGAAAAGTATGCTATAATTTCATAAAGATTTGGTTTATCTTTATTTTTCATTGTTTTTGTTTGTGATTCTTAATTCCTTTAAAGGATTTTTTTTATTCCTTTATGTTCTTTTCTCTTTATACCTCTCTCTTTTCTTTTTATCTTTAACAAAAGGGTGAGAAGAAATTATGTGATAATTGTGCTTATTGTTTGTGTTTGTAATATGCTAAGTGCCACATAATCATGTATAATTAGCTAGCTAAACTCTATATGATCATATGAGATTGTACTATATGTACTATTTTTGTGATGTATTATATGCATATATAATGATGAACTATCAAAGAAAAATTATTCCAGAAAGACATTATAAGCACTATCTCATTTGGATTCAAGATAAGGACCAAATTGCACATTTTTGACAATTTTGAAACCTGTCCTAAGCTCAATCCCGATCGGGACCAAGATCGGGATTGAATAGTTAAATTCTGCATCAAACTGCATTTTAGGACAGTAATGATCTCGATCTATGTCCCGATCGGGACATTGCTCAGGACTTGGCAATCCTGATTGAGACATAGGGTCATGACCGAGACCTAACTCTGTAAAACTTTGATTTTCAGGCAAAACTAATCCTAAGCCATGTCCCGACCAGGACCATGCTGGGGACTAGAGAAATTCAAACCTAAAATGGCTACAAACGACTACTTTTGAAGCGTCCCGACTGGGACCTGACAAATTACAGCTTAAAAGTCTAAATTACATTCAAATGGACTTTGATTTTGTTGGGAACAAAATTATGGCTTCCAAAAACTATAATTGAATTGCTCAAGTATAAATATAACCTTTGAATATTATTTTGAGGTTAAGAAACTTGTTTACTCATTATATACTTTCAAGTATTCAAATAAGCTCTCAAAAATTTTTCAAAATACATTTTATTTTTATATAACTCTTATGAGAGTTGGTGAGTGTTAGAATAGAAATTCTTATTATTTTATTTTCTGGGGTTAAAAAAACAAAAAGTGGGAGTCTATTCTAAAGGAATTGATTTAAGTGTTTAACCATTAAAACACTTGGGAATTTGCTTTTAGTGTGAGCCTTGAAAATACTTGTGAATTAGTTTCTGAGTGAGTCTTAAAAACTCAAGTTGTAAGGTTTGAGTTGAGCCTAAAACTCAAGTTGTAAAAACCAATCTAGGGAAATAGATTGTAGTGATTCACAATCCTAACTTGGGGATAAGTTAGGTAGAGATGTAGGATTGTTGAGAATTCGAACTCATTAAATTCTTGTGTTCATCGTTCTTTCTTCTCAAGATTTCTTTTAATTCTCATTTAAATCTTTTTAATTTCTTATTATTATTCAATAGTCTTATTCACCCCCTCTAAGACTCATATATATATATATACAATATATTATTTCAAAAAAAAATTAATAATTTTGAATAATTTTGTACATATAAATAATTTTTAATATTTGAAATAAAATTATTTATAAGCAAATTAATATGCCAATACAAATATTATAATACTTCAGAAATTTTGACACATAATGTTAAACTATTTTGATGTTTTATATATTAATATACAAAATAATGATAAAAGTAAATAAATAAATTTCAATATTTCAAAATTATTAAGACATTATTGGCGAACAAATAAATTTATCTAGTAATATAATCATATATTAAAAATAAATTTAAGCCTTAAATATAATTTTAAAAATCAATTTATATTTTTTATTAAATATTTTTACCAATATATGGACGAGTTTGTTATCTAAATTAACTATTAGGGATCTTATTGTAATTTTCATGATGGTATTTGCTTACCTATTAAACAATAAGGGTGTAAATAAAAATTTTAAGGTCAATTTGACCTTTATTGCAAAGTACAAAGGGTAAAGTGACAAGAAAGGTCAAAAAAAAAAAAGAAGTGGCGGGCAATTTGAACCTTTCAAAAAAAGCTTGAGGAACAAATCGAACTTTATTCCTTTGGAAGTCATAAGCCAAATGTGACTTTTATGTATTAACATCTAAAAATATTTCAAGGATGACAGCTTAATATGGTCTTTCATCTAGTTCTATGCATCAGAGGATATGATAAAACTATCAGATATGAACTCTAATAATTGTCAATCTTCCAAGTTACAAGCTTGAGACCTCCAGGTGAAATTGGAACCAAAAACCATGGCTGGCTTCTCGTACAGAGCAGCATGCATAACTCTTACGTTACAGTAGGCATACACATGGAAGTCAGGAAGTGTCCTTAGCACAATAAATTACATCACAGCCACGGAGGAAATACAAAGATCATCACATCCAATTCATGTTATATGCTTACCAGCAAGCATGTCATCATGACTTCCCCAATTCCCATAAGACTTGCTCGTCAATCTTGCTCAGCTTCTCATCATCAAGACGCTTCCAGGTCCTAATCCTCTCCACTCCCGTCCACGAGTTATCAACCTTCCCAAGTTCTGCTACTATCACCCTCGCTCTCCTTGACCACCCAACTTTTCCATAAGCATGGTACCCAAAGCCTCCACCATAACAAAACCATATACCATCTAACTTTCCACAAAAGTCATTCTTGTGATCATGTCCAAAAAACACAGCTTTCACATCTCCCATTGATACAAAGGTCTGTAGGACTCTCGAGTTCACAGATGAACAGGCCACACCTTCCTGAAAATGCCCTATGATCTTTTGATAGTATAACTGTGGAATTTCTGGAATTGGGATGTGAAAGAAAGCTAATGATGGAGGTTCAGCTGGTAGAAAATTCTCTGCCAAGTGACTCGTATCCTGCTTTTGCCCCTGTTAGTTCGTGACCTGCAACATGTTAATAAAATCTAAATCTGGAAGACCTCCCTTGTGGGATCTGGAAAAACATTCAAGTTCACAAGAAAGACTATGAAGACTACGACTGAGTAATCAACTAAGTCAATAGCATCTGTTATTTAAAAAGAATGTAAAGAACTTTAGCATCAGAATATATGCATTGTGGCCCTATGGAAGGGAGACACCATTTCATTGGTCATGTTCAATTATGCCAAGCCAGAAAAAAACAACTGAATATGGTATGAGGTAACTTTTACAAGATAACAACTTTGCCTTTTCATTATACTACCAAATTAGTGATTGTATGATAAAGTCCTTAATGGTTTTTTTGAAATGAAGTGACCAGGTTAAGTAAGCATGAGCAACTGTCAACTATATAGCTCGCATAAATAAAACGTGCATCATTTTTCTAGGACTGTCTTAGAAACTTTTTATAATCATAGTTTTTTCTTCATTTTCACATTAATTGGCAATATTAGCAGTTGAATATTAAACAAGAGAGATGCAAGCACAAAAAACAAAAGGTGCAACACTAAAAACAATGAGTTAAACATATATAAATCACGATTTAGTTTTGTTTCATCAGAATCTTTTGATTTGTCATACCTGACGATATTCTCTGGAAATGCCTCGTAGCCAACAAAGTTGAGATTCCTTAATCCATCCATAAGTCTTAATTCCTTGAACAACTTCCCTGCTTCCACTGTCAAGAAAGAAAAGATTAAGGACACTGTGATTTGCAAAGACAGAGCCAGGAGCACCATAAACCCTGATATCATAATTCCCAAAGCCATCAATGTTTGTTATCATGCTTCCTTTGCCAGAATCAGATGGATTGACTTGTGAGACTGAATAATCCATTAAAGAGATGAAAGTCATCAATTCTTCATGAGTCATTGTAGATTCATGGTCATGGTTTCCTAAGACTGCTGCCCATGGAAGTTGAGACTCCATGGCTGGGCCAAATGCACGAAGTAGGGACTCAGCAGCATCAGGAGTGCTTGTCCCAAAAATGTTATCTCCTAGTTGCAGATAATTAATGAAAATCAGTAATTTGGACATGAAAGGGTATGATAATGAAATGGAGGAATGAATAATTCTTAAATTATATTAACTTCATGCTAAATCAAAAAAAGAAATCTGTGCAGGGACAGAACTCATCCCTTTATTTTCCCATATTCAAGTATCAATATCCTAAACCATTGAGAGGTTATAAATGAAGCATCCAATCTGTATGACAATAACACAGGAAAATTGCCATCCTAACTGAGGAAGAAAGCATCATATTTCATATTATATTTCTCAGCCTTCAAAACTCTGCGACTGTGTTGTACACAAATAAAGCAGGCATTACACAACTGGCTCAATCCCAGCAATGAAGTGAGACTGTTGATTCTTAGCAACACAATACACTAGCCACGTGCCTAAGTTTTGAACATGACAGCCCAGCTTATCACACAAAAGTCGGAATAAGAAACATATAAAAAAGCTAAAATTTCTTTACAGGTTTTACTATAATCAATCATGCCCATTAGCGGAAGCACTCAAAATGCAGGATTTAACAGATGAGATAATGAAGAAATGAAATACGAACTAACTTAGTTAGATAATAGCATTCTTTAATGAAGAATAGAGGGATACGGCATCTTTAACAATTGAGAGTCAAACCTCTTTCATTCCATTTCTTCCAACCCCAAAACAATTAAGTACATAAGTGCTGGTAAGATCAAACGGAGCTACGATTATGTTTACTTTTATTGCCCAATTGAGTAGACCAGCTGGCTCCTGGCTGTGGCATCTTCAGGGTTTTTTTTCTAAATTTTTGAATTGCACACTTAACTTTAAATTTTATCAAGAGTCCTTGTCGATAGAGAGTGTTGTAAAAGTCTTATATATCTAAGGTTTAGGCCAAAATGAATTATAGTCCGAACGCAGATATTTAAGCTTGCTTAGAGGAAACGAACTAGAGCTAACTATAATGTATGGCAATGCAGTATTGCATAATAATAAATAAATTCAAAATATCATAAATTGGAACGAAATCAGAATGAAAACAGCGAGATCATCCCTGTAGGAATCGCAGAATTTATAATTGTAATGAAATTATCAAAGATTTGTATAGCTTAGATTGTTTGATTCAATACCCATGATTACACATTTATGAAATGAATAGAGAAATGAAGGATACCTGTAAAAGCAATGAAATCAGGTTTCTCAGACCGAATCATTCGCTGAAGAAAGCGAGTAGTGTTTAGATCAGAGCAGAAATGGAACTGAGAAGGCAACACATCTCTGCACCTAGTCACACTCCCCGTCCCGAAATGCATATCAGCCACCTGAAGGATTTTGAAGGTGCCATCGTCACGGAAGCGGAGAGGGGAATCAGAGGATCTCTTGCCACGAGGTTTGTGGTGTCCTATTATCAATTTCACCGCCACTTGGGTGTGGAAAGTGAAGAGAACGAAGAGGATTATGGCTACATAGAGGAGAGAGCATCCCTTTTTTGCTTTAAGAGAATCCATTTTCATAAAATTACTCTGAATCACCGGATTGGGCACACACCAGCTGCATCCGACAATTCTTGCTTCTTTTTTGTTTTTTCTACATAATAATTATCTCAAGACTCTCACTTTACATAGCGTTTTATTTTGGTCCACGGTGGGGTGTAATCCAATCGAGTCCGATTGATAAACTTTTAAATTGGAACTCAATTAGATTCTTAAACTGGATGATCGAAGTTGATTCGAATTTAATTTATTATTTTTTTTAAAAGAGAAATTTACATTCAACTCAATTGAATAATTTATATATTCAAATTCCACTCAATTAATTATTTAACATTTTAAAATTATATATATATAAACTTAATTTAATTCAAATTTGACCTAATTGGATAAAAATATTTTTTAATTATAAAAAAATAAAAAAATAAATATAAAAAATTTAACTACACTTAATTAAATTTAAGAAATTATCGAGTTAAATATTAAAAAACTAAAACTTGACTCAGACAATAATCTAGCCAATTTTTTTTTTTTTTGTTTTTTTCCAAATTGACACCGAATATCTCCCTAGTGGGCTTGACTCGTTATGTCTCTAGGTCCAAAACAATATTAATGGTTTGATTGATGTTCGAAGTCAACATTACATTTTTAAGTTGTTTTTTCCAATAAAAAATTTCTTTAACAATTGAATTATATTTTATTTTCAAAATGTTTATAATCAAATTATATAAGTTGAAAGAAAATTTCAATTTTATCAATCTATTAATGAAAAATTATTTAACTACTAAATAAAATCAGAGAAAAAATTTTCTATAATATATATCACTTAAGTATAAAAAGTTTCATCAATAACGATAACGTGAATGCAATGATGCCTTCCTTGTATACTTGCTTGGAGCATCATGAAAACATACAAAAATGTGTTGTCTTGACTAGTTTTCAGTTCCACAATCGAACATGGGTCAGTTTCTTGTATTATATACAAAATAAATAAATAAATAAACTTGGTAAGAAAGCATAAGATTTTTCAAGGTTTTCTCAAATACTTTATAGAGCAACTTCCTTAGATCTGTATGCTTTCATATATTTTATTGTTATGTTGAAGTTCATCTTCATGCCTCTTATTACATCAACTGGCATGTATGATTTTTGTGCTTGTATATTTAGATTTGATATGTTCAACTACAAGTTGTGTTGTTATTTGATGATGACTTCCATATTTGACTTTCAGGCTGCATGTGTGTGTATTTATAAATTTTTGAATTTTGAAGATATTTGTGTTTTGATACCCTGAAGCTTTCAAACTTTGTTTGCAATTATCATCCAAGCATTGTAAGTTGTATCTAATTGAACAAGATCTAATCACATTAAACTAAAAGTTGTTTGATATTGCTTATGAAGTTAGGAATGACTTTAATGTTTTTTGGTCTTTATATAATTGGCCAGCTTTGACTTCTTTTGAAGTTGTGTCGTTTGTTACAATTGGTTGAGAAAGAGGACTTTGTACTTCTTCTTCCTTTGAGTTGTTCTCTTCAATAGTGCCTTTTCCTAGTTTTGCATATTCAACAATATTTGAAGTTGTATTTGTTGTTTTTGTATTTGTTGATTGATTTTCTGATGTTGTCATTATTGTTGGTGGAGCTTGAAAAATGTTGTTATGCTTTTCTTCTTGTTGCAAAATACAATGCACAGTGGGTATTTTGTGCAATCAGATTCTGTGTTCTTCTCCTGGATGTAAAAGAGTAGAGTTGAATCATCTTCAATTTGTAGTGTTGGATACTGCTCTTTTAAAATATCAAGCTCATTTTGTTCTGTTTCCAATTTAAAACAATATGAAATTTATTTGATCAGTTTTTCATAGCTGCAGTCCTTTCGAATTTGTATGTCAATTACTTTGAAATTTAATTACACGAAATCATCAATCCATTCTTTGTTGTAATGAAAAAAAACTAGATTTTTTTTTCATTCTTGCAAGTATATGTTATATCATAAACGAAAAATATACAAAAAGTATACTAAATTGAAAATAAAATATACAAAAATTCTTGGTATTCTATCAACTGTGTGCATGTGTATAGGATGTGTCAACGGAAAAAATACTAAAAGTATACTAAATTGTAAATAACATATACATAATTTCTAGGTATTTCATAGACTGTGTGCATGTGTATGTTTTTATTTCAAAAATCAGATTCTGATAAGATTTTTCTTATTATATAATATATTTTGAAAATAGGAGAGTTTGGAAACTTTTTTTTTTTGATAAAATATGTTGTTAATGAAATGATTTACAATTTGTTTTTCCCTATACATTTGAATTTTTTTAAGTTAATCATGAATGAATCTCAAAATTTTAGAAGTTGAATAATGTATGTGTGAATCTTTGATTCTTATTGCTCGTTGGTAATTTTATTTTATTTTTTGTTGTTGTTTTAATGTTGAGTGAATGAAATTCAAATATCTATATTGAATCGAATTCAATGGTATTTTATTTTTGATTTTCAAAGAGTTTTATTGTTGTTTCGTTTTGATTTGATTGTCGAAGAATTTTGATTGAAATTTCATTTTTGGAATCAAGAATGTGAATCAGAAAAGAGTATGATGAGTTAAGATGAGAGCTTGAGCTTAGAGGCATTAGAAGTTAGGTTGCGCAGCTGTGGGAAGAAATATCAAGTAGTTGATGGAAGAAGAAATTGCACAGCTGAAGGAAGGAGAAAGGCGCAACTGAGGGAATAGGGCATGCTTATAATTACTTTTGAAAATAAGGGGACGCTTGTAATTGTTTGAAAAAGTGGGATATTAAATATTATTGGCTTCTGTTTTTGTAAGGAATCCTGTGTATCAGTGATTAATGTTAAAAGCATTTTGTTGAAACAAGGAAAGCAAAACACATCCTACTATAAAAATTAGCAGTTACACAAAGGACATTGTGGTGGATTTTACAGAAGGAAAAAAAAAAAAAAGTCAGTCCACGAAAGAAACTTGGATTTTCTTTGGAAGACATGTACCCATAAACCCATCCTCCAAAACATTATCATTTCGACCTTTAAAACAAAGTCTAATCTCCATACCCTCTTTCCCTCCAATTTTGACTGTTTTCAATGTTGTTTGCAAGATGTCTTTTAGCCATCTTTCAAGAACACTATTAACAATGTAACTAATTTCATTTATCATCTCCTCTAGTACCCTCTCTTCAATGGTAAAAACCATTGCATTTTGAGCCCCAAAAACCTCTTCCAAACACATCTTCACCTTGGTTGAGAATGCCTCTATCATCTCCCTGTGCTGAACATGATCTCGATCCAAAACAAAACGGTCCTTGATCAAATCAATAAACCCAGATGGGGCAACAGAATCAGAAGTGGTCTCGCGGGTCAAATCGCTTGAAACTGGGCTGAATTCCATTGGTTTTTCTTCACTTTCATCTTCTTCATTGGCCTTGATGTTGAGATCAAGAGCGCTGAAACTCGATTGCCTGGAGAAGCAATCTTTCTTTCTGTTTTCCTTCTCAACATTTTCTTTTTCATTGATTCTTGGAGTTTTGATCTTGCTTGAATTGTCCCACTGAGCTGCTTTTCTCTTGCGGTCAATGTCTCGTGTCCCAAAACTATCAAGTTTTGTTTCCTTCACTTCTAGGGTCATCCTGATAATAGATTTTTGATCCATGTTCCAATCGTCATATCCCATGAAATCACTTCCCCTTGTCAAAATGAATATTGCCTGTTCAATGTTTCCTGTTTCTCCAAGTTTTCCACTTTCAAACCCATCAGCTAAGAAGTTCAAAAAGTGTGTATCAGCAAAATCAATATCTTCCACCAAAGCAACAAGCCTTTCTTGGTTTTCTAAGGCTCTTGTGATTGTTTCAGAATGTGGAACTGCCTCACTATTTCTTTTCCTCATGTTCTTGTAAAATAGCAACTCAGCTGACCCCAAAAAAGACTCTGCAATTGCCAGGGCTAATCTTCTTTTTCCCACTATGTCATTCCCTTGGATCAGTAGCCAAGTCCCTTTTCTAGTTGACTTAGATTCGATCAAAGCTTCGGCTATTGAAAGAACGATTTCAGATTGCCAAGGAGCATTCTCTTGCAATGACTTGCACAAATCATTCTTCCTTCTCTCCTGTTCCTCTATGCCAGAGAAGAAATAATTTCCAAGACCAAGAGTGATTTTCATTTCCTTGCCTTGAGTATTCTTGAGAGAATCCAAGTTGATTTCAACTGTTTGCTGCTTTTGGGTTTCATCTCCGAAATTGAAATCAATTTTGCATGACTGTTGACGTCTAAACTTAGGGACAAAATTACAGGTGTGACCAGGCTTCAAAGCAGAATCTGCGAAACATATGGAATTTGAATCTTGGAAGTTGTTTTGGGTTGGCCACCAAGGGTATGATGAAGCATATGAATAACTCTTCCCAATTAAGCCTTGATTGTTGCTGTTGTAGAAAGGGGCAACCGAATTATTTTGAGTATTCCTTCCTTGGTGGTGTAGGCCCTGGCATAATCCATTCCATTTTCTTCTCAGATCAACCAATTCATCCTGACAAAATAAATTAATAGGTAAGATAAAGATGTATACGGGGTATAAGACTCCTCTTTTCCCAAGACTGGAGAAGCATTCTCCCAGCATTTTATGTGCAGAGAGGTTAATTACCTTTGGATTGGTGGTGGTGGTGGTTGCTTGTAGATGAAGCCAAGGGAGCAAATTTTTCAGCTGACCTGATTTGAAGAATTGGACTTCTTTTTCATAACTAGAGGTGCATTCTGGACAGCAAATTAGCTTTTCTTCTTCATCTCTGCCATTACTAATGAAGGGTTTTGTTTCCTGTACTTGAGATTGGTTCTCTGCTGAGGTTATCCTCGAATCGTTGAGACTGCAACAAGTTGATATTGGTATAAACTAGCAGACTTCATATAGAAAGATGTGGGTAATCAAACTTTATACACTTTCCATATTGTTTTTTTTTTTTTTGAAAATTAATAGGATATTAAAAAAGGCGAGGCTGAGCCAAGAACAAGAAGAGAGCATTACATAAAACTAAAGCACTTTGTATAATCATGTAGGGTGTGTAAGTATTTTTAAGATTATAATAAGGATTATGATATGTTACACGGACCTTGACACCGCTAAAAGAACAAAAAAATATAATTCCTTTTTTATCCCAAATATAGGAAGAGTATTCATATAAGAAGAGGTTATTTTAAATTGAGAAATATTTATGGAGCGAAGTCAGCCGTTTAAAATAATAGAGAGGAGGGAGGTTTTATTGAAAAGCTAATAAAAAAATTACCCTCCATATGAGCAAATAGTAATTTTATAAAAAAAAATATAATAAACCCGCCATGTACTATTATTAATAAGGTTTAACATTGTGAAAAATTTCAGGCAATCAGTGCAGTATTAATAGAAAGGACAATTGTAGGTGTAGTACGACCGAATAATTTGCGGTCCCCTACAATATAAAAAAATTATTGTTATATTTTTGTCCTTCAATTTTTTTTATAGCTTGTAAAATAGAAGAGGCAAACACCAAACATTTTTCTAATAAAATAAAAAAAGTCCCCCAAACATTTTTTATTTATACCAAATTATAATATTTCAATACAATTTTTAATTTTATTAATCAAATATTAAATATTTTAATTATATATAAAAAATTCAATGAAAAGTCTAACTCGTCCGAATTAGATAGTAAAATATTTTATTATAGTATTTAATAAAGAGTAAAATTTAATTCCTAACTTTTTTAATATCATATTGCTGTTAAAAAAATTATATAGATTGTACTACATCAAATATAGGCACATATTATGTCACATGCAAAACTAATATTGTAAACAGGACAAGGAAAATGGCAAACAGGATAAAATAATTAGTAGATAAATAATGAAAATAGAGACTGCCAAAATAAATACCATAGCAAAAGGTCAAAAAAAAAAAAAGGGAAAAAAGTTGGATTAGAAAATGGAAGCACCCTTTGTCAAGCTTCAGCAAAGCTTTTCTTAAAAGTAAATGGTTCATCACTAGAGAAAATTAAAACCAGTTTTTATTTTTAAGGAAAACAATAATAATAAAATAAAGCCTAGAAAACCTTCATTCCATTATTCTTTTCCCTCTTTAAGTTATTTGTTTATTTATTATTGTTTTTTTAACTATTTTGTTATTTATTTAGTTGCAACATCCTTGAGCCCTGACAAAACAGAGCAAAAGCATAAGGACAGTGATTTATTCTGTCTCACCAAACCATGCCTTTTTTTCTTACAGTTGTTTTGGCCTCATTCAGACCATAAAGACACACGCATACATAACACCAAAGTACAAAGCAAAATAAAGCTTCAATAAATGACCATCAATGGAGAATCCATGTGTCTATCAATCTGCAGTCTGTACGAATGACAACATATACAGATATGGGGGAAAAAAAAAATTCCCTTTGGTTAGCTGTGGTTAAGGGCGTGTGTATAAGCATGTTCACGAGTTTAATTCAGTCAATAATTGTTTGAACGATAAGTTAGTAATTGTTTGAATGATAATATGTGAGTAGTAAGATTTATTGTTAAAAAAAAACACGTGTCCATTTAGGTGCGATTGTCGCGGTGTGGGTGGCTTAAAATGAGTTGGTCCTTTTGAGATTCTACATCGTTTAATTGTGGTTAATAGTGGATGTGTATATAAGCATATTCGCATGTCTCACTCAATCAGCAATTGCCTAAACGATCATAGGTGAACAGAAAGTCTTTTTATTTTATTTATTTATTTTGTAAAAAAAGCAAAGGTAAAGATAAAGATAAAGATAAAGATAAAGAGGGAAAGAGTTAATCAATAACCTGGAACCATGGCGATGGAGGCCCAAACCAAGTCCACCTGAAGGAACTGAGACAGCTTGAAGAGCCCATTGAACCTCAAGAGGAGGTTGTCTCATCTGGCACCTCATGTAAGTCTGATAACTTGCAGTTGCCATTAACCATACCCTTGTGTTTGAGCAGCTATAATCAGATAGTAATCTTCCTATTTCTGCCACCAGATGATCCACCGGACTATATTCTCCATCACCAACACTCTCTTCAACTGTCCATTTAAGGTCTCCCGTGTATATAATGGCCCCACCGTTTCCAATAGAATCCACTTTCCTTCTAAGCTGTGTGATATTCATTTCCACATCTTCTTTCTTCATGAACCTCAAAGAAACCGGTGCAAACTGAAACTTGACAAACTGGATTTCTGTCAGATCTGTTGGAACCTCTCCTTTCTCTACTCTTAGCATCATCTCTCCAACAAGACCTTCAGTTATGGACACGCAGTCACCCACTATCACTGTGTTCTTTCTCTTCTTTCTCAAGAAGACTTCAAAAACCAACTTGATATCTTCCTTTACAGAGACTGATGAATCTGTGAAATAGTTGGTTGAAAGCTTCTTTTGTGGTGAGAAAAGAAGTGGGTTTTTCTCGGAAGCGTAGGTCAAGAAATGGGTTTGCCAAAAAGTAGTAGGGTTGATGATCTCTCTATGATGAGTGTCACCAGGAGAAGGAGAAGAAGGTGAAGAGAAAACCCCACCAGAAGTAGTGTAACACTGAAATACAGAAGAAGCTGAAGAGTCCTCTATATTGCTTTTGACAGAAGTGCTAGAGAAACCTGCTTCTCTCATAACCCTACTAACACTAGGATCATCTAAAATAGATATAATTAGCTGTTCTAACTCAACCTTGATAGTCAAGAGAGGTTGTTGCTGCTGTTGTTCTATGCAACCTCTTCTCTGATGAGCTTGTGCTCTTTTGAGTGCTGCAATCAGAGCATTCGATAAAGAAGGCTGGCCATGAAGAAGAGGAGTAGGTGTTGTTGGGAGTCTGTTAAGTGCAACGTTGAAACAAAGTTCAAGAGCTCTGCATTGAAGCAGGTGTTGATTTTGTTGAGGCTGAGATTTGAGACAGGCCCTTCTTAAAGGACTAGCTCTTGAGCTAAGCAAGGTGGCAGCCACATGAAGAGGAGTGACCTGAGCATGGCCTCTCCTCCTTGCCAAGGTTAGGGAATGCTTCAAAACTGAAGCAGCCTCTGTTGTGAGGGTCTGCTGAACTGTGCAAGCTCCTGAGCGCATTACTTGAGTAAAACCCACCCCCCACACCACCCCCCTCTTGGTACTCTTGATACTTAGCACCAAACGAACTTACTAATTTTCTTCTCTTCTTAATTACGTTTGCCCCCCTTAACACCACCCCCAACCTTTCTTTCTCTTTGCTAAGTACAAAACCACTAAGTCTACAGACTGAAACTTTGTTAACAAAAAGCTGGTTAGCTTGTTTCTTTCTTGTGACTTGTAGGAAAACAGAAACTACCCACCTGAGTTACAAGACCTTAAATGGAAAAATACTGAAAGTTTATGGAAAGACAAGTATAGGTAGAGAGGTGTTGGTAGAGTTTTAGAAGAACTAGACTAGACCACGCCACCTTCTTTATACTTGTTGTCCCTGATCTTTTTCTTTTTCTCTTTTTCTTTTCAAATTTTATATTAATTAATAAACTTTTTCTAAATCTTTTATTAATAATTTTATTTTAACTTTTTGGTTTTCACTTGCTTTACCTTTTTTTTTTTTTTTTCTAATCTTTGCTTAAGAGTTTACAGTTAGACTGCACTGCACCATCTTTTTATATCTCTCAATGTTCCTATAAAGTGTACTCTAATGAGTCACTTGATTTTTGTTTTGGGTATAATTAGGTAAAAGAAAAAGGATTTGTTTTGATAATCATGATCTTTTTTTGGGACTATCAAATTATAAAAGGAGACTGATACCATACAACAATATTCAATATAAATTTGAATGGCATGCATGATGCACTTATCTGATAAATTTTGTCCCAGGATCATCAAAAGCTGCAAAAAGGAAGATATCAATCTACCTTATGTTATTACCATCTTAATTGTTAACTTGTTTTTTTTGGGTTTATCTACTGACATAAATGGAGTAGGATATGATAATCATATTTATTCATGAAGATAACAAAAGGAAAAGAGGTCATGGTGATATGTTTTCATTTTTAGAATAATAAATTTTACTATTAAAAATTAAATTCATTGAAATAACAATACTGATAGTTTTATAATGTAAGAAATTTTTTTAGTTTATAGAACTTAACACTGTTATTATTTTATTTTTATTTGTAATTAAATAATTATTCATTATAGTATTAAAGTAAGGAATATTTTACAGTTGCTTTATTTTTTAAATATTTTATTTTTACTTTATATTTATCATTATAAAATGAAAAGTATTTTTTTATCATCTAATGAATAAATAGAGTGAAATTTATTCTGTAAAAACAAAGAAACTATACTTAAAATAATTATTATATAAACAATGATACAGGTCATAAATTGTAATATGTAAAGTATGTTATAAATGTGGTAAATAATTACGCTAGTCCTTAAAAAATAATCTATTTAATTTTTATAAAAAAATTTTTACTTCTCTTTTTTACTTCAATAAAGAAGTCCCATCTACCTTCAAGAAGAGTTACAAATGAATTTTTTCCATTTATAACTTACTGTTGGATGTCGCAATTTGCAGCATTCAACATTTTCTTTATACTTTTCTCTTTTACCCCTAATACAAAAGGTCCATCTAACTGTAGAGAAAATTACAAAAGAATTTTTTTTACTTGTAATTTATTGTTGGATGTCACAACTTGTAGCATTCAATATTTTCCTTATATATATATATATATATATATATATATAATAATAATAATAATAATAATAATAATAATAATTGTTTTAAAAAATAATTAAAAAAATGTCATAAAAAGGAAGGAAAAGGTCCACCACAATTCAAAATATTTAGTCTGAGACTGGGGGAGAGCTTCCTTCTCTTTTCCACGTCACCCCCTTTGAATGGACAGACAAAGCCAGCAGAAATTCAAGAAAAGTAGAAAAGAGAAAAAAGGTCGAAAGAAGCCAGACTGTGTCTGTGAGTGATGAGAGATAAAAAAGGATAGTGGAATTTTTTTTTCTTTTCTTTTCTTTTGCCTTTCTTTTTTCCTATCCTTTTCTCCATCTATCAGAGTTATTATTTGTTGCTTGTGAATAATTATTCTGTATAATATATATACATAAACTCTTCACGCCAATCCTCGTAGAGTGACAGCATTTTATTCCCAAAGTACCCAAAAAGCAACTATCTGTCTGCTATGCTACATAGCATTATTGGCTCTTTTTCACTCTCTCTCTCTCCTTCCTGCAAACTGCAATGACCTTTTGTCTTAATCCCTCGTCTCATTTCCAACAACCCACTTTAAAATGTTTTTGAATTACCAAATGAAGCAACTTAAACACAAATTTACTGTTCTAAACTCACAACATTAACCATCTTTTATGACACCATGCCTCGTGTACAAACAACATATATATATGCACATCGATTTATTCTTCTTCTTCTGATTCTTCTCCTCTCGTTTCTTATTAGATGCACGAAATGACCAGTCACAATATGCTGAAAGTTGCAATACATGATACAGGCATTTCATCAAAGTGCCAAAACATGCAAGCATGTTTATGAGAAAATGATAAATATATATATAGATACCTACCCTTCAACATATCTAACTCATGGTGATCCAGCACTGGTTCACGTCAGATTAAAAAGCTTTTCTCGACTGCTAAAGGGGGTTAAATTCATGTGTTTAACCCTAAGCTCATCAAAATTGTTAGAGAAACAAGACATTTGATTTTTTAAGCACTACTCACTAAGCGTGCCTCCCAATGATATGTATCACCATTGACATACAAAGGCTTCAAAGATGCATATAGATTCAATTCAAAGGGTTATTTTCGAAAGCTGTTTATTGCATTAAAAGAAGCCAAAAGAAATTTACTAAAGCCACCACCAAAGGGATTCTTTGGTTAAAGTACTTTTAAAGCAAATTCAAAAAAAAAAAAAAAAAAAAACAAAACAAAACCATCAAAATAAGATTATTTATTACCTCATCGAACAAAATTAATTAAAATTTGGTGAACTCTACATGCTAGAGATTTAGACAAAAAATTATTATTATTATGTTTTTTCTTATATTGCATGACACATGCTGAAAACTATTAATTTTATATAATAGCTTACTATTTTACTTTAATTGTATATTTGCACAGAACATGTCCTAAAAAACTGAACTGACAATGGATTTACATAACATTTCTGGAAGTAGAAAAAAGTGGTAAATAGCAAGCATTCAAACATCTCTCAAAAAAAAAAAAAAAAGCATTCAAACATGGTTTTATTAGTCAAAGTCATACATATCGTCTAGGTTGTTGTGTGTGTATATATGTGTATAGAAGATATATATATATATATATAGCTGCTTCTCATGATGATTAATGATGACCAAACGACCTTAATTCATCTGATGTTTAAATCTGCTTGCTTCTGTAAAGAAAAACGAAGACGATAAAAACCCAAGGAGCAACATTCTCTAGTATGGTGGGGTTGTTAAAGACTAGAAAAGTGATGGATGTCAAAAAATCATTTAACTCAAAAGCCTGGGCCAAAGATACTTATTTAAATTATAAAAAATATGGATTTTTGCTACAGTATATTTTTTTATCTAGACAAATAAAATTAAAATTATTATATTAATTTTTATTTGATTACAATTATTATAATATGAACTTATTATTTAATAAAAATAAATTCAGCTGTTTTAATTTTATTTGTATAAAACAAACGTGTGTAATATAATAAGTGTCAAATTATATAGACTTTCATATCATATTGAAAATCATTCAATCTTAAAATTTAAATTATTGTTGGGTAAAATTTCAAACACAATTTAATATTACTAACAATGAAATATCACATTAAAGTAAAGAATATATATATATAATTTAACATAAATTAATTAATTTTATATAAAATAAATTACAACCTCACTTAATTAATTATACAGCCACCGCCATAAATCCGGTTCAACTTTGAGACATGTACCATTTGTAAAGAAAACTCGAATACTAATTAGGATTCAACCTTCATCTGTTTTTATATCAAACAGTTTTTAGCATAAGGGGAAAAAAAGAATCAAAAGATTCTACTATGGACACCCTTTTATCTCTTTAAAAAGCTTAATGGGAACTAAAAATTTTGCTGTAAAATAAAAGGGTTAAAGAATGAGGAGGTGGGGCTCCCTTAATTGGTCTCAAAAGTACTAATGGAGCACTTCTGCTTCTTTTATGGGTTGTATGATGATAAGGATGATTGTTGGGTCATCAATTACCCTTTGAGTAATGAATATAATGAAAATTAATTGGTTCGAAAAGGGATCAGAGAGGGATGAGGGGTGCCCAAATCATTAGAACATAATATTACAAAGTGAATAAGGTTTCCTCTGATCGCAAGAAAAGTATCCCTTTATTGAGTAATTGAGATCGGTCAATTTCTTTGTGAAATGAATGTGTCTTCAATTCTTTTGGAGTCTAATGATTTGGTTTTCAATTTTCCATACAAATTTTCAACAAAGCAAGAAAAGGATAAAATCTCAAACGACTAAGTTAAAAGGGCCATCAAGGCCCACAAGTCCTGCATCATTTACCTCACACCACAAATTAATAGATTGTTCCGACTAAAGATCAACTTACCCCCTAAACTTATAGCGAAGGTACAAATAATTCAAATTTTAACTTTTTCAAGAAATTAGAACAATATTTCTTTGACCGAAAAAAAAAAGAACAATATTTCTATTTCTCATCCAATTAAGTCCAAATTCGAGATAGGTTTAGCGCGTCCTCATCACACAATAATTAATTAATAAAAAATGAAATAGGTGTATGTATATAAAAAAAAAGGTTAACATTATTCATAAAAAAAAGGTAACTAAAATGCTTTAATTCCCCCAATTTGTAGAGCCTTAAAAAATTTGTTTTACAATTGTTTTTTAAATGATCAATGTATTCATCATCTTGATACTTAGCTACATCATCTTATTGATCCCCAGGTAGATCACGTTCATTTATAGATGGTAGCCCTGAGTTTGAGTATGAAGGTTTACAATACTACAACTGTGGTGTAAAGGCATTGAGATAGTTAGCAAGTAGAAATGAATAATCGATTGGTGTTGGTGTTTAGAATAAATTGGTGTTCGTGTACTTAATCTAATTGAATAGATTGGTGTTGATGTTTAGAAAATCCTAACTTAGGTATAAGTTAGGTAGAGACATAGGATTATTAAGAATTTGAACTTGTAAATCTCCTTGTGCCCTAATATATTCTTATCTTACTTTTAATTTTCCTTTTGGCCTTCAACTCCTCTTAATTCTCATTTAAATTTTTATTAGTCCTGTTCACCCTCTTTATGGCACTTTCACTTATTTATCTATTGTGGGAGATGGATGTGTGTATATATTATTGTCATATTAAAATTAGAGTGTTTCAAAATGGGTGATAGGTATTACCTCATGATAAATTGTCAAGTAGAAATGATTTTCTGAGGCTTAAGAAACAAATTTCATAGTCTCGAAATTATCTCTTTTTTTTTTTTAAAGGTGTTCGAGTAGTGACTCTTTTACATAAGGCTTCTTTGGGATTTCGATAGGTTTTTTGGTTTTGGTTCCTTTCCATTTCATGTTTGCAACAATCTAGAGGACTTGGACCACTACATTTAGATCGCTCACAACCCCTTGCTAGTAATTTTTCTTCCAACTTTTTGCTTTTAATCTTCATTTCCTATTAGATTTTTCATCCTTTTTTTTTTTGTAAAATATAAGGTTTTTCCCTCTAAATAAACCATTTTTTATTTATTTCTAATATTTAATTTTATCTTTGGGGGCCTTATAATGAAATTTTAAGTCATTTGGTGTAAATGGGTCAAACTAGCAACTCATTATGCAGGATGGTCGACCATCTATTCATAGCCAAAATTAGCCATTCCCTATCAAAATTGGTTATTCCTAAAACAAAATTAGCCATCCAAGAAACTACATTCGTTGTCCATGTTTGGGCTCACCATTTTGCTTCAAAGATAGGTTTTAGGCCATATATGCCCTTGTTTAAGTACTATATCTTACATATTTAACTTAGATGACCCTTAGAAGCTACTATGCTTCATTTAGTTTCACTTTTCTTTATTAAATTTTAAATTTTTGTATTAAGAAAATTAACATTTATACACCTACAAGTTTCTAAGTCTTCAGATGGTCTTAATGCTCTAAGTTTTCAAATAGGCTTAATGCACTAAATCTTCAAATAGGCTCAATGACCTCACACCTTTGAATTTAGATCCTATCATAGGATTGCTACATGGATGTAATTAGCTTTAGAATGACTTATAATTTATTTATTTACATGTTTAAATCAAGGTTTGATAATTTCCAATGAAAAAATAACCCCATTCATTTCTTGCTAACAATCATTCTGACTATTAACCAAGCTAACTTTGTTATATTTTATGCAATTTAATTTTTTATAGTTTACTTTTTTTAATGTATTTTCATATAATTTACTTAATTACAATTGAGTCAATGGCATTTTATTTAATGCAATCATGCACTTGTATCATTGATCATGTCTTGTTAAGTTGATGTTATTGAGTATGATCAAATGTACGACTTATCTATCCTTTGAATATGACTTATATTGGGTTGATAGGACTATCAAATCAATGATAAACTAGTTACCCACTTCACTAACTTCAAGACTTAATGTTATCATGTATAAGTATGATTAATAATGTAATATCCTGAGTTTTTAAATATTTTTATACTACATCGGGATATGCAGTGTTAATAATTTTTGTATATATGTATGATATTTTATGAGTTTGTTATTTGTTTAAAACTAATTTTAATTATTTTATAGTATTTTAAGTACCTTAAGTAAAATTTTTTCAGGAATTGTATTTTCGGGGAAATTGACATGTAAATAATTTAATATTAATTATTTTGACTAGTTTTACGAATTTGCATGAACTCATACATAATTTTTAAGTGCTAAAATAAAATGTATAAATGTGTATTTATTTAAATTAATTAGGATTTAATTAATTACCTTAATTTTTATTATTTAGTTTTAATATTAATTAATTAATTTTAAGTGTATAAATTATTATATATATTAAATTATTTGTGTGTGGGAATATATATAATATTATAATATAAGTGTGGATATATATGTATACATATATACATTATTATTTATCAAAAATCAGAAGTTTGCTTTATTTACAGTTTTGCCACTATCTTCATCTTCTTCCCTCCCAATCAGTTTTCCACCATTTTCAGCCACTGTGACCTCTATTTCTTGCTGTCACTGTGCCCCTCAGCCTTCCTCCTCCCTTGCCAGCCATTCCCGATGCATGAATCACCCTTTTTCGACGAGTTTTGATCGATTTTTCTTAAAGAAGCCGAAAATCGATCAAGCTCCGATCGATGTGATTCCGGCCACCAAATTCGATGCCACAAGTCTCTATCTTCTCCTTGAGCTCTTGTGAGTGTGATTCCAAGCTTTGTTTCACTTAAAATAGTCTAGATTTTCCTAAGTTTCAATTTCTTCATTTCAGCCATTTAGGGTTTCAAATTTTTTTGAGTTTCAATTTGATTGATTCATGAAAACTTACTTCACAAACTTTGATCCTGGAAGCTCAATATACATGCTGTAATTTTTGGAATTTATTTTTATTTTTGGGTATTTTTTATTATTTTATTATTATTTTCTAATTTTCGAAAATGAATTAATTAAATTATAAAATTGTGTTTTATGGTAATTATAGGTGTTGAAATGAATTAAAGAAATTTATTTTTAATTTTTTCGAATTTTTATATATTTATTTGGAATTTATTAAGTTTATGTAATTTTGAAAAATAGGGTTAATTATATGTTTAATTGAAATTAATGGGTTAATTGAGTATATTTATTGATATTATTGAATTATATGTTGAGAAAATTAATTTTGAGTAATTATACTATTTTTGGTGAATTTTTGGATTAATTTTAGTAAATTTATATATATATAGGGGTATTTTAGTAATTTTACACTAAATTGGCTAAAAATGTAATTAAATTGGTTTTTATAGTTATTTAGGGTATAAAAATCATTTCTACAAATTATTTAGTATTTTTAACTAATTAAAACTATTTTTCATAAATTATTTTCAAATTATAAGTATATTACACGATTTTTCTAAATAAATGAGTTTTTATCGATTTTTAATGTGTTTTAGGGTTAATTACGTAATTTGGATTTATAAAATGTATTTTTATTATATAAGGGTATGTTTGGTATTTTGTGAATATTATGTGAATTGTGAACCTCGGTCGGTAAAATGTAGTTTGGAGTCCGATCGAGTGATTGTGATTGTGAATTCTTTGTTTACTTTTGAAGTGTGTTTCTCTGCAGGACCGGCTCTACTCTTTGAGTAGAGAGATGTCCGTTTTACAAGGGAGGTTCCGCTGGATTTTTGGTAGAATTCTCGTAAAACGTGATGTCCAGTCGAATTCATATTTTAATTATGTGTCTAGTATTCTGGATTGAGTTTCTAGGAATTTATGTTAGATTTATTCTGATTTCTATTGTCGTTTGTTTATTTAGTTGCGTCGAGACCGAGACCTAGTGGACCAGGCTCGTCGAACCCATCTCGAGGAGCGTAATAAACAGTGAGTTGTTATTATATATATATATGTTCTAGGATGCATGATTTTAGAAATATATGATTTATTTTGATAAATATGCATAATGATTTAAGTATTACTTAGGTTTACTTTTGGTATATTTTTGGTTTATTTTCGGTATATTTTAAACTATATGCATGTTTTATTAATGATTTATGCTTAATATATTTTTGAATATATTTTTAGTTTATTTTGCAATTATATTGGATTTATTTGGCGTATATATACTCGAAATATACCTGATTTACTTTTGGTATATTTCTAGTATATATATGGTTTATGTTGCTGTTTATTTCAAATTCATGCATCATTTATTTTTATGAATGTATGTTTTATATTTAAAATGAAGGATATCAATAGAACGTGCTACCTAGTGGGCAGCACTAGGACCGAGTACGTACCGATACGCTGATAGCATTTAGGCTTCATTACTAACCTATTTGTGGATTACGATTGGAGTGATTGGATTTGACTTGATGTGTGATATGATTTGGGAGTGTGATTGCTGGAGCTCAGTTGACTAAGTGTCTCGGGGCCAATCACACTGGCAGTCAGACTGCTGGAGCTCGGTTGACTTAGTGTCTCGGGGCCAGTCTACTGTCTAAATGGAACAAGTGAATATACTTAGAATAAGTGAGCCTGTATGGCTAGAGTGTTGTCTAACACTGTTTGAGGTTGTGATTTTCTAGGGTTCTATTTGAACCTTCATAAGTAGTGATTTTCAGTAAAATATATAAAATGATTTTGTTGCATCTGTGTGTATTTGCTTGTACATATATTTATTATATATACTATTGACTGTGTGCATTGTCATTTAGTTATGCATGTATATATATTATTACAATTCATTCAGTGAGGTCCGACTCCCCTCCGTTCACTATTTTTCAGGAGAGTCATCGTCTTCATACCTCAATAGCAGACCCATACGCCAGATTTCTTCCGCCCCGGATTATGTAAACTGCTTATCTGAGTTTTATTTTATAATCTAGACACTGCAATAGTTGTAAAATTGTTAAAGGGTTATGTATTATATTATGTGAGTTGTATATTTTAAGGATTTGAATTGGATTGTATTAAAAGTTTATTTATATATATGATGAGTTGTTGATTTAAATTTCGTGGTGGATTATTATTTAATTATTTATTTATGAATTTATTTCCGTTGTAAAATATTTTATTTATGTTATTATTATTATTACATGTTTTATTTTATTTTAAGGCTTGCTACGGGTTCCAGATTCGAAAGAATTCCCGTTCCCTAGCGCCGGTCATGACCCCTATTTTGGGTCATGACAAAGTTGGTATCAGAGCGGAGTTCTGTGTCAGGGCCTTAATTGTGTGAGTTGTGGCCCTAGTTTTAGTGTTGTGTTTTCTTTTGGAAACTACTGTAGTGAATTAGGTTTGAGTATGTCTTGATAAGTATTCCTTGCTTTAGTTTTCTGCGTTATTCCTCCGTTTTCTATTTTGTCTGAATCATTTTTTTATCTTTTCAGAATGAGGAGGCAAGCGCATGTCGCTCCGCCGGTCATTGAGGTCGAGGATGATGAGTCTTTTCAGAATGAGGTTTTACCTCATGAGCAACTAGTTAGACGTAGAGGTCGTGGCAGAGGTAGACCTCGAGGAGCGACAGGTCACCGTAGGCAGAGAGAGATACAGGATGAAGAGCTTGTAGAGCCTGAGTTTGAGGATCCTATACCTCTAGTCGTTCAACTTGTTCAGCCTGCCTATCAACAGGGTATGTCTGACCTTGAGGCAGCTCTGTTCTATGCCAGAGTTGGCAGGATTGCCTTCGATGGGACTTTCGATCCATTACATTTTCTGTATGTGATCGAGACTAGGATTCGGACTGCTTATACCGAGTACTAGCGGATCATGATCGTGGAGCTTTCTGTTGAGGGACTAGCCCTAGACTGGTTTATTTAGATGATCCAGCCTTACATGATGACAATGACCTGGGCTCAGTTTCAAGAACGGTTTATGAGTAGATTCTATCCCGAGCCTCTCTGTATGAGTTATCGTCTTAGACTGACTAGCATTTCTCGTGGTGATCTATCAGTAGAGGAGTACACTCGAGAGTTCCTCCGGCTGGGTAGATATGCAGAGGATCTGATGCGAGATCAGTATTTTGCAGTCACTACCTACGTCACTGGATTGGGTTTAGCATTTACTGGTATGCCTACAGCGGGCCTTACTCTGGAGTTTATGATAGAGTTGGACAAGGAGATTGAGCTGAGGCTAGTTAGGCAGGGTGCGACGCCTGATTATTACCAGCTGGGTGTTCAGTCGGGTGGATTACAGGCTACTCTGTATTTAAGTTTTCATGTTGGTTCGAGTAGTCAGCAGAGAGGTCCGACTCAGCAGAGTCAGAGGCAGCAGCAGCGAGTGCATCGGAGCAGTAGACATGGCTGTGGAAGTCAGCGTAGGCCATTCAGATTCGGGTCAGGTGCTTCGAGCAGCAATAGTGGTCGTAGTTCTGGATCAGTCGCCAGTGTATGCCAGACCTGCAGTAGAGTCCATCAGGGATCGTGTTACTTGACACCACTGACATGCTTCAGATGCGGGCAGACATGACATTATGTTAGATCGTGTCCTCAGCAGCTGCAGATTCTATGATTTCCATAGCAGTTGATTGCCAGTGCTGCACCCGTGTCATTTCAGTTGCCTCCAACCCAGCATCAGAGTTCCACTCAGCTTGTTCCGTAGTAGGGTCATGGTAGAGGTACTAGAGGAGGTGCCAAAGGTGTTGGCCAAGCTTCTACTAGTCAGTAGGGAGGTCGAGGACAGGCCAGAGTTTTCCATCTTACTCAGCAAGATGTTCAGCCATCTAATGCAGTCGTGGCAGGTATTGTTTCTATCTGTTACCTGGATGTATGGGTTCTGTTTGATCCGGGTGCCACGCATTCATTTGTTTCTCCTGTTTTTGCTTCCAAGTCTTATTGGCAAGCTTTGAGGATGGCTTTTCCTTTGTCTGCTGCCACTCCTCTGAGCGATTCTTTGGATGCCGATATTGTTCTTTTTGGTTGTTCAGTTCTTATGGGAGATAGAGAATTATCCGTTGATTTGATTCTTTTGGATGTGATGGAGTTTGATGTAATTCTGGGTATGGATTGGTTATCTTAGAACTATGCCATGGTGGATTATTGGAATAAAGAGGTGACTTTCAAAATTCCTAATGAAGAAGAATTTAAGTTTGTGGGTGATAGGAGTTCAGAACCTCAGAATCTTATTTCTGCTATTACGGCTAGGAAGTTGCTGAAGAAAGGATGTCAGGGATATTTGGCATTAGTTAGGGATACTTCAGTGGAGAAGTTGTCATTCATAGATGTTCCTGTTGCCTATGAGTTTCCTGATGTTTTTCATGAGGAGTTACCAGGTTTACCACCTAACAGGGAGATTGAGTTATGTATAGATGTGGTTCCAGGTACTACTTTTATATCTATGCCACCCTACAGAATGGCTCCTGTAGAGTTAAAAGAGTTGAAGGAGCAGTTGTAAGAGTTATTGGATAAGGGTTTCATCAGACCCAGTGTTTCTCCTTGGGGTACACCAATCCTGTTTGTGAAGAAGAAGGATGGTACCCTGAGACTGTGCATTGACTACAGAGAGCTGAACAAGGTGACAGTGAAGAACAAGTATCCTTTCCCGAGGCTAGATGACTTATTTGATCAGCTACAGGGTGTACAATTCTTTTCCAAGATTGATATGAGGTTGGGTTATCATCAGTTGTGGATTAGTGAAGCCAATGTTCCTAAAACAACATTCTGCACTCAATATGGCCATTATAAGTTTCTGGTGATGTCTTTTGGTTTGACTAATGCACTAGCAGCTTTTATGGACCTGATGAATAGGGTATTCAGACCGTATGTGGATCAGTTTGTGGTAGTCTTCATCGATGATATACTGGTTTATTCGAGGAGTATGGAGGAGCATGTATATCACTTGAGGACTGTACTGCAGACACTGAGAGATCATCAGCTTTGTGATAAATTCTCGAAGTGTGATTTCTGGATGGAGAGTGTTTCTTTTCTTAGACACGTGGTGTCTAAAGAAGGTATCTAGGTTGATCCACAGAAGATTAAGGCAGTGTCTGAATGGCCTAGACCGACTTTTATTACTGAGATTTAGAGTTTTTTGGGTTTAACTGGGTATTATAGGCGGTTTGTGCAGGATTTTTCCAGAATTGCAGCCCCTATGACTCGCTTGACTCAAAAGAATGTTAGATTTGAGTGGTTAGAAGCTTGTGAGAATAGTTTCCAGTTATTGAAGGAGAGATTGACCACAGCTCTAGTGTTAGCTTTGCCTAATAGTGTGGATAAGTTCACAGTTTATTGTGATGCCTCTAGAGTTGGCCTTGGTTGTGTGTTGATGCAGAATGGTAAGGTGATAGCCTATGCTTTGAGGCAGTTGAAGAAGCATGAGCAGAACTATCCCACACGTGACCTTAAAATGGCTACAGTGATCTTTGCTCTGAAGATTTGGAGACATTATCTGTACGGGGTGACTTGTGAGATTTTTACTGATCATAAGAGCCTTAAGTACATTTTCTAGTAGAGAGATGTGAATCTGAGGCAGAGGAGATGGTTGGAATTATTGAAGGATTATGACTGTGAGATATTATATCATCTGGGCAAGGCTAATGTTGTAGCAGATGTCTTGAGTAGAAAGTCCTCAGGCAGTCTTGCTCACATCAGTGTTGAGAGGAGACCGTTGATCCAGGAGTTGCATCTATTAGTGGATCAAGGTTTGATGATGAAGATAAGTAGGTTAAGTGGACTGCTAACTCAATTTAATGTGCGATATGTACTGAGGGATAGGATTAAGGCAGCTTAGAGCCGAGATCCTATTCTAAAAGAGCTTGCAGAGAATGTTCGAGTAGGGAAGTTCACTGATTTCACACTCAATCATGATGGTGTGTTGTGGATCAGTGGTAGATTGTGTGTTCCTGATGTGGATGACTTGAGAGAAGAGATCCTAAAGGAAGCACATTCTACAGCTTATAGCGTACATCCGAGTGTCACTAAGATGTACCACAGTATCAGAGATTTGTACTGGTGGGATGGATTGAAGAAGGATGTCGCTGATTATGTTGCTAAGTGCCTGACGTGTCAGCAAGGGAAAGCTAAACATCATAAGCCTTTTGCGAACTTCAGCCTCTTCCTATTCCCGAGTGGAAGTGGGAAAGGATAGCTATGGATTTTATGGTTGGTTTACCTCGTTCTAAGGATGGATACAATTCCATCTGGGTGATTGTAGATAGGTTGACCAAGTCTGTGCATTTCTTGCCTGTGAAAGCCACTTATTATGTAGCTAGATTGGCGAAGCTATTTGTGAAGCATATTGTGTGCCTTCATGGAGTACCTATGTCCATTGTGTCAGACAGAGGTTCAGTTTTTACTTCTCATTTTTGGCAGAAGTTGCAGGAAGCGATGGGCACTAGGTTGGATTTCAGTACTGCTTTTCATCCTCAGATAGATGGTCAGTCTGAGAGGATGATCCAGACACTAGAAGATATGTTGAGGATCTGTGTTTTGGATTTGGGAGGTAGCTGGGACGATCATTTGCCACTCATTGAGTTTGCATATAATAACAGCTACCATAGCAGTATTGGTATGGCACCACATGAAGCGTTGTATGGAAGGAAGTGTAGATCCCCTCTGAGTTGGGATGAGATTGGTGAGAGAACTTTGAATGGATCTGAGATGGTTCAGGATGCTGCAGAGAAAGTCACCGTGATTAAGCATAGATTAGAGACTGCAGTTAGCAGGCAGAAGAGCTTTGGGGATCCTAGGCACATAGATGTGGAATTTCAGGTTGGAGACTTTATTTTCCTGAAGGTGTCTCCGATGAAGGGTGTGATGAGATTTGGCAGGAAGGGTAAGTTAGCATCGAGATATATCAGACCGTTCGAGATTCTGGAGAGAGTTGGCACTGTTGCATATCGGTTGGCTTTGCCCCCGAGTATGTCATAGGTGTATCCGGTGTTTCATATCTCGATGATGAGGAAGTATGTCTCAGACCCTTCACACATGTTGCAGCCTGACAGTGTAGAAGTGAGTGAAGATTTGACACTTGTGGAAGAACTTGTGGTGATCGTTGATTATCAAGTTCGATAGTTGCGGTTGAAGCAGATTCCGATGGTCAAGGTTCTGTGACGTAGCAACAGAGTTGAGGAGCATACGTGGGAGACTGAAGCTGAGATGCGAGCTTCTTACCCGTATCTCTTTCCTTCTTGATCTTGTAATTTTCTTTTTGGAATTCGGAGATGAATTCTTATAAAGGGGAAAGATTGTAATATCCCGAGTTTTTAAATATTTTTATACTGCATCGGGATATGCAGTGTTAATAATTTTTGTATATATTTATGATATTTTATGAGTTTTTTATTTGTTTAAAATTAATTTTAATTATTTTATATTATTTTAAGTATCTTACGTAAAATTTTCTCGGAAATTGTATTTTCGGGGAAATTGACACGTAAATAATTTAATATTAATTATTTTGACTAGTTTTATGAATTTGCATGAACTCATACATAATTTTTAAGTGCTAAAATAAAATGTATATATATGTATTTATTTAAATTAATTAGGATTTAATTAATTGCCTTAATTTTTATTATTTAGTTTTAATATTAATTAATTAATTTTAGGTGTATAAATTATTATATATATATTAAATTATTTGTGTGGTGAGTATTATTTGTGTGTGGGAATATATATAATATTATAATATAAGTGTGGATATAAATGTATACATATATACATTATTATTTATCAAAAATCAGAAGTTTGCTTTATTTACAGTTTTGCCACTATCTTCATCTTCTTCCCTCCCAATCAGTTTTCCACCATTTCTGGCCACTGTGACCTCTGTTTCTTGCCTTCACTGTGCCCCTTAGCCTTCCTCCTCCCTTGCCAGCCATTCCCGACGCCTGAATCACCCTTTTCCGACGAGTTTTGATCGATTTTTCTCAAAGAAGCCAAAAATCGATCAAGCTCCGATTGACGTGATTCCGGCCACCAAATTCAACGCCACCAGTCTCTATCTTCTCCTTGAGCTCCTGTGAGTGTGATTCCAAGATTTTTTTCACTTAAAATGGTCTAGATTTTCCTAGGTTTTAATTTCTTAATTTCAGCCATTTAGGGTTTCAGATTTTTTTGAGCTTTAATTTGATTGATTCATGAAAACTTACTTCACAAACTTTGATCCTGGAATCTCAATCTACATGCTGTAATTTTTTTGGAATTTTTGGAATTTATTTTGATTTTTGGGTATTTTTTATTATTTTATTATTATTTTCTAATTTTCGAAAATGAATTAATTAAATTATGAAATTTTGTTTTATGGTAATTATAGGTGTTTAAATGAATTATAGAAATTTATTTTTAATTTTTATGAATTTTTATATATTTATTTGGAATTTATTAAGTTTATGTAATTTTGAAAAATAGGGTTAATTATGTGCTTAATTGAAATTAATTGGTTAATTGAGTATATTTATTGATATTATTGAATTATATGTTGAGAAAATTAATTTTGAATAATTATACTATTTTTGGTGAATTTTTGGATAAATTTTAGTAAATATATATATAGGGGTATTTTGGTAATTTTACACTAAATTGGCTAAAAATGTAATTAAATTGATTTTAATAGTTATTTAGAGTATACAAATTATTTCTAAAAATTATTTAGTAACTATTTTTCGTAAATTATTTTCAAATTATAAATATATTATACGATTTTTCTAAATAAATGAGTTTTTATCGGTTTTTACTGTGTTTTATGGTTAATTATGTAATTTGAATTTATAAAATGTATTTTTATTATATAAGGGTATTTTTGGTATTTTATGAATATTCTGTGAATTGTGAACCTCGGTCGATAAAATGTAGTTTGAAGTCCGATCGAGTGATTGTGGTTGTGAATTCTCTGTTTACTTTTGAAGTGTGTTTCTCTACAGGACCGGCTCTACTCTTTGAGTAGAGAGATGTCCGTTTTACAGGAGAGGTTTTGCCGAATTTTTGGTAGAATTCTCATAAAACGTGATGTCCGGTCAAATTCCTATTTTAATTATGTGTCTAGTATTCTGGATTGAGTTTCTAGGAATTTTCATTAGATTTATTCTGATTTCTGTTGTCGTTTGTTTGTTTAGTTGCGCCGATACAAAGGTCTAGTGGATCAGGCCCGTCGGACCCGTCTCGAGGAGCGCAATAAATAGTGAGTTGTTATTTTATATATATATATATATATATATATATATATATATATATATATATATATATATATATATGTTCTAGGATGCATGATTTTAGAAATATATGATTTATTTTGATAAATATGCATAAATGATTTAAGTATTACTTAGGTTTACTTTTGGTATATTTTTGGTTTATTTTTGGTATATTTTAAACTATATGCATGTTTTATTAATGATTTATGCTTAAAATGTTTTTGAATATATTTTTAGTTTATTTTGCAATTTTATTGGATTTATTTGGCGTATATATACTTGAAATATACCTAGTTTACTTTTGTTATATTTCTAGTATATATATGATTTATGTTGCTGTTTATTTCAAATTCATGCATCATTTATTTTTATGAATGTATGTTTTATATTTAAAATGAAGGATATCAATAGAACGTGCTACCTAGTGGGCAACACTAGGACCGAGTACGGTATCGGTACGCTGATAGCATTTAGGCTTCATTACTAACCTATTTGTGGATTACAATTGGATTGATTGGATTTGATTTGATGTGTGATATGATTTGAGAGTGTGATTATTGGAGCTTGGTTGACCAAGTGTGTCGGGGCCAATCACACTGGCAGTCAGACTGCTAGAGCTCGGTTGACTTAGTGTCTCGGGGCCAGTCTACTGTCTAAATGGAACAAGTGAATATACTTGAAATAAGTGAGATTGTATGGCTAGAGTGTTGTCTAACACTGTTTAAGGTTGCGATTTTCTAGGGTTCTATTTGATCCTTTATAAACAATGATTTTCAGTAAAATATATAAAATGATTTTGTTGCATTTGTGTGTATTTGCCTGTATATGTATTTATTATATATACTATTGACTGTGTGCATTGTCATTTAGTTATGCATGTATATATATTATAACAATTCACTCAGTGAGGTTTGACTCCCCTCCATTGACTATTTTTCAGGAGAGTCATCGTCTTCAGACCTAAGTAGCAGACCCATACGCCGGATTTCTTCTGCCTCGGATTATGTAAATTGCTTATCTGAGTTTTATTTTATAATTTAGACACTGCAGTAGTTGTAAAATTGTTAAAGGGTTATGTATTATATTATGTGAGTTGTATATTTTAAAGATTTGAATTGGATTGTATTAAAAGTTTATTTATATATATGATGAGTTGTTGATTTAAATTCCGTGGTGGATTATTATTTAATTATTTATTTATGAATTTATTTCAGTTGTAAAATATTTTATTTATGTTATTTTTATTATTGCATGTTTTATTTTTATTTTAAGGCTTGCTACGGGTTCCAGATTCGAAAGAATTCTCATTCCCTAGCGCCGGTCATGACCCCTATTTTGGATCATGACAAATAGTGACTTGTTAAGATAATATTGATCCTTAAAGTTATTGAATTTGCTTAAACTTATCACTTATTTATTCTTTGTGTATGACTTATATGGGGTTAAAAGGGCTACTTAATCAATGACACACAAGTAAGCAATGAATAATTAATAAAATGAGGAAAGGGATTAATGATTACAACCCTTGAAATAGTCTATTCTAATAAATACTTCAAAAATGAAAAATAAAATAAAGGGAAATTAGGATTAAGAATTACATCACTTTGAGAATTTCCTATTCTATTAAATACATCAAAAAAAAAAAAAAAACAATTCATATTCTGATAATTCTTGCAAAACAAAGATTAGTTGGTAAACATATGCAAGCATGCATCACACACACACACACACACACACACACACACATATATATATATATATATATATATATATATATATATATATTTATTTATTTATTTATTTATTTAATGTAATTGTGATGATTAAAACATTATGGTTGCACTTAGGCATCCCAACTGAGTTGGCACCCCTGTAGCACCTTCATCACACACCTAAAATCACCCTTTATTAATCAGAAAAAAGAAGTAACAAGATCATTCTGAAACAACTCATAAGGGCATGAGGTTGTGACAACAAGAAGGATAGGTATACCACCATTGCACACTTTGTAAAATCAAACCCAACAAAGCTAGTTTGTCTACAACCCGATTGCCCTCTCTGTAAATGTGGTTAACATGGAATTGGAGGGATGCCAAATGGTTGAGACAACACTGTCAGGATTAATGAACTCGCTAAGGGATAGCAAAACTCCTTGTTTGAAGCAAATGAACAACATACGCTGAATCTGACTCAATCTAAATGGGAGAGAGCTAAAGATTAAATGCTTTCTGAATAGAAAAAGAGACAACAAGAACCTCTGATTCAAAAGCAAACTTAATCCTAAATGAAGTATCAAAGGAAGCCAATGCCAAACCTCTGCAATCTTTGAGAACACCGCCAACTGCTGTAAGACTAGGAGAACTGAGAGCTCTGCCATCAGAGTTGAGCTTTGTCCAACCAGGTGGAGGATGAAGCCATATCACCAGAGTTGCCATTAGAAAATGACGTTGGTTGCCAACAATATAAAGACGCCAAAGTATAATAAAATCCACATGACATCACGTTATTTGTATCTATTCAATTGATTTACATTATAATAAACTAAATAAAAGGGAATAAATTAAAATAATAAAAAGCATCCAAGCAAATAAATGAATAAATAAAAATGGTAATGACAATGCATGATTTGAGCAACTAATTAGGATAAATACTTGAAGTTATCCTCAAGACATCACCCAAATTGGGTGATTAATCACAAAGTCATAAGTATTCTTACCTAAATAATGTCATGAAATGCAAGTGGCTAAATAAATTGTGCAATATGATGAAAATAAATGAAATAAACAAAATAATAAATAGAAAATAACATGGAATAAATAAAGGAGAAGAAATAAACCATGATATTTATAAATATGGAAGAAAATAAAATAATATCATCAAAAATACCATTTAATATACTATATTGATAAAGATACCAACTTTATAACAAGAATGTCATAAAAATGGTAACTTTATATCCAAAACATTAACTTTAATTTTAATGGAATTTTATTATTTATTTTCTTGATTAATAAAGTCATCTTCATATTGTCAACAAAGATGAAAACTTTATAATAAAAATTACTATTTTCATCATAATGACAAAAAAAAAATGATATAATTTTATATCAAGAATTTATTGAAAATACAATTTCTATAGTATAATGAAATGAATAATAAAGAAAATCAATCAAAAGAAGTAATTAATGATATTCTTTATTAATAAAGTTACCCACTTTATATAATGAATAAAGTAGAAAACTTTCTATTAAAAACATCATTTTTATTATATAACAAACAAACAAACAAACAACAACAACAATAATCCAAATATTCACAACACTATATCAACACCACCAAATTCACAACTTCAATATAATCACTATGACAAAATAACAAATTAAATATATGAAATGCAAAATGATGGTGTCACGACCCAAAACTAGAAGTCATGACCGGCGCTAGGGAACGAGAATTCTTTCAAATCCGGAACCCGTAACAAGTCTTAGAAAAATAAAAACATGCATTATATAAATAAAAGCACGATTGAATTAAAATTTTTCGAATCAAAATATATAAATAAATACTCAATATCTTTTCATAAATAAATATATATTCATACAGTGTTCAAATACAATTCTCAGAGTATTTAATATCAAAACAAAATAATACTCTTATGATACAATAACACTACTACTGCAGTTTCTAGAATACAAATTAGAGTTCAAATTATACGTTTACATAAAATAGCTGGGACAGAAGAACACCCGTGAAGAATTCTACTACTAAGGTCTGACGATATAGGATCTTTTGAAAAAAAAATTGAGGGGGGTCAGACCTCACTGAGTGAATTATTATACTATATATATATGCAATCTAAATCATAGCTAGCCAGACATTCATATATATATATATATATATATATATATATATATATATATATATATATATATATATATATATATATATATATATATATATATATATATATATATATATTCACACATTTCACACAAATGCCAAACTCTGCTTTTATAACTATAATAAATGCAGAAAACATTTATTTTAATACATGAAAGATCAAATGGAACCCTATTAATCGCAACCTCAATCAATCATATCATCACTCTAGCCATATAGGTTCACTTAAAATCCAAATAAATCACTTATTTCATTCTTGACAGTAGACTGGCCCTGAGACACTTGGTCAACCGAGCTTCAGCAATCACACTATCAATCATATCACATCTCAAATCATAAATCAATCATATCATCAATCTCAATTAAATCATAATTTACCACAAGTAATGCTCACTCAAACCTAAATCTATCGCACCGGTACGTACACGGTCCTAGTGCTGCCCACTAGGTAGCATGTTCTATTGATATCCTTCAATTATAATAAATCATACATTCATAAAATAAATAGTGTAGAATAACATTCATAATAGCAAAATAAACTATATGTATACCAGAAATATACTTAAAATAAACCAAATATATTTCAAGTATATATATATAAAATAAATTCAAATCAATCATGAAATATACTAAAATAAACCCATAATATACTAAAAACATGTTAGGTTTAAATCAGTAATAAAACATGCATTTATTTGGAAATATACTGAAAATATACCTAAAGTATTCTAATCATTTAATAAAATAATTATGAATAAATATACATTTAGAACATGTATATATACTAAAATGTACTAAACATAAACCTAATTATTTAACTTGCATATATTAAAATAACATGCATAATTATTTAACATGCATATATAAAAATAATAATAATAAACCCTAAATATACCAAAAATATTATAATTTAAATCACTTTCAAAAACATATAATGAAAATGAAAAATCCTAAGTCATGCATCCTAAATGTAATATATATATATATATAACTCACTGGTTGGCGCTTTACGAGACAGGCTCGACGGGCCTGACCCGTTAGGCTTCGGTCTCGGTGCAGCTAGAAAAATAAAATAACAACAAACATCAGAATAAATTTCTAAATCTACGCTTCTAGGATTACTATAGAAAGACTCGATCAAAAATTCAAAACTAGACCCGGACCGGTTGTTATGTTTTACGAAAAATCTATCGAAATTTCGGTAGAGTCTCCTCTGTAAAACGAACATCTCCCTACAAAAGTAGGGTCGATCCTGCATAGAAAATATACTTCCAAAATTTCAAACACAACACCTCGGGTTGGGACCCCCAACCTCCACAAATACCCAACCGAGGTTCACAATACACAAATAACAATATTAAATAGTAAAATAATGAAAACCATCAAAAACCATAAAAATATTTAAAAGCCTTTATTTACCAACTAAAACATAAAACTCTAATTTAAATAATATTTGATAATAAAAATTCATAAATAAAATAAAATACCCATTTTTAATTAAATTAACATAAATTGCAAATAATATTTAAAATCACAATTTAACATCACAAAAATAATAAAATACATATTTAGTCTCAAAATAATAAATACACTTATTATTCACATAATATTATAAAATTATCACAATTAACTATTAAAATCTCAAATATTATATAATATTAATAAAAATTCAACTTTTACAATTATTCAACATAACATAACAAAATTCACATTTAATTACTTAAATAGTTTAATTATATAATAAAATTAGTTTAAAACCCATTTTATTTCCAAAATAATATATAATATATTATTTGAAAACATTTTTTTTTGAAAAATAGTATTAATTAGTGAAAAATAGTAATTAATTTGTAAAAATCATTTTATTACCTTAAATAATTATAAAATCAACTAAACATAATATTTAACTATAATTAACACAAAATTACACATTTACCCCTATAATATCAAATATCCAATATACTTAAATATACTAAATAATTTCCTCAAAAATTATAGAAAATCATTAAAATTATTTAATGAACATATAATATACTAATATCAACCAAAACACATATTTAAACTTTAACTTCAACCAAAATACTCATTTAACTCAATTATCCAATATTTACATAAACTAAAAATATTCATAAAAATTATATAAAATTCCCAAAAATTAATTTATCAACATCAAAATTAATAACAATATATAATAACAATAATTTAACCAATTTCATAATTTAATTAATTTATTTATGAAAATTCATTAAATAATAATAAAATATTCAAAAATTAACAAAAATTAAAATAAATCCCAAAAATTATAACAAAAATATAGACATGTAGATTAAGCTACCAAGATCAACTTTTGTGAAGGAAACTTGTGTGAATCATCAAGATCAAGCTTAAAAAAAAAATAGAAAATCCTAAAACTCAAAAACTAAAATTCACAAAAACTCAAGAAATGGACATTTTGAACTCAAATCGAAGCTAGATTAGTACTCACCGGTGTTAGAGGAGAAGAAAGAGACTGGAAGTTCAAGAAATGGTGGCCGTAAGTGATGGAGGCACAGTGAAGGGAGATGATCGGGATGTGCAAGGGAGGAAAAACTTACTGTAAGTTTTTGTTTTGGTTTTTATGCTTGTAGACTTGTTCTTCACGTGAAATGTATATATGTATATAATATTATAATAAAACTTTAGCCAAATGATTCTACACCACACACACACACACACACACACACACACACACATATATATACAATAAATACACACACATGATATAATAAACACATAAACATATTTTAATATATATACACATAAAATAACATTTAATAAGAAATAATAATAACACAAATAATACTAATGATAATTCTAATAAAATAAATAATGAAATAATAAAAATAATAGTCAAAATTATGCCATATAATAAAATAATATTAATGATATTAATAAAAATAATAACCATCATAATAACAACACACAACACATTTGAAATTAACAACAATATAAAAAATATTTATGAAATAATTTAATGATGCAATAATGTCAATCAATAGGAATAAAATAATAATAATATTAGTACTTAAAAATAATATTAAAATAACCATGCACTAAATTAATGTTATTTGAAAATAATAAATATACCCAATGAAATTTAAATGTCCAAAATAATAAGTTCCAAAATAATATATTTACATAGAATATTCAATTAAATATAAAATAATGATAATAAATCACAAAATAGTAAAATAATTAAATATAACATTTAAATTTTATTAACACTGCATATCTCATTATTTAATAAAATAATTTTAAAAAATCAAGGTTATTACAGATGGGATGGATGAATAATAAATAAAAAATAAAGTAAGAAAAATATATAAAAGAGGATTTTAAAGAAAATGATGATAAATAAGGAACCAAAGAAAATTAAATAAAAATAAAGATATTGTAAATAATAAAATAAAGAAAATAGAGAGGAGATGAAGAAAATAAAATAAAAAATAAAATAAACACAGAAAATTATTTATTCAAATAAAATTATAAAAATGCAATGAAAAATGTTGATTTTAATAAAATAATAAATTGGGTCCTCAGATTTTTATCCTTGAAGTGTGTTTTGACAAAGTAGAGGTTTGGTTTGGATTTTGATGCTAAAAATCATAAAAAATAGAAAATAAAAATAAAAAAGAGTGTTGGGTGTGTGAGATTCAATTTCTTTAAGTCGATCACCCTATAGTAGGGGTTTGAGGCTTAGAATAATATTATTTTTGTGCTTTTGCCTTAAGAGAATGTCCAAAAAAGAATATTTAATCGTCCAATAATAAAATATTCTCTAGAAATTTGCCACAAGTCCCTCAAAAAATGAAAAATTATTAACTTATAGAAATTCAGGCCCATTAAAGGAATCCACACACATGGGTTATGATCCATGCACGTGGTTTAAAGAGCCCACACTCGTGGATTAACGATCCACGTGGGTTTTTCAAAACTTGCACATGGTTATTAACCCATAGTGTGTCTGGTTTGCTAAATAGGTCATTTTTTAATATTTTAAGGTCTTGGAGGTCCTTTGGGCATATTAGGACTGGTTTGGGGTGTTTTTCAACGTCCTTAAGGTTTTTCGAGCATTCAGACGCAATTCAACCCCAAATACAGTGAACCATACTTATAAAATCGTCGGTTCAACTTCTTAAAGCCTTAATTCAATATTTTCAAGTTTTGGTTCACACTAAATACTTGGGTCTCAAAATCGAACCCTTACTTAAATAGTTTAGGAAGGGTTTAAGTCTTTTAAACCTCTAGTTCACTGATTTGGGCTTTCAGTACAAGTGTTCGGGAGATCAGTTCATTGATTTAGAGGCTCAATTAAGGGTTTTAGGGTTTGCTTCTTTATATATTAGACCATTTAGAGGACAATATACTTTTCTTAATGTTTATTTGGGTGATATGTAACCCAATTAGAATGTAAAAAATCAATTTTATGAATTAATTATTTAGTTACTTATTTGCTTTATTGCTCTGCATTTGCTTTGTAGTTCTATGGTTAATATGTGTGCTTTGGTTCATTATAATATGAAATATATGCATGGGTGATTTAACTTGGTAATTAAGTATTAAATTATTATAATTCCATAAGTGTCAAGAGGGGGGGGGGGTGAATTGGCTTTTTGAGAAATATGGGTAATTTTTTACTTTTCACAAAGAGCAAACTTAAAACAAAATTTAAGCTAAAATATATAAAGTTTATGAGTAATAAAAACACAAGGAATTTATAGAGGTTTGGCCCTCAAAGCCTATGTCCTCTCCTCAACCATAAGTTGAGAATTTCAATTCACTATCAATTTATTTCAAGGTATATATTAAACCTTTACAAGCTTAAATCAAGCTACCCAAGTGTTTCCCCAAGGCTTACACTTAAACCTAAGTGTTTTGATAAGGCTCACAATCTAACATAAGTGTTTTTAATGGCTCACACTCAAACCCACTTGCTAAGAACAATCCTTTTAACTTGCAAGTGAATAAAACCCTAACCCAACTCACTCAATCTCACTATTGAGCTTTTGAATAATGGTTTTAAACACTCGCCAACCCACACTCAAGAATACTCTTAAGATAAATAAGAATTAAAAGAATTAAAGATGAAAGCTTAGGTGGTTGAAGGATTAATTAAAGATTAAATGCTTAAAGATTTCTCTAAATGTGTTTGTTTAACTTCCTTCACTTCTTCTAGCTCTGTTCTTGGTAGTATTTAAACCCTCTAAGAGAAAAAGAGTTGTTAGAGATACATTTAATGCAAATAGAATAGTTTGAGACTCAAAAGAAAAAGTGCTTTGTATGCTTGTCATGACTTATGACAAATCATCATTGTCATGACAGTTGGGGTGCCAAGATAAAATTTCAAATTCATGCACTTTCATGAGTTATGGTGCTTCTATCATTGGTAGTGATGAGATTCTAGTCAATAGTGGCAGTTGTCATTGCTAATGACAAATTTATCACCACTCATGATTAGTGTGTCATGATTAGGGGTGTAAATAAACTGAGCTGCTCATGAGTAGCTCAGTGTTCAGCTTGATAAAAGCTCGTTTAAGCTCATATATTAAAGCTTATTTAATAATCGAGTCAAACTCAAACTATACAAAACTCAGCTCATGAAGCTCATGAACAAGTTCGAATAGAAGCTCATGAACCATCTCATAATTTTGATGTTTAGTAATTTGATTATATATATATATATATATATATATATATATAAATTTATGTTGTAAAAAATATTTTAGAAAATACATTATTATAATAAAATCATAATTTTATTAAATATATTGTAATTTATTTATTATTTTTAATTTTTTAATATATAATTTTCATTTATAGTTTGTATTTTTTAAAATTTCTTTAGGTTAATTTAAACTCGCGAATAGATCATGAACACTAAATAGGATAGTAAGCTCGGCTCGATTATAAATGAACCAAGACCAAGCTAGCCAAAGCTCGGCTCAGCTCGATTACACCCTTATTCATGACTTCATTTTGCTCACGATGTTGGTGGTGACTACTCACGGGAATTTTGGGAAATTTGCAATTTTGAACTTTATAATTTTGCTCCAAATTTTTTTTCGATGATTGGGATTTGTTTGTGACCATTAGTAATGCAAAATTTCCATCATAATTGACCAAATTTGACTTTAGAGTTTTTACGAAAAACTTAATCTTTGATTTTTTCCTTGTCATCACTCATGATGATTTCATCACCACTCATGATAGAACTATAAACTTGGAAATTCAACAGCTTCACTTTTCATGCTTGTGTCTGAACATGAATTTTGTAATTTTAATTAACCTAATTATAATCACTTAAACACACAGATTAAATATAATTTTACTTAATTACTTATGACCATAAAAAAAGATTATTTTACTCCTCAAGGTTCAACAATTATTATATTGATAGAGGAAGGTCAGTATACATTTTAGAACTAAGCAAACTATGGTTGCTTTCTAGAGTCCTTTTTTTTTATACTTACTATTTGAATCTTGATGTCTTATTCTAAATTAGGTATATTTGGTTCCAAATGAGGGATCAAGTTTCTCTTATTCTTTAATTCAGACAATTATTTAGGTGATACTAGGTGGCAACTCCATTATTTTTCTGGCTAGGTTATAGTAAATGTAAGTTCTCTATAGAGCCTTCTTTAAGTGCATTTCCAGTACTCCCTACCATAAAAACAAAGGGAAAAATAGTAATAAAAAATAATCTAGCTCTTTATCCTAAGATTCAATGGTATCTTTTTCCAAATGCTCATTAAAGTGTATCTTTTCAATCATGCCAAAAGTATGCTTATTGTTGACCCTTGAAATAGTAAATTTATAGCATATCAAGCATGTGAAATGCAACAATGGTTTCTTTTATTGTAATCTTGACTTATCAATTATGATAATTAATGCAACGGTCTTTATTATAGGGTAACAAATGGTGCATCCATCCATGAATCAAGAGATAAGTGGATCCTCGAGGTTAATGGTATGAAGCCTTTATGTCCTAAATTATTAAATAACAATAATGCTCTTATTGATTAAGAAACTAAAAGGTGGAATTTAGCTTTAATTAAGGTTATTATTTAGCCTTTTGAGGTAGAACTTATTATGCAAATTCCTCTAAGCTTTCTTCTTCATCTTAATAGTTTATCATAGTTCCATACTAAGGATGATGCTTGATGATACATAAACAATACACCTTCTACAAAATTTTGACATACAGAAAATGAAATTGTCTTATGTGCCATGTCTTACTAGTTTGGACATGTTATTATTGTTGTTATGTTTCTTTTACTTTTGGAAGAAATGTATGATTTCTTATAATGGTGGAATCAAGTAGACCTATTAAAAGGCATGAACTAATAAAATATAGAAAAGTGAGAAATTTTCTAGGATGAGTCCTAAACAACCATAAATAGTAAAGATATAAATTAAATTCTTAAGGAATTTGATGGAAAATGGATTATTAAAAAAAAAGAGGAAGGTTAAAGCTATTGTTATCACATGAAGAAACCTAATTAGGTATATATGGGATTGCCTCTTCAAGATGATGAAGAAATAGTTAAAACAAGCCCCAAACATTATGGGCTCACCTACTTAGGGAGAAGATGAAAAGCACCATTTAGAGGCTTCTAAGCAGGAATAACAGTTGGGGTTGCCTTCTAAGGAGAAATAAAGGAAAACAAATGAGGAAATCTATATAGGAAAATAAATGCCTAGTACTATACATACCTTAGAGTAGATGATTCCCAAGTGGACTTTTTTAGCAAGATAACACTAGTTGGAGAGGAACTTCTACCAGGGAACATCTATGTGGGAATCCTATATGGTCTTTATATTTCTAGAGTTTCTAAATTTTCCTATATGGGGAATTTTACATGGAACTCTAAGCACATGAGGAAATACTATCAGTAAGGATGTATCTCTTTTTTGCTTTATTATGTAATTGATGAAGTGCTCTTGTTTTATAAAAGTTAAAGTGGTGAATGATTGGTTTGCTTTGGCTATATAGTATCCCTCTAGCTCTTTATAAATTGATGGTGTACCCACCTTTTGAAGAGGGGAATCTATCTATTGAAGTCTCTCTATCTATAGGACTAAATTAGTGAATCTCCTCTTGAAAAGGATCTATTTTCTTTTGCAGTGTTTCTCTTTATATGTTTGGTAAAGCTTAGATCTCCTCCTAAAAAGAAGGTGTTCTCTTATAGCACATGCCTTCTGCCCATCTTGAAAAGACCCCTTGGGTTTTATCTTTGAACTTGAAAATTTTGAGGCAATTATATTATACTTAGAAATAATACATGCCTCTAGTATTATATTCCTAAATGTATTTAGAAGGAATAATTCTCTCAAAATTCTTTCATAAAAGAATATAACACCAATTAACTTCCTTATAAGAGAACAACCATATAGGAATCCCTATATAAGTAATTAATAAAATATTTTACACATAAGAGGCTATCTACATAAGAATTTCCACATAGGAGAAATTTTTCTAGATGAAAATATAAATTCAAATACCATTAACTCCCCCATGCAAGTAGAATTTTCTTTATAGGAATTATTAATTCGAAAATGCCCATTTGGGTATCTCAAAATCCCCTAAAGGAGAAATTTTCTTAACATTAAATGTCCATCTAGGAATGCCTGTTTGGGTATCTCAAAAAAATTGAAGTGAGAAAATTTTCCTTTATAAAATATATCCATTTTGATACTACTGATTCCCCTAAGTGAGGAAATATCAATTGTCCCAAAAATCTATACAGGAAGGCAAACTCCAAATCTTAAAGGGACGAAACCCTCCAACTAAAGATGTTAATTCCTATTTCGAAATTAGTCCTCCAAAAGTGATGTACTCTTCATAAGTGAGAATCCATGCTATAATGATTTAAGAAACTTAAACCCTCCTTAACCTCCCAAGGAGGCACTCCCCTATAAAAAATCAAATAAATTTAGAAGTCAAAATCTCTCTATAATTGAGATTTCCTTGTCCTATAGACTTATGATAAAAATATCATCCAAAAGAGACTCTCTTTAAGAAGAATTGATTAAATTTCAAACATGTCCCCAAGGACCTCCAATATAAATAGAAGACATCCTATTTAGAGATCAGCACATGTCTTGGTTACACTTACCAACGTAGATAATCCACTCCTAAGATCAATAGTCTTAGATATCAAGACTGGATAGGAGGCAACTGATGATACAGAAAAAATATGCCTTCAATAAGAGTTCCAAACATGCAAAATGGATTTGACTTATACGTAACAAAATACTAGTTTAGAATTTTTGACTTTTCAATCTTTAAGAATCAAGTCAAAATTGAACATTACCAAATGCAACCTTTTGATTAAAAATCACAGAGTAAACTAGTACCTAAATGGGGCATCCCATTTAGGAAACCTAATTACATTTATAAGAAGTCTATACAGGAAACATCAACTAGGGAAATCCATATGAGAAATGTGTGCCCTTGTCTCTATTGACAAGCATTAAATCCATTGCCTATCAGTAATTGACATGCCTCATTCTCCCAAAAAGCCACTTGAGTGCACCTACCACATCACTATGCTACTAGGTACTCTCCACTAATCATCTTCATCTATCTTCACCAACCTCCCACTTACTAAGACTATATAAATCCCTATACTCTACGGACATAAGGTTAACTTCTTTTTTTTTTTATGGTGTTATGGAAGCATCTTGATCTTTCTTCGATGAATATTCAATGAGCTTTTCTTTTAATATTTATTAAGCTCATTAACTTTACCATTTGGTTATCTAATTTAGGTTCTCACTAACTTAAGCATTAGAGGGGTTTTAGTAAGTTGAAAACTTACCTCACTATGCTTGTTCTTGGTTAATAAATATCTAAAATACACAATAAAGCTAAGATAATGGAGCACCCACATAAATGTTGATTCTATAAAATCAAGTTATTACATTGTTTATGTCAAATTGTTGATATGAGCCAATTACATAAGATAATGGAACACTATCTCATATGACCCAATTACATGACATAGTGTTTTAATTAATTGATTAGTTAAGGTATTGGGACTAGTAGTTTATTTTAACATTAGTGGACTAAGAAGATAATTACAAAGAGTAGATATTAAAGGGAAGCTCCTTCTGCAGATGAAAAACAAAAATCATCACAATCAATAACTGAAAACTTATAAATCTAACTATGGAAAAAATCTATTATTAATAGTCATCTTAGTTTCTTATGTTTTCAATTTCAAATCCTTATTAATTTTTTTGTTTTAATTAAATTATATTTATAACTAGTTCTCTAGTCACTTTAATGAAATCTCTAGCATGCTTAAAGTTCTTAATATAAGTGATAGAGACAAATATATTTTGGCACGCTTAGTGGGACCTTATTGAAATGTTGATAACTAAAAGTTATACAGGAAAAGAAATTGTTAATGTTTATAACCTGAAGATGGTAATTGTAATAATAGTGCTAAAAGGCAACATACCATAACTTATGAAGTAGTTTGAGAAGAGCATAATGTCTCTAGATCCTTAATAAAATCTAAAGAAGTAACAAAACCATTTTTAAGTGATGGTAATGCATAAATTTATGTTTCAATAACTTACACAAAAATATTTTCAAAAGAGTTGCGATGTCAGAGCATGGAGATGTAAGAAAGCTAGTCCAAATTCTTTGAAGCCATGATTAACATGGTTGAGTTACGAGGTACTAAGTAATTACTCAAAGCTAGCCAAGTCCTTATACTTCATGGCCTCCTATAAAACAAAACTCTAGAGAATCTAAGGGCCAATTCATTCAAGCAGTTGAAGACTCTAATAATCCTTAAGTGGTAGTTCTAAAGAAATATTTCACCTTATAAAGTAAAAAGCGAGCTAATTTTACTATAGGAACTTCAAAAAACAAAGTCAATATGAGGTCAATGTCCTTTAACAAAATTATGGTTTTACTAACTTTAATTCTACATTAATGATGCAAAAGTGAATCATCGAACAAAAGGCTCAAGGGGCATAACACCTAGGGGAGCTGGGGGGAACCAACTAGAGAATCGATAGTCCACCAATCTTATACCTTATAGAATCAAGTTAAAATTGATATGGAAGCTATAAGAGAGGAAAAATTTGAGTTCATCAAAGAAACCCCAAATGACCAAGTTAATATAAGGCCTTTACTACTAACCTAAATTCTCAATCTGGAGTCTATAATACAAGGCATAGCACCTGAGGGAGATCAGGGAACCAATCAGAGAATCAATAGTTCTACCAATCAATAAAGAGATTATTAAAAGAGGTAGAGCTTAATCACAAGAGACGAATGCAAAAAATGTGTGTGTGTGTGTGAGAGAGAGAGAGAGAGAGAGAGAGAGACCAAAACCATTATTTAAAAATGTATGGGTCAGGAAGTAAGAATCTTTAAAAGAAAGAGAGGGCTCACCTAATGAAAAGGGAGCTAACAGAATCCTACCATTTCTAAGGAAAGAGCTTCAAAGGAGATCTCCAAAATTAGTGGTTCCTCCAAAGGTGGCTTTTGGAAACTAATGGAACATAGTCTAGCAGAAATATTTTTTAAACCTTTAACATAAATTTAAAAGATGAGACTCTAAAAGTAGAGAGCCATAGAGAGAATACTCAGGGTAAAAGAGGACAACATTATTAAGGGAGCATTAAAGGGAATCTAAGGAGATTCCAAAAAGTCTTACAATGTTTGTACTACGATGAGATTTTTCAAGAAAATCATGTTGAGCATCATTTTCAACTATAGAAAAATTAGGATTCTCTTTACTCTTTACAAATGAGGAGCTCTATAAGGATTCTCTTTATAGGCAAGGATCTCTACAATGATGTTATTAAGGAGCAGTAAAGGTCAAATATTTATACATATAAATAGGATTTCATAAGTCATTTTAAAGTAGGATAGTTTTTTTGAACATTATTAGAGGAGGTTATGATAAGGTACAATTTTTAATGGATACATATTTTAATGGACTAAGGAGACAGTTACAAATAGTTAATTGATGCGTGCTAATCCATAAGTGCATGGAATCATACAAGTAGTAATAAAAAATATCATTCCCACAAAGATAGTGTTAATTATAAAGCTACTCTTAATATTTTGCTTGTCTAGACTACGGATAATTTCAATAAGCACACAAATTAAATTAAATCTAAAATAATATAAAATATTGTCACTAAATTTATATGATTAAAGACATTAGGGTTTAATTCTCTCAGCTTAATTTATCACAAAGTAATAGTAAATTCTTGTTTATTATGAATAACATTTCATTTCTAAAGCATCTTTAATATTATGATGTCTCTCTTAAGTACTCTCACAATTAACCAATTATGCCATTAACTCGATTATCTGGCTCTTACTAGCATGATTTAACTAGACATAACCAATTCATACAAGCAATCTTCTAAGGAATATTAATATTGAAATATCTCTTGACTAAGTCAATTTGAATTAATAGATTGTTATTGCCTTTCTCACTAGAATCAATCTCTTAATATAATCCTAATGTCTAAATCAATTTAAAGGGTGATCAAGTCTATGGAAAGCATTGAATCCAATAACTCTTTAAAATGCATATTCTTTTATTTAGAATTTATTTGGTTAAGTTTATATTGAGCCAAGTTCATTCTAACTAACCTACTTAGTTACTCATAGAAATTAAAGAAGAAGAACATGAGATGAAGAATGATAACATATTCATAATTAAATAAATGAATGAGCAAGGGAATAATAGAAGAAAAACTCTTTCATGTCAGCTTCCTTAATTTTTTCTTGAATTCTCAATCCTTGTTCTTCGTTCAAAATAGCTCGAGTTGAATATTAAAATTAAAAACTAAAAGAAAAAATAATTCTTATGCAAAAAGAACAATAATAGAGTGTTGTCATCTCAGGTATCAACCTCTCTTTTCTAAAATAAAACTTCTCCTTTTATATTATTCTCCAAAAAACCCTAAAAAGAACTTTTCAAAACAAGTAGCACTTAGGGACACGTCTATGTCACATGACCTCTCCCGAAAAAGCAAGCTCTCTAAAATGGCTATGTCTTCCAGTTAAGACAGTTACGTCTACTTAGACCTTTACAGATTTCCAAATAAAAGTACTCAGAAATGCATGTGTTTGCAAAGTAACATGACTATGAAAGTGAGGTAAGATCATTCTAGTTTCTAGCTAGTCACATTCTCAATATGCAAAGTTCCTTTTTATATTCTTAATTGCCTATGAATGTTTCCTAATTACGGTGATCCTCTACCTTTCTTATATTACTCAGTGTGGATGTCTTTAAAGGGTCCTTGGTATACTTATACTCATATTAGAGCATTAGAGTAGATAGAGTGTAAACAGTGGGTTTAATGCACGTCCAAGATTTTAGCAACCACGACGTTGTTTGAGCTTAGAGCTCTAGAGAACACACTAACCGTTGTCACAAGGTGGAGATAAGGAGTCGCCACCCAGAATAATAATTAGGACAAATCGAAAGTGGTGGTACTCGATTCTCTAAAAGAAAGCCAACACCACAACCAATAGATTCTGGATACGAAATACTAACTTCTTTCAGCCTTGTGGTCATTTAGAATTACTTTATGAATTACTATATTACCTTCTATTTACATGCAATTTCATATAAACCCTTATTTAAACAATTAACTCCAAGCAAACTAGTTATGAAAAATACATGTAAATAATGCATTTATTTAAATTCGAAATCCGTAAGTTAGTCTAATATACATTCATTTTAATTAAATGGGCTAAATCTACATGTTTTAATTTACAAGTGACCTTAAGACTAATGGGCCTAATTCCTATTTAATTTTAATTAAGTGAACATAAGTCTACTTATTTTAATTCTAAAAGTGGGCCTAAATCTTCAAATTATAAAGTATTCAAAATTAGTGAGCCTAACTCTACACATTTTAATTCTAAGGTGATTTTTAAATCTACAAATTATGGAAAAGGCTTAGATTTAATTGGCTAAGTCTAAATTAATTTTAATTAACCTAAAGCGGGCTTATATCTAATTAACTAAATGGGCCTAAATTATCTCTAACCTAACTTCTAATTAATTATGGGCTTAAAATAAAATTTAATTAATTAAACCTAAACCTAATTAAATTAGTAAATCTATTAAAGCGAAGGTGAATCTAATTATTAAACCTAAAAACCTACAGTTATTTAAATGAGTTAGAGCTTAACATGGGTTTAAGGTCAAGAGCATATAAAAGAAATAAACAAGCCCAAAACATATAAAAAATATCAAAACAATCAAATAAAAGATCAAACAATCAATCAAACTTATTCTAAAAACCCTAATTTAATTAAAGTGACTTTAAACAACAAATAAATAAAATAATTAACAAACAACCCTAATTCTATCCCCTTAGATCTAATTCAATTTTAATTAAACAAACCCCAATTATCTCTATAGCCATTAATTTTAATTAATCACCCAATTAAAACCCTAATTATACTACCCAATTAATTAACACACAACCACACATATAGAATTTCATTATTCCCACTATTGGGGCTATTAAAAGAGCTATTGAAAATAATAAGAAAATAACAATTAATACAATCCCATAAAAACTAAATGCAAAATAAAATAATCAAAACAATAATAAACAAATAAATGGATCTTCATGGTTGTAAATAAATGGCTGTAAAATTCAATTCATGGCACTTCATGGATCTTCATGGATTTTGTTCTCTAAGTGAACTCATCATGTAATCCTCTCCATATTCACCAACACAAACACAAAAAAAAACAAGGATTAATGAATAAATAAAATAACAATGAAATTAAATAATGTTAAAATTAAATAGAACTAAAATAATTAAAATAAAAAATAGAAGAAAGTAGGATAGGAGATGGTATGGATGCAGTATTGATTTGCCCCTTAGACTAGTAAGAATCACCGTTGCTTTTAAATGGATCTTCAATACTTGAATGTTCTCCTTCTAAAAGCCTAATGCTTCTTTCTTAATGAATAAATACTTCACAAGAAGATATTTTTTTTATTGAATAGTGAGTAAGAAGAACAGTGAAAGCCTTCAAAAAGTCCAGGAAAAGAGAGAGATCCCCCCTTCAGGAGAGTTTTAGTTGTTTTTTTTTTATAGAAAAACCCTAGGTAAGAGACGTATCCTCTTGTGATTTTTCCTTTTTCAGAGTTTTGGTTTTAAAAGGACTTTTTATTTCTTGAAAATTTAGATAAATCACAAAAATGAATTTATGATATTATTTGACTAATCAAAATTTAGGAAATAGATTTTTTATTTGCTGTAAAAATAAAAAAAATTATACAAAAATTGTGTAATTCCGACCGAAATTATCTAGTTCCAATTGGAATTACATAATTTCAATCGAATTTACATAATTTTGATCAAAACTATATAATTCCAGTCAGAATTATACAATTTTTGTCTAGTTTTTTGTACGGTCAGAATTATACGATTTCCATCTCGTCGAAATTATATGATTTCCATATGGTTTTACAAAATTCTGATCCTTTTTTTAATTATAAAAGGATTCCTAAAAGACTTTAAAATTCTTAATTAGGTCCTTAAAAAATAATTAAACTCTTTTGAAAATGCATTTAGATGTCTGAGGTTTCAAAGTTCAAGGGTTGAAGATCTATTTATAATATTTTCATCATTAGAGCCCTCTGTCGCATCCACACTCAACTATCCCAAAATTGAGTGCTTACATAAAGCTTATACAAATAAAATACACTTAAAAGCAAGCTCTAAATAATTTATTAAGTGAATGCATTTTACACTCCATGTTACTTTATTATTTTCTTTATTTCTTATTCAAAATTAGTTACAAGACACATAAGAATCTACCAACATTAACTAGACTTTAATCTTTACTTACAATCATCTTTCTACAACATCAATAATCTAAATTCAATCACTTAATAAGAAAGTACTTATTAATTTAATTAAAGTTCAAAAATCCTTAACTACAATTTATTCCTTTAGTTTAACAAATTCAAAATAAAGCATTAATTGAAGATTATTGAACTTTTTTAAGAAAGCTTCACATAATGAATTTCACTCATTATATGAATGAGTAGAAAATTCTCAAGTGTCATGCATAATAAATATTGCAAGTCTATATGTTAAAAAGAAAATTTAAGCAAAAATAAAAGTAAAACATTAATAATGCATGAGATGCATGGTTCTCTTTTATGCAACTAATCAAATGCAAATATTCTAAACATGAAAAGAAATGAACATAAACTAAAAATTACTAAAAGGAATTAACTCATGAGATGAATCTGTTGGAGGTGAAGTTAGAACAACAACATTTGTAACCTTGATAGCTTTCCATATTTTCTTTATTTATTGAGTTTGATACTTAACAACTCTTTCAAATTTTAGGTGTGCCTCATGCAAGGTTGTTTTGATGATCTCCATTCTTTCCAAACAATCATGGAATTATTGCCAATTAAAAGTTTCTTGTTTTAGTTTCTTTCTCTTAACTCATTCTTTATTGCTACTTGCTTCCTCACTCTCTTCATCCTTTGAAGATGATGAATTCTTTTATCTTAATTCTTGTTAGTTCAATAGGTAACAACTCCTAGCATTTGGCTTTTGCTATGTCCTTCATTTTGTCTTGACTTTTGCTTTAATTAGAGCTTTGGCATTGAACTTTCCTAAATTGTACCTTCTAAATCCACATGTACTCAAATCTTTACTTATAAAGTACAAAGCCAATCCTGTGATTATGTGTCCTATTGAGATAGTCTCTTTCCTTGATTGCACTACATGAGTTAAAGTTTAGAAAACAAAATGTATACTCAAAATTCGAGTGTTAGAATATAAGCACCCTAACATGAATAATTCATCCATAGTCACTCTAGAATTATCTTGCCTTCTAGAATTTTATATTTCATGAATTTATGCATCATTAATAAGGAATGATCTTTAATAAATCCAATAAGCATAGCTTCTCCTTCACCAAAAGTTTCATTGCTTGTAATAACACTCCAAAATCCTTTAACATTAAAATTACTAGGAGGATGGGTGTATCCTCCCTTAAGAAACCTAAATATTTAAGAGATCATGGCATGATCAAATTTATATTCCTTACCAAAGAATCTACATGCATAAATTTGCACCTTTTTATCAATTATCTTAAATGTAGTATGGAATTCAATAGTAAGTTTATAGAAAGTCATATTTTAATGTGAAAAATTTAGTCCATCCCATTTAATCACACAATATTTGTATATCCTCATTAAGCCCAACATTATAAAGTACCTTATCATCAAAGAATCTAGGAAGCCTAAATTCTTGCTTAAAAAGAGAAAGAAAATTTTCACCTTCTTCTTTAGAGTGGATGGGAAAGAAGGCATTGAGTTTTGTTGTTAAATCCTTTATTTTTGCACTTCTTTGTATGCCCTTCTTATCAATGCCTCACCTCTCTTGTCAAAAGACATGAAAAAGATTAAGAAAAATATTCTTAGAATAAATAGCAAAATAAAGCACTTGAAAAGAAAAATAAAAAGGTTCTCTCTTTGTAGGATTTAAGAGATGTATATATAATGTTTAACTTAGGGGAATTCCTAAAAGTTTAAGGAAAAGAATTTCAAAACCATAATTTCAAAAAGGAAAATAAATTAAAAAATAAGACTCCTGTATAATTATTATTAAAAAGGAAATTAAGTTAAAAGAAAAATTATTCCTATTTTACTAAATAAGAAATACATAAACCTACTTTAATTAGGAAAAATAAATTATTTTTAGATTTTTGAAATTTTTTAAACTTTTTATCTAAAAATAATCCCTCTCACACACTTAAGATTGACATTGTTCTTAATGTTGTGAGTTTAGATAGTTTTTGAAAATAAAAATCAAGTTTAACAAAATTAAATTGGTGAGTAGTGTGTGTAGGTGACACGACTATGTCACTTAAGTGATACGACTATGTATGAGCCTTCTTTTATAGGATCAGTAGATGACACGGCTGTGTCACTTGCTCGACATAGCCATGTATGATCTGTAGAATTCTCAAAACATGCTTTTTACCCACTAATACTTAATCTAGTCATTCTAATCATTCACATAACTCACAATTGACACACTTTAATGTTACAAACTTGATTTAACAATACGTAGCATCATTTTGCATAAATGTATTCTCATAAAACTTAACATATCATTTCAAATTACACATAATATAGATAAAACACAATTAAAGCAAACAAGTGAAATTGAAATTAGAAATTATCGTTACAATCTAAATAGAAATAGAAAATATAAAATAAAGACATTAAATAAAAACATTCAAAATTCTAAACAACTTAAATCCTAAATATCAAAGTACTTAAAGCTTGAAACATAAAAATAGTATAAAGTTCATGCAATCGTTGGGAAATTATTAGTTCTTTCAATTATTCATAAACACTTAGGAGGTGTGGAGGGGTATTGTGGAAGCTTGAAACCTTGCTTATAGAAATACACCATAAGGTTACGATTAAGTACCTTAACTTCATTTATCAAGCTTTCCATATTGATGTATAGAGCTCGAACTTGTATCTCTAAATTGTCAATCCTTTAAGCCATATGCTCTAATGTCGCTTCTTCAATAACTTCTTCATCATCCTCCTTTTTTTAAACTTGTGCTTGTCCTTGACCTTGAACTTGATCTATGATTCTCCTCATAAGGCTATATAACTCCCATTCATATGTTTAACAAGGCTTATAGATTGCATTATTATTATACTTATTATGACAACTCCCTTTACTTTGTCATAATCCATTCTAGATAAATCATACCCATAGTACTCGATAATTTTCGTCCAATTTTGATTGCAGAAGAGAACTTAGTGGCCACATCTTTGAGTTTAAGGGCTATTGCATGGCATATATACAATTGTCTATTATTCACCATACAATACAAAATTTTTAACTCAGTTTTTGTAACTACACCATCACCCTCATTTCTCCTAAAGGTAATATATGCCATCAATTGATGAACATATAAAAGAGCATACAAAAGAACTTTTGATTCCTTAGTCGACTTAAGTTCATAAAACACTCCTTTTGCCTCATTAGCTCTCTCTAAAATTGGTCTCAATCATCCTCAATGTTTATAGGATGACCATTAGGAAAGTTAAACACTTTGTTGAATTCAAATATACCTAATCCAAAAGGGTCACTCCCTAACCTAAGGAACAAATTATTGGATTCTTCATCAATCTAAAAGAGCTTACAAGTGACTCTATCATAGTTAGGATATGTTCTCATCATAAATTGTTCCCAACCAACTCTTCTAAAATACATGTAAACCCCATCAAACAATCCTACCATCTTTAAAGCAAGTTTACATAAGTATCTATTAGGTTGAATATTTTTATGCCTAACATACTCATACCTTTTTCTTGGAGTTTCATTGACAAATTTCATTTTTATTGAGTACGAGGCCACCTCTTTTTCCTCCTTTTCTTATGGTTGAGGATTTTTAGAGCTCCTTTTATGTCTTGGTCTTTTTAGAGGAGGACTAACTCATTTTGTAGCCCACTTCTTGGTCTTTTATTGATGTTTTGGAAGGGAAGATCATTTTGATTTTATTTATGTTTATGAGAAAAGGATTAGGGTTTGCAATTGTGTTAGGGCTTAAGAAATTAGAAGTGATTTATAAAGGTTGTTTACCCTTTTAATTAAGGAAAGTGAAAGGTTTTCAAATTTAAAATCGTTCGAGAAGGTTGTAGTTATAGGACACAACTATGTCACCGAGATTACATGGCTGTGTCACTGCACAGAAAAAAATTTCAAATCTTTTGTCATGTTGTGCCATTAAAGTGACATGACTATGTCTGGTTCTCATTTTTTAACGTGATTTTGATGGCAATCAAACACGATTGTGTCATTTATTGACATGGCTGTGTTATAATCCTGATTTTTACTTTTAACATTATGCTGATTAGACACAGTTATGTTTACTCTCTGACTTCTCTTTTTAATTCTTTTGACATAATTCTAATTTGAAGAGTTTAAACTAACCATATTTTACGTCTATAAGTCTTAATTTCATTCATGCATATAAGTCACAAATTCATGTTCACAATTATATTAAATTAAATTAAAATTTCATATTTTTATCAAATAATTAATTTCATTAAGTTCAACTTACAAAACTTTTTGTGCTTCCTTATAAAGTTGCTCCTTTCCTCTTGATTTGTTCACACTTAAACTATCATGTTTTCCTGTAATACAACATAAAATAATAAATGTTAACAAAACCAACATGTTCTAATATAAAAACAAAAAGATGAAATTGAAAGTAAAAACTAAGTTATATAGCTTGGTTAAGCCCCTAAGAAGTGCTTGTTTAATAAGGTTATTAGTTTGACTATGGTTTGGACTATTTATTTGTGTCCTTCAAGTAGGAAACTTAATGGAATCCATCAAATTTTCCTCCATGGTACTTCTTTAATCTTCGTCCATTAGCCTTAAACTTGTTTCTTAAAGCATTCATTAGTTCTACTGCCCTTGATGAAAATGTCTGAGTCACTTCAAAAGGTCATGACCATCTTATCTTCAATTTCCTTGGAAACAGTCTCAATCTAGAGTTGTAAAGTAAAACTTGCTCTCCCACTTTAAAATGCTTCTTTTATATTATAGCATCATACTGCTTTTTGGTCTTTTCTTTGTAAATTTTTGAACTTATATAAGCATTTTGTCAAATCTCATAAAGTTCATTCAATTAAAAAATTCTCCTCTCTACTACTTTCTTAAAGTCATTATTTAAAGCTTTAATTGCTGTTAGTCTCTCAAAAATTTGATGATAAAGGTTTCCTGTCAACCAAATAGAGGGAAAATTTCTTAGGAAAATTTCTAGAGCGTGCTCAGACTAGTTAAAAAACCAAACATACCCAAAAATGCACGAAACGCATGCTTAAGCCTAAAAACACCTAAAATTGAAACATCAATAAGCCCGAAGGAGTGTATGCTTGTGTGCCTTACGAGCGCTCGTGTGCCCTAAAGCTAATTTTTTTGCCTATAAGTAGGCCTCCACACCTCATTTTTAAGGGAGAATGGAAAATATACTAAAACTCTGCCAAATTGAAGACTTAGGACTCATATTCCATACACTTTTAGCTCACCCAATACATTTTTCTTAGGATCTAAATCCAAAAGCCAAATCAAACTTCTTCTAAGTCAAAGCACGCTTCAAGGGTAATCACCCAATCCCTCTAAGGATCTCCTAATTATTTTTAATTAAAAATTTGCATATCATATTATTTTCTTCTTCTTCTACTCATTTCTTGCATATTTTTATCATTTTTATCATTTTTGCATTTTAATTTTATTGTTTGTTATCTTATGATGAAGTTGTGATTTTTGTGGTGATTTGAAGTTTAAGAATAAGATAAGTAAATGGATTGGGTAGTTCGGGTGAATCTAGGAGTGTTTGCATTCATTTTTGCATTTTCTATCATTTTTGCATCATTTTTCTTTATATATAAAAAATGGGTATTTTGGGGTAAAGTTAGCATTTTTATTGTTATTTTTGTACTTTTTTTTATTAATTTAATTATTCTCTTTATTTTATTTCTTGATAAATTTATTAATTTTAGCATAAGATCCACAATTTTTATGGTGAAAATACTATTTTTATCGTTTTATTATGTCATTTGCATCTTTATTATTTATGTTATTCTTATTGCCATTTTTGGTAAGTCTATTATTTTTATCACAAAAGCTACATTTTTGTGGTGATAATAGTATTTTTATCAGCTTTATCAGTTTGTTTGCATATTTATTTTAATTTTGTATTTTTATTTATGCTATTTATTTTTATTTGCATTTTTACTATTTTTGTTGCATTTATTACATTTTTATCATTTTTGTTATTTTATACCTTCTCTTGATAAGCTTGCCATTTTTATCATAAAATTAATGTTTTTATGGTAAAAATTGTATTTTTATCATTTTTATTAGTTAATTCTGCACTTTATTATTTTTATTATATTTCTTGCATTTCTATTATTTTTATTGTTTCTTTTTCCCTTTTGATAAATTTGTTACTTCAATCATAAAATTTACATTTTTATGGTGGAAATAGTATTTTTATTGCATGTTTATTATTCTTGTAATTTTTATTTTCCCTCTTGATAGTTTTTTTTTTTATCATAAAACTCACATTTTTATAGTAAAAATAATATTTGTATCACTTTCATCATTCTATTGCACATTTTTAATTGTGATTATTTTCATTTTGTTCTCTTTATAAATTTACTATTTTTATCCTAAAGTTGATATTTTAACGGTGAAATTAGTATTTCTTATCATTTATTTATTTATCTCATTTGCACTTTTTTTTATTTTTATTTTAATTGCCTTCATTATCTTCTTTTTTTTCTTTTTTTTTTTTATTTGAAAATTGGAACTTTAACATTAGAAGTGCACCTAGGTATCCAAAGTAGGTTGGCACACCCTCAACAAACGCCAAGGAGCTACCTTAAATTAATGAATAAAAATAAAGTACATAAGTGTTTAATACAACCCAAAGACGGAAATAAAAGCAGAAAGAAAAGACTAGTGGAATCGATAAGGCTCCAAACTAATAACATCATTAATCATAAATTGGTGACAACAAGGAGGGTATATAGGCCACCATTAACATTGCTGAAGATGAAGATCCAACGAAGCAAGCTTGTCCGCAACTTTATTTCCTTCCCGATAGACAACGTTCCCAAGCAGCGCGAACACGCCAGGGAACAGCAAGAGAACGAGACTGAATTAACCTGACCGCAAAAATGGAATCAGACTTTATCCATACAGGAGAAAGCCGAAGATCTGAAGCTTTATCTACTGCCATCACAACGGCCAGAAGCTCAGCCTCATGTGTTAACCGAACACCCATAGGAGCTACAAAAGAAGCAACAGCACAACCATTGATATCACGAAGAATCCCACGCTCAGCAGCTTTGCCAAATGCACTATGAGCTGCACCATTAGAATTGATCTTGAACCAACCAGTAGGAGGCTGAAACCAGATGACCGGAGTTGTAACTAGAAAATGACGGGGGATCCCAAAAATACGAAGGTGCTTCAAAATCAAAAGATCAAACTGACTATTATTCATTTGACCTGTTCTGAAAACTTTTGTTGCTTTAATTGAATGGCAGATCATAAGAAAGGAAGCTGTACTTGGAACAAATGATTCCTTAAAAATCAAACTATTACGAGCATGCCAAATGTGCCAAATAGCAGACAAGATACTGACTCTCTAAAGAGCATAAAGTTGAGAAGAAAACCAGTGTTGCATAGCTGAAGGATGCCATTAGACAAATCAATGAAGCATTCAATAAGCTTCCAAGCACATACCAAATCGAAGTGGCATAAGTGCAAGTAGTGAACAGATGATCCAAAGACTCGGTTCCTCGATTACATAAACTACATTGTGAAGCCGAAGAGTAGCCTTTAGACTTTAAAAAGTCCACTGTAGGAGGTTGGCCTTTAGAACACGCCATGCAAAAAAAGAATATGAAGGACACAAATAATGTCTCCAAACCTCCTTACCCCAAATTATTAATGATGGTTGACCTTCATTATTTTCTTTGGTAAACAAATTATTTTATATATTGTCTTGTCATAAAAATCCCATTTTTACTAATAAAAATATAACTTTGCACCCAAAATACCTAAATTTCAAAATCTTTAATCATACATTTTCATTAGCATTCTTATATGTTTAATTATTTTAGCTATTTCAATTATAAATAGAAAATATGCAACTGTGATTAATGTGATGTGTGCTTACATGTGTATGAAAGCTAATGCTTGTTTTGTAGGATTATTAGGATAGGAGTTGTTATTTTATTTTATTTTTCATTTTGATGTAATTAATAGAGTAGGCATTTCCAAGACAATGTAATCCTTAATCTCAAATTTGGATAAATTCTATGAATGGTACCAAAACTTTACCCTTGATTAAAAAATGATACCATTACTTTAATTTGTATCTTTTCAATTCCTAAACTTTAATTTTAGTTTCACAAGGAAGTCAACCGCAATAATCTGGCCAATTTTAATGATGTGGCAACTGAAGTTGCCACGTTAGCATGACTTAACTTTTTTTTTTTTCAACTTTTTTTCAACAAAAGGGCTAATTAAGTAATTTCAATTTTTTTTTGAAAAAAAGTTCAAGAAAGAAAAAATTAAGTCATGTTGATGTGGCAACTCTAGTTGCCACATCGTTAAAATTGGATGGATTGTTGTATTATAATTCCCTATGAAACTAAAATTGAAGTTTAAGAATTGAAAAGATACAAAGTAAAGTAATGATACCATTTTGTCATCAAGGACAAAGTTTTGGCATCGTTCATAGAATTTAACCCCCAATTTCGTCTTTTATATTCTATTTTGGATGTATTTATTAGCATAGACATTTTCAAAGGGTTGTAATCCTTAATCCCTTTTCCCACTTATATTTCGCTTGTGTGCTATATACTACTTGCCTACTTGTTTACATCATTAGTTATTTGGTTGATGAATGTCTATCTACTTATGTTGTGATGCATGCACACCAACTTTAATTATCCCGCATTTTAATTTGTAATTTAAATCAATTTGCATCATGAAACCATAATTAAGGTGAAGTAATGGGTAATTAAGAAATGTGTAGTAAAAAATAGGATAAGTAACTCCTACCCTTGAACCCGGAATCTCTGGTTAAGAAAGTGAGTTTTTGATTCACTTTCTCTTGACTTAGTTAGGTGGCAAATCCAATCTATAAAGCCTATTCAGATAGACCCTCCCAAAATCAATAACAATTAGTAGATGGTCACCATTAGGCTGTTGACCCCAACATTGCACTAATCTTGTTCTTTTCCATCATAACACTAACAAAAGGCGGGAGCACATGCATATTTTTGGCGACTCCACTAGGGACAATCTCTAGTTTGAGGGGTATGAATGAAAGACTATTTCTTATTATGCATAACTTATTTATTCACCTTTAGAACAACATAATTGCATTTCACCATACTCACCACGTGCACCCTTGGTCCCTAAACCCTCAATAATGATGGATGACATTACCACCATGATTCCAAGTGATGTGGCCTAGCTCCTAAGTCCAAAATGGGTTGTAGTTTTTCTCGACTAGGTAAAAGAATGTTAGACTCACTGATTGGAGTCCATAACCCTTGTCATATGGGGGTATTCTCGCTAAAGGAGCCCTTAACCGTAAGCCTAATGTAGTCCATGTAGACAAACCAGTAGAAATCTCCCTTAAGGTCCTACTTAGCTCCTATATGTTGGCCTTATCATAAAGTTATCCATCTGACCTAACATTTACAAATAATATGACATCCCTAGTTTCTATCACTGATTGGTACCATTACATTAATTTTCATGGACTACCTATGCTTAGACCTGCATGATCCCTATTTACCTTGTGTAAGCCTAATGCATAAGGAAAAACAAGAATCATACATCTCAATTTGGATAGTCTGTAGGAACTAATGAATAATGGCATCTTTTGAGGATGGAACCTATGAGAGGTTGTCCATTTGTCCTTATCAGATCAAATGAGCGTATTGGCAATTTAACTAGAATGTGGATGTTCATGTATGAAGAATTGAATTATAACCAAACAAAGCCTTTATGTTCCTTGGTAAACTTACTAAATGTTAATGAGAGGGACATGAACTTGGATCTTTCCTATTGACTATAGTTCATGTGCTTAAGCAAGCGCATGGACAATAAATGCTATTTATGACTCGACGATTGGGCCTTTCATTAATACTGTATGTTTACCTTGAGTACATTTGGATATAATTCCCTAGCTTACCTTCCGAGTCTAATCGACAATAACTGAAATAGCCTAATTTGAGAGCAGAACCATAGTCCCTTGTTGGCTATGATTCAAAACCCGTTTAGGATAGAAATATTTTACCCTGAGGAGTGATAAGGTTGGAAGGAGCGATTGCTTGTGTTTGGTTTATTCATTTTGCATGTTTTTATGCTAACCTTGTTCATTTTGTTTTCTTCTCTTTTCCTATGCATGCATACATATATACATATTGGAGAGTATTTTATCATAAATTAACCCATGATCTTCTTGCATCCATTTTGCATCATCATGCTAGTAAAATTATAATAGTCACGTCATGCATACATGCTAACTCATTTTCCTTGCTGAATGCATTATATCATGTAGACATGCATCATCTCTTTTTCATCCTAACCATCATATTTGTGTAGAAAGATAGCTCCTTAAAAGTCTTGTAAGCCCAAAGTTGCTAAGCACACCAACATTAGTCCCACTATTCATATGACTAATTTAGCCTAAGAGATAATGGCTCAGAACACAGAAGAATAACTGAGGGATGCCCTCAAGAAAATGATGAATGGTGGGTCTCTATTTAACTTCCTAAAGAAAGAGATGAAAGATGCAATGAAACAAATGATCTGTGAGAAAGGTGATTATGGAGAAGCCTTTAGGTCAACTAATGCAAAGATTAATAGAGGAAAGGGTGCAATGCCTACTTCAGGTTTGTTTATTGAAGATGATGAATACTACCAAGCAATGAGGGGAGCACCCCCATGTCACTTGCTAAACCAGTCAATCTAACCAAGTCTAAGCCATCAAAGGAGGTCAAGATACTGGCTAACAGGATGGCCTAACTCGATTTTTTACTTAAGGAGAAGGGTGTCATAATGAGTCACGACTACATTGATCTCTCACTGATAAAAGATGAATTATTGCTTGAAGATTTCAAATCTTAAACTTCACTAAGTTCAATGGTACTAGAGATCCTTGGTTCCACTTAAGGCAATATGCTACTTTTGTTGCTTTTACAAAGTTGACCAAGTCACAAATTGTGAAGTTCTTTTTTACTTCACTTGAAGAAGGACCTAGGGCGTGGTTTTTCAATCTGGAAGATGAAATCAAGAATGTTTGAATGCTCCTTACTCATAAGTTCATCAAGTAGTATGAGTATAACACCCAACTGGATATCATGAGTTATGACTTGGAGACCACTAGGCAGAAAGGCAGTGAGAGTTTAGTGGACTACATCGCTTGATGTAAGGCTACTTTGATAAGGAATAGACCTCCAAAAAATGAATAAATAGAAATGGTAATTAAGGGAGCCTTTCCCCATTTCCATAAATAAATGCTATTTATCCATTACCCTACCTTCAAAGTACTTCACCAAGCTAGTATCCAAATTGAAGATGAAGAAGCCACTCAACCCAAGAATCCCTATTGCAAACTAACATCACCTAGCCCAAGCACCCATCCGACTAAAAATAAATCTAACTGTCAATGCCCTAAGAAATAAAAAATACTTGAACTTCAGCTTGCCTCTATCTAAATTCTTCCAAAGGCTTTAACAAAAGGCCTCCTCAAGCTTCTTGAACCAAGACCTCTACCAAACCCACTGCCAACATATATCAATCCCAAGCTTTATTTCCACTTCCAATAGATGCCCGACCATATAATTGATGATTGCTACATCTTAAAAGATTGAATCCAAGACCTTATAAACTATGGCAAGATCGAAGATCCTAGAAAGTAGACTAATGTCAAGACTAAGCCTCTACCCAACTGCCAAAACATGCCACCTCTAACATCGTATACCATCTCCTCGGGATTACTTAAGTCCTTTGTGGAGAATTCTATCCAAAACATTTTTGAAAGTGAGGCAGAACAAGCTGAAAGGGAGGAAAAAGAACTTCTGGCAATATTAGAATAAGATTTTATAGGCCTTATCTACGATTCAAGTGATGATGAAATGGATCCTTCCACTTACTAATACATATCTATGCTTCCTGCTTGTACACCCCATATGATAATGCAAAGGAAGTTAAGCCAATTAATAATAAGAAGAGTTGGGGAGGTTATTAATTATAGTGGGCCATTTGAACCCAAAGAAGAGGAAGAACCAAAGGCAAAGAAAGAAGTTTGGAACTTACTAGGACAAACATCTAGAAAAGTTGACTTCAAAGTGAAATATACTGCCCTTTCTTCAATTGCTCTAAAAAAGGAGGATATCATACCTTTTGAACAAGAAGAAGAGTTCAATGAAGAAGATGGAATTATTATGATCCAACTGTCTGACACACCATATGTGATGGGGATCAACATAATGTATAACTCTGATGAGGAACCATCAGTTAACCATATGACTTAAAGTAGGAGAGTGTATCAGCCTATTGAGAAAGATTTAGTGAAAGGGAAGGAGACTACCAAAGAAGCTACAAAAGAGAATGAATTGATTGTTCAAGTAGAAGAAGATATAGTCTTGAAATAGCTCAAAAAGACTTAAGCTTGAGTCAGTATTTAGGAACTCCTGATGACATCAAAGAAACACCAGGATGCTTTAACACATACCTTAAATAATGTAAAGATATCTTTAGACACTACTCCTAATGACATGATAGCTTCACTACTTTTAAAGCCTAGCAATACCATTTCTTTCTTTGATAGTGATGTCCCATTAGAAGGAAAAGCTCATAAAAGGCCTTTGTTCATCCAAGTGGTTATGAGAGCTAAGAAGACATCATGTGTCATGGTTGATAATGGGTTAGCCATCAATGTCTATCCACTTAGGTTGCTTCATAAGTTCAGGATAATAGTTAAAGAACTTAAGGCATCCAATGTAATAATAAGAGCTTATGGAAACTCTAAGAAGCAGGTAGTGGGGACTTTTAAGGCTACAGTTACTCTCGGGGAGATTGAATCTATTATAGAATTTATGATGTTAGACATTCCACCCACATTTGCTCTATTATTAGGAAGACCTTGATTCCACCCACTTGCAGGAGTACCATCCACCCTACATCAAAAAATTAAGTTCCCATTTAATGGAAAGGTAATCACTGATGAAGCTGAGGCTAATGTTTTGGTTGCCTACATGAATGTAAAACACCCCAGCCTTTCAAGTATCAGTGATCAATGAAGACTAGGTTAGTCTAAAGGTCTTAGTGATGATAAAGAAAATGAGTTACGAAGTAGGAATTGGGCTAAAAAAGAAGAAGAAGAATGGGATTTTAAAATGGTTAGACTTTAAGGGACAAACTAGTAAACATGGACAGGGGTACGATCCAACCATAGATAAGGGAAAAAAGACCACCTTCATCTCAGAAGGACTCTCTAAGTACCAAGGTTAGCATGAGGAATGGGAATGCAATAGGATCAAAAAGCCAAGTTTCAAGATCTTTACTGATGTGATAAGCAGTATATGGTAAGGACAAAGTTAGACCGAAGAAAAAGAGATTTCTATTATAGAGATTGAGCAGGTCCTACAAAATATGAGGATGGAAGCCAAGGCTCTTGGCCACACTAACATTGTAGCTCTTATTGAGTCCAACATAAATGATGCTTTATTTGAAGACATGTCTATTTCTAATGATATTTGTATTACCAATCTATTTAAATATTTTGATGTACCAAAATCTAAATATGATCAATGAAATATGACTCTGCTTACTTGTATGATGTGTCTTATGATAATAATGATCATTCTATTAAACCTTTTTTGAGTATTTTCTACATTTATTCCATTAGAATTGAACCATTTAACATGGGCATGAATGAAAATCCTTATATATTGCATATTTTAATGGATATTACCTGTGAGGAATGGAGAGAATTGGAAAAATATTAATAAAATATTCAAAAGTATTGGCTTGGACATATGACGACATGCCCGACATCAACAGAGACATTGCTTAGCATTACATTCCAACCAAAAAGGGGCACAAGCTAATGAAGCAAAACCTGTGAAGACTAAGGCTAGAATGGGCATAGTTGGTGAAAGAAGATATAGAGAAGCAGGACAAGGCCAAATTCCTAAAGGTAGTAGACTATCTGAAGTGGCTAGCTAATGTAGTTCTAATGTCTAAGAAGGATGGGAAAGTAAGGATTTATGTAGACTATAGGGATCTAAACAAAGCATGCCTAAAAGATGATTTCCCTTTGCCTCATATAGATGTTCTAATTTATAAAGTTGTTATATGTGCCATGTACTCTTTCATAGATGGATTTTTAGGATACAACCAGATTCTCATTATAATCATCAATACGGCTAAAACTGCCTTTATCATTGAATAAATGACATACTATTATAGGGTGATGCCTTTTGGCTTAAAGAATGGGGTACAACCTATCAGAGGATGTGTCATACTTTAAATTTGACTATCCCCAAAAAGGTCCAATAATGAAATGAATCCCTAAAATGACTAGAGTTTGCTCGTTTATAACACTAATGAAGTGTGCAACCTTAAAAAACCTAACCGACCCCACCAGTGTGCAAAATTGATCACCGAGTCATTAAGTTATGCTCCGACCTTCTAAAATATAAATTATCAAAACAATGAGAGAGGTTTATTTTGAAAAAAATCCTCTCAAAATACTCATATTGTTGGATTAGTGCACATTTTGTTAGATTGGGGCCTAACTTTGTGAAAAAAATGGACTTCAGAAACACATTTAGAAGGCCCCAAAACCTTTAGAAGTGGTCCTGAAATAGTCCAACACAACCTGAGGATCGGTACGTATTGCTTAGAAGTGTGCATAAATGCCCTTAGGTGTCATGTGCTAAAATCGAGGATGAATTTGTTAAAACAGACTTTTGAAATGCATTCAAAAGGCCCAAAAACCCTAAGAACTAACCACGAAATAACGTGCGTAAAACCCAAGAAGTGTGTGGAAAGCATCAAAGTGTGCATGAAATGCATGTGTACGTGTGTGGCCATGCACCAATTGTGTGACCACGTGCACACTATGCACGACCATATGCACTTAGCGTGGCCACACGTAAAATCCTTAATATACGCATGTGAACATGCCCCTACCACCTTATTCTACCTAATTTTCCCTATAAATACACCCCTTCACACCCCATTTGAGAGGGGGGAGCAAGTGGAAACACACACATACACACTTAAGAATTGATCTGATCAAAGGCACTGGATACCCCTTTCTAGATGGTTTTTGCTCTCCCACAGCCTTTCTCTTAGGTTGTTAGAACCCTTTTCCACCAAACCAAGCCTCATCTTCATTAAAGCATGCTTTAAAGGTATACAATCTAGCATCATTTTGTTGTCATTTTGAACCTCTCGATGAGGAAAGCTTGATAATCTCCCGAAGCTAAAGATTTAAAACTCACACAAGCTTAGTCAAGTCTGAGGACCACAAAATTATTTTAGCATGTTTATTTTATTGCATTGCATTTTATTTTACTGTCGCCAGTATTTGGAATACTGTTGTGCTTGTGTAATGAGACTGGGAATCTTGAATGCTATATATATAATATATGCCTTATTATGCTCATTTCACATCATCATTATGCATACTCTATTTCCAAAATCATGAAATCACATCGTAAATACCAATAATGTGAAAAGTTCATATCCTGAAATAGAGTCATCATGCTCTCGGTCTAGTGATGACCTCATGCATCCTTTATATTATTGTTATACATCATCATAATATAAATAATGATTGCAAGCATGCATAATCATCTTATTATTCATGAAATTGAGCAAGGGGTGTGAATGGTCATATTAAACTTATAGATCAGTTATATCCAAATTAGATTTACTTTTCCATAATCTTTTCCTTTTCATATGTATTTTATCAAGAAAGCAATGTAATAAATAAATTTTCAGCTTTATTATCTTCCACTTTCTGATGTACTATGTGAATGCTATACAAACTATCATTATCGAAACTAGGGTATTATAGTAGCTATACATTGAATATCGTATAATGAGAAATAGTCAAAAAGTAGTTACAATCCCCCAAACCCAAAAATCTATGCTGGGGACAATACTCGCTAAGTGACCTGATGTTGTCCTTTTCCTAATTTTCTAAAAATTGGGTGGTGACTCTATAAAATCAAAAGCGTCTCATCCCCCTAAGACTAATCATTTGTCCCTATTTAGCAAAGTTGCCATGTCCCTCGGAAATGAAAAGACCCGTATAATGTCCCACGAAAACATACCACTATTAAAAAAGCCTAAAATGGAAAATCGTTGCTCACAGTGGCAACTCCACTGGGGACTTCTAAGTAAGAGGGATCAACTAAAAAATGACTATTTCTCATTATGCAATACTCAATCGTATAGAGCCCCTCATCACTGCATTTGCACTATACATCACACATGCACCACTTGTCTCTAAAAGCCTCGATAATACTAAATGACATTGCCACCATGATTCCACTTAAGTCACGGGGCAACGAAGATACAGTATTATCACCTTTAGTCTTTACTCATGGACCTGACCAGAGTCTATAACCTAAGTCCTTAAGGGGGGGACTGAGTTATCAAAAGAATGCTAGACTTATTGACTGAAGTCCATAACCCTAGTCATATGGAGGCATTCTCACTAAAGGAACCTTTGGCCTTTCACCCTAGCTCAGCTCATATAGATAAACTAATAATAACATCCACTAGGATTCCACTAAGCTATGCATGCTATCCTTGTCCTAATGCTATCCGTTTAACCTGATACTCATAAATGAAATGACCCTCTAAGTGTCTATCATCGAATGATGTGGTAATGTTAGTTTTCATAAAAAATTTATGCTTGGGACCATGTGATTCTCATATACTTTGTGTGAGCTCGAAGCATAAAGAATGATAAGAATCATGTACCTCAGCTTGAATAGTCTATGCAAATTAACAAATAACGACATCCCTTGATGAAGGAACCTACGAGATGTCATCCATTTATCCTTATTAGATCAAATGAATGGGTTAGGAACCTAACTAGATTATGGACCTTTATGTTAGAAAAATCAAATTGTAAACTATCAAATGATGCTTTCATGACTCCTAGTAAATATATCGAATATTGATATGGGGGCAAGAACTTAAACTCCCTTTGATTGACTTTGGTCCCATGCATATGGGCATATACGGGCTTTTGACATCATTTGAAGCCTACCAATTGACCCTCACATTGACATCGTGTGATTATCTCAAGCACATTTGAGTATCGTTCCTCTATTTACCCTTTGGTTTTGACCAAAATAAATTGGAATAGCCTAGTTCCAAGAGTGGAACCATAGTCCCTTGATGACTATAGGTTCAAAACCCATGTAGGAAAGAGACTAAATGACCTCGTGGAGAAATAAGGTTAAAAGTGAGAGCTTGCTTGTGATTGGTTTGTTCATAGTGCAGAAAAACTAACCAACTTTAATCATGCATACATAACATACATGTAAATAGCACGTGCTAAACACTATTTCTTTTCTTTTTTTTTGCAGGAATAATCATATTTCATTTTGCATCCATTCCATGCATACATTTTTACCCTTTTCTTTTACAGGAACACCTCATGCATTATTCATTTAGTTAATCCTAATAAATGTACATGAATACGACATGAGTGACCAAGAAGATACCTCTTGTCAATAATTCCAGGACAAGCTAAAAGAAGGAATCCAAAAGTTGCTTGCTGATGGCACTATAGCTAAAATCTTCTAAGCCTAAATTAAAGCCAAAAGTACCCAAGATGGGAATAACACATCATTGAATGAAGCCTCTGCATTTATTAGCCCGAGGGCAAATAAGGCAAAGGGAATTCCTTATACTCCAATTCAAGCTAATGATGACAATGACTACTATTAGGATCTCAGGAATACAATAAAAGCTACAAAAATTGCTAATATGACCAAGCCTGAATCGATAGGGGAGGTTAAACTATTGACCAACATGATGGCTTAGTTAAAATTTTCCTTCAAAGACAAGGGAACTCATGGCTCTAAAAGCTTCACCGACCTGTCACTGTTCAAAGATGAGCTACTTCCAGATGATTTTAAGCTAGCAAACTTTACTAAGTTTGACGGAACAAGGGATCCAAAGGTCCATCTAAGACAATATGGCACCTTTATCACTACCATAAAGCTTATAGAATCATAAATTGTTCGATTCTTCTTCACATCACTAGAGGAAGGATCAAGGGCATAATTCTTTGACCTTGAAAATGAAATCAAAAGCAATTGGCTACTGCTAACTTAGAAGTTCATAAAGTAGTATGGATACAACACTCAGTTGGACATCACTCGAAGAGACCTTGAGACCACAAAGCAGAAACCCTATGAAGCTTTCTCTGATTATGTCATAAGATGATAGGGAAAGGTAGTCAAGATGAGAAACCGTCATCCTAAGGATGAACAAATAGAGCTAATAATTAAAGGGGTGCTACCACACTTCATAAAATAGATGATCTTTGCTCATTATCTTGACTTCAAAGATCTCCATTAGGATGGGATCATAATTGAGGATGAGGAACCTCAGCAAGCTAGAAAAACTTTTTACCACAGTACCTAACCAAACATCCAAAACACCTTTACTTGAGTCGTAGAAATAAACATGATCCAACCCAACACCTACGGCTCACCATCTATCAATGTCATCAAACCACTAAGAAAATTCTTAAACTTTAACCTCCCACAATCCAAAGTATTCTAGAGGCTTCAATAAAGGAACCTCTTACAGCCATAAGAGCCTAGGCCTCTTCCAAACCCACTACCACCTTAGATTAACTAGAACTTGTTATGCCACTTTTACTAGATGCAAGGTCACACCACCGATACATGCAGAACTCTAAAAAATGCAATCCAAGACCTCATTGACTCTGGAAAAATTGATGACCTAGAAAAATGACCTAGTATCAAGACCAATCCTCGCTTAAACTATCAAAACATGCCTCCACCAACCATCAGCATGATCTCCTCTAATCTACTAAAAGACCTTATTGAAAAATCAATCCAATCCATATAAGAAACCTAGAATTAGCCCTTAAAGGATAAACCCTTGAATCCCATTCTTAAGCCTCATAATTCTAATGAAGATGAGCAATGCCCTTCTACCTTTGAATACATTCCTATGCCTTGGAAATTCCTTCCCCACTTGAACGGTGAAGTGATTGATTGCCCTTACTCATAAGAAGGAGACATAGAAAAAAATCTCAGTAGTGACCATGAGATATGGGATTTATTAGGCCAACCATCTGGGAAGTTCAACTATAAAGTCAAGTATAAAGCCCCCTGCTACCCACACACTCTTAGAAGACATAGTACCCTTAGGATGGGCAGAAGAATTTGACAATGAAGATTGGATGGTTAGTACTATTCAACTTTAGAACCTGCAAGTCATGGGGATAGACATATGGTATGACTCTGATGATCCTAAAATCATTGTCTAGTATAGAACAATAATATAAAAGTAGATAAGCAAGCAGTTGAGAAGCCCTTATTAATAGTCAATTATATAACTCACAGTGGGCGGGTATATCAACCTCCCGAGAAAGAAAAGGACCTACTATGGAGAAATAAGTAGCAAGAGATGAATTTCCAGTTAAAGAGGAAGAGACTATCCTCAAACATCTCAAAAAGATTCAAGCACAAGCCAGTATCTAGGACCTACTCATAGCCTCTAAGAAGTATAGAGATGCCCTAGTCAGAGCACTAGATGAAGAAAAATTACCATTGATGCCTCACCTTGCGAGATGATAGCCTCTCTAATGAATGCTCCTTCCAATGCAATCACCTTTTCAGATGAAGATTTACCCCTTGAGGGAAGGGTCCATAATCATCTTCTCTTCATATAGGCAATTGGTAGGATTAAGAAGACCCTATGTGTTATGGTAGATGATAGGTCTACCATTAATGTTTGCCCACTAAAGTTGCTACATAAATTCAGGATGAATGTTGAAAACCTAGAAGAATCCAATGTGGTTATACGAGCCTACGATGATTCAAAGAAGCTAGTCACTGGCACTTTCAAAGCAGTAGTTACATTGGGAGATACTGAATTAGTAGCAAAATTTATTATCCTGGACATCCCTTTGATTTGTGCCTTGCTAATAGGAAGGCCTTGGTTCCACCCATTAGAGGGTATACATTCCACTGTGTATCAAAAGATCAAGTTCCCTCTTAATGGAAAGGTCGTTACCATCCGTTGCTAAAACAAACAACATTATTGCCTATCTAAATATCATCCCACTAGGATTCTAGGTTTTTATTATCAGTGGTGGTCATGTCGATCCCAAAGTTGTTGCTATGATGAAGAAGATGAAATAAGTGCTAGGAATAGGATTAGGAGGAAGAAACATTAGAGTCGCATAATTTTGTGACTTTCAATGACAGACCAATATAAATGGTATAGGGTATGATCCTGAAAAGGATACTTGGATTAAGAAATTAACCTCTTTGATGGCTGACAGCTCAACCCAAGTCTATTAAGGACAAGTTGTGTTAAGAACCTCCAAGGATTAGAACCATGAACCCTAATGATTATGAACCCGTGAATTGCTATCTTAAAAACCCAAGAACAAATTGAGTTTCAAAACCCAAGAATTGCTTAAATCAGATTGCAAGGTTTGGTTGATCAAGATTAGAACTTAAAGAAAACTAAGTTCTTTAAACCCTAACCTTTAACACGCCACAAGGATAGATCAATTCCTTGATAAGTGGTTTATGCATTCAACAAGAATTCAAGAATTCACGCAAATATGCAAAAGGACTAATTTTCATTCAATTTCCAATTTTTCTAAAAGACACCATAAGGAGGGTTTTTATAACATCCTAACATAAGAAATCCTAATAAAACTATTAAGCATAATAGCAAATAATATAGTTCTGAACTTAAATATGGGATTTGAGCCCACATACTAGCCCACATTAGTCTTCATGTATTTGGACTTGCCAACCATTAAAAAAATTCCATTCAATTGTGTCTTCACTTGGGCTAAACCTAGCATGACCAATTGAACTTGCTTGACTAGCCCAATCTTGCATATAGCCAATTAAGGCTTCTTGTAGCTTCTTAGACCTTGACCTTATAATTGGGCCTTGTGGCATGCTTAATGGATCCTTAGCTTTATCTTTGGTTTTCTTATTGTCCTCTTAATCAAGCCCATCCTTAGCTTTATCTCTAGAAATGCTACCACCATTACCATTCTTAAGCTTGGCCATGTCCATATCATTCCCTCTATCTTTAGGATGATTCGTCCTCAAATCAATCTCATCACTTACATCAAAAGGACTTAGATTAGCAACATTAAATGTACCACTCACATTATACTCACCTTTCAAATCAATCTTGTAGGCATTATCATTGATCCTCTTAAGGACTTGAAATGGACCATCACCCCTCAGACTTAGCTTAGACCTTCATTGATTTAGGAACCTTTCCTTTTGAAAATGAACCCAAACCCAATCTCTAGGTTGAAACACCATTGGAATTCATCCTTTGTTAACCCTCTCAGCCACTTTTGCATTTTGCTTCTCAATTCTCTTTTTAACTTGCTTATGTAGCTTTTTAACCAAATCTACCTTAGAAGAACCTTCAACACTAACAAGCTTGTTAAAGGGTAAAGGAATCAAATCAATAGGAGTTAAAGGATTAAAGCCATATATAATTTCAAATGGTGAAGTGTGTGTAGTGCTATGAATAGCCCTATTGTATCAAAATTCAACAAATGGCAACAAATCCTCCCAAGATTTTAAATTTTTAGAAATCAAAGCACGAAGAAATTGAACCAAAGTCCTATTCATAACTTCAGTTTGTCCATCTGTTTATGGATGGCAAGTAGTAGAAAAGAGCAATTTAGTGCCTAACTTACCCCATAGTTCACGCCAAAAGTGACTTAGAAATTTAACATCTCTATCACTAACATTGGTCCTAAGTACTCCATGCAAACGCATAACTTCCCTAAGAAACAAAGTAGCAATATGAATAGCATCATCACTTTTATAGCATGGTATAAAGTGAGCCATCTTACTAAACCTATCCACAACAACAAAGATACTATCTTTACCTTTCCTAGATCTAGGCAAAACAAGCACAAAGTCCATAGAAAAATCTATCCAAGGAACATCAGGAATAGGTAAAGGTTTATATAACCCATGGGGTTGCAATTTGGACTTAGCTTTCAAATAAACAATGCATTGACCACAAATCTTATGCATATCATGTTTCATGCATGGCCAATAAAAATGCTCAATCAAAGTATCATAAGTCTTTTATATCCCAAAATGACCCATTAAACCACCCCCATGTGCTTCTCTAACTAGTACAACCTGCAAAGAACCATTAGGAATACAAAGGCAATTTTTCTTGAAAAGAAAACCCTCAAATAGATAAAAATCATTAAAAATAGCCCCATTTGCACAAGTTGTAAACACATTGCTAAAATCATTATCACTTACATACAACTCTTTTATGAACTCAAAGCCTAAAAATTTAGAATCAAGAGTAGTAAGTAAAGCATACATACGAGAGAGTGCATCAACAACCACATTTTCCTTACCTTTCTTGTACTTGATTACATATGGGAATGTCTCAATGAACTCCATCCACTTGGCATGTCTTCAGTTTAGCTTGTCTTGCCCCTTGAGATGCTTCAAACTCTCATGATTTGTGTGTATGAAAAATTCCTTGGGCCATAAATAGTGTTGCCATGTTTACAAGGCCCCGAACCAAAGCATAGAGTTCTTTGTCATAGGTTGTGTACCGAAGGGCTACTCCATTTAGCTTTTCACTAAAATAGCATATAGGTCTACCCTCTTGCATTAAAACAACCCCAATTCTAAAGCCACTAGCATCACACTCAATCTCAAAGGTTTTGTTAGAGTTAGGTAAAACCAATAAATAAGCAATACATAACTTATTTTTAAGCATATTAAAAGCATGTTCTTATGCATCACCCTAAGTAAACCTAAATTTTTTCTTGACAATTTCATTCAAGGGTGCAGCTATAGTACTAAAGTCTCTAATGAACCTCCCATAGAAACTAGCTAACCCATGAAAGCTCCTAGCTTGGCTAATGATTTTAAGTGTTGGCCACTCCCTAATTGCTTTCAGCTTCTCCATATCAACCTCTAGACCCTTTGAACTAACAATAAAACCAAGGAAATTAACTCTTTCCATATAAAAACTACACTTTTTCAAATTGGCATACAATTTTTCTATCCTAAGAATTTCTAAAACCCTTCACACATGCATGACATGATCATCAATGGACTTGGAATAAATTAAGATATCATTAAAATACACAACCACAAATTTACCAAGACACTCTTGTAAAACATGGTTCATCAACCTTATAAAAGTACTAGGTGCATTTGTAAGCCCAAATGTCATGACTAACCACTTATAAAAACCATACTTAGTCTTAAAAGTCATTTTCCATTCATCCCCAGTTTTTATGCGAATTTGATAATAACCAGAACGCATATCAATCTTAGTAAACAAACATGCACCATGCAACTCTTCAAGCATATCATCTAACCTAGGGATAGGATGATGATACTTTACCGTTATTTTATTGATTACATGGTAGTCCACATACATTCTCCATGTGCCATCCTTCTTTGGAGACTGGAACTGCACAAGGACTTAAGCTCTTATGCACATACCCTTTTTACATCAGTTCTTCCACTTGCCTTTGAAGCTCTTTTGTCTCCTCAGGATTACTTCTATAGGTTGGTCTATTTGGTATGGCAGCTTCGGGTATGAAATCTATTTGATGTTCTATCCCTCTTTGAGGAGGTAATCCACTTGGCATTTCCTTAGGAAAGACATCAACAAACTCCTGCAAAAGATTAACAAACACACTTGATAAGGAAAGATCAAGTTCAATAGTGTTCAAGTATGCATATTTATAAGTAACAACAAATAACATCTGACTTGAATGCAATGCATGTCTAACTTCACTTTCCTTAGCCAAAAAACTACCCTTTGGGTTTTCACTCTCCTTTTTGTTATTTTCAATCTAACTCCTCTCTTTTTCCAGCTTACATTGGTTATCATACACTTCCTTAGGAGAAAGAGGTGTTAATATAACTTTTCTCCCATCCTTCATAAATGAGTACCTATTTAGAAAGCCATCATTGATAACTTTAATATCAAATTGCCATGGCCTACCTAATAAGATATGGCCAGCATGCATTGGCATGACATCACATAGCACCTCATCGAAATACCTACCAATTGTGAAAGGTACAACAACCTGCCTATTGAATTTGATATCACCATAATTATTTAACCATAACAATATATAAGGCCTAGGATGTGGAATCAAATTTAAACCCAATTTTTCAACCATTAAAGTGCTAGCAACATTTGTACAACTACCACAATCAATAATAATAAGATAATTCTTACCTTGTACATGGCATCTTGTGTGGAAAATGTTGTCTCTTTGCTGCTCCAAGGCATCTTCTTTCTTTAATTGAATACTTAGTGTGTGCCTTGCCACCAAAAGCTTACCTCCCATAGGACCTTCAATGCAATCATTATTGCCATCTTCTAATTGTGGTATCTCATTATCGTTGTCACTCTCCTTACTTGCTGTTTCAATCTCCCCATGCTCTCTAGCCACCATTGTTTGCTTATTTGGACATTATGAATCAATATGGCCATGCCTCAAGCATTTGAAACACTTAATATCTCTATTCTTTTCTTTGTTGATTTCTAGTTTAGATGTGCCTTTGCTACCTGAAATGCTTTTCCCTTTGTTCTCATTGAAAATAAACTTCATATCATCTTTCTTGCCTCCGTTCCATGAATTAGACCAATGTGGCCTACCACTTGAAGTACCCTTATATTCAAACCTGGTTGCTCCTCTAGGTTTTAGTTACTTTTCCACCTTAATTGCAAGGTGAACTAACTCCTCAAGCTCCACATAATGTTGTAACTCTACCCTATCCTCATCCAAATCAGCCCTAGTCATGAGCATCTCCATCTCCTTGTAATAATCCTTAACACTCTTTGTACCTTGCCTCAAAGATTGGAGTCTTTGATGTAACTCCCTATGGTAATGTCTAGGTACAAAATGCCTCCCCATGATGGTTTTAAGTGCAATCCAACAATTAATAGGTTCTTCCATGTTCCTCCTCCTACTAACCACCAACTGATCCCACCAAACTCTACCATACTCACTAAATTAGGTAACCACCAATTTCACCTTTTTCTCTTTTGAAAAGTTATGGCAATCAAAGATAAGGTCAACTCACTTTTCCCACTCCAAATATGCCTCTGGATCAGTTTTGCCCAAAAAAATAGGAATCCTAAGTTTGATGCTACCCAAATTCCTATCAACATCATTATAGTTCCTATAGCCACCAAACTCACCACCAAAGTATCCTCTACCTCTACCACAATTTTGGTACCTCCTAGCTCCTCTACCCATGCCTCTACCAACCCCACCATAGGCTATATTATCATACTCATTAAAGCCTTTACCAAAATCATCCTCATTCATCCCAATTTGTTGCCCATAATTGCCTTGCACATTCATACCTTCATTCGGCCTATTTCCCATACCTCGGGCAAGTTCATTAATTTGGTCTAGAATGGCTTATTGATTGGCTGTCATTTCAAGTTGCAACCTCTCCATTTTCTCATTTATATTCCTTATGCTTCGTTGCACCCTCTTATTTTCATGCATTTGTGCTGCAGGTATGCTGGTAGTTGGCATATTATCACCTCTATTAGAACCACTTGACATGCTATAATAAGAGTTAGTATGCAATAAAAAATAAAAAGAATTAAGGCCTCACTATCACTCCCTTACGTGTTTACTCTCAATTAATTGGGACGGTCACTCGTGTTTCACACAATCAAGAATGATCACACAAGGCTAAAAAAACTCACACCATTCAACTTGTTTTCAAGGATTCTTATGTGAATCAATAACCACACATCAAGTTATTTCACTATACTTGCAAAGCACTAAGAATTATGATCTAAAAAGCTTAGTTGAGGCAAAATGCAAGAATCAAGAAAAAATTAACAAATACCCATGCTTTCAATAAAATTAGGGAAAAAACACAAGAAAACTTCAAAAGGATGTAAATGACATATAAAGAAACAATCTAGATGTAAGAAACACAAAAATTAAATGAAGAAACAAGAAAGATGCAATTTAGTTTGATATAAGAAAAGAGGAAACATCAATAAAAACAAGTGCTTAATGAATCAAGAATAATGAAAAACTTAAATGAAGTAATGTTCATGTAAAAGGAATAGAAATAAGGTGAAAGAAACAAGGAATTAAGTTTAAGAACCAAGAAATCAAGTTTAAGCCTGAATAAAAAGTTCTAACTAAACATCAATAGAAACTTGATTTTAGAGCTCAAGAATGAATTAAAAACTTCAAATTAATGTAGAAGACATGTAAGGATCAGATTAGGAAGCAAAAATCACAAAGAAAGTTGATCAAGAAGGAAGGTTACCTCTATATGCCTTAAATATGTCAATTTTACCCAAACTAAAAAGACATGCAAAAAAGAGAATATTTGAAGGAGAATGATGAATTTAAGGCTGAAATAATTCAAATAAGATTGTATATATAGGGTTTAAGGTCAATGGAATTCAATGTCCCTTTGAATCTTCCTAAATAACCACTTAATCCTTTTTTGTGCAGGATTGTAAAAATCTTCTTAATTTCCTCTTGAGTTTAGGAAACCTTCAAGGATAGTTGTAATAGGAATCTTTTAACAACCCTAATATGTATATAAACATGCCAAAAAAAAAGGATTAACACATCAAACACATTTTCATGCCAATTAAGACACAATCAAACCAATCAGACCTATTCCTTGATCTCTTTTTTTCTTTTTTTTGGATACTTCATATCTGATTTCATTTTTTTATTCTTCTTTTATTTTTTTCTTTTTATTTTTTTCTTTCTTTTTTTTTATCAGAACAAAAAAACTACAGGAATAAAAGACTAAACAATGTATAATGTAAAGAAAACAAGCAAATAACGTAAAGAAAAGGATAGATAACCTGATTGAAGAGCCAAAGCTCTGATACCAAATGTGAAGAACCTCCAAGGATTAAAACCACAAACCCTAATGATTATGAACTCGTGAATTACTATCTTGAAAACCCAAGAACAAATTGAGTTTTAAAACCAAAGAATCACACAAATCAAATTATAGGGTTTGGTTAATCACAATTAGAACCTAAAGAAAACTAAGTTCTTTAAACCCTAACCCTTAACATGCCACAAGGATAGATCAATTCCTTGATAAGTGGTTTATGCATTCAACAAGAATTCAAGAATTCAAGCAAATATGCAAAAGGACTAATTTTCATTCAATTTCCAATCTGTCTAAAACACACCATAAGGAGGGTTTTTATAACATCCTAACATTAAAAACCATAATAAAAATATTAAGAAAAATAGCAAATAATATAGTTCTGAACTTAAATAAGGGATTTGAGCCCACATACTAGCCCACATTAGTTTTCATGTATTTGGACTTGTCAAACATTAAAAAAAGTCCATTCAATTGTGTCTTCACTTGTGCTAAACCTAGCATGACCAATTGAACTTCCTTGACTAGCCCAATCTTGCATATAGCCAATTAAGGCTTCTTATAGCTTCTTGGACCCTGACCTTGTAATTGGGCCTTGTGGCATGCTTAATGGATCTTTAGCCTTATCTTTGGTTTTCTTGTTGTCCTCTCCATCAAGCCCATCTTTAGCTTTATCTTTAGAAATGCTGCCACCATTACCATTCTTAAGCTTGGCAATGTCCGTATCAAGTTGAGGAATGGATGAGCAACAGATTTAAGAAACCAAGGTTTAAGATCTTCAATGACACCCTCCAGGAGAAGCACTTACCAGACATGATCGTCGAGACTAACATATGTAAGCTAATGAAAAACCTAAAGATAGTATTTGAGAGTGAAGCTATCAATCATGCCCAAGCTGCTTCCATCCTTGAATCAAGCATTAATGACATCCTATTTGAAGACATTGCTAATGATGATTTATGTACTTTTTCTTTGTTTGAAACTGATGATATAATGAACTCTAAAGTTAATGTAATGAAACCTGATTTTGCTTACTTGTTTGATGTCTTTTTAGATGGTAGTGTGCATTGCATTGATTAAAACATTAGCATATTTGACATTCATTCCATATGCACTAAATCATTTAACATTGGCACAGAATTTGATCCATGCATTTTGCATATTTCAAAAGATGTTACCCCTAAAAAGAGGAGATAAATTGAAAAAATATTAATAAAAAGTATTTGCTTGGATGTACGATGATATGCCTAGTATTGATAGAGACATTGCTTAACAGTTCATTCCTACTAAAGAAGGGTGCAAACTAGTAAAGGAAAAACTAAGAAGACTCAGACCAAAATAGGCCAAGCTAGTAAAAGAGGACATCGAGAAACTGATCAAGGAAAAATTCCTAGAGGTAGTAGACTATCTAGAATGGTTAGAAAATGTGGTGCCAATACCAAAGAAAGATGAAAGGGTTAGAATCTGTGTCTACTATAGAGATATGAATAAGGCCTACCTGAAGGATGATTTCCCACTACCTCATATAGACATACTAGTTGACAGTGCCACCATATGTGTAATGTACTCCTTCATGGATGGATTGTCTTGGTACAATAAGATCCTAGTGGCCATTATCGATAAAGAAAAGACAGCTTTCCTAATAGAATGGGGTACTTACTGCTACAGAGTAATGCCTTTTGGACTAAATAATGTAGGGGCAACCTACCAGAGAATGGAAACTATAATGTTATATGACATGATACATAAAAAAGTGGAGGTATATGTTAATGACATGATGGTCAAGTTAAGAACCAGGGAAGAACACCCCTTTAATCTCGAAAAGTTTCTCAGAAGGGTCAAAAAATACAGTCTCAGGCTAAATCCAAAGAAATGCATATTTGGGTTCACTTCAGGAAAGATGTTGGGGTATGTTATCAGTTATAATGAGATTGAAATGGATCTAGATAAAAAAAAGCCATCAGAGAGATGCCAGTGCCAAAAATAGAGAAAGAAATCAAAGGGTTTCTAGGGGAAACTACATTTCATCAACAGATTCATTGCTAAGTTAATAGCAGTGTGTGAATCGATCTTCAAGCTACTAAAAAAGGATCAACTGGTTGAATGGAATGAATAGTGTTAGCTAGCATTTGACAAGTTAGAAGTTATTTAGCCAACCTAGCAATTCTAAAACCATCTAAACCAGGGATACTTTTAACCCTATATCTAGCCATCGAAGGGAATGCAATTGGTGCAATGTTAGCCCAAGAGGGGGAAATGAAGGCATAACGCATTTTCTATTACTTGAGCAAGAAGATGCTACCATATAAGGAGAAGTACACCCAAGTCAAACAGGTATGTCTAGCAATGGTATGGGCAATGAAGAAACTCAAACACTACTTTCAATCCTACAAAATGCAAGCCATGTCTAAAATGGACCCAATGAAATACCTCTACGAAGCTCCCTCTCTAGTGGGGAAACTTGTCAAGTGGCTCATATTGCTAATATAATTTGACGGGCAATATCTGACTAAAAAGGTGGTAAAATGGAAAGTAGTAGCTAAATTTCTAGCTCTCAACCCCATTGTAGACTCAAAAGACATCCAACTAGACTTCTTAAATAACCTTAGCTCAGCCATTGAGATCTAAGGGGCGCATGTACTTTGACAGAGCAGTCAATCAGTTCGGCATAGGAGTCAGTGTCATACTACAATCTCCAGAAGGTGAAATAGTACTAATTGCTAAAAAGCATAAGTTCAGAGTCATAAATAATGAAGCAGAATATGAGGCATGCACATTCGGAATAGAAGCACTGATAGCCCTAGATATCATAAAAGTTGAAATCTTTAGAGATTCCATGCTAGTAATCAGTCTTGCCACGGAAGAGTGGGAACTAAAAGAGCAGCTCTTAAAGCCTTATCTAGACCACTTGAGGCTAGTCACCATGTCCTTTTAAAAATGCAAATTCATTCATCTCCCTAGGAATCACAATTAGATAGCATATGCACTTGCTTCCCTAGTATCAGTATGGGAAGGACCATCCAAAATGCTATGAAGCCTCTAATTCTACTCAAATTGAGACAACCTTGTCATAAAAACTATAAAATAGCGAAGATAAAAATAGCTGAAAAGCCCTAGTTCTATGACATCTAAAGATATTTGAAGGAACGAGCCTGTCTTGATCAAGCAAATGAAAAGATAAAGTAGTCATTTGATGACTAGCATCAAAATTCACATTACACCAAGGTGTGTTATATAAGATAACCTCAGATGGTTTACAACTTCAATGTCTAGATGAAACTGAGGTTACAAAAGAAGTCGAAGAAGTGCATGAGGGTGTTTATGGTCCACACATGAATGGAGAAATTTTGGCTAAAAGCTAATCAAATAAGGGTTCTTCTGGATGATAATAATGGAAGACTGCATCAAATTTGTAAGGAAATGCCATAAGTGTCAGATCCACAGGAATGTTAGTCACCTTCCCCTAATAGAACTACACTATATGTCCTCTCCATGGCCCTTGTAGCCTTGAATGGACACAAGTTCATCCTAGTGGTAGTGGACTACTTTACAAAATGGGTTGAACCATAATCATTCGTAAGGATAGGAGCCGAGCAAGTGGCTAATTTCATTAAATAAATTTATTCTGTTGATATGGGATCCCTCATCACATCATCTCTGACAACAGTGTCCAATTCCAAGGGGAAGTTAGAGAGCTACTAAGGAGTTATAAGGTGAAACATCATAAATCTTCTCCTTACCGACCAAAAGCAAATGCGGCCGTTGAAGCTGCAAACATGAACATCATAAAGATCTTGTCAAAGATGACTCATATTTACCGAGATTGGGCAAACAAATTGCCACATGCCTTATGGGGGTACCAAATAATAGTTAGAACTTCAATAGGAGCAACTACTTTCTCACTAGTGTATGAATCAAAAGTAGTTCTTCCAGTCAAAATAGAGATCAAGTCTCTTCGGCTAGCAATCAAATTTGAATTGCTAAAAGTATAATGGGCTCAACAAAGGCATAATAATCTCACTTGCTTAAACAACCAAAGGCTAAAGGCTCTATACCACACACAATTATATCAAGCTCGACTAGCCAAAACCTTTAACAGAAGAGTAAAACACAAGAGTGTGAAAATAGGAGATTGGGTGATAAAGCAAGCAAGACAGAACATTCCAAACCTTAAAGGGAAATTCATATCAAACTGGGAAGGCCCATACCTGGTTAAGCATGTCTTGTCAAAAGAAGCAATCAAGCTAATGGATTCTGAAGGCAATGAATTCTCTGAACCTATCAATACAGACCACCTAAAAAAGTACTACATTTAAGGCATAAAAAAAATCACCCCGCTAAGTTGAAAACTTAAAAATGGTAGCTCAAGAAAAAATTAAGGAAAGAGAGAAAACACTTAACTAGAAAACCTGAGAATTCTAGTTAAGGATAGGGGTAACCTCAAAATGTCTTTGAAAAGTGTAACACATTTTATCATCATGAATTGGATCAAGCATGCTCTGCATTTTCTTTCATTACATGACCATGGTTTTTACCATCTTCTTTAAGCTCTCTTCGAGATCAGCTCCTATCATCAAAGCCATAAAAAAAAGCCCAGCTAGGTGTGAAAAGCTCCAAAATGAGACAACCTAGGCAAAAAAGGGAAGAAAAAGAAAACCTAGTTAAGTACAAAAAGCTCTAAAAGGAGATGCCTTAGGGAAAAAAAAAGGAACAGAGGTAGACAATAGTAATGGCAAACATCATCATCAATGATACATAACAAGAAGCATATATAATCATCATCGTACAAGCATTGTACAAAATGTAGGAAAAATGCCCAGATACAACACCCAAAGTCCATAACTCAGGAAAATAATACAGCAAAGCAAACCACAGGCCAAAAATCCTACACCTAGCTTCTAAAACAACTACATTAGTCATGGCTAGCATTGGAAGCAAGCACTAATCCTGCTCAAGCATCCCCCTTGTCTGGTCCTGACTCATTATTGCTCATCATAAAGGATAATAATAGTGACTTCAGCTCACTGATATGGTCACGATAAGCTGCACGCTCCCACTCCTATTCACAACTAGCAAGATGGTGCTCAACCTGCATTACATATTGCATATCATACACTCATACATAAAACATGTGCATAAAATAAATAGGTATAATAAAGAAGGCAAACCCTTTGAGTTGTAGCAAACTCTAAAAAACACTACTACGCACTCCCTACAACAGTATACCAATACTGACTAGAGGACACAGGAATCTATAAATGCAAGCAAATAAGTTAACCACCACTCACTAAATAAATGAAACACATGCAAGAATAAATAGAGAACATAAACATGGGTAGCATCAACAAGAGCAACACCCGATTGAGAAAAGCAAGGTCTAAGCAAATTGAAACCCACTACTCTACCAAGGATATGCATCCCAAGTACAGACAAAGATGGTTGAACCATTAAGTCCCTAAGAGTACTACTAGAAGCCATACCATTAGTATGGGCAATCACCTCAGTATGGAATGTGCCCTTATCCTTCTCAAAATAAGATCTGGATTTTCTCTGACATCGTTGCAGATAAGTTTTCATAACTCACATCAATTATAGATTATTACTAATAAATTTTGTTATATGCTTGTACCAAAATAGGAATAAAGGCTTATCGAATCAAAAGAAGTGACTTTCAATGACCCGTGTTATGGCCTAATCCTTGAACCTGAAGGAAGAGATGAATCTGCCTGAGAAGGTGGAGGTGAAGGAAAGGTCCCACTTGCTACAACATCAATTAGCTGAGGGATCAATACATTAGAATAAGGCAAACCCATACTCTCTAAGAGGCTCTCAGAGGGGAATCCCATCATAACAGCAGCAAGATCATCACCATAAAGCTCATGGCCCTAAAACATGTCATTAGGAGGAGGGACGAGAATTGTCCTCATATATGGGCCATCCCACCAACAATGGACTCACTCGCCTAAATACCACACTCTACGGATGAGGCCAAAGAGCAACACCTATCTCTTTGTCAGCTACCATATAGCCACCATCTCTACCATCCAATAAGACCTCCCTACCCACCAACAAAGAAAAATTTGCTTAAGGGATAAAAATGAACAAAAATCCTTAAGAAAGAAACAACCAACATAGCAAGAATTAGATATACCTAATTGGGGAACAACTTCCCCATATGGTCATGGGCTACCATGCAATCCTTAATCAAATCAGCAGTCTTCCTAATCCAGTGAGAATAACGAGGGAAGCCATCCTCCTGGAAATGCTTGATGGATGGATGAGGGAGAATCCTAAACTCATATGCCTAGATTTTTCAAAATTAGAGGGTCAGAAATAACAAACCCAAAAGTAAAAGAATATACAACAGAATTCCTGCTCATGTCCACCTCTACATGTTGTGTTAAGGCTTGAGTACATATGAGCAAAGGCAATAGCACCCTAGTAATACCTTGGTAAGCCATCTAGATCTCTTAAGCCATACAGCAATTGTAGATCACCAGTATTCGAAGGGTTCAAGAAGATAATAACACTTAACAAATAAAATAAAAAGCAATAAGCTAGTTGTTCTACTGAGACAAGACCATCATCGTACAGAGTCCGTATGAAAGAAACAAACTCCGTGTAATAAGCTGAATATGGGAAACTAAACTTCATAGGTATGACCACCCTAAGCAAATCCATTTTATGGCACCTCCTCGCCACAACAATAGAACACTCCTCCTCACTCAAAGGAATAGGCTCTCCAAAAAAGTTCAAGCCTATGATAGTGATAAAATCCAAAGGGGTAATAGTCATCTCCCTAATAGGTAGATGGAAAGTATGTGTCATCTCCATCCACTGCTCTATTAATGCATACATGGAAATTTGACTGAATGCATACGAGTAATAAGATAATGCAGCAATGACTCCATCAAAGCCCTTCCTAGCAATCATCTGCTTCACACACATTGGGAGACTCTGATAATACATGCTGACTCTATTGAAACTACCAGGTGGCATGGCAATATACATATAAGGCTATAAATAACAAGTATGCTATCAAACATTTTCACACTACTAAATACTAACACATCTCTCTCTATTATTTAACAAGATCAATAACAAAAGCCAAAAAGAAAAGCATCATGGCAAACACTAGCAGACAATTGCAAAAAGAAAATAAAGTAAGAGCTATTAGCCATTAGGGTTTACAATAAAGTTATGATGTAACAGACAATTACAACAAGAGCTATAGAGCTACAACTATAATAACCTCATACAACAAAATAAATAGTAAAGTAGCCAACGAACAAGCTTTAGAAAATAAGGGCAAAGAAGGACTTACTTCATGACAATAATGCACCCAAGGATAAGTCTCCAAGCTATAAATAATAAGGATTGAATCTCCAAAAGAAAGCCTGGACGGTTGAGAACTCTAAGCACCATATGTGCTAGTCCCTACAACAGATGTCCTAGCACCAATGGCCTCTATAAAGTCACCCTCAACATCAACATCAATAAAAATATCCACCAAACCCTTAGGAATGTTAGGGAACTCCATTTCACATAGAAGAAAATGGAAGTACATAAGCAAACAATAGAGCAAATAGCACCTAAAACATAAAAAAGGTCAAGAAAAGTCAGAAAACACTCAAAGAAGTATGGACAAAGCCTCCTCAGACCTAAAATAGTCATTTAAATAGGCCCTGAGGGGAGGAAGTGCGTGACCATGCACTAGGTACGTGACCACGCACCTTCTACATATAGTCACATGCACTTCCCCCTTCCACATGCTCTTTTGTGGTTTTACATGCACTTTGAGACTTTGTACACTCATTTCTGTGGTTCTAAACTTCCATTTGAGCATAAGATATGCACTAAACTCGTATAAAAATACATTGATGTGAGCTCCAACTATCTAAAGACATTGTACGTGCATCGCTTTCTTTAAAAAACTCAACATCGCATGAAAAAAGAAGAGTAAGGAAAATTCTCTGTAAGGATATCTCTCTCCAAATCGTTGAAATAATGATGTCATCACCTCATCACTATTGCATTATCACTGCATCATTACTGCATCACTAATACATCATTACTACATCACTACTACATTATTACTGCATCATTATTGCATTATCACTACTACCTCGTTCACATTGCTTAGAAGCACTCTTGCACTCCTTAAAAGCACTTTTATTGCATAAAAGTACTCTCACATTGCTTAAAAGCACTTCCACCACTTGGAAGCATCTTTTTATTGCTTAGAAGCATCCTCATATTGCTTAAAAACACTCTCATATTGCTTAGGAGCATTCACATTGCTTAGGAGCTCATACTACTTAGGAGCATTCTCTTTTTGTTTAATAACATCTTAATTCACATGACACCTAAGAAAGTTATAGTCGCATATTCATTCGCATGAGACCTAAGAAGGTTATAGTCACATGTTCATTTGCATGACACCTAAAGAGGTTATAGTCGCATTTTCATTACTTAATTCATTTCTGTGACACCTAATTAGGTTATAGTCACATTTTCATTGCTTAATAGCATGGTCATTCACGTGACACCTAAAAAGGTTATAGTCACATCTCTCTTTGCTTGGTAGCATATTCATTTGCATGACGCCTAAGAAGGTTATAGTCATATAAATCCCAATGCACTTTGCATGAATCACAAGCTTGCATATGTCCCAAATAGGACCTTGCATGATGACCAAGTCACAGAACAACAACAACAAACAAAACACAATAATAGCAGTCAAATCTTGATAAGACATCTAAAGATAACCCATAGGTAAGTACCTCTCACCCTACTAAAATGTTTTTTGCATCTTTACATTTTGCTTCAATGTATTGACACTAGTGCTAGGTGGTTATGCAACATATACGAAGCAGGGGGCAACTATCATACCTCAAATTTGATTGTCCCTAAAAAGGTCCAATGATGAAACGAATCCCTGAGATGACTAGAGTCTGCCCATTCGTAACACCTTTGAAGTGTACAACCTTAAAAAACCTAACTGACCCACCAGTGAGAAAAATTGATCACTGAGCCATTAAGTTATGCTTTGACTTTATGAAATATGAATTATCAGAATAATGAGAGGTTTATTTCAAGAAAACTCCTTTTAGAATACTTAGCTCATTGGGTTGGTGCACATTTCATTAGACTAGGACCCAGCTTCGTGAAAAAATGGAAATCAATTTTGATAAAAAAAAAACTTCAAAAACACATCTGAAAGGCCCCAAAACCATTGGAAGTGGTCTCAGAATAGTCCAACACAACTTGAGGATCAATGCATAATGCTTAAAAGTGCGTGTAAATGCCCCTAGGTGTCATATGCTAAAATTGAAGCTAAATTTGGAAAAACAAACATTGGAAATGCATTTAAAAGGCCTAAAAACCTTCAAAATCATCATTCTGCATCCTCTATTTTTGAAATCATAAAATCACATCGCAAATACCAATAATGTGAAAAGTTCATATCTTGGAATAGAGTCATCATGCTCTCAGTCTAGTGATGACCTCATGAATCCTTTATATTATCGTTATGCATTATTATAACATAAATAATCACTACAAGCATGCCTGATCATCTTATTATTCATGAAATTAAGCAAGCTGTGTGAATGGTAATGTTAAACTTGCAGATAAGTCATATCTAAATTAGATTTACTTTTTCATAATCTTTTCTTTTTCATATATATTTTATCAGGAAAGCAAAATAATGCATAAATTTTTAGCTTTGTTATCTTCCACTATCTGATGTACTGTGTGAATGCTATACAAACTGTCATTACCAAAACTAGGGTGTTACAGTAGCTATACATCGAATATCATATAATGAGAAATATTGAAAAAGTATACTTGACCTACCAAACCCAAAAATCTCTATTGGAGACAATACTCACTGAGTGACTCAATATTGTCCCTTTCTTTTCCTAATTTTTGAAAAATCAGTTGGCGACTCCATAAAATCAAAAGCATCTCATCCCCCCAAAACCAATCATTTTTCCTTGTTTGGCAAAGTGGCCTTGTCCCTCAAAAATAAAAAGACTCGTACAATGTCCCATGAAAGCATACCGCTATAAAAAAAAGCCTGAAAGGGAAAATGGTCACTCATATAATGGGTAAAATAATGTTCCTTGACATGATACACAAGGAGGCAGAATTTTATGTTGATGACATAAATGGTAAAGTCAAAGACTCGAGAAGAACATCTAGTCGCATTGAAAAAGTTTTTGAAAAGGGTAGACAAGTATAGCATGAGGCTGAATCCTAAGAAATGTGTATTTAAGGTAACTTTAGGGATACATAGTCAGTTAGAGAGGAATTAAAGTTGATCCAGACAAGGTAAAGGAAATCCAAGAAATGCCAACATCAAAGATCGAGAAAGAGATCAGTGGATTCCTAGGAAAATTATAGTTTATCAGCAGATTCATAGCCAGATTGACTGAAGTGTGTGAACTGATATTCAAGATACTCAGGAAAGATCAGCCTGTGGTTTGGAATGAATGATTTTAAATTTCTTTTAATAGAATTAAGGGCTATCTTATGAATCCTCTAATCTTGAGACCCCTAGAAATGGGAAAACCCTTAATTTTGTACTTAGAAATTGAAGGGAACATAGTAGGGGCTATGTTGGCTCAAGAAGGAGAAGCACTAGCTAAGCACGTAGTTTATTACTTGAGTAAGAAAATGTTACCATATGAGGAGAAGTGTAGTCAGATTGAGCATATTTGTTTAGCAATGATTTGGACTATAAAGAAGTTAAGGCACTACTTTCAATCTTATAAGATCTAAGCAATTTCAAAGTTAAATCCTATGAAATATCTATTTAAAGCACCTTCATTGGTTGGGAAGCTAGCCAATTGGTTAGTACTTCTAACAAAGTTTGACATTGAGTATCTAACCAATAAGACGGTGAAAGAAAGAGCTATGGTCAAATTTCTAGCACTAAACCGAGCTTTAGATGATTAAGAGATAGAACTTAAGTTTTCGGATGACCTTACCATAAAAATTAGGATCAAAGGTGGTAAATGTATTTTGATGGAGCAATGAATTAGTTTAAAGTAAAAATAGAGGTAATCTTATTGACTCCAGAAAATAAGGTGATCCCCATAGCAAAGAAGCTGGCATTTTAGGTCACGAATAATAAAGCAGAGTAAGAAAAATGTGTAATGGTAATGGAAGCACTGATAACCTTAAAAGTTGTAGAAGTAGAAATAATGGGTGACTTGATATTGGTGATCAATTAGGCCACCAATGAATAAGATCTAAAAGAGTCATATTTAAGTCGTATCTAGAACATTTGTAGCAGTTAAGACAATCTTTCCAAAAATATAGGTTCATCCATTTACTGAGGAATCATAATTAAATGGTGGATGCCTTAACATTATTAGCATTAATGTGGGACAGACCGACAACCATGCCTATAAAACCCCTAGTACTGTTGAAGTCTAGTAAGCCATATTATAAGTGCATGAGGGTAATGTAAGTAAAAGTGGATCAAAAGCCTTGGTTCTATGATGTTTAGAAGTATCTTAATAAGCATGAATATCTAGAAGGTGTAAGTGAAAGGATAAGACAGTTATCAGAAAGCTAAAAGTTCATCCTTCACCAAGGTGTCCTATGTAAGAGAACCTTAGATGGGATGCAATTGCACTATTTGGATGAGAATAAAGCAAAAATGGTAATGACAGCTATTCATGAGGGAGTTTTTGGTCTACATATGAATGGTACAACACTGGCCAGGAAAATAATGAGACAAGGGTTCTTCTAGATGATGATGGTTAAAGATTGTGTTAAATTCACTAAGAGATGTCATAAGTGCTAGATCCACAGGGATATCAGTCATCCGCCTTTAGGGACTTAACATCATAAAATAGATTCATCCTATAGCCTCAAATAGACATAGATATATTTGGGTCATAATTGACTACTTCACAAAATGGGTAAAAGCTAAATCCTATAGCAAACTTGGGGCAAAGAAGGTAGCCACATTCCTAGAAAAGAACTTGTTTTATAGGTATAGGATCCCTTATAACCTAATTTTAGATAATGAGATATAGTTTCAAGGAGAAGTACGAGTAGTGCTTGAGAATTATAAAGTGACACATTACAAGTCATCACCTTACAGATCGTAGGCCAATGGAGAAGTAAAGGCAATAAATAAGAACATTAAGAAGATCCTCTAAAAATGGTTAAAACCCATTGTGATTAGGCTAACAAGTTACCATTTTCTTTTTGGGGATATCATACAACAGTGAGAACATCTAAGAGGTTGACTCCATTCTTCCAATTGAAGTGGAAATGAAGTGCATTGGAATGATAATCGAAGCAAATTTACCCAAGGTGAAGTGGGTAGAATAGAGGCTAATGCAATTGAATCTGATAGACACTTTATCATACTCAGTTATACTAAAGAAGAATCACAAGGGCTTTTGACAAGAGAGTAAGATAACATAACATTAAGGTTGGAGACTAGGTATTGAGACAAGCTTAGCAAAATGTACCGGATACAAAAGGGAAGTTTCGACCTAGCTGGGAAGGGCATTCTTTCAAAAGGTACAATTAAGCTAATACATTTTATGACTAGGAATGAACTTTTGGAATGGGTCAATGTCGATCATCTCAAGCAATATTATTCATAAAAAATGAGAAGAAAGAAAAATAAAAAGTACATAAAGATGAGAGGTAAAATACTTAATTAGAAAACCTAAGAGGGCTAATTAAGGATAGGGGTACCATCACTCTGAAATATTCAATGTGCAACCATGCTCATGGTAAATGTTACTTAGTATAAGTGAGAAAGATTGTTAGAATTGCACATGTTAATAAGTAAATGCATGAATCAATATCTACCACATACAAGGGTAAAATTTGCATCTTAAAGTTCATATTTGTCTATATTGTGATGCTTTCTCTTTCTTTGAATTGTATTAATTACGATTTCTATTGTAATCCCTTCATCTTCTTTTGTATTTATTATGATGACATGACAAGCAAATGGGAAAATAGAGAAGAAGCATAGAAGAATAAAAAAATAATAAAATCATCATAAAAGTAATATACTAGCACATCTCAAATGTCCAAAAATTTTCATTGATACAATCAAAAGGTAAGAGGGAAGTCAAGACTCATCCCTGGCATCATGATCATTGCATCCTTAACATCAACATCATCTAGAGGTCCCCTCATGCTAGGTCCAACACCATGGACCCTCAACTTCTCTAACTTAGCTCATACCTTATGGATCTTACTCATGAAAAAGTCACCCTCCTATTGACGTGCCACCTCCTACTGATGAAGCGCCTCATCCCGCTCATGCATCATCCTCGTATGCTCATATTGCATCATAACATGCATGCATGAACATGCACTCACAATAGATGTAATAGATAATGCAGTAATGACTATAACCATTGCAATAAGAACCATGGATAATACAGCAAGAACAATAGTTGCCATGATAGATTTATATTTGTAGTAAGTGTCACACTAGCAAGCTTATCAAAATCACAAAGCATGGTCCACCACATTAAAAAAGGAAGTTAAAATGTATTCTAATTAAGGATCATCATCCAGGGACTAAATCTAGACTACCTAAAATGATTTTGTTAGTTTTTTTTGTAAGAGAATGTGATAACAAAGGATAATAAAGAAAAATCAAAGCAAACAACAACAAAATTAGACACATAGGCCATGCAGGTGTGAAATACTAAAGAACTAAAAAGAAAGATGGAACACGTCCAAATAAACACATCACATCACCAGGGATGTACTTTATCTCACCTTATTTCAAAGAAAACATGCACATGCATTGATGAATCCATGCCCTCATTTTCATTCCAAAATTTTCTTTTTATGCTCTTGAAAGTGAATTCGAATTGAGGGGGGCATGTAGTAAAGACTAACTAGTTGACATTGGCAGTTGTCGCCTCATCTTAATGATGCTTTTGGAATTTTTTTACTTTGATTGGTAACTCTGAGCTGGGATTTTCAAAATTTAATCAACCTAATGCTTGGTAACCTCATGAAGGGAAAAGAGTTCATCAAAAGGGAATCACTGAAGTTGTAATGCTCAAGCAGCTTATGATTACCATAGTAAACCCCTAAAACTAACACAAATGCAAGATCACACTCAATCTACTTAAATTCTCAAGCGAGTAAGAGTATCCAAAGTATCCCTTGGCAGAATTCACTCTGAGTAATACTAGAAAGGTAGGGAATACCTAAAAAGGGAAACTAATGCAGAAAGGTACCTACTCCAATGCTCCTGAAAGGATTAAGAGTACCATAAAACCTCTTTGATAGCATTCACACTGAATAGTATTGGAAAGGTAGGGAATGCTTGAAAAGAGAAAAAAACCTTACAAAAAAAAGTGTATGATCAATTATTCATGCCTAATAGAGGAATATTCTAGTAACAAGAGTTCTCTTATTAGTCATAATCCCTAGTAATCTCCTTTTGAGAAATCCTCTTCAAATCATTTGGGATGCTCACTTTCCACTTGGTAACAACATTCCTAATGAAGAATTATTATTCAAATCCTGAAGATATGATAGAGGCTGTAAGAAGATAATGTTAGTGATATGCACTAGGTCAATCATTTGATTATGTACTGACTTTCTTATTTTATTAATAAAGAGGTATTTCATTATCATTTGATTTTATGATAATTATATGAATGGTTAATTCGAATGGTTAATTCTTACTAACGCCATCAAGTATGTGACTTGATAGTAAAACCCTTAGATTAAAATAAGAGTTCTATTCTAATTATCCCTAGCCATTTATCAATTATATAAATGTTAAAGTATTAAGGCTAGTATGATGTTGACTGATGGTTATGTTTTACTAATCATGAATATGAGATATTAAGTCAACTTATTGGTACATGATGAGAGATCATGTACTGGATTGACCCACTATGAGAATACTGCATAGAATATTGTCATAAGGATTTCTCATCACAGTAATTTTATTTCGATCCTTTGACCTTGAAATCATCATGGATTTCTACATAGCTATTTTATGTTTTGACACATTTTAACTTTGTCTTTAACCAGACGATTAGATAGGATGTTGTTGGATATGAAATTAGTTATGTGAGGAATGTGAGTGATTTAGAAGGAATTTATCCCTCATTAATATGAGAAAGATATCTATGGGCCCTTTGATAAGATAGACTGAAGGAAAATGCATGGCCATGCTAAAATGAATTGATAAAGAGTTATCATTTTTAGTCTACTTGGAATCAAGTCAGAATATTGAACTATATAAGGATGATGCCTTATGTTCGATTAAGATATCATGTGATAAAGGGATGATAAAATTCACTGTAATTAGGTTACGTCGGATTATTGACTTCACATGACTTGGGTAGTCATAATGTCTTGCTAGAGGCCACTTATGACTTGTAGGCCTAAATAGAGATTTAGGCCCATTGCCAATGTTATGTGAACCTACAGGGTCACACACTTAGAACAAGCCCAAAACGATTATGGGTTTAATAAGCCCAAAATAAACTCTATGGAAATAAATAATTAAAGTGTTTTATTTATTTATTTATTTAAGATAAATGTTATTTTAAATAAATAAATAAATAAGATATTATTTCTAATTTATTTTTAAAACAAAATCAGAATGTAATAAATGAAATTACCAAAAAGGTTTTTGGTAGGTGAAACCCTAATTTGGACTCTATAAATATGTTATATTCTCTAGGGTTTAATATTTTTGTTTTCCCTGCCTCCAAAAATGGTTTTATCTCTTCCTAGAAAACAAACATAGAGTTTTTCTCTTGTTCTTGATTTGTGAGACAATCAAGAAGGTTGCTAGCACACACTCCAATTCATTTTGTGAAGGGCTATTCGTGTGGATACCTATAGAGGACGCATCCTTTTGGATATATCTTGATCTGAATAACCAAAGTAAAAAGCTCGAGGTAAGGTGTCATCGGTGTGAACCTCCTCTCATCCTTCTAGAAAATCTTGCCTCTTCTGCATTTTGGTGAGATTCTTGAAACTCTAGATTTATTCAAGTAGTCGAATTACATGGATCCAGGTTTAGGAACATGATAAAATTTTAATTTTTCACTGCGTTTGTAACACAAAACCCTAACAGATAAGGCTACCACAACCAAGGTCACCCAAGATCCTTGACATGCATCCCTCCCCAGTATAGGTAAACCTCTAAAGCATGAATAAACTTTCATGTATCATAGTTTTAAAATCGAAATTGCACCATAACATTTTGGTTTTACATGCATCATGACTTTAAAAAATCACACACGACACCTACACCTGAGGCCCGATCAAGGCCATATGGTATATTCTTCTTGAAGGCCGATCAAGGCAATATAGCACTTATAAAAAGATTTTACATGCATTTTAGTTTCTTTAAAACCTCGCACTTGAGGCATGTCTAGGGCTATATAGTGTATCCTTCCACTCGTGATTTACCCTAAGCTACATAACTCACTCACAAAATTTTTCATCTCATATGTTTTCAAAATTTGCTTGTAGCTTTGAAAAGGTTACACAGTACCCCTTGCTTGTTACTTAGTAAAGGTTACACAACACCCCCTGCTTGTAGCTTGATAAAGGTTACACAACACCCTTTATTTATAGCTTGGTAAAGGTTACACAGCACCCCTTGCTTGTAGCTTGGTAAAGGTTACATAGTACCCCTTGCCTATAACTTGGTAATGGTTACATAACACCCCTGATTATAGCTTGGTAAAAGTTATATAGCAACCTCACAAAAAGTTTTCAACATTTTGCTCCTCATGAGTTGGCAGCACTAATACATGAGTGACAACCCTCATGAAATTTTTTCAGCATCTCATTTATTTTCAAAATTTGCTCTCATATATCAACAAGTTCCAATTGATCGATGTGTGTGGAGTAAGAGGCCACCCTAAAATCCAAAGTTTTCACTACACATGTTTTTAAAATTTGCTTCCCCTGCATTGACAAGTGCCAGCTTAATCAATGCACGTAAAAGGGGTAATTGTTAATACCTAAATTTCGGCAATCTCCAAAAAATTCAATGACAAAACTTTTTGTTGACTAGACAAGGGGAAAATTCCTTTCGAAATCTTATTAAGTCTTTTCAAATTAGTTAAAAAGCTAAAAATACCTAAAAATGCTTGAAATGAACACATAAGCCCCAAAACACTTAAAATTGATGCATCAATATGCCTGAAGGAGTGCATGCTTATGCGCGAGCAGGCACCCTAAACCTGATTTTTGCCTATAAATAGGCCTCCACACCTCATTTTTTAGGGAGAACAGAAAATATACTGAAACTCTACAAAATTGAAGACTCAAGACTACTATTCTATACACTTTTAGCTCACCCAATATAATTTTCTTATGATCTAGATTCAAATTCCAAACCAAACTTCTTTTAAGTCAAAGCACACTTCAAGGGTTATCACCTAGTCCCTCTGAGGATCTCCTAATTATTTTTAATTAAGAATTTGCATATGATATTATTTTCGTCTTCTTCTACTCATTTTTTGCATAATTTTGTCATTTTTGTCATTTTATTTTTATTATTTATTATCTTATTATGAAGTTGTGATTTGAAGTTGGAGAATAAGATATGTAGACAGATTGGGCAGTTTGTGTGAATCCGGGAGTGTTTGCAATTTTTCTTTTTCTATCATTTTTGCATCATTTTTCTTTATATATAAAAAATGGGCATTTTGGTGTAAAGTTAGCATTTTTATTGTTATTTTTGTATTTTTATATTAATTTAGTCATTCTCTTTATTTTCTGTCTTGATAAATTTTTTATTTTTATCATAAAATCCACATTTTTATGGTGAAAATAATATTTTTATCTTTTTCATTTTGTTATATGCATTTTTATTATTTATGTTATTCTTATTGGCATTTTTGGTAAATCTATTATTTTTATCGTAGAATCTACATTTTTATAGTGAAAATAGTATTTTTATCATCATTATCATTTTGTTTGTATATTTATTTAAATTCTGTATTTTTATTATTTTTATTTGCACATTTACTATTTTTGTTGCATTTATTGCATTTTTATCATATTTGTTATTTTTATACCTTCTCTTGATAAGCTTGCTATTTTTATCATAAAATTAATGTTTTTATGGCAAAAATTGCACTTTTTTTATTTTTATTATTTTAATTCTGCACTTTATTATTTTTATTATATTTCTTGCATTTATATTATTTTTGTTGTTTTTATTTCCCTTTTTGATAAATTTGTTACTTCAATCATGAGGTTCACATTTTTATGGTGGAAATAGTATTTTTACCATTTTTATTGCATGTTTATTATTGTTGTAAATATTATTTTCCCTCTTGATAAATTTATTATATTTATCATAAAACTTAGATTTTTATGGTAAAAATAATAATTTTTATCACTTTCATCATTCTATTGCACATTTGTTAATTGTGATTATTTTCATTTTATTCTCTTGATAAATTTACTATTTTTATCATAACATTGATATTTGTATGGTGAAAATGGTATTTCTTATAATTTATTTATCTCATATGCACTTTTGTTATTTTTATTTTTATTGCCTTCATTATTTTCTTTCGTAAACAAATTATTTTATATATTTCTTGTCATAAAAATCTCATTTTTCTAATAAAAATTATAACTTTGTGCCTAAAATACCTAAGTTTCAAAATCTTGCATCATGCATTTTCATTAGCATTCTTGTTTGTTTATTTGTTTAATTATATTTGTTATTTCAATTATAAATAGAAAATATATAGTTGTCATAAATGTGATGTGTGCTTGCATGTGTGTAAAAGCTAACCTTTGTTTTGCAGGATTATTAGGACAGGATTTTTTATTCTATTTTATTTTTCATTTTGATGTAATTAATAGAATAGGCATTTCCAAGGCAATGTAATCCTTAATCCCAATTTCCCCTTTTATTTTTTTTATTTTGGATGTATTTATTTGAATAGGCATTTTTCAAGGGTTATAATCCTTAATCTCTTTCTCTACTTTTATTTTGCTTATTTTTTTTGTTTATTTCAATTATTTCTTGCATGCTTGCTTGTGTGCTATGTGCTACTTGCCTACTTGTTTGCATCATTAGTTATTTGGTTCATGAATGTCTATTTACTTATCTTGTGATGTGTGCGCATCAACTCCATTTATCCTACATTTCAATTTGTAATTCAAATCAATTTGCATCATGAAACCATAATTAAGGTGAAGTAATGGGTGATTAAGAAATGTGTAGTAAGAAACAAGATAATTAACTCCTACCCCCCGAACCTAGAATCTCTGGCTAGGAAAGTGAGTTCTTAATTCACTTTCTCCCTACTCAATCAAGTGGCGACTTCAATCTGATAAGCCTATTCAGGCAAACCCTCCCATGATGAATAATAATTCATAGATGGTCGCCATTAGCTTGTGTGCCCTGACATCACACTGATCATGTTCATGTCACATCAGAACACCAACAAATGGTAGGAGCGTGAGCAATTGCCTAGAAAGCTTTTTGTTCAATCTCCACTGGAAGATGACGTGCCTTTTCGTACACTAATTTAAAAGGAGACATTCCAATTGGTTTCTTATATGCAGTCCTATATGCCTATTAAGCATCACCTAACTTCCTCAAGCAATCTTTCCATGATTTTCTTATTATTCTCTCTAGTATCTTCTTTAACTCTCTATTGTTGACTTCCACCAGGATGATACGGAGTAACTACTTTTTGCCTTACTCTATACCTAGCTAATAGCAATTCTATATTTTTCTTACAAAAGTGAGTACCTCCATCACTAATGTTGAACCTTGGCATTCTAAACTTAGCAAAAAGCTTTTTAAGGAATTTGCAAACCATTCTTGCATCGTTAATGCTGCAAGCTTGTGCTTTAACCCACTTTGACACATAATAAACATATACTAATATATATTTATAACCTCTAGAAGATGGAAATGGTCCCATGAAGTTAATGCCCTAAACATCAAATATTTCAACTTCTAGAATACATGATTGTAGCATTTCATCCATCTTGGTCATATTTCTACTTCTTTGACATGAATCACATACTTGCACAAATATTTTTACATTGTGAAAAATTGTTGGCCAATAGAACCCACTCTCTAAGACTTTAGAAGTTATTCATTGATTCCTAAAATGTCCTCTACAATTTAATCCATGGTAATAATGCAAAATATATTGAATGACTTCATCAGGCACATATCGTTTAATCATACCATCATTACACAACTTCCAGAGAAATGGTTCCTCCCAAATATAAGCTTTTGCATCATATATAAGCTTCTTTCTCGATTGATTAGTTAGACCAAAAGTTAATTTATCCACAACTAGCAAATTTGCAATATCTGCAAACCATGGAGTGTTTATGATTCCCATGGAAAGTAACATCTCATCTGAAAATAAATCCCTTGTTGGTTCAATACACTTTTCTATTATATCATCTAGTTTCAATCTTGATAAATGATCTACAACTACATTCTCTGACCCCTTTCTTATCTCTAATTTTTATATAAAATTCTTGTAGTAATAATACCCATCTAATAAGTCTAGGTTTAGCATCTTTCTTTGTCAATAAATACTTCAATGTTGAATGATCTATGTTAACTACTACTTTAGGACCAAGGAGATATGATCAGAATTTATTAAACATAAACACTACTGCTAGCATCTCCTTCTCTATAGTAGCATAGTTCAATTGAGCATTAGTTAGTATTATGTTTGCATAGTAAATAACATATAACTTCTTATCCTTTCTTTGCCCAAGTACAACTCCTATAGCATAATCATTGGCATCACACATTACACATTAATTCAAAAGGTAAGAGCCAATAGTATTAGTGCTTACACTAATGCTCTTTTTAACCTATTAAAAGCAATTTTTCATTCGTCAATAAATATGAATGGTGCATCTTTTTCAAGCAACTTATATAAAGTCCTTGATAAAGGATCTGTAAAAACCTACATCTCCCAAAAAGCTTCTCACACCTTTAATATTAGTTAGATAATGTAACTTTTCTATAATGTAAATTTTTGCTTTGTCAACCTCTATGCCTTCTTTTGTAATTTTGTGACCTAATACAATGTCCTCTTCTACCCATAACTTGACATTTTTTCCAATTCAAAACTAAGTTGGTGTTTTCACACCTTTTAAGAACTTTATCTAAATTCAAAAAATAGTGGTTAAAAGAATTTCCATAAATAGAAAAACTGTTGATAAACACTTCCATTATTTCTTCAACTAAATCAGCAAAAATAGCTATTAAGCATCTTTAAAATGTAGTTAGTGCATTACTTAAACCAAAAGGCATTCATTTATATGTAAAAGTTCTATAAGGCTGAGTAAATGTTGTTTTATACTAATCTTCAGGAGCTATTGCCATTTGATTATAACCTGAGTATCTATGTAAAAAGTAATAAAATGAATGTCCTAATATTCTTTCTAATATTTGATCAATAAATGGAAGTGGAAAGTGATTGTTTCTAGTTGCTTTATTAAGTTTTTAATAATCTATGTATACTCTCCAACCACTAACTACTCTTGTAGGAATTAAGTCTCCTTCATCATTTTATATTATGGTCATCCCTCCTTTTTTTGGTACATATTGAATAGGACTAACCCATGAACTGTCTGAAATAGAATATATAATTTCTGCATCTAAGAGTTTAAGATTTTCTTTCTTAACCACATCTTGCATTTTAAGATTCAATATTCTCTATCTTTCTATTATAGTTTTATGATAATCTTTTATTAGTATTTTATGCATGTGATATGATGGACTAATCCCCTTAATGTCTGAAATTTGCCATCCTAATACTATGCATGGATTGAGGGGAATATAAAAGGAATGGAAGAGAATAAGAGAGGAATTAGATCTTATGTTATTTGGCTATTAAAAGTTAATAAATGGGGAAGGGAATTAAAGGGGAATTATTCCCCCTTATTCCCCTTGTATAAGGTGAAATTGGTTACACCCCCAAAAAGGGGTGTAAATTATTTCAGCACCAAAACACATTGTAATTTAAAGTCTTATTTCCTTTTACAACATTTCTCCTTCTTTTCCTTTTATTAATTAACTTTAAGTTACCAAACAGAATAAAATCTATAGTTTTTATTCCCTTCCCTTCCCCTCCCTTTCCTTCCCTTCCAAAGGCCTTCCCTTCCCTTCTCTTTATAGTTGCTATGCATAATGTAAAGCTTTTATCCTTTTCTTTAGTAACTATACTAGCAATTTTTCTTGTTCCTCATTAATTTTTAATAAAATTATCACTAGTCATGTTTCATTGTCATTTAGGAATGTATATCTTAAATGTGAAGGTTGTTTTAAATTCCAACTAGGTAGTTTTAATATTGAAGGTAGTATAGGTTCAATATTTGTGGGTAATTCATAATGAATGAATGATTCTTTTTGTTCAATAGATTTCTCTCATTCATAAGAATTAACATGTATGTACTTCTCAATATCGTCCAATTCATATGATTATGTCAACCTCCATCGTTAAACTTCATCAACACAATCATCAGTAACATTAACTCTCATATAATTATTAAAGTCAAATGGATGTTTCATACCTTGGTATGTATTGAACTTATAACTATCCTTACCAAGTCTTAATGGAAGGGTTCCTTCATAAACATCTATTATAGCTTTAGCAGTATACGTGAAAGGCATACTTAATATCAAAGGCATGTCTTCATCTTCTTCAAAATCAAGTACCACAAAATCTGCTGGAAAGATAAATTTCCCTGCCTTGACCAATACATCCTCCACCATTATTTGATGTTTATTTATAGTCGTGTCTGCAAGTTGCAAACATATGTTGGTTGCTTTCACTTGTCCTAGTCTAAGTTTCCTATAAATAGACAAAGGAATTAAATTAATAGAAGCACCTAAATCAGAAAAATCTTTTTAAAAGTTTAAATTGCCAATAGAACAAGGTATAGTAAGACTCCCTGGATGTTTTCTCTTAAGTGGTAGTTTATTTGAGATTATGGCACTATACTCCTTGCTAAGTGTAATAGTCTCAAATTCATGTAGCTTCTTCTTACTAAATATGAGTTCCTTTAGGAATTTAGTATATTTAGGCATCTGTGCAATTGCTTCCACTAGAGGAATTTTAATATGTAGCTTCTTAATCATCTTGAAAAATTTTGCAAATTGTTGATCATGCTCTTGCTTCTTCAGCTTATGAGGAAATGGTGCAAGTGGTTCATAAGGTTTTACTTCAACTTTCTATTCTTTCCTTTCCTCCTCTGCTTCCTTTCCTATTTGAACTTCATTTTCTTCAACTTCTTTTTCTATTACCTCTTCCATTTGTGTGTTCACCTTTTGCTTTGGTGGTTGCAATTTAGTTCCACTTCTAAGAGTATTAGCTTTAATATGCTCCTTAGGATTCTTCTCTGTATTGTTAAGAAAAGTCCCTTAACTCCTTGCTAATAATGAGTTTGCTAACTACCCAACTTGAACTTCAAGATTATGAATAGAAGATGAATGATTTCTAAACATAATTTGAGTATCTTGGCACATCTTTTCCAATCTTCCCTCTAATATCTTTATAGCTTTATCTTGTTGATTCACTTTTATAGTTACCAACTCCATAAACTTCTCCATTTTGCTTTCCAAAGAAGATATAAAAGATGATGAACCTTTATCTTGCTAAAACTATAATTGATTCTAATGTTGTTGCACATTTATACTTCTAAACCCTAGTGGTGCCTAAGGTCTTTATTGATTATTATTGTTGTTATTCCCTGAAAAGTTTGGACAATTCCTCTAGCTTGGATTATAAGTATTCCTAAATATAGAATTATGTTGTTGACCTTTACTGAAGTTTTTCACATAATTCACATTTTCCATAAAAGAGTTTTGCATAAGCTGACATTCAATAGTAGGATGTCCTCCATGATAAGGCTCGCATGCTGATGAAGAAATTGCATCTAGTCCCATCTTATCCATCCTCTTAGTCAATGCATCTAACTTTGCATTCACCATTATCAAGCCATTTATCTTAATTGCTCCCTCTTTTTTATGTATAGCTCTCTCACTAGCCCATAAACTCTATGTATTAGCTATCTCTTTAAATAATTCTAAAGCATCCTTAGGTGTTTTAGACATGATTGTTCCCCTAGCAGCTGCATCTATATTGACTCTAGCTACATGATTCACACCTTTGTAAAATTATTCAACCAAATTCTAAGTAGGTATTATAGGAAATGGTTATGCAACAATCAAGTGTAGTGAGCAAATGCCTTAGATAGGGTGCAATTTCAAAAATTTCACTTACATAACCCTTTATCACATGAAGATTTCCATTCCTATAGATCCATTTTCCATTTTACACATAGCTAAACTATACATTAATATGTAAAATGACCACCTAGGAAGTCTAAGTTTAAGAATACTTATAATCTCTTAAGTTCGATGTAGACCACAAGTATTCTACAAGCTTTGGATTCTTTGGTTCAACTCTTAAATCAAATGCTTAGCCTCCCAAGTGTTAGGCCTCTAGCTTAAAACACCAAAGCTCCACCAATCACCTTCTTGCTTAGATAGAGCTTAGTAGCAAGTGCCCTCTCTATTGACCCTTAGAAACTTGCACTAGCTTAATCCTTTTACAAGAATACTTTGGGTTTATTTTTGGTATATGTTGTTTCTCTTCATTTTAGTGTCTTAACACAAAACTTTCTCTAACCTTAGAAACATATCTTAGGTTATGTATATATAAGTAAAGGAAGCAAAACCTTATCATATAATGAGTGTACAACTTATCATGATAAATATACAACTTGTATACTTATCCAATGCACCAAGAATTATGTAGAGAATTAATACATCTCATGTATGTGTCTATATACATTCTCTACACTTAATCATGTAACCTAATACTTATCTTTGCCTTAGTCAAACTTATACACATAAGAGATAATGTGTGCCTAACATGACAAATTTTCCATAGTCAACATTTTACATTTAAGTGATAATGTGTGACTAACATAACAAGCCTAATAAGCCAAGCTTAATACTTATCATGCCCATAGTCAACATTATACACATAAATGATAAGGCATGCCTAACATGACAAATTTTGACCAAGTCATGTTCACATGGATTTGGGCTTAGTAATTGGGCTAACACTTGGCCCAAGCCCAATCCAAATAACAAATGGGCTTGGATTAGGTCCATAGGCTTTCTCAACATCTTAGATTAATCTTTGGTTCAAAACCCTTTTGGGTCTAAGCCCAAACAACTTGGGCCATTAATCCAAGTCCAATTAGAAACAATATATATTATTAATTTAATACTTTAATTAATACATATTTTTTAAGTATAAATTAATAATTAAACCCTTTACTTGAATTAAATTTCATCATATGCTAGAATCATTGCTTAAAGCATAAATTCAATTCCATTAATCTTCATTATTTAATTAAATGATTTAATCAATAATTAGATTAATATTGATGGGATTTGGTGAAACTCTTTTAGGTGTGACTTACTAGGTTCATGTCTAATTGGTAATGAGAAGATAATATCAACACTTGACATCTTTTGAAACTCCTTTCAAGTATAAATGTGAAAATCCCAATTATACACATTTAATTCTCATAACTTGTGAGTGACCCCTAGCATCGATAACACAACTACCTAATTAAAAATGAATGCATGTATTGATTCACACAAACCCTTTTGGTTATAATATCGTGCATTGAAATCCCTTCATTAGAAGATCTTGATATAGCCTAGAGTCATGGTTTAGTCAAACTCTAATAGTTACATCATATGACCACATCTCAAGTGTTCTTGATAAAACATGACGAATACTAGAAATAGCTTTCTAGCACTGAAACTCTTTTAGACTGTGTCATGTTTGTCCTGGCTAGGAACTTATTCATCAAGAATGAACTTAGATAGAATAGGATCTTAACTTGGTTCACTCCAGGTAATGAATCCCATATTGGTTGAACACTCATCCCTATATTTAACCAATTAGAGCCACCATACGCCATATACCCATGTATGATTAACACAAGCATGTAAGCACTAATAAACCCTAACCACTTAAATATGGATGACCGTTTCACCTAAGGTCAAAGGACTATATGCACCATCATGACCTAGATTGTGATTGTTGACTATAAGTGAATATCCATACAATTAGAAATATAATGTCATGTTCGATCTACCCATCACATAAGTATCCACATGTCCATTCTGATATCTCATATCAAGTAGTATGAGACTCACTACCTCCAACTATTAGTATCACATACTAATAAAGGAAAATAGATAAAGATGATAGACTAATTAATATTACCCAAATATTAATTAATCGACTATGAACAATTTATAGCATATGTACCAAATAAATCTGTTACTCATATTATTAACTCTTGATAATAAATTTATTTAACATTGTGCTAATGGGTGAATATTCAATTAAATAAACACTTTAGATAAAAGAATATACTTTATTGCCATTTGGGATGTTTACAATGTCAAAATATATGATTGGCCTCTAGGGCATGCCATATATGCTAACAATCTCTCACTTGCACTAGAGTCACTACAGTATTTTAGACCCATCTTCTTAAGATGTTGATCCAATATTAGTTGCGTTAGTGCTTTAGTGTATGGATCAGCCACATAGTTGGTTGAAGCTACCTTTTCCCTTTCTAACAAGTTCTTTTATAATATAAAAATGCCTTTCTATGTGTTTGGATTTTTTGTGAGACCTTGGTTTCTTTGCCAAAGTAATGGCTCCATTGTAATCACAATAGAGAGCAATCATTGACTCAATAGAAGGAACTATTCCTAGTTCAATAATGAAATTTTAATCCAAATAGCTTCTATAGCAACATCTAATGCAGCTATATACTCAATCTTTACAGTAGAATCTGTAGTGACAGTTTACTTAGAACTCTTCCAGCTCACTGCTCCTCCATTACAAATGAAAACAAATCTAGAGATAGACTTTCTATTATTCACATCTGATTGGAAATCAGAACCTGTGAAACCATTTATTTATAAATCACCTCCTCCATAAGTTAAGGCCAAAACTTTAGTCCTTCTCAGGTACTTAAGATTGCCTTAACAACTATCTAGTGTTCCAAACCTAGTTGGATTGAAACCTGGTAGTCATACTAATTATATAGGCAAGATCAGGCCTAGTACATAATATAGCATACATCAAGCTTCCTATAACGAAAGCATAAGGAACTTTAGCCATTTGGTCCATTACCTCGGGTGTTTTAAGGTATACCCTTGGATAAATGGATACCATGCCTAAATTGTAGCAATTCTCTTTTGGAATCAAGCATGTTAAACACCTTTTCCAAGTAAAGACTTGGGAAAAACCTATCATTGTTTTTAATCTATCTCTAGAGACTCGAATGCCAAGAATATAGATAGCTTCCCTTAAGTCTTTCATAGAGAAAGTTTTACATAACCATAGTTTCACATTGTATGCGTACCAACATCATTCCTAAGTAATAAAATATCATCAATATATAGTACTAGGAAAATGGATTGGCTTCCATTAACCTTTTTATACACATGAGGCTCATCTTTGTTTTTGATAAAACCAAAAGATCAAATGGCTTCATCAAAATGATGATTCCAACTCCTTGAAGCTTGCTTTAGACCATAAATGGATCTACTAAGCTTACACATTTTAGAACCTTTCTCAGATTCAAAACCTTTAGGTTATTCCATATAAGTTTCTTCCTTAACATAACTATTGAGAAAAGAATTTTTGACATCCATTTGCCAAATTGCATAATTAAAGTGTACGACTATAGCTAGAAGAATCCAAATGGATTTAAGTATGGCTACTAGTGAGAAAGTCTCCTTGTAGTCAATCCTTGCCTTTGGCGAAACCCTTTCACTACAAGCCTTGTTTTATAGGTAGTAACCTTTCCATCTGCATTAATCTTTCTCTTGAATATCCATTTGCACCCAATGGGTAGAATACCCTCAAGAGGATTAATAAATGTCTGGACTTGGTTTGCATACATGGAATCCATTTCAATTTTCATTACTTCAAGCCATTTTTTAATAATCTTTATAACATAAAGCTTCTTCATATATAATAGGATCATCATCATGATTGCTTTCTTTATGAATAAGCAACTCTTGCATATCATATAGAAAAATATATCTCTCTGGTAGATGAGATACCCTACTAGATCTTTTAGGAGTTAGTATGATGATAATTTCAGTAGGATTAGACTCTTGATCAACATCTATTTGATCAACTTAATTGGCTTCATTATAAGATCCCTCTTCTAATGATATCTTCCTTCCTTTACCACCTTCTTGAAGAAACTCTATATCAAAAAATATGGCATCTTTTGAATTGACCTTGCATCCAGTTTTTCTATTTTTAGCCTTTTGATATAAGCTGGGTATCCCCAAATCTTAACATGCTTAAGACTTGGTGCCTTACCATGCCATATCTCATATGGTGTGGTAGAAACATACTTAGATAGAACATGATTAAGGACATGGGAGGACATTTGGAGTATATAACCCTAATTGGAAGATCAGTGTAGCTCATCATAGAATGTACTAATTCTAATAAAGTCTATTGTGTTTTTTGGACACATAATTTAATTGAGAGGTTCCAAGCAGTGTGAGTTATGATGCAATGTCATATTCTTTAAAGAACTTAAGAAAGTTGGTATTTAAGTATTCAACTCCTTAATCTTATTTTATAGTTTTAATACTTTTCCCAGTTTAGTTCTTTACTTCAGCTTTGAATTGCTTGAACTTTTCTAAGAATTTATTTTTATTCTTAACTAAGTTCCCATACCTTAATAAATCTTCTATAAAGGTTATAAAATTATAGAAAACACCTCTAGCCATTTCTTTAAATGGTTTATATACATCACTATGTATGATCTCCAACACATCCTTGGCTCTTGCCATTTGTCTAACAAATGTTGATCTAGTAATCATGCCTTTAAGATAAGCCTCATAAGTCTAATTAGATGTGGATTCAAGATTGCTTAAGATTTCTATCCTTTCCAATTTGTTGATCCTATCTTTTGTGGTGTGACATAATCTTAAGTGCCATAGATGTTTGGAGTTTAGAGGCATTGTCAATTAGCATTACATTTGCATTACTCATATTATTTTGAGGCTCATTGTTATTGGATATATTATTAACATAATATAAGCCATGTCTTTAATAACCCATGCCTATCATTCCATTTCAAAGTAAACATTGCAAATGTCTCTTTTAAAATGAAATTCATAACCCTTTATAGTTAAATTAGAAATAGAGACAATGTTCTTATAGGCATTAGGTACATATAATACATCATCCAATAACAAAATTTTATCATAGAGATCAATAAAAGTAGATCCTATAGCTTTGGCCGCAACACTTGCTTCATTTTCAAGCTTTAAGATCACTTTATTAAGCCTTAAAATTTCTCTCATTTGGTAGATCCTCCAAGGATGTTCAAATGTGAGAACTTGCACTGGTATCCAATACCCATGTATTTAATGAGCTCTTAGAACATTTAGAAGCAAGTTAAATTAGAGAAAGTCTCACATTCTTCTTACTTGTCCTTTCTTTTATCTTGAGAGACCCAAGGAATTTAGGACATTTCATTTTCAAATGTTCTTTGCCTTGGCAATGGAAACAATTTCCTTTGCCTTATTTTTCCTTCACATTTGCCTTTCCCTTATTATTGGCTATGCCACTCATAGGCTTGACAACACTTGTCTTGCCTTTCTTCTTCTTTTTACTACCACTAGAAGAAGCAAAAAGTACAATCTCCTTTTCTTTGCTCCCTTGGATAGCCTTTTAAACCGTCACAAGCAAATTCAAAAGCTCCATTTTAGGATGCACTTTTGGGAAGGAACCCTAGTGGGCATAATTTTAATACACATAATATTTTTTAGAATCTTAGTGGCATAAATCTAATGTCATGTTCCATCTACCCATTACATAAGTATCCACATGTCCATTCTGATATCTTATATTAAGTAGTATGAGACTCACTACCTCTTACTATTAGTATCATATACTAATCAAGAAAAATAGATAGAGGTGATAGTCTAATGAATATTACCTAAATATTAATTAATTGACTATGAACAATTTATAACATATGTACCAAATAAATCTATCACTCATATTATTAACTCTTGATAATAGATTTATTTAACATTGTGCTAATAGGTCAATTAAATAAACACTTTAGATAAAAGAATATCCTTTTTTGCCATTTGGGATTTTTACAATGTCAAAATATATGATTGGCTTCTAGGGCATACCACCTTTGCTAATAGGTATTAAATGTTATGGACACTACCGCTATAAATCTTCTGTCCCAACATTCATAAAAGCTCTCATCTTCCCTCTGATAAAAAGAATTAATCTCATTCTCAATCTTTAAAACTTTGTTACGTGGAAAATATTTATTAAAGAATGCAATATAAAGTTCTTGCCAAGTATTGATAGAATTAGGAGGCAAGCTCGTGAACCATCTCTTCACCCTATCTGTTAGTGAAAAAAGGACAATAATCAACCGAATAGCTTCTGGTTGCACTCCATTCATCCTAAATGTGGAACAATAATCTAGGATTCTAGTCATGTGCCTAATATGATCTTCATGTGATAACCACTAAACTAAGAATTTTGGAACATATGAATTATAGTTGTCTAAATTTCAAAGTTATTAGCTACCATAACAGGTTTGATAATAGGATTTTGGTCTTCCTGCAAATGTGGACTGACAGAGTCTTGTATAGTTCTCTACACATTCTATCTATTTTGAGTTTCTAGTTGAGGAGCATGTGTTGGATCTTGGTCGTTAACCCTTTCATTTTTAACTCTACCATTTTCTACATTCATCTTATTTCTTTGCTCTCTGAGTCTCTTATGAAGAGTTCTTTCAATTTATGTATCTAATAGAATTTGAATTTCACCTCTTCTCCTTGTGCTTCTTGGTGAGTGCATACAACTATAAGAGTACCTAAAAATCAAATAAACAGAATGATAGAAAAATGCTTTCCAATAAAAAAATAAATAATAATAATAAAAGTAAAAATAAAAATGTCTAAATAAAACAATATTAATTTATTCTCTATATTAACTCTTTTATCCCCAAAAATGGCGTTAAAAACTTGATGCTTACTAATCCACAAGTGCACGAAATTGTACAAGTAGTAACAAAAAGATATCATTCCTATAGGAATAGTGTTAATTACGAAGATACTCTTAATATTTTTCTTGTCTAGACTACCGATAATTTCAATAAGAAAACAAAGTAAATTAAATCTAAAACAATCTCATCACTAAATTTATATGATTAAAGATGTTAGGGTTTAATTCCCCTGGCTCAATTTATCTCAAAGTGATAGTAAATTCTTGTTTATTATGAATAATATTTCATTTCTAAAGCATTTTTAATATTGTGATGTCTCTTTTAAGTACTCTCACAATTAACTAATTATGTTAATCATTCGATAATCAAGCTCTCATTCATGATTTAACTAGACTTAACCAATTCATACAAGCAATCTTCTAAGGAATATTAATATTGCAATTTCTCTCAACTAAGTTAATTTGAAATAATAGATTGTTTTTGCCTTTCTCACTAGAATCAATCTCACAATATAATCCTAGTGTCTAAATCAATTCAAAGGGTGATCAAGCCTACAAAAAGAATTAAGTCCAATAACTCTCATGAATACATATTCCTCTATTTAGAATTTATTTGGTTAAGTTTATATTAAGTCGGGTTCATTCTAACTAACCTACTTAGTTACTCATAGAAATTAAAGAAGAAGAATAAAAGATAAAGAATGATAACATATTCATAATTAAATAAATGAATGAGCAAGAGAATAACAGAAGAAAAACTCTTTTATGTCAGCTTCCTCAATTTTGTCTTGAATTCTCAATCCTCGTTCTTCATCCAAAATAGCTCGAGTTGAATATTAAAATTAAAAAATAAAAGAAAAAATAATTTTGGGCAAAAAGAATAATAATAAAGTAATGCCCTCTCAGGTAGCAACCTCTCTTTTCTAAAATCTCATTTTATATTTTTCTCTAAAAACCCTAAAAATAACTTTTCAAAACAAGCAGCGCCAGAGGACACAGCTATGTCACACAAGTGACATGGCTATGTCACATGGCCTCTCCCAAAAAGGAAGCTCTCTAACATAGTTATGTTGTCTAACTGACACAGTTGTGTCTGATCAGACCTTTACAAACTTCCAAACAAAGCAATTAGACACAGCTGTGTCTGTAAAGTGACATGGTTATGTCACTCTTCTATTCTCAAATATTTGATTTCATGCCCTCTTTAATGGCCAAATGAGCTCCTAGCTTTAAGTCCTCATTGCTTCATTCCTAAAATGAGTTCCAAGCAATATAGAATCTAAAAAACCAATACAAAAGCAATTTAAATAGTATGATTAAGAACTAAAAATGCATAAAATGACAAATATGACTAACAAGATTGATTTTAATGCAACTAATCCTAAATAATGCATTTAAATGATAAAAACCTATAATTCTAATAATAAAATGCAACTATATAATTCTTAAAATTTATCATTTTTAGCATTTATCATTAATATTAAAGGAGAGCTCCTTCTGTAAATGAAAAACCAACATCATTACAATCAATAACTAAAAACTCATAAATTTAACAATGGACAAGAGCTTTCAACAATAATCATCTTAGTTTCTTATGTTTTCAATTTTAAATCCCTTTTAATTTTTTTTATTTCAATTAAGATGTATTTGTAACCAGTTCTTCAATCACTTTAACCAAATCTCTAGCTTTATTTTCAATTACGTATTTTCAATATTAGATATCGTTATACCCATAACAAGTTTAAGAAACTAGTAGTTTTAGGTCCCTCAATTTACCTCAAATAATTTGATTTGAAGTCAAAGATCCTAGATGGTACACCTCACACACCTAGCATGCTCAAAGGTTTTAGTAAAAAGAGTAAAGATAAACATATATAGCTTAGAGATTGGATGTGGATAGTGATTTTATTGCAAGTTCATCTTCTAGGGATAATATGATGTGGAAAAAGTTATAAGCCTTACCTGATCCACCTAAAGTCAAAATCTTCTTATGGCATCTTTGGCATTATATTTTTCTTTGAGGACATGAATCGTCTGTTAGAGGCTTGATGCTTCCTTTTTCATGTCAGTTTTGTGGGGATTAGTGTGAAGCTTCTATTCACCTATTCAAGAATTATTGATGGGCTTAAAGTGTTTGGCCCTTTCGTCCCCTTTCAATTCATGTAGATTCTATTCCCATTATGAATATGGTCTATTAGTTATCTTCTTTGTATAATTGTATTGGTTGCTTTAATTTTGCTTTAGTGCCATAAATCCTTTGGAATATTTGGTGATGATTGATAAGTGCAAAAATACTAGATTTAAAGCACAAATTAGTTAAATTTTAAGTGACTAAATGTCAAGGATAGCATTGAATATTGGCATTATTAGCTTATAATTTTTAGGACTTAGATTTTTAGAAGTTTTATTAGATTTATTATGATTTTATGTGTTTTTATTTAATTTTGATGAGGTTTGTTAATGAATTGTTAGTTGTACTTAAAATGGGATCAATGCAAGTGGTGTTTAAGGAAAAACATGAAGAAGAAAGCTCAAAATCTTTGTGAAATCAAGACGAGGAAGTTTGCACAACTATACTTGAGCTTGGAAAAAATCCTTATAGAGTTCCACATATGCATGACTGTGCACATTGATGTGCACGACTGTCCTTAATCTGGAGAAGTCCAAGCCTAGCAAAACTCAACACAAGCATGGTTATGTGCTTGAATATGTATGGTTGTGCCTAATCACTTAATTTTTTGGCAAACCAGGTTTGCACAGTCGTGCACTTCAAAGAAAAATAATTTATAAAGTTTAATTTTAAGGTTTTTGAAGATTCATTATAAATAGTGTTATTTTGTCTTCTAAAGTGAGGTTGGCTAATCTTAGAAATAATAGATTTTCTTACTACTTTTGAAGAAAAATAATTTTTACTTTATCATTTGGTTGATTTTTGCTATCTACTCAAGGATTGTTTAAGAGTAGAAAATTAGAAGTGAAAATTCTAACATATTGTAATTGATATATCCTAGTGTGTGTTGATTATGTGCCTAAATGGGTAGAAGCTCAAGCATGTGTCAATAATTTTGCAAAGATAGTGTGTAAGTTTCTAAAGAAACTTTTACTCATTTTTGGATGCCAAGAGTTATAATTAGTGATGGAGGAACTTAATTTTACAACAAGAATATGGAGATGTTACTAACTAGGAATGAGGTTCAATATAAAGTGGTAACTCCTTATCATACCCAAACTAGTTGGCAAATGGAAGTCAATAACAAGGCATTGAAAATGATTCTAGAGAGAATAGTAGGAAACTCTAGAAGATAATGGGCAAGAAAGCTTAATGATGCTTTATGGGCTTAAAGGGTAGCTTATAAAACACCAAGTCATATGTCACCTTTTTGGTTAGTATATGGTAAAGCTTTTCATCTTTTAATGGAGATAGAACATAAAGCTATTGAGCAACAAAAGCACTGAATTATGATCTTAAGGAATTAATTGAAAAGAGAATGTTACAGTTGAATGAGTTAGATGAAATCGAACAAAGAGCATATGAAAACTTTAAACTGTATAAGGAGAAATAGAACACATAGCCTATTGGGTAGTAAAAGCATTGAATTATGATCTTAAGGAAGCAACTGAAAAGAGAATGTTATAGTTGAATGATTTAGATGAAATCAAACTGGAAGCATATGAAAAATCTAAACTGTACAAAGAAAAGACAAAGAGATGGCAAGATGCAAATATAAGGAAGAAATATTTTAATAGTGCTGATTAAGTTTTCCTTTTTAACTCAAGGCTTAAATTATTCCAAGGAAGGTTAAATCAAGGTGATCAATACCTTTACAATGACAAAAGTCTTATAAAGCAATTGAATTGATGAGCAATCAAGGAAAAAAATTCAATGCGAATGGCCAAAGGGTAAAAATGTATGTTTGAGGCAAGAATGATGTTTTCCATCATATTACGTACCTAGACAACTATGACAAATGAAACATGTGAAGGTCAAGCTTATGACCTCCTAAATAAGTGCTTCTTGGGAGCTCAACCAAGCATAGAGTGTAATTTTTCATTTATTTTAGATTACTTTTTCTTAAGTTCTATTTTTATTTTTTATTTTATAGCTTCACTTTCCCCCATGCAGTAATTATTCAGGTAAGTAGATATAAAAGAGAGGTTAATTGTGCCTTTGGAAATTCTGCAACAAGAAAAATTGTAACACAAGCATGGTTATGCCTATCCATGCACATAATCGTGTATTCAATAAATTCTATAGAATTGGCCTCAAGCATGGCTATGCATGTCAATGTTAAATGTGCCTTAAAGGGGGGTGAATAAGGCTAATGACGGTTTTATGAAAATTAAAATAAATTTAAGGAATGAGAAAGAATTGAAAGAGAAAAGAGAGGAAGAACAATGAACACAAGAATTTAAGGAGTTTAGATTCTTAACAATCCTACGTCTCCACCTAACTTATCCCCAAGTTAGGATTTTCAATACTTACAATCTTATTCATAAGATTAAGATTACACAAGAGTTTGAGACTCACTCTTCAACCTTACACAATTAAGAGTTTTAAGGCTAACTCTTTAACCAATTCCCAAGTGTTTTAAAGGCTAAACACTTAAACCAATTCCACTAGAAATATACCTCACTTCCCTTTTAATCTATCCCAAGAATTATATAAAGATAAAGTCCTTTTTCTAACACACAACCAATGCCCACAAGAGTTAAATAAATACAAGAATTTGATAAAAAGAAAATTATTGCTCAATTGAATGCTTAGAGAGTTTTTGATAATCAAAGTGTGTAACTTGTTAAGAATGAAATCTCCTGAGCATTTATATAGATTAAGCTTCAATATTATGGCTATTTAAGCCAATAATTATGTTCCTAGTGTCTTTAGGCTTTAGTTAACTCAAATTTGACTTATTTCTATTAAAACGCCGATCATGATTGTGAGGAGTGAGTCTTGGCTCATGAGGAGCAATTTTATAGCTATTGCATTTGAATTCAGCTTAAAAATGCCTGTTGTAAGTTGTCAAGAGTGCCCTTAGAAGCTACTCATGATTGTAAGGGCAGCTTATGAATAGCACTGCCTAGCTCACTCAAAGATGCTCAAAAATACAACTTCAAGGAGGTTGCTTTATGACTTACTTGTGAGGGGCTCATGAGCAAACACCTGTAAGTCCATAACTTTGATTTTTCTAGACTTCTTTTGCATCAATTAACTTAGGCACTTGTATTGGTTTATGTACTTTATAAAATACATATTAAATACTCTTTTAAAAGAGTATTTCATATCTCCAAACCTTGAACAAATTGAATTAAGTTCCTACACAATTAAAAGAAATTATTAGTAATTTAAATTGTTTGTCAAAGTTAAAATTAGGAGTTTGATCATGAAAATGGTCAACAATCTCCCTCCTTTTTGGCCTTGACAACCAATTTTATAAATAATAAATAAAGTGTGTATGTGTTAAAAATAATAAAAATGAATAGATATATGTTATATAATATAACTCCCCTTTTCAAATTAAATAGGTGTTGAAAATAATTTGCTCCTTTTTAATATATGCATGAATTTAATACAAATATTATTTCATATATCATAGCATAATAAAAATTGAATTATCATAGCATATACAAGAGTTTAAAATTATATTTAGAAATCATACATCTCCTTAAAACAATGATACCAAAAGAGTGAACATAAGGAGATGGATAAAAAAAAATTCCCCCTTTATCAAAATTTTATATTATATTTTGTTATTTCTCCCCTTTAGGTAAAAATATAAATTTATTAAATTTAAAGAGACCAAATGAAAGATAAGGCCTAACATTGCAAATATGCTAAAAATTAAACGTAAAAAGAAAACATGATAACATGATCATTTAAATAAAATTAGTAGCACTTACAATGCATGTAGCACTACTTTGACACATCACAAACATAGTACATATATCACAATTATATAAAAAAACTTAAACTTAACAAACTTAACTAAGCAAACGTAGTACATATAGCACTATTATAAAAAAACTTAAACTTAACAAACTTAACTAAGTATATAACACATGATCATGTAGCGCTAAGCATATCACAAACATAGTAATGTCTCCCCCTTTGTCAAAGATGAAAGAAAAGAGAAATAAACTAAAAGGAAACCAAAATAAAACAAAAGACCAAGAACTAAAATAATAAAAACAAGAAAGACCAAAACTAAGAATATCTAAAAGTCATGTCCATCTTGGGGATCTTGAAATGGAGGAGAAAAAGAAGGATGAGGCTAGGTGCATTGTATGTTGTGATAAGCATACAAGTGGTGAATATCATACTCTATGTGATCCATGCAATGCTTAAAATAGATCAAATCTAGTGTCCACTTGATCAAACCTTGTGTTGAAGTTGGACTATATTATGGAGAGATGATTAGACAAACCACCAACCTAAGTTGGTTCTTCATCAACACTTTGAGAGTTAGGAGGTCCTCTTTGCCTCTTCCTTTGAGCTTAAAAAGGAACATGCTCATGGGGGATTTCTTCTTTAATTTGAACACCTCCAAGACCATGAGTTCATATTTGCTCTATCTTTTAAACCATGTTCAAGCTTCTCATCAACATCTCTATCTCCTACTCTGTCTTTTCAAACCCAAATATCTCCAACAAGTTAGAATTGCCTAGAGTTTCTCAAAAGACTTTAATCAAGGAAGGAAGGAGGAATATAAGGAATTTTTCTCAAAGAAATCCTAAAATAATTAGCAATGTGAGTGATTATGCCACCAACACATAAACTTCCACTAGCACTATCACTAAACAACCACAACCTCCATTGAAGCCATTTTCATAATTTAACATCCACATTCTCAATAAAGAAATGAATGAGAAATAAATCATTAAAAGAAATTGCTTCATTACAAAGACCTTTAGCATGGGTAGAATAGGTTATGAAATGATGAACATACCAAAGGGATTTTAAAGCAAAAAGAGATTATTTGGTATGGTAGGCAACAAAGGCATTAACATTGGGTTTAGCATGTTAAACCCAAAAGCTTTGAGGAGACCAAGAAGAATTAGGAGTTATAAGACTTCCTTAGTAAACCCAAATATGCTATTAAATTGTTAAGAAGTGAGAAACCTATCTCTACCACCCAACTTAAATCTCGTGCTATCCATGGGATTTTAATCATCAAAGTATTGAATTCTTAAGTAATAAGAGGAGAGAAATTCATTGATAAGAGAAGAATAAATAGGAAGAGCATCAAAAGCAAAATCATAAATGCCTACCCTTTATAGTAAAGTCTTAATTTCATTATAGCATCCTATCTTCTCCAACATTGCTTGAGACATAAACTTATCTTCCTCTTGCTAAATTAAGTCATCCTTTACCTAATATGAGTAGAAAAATATGAGATAGGAGGATTTTTCTTAGGTTTATCTTCAATAGATCTCCTAGAAGATAAGGGAGCTTCTTGAGTGGTCTTCTTTTTAGGAGCCATGGAGATGATGAGAAAAGCACTAAAAGTTAAGAGTAGAAAGGAGAGGTTTATAGCTTAGAAAAGAGATTTTAATTGCAAAATAATGATGTGAGGAGGAAGAGAGGTGTTTAGGGAGTTTATATAAAGGAGAATTAGGATTAAAATAATTAATTTTATGCACAGAAACTAGGAAAAATTGTAAGAGACCATTTTGGAAAGGACCAATAAAGGAAGAGTTTGAATCCTTTTAAAACAAGGATTTTCAAGGGTTAGATTGCTCCTCACGAGCTGTTCATGATTGTGATCAGTGCTCATGAGGAGCGCTGCCCTCTGAAACTCACAATGGTCATGAGCAGCAACGGCTTATGACGAAGTTGCAAATTGGTCCTTGAACATTCAAATTTTGTTCAACTCCATCCTAAGAGTTTTGCAAATAGGTCCTTTTGGATCAAATTGAAACAGAATTGAAACTAAAAACAAATGCACATGTATCCAAATCAATTAAGATCAAATATTAATATTTCAAATCAACAAAATGATCCATGTATCCAAATCAATTAAGATCAAATATTAATATTTCAAATCAACAAAATGATCATGTAAAATAATAATTATAATAAATTTTCTAAATTCAAATGATTAATAAATTGAATTTAATCAATCATTAAAAAAATTAATTTGGAAATCATTTAAATCAAATTTAATGCAAAGTGAATTTCAAAATGATTGTATTTACTCTAAATAATTAATTAATTGAAATAAATCTAATAATCAATTATTAAAGATAAATAATTATATGAAATTAAAAAATGCAAATAAAATTTAGGAAATATGTCAAGTTAAATCATGACCAAATTAAATGCTAGAATAATGATAATATACCATAATTAAGCATTTAAATGGAAATTTGAAATTTTAAAATAATAATAATTTTAAATCTGTATCAAGCAAATGGGAAATAATTCAATAAATCAAATAATGTATATTAAATAGATTTGTTTATTTAAATAATCAATAAATTCAATAATTAATTATTAAATAGCAATTATTTAAAATAAAATTATACATGATAAAGATCATAGATGCCAAAAGTATATATTTTTTAAAATGTAATCATGAAAAAGTATCAAAAATGAAAAATAAACCAAAAGTATAAATAAATAAATAAAAATGTTTGTACATGAATTTATGAAATGGTATCAAATGCAAAAAATAAACAAAAAGCAAAAATGATTGAAAAGCATGATTACACATGATTTATGAAAATTGTGAATTTTTAATGAAGTCCAACCATCAATGAAGTAATTCAACAAGTCATCAAGGCAAGCTTGAACCATCTATCATATCGAGTGCATGCTTAATAAAATTCAATATTTCTTCATATAGAGGCTTGGTAACGATGTCTATTAATTGATGATTTGTAACAACAAATTCAAGAAAAATGTTATCATTTTGCACAGGATCACATAAGAAATGATGTCTAATGTCTATATGCTTAGTCCTAGAATATTGAATGTGATTTTTACTAAGGTTTATAGCACTTGTATTATCACATTTAATTGAAATGTTATTAATACCAATGCTATAATCCTTAAGTTGTTTGTTTGCCATAACACTTATGAGCAATAACAACTAGCTGCCATATATTTTGCTTTAGTGATGAATAAGGCAACTAAAAATTTTTTCTTGCTAAACCAAGAAACTAAATATTATCCTAAGAATTGAATAGTTTTAGAAGTGCTCTTTCTATCTAGTAAACTATCGGCAAAGTCTATATCTGAATAACAAATAAAGTCAAATGATGAACTCCTAGGATTCCAAAGTCCTAAATGCATTGTTCCATAAAGATATTTGAAAATTATTTTGATTACATTCAAATGAGACTCTCTAGGACTAGATTAAAACCTAGCACATAAGCATGTAGCAAACATAATATCTAGTCTAATAACAATTAAGTAAAGAAGGAATTCTATCATACCTCTAAATTGCTTTTCATCAATTACTTTACCATTCTTATCTTTATTGATTTTGGTTATGGTACTCATCAGAGTTTTGCTTGATTTAACCCCATCCATGCCAAACTTCTTAAAAATTTCCCTACCATATTTAGTTTAATTGATGAAAATTCCATCCTTGCATTGCTTGATTTGAAGTCCAAGGAAGAACTTAAGCTCACCCATCATGCTCATCTCAAATTCTCCTTACATCAACTTAGAAAATTCCTTACACAAGTAATGGTTAGTAGCATTGAAAATAATATCATTAACATATATTTACACAATAAGTAAATCATGCTTGGATTCTTTTATAAAAAAATTTGTATTAACTTTTCCTTTAGAGAAACCTTTCTTTAATAAAAAGTTGCTTAATCTTTCATACCAAGCTCTTAGAGCATGTTTCAATCTATACAATGCAATAGAAATTTTAAACACATGATTAGGAAAATAAAAAATTTCAAAACTTGGAAGTTGTTCAATATATACCTCCTCTTCAATAAAATCATTTAGAAATACACTTTTAACATCCATTTGATAAAGTTTAAAATCCATGAATGATGCAAAAGCAAGTAACATTCTAATAGCTTCTAACCTTGTAACTGAGGCAAAGGTTTCATTATATTAATACCTTTTTCTTGATTATAACCTTTAGTAACTAGTCTAGCTTTATTCCTAGTTATGACTCCTTGTTCATTCATCTTATTTCTAAATACCCATTTGATGCCTATAATAGGATGATATTTCGATCTAGGAACTAAAGTCCAAACTTTGTTTCTCTCAAATTAGTTCTCTTTTTGCATAGCAAGGTCCTAAAATTCATCACTCAATGCATTGTCAATACTTTTAGGTTCAATTTTGAGAAACGCAGACTAAATTCATAATAAACTTAAATTAAGATCTAATAGTTACCCCTTTGTAGTGTCACCTATGATGAGGTTTTGCAGATGAGCTTCTTGAATTACCAATCCTTTGAAAAATCATTCTTCAAAGTAGATTGAGGTATCTCCTTATCATCCTCCTTTATAGGATCTTCTAGCTCCAAAGGTTTGCTAGCATTTTCTTCTTGAGTGTTCACATCCATATGCTCATCTATAAAATCATCAACACTACAAGCATCTTTTCTAGAATCAAGTGAGTTTGACTCATCAAATACAACATGCATTGATTCTTCAACTACTAGTGTTCTTTTATTAAAAACTCTATATGCTTTGCTAAAAGTGGCATAGCCTAGGAAAATTCCTTCATCGGCTTTAGAGTCAAATTTCCCAAGATTATCCTTGGTGTTTAATTTAAAGCACTTACATCCAAATACTCTAAAAATATGAGATTTTGGGTTTTCTATTATTCCAAAGCTCATAAGAAGTTTCATTCAAAATTGATCTTTTAAAGACTATGTTTGTAAAGTAACATGAAGTGTTAACAGCTTTCACCTAAAAGTATAGAGGTAAATTATACTCATAAGGCATTATTCTAGACATTTCCACTAGAGTTCTATTCTTCCTTTTAATAACCACATTTTGTTAAGGTGTTCTAGGAGAAGAGAAAGTATATGAAATAACATTTTTCATTGCAAAAGGTTTTGAAGAATTCATTTTCAAATTTAGGTCCATGATCACTTCTAATAGATGACATGTAAAAACCTTTTTCTTTTTTAACTCTATATGAGAAACTTTCAAAGGCTTTAAAAGCATCATTCTTATTAGCAAGGAAACATACCCAAGTGTATCCGAAGTAGTCATCAACCAATACATAAGCATAGTGCATACCACCGAGACTAGCAACTCTAGTTGGTCTAAAAAAATTCATATGTATAAGTTTAAATGGCCTAAAGTTTGGCACCAAATTCTTAATCTTAAATGAAGACTTGGATTATTTTCCTTTTGACAAGCATCATAAGGTTTATCCTTAGTGAATTCAAGTCTAGTAAACCGATCATAAGTTCATGCCTACAAAGATCATTTAAAAGCTCAATGTTTGCATGTCCTAACCTTTTATACCATGTCCATGAGTCATAGGAAATAGAAATTAAGCATTTGATGTCCTTGTTATCAACCTTGTTCATGTCAATAACATAGACAATGTCTACTCTTTCACCACTAAAAATTACCTTGTACTAATGAAGTAATTCCTAGGATAGAAAGTATCCTTATTTCCCATTTCACATAATTGACTTGTACTAAGAAAATTATGTTTAAGACCATTAACAAGAAACACATGGTGAATGGATAAGGGTTGAGGATTACTGATTTCTCCAATACCTATAATTTTTTGTTTTGCATTATCCCTGAATGTCACATGTCCTCCATCTTTAGTGTTAAGCAAGCTTGTTGAATTGCTTTTTTTCTCCTTTCATGTGTCTTGACCATTCACTATCAAGATACCATTTACTTTTTGCTTTTGTGGACTTCATGCACACCTACATAATGTAATTTAAACATTCTTTTAAACCCAAACCTTAATTGCTCTAGATTTGTTAGTCTCAAAATAATCTAAAAGAAGTAATTAAAAATGTAATTTATTATAAAAGAATTCAATATTAGCAAATTTGTTTCTCTTAGTATGATATGATTTCCTAGAAAATGAGACATGCCTTTGGTATTATGGTTGTCTGGGTCTCTTGAAATTTCTTTATGCCATAAGTGGGGTGTGTGACATACATTAGCAATGGCAATGCATATTTTGATAGGTTTGTGTGACATGCTTAGAAGTGTTTTGTCTAGTGTACATATAAGCATGTCTAGGTTGAAGTCTTCTAGCTTATGACTTACCTCTATGTGTCAATGAGGATTATGTCTTGTGAGACTTCCCTTTGTTATTTGACATATGAGACTTCTTAGCTTTAGAAGCTTAAGTCTCAATTGGTTTAGAGGTAGAGGGAATTGAATTACATAAGGCTTTAACAAATTTAATATGACATGATGATGATGAAGACGATATTCCATTTTTATATCCAATTCTATAAGTGTTTCCATGGAGCTTTTAAGAGTTAAGTAAACTATCTAAACTCTCCTTTCCTCTCTTGAATTTAGAAATGGAATTTTTTAACCCTATCACCTTATTAAAAAGCTTATGATTTTCATCACTTACTTTCTTGAGTTATTCTTCTAGGGACTTAGAAGATTTTAAATTACTAGCAAGTTTTTCATTTGATTTAACAACATTGGAAAATATATTTTTAAAATTTTCAAATTCCTTGGTTAAGCTAGATAACTAATGCTTATAATGTTTTTTCTTAGAAAGTAAGATTTTACATTTAAGCAAGAGTTTGTTCACAATAGAGCTCTCATCATCATCATTATTATATCAATAATAATTATCACAAGAAGAAATAGAATTAGATGGTACCTTATTTTCATTTTCAAGAGCCATGAAGTAAAGGTTGGCTACTTCTTATTGCTCCTTATTCATTTCCAATTTGGAGGAGTCATCCTATGTTTCTTTGAAAGCCTTTCTTTTCTCCTTTGCTCTTTTGTTCTTGAATTTGAGTTTAGGGAACTCACTTCATATGTGACCTGGTTTTTTGCATTCATAACAAATAACATTTTTAGTTTTCTTCTTGCCTTCCCCTTCATACCTCTTAATGAAGTCTCTTATTCTTAAGAAAAAAAAAATTTCTCAAAAACTTTTTGAAGTTCCTAATAAGCATGGCAATATCACCATCTTCACCACTAGAATCTCTAATGTTTTCATCTTTACTTTCTTTTTATGAAGCCTTTAATGTTATGCTCTTTTCTTCTCTTCCTTCTCTTTCTTCTCTTCTTGCTCTTTTACTCTTTATTTAATTGTAAGCTTATATGTCAAGAGCTTGCCAATAAGAAGATCGATTAAGAGAGTTCAGAGGTCTTAAGCTTCCTCAATTAAAGTGACTCGAGATTCCCAATCCTTCTTAGGTAGGATTCTCATTTTCTTGTTATTCACTTCTTCCTTGGAGAAATGTTTTTCAAGTTTCTTGAGGGTTTTGAGAAGAGCATTATGATAGTTTGTCATCTCCATAATTAATTCTTGAGGCTTCATTTTGAAGAGTTCATATCCATACATATGAAGTTGAACCTTTTTACTTCTTACTTGTACATTGCCTTCATAATGGTTCTCCAAGGTTTCCCATATTTCCTTGGCCAAAATGCAATGTTCAAGTTTACCTCCTTCTCTTGTCATGGAAGAGAGTAGAGTGATCATAGGTTTCTTATTTTTGTAGTTTTCTTCCTTTTGTTCATTACTTTAACCACTTCTTAAAAGAATCATTTTTATAACGTCAATGGTAGTTTTAAATGGTACCCATCCTTTAAGAACAACTTCCCAAAGTCTAATGGAGTCACAATCTAAATATAGTTCCATTTTGAACTTCCAATGTGGGTAATCACTTCCATTAAATAATGGTCTAAGTGAAGAAATATTTTGAGATTCACTCCCCATAATCTTGCATTCTAGCAATAAAGTTCCTAGAATTCAAGCTTTGATACAAATTGAAAGTGCCTTAAAGGGGATGAATAGGGCTAATGATGGTTTTAAGAAAATTAAAATGAATTTGAGGAATAAATAAGAATTGAAAGAGGATAGAGAGGAAGAACAATGAACACAAGAATTTAAGGAGTTCATATTCTTAATAATCCTATGTCTCAACCTAACTTATCCCCAAGTTAGGATTTTCAATACTCATAATCTTATTCATAAGATTGAGATTACATAAGAATTTAAGGCTCACTCTTCAACCTTACACAATCAACAGTTTTAAGGCCAACTCTTCAACCAATTCCCAAGTGTTTTAATGGCTAAACACTTAAACCAATTCCACTAGAAATATACCTCACTTCCCTTCTAATCTATCCTAAGAATTAGATAAAGATAAATTTTTATTTCTAACACACAACTAACCCTCATAAGATTTAAACAAATACAAGAATTTGATAGAAAGATAATTGATGCTCAATTGAATGCTTAAAGAGTTTTTGATAAACAAGTGTAACTTGTTAAAAATGAAAACTCTAGAGCATTCATAGAGATTGAGCTTTAATGTCATGGTTTTTTAAGCCAATAATTATGTCCCCAACATCTTTAAGCTTTGGTTAATTCAAATTTGACTTATTTCTAATATAACTTCACTCACGATCATGAGGAGCAATTTTGTAGTTGTTGCATTTGAATTCAACTTGAAATACCCATTGTGAGTTGTCAGGAATGCCCTCATAAGCTGCTCATGATCAAGAGGGTAGCTCATGAGCAACACTTCCTAGCTCACTCAAAGATGCTTGACTATACAACTTCAAGGAGGCTGCTCATGAGCAAACACCTGTAAAACCATAACTTTCTTTTTTCTAGACTTCTTTTACATTAATTAATTTATGCACTTGTATTGGTTTATGTACTTTATAAAATACATATTAAATACTCTTCTAAAAGGATATTTCATATCTCCAATCCTTAAACAAATTGAATTAAATTCCTACATACTTAAAAGAAATTATTAGTAACTTAAATTGTTTGTCAAAATTAAAATTAGGAGTTTGATCATGGAAATGGTCAATAAATATGCATAGTCGTGCAACATGCAGCATAGAAGAAAGTCGAATCAGGCATAACCATATGCCTTAATTCACACAATCGTGCATATGTACACACCATAAACATTTTTTTAGGCCATGTGCGCACAAACACTGCACATTTAAACAAAATTCAAAAAGCTTAAAATCCATGCTTACTAACACTTAGGACAATGTTGATTTTAAGTGTGGGGGGTATTATTGAATTTTTAAAATTTAAAATTTTAGGTTTTATTTTCCTTTTTAGGTTTTAATTTTAATTTTATGTTTGATTTTCTTCCCTTTTAAGATTTGAATTATATAACATTTTTAAATTTTCAGGGCTATTTTAAATTTTATTTTGAGGCTAGGTTTTGATAGATTTTTATTTTTCAAGTTTAGTAATGTCAATATTCAATTAGGAGTAGGATTTCTAATTATTTTTCTTTCCTTCTTACAATTTTGAATTCTTCTTTTCCTTTCATTTCAAGGAGAAATTTTTTCTTTGTGTATGAGATATATATAAATATATATATATACACACACACACATATATATATATATAAACAAACATGTTTTCTGAAGGATAGTCATTTTAAAAATTTTTGAGAAACCCTAACTGACTTGTACAAATAACTTGTGATTTTTATTATTGACTCATAATGTCATTCAAAGAGCAATGTTAAGTAAGGAAAAAGAACAATGAGTTAATAATGTAAAAAGGAAATAAGGTGAATGATCTCATAAAAGAATATAGTGCAATCTTTCTCATCTATTTACAGAAGGAGGGTAATAAATTTTGTTATCTTATAAAGCGAAAGTTTATTTTGCCTAATTTCTTAAAGGATGATGTTTTGATAGACATAAGGACTGATGAGGAGGTAGTCATTTTTCATGACCAATTGGGATGGACTAAGTCTATTAAGATGTAATATGACACTCTTTATAAACTCACAATTGAATTCTGCATAACATTAAAATTTGTAGATGAGGATAAGCAAGTGTTTTCATATAGACTTTTTGGCAAAGAGTTTCAAGTTGATTTTGAACTTATGTCTAATGTTTTTGGGTTTCCCAATGGAGGACTTAAGTATCCTCCAAAATAATTTGACATGCATGCATTTTGGAGTAGACTTACAGAGGATAGTAGTTTTAGTGAGGGAGAGACGATGATCAGTGGCTTAATTAAGAATCATTCTTACTTGTTGATGCAAAAATTTATAGCACACAACATCTTTCAAAAGCAAGATAGATAATCCTTTCAAGGGATCACCTTTTTATATTATGGTGCATGCATACTAACACTAGTGTTTATAGTGCACATTTTGTTTTTCAAACAATATGGTGTGTTATGCAGGCAAGAAAGGCATCTCTCTCCATGGGATATATCATTGCAACATTAGCTCAATACTTTTATATATTCAATTTGACCTACTTTACTCAAGGGATAGGAGTTCTTAAGTTAAAGACTTTGAGTGCAATAGTGCTCATTCGAGCTTATTCGCCCTAAAATTATTACAAAATTAAGGACGCTGAAAGAGGTTGAGAACAAAAAAGTTTACTTGTTATGCTAGTATACATTAAGAAAATTGAACAAGTCTACTTCAAAAGGTGGTGAAGAAAGTGAGTCAAGTAGTATTGAATCATCAATTAAGCAAAAAGCTTCAAGCAATGAGGCTTTAGAGGAGCAACTATTGCTACTTCAATTGCATATGCTAGAATTGAAGCTTTATGCTAGGTTGGATGACCTTTAAATCATGATAGAAGAGCTATAAAAAGCATAAGCAAGTCATAATAAGAGGCTCAAAAAGCTTATAGAAACCACTAATTCCACCACTTTCTCGCCACTAGAACCACTTTAGACATGGGAGCACTTTCTTTTACCTTTATTTTTGTTTTATTTTTTTATTAGTCTTCTTGATATAGAATGGGAAGGAACATGCATTCCATTGCATTATGTCTTTTTGTTGCTTTTAGTTATTAGGATTCATTGCATACATAACACTTGAGTTTTTTAGACCTATTCATAGGTAGAGTTTAATTCATTGAAGGTAGTTTTCTTGAAAAGATATAGTAATCTTCATTTAATATGAGTTTAGACTTCTAGGAAAATAACTTTTGGTTAAGGATTTTTAACTTTTAATGAACTTAATGTTTACTTCTTAATTGAGTAATTAAATTTGGATTCTTGATCTTTAGGAAAGGTATTTGTAAGTAGAAATTGAAAATTCAACTATTGAAGTTAATTAAGTCATGTGTATTTTAGTATCTATAAAAAGAAAAAGAAAAAGAAAATAAAATCAAGATGGTGCATAAAACACACTCATTTAAAATGAGCTAAAACTTTAAAATTATAAATCCTTATATGCTCATTCTACTCCAATACTCTTAAATAGAGTATGAGTATCCAAAGGACCCTTTGTGAAGTATCCATACTAAGAAGTATGAAAAAAGTAGGGGATACAACAATTAGGAAAACCTTTAATAAATAAAAAAAAGAGCATAAAGAGCCTTATACATAAGGATCTCATATTAACTAAGTTTTTCATTAATTTCTATTTACTTTTGTCTTTCTCTGACTTCAATTTTTCATTTTCATGAATCACCTTCAATCAATTGTTTAATTTTACATTTAAGTCCAAGTTTGTGCATTAACTTAATTCCATGCCTTAAAGTCCTGAAATTCAACAAAATAATAAATCAAACAAATACATTTGAATTCAAATGGGGAATGGATCAAGGATTACAATATTTTTACATAAATAAAAGCATAATAAGCCAAAAATATACTAAAAATATACCAAAGATAAACCAAGACTAAACTAGTCCTTAGACCCATAAAAGCCTCTCAAGAACTAGTTAAGGGATAAATCCTTAACGATTCAAGGACATCAGTCTCAAGCACCCTACAATCACTAAAATATTAGTCTCAAAATATGTAAAATTTCTCAAGAGAAAAAATTCAAATCAAGTTACAAATTAAGTTTATGCAAATGGAGGTTAAGGACTTAATAAATTAACTTAAAAGACATGGTACAGACAGTCATGTACAAATGAGAGGAGTATAAGGACCTAAATATGCTTGGAAATCAAAATCATGCATGCACATTACAAAAATCTCAGGATAAAGGCGTGGGTCACCATATCTATGTGACGATCGCCTCTATGAAGAAGCGATCAACTTATGGTAAAGAGGCGATGCCCCTTCACAGAGGCATCACCTGGTCAACAAATGACCCGATTCTCAAAACAGCTAGACTTCTATTCTAGGCAAATGGTATGCAAAAAAATAATTAGATACTTTCTATTCTACCACTATATTCAACACCCTAGTAGATCATATTAATAATATGGCATAATAGGTAGCATAAACTCAAAATATAAACTAAATAAACTAACAAATTGAGTCATATTCAAGTCTAATATCAAAGTGCAAAGGAGATAAATAGGATTTACTTGAATATGAGCTTTAACAAAGTAGTTAGCCCTTAGAGATTGCTTTGGATGTTAAACTCTACTTGGATGTGAGCAATACTTGAAAACAAGTTTCTCTTGCCTCCTTCTTCTCAAGGAAATGGACTATTGAACTTGAAATCCTCCCCCTCTTCTCAAGAATGTCCCTTCCTAATTTCAAAGCCTCTTCTTCCTTGTTCTTTTTTTTTTCTCCTCAAAATCTTAGTAACTCCCTTTTTTTCTCTCTGTTTTTCACTTTTATCTCAAATCACATCCATGCCCCTAGGTTCCTAGACCATCATGAGCCTCCATAGCCTTTTTTTTCCCCTAAAAATCTCTTCCTCATGCAAAAACTAAGTATAGAGTGTGTGGGGCTAACCCCACTTGACCAAAATGGTTGTAATTGCATTAAATGCAACTGCAAGTGGTCTGCCATAAAGGTAGCACCACTATGATGAGGTGATCACCTCTGTGACTACTATCATAAAGGCAATCATCTCTTTGCACAAAGGTAGTGCCTCTTTGGCCTTGCTCTGCATTGGGCTAAGTGGGTCCCCGAGATCACAAGTCCATTTCCAATCAAAGATTTGGGCTTTGTAGCTCTGCATTCTCATCATTAGGCTTTGGTGTGGGCTACAGTTTGCCCTTTGATTTTTTGAAAAAATCAAACACATACAAAGCAATTTTTTTGAGAAAATCATATGCACATTGCAAACAAAAGTAAAAGATATATGACATACCTGAATCTCGAGCTTCGCTTGAGAGGTGAGTAATTCAACTCAAAATGTGACAATGTTCCTAGGGTTTTCCTAGCCCAATCAACCGCTCATTATAGCTTTGGTGTGAAACTTAGGTTTTCCTATACCTCCTTCCACTCAGTAGAAATATGATTCATGGATTTTCCTAGCCCGATCAGTCACTCATCTGAAATGTGATTCACGGGTTTTCGTGGCCCGATTAGTCACTTAGTAAATTGCAGACTTTGAGAATTCATTGCATAATCAATCTGTTTCTTATTATAGACTCCATGAATTCATTGTCTAGTCAGTCTTTTCTTCATTGAAGACCCCAGGAATTCATTTCTCGGTCAATCTCTTGTCTGAAATGTGATTCACAGGTTTTCTTGGTTCAATCAATCACTTGGTAAACTGCAGACTTTGAGAATTCATTACTCGATCAGTCTATTTCTTATTGCAAAATCCAAGAATTCATTGCTTGGTCAGTCACTTCCATTGATGATGCCTCGATTAGAGAAAATCCATAGTTTGTCCCCAGATGCAGTTCAATAAAACTGAATGCGCGATTCGCCCTTGATGCATGGGCTGGCCAAACTAGGTGATGTTGACTAGTACTTCGACTAAAACCAAGAAAAAACTTAACTTTGCTAACCCCTTTGAGTTCCTATTTATAATCTGACTGGTGCTTCAACTAGAATCTGAAAGTCTCAATCTGTTAAACATTTTAGGTTCATTTAAAATCAAAAATTAATGCCATCATCATTCATTCATTTCTCTTTAATTGCGAGTTTCCACTTTTTTTACCTATAAAAGGATTCCTTCTCCTTCCTTTCCTTCTTTCTTTCTTTCCTTCCTTCTTTCTCATTTTTTTTATTTTTCTTCTCTTTCCCATGCTCACATTTATTCAAAATGGACGATGACAGGACTCCTCCCATCCCCAGATGGGATCGTGTTCTACCTCTCCCTAGCATGCCTCGTAACTTTGGATTGATCTAGGGAAATCAGATTCCTCTCTTGGTGGATTTAAAATCCCATATTTTCTCCTTTGCAACTAGAGAGGTTAGTGTCTAATTCTTCTCATTTTTTTCTATAATCTATATTAAGTTAGCATTTATTTGTGATAGTTCACCATTTAGGATTAAAAAATAGGTAAATTGTGATCAAATTTTATGAATTTAATTGAAATTGGAGAATTTTCCTACTGTTCTTACTGCACAAAGGTGTTTGTCTCTATAATGAGGTGATCACCTTAATACTGAGGTGATCACTTCATCACCTAGCGGCGATTCACCTCTAAGCAGGGAAAGGTAATTGCCTCCTTACAGAGGTGATCGTGATAGCCATGAGGCAATCACCTCATTACTGAGGCATTGTGCCTTTGTGGCAGGGTGATTAGTTTCTCTTTCTATTCAAATTTTATTTATTTATTTATCTTTTCTTCTTTAAAGAAATAAAATTTGAATAGTTTATCTTTTCAACTTCCCTGATTTTCTTATAGGCTAATGCCTAAATGTTTAAGGGTACGGGGAACTTCCATGGGGCTTATGTCTTCTTCAATGACTTGACAGAAGGCCAAAAGGACCGGCTCCAGGAGACCAGGTTTGATGATTTTATTATCATACTTCCTATGGAGCAGGGTCAAACTGACTATCAACCCCTTCATATACTGATGGAGCGGTGGTTCGAGACAACTCATACCTTTCACTGCCCCTTCAGAGAGCTCACTCTGGATCCCATTTCCTTTGTGGCCATCACTAGGATAGTATGTGCTGGGGATCTCATCCCTTTTTATGCTAGTTTGCATTAGCTAACTTCTAAGAAGGCCACTTTCATCAAGCGTCTTCTTGGTATAGTCCTGGACATGAAAGGATCATACACCATCAAGCTTGATTCAATCTGGAGATTCTTTACCTAAGATAGGATCGCAAAGATGGTCACTCCATGCTAGGTCGATCAAATGGTGCGGGCTTTCTTGGTCTATCTGCTCAGCACCACTCTCTTTACTGACACCACCTGTTCCGCTGACCTAATATTCCTACCACCCCTTCATGATCTGGATCTAGTGGCCTCCTATAATTAGGGTAGCTATACCTTGGCTTACTTGAATAAGAGCATGGACAATTTGGTGCGTGGAGCCAAGAGATTCTATGGCTTTTTCCACACCATTCTGGTAAGCTTCATCTTCTTTTTTGTTTGACTAATTCATTTCTATTATCATTTATTGAAAATTTTATTAATGGTGCTTCTTTCATAGGTCTAGGTGATTGAGTTAGAGTTGCTCATTGGGGTGACTCATGTAGCGGATGAGCTTCCGGCCATTCAGAGATGGGGTGCTAGCCACGTCTTTAAAAAGACCCTGACTCGAGTTCATATCCATCGACTACACCTAAACTCATTGATGTAAGATGTAGTACCTCAAAAATTCAATTGACTGTGTTAGTAATTTTCATAAATTTAAATTACTTACATTTTGGTATTTGTGCAAATCTAGAATGACTTGTGGGATTGTGAAGACAGGTAGAATATGGATGTTGGAGACTAACAAACGTATTGAGAATGATCCCTCACTCATGTAAGTTTGCTTTTAACCTACATCATAGATCATTCTCAATGTGATTATTAGTCTCCAACATCCTACTGATGAAGCAGATTTCCCTAAGCCTAGGGCTACACATGTATCGTATGATCAAGGCTCAAAGAGATCATATACTGGCTATCACCCAGCAGTATAGGATAAAGATCTCCCCTACATCTATATGTATGCATGCCTATATGATTTACTGACCTGAAGTTTGTTTTGAGTAGGATCGCGATGAAGCTAGTCAGGCCAAGATTGCTATTCTCGAGCGGTAAATCGAGGTGCTCTAGATTGACGAGGAGAGTAGTGATGAGGAGACCGGAGGAGGTGGTGGCTCTGGAGGTGATCCCAAGGGCACTGAATCTAATGCTTAGACTAGAGATGGTTAAGATAGGTCCTAGACACAGTTGATAGTTTGTTATTCTAGAAATTTTTTAAACTTTGCATTTGCTAAATGTTTGGATGATTACATTTTTTGTTATTTAATTCATTCATTTACATTAATATGAGTACACTTGAACATATAGCTTCTCATTCACAACCAAAATGAAGTAATTTTGCATTACATCCATGTTTGTTCCTCTATTGAAGTGGCGATCGCCACTATGCCACCTGCTGAAGAGGCAATCGCCTCTTAGCAATGAGTCACCGCCTCTATGAAGGGGCATCGCCTTAGTGACAGTTTGTGACCAACTTAACTTTTTAAATCTAATTTAAGAACTCCTTCTCCTCTTAAAATGCCCCAAAACACATTCTGAATATCACCTAAAACTTGAACTATGATTGAAGATTCCTCAAACACTTGCAAACTATCCTAAAGAGCTTGAATGGCAACTCTTGGGCAAGATTAGAGCCCTTTCACTTGTCCTCCTTTAAATCCCTTCATGTAAAGAAAATCAACTTCTCATTTCTTTATGTTATATCTCAGTTCTAGGATCCCTGTAAACATGTCTTTCGATTTAGCACAGTAGAAATCTATCCCCTGCCCAAAGAATTTGAAGCTATCCTTAACTGTAGCTTGGATTCCTTTGTCAACTTGCAATTCTTATCCTTAGAGTCTTGGATCTACATTCCATTCAATATTGGATGGCTCAGATGTTTAACCTTCTACCTCAACTTTCATAATAGCATATCCTTGGTTCAGAGGTTGAATTGGAGTCATTTCTCAACATCACTACGGGTGTAGTTAGAGGTGATGTTTATTAGGCCCGAATGATAGCTCTTTGCTTGCATGCCCAATTCTTGCTTATCTTTACTTCTAACAATTGTGATGCCAAAATCCTTTGTATCTTGGACCAAGTGGAAAATGGACTTAACCCTATCCCCCTCATCTTAGTAGAAACAATTATCGGCCTGGATAACCTCTCATCAAATGAGGGATTCTTGGGAAGTTCATTCTTATTGAAAGTAACTTTTTCTTTCTCATTGTCACCTTCTATTTTCTTGACATTTTTTTGCTTATTCACTACTTTCATAGATGTGGCTTCACAAGAAGCTAGGGCTACTTAAGCCTCTTTAGAACATTACACATTACAAGACCAAACACTATCGAACCAGGAAGTTGTACCCTATCCCCAAAGATGTCTAGAGCTGGCTATCAACATTTCCCGATACTCTAATTTGTTGGATCTGTTTGTGATAGAGATTACAATTCATGACAATCATATCATATACCCACTGTGTTCCAATAGTTTGCCTTTATTTCACCATATTTTATCACCCTGCTCATCTCTGTCATCAGTATGGTCAAAAACAACTGATTGTAGGACTAGTCCATGCATTTGAACCAGGACCTCTTTCTTAAAACTTTCTGGATAACTTAGCTAGTACTTGGTTGCAAAGAAGCATTCAAACAAACATTAACTATAGTGCAGATTTGTTTACAGATGATTAATACAAGGCATGGATACAATTGCAACAGACAAAAAAATATAAGTTTATCAGAAATAAAAGAACGATAGAGTTGTAAGCATTCAGTATCAGGGTTGCTCAACAAAAGAAAAGGAAACAAAATTAGCTTATAAATCGAGTTGTTATTTCACTTTTGTTAGATAAAGTTTCCCTTTATGGTAGTTAGATAGTTAATAGACATTTAATGTAATGTTTAATAATAATTTCAACAATCTTATTTCATTTAACTCAAGCACAAGATGCATATACATTTTGCTTCTGACATAGCTTATGTTGTTGGTTAGCTTGCCCTTACAAGTTTTCTAACTAACTATTTCCTTTTACACATCCCTAACTTTTGTCTAGACCGCCTCTTTGTGAGGTTTTCAACTTAGTGGGACTTTTTAATTTTTCTCATTTTTATCTCTAATTTTTGCCTAGGCAGCCTCTTTGTGAGATTTTCTCCCTAGCGAGACTTTTATAGAAAGTATTTCTTAAGCTTTTCTAGGTTGATAGGATAGCAGCACCCTTGGAGAATAGTTTCCTCAATAGATACAGTCCTTCCCAATTCGGCTTGAACTTGCTTCGTGGATTAATTATGATTAGCTTCATGAGTTTTAGCACCAAATCTCCTTCTTTGATCTTTCTAGGCTTGATCTTCTTATTATAAGCCCAAACCATCCTTTTCTAATACAACTAGGAGTGATACATCGCTTTCAGTCTTTTCTCATCTATAGTGTCAGCTGCACCAGTCAGCTTTCCACCCACTGATATTCTGGGATTCTGGGTTCCAAAAGAACCTTTAATGATTGAATTTCCACTTCTACCAGCAGTACCCCCTCACACCCATATACTAAGGAGTATGGAGTGACATCAATTAACACCCTTGCAATATTCTTGTACCCTTATAATGTGAATTACAGATAATCAGTCCAGTCTCAATAATTCTCCAACATCTTGGCTAGGATCCTCTTCATGTTTTTATTTGCAACCTCCACTGCTCCATCCACTTGTGGCTTATGCGGAGATGATCAGTGATGTTCGATCTTGTATTCCTTCAATAGAATAGCTATCTCTTCCCAAAATTGAACACCATTATTAGTAATGACATGATGGGGTAACTTATATCTACAAATTATATTCCTCCTAATGAACCTTGCCATTTTGTTTTAGCCAACAACGGTATAGGACTCAGCTTTAACCCATTTGGAGAAATAATTAATTGCCACCACAATGTATTAATGACCATTTGATGCTCTTGGCCTTATCTCTCCTATAATATCAATTCCCAAAATAGCAAAGGGTCATGGAGACGTCATTCCTTGAAGTTCCATAGAAGGCAGATGACTGACGTCTCTATAAGTCTGACAGTTATGGCATTTCTTTATAAATTTGACACAATCTATTTCCATAGTTAGCCAAAAGTAACCCTGACAAGCTATCTTCTTTACCAAGACTGTCCCATTCATGTGTAGTCCACAAACTCCTTCATGTACTACCTCCATTAACCTTAGAGCTTCGTCTTTGTCAACACAGGTCAAATGAAACCTAGTAGACATTCTCTTTTACAATATGCCATTATAACTGATAAATTGCTAAGATAACATTCATAGGGACATCCTCTCTTTCTTTTTGACATCCTCTAAAAACTGTACTGTTTCTAAATACATTTGCAATTCATAAAACCAAGGCTTCTCAACTGTAGTATCAAATGGCATTACCCTTATCTCTTCATAGCAAGGATTTCAAGATTTGATTAGAATCAAAGGCTTAACCTTTGTTTGCTTCTCACTCTGCCACATAGAACCTAATGTAGCTAGAGCATCTACCATCTGATTCTCTTCTCTCGGTAGGTAAATGAATTTGCATTGAACAAAGGATAGCGAGATGGTAGTCAAATAATCCCAGTACAATCGTAGCATGTCTTTTTTCACCTCCTATTCTCTAAAAGCCTATCCCACCACTAACATAGAATCTCTATAAATAGTGACACCTTCTACCCCCATACTATGCAATGCCTCTAATCCAAAAAATGCACACTTCATACTCAGCTTGGATATTTGTCATTTCAAATTTAAGTCTTTTTGCCATTGGGATCATTTCTCCCTCTTGCGTGATCAAGATTACACTGATCTTGGCTCTTTTATTATTTACAGCTCCATTAAAGTACATTTGCCAACCCTGCACCTCTATTGCCCTTAAATTTCATCAGGAAACTCCAATTCCTACTCCTGTTCATCATCTATTGGGTTCTGAACTAGAAAGTCTGCTACTACTCTTCCTTTTACCACTTTCTTCACTATATAGTCTATGTCAAATTTCATGAGCAAAACTAACCATCTAGCTAGTTTTCCTGTAAGGGACGGGGTCTACTGGAGGTATCTAAGGGGATTGTGTTTATAGACTGCTTGTACTCTATAAGACTAGAAGTAGTGCTAGAGCTTCTTTATTGCCTAAATCACAACCAGACATGTCTTCTCTAAAAGATTGTAACTTGTTTCGTACTACAAAAGCTTCTTACTCAAATAGTACACAACAAGCTCTATCTTCCCTTTGATTTTCTGAGCCAACATCGCACTTATTGCATCTTTCTCAATGGCTAGATAAAGGTTTAAAGACTTTCCTAGCTTTGGCAATTGTAGGACTGGAGGATTCATCGGATAATTCTTGATATCTTCAAAAGCTCACTGCCCCTTATCATTCCATATCACTGGCTGATTCTTTCTTAGTAGCTTGAAAAAAACTAGTTCACATATTGTAGTCAACTTAGTTGTGAATCTATTGATGTATTGTAACTGTCCGATAAACCCTCTAACTTCTTTCTCATTCTTTGGTACGAGCATTTCTCTTATTACTTTAACTTTATCTAGGTCCACTTCTATCCCCTTTTGGCTTATAATGTGTCCTAGCAATTTACTAGACGTCACCCTAAAAACACACTTCTTCGGGTTTAGCCTTAGATTGTACTCCTCTGCCCTTGCTAGGAACATGTCCAATCCTTCAAAATTTCCCTCTCTAGTCATAGACTTTACCATCATGTCATTGATGTACACCTCTATCTCCTTATGAATAATGTCATGCAATATAGTGGTGGCCATTTTCTGGTAAGTAGCTCTTACATTCTTAAGCCTAAATGGCATGACCGTGTAACAATAGATACCCCATTCTATGGTGAAGGATGTTTTTAGCTTATCAATTACCACCATCATAATTTGATTATATCTTAAGAATCCATCCATAAAAGAATACATTGTACAGGAAGTCGCACTATCGACTAAGGTGTCGATATGTACCAGTAGAAAGTCATCCTTCGAGCAAGCTTCGCTCAAGTCCCTATAATCCACACACATTCTGACCCTTCCATCCTTCTTTGGTATAGGTACAATGTTTGCCAACCAATAGGTATCTTCTACCACTTCCATGAACTTTTCCTTTAGCTGCTTCTCGACTTCTTCCTTAATTAAAAGAGCCCATTCTAGCCGTAGCCTTCTCTGTTTCTGCTTAATTGGTGATATGTGAGGATATATGGGGATTTTTTATTTTGTGATCTCCCTATCAATACCAGGCATATCCTCGTAACCCTAAATGAATACTTTATGTCTTTTTATCAATGTCTCTTTCATTTTTTTATCTTCATCATGAGTTAAATCAGAAGTAAGAAATATATTCTTAGGATTATCAATTGTGCCTAAATTAAATTATTCAATTTTTATGGAATTAATGTCAAACATATACATGAAATGATCATCACAAATAGAATAATAGATAGGAAACACATCAAATAAATAAGTAAAGTTAGACTTTGTTGCATTCACTTTGGTAAAGAAAAGGTCATCATACTCAAATAAAGAAGAAAGCAAAACATCAAAATCATCATCATAAAACAAATCCATGATGGAGTTGAGAATGTAGGTTTCAAGATCCAATGCCTCATCTTGACCAACAGTATCCTTTTTCTCCAGAGTAGCAATGTTCTCTTCAGGTCCCTCCTTGATCCGCATAAGCTCTTCCATAGGAGTTTCATTATTAGCAGCTTTCTCTACCCTGTTCAAAAATTCAGAGAAGATTTCAAACCCCGAAATTACTTCTCCAACCATTAGTAAAGGTTCAGGGGTTCCAGCATATGGATAACCAGTGCCCTCTCTCATAAAATTTTCCCATAAACCTTTCTTCTCCGATGTAATTTCCTTTTTCAAGCAGTCAAATTGTTCCTAAATGTCCAATCCCCCCCCAGAATCATCATCTCCTTCATACCCTACTTCGTACTTCAAAATTTTCACTTTATATTCCATAAAGCCCGACAGTCCACTCTGGTCCTTTCCTAATTCCATACCAAACATTAATTTCATGTTTTGCATCATGCTTAGGACTTTCTTATCTATCTCATCCTTATATATCACATAGATCCTGAAATCAAGGCAGATAGGGATTTCTATAGGGGCAAGTTTCAATGCAGCGACAGCAGCTTTAGTTTCTGCTAAAATGGTAACAACCTTCCCCTTATGCGAGAATTTGATTTTCTAATGGACTGTAGATAGTACACCACCTAGAGGATGGAACCACTGCCTTCCTAACAAGATTGCAAAACTCACAGCTCAATAGACCCAATTTTGACTAACACTCTAAATGTGCCTTCGATTGGCCTTTTTGTGTCATCATAAGCTTTGATGATTACCTCAGAGGGCTTTAAGTATGTTACACTCAGCCCCAACTTTGACAAATCTTCAGGGGGCACATATTAATGGCAAAGCCATTGTCTACCATCATATAATAAGTCATTTTACCTTTTACCTCAGCCTTGATGAATAAAACCTTATGATGATCCTTTCCTTCTAAGGGCAGATCGTCATCAGAGAATACAAAGGCTCCTCAGGGGGTTTCCATTAGCGAGCTTACCATTTGTTCATGAATACAACTAGTGGAAATCCTCTTCTGATCTAAGGCTAAGACCAATGCTTTTTAATGATATCTTAAATGCATTAACAATTCCCAAACACTAGTAATAACCTCTTTTTTCTTCACTTCTTCCACTCTCTCTTCTATTTCTAGACCCCTTTCTTCTTCTAATCCTAGTTCCATAATCTCAATCTCCTTCCCTTTTCCCTTTTCTCTCTTCTTTTTTCAAACTCCTTTCTTCCCTTTTCTGTAATCCCCAGTGGAGTCACCAGTATATGCAGTAGGATTTAGTGCACGTCCAAGTGTTGGCGACCACAACACTATGGGCTCGAGGCCCACTGGAAAATACATGTTAGGTCTTTGAAGTCTAAATGAAGATGGAGTTGCCACCCAAATAAAAATCAGGATACACTGTACAACAACTGGATCCCATAAAAGTTTCCAAAAGCTATCATTAGAGAATGGGTTTGGAAACTAGGTATGGGCTTTTGAATGCCCATCCGACCTTACAATCGGCCTCCATTTGTGTTTTTTATTTTATTACCTTTAATTATCCGGTTATTCCTTTATTTACATTTGATTTGGAATTTCCTTCAATCAATTGTTCAATTTTACATTTAAGTCTGAGTTTGCACATTAACTCAATTTATTCATCAAAATAATAAATAAAAAAAATGCAGTTGAATTCAAAGAGGAAAAGGATTAAGGATTACAACATTTTTTACATAAATAAAGGCATAATAAGCCAAAAATATACTAAAAAGATACCAAAGATAAACCAAGACTAAACTAGTCCTTAGACCCATAAAAGCCTCTCAAGAACTAGTTAAGGGATAAATCCTTAACGATTCAAGGAGATCAGTCTCAAGGATCCTACAATCACCAAAATATTAGTCATGAAATACGTAAAATTTCTCAAAATATAACATTCAAACCAATTTACAAAATAAGTTCATGCAAATGGAGGTTAAGGACTTAACAAATTAACTTAAAATACATGGTACATACAGTCATGTACAAATGAGTAGAGTATAAAGACCCAAACATGCTTAGAAATCAAAATCATGTGTGCACATTATAAAAATCTCAGGACAAAGGCATGGGTCGCCCTATCTGAGTGGCGATCGCCTCTGTAAAGAGGTGCTCGCCTTATGGAAAAGAGGTAATGCCACTTCATACAAGCTTCACCTAGTCAATAGACGACCCAACTCTCAAAATAGCTAGACTTCTATTCTAAGAAAATGGTATGCAAACAAACAATTAAAAACTTTCTATTCTACCACTACTTTCAACACCCTACTAGATCATATTAATAACATGGCATAATAGGTAGCATAAACTCAAAATATAGACTAAATAAACTAAAAAACTGAGTCATATTCAAGTCTAATACCAAAGTGCTAAAGAGATAAATAGGATTTACTTGAATATGAGCTTTAACAAAGTAGTTAGCCCTAAGAGATTGCTTTGGATGTTGAACTCTACTTGGATGTGAGCTATACTTGAAAACAAGTTTCTCTTGCCTCCTTATTCTCAAAGACATGGACTATTGAACTTGAACTCCTCCCCCTCTTCTTAAGAATGTCCCTTTCTAGTTTTAGAGCCTCTTCCTCCTAGTTTTTTTTTTTTTTGGGTTCTCCTCAAAATCTTAGTAACTCCCTCTTTTTTTCTCTTTTTTTCACTTTTATCTCAAATCTCACCCATGCCCCTAGGTTCGTAGACCATTTTGAGCCTCCATAGCCTTTTTCTTCCCCTTAAAAAATCTCTTCCTCACGTAAAAATTAGGTCTAGAGGGTATGGAGCCCACCCCATTTGACCATCATAGTTGCAACTGGAAGTGGTATGCCATAAAGGTGGTGCCACTACGATGAGGCAATTGCCTCTATGGCTACTGTTGTAGAGGTGATCACCTCTATGGCTACTGTCATCGAGGAGGCGCCTCTTTGGCCCTACTCTGCATTAGGCTAAGTGGGCCAAGTGAACCAAAGCAAACTTAGGCCTATTTAGACAATCTTGGGCTAGGTTTTTTTTTGGGTCCCTAGGCTCACAAGTCCATTTCCAATTGAAGATTCAAGCTTTGTACTTCTATCCAAGCTCTGCATTCTCATTATTGGGCTTTGGTGTGGGCCGATCAAACCGAGCACCCGCAGTTTGCCCCTAATTCATAAGCTGATCAGATCGAGTGTCTACACTAGGCAATGAGTTAAATTCTTCATATTAATAGGTTATTTTCATATTTTGCTTGAGGACAAGCAAAAGCTCAAGTGTGGAGAAGTTCATAAGTGTATAAAATACTAGATTTTGAGCACAAATTAGTTAAGTTTTAAGTGTTTAGTTGTCTAGGATAGCATTGAATATTAAAATTATTAGCTTAGATTATTTAAGACTTAGATTTTTAGAAGTTATATTAGATTTATTATGATTTTATGTATTTTTATTTAATTTGATGAGGTTTGCTGATGAATGGCTAGGTGTGCTTAAAATGGAATCAATACAAGTGGTGTCTAAGCAAGAATATGAAGAGGAAATCTCAAAATCTCTATGAGATCAAAATGAGGAAGCTTGCATGGTGGTGAACAATTGTGCTTGAGCTTGGAAAACCATCCCTCTAGAGTTCCACACAAGCACAATTGTGCACATTGATGTGCATAGTTGTGCCTAATCTAGAGAAGTCCAAGCCAGCTAAAACTCAACACAGGCACAACTATGTGCTTGAATATGTATAGTTGTGCCTTATCACTCAAATTTCTAGCAAACCATGTGTGCATAGTCATGCATACTAAAACGCATAACCGTGCACTTCAAAGAAAAATAATTTAGGAAGTTTAATTTTAGAGTTTTTGAAGAACTATTATAAATAGTATTGTTTTACCTCTTGAAAAGAGGTTGGCTAATCTTAGAAACAATAGAGTTTATTATTATTTTTGAAGAAAAAATAATTTTTAGTTTATCTCTTGGTTGATTTTGGCTACTTAAGGATTGTTTAAGAGTAGAAGATTAGAAGTGACAATTGAAAACATTTCTAAGAAAAGGAGAATAAAAGGGTTTTTTCTTTCAATTGTCCTTATGTGTTTATTTTATTATATCATGATGATTATGTTTGGAATTCCTTCTTCTTCTTCTTTTCTTTCTTCAATTGCCACGAGTAGCTAAACTATTAGTTAGAGTTTTTAAACCTAACTTAAGAATGTTCTTAATTGGTTAAACTCCATATCATTAAATTCTCATTCTATGATTATTATTGGACTTAATGCTTTCTTAAGCTAGATCACCTTTTGAATTTATCTAGATAATAAGGTTAGATAGGGAGATTGACTCTATTGAGAACACCATAATAATCTATTAATTTAGTTGGATTGGTTGGGAGATGGTTTAGTTGTAAATATTCCTTTGACAAACTGCATGTAAGCACCCAATTTCTGGATAGTCAAGTATGAATGCAACAGAGGATCCAATGATGAAAATTTGTTACAAATAGATCTCTAGATTTTGAATTTCGAATCTTAAGGCTTAATTGCAATTTTTTAATGACTTAATTGTAAATTTTTTAATAGACCTAATTGTAAAGTTTGTTTTTCTTCTTAGAGAAATACACAATTTTGGTCGTAATTGCACAAGTCCAATAAGGTTCCGTCATTGGATTTGAATTTTTCAAAAATATTTCTTTTAATTTTGATTGGTCAAGAAAAATTATTTAAAAAATAATAAAAGAGAGATAAATGTCTTATCTTTGGTGATAATTAATCATTATCACTATTTGTTTTATTATGAAGATGGTTTTATCTCCTGTGATTTTGATAATCACAAAGGAAAAGATCTCATTTTTTATATAATGCTATTCCTTTTCACGGGAAAGGAAGGTTCTTTTTTCAAAAAAAAATTCACAGAAATTTTTTTTCTGATGTTCTAAAAAGCACAAACTAAAAAAAATCCTTTTTGAGTTTTATTTTGATTCTTTGTGGTTTCTTAAAAATCCTTCAAAAAAAAAGAAAGAAATCAAGCTTGAGAAATAAGAAAATCAAGTCTTCAAATCCTATTCAAGCACGGTGAACAAAACTTTGAGGAGCAATCAATACTGCATCCACACTTCATCCATTTCTTTTTATAGTTATTCTTTTATTTTACTTTTATTTTATTTTTATTTGATTTTTATTTTCATTTTTGAATTGATTCTAATCTTTTTATTTGTTTTTTGTGCCTTTTTATGGCTATGATAGGGATGACTTGCTTGAGATATTGAACCCGTGATTGAATTCATGAAGGTCCATGGAATGCCATGGATTAAATCCTGCTTCAATCTCATGTAGATTTTAGGGTTTTTATTTATTTTTATATTTTTTCTATTCTATGTGTTTTGTTCATTTATTTGCTTTTTGGGCATGTAATTAATTAATTTGTACATAGGTTGCAATAGCTCTAATAGTAGGAAATAGTGAAATATTTATTTATTGCTTTTTAAAATTGGTTAGTAAATTAGGTTCATTTTATAAAAATCCTAATTAAAATCAATGGTGGCTTTAGTTAATTTAGGTTGCATGTAAATTGAATTAGAGTTAGAGTCATTGTTTGTATGTTTTGCTTGTTTGTCTTTTTTATTTGTTTGATTGTTTAAGTTTTTATTTTCTTTATTTATTCATTTTGGGACTCAAGTCCACATTTAGCTTTAACTCACCATTAATTAGGCTTCTTAAAAATTGGTGGTTAGGTTTAGTTACCTTAAAATAAATTTAGACCCATTTAGGTTAATTTAAACTTAGGCCCATTTTTAGCTTAATTAAAATTAACTTAGATTTAGCTTAACCTATTTAAACATTTCTTTTAAAATAAATAGATTTAAGATCACTTCATTTATTTTAAAATTAATTAGAACTAGACCTACTAATTTCATCCAATTTATTCGTATAAAATTAGTAGACTTAGGCCCACTTTCTTTAGAATTAAAATGGTAGATTTTAGATTATTAATTATGTAAAATGTAGGCCCACCATTAGTTCTCATTTCACTTGTAAATAAAATATGTAAAATTAGTTCACTTAACTAAAATTAATGTAGATTAGACTAAACTTAGGGATGTTTCGCTTTGTATGAAAGTAGTTTTTATGTGCTTTTCATTAGACTAATTTCCTAGAGTGTTTATTAAAATAAGGGTTTGATATGAAATTGCATGTAATTAAAAAATAAGATAGTAATTCATAAACTAATTCTAAATGAACACAAGATTAAGAAAAGTTGGTATTTCGTATCTAGAATCCCTAGTTGTGGTGCTAATTTTCTTTTAAAGAATCGAGTTATCACCACCTTTGATTTTTCCCAATTATTACCCTGGGTGGCAACTCATCATCTCCACGCTATGTCTTTATGATGTAATAGTGTGTTCTCTGGACCTCTAAGCTCAAACAATGTCATGGTCGCAAGATACTTAGGCATGCGCTAAACCCCGCTATCTACATTGCACTTCAATATTAAGAATACTTAATTACTTGAGTTAGTGGGAGCTAAATAATTGAGTAATAATTATGATCAATAAACTGTGAGAGTGCTCGGGAGAGAATTTCATGATTCAAAAGATACTTGGAAAATTGAATGGAATTAATAATTAAGAAGGAGATTGACCCAAACTTTAGATAAATTGAGTTGGGGATAAAAACCTTAACATTCATTCAATTAATAAGTTTAGAAGTAGTTTAAATTAGTTATTAAACTTAGTTTAATTTTTAGTAATAATCTTAATCATATAAAAAAATGAATACAAAGAGTACTTCAATAATCACTTTTCACTCCTTGTAGGATCGATATATTTACTACTTGGACAACTTAGTGCACTTACAGATACCACTCACCAATGATACACAAAAAAATACAACTCCAAAAAGAGTTCAACATGTGAAAAATAGATTTGTCTTAGTCACCACCTTAGACTACTTTTGACCTATTGACTTTTTAATCTTCAAGGATTAAGTTAAAGTTGAATACCACCATATGGAACCTCCCCTTTAAGACTCACCAAATCCTAAGTACGAACTAGTACCCAATTGTGACCTCCCACTCATGAAAGCCAATCACTTGTACAAAACATTTATAAAGGACACACTAATTTGGGGAAATCCATATGGGAAGCATGCACCTCATCTCCATTGACGAGCATTAAATGCATTACCAATCAATTACTTTAGCTCCTGGTAGGTTATCCTTCTTAATAAATCCACTCAAATGCACCAACCATTTCCCTATGTTAGTAAGATCAGTTGCTAATCACCGTCCTCCATCTTCACCAACCTCCTACCTACCAAGACTATATAAATCCCACTCTCTAAAGCCACGAGGTCAGCTTCTTCTTCTCCTTTCTTTTCTTCTTTTCTTTTTCTTCTCTTCTTCTCCTTTTAGTTCTTTCGTTATTTTCTAAAAAATCATTTAAAAATCCTTTATCTCCATTCAATTATTTACTTCATTATTCTTCTTATCTGGATTACCCCACTTGGAATACAATCTCACTTATGCATTAAAGGGGTTTTGGGCAAACTAAAGCCCTTTTAGTTTACATTGTTCATCCTAATAGGTTTCAAATTCAAGGCTAAAATTAAGAAGATTTTGAGGAACCATCATTTGATATGTTCAAAACTATCCTATTCATGGGGAAGAATTTATTCCAGCAGATATTGTTAGCATGTTTGATCTTAACCAACTTGTAAGTTTCCAATAATGCTAAGAGGTCAGACTTTTTTAAATATCTCAATACTCTAGATGTCTTATTCCTCATAAGGCTTGGATGCCTCCAGTTGGTGATATTTTAAACTCAATATAGATGATGCACTTTCTATTAATAATCAAAAGAAATATAGGAATCATAATTCAAAATTATAATGGTGAAGTTATGGTGTTAACCGATCTTCCAATTTTAGTTGACTTAAGTGTAAAGACTCTAGAAGCTCATGGCATTCTTCAGGGAATCAAGATCGCTTTAAAATCTGGTTTCCACCATATTGTTTTTAAAGCATATTATCTTTCTGCTATCTCTTTAGAATTGAATGTTAGGCCACTTAAGACAATCCCTAATTTATGAGGATGTTCTCTCTTTCTCATAGTTGTTTACATTTATTTCTTTTATTTATGTTCCTCAGGTCTACAATATTATTGCCCATCAATTGGCTAAATGTGCTATTAATTTGGTTAAAAACGCTATTTTAAAGGATGTTCCCTCTTATGTTGATCGTTTTGTAATGGTTGAATGCCTTTTTTCTCATTAATGCAATCCATGTTTTTCTTTCAAAAAAAATACCTAAACTTTCTAAATGTCTAATTTTCTTATACATTAACCAAAATTAAACTTATGATAATTATAGTAAAAATAATAGATATTTAGAGTTAAAAGTAACAGAAGTTTGGAGAATTAAAAAATTCATTAAGGGATAATATTTGATTGCATAAGGTAATTGAAAAATACAAGGTTCAATGTACAAAAAAAAATAAAAGTATAAAATCACAATATGCCAATATACAAATATGAGGGTAAAATGTCAAAAAGTTAAAAAAAAAAAAAAAGTATTTGATGCTAAAACAAATTCACAAAAAAAAACATTTAAAATTAAAAGAAGGTCGACCAAGAAGCCTACATAAGAGTTCTTGAATCTACAACTTGATCATAAACTTTCAAAGAACATTGCAAAATAAGAAAGACTCTATGGATTGGAAAAATGCAAGAATTGAAAAATATTTGAATTTGTACTATATTCTGAAAATTCAAGTTTAAATTTTGTATTTTTACTAAATTTAAAAAATCTCCACACCATAACATTTACTTTTCCTTTTTTTTTTTTTAAGATTCAATCTAGAACATCAAAATCAAACATAATTTCATATGATACAATATAAATAAAGATAAAGATATACAATCAATTTATATTTGATATGAATATCAATTTCTTTCACAAAAAATTACACCTCAATGCATTATTCTTTTTATTCAATATGTAGTAGGTATTTAAATATGTTGATTATATTTAGCTATAATGTAATTAAACATTCAACACAACAATAATTAAATGTGATTTGTCTTTCAAAATATGTATGTATATATATATATATATATATATATATATATATATATAGCCCTACATCTATTCATAAACAATCATTCACAATGGACAGTGGTTTTTTTTAAATCATGTGTATTATTTATTTTGGCTATTTTGGAATATTATTTATTTTCTATTAGACCTATATTATGCATAGGGTATAAATAGATGTTTTAGGCTTTGTTTTCGAGACTTTTATCACTTTTATCAATTTATTAATCAAAATTAAAGTTTTTGCTTAATTTATTCTTAGGATTGAGATGTGTTTATTCTTGTTGATCAATCATGTATTGATCAATCATGCTACTCACTGCATTAGGTGGTATCAAAGCGGGTTTCTCCCAATCGATGGCTAATACTGGTGCTAGTGATGGAAACCAATCCTAAGATGGTGATTGGGGATTGCACACTGTTTGGAAAGCAATTGAATGGCAGCAATGATTAATCTAAAATTTAACTCAACAATTGGAAACAATACAAACCTAATTGCAAATGTTATTAAGGATTAATGGACAAAGGTGTAGGAATGATGATAAGGAACAAAGCGAAGGAGTTGGCCCCATTAGGCCCATTATTAATCCCATCCTTAATATATAAGATCAAAGAATATTAGTCATGGGATTTGATGACACTTCAAATGAAGAGGCTAACTTTGGTGAAATTACATTTCTACGTAGTAGACAGAGAGGTGGAAGGTAATGGCAACCAGACTATAGAGGAGATAATGAATACAAACTAAAGGTAGATATTCCTAAATTTAGTGGTGACCTTAATATTGAGGAGTTCTTAGATTGGTTAACTGAAGTATATGGGTTCTTTAAGTATACTGAGTTACTTGAAGATAGAAAGGTTAAATTTATTTCTTATAGGTTGAAAGGGAGAGCATTAGTATGGTGGGATAGATAGAGGGAGACGAAGATGAGAGAGGGGTGTGGTTTGGTTCAAACTTGGCGTAGGATGAAGCAATCATTGCAAGGTTGATTTTTGCCTCTAGACTATGAATAATATATTTTTTATGCTTATCAGAGATGTACATTTTTTTTGGGCATCCTTGGTAGTACAATATGGATACTAAACTGAAAAGATTCCTAGAGGGGGTGAATAGGACTATCAAATAAAAATGAGAAATTAAAAGAATTCTTTACAAGAATTAAATAGAAATTGAGAAGGAAAAATGAAGAACACAAAGATTTAAGGAGTTCAGATTCAACAACAATCCTATGTCTCCACCTAACTTATCCCCAAGTTAGGATTTTCAATCACCCATAATCTTATTCATAAGATTGAGACTATACAAGAATTTTATGGCTCACTCTTATAACCTTACAACATGAGTTTTCAAGGTTCACTCAAAAAATCAAAACCCAAGTGTTTTAATGGACAACACTTAAACCAATTCCTTTAGAAATAAATCTCACTTTCCTTCTAATCTAACCCAAGATTTAATATGAAGAGAAATTCTATTTCTAACACACACCTAACTCTCACAAGAGCTATACAAATAAAGAATTGTTTAAGAGAATTTGATAGCTTAATAAAAGCTTAAGAAATAATGAACGATAAACAAGTTTCTTAACTTTCATTCAGCTCTAAAGGTATTTATACTAAAAAAATATAGCTTTTGGAGGTGCAAATGATGTGTCCAATGTCTATATTTTGAATTATTGAGACTGATGTTGTCAGACAGTTATTCATGGATTGAAATCGTAATTGGCTCCTCAAGACGTTTGAATTTGCCCATACTTTCTTCATAAAAGCTGTATATATTTGAATTATCTTTCCATATCAATTGAATCACCTAAATTGGACTTCTTTAGCTCAAGATATGTCCAAAATACTAAGGGTTGTGCAATCTGTAATGCAGACTACGGTCAGACAGCTATACCCAAATTGAAGCCATGATTTGCTCCTGAATAAATTTGAATTTGCCCATAATTTCTTCATTAAAGCTGTAGATATTTGAATTATCTTTCCATCTCATTTTTAATCACCTAAATTTTATTTCTTTAGCTCAGGATATGTCCAAATTACTAAGGGTTGTGCAATCTGAAATGCAGAATACTGTCAAAGAGTTATACACAAGTTGAAGCCATGATCTGCTCTTGAAGAAATTTGAATTTACCCATATTTTCTTCATGAAAGTTGTATATATTTGACTTATATTTTCATATCATTCTTAATCACCTTAATTGGACTTCTGTAACTCAAGATATGTCCAAAATACTAAGAGATGTGCAGTCTGAGATGGCAGACGTATATGTGGATTTAAACTCAAAATTTTCCTAACCAAATGAACTTGGATTTTGACAAATAAGCCCAATTCAGAAAGCTCAAGATGTCTACTTCAAATTTTAAGAAGCTCATTTTCTCGTTTAATAGCTCTAAAGATGTCAAAAGCCTTCTTGAATCTTAGAGGTTCAATTTGCCCGAAAAGTCACTATTTTTCCAAAAGTGTATATGCTTGTTATATGTATGGTATATAATTCCCTACACACTTGATTGAAATTATTAGTATAAAAATTGTTTATCAAAGTCCAAAATTTGGAGTTTGATCATGCAAATGGTCAACATAAACATTCAAGTAAGAGTAACATGTATCATTTAAAGAAAGGGAGAGTAAAATATACATTGGTGCCTTTCACTAGGAATAACCAACACAAGGCTTTAAAAGTGAAGGGAAGGAACTTTTTAATAATTGTGCATGGCCCATCTTCCTTTATGGGCGAACGTAAGGAGACCCAAGAAGTGCATTTGATGGTGGTAAAGGGAGAGGCAGCAAGTAGAGATTTAGTTGGGGATCAGATTCCAATGGAGGTGCAGACTTTATTGAAGGAGTTTAATGATATTATTCCCAAGGATTTGCTTGCATGGTTACCTCCAATGTGGGACATATAGCACCATATAGATTTGATTCTAGGTGTTTCTCTTCCTAACCTACCTCATTATAGGATAAGTCCCCAAGGAGAAAGAAATTTTAAGGGAGAAGGTAGAAAAACTTGTTAAGTAAAGGGCATATTCAGGCTAGCATATGAGCCCATGTACAGTTCCAGCTTTGTTGATGCCTAAAAAGGATAAGAGTTGGCGGATGTGTGTTAACAATAGGTTGATCAACAAAATTACTATTGGATATAGATTTCCTATTCCAAGGTTTGTCGATATGCTTTATCAACTAAGTGCAGTAGTTGTATTTAGCAAGATTGACCTGAGAAGTAGTTATCATTATATCAGAATCTGTCTAGGTGATGAGTGGAAGACGGCGTTCAAGATAAGAGATGGGTTGTATGAATGGTTAGTCATGCTTTTTAGGCTAACCAATGCTCTTAGTACTTTCATGCGACTTATGAATCAAGTACTACAACCGCTTTTGGGTAAATTTGTAGTTGTTCATTTTGATGATATTTTGATTTATAGTAAATTGAGAGAATAGCATATTAGACACCTTAGGGAAGTGTTTAAGGTGTTAAGGGAAAATAAATTGTACACAAACTTGAAAAAATGTTTTTTCATGACAAATAGCTTATTGTTTCTTGGCTTTGTGGTGAGTAGATAAAGAGAAAGTGAAAGCTATTAGGGACCCCAAAGAATGTGAGTGATGTAAGGAGCTTTCATGGGTCAACAATATTTTATAAGAGGTTCATTAAAATTTAGTAGCATTGTAGCACCTATTACTGAATGTCTGAAGAAAAGGAATTTCCATTGGGGTAAGGAGCAAGATAATAGTTCTTTGATCAAAGAGAAGTTGACCAGAGCACCTATCTTTGCATTACCAGATTTTAAGAAGTGCACCTGTCTTTGCATTACCAGATTTTGAGAAGTTGTTTGAGGTAAAGTGTGATGCTAATGGAGTAGGTGTAGGAGCTATTTTATCACAAAAGAAGAGGCCAGTAGCTTTCTTTAATGAGAAATTGTGTGAAGCTAGGCGCAAATGGGTTATGAATGACATAATTTTATGCTATTGTGAGGGCTTTGAAAATATGAGAGCAATATCTCATTGCTTAAGAGTTTACTCTCTATAATGTTCATTAGGCTTTAAAGTACTTGAGCATGCAGATGCAAATTAGGAGTGATATGCATGCTAAGTGGTTAGCTTATATAGAGAAATTTCGTTATATGCTTGTTCATAAGTCAGGGCAACAAAATAGGGTGGCTGATGCCTTCAGTCGAGAGTGACCTTAATAAAAACTTTGAATTAGGAGATAGTGGGTTTTGAGACACTAAAGGAAGATGATGACTTCAAGCAAATATGGGCTAGTTGTGTGAATAAACAGTCATGTGATGATTTTTATATATATGATGGTTTTCTCATGAACAGTGAGCAGCTTTGTCTTCTTCACACTTCTCTTTATGAGAAGTTCATCTTGTATTGTCTATACTTTCTCTGTTGAAGCTTGCTATGACTACCTTGCATTTAAGCCTTACTAATGAACACCATCACTTCATCTCTAACATCAAACACTTTGAACCACCTATGCTTATCTGCCTCCATCTTGTACTTTGCATTGGCTTTCTCTAACTTGTTCTTAACATCTGCTTGTACCTCTTAAACTTGCTTTGCCAAATGACCAACTACTACACTAAGACCAAGTACCTTTGGAATCTTCACCAAATCCAAACCATGATTAGGGCATTTCATGTATGTAATGGAAAATGGAGATCTACCTATTGCACTATGAACAACGTTATTATATGCAAACTTTGCTTATGCTAGCAAAATCCCATTGCTTTGATCTATCCATGCAACCACCTCCGTCTGCCCATCAGTCTGTAGATGTGTCATACTTTTGAAGTTCAACAATGAGTCAAATAGCCTCCAAAGAGTCATCCAAAAGTGACTAAGAAACCTAGTGTCACAATCAAATGTAATGGTCTTTGGCACTCCATGCAATCTCACAACCTCGCTAATAATAATTTAGTTATTAAATATGCATCTGCAGTCTTTTTACATGGCAAGAAATGCGCCATCTTGGAAAACCTGTCAACCATAACAAACACAAAATCCATACCTTATTAAGTTCGCAGCAAACCTAACACGAAGTCCATAGAAAGATCCTCCCACATAGCATTAGGAACATGCAATGGCATATACAACCCCCATGTTTTGTGTTTGTCCCTTTGCCTTTTAACATACATAGTAGCTAGACACAATATTAGTCACATCCCTTCTCAATCTAGGCCAATAGTACCTCTTATTCACAACTTCAATAGTTTTATCTCTTCCAAGATGACCTGCTAAACTACCACCATGCAAAAATCAACAACAATGCTTATGTGGTTGACTTGCCAAGTTGGATGGGAATTTCAAAGACCTTCATTGTTGCTGATCTTACTTTGTTCCAACCGGGCATTAGTCTTGGATATCCAAAAAGTAACTCGATGATGAGTTCATTACAGATGGAGATGATTGACGTAGAGCGTTCAATTAAGTAATGACGACTGCACACAACTATGTGCCTTCTTTCACATGTCTGTGCCTATGAGCAATATTTTAGGCATCATATGCATATGGCCATGCATCTATTAGCAAATGGACATTGTTTTTTTTTAATCAAGTAAATTCATTATTTTGACTATTTTGAAATGTTATTTTATTTTCTATTATACCCATATTATGCCTAGGACATAAATAGATGTTTTATAATTTGTTTCAAAAACATTTATCAATTTCATCAATTTATCAATCAAAATTAAAGCTTCTGCTTTACTTGTTCTTTAGATTGAGACATGCTTATTTTTGTCGGTCAATCATGTGTTAATCAATTACGCTTCTTGATGTGTCAAATTCAATTCTCAATTCAGACATTCATAAAAAAAATCTAAAACTACACCAAAATATTCATATAGTTTGATTTGATTATACAATTCGTTTAGAAACTTTAGTACGGTTCAGTATATTTTCTCATGCTCAGTGCTCATGAAAAATCACTATTTGGTTTAATTTTTTTTTTCCTCCGTAGATTTTATTTTTGATTTATGAATACATAGTTTTATATTATTAGATAATTGATTCATAATTACAAACCAATCTGCAAAGTACAGTATATAATTTATAGTTCAATCCGGAAAATTGAAGAGAGTCGCTCGCCTGAACAATTAATGCACGCATAATTGCCACAAAAACACCATTTAATTTGAAGTTAACCTGTACAAACACAATCTATCTGAACGAAGTATGCACAATTTGGTGACCATGTCATCCGGGGCTAGAACTAGGTCAAACATTTGTGATAAGGAAAATAATTCACAATATTCCTATGAAAAGACCTAGGATTTTTTTTTTTTCATGTGTATATCTGTATAAACCAAAAACTCATTCGCTATTGTAATTCCTCCTGCCTTAAGCTGGTTCGTCTGAAAGAAAAATAGGAAAAAAAATACATAAAAATCTACATGTAACAGTGTCAAAGCAAATCTATGCCACATAAATGATTAAAACTTGAAACTAGTCCTCACTCTGGGGGTTTCCACGTGAGAAACACCTTGGAAAGAACTTGTGCAAGGGAGTTTCTGGAACAGGTATCAGTTTTCCAGCAAGAGCAAGAGGCCAACTGTTGGGAAATAAAAGAAGTAATCTTTAATTAATCAAAAGCATAAAACAAAGTCCCGTTGACATAATCAAGTCTTATAGCAATCAGCAGCTGAGGTTAAAATTCACAAAATTTTATTCTCTTGGCTTAGGGACAAACAGAAACTGAACCAGATAAAAATTGAACTGAAAACTAATAATCTTGGTACGGTTCCATATTTTTTCAGAACCGAATTGGTCTGAACTGGGTGGTTGTTATGGTTGTAGTTGTTATTGTTGTTACAATTGTTATTGTTATTATTACTGTTATTATTATTGTTATTATTATTATTATACAAAAATACGTGTGGTTTCGTGGAATTGTTTATTTTGGTTTATGAAGTCCTCGGTTCAAACATTCAAAACTACAAGCACCATTTACTAACCTGATAATAGCAATGACACTAGAAATCAACCATTGCTTCCAATTAAGCTTGACAGTCGAAGTGAATTTCCCAATAAACTCGATGATAATGACCTACAATGAAAACCCCAGAAGTCGAGAACCACCAAAGAAAATACAGAAGTCCAACAATCAAATCTAAAGAAATTTAAGAAAATACACGTAAAAAACCAAAAGAAATTAAAGAAAACACACCTGAAGAACAAGTGTTACAGCAACAATCACCATGAAAAGATGGTTCTTGGTAATTCCAGCAAAAACATTTAGTTCATCTGGCTTCCGAGCATTAAATTCATTGAAAATCTGCAGTTTAAACAATTATCTTTTTGTAATACAAGAGAATTATGCAACCAAGAAAAGCTACCCAAACATGCCACGTAAAAGAATTTACTGCCAAACAGAAAAAGCTGCACGCCAATTTGTGGAACCTTTTTGCATGCATGCCAGGGATAGTCAGTAATTGTGAGAGAGAGAGCAGAAGCATAATAATCAACATCTGAGTGAAGTCAACAAAAGAAAGCTTACAGAGTGCAACTATCTTAATCTATTAGAGCAAAAGACTCACTTGACAGAGCACAAACGCATTGAATATCAAGGTATTCTTCACATTGTTTGCGTGCACAGGGTCATCATTCTCCAAACCTAATAAACTCTTTCCTCGAAAATTAAGGACAAGCAGCACAGTCACCTGATACGCAGCCTGGATTTTCAGAAAGAAAAAAAAAAAAAGGTGTTAAGCAGTGAAGATAACATTGAAAAAAAATAAAGCATGAAACCACATACCTGTATCAGCAAGTTCCTCCACATGATGTTTGTAATTAGAGGTTCCCTAAGCACAATGACATAAAATCCAAAATGAATTTGCAAGTTAAATTGACTTTGATAACAGATAAATAAATCTTTCAAACATGAATACGTAAATTTAATTCAGTAATCATTATGCCGAGGCAAATTTGCTAAGAATTTATTGTAAATTAGTCCAAAATCTTTATCATCATGAGCAAGGAGAAAATTCTTGTAGAATTCTTTTTTAAAACCAACACCAGTATGACAATAGGCAGCATATATCATTCTTATTGCGCATGATTTCATGATAAGGAGGGGACAACCTAGAGCTCACAAACAGTCCAACCTAAGGCAGATGCAGATAAGCTCAACTTATATAAAGAACTGTCAGTTAGGTTGCTGAAGAAACTAAAAGTCAGGATGAATATAAAAAAAGAATGGCCTCAAATTCTGCATAAATGAAGTACAAGTACACATCTGAACTTATTGGATATATGACGGGCATTTTAGAAAACCACCTATTCCTTAATTTTTCTAATAATGTATTTCTGACCACCTTAACCTTTAGATAAGAGCTCCAATTATTATTCATGGACACAGCCTAGTACTAATAAAGCAAAGGTCAAGTTCAGTTCCCAAGTTCCTCAAATAGTTATTGTTTCTACCAAGGACCAAGACCTTGTAGATTTTATTTTATTTTTTACCTGCGGCCAACAGGAGGCCTATGCATTAGGTGATCAGTAGGTGGTTCAGTAGCCAATGCCAGTGCTCCAAGAGTATCCATGATAAGGTTGACCCAGAGAAGCTGCACAGCCAAAACGAGTTATAAACATATAAAAGAGTAAAATAAACCACCCCCCCCCCCCCCCCCCCCCCTTCCTCTCCTTTTCAGTTGTCTATTGACTTTTTTTTCATTGACATGAGAGAAAGCCAACAAACCTGCACAGCATTTAATGGGACATCACCGGATGAAACTGCAGCTACAACATTTATAATGAGTGCTGCAACATTAACAGTAAGCTGAAACTGGATAAATTTCTGAATATTTGCATATACAGATCTACCCCATCGTACAACCTACATAAAATATATACTCAAAGTTATTGGCAGTTTCAGTGATTCAAAACTATTACCTATTGTATTTGTTAAAGAAAAGTTTTAGCCACAAATGGTGGACAAACAGGAGGGTTTGATTATATCAACCATCCTACATGATATATAACAAAATGCAGAACAACAATGCTGGGACCTTGCCATTTGAAAAACATGATAACAAAAACCTGTCATCCTGCCCCACTAGTTTAATCTCTGAAAGATACTTCAAATTTCAAATAATCAAACTCAAGCTAACAAGTTGAACACAACTAACCTTCACAACTGATGCAAAGTTATCATCCAGGATAATAATATCTGAGTTCTCCTTGGCAACTTCTGTTCCTTGAATCCCCATTGAAAGGCCAATATCCGCCTAAACAAAAACAACCATAATATCAACTGACTACAACTATAACAAAAATTAGTTTTTAGATAACAGGATAAAAATTAAACACACTGAAAACACATGCACACATATACAAATGGTTAAAGAAAACAGCAATAAAGAAAGATTGTCATTCTATAAGATTTGCCAAATGTGAGGCTCATCAAAGAGAGAAAACCAGTAACCAAGTGTCAGGTGATCATTGACCAAATTATGATGACAAAATTGCCAAAAGTAACATTTAGTCCTTGCTAATTGCTAACATTTAGTCCTTGCTAATTTTTTTTTAAAAAAAAAAAGTTCATGGATTTCAAATATATAACAAACATCACCTCATGCAATGCAGGTGCATCATTTGTACCATCCCCAGTTACAGCAACAACATGTTTTCTCATTTTCAATGCTTGCACAAGCAGAAGCTTATCATTAGGAGAAGATCGTCCCATTACCTATGCATCAAAGTGGTTTAGATATAAAGTTCTAATAAATTTATCACCATGGTAGTTTAAGATCCCAGAAGAAATTCAAACATAGATCAATAGTCATACTGATATCTTCTCAGCAACTTTTTCCCTGGCTTCCTCTGAGTAGGCCCGGAAAATTTTTCCTTCAATAAGAACAGGCTCCACAGCATCTTCATCTGAACCCAGAATCCCACATTCCAAAGCAATTGCTCTGGCAGTTTGAAGATTATCACCAGTGACCATGCGCACCTAAGCAAAAAGAAGAGAAAAATAGAACTGTTTAAATTAAATTGCATAGGATGTAATAAGAGTGTAATGATGTTAAGAATAACCTCAAAAATGCAATTCCAGCATTCATCCAATTGCAACCCTCAAAAGGAAAACCATGTATTTCTTTCTCTAAAGAGAATATTAATTTACAGCATTACAGCTAAAAGAAAAATAAAATCGCAAATTGAAAGAACAGGAGACAGCAAATACTACAATAAACAACTGAGAACCATTCATCACATGCTTTTGGGACAATGTTTTAAACAACTCAATTAATTTTTGGCATCATAAAATACCTTAACACCAGCATTTTGACATAGTTGCACAGCTTCTTTAACTCCAGGTCGACAAGGGTCCTGCATCCAGTCTCAACACAAGTCAATATAAGAAATAGACAACTATAAATTTGCATAGTTCTCGTAATGAGTCTATGCAAATCCACAATTACAATTCTATGAAACTCAGTGCCATAATTCCTATTAATTTTACTTGAAATGAATTTCACACCATACAAATTCCAAAATAACTGAACCCCAAATACCTAAGAAAAAATCTTCCTCTCTCATATGTCAGCGTACTCTCTCAAACTTCTTAGACAATAAAAATGAATGCTGCTGTTATATTTACAATAAAGAAATGGGACATATCTTAATGCCTCTAAAATGTGTTGAGGGCATTATCTACACATAGATCAATTATAAGACTCATATTCCAATAACCTAAAAAATTAAAAGATCAATGATATTTTTAATTTACAAATTAACAAATTTCATCTTCTGAGCCTTCCAATATTTTAAATATAAAAGCAATTTAAAATTAATTTAAGTTTATCTTTAAAAATGGGAATGAATTTCTGCTGAAAAATGAATCCTTCATGATGCAATTCCAATCCATAGCGTAATTGATGACAATTTCTGATTTCCCAAAGAAAGAACAATATTTAATATTTTAGACAACAAAAAATGGATAAACTGCCTGTTGCAGTAAACTATTAAGTTGGAAAAATGGCAACTCTTTCATTTTAAATAATTGTATATCATACATCAATGGATGCAAATACAACTGCAACATGAATTAGCCAGAAACTTCTTAAGTATTTACAGTAGAACATAAGTATAATTTATGGATATACATTGACAATGGATTAATAGCACCTGGAACTGGCCAATTAATTTCTTATTGAAGCAAAGACTTAAATTTGATTCAAGTAGCTACTCAACTTCAATTTATTGCATTAAGATTAGCTGGATTTTTAAGTATTGATTCTAGTAGTCACTGAACGTGAATAATTGGATCTCATGACATGGCATATTGGATTTTATAAGATTAGCTTGAATGGGGTATTGACATGGCATATTGGATTTTATAAGATTAGCTTGAATGGGGTATTGACATGGCATATTCTTCATTTAAAAATATACGTTTTTTTTTTTTAATTTTCCAATGTAATCAATTATAATTCCATTTCCAAAACCATTATATTATATTGCATCATATTATATTATATCATATTGTAATTGTCATGTGCAAGACACACACAAGATGACAAGAATAAGGTAGTACAACATATGCAAAAGAGGTCAACATGTGAATGGGTAGGAGGCCCATCTGGCAATATGTTCTATGTTAATCCTAAAGTAAGCATGAGTATAAAGAAATCAATGACTTCAATTATAACCAAACATACTTGAAAAGCAAAAAAAGATTGAATCATCAAAATCTTGTACTAGAGCTAAAATTCCAATAAGAATTTGCACCTTTAATCCAATAATTGCTAGCAAAACAAGATCATCTTCAGGCAACTGCCATTGATTCAGCTCTTGCTCATTTGCAGGAACTTTATCCATCTCATAAGATCGATAAGCAATAGCAATACATCGCAAACTGCGAGCTGCCATATCTTCAATAGCTTTCTTGAAAAATAAAGCCTGCAAACAGTAGCTAGTTCTCTGTTACAGGGAATCTTCTAGAAGAAGTATCATAGATAAAGGCAACAATAGAAGCCTTTTTTGCAGACTTTTAAGCAAAACAAGAAGGGTAAACTTGTCTAAAATGACAAAGTATAACATTCAAACAGGGAGGACTGACCAACTATTTCTACCAAATAACACTTCCACAAACCTTTTCATCATCCAGTGATAATACTTGATCATTTATGTCCATGTAAGCTGTACATGAGGCCAAAACTATTTCAGCAGCCCCCTTCCAATGTATATGCACTTCAGAATCACGCTGTTAAAGAGCAGAATTTTGAAATAAAGAAGTTGCCACAATTGTAACAGTAATATAATTGTAGTTTGGGCAAAATTTATTTTATTGATTTACCTGCAAAACTACAAAATCAAAGGCTAAGGAATACACAGTTATGAAAGCTATTTCCTAAAGTTGTTCAAGGAAGATTCAATAATGAAAATAAATGCTTTGTAATTTAGTCATGCGCACTTTGCATTAAAAATTTCCAAGATTAGTATATAGTGATAAGACCATGGTTTTAAAATATCGGTAGCATATCAGGGTGTAGGCTGATATTTAACATAAATTGACCTCACCATACGTTATTTAGCAATACATTACATGGGATTATGAACAACTCATTTTCCTTTTATTTTTCAAAATTGTGCCTACTTGTTCCGACTCTAATCCTTCTTTTTAGCATAGGAATCTCTACTAGAGAATCTTCAAACAATTTACTTCTAAATTTACCCATTTGGACATTATTTTTCTCAGAAATTCTTATGCAATTCGATATGGTCCAATGCCATTATGCTGAATAATAATAGCAATAAGGTTCACAAAACTTTTATGTAAAACCCTAGCTGAGACAGCTAATGTTCCAGCAAAACATGACTGGGTTTCTAAGTCCCCATCTTTTTGCTGAAGAACAAAAATCAGCATGCTAATAGTTCTGTTATTGGGGCAACAAATTTGATAGGCAAGGTTAATAACTCAAACTTAATGCAAATTCAACCACTTAAAATTCCAAGTGAGTTACCATCCTGCCTTTGTCACACATTCTCAAGTTTAATTGCCTTATAAGTTTATTTCTTCCAAAACCAAATTCTAAAATATTGTTTTCTTTCTAAAATACAGCTATACTGAATAACATTTACTATTGCTCTCCCCAAAACTGCTTTAATACAATCCAATCAAATTACCAGCTGTAGTGCCACTCCGCCTCTTTTCTTCTGAGAGTTGAATGGAAAAACATGAATAATAGTTGATTCTGACCGGACAGCTTGAAAATCCACCCCCAGCTGTGAAGAAAGAAACAGTAAAGAGTATAAGAACTTCATATTCACCCAACTGGCACTAAAGATGAAATCACAAAAGAAACCTGGACTCCCCAAACAAGAATAGCTTTTTCTGTTGGCGATCCAGAAACCTCTATCTCCCCTCCACCCTGCCAAAAAAGGATGGCACATATCATTATTCCAATGATGCTAATTTGCTGGATCCTGCTTAATTACATTGCTCCTAGAATGATAAAGAAATTACTAGATATTCATACCTCAGGAATAAAAACACTTCCATTTGTGTTCTGTGCAATGCCTTCAATCAGTGTAGAGGATATGTTAGGAGACAATTGTGCCTTGCTGTCCGGAGGATCAATTTTTTGACCACCAACATAAGCATCAACAACAGTCATCTGTAAATAAAAGAAACTTGTTGCTCCTTCAAACAGATGGAAAAAAAAAAAAAAAAAACTTTTCATCTCCATCTCCTTATGACATATGGTGCAAAAGAAAAAGGTACAGATGCAGCAACAAACTCTTTCATCAGAACAAATCAAACAAGCACTGGAGCATTTTCTTCCAACTATGCATCATTATAAATATCTGGAACCTGGTCTGAACTTTGAGGAAATCACAACTAAAATTTTACTACAGAAGCCTTATTACTTTTCCGTTATATGGATCGAAAGATTGACTAAATAAAAGGAAAGGAATCATGTGCCAATAAACTCCATGTATATCTCGAAATCTTCAAGCAGGGGACCCAAGCTCCACATGTGCGCCCACTGAAAAACTGTATGCCTCAAAACAATGCTAAAGCTGAATTATAATTCACCTGATTCAGAGTTAAAGTTCCAGTCTTGTCACTGCAAATGGTTGTCGCAGATCCCATGGTTTCACAGGCAGAAAGCCTACGTACCTGTAGTACAACCTCTATTGAGCAGAGGTGGTCAAAGTGGAGAAAAGACTGACAAACTAAAATTCAACATACCAATGCTTTATCTGCCATCATTTTTCTCATAGAGTACGCAAGGCTGTATCATAGAGAAAATTATGGGAAAAAATGCATAAGAAAAGAAAACTGTAAAAACATTACAATGGAAGCAGCACATTCAGAAGCATAATCTGCTATATAAAAGAAATCTGAAACTTGATCAGCTACAAAAACTAATAAACCACACAATTATAGGTGATAATGAAAGAGAATCATGGAATTGCCACTTTGACAAGAATAACTACCCATTTAAAGATTAAAACGTAATGAACAGAACATAGACAAAATTTTCTACATAAAGAAACTTACGTTAGTGTAACAGCCAAGGGAAGCCCTTCAGGCACTGCAACTACAACGATGGTTACCTAAGAAAACTTACAATATTAGTTTACCACCAAATATGCACATAAGGAGAGCATTTTATAAAAGGCACACATACTGCAACAGTCATTTTATAAAAGGCACACATACTGCAACAGTAAGAATTTTAATGGCCCCATCTACTGCATCACCAACGCTAGTTTCACCAGCTTTAAACTGAGGTTTTCCATCTGCATTCTTGGTATGGCCAGTAAAGAATCTGTTGCAAAACAAATTGAATAAAAATGCATGCATGCATAGATAGATAGAGAGAGAGAGAGAGAAGGAGAGAGAGACAGATAGAGAGCCACAATTCAGTTACCTGACTATAAGGACAACCAAGACTACAAAAGCTACAGTCAATCCAACGATACCAATGAAGGTTGCAACCCCATTTAAGCGCACCTACCAATGTTAATTATCAAGTAAGTCTAAATTCTAATACTAACTTGACTAACAACAACAAACCGGCAGCAATGATTAGAAAAGTCACCTGCAATGGTGTTTCTTCACCAGTGTCTTCTGAAATGCTAGCCATAAGCAACCCCCATTCAGTGTTAATTCCAACACTAGTCACCTGGTAAAGGAAACGTATGTAAACTATGAAGATGAGTTGATATCACCAAGGCCCCATTTTTACTTCCATTCTTTACTATTCTAAATTCAAAAGAAATAGTTACACATTTTACTCGAGTCAAAAGCAAAGTTGGTTGCAAAAAATTCCTTCTTGTACATGTTTAAGTGCACAACTTAATATTACTTTTTAGAGAGGTTATGGACTGTTTTCTAGCAAAATTCCTTCTTATTTTTTTCTTCTTTTTTTTTTTTTTGTCTTTTTAATATTCCCGTTTAGGCTTGAGAGGGAGAAAATGCTGAAGAATTAAATAATCCAGAAAGTCTAAAATTTATAAAGAAACTTCAAACCAGATACTTTCATCTTGAGACCAGTTTACAACATAATGGCACAAAAATACATTCAATCCCATACATCCTCGTCCTTCTGGTTTTTTTTCCCTCTTTTTCCTTCCCCCCTTCAAATAGAAAAGGCTTTCAAAACTGGTAGAACAGAATCTGACAGATAAGGGGTTAACAGGTAAAACATTTCAAATGAAAAAAATTGATGTAGCAAAGCAACCCAGTTAAGATATCAAAGGAAACATCAATCAAGAAAATAATCTATTTTATGTTGTTTGGTTCTCGCACTGAAAATTAGTAAGAGATCAGAAGTTTCATATGAAGAAGCAAGAGGTGCTTCCTCAAAACAAATAGTTGCTAAGATCCAAACTATAACTTGATTAATTGTCAGTAAGGAATTAAAACAAGAGGTTCTTTTTCGGAAGATGGTTAAAATACTACAGTGGGCTTGGCAAATAGAGAAATGAAATGAGACATACCAGCATGGTGCCACTACCATCTGCTACTTTACAGCCAGACATTAGAAATGGTTCCCTAGAATTCTTGTATACCTGCAGAATTGATAATCATATTTAAATAGCCAAGGCACCATTATGCAATTCACCAAACTTAAGGAAGCGCAGTAAGGCTTACAATCTTGCTTTCCCCAGTCATGCTTGATTCATCAATTGCAAGAGAGTGACCAGTAATTAGAACTCCATCAGCAGGTACCTAAATATGTATTTAAAGACTCAATAAAATATGTAAAGGAAAATGGAAATAAGGAGCAGTTATGTACCTACCTGGTCACCAATGTTGAGGGGCACAACATCTCCAACAACAATATCATATATGGACACATCGACCCTTTTCCCACCTCTAATAACCTGCACAAACATTCCATGGTTCAGAGGAATGGGGAAAAAAAAACAAAACAAAAAGAGAATAACAGGTCAAAAAGAACTTATGTTGCTGTGAAAATGCACCTCCAGATGTATGTTTCTCTTCTCCTCATTTAAATTTTGGAACTGAAGAGATTGTTTGTAGTCGCTAACAGCTGAAGACAAAACGAAATAAATCTTTGATTGAAGAATGCCATACACTAATTTATTCTTATGACTTCTTGAAGTTGAAATTATTTAACAAAGAACAGAATAATGATAATCGCAAAAAAAAGCAAGACTTGCATTATCAATTAAGATGTCACAGAAAGCTTGAAACCTTTACAATAATGGAAATTTGTGTTGAACTGTCACCACTCTCATCCTCATAAAATAAGAATCTTCCATAGACTGATGTCAATGTGGAGCAAGCAGTGGAGGAAAGAGAGGGAAGACATAACTATTGTTACAGCCTGTGGTTTGACTAGAGCAAGATTGTAGGGATTGAAAGCAAGATTGTAGGGATTGAGATTATATAGCTTAATTAGAGAGATAGTCAATTTGTTTCCTTTTATAGCTGTCCCCTGACTTGTATATATATGTGTACATATCCATTGTTTAAACATATATTGAAAATATCTTTCTATTCACAACTATAAATGAGAAAAGCTTGGGAGGAAGGATGAGCAAGAAAGAAAAGGAAAGACACCTTCGTACTTTTATTGGCTATCTTAAATGAAGTACCTCCAATATGGGCAGATTGGCAAGTAAAATGGAGTCAAAAAATGAGCCACTTTCCATTTATGCCCTATGTTCAATTATTTATGCTATCCCTTTTTGTATTGATTTCTGAAAAACAGAAATAAATTTAGCCGTCCATCCTGTTCCAACCTCCTATTTCCACCATATCCCTTCCCTCTTTTATAAATTTAATTTGCAGAATTCTGAACATGATATATGAAACAAGAAGAATGTACAGTACAAACGATAAAGGGGAATGCTGTGTATATTATTCAACCACTTTGGCGCATTTTTGGTATCAGCTAAATATAAAGAGAGCAACAATTGATACAAAATGCCACAGATAGGTGCCCACAAACGCACTTTTGCATCAACATGCTTGGAAATGAAATTTCCAACATGCATAGAGAGCATTATGCACAAGCACCCACCCTCCCCCTACCCTCACTGAGCCAGGGAGCACTTTGAGCACCAGGTGAGTCCTTTAGCCCTTTATGTATAGAGAACTTTAGGCATTAAGTTAGGAACTTGCATCTAAAAGTGTCTTTGCTATTTATGCAAGGAAAGTTAAATATGCAACAAGGTAATACAGCAAATCACCAACTCCACAAAATCCAATATGAAAGTGATGTATGCAAGAAAATGACAAATTCTCTCTCTCAAATAGTTCTCAGTGGTAATATCATTACACCAATCGGCTCCCTCTCCCAAATTCATGCTTCTTTTGGCACACAACTATGAAATTGAGCCAACATTTCTACAGAGACATCAAACTCTCCCACAGGGAAAAAAAAGCTCCTGCCTTTGCATGAAAATAAAATTTTCCTTAACCAAATAAGAACTTATGGGATAGATGTAGGACCATGATCCATTATGGAGAACCAAGATTTATAAATGCAAAAATATACAACTCATACAAAGAAGCGCTTCATGTGTATTCTAAAACTATCACTCGCATACTAGTTGAAAGATTAAAACATGTATGTGCATATGTTTTATTTGTACATAATTTTGACATACTTAACATGCAGGTGCATCCGTTTTATTTATACATAATTTTGACATGCAAGTGCATGTATTTTATTTGTACATAATTTTGGCACACTTACACTAGCCAATACATATATAATAAATACAAACATATATCTAGGTAAATTGTACAGATGGTCCCTAAATTTTGCGTTTCATTACAATTTGGTTACAAAAATTAAGTTGTAACTTTTTAGTTACCAAATTTCTATATAGGTTTCGCGTGTAGTCCCTATAAATTTTTTTCGTCCATAAACAATCCATTATTACTATTTTAGTCCAAAATTTGAAAATTGCATACGAATAAATCCATATGTCACCCTTAAATTATAGTTATAAATTTTTTAAAAATAATATAATATACAAATACTCTATTATTCATATACAGTTTTTTATATGTAAAAAATTAAAATGATATTCCAAAAAAAATAAAAACTATTGTTACAATTATTTAAATATACTATAATATATAAATACTCTATTAATTCATAGTTTATTATATAAAAAATGGAGTTAAACATTAACATTTGTTTTGTTCTCTAATTGAATAATGTTTTTACATTATTCCAAAAATAAAGTATTTATCCCTCAACATAGGTATTTATATGCTATCTTCAAATTTTGGACTAAAATGGTAACACAAAGCTATTTATAAACCAAAAAAATATTATACGGACTACTCACTAAGCCTAAATAGAAATTTAGTAACTAAAAAAATACATATTAAAGTTTTGTAACCAAATTATAATCAAGCATAGAGTTTAGTAACCATCTACACAATATATATACATATATATATATATATATATAGAGAGAGAGAGAGAGACGCGCACACACTCATGTATAATAGCACCCTTAAATACGCAATACAAAAGCTTTTGCATATTTATTTAGCTCAAACATACATACTGAATTGCATCATTACTTTCTTTACTTTTAAGAAAATGAAATTCAAGAATATCCAATTGATTTACTAGTTTCTAAACATATGAAATATCAAATATTCTATAGTCCAAAGAGCAAGACTTGCCCCCAAGATAGATAAAGTTTCACACATCAAACTCCACTACACTATTATGTTTGAAGGATTGCCAAGTAAATAAAAGGTAGAACTTGCATCTTCATACCTGTCACAACGATGACAAGAATAACAGCAAAAGCAATGCTGGCCCCATCATACCATCCCTCCTTAATACCCTACATGACAAAAGTGAAGTACAAGACAAACCACTATAAAATTACATATAAATTTATCAGGTTGCATAAATGGCATATCAAAGGGAACGCCGATGAGAAATGAAAACAAATCAAGGACAAAAAAACCAAAAAGAAAAAAAAGAGTCATAAGGCCTTACAAATACTTGAAATTAATGCAAAAACTAAAATATATCTTAAGGGATTAATAACTTACTCTTGAAATAGTGTAAAAATATTATTCGATTAGAAAACAAACCAAATATCAATGATTATCTTCATTTTTTTAATTTTTAAACAATAAACTATAAATTAATAAAGTATTTTTATTATATTTTAAATAATTTATAAACATAATTTTTATTTTTATTGAAATATTATTTTAATATTTTACATATATAACCTATACATTACCTGTAAAATATTAATTTATTATATTATATTTGAATAATTTATAACTATAATTTAGGAATGATATATCAACTTATTTGTATATTATTTTTAATTTTTGAACTAAAATAATAATACTAGATTGTTTATAAACCAAAATCTTTTATGGGGACTACACACAAAATCTAAATAGAAATTTAGTAATTAAAAAGATACAAATTCAAGTTCTATAACCAAATTGTAATCAAGCACAAAATTTAGTAGCCATTTACACAATTTAGCCCCATTTCTAGACAAAGGTTTTTATGATTATTGTCTTTCTTACCAACCAAACGTGTCTTATTTTCTTAGAGGTGTTACTTCCCTTAAAATAAAGGGAGATAAAATAATGAGGAAGAAGAATGATTATGGTTAAAAGAGAAGAGGATTTGGATTATGAGTAAAGAGAAATTCAACCATAGGTAATGAGGAATCTTTAAATGATCACATCCTCTAAAAGTTAAGTGCAAACCTAAGGGTTAATTACACAGGAGTTTACCAAACTTTATACTAAATTTCATTTTGATCCATAAATTTAATTTCTATCTTGTTTGTTACAAAACATTGATTTTAATTACATAAAAAAGTTACTCAAAATAATTTCAGCTAATTTAGATAGCGTGGCACATCAGAATTTCTACATCAATAAAAACTGTCGTGTGATACTACTACACTACCTTTTTCATAAGAATATTGACCATAATTTTATTTTACTTTTTTTATCTTTTTACACTCATCCTTATAAAATAATCAACAATCTCATGAAGCAGATAACATGATAGTGTAACAAGATAATTTTCATTGAGTTGGACCATAACGTGGCAACTTCAGTGTGTCACATCATCTAAATTAGCTAGAATAATTTTGAGGGACTGCTCTTTGTAATTAAAATCAATGTTTTGTAACCAGAAAGATACAAATTAAAGTTATAGAATTAAGATGATATTTAGTTTAAAGTTTGGTAACCTCTGATATAATTTACCAACAAACCTGGTAAAAGAATGAATGGAAGTCCAACCAGTTGTTTCAAAAATGTTATACAATGAAAAACAAGGTTGCTCCTAATGCTAGTGCCCCTCTTGATGATATTAACATGTCATCATATGACTATTCTAAACATAACTCCAAAGTAAGTGTTTATTCTAGGTAAGTTCTATAAACGATACCAAAACTTTACCCTTGATTACAAAATGATACCATTACTTCAATTTGTATCTTTTCGGTTTTTTAGGAACCGAAAAGATACAAATTAAAGTAATGATACCATTTTATAATCAAGGGCAAAGTGTTGGTACCATTCATAGAATTTACCCTAAAATAGAAGTACCTTAAATTATGAGTGTAGAACAGTTGGCTAACAAGATGACCATGTTCATATTGGTCCATTACACATCACTATCCAAGTTGGGCATGTACGATATCTATGCACCAACTTGTTAAAGGGTGTCAGTGGATTTGATATTTAATGATTATTTGAAATTTCTAAAATTTATATTTAATGATTATTTGAAATTTGTAAAGTTTTCATATTTATTCTTGTAAAGTTAATTTAACATGAACATATTAATATTCTAATATAGTTAACTTACCTTAAGTAAGTTAATGTATTTTGTATAAACACTTTTGATATAGTGAATAATAAAATTACATATATCAATTTACATGCATCCCGATTTCTAGGTAAAATGTTGGAACATATAAATATATCCTACATAAGAAAATTATAAAGAAGTCAAGTGGCTCAAGTGGTGTAGATTGAGCCTTAACACAAGCCAAAGTTTTGTGTTACATGGGTTCAACCATGAGTCGTGTGGGCCAACACTATCTAGGCCCATAAATTTGCAACATAGTATCAGAGCAATGATCCTGGACTCATAGAAATTCCAACCCAATTTCACTTGGAGAGGTCTTTAATGCAAGCTAATTAGTTTTTTGTTATATAGTTTCAACCCATTTAGGTGTCCACATGAGTCATGTCTAGGTCAACACTCTTTAGGCTCATGGAAGCTTTATTTGTTTTTGCAAAAACTTAATTTTTTGTATAATCTTTTCTGGATAATGTTTTTCTTAAGAATTGATTAAATCTATGGGTTATGAGGACGAAAATCACTCACAAATTAGTTTTCATGTTTGGAATAAATTGGATAAGATCAATTTTTCAATTAAAAAAAAAACTATTAAAACATTTGCATTAATCAATAATTTATCTTTTTATATTTAAAGTGCATTTAGATTGGGGTTAAACAAATATAGGGTAACAATTACAAGTGTAATTGTTATAGGAGTATAAACTACAATTGAAATAGTTAAATTGTAAACCCCGTTTGGTAAACAAAGGCAATAAATAAGTTGATAATGTGAAATTATTTAAATAAACTATTTATATAAAATAAATAAATATATTATTAAATTTTTATAAGAAATAAAAATTAATTTTAAAAATACCATTTAAGCAAAAAAACAATTATGAAGATAAAAATACATAACATATATCTATACATTCATACACATACAAAAAAATATTGGTACAAAATTTTATGCAATATAATTAATAAAAAATAAAATTACAAATTAAAATTGCTTTAACAATCAGTTTCATGTCACCAACAAACATATTCTGATTGTTGATATGATTTTTACAAACTGATTGTTGATATATATTTTTTATAGAATTAATAAAACTACCATAAAAAAAAATCTTAAATTGATTTATATGTTTTTCTTATAAATTTGATTTGTAGCTTATTAGTATAGGGAAAAATAAAAAGAGAAACAATTTATAAGACATACGATGCAATAATATAAAAAAAAGAAAAATTTTTATTTTTTTCAGTAGTGTTTTCTATAGACCTTTAACCTACCTCTACCTAAATTAACAAAAAAGTATTAAAATAAGGTTAACTATTAATAAAAGGGGTTAACAGTTAAGAGTGCATTATCTAAAGTTACCAAATAAGGGTAAAGAAGGTTAGTACATTATAGGAGTAATAATTAACCTTCTTTAACCTCGATACAAACACACCCTTAGATGTTAGAGAAAATTATACAAGAAAAATATATTTACACCGATGATTGTCCAATGACTGGCAAATTGTGGTACTTCATATAATAGCAGGTAAGGATGTGCATTCGGTTGGTTCAATCAGTTTTGAACTATTTTTCAGACTAAGCTAAATTAACCGATCCGAACCAAAAATCTTAAATTCTTAAAATGAAAATAGAACCAGCTGACCAAAACCGAATTTTTATAAATATAAATTATTGTAATATTTTTATTAAATAATTATAATATTCAAAATTTTAAATATATATATATATATATATATATATATATATATATATATATATATATATAATTTTGATTTATTCGGTTAATTCAATTAACCAACTGTTTTAAGTATAAAATTGAACCGAACTGAACCAAAATATCGGTTCAGTTCAAAAAATTGAAAATATTAACCAAGCAAACTCAATCGAGCTGAACTGGGTCGATTTGGTTTTCAGTTCGATTTGCTCAAAAAGCTTGCACATATTTACGTAATTTTTTAACAAGTTTTTTCATTTTCTATAAGTTCATACAAATTTGAAATGACTTAACTTTGGGAAAATGTCATTTTGCTTAAAATGGTTTGGTTTTCCCTTTAACCAATAAATTTTTTTCCATAGCCTAATTTTTCTAGACATGCCAAACGCTAGAAAATGCCAAAATTGTTTACCTAAGATAGTTTTTTTGTGAAACAAATGAAGCCTATCTTACTTTACACTCTTCCTTCACCATATGAGTGCAGACTATGAATTTCAGACCAAGTCAACCAATCCACTAAATCAATTTCTTTCCAAACTCTCGTTTTATCAAAAACTTACTCCGTGAAAAAATTTATGCATACATGCTATGTCTATATCAAACATGCATGTACTTTTCCAATCGAAAACCAATGTTTTCTACTTAGTCAAACCTCAATCCTTTTTTTCCTAAAACAAAAGTACTCAAAAATAATCATCCTACTATCTACAAAAATATAATTAGGTTTCCAAAAATTAGAATAGACGCTCGTAAAATGGTGACACAAATAATTAGTATTGGCCTACGCATACGCACCTCAGTTTTTATACCCAGCACCAAAGAAGCCACAGCAGCCACCATCAATATGATCAAAGTAAGATCTTGCCAAGCTTCCCAAAGGAACATCTATTAAATAAAGTGGAACACTAATTCAATGAATATTTAAGAGATGTAATTATTTTTCATGGTTTCTTAAAAAGGCAGATAAATTATTTTTCATGGTTTGTCATAAAGGTAGAAAGAAAAGAACAAAAAAAAAATTGCAAGAACCTATGGTAGCAATTACCCAGAAGCTCCTTCCTTTTTTCTGAGGATATGTGTTTGATCCAAATGCATTCTTGCGCTTAAGTAGATCAGCATCATCCCCATGGATCCCCTTCTCTATATTAGTTTTCAACAGATCAGTAAGCCCTTTTACCTGATGCAGATATAAAACAAGAAAAAACAAGATAAATCCTACAATAGTCCAAAATCAATCAAAAGAAATATATATATAGTAAACTTACCCCTCCAATTTCCTCCAACTCATCAAGCTTATGATCTCTTGTTATTGTAGATAGTTTCTCTTGTCCAATTCCAAAATCACCTTTGGGGATTGATTGTAATTCTATGTTTCCTAACAAAAAGTACAAATCAATTGCCAACAAAAAGTCATGCTCTATGAAGGCCCAAAAACGTGCCCATTAATCTCTTGGACTCAAAAAGAAACTAATCTTGAAATAAACATTGCAGCATAACACATAAAGAGAGATGCATGTTAAATAGCATACACTACGAAGAGCAGTAGCACACTCATATATATAATAAAATTTAAAAAAAAAAAAAAAAAGAAGCAGCATGTCTGTTATAGTTATTAAAGACAAAAGGCACATTAAGGTGCAAAGGGCTCTTGGAGCCTAGGCACTAGGTGAGCGACATGAGGCGCAAAAGACAAGAAAATTAAAAAACATATAAAAGCTATTTCAATTTGGCATGAATAAGATGTTTACATGGTTGTTTACGTATACAAATCAATGATAGAGATCTCTAAATGAAGAAACAATTAAAGAAATTGGAAAAAGCTGTAAAGTAAAGGTGTGCACTTCATTAACATCGCCCTCCTCTAATGACTGTGGTGCTAGGGCTTGTGCCTGGTGAGCCTTGCACCTCTGGCAGGCTGTGTGTCCTTTCTCTATCCATTTTTTTGGTGCTAATTTGTTTTTTATTTCAGAGTCATATTTTTCTTGACAGCACAAGCATCATAGTTGTTAAACAAATAAACGAACCATAAATCAACATAACTTTACCTACATATGTGACTGCGTTATAAATCATCTAAAATGGAAAGCAGGTAACAGATAGACTAAATTTGGCAAAACCTCTATTTCTCAATTGAATAACCGTTCGAATATAAGTGCAAATGCTAACAAGAGAATATACACAAGACTATAAGCTAAAGCAACTACCTGATTATAATTAAAACTACAGCATGCTTCTTCTATAACTTAGTCTTACAGATCAGCAGAGAAAAAAAAATACCATTTATTTGTTCGCCAGCTGCTCTAAACCGATATGCAGCCTGATGCAGCAGAGCACATAAGTTCAAACATAAGCTTATGCAAAAAAAATTTTGTTAAAAATAAATAAATAAAAACAGCATTCAAGTTTGATGATGTACTCGTATGACTTGTGCATGTGCTCTTATCTTTCTTAATATTTGCTGCTTCTCTTCTTCCTTTTTCAAATCCAAGGTGTACCGAAATCGGCGAGAAGCATTAAGTACAAGTGCAGCTTGCTATAAATCAACCAAAAAAAAGCATTCCAATTAGTTCACTAACTATAGCTGCCTTCAAGGAACACGAAAATACACAGAAAAGATAATTCAAGGAACATATGATTCCACTCTTTTACTTGCGAAATTAATTTTGCAAATTTAATTTATAAAAATGAAGAAGCCACAACTGATTGAAATTTAAACAGAAATATAAAAAACGAATAAAATAATGTCAAGATTTGAGTGAAAACAACATAAAATATGTCAAAAAAAAAAAACTGGTTCAATTTTTTTCTTTTTTTTTTGAAAAGATAATAGAAATTTTATTCAAGAATCAGATTGCAACACAAACGATTAAAAAAAAAAAAGGTTCAATTGAGGCAAAAAAAAAAAATAGATAACATAAAGAGAAAATAGATATTATAAAAATGGACTATATTACCCTCCAGCGACGAAGACGCTCGATAGAGGCGTTTTTAGTATTCGGAATATAAAAGGGACTAGAGGAGTCGTCATCTTCAGCAGAAAGGCTTCCTCCAGCCTCCATATCATGTCGCCGTGTGTACGGCGATCCTTTGAATACATTTTCCATTTGTGTTAACTGTCGCAGGAGAGATGGCACCGTTAATTATCCCTTAAAGATCGGTTCCAGCAATTTCAAAAAGCATCCATCCACTCAGAATCTCTGTTTTTTTTTTTCCCCTTAAATAATAGTAGCGGATCGTCGCTAATTCGTTCTTTTCCCGTTCCGATATAAACTTAAGCAGATACTGTGAAAATAAAACTGAAAAAGCAAGACTGACCGACCAACCTGTGTTTAATCTCTTCGCGTACGGTTCGAGAAATGGTAAACCACAAACGACTGAGCAGTAAAAAGCGAAAATTAGAGTTTTTGTCGTTTTTTGCAACACAGCATATAAATAATACCATTAAGTACTAGCAATATTACCTGCGGTGCGTGCTTGTATAGTATTATGTTTACACCCAAATCTACTCTTCTTGCTGTTGAACCCTCTCTGGCTGTTCAAAAATTTCAGAGAAATAGCATCTATAAACCGAAAGGCTTCAATTGATGCCTTTGTAAACAAGCAATTTCTTTTGAAAATCTTGACAAAAAAAAAAATTCTATTTTTGAATAAAAAGATTTTTTTTTTTTTTGCCAACTAAAAAGTGCCTTGTTCCTCTACATTTTTTTCCTTTTTTTCCTTCTCATGAGACTTAGGTAGTCAGCATGACTCTTGCGTTATGGAAATTAATATGCCAATTGCGTATCTAGGCGAGTGGGGCGGTGGTGATTGCGTGCATCAATGCATATGCTATAACTTTTTTGACAAATTATTAAAAAAAAAACGGAAACTGTTTCATCTCCCGTGTATATCGCTCCAGTTAGAATTTTTAAAATAATTAAAACCTTGTGACTGTTAAATAATATGTAAATAAATAAAAATATTTTAATTAAGGTGTTATTATGTAAATAAATAAAAATATTTTAATTAAGATGTTATTTATCTTATTTTTTATCCTTAAAAAAAATCGAAGTTTTTTATTATAAATCCAAAAAATGGAACTAAAATGGATTTTTTCTATTACACTCACTGCAAGCAAAAATTTCCCCTAGTTACTCTCTTCCGGTTTTGTTGGAACTTTTACATAAATATACTAAAAAAACCTTTCAAAATTATCATTGATTCTGAAAATTTTTAAAACTATTTTTCTTACTTTTTTCTTTCAACTATAGCACACTTCTCTTATCTATAGGGTTGTCTTTTTTTTTATTTTTATTGATTTTTCAACTTTTTTACTTTACATTTTTTTTTCAACATTATATTTGTTTTCTTTTTTTTCAACAATTTTTTTACCTTATATTATTTTTATTTATTTTTTCAATATTTTTTCTTAATATTTTTTTCACTGTCTTCATCTTTTTTTTTCTTAATGTTTGTTTGCTCAACCTTTTTTTCTATTGTCTTAATTTTTTTCTCAACATTTTTTTTGCTAAATATTTTTTTCTATTTTATAGTACTATACTTTTTTTCACACCATTTTTTTCTAATATCTTTATCCTTTTTTCTCAACTTTTTTTTTGCTCAACGCTTATTTTTATTTTTAAGATATTATCTTTATTTTATTTTCAACGTTTTATTATCTTTATTTTATTATCAACATTTTGTTCTTTTTTTTTTGCTTAATATTTTTTCTCTCAAGACCTTTTTTTCAAATAAATAATTATGAACTAAACATTTTTAATTGTTGTTAAAACCAAGCAATAAATATCTTCAACTGTTATAACAATAATACATAAACAATTTTCTTCTTTTATATTCCTCAAGAATAAGTATTTTTTTTTACTTTAATTTGTTTGTTAAAATGTCTAACAACTTCTTTTTAAAAAAAAATTATTTGATACTTATTAATCATCAATATGTAACAAATTTACAATTCTTATGATGTATTTGTAACATCAACAAAAAAACTGAAAAAATAAAAAATCAACAAACCGAAACAAAAAAATGAAATAAAAACAATAACTGAAACAACAAAACAACAAAAATCAACAACATTTTATGTTGTTGATTGTTGTTTATTTTTGTTGATTTTTTATTATTTTTTTATTATTTTTTCATTATTAATGACAAAATTAAGGCTATATATAAAATTTTTACTTTTAGTAGTATTAATGATAAAAATAATAATTTTTTATATATCTCATAATTTTTATTATTATTTTTTATTTTTAACAAAAATCAACAAAGAAAAATAATAAAAATAATTGAAAGCTAGAACTGAAATAACAAAAACATACAAAAGCAACAAAAATTGCAGTTGTTGATTTTGTTTATTTTTGTTAATTTTTGTTGTTGTTTGTTGTTTTTTTATCATTAATAATAAAATTAAGACCATAAATATAATTTTTACTTTAATTAGTATGAATAATAAAAATAATAATTTATTCGATATATTTCACAATTTTTTGTTATTTTAATTGAAAATATAATTATTGAATACTATGGGTATTTTTTCTTCCTGTCTGCCACGATCTTTGCACTTTTTACCCAGGTGAACTTTGTTTTTCTCCTTTTTCTTGCTTCCTTTTGCCTTTCATGCATTTTTCTTCTTCATAGAAAACATTATGGCACTGAGGGAACAGGTTAGTTATGACATGTTTGTATTGAAAATAGATGATGAACTACTAGGGAGGTACTGACGGCGGTTCTGTATTCCCACCGATTACACCCTCCACACCATAGATAGGAAGTTTAGGGCTCACACTCCCATGTTAGGGTTAAATAGATTAGTGGTATATTTTGACCAACTAGAGGGGGTTTAAAATTTCTACTAGATCCCTTTGTTAAGAGATTCATGAATAGGCATAACATAATGTCTGGTCAGCTCCATCCGAATAGCTATAGAATTCTGACTGACTTCATCCAACTAATGCATGAAGAGGGGAAAGAGCCCGACTTAGATGTTTTTCAATTTTTGTATAGTCTGGCTAGGAAAAAGGGAGAATTAATATTTTTCCTGTCGGCCATTCACAACCATACCCTTTTTGTAAAGCTTACAGACCTCCATAAGAAGTGGAGGCAAAAAATTTTCATCATTGAGCACCCGTCAGACTTTGTGGATGTCCGACAAATGTGGTCCGATGAATGCCACAGGGTCAAATAGCCTGTGAGACTTTCTGATCATGATGCGGAGATGGTTTTGCGACTGCATCTCGATGGTCTTGCCAAAGTACGATTGGCTGAGGATGTATCCAGGAGATACCTGTAGAGAGTTTATCTGAGTCGTGTTCATTCTGTTGGTACATTTGTGTTACTTAAAGGTATCCTTCTAACTTTCTTTATATTTTTACTTGTAGATGGTTGACTTTTTTGCTTTTACAGATAGGATTTTCCTAGTTAATGAGCCAACAGCTCTGGAGGAAGTACAAGTATACCCTTCTTCAGAAAGCTCTTGCGGCTCTTGAGGAGATGAATGTCGATCCCAAAGGCAAGGCGGTAGTTGAGCCAACCTAAGCTGGGAAGGTGGGTCAGAGAAAAAGGCGGCTAATCGAGCAAGATTCTGATGCAAAGGGGCTCGATAAAGAGATATACATTCAATGCCCGAGGTTGTCTAGGTGTCCGAATATGAGAGGGTGGATACTGAATAAGATGAAGCCTCTGAGCATCTCGAATAACCAAGTAAGAGATCAGTATACCGAGTCGCTGAGGCTGCTAGCAGATATACAACGTTGGTCTGAGGAGGGCCTAGAGGGGCTACTTAATTTGATAATTGGCCAGTCATTAGAAGTAAGTGAATGACTCCAGCCTTGCTACTAGCGAAGGAATAATATTTTTACTTAAAAAGCCAGTATAGTCTAAAGGAGACGGAGGTGGGGATGATAGCAATTGACTTTGAGAAGAAGTTGGATGGTGCAAAGGCAGCGCTAGAGCTCTGCCAGACAAAATATGTGGAGGCGAAGTTTAAGGCTAAAGCAAGCTAAAAGAAGATTACCAATATGTAGCATAGTCAAGGTCAGTTGATGAGGAGGATTAAAGAGCAAGATCTTTAAATTGCAGATCTAGAGAAGAGGTTGTCTAAGGTCGAGAGATCCGGAGAGAATGACAAAAGGTCCTACCAAAACATGGTAGGGGGATTTCTTAAGGCTTACAGGGCTGAGTGTAGGAGGATCCTACTTTCTCAGAACTTTGAGTTGGATCTGGACATACTGGACCAAATAACGCTGGCAGACCTTGCAAAGATTGTTGTTGAGGAGGATGCTCATCGAAGGGTAGGTACCTTTCGCACATGGAATAATTTAGAGTCTGCTGCCACTGCTGAACCTACTGTGCCTTCAGATGTCATTGATGTTGTTTCCCCCTCTATCTTCAGGCCCGGTGGTCCGGATATACAAGTTGTAGAATAGGAACCTTTCCCATCTCTTTTTTTTTATAATTGATCAGTTGTAAAAAATATTGTTGCTTTAATAAAGAGATGTTTTATTGAATCTTTCTGAGTACAATTACTGATAGTACTTTCTGAGGCAATCTAAGTTCCAAAGTCATGGAAGCTTTTTGCCTCCTCTGTCTCGTAGTTTGTATGCTCCCTCATTTGTATATTCTGAGATTTGATATGGGTCTTCCTAAATTGGACGTAACTTGCTAGTTCCTGAGTTGCATTTACTAATATTTGCCCTTCTGAGTACCCAGTCTCCTAATTTGAACTGTCTTGGGCGACACTGCTGGAGATGATATCATGCTACCTTTTGTCGATGTGCTTCTACCGTAGCTACTGCCCACTCTCACCTTTCCTTTAATAGGTCCAGACATATCCGTGCATCAATGTTGTTGATGTTATGATCGAGACTGCGACTAACCCTATAACTTGGGGAATCAATTTCCACTGGTATTACTGCGTCCATGCAATAAGTCAGCCTGAATGGTGTCTCCTCAATAGATGATCTAGGAGTGGTTCTATAGGCCCAAATTACATTGTTAAGCTCCTCGACCTAGTTTCCCTTTTTCTCATCAAGTCTCTTTTTTAACCCCTGCATGATAATTTTATTAGTGACTTCTATTTGTCCGTTTATTTACAGGTGGACTATTGAGGTGAAATAAAGCTTTATTCTGAGGTATGAACAAAAATCTATAAACTTTTCATTGTCAAACTATTTGCCGTTATCCATAATCAGAGTGTGAGGGATGTTAAATCTGTATATGACCTCTCTCTAGAAGAAATGTTGTGTCCGAGCTTCTGTGATGGTTGGGACTGCTTCCACCTCTACCCATTTAGTGAAATGGTTTATAGCCATAATCAGGAATTTTTTTTATAAAGTGAAGGTTAGGAAGGGGCCCAGGATGTCCATCCCCCATATTGCTAAGGGTCATGGGCTGCTGATTGGATGTAAGGAGTGGGAGGGCCTATGATTAAGTCGAGCGAATTGTTGGCACTTGCTGCATGCTTGAGTTAGCTTTTGAGCATCATTAGACATGGTAGGCCAATAATATCCTTGGAGTAGTGCTTTCCGAGTTAATGCGTAATGGGACTCATGCGCTCCATAAATTCCTTCATGGATCTCCCTGAGTATATAATTCCCTTCCTCTGGCGAGACGTACTTAGACCATAGGTGTGACAAGAATTTTCTGTAGAGCTCCTCTTGGTGGATAAAATAGTGGGCTGCTCTCATTTTTAGTTTTTTAGCTTTCAATTTGTCTTAAAGGAGAGTTCCGTGTTCCAATTATTGGACTATCAGACGCATCCATTCCGAGACTTCCCGTATCTCCAAAACTTCAAGATCTTTCATGCTGGGTTTTGTTAGTGCCTCGGTGAATTCCATGTCCTTAAATGCTTGACTGTCTTTAGCTGCTGATTTGGCCAGGAGGTCACCTTGAGAGTTCTCCTGTCTTGGTATCTAAAAGATCTCCCACCGGCCCTCTTCTTGCTCAATTTATTTTAAGATTTGCCTGACTTTGTCTACATACTTGGCAATGTCAGTGTCTTTGATTTGGAACATGTCGTTAACTTGGTTTACTACTACCAATTGGGAGTCCTAGTGGATTGTGAGGTGTTCGACTCTGACTTCGACAGCTAATTTTATGCATGTGATGAGTGTTTCATATTCTCAGCATTGTTAGTTGAATTATACTCTATTCGGACTGTATACCAAATGTGAATTTTATACAGTCCTTTGAGAATCACTCTGGCACCGAATCTTTGAGAGGAGGAAGCTCAATCAACATAGAGATTCCATTATGGTGCTTTTGTCATGGTGAGGTCTTCTAGAGCCATTTTTTATATGAAATCTGCTAATGCTTGGGCTTTCACTTATTGGCGGGGCTCATAATTAATGTCGAACTCGTCAAGTAACACCGACCATTGAACTAGTTTGCTCGAGGTCTTCGATCTTTATAAGATTTTTTATGAAGGAAATGGGATCAGACCACTATAGAATGTGCTTAGAAGTAATATCGAAGCTTTCAGGACGCATGAACCACAGCCATAGCCAGCTTATCTAACATGGGGTACTAGACTTCGGATCCTCAGAGCATTTTGCTGATGTAGTATACTAGGTTTTGTTGGCTTCCCTCTTTTTTTACTAGTACCGAAGCGATGCATTCTTGGCCTATAGAGAGATATAAATACAATATTTCATCTAGGATGGCCTACTGAGTAGGGGTGGTGAGGATAAGAACTTCTTGATGTCTTCAAAGGCTGCTTGGCAATCTACAGTCTAAATAAACTTTTTAGAATTTTTTAGAGCTCGGAATAATGGTAGAGAACATCTGGCTGAGCATAAGATGAAATGCCCCAATATCATGATTCTACCATTCAGTTTTTGTACTTCGTGGATATTTTTTGGGGCTTTCATGTTGAGTATGGCTTCCATTTTCTCTGGGTTGACCTTAATACCCCTGTGGGATATCATGAATCCTAGGAATTTTCCTATTTTGACTCTAAAGACACATTTTTTGAATTTAGCTTGATCCTAGACTTGCTCAGTAATTGGAGAACTTGATCCAGATTCGCTGGGTGTTGTTCTGCATGCTTGCTCTTGATGATGGTGTCATCTACATATACTTCCACGTTTTTACCAATTTGGTACTAGAGCACCTAGTTCATCATTCGTTGATATATTGCTCCAGCGTTCTTTAGCCCAAAGGGAATCACCTTGTAGCAATATAGTCCTTCATAGGTGATGAAGGATGTTTTCTCCTGATCTTTTTCCTTCATCGGTATCTGGTGATATCTTTGTGTCGTGTCCATGAAACTATATAATCTGTGGCTAGCAGTAGAGTCTACAAGCTGGTCGATAATGGGCAATGGGTAACTGTCTTTAGGACATGCCCAATTAAAGTCAGTATAGTCCACACCAATCCTATATTTTCCATTCACCTTTTTAATAAGTACCACGTTGGCTACCCATTCTGGATGAGTAAATTCCTTGATGAATCTGGCTTCCAATAATTTCTTTGTTTCCTCAACAATTATCCTTTGCCTCTTATAGGCAAAGGTTCTTTTTTTTTTTGGGCCACTGGTTTTACTTCCTATCTAATGTTTAAACTGTGACAAGTAATCTACAGATCTACACTAATGATCTCAAATGCTCAAAAAGCGAAGTCTTCCGCATGTCTGGTGAGGACCTCCCTTATTTCTTACTTGATGTCACAATCGAGTTCATTACCGATCTTCACCACTTTGCCATCCACAATTTGTAGGGCTTTCGTGTATTTGATTAGTTGCAAACCTACACCTTACTTCTCTATTTCCCATGCTTCTAGGGGAAAGGCTTCCACTTGAGGCTTCATGGCCATTTGGTAACACTATCTACCCATATGCTGATCTCCCCTGATGGTAAGAGTTCTGCTCTCAACTGGAATTTTCATAGTTAGGTGCCGGATAATGGTGACTACATCTACTTCATAGAGCGCCGGACATTCTATGATTCCATTGTATGCCAGTGGGAGATCCACCATGTTGAATACTGTTCAGATAACTTTGGTTTCTTCGTCATCTTGATTCCCAAATTCTAAGTTCAACTCCACAACTCCCATTGACTGTATAGTTCCTCCACAAAAGCTTGTGATAGGGTTTTAGATGGTCTTCAGATTAGTGATAGAGCCTCTCATTGCTTTGTATGCATTCTAGGATAATGCGTTAATAACACTTCTATTGTCCACCAATAACATCTTTATCAAGTAATTGTCTACGTATGCATTGATCACCAGGGCATCATAATAGGGATAGTGAACATGCGAACCATCTTTCGAGTTGGATATGATCTCGTTTTTTCTAAAAGCTGGCTTTTCTCCCCTACTCTGTTTCAATTTCTTCCCAGGGATTTCTCCGCCAATGATCATGTTAATAATACCAACTGGCTCCTTCTGAGCTTTCTTTATTTCTAACCTGTCATGCCCCTGAGCTTTCAAGTTTTCGCTCCTTGCTGTGTTCGTGAAGTTATTGAGTTTACAATTCTACACCAGTCTTTCTATAGCATGCTTCAGTTCTTTGTAAGCCTCAGTGTCGTGCCCATATTCTTGGTGATACTAGTAGTATTGTCCCTTGTCTTATGTGGATCTTTGGTTAGGGCTAATTCTCTTTGCGGGGGTGATTCTAACACCATTCTGCCTTATCTATATGAGAATTCTGGATCGAGAGGTGTTCAGGGGTGTGTATCTGTCAGCTTCCCTATCAAATCTCTCTGTCAAGTTTCTAAAATTTATTTTTGGGAAGCTTGCTCGTCTGGATCTTGGTCTTTTATCTTTGGCTAGTGGCTTCTCCTTCTCCCTTCGTATCCTTTTATCTTCATCCATTTTTATCATTTTGACTGCCATCGCCATTGCTTTCGCAAAGGTGCCTAGATCCTTTATCATTACCTTGTCTTTAAGCTTTTCGAGTCTAATGCCATTTTTTAAAATTTATATGGCAACCTCATTAATAAGATTTTTTATCTGCATAGTTGTTTTGTTGAATTAATCCAGATAACTTCGTAGAGATTCATCAACTTCTTGTTGGCATAGCCAAAGATCATTGATGTTTTTAGCTAGGGGAATGTCGGTGATGAACCTGGTACGAAACTGCTCCACTAGATCCTTAAAAAAAGTGACAAAATTCTTTGGGAGTCAATGAAACCACTTCTGGGCATTCTTTATGAGTGTGCTTAGGAAGACTCTGCACATGATTCCATTATTTACATTATGGAGCAACATCATTATTCTGAACGTCGATATATGGTTGATCGGATCTCCTGTCCCGTCATACTGATCAAGTGGTGGGATTCTGAATTTAGTAGAGATTTTTGAATTATTCTGAATAAGAATGGAGTTCTACTATCCATAATGCATTCATCCTCTTTTCTCAGTTTCGTACGGGCTCTGTGTATAACCTCTTCGACTTTCTAAGCTAACTTTGAGTCATCGAGAGCCAGAATTGTTCAACTGCATTCCCCTTTCGGTGCTTTACCTTTTCCTCTGCTTGTCTATGGTGCCTGTCGGAGGTTATCGATTTGGGCTGGTTCAGAATTCCCGCTTTGTATTAAAGCATTTAGCTATTGCTGCATTAAGGCCATTTGTGCTTAGATATTTTGTATCATAACTTCCTTGTTAGTCTGGTTGAGGTTAAGTGTTTGGTTTATAGTGTTCAAGTTTGGTGTGGCGATTGTTAATGTGTCTGTCAAAATTGGAAAAGGTATTGAACGAGAATGGTATTGTAAAGGAGCATAATGTGAACAGTCTGTGCTCAAAGCTGGGCATCTCTAAGTGTTGTCAGAAAGTGAATGTGTATGCCTGGATGAAGTTCCAGCATACTGAAAAGTGGCTGGAAGCACTATTATTAGGAGAGGGGTTGAGAGATCAATCGAAGGGATGGGCGCAGAAGGATTGATGTTAGTTTTAGGAGTTAAAGTTGGTGGTGAGCTGGAAGTCATGGTTTGGATGTCTTTAGCTTAATAGGTATATGAATGGCTTTTCCCAAGAGTTCCCACAGACGGCGCCACTTGATAACTTATTTTCGGAACTCTTGAGCTTGAGACCCTGCAATCAATGAACAGCAGACAAAGTGAGAGGTGAGGAGAGTCCCCACAAACACTCTGATGCCTAAGTCAAAGAACAGAAAGAGAGTTTATATAGAGAGCAAGGAACAATTAGAATATATAAGAGAATGAGATGATCTAGAATGAGAGGTATAAGGTCCTATTTATAGTGATGCTTGAACCTGAAAGGAGTAAGATTTCTTGTGGGATAAGAATACTAATCCTAGTAGGAGAGTATTCCCTCTTTGCTTAGGAATCTTCTTTGGGGTAGAGTTCTTTCCATGAACGGATTCTGCTACCTTCCTTGTATGGGTAACCCTATTCAGAAAATAAAAACCCTTTAATTAAACATGAATATATAAGCAATATCATAAATTGATCAAATTTATAATTGTTTTTGTTTTGAATCAAAATATAACTTTCACTACTGCGAATCAAATGATAAATCTCAAACAATAAAAGGAAGAGTGCTATCATACCAGTTCCTTAAGTTTGACACAAAATTCACATACAGTGCATCAATGATACTTTAACTTTGCCACATATTTCAATTTGGTATCAGAATTTTAATTTTTTTCTTTTCAGTTAGTGAAGTTATATTTTTATTGCAGATTAAAATATCTCAAACATATCCGATCAAACTTAACATATATGGTAGCTAGAATAAGTTTATTTTTAGTATGTTTACTATGTAAACATCCTAGTAAGTAACCTAATAATTTTGTGGGTTTTAAAAAACAAAATTACTAAAGAGAGTAAAATTGAAAATGAGAAAACAAAATTAATTTTTAGTACCTATAAGATTATTTAATTGCTTAATAGGATGTTTATGTGACGAATATATTAAGAATATGCTTATTTTAGCTATTATGTGTATTAAATTTGATAAAATATATTCAAAATACTTTAATTTGAAATAAAATTAAAATTTCAGTAACTGAAAAGAAAAAAATTAAAAATTTTGTATCAAAATAAAATGTTGCAAAGTTAAATATACCATTGATACAAGAAACCCTTAAACTGCCCCTAAAAGCAATAATACTTTATGAGAAATAGGAGAACCTAATAACAGGTTACATGCTACGATGTGGACAATTTTTTAATACTTTAATGGATTATTTTAGAAATTTTTTTAAAAAATTCAATTGGTTGGAAAATTATAAAAAAATTTAAAATATAAAAATTAAATTATAATTTAGGTGTAAATTTATGAATCTATACTATATACAAAAGTATAAATAAAGGGAAAACTTGTTTGGACAAAAAAGGACATATATATTTTATATAATGACATAAAGAGTCTTATTTTATTTTTGAAAATTTTAAAAATAATAAAAATGATTTGAGTTTGTATTTTAAAATTTAAAATTTTATAATTAGAAATCATATAGATTTAATCTAAAATAAAATAATTTATATTATATTTATCATCAAATTTAAATAAAATATATAAATTATAAAATTATCATTATAAGGTCCATATATAACTATTTGGAAAAATCATATTAAAATATTAATTATTTTTATATTTTTAAAATCTATATTAAATAATTAAAAATATTATAAAAGTGATAAAAAATAATAAATGCATATAACTTATAACTAATCTTTCGTATTAAAGTTTATCTTGGTATTTACATCTTTTTATTGGTCAAGTACTCTCCATTTAGCATATATATTTTTAAACCCATGCACCAACTAATTGGGAAAAAAAAAAACATAGAATATTGCTTGATGGGAAATCAAAAATAATAACATGGGTTATCAATTAGTGAAACTTAGGTGAATTTTTTGGACAAAAAATAAAATATTTATATTTATATTATCTATAAATTTGTACAATATATGAGGTAAATTTTTAATAAAAGTATTTAATTTTACAAATTCAGATAAAAGTAATTATACTATTTTAAAGATCTATTACATATGAAAAAAATTGGATTGAAAAATAAACTTTTATTTTAAGTTAAATATGTATTTTTAATTTCTATACAAATAATAAATGAAGTAGTTTAATTTATTTATACTGATAGTATACATTTATTTTATATTGAATTTGTTAATAATTAGTAAAGTAATTTAGTTTATAAACTGATTTTATATCTAAACATGTTAAATATACAAGTAACTAATAAAATGATTGAGTTAAAAAATTTTAAAAATTTGTAATGATTAAAACTTTATTTATGAATTGCTTATCTTTTTATTAATATTATTTAGTTATAAAATATAAAAATTAGTTAATAGTATTACCTAGTTTAATTTTAAATGAAACATAATAATAGTAAACTAAATTTTTGTATTTTTTGCATTTATTTTTTTTATTTTTCTATTACTAAATATTGTTTCTATTTTGTAGTAGGCTAAAAAATTTAAATATATGTATGTGTAATCTATCTTTATATATGTCATTGGAAACTTAAAATTTAAAATTTTTTTATAAATAATTATAAAATTCACTCTAAATATTAAAATTGAAAACTTTTCATGTATATTCAATTTCTATTTTCCATTATAAATGAAATATTATAGCTCACAAATAATTAAGAAAAAAAAGTTGGTTCTTTCATATTTCATATTTATTTTATTGTTTTTATTTTAATTTGTTTATATTGTCATTAATAATGAATATGTATTCGTATTGTATAATAATAGAATAAAAAAATTTCAAAATAAATATTTTATTTTTTCACAATTATTTATATTTATTTTTCTTATTTATTTAATCATTTTATATTTATTATTTTTTAATAATTACTTATTAACCTATTTATATTATAAATATATATTTTTTAATAATAATATAAATTACGTACAATCCACATAAGAAAAAGATTATTATAGCCTAGAATTATAAAATATTTGGGAGGTAACTGGGCAAAGCAACAATTTACGAATGTTTACTTGCTTAGAAACAAAGACAACAATAATGGCCTTATTATCAACTTTTTTTAAAAAAAAAAAAAACCACAAAATTGCCACATTGGTGCCCAAAGTGAAAGAAATGACGCGGCTGAATTCGTTGTCACGTCTCATGTTCCAAGATGCAATATGCCCATCACGATAACGACAATTTTTATTGTTGTTAAAAAAAAAAAGGACAATTTTTATTGTGGTTCGAAAAAAATAAGGACAATTTTTATCATTTTATAACAATTTATTTTTTTTAATAAATGAGAATCTAATTTTATAAAAATATTCATAACTATTGATATCTCATATCAGTATTCTATTTTAATAAGGATTATAAATCCTAAAAAAAAAAAATACTTCAATAAGAAAAAAGTTTGATAAAAAAATTTGTTATCTTTTAAATAAGATAATCTTACAAGTATAAAAAATCATATTTCTAACAAGTTTATATCTACTTTTTCCTTATAAATACATCTTATATCATGTCATGTCATTTATTCATTCATCTCCTCATTCTCATAATTCAACATCATCACATTATTTTACATTAAGATATCACTCCATACAAGCAATCATCCAACATTATACATCTTTATTATCTATTTTATTCTACTTATTCGTTTTATTATATTTTTCCTCAAATGAATACTGACTGAAGTTTAAGAGTGTTTATGGGAGAAAACCCGTTCTTTTACCCATTCTCCTCGTTAATACAAGTTTCATAAGTAAGATACGATTCAGAGTTATCAAGTGGTGACGTCTATGAGAAATCTAACTTTTCTTGTTTGTTTCAAAATAAGAGAATCAAGAGCTAGGCATAATCAAATTCAATTCCAAATTATCATTATTTGCTGGAACCTTGCTAGAAATTCAACCTTGTTATAACAAATAGCTTTAGAAATTATAGAATTTGCTCACTATAGTCACTACCCTTTTAAACAAAGATCACCTGATTAGCATCACATAAGTACCAAATTCTTGACAAAATATGATTAAAGAAATTCTGGAAGCATGACTTGTCTCTACGTCAACCAGTAATGGACACATTGATAAAATTCAGTTGACGAGATTTTATAGTCCATATATGACAAGGAAATTTTAGGAGACAAAGAAGCTACTAGATCTCTGTTACCACGAGATATGATTTCTTTATGCAAAAGTATCATCATGCAAAAACATTTAAATTATATTTGATAAAAGTTGATCTTCATGGCATTACCGGGGACAGTCAAGTATGTCGATATGAGATAGCATTAACATAAAGCTGTCAAGCTTTTATTCATTGTTTATGGTTAGCTTTCAAAACCAAAAAGTGAGAGACTTTATTTTATTATACCTTTGATAGCTTAGAAGAGGTAGAGTATGAGGAGTTGTTGAATTTAACATAAAGACACCAAGCTTACGAAAGATATAAAACTGTATAAAGGTTGGATAAAGTCATGATTATCTTGCACAAGGAATGACTCTTTATAGTATAATGAGATAGATAGCAAATAAAATAAAGCTCTTAATGTTGATGATGGTAATGAGAAGGACGAGTGCTTCAATTGTAAATAACAATAATAATTTAGGAAAAGAGAAGGATAAACACATTCAATTTTAGAACATGTTCATGGCAACTTATGCTAAAAGAAGACTAAAAAAATGGTAGCAACGTTAAAAGAAAATAAAGTCGAGACTCCATGTTAGCGTTTATTCATTCATCCAACATCAACTTCACTAACTGAGCTCTGAAGAGTCATAACATTGAAGCCGATTGACACTCGGACATCTAAGTATCCTAGTTTTTGTTCGAAGCCTTAGATTTCCAAATAATGACTCTTGTCAAGCATTGAACACTGAATATCCGAGCATCAAGCTTTAAAGCATCGAAGCATGTAGATAGTTGAATATCAGGGACTAATTCTCAATTATTATATTCCAGAAACCTGTATCTAAATTGTTTTAAGTTCATTTTAGACAAACACTGGTTATTTAAACATCAAATTCATGAACAATCAGACTTCGGACAATAAGAAACGAATCTTATGATAGTTAAGTGCTAGAGTTAGTCTTTAGAAAGATAATCGAGCAAATATGGGATTGATCAATTCTATACCACATTGATAGATAAGTTTTTCTTCATAATTATTCCATATTATAAAGGCATGATTACACATTTACATATAAAATAATCCAAGAATGCATGATTATTATACATAGAAATTAACACATATGTGCCAATCATATTGGTATTAAGAACTAACATTTAATTTTTATGAAGTTGGAAGATTCAGGTTTATAAAAGTCTGACATCAACCAGTTGAGTTCTTCTTATTCTTTCCTAAGATTGCTACATGAAAAATTGATAAGATTTAACAAGCAACATGCATAAACAAAGAGAAAAGTTCTAGTGCATAAGTAGAAGCCAAATTAATCAGTAACAATTAAGGATAACACCTTCAAACGAACATAAATATTCGTAGATTCAAAAGGCGGGACAAGAATATACCAACAAATACATTTTCTCTTCTTAGTTACTTTAGTATTATTTATTTTCATAAAGTCTCTTCTTAATTACTTCACAATTATTTATTAAGTAAAAGCATATTTTCAGTCCCATTTCGCTTAGCATAATTGATTATGACTTTGAACAAAGAAAAGTTTGCAAAGAACAAGTAAAAACCTGGAATTGACAAAAGATAATGAGGCAATTACAATGAAATTTAAGATTTCTCAGGTGAGCTTAGTGCCAGCAGGAGACTCAGAAAGATTTGGGCTTTACAAGTTAGTAAATAATAGAAAGCAAATATAAATATTAAAAGAAAAAAAAGTGGTATATGCAATAATGGAACGAAAGGGAAGTTCAATTTACTAGAGAATCAAAATAGTGGGCTTAACCTTGTACACCCACCAACAAGAAGCTCAGTAGTTCCTTCTTCAACATAAAAAAATATACAAGAGTCAATAAGTCTGGCAATGGTTTGGAAAAGTTTCTTAATGATGTCTGAGTTTAGAGGAATGCTTGTTGAACCTTGGAATAAAATCGTTGAAGCCACTATATCTGTGGACTTCAATCTTTAACCTCAGGCATACTATAAGAAGATACAACAGTTAAAGAAACATGGAAGTTAGTGGAAATAAAAATAAAGATTATCGAGCATCAACTTCATGACCATTCCGAGCACCAACTTCACTAAGCACTAAGCTCCGAGCATCTAAGCTTTTTATAGTCATATTAGAATTATGAGAGAAGAATCTCCGTAAAGTAGTGAATATAAACCAAGCTTATTAAATCAACTATTGAGATAAAACTTTAATCCAAGTTTATGAATGAATGAGGAATCATGACAATACCAAACATAATTAAGTCTAGTATGGATTTGAATAATGAGTACCAAATGGCAGAGAAGATGCAGCTTGCCACCATAATGAGGAGGTAGATTAGAAAAAAGAAAGAAAAGAGGGATGAGAAAAGCAAAGCTAAGACTTTATGCATTTGTCCACTCAACAACCGAACACTAAGCATCCGCTTCATGAGCAACCAAAATGAGAATTGAGCATCCAAGCCTTGGATATCTGAGCATTAACTCCATAATTATTTATCAATCTTAAAAAGCAAGCAACCACTAAACCTCGAAACTGAGCATCGTAGCCTTGGACATCAAAGCGTTAACTCCATACGAGCATTTTCCAAGCCTGAGGTGATCTAGTATCATATGCACTCCACTTGCAAATTTATGAAGTCAAAGGTGCTAAGAAGTCAAAGTCCTATACTTTTGTAGGCCCATAACTTAAATGTGTTGATTGATAAAAAGCATAATTTAGATGGATCTTTTACTTCTCGGATTTGCATTTCAGGACCATATGGATTTTATTAACAAAGACTATGATCATGACACTCAGACATAGCATGTTAAGCAATCACTGATCAAAGAAAAGAACATAAATATTCATTCACTCATGGGTGAAACAAGAGCACATCAAGAGATAAGCTTTTTCTTCTTTTTTAATTTTTTATTATTTATTTTCACATCTTATTTATTCTTATGAGAATCGTTAGGGCTTGTCAATAAGCACGTTTACATATCTACACATAGATGCTCGTTTATGAATACATGATTTTTATTTATGTAAAACATACATCAACCACATTGATATATATTACACGAAGACCGACCATCAATTGAGATCAAACGATCCTAAAATTATTGTTCCTTTGTCTATAATTACAAATGAGGAAAATGTATCTACTAAATAAGCTACTTTAAGCACCAATCAGTCTAAGCAATTAAGACATTCTGATCATCTCATATGACATCAACATGCAAAAATTGTCAAATGACATTAGACATACTGTCAAACAAGATTAATATAAACAAGCACTCATTTGTGCCTAGACAATAAATAGTGGCTCTCGCTCAAAGCTTGGTCAAACAATATTCAGGCAAATCCTACTCTACAACAAATCCTTATTCATGAAAATTTTAAAAAATATTTAACAAAGAAAATTCAAGGATGACTACATCTACTACATAGTCGAACAGATCAAAATGCAATTCCAAGACATCCTGGCCAACATCATACACTACCTTCTATTTAAGAAAAAGGACAATCTTAGCCTTTCACCTAAACTACAATGCTCATCTTATGACTTGGATTAAGCAAGCCCAAATTTTGGTCCTTTAAAACCCACTTTCTATCATTTTAAAAACCCTCACTAAATTACTATTCCATATTATGAAGCTCAGATTGAAAGGGCTTAGACTCACTACAAGGATCACAACATCCTTCATTTTACAAAAATACTACAAATAATAAATGCTCAAAAAATCAAACATCAACAACAAAAATGTTCAGACTCAACATTAATCATTATTTTGACTAGGCAACTGCCATCAATAGTTATTAACTTCATAAACCGAGCAACATCTTTATTACCTTCAGTTCACTTCAAAAGTACTGAGGTTCGGCACTGAAAATCTACAGCACTTAGGCCGTGGTTCTAATGCACTGAGAATCTAAGTCTAGTGATTGAAGCTAGCACCCTCAGGTTGCTTTGATAGAATTAAGGTTCAACACTTTGGCTGCACTTCTAATACACCGAGAATCTATGGCACTCGAACCGCACTTTTAATGCACCAAGAATCTATGGCACTTGGGCCATGCTTCTAATGCACCAAGCATTAAAACTCTAGCGATGGTTGGTCCCATCAAGTCATTTCTATAATATTAATGGGTTGATCCCTCGAGTCATATCTATAACACCGAGCATTTTTTATTGTAAGTTCTACACATCTAAGTCCAGTTGGCACTTCATGAGTATGATATTATGATACAGTGATTCTAAGACTTAGTATACTGAGCATCTCAATGTTTAATGATTAAGGTTGACAACCTTAGGTCATCCTTTAACAACACATGAGATTTCAAGTAAAGGTTTTTATCTCAACACATCAATCATCTTTGTGTGATTATTGAAAATCCTGAAATCTTAGACATATATATTTAAACAGATTTTCAGGGGGGGGACTCTTGATACCCTATATCAATATCCTATTCTAATAAGGGTTATAATCCCTAAAGAGGAAGAATGCTTGAATAAGAAGAAACCTTGATAAGGAAGTTTATTCTCTCCTAAACAAGACAATCCTACAAGTACAAGAAATTATATTCGTAAGAGGTTTATGTATACCTTTTCCCTATATATATATTTCATGACATCTCATATCATTCATTTACTCATTTCCTTATTCTCATCATTCAACATCATCACATCATTTTACATTAAGACATCACTCCATACAAGTAATCATCCAACATTATACATCCTTATTCTCTATCCTATTCTACTTATTTACTTTATTATATTTTTCCTCATACGAATACTGAGTTAAGCTTCAGAGTATTTATGGGAAAAACCCTGACTCTTTACCCGTTCTCCTCGTTAATGCAGGTTTCATAAGTAAAAATATGATTCAAAGTTATCAACCATGAAAATTTAAAAAAAAAGTAAGATGTTAATTTTTTAATTTTAAAAAGATTAATTATAAAAATATATAAATTTTATTAGAATTATCTATGTTGGTTCATATGTATGCCACATCAAAACTTATAGTTGTGCACGGGTCAAAGCAATTTGGAGAACGCAAATTCTCTGGACCCGACCTGAAGGTCAGAGAATTTAAAAATAAATTCTCCAAACCTGATCTAAAAATTTGGAACAATTCGAAGCGGAGATTTAAATTTTTCAGACCAATTCGGGGCTGAAATTCAGAGCAAACAAATATTTTAAAATGTAAACGAATATTTTAAAATGGTTATATATATATATATATATATATATATATATATATATATATATATATATATATATATATATTAAAATTTCTTTTTGGTTTTATTTTAATATTTATATTTTAGAGAAATTCTATTGTTACTATGTTTTTGAAGTATTTTTATTTTACCTTACTTTTATTACCATATGATAAAATTACTTTTTATCATCTAATGATCATTATTGATAAAGTTAGTTTTACTTTATTGAAAATAAAGTAATCATAAAATGTGTATATATATTTTAATATTCATATAATTTGAACATATATGATAATATAATTATAAATTTCACTATAAAATTTTATTTTATGATTTATACGTATGTTGAAAATTAACTATAAAAATATTTAGTTGATGAGTGTATTTATTTTATTTTAAATAATTAATTAATTAGTGTTTAAAATGTCAAATATTATACATTAAGTTTTAATAATATATTATCTAAAATAAATTATTTGAATATAATTAATTATTAAAATGGTACTAAATTTTACTTGTAATGCATAGTAGAATTAATTATCGACTTTATATATATATTTATTCCGATTTTGGTGCAGTTCGGGATGGTTCGAAGAACTTATGTTCTCCAGACTCGCTGTAATAAATATTTTCGAAATAGTTCTATTTGAAAAAATTCAAATGATCAATGAATATTTTTAAGTTCTAAAAATTTTCGGTTTAATTTTTCGGGATGGTTTGAGTTTTTTAGTACCTGTGCATAGTCCTTATTCAAAACATATGATTTTAATTATTTTATAGTTTCAATAATTTAATACTGACTTGTTAATTTTAACAAATTAATATATCTTTACAATTTTTTAAATATATTTTTATAATTAATACATTTAAAATAAATATTTAAATGCTGACTATATGTGTATGTGTGTGTGTAAAGTCCTGAGTCCTGAAGTTATTAAAACAAAAATTTGATAAATATCCACTTTCATATTTGAGTATTTACTTAAAAAGTTAATATATCAAACTAATAAAAATCCTAATTTTTTTTATTAAAAATAAAATATTTTTAATAGTTATTTAGTATTATTTTTAACTAAAACACTATTATATATATTTCAATACTACTCAAATTCTAAAATTATTTATATTTTACGTATTTTTTACCTTCAATCACTTAGAATATTTTTTTAAAATCATTAAAAAAATTACAGTAATTACTTAATTTTATTTTTTTTTAACTAAAACACTATTATATATATTTCAATACTAATATAATAATTCTAAACATAAATCTTATTAATCTAATAATTCTAAAAACAAATCTTATTATAACTAAAAATTCATGGTAACAAAAATTAAAGAAAATAAAATTAATATGATTTATTTTATTTTAATTTATTTAGTTGTTATTCGAATCAAATTATTTATATAATCATTTTATTTCACAGTCTACATATTGCATGAAATCACGACTAGTTTTAGTTAAATAAATAATCTATAAATAGTAATATAAAAAATATGAAAAGTTATAAAATATAAAAAAAATTTAATGCCCATTAATATTTTATGAAATGAAAATAAAATAAAATACAAATATTAGAAAAAATAGTTAGGAGCAAAATTATCGCATGGCAAAAATTTTCTTAAATGCAATTTTCCTTCACAATCTTGCTTTTTTGCAAATTAAATTTTTATTTATTCTTAACTGATACGTTCAAAGTTTAAATAATTATAACTGCACATTTCAGATTTGTTATCAACATGAATTTCATTATAACCAATCACAGGAAAAATTCACAATTGACCATACTGACTATATATAAAATGTCTTTTATAACTACGGGTAATCTATACCATCAAACCTATCTCTTACATTGCTTAATTCATAATTCAATTTTTTTTATGAAAAATTAAAGTGATCTAACATTAGTTATAGCTAATTTAATAATTTCATGACTATTTTGTATAGGCTAAAAAATAAAATGAAAATGATCAGTTTAAATTTAGTTCATATATATAGAGGTATAAAAATTACAAAAATTCAATAACATAAAATTATAACTTAAAATAAAGTTTATATGCATCAACAAAAATATTAATAGTAAACTAATATAAAACAAATAAAAAAAAGAGAGTTAGCTATGTCATAAGAGTAACAAAATAAAATAAATAAATAAATAAACCTATACAAGAATTTACCATTTCCATAATTTTTTTTTTTAAGGTTAAGAGAGTAAAGTAAGAATAACCATACTTCAAAGTCACATCATTTTGTAAGAATGAACAATGTGAGTATTTATAAAAATAAGAAAGAATACAAAATGTCAGTATTTGTAAAGATAATAAACATAATACAAAAGGTCAAAAAATAAAAAATATAACTTAAAAGAAGAATAAAAGTTAAAATTAAAATATAAAGGATCACATACAATATAAAAACATTAAAAAATTTTAACATGCCATATATTATTTTAAATTAGAATAATTCAAAATTCAAATAGATAGAAATATGAATTTTTAAAATTTTTTATAAAGAAAAAAATTATAACTTCTACCTTTTCATAATTTTCAATTAAATTTTAAAAAAATAAATAAAAAAAACTATAGCTTATATAGTGAAAATTATCTTATGTAAAATAATTATACATAGAAATTAAAATTTTATAATTTTTAATTTTTCATAAAATCTAATTTAATTTTATAACTAAAATCTTTTTGGATAATATAATAAAAACATTATACAAATAATGGGTAAACATAAAAAATAGTTAATTATAAAAATTTAGAATTTTTACAATTAATATAAATATAATTAGAAATAGAAGAAGATAAAAATATAAAAAAATAATGCTAATTAATATGTTAAAAAATGAAAAATGAAAATAGAAATAAATTATAAAAATTAAATAAATACACTTAGAAATATGAGAAGTCAAAAAACTATAAAACATTAATGCTCATTAATACATTGTAAAGTACAAAAAAATAAAAACAAAGATAAAAATAAAACTATAAAACATTTATGCACCAATTTTTCACAAATAAGTAATATCTCATCATTGAATTTAAAGTCTAGAGTTACCTTATCACTTGAAGGTTTCTCCAAAGCCATGAAGCAAAGATTTACAATTTCTCCATCAGTTTCATCATCACTAGACTCACCCGAATCATCCCAAGTTGCTTTAAGTGCATGCTTCTTTTCCTTCTTATGCTTCCTATCTTTCTTGAAGGATTTCTTCAACTTTCGGCATTCAGATTTAATATGATTCAATTTGTTGCATTCATAGCAAATCATTTGATCCTTCTTCCTTGAGTTTTGATTCTTGAAACATGTTCTCTTCCTCATGATGATATCTTTTACCTTTTTTAAAATTATAGCATACTCATCTTCATTTTCACTTGAGTCACCATCACTAGTGTCTCTACTTGCCTTTTTCTTTTACCACTTGATTCATTTTGATTTTATAGGTGAGAAGCTTTCCGAGTAGTTCATCTGTAGGTAGAATATAAAGATAATTTGCTTCTTCAATTGAGGCCATCTTAGCTTCCCAAACCATTTAAGGAAAACTTATAAGAATTTTTTTGTTGACATCCTTATTTAAAAATTTCTTTTCAAGAATCCTCATAGAATTGATGAGAGTGATAAGCCTACTATACATATCACTAATTTTCTTATAAGGATTTATCTTAAACAATTCATACTCTCTTCTAACCATTTGTAATTTCTTATTCTTGACTTGACTAGTGCATTCATGTTTGGTTTTTAAACATTCCCAAATTTCTTTGGCGGATCTTAAATGCTTTATTCCTTTGTATTCTTCCCTACTCAAGCTACAATAAAGAATGGTGATTGCTTTTCTATTTATCAAGTTGGCTTTGGATTGCTCATCACTCCATTCATTTATAGGAATGATCACGCATTGCCTTCATTGTCTTTCTTTATTAGAGGAAGCTAATCTTCTTAAATAATATCCCACAAATTGACTCCTTCACTGTCCAAGAACATCTCCATTTTATTTCCTCTAATATGTAAATTGGTACCATAAAAAAATAGAGGTCTTATGTAGCTAGGACCATGAACATCGAGGGTGGCAATAACTTGACTTATGGAGGCCATGATCTTTTCTCTAATATGGTTAAATCTTCAAGAATGGAGACTAAAACTATGATACTAAATGTAATTCCACAAGTGCCAAAACGGGGGGTGAATTGGCTTTTTGAGCTAGGTGGGGAATTTTTAAATTTTAATAAAGAGCAAGCTAAAATAGAATTAAAGCACAATAAAATAAGTAAGGTGAACTAGAAAATATAAGGAATTTATATAGGTTTAGCCCTCCAAGCCTATGTCATCTCCTCAACCATAAGATGAGAGTTTTAATCCACTACTAATATACTTTAAGGTGTAGATCAAACCCTTACAAGCTTAACTAAAGCTACCCAAGTGTTTTCTAAGGCACACACTTAAACCGAAGTATTTTCATAAGGCTTACACTCAAACCCAAGTATTTTCTTAAGGCTCACACTTTAACCCAAGTGATTTCTTAAGGCTCACACTCTAACCCAAGTGTTTTCAATGGTTCACGCTCAAACCCACTTGCTAAGAACAATCCTTTTAGCTTACAAGTGAATGAAACCCTAACCCAACTCACTCAATCTCACTATTAAGCTTTTGAATAATAGTTTTAAACACTTACCAATTCACACTCAAGAATGCTCTTAAGATAAATAAAAATTACAAGAATTAAAGATGAAGATTTGGATAGTTGAAGGATTAATTGAAAATTAAATGCTAAAACATTTCTCTAAATGTGTTTGCTTAATTTCCTTCATATCTTCCAACTTTGTTCTTAATTGTATTTAATCCCTTTAAAAGAAAAAGAGTTGTTAGAGATGCATTTAATGTAAATAGAACCATTCAACCACCAAAGAAAGAGCATGTCTGCATATTGTCATGATCATGACAAAATCCTCATGATCATAATTATCAAGGTGCTAAGAAGAAATTTGAATTTTCATGTTTTCATAATCATAACTATGGTGGTGACACTGGTCATAACAACTCTCTGGAGCTTTTTGGAGTTAGTCATCATGATCATGATAAAATTATCATTATCATAATTTTGGCTCATAATAATAACAATTGTGGTGATGCTGGTTGTAATAAGGTTTTGGAAGATTTAAAAATTTACAATATAAATCTTTGTGATTTTGCTTGAAATTTTTTTTGATGATTGAGATTTGCTTATGACCATATATAATGACGATTTTTATTGAATTTGATCAAATTTGACTTCAGATCTCGATAAAAATTTGATATTCCATTTTACCACTTTTTCATGTTCATGATGAGTCCCTCATCACTTATGATAGGGCTGCAAACTTAATAAAGTCAAAGTGCTAACTTTTCAAAGCTTGACTTGTGTAGTTATAATCACAATGCTTTTGTCATTGCTTATGCCACATTTGATTATTGCAAATTTAATTTACCTAAATATAAACACTTAAGCACATAAATTAAATGTAATTTTACTTAATTACTTATAACCATAAAAAATGGCTATTTTAAATCTCAAGGTTCAACATTATAAATAAGGGAGCCAACTATATTAAATTGTGGAACTTGAGACATATACTCAATTTCATCCTCTAACTATGGATATGATGCTAATGGAGTACTCATAAGCTTACAACTATGCATATTAGACCTTGTGCAACACCTTATTGATATACCTCTTCTAATTAAAATACAACTTGCCATCATTTCTAACTTGCTATCATTTTTATCTCTCATAATCTTTACATTAAGGATCTTCTTTATTATATCCAAATCATTCATCTTAAATTTTAGCACTTAATTAAGCTTTAACTTTTCTAACCTCTTTTTTATCTCTAGCTAAAATTAATATGTCATTAATATAAAGAATAGGATACACAAAGGACCTATCACATTTCCTCTTGAAATAAATATAACTATCAATGCTACATCAGATAGACTTATGAAAAGTCATAAAGGAATCAAACCTCTTATACCACTACCTTAGAGATTGCTTCAAATCATAAAGAGATTTCTTCAATAGACACATATAATCTTCTTTATTTAAAGCCACAAGACCCTATAACTACTACATATATATATCCCTCTTAAGCTTTATATGTAGAAACATCATCTTTACATTCAATTTTTTAAATTCTAGATCATGCATGGCCACAATACCAAGAAAAACTCAGATTGAGCTATACTTTATAGTAGGATAGTACACATTAGTGAAATCACTATCTGAAATTTGACTATAACCCTTTGCCCTTAGTATAGCCTTATACCTTACTTCTTTAACATATAGTGTGCCTTTTTTCTTCTTAAACATCCATTTACATCAAATAACTTACTTTACCAAATTCCATATGCCATCATTATGAAAAGACTTGTAGGGAAATCATGTATTTATCTAAATCCATGCAATTGAATGGTTTAAAATAGGTAGACGGTTATTTGCTAACTTTAATATCTTAGACCACATTTAATGCATATAATAGCATATCAGCTTCAACATATAGTTATGATGGTCTAATGTTCCTCTTAGGTCTATCCCTTATAATAAAGTACTGAGGTATGGTAGCTTCAACTTTAGTCACCTCTGCATTCTCATCTGATATAGCATTTGATGTAGATTCCATCCTGACTTGAAACTCTACCTTTATATCTGACAGTTTTTGCTGTATAGACTTATTATAAACACCTTTAGGAGAATGGTTATGTAACATAAAAGTTTCATTAAAGATTACATTAGGACTTACAATAACCTTAGTTTAAGACACTGTAGCGTATGCCCTTTTATACTAGATATATAACTAAGAAAGACACTTTTTAAACCTACACCAACTTTTCATTATTAATATGAGCATAGGCAAGATAACAAAAAATTCTCAACTTTATATAATTAGTAGGAGTACCAAATCATAATTTTTCTTGAGGTTTTTTTATTAATTGTGGTTAAGATAAAATGATTAACTAAATTTTATGTATGACTCATATATAATGGTAAGTGGACAGATATTGGAGTGTAGCTGAGAGACAACATTTATTTTTTGAGGGTTTTCTTAATTTAATTATGGGGTTATGATTAGATGGGTTGGGTATAAAGGTAATTTAGTAGTTTATACCATACCTATCTTGCTATATATACAATATGTATTTATAACCCTAGGTGAAAATTTTCTGAATAATAAGAAAAACTCTAATTATTCTCTCCCGAGGACATAAGCACATTGTCGAACCTCGTTAAATCTTTGTGTCTATTTATTTTATTTTTATTTTTTCTTCATTTTCTCACTTTATTATTATATTATTACTATGTTATTTCGCAACAACTGGTATCAAAGCAGTTGCGATGGCTCTAAATTATGGAGCACAATTTAAAGTGGGGAAGTTAAATAGAATTAGTAATTTCAGATTATGGCAAATATGTGTAAAGGATTTATTAGTGCAGCAGGGTATTTTGAAGGCACTACATGCAAAGAAACCAGAGGGCATCGATGACCTTGATTGGGAGGAGTTACAACATCGGGCAATAAGAGCCATATGGCTATGTTTGGCAGATGAAATCATATACCAGGTTATGGACATTAAATCTCCAAAAGATGTATGGTAGAAACTTGAGAGTCAGTATATGTCCCAAATCGCTCACGAACAAACTGTATATGAAGTAAAGGTTATATGGGTTGAAGATGTAAAAGGGTTCAAATTTGGCACATTATATCAATATCTTTAATCAAATAATCATATATTTGGTTAGGGTTGATGTGAAGATTGTTAGCATAGGTGGTATGCCTTAGAGGCCAATCATATATTTTGACATTGTAAATTATCCCAGGTGGCAATAAAATATTCATTTAAATAAAGTATTTGTTTAATTGAGTATTTATCCATTAGCATAATGTTAAATAAATTTATTATTAAGAGTTGATAATATGAGTGACAAATTTATTTTGTATATATGTTATAAAAATGTTCATAGTCGATAAATTAATATTTAGGTTATATTAATTTGACTATCACCTTTGTCTATTTTCTTGGATTAGTATATGATACTAATAATGGGAGGTAGTGAGTCTTATACTACTAGATGTAAGATATCAAAATAGATATGTGGATGCTCATGTGATGGGTGGATCAAACATGACATTAGATTGTGATTCTGTGGATATTTGCTTATAGTCAACAATCACAATATAGGTAATAATGGTGCATGTAGTCCTTTAACTTGAGCTAACATGGTCTTCTATATTTAAGCGGTTAGGGTTTGTTACCACTTATATTCTTATGTTAATCATGCATGGGTATATGACATGTGGTCGCTCTCGTCTGTTAAATGTAGAGATGAGTGTTCGACCAAGATGAGATTCATTACCTAGAGTGAACTGGGATAAGATCATATGCTATCTAAGTTTATTCTTGACAAATAAATTCTTGGCTAGGAAAAACATAACAATCTCAAAGATTTTCAGTGCTAGAAAGGTATTTCTAGTATTTGTTATGTTTTATCAAGAATAAAACTTAAGTTGAGGTTATATGACAAAGCTATTAGAGTTTAACTGAATCATGAATCTAGGCTATATCAGGATCTTCTAAAGAAGGGATTTTAGTATATAATAATTATGACCAAAGGGTTTGTATGAATCAATACATGCATTCATTTCTAATTAGGTAGTTATGATATCGATGTTAGGGGTCACTCACAACTTATGAGAACTAAAGGTGTATAATTAGGATTTTCACATTTAGACTTGAAAGAGTTTCAAATAATATCAAGTGTTGATGTTATCTTCTCATTGCCAATTAGATATGAACCTAGTAAGTCACACCTAAAAGAGCTTTACCAAATCACCATTAACATTAATCTAATTATTAATTAAAGAGTTTAATCAATTAATTAAGATTAATAGAATTGGATTTATGCTTTAAGCAATGATTCTAACATATCATAAAATCTTATTCAATTAAGGGTTTAATTATTAGTTAATATTTAATTAATATGAGATATTAATTGAAGTATTAAATTAATAATAAATGTTGTTATTGGACTTGGATTAATGGCCTAGGCCCAAAAGAGTTTTGGACCAAAGATTAGTCTAAGATGTAGAGAAAGTCTATGAACCTTATCTAGGCCCATTTGGTTTTATGGATTCAGTTTGGGTTAACTGTTGGCCCAATGACTAAGCCTAAGTCCATAAGATGAGATAAGCCCAAGTGTTGGCCCAATTATAAAGCCCAAATCCATGTGAACATGACATGGTCAAATTTGTCATGTTAGGCATGCATTATCCTATATGTGTATATTGTTGACTATGGGTATGAGAAGGTGTATATCACATTAGTGTGTGTAGATAATGTATGTAGACATATTTATGAGATGTATTCAATTCTCTACACATCTTTTGATATACTTATATCTTATATAAGTTGTATACTTATGAGTTGTATACATGTGATGTAAGAGATGATGTCATTAGGGATTTGTTTTCTCTACATATATATATCTTAAGAAAGTGTTTCTAAACAGAGGTTAGAGATTTTGTAGAGACAAACCACAAAAGGAGGAACAACATATACTAAAAATAAGCCTTAAGTATTCTTGTAAGAAATTAAATTGGTGCAAGTTTATGAGGGTCTATTAAGAGGGCATCTTGCATTTAACCAAATCCAAGTAAGAATGTGATTGGTGGAGCTTTGGTGTTTCAAGTTAAAGGCCTAACACTTAGGAGGCTAAGCATTTGATTTGAGATTTGAACCAAAAAATCCAAATCTTATAGAATACTTGTGGTCTACATCAAACTTAGGAGTATGTAAGTATTTCTAAACTTAGAATTCCTAAGTTCATGTTTGTATATATTGATTATTATTTAACCATGTGTAAAATGCAAATTGGATCTATGGGAGTGGAAATCTTTATGTTATGAAGTGTTATGTAAGTGGAAATTTTAAAATTTCACCCTATATAAGGCTTGTGCTCACCACACATCAAAATTTCATAATCATTTCCATTTAAAGATTAAGGATGAGGACAAAGCAATCATATTGCTATATTCTTTACCACCATCCTATGAACACTTGGTGACTATCCTTACATATAAGAAACATGCCATTAGCTTAGAGGAGATTACTGCAAAATTGTTGGCTCTTAACCAATGAATGCAAGTGAAGAATCTAAGGGTGAAGTGTTGTATGTGAAAGGAAATCTAGAATGTGGTAGGAGATAGGGTAAGGAAGGTTTTATAAAGGGAAAGTTTAGGTTAAAATCGATACCTAGAAAAGCAGTGTAGTGCAGTGTTTTAAGTGCAAAGAGTATGGACATATAAAGAAAGGCTAACCAAGACATAAAGGGTAGAATGATGACAAGAAGAATGAGAGCTTATCAAGGTTTGCAAATGTGGTTTATAATGATGATTTAGAATTTAGTGATGGGGATATGTTGTCAATTTCAATAAATCAGTTTATTGATGCATGGATTCTTGATTTAGCATGCTCATATCACATGACACCTAACAAGGAGTCGTTCACCTCATACAAGTTAGGTACCTTTGGTTGTTTTTATTTAGGTGATGATAAACCTTGTGCAATTATTAGTATAGGAACAATTAAAATTCAGATGCATGATTGTATTGTTAGGACATTATGTGATGTTAGGCATATACTAGACATGAGACCAAATTTGATTTCCCTAGGCACATTACATGCTAATGGTTTTCAATATAAATATGATGAAAATAGGGAAAACATTAGAATAACTAAGAGTGTGTTAACTATGATGAAAGGGAAAAGGACTGTAGGGAATATTTATAAACTGCTAGGGAATACTATTATAGGTGGAGTTGCATTAGTTGAGTTAGATGATGATAGTGCAAGGAGTATGAACATATGAAGAAAGGATGTCTAAGACATAAAGGGCAGAATGACAATAAAAAGAATGAGAGCTTGTCAAGGTTTACCAATGTGGTCCATAATGATGATTCAAAATTCGATGATAGGGACATGTTGTTAATTTTAATAAATCAGTTTACTGATGCATGGATTCTTGATTCATCATGCTTATATCACATGACACATAACAATGAGTCATTCACCTTATACAGGTCAGGTTCCTTTTGTTATGTTTATTTAGGTAATGACAAACCTTGTGTAATTATTGGTATAAGAACAATTAAAATTCAGATGCATGATGGTATTATTAGGATCTTATATGATGTTAGGCATATACTAGACATAAGAAAGAATTTGATTTCCCTAAGCACGTTACATGCTAATGGTTTTTAATATAAATCTAATGAATAAAGGGAAAACATTATAGTAACTAAGAGTGTGTTAATTATGATGAAAGGGAAAAGGACTGTAAGGAGTATTTATAAACTACTAAGGAATACTATTGTAGGTGGAGTTACATTAGTTAAGTTAGATGATGATAGAATAAAACTGTGGCACATGCATCTAGGTTATTTTAGTGAATGTGAGATGACTGAATTGCATAAATGAGGTATGTTAAAAGGTGTTAAAAGCTGTAAATTAGAATTATGTGAGTTTTGTGTGCTTGGGAAATAGTCCAAAGTCATATTCATGACTTGTCAACATATGACTAAAAGAATTCTTAATTATTTGCATTCTAATGTATGGGGGCCTATTAGTGAATTCTCATTGGGCAGGTTTTAATATTTTATCACTTTTACTAAAATTTTTTTAGGAAAGTTTAGGTGTATTGTTTGAAACATAAATCTAAGGTCTTTGCTAAGTTCAAGTAATGAAAAGTAGAGGTGGAAAACCAAACATAGAGAAAAATTAAATATTTAAGATTAAACAATGGGACAGAATGCACATATTCATAGTTTTAGAAATTTTGTGAGGAGCATGGTATTCAGACGCACTTTTTAGTTCGTAAAACACCATAGCAAAATAAAGTAATAGAGAGGATGAACAGATCCATTATTGAAATGACAAGGTTTTTGAGACTGTATACAGGGTTTCTCAAGTGTTTTTAGGCAGAAGCTGTGAGTATGGTGTGCTACCTCATAAATAGATCACCACGAGTATTATTGGGAAGAAAGGTTGTAGAAGAGGTATGGACAGGTAATCCAGTTGATGTTGGTAATTTAAAGATTTTTGGTTGTCTTGCTTATGTGCATGTATCTAGTGATGAAAGATCTAAACTTGATCTAAAGTCCAAGAAGTGTATTTTCTTAGGCTCTTATGAAAGGTGGAAAAGGATACAAGTTTTAGGATTTAGTGTCAAAGAAAGTTTTGATCAGCAAGGATACAATGTTTGATGATCAGTCCATGTTACAAAAAAAGATAAAAGTGATGTGCCATCAGATGATGGAAACAGTTCCAGTTCAAAGGTAGTGCAAATGAACTTAAAACCACAAGTCCTAGATAATGAAAGGGGTGCAAGTTCTAGTTCAATACCTTTAAGCTCCACTTGAGGTGAAGAACAATACTACAGTGTAGTCAGAAATAGAGAAAGACACACCATAAAGCCTCTAAGCAGATTTGGGTATGAAGATTTAACTTCATTTGCTATTCTTATTAGCAGTGGAGATCCATCAAATTTTTAAAAAGCCATGCTTAATGAGCAGAAAGATAGATGGATGGAAGATAGATGGATGGGTGCTATGGTAGAGGAAATGGAATTTTTGTATAAAAATTAGACATGGGAGCTTGCTCAACTATGTGAGAGAAAAAAACCTATATGGTGTAAATGGGTCTATAAGAAAGAAACCAGTAGTATTGAAAAAAGAAGGGGAAAAGTTCAAGGCTTGGCTAATGGCAAAAGGGTACTCACAGCAGAAGGGGATTGATTATAATGAGATTTTTCTCCTATTATTAGACATACTTCCATTAGGGTAGTGTTAGCCTTGGTAGCCAGCTAGGATACGCATTTGGAGTAGATGGATGTGAAGACAACTTTTCTTTATAGTGATCTAGAGGAGCAAATTTACATAGAGTGGAAAAAAGGGTTCACCCATCCTGGGCAGGAACATCTGGTATGTAAATTAAAAAGATCCTTGTATGGGTTGAAGCAGTCTTCAGGCAATGGTACAAGTGTTTTGATTCTTATATAATTCAGATTGGCTATAGGGGTTTTGAGTATGATTATTATGTTTATGTTTAGAGCCTTGATGATGGTTCTTTTAATTTTCTATTACTGTATGTTGATGATATGCTGATTGTTACTAAGAATTTACATGATGTTATTGAGTTGAAAGCATTATTAGGGAAAGAATTTGAGATGAAGGATTGGGTGCTGTAAAGAAAATCCTTGGGATGGAGATTCATAGGGTTAGAGGCTTTAGAAAATTGTGGTTATCTCAATAGAGTTATGTTGAGAAGGTGTTAGTCAGATTTAGGATGAGCAATGCTAAACTAGTGAGTACTCCATTGGCAAATCACTTCAGGCTTTCCTTAGATCAATGCCTAAAGTCAGAGAGAGAAATTAAAGAAATGGTAATGGTATCATATGCTAGTGTAGTTGGTTGCTTGATGTATGTAATGGTTTGAAACATACATTATTTGGCTTATGCTATTAGTCAAGTTAGCAAGTTTATATTAAAATTAGGTAAGCAGCAATGGGAAGTAGTCAAATGGATATTCATGTATCTAAGGGGCATAGTAGGTCATGGCATCTAATTTGGTAGTCAGCAGGGTGATCCTTTAGTTATAGGATATGTGGATTCAAATGATGCTAGTGATTTGGATTATGAGGTCTATAATAGTGTATGTGTTTACTCTTATAAGAGGGCCTATTTATTGGAAATTCATAGTTCAATCTATAGTGGCATTATCTACAACTGAAGTAGAGTATGGTAGTAACTGAAGCTTCTAAGGAAGCTTTGTGGCTTATAGCGTTAGTGAAGGAGTTAGGTATTAAGTAAGGAGTTCAGTTGCATTGTAACAGTTAAAGTGCCATTTACTTGGCAAAGAATTAAGTGCATCATGCTAGAACTAAGCATATTAATGTGAGGTTTCACAAAATCATGGAGTTAATTACATCTGGGTAAATTTTGCTATAAAAGGTTCACACTTTTGAGAATGCAGCTGATATGTTGACTAAGTCAGTTACTAGTGACAAGTTTAAGCATTGCTTGGACTTGTTGAATGTTACTAGTTATTAAAGCAATATATTTACCCTAACCCATAAGGTATAAGAGAAACTTTAGGATCTCCTAAGGGGCTTGATATTTGCCAAGGTGGAGATTATTATGTATGACTCATATATAGTAGTAAGTGGACAAATGCTAAAGTGTAGCGACAAAGCATGAGCAAGGAGTGGAGTGACAACATTTATCCTTTGAGGGGTCTCTTGATTTAACTGTAGGGTTACAGTTAGATGAGTTGGGGGTGCAAAGGCAACATCCCCATGGGGTAATTTAGTAGTTTGTACTATACCTCTCTTATTATATATAGAATATGTATTTATAACCCTAAGTGACAATTTTCTAAATAATAAGAAAAGCTCCAACCACACGCTCCTGAGGGCGTAGGCACATTGCCAAACCTCATTAAATCTCTATGTCTATTTATTTATTTATTTATTTCTCTATTTTCTTACTTTACTCTTGTGTTATTACTATGTTATTTCATAACACTATATAATAAGATGTAAATATACCTTTAACCTAAAATGACTTTGGTAGCCTAGAATTTGAAAGCAAGCATTAGACTTTCTTTATAAAGTCTCCTATTCATGCGCTTAGCCACACCATTCTATTAAGGAATACTTAGAAATGTCAAGTGTCTAATAATTCCTTAACTTTTAAAAAATGATATAAAATCATTTGTATAAAACTCCAACTTATTATTTATACAAAAACACTTAATCTAATTTTCTTTCATTGTTTTCCAATACTTAAAGGTAGCAAACACCTCACTTTTATGCTTAAAAAGAATACCCAAACTTTTCTGAAGAAATTATCAATAACTGCCAACATGTAGCTTGCACACCTTTAGTAGGAACTTTGGATCGCCCTTAAAGGTCTAAATAAACATAGTCAAGTGTTCCTTTTATATTGTAAGTGCCCATACTAAAACTAAATTTTTTTGGTTTTCCAAACATATAATGCTCATAAAACTTTAATTTGGTAATCTAACCATCTATCATTCCTCTTTTGCTCAACTTCTCTAAGCTATTCTCATTCATATGGCCTAGGTGTATATGCCAAAGTTTTATATTCTATAAGTTTAACAAGGAGGAGGTGATGCCTGCATCATTTATAACTGTAGAGCCCTCTAAGATGTACAATTTTCCATGCTTTAATAGCCCATTCATAACCACAAGAGAGCCCTTGGTAATCTTCAACACTCTAGCTCTACTTGAATAACTTCACCCTTCAATATTGAAAGTAAATACAAAAATAAAATTTTTAGCCCAAGTAAAAAATATGCTAAATAACTATTAATGTCTTGATCCTATCATATACTTATTCATTATGATTGTTCCTATACCGACAATCTTACACGAAGCATTGTTCTCTATCAATACAATGTCCATATCTCTTAGTTCATAGGTTGTAAACCATTCTTGATTGTGATTCATATGGAATGTGTAGGCAGTGTAAAGAACCTAATTTTTAACAAATTGAATCAACTACCCAAGATGACTAGAAGATCCTTTTAAGTGCAAGCATCCCCTATATCTTTAAATCACACTAGCTTTACCAAAATTGTCTAGGCTTTTACCTTTATGATCAACTATGTCATTCTTGTTCTTCCATTTAAAATACTTATCCCTGACATGACCATTCTTCTTGTAGGGGTAATATTTCATGGTCTTACCTTTTAATTTTAACCTACCTTTTTTGTTGTCACAAAAAAATCTCTTAATTGTCCTTCCTTGAATGAAAAAACTCTCTCACCTAATTTTTAAGAATAACCACTAGTTTTTTTTAACTTGCTCCTTTAAGAACAAAGCATCATAAACCTCTTTTAAAGAGATTTTATCATGATTATACTTGAGTGTAGTTTGTATAAGAAGGAGGTAGCAAACATAATATGATCAAGGCTAAATCCTTATTCTCTACATTGAACTCCATGTTCTCTAAGTCAGAGACAATCTCCTTAAACACACTTAGATGTTCTTTAAGGGACTTAACTTTAGTTATATGATAAAAGTCTACATATAATTCATTTTATTGGTAAGGGTTTTCTTTATACATAACTACTCAAACTTCATCCACAATGAAGCTGTAGGCTTCTCCTTCAAAACATCTTGCAAATTATTATTCAACAAATGCAGATGTATTTAAGTTAGGGCTTTACGATCCTTATGTTGTTTTTCTTCCATCTATCCCTGAAATAGCCTTTTACTCTATCTATTCAAGGATATCACACATTTTAACTAGCCATAGTAGAAATCTTGTGTTGTGATCCAAGAGAGAAAATATCATACTTTACTAAAGCATTGTTCACAATTAGACATGACAAGAACAAAGAGATAAAAAAAAACTGAGCCTTGATACTATTTTGTTAGAGTTTGTCATGTGGAAGGTTGATTAAGTACAAACACAAACCACAAATAATAGTAAATAAAGAAGTAAAAAAATATAGAGATTTTATGTGAAAAACCGCAAGGTGGAAAATACCACAAGAAGAGGAAGAGAATTCACTATGTCAAGAAAAAAAAGTGTACAATAAATGTTTTAGGGTGTCTATTATAATCTAACATACCTAAATAGAGAAATAAACTATCATACTTCATCAAGGATTCTCTTCTAACAAAGGATGTAATAATTTAATTTATAAATAAAATATAAATCCTTTTAAGTAAAAATTTCTTTTACTTGAGCATTAAATATATCATAAATGCACTTGGTCTTGGATTAACAATGTTATCGGCACATGACGAACATGAATTTTACTAATAATAATAGGTCGATTACTGTTCTCTATCTAGTTTATTGTAAGGTTATGTCATCTACTATAAGTCTTAAAGCTAGAAATACCTTATCAAGAAATGAAGTTATAATTTTTGAAGCTAATACTCAATATAAAATTCATGTACTTTTAAAAAATTAAACTGCAATAAATTATGCCAATCTAGAATTTGGGAATTCCAGCATATAGTTGTTGCTAAAAATATTAATAATGTGTCAACAGTTTTAAAATATTCAATATCAAAATAATTATACTAAATTCGTTATATGGTTGCTCAACAAATCAATCGTATTAAGTCCTTTGATTTTTGTTCATTACTATCCACTTTCAAACGCGGCCAGAAAGAAGGGATTATTGTTAAACCTCTTTTTCAACCACATGATATTCCTGAAAGGGAATCTATTAATCTTGAATATGAAAAATTATTAAATAAAATTTAGAAAAACTTAATCAATTAACTCTAAAAAATAATTTTAGCTCATCCGAAAGTATTGCTATTAAAAAAAGGATGATGATGCCAAAAAAAAAAAAAATACTAAAGAATGAGAACAAATGTTTAAAGAAAAGGATGTAATTCAAAAAAAAAAAAAAATTAAAAACGGAGTAATAGACCTATTTAATTCTAATATATCAAAAACAAAGTGATAGACCTATTTTGAGGAATTATTATACCTACTTTGAAGAATTATTATCTAAGACGTACTCCACCGGATATTTTATATGAAGAAAGACCTCCCAGATTGTTCAAGCCAGTTATGATCGCAATAATTTTATTTTAAAAAGTAATTAATTAAAAAAGTAATTTTTCATCTTCCTATGATTTTAATTTTTAAATATTTTTGAAGTTGACGAAAAATTTTAAATTACAAATTAAAAATAGTAAAAAAATATAACTTAACCTATCAGCATTTAGAAAATATTTTAGCTAATGAAAAGGTAAAATCTAAAAAAAATTTTAATTTCGCTTCACTTTCTTTCTCTTTATTTTATAATTCTTTTCCCATTTGATTTCTCCTTTTAAAGTTGAAGTTGAAATTTTCAGTAAATTTGATGAATTTAAGATTTTTGTTGATATATGACTAGTGATTTAAATAAATTTATTTGATAAGTTTGTATTATATTAATTTATTAGGATTTTAACAAAGCAGAAAAATTAGTTGTTTTTATTTTTAGTTAAAAATAGCAAATTTGAATTATTTTTATAGATAATTTAATAATTTTTCTCTTAAAAATAATTGTGGAGTCGGATAACTTATAATATATACTTTATTGTCATTTTTAATAAATTATTACACTTAATTATTATAAAAATTTGAAACACTAAAAATATAAAATTTGAAAAATTAAAACACGATACTTTCCTTTATCCCAAATAAATAAAATAAAATTTTAGAGTCCGAATGGCAATGAATTGATGCGGATATGAGCAACACTCTACCAAAATCTTCAAATTAGAAAAGAAAAGAATCATATCTTAAAAAAAAAAAAAGTTCTCAAAAAAAAATAAAAATTAAAGGGTTCTCAACGGATAGGTATTTGTTCGAGTCTTTTATTTTTTTGATAGGGTAAATCTGTTCGGGTTTTTTTTACTAAAGGGAAAAATGAAAAAAAAATTGTAGAGTTCGCAAAATTTTTGAAATTATATTAGAATGTGTTTGAATATAAATATTTTATTTGAAATTTTAATATTGAATTTCAAATATAAAAATTTTAAATAACATGTAATTATATGTTATTTTAAATCTTTGTTAAATGAACTATTAAATTTATTGTAAATTTGTTTTAAATTCTTATGGATTTGTTTTAAATTCTCTTGGATACAAATTCGTGTAATTACTAAAAAGGAGATTTATTTTTTTTTATTTTTTGAGTTAAAATAAATGGTTAATTTCTAACACAACAAGAGGGGGGAGAGGAAGAGAGAGAGTGGGAAGTTCGAACGTTACTTTCATCAAACTGAATGTTTACACTTTTTATCAATTAGACTATTCACGGGGGAACAACAATAGTTTTAATTGAAATCTAAATTTATGTTCAAATTTATTGCATCCAAACATAACATTAATTTTTTTGAATTTTAAAATTAAATCTGATATTCTATTAAAATTAAATATTTTTATTTTAATAACTTTATTTTTGAGACAACACAACATAAAAATTCAAATCTTTTAAAAAGATTAACCATGTAAAGAATGGAATATTAGCTTTTACTTTATTCAGTACGAATAAAAATATTCTACATTAAAGTCATTTCTAATATAGAGAAATACCAATTCTTTTTTTTTATTATTATAATCTACATTAAGTCCCTGCTAATAATTAAATTTTTTTGAGATAATTCAGTAAAAAATTAAAACTTTTTTAAAATGATTAAGTACAATGCTATTCCAAATAAAATTAAAAAAATATTTACTTCTTAATACTAAATAATATAAGTTAAAATTATAATGAATTTTTAAAATAAAAAACAAAACAATAACAATTCATCTAAAAATACAAATAAAAATACACAATAAATTTAATAATATTTTATTTTTAGTTGAAACGACACTTTAGAAAAGGAAATCACTTTATTTTGTTTTCTCCATTGTTAGGTAGCCAGCGCCCTTGCTTTTCTTTCAAGTTATTTGTTGTACTTGGTGTTTATAAAGCTGTGTGAACATATATATGTATTACTATTTGCCAAATGTTAGTGTTGTGCAAGTATAGTGTCGGGACTACTCTTTTTGCTATTTGCCTCTTCTATTTTGCAATATAATATTATTTGATTCCTAATATTTAAAAATTATATATTTTTTTTTCATCGTTTCAATTTGCAACTTTATACTATTTATCATTTTTGATCAAATGATATGTTAAAATTATCATAACTAACTCAAAATTACAAAATTAACCTTTAGAGTAAAATGTAATTACCATGTGTCCCCTTCTATTTGACTTTATTATAATATTTGTTTCCTAATATTAAGAATTATATTTTAGTTACGTTTTTTTTTATTGATATGTGTTAAAATTATCATTCATAAGTATAAAATTATGATTGTACTCTTTAATTAAATAAAAAATACATAATTTTGACTTGGATTTCGCCAACTTTTTAATTAAGCAATAATTAGTTATTTTCACTTTTAAATATATGTACTTATATATTAACTTGAAATATTTATGTTGCATCAAAAATTTATTCAAGTAAAAATTTCTTTTAACTTCAAAATTTATTTTTATTTCAATTCTTAGTTTAAACTAATAGTTATATTAATTAAATTACTTAAAATTATTTTGTATTTTATGATCGAATCACCTTTTAAATCAAATGTTATTTTGGTTATTTATGCTTATTTAAGAATTTCAATAAAAAAATTTTGACAAAAAGAATAAAAATAATAATGCACAAAAATATATGTTTTTTAGATTTTAGGGGATACCTAGTATAACATGGTAAATGGAGGGGATAAATAGTAATTATTTCTAAATAATCTATATTCAATTGATATAATTGACAATTCAAGTCAATCAACAGTAATTTTAATGAAAATATTAACAAAAGGGGAAATTGTATAATATTAGAAATAGAAATGATGAAAAAATATAATTTTAAAAGTGTCAAATAATATAATAAAAAGGAGCAAATAGCGGTAAACCCTTATATATAAATTCAACCCAAATTTTGACAAACGTACCCTATTATTATAAAGTATCTACTTTTAAAATTTTAAGTGTAAAATTATTAAAATTTTTAATTTTTTTCTAAAATTTGTAAAAAAAATTACCTTAAGTATAATCTGTCTCCATCTTTTATTCCACCTAAAACACCTTTTTTCTATTCCATTAAAGACACTCTAATTCTATTCCACATAAAACACTTTTTTTTTAATCACAAACAACCTTTTCTCTTTTAAAAAAATTAGTGAAATATCATATTTTATTATTAACAATCTGACATAAAAAAGAGAAAAAACGAACTTTCTAAGCATTTTTTATTTTTGTCTTTTTCATATTTGATTAAAGTTTTGAAATTCAATCCTATTATTTATAAGCAATATCAATCTCATATTTTAGACCTCAATGCCTATGATCAGCATAACAAAATCCTTGGATGAAAATAGTAACTTCCAAATCTCTTTTTAATTTTTTCTTTCTCATATTCAAAAAAATAAAAAAATAAATAAAAATTAAAAGGTGTATTTTTTCTACTAAAACTATTTTATTAATATTATCATGATTCTAACTTAAGAGTCACGATCGGTACTAGAGAATAAGAATTCACACAATTTCGAAACTCATATCAAGCCTAAAACATTAGTTCACACCAAGTACACTCATAAATATACTAAAGAATTAAAAATTTTTAAGGTATAAGAAATCTTTTCATATCATATCATAATAAAATATTTTACAAATATTTGAGTGCATAGCCACGGTCAACTCAACACAACATATTACAATAAGTAAATACTACTAGTACATCGTCTAATAAATACAAAGAAAGTGATAGTTTAAAATTTACATAAATCAGCCGATGAAAAAAGGATTCAGAGAAGAGGATAACGGGGGAGGTCTGTAGAAAGAAATTCTGAAAAATAATTGAGAGGGATCAAATCTCACTGAGTAAATTATTATTATATATATGCATGCAACCTAAGCATACAAGCAACCAAACACTAATATAATGTTTATATATTTATATTTATATCTATTTTAATATATACACGCATTTCATGCAAATGCTCAAAAACAATTTTCATATCAATGCAACGGATGAAAACAAGTAGAGGATCTGAGCAGAACCATAAGAATTTCGTAACCTCAATCATTATACCTCACTAATGAATAGACTTTATTGAATCAAAAAATATTTCCCTTTTTTCTAATTTGGCAGTGGATTGGCCTCGAGACACAAAAATGTTAATTAAGCTACCACAGTCCCTCTGCCGGTATGATTGGCCCCGAGACACTATAGGTTAATCGAGCTCCCGCAACCATATCACTCTCTATCCACAAATCTCAATAATCATATATCCGTGTCTTAGACCATATAATCTCATATCAATCAATATATTATAACCTAGCAACTAGCATATTGTTGTGCATACAGTTTTAGTGCAGGTCACTAGGTTGCACGTTCTATTGCTATCATCCAAAATATCATATCAAAATAAATAATAAAATCATATTAAAATATGAGCAGCATCCAAATTACACAAATAACTATTCACTTTTATATACATGCAAACATATATATAATAACAATAACAATTAACATTTAATGCAATATGGCATAATAAAATTCATATTTATTCAAAATATGGATGCTAATAATATTTTCTATATACAATGCATACATATAATAACAACTCACAGGTAGAATGCGCTCCTTGATATTGACTTGATTGGCCCTGACTTGAAGGACTTGCTCTCATTGTAGCTATAGGAAAAATAATAACAAAAATAATTAGGATTAAAAATCCTAACCTTAAACATTCTATATTTCTAAGGAAAAACTTGATCCAAGACACGACTCTAATAAAACTCAAAACTCAACACAAACTTGATGTCACATTTTATGAGAAATCAATAAAAAATTCAATAGAGTTTTCTCTGTAAAACGGACATTTCTCTACTAAAAGTAGAGTCATTCCTACACAAAATTGCACTTTAAAAATATCCATAACTCCACATCTCGGCTTAGGCCCATGAACTACACTTTATGCCCAACCGAGAACCAACACAATAACACATGTAAAAATTATTGGGTTTCGTGATACAAACGTAGCAGAAAAATTAAAAATTTATCATGTTCCCAAACTTGGATCCATGTAATTCGATTGCTTGATTAAATCTAGGGTTTCAAGAATCTCACCAAGACGCAGAAGAGACAAGATTTTATGGAAGGATGAGAGGAGGTTCACACCGGTGACACATTACCTCGAGCTTTTTGCTTTGGTTGTTTGGATTTAGACGTCTCCAAAAGGATGCGTCCTTTATAGGTATCCACACAAACAACCCTTCACAAAAACAAATTGGAGTGTGTGTTAGCAACTTTCTTGATTGTCTCACAAATCAAGAACAAATAAAAAACTCTGTATTTGTTTTCTAAGAAGAGAGAAAATCATTTTGGAGGCAGGAAAAACAAGTGAGTTAAACCGTAGAGAATATAACATGTTTATAGACTCCAAATTAGAGTTTCACCTACCAATGACCTTTTGGTAATTTTCTATTTATTATATTTTGATTTTGTTTTAAAAACAAATAAGAAATAATATCTTATTTATTTATTTAAAATAACATTTATCTTAAATAAATAAACAAATAAATAAATAAAACACTTTAAATATTTATTTCTACAGAGTTTATATTGGGCTTATTAAACCCATAATTGTTTTAGGCTTGTTCTAAGTGTGTGACCTTGTAGGTTCACATAACATTGACAGTGGGCCTAAATCTCTATTTAAGCCTACAAGTCATAAGTGGCCTCTACCAAGACATTATGACTACCCAAGTCATGTGAAGTCAATAATCCAACATAACCTAATTACAGTGAATTTTATTGTCCCTTTATCACATGATATCTTAATTGAATATAAGGCATAGAATGTCAACTTTATATAGTTTAATATTATGACTTGATTCCAAGTAGACTAAAAATGATAACTCTTTATCAATTCATTTCATCATGGCCATGCATTTTCCTTCAGTCTATCTCATCAAGGGGCCTATAGAGATCTTTCTCATATTAATGAGGGATAAATTCCTTTTGAATCAGTCATATTCCTCATATAACTAATTTTATATCTAACAACATCCTATTTAATCGTCCGATTAAAGACAATGTTAGAATGTGTCAAAATATAAAATAGTTATATAGAAATCCATGATGATTTTAAAGTCAAAGGACCGAAATAAAATTGCTGTGATGAGAAATACTTATGATAATAATCTATGTAGTATTCTCATAGTGGGTCAATCCAGTACATGATCTCTCATCATGTACCTATAAGTTGACTTAATATCTCATATTCATGATTAGTAAAACATAACCATCAGTCAACATCATACTAGCCTTAATACTTTAATATTTATATAATGAATAAATGGCTAGAGATAATTAGAATATAACTCTTATTTTAATCTAAGGGTTTTACTATTAAGTCACATACTTGACGGCTTTATTAAGAATTAACCATTCATATAATTATCATAAAATCAAATGATAATGAAATACCTCTTTATTAATAAAATAAGAAAGTCAATATATAATCATAAATGATTGACCTAGTGTATATCACTAACAATCTCCCACTTGCACTAGGCCCAATCAACATCGTATCGAATACCTATGGACCTAATATGACTCTCACGTTTAGGCTGTGGAAGAGGCTTAGTTAGTGGATTAGCAACATTATCATTTACAGGTACTCTGCATATCTTGACGTCTCCTCTCTTAATGATTTCTCGAATGAGATGATAACGCCTGAGTATGTGTTTGGATCTCTGATGTGATATGGGCTCCTTAGCTTGGGCTATAGCTCCATTATTGTCACAATACAAGTTCATTGGATCCGATATACTAGGAATGACACCTAGTCTAGTTATGAACTTTTTGATCTAAATAGCCTCCTTAGCTGCTTCTGAGGCAGCTATATCTCAGCTTCTGTTGTAGAATCAGCAACGATGTCTTGCTTAGAACTCCTCCAGCTCACTACACCTCCATTCAAACATAACACATATCCTGATTGTGATCGAAAGTCATCCTTGTTAGTTTGGAAGCTGTCATTTGTGTAACCATTTACAACTAGCTCATCTTCCTAACCACCATTTAGTAAAAATGCATCCTTAGTTCTTCTTAAGTACTTAAGGATATTTTTAACTGCTGTCCAATGACTTTCACCTGGGTTTGACTGGTATCTGCTCATTGTGCTTAAGGCATATAAAACATCAGGTTGAGTACACAACATTGCATATATGATAGATCCAATAGCAGAAGCATATGGAAATCTTACTCATGCAGTCTCGCTCATCTTGTGTCATAGGACACTGAGCCTTATTGAGACTAATGCCATGCGACATTGGCAAGAATCCTATCTTGGAATCTTGCATATTAAACCTGTTTAATACCTTATCAATATAAGTGCTTTGACTTAGGCCAATAAGCCTTTTAGATCTATCTCTATAGATCTTGATGCCTAATATATAAATAGCTTCACCTAAGTCTTTTATTGAGAAATAATTCTCTAACCATGATTTAACATTTTGTAAAATAGGGATATCATTTCCAATGAGTAGTATGTCATCCACATACAACACTAAAAACACAATATCACTCCCACTAACTTTCTTGTATACCCAAGGTTCATCTTCATTTTTAATGAAGCCAAATTCTTTGACTGCTTCATCAAAATGAAGATTCTAACTCTGATATGCTTGCTTCAATCCATAAATGGATCTTTGAAGCTTGTATACTTTTTCAGAATTCTCAAGACTGACAAAACCTTCTGGTTGTGTCATGTACACATCCTCAAGTAAGTTTCCATTAAGAAATATTGTTTTGATGTCCATTTACCATATCTTATAATCATAGTATGCAGCTATGGCAAAGAGAATTTGAATAGATTTTAGCATAGCCATTGGTGAAAAGGTTTCATCATAGTCTATACCATGTGTTTGTTTGAAACCTTTTGTAACCAGTCTTGCCTTAAAGGTATGCACATTGCCATCCATGTCAGTTTTCTTTTGAAAACCCATTTGCACCTAATAGTTTTTAAACCATCATTTGGGTCAATCAAGGTCCATACTTGATTATCATACATGGATTGCATTTATGATCTCATGGCTTCAAGCCATTTCTCAGAGTCAAGACTATTTATAGCCTCTTGATAGGATGTGGGCTCATTTTGATCCATAATTAACACATCATTATTATTAGTTATAAGAAATCCATATCTCATAGGGATTTGACGTGTCCAACCAAACCTCCTTGGGCCTTTTAGTACTTATGCAGGCTCAATAACTACTTGTTTATTCAGCTACAGTTCCATATAAGGTATAATGCTATTTTGTGGGCTTGAATTTCTTCAAGTTGCATTATGTTCCCACTGGTTCCTTTAGAAATAAACTCTCTTTCTAAACACTTTATTCCAAGATGCATTGTAGAAGTAATATCCTTTAGTTTTTTTAGGATATCCCACAAAAAGGCATTTATTAGATTTGGGTGCTAGTTTATCTGAGATTTGACCTTTTATAAACACATCACATCCCCAAATCTTAAGAAATGACAAACTAGGAGTTTTTCCAGTCCATGTCTTATATGGTGTCTCTTTAACTACCTTCGATAAAACTCTATTCAAAATGAATGCAGCAGTTTGTAAAACATATCCCTAAAAAGAGATTGGAAGATCAGATTGACTCATTATAGATCGAACCATATCCAATAGAGTCTGATTTTTGCATTCAAACACACCATTCCATTGTGGTGTACCTGGAGGAGTCCATTATGAAACAATCTTACAATCTCTAAGATGATCTGTAAATTCTTAGTTTAAATATTCACCACCTCGATCAGATCTTAGTGTTTTAATATTTTTACCAAGTTGATTTTGTACTTCATTCTTGAAAATTTTAAACTTTTCAAAAGATTCAAATTTGTGTTTCATTAGATAAAGATAATCATATCTACTGAAATCATCTGTGAAAGTTATGAAGTACTGAAAACCTCCTCTAGCAATTGAGCTTAATGGTCCATATACATCAGAATGTATTAGGCCCAATAAGTCATTAGCCCTCTCACTCTGTCCAGTAAAAGGTATTTTAGTCATTTTTCCAATTAAACAAGATTCATATATATTAAATGATTCATAATCAAATGAATTTAAAAGCCCAATTTGGTGTAACTTTGAAATGCGTTTCTCATTTATATGGCCTAAACAATAATGCCAGAGATAGGTCGAGTTTAAATCATTAGATTTAGACTTTTTTGTATCTATGTTATAGATTGGCATTTCATTAGTGTCTTCAGCATCTAAAACATAAAGTCCACTATTGCATGGAGCATATCCATAGAAAATGTTATCATGATAAATATTGCATTTATTACTCTTAATAATAAATTCAAACCCTTTCTTATCCAAACAAGAAACAGAAATAATATTCCTACGTATAGTAGGTACATAATAACAATTTTCTAAAGATAAAACAAGTCCACTAGGCAAAGGTAACTCATAAGTTCCTACAGCTAAAGTAGCAACTCTTGTTCCATTGCTAACTCATAGGTGCACTTTGCCTTTTGCCAATAATCTACTCCTTTTTAGACCCTACACATTTGTACAAATGTGAGATCCTGATCCAGTATCTAATACTCAAGAATCAGAGTTAGAAGCAGATAGATTTAATTATATAACATGAATACCTGAAGAGGTACTCTTACTACCCTTTTTCTTCTTCAGATCATCCAAATAGAGCTTGCAATTTCTTTTCCAATGGTCTGGCTCATTATAGAAAAAGCAAATTCCTTCCTTTGCTTTGGGTTCAACTTTGGATTTGGCCTTGGGCTTCTGAAAGCCTTTAAAGACCTTACCCTTGCCCTTTCCAACCCTTTTCATCCCCTTTCCTTTATTGACCATGAGAACATCCTTGGTGTTACTCTTGATGTTCTTTTCAGCAGTTTTTAGCATCCCATGCAACTCTGAAATAGTATTCTCCATACTATACATATTGAAATTCATAATGAAGCTATTATAAGCTTCTGGCAAAGATTGGAGAATAATATCCATAGCTAGTTCTTGTTTAATCTTGAGACCAAGCTTGTCCAAGTGATCAACATGACCCTTCATCTTAAGAACATGAGGACTGACAGAGCTGCCAGTAGTTAGCATATAGGAAAGCAATGCCCTGATGGTATTGGACCTTTTAATTCTAGCTTTCTCTTGGAACATTTCCTTGAGATGGCCTATCATAGTATAAGCCTCCATTTCCATCAGTTGCTTTTGTAGCTCAGACTCCATACATCCAAGCATAACACAAGTGACATCAGTAGAATCATTGAGATGCTTGTTATAAGCATCCCTTTGTGCTTTAGGAGCATTGATAGCTGGTTCCTCAGGGATGGGTTGATCAAGGATGTATACCTTTCTCTAATGCCTAAGAACAATTCTTAGGTTTCTGTACCAATCAAGAAAGTTGGTTCCTTTTGGGCTTATCCTTCTCAAGGATTGATCGCAGCGACATGGTAGGTGTAGTATTTGAAGTCATTATCTACAATAAATATATGCAAAGTCCATTCAGTATTTTATTAAATATGTATAAGGCAAAATTAAAAACTCCCATTAAATTTACTTAAATCAATAACCCTCTAAGTTAATATTACAAATTTTAGTGGGCCAAGATCCATATTTCACCATACGCTAAGTGAGCTTTAGCTCATCGTCTAAAATATGGTTATTTAGGTAGACAACTCTTATCAATTACATCTTATGCAACTCTTGGATGGTATGGGATTTGACATCACATGTTATGGCTAAAAATCCCATCTAATGCCCTAGGTCCAAAATTGTTTTGATAACTTAGTTAAGTTAAACTGTATCAAATGTTTGGATAACACCATTATCCAACTTGCCTTCCTTGGATAAATTTATAAATCCTGCTTTGGCAGGCCCATATATAATAATCTAAGGCTTGACAAGTGTTGAATTTATGGGAGGCATTATAATGACTTAATATTAAATGAGGGTTTATCTTTATTTAATCTTATTTAGTTATTGTTATGTTATATTGCATGGCATCATATGGCATCACATGGCATCACATACATAACAACTAAAATAAATGTGACATAGCATGACCCAAATCTAAGTTGATCTTCATAAGCCAATATAAAGATCAAAGGTCAAACCTAGGTAATATTACAATTACAAATTGAGCATGTAACTTGGATCTCCATCTTCTACCATAGATCTCCTTCTTTGGTTCCCACTTTGGATCTCCATCCTGGGCCTCCAACTTGAATTGCACCATGGGTCTTGATTTACATAAATTATTATAATTTATTCTAAACTATTCTAATAAAATAAATACAATAAAATAAAAATGACTAGCAGGCCGTATTTAAAATTACAACCTATAAAAATTAAATCCAATCACATTAGTCTAAGGTCCATGTTATGCACCATGCATTAAACAACAAACATGTATAACATAATAATCTATTTAGTTAGAAAATCCAATTATTATATTAAAAATAAATAATGTGACAATTCTTTTGGGGTCAAGGGGCAACGCCCCTTGCAGGGTCCTAGGGGTAGCGCCCCTAGTGGGGTTCCAAGGGACAACGCCCCTTGGTAGGGTCTAAGGTGTAATGCCCTTGGCGGGGTCTGGGAGCAGCGCCCTAAGTGGCGATCCCGCTGGCCAGTCAACGGGCCCAATGGTAAACACTTTACCTTATCTCCTTGGTGAATTGCCTTTCAAATTTCTAAACATTAATGAATTTTCATAATCAAATTATGATAAAATCAATTTGTTTAAAAATAGACAAAAACACTCAATTAAAACAGCTACCTTAAACCCTAATTTGCATTAAGGAAGCAACTAACCAATTTTCGTAATGATATTACTGAATTAGCTGCTGCCTAAAAGACATCACTTTCTGTAAATAGCTTGAATGAATTTTTTTCGTAAACATATCAAAATTTTTTTATTTTAAACAGACGCATCCATTAAGAAAACCCTAAATTCTGTAATCAAAATTACAGCTTGAATGAATTTTTATAAAACAGATCCATTCTGTATAATCTGTTTAACATTTAAACAGATTGCCCTTAACACATAATTTTCATTATCACAAAATTTCTGTTTCAGATTTAATCAAAAATGATTTTCCTGATCAAAATAGAAAATGATTTTCCTAATTAAAATAGAAAACAAATATGATGTTTCAATTAATCATATTAAGCAAAATAGAATACATAATAAATATAAATCCTTAAGTGATTAGGTTTTTGAAAATAGAATTTCTATTTCATTAAATCGCATTAATAAAACATTATACTTAATTCGTTTTTCATAAAAACATCATACATAATTCATTTTTCAGTAAAACAACATACTAAATTTGTTTTTCGTGAAATAGCATTCTGAATTCATAAAATCAAAAACTGCTTTTAGTTTAATCACATTAAACCATTACAAACATTAATCAAATTAATGTTTAATTTCGTTTTCAAATAGATTACTAAGAATTTTCACAAAACAAATAAAAACCCTTTTTGATAATTTTGAAAACCCTTTTAAAAAATGAATCATAAACCCTAACATATATCACATATACACAAAATCAATTAATCAAATTACAAGTGGCTCTGATACCACTGTTAGGTTTCGTGATACAAATGTAACAAAAAAATTAAAAATTTATCATGTTCCCTAACGTGGATCCATGTAATTTGACTACTTGATTAAATCTAGGGTTTCAAGAATCTCACCAAGACGCAGAAGAGGCAAGATTTTCTAGAAGGATGAGAGGAGGATCACACTGGTGACACCTTACCTCGAGCTTTTTACTTTGGTTGTTCGGATCTAGACGTCTCCAAAAAGATGCGTCCTTTATAGGTATCCACACAAATAGCCCTTCACAAAAATAAATTGGAGTGTGTGTTAACAACTTTCTTGATTATCTCACAAATCAAGAACAAAAGAAAAACTCTGTGTTTGTTTTCTAAGAAGAGAGAAAACCGTTTTAAAGGTAAAAAAACAAGTGACTTAAACCGTAGAGAATATAACATATTTATAGACTCCAAATTAGGGTTTCACCTACCAATGACCTTTTGGTAATTTTCCATTTATTATATTTTGATTTTGTTTTAAAAACAAATCAGAAATAATATCTTATTTATTTATTTAAAATAACATTTATCTTAAATAAATAAACAAATAAATAAATAAATAAAACACTTTAAATATTTATTTTCACAGAGTTTATTTTGGCCTTATTAAACCTATAATCATTTTGGGCTTGTTCTTAGTGTGTGACCTTGTAGGTTCACATAACATTGGCAGTGGGCCTAAATCTCTATTTAGGCCCATAAGTCATAAGTGGCCTTTAGCAAGACAGTATGACTACCCAAGTCATGTGAAGTCAGTAATCCGACATAACCTAATTATAGCGAATTTTATCGTCCTTTTATCACATGATATCTTAATTGAACATAAGGCATAGAATGTCATCCTTATATAGTTTAATATTATGGCTTTATTCCAAGTAGATTGAAAATGATAACTCTTTATCAATTCATTTCATCATGGCCATGCATTTTCCTTCAGTCTATCTCATTAATAGGCCCATAGATATCTTTCTCATATTAATGAGGGATAAATTCCTTTTGAATCAGTCATATTCCTCACATAACTAATTTCATATCCAAGAACATCCTATTTAATCGTCTGGTTAAAGACAATGTTAGAATGTGTCAAAATATAAAATAGCTATATAGAAATCCATGATGATTTCAAGGTCAATGGACCAAAAAAAAATTACTGTAATGAGAAATACTTATGACAATAATCTATAAAGTATTCTCATAGTGGGTCAATCCAGTACATGATCTCTCATCATGTACCTATGAGTTAACTTAATATCTCATATTCATGATTAGTAAAACATAACCATCAGTCAACATAATATTTGCCTTAATACTTTAGTATTTATATAATGAATAAATGGCTAGAGATAATTAGAATAGAACTCTTATTTTAATATAAGGGTTTTACTATCAAGTCATATACTTGATGGCCTTAGTATGAATTAACCATTCATATAATTATCATAAAATCAAATGATAATGAAATATCTCTTTATTAATAAAATAAGAAAGTCAATACATAATCATATATGATTGACCTAGTGCATATCACTAACAAAAATAATTTAATTTTTTCTCAAAATCCCAATATATCATAAAAATTTAGTTTACTAGCAAAATTTAATTTATTTATATAATAAAAATATAAAAGAATTTATTTCCAAATAAATAATAAAAAATTCTTGTTTGTAAATAAAATATTGCTAATGGAAATCAAATTTCCATTTTCACAACTAAATTAACATTAATTATAAATAACTATAAAAATCACTCAATTATATAATAAAAATAATAAAAAACTCATTTAGCTTACAAATAATAAATAAATTTATTATTCATTTATTTTCTCAAAAATTACTACTAATTGAAAATTAATTATAAAAAAATAATTTTCACACTTTTATTATTTAAAAATAGTCTAAAATGGAATAAATAACAATAATTTAATTAAAATTAAATAATTTACTAATTTCTAATAATTCTTCCAAAAAACACATATTCAAACATAACCTTTAAAAATTCATAACTTAGATTCTATAAAAAATTTCAGAAAACTTCCTTCACAAAGTTTATTCTATATAATTAATAGAATTTACTAAAAATATAAACATTTTCAAACCTCGGAACACTAACTGAACGACTGAAAAATTCCAAATATTTAGAAAAATAAATAAAAATCACATTTAGCAAGATCTTAACCTTAATTACATTTCATATAACTACAATATAGTCCAATTTAACCAAATGCAAACTCAATATCACAAATTAAACATAAAATCTTAAAATCAAATTATCCAAAATTGAAGTTGTTCCTAGTGTTACTTGATCAAATTGACTTAGGGGAAATGAAGCCTAAGAGAAGAGGATTCAAATGACACTGGTAGCACGTCTAGGAGTGGCCATTATCGACGTCGGCAAGCTTCTCCTCAATCTGGCAAGAAAAATAAAATCGGGAATGAAGGGAAAGGAAAAGGAAAGAGGAAGGGAGGAGGAGTTGGCGACAAGGTGAGGAGCAATCTGGTGGCGGCTGGTGACGGCAGCAGTGATAGTGGCGGTAGCTGGTGGTGTGCAGTGGGGGTAGAAAAGAAAGAAAGGGAGGAAGAAGAAGAAGAAGAAGAAGAAGAAGAAGAAGAAGAAGAACTAAAATAAAAAAGCCACATTTTTGCCTTTTTTTTTAACATATATAATAATAATAATAATAATAATAATAATAATAATAATAATAATAATAATAATAGTAATAATAATAATAATTCTTCCTAATAATAATAATAATAATAATAATAATAATAATAATTCTTCCTAAATATTTATATACAAAAATATACTTTTAATAATTAATAAATTTACTAAAATATTCATTTAACAATAATTCCATAAAATAATATTTGACACTTTAAAATCTATATTTAATTTAATAGTTAAAAATACGGGTCATTACAATCTTTCCCCTTACAAAAATTCGTCCTCGGATTTTAACAAATAGAAAGGAGTACAAAGTTTCAGCGAAGAAAAAGATATGGATATGCCACTTGCATCTCTGCCTCAGTCTCTTACGTGTGCTCTTCCATATTATTGTTCCTTCAGAAGACTTTGACCATCGAAATCTGTTTAGAATATAATTGACAAACTTGATAGTCAATGATTGCAATTGGTTCTTCTTTATACATCAAATCTTTATTCACTTTCACACTCAAGGGTTGCAAAACATGTGGAGGATCCGAAATATACTTCATGAACATCAAAACATAAAACACTGGATGCACTTAAGACAAATTCAGAGGCAAAGCCAATTAACATGCAACCATGCCAACTCTCTCTAAAATCTCAAAAGGCCCTATGTACCTCAGTGTCAACTTTCCCTTCTTGCCAAATCTCATAACACCTTTCATTAGTGACACCTTAAAAAAATACATAATCCCCAATTTAAAATTCCATATATTTATGCTTCAGGTCTGCATAACTCTTATACTTGCTAGCTGCTATTTCCAATCTCTTTTTTATCAAAGCAACTTTCTGAAATGCACCCTGAATAATTTCTGGTTCAGTTAGCTCTCTTTTGCCTATTTCATCCCAACATAAAAGGGATCTACATTTCCTTCCATATAGAGCTTTATATGGTGCCATTTCAATACTACTATGGTAGCTATTGTTATAAGCAAACTCTACTAATGGCAAATGATCATCCCAATTGCCTTTAAGATCTGTTACACACATTCTCAATATATCTTTAAGTGATTAGATCGTTCTCTCAGACTAACCATCCATTTAAGGATGAATAGTAGTACTTAAATTAAGCATGGTACCTATTGTTTCCTGCAACTTCTGCCAAAATCAAGAGGTAAGCACCAAACATTTATCTAAAATAATAAAAATAGGCACCCATAAAGACACACAATATGCTTGATGCACAACCTAGCCAATTTAGCCATTGGATAAGTAGCTTTAATTGGCAGAAATTGAGATGATTTGGTTAACTTATCCACTATCACCCAAATGTAATCGTATCCATCCTTTGAACAAGGCAACCTTGTCATAAAATCCATAGTGACTCTCTCCCATTTCCACTCAGGAATTGGAAGAGGCTGTAGCTTTCCAGAAGGTTTCTAATGTCTACTTTCACTTACTGACAAGTCAAACACTTGAAAAACAAATTCAGCTACATCTTTCTTCATTCCATCCCACTAATAAATATCCTTTATGTTGTGGTACATCTTGGTAGAACTAGGATGTGCACTATAAGCTACATAATGAGCTTCTTTCAAAATATCTTCTCTCAAATTGTCCACATTAGGAACATACACTCTTCCACTAATCCACAAAACACCCTCAACATCAATATTAAAATTAGTGAACTTTCCTTCATGAACTCTCTCCACAAGCTCTACCAAATCATGATCTCGGCTCTGAGTTGCTTTGATCCTATCCCTCAATATCAATCTAACTCTAAACTGAGCTCTTGACTTAGTTATCTTCTTCATTAACCCTTAGTCCACTAATTTGTGCATCTCTTGGACCATAGGTCTCCTTTCCACACTAATTGTAATATCCTGAGTTTTTAAATAATTTTAAACTGTATCGGGATATGTAGTGTTAATAATTTTTATACATATTTATGATATTTTTATGAGTTTGATATTTATTAAGGCTAGTTTTAATTATTTTTAATTATTTTAAGAGATTTACATAAAATTTTCCCAGGAATGTTATTTTCAGGAAAATTAAGATGTAAACAATTTAATACTAATTATTTTAAATAGTTTTATGAATTTGCATGAACCCATATATAATTTTAAAGTGCTAAATAAAAAGTATATATATACATTTATTTAAATTAAATTAGGGTTTAATTAATTAACTTAATTTTTATTATATAGTTTTATATTAATTAATTAATTATATAAGTGTATAAATTATTAAAATATATGTGTGGTGAGTATTATTTGTGTGTGGGATTATATATTATTATAATATATAGTATATATATATATATATATATACATATACACATAAATTATTAACAAAAATCAAAAGTTTGCCAAAATTACAGTTTTGCCATCCGGTCATCTCCTTCCCTCCCAATCGCCCCATCCCCATTTTTGGCTACTGCAAGCTGATTTTCTTACCGTTGGTGTGCCTCTCAGCCTTCCTCCTCCACCTCCAGCCATTCCCGTCGCCCCTAGCCACCATTTCTGGCGTGTTTTGGCTGAAAAAGCCAAGAGAAGCTGAAATCATTTCCACCTCCGATCACAATGATTCTGGCCACCAAACTCGATGCCACTGGTGTCTATCTTCTCCTTGAGCTCTGGTGAGTGTGATTCCAAGCTTTGTTTCACTTAAAATGGTCTAGATTTCCCTAGGTTTTGATTTTCTATTTTTGGCCACTTAGGTTTTTGAATTTTTTGAGCTTCAATTTGATTGATTCAAGCAAACTCCCTTCACAAACTTTGATCCTTGTAGCTTAATCTACATCCTGTAATTTTTGTGGAGTTTTTGGATTTTATTTTGCTTTTTGTGAATTTTTGATTATTTTATTAATATTTTCTAATTTTCAAAAATTAATTAATTAAATTATGAAATTATGTTTTATGGTAATTATAGGTGTTGAAATGCATTTTAGAAATTTATTTGGTAATTTTTGTGAATTTTATATAATTATTTTGGAATTTATTAAGTTTATGTAATTTTTGAAAAATTAGGTTAATTATGTGTTTAATTGAAATAAATTGGTTAATTGAGTATATTTATCGATATTATTGAATTATATGTTGAGAAATTAATTTTTGAGTAATTATATTATTTTTGGTGAATTTTTGGATAATTCTAGTGAATTTATATATATAGGGGTATTTTGGTAATTTGACACTAAATTGACTAAAAATGTAATTAAATTGGTTTTACTAGTTATTTAAGGTATAAAAATGATTTCTACAAATTATTTAGTATTTTTAACTAATTAAAACTATTTTTCATAAATTATTTTCAAATTATATATATAATATATGATTTTTCTAAATAAATGAGTTTTTATCGGTTTTTAACAAGTTTTAGGGTTAATTATGTAATTTGGATTTATAAAATGTATTTTTATTATTTAAGGGCATTTTCGGTATTTTTGTAAATTATTCTGTGAATTGTGAGCCTCAGTCGGTGAATTGTAGTTTGGAGTCCGATCGAAGGATTGTGGTTGTGAACTGTGTTTATTCTCGAAGTGTGTTTCTTTGCAAGACCGGCTCTACTCTTTGAGTGGAGAGATGTCCATTTTATAGGGGAGGTTCTGCCGAATTTTTGATAGAATTCTCATAAAATGTGATGTCCGGTTGAACTCTAATTCTAATTCCGTGTCTAAGATTCTAGATCGAGTCTTTAGAATTTTCGTTAGATTTATTCTGATTTTTTGTTATCATTTGTTTGTTTAGTTGCACCGAGATTGAGGCCTAGTGGACCAGGCCTGTCGGATCCGTCTCGAGGAGCGTAATAAACAGTGAGTTGTTATTTTATATATATATATATGTTTTAGGGTGCATGTTTTAGAAATATATGAATTATTTTAGTAAAGTATGCATAAATAGTTTAAGTATTACTTAGGTTTACTTTTGGTATATTTTCAATTATATGCATGTTTTATTAAATATTTACACTTAAAATGTTTTTAAATATATTTATAGTTTATTTTGCAATTATATTGGATTTATTTTACATGTATATACTCGGAACATGCCTGGTTTATTTTTGGTATATTTCTAGTATATATATGGTTTATGTTACTATTTTATTGAAATTCATGCATCATTTTTTTATAAATGTATGTTTTATATAATAATGAAGGATATCAATAGAACGTGCTACCTAGTGGGCAGCACTAGGACCGAGTACGTATTGGTACGCTGATAGCATTTAGGCTTTATTACTAACCCATTTGTGGATATTGATTGGAATTGATTTATTTGATATGTGATGTGATTTGGGAGTGTGATTGCTGGAGCTCGGTTGACCAAGTATCTCGGGGCCAATCACACTGACAGTCAGAGTGCTGGAGCTCGGTTGACTTAGTGTCTCGGGGCCAGTCTACTGTCCAAATGGAACAAGTGAATATATTTGGAATAAATAAGCTTGTATGGCTAGAGTGTTGTCTAACACTGTTTTGAGGTTGCGATTTTCTAGGGTTCTATTTGATCCTTTATAAACAGTGATTTTTAAAAAATATATAAAAATGATTTTGCTACATCTGTATGTATTTGCTTGTATATATATTTATTATATATACTATTGACTATGTGCATTGTCATTTAGTTATGCATGTATATATATTATAACAATTCACTCAGTGAGGTCTAACTCCCCTCCGTTGACTATTTTTCAGGAGAGTCATCGTCTTCAGACCTCAGTAGCAGACCCATACGTCGGATTTCTTCCACCCCGGCTTCATTATGTAAACTGCTTATCTGAGTTTTATTTTATAATCTAGACACTGTAGTAGTTGTAAAAAGTTTGTGGGGCTTATGTATTTTATTTGTGTGAGTTATGTATTTTAAAGATTTGAACTGAAATTGTATTAAAAGTTTATTATTATATATGAGACGAGGATGTTTGATTTAATTACATTGGTGGATTATTATTTTAATATTTATGATTTTATTTCCACTGCAAAATATATTATTTATGTTATTATGATTATTGCATGTCTTTATTTTATTTTAAGGCTTGCTACGGGGTTCGGATTCGAAAGAATTCCTATTCCCTAATGCCGATCATGGCCTCTGTTTTGGGTCGTGACACTAATGTGAGTAAGACTACTTGAGGACTTCTTACTCAAGGCATCTACTACTAGATTAGCCTTACCTGGGTGGTACAAGATGTCACAATCATAATCCTTTAAAAGTTCTAGCTATTTTCTTTGTTTGAGATTAATATCTTTCTACTGAAAGAAGTACTTCAGACTCTTGTGATCAGTGCAAATTTCGCATGTCACCTTGTATAGATAATGCCTCTAAATCTTAAGAGCAAAGATAACAACAACCATCTCAAGGTCATGAGTAGGATAGTTATATTCATGCTTCGTTAATTATCTGGAAGTGTAAGCTACTACTCTACCATTCTGCATCAATACACAACCTAAGCCAACTTTAGAAGCATCACAGTACACGGTGAACTTGTCTTCTCTATTAGGCAAAGTCAACACTGGAGCTGTGGTTAACTTCTTATTTAATAATTGAAAGCTATTCTCACATGCTTCTGACCACATGAATTTTATATTCTTCTGAGTTAGGAGAGTCATAGGTGCTGCAATCCGCAAAAAATCTTGAATAAACCTCCTTTAATATTCTGCCAAACCTAATCAATTATGAATCTCCATAATTGATGTTAGTCTAGGCCACTTAGATACTACCTTAATCTTCTATGGATTAACTTGAATGCCATCCTTAGATTCTACGTGGGCAAGGAATGCCACACTTTCAAGCCAAAAATCACACTTTGAGAACTTAGCATAAAACTGGTGCTCCTTTAATGTTTATAGCACTATCCTCAAGTGATACACATGCTTTTCCATGCTCTTTGAATACATCAGTATATCATCAATGAATACCACTACAAACTGATCCATAAATGGTCTAACACCCTATTCATTAGATCCCTAAAAAGCTACAGGTGCATTGGTTAATCTGAAGGACATTACCATAAACTCATAATGGCTATATTTAGTATAGAATGCCATTTTAGGAATGTTGGCTTCTCTGATCTGTAACTGATGATAGTCCGATCTCAAGTCAATCTTAGAGAAAAACTATGCACCTTAAAGCTAATTGAACAAATCATCTATCCTCAGAAAAGGATACTTGTTCTTGATAGTCACCTTATTCAATTCTCTATAATCAATGAGCAGTCTAAGTGGGCCATCCTTCTTCTTCACAAACAAGACTGGTGTACCGTAAGGAGAAGTGCTGGGTCTTATAAAACCTTTATCCAGTAACTCTTGTAACTGCTCCTTTAACTTTTTCAACTCTATATGAGTTATCCTTTAAAGTGGCATAGAGATAGGAGCTGTGCTTGGAATCACATCAATGCAAAATTCTATCTCCTTATGAGGTGGTAAACTTAGTAATTCATCAAGAAAGACATTAGGAAATTCACAAGCTACAGGACCATCTAAGATGGATGTCTATTTTGCTGTTGTATCCTTGCCAAGTGTCCTTGACACCCTTTTCTCAACATCTTTCTTACCCTAATAATGAAGATAAAGGAATTCTTATAACTTTTATCATCTACAAACTTGAATTCCTCTTCATATGGAATTATAAAAATCACCTCTTTGTTACAACAATCCATAATGGCATAATAGTGAGATAACTATTCCATTCGTAGGATTATATTAAAGTCCATCACATCTAATAACACCAATTCTATTAGCAACTCTTAGCCTTCTACTAACATAAGACACCCTTGAAGAATAACATCAGTGTCTAATGAATCACTTAGAGGTGTAGCAACTAATAAAGGAATTACCATCTTTATAGCTTGCCAACCTGATTTCAAAGCCAAAATAGGATATATACAAGAATGGGTAGCACCCAGATTAATCAAAACTCTAGCATCAAGATAACATACTGGGAGTGTACCTACTATCACTGCATTGGATGCTTGAGCATCTTATTATATGAGAGTGAAAATTCTAGCCTGACATTTGCCTCTTTGCTGACTAGTAGAAGCCTGCCCAAATCCTCTAGCACTAATTCTACCTCCTCTACCTCATCCCTCTTGGGCCATAAACTGAGAGGTGCTTGGGTACTAAAATGGTGGTGGTTGAAACTGAGCTAGAGCTATACTAGTTGAAGACGATTGAGGAAACTGCCACTGAAAACTAGAATAAGGGCATAATCTAGCAAAATGTCTTATTTGACCACATTTGAAACATACTCCCTGAGCCATATAGCATGGTCCCTGATGAATTGTCCCACATGTCTGACAAGCACTAGCTATAAATCCCGTGCTACCATATCTTGAGCTCTGACCATTACTGTTGTTGGTAGCACATGAACTGAATCTGATAGATTTGTAAGCTATATTATGACCATGTTTGCTACTTCTATGAATCCTCTATTGAGGTCTCTAGCCTTGCTAAATAGATCCTCTAGGTTGACTATTAGAGCCTATCTGAAACATCATATATAGAGTACCCTGATATCCTCATACTCCGACACCTCTAATCTAATAATAGTCAAGCATAACTCCCTACTTAATGAGCCTGAGCTTAATCTCCCTGGCTAACTTAGTCATTGACTTAAGAGTTAAGCTTGCATTAGGCATCCTAGTAAATGCAAAACCCAAACCAGTGACATAAGTGGTGATGATGAAGTACTGGTCCCTCATCATATCCTTGACATATTTGGAAAATCTGAGAAACTCTCTGGTATACTCCTCTACTGACTTGTCATCTCTGGAAATATTGGTCAACTGGAGTCTGTAACTCATCCTTATTGACTCTAGGCAAAATTATCTCATAAATCGCTCTCTGAATTGAGCCCAAGTGAGTGTAGTTATATGGGGCTGAATCACCTGAACAAACTAGTCCAATGCTGGCCCTTATACTGATAACTCGATAATAAGTATCCTCTGATGCTCGGTGTACGCAGTTTGACTCCTGAACTCAATTGCATAAAGAAAATCTAGTGGGTCTGAAGTCCCATTAAAAGAAATCCTGTCGACTTTGACATAAAATAATGCTGCTTTTAGGTCTGATATACCTTGAACTCTCTACTGAAATAAAGGCTACATAGGTAGTATAGCCTGAGGCATAGCTGGGGCACCCTGCTAAACTCCTGGTGTATAGGCAGCATCATCATAATCCTGACCCGTAAGCTCCTCATCCTGTTTTTCTCATTGTCTACGGTGACTTGCTACTCCTTGGGGTCTACCTCTACGTCTATTCCTATGCCTAGTTCGCAGCACAAGAGGTAGAATCTCATCTTGGTAATACTCTCTATCTTCGACCTTATTGGCTAGTGGAGTGGTTTTCGCTCTCCTTATTTTAAATGAAAAGAAAATAAAACACACAATTCAGACAACAACAAATATCCTATCAGTTATGGAAAAATCTAAAAGCAAAAAAGACTATTCAAGGACATAATCGAACCTAATTATTGCAGTAGTTTCAAAGAAAACTCAAAACTCTACCAATATAGGTCATACAATACTGAATCTAGTTCTGATACCAACTTTATCAATACCTTAACTCATGAGTCATGACTGGTGCTAGGGAATGAGAATTCACCCAAATCTGGAACCCGTAGTAAGCTTAAAACACCAGTTCACACCAAACACAATCATAAATATACCAAAGAATTAAAAAATTTTAAAGCATAAGAAATATTTTCATATCATATCATAATAAAATATTTTATAAATATTCAAGCACACAACCACTATCAACTCAACACAATATACTACAATATGTACATACTACTACTACAGCATCTAATAAATACAAAGGAAGTGGTAGTTTAAAATTTACATAAATAAGCCAGTAAAGAAAGGGTCCGACGAAGAGGATAACTGGGTGAGGTATATAGAAAGGAATCCTGAAAAATAATTGAGGGGTCTTAGATCTCATTGAGTGAATTATTATTATATATATGCATGTAACCTAAGCCTACAAGCAATTAAGCACCAAAATAATGTTTATATATTTGTATTTACATTTATTTAATTTATACACGCATTTCATGTAAATGTTTAAAAACATTTTGCATATCAATGCAACAGACGAAAACAAGTAGAGGATCGAAGTAGAACCCTAAGAATTTCATAACCTTAATCATTAGACCTCATTAATGAATAAGCTTTCTTAAATCAAAAAATATTTCCCTTTTTTTCAATTTGGCAGTGGACTAGCCCCGAGGCACAGAAAGGTCAACCGAGCTACTACAGTTCCCTTATCGGCATGACTGGCCCCAACACACCACAGGTTAACCAAGCTCTCGTAGCCCTACCACTATGTATCCATAAATCTCAATAATCATATATTCGTATCTCATACCATATAATCTCATATCAATCAATATATCATAACCTAGCAACAAGCGTACTATTGCACATACATTCCTAGTGTAGCCCACTAGATAGCACTTTTTACTACTATCCTCTAAAATATTATATCAAAATAAATAATAAAATTATATTAAAATATGAGTAGCATCCAAATTACACAAATAAATATTCACCTTTATATATATGCAAACAAATATATAATAACAATAACAATTAACATTTAATGCATTATAGTATAATAAAATTCATATTTATTCAAAATACGAATGCCAATAATATTTTCTACATGCAATGCATACATATAATAATAACTCACAAGTAGGATGAGCTTCTTAATACTGACTCGATTAGTCCCGACCTGAAAGCCCTGCTCTTGGTGCGGCTATAACAAAAATAATAATAAAAAAATAATTAGGATTAAAAATCCTAACCTTAAACATTCTAGATTTCTAAGAAAAAACTCGATCTAAGACACGACTCTAATAAAACTCAAAACTTAACACAAACCCAATGTCACATTTTACGAGGAATCTATCAAAAATTCGGTAGAATATCCTCTGTAAAATGGACATCTCTCTACTAAAAGTAGAGCCATTCTTACAAAAAACTGAACTTCAAAACTATCCACAGCTCTACATCTCAGGTTGAGCCCTTGAACTACACATTACGCCCAACCAAGAACCAATACAATAACACATAAAAATAATATATATTTTTTTGAAAATCCCAATATGTCATAAAAATTTAGTTGACTAGCAAAATTTAATTTATTTATATAATAAAAATATAAAAAAATTTATTTCCAAATAAATAATAAAAATTCTTGTTTGTCAATAAAATATCGCTAATGGAAATCAAATTTCCATTTTCACAACCAAATTAATGTTAATTATAAATAACTATAAAAATACTCAATTATATCATAAAAATAAGAAAAGACTCATTTAGATTGAAAACAATAAACAATGTTATTATTCATTTATTTTTCCCCAAAATTACTACTAAATAAATAATAATTGAAAATTAATGATAAAAAATATTTCTCATACTTTTATTATTTTAAAAAGTCTAAAACAGAATAAATAACAATAATTTAATTAAAATTAAATAATTCACTAATTTCTAATAATTTTTCCAAATACACATATTCAAACATAATTTTTAAAAATTCATAACTTAAATTCTATAAAGAATTTCAAAAAACTTTCTTCACAAAGTTTACTCTACATAATTAATAAGATTTATTAAAACAATAAACATTTTTTGAGCTTAGACTAGTAACGTGAACAGTCACTGAATGCCCGAAAAATTTCAAAAATTTAGAAAAATAAATAAAAATTACATTTAGCAAGATTTTAACCTCAATTACATTTCATAGAACTACAACATAGTCCAATTTAACTGAAATGCAAACTCGATTTCACAAATTAAATATAAAACCTTAAAATCCAATTACGCAAAATTGAAGTCGTTTCTAGTATTACCTAGTCAAATTGTCTTGAGGGAATTGAAGCCTAGGAGGAGAGAATTTAAATGACATTAGTGGCATATCCAGGGGTGGTTGGAGTTGATGCCGGTAAGCTTCTCCTTAATCCTATAAGAAAAAGAGAACCAGGAAGGAAGAGGAAGGAGGAAAGGAGGAGGAGCTGGCGGCGACGTGGAGAGTGGTCCGACGGTGGTTAATGACGCTGACAGTGACAGTAGAGGTGGCTAGTGGTGTGCATCGGGGCAAGGAAAGAAAGTAATGGGAGAAATAAGAAGAAGAAAAAAAATAAAGAAGCCACATTTTTATCCTTTTATAATAATAATAATAATAATAATAATAATAATAATAATAATAATAATAATAATAATAATAAAACTCTTCCTAAATATTTATATACATAAATATACATCTATATAAAATATATTCTTAATAATCAATAAATTTACTAAAATACTCATTTAACAAAAATTCCATAAAAATAATATTTAAGACTATAAAATCTATATTTAATCTAATAATTAAAAATACGAGTCATTATAATCATATTAATTATTCTTTTCTCTTAATTGTGTAACAGTTTGTAAGTTTTTTTTTACAATTACAATTATTATTATTTTAAATTTATTTATATAATAATTATCATATAATTTAATCTTTTAAATTATTTTGATATAATATTTTTATTAAATTTTTATTATTTAATTTTAATAAAGTTTAACATATTAATATTAATGAATAATAATTATATGACAATTAATAAGAATTAATATTAAAACAAAAAATAATTCATATTGATGATGTAGCAAGTGCATAACAAATATGATCCATTTTTTTTAAAAGTATTAAAAATTTTAATTTTTACTGACCATGAGGTTTCTTTGAGTTTTTTTACTTATATTTTCCAATCTTTAGTCTGAAAGATTTTATTTTATATCTAAATGGCTTTGGTTGTATGGGAGTGAAGATGGATTGTTGTATGGTGTGAGAGACTTTTTTTGCATGTCAGGTTAGAGCTCTTCAGGCAGGTCTAGCCAGTTGGTAGTTCTTAGTCAATGTAATCACAGTTGATGTTGGGAAAGAGCAATTCAATTAGAGGCAAAACCAGAGATCCATATCATGATGAATTGAGCTAATGTAGTTGCTTTTAGGCTAGGAGAGTATTTTAGGTGTTAGAGATGCTAATGGTTGTTTGAAATTTTTAGATTATTGGCAATTGTACATCCGGGTGTTGTTTTTTTTTGTTGTGTTTTATGTACGATTGGTGGAGTTTTAATGTGGCATGAAGTGTGGGATGCATTAAGCAAGTTATTAGGAAGTAGTATTGGTTTTATGGAAAGGCAGGATGATCATTATTACCAATTGGTCTATGCCTTATTAGAAAGAGATGGATTTTATTATAAATGGGTTTAGATTTTTTTTAAAAAGACTGGCTTTTTTTTTTATTAAAGATCGCTTTGGTTCTTTGGGTGGCTTTAAGATTTTATGTGATTTTTAGGAAAAGTGAATTAGGTTTTGTTTTGTTCTCTAAGGACCATGAATAAGACTTATTAAAGGGATATGAAGGTCTTTGGTTTATACTATTCTGCAACTATCTATCATGTGAGGTTTTTTTTTTTGAACTAAAACCATATAATTTCATTAGCATATAAAAGTAGAATACATTTTGGCCTAGTTACAAATAAATGCCCATAAAAAGAAACCCAAACCCACAAACTTCATCTTTAACATAATTATTACAAAGGATAGGGTTCTAGAATAACTTCTTTAGCAGCAACATAACCAACCATAGAGAAGGGAAAAAGAAAAGCTCCAGGATGAGTTATTGATAACTCATTAACCCAATAAAGGTTTTGAAGAGACCGTTAGTGTTGGTGAGCAGAGTAGATTTATTAAAAGCTTGAATAGTGGGGGTTGAAGAGGTGGACTTCTTCCATAAACTCTTTAAATACAAGTAGACTTGTAGATTTTGATTGCACCAGTACAGAAGCTGTAGAGCTCCATAAAACACAAGCATCTTTACATAAGCTGCACATTAATATCAAAAGAATAAAATGTCATATTCATAGCTATGAGAGACAATATTAAACATATATCTTATTATTAAAGTATAAATGCATAAAAAATAGACATATTTTAGATTTTTTGGCCATGAATTGGTAAAAAAACCACCCTATAGAACCTAATATTTGAAACCAGAGAAAACAAGCTAAAACGAAAATAGAGAACATGTTATATTTTCATTTGAGGTTTGATAAGCCTTAGAAAACATCTTTAGATTTAGTCTTTTGAAGTTACATCCTATTTAAAGAGCTGGTGTTATAGTACTTTGAGCACGTATGATTAATGAGTAAGTTATTCTAATATGTAAGACCATAAGCATTCTTAGCTTGCCCCCACACTCTTAGTTTTGAGCTAGTGCTTAATTAACATCCTCATTACCCTTGATAAAGGACTAGTTCTTATTCTGCGAAAGATCCCTTGGATGGCAATGGATTTCGCTTTTAGCGTGTGCTTTTTAGTGGAATTTGAGGATGGATTAGAAGATCTTAAGGGCATAGTTACTTATACAATTTGTCGATTGAAGGATGATTAATTCTAGTTTAGATAATAGGATGTCCAGTACATGTGCAAGTTGGTTACCTATTCAAGTACATGCCTCATGTTATTTTATTTTATTTTTATTTTTTATCTTTTTTTAGGTGATCTCCTTTTCCTAATTTTCTCACTTAGCTAGGCTCTCTTTTATTTTTTATCCTCTCTTTCTTTTTGTTTATTTTTTCCCTCTCTTGCTTAGGCCACCTTTTTTATGAACATTTTTTGTCCTAACTAGGTCACTCCTTTTCTTTTAAATAAGGCTATAATAAGAATTAAGTAGCCTGGAGATACATAGAGATGATAAAATGAGTAATGAATGAAAAAAACTCAAAAGCTAATGATGAACTATGGATTAAAATTTTGTTAAAATGCTAAATGAATTACATGTAGTTAATAAGCAAACCAATGTCATGTTTTGAGAATTTTGAATTATTTGCATAGCTACTAAAATTCTAATTAAGAATCAAATACAAGTTGTATTTTTATTAGTGTCTCAAAATGTTTCTCTTGTATTTAGTCAGTCATGTTTAAAAATTTTGAGTAAATATTTTTTCTTAACCTTTTTTTTTTTAATTTTATTTTTAATATTTTCAAACATGCTTCTAATGTGATCCTTTTAGGTTAATTTTTCATATTTGATTTTTTTTCTAATTTATCTTATTGGTTACCCCACTTTGATGATTTTGATTCATATGCATGAGATATCTTAATTATCATGTCCCTTAGATTGAACTAGATTCTTCCTTTTTCTTTGTGACCATTCTTGTCCTTCTTGGATGGTTCTCTTAGGTGGTGTCATTTGTGTATATAAGATATATTAATTGGAATGCCTTAGTTATATTTTTCCTTTCTTACTTCGAGACTATATTACTAAATTCTAACTTTTCTTTAAATTATTTTCTTATTGAAAGTGACAATGATTATTTAAATGTACAACTGTAAGGTGCTCTTGTCCCTTATTGTAGTTGGGGATTTTTATTCTTTAGTTGTTGAAGTTTGGAAATTATTGACTCTAAAATCATTGTAAAAGCTTGTAGTTTGTCTTCTTTAGTGAAATTATTATTGTTGAATAAAGTGGCACTTTAAATGATGTTTTATACCTTAAGATGTAAGTGGCAGAAGTTGTTGTCTCTTATTTCATTATTTTTCCTTTTTATTTTCTTTTCCTATTTTTTCTTTTTATTTCTTCATTTTTCTCATTTATTTGCACTCTTTTTGAAAAGAGTAATAAAAGGGAGGGGTTGAATAGGACTATCAAATAAAAATGAGAAATTAAGAAAATTATTTGCAAGAATTAAATGGAAGTTGAGAAGGAAGAATGAAGAACACAAAAATTTAAGAAGTTCGGATTTAACAATAATCCTACGTCTCTATCTAACTTATCCCCAAGTTAGGATTTTCAATTATCCATAATTTTATCCAAAAGATTGAGATTACATAAGAGTTTTATGGCTCACTTTTACAACCTTACAACTTGAGTTTTTAAGGCTCACTCAAAAACCAAATCCCAAGTGTTTCAATAGACAACAATTAAACCAATTCCTTTAGAAATAAATCTCACTTCCCTTCTAATCTATCCCAAGATTTAAGATAAAAAGAAATTCTATTTGTAACACACAACCAACTCTCATAAGATTTATACAAACAAAGAATTGTTTAGGAGAATTTGAGAGCTCAATTGAATACTTAAGAAAGAATAAATGATAAATAAGTTTTTTTTAACTTCCATTTAGCTCTAAAGGTGTTTATATAGACAAAAACTAAAAGATATAGCTGTTGGAGGTGCAAATAATGTGTTCAATGTCTATATTTTGAATTCAATGTTTATAATTTTGAATTATTGAAAGTGATGCTATCAGATAGCTATGCATGGATTGAAACCGTGATTGGCTACTAAAGACATTCAATTTTACCTATAATTTCTTCATAAAATTATAGATATTTGGCTTAGCTTTCCATATCATTTTAAATAACCTTAATTGGACTTATTTAGCTCAAGATATATCCAAAATACTAAGAGCTGTGCAATCTAAAATGTAGACTACTATTAGACAACTATACACAAGTTGAAGCCATGATTTTCTATTAGAGATGTTTGAATTTTTCTATAATTTTTTTTATCAAAGTTGTACAAATTTGACTTATCTTTTTATATAATTTTTAATCACTTCAATTGGACTTTTGTAGCTTAATATATGTCCAAAATGCTAAGAGATGTGCAATCTAAAATGCAGACTACTATCAGACAGTTATGAACAAGTTGAAGCCATGATTTTCTATTAGAGACATTTGAATTTGCCCATACTTTCTTTAAAAAAGTTCTATATATTTTACTTATCTTTCCATATCATTTTGAATCACCTCAATTGGATTTCTTTAGGTCAAGATATGTCTAAAATACTAAGAGTTATGCAATTTGAAATGGCAGCTGCATACTTTGATTTCAACTTAATCTTTGCATACCCAAATGAACTCGGATTTTGACAAGCAAGCCTAATTTAGAAATCTTAAGATATATATTTCAAATGTGAAGAAGGTAAGTTTCTCATTATAAAGCTCTAAAGATGTCAAAAGCCTCATTGAATCTTAGAGGTTGAATCAGCCCAAGATAATCATACTTCATTTTAACTTCCAATGGCGTCCTAACTATTGAGATACCACTCGCTTTCTATTCTTGTGGATTTCAAGCACATCTACACAAAATAATTTAAGTGTTGTTTTGGACCTAAACCTTTCTTGGTCTAGGTTGGTTAGTTTTAAGATAGTCTGTATGAAGTAATTCATGTGTAGTCTTCTATATAAGCACATATAGTTAGTATGTCCTTTGATCATGCAATAAGAAAATACAATATTTTTAAATTTATTCCTCCTAGGATGAAATGCTTTCCTAGTGTGTACAATATGCCTTTGGTGTTGTGTGTATCTCTTATTATTTTGTATCATTAAGTGAGACATGCATTGGCAATGGTGATGTGTATTTCAATAATTTTGTGTAATATGTTTATGTGCATTGTATTGTGTAGCATTCCTATTATAATTGTGTCTAATGTACATATAATCATGCTTGGGTTAAGGTGCTCTAGTTTAAGCCTTACATCTTTGTGTTAATGAAGGATGAATTTTATGAGACTTTCCCTTGATATTTAACACATGAGATCTTTTAGCTTTGAAAGCTTGAGTCTCATTTGATTTGGAGGTTGAAGGAGTGGAATTATGTGAAACTTTTATAAGATTAATATGTGATGAAGATGATGAACATATTCCATTCTTATATCCAATTCCATGGGTATCTCCATGAAATTTTTGAGAGTCAAGAAGACTATCTAAAGTTTCTTTTTCTCTCTTAAATTTAGCAATGGAAGTTTTAATTCTAATACCTCCTTAGAAAGCTTATGATTTTCGTCATTTTCTTTCTTAAGTTGATCTTCTAAAGAATTAAAAGATTTTGTATCATTAACAAGTTTTTCATTTGATTTAACAAGTTTAGCAAAATTAATTTAAAATTTTTTTAATTCTCTATTTAAGCTACTTGACCTATGCTTATAATCTTTCTTCTTAGATAATAAAATTTTGCATTTAATAAGTAATTTGCTCACAATAGAGATCTCATAATCATCATCATCATCATAATCATCACAATAATTATCACAATCATCAAAGGAAGAATAAAAAGTATATGGTGCCTCATTTTCATTTTCAAGGTCCATGAAGTAAAGATTGGCCATTTCTTGTTATTCCTCTTCCTCTTTAGATTCGGAGGAATCATCCCAAGTAGCTTTGAATGCCTTCTTCTTATCTTTTGTTCCTTTGTTCTTGAATTTGAGTTTAGGACACTCACTTATAATATGTCTCAATTTCTTGCATTCAGCAAGTAACCTCCTTAGTTTTCTTCTTCCCATCTCCTTTGAACTTCTTATTGAAGTCCATTATTCTTGAAAAGTTTTTCTTTGTCAAAACTTTCTTAAAGTTCCTAGTGAGCATGGCAATGTCACCATCTTCATCACTAGAATTTTTGATGCTTTTCTCTTCACTATCTTTTTGAAGAGCTTTTAGAGCAATACTCTTTTTCTTTTCATCTTTCTCTTTTTATTCTTCACCTCTTTGCTTGATAGTGAGCTCATGTGTTAAGAGCTTACCAATGAGCACATCGGTTGATAGAGTGGAGAGGTTTTAAGCTTCCTCAATTGAAGTAACACGAGATTCCCAATCCTTCTTAAATAGGATTATTAGAATCTTATTATTTACCTCTTCCTTGGAGAAATGTTTTCTAAGTTTCTTGAGGGTTGTGAGGAGAGCATTAAGATAGTTTTTCATCTCTATAATTGATTCATGAGGCTTCATTGTGAAGAGTTCATATTCATACTTATGAAGTTAAACCTTATTACTTCTTACTTGAATGTTGCCTTTGTAGTGGTTTTGTAAGGTCTCCCATATTTCATTAGCTGACATACAATGTTGATGCTTGCCTCCTCCTTTTCTTATCATTAAAGAAATTAGAGTAATCATAGCTTTTTTTATTTTTGTGATTTTCTTCCTTTTGATTAATACTCCATTGGCTTCTTGCAAGAGTAGTTACCACATCATTAATGATAGTTGTAGGTGGTTCCAACCTCTTAGGATAATGTCCCAAAGTTTGATGGAATCACAATTAAGGTATAATTCCATTTTGAATTTCCAATGTGGATGGTCACTACCATCAAAGAAGGGTCTAAAAGAAGAAATGTTTTGTGATTCACTCCCCATGAACTTATAATTTAGTAATGAATTACCTAGAATTGAAGTTCTGATACCAATTGAAAAGAGTCCTAGAGGGGGGTGAATAGGACTATCGAATAAAAATGAGAAATTAAAAGAATTCTTTGCAAGAATTGAATGGAAGTTGAGAAGGAAGAATGAAGAACATAAAAATTTAAGGAGTTTGAATTCAACAAAAATCCTACATCTCCACCTAACTTATCCCTAAGTTAGGATTTTCAATCACCCATAATCTTATTTATAAGATTGAGATTACACAAGAGTTTTATGGCTCACTCTTACAACCTTATAACTTGAGTTTTCAAGGTTCACTCAAAAACTAAATCCCAAGTGTTTCAATGGACAACACTTAAACCAATTCCTTTAGAAATAAATCTCACTTCCTTTCTAATATATCCTAAGATTTAAGATGAAGAGAAATTATATTTTTAACACACAACCAACTCTCACAAGAGTTATACAAACAAAGAATTGTTTAAGAGAATTTGAGAGCTCAATTAAATGCTTAAGAAAGAATGAATGATAATTAAGTTTTTTTTAACTTCCATTTAGCTCTAGAGTTGTTTATATATACAAACACTAAAAAATATAGTTGTTGGAGGTGTAAATAATGTGTTCAATGTCTATATTTTGAATCCAATTTTTATAATTTTGAATTATTGAAAGTGATGTTGTTAGACAGTTATACATGGATTGAAACCATGATTGGCTACTAAAGATGCTCGAATTTGCCCACACTTTCCTTATAAAAGTTGTAGATATTTGACTTAGCTTTCCATATCATTTTTAATCATCTTAATTAAAATTTTATAGATCAAGATATGTCCAAAATACTAAGAGCTCTGCAATTTAAAATGCAGACTACTGTTAGATAGCTATATATAAGTTGAAGCCATAATTTTCTATTGGAGACATTTGAATTTGCTTATACTTTTTTCATGAAAGTTGTAGATATTTGAATTATCTTTTCATATCATTTGAATCAATTTAATTGGACTTTTGTATATGTCCAAAATACTAAGAGCTATGCAATTTAAAATTTAGACTACCATCAAACAGCTATGCACAAGTTGAAGCAGTGATTTTCTATTGGAAAAATCTAAATTTCCTATAATTTTTTCATGAAATTTATAGATATTTAACTTAGCTTTCCATATCATTTTAAATCACCTCAATTGGACTTTTATAGCTCAAGATATGTCTAAAATACTAAGAGCTATGCAATCTAAAATGGCAGCTACATATGTTGATTTTGACTTAATATTTGCTTACCCAAATAAACTCAAATTTTGAAAATAAAGCTCAATTAAGAAAGCTTAAGATGTTTATTTCAAATGTAAAGAAGATAAATTTCTCATTATAAAGCTCTAAGGATGTCAAAAGCCTCATTGAATCTCAGAGGTCGAATTAGCCCAAGATAATCATACTTCATTTTAACTTCCAATGGGGTCATGACTTATACAAACTTAAAAAAATAAATTAAATATTCAAAATTAAGTTTGTTAAGATCAAAATTAAGATTTATTATTTCTAAGGTCAACACTTTTTCATTTTTTTTCCACTCTTGCTCTTTTTACTTTGATGTCATATAATCAACTTCTCACTTTCTTGACTTGTTTCTCTTTGGAGAGTGTTGATAATTCTATATGGTGGTGTAGAATTTTCAAATTTTCTTATAATTGAGAAGATTCATCATTCAACTATAGAATCTTGGAGAATCTTATTTTAGAAAGATTGTAGTATGTACTTATTGGTAAAATCACTTTCATTCTTAATGCTATGTAGAGTGTTACTTTTCCCATAAACATGCTAATTGTCATTTCATGTTTCATAGTGTGGATAACAATAATTATTATTTCATAGTGTGGATAACAATAATTATTACTTTTTATCTTTTTTATTTTATTATTTTTCTCACACTCTTATTAAGAGTAATAAATTATGGCATAAATAAGATGTAGATAAGCGTTAATATCAAATGGCTTAGTTTTATGGAAAAAATGTTAAAGATGCTCATTGAATGTTTAATGTTATTCATACTAGTAATAGGAAAAACATTAAGTAAAATAATAAAAGAAGAGTTCATTGTTCTCATGTAAGTACATTAACAAAGAGTATGTTGACATTTTTATTTTAGTTGTCCATGATCAAAATTAGTGAATTTTCCTATAATTAGAATTAATGGAACTAGCACCACTTATTTTTTTATAATCTTCTTAGAAGATGAGTTCCTATTATTCCTTTTCATCGTCCACAGTTTACTACCTTTATGTAAGGCTCTGAAGGACGGTTAATGATTGTAAAGTAAATGCCCCCTTGATTACCATCTTGATTTGTTTATCCTTATTTAAATAGTTTCTCATTTGAGGTGCTTTAGCTCTCCACCTTTCCAAGTGCTTAGAGAATGACTCATCTAGTTCTAACTCATCAACTTGAAGTCTCTTTTATTAATATCCAACTATGTATTATACTCATATTGCTTGATAAAGTTTTAAGAACCAATCACTTTTGATCTTGTCTTCCATATTAAAGAATTTAACATAAGGGCCTTATCTAAGGAAGTAAAGAAGAATTAGACTATTTGAGACTTATTAAACTTGGTTAGAGGCCATAAAAGTGGCATATTATCTTAAATGCACTTTAGGACCCCCCAGTTCTATTAAATATGGTAAAGTTAGGCAGCTTAAAGTCATTTGGTAGTTGTTTATCATTAAATAAGGAAATCTCAGTGGAGCCTTTAGTTTGAGGAACAATCATGTCCTTAATTGAAACCTCAAACTAGCTAATCCTATGAGCTAGCTTATTAACCACTTTTAAAGAGTCAAGCTTAGTTAAACTAGTTATTTGAATAAGAGGTTGTGGAGGCCTTTGTCTCAATGCTTAATATTATTCGTTATCATCATCATGTGAATTGTTCGCAACTTTATTGCCTTTGTTCAGTCTAAAATCACAAGAACTAAAAGCTGCCACCTTATTAGTACTATCCCTTGTAAAGATTTTCCCATATATAGTACTTAAGGCTTGGTCAAGTGTGGTTTTTATATAGTCTTCGAGGATATCAGCTAAGTTACCATCAATCAAGAGTTTATAGAATTTCTCTTTGATTAGGCCCTTAATATATTCATTTTGATTATCAGTTTGTTTTGCCATCTTAAATCTAACAGTGGTTAATTTCTTTTTGAAGGGTGTGTTGATGGGTTGTGACTACAAAATCATAAAGTTAATACAAATGGTATTAAATGTATGTATATAATGTCCTATAAAAGAATAGAGTTGGCATGCATGCATGGTGTTTATGCATGAGAAATTTATTATATGTGTAATATGAATACAGAAGAATGTGGGTTAATGACATATTTGTTAGTGTAAATATGCCCTAGTGTCAATTTTGTAATAAATAATAACATTGTAAATTATCCCTATGGCAATAAAATATTCATTTAAATAAAGATTTTTTTATTTGAATATTTACCCTTTAGCAATATGTTAAATAAATTTATTTTCAAAAGTTGATAATATATGTTATAAATTTATTTAGTACATATACTATAAATTGTTCATAGTCAAAAAATTAGTATTTGGATAATATTAATTAGACTATTACCTCTATCGATTTTCCTTGATTAATATGTGATGCTAATAGTGGGAGGTAGTGAGTCTCATGCTACTTGATTTAAGATATCAGAATAGATATATGGATACTTATATTATGGGTGGATCAAACAGTGATGTTAGATTTATGATTGCAAGCACACTCACTTATAATCAACAATCACAATTTAAGTCATAATGGTGCATATAGTCCTTTAGCTTGAGGTAACATGGTCATCCATATTTAAGTGGTTAGAGTATGTTACCTCTTACATACTTATGTTATTCACACATGGGTATATGGCATGTGGGCACTTTAGTCAGTTAAATATAGGGATGAGTGTTCAACTAAAAAGGGATTCAACCTAGAGTGAACTGGGAAAGATCCTATGTTATCTAAGTTTGTTCTTGATGAGTAAGTTCCTGGCCAAGACAAACATAACACAATCTGAAAGATTTTCAGTGCTAGAAAGTGTTTCTTGTATTAGTTATGTTTTATTAAGAATCAATACTTAAGATGAGGTCATATGATAAAGCTATTAAAGTTTAATTAGACCTTGACTCTAGGCTGTATCGTGATCTTCTAATGAAGGGATTTTAGTGCATGGTAATTATGACCAAAATGGTTCGTGTAAATCAATATATGCATTCATATCTAATTAGGTAGTTGTGATATTGATACTAGAGGTCACTCACAAATTATGAGAACTAAATGTGTATAATTGAAATTTTCACATTTAGACTTAAAAGAATTTCAAATAATATTAAGAGTTAATATTATATTCTCATAGCCAATTATACATGGACCTAGTAAGTCACACCTAAAAGAGTTTTGCCAAATCACCATTTAAATTAATCTAATGGTTGATTAAACAGTTTAATCAATTAATTAATTAAGATTAATGGAATTGGATTTATACTTTAAACAATGATTATAGCATATCATGAAATCTAATTCCATTAAGAGTTTATTTATTAATTTATAGTTAATTAATATGAGATATTAATTGAATAATTAAATTAATAATAATATATGTTATTAATTAAATTATTAAATTTAATATGAGATATTAAATTATTAATAATTAAATTAATAATAATATATTTTATTAATTAAATTATTAAATTTAATATGAGATATTAAATTATTAATAATTAAATTAACAATAATATATTTTATTAATTAAATTATTAAATTTAATATGAGATATTAAATTATTAATAATTAAATTAATAATAATGTGACAATTCTTGACTTTGGATAAGATAAGGTTGTATTAATTAAATCTCTACATCATTTCTTGTGCACTAGTTAAATGGCTTGCACAAATTGCTCATTTCCATGCAAGGTGGCATTCAAGTTGGCTGAGAAGTAGTTAATAAAGTTAGTTACTTGTTCAGTTTGTGCACATTTATCTTAACTCATTTTTCTCTACGTACATATCCTTAGAAGAGTTCTAAGATATATAAATAATATAAGAAAAGAATTGCGTTAATGAGATTAATGTAAGTTGTTGCTTTGAGAAAGTGTGTAGGGATTTTGGTAAGTAAATATACCAAAATGAAACAATATGTACCAAACATATACTCTTTAGTTCTTGCAAAAGAATTAAGTTAGTGCAAATCTCTAAGGGTCATTTAGAGAGGACACTTGATACTAAGCTTAAGTAAGAAGGTAATTGGAAAATCTTTAGTATTTCAAGCTAGAGGTCTAACACTTAGGAGGCTAAGCATTTAATTCATCATCAAATTAAAAGTTTGTAAGTTTTCCTAAACTTACTTTTTTTAAGCTTGATGTTCATATATATTGTTTTTCTATTTAGTTATGTCTAAAATGCAAAATAGATCCTTGGGAATGGAATTTTTCATATCATGAAGGGTTATGTAAAGTAAAAATTTGAAAGTTTACTCTATTTAGGTTTGCGCTAAACACTCATGTTCCTAATATTTAAGTTGAATAACTGATTCCTTCAATATTTACATAATACCTTCAATATTTAAGCTATATATATATATATATATATATATATATATGCATAGGAAGACTGAACAATTAAAGGAAAATAATTCATCGGTGTAAGCCTATACTAAAGAAAAGATAGGATTTGTTAGTATTTCTTACAAAATAAATAAACCAAACATTGACAATGCTCCCTTCTAACCTTATTGCTCTATGAGGTATTTCCAATTCCATTCCTAAGTAGGTTTTAATCCACGACCATTGGGGGATAGTCGCAGTTAGACTTAGGCAATGTCAGTTCATAAAAAAAGGCACATATGGCAAACCGTTGAATGAGTATGATATTTAATCATTATAAATGTTTGTTTTTGGTGCCACTAGGTTGCCAGTGATGTCTATAGCCTGTGTGTGTGTGTATATATATATATATATATATATATATATATACTAAACAATTAAAGAAAAATAATTCATCAATATAAGCCTATACCAAAGTAAATATAGGATTTGTTAGTATTTCTTAAAAAATAAATAAACCAAACATTGGCAATGCTCCCTTCTAACCTTATTGCTCTATGAGGTATATCCAATTCTATTCCTAAGTAGGTTTTAATCCAAGACCATTAGGGGACACTCGCAGTTAGACTTAGGTAATTTCAGTTCATAAAAAAAGACACATATGGCAAACCATTGAATGAGTATGCTATTTAATCATGATAAATGTATGTTTTTGGTGCCATTAGGTCACCAATGATGTTTATAGCCTATGTGTGCCTATTTGCATAATGGTTGTAGGCAATAAAGGGGATCCAATTTTGCATTCTCTATATCAATAGTTGATATGTTTATCATGGGATGTACAAAGTTTATTTAGGGGTTGACTATTTATTTCTTTTATAGCAAACATTTATAACCTTATCAAAAGAATTCTAATTGTGCCCTTTCATTTAAAAGGAATAAATGGGCAATAATTCACAAAATCTATATGTTTGGACCCAAATTTAATTTTGATTAAATTATAAAGCCCATTGATTATTCATTAATTATTGACCTAATTTTTGATTAATTAACATTATTTGGGGCCCAAAAATAAGTGAAAAGCCCAACTCATATTATAGTGTAACTTAATGATTAAGGTAGAAGATTTTGGAAATAGGAATGACTATTCAAAGGCTACTTGGGGAAGTGGACCATATAGTGGAGTTATACGAATTTATTTCTTTAGGAAATGGGAGAAACTCTTGAGATGGAAAATTAAATTGGAGAAGTAGTCTATAAGCAAGATCGTCTATAAAAGCAAGGAAGAATCAACATAGAGGACATCCATAACCAATCCATCAACACAATAACTCAATTAACATCATCATATCAATAATTATCATCAAACAAAATTTTCAATTTCAGTCACTGTTAGCCAAATTAGCAAATCCTTGTTTATTTATTATTTTACAAGCTCTACTTTATTTCTTTGTTCTACTAAATATGTAATAGCTTCCTATTCAATACAAAATTTCCTTTTCATTATCTTTTCAACACCCTTTAATTTAATTCGAAGCTGAAATCCAAATGAATGGTGGTAAAGGAGTTTAGGAACTTGTAAAATGTTTGAAAGAAGTTAGAAATCAATTGAAAAAAATTTCCTCTAGCACGCTTGCAAAAATTCACTAATAATCCTTTGGTGCGCATAAAAAAAATTAGAGAAACAATTTTGGCATACTTGGTGGGACATATTTTAAAAAGATGAACATATTTGAAGAAGCAATTTTTCAACTTAATTATTGGACTACCAATTCACCTATAAAAATAGGTGGTTTATGGAAATAAATTAATGAAGGTTTGGTGTCTCATGATCACTCTTGGACCAAGGCACCTTTTAGTTATTTAGGCCAAAATTTAAAGATCGCTAGTGCTTAAAATATTCTCATAAAAGGAATAAATTCAGTATTGTAAATAAAGAGTTGTCTTTAAGACTCTATGAAATAATTTAATAATGTTATGTAGAAAAATATTCAAGAGATGAACAATTCATTTGCTAGAATGAATGAAGAACTTTCCAAACTGGAAAGTCAAAATTATGCACCAAAAGTGGAGATGCAACATAAAAAGAAAAAAAAGACCTATGGGGCAATATTTGTTATGAGAAAGAACTAACTCCCCAGGGCTACATGCCAAATCCTTAGGCTCAGATGCCTTCTTCCTAAGCATATGTGCCACATCCCTAAGGCCAAGAGCTAATTCCTTAGGGATAAAAGTAAAACATAAGGAGTACACATGAGGAACAATCAAATCCTCAAGGTTAAACACCACTTCCTTAGGGATAAAAGGTAGCTGAAAGAATACAAAAGGAACAAGAGATCTAACTTGATACTATGCCCAAGATCATGCTTAAAGCTATAGTGGATTCACTTTTTAACAAAAAGGGATCCATGGTGCATAAGACTAAGGAAGATGTCATTAAGATTTAGAAAACTTAGGGGACAACTTCCCCAGGAGAAACAAAGGGCATTAGAGTGATGTCAAAATTTAGGCTATAAAGTTAGATCAACCTAAAAGGGTCATTCTAAAAAAATATCAAGAGTGGTAATCAATGTAATAATGGTTTTTCTAATTATTATTGATAGCAAAAAATCCCTTAATGTCTTCCCTATGGTAGATTCGATTAAAATATTGAGCTTTAAATGAGATTATTTTACATGAGACTATACGAAAATGCTAAATCAAGTGGTTGAATATTACCTCTTTGTTAAGCCTAAAAAGGTTGTCAAAGGAGGTGGAGCTAAAAATATTTTCCACTATATGAAAAAATAAAAAGCTAAATAAGTAACTGGCCTTTGGCTTTAGCCAGGAATTTATTACTAAGTGGCAATATTTTATTTTTTTGTTTTGAAAATTAGCTTAATAGCCATTATCGTAAATAATTAAAATTTCAATTTTGCAAGTTTTGGTGTGTTTCTATTTACTATTATTTTCTTTGGTGTGTTTCTTTAGTGTGTGAATAAATATTGTGAATGGTGATGTGTTGATAAAATTTCAATAGCATAACGGCTGAAAATTTGACATTTTGCTAATGCTTGACTATGATGTATGTGTGTAGTGTGATCAGTGGTGTAAAAAGTTAAAAAATCTAGTTAATGGAAAATAAATAGGAAATTGCAAAGCAAATGATCAGAAGATAATAAATTCATCCTCCTTATAAAGAGAGAACTAGAGAAATATCAAGAAAAGATGTAGACTGGTTGTTAGAAGTCAAGGTAAATTGAAATCCTTAAGATGCATAATGATGAAGATGAGTTTGGAAGGAGTAAATGCAGACAAAGTGCATAATTCCTAGATTCCAAGGCAAAAAAGTAGCAAAAGAAATAAGCCAAATAAATAATTAATTTGGTTAGGAAATAAAAATTGCCTTGGAAATATAATTTATTGTCATGATATGTAATAACCCTTGTTTGTAAATTATTTTAATATATAATGAGATATGCAATATTAATAAATTTAAAAGTTATATTTAATTATTTTACTATTTAGTGATTAATAATTATTATTTTATGATTAAATTATATTTTCTACGTAAATATTTTATTTTAGAAACTTATTTTCTACGTAAACACTTAATTCGCATTATTTATATTTATTATTTTGGATAGTATTATTTTAATAATATTTAGTTTAGTGCATTATTATTTCTATTATTGTTTTTATCAAATTGCATTATTTATTTTATTAGAATTATCATTATTAATTATTGTTAATTGCATATGTGTGTAATTTATTATATGTGTGTGTGTCTATATATATATATATATATATATATATATATATATATATATATATATATGAGTATTTATTTATGGTGGAGATTTATTTGACTAAAGTTATATTATATAGTATTATAATATATAGTTTTATTAATATATATGTATATATGTACATTTGCAAGAATCAAAAATAAGAAAACACAGAGACTTCCTTCATCCTCCCCGCGCGTTGCAACTTAATTCTTCTCTTGTCACTGTGCCTCCCATTTCTCTTCGCCGGACCACCTTCCTTCCAACCTCGCCGCCATCGTCTTCTTTCCCTTCCCCAACGTCGACAGTAGCAAGCATAGAAGTAGTGGCCGTTTCTCCATTTTTTCGGTTGTTCTTGATTTCGACCACCGTTTCATGCGTTTCCAATCTCTATCAACTCCTTTAACTCCGGTGAAGTTGATTCTAAGCTTCGTTTGAGCTTAAAACCAATTGTTTGTGAGTTTTCTCGATTTTTTGATTTTTCGATTTTGAACTATTTTGTTTTTTATTTTTTTTTGAGTTGATTTTTGGTTGATTTATGCAAATTCCCTTAAGAAATGATGATTCTAGTAGCTTGATCTTCTTAGAAATATTTTTGTTTGAATTTTTGGAATTTATTTTAATTTTGGAGAATTTTTTATTATTTTATTATTATTTATTTAATTTTCATAAATTAATTTATTTAATTATAAATTTGGTTGATTTAGTGTTATTATATATTGTTATTAATTTTAGTGTTGAGAAAATAATTTTTGAGAATATTATGTAATTTTTAGTAATATTTTTAGTTTAGGTAAATATTGGATAATTAGGTTAAATAAGTATTTTTGTTGAAATTATTGGTTAATTATATGTTTTTGTTGATATTAGTATAATATATGTTGATAAAATAATTTTGATGATTTTATATAATTTTTGAGGAAATTATTTAGTTGTATGTGTATTTTGATTTATTAGGGTAATTGTGTAATTTTGTTAAAATTATAGTTAAATATTATGTTTTAATTGGTTTTAGAATTATTTAACGTAATAAAATGATTTTTATAAATTATTTACTATTTTTAACTAATTAATACTAATTTTTGAAAATTTATTTTCAAATAATATATTATTTACTAAATTGGTAATTAAATGGGTTTTTAATTACTTTTAATATATCTTTAGGCTATTTAAGTTATTTGAATATATAAAAGTGATTTTTACTAATTTATAGTGAATTATTAAGAAATTTGGATTTTTAATAATATTATATTATTATTTTGGAATTTTTATTTAATTATTGTGAAAATAATTATATTTAGTGTTTTAATGTTAAATATGCTATATTTTGATATTTTAAGGATATTTAAGGCAATTATTGATTTTCGATACATTTATTGTATTATTTGATTTTTGGTGAATTGTGAACTTCGGTTGAGAGAATTGTGTAGTTTGGGGTCTCAACCGAAGATGTTGAATATTTTGTGTTTAGAAGTGTGTTTTCTTGCAGGATTGGCTATGCTTTTTAGTAGAAAGACATACATTTTACAGAGGAAGCTCTGTCGAATTTTCGATAGAATTCTCATAAAATGTGACGTCGCATCGATCCTGAGTTTTCGATTTTGTCTGAGTTTCATATTCCTAGATCGAGTCTCTTTAGAATATAGGTTAGATTTATTCTGATTTGTTTAATTATTTTATTGTTTAGTTGCGCTGAGACGAGGCCTAATGGACCGGGCACGTCAAACCAGTCTCAAAGAGCTCAAACTTGTGAGTTGTTATTTTATATATACATTGCACTTAGGTTGCATGTTTTAGAATATACATGTTTTGATTTGTATTTGTTCATAAAATGTTTTATTAAATGTTTAAGAATACTTTAGGTATATTTTTAGTATATTTTTGATATATTTCTAAATAAATGCATATTTTACTTTCGATATATACTTAGCATGTTTTTAATATATTATTGGTTTATTTTTGGTATATTTTATGGTTGATTTGAATTTATTTGACATATATATACCTTATGCAAAAACAAGGCTCTGATAAGCTCCATAAAATTATATTTCATAGCTATACAGATTACATCATGGACTAGCCAAAGCCGTACTTATAGCATCACACAACCAATTTTCGGCCAGATAGCCTGTCCCCTTTTTATAATCTATACAACTATAAATTATAATCTTAATAGAGTTGGTTACTGGATCATCTTCTTAATTAAGTTTCTGATGTACCAGATCCTTCATAGAGGCATGTACAGAGCATACTCCTTAATTTAGATAGGTGGAATAATTATAATTCATAATCTAACTGTTAGAGAAGAAGAAAGACTTTTAAAAGGCCATGGTTTATTTAGTTTCTGAAGATTTTTACAAGAGGGGTTCTGCCCTTCAACTGAGACAGAAAGCTCCTTATATAGAGAAGGAGCTGAGATACAAGAAGGCCTACAAGCAAACAAACAACCATAGATAAATAGATAAATGTGGATAGACATCCATTGATAAAAGTAACAACTTTAAATTACAACCATTTGTGATAAATTGGCTCGTGACTTGGAGATAGATTCTTATCTTCAGCACTGTCTTCACTATGGTAAAAGTCTTCATCAGGATCCTGTGAGTGTCCTGCTATTGGCATACGTGGGTCCTCTAAATTATTTGATTTGAAAGAGTTTAACCATATCTGTTTTTCAGATGAGCTGGCTTGATAAGGATCAAATGAGCTGACTTGATAAGGATCAGATGAGCTGGCTTGATAGGGATCAGATGAGCTGGCTTGATAAGGATCATCAATTTGCATGTGAGACGGGATTGATGTAGTCCTTTGTGTCTTTTCCCAGTATTCTTTGTCTACTAACAGCTGTTTCCCATAATCAGAAGGAAATATTTCCCATGGGGCATCATCAGATATCTTTGGCCATATCTCCTTTGGAATAATACCATTTTTCTCGAACATGTGTCTTTCAAACTCTCTCCATGGTGAAGGATCTGTGGTATCTATGGTAATATAGTGCATCATTGAGTGTCTATAAGTCCCATAGATATTAAAGTATGGTACATCAGTAAAAACACCTTTAGCTTTGAAGAAAGTTCTTTTGAGGGTGATGATAGTATGACATTCGAGAGGAGGTGCCACCTGTTGAGTATAAGCTTCATTTTTCAAATAGGATTTCCATCTTGACAAATTCTGGAACCATTTGAGAAATGTTGACAAATGTGGATTCAGACCTTCATTCTTCTCAAGCAAGCTGATATACCTTACAAGCTTTAATGGTTGAAGATCAAATGAGATCCGGTATAGATGACAAAGATACCAAAATAGGATTAATAATTCAGGAGGCCAATAAAATTGGTTTCCAGGACTTTGGTTTAGGAAGCTAAAAATACAGGTGAAAGGATAGATAGGATGAAAGCCTAAGTTGTGAAAGAAATCTGACCCATATTTTCTGATTAGTCCGGATTGAAGTTCAAAAATTTGAGTTCTTGCCTTTTGATTAAGGATGGTCATGGAAATGTGTGACGGTAAGGATGGAGGAATACCTTTTTCAAAAATGTTGGCATTAATAGTTTGGTACATGTATAGCATGGGAAGAACTTTTAGCTGAAAGGGTTTTTCACAAAAGATAGGTGGTCTGCTTAAAAGATCTGGTAACAGGTTATCCTCTCCTTTGATGTGTTCTACTTCAAAGTCATACTTACTGAACCATTCTTTCATTCTGAGAAGTTGAGGATGAGGCAGAGTCTTTCCTTTGAATTCAAGCATTTTTGGAAATGATGAGCAGTCCATCACAACTTTGAAATGATGACCAATTAGATGGAATTCAAACTTTTTTATGCCATATTTAATTGCTAAGACCTCTTTAAAGGTTGAGTGATAATTTCATTCTCCATCTGTGAACTTTCCACTAGCATGAGCACAAATCCATTTTTTCTTATTGTCGTCCTCTTCTAAAAGAATAGCTCCCCAAAATTGATCGCTTGCATCTGTTTGAAGGATTCTTTTTCCTGTGGAGGGAATCTGGAGATCAGGAAGATTTTTTGTGCAAATTCTGAGTTGTTCAAGAGCTTCTGTTTATTCTGAGGACCATGGTGGAGGATTCTTTCTTAGAAGAGCTCTGAGAGGGGTTGTCTTCTTTGTCAAGTGAGGAATAAAATCCCTGAGATAATTGATAATGCCAAGAACTTGTCTGATTTATTTGACAGAAAGATTTTCTTTTGGAAATTTATCCAGTTCTGTTGCAACATGAGGACCTGGAAGATACTTCCCTTCTTTGAATCTCATTCCAAGAAAATCTATTTCTATTTGGCCAATAAACATTTTGGTGGGTGAAAGCATAACACCATAATGTCGTACAAGATTAGCAAACTGTTGGAGCAGTTTCTCATGGGCTTTTATATCTATAGAAAATAAAAGAATATCATCAATGTAAACAAGAGCACTGGAGAGGATGGGCTCAAAGATTTTGATCATAGCCCATTGGAACAGTGATGGGGCTACTTTGAGTCCAAAAGGCAGCACATTCCATTGATAGTGTTTATTTGGAATACAAAAGCCCATTTTGTATCTTTCTTCCTCTTTGATTCCAAGTTTCCAAAATCCAGCCTTCAAATCAAATTTTGAAAAGATTTTAGCTCCCGCAAAAAATGCAAATAATGAGGAAATTTTTGTCAAAGGGAATTTGTCATCCTTGAGGAAGAAATTCAAAGGCTGATAGTCAATCACCAATCTTTTCTTTCCATGAACTTATTCTAATCTTTTGTTTACATAAAAAGCTTGGCATGCCCATTCTGATTTTGTGGGAGCAACTAGACCTTAGTCTTCCAATTGGTTGCATTCTTCAATTGCCAATTTAAGATCAGAGGGAGTCATTCCTAAATGAGTTGCCTTTGTTGGGTTGACATCTTAATTTTGTTTGAAAGGTAAGGAGATGAAGAACTCCTCATTTTCCATAATGGTGATGAGCATTTCTGAAGAAACTCTATATGAGACTAAGCGCTGCATTCTTTTAATAAGAACTCATGAATAGTTTGAAGGTTTGGTTGAGAAACGGTTTGGTAAACAAAAAGGATACATGAAATATTGGTGAATGGTTGAAAGTATTTCTTGAACTTGAGTCCATTGGGAAGAATTCTCAAGTCTTTCATCTTCCAATAGACATCAAAGTTAATGACAATATCTTTTCCAGGTAAAGAAGATCCAAGAACATGTGTCCAGGTGTAACAATTCAGAAAGAATTGGATCTTTATTGGGTGTCTAGTTTTAAGGCCAGTTTTAAGTAATTCTCCATTAGCTGTAGAGAAATACTCAGAATGATGTTTCCAACATTCTTTAGGCAAGGCTTTTGGGTTGAGAATGGTAGTTTTGGCTCCAGTGTCGATCAAGGCTACAAGTTTTATAGGTTTGGAATAACTGGTTGGGTAAATTTGGATAAGGAACAAAGGTATTGGATGTTTTTCATGAGTTAGGGCTATCATGTCTCTATTATCATCACCAATTAAGAACTGGTCATTCCAGGACTCTATTTCAGAGTTAGAAATTTCTGAGTCTGTCTCTTGGCCTACAGCAAAAACACATTCTGGTGAAGCTTCTTCTTCTTCTGAAAAGAGAGGCTCAAGATCAGCATCATTCAGGTCTACTTTAGTGATCTGCTGAATTTGTTGAATCATTTGCTCAGTCTTCTTTGTTTTTGAAGGGCAATTTTTTACAAAATGACCCTTTTTCCCACAGATGTAGCATCTGTCAGTTTTTTTCTTGCCATGGAACTTTTTCTTCTTGTAATACTTCCACTTCTTAAACTTGGATCTTTTCCCTTTCTTCTTCAGTTTGAAGAAATGTTTCTTCTTCTTTGATGGACAAACACAAATATCAGCATCTTTGCATTTGATCTACAAATCAGGCCTATCATATGAAAGTTTTCCCAAAGGATTCTTCCTACTGCCTAGGTACAGTTTAATCATCTTCCTTTGATCACATAACTGGCTATGGGCCTGAATCATGATTTGATACAAATGTCCCATTGGCACATCTCCAACTTTGTAATTTGATTGTTGAAGGATTGAAAACATTCGAGAGGCAAGGATCTCTGGAATAGAAGCCAAAAAGGCTTGTTTTAAATCAAGATTAGTAGTGCCTCCTAACAGGTAAAATCTAGTAGACATATTTTGGAAATGTCTTTCTAGATCTTTTCTTTGTAGTGAACAACATTTCATCTAGTAATACTCCTTTCGTGCAACTTCAAGATCATCATCCCATTTTCCTAAGAACTCATAATGCAAGAGTCCTAGAAAATCTTTTGGTGAAGTGGCATCCATCAACTGGGTTCTAGCATAAGCATTCAGAGAAGCATACCAGTTTGCTAGCTTTCCCACCATTTTTACAAGAAATGTTTCAATAACAACCCTGATTTCTGCTCCAGGAATAAGCATTTGTCTAGCTATCCATGCTCTAAATTCCAAAAATCTATTCCTATATTATGAAGGAGGAACATCATCCAGGGTAAAGTAATTTCCAGTATTTTTTTAGAAATTTATTTGTGGATTTGGCTGTGGTGTTCTGGGCTGTTCAAATTCTTCTTTTGGATTATTAACTTCTTCAACTTGAGGTCCTCTAGAAGATGTAGCATCATCAGCCATCAATTGGTAGGGTATTTCATAATCTGAATTAGAGTCACTTTTTGAAGATTCAGAAGATGAACTTTCCTTTGAATTAGATCCAATTGAAAAGCTGGGCATAACATTTTCAGCACATTTTTCCAAAAAGGAAGAGATAGGATTCACCATCATTAGAGGGTGTTCTGACTCTTTTGGTGATGAGGTTGGTGAGGTATTTTTGGGTAACGATTCAGAAGGTGTTGTTTTAGGTTTCTCAGTTTGAGAGAAATGGACTATTTTTCCTTTTTTTTGCTGTTGTTTCATCAGAGGACTGTGTTTGAGAGGGGGTTTTTAATGAGGATTTAAATCCTTGAAAATTTGGAGGAATATTCAAGGGGGCTGTTGGTGCAGGAAATAAAGATTGGGTGGAAGAGGCTGTGTATGGTGAACTGGGAATTGAATAAGGGCTGTACAAAAGACCCAAAGGATCTGGAGAGAAAGATTTTAAAGAGGTTTGTGAGGACAACTCTTCTTTCTTTCTTTTAAGATCTTTTTCAAGTTGGTCAACCTGGGCTTTCAAGTTTAAAATTTATATTTCTTTCATTTGAATGCTATTCAATGTGCTTTTGTTGCTGATGATTCGCATAAGTTCCTGGTGCTTCATCTCTATCTGCCTTTGTAATTCTACATGAACTACTGTCATTTATTTTTCAAAGGCCTGGAACTTTTTTTCTGCCAAATTCATATGTTCAGCAACTCCATCAATCTTTTCTTCAATAAGCTTCAGTTTTTGATTTTGAGCACAAGCATTCTGTGATTGCCAGTTGACTACTGCTTCAGCCGAAGTTGTTTATCTAGGTCTGCCATCTGCATCAACAATGTTTGATTCCAGGATAAAAGGTTGCATGGTAATTTGGTTTTTTTGTTTCTTTGGTTAAAGGACGAAAGTCTGTGGGTTGGAACATATAGATTTGGGGTAAAGACTTTGGCTTTTGAATCTCGGCTGAGTTTTCTTTTCTTACCCATTTCAAAGCTTTTTTGTAACATGGGAGAGGAGCTGCCTTAGGTTTCGGCTGGGAAGGAGGTATTTGAGGCTTGCAAGGTTCAGGAGGAATATTTTGAGTAGCTGGTGGTTTGTACTAAGCAGGAGGAGAATATGATACAAGATAATCATATTTTCCTGAAGGTTGTCCCATAGTGCAGATGCTTGAATCTCCATCTTCATATCTTCTTCTGAATTCCTTTTCACTATATTTTCCTGGAGATTTCTTCTTTTTCTTTTTCTTCTCATCATCATCAAAATAGGATGCAACATAACAATCATCACAATCACAATAATCAAAATAACAGTGACCATCACGCTTAAAAGCATAGACTGGTCTTTCAGAATTATCAAAAGAGGCTACAGGGATGTTATCTTCTGGATCCCAAGGATTGATCATGAACTATGTATTAAAAACTGTAGGAGTCTCTTATTTTCTCCTAAAGATCGTATCAACTGATCCATTAGATCTTTTGATATGCACAGGGTCTGTACCTTGAATTGGCTCCACTGTCTCATGCAACTTCTCATAATTGGTGATCCACTTTTCTGGGAATAATTTTAACAAATCATTCCTAGAAAGTTGTTTAGGTGTGTGAATGCACGTGGGAGTATTATGAGAGTCTGCTTTTATGAACAAAGCATCATTTTGGACACAGGGTAGTGACAAGTTGATAGCATGGTTTTGGAGACGATAGACAATTTGGTAGTGAAGGGTGGCTACTTTGGCTGTGGAGATTTGTTCAGCACCAAGGATCTGGAGTTGGACTTTTAAAGCTGTCAAGGCATGGGGATCAGAAAGAGCCAGATTATAATTTGGGAAAAATGTAAAGAATACTGAGCCAGCATTTAAGGATGTCTCTACGGTCCCAATTACAGCATGTTGATGCTATTTATATCTAGAATCCAAAAGAGCGATCCTAGAGAAAATAGGTTGCCCTGCTCTGCCATGGTAGGAGAGTCCTAACCTTATAGCTCCAAAGTGAATGTGAGTGTATCCCTAGTTAAGCCAAGTTCTTAGAAATTCTGGAGGAATTTCTAAGGTCACGAATAGTTCTGTCTGAGAGGCTGGTATATGGTGTTGATCAAAGCTGGAGGCTTGAACATATTCTTTTATAGAAGAAGTGGGTCAATTTACAAGAGCTTTAAAAGATTGTTTCCAGTTTATTTTGGATTTTGAAAAGGCATCATAAGGGTTCAACAGGGGAAACTTTGATTCTTCAATCTTTTAATCTTCAGGAAGGTAAGCAAATTCATACAAGTAATCGATCTTTTTCTGGGTGGTTTGGTTGATGGGGGGTGATAGGGTAACAACAACATACTTAGTTGGCACATACTTATAATCACATATTACAGAGGGAGTAGAAGAGGGAACAGAAGAGCTTTCTGGTTCTATCATGTTTAAAAATTTCTTCTCTTTTAGTCTTCATATGAATTTCTGGTATATATATATGGTTTGTTTTGTTATTATGAATGTATTCTACATTATTTATTTTAAATAAAAGATATCGATAGAATGTGCTACCTAGTGGGCAGCACTAGGACCGTATACGTACCGGTGTGATACATTTAGGGTTGAGTGAGGATTACTTATAGTAATTATGATTTGATTGAGATTGATTGAATGATTTGATTGAGATATTGATATGATTGATAGTGTGGTTGCTGGACCTTGGTTGACCTAGTGTCTCGGGGCCAATCACACTGACAGTCAGACTGCTGGAGCTCAATTGACTTAGTGTCTCAGGGCCAGTTTACTGTCCATATGGAATAAGTGAATTTATTTGGAATTAAGTGAACCTGTATGGCTAGAGAGTTATTATTGATCGAGGTTGCATTTAAATAGGGTTCTATTTGATCCTTTATAAACATATGTTTTTCAGTATTTATATAAAGTGATTTTCAGCATTTGTGTGAAATACTTGTATATATATTTATTATATACGAATGATTGATTGCATTTGACATTAGGAAATGCATGTATATATATGATAATAATTCACTCAGTGAGGTTTGACTCCCCTCAGTTGACTTTTCAGGAGATTCTTCTTCTTCAAACCTCAGCAGTAGGCCTATCTGTCGGATTTCTTCAGCCCCGGCTTGTCTATGTAAACTACTTACTTGATTATATCTATACTCTAGAAAACTGCCGTAGTGAGTTATATTTGGTATTTATTATATGTTGATTGTGAATGCAGAGGTCTTTCTTTGAATATTGTGTTATATAATTTATTTTATGATATGACAAAGTTTATTTTATCATTATTATGGTTTGAGATTTTTAAATTCTAGTGCATATTTTATTTTAATTATTGCATGCTTTTATTTTTAAGGCTTGCTACGGGTTCTGGATTCAAAAGAATTCTCATTTTCTAGAGTCGGTCGTGACTCCTGGTTTAGGTCATGACATGATAATAGGTAATATTTTGGCATTTTACTACTAAAATAAATAATCCTTATGATGATATACAAATAATTACTGACCAAGACATAGTTATAGGCGATGGGGTTCAACACATGCCCAAGTGTTTGGTGACTATGACACTGTGTGGGCTTATAGCCTAAGTTGGAGATGGGAGTCACCACCCGGATGAAACCTAGGACACACTTTATAGCAACTAGATCCCATGGAGGGCCCCTAACTGTAATATCCCGTGTTTTTAAAATATTTTTACACTGTACCGGGATATGCAGTGTCAATGATTTCTGTATTTTATATGATATTTTTACGAGTTAATATGTATTTTAGACCTATTTTAATTACTGTATATTATTTTCAGTGTTTCACGTAAAATTTTCCCGAGACTTGCATTTCCGGAGAAATTTTCACGTAAACAATGTATCATTAATTATTTTAAATATATTTACGGACTTGCATGAACTCATACATATTTTTAAATTATTAAATAAAGTCTGTATGTGTATAATTATTTAATTAGGGTTTATTATTACCCTAATATTTTATTAAGTATTTAATTGTTTTATTGTTATTTAATTAATTTTATTTAGTATAAATTATTAAAATATTAATATTTTATGTGTGTGGTGTATATTTGATGTGTGTAATTTAATATTATTTTAATATATAGTATAAAGTATATATATATACATATATTTGTCAAAAATCAAAAAGTTTGGAAAATTTCCATTTTGCCCCCCGAGTCTCCTTCTTCCTCCCGATTCTCCCTTCTCCATTTCCGGTCGTTGCCGTGCCGTTCCTTCACCGTGGGTGTGCCGTCCGGTGTGCCACCATCTTCCCCGACCAATTTCGCCGCCTGAGGAGGCCATTTCCGGCGTCGGGAGATCGATTTTGGCCGGAGAAGCCGAAAATCGATCCACCGTCGATCACGCCGATTCCGGCCACCGTTTTCGACACCGCCGGTCTCTTTCTTCTCCTTGAGCTCCGGTGAGTGTGATTCTAACTTTGGTTTGAGCTAAAATGGTTTAGATTTGTTTAGGTTTCGAATTTTCAATTTTGGCCTATTAGGGTTTTTGATTTTTTTGAGCTTCGAATTGGATGATTAATGAAAACTCCCTTCACAAATGTTGTTCCGAGTAGCTCAATTTACATGTATGAATTTTTGTAGAATTTTTGGAGATTGTTTGGATTTTTGGGTATTTTTTAATATTTTAATATTATTTTCTAATTTTCGGAAATTAATTATTTAAATTATGAAATTGGAGTTTATGGTTAAATTAGGTGTTGAAATGAATTATAGGAATTTATTTGGAATTTTTATGAATTTCCAAGTATTTATTTTGAATTATTGAAGTTTATGTGATTTTGAGAAATTAGGTTAAATGTGTTTTTATTTGAATTTAATTGGTTAATTGAGTTTAATTATTGATATTATTGATAAATATGTTGAGAAAATTAATTTTGGATAATTGTATGATTTTTGGTGAATTTTTGAAGTAATTTAAGTATATATATATATATAGGGGTATTTTGGTAATTTTACCCTAAATTGGCTAAAAATGTAATTTAATTGGTTTTAATAGTTATTTAAGGTATAAGAATGATTTCTATAAATTATTTAGTATTTTTAACTAATTAAAACTATTTTTCGTGAATTATTTTCAATTATATATATAATATACGGTTTTACTAATAAAATGAGTTTTTATCGGTTTTTACAGTGTTTTAAGGTTAATTATGTAATTTTTACCTATGAGATGTATTTCTATGTTGTGAGGATATTTTTGGTATATCTGAAATTATTCTGTGTTTGTGGACCCCGATCGGTGGATTGTAGTCTGGAGTCCGACCGAGGGGTTATGGATTTGTGTTGAGCTTGTATTTTGAAGTGTATTTCTTTGCAGGGTCGGCTCTACTCTTTTGAGTAGAGAGATGTCCGTTTTACAGGGGAGGTTCTGTCGAATTTTTGGTAGAATTCTCGTAAAACGTGATGTCCAGTCGAACCCTAATTCTGTTTCCGTATTTAAATACTCTAGATTGAATTCTAGGATTTCTATTAGGTTTATTCTGATGTCGATTATTTATTGCTTGTTTAGTTGCGCTGAGACCGAGGGCTAGTGGACCAGGCCCGTCGGACCTGTCTCGTGGAGCGCATTAGGTGAGTTACTATTTTATATATATATGCTTAGGATGCATGATTTAGAAATGCATGTTTTATGTTGATTAAATATGCATAAATAATTTGATTATTTCTTAAGTTTATATTAAGTATATTTTTGGTTTATTTTTGGTATATAATAAACTATATACATGTTTTATTAATAAAATATATTTAAAATGTTTTTAAATATATTTTTAATTTAATTTATGATTTGATTAGATTTATTTGACATATATATACTCGAAATATACCTGGTTTATGTTTGGTATATTTCCGGTATATATATGGTTTATATTGTTGTTTTATTTAAATTCATGCATCATAAATTGTGAATGAATGTTTTATATTTAATGATGAAGGATATCAATAGAACGTGCTACCTAGTGGGCAGCACTAGGACCGAGTACGTACCGGTATGCCTATAGTATTTAGGCTATAATACTAACTTATTTGTGGATATTGATTTGATATGATTATTGATATGTGTGAGATGTGGTTTGGGTGTGATTGCTGGAGCTCGGTTGACCAAGTGTCTCGGGGCCAATCACACTGGCAGTTAGATTGCTGGAGCTCGGTTGACTTAGTGTCTCGGGGCCAGTCTACTGTCCAAATGGATTAAGTGGATATATTGGAATAAGTGAGCCTGTATGGCCAGAGTGTTGTTTAACACTATTTCTGAGGTTGCGATATTCTAGGGTTCTATGTGATCCTTCATAAACTGGGATTTTTCAGTAAAATATATAAAAATGATTTTTCTGCATCTGTATGAATTGCCTGTATATATATTAGATATATATATACTATTGATTGTATGCATTATCATTTAGTGTGTTTATACATATTATAGTAATTCACTCAGTGAGGTCTGACTCCCCTCCGTTGACTATTTTTTAGGAGAGTCAACTTCTTCAGACCTCAGTAGCAGGTCGATACGCCGGATTTCTTCCACCCCGGCTTCTTTGTGTAAACTATATACTTGAGTCTTATTTATTTTATCTAGACACTGCAGTAGTTGTGAATTAAAGTATTGGACTTCATGTACTTTATTTTAAAGAGATGTATTATGTTGAAACTGGATTTGTATTAAAGATTATATATATGTGATGAGATGAGTTTTGAATTTAATCCAGTTGATATGGATGATATTATGATATTATGATTTTTATTTCCGCTGCATTTATTATATGATTATTGTTATGGCATGCTTTATTTTATTTTTAGGCTTGCTACGGGTTCCGGATTCGAAAGAATTCCCGTTCCCTAGCGCCGGTCATGGCCCCTGTTTTGGGTCGTGACACTGACAACGGTTGTCAAAAATTGGGTTTGGAAATTAGGTATAGACTTTTGAAATGGCCACCCAATCTTGCAGTTAGCCTTCGTTTGTGTTTTGTGTTTAATTACTTTTAATTATTAAGTTATTTCTTTATTTACATATAAATTACAATTTCCTCCAAACAAATTTCTAATTTTACAATTTAATCCAAGTTTTGGATTTAATTCCAATTACATGCAATTTAGGTGATTCACAACATTTATACATTCATCTACAATAAATAAAACAAACAAATAAAATAAATATGCACATAAAGAAATGGGGGGAGTAAAAAGAGTTACATCCCTTTAAGCATGCAAGAAAATAAATAAATAAATAAAATAAAATGCACACACAAAGAAATGAGGGAGGAGAAAAGAATTACACCCTTTTAACATGTAAAAAATCAAATTAAATAAAATATGAAATATAAAACTAAATACATGGTGACCAATTTGTCACTTCATTCTATCAACTTGAAACTAGAGTTTAGAATTAGTCCTTCAATAAATAAATAAAATAACCTACAAGAAAATAAAGAAGCTAGTTCACAAAATAAAATAACAACAATTAAACAAAAGTACAAATTAAAAAAAAAGGGAAAATAAAAGTAAACTTAAATCTAAATTCTAAACATTAGATTATAATTACACTAAGACTTATAAAAAGAGAAAACTCTATTTATGAACTTAATTAAAATCTAAACAATTTGTATCACTATTTTTAATCATTCAAACTCCAAACTCATAAAAATATAAATTAAAATCAAATAAATATTTGAAGATACGAAACTTAAAATTAATAACACAAAATACACAAATAATTAATATGAAAGAAATAAAACATAAAAATCAAATCAAAGAAACTAATAAAAATTATTATTCAAAACCAAGCAAGGGCGACGTCGTAATGATGAGGAATCACCTTACTGTTGCTAAGGCAACGCCTTATCGAAAAGGTGTCGCTTTAGCACTCACAGATCAAAATAAGAAAATAACTCTCTTTCCAATTTTATTTGTAGAAAATAAATAGGTTAAAATAAATAGTTATTATTAATAATATTTCTATGCCTAAGTTAAGTTCATTAAGCTACTTCTCACAATTTAAATAAAAATAATAATATCTAGCATTAAGTTACACAAAAATGTTTCAGAATAATTGTAGCAATAATGAGACTTGAGTAATGTAAAGCCAAACCTCTTTTCCCTTTACCAAGCTAAAACGTTTATTGTCTTCCCTCCTTTTTTGATGTTTCTTTTTTCTTAGAACTTTTCTTTTTGTTTCTCTACTCATTCTCTCTCATTTTTTCCTCACACTATTTTTTCTTTTCTTTTTTGTCCTTGCCAAGAGTCCCCCTCATTTTTCTTTTCCTCTTTCTTTTATCCTCTCCCCTTTGAAAACCACTTCCTTAGCTTTAAGAATTCTCTCCTCTCCTTCTTCACCACATTCTCTAATTGTTAATAATGTCCTCCTGCATTAATAATGTCAAACATTGGAGAAAATGGCGTTATGTCATGAATTTTCCATTATTAAAAAAATAGCTCAGCATTGCTAAGGCGTTGCCTAAGCATTAAAGTGTCACTTTAGTGCTCTAAGGCATCGTCTCATCACTAAGGCGTCGCCTTAGTACTTTTGCCTTAATGAGGCCCATTGGGTTGCAAGCCCATTTGGAGAGAAAAGGACTATACTTCACACAATAAGGCTTATTTTGCTTATTTTTCATCATTGACCTTCATTCTTGGGTCGAGCCAAGCCTTGTGCCAACAATAGTTTAATTTAAGGCATAAGGTATTTGTGGTTTTCATAAGCCACATGTTATTTTAAAATATTTTGTCTATGCTACAATAAATGTTGTACCAAGTTTCAGTAAGTTATAAACATTGGAACATACATAATATGCATATAAATAACCAAAGCTCCTTTTTCCCTAGGGGAATTAATTTGTAAAGATGGATAAATGTGATAATCTAAAGAAATAGTTTATTGAATTTGATAAAAGTCAAATTAAATTCCATAAGATTAGAGATGTTGGCAAAAATTTACTAAAATAAATTTGAAAAAATGTTTCAAAAATAAATAGTTATGTGTTTTTGTCCATTACCATAGAGCAAATAAGGCTATGTTTTCTAAATAAAGGTGCAGGTCAAGGTATGCTTAATAAGGTTATTTTGTCTTGAGTAGCTAAATAAATTAAAATTTTTGCCTAAAAGTCAAAGTCATGAAAAATCATGATAAAAGTCTATGATTAATTTAAGAATTTAGGCAAAAGGGAATCTAATTTTACCTTGGCCAAATCTTGTTAAAAATACAAATTTAAGAATTGTGATGAAATTTAATATAAGTATTAAGTTTGGTGAAATGCACTCTTAAAAGTCTACATGAACAATAAAGGCCTTAAGAAATAAATCATTATACTAAGCTTTGAACTAAATACATGAAATTATGCTAAGGAATTGTAACAATTTGGCCATGATTCATAAAATTGGCTTGGGGAAATATTGCTCAACTTAAGTTCATGGAAATTTACTAGAAATATTTTTAATTTTTTTTCAACAAAGCAACATTATGAGCCATGGAAGTAAGGTTTAAAATGGCTAGGAATGACATAAGGAAATTTGACATCATGAAATTCATCGAAAAGATCAAGGTGGACATAAATTTTGGTAAAAAGGAAAATTACTAGAATTAATTATCTAAAGCAAAATGTGCATTTTATTTTGTTTAATTGCATTTAGACTATAAAATTATTGGCTTATTAAGATAAATTAATATCTGCTAAATAAAATTCAAAGAGGCTTAATTACACTCAACATATGCACAAGGATTTTGCAAATTAGCTTGGTGGAAACTAGAAAATTCCTTAAATTTTATTTGGCTAAAATTTAAATAATTCACCAATAACTAAGTTTGGGTGAACTATCTTTACTAAATATCTTGGCTAGAGCATACAAGCCTTAAGCAAAATTACAACCATTCTTATAGAGAAATTAATAAAATTCAAGAGCAGCGAAGACATGAATACTCAAAACCTTTGAAGGTGCTATGAATGTTATTAAATAATCATGAGAACATATCAATAACAATTAGCAAAATTGAGCTAATTAAAATATTCGGCTAAATAGAGCAAAACATGGCAATTTACTTCAAGTTCACTAATAATGATCAAAGCATAACATAAAGATGATCTTGCATAAATTCTTGTTTTGGAAAAACAAAGACACATCCCATTTTCAAGATCAAAAATTGCCAATACCTAAGCCATTAAATTATGGTTTTTAAAGCCAAAATAAGTTAAAATTAAATTAAATTTTGGCTAAGAGGAACTAGTGCAGTAAGGTGCCAAGATCGTTAAACCAAGTGCCAAATTAGTTTTGGGGAAAAGCCAATTAAAACTTGCAAATTCAATCTTTTTGGTGTAAACATTAGCATCAAACACATATTCTCCAAAACAAGTTTACATTTTTCCATGATTAAGGTGCAATACTCCAACATATAAAATTGGCAAAAAAAAAAAAGCCGATAAGGTAAATGCACAAATTTTCAACTCAAAAGCAAGCTAATTTATCTAAAATGCCAATTAAAATTTCTTAGGGCAAAGTGAACAATGGAAAACTAAAAAATAATTTTTGGTTAAACAAGAATTTGGCCAAACACAAATGCACAAGCAAAATTTGCATTTTCTCAAAAAATAAACGCATTCAAAATCATCAAAATTGGTGTAAACAAGATATAAAAAATCATAAAGGAAATTTAGGAAAATAGCCAAAATTAATATAGATTATTGGATAAGATCAAATGCATCAAATGCTAATCAAAACTACTGGAACAACGTCGAATTAAACATCCAAATTTTTAGCTAATCTATAAGCATTATCAAGAAAAATAATTCTTCCAAGAACAAAATTGCATTTTCTCAAGAATAAAATGCAAAATTTCAAATAATGCATTGACATCTACAAAATAAATTTGGCCAAAATATATTGAAATTAATGCTTGGATTTTTTAGCTAGAATAAAAAATAACAAAACCTAATCAAGATCCTTAGATTAATAGTAATGTTGATTAAAATTTTTTGGCTAAGATAAAATTGGATCAATAAATTCCTAAGCAAAAAATTCATTCCTCTAAATATAGGTTTTATAATTGTTCTCAAGTGCAACAATAATCTTCAACTCACATGAAGTTCACACCAAAAATCACAATTCATCTCAAGAAAAATTCCCAAACAACACAAACTAATTCAAAGATTGAAAAAAAAAGAGAGAAAATAAAATGCCTCTTTTTCTAAATTAAATTTTAGTGGGTTTGCCTTGGGGAGTTAAGCTTATTGATGGAGGAGAATCGGTTGGAGCTGCTATGATTAGTGATAAGGAGAAGCTACACCTTAGGCTAGTGTCATAATGTTGCTTGGAGCCAGTGTCAAGTGAGGCAACAACTTCACGTGATGGAGTAGTCTAGGGCTAGGTTGCTTACTCATTGCTAGGCCCGTGCACAATGAAACATTGGGTGGAGTAGACAACTTAATGACAATGGTTTATGGTGAACCAACAAAGGCTTGGACAGTGGCTTGGGTGCTTTCGACAAAATTATTTCCTTGCCTTAATTTGGATATCTTGGAGAAAATGAAGAAAAATTAATATAAGTGTTGTGATTTATGCTTTGGGTAACAAAAAATTGATTGGAATTTGGGGGTGGAAAAAGATTTTGAGAACTTGTGAGCTTTTGATGTTCAAAAAAATAATAACCGTAGAGATTTTTTTCCTTATCTTAAGTTCTTGAAATCTTAAAAAATATGAGAAATTGATATGGCTCTTGTGATTTTTAGAGGATTTAAGTAACGAGCAAAGTGAATTTTATGAAAAATTGAAAGTTAAAAAACCAATTTATGGGCAATTTGAAAAAGAGCTTGAAGAAGTGTAGAGCATTATTACTTTAAGGACAATGATGACATGAAGACTTAATTTCTTTATAAATTGGAGAAATTAACTTGGGTGTTGTGATTGTTTTTAAAGACAAGGATATAGGTAAAGTGAATTTGTCAAGGAATCAAATTTTGGTGGAGGAGTTTGTTGGTAATTTGAAAGAGAAGAGAGAGGGATTTTTTAGTGTAGATATTTTTTTTTTTGAAAAAAAGAAGAGAGATGGAAATAAAAAACAACCTTGTTTTGGATGCATATATCCACAGAATTAGTTGTGGGTTTGACCTAAACTAATTATATACTAGGGGGGCCTTATCTATAAAAGCAAGAAAGAATAAACATAAATGACATCCATAACCAATCCATCAACACAACAACATAATCAAAATCATCATATCAACAATTATCATCAAACAAAAATTTCAATTTTAGTCACTGTCAGCCAAATTAGCAAATCACTATTTATTTCTTATTTTAAAAGCTCTTTTTTATTTCTTTCTTCTACTCAGTGTGTAATAGCTTTTTATTCAATAAAAAATTTCCTTTTCATTGTATTTTTAACATCCTTAATTTTATTTGAAGTTGAAATCCAAAAAAATTATGGTAAAAGAATTTAGGAACCTATAAAACACCTAATAGAAGTCAAAAATCAATTGAGAAAATTTTCCTTTAGCACGCTCTAAAAAAATCACCAATAATCTTTTGGCATGCACCAAAAAATTAGAGAAACACTATCATATAAAAGTATAAAAAATAAGGGCACTTTGAAGGCTATATAGACTAGGTTGCATAAGTCACGGTGATCCTTTTGTATTGGGCTTGCACAAGGTCAGTGAGCACTATAACAGGCACCTAATATGCATATTCTATAAGGGGAAAATAGAATGACACCAATTGATAATAGAAACTGAAAATATTAGGTCATTTGCAAATGTCAAGTCAAATGAAAAAAATAGAGGTAGGATAACATGTAAGGCCATGTAGGACCATAGTGGAGATTTCTACTACTTTATATGCATGGTCTAATTTGGGCATATGACTAAGGGTTCTTTAGATAGAATTGGCAAAACCTAGCAAATTGGCTTCACCCACCGGAGAGGGGTACAAACCACACACCTTCCACCTCGAGTGAAGTGTAGTTAAGGATCCAGTGCATAGTAGGAAGATGAGGGTGTAAGGACTAAAGGTGCAAGTGTATTTTAAGAAATACAGTGTAAAAGAAACTATGCAAATAGAAATTATATAATAAGAAGTAGCTCATTTTGAAATCATCACTTTTCTTTAATCCCAGTAGAGTTACCACTATGAGTCAGTCAAAGGCCTTTAGGCATTAAAGTAAGATACAAATGTGACATTAGTGAAATAGATACACCTTTCTAAATGGTGAAGTGAGAATTCTTTCAAAAATCCAGAGAAGCCTTATGTGAGGGGTTGCCACCTAATTTCTCAGGAAATGGGAGACAATTTTAAGACTTTATGAAAATCATCCATTAAACAAAGATTTTGAGTTTGAAAAGTCTTTTCTTCTTTGCTACTTTCTTATTAGGTAATATTCATTACACATTTCACATCACCCTAGTTTTAGTATGATAATAATATATACAAACATACATCCACATCCAAAACAATAATAGTAAAGTAAAAAAGCAAATTATTTACACGACTTTCCTAACAAATACATAAAAATTACAAAAGTGTAAAAAAAATAAATCTAGCCCTAAATCTAAACAAAAATCTTGCAAACTAAATGTTAGCATAATAATATTCACACTTAAGCAGTATACAACCATCCAAGCAATATGACAGAATATGACAAAATAGTTGAGAAATAACAAGATAAGATCAAAATATAATAGAAACAATAAAGCACATATTTCATTAGAAAATAAATTTAAAACTAGAAGAATAGCTAAGGCAACATAAAAGCACTAAGGCGGGCATGAAATATACAGAATCATCATAAAAAGATAAAAAAACATTAAAACAACCAAAATAAATCTAGAATGACTAAAAGATGCAACATAAATGATAAATGTGGTAACTTTATCAAATAGGCACTTATGGGCATGTAACCCGCACATATAGAAAAGACCAAAATGCATAAAAAAAAAATAAAAAATGCAATCTTTAAGTTAAAATAAACTAAAAATGCAGACTTTACGAGGGAATTGTGCTAAAGATGTAAGCTTTATACTAAATATCATGACTTTCCAACTAAAATAAATTAAATGAAATCTTTACCGTTCAATAAAATTAAAAATGAAAACTTTATGTTGAAAACATAACAAAAATATGTATTTTAATGCAAAATCAATCAAAAAAATGCATGTGTTATATAAAAATGCAAACTTTACAAAAAAAAGGGTCAAAATATGAACTTTATGATAAAATGAGTTAAAAAAAAAAGAAAGCAAATTCGATGATGAAGATAAATAAAAAATGTGATTATAGATGTAAAGGTGGGAACTTTGCATTCTCTACATGTATGGATAGTAATCCATATGCACAAAGTCTGGGTAAATTATATAAGAGGTTACGAAACTTTACACTAAATTTCATTTTAGTTCCTTAACTTTATTTTGTATGTTTTTTGTTACAAAACATTGATTTTCATTACACAAAGAGTGTTAGTGATATGCCCTAGGCCAATTATGTAATGGCCTTATTTTGATTTCATTATATTTCCATTTTATTAATAAAGAGGCATTTTTATTATTACTGGCTCATTCTAATTAGTTCCTTGAATAATTAATTCTATATAAGATAATTAAATATGTGACTTGATAGTAAAAATCTTAGGTGATACTTAAATTATATTCTAAATTATCCTTAGTCAATTATTATTGTGGGAACAATAATGAATAAAGACTAGTATGGGGTTGACTGATGATTATGTTTTACTAATCATGTAGATGAGATATTGAGTCAAACTCATAGGTACATATTTAAAGAAATAATGTACTAAATTGACCCATTATGAGAATACTACATGGATAATTGTCATAAGTAATTCTTATCACAATGGTATTATTTAAGTCCTCTGACTTTAAATCACTGTGGTTTCTTGCTTAATAAGTTCTATATTTTGACACATCCCTACATCATCTTTAACTGGATGGTAAAAAATGTTGTGAATAGATATATAATAAGTTATGTGAGGAATGTGAGTGATTGAAATGAAATTTGTCCTTAAATTATTTTGAGAAGATATTTGTAGACTTCTCAATAAGTTAAACTGAAGAGAAATGTATGGTTATGCTAGAATGCATTGATAAAGAGTTATCAATATCAGATAAAGAGTTATTAGTATCATTTTACTTGGGATTGAGAAATAATATGATTGAACTATATAATGATGATATAAACCAAGCCTTATGTTCAACCAAGATAATGCATTACAAAAGGGATATAATAAACATTATGCATTAGGTTGTGTTAGTTTATTAGCCTTTACACAACTTAGGTAGTCATATTGTCTTGCTAGAGGCCACTTATGACTTGTGAGCTAAAATGGAAATTTTAGGCCTACTGCCAACATTGCATGAACTTATGGGGTCGCACACTTAAAACAGGTCCAAAGCATACTTAGGTTAATTAACCCAGCAATAATATTAAGGTAAGAATTGTCTAAATAAATAGGAAAAAAATTCTAATTTGGAATTAGAATTAAAATTGGAAAAGGAAGTCTAATATTACCAAAATTATTTTTGTAAGTAAATGGTTAAAGAAACCTTATATAGAATGTCTCTATATACATCTTTTTCTCTTGGGTTTTCAATACTCTTACTCTCCTCCTTTGTCCACTTCTTTTGAGAAAAGAAAAGATATACATAGAGATAAAAGAAAAGAGTTGTCTTTGAAAGGGTGCTAGCATACCATCTTTGCTTTGGTTACCTTGTTCATATGCATACTGGTAGAGAGCATGGCTTTATTGGCAGCATCTTGATTTGATAAAATCTATATGAAAAACTCGAGATAGGGTGTCACCGAAGTGAACCCCCTCTATTCCTTCCAATCATCTTGCCATAAGATCATCTTGGTGAGTGTTTAGAATCCCTCTTAATGGATTTATTCAAATTACATGGATCTTATGAGGGTTTCATGATTAAAATTTTTGTTTTCTGCTGCGTGTATGAATCGTGGAAACCTAACCATAGTATCAGAGCCATTATTAATTTAATTAAATTGGTTTTATCATATATGTGATATATACATAAAATGTGTGGAATTGGTTTTAATATATATATGTGTGTGTGTGTGTGTGTGTGTGTGTGTGTATGTGTGTATGTGTGTATGATGTATATATTTGATTTAAAAAATGCTTTCAAAATTTCAATTGAACATTTTTATATGATGATGCAATTAATCTATATAAAATGGTTATATACATTAATATGATTAATGTCCATGATTGTTTAATATAATTAAATGAAGTTTTTATTGAAAAACACACTCTTTTATGAAAGCAAAATTCATGTTACAAAGGGACATGATTGTGTCGCTTAGATGACACAATTGTGTTTAATTGTGTGTTTGTGAGAATATAGATAGACATGGCCGTGTCAATTTTGAGACACAACCATGTCCAAGAGAAAATTTTGTAAACTACAGATGCACACAACCATGTTTATTTTGACATAACCGTGACTAGTTTTGACATAACCATGTTTATTAAGGTAGATTGCATTCTTGTTGAAGGGTTGAATAAAATAAATATTTTTTAAAAAATATTAATTAAAATGTAATATGATTACAAAGGTTTAGGGTTTTGGGAATGACCCCTTGACCTGAATAAATTCACCACATAATTTATTCTTGTCATGATATTAATTAATGAAAATTAAACTATTATGCTTTATGTGTTTCGTGTGAAATGCATAGTGTATGGCATGGCCCTTAAGACCAATACGATTGGATTTATATTATTCATTTTTATAGGTTATAATTTATTAAATAAGTCATGCGAGTCATTTTTTATTTTGTTGTAATCTTATTTTATTAAGTAACAATATAATAGTATAGATTGCAACGTGTAATATGATGTAAATCAAGACCCAACATGGAGATCCAAAATGGAGGCCAATGATGGAGATCCAAGGTGGAGACTCATAATCAAGATCTAAGGTGAAAGGCTCAAGATGAAGAATGTCTTTGTACCTAGGAATGACCATTGATCTTCATATTGGCTTGTGAAGATCAATTTAGATTTGGGCCATGATATGTCATGTTTACTTTATTGTTATTATTTTATGTATGTGATGCAATATAATAATGACCAAGTAAAATAAGAATAAAGTGGAACCGTCATTCAATATTAAGTTACTATAATGCCTTCCATTAATTCAAACACCTGTCAAGCCTTGGATTACTATATATAGGTATGCCAAAGCAAGGTGTATTAAGTCATTTAAGGAAGGCAAGTTGGATAAGAGCGATATCCAAATGTTTAAAATGATTTGACTTAACTAGGTCATTAAAAGGGTTTTAGACCTAGGGCATTAGATGGGATTTCTAGCCAGGACATGTGATGTCTAATCCTATATCTTTCAAAGAGTTATATGAGATGTAATTAGTAAGAGCTACCTACCTAAATAGCCATACTTTAAGCAATAAGTGAAAGCTTACATAGAGTGTGGTGAAATATGGATCTTGGCCCATTAAAATTTATAAATTAACTTTGAGGATTATTAATTTGAATGAATTTTATGAGATTTATAATTATGCCTCATTAAAATGATTTAATAAGATACTGAGTACACTGCATATATATTTGTTGTAGAAAATGGCATCAAACACTACGTTTAATTTGTCACTACGATCGATCCTTAAGAAGGACAAGCTTAATAAGACTAACTTCCTAAATTGGTATAGAAACTTAAGAAATGTTCTTAAGTAAGAAAGAAAGGAATACATCCTTGATCAACTTATCCCTAATAAACCATCTGCTAATGCTTCTAGAGCTCATAAGGATGCTTACAGTAAGCATCTTAATGACTCTATTGATGTCACTTGCCCTATGCTTTGAAGCATGGAATCAAAACTTCAAAAGAAATTAATGGAGCAATCAAAAATTCAAAAGCAATTAATGGAGATGCATGCTTATACCATAATTAGCCATCTCAAGGAAATGTTCCAAGAGAAAGCTAGAATTGAAAGTTTTAGCACCATAAAAGCATTGCTTTCTTACAAGTTGACTGTTGGTAGCTTAATGGCTCCTTATGTTCTTAATATGAAAGGTTATCTTGAAGATTTAATTAGGCTAGGTCTTAAAATCAAGCAATAATTACCCATTGATATTATTCTATAGTCATTGATAGAAACTTATGACAGGTTTGTTATAAACTATAACATGCATGGCATAAACAAAACTGTTGTATGGGATGCTTAAAACTGCTAAAAAGAACATTAAGATTACAAAGGATGTTCTAATGGTCAATAAAGGGAATGGTATGAAAAGGATGGGAAAAGGAAAAGGCAAGATTAAGGCTTTTAAAGGCTTTTAGATGCCCAAGCCCAAGCCTAAACCTATACCCCAAGCAAAACCACCTAATGAGGGAACATGCTTTTTATGCAATGAGTTAGGCCATTAGAAAAGAAATTTCAAGCTCTATTTGGATGATCTATAGAAGAATAAGGGTAGTGCGACTACCTCTTTAGGTATTCATATTATAGAAGTCAATTTATCTACTTTTGATTCTTAGGTATTAAATACCAGTTCTGGATCTCACATTTGTATTAATGTGCAAGGTATAAAAAGGAGCAGAATCTTGGCTAAAGTTGAAGTAAACCTATAAGTTGGAAATAGAGCAAGAGTTACTGTATTAGCTATAGGAACTTATGAATTAACTTTGCCTAGTGGACTTATTTATGTTTGAAAAACTATTATTATGTACCTACTATGGGCAGGAATATCATTTTTGTTTTTATTTGGACAAGAATGGTTTTGGGTTTATTATTAGGAATAATAAATTCTCCATTTATCATGAGGGTGTTTTCTATGGATATACTCTACAAACTTATGGTGTTTATGTTTTAAACATTAAAGACACTAATGAAAAGTCCATATATAACATTGAAACAAAGAAGTTTAAATCTAATGATTTAAACACAACCTATCTATTGGGTTTCCATGATTCATACATGTAACAGAAAATAAAAATTTTAATCATGAAACCCTCATAGGATCCATGTAATTCGAATAAATTGATTAAAAAGGATTTTCAAACACTCACCAAGATTATCTTATGGCAAGATGGTTGAAAGGAAAAGAGGGGTTCACTCTGGTGACACCCTACCTCGACCTTTGTATAGGTCTTGTTGGATCAAGATGCCACCAATAAAGCCATGTCCTTTGTTGGTATCCACACGAACAAGGTGACTAAAGCAATGATGGTGTGCTAGCACCTTTTTAAAGACAACTCTTTTTCTTTTCTCTCTATTTGTTTCTTTTCTTTTCTTAAAAGAAGTGGAAGGAGGAGGAGAGTGATTGTCTTACAAAACCCTTAAAAAAGAGATGTATATATAAACATCCCATCTAGGGTTTTTTAAACCACTTATTTACCAAAGCAATTTTGGTAAGATTAGACTTCCTTTTCTATTTTAATTCTGATTCTAAATTAGAATTAGTCCTTATATATTTAGATAACTCTTACCATAATAAATTAGGAAATAAATAAATATAAATATACACACACATATACTCACATACATACACACATACAGAGATATATAAAAATTCTTTCAGAGAGATTATTTACTGGGTTAATTAACCCAAGTATGCTTTGGGCTTGTTGTAAGTGTACGACCTTATAGGTTCACACAATGTTGGTAGTGGGCTAAAATTCCCATTTTAGCCCATAAGTCATAAGTGGCCTTTAGCAAGACATTATGAGTACCCAAGTTATATAAAGGATAATCCTAGACAACCTAATTCACAACATATATTACAATCCTTTTGTCACGCGATATCTTGGTTGAACATAAGGCATGGTTTTTGTCATCCTTATATAGTTCAATTATATTGTTTCGCAATCCCAAGTAGATTGATACTAATAACTCTTTATCAATACATTCTAGCATGGCCATGCATTTCTTTTTAGTCTAACTCAAAGAGGGGCCCACAAATATCTTTTTAAAATAATTGAGGGACAAATTCCGTCTTAATTACTCACATTCCTCACATAACTCATTCTATATCCAATCACAACCTATTTTACTATTCGGTTAAAGATGATGTAAGGATGTGTCAAAATATAAAACTTACTATACTGGAAACCATGGTGATCTTAGGTTAGAGGACTGAGATAATACTACTGTGATGAGAATTACTTATGACAATTATCCATGTAGTATTCTCGTAGTGGATCAATCCAGTACATCATTTCTCTAAATATATACCTATAAGTTTGACTCAATACCTTATATACATGATCAGTAAAACATAATCATTAGTGAAACTTATACTAGTCTTAATTCATTATTGTTCCCACAATAATGATTGATTAGGGATTATTTAGAATAGAATTCAAATATTCCCTAAGAGTTTTACTATCAAGTCACAAACTTAATGATCTTAGTTAGAATTAACTATTCAAGGATTAACCCACTATGAGAATACTAAACCAATTCCCAAGTGTTTTAATTGCTAAACACTTAAACCAATTCCTTTAGAAATAAATTTCACTCCCCTTGTAATCTATCCTCAAACTTAGATGAAGTAGAAATTCTATTTCTAACACACAACCAACTCTCACAAGAGTTAGTGCAATAAAGAATGAATAAATTGAAAGTTTAAGAGCTTTTATGAATGTTAAGATAAAGAATTTAAATAAACAAGTGTCTTAACTTCAATTGAACTCTAAGAGTAGTTTATATAGATAAACAACTAAAAAATATGGCTTTTGGAGGTATTAAACATGTCTCCAACGTCTTTTTTGGATTTTTGAATCATCTTGGACTTATTTTTGTTAGAACACCGCTCATGATTGTGAGAAGCAAGTTTTGGCTCATGTGGAGCAAAATACCAGTTGTTGCATTCAAAAATGACAATTTGGAGCTGTTAGGATTGGCCTCACGAGCTGCTCATAAGATGAATAATGCTCATGAGTGGCACTATCCCTTTGTTCAATTTTGCTCTCACGAGACTTAAATTGAAAGAAATCATTAAAAACTTAAATTGATGGTCAAAGATCAAAATTAGGAGTTTTATAATGCAAATGGTCAACAAGGTTGTAAGCTTTGTAAAAAAGATGCAAACTTTAACCTAAAAACCTAAACAAATGCTAACTTTATGATGAACATAAAATAAAAATGCAAACTTTATGTTTAAAATGCAATTTTTCTACTAAAAATGCAAACTTTATGTTTAAAATGCAATTTTTGTACTAAAAATGCTAACTTTATGTTTAAAATGAAAACTTTAAAACTTAAGTGCTTGAGGGCCAATACTGTTGATACCCAAATTTTGGCGGTTTCTCTAAAAATTTGATAGTGATGGATTCATGTCTATCAGATAGGGGGAAACCTCCTCTAGGAGTCTTCCTGAGTGTGCTTGGATTAAGAAAAAACCCAAAAGAGACAAAAACTTTACCCAATACCTCACAAACCTAAATTAGGCCTAAAAAATAACCAAAAGGTGTGGAAAAGCCTATAGGATGGGATAACCCATGAGTGTGGGTCATCCAACCCACACTATGGGTCACTCAACCCACGGATGAGGTTCGTGGGTCCAAGACCTAAGCTTATGGGTCATGGACCCAAGAGTGTGGGTCTTGACCCTGCATACTTAAAAATTTGATTTTTCCCCTTTTGTGGGGACTTTTCCATTTCTTTCAAAAAACTCTCTCCTAGGGAGAGAAAATTAGATTGCTTTTAGACAATTTTAACACTCTCTATCTTCTTACACCCAAACACTCAAACCAAAAATTATTTTCTTTTAGGATTTAGACCCATAAAATTGAACCAATCTCCTTCTAAGTCAAAGCACGTATCTAGGGTATTCACCCGGTCCCTATACAGATCTCCCTATCTCTTTTACTTAAAAGTTATCATTTTTTCATTTTCTCTTCTTCTCTTACTCCTTTCTTGCATTTTGTATCATTTTTGCATTTTATTTTTATTATTTATTATATTATGGTGAAGTTGTGATTTTTGTGTTAAAGTTAAAGTTTAGGTATATGTTATGTTGAAGGACTGAGCAGTTCAAGTGAATTTAGGAGTTTTTGCATTCATTTTTGCATCATTTTCCTTTTTTATATAAAAATGGGTATTTTGGTATTAAAGTTAGCAATTTTTTTATAAAAATATTTAACTAGAAATGATTTCAGTTAGTGCACCAAGAATCCTATTTAGGTTATCACTTCTATAGCATCATCTTCATAAATCAATCTAGTCCTCTTTATTAATAAAAATAAAAAAGATACAACCACAAACTAGGAATCAAAGCTAAGAAGAGAACCTAAAGTTCTCTTTACCTAAAATGTCTCTTAAAATCAAATCATTACAGTAAGAAGGATGTTTATTCCATCATCTAATTTGGCTTAGAGAAAGCCCAATAAGAGAAAGTTTGTCAACCATAGCGTTACTCTTTCTAAAAATATGTAAAATGCAAACCTACATGGAGCTAAGCGTATTAAGACAAGCCTGCCACTCTTTATGAAAATGCCAAGGAATGTTGGGATTTTTGCTTTGCAAAAGTTTAACGACATAGGAGTTGTCACATTTAATCCATAAATAGGGGGGACGAAGCTCTACAGCTTTATTAATAGCAATAATAACATCACTAAGTTCAGCTTTAAAGGAAAATTTAATGCCCAGGGGAGCAGCAAAAGATAGAACTAAGTGACCTATATGATCTCTAAAGATACCACCATCACTAGTAATATTAGGAGCACCCCTTATAGCAACGTTAGTGTTGATCTTCAACCAGCCAGAAGGAGGTAAGCTCAATCAGATAGCGAAGAAAGAGAGACAGAGGGAGGATGACAGGCGATTCTAGAAATTATCAAGCAGCATAAAACACACAGATTTGAATAAGTGTTACCATAAAGCTAATTTAAAAAAAAGAAGCATTAGTTATTGCTTTGCAAACTCTATGAATAGAAGCATGAATGAACATATACACATCATGAAAAATGATTCTATTTCTAGCATACCAAATAGAATGCACAACATCTAAGATACTTGCCCTCCAAAGCATAAGTAACTACAAAGAAAATTTCATCTTCTAAAAAACTTGGAAGAAATGCATAAAACCGGACTAAAAATTAAGAACCACCTCAAAAATGCTTGTTAATGCATTCCAAAGAGTAATAGTATATGAGCATTATAAGAAAGTATAAGAAATATATTTTGCGTGATTAGTGTACAAACAGCATCAAGACACAATATTTATACCTTTGGCACATAATAGCTTATTAATTAGAAGCTTATAATGTAACAGATGCCAAGTGAGGAAGGAGTGTGATGGTGGTAAGTAATGATGCCATAAATCCTTACCCTATGCAACCTTGGGAGCTTGAACTCAAGAATGAAGATACACTGTTTTACAAGAAAGGTCACCATTTATAAAATGAAAATACACCAAGTTAGATGTCAGCAAATGAGAGAAGATTAAATTCTCAACATCTTAATAAACATTTTGAAAAGCATCCCAAAAACTATGAGGGATGTTCCATGAGTTATAAGAATATAAGTTAGAAATGGTGGCCTTTAGATGATTTTAGATGCTAAGAAAGATGCCTATGCGATCCGCAATGATGTAGTTAAGCCACTTATCATTTTAATAACTAAAAGAAGAATGTCTGCTAACCATCCATAGAGATTGCAAAAGTAAATCAGAATAGGCACGTTGAATGGAAGACTATATAGAAGAACTAATATAATACTTCAAACCACTTTAGACTGATAAAGATATCAAGACTGCAAAAAATGAAAGGGATAGTTATCATGGCTCATAAGCCTTTAAGAAAATTTACTAAGCAAAGCAAAATTCATAAGATGTAAGTGCTTCAAATTTAGATCTCCCTCATCCATCGAAGAGCAATAAATGTCCCATCAAACTATAACTAGCTTATAAGAAATATAATCACCAGTGCAAAGAAAATTTTTTAAACAACGCTCCAAATAGTTCAAAAGCAAGCTTTGTTATTTGTAGACCATGAAAGTATGAATAAAAGAACAATAAAGAATGGAATATGTTAAAGAAAGCTTGCTCGCCATAGAGAGAGTAGTACCTTTTAATTTCTCCAACTTAGCGATAATGGAATTAACAATTGGTTGAAGCCATTTCCTCTTTGCAGCCCCATTAAACATTGGGACACCTAAGTATTTGATGGTAAAAATCCCAACTTCATACTCAAAATTGATTTAAGAATTGCAACCTAAGAAGAAGAAACATATATATATATATATGACTTCTCGCAGTTCACTTATTGACCTGATAAAAGCCCATAGGAAGCAAATAAAGCCATTATATGCTGAAGATTGACTTTTAAAGCTTTACAAAAAATAAAAATATCATTGTCATATAGGAGATGAGTTAGACACTGAACTTTATTGTTAGAATGCATAGCGATGATAACACCTTACTCTACAAGCTTCATGATAGATTGATTTAAAAATTTCTTTGCCAAGAAAAAAAGAAGGGGAGATACCTCACAAGAATAAGAAAAGAAACCCTTTGGAGTGCCATTAATAATAACAAAGAGGTAAGATGAATGCAAATTAGCCAAAATCCATTGACAAAAAAGAGAGGAGAACCCAAAATAAGAAAGCACCTCTAAAAGAAAATCCCACTCCATGGAATCAAATGCTTTCTTTATATTAATTTTCATGGCCATGCTACCTTCTTAAGAGCAATAATCCAAAAGATTACAATTTTTTGAGGCACCGCAATACATTCCTTAATATGCCTTCCAAGAATAAAACTAAATTAGGAAGGATTATTAATAGAGGAAGTGATCCTTACCAATTTGTTTGCCAAAATTTTTGAGATAATTTTATATACAAAATTCCCCAAAACAATAGATCTAAATTTATTAATTGAGTTTGCTTCCTTAACTTTTGGAATAAGCACCATCATATTATAATTAAAGCCAGACCTAAGCTTACCATTAACAAAGAAGCTACGCATAGTTTTATAAACATCATGACTAACAATGTGCCAACATCGAGAAAAAAATAAGCCTGTAAATCCATTTAGCCTTGGAGCACTCTAATGATCCATATTTAAAACCATAGTATGAATATCAACATTAAAAGGAATTTCACAAAGCATTGAATTATCTACCACCATAAATAAATTTGGAATGGCCTTATTAATTGCTTGAAAAATCTTTAGTGCCACCGCAACTAATGAAAAGAGAGTAATAAAAATTAAGAACATGGTTTTCAATCAAAGAATCATCTTCAATTAGATTTCCATCAATCAGTAAACTGTGAATACCAGACTGAGAAGAGCGGTGAGCCAATAAGCTGTGATAGAACTTGGAATTTCAATCGCCTTCCTTAACTTAACAAACTCTACATTTCTTTTTTAAAAGAGTTTTTTTTTTATTCTGAAGCAATTAAGAAAGATTAGCATGACAACTCATCTCATGAGAATGAAGATTTTTAAAAAAAACCATTGAGCTCAATATCAGTTTAAATGCACAAAAGCTCTTACTTCAACAAAGGGATAGAAACTCAAAGTTCCCTAAATATATGAACATTCCATAGAAGAGGCAAGAATGCAACTTTTTTAACTTTTGAGATAGGATATACATTGGATTACCCACTAGATGAAAAGATGTCCAAAAGCACTCTATTGCAAGGAGAAAATTACTGTGTAAAGTCCATAAAGAGTGGAATTTAAAAGGATGGTGAACTACTGAAGAAGAGTTACTACATAAAGGAAGTAAAGGGTTGTGATATGAGTGATGACGAGCTAAGGAGTGGCATTAATAAAATTCCAATGCTAAAAATAGGAAGCACTGCACAAACTCTATTTAAGCGAATGTCTACCTGATTTGCACCTCTTTTATTATTTGTCCAAGTATAAAAAGATCCCTTAGAGTTTAAACAAGCAAGATCACAGTTAGAAATAGCAGTTAAAAATTCTAAGTAAAAGCATCTGGAAGGAGGATTTTTTATTTCCTTATGAGCTCCAATACTTAAGTTAAAGTCGCCAATGATAAACAAATTTGATGAAGACAACAAATGAATGTATTTTAATTTAAACCAAAAATGACATCTATTAGTGGATAAAACATTAGTATATATGCAAGATAAAATGATATTGGTAAAGATATTGAAAGCCATAGTGATTTGCTAATTTGAAGAAGAGATGACCAACACATTCCTAACACCAATGGAGTTAGAAATAAGCAACCAAAGTGAAGAAAGAGTAAGACCATTATCCATCATGAAGGACAAATTCAAGGATCGCCAAAAAGAAGGAGGAATGGTATTAAAATCCACTTTGGGTTCTGCCACATAAATAACATTTGGTTTATGAAAAGAACAAAAATGAAAGAGCATGCATTGGTAGCAAAGTTCCCAACCCCTATGCAATTCCAAAAAAACACTTTTATTGGGAGGAGCGAGATGCCATCCTTGTCACAGGCTTATTCCTTGTTAAAGAGGGCTTATGAAGTTATTTTTTGGACCTTTTTTTGTGAGACACTTATTGCCAACCTTCTTCCTGATCAACTAAATCTGCCAAAATTGTTTATTGACTACTTCCTATTCTATGAGAGCGTATGAAAGTAATTCCTCTTTACCCTTGTGTCAAGGAGAAGCCAAATCATCCACTTGTTCATTAGGAAAATTTGGATTAGCAGAGAAGACAACATTTTTATTAAAATTTATTATGTTCCTTATTTTCTTTCTCAGTAAATTTATTATATTTGTCATAAAGTTAATATTTTTATGGTCAAAATAGCATTTTTATCACTTTTATCATTTTCTCTACATTTTTGGTATTTTTATTATTTTTCTTGCCTTTTTTGGCAAATTAGTTATTTTTATCATAAAGTTAATATTTTTATGTTAAAAATAGCATTTTCATCACTTTTATGATTTTGTCTACTTTTTTGTTATTTTTATTATTTTTTTTTAGCAAATTTGTTATTTTTATCATAAAGTTAATATTCTTATGGTAAAAATAGCATTTTTAACATTTTTATTATTTTATTCACATTTTATTGTTTCTTATTATTTTCTATGTTCTTTTTAATAAATTTATTATTTTTATCATAAAGTTCACATTTTTATGAAATTTGTTATGATAAAAATAACTTCTTCATCATTTTTATTATTCCATTTACACTTTTATTATTTTTATTGCTTTTATTATCTCTTTGGTAAATTGATTGTTTTTATAGTTTCTTGCCATAAAAATTCCCCAATTTCATAATAAAAATGAGAACCTTGCACCAAAATACTTAAATTTTAAATCTGTGCATCATGTACTTGCATTAGTTTCCTTGTCTATCTATTTGTTTTATTATTTCAATTACGGATGAATGAAATATATAAGTAATTGCTTTAAATATGATGTGTGCTTTCATATGTATGAAAACTAACCTTTATTTTGCAGGATTATTAAAATAGGATGTTCTCTTTTAATTTATTTTATTTTCTATTTTTGACATAATTAATAGAATAAGGAATTTCTAAGGCAATGTAATCCTTAATCTTGATTTCCGTTTTATTTTAATTTTGGATGTATTTATTAGAATAGGCTTTTTTTGAAGGTTATAATCCTCAAATTTAGGTTACTGAAAAGAAACAAACTAAAATTTAGTATCTAAATTACAATAAGTGTAAAGTTTGATGACCATGAATGCATTTAACTCATGTATTCAAATAAGCCATCATGGTCCATTTAATGCAGAATAAGGTGAAAGATGCAAACTTTAACTAAGATGTGCCTGAGTTTGGTGTCAAATGGGTCCAAATCCTAAAACAAAAGTGGAAAATAAGTAATAAATGTTCACATGGGTGTCTGTGTCAAAAAGCCACCAAAAAAAGTGAAATGAGGTGTATTTATAAGCAAAAGTTTCAAAACATAGGTGACCCACACACTTTATTTGCTACCTATGCATGTGGATAGTTGACCAGCATGTGCAAAACACCACCAGCATTAACAATTCATTGAACCAAATCCTCAATTTGTAGAATCAAATTCTTTATTCACTGAACTAGGAGTTGGTTCACTGATTTATGCCTAGTTTGCTAGTTCTAATGCACACTTCACTGATTTGGTGCTCAATTTGCTAACTTTTATTCTTGGTTTACTAATACAAAGCTTGATTCACTATTTTACACACTTGTTTTATTGAGTTGGATGCTCGATTTGTTAACCCGTGCTCAAATTTTAACTTTTTAAGATTTTTTAAACCTATTTATCCCATTTTTCATGTGTTTCAAGGCTAAAAATCTCAACTTTAATGGTTTTAGGCCCATAACTTATGATTTTTTAAGGGTTTAGGAGATGGGGTAGTATGCTAAAAGGGTAAGGTATACATTTCTCATCCTTTTGCATGAATTTGATTTCATTAATGGACCCGTGTTAAGAGGCTATTGAGTTTAAAGGTATGATAATAAGCTTTGCAAACATCATAGTGAATACCTAATGTGCACACATTCCACACACACCAAAATATAATACAAAAAGTCCTCAAAATAGGGTATGTCATATTATTTTTAGATTTTAGGACAAAGGGTGAAACTTAGGTAAGGATAAATACAAAGCATGGTGGGATCCTAGTTAAAATTATTACTAGTTTATCTACATGGGCTTTGGTATGGTTTACAATTCATGCTCCTCCAAACTAGATTTACAAAACCCAACAAATTGGGTTCACCTATTTGAAATTGGTATAAACCACACACATCCTCTTTGACTTTAGTAGAATCAAAGTATCCAGTCTTTAAAAGTGCACAAGGGCTTTAAGGACTAGGTTTTAAGCAAATGCAGCATATGTGATGTAGTGTCATTAAAAAACGTAAGTAAATATTAATTGGAAGTAGTACATTTCAAAATATTTACTTCTCTCTAGTCCCTAGTAGAGTCATGACCACAAAATTGAAGGAACTTAATATCATCATAGGGTGTGGAGCCAGACAAGGAACTTGATTGATCAAGAATGCATGCCACAAGTCCCCACTTAATTGGTCAAAAAAGTGGAAAACGATCTCCGGACTATATGAAATTCATATGTTAGATAGTGATTCTTAGTTTCAAAAGTCATTTTTACCTGGCAGTGATTCTTAGTTTCAAAAGTCATTTTTACTTGGTAGTGATTTGTAGTTTTGAAAGTCATTTTTATTTGGCAATGATTCTTAGATTCGGAAGTCATTTTTACTTAGCCACTTGCTTATTAAATAATACACGTTATATAATTCTAATTACCCTTGGCTCAATATGACAGTAATAAATACACATATTCATCCATTCATAATAATAAAATAAACTAGGAAAATAATTATTTACAATTTTTTACATCACTTCCCTACTAAATACATCAAAAGTAAAAAAGTGCAAAAAAGTAAATTTAATCCTTAAATAAAGGTTAAAAATGGCAAAACCCACATCTAGGCAATATATACAATGCCCATATAAACATAAATCACATAAAATCACAAGATGGGCCAAAATAAGAAAATAATCATTAGTAACACTAAATAATGCCATTAAGGCCTAGATAAAACATCAAAACAAAAGATAAACATCTAAACAACCTAGTAATAAGCAAAATAAAAAAGAAAGCTATGAAAGCATCCAAAATAGCTCATAATTAATGAAATAAGTAAAAAGATGTAACCCACATGAATGGGACTCAAAAAATGTGTCAAAAATCACCACTACACAAAAATATAAATCAACTTAAAATTTCATAAATTAACCCAATACAATAATATTTCAAGTGATGTTATCATGAAATGACAACTCAATCATCTAAAATAGCAAAAACAAAGAAAGCAAGAGTTAAAGAATAATACGAAAAATAATACAGAATGTGAGCGGTCCTCAAAATAGTTTAGTTATAACCAATTCGATTAATGAAAGTTAGGTAACTTCAAAGTGATGCATTAATGCAAGTGGAATTTGAAATTTTTTTTATATTTCTTGAAGCTCGCTTTGATAAAGTTGGCGTTTGAATTGAGTGATGGTTTTATAAATAGGGTTAAGTATGGAAACGTACCCTATGGTTTCACGATTTTAGATTCTGAGGGCTAGTGGTTTTTTTTTTTTTTTGCACTTAGGTGATGTGTGATTAACAGCTATTAGCAACTAAGTGACAAAAAGCGTAACTCCATTAAATATGCCTACGTGGCAGTAAACGTGGCCACTTTTTGCCTAGCTTCTCTCCCTCTCTCCAACTAAGCAAAAAGGTTATAAAATAGCTAAAAACTCTAACTTTACATTACTCTTCAAAAACACCCATCTCTTAGCTCAAATAATTTTCTTTCAATTGAAAATCGAAGCCAAATCTAAAATCTTTAACGTAATTAACTATTAGATCTATGGAATCTATAAGCAATGGGAAATAATTGAGCTATTAATCGATTGATTACAACTTAAAGTGTCACTATCATAAGCTAAAAATAGGAAGAATTAGTGCTTACCCAAGCTTTCTTGTGTGTAGAGCAAGACATTACTTAAAGAGAAAGGTATGTCAAGCTTGAAATGGGTCAGGTTTGGGCAAATGGGTTAGTTTTAAAATGGGTTCATTATATTGTCTTGCACTTTTAGGTTGCTAAATGGGTTCTTCCTCTTGCTTTGCCACTATCGGGTTTCAAAAATTAACACTTCTTTATTTCATTGCATGTCTTATTTTTTGTAGGCATGAGTGAGTTCGTGAATTTAAAAATACATCACAGTGGGCATTAGGAAAGTTTTGATAACATGCTTTATATTGGGGGTAAGATTATGAATTTGAAGCTTGTTGATATTGATTACCTATCAGTGTTTGAGCTATAAGGTTATGCAAAAGATATTAGATAAAAAAATAGTATGTTAATGTGGTTTAAAATATCTAGTTTAAGTGGTAATGAAAGCTATGAGGAGATAGAGATAGATGCGAATGTTAGTAATATCCTAGATTATAATCGAGGTTGTGAATATATAGAGTTATTTTATATTGAAGTTGATGAACCTTTAAGTGTTGATTATGGAATTGGAAAAAAGAAGTTGAATCCAAGCATGCCAAAAGTGGTGACTCCATTTGACCTAACAATTTCTAATAATAGCACTGACAATTTAGAAAATGATAGGGATGCTGAGGATGAGGGTGAGGATGGTGATGCAGCTGGTCTTGATGGGTTTGATGAGAGTCAGGTTAAGGGTGTTGATGTAGTTGTGAGGGTGAGGTTGTAGATGGTGATGAAGTTGGTCTTAATGGGTCTCGTGAGAGTCAAGAAGAGGATATTGATGTAGTTGATGAGAGTGAGGGTGTGGATGGTCATGCAGCTGGTCTAGATGGGGATATGACTCTAAAGACAATGATTAAGTAGTGAGTAAGGTTAGTTATAGGTCAAGTGAAGTTGATTTAGAATGCAGTGAAGCTAGTTGGCCATATGATGATTTGGCAAAAAATGATGATAATATATTTGGTCATCATGGCATTTAAAAGCAATGTCTAGATGGTATGGATGGGAATGCAAATGAAAATGCAAGGGCAAGGGTTGATGCAGGGGCAAGGGGTCATGATATGGGAGCTAACCTAAGAGAGGATTATTTCAAGGAATTTAATGAATAGGTTGTTGATGATGACATGGCCAATGTGGATGGGTTAGATCATGAACATTATCCTGAATTTGATGAAGAGAAAGACATGAAGGACCCTTAACTGTGTAAAGGCATGAAAAGAGGGTAAGAGTATCAATTTTTGAAGAACAGTTTGAAAAGGATAATGGTCATTTATAAAGAGAAATGTGGCTTTAGAATTCATGTCTCTAAGATACAAATGTCAACCACTTTTCAGATTAATGCTTTTCAACCCCAGCATACCTGTCCAAGAGAGTCAGTTAGTAAGCGTATTATCACGGACCGTTTGTCGTGACACGCAGGACTACGCAAGATGCTTGTTGGTTGTGCTTAATGTGGGATGCCGGATAGCAAAAAGGGTGTGAGTACGTGTTGAGCAGCCGTCCATTCCTTGGATGGGCATGCTGATTAGGCACCACACTGGTCGGGAGCTATCCCCGCTCCCCATATCAGCCCATGGGAGGGTAAAACCAGTAAGTATCAGAGATGGAAAAGGCTTAAACTCGGGCATGCGGGAGGCCCGGGGTGCCTCACGGGTGAATGTCCCTGCGCTAAAACTCTGAGCCTATGACAAATGGTATCAGAGCCGGTTCTGTGCTAGCTGCAAGTTTGCCAAGCGCTCTTTACCACACTAGCGGGTCAATGAAAAGGGTGCTCGAAAGTGGGTCCTCTATAAAGAGACTGAGACGAGGACGAGTAGGCAGGAAGTCACAGTGAAAGTTCGCCAAGCACTCATATCCACGCTGGCATACCCTGAGCAGCAGAGGGTAGTTGCAAGTGGATCACAGCCTCAGTGTAAGAGGGCGAGTAGGCAGGGAATTGCGCACAAATCCTGGCCAAAGTCTTCCTCACGCAACGAGGACATTGTGAAATCAAGTGGGGGAGAATGTCATAGACCGTTTGTCGTGACATGCAGGACTGCGCGAGATGCTTGTTAGTTATGCTTAATATGGGATGCTGGATAGCAAAAAGGGTGTGAGTACGAGCCGAGTAGCCGTCCATTTCTTGGATGGGCGTGCTGATTAGGCACCACACTGGTCAGGTGTTGTCCTCGCTCCCCTGATGAGCCCATGGGAGGGCGAAACCAGTGAGTATCGGAGATGGAAAAGGCTTAATCTCAGGTATGCGAGAGGCCCGAGGTGTTGCACGGGTGAATGTTCTTGCGCTAAAACTTTGAGCCCTTGACTTATGGACTATAGTTATTTGGCTAACAAATATCTCGAGGACTTACAAGGAAAATCCAAAATGGGATGTACTTGCTATGCAGAAGAAAATTCAAAGGGAAATTGGTGTTACAGTGTCATTTGCAAAAAGAAAGGCTAAACAAATTATTGAAGGGAATCATTAGAGCAGTATAAGAGGTTATATGACTATGCTGAAACTATTAGGAAAACTAACCCTGGTAGTATGGTGAAAATCAAGTATGAAAGTGTCCATAAAGACTTATACAATATTGGTGTCTATGGTGTTGAAAGGAATCAAAATGATAGTAGAATCTCTCCAGTATACAAACATTCAAGAAAAGTTAGAGAAGTTGAAGATTGAAGCTCATAATTGTTTATGCACATCAGTTGGTGAAAAGAAGTACGAAGTGGACTTTTACTCAACTCAGCATGTTGTTAACTTAATTGCCAAGACCTGTAGCTATAAAATGTGGGATTTATTAAGTATACCATACAATCACGCAATCTCAACCATCTATGCCAATAGAGAGAAGCCAGAATCTTATGTCCATGCTTATTTTTCAAAATAAACTTACATGGCTTTATATAAGCATATAATAACTCCTGTCCCTAGTCAAGAAGAATGGGAAAAGACTGAGCTAAATGACATATATCCTCCTATTCAAGAAAACTAGTAGGGAGACTTAAGAAAAAATGAATTAGAGGTCCAGATGAACCAAGAAATCCTTATAGAGTTTCGCGAGCTGATGGGAAGATTGTTTATGGAAATTGTGGGCAAGTTGGTCATAATGTTAGGGGGTGCAAAGCTACCATTATTGGTGAGATAACATTGCAAAAACGTATACGTAAAAAAACATGAGCAACAAACTACAACCCATATGGCATGATCCTTAACTCAAGTATATTATTATGTTGTTTGATAATGTTAGTGTGTTTGAGCTTAACTGAAATGCACTTGCAAAATTTATAATGTGATTATGTGTGGACTTGTAGAATCATCCTAGGTGAAGTACCCAAAGGCAGCCAAATAATGTGCAAAGCTCGTCCCAACCTACTCCTACTGCTATAACAAAAGGAGTTGCAAAGGTTCATGTGCCTCTCAGTCAACCACTAGCAACAAGAGCACATGACAGAGCACCCAATAGATAGGTTGGATCTTATTCAACTAGGGAATAAAGTTATTCACATGTTGCATTAAATATTCCACCAGTAGCAAGCTTCAAAAACTTCAAATGAACCTCTGGACTTATAAATTTCATGGAATCAACTAGAAGATCAAAGAAGAAAATTTGAGTGTTTAAATGTTTGTTATTTTTTGTCAAGTGATAATATTACTTAGCTTATTCTATCAAGTGATTATAAAGTCTTAGCTATTTTTCTTCTATTTCGGTTAGCTTAAACATTTTGCAATATCGTCAAGGCAATGATGATAAAACTTATATAGCTATGTTTGTAACTTTTATTTACCTTGACCAAGTTGCAAGATTGTCATGTTAATAACTTCAAAACTGGTGTTTTATATCAGGTTACTTATATATAACTAATATATTGTCATTTGAATTATCTTCTATATCCATTTATAATTGTATTTAATAACAAATGCACATAACTATTCATAAACACAATTGCACTTTTTTCAAAAATAACTATTTGCATTAGAGATTAAACACTTTACATGCTTTTTCATGCAAACCTTACATTAAACACCTTATATGCACATCTTATCAGGCTTATATACATATGATACCCATCGCACACATAAACAAAAATAGCACAAAAAAGCATAACAATAACATTTTGGCTCTAATTTTTTCTTTATGTCACCATCTACCATTCCTTTTAGTCTACCAATTTCTTTAAATGCTTCACTTAAATATCCTTTTAATTCATTTAATTGCTTTTTTGCAGCTCCTAATTATGCTTTAAACTCAATTGCTTGCACCCAGCATTCAAGAATTTCATCTTCCCATATTTGCTCCTTTAATGTTGCTCCTGTTTTCTTTTCATTGATATAGTTAAAAAAACTCACATGCTTTAGCACTTGGAAATAAGGGATAACCCTTAAATCATCTCCCTTTTCTTGTTTGTAGTTGTCAATATCTTAATAATTATATTCAAGCCACAATAGCATTTCTGCTCTTTCTTTTGTGATTCTAAAAGTCTTCGTTCTGAGAACTCATTTTAATTTTGAAAAGGTAGAAGCAAGCCAATAAATCCTTTGCAATTCTTAGTGCAAGGATTAAAGAGTCAGAGTTTTAGACAATTTCAATTAGGGTTATAAGTCAAAAGGAATTTGGGGGTTTTATGTTTAAGAATTTTTCAAATTATGATTATTGGTTTTTTTTTAACTTTATTACTTATTAGGATAGAGATTGGGTGTAGCTATACTAAATTGAATCCACATCTACTACCATATAAGTAAATTTAATGGAGTTATGTCTTTTGTCACTTAGTTGCTAACGGTGCTAATGGTCGTTAATCACATGTCACTTAAGTGCAAAAAAAAACCACAAGCCCTCGAATCTAAAACTATGAAACCACATGGTACTTTTACAAACTTAACCCTTATAAATATTAAAAAAAGTAGGCTAAAAAGGTCAAATGGGTCTCCTAGCATCAATATAGTAGGGAAATAGTAAGTTGCTTTAAAACTCCCTTAAAATGTGAAAATAGGATATTTATATGCACAATTAGGGTTAGGCATGTGGGTTTTTGAATGTGGCTTTGTGACCTATGTGTCATATATCAAATTTGACTATCCCTAAAAAGGTCCAATGATGAAACGAACCTCTAAGATGACTAGAGCTTGCTTGTTCGTAATACTTCTTAAGTATGCAACCTTAAAAACCTAACTAACCCCACTAGTGTGCAAAATCAATCACCGAGCCATTAAGTTGTGCTCTAATCTTATGAAATATGAATTATCAGAATAATGAGAAGCCTATTTCAAGAATTCCTTTCTCAGAACACTCAACTTATTGGGTCAGTGTTCATTTTGTTAGACTGGGATCTAACTTAATGAAAAAATGAAAATCAATTTTGATAAAAAAACAGACTTCGAAAACACATATAGAAAGCTCCAAACCTCCAAAAGTGGTTTTGGAACATTCCAACACAACCTGAGGAATAGCACATATCGCTAAGAAGTGCACATAAAAACCCATAGATGTGACGTGCTAAAATTAAGGCCAAATTTGACAAAACAGACTTTGGAAACACGTTCGAAAGGTCCAGAAACCCTAGGAACCAACCTTGTAATATCATGCGTAAGCCCTGAATGGAGCGCATAAGGTGCAAATGTCTGCATAACTGCATGCACAGTCACATGCACTTCGCATGGCCACACGCTCTGTCTTAAGGACATATGCATGACCATGCTTATACCCCACTCTTCCTCACATTTTTCACTATAAATAGGCACGTCCACACCCCATTTTGAGGGGGGGAGGAAGTGGAAACACACTCAAGAAATCTGTCCGATCGAAGGCACTGGAAACCACTTTCCATATAGTTTTTACTCTCCCACTATCTTTTTCTTAGGAGATTATACCTCTTTTATACCAAACCAAGCCTCATCTTTGTCAAAGCATGCTTTAAAGGTATATAAACTAGCATCATTCTATTGTCATTTTGAGGAAAGCTTGATAATCCCTCGAAGCTAAAGCTTCAAAACCCACACAAGCTTAGTCGAATTTGAGGACCACACAAGCATTTTAGCATATTATTTTATCGCGTTGCATTTTATTTTATCGTTGCCAGTCAATGAATTATTGGGCCAAGCTGGATTTGAACCAGCGGAGCCGTAGCGAAAGCAAGTGAGACTGGCAATTTTACATGCTATATGAATAATCTACTTTATTATGCTCATTTTATACCATCATTCTGTATCCTTTAGTTCCGAAACATGCAATCACATCATAAATATCAATAACATGAAAGTTCATATCGCGGAATAAAGTCATTATGTTTCCAGTCTAATGATGACATCATGCACCCCCTATATTATCATCATAGCATAAATAATTCCTGCAAGCATGCATGATCATCTACATTTCGTTTACTCTTTCAAATGATCGAGTGTCCATTGCTTATCCTATTGTTCATGAGATCGAGTAAGCTATATGAATGGTCGTATTTACCTTATAGATTGATTAGATTTACTTCTTCACAGTCTTTGTTTCTTTTATATGTATTTTATTAGGAAAGCAATATAATAATAATATCCTTTATCTTTATATCTTTCACTATCTGATGAATTGTGTGAATGCTATACAAATTGTCATTACTAAAACTAGGGTATTGCAATAGTTATACATTAAACATCGTATAATGAGAAATAGTTGAAAAGCATATGCGATCCTTTGAACCCAGAAATCTCTATTGGGGGCAATGCTTGCCTAGTTACCCGATGTTATCCCTTTCTTTTCCTGATTTTCTAAAAATTGGGTGGTGACTCCACAAAATTAAAAAAATGTCTCGTTCCTCCCAAGACCAATCATTTGTCCCTATTTGGTAAAGAGTTTCTATGTCCATTGGAAACAAAAGACCCTTACAGAACCAATTCGTCTCAAAACTAAGAAATGCAAAACAACAAAAGAGGTCGCTCATAGTGGTGACTCCACTAGGGACTTCCAAGTAGGAGAGATCAACTTAAAAATGACTATTTCTCATTATGCAATGCTTAATTGTATAAAGCCCCTCATCACTGCATTTGCACTACATATCACACTCGCACCATTGGTCTTTAAAAGCCTTAATAATACTAAATGACATTGCCACCACGATTCCACTTGAGTCACAAGGCGACAAAGATACATTATTATCACATTTAGTTTTTACTCGTGCAGTCGCTGGACTCATCTGACTAGAGTCTATAACCCAAGTCCTAAAAGGGGGCAACCAAGTTATCAAAAGAATGCTAGACTCACTGATCGAAGTTTGTAATCTTAGTCATATGGGGGCATTCTCTCTAAAGGAACCCTTAGCCTTTCACCCGGGCTCAACTCATATAGATAAACCAGTAATAACATCCACTAGGATTCCACCAAGTTATGCATGTTATCCCTATCCTAATGATATCCGTCTGACCTGATATTCATAAAATGACATGACTCTCCCAGTGTTTATCATTAAATGACATTGTAATGTCAGTTTTCATAGAAAATTCAAGCTTAGGACCAAATGATTCTCATATACTTCATGCGAGACTAAAGCATAGGGAATGATAAGAATCATGTACCTAAGCTTGAATACTTTGTGTAAACTAAGAAATAACAACATCCCTTGATGATGGAACCTATAAGACATCATCCATTTATCCTTATCGAATCAAATGAATAAGTTAGGAATCCAACTAAATTATGGACCTTTATGTTGGCAAAATCAAACTATAAACTATCGAATGATACTTTCATGACTCCTGGTAAACATATTGAATATCGATGTGGAGGCAAGAACTCGGGCTCCCTCTGATTGACTATGGTCCTTGCATACAGGCACATACGGGCTTTGGACATCATTTGAAGCCTAACAATTGACCTTTACATCAACATTATGTAGTTAACTCAAGCACATTTTAGCATCGTTCCTTAGTTTACCCTTTAGTTCTGATCAATATAAATCAAAACAGCCTAGTTCCGAGAGCGGAACCATAGTCCCCTGATGACTAAAGGTTCAAAACCTACCTAAAAAAGAGACTGAATAACCTCATTAAGAAATAAGGTCAGAATCGAGAGCTTGGTTGTGATTGGTTTGTTCACTGTGTAGGAAAAACTAACCAGCTTTAATCGTGCATACATAACATACATGTAAATAGTCACATAATAACCATTATTTCTTACAAGAATAATCATCTTTCATTATAAGATTTTTCATCCACTCCATGCATACATGCTTACCCTTTTCTTTTGCAGGCACACATAATGCATCATCCATTTAGTTAACCTTAACAAATCTACATGAATCCTACACCCAACATGAGTGATCATGAAGCTGAATCTTCTCATTGAAGCAATGGAAAACTAAGAGCTAGAATCCAAGACATGCTTGAAGATGGTGTCATAGTTGAAAATCCCCAAACCCAAACCCAAACCAGCATCACTAGACATTTCCTCCATAACCTTAATAAAGCCAATTGGAAGAGCCTGCAGCCATACAGAATGATATGCATTAAGACATTCTAGCATGTGTACCTTAACTGTGAACTCTTGAATGCTACTGTGTCATTTTGGGACCCTCGAGAGCACATATTCTGATTCAACACCATAGAGCTATGCCCATTATATGAGGAATTTAGTCATTAGTGGGGTGAAGAACACCAAGACTGAAGAACCAATCTTCAGTCTTCAACACCAAGATTGAAGAACTAATCTTCAACAACTAAGATAACAAATACCTAGGATTTGGAGCTGCTTTTCTTAATCTAAGCACACAAAAGCTCGACAAACTAGTAATCGAGTGCAAACAATTGATTCCCATACAAGTCTTAACTACTTGCACCACCAAGAAGACTGGTACCTTAATTTTGGCACGCCTCCTTACATGTTACCTTTTTACGCAATATTTTACCCTCTCAAATGATTGGCTAGGAGATTACAGGATACTCCAAGTCATTGAAGGAATAGAATACAAAATGACTCCCTTCCTACTGATTTTAGCAGAGACTATTCAAGGTTTATATGACCTAAAAAATGGGAAGAGTTTGAACTTTACTATGAGCCCCTTACTGCTTTAAATATGGTTATAAGAAAAGCTAAGCCTGCTTAACAAATATACAAGTAACTAGATGAGATACCAACCCAAGAATCACCTAGAGAGACATTATAAGGATGTTTATGGATGCTCAACCCATATCACAGACCAAGAATGGGTCAAATGCATGAAGGATATGCTAGAATACCAAGTGAGATGGATTTGTCCATGTTAGAAGCTAGAACATGTGACTCTCTGAACATATGTCAATTGCATGCTAATCTCAAGATTTAAGTCATGCACACACTACTATCCAACACTAGTGAAGAGACAGTACATCAAGAAACAACACGTAATTTTTTAGCTTGCAGATTTCTCTAGTGGCAGGATACAATAAAGGTTTGTGAATCACTTCAGAATGACATGGGGGAAGAGAACCATCCACCATTTCACTACTAGTAGTAAGGATGATGTTACTTATGAGACGTACAAACAATGGGTGATCCAAAGACAGAACCATCTATTAAGCAACTTATCCAGAGAAAGTTTCACTTCCTTAATTCCTACACTTTCTCTTTGATCAAGTAATGAACTATAAAGCTAATGCAATGAAAAAGGATTTTGCTTACTTGTTTGATGTCTTTCATAATGGTAGTGCGCATTGCATTAATCAAAACATTAGCATATTTGACATTCATTCCATATGCACTAAATCATTTAACATTGGCACGAAATCTGAACTACTTATTCTGCATATTTTGAAAGATGTTACACCTGAAGAGAGGAGAGAAATTTAATAAAATCTTAATAAAATATTCAAAAGTATTTGCTTAGATGTACAATGATATGCCTAGTATTGACAAAGACATTGCTTAATACTTCATTCCTACCAAAGATGGGTGCAAATTGGTAAAACAGAAACTGAGAAGACTCGAACCAGAATGGGCCCAACTATTGAAAGAAGACATTGAGAAGCAAATCAAGGCAAAATTCCTAGAGGTAGTAGGAATGGTTAGCAAATGTGGTGCTAGTACTGAAGAAAGATGGAAGGGTTAGAATTTTCATCGATTACAGAGATCTAAATAAGGCCTGCCCAAAAGATGATTTCCTACTACCTCATATAAATATACTAGTTGATAATGTCATCACATGTGTAATGTACTCCTTTATGGATGGATTCTCCTAGTACAATCAGATCCTAATGGCCATTATTAACAAAACAAAGACAACTTTCATAATAGAATAAGGTACTTATTACTACAGAGTAATGCCCTTTGGACTAAAGAATATGAGAGCAACTTACTAAAGAATGGCAACCGCACTGTTCCATGACATGATACATAAAAAAGTAGAGGTGTACATCGATGACATGATGATCAAGTAAAAAATAGGGAAAAACACCCGTCAGACCTAGAAAAATTTCTTAAGAGAGTCAAAAAGTACAACCTTAGGCTTAATCTGAAGAAATGCGTATTCGGGATCACTTCAGGAAAGATGTTGGGGTTTGTTTTTAGTCAGAATGGAATATAAATGGATCTAGACAAAGCAAAAGCGATCAAAGAGATGCTAGTGCCAAAAACAAAGAAAGAAATTAGAGGGTTTCTAAGGAAACTACAATTCATCAACAAATTCATTGCCAAGTTGATAATGGTATATGAACCAATCTTTAAGCTACTCAGAAAAGATCAGTTAGTTGAATGGAACAAATGGTGTTAGCTAGCATTTGACAAGATCAGGAACTACTTAGCCAACCTACTGGTTTTAAGACCACCTAAACTAGGGATACCTTTAACCCTTTATTTGGCCCTCAAAGGAAATGCAATTGGTGCAATGTTAGTCTAAGAGGGAGAAATGAAAGCATAACACATAGTCTACTCTTAAGCAAAAAGATGCTGCCATATGAGAAGTACAACCAAGTTGAACAAATTTGCCTGGCAATGGTATGGGCAATAAAGAAACTCATACATTACTTTTAGTCCTATAGAATTTAGGCTGTGTCTAAAATGGACCTAATGAAGTACCTTTAAGAAGCTCCCTCTCTAATGGGAAAACTTGCTAAGTGGCTCAAACGGAATTTAATGTGTAATTTCTAATTAAGAAGGTAATGAAAAGAAAAGCAGTGGCTAAATTTCTAGCTCTCAACCCCATTCCAAACTTAAAAGAAATCCAACTAGACTTCCCAAATGACCTCAATTCAGCTATCGAAATCCAAGGATGGTGTATTTACTTTGATAAAGCAGTCAATCAGTCAGTTCAGTGCATGAGTCGATATTATATTACAATCCCCAGAATGTGAAGTAGTACCAATGGCCAAAAAGCTCAAATTTAGAGTCACAAACAATGAAGTAAAATACAAGGCATGCATACTCGGAATAGAAGCACTAATAACCCCTAGATGTTACAGAAGTCGAAATCTTTGGAGATTCCATACTAGTAATCAACCATGCCACAAAAGAGTGGGAATTGAAAGAGTAACACTTAAGGCCTTACCTAGACCACTTGACACTACTTACCATGTCCTTCTAAAAATACAGATTCATTCATCTCCCTAGGAATCACAATCATATGGTAGATGCACTTGCTTCCTTAGTATCAGTGTGGGAAGGATCATCTAAAATGCTTATGAAGCCTATAATCCTACTCAAATTAGGAGAACATTTTCATAAGAATTTAATAATAGTAAAGGCAGAAACAGTTGAAAAAGCCTCGTTCTATGACATCTAGAGATATTTGAAGGAACATGCCTATCTTGATCAAGCAGATGAAAAAGATAAAGCAATCATTCAATAATTAGTATTAAAATTCACATTACACCAGAGTGTGCTATATAGAAGAACCTTAAACAATTTATAACTCTGATGTCTAGATGAAATTAAGGCTGTAAGAGCAATAGAAAAAGTACATAAGGGTGTTTGTGGTCTGCACATGAATGGAGCATTCCTAGCTGAGTGCGTGACCACATGCCCCCATACATACTTCTCTCCTCCACGTGCTCCTATATGGTTTTAGCACACTCTGAGATTTTGCACACTTATTTTTCTTGTCCTAAACCTCTATTTAAATATAATACATGCACTGAACTCACATGAAAGTACACTTATAAGGACTACATCTATCTAAAGACACCGCATACGGCCTCACCACTTTTAAAAAACTCAGAACCTCCTAAAAGATGAAAAATAGGGAAGAACCATCAAAAGGATACCTTGCTTAAAGTCATTAAAATAACATTTATAACACAAAAAGTAATGACATCATCATTACTACATCATCACTGTGTCAATACTGCATTATCATTGCATCATCACTGACCAAGATTAAAAGAAAAGGACACATTAAATCAATCATGATGATCACAATAATTTATTTGCCTAACACCTGAGGAGGTTATAGTGGCTTGATTCTTTTTACCTGTCACCTGAAGAGGTTATAGTGGCATGATTCTATTCGCCTGACACCTGAAGAGGTTATACTAGCATGATTATGTTCAACTAACACCTGAAGAGGTTATAGTGGCATGATTCTATTCGCTTGACACCTGAAAAGGTTAAAGTGGCATGATTATGTTCGCCTGACACCTGAAGAGGTTATAGTAGCATGATTATGTTTGCCTGACACTTGAAGAGGTTATAGTGGCATGATTTTGTTCGCCTGACACCTGAAGAGGTTATAGTAGCATGATTCTGTTCACCTGAAACCTAAAGAGGTTATAGTGGCATGATTCTGTTCGCCTGAAACTTAAAGAGGTTATAGTGACATGATTCTATTCACCTGACACCTAAGGAGGTTATGTGGCATGATTCTGTTCATATGACACCTAAAGAGATTATAATGGCATGATTCTATTTGCCTGATACTTGAAAAGGCTATAGTAGCATGATTTTATTTGCCTAACACCTGAAGAGGCTATAGTAGAATGATTCTATTTGCTTAACACCTGAAGAGGTTATAGTGGCATGATTCTATTCACCTGACACCTAAAGAGGTTATAGTAGCACGATTCTATTCTTCTGACACATGAAGAGGTTATAGTGGCATGATTCTCTTCGCCTGATACATGAGAAGGTTATAGCGGCATGATTTTATTCACTTGACACTTGAAGAGGTTATAGCGACATGATTCTATTCGCCTAAAACCTTAAGAGGTTATAATAACATGATTTTGTTTGCCTGAAACCTGAAGAGGTTATAGCGGCATTATTTTATTCACCTGACACTTGAAGAGGTTATAGTTACCTGACACTTAAAGAGGTTATAGTGGCACGATTCTATTCACCTAACACCTGAAGAGGTTATAGTAGTATGATTCTGTTCACTTGACACCTGAAGAGGTTATAATAGCATAATTCTATTCACTTGATACAAGAAGAGGTTATAATGGCATGATTTTGTTCACCTAACACCTGAAAAGATTATGGTGGCATGATTCTATTTGCTTGACACTTGAGGAGGTTATAGTGGCATGATTTTGCTCACTGAACACCTGAAGAGGTTATAATGGTAGCATTTATCTATTCACCTGAGACCTGAAAAGGTTATAGTGGCAATATCCTAAAGATCAAATCACAATAACACGACACTCAGGTAAGTACCTCTCTCTTTAGAAAATGATTTTTTTCATCTTTGCATTTTGCTTAATGTGTATTGACACGTTGGTGGCTATGCAACACACATGAAGGGGCAACTATCATACCTCAAATTTGATTATCCCCAAAAAGGTCTAATGATGAAATGAACCTCCGAGATGACTAGAGTCTACTGATTCATAACACCTCTGAAGTGTGCAACCTTAAAACCGAACCAACCCCACCTATGTGCAAAATCGATCACTAAGCCATTAAGTTGTGCTCTAATCTTACGAAATATGAATTATCAGAACAATGAGAAGCCTATTTTGAGAATTTCTTTCTTGGAACACTCAGCTTATTGCGCTGGTGTTCATTTCATTAGACTAGGATCTAACTTCGTGAAAAAATGAAAATCAATTTTGACAAAACAAACTTCGAAACACACGTCTGGAAGGCTTCAAAACCTTTAGAAGTGGTCCCAAAATGGTCTAACACAACTCGAGGATCAGCGCATGTCACTTATAAGTGTGTATAAAGCCATAAACACCCTTAGGTGTCACGCGCTAAAATTAAAGCCAAATAAGAAAAAATGGACTTTAAAAACACATCCAAAAAGCTCCAAAACCTCCAGAAGTGGTCCTAAAATGTTCTAACACAACCCAAGGAATATCGCGTATTGCTCAGAAGCGCGCGTAAACACCTCTAGGTGTGACATGCTAAAATCAAGGTCGAATTTGACAAAAAAAACTTTGAAAATGCATCTAAAAAGCCTAAAAACCCTAGGAACTAGCCTTAGAATAGAACGCATAAGCCACCAATGGAGTGCATAAAGCGCGAAAGTGCACGTAACTGCACGTGAGCCCTTATGGTTACGCGTACTTCGCGTGGCCATACAGTCCGTCCTAGGGACACACGCATGACATATGCCCCTCTCTTCCTCACATTTTTCATTATAAATAGGCACCTCCACACACCATTTTGAAAGGGGAGTAAGTGTAAACACACACACTCAAGAAATCTATCCAATCAAAGGCATTGGAAACCCCTTTCCATATAGTTTTGGCTCTCCCACTATCTTTTTCTTAGGAGATTAGATGTCTTTTCCACCAAACCAAACCTCATCTTTGTTAAAGCACGCTTCAAAGGTATACAAACTAGCATCATTTTATTGTCATTTTAAACCTCTCAATGAGGAAAGCTTGATAATCCCTCAAAGCGAAAGGTTCAAAACCCACACAAGCTTAGTCGAGTCTGAGGATCACATAATCATTTTAGCATGTTTATTTCATCACACTGCATTTTATTTTATCATCGCCAACATTTGGGAATACTGTTGTGTTTGTGTGATGAGATTGGTAATTTTACATGCTATATGAATAATCTATGCTTTATTATGATCATTTCATATCATCATTCTGCATCCTCTAGTTCCAAAACATGAAATTACATTGTAAATATCAATAATGTGAAAGTTCATATCCTAAAATAAAGTCATCATGTTTCTGGTCCGGTGATGACATCATGCACCCCTTATATTATGATCATAGCATAAATAATCACTGCAAGCATGCATGATCATCTACATTTCGCTTAATCTTTCAAATGATCGAGTGTCCATTGCTTATCTCTTTGTTCATGAGATTGAGCAAGCTATGTGAATAATCATATTTACCTTGCAAATTCATTAGATTTACTTCTCCATAATCTTTTTTCCTTTTATATATACTTTATTAGGAAAGCGATGTAATAATAATATCCTTCAGCTTTATTATCTCCCACTATCTGATGAATTGTGTAAATGTTATACAAGTTCTCATTAACAAAACTAGGGCAATGTGGTAGCTATACAATAAACATTGTACAATGAGAAATAGTCAAAAAGTGGATGCGATCCCCCGAACCCGAAAATGTTTGTTGGGGGTAATACTCATCGAGTGACCCGATATTGTCCCTTTTTTTCTTGATTTTCTAAAAATCAGGTTATGACTCCATAAAATAAAAAAAATGTCTTGTTCCTCCTGAGACCAATCATTTTGTCCTTATTCGGTAAAGTTGTCATGTCCCTCGGAAACAAAAGACCTTTATGGAACCAATTCATCTCAAAATCAAGAGACGCAAAACAACAAAAGAGGTCGCTCACACTATGTCATGGGTTATCAACCCACATTCATACCATTTTTTTACGGTGTTATTCCAGCCCAGTTATCCATTTTCATAAGTTCCAAAGTGGAAGGTCTTGACTTTAAGGTGCTTAAACTTGTAGATCATGCCATTTAAGGTTTAAACTTGACGAGATAATATGCTTAAAGGATAAAATGCACATTTCTCACCCTTTTGCATTAACATTACTTCATCACTAGACTGTGTTAAGGGACTATCCAAATTTAAGGTTTAACACCATGTCCTTTATGTTAAAAAGTGTTATTTTGAACTCCAAAGGTTAGTTGAAGTAGTTAAGGGAGTTTTATCATACCATTAATGACTTGAGTTTGATTTTTAGAGGCAACACCTAAAGAAAATAAAATATTTTTCAATGCATCAAGCCAATGTGATAGGTACACCTTTAAAATTATAAGTAAGAGAATAGTCAGTGCTAACATCATGAAAGTATAATGGAGTGTTAAGATTTGTATACTTTCATCTACTAAAATAATTTATTCAAGTGCTAAAGTGATGTCAAACTTAAAAACTTTAGATGCTTGTTAAATAAAGGAGCAATTACTAAACCTATTAAGTGTAATGAAAAGCTCATGCAAATATACCAGAGAAATATGGGAAATCCTTTATTTTCTAATGTGATCCATCAAAAGATAGTTGGTCTATAGTTGATAAATTTCCAATAATTAACAATAATATTACAAAGTTCATAAAGGTGATTAACCTATGAAGAAATAGAAATGTACTATCAAATCTTATAAAAGGTGAAAACTTTAAGTGATTGGGAGTTTATAAAAATCATAGTTATGCCATGAATAAAAATTTTATGTACTTTATCAAATGGAAGCACTCCTCATCATGAACCTTTTTTTTATTATTAAGACATGGTTGACCTTGAGGAATAGTAGAAGTATAATTTTTAAAAATGTTGAGAGCCTTAACATATCTCATTGAAAGTTGACAATTACAAATAAACTAATAGTATATTCACGCGTTGCGCAAACTACTTATTAATAAATTATTTATTTATATTTTAATATATTTTTTTAGTGAAAAATTTAAATTATAAGATATATATAAATAATAAAATTTACATAGAGTATTTATATAGATTGAAAACTAGCATAACAAAAATTTCAGCATAAATAAATAGTATAATAAATTTCTATCAATAGTATAATAAATAGTACTAAGGTTTACTCTGAAGTTTAATAATATTACACATAAATTTTTAGAAGTGAATACTAAGATATATGATTAGTTTTGATAAGTTAGTTATAAATTTAATTTTTTTACCATAATTTTTTAGTTATAATAAGATTAGTTTTTAAAATTATTATATTGGTATTAAAGTATTTATAGTAGTGTTTTTAGTTGAAAAATAATACTAAATAATTATTAAATTATTATACTTTTAAATTTTTTTAAAATAAAATTTTTAATGGTTTGAAAAAAAATTAAGTGATTAAGGTAGAAAAATATGTAGTATATAAATATCTTTAGAATTTGACTGGTATTGAGATATGAATAATAGCGTTTTAGTTATAAAATAAAACTAAATAAATATGGTAAATTTTTTATTTTTAATAAAAAATTATGATTTTTAATAATTTGACATATTAATTTTTAAAGTGCATACTCAAATATAAAGATAGATACTTGTGAAATTTTGTGTTTAACAGCTTTAGGGTTCAAAAATTATATATATATATATATATATATATATATATATATATATATAACAATAAAATAAGGCTTTATAAATAGAACATATTTATTATGGCCCTTGAATATTGTTAATTTGAGCATGTCAAGTGTGTGCGTTTATCAATCATTATGTTTTATCTTTTTTAAAAAAAAAATGACTTCAGATATCTAAAGTTTATTTGCTTCTTAGATAAGTTGAATAATAACTATAGTTAAACTCTAATGAAATGCAAAAAAAGAAAGAAATTTGTGGAGAATTGAAATCTTCTTGCATTAAAATGTTAATTATAGAAGAAAACTTGATATCAACAAGAGCTATGGTAGTTTTGAAATAAATTTTAGTCTATTTATTGAGCTTGTTTACAAATAAGGATAATTGTAAAAGAAACTTTTGTAGCAATAAAAAATATACTAGTTTGAAAAAATATAGTATGATTGTCAAGTTTACTCTTTGTCTAGGCATTTATGATTCCTTCTCTTTTTTTGTTTTTTTTGAACAACCATGATTCATTAAAAGACATAGATTACATCAAGCTGGAATAGTCACAGAATTTACTTCTTAATAGAGATAACATGAGGAAAAAGTAAACTATTTGACTATCTATAGTCATCCAAAAAGAACATAGCAAGAGGACTAAAAGGCTATTCATTTAAACTGACCTGGATGTGATTTGCTTGGAAATAACTTCAAAGTTAGTTGAACAACCTTGAGATAAATATTGTCCAGTACCAATGGCGCAGTTGATCTGTGTCTGTAGGCGAGAATAGCATGCTTGGCCTGGATATAGATCAGTGGAGGACTTGAGCAAATAGAGGGCTTGCTTTATGTGGCCTTAGTTTGATGCTCATAAATGAGAATTAGGCCTAATATAATCTTAAGCCCATTAACAATCTCATGCATTTTTCTTCTCCCATGTAAGCCTAAGTAGTCTTAAAAAGGAGGAAGATTTTGCTTCCCAATGTGATGATAACTCCTGACAGCAAGGCATCCGTCGACTGCACTACTGGGAGATGTAACACAAACAACAGTAAACGAGCACTCTCGGCTGAGGAAGTGGGAGAAACGCACCGCCAGAAGAAATTAAATGATGGCAGATTTTGTAATCTCTTCATATAGGAAAGCTTTTCCACACCATGGAAGAGTAATCTCATGGAGCATGGAGGGATGATTTTGCTCAGCATTAATCTATAGACCATATGAGCAGAAAACATCCTTTGTGAATATGGGATTTTGAGATAGATCATTAAAGCTTTCCATAACATTTCTAGGATTAAGTTGATTCAGTTGTAGACCTAGAAGATGAACCTGTAGCTTGGATGCACGTATGAAATCGATGATCAATCTTCAATCTTGAGCTCGATATTCTACAACAAAGCTCCATGGAGAAAGCAATTGTAGCTGAGCTTGTAGATAAGAATGAACGGGTTTTGAGAAGTGATCATGGGAAGGGACATGATCATGGTTATAGTGATAGAGTGAGTAGCTAGAATAGAAAACAAGGGTGGCAAGATCACTATTCAAACAACAAAAAAGCAGCAAGATCTGCACAATTCTATAAGCTTTAGCCATGGAAAAGCTTAAACACAGAGAGAAACAACTATCACATCACTATTGAGAGCGATCGATATCTGTCCAGTTACCTCACTTGTTTCTGGACTTTCTTTCCGGACTTCACTTATTCCTTCTCCTTGGTGCTACTAGAACTTTCTTTCAAGTTAATTACTACAACATTCTTGAGGTTGTATTTTCAATATTAATTTAAACATTTTTTATATTTCACTCCATTGAATTATTACATTCATACTATTTATTTTACAGTTAAGACTCAACTAAAGAAAATAAAAATTCTATTTGGTCCCTGATATTGTAATATAATTTTAAATTCATTCTTTTGTACAAAATTAAGATAGATTTTTTATTCATTGTATTCTTATTCGAAGAATAATTATAATAACTAAATATGTTTAAAATACTTTATAGACATTAATTTATGAATATTTTTTACCTTATAACATGATAATTTAAGTACACATGCATATTTATGTATCTATGTATGTGTTTTTCATATGATGTAATATAGTAAAAGTTATTGCAGGAAATCTAAAAAATGACCAATTTAAATCACACGTTTTGAAGCATATCTATATGCTGTTTACAAGTCTTTCGAATATTAAAAATGTCAAACCTCGTTGTAAAGTTTATTTTAATATAACAAGTCCTAATTAGGGCAATGCCTATCGCATTAGTTGTACGGACGCAGTACCCATTATGAAATTGACTGTATATTAGCTATAATATCAAAATTGATATTGGCACAGTACCCATTATAAATTTAGTCCATATTACGATAATAAACTATAATCTACACAATGCAAATTATATATATTATAAAATTGAGTTCATAACAATACAATAAACCCTAATCCCTAATTAATGTAGTACTGAGTCATATTAGAGCATGCCAATTAAAAAAATTGAGCTTATATCAATATGTTCTAAATTAAGATAAACATTATTCATGCATTAAATTATATAAAATATTTTAAATTTATGTTTATTTTAAAAAGTAAAAATATCTAGTTATTCTAATTTCTATTTTAATAAATACACAATAAATAAATAAAAGTCATCTTATTTTAATGAAAAGTTTTTGGAGAATTTCAAATTATATTATAAATTTCGGAACTAAATAGAACTTTCTTTTTGAATTGATCTATTTAATTGTAAATAAAATCTTAAAAAATAGAGTAGTTCAACAAAATAAAACCTCAAAATATTTAAATTATTGAAAATACACAAACTTAATACTATAACAGGTCAAACCTCGTAACTGATATTCTTTTTATATGATTCTCTAATAACTACTTTTTTTTTAATAACTATTTGACAACTTTCCCTCAAAAAATAAAATAAAACTATTTGACAATTTATAGTCTCCACCGCTGTCTTGAGCAATCAATTAGTAACCCACTAATTATTTAAACAATTAATTAGTATGTACGACTGTAACCTAAATAATAAGATCAAAGGATCAATATGAACCCCTTCAATTATAGCGTGAGGTTTAAATTCAACTTTTTTTTTTTTTTTTTTTTGCAATGGGAATTGTTTTCTTTTAAAATTCGATTGTACCAGATTTTAAAAAAAATAAAATTACAATCATATCCATAAATTAAAAAAATAATTTTAATAGTTGACTAACAAAAAAAATTATATATACTAATGAATAATATATATGTGTGTATATGCGTGAGTAATGATTCTAAATTAACTATTAGTAGCAAAGTGGAAGCTTAAGTAGTTAAATGGAGACATTGCACAAAAAAATCTCTTTATTATTGCAAAAGATCTTCAATCAATGATCATATTAGGGACTCTATTCATTAATTTGATAATACCTTATAAGGTCACTAAAAGAGGAATTTCTTTCAAAATAAGAGATTCAAAATTAGTTTTTCTTTTGTTGAAAAACCAAAAAATAGAAATTTAAACCTTGTTAAAACACATTCTATTTAAAATTATAGGATAAATACTTTAATAAAGGGCAAAAAAATACATCTAATGCACTTATAACAATATATGAATTTTCAAACAATTCAAAATCAATTTAAAAAATATTTGGTTAAAAAGAAAATCCATGAATTTCCAAACTAAATTCAAAAAGAAATTCAGTCTAACCTTCCAAATTCTTTTTGGAGCAAAAGACAACATATAGTTGACATGTTATATGAATCAGATTTTAATGAACATTATATTCCAACCAATGTTAGACCATTCTCTATGAATGAAGCCTCAGAAAAACATTACAGGAAAGAAATTTAAGATTTAGAGTCTAAGGGTTTAATTTCTCAATCTAAGTCATCATGGTCTTGTGCGACTTTTTATGTCAACAAAAAGAAGGAAATAAAAAAAAAGATCCCTAGCCTAGTCATCAATTACAAACCCTTAAACAAGGTTTTAAAATGATTCGATATCCAATTCCAAACAAAAAAAATTGCTTCAAAAACTTCATTCTGCTTTGATTTTTTCAAAATTTGGTATGAAATCAAGTATTTGGCAAATTCAAATTCATCTTAAAGATCATATAAAAATGCATTTATAGTTCCCTCTAGACAATGTCAATGGAATGTTATATCTTTTAAGTTAAACAATGCTCCTTCTTCAGCCCAGTCAATTAAATCATGGATGGATATTGTTTCTAATAGCAATTTAAGGGGGGGGGGGGGGGGGGGGTTTAAGTGGTGCTTTTAAGAATTTAGGGTGTGGTTAATAAAAATTAAAGCAAGAATAAGGAATTAAGAAGATTAAATATAAGTGTTTAAAGAGTTCACTTTTAGGTCTCTACCTAACTCCCACAATTTAGGATTTTTGAATCACAACAATCTATTCCCTTAGATTGATTTTTACAAGCTTGAGTTTTAGGCTCAACTCTAACTTGACAACCAGGAGTTTTAGGATTACTCTTAACCAAATATCCAAGTGTTTTCAATAGGAGAACACTTAAACCTTTCACACTAAAATAAGTTCTCGCTTCCCTTTTTCTAACCCTAGAAAATAGAAGAAGAAGAAACTTAATTCTAACATATAACCCACACTCGAAAAGACTAATTGAATAAAAAGGAATTAAGAGTAGAGATTGAATGCTTAATGAATACTAAGAATAAATTTTCAACAACCAAAGTATGTAATTCTTGAATGAGGCTCCAGGTCTTGTATTTTTACTTAAAGGTCATAAGAGAGCTGTTGGAGAGCATTCAATTAGTCTTTAACCTCTATAGAGTTGTAATTAATACAATTACATTTTTTACAAGAAGAAGCCTACTCATGATTGTGAAGGGGTGTTCACGATCATGACTCATAAAAATATAGTTGTTAAGGTCTAGAGGGATGTTAGAAATAGTCGTTGGACATTTAAGTGTAATGGCTCACAAGCTACTCACGATCAAGATTAGGGATCATGAGCAGTCTAACTTCCTTAAGTCTTAAGCTCTCTTCAAGACTTTGATGCCCTATTTTGTTCACAGCATGGTCACGATTGTGATCATGACTCATAAGCAATCCAAGATGTTAAAGACTTAAGGAATGCTTTCTCTTCACAAATAGGACTGCCTGATCAAGGTTTGGATAAACTCTCACGATCCACTCATGATCATAAGGAAAGATTGTGGGGGATCTAGCCCTTTTCTTTCTTTTTAGCCTTCTTTGTTGCTTAAACTTATGACTTGATCTCCAGATCATGAGGGCCACTTATGATCAATGCTTTCATGTTTGAATTTACTTCATCAAGATGAAAAATGGAGCCTATTTAATTCTTGTCTTATATTTAAGTTTTAGGAAACTTTAAGAATCAATTTAAGCATCTTTTTAAAGAAAATTTAGTCTATAACACTTAGTAAACTTTAGTTAATAGAATCAAATTATTCATTAAAGTAAAAATAAAGAGGTTGATTATGCATAAGATCAACATTCTCCCCCTTTTTCACTTTCACAACCAATTTGATAAAGATTTATACATAATCATGGTGTAAGTATGTAACTCCCGATTAGTGTTACATTTAGTAAATGTTTGCAAAGTGTAATGTTGTCACGACCTGAACTCGAGGGCACGTGACTAGCACTAGGGAATGGGTAGGCATAAGGCCCCCGAAACCCGTAGTAAGCCTTAAAGAAAACAAAAATAAAATCTTCAAATTTAAAACTTTATTTTATACCAGAATACATTATCAAACTGATTTTTCTAAAAATAAACATAATCGTGCGCATTATAAAATATTCTTCATCATCAAATATTAGAAATTAATTTTAAACATTATACATAAGCGTGATTCATTAAAAATCCAATACATAAGTATATTTAAGTTATACAAACTCATAGTACACACACTACTGCAGTATGCTAGAGTCACTACTACAGTACAACTCACAATAACCTACATAATATAGCCGGTGATGAAGAAATCTCGCATAGAGGCAGTCTGAGGTCGAACTCCCAAGCTCCTGAAGAAAATAGATTGAGGGGATTTTGACCTCACTGAGTAAGTTAATAAAAAGAGTTGTACGGTTTGAAAACCTTTTTAAAAACCATATAGTTATAATGAAAATAATTTATAACGTATATATATAGCTTTTGAAAAATCTCGGTAGAACCCTAAACCCAAATTTTTAAATGGCCAACTGGGCCCACTTAATCCAACTAGATTGCCGGTCCCTGAGAGCAAAGGCATCAACTGAGGCACCAAGCCGCAGTCATCCACTTAATCCAATTACATGGCACTAGCAGTCCCCGAGAGCTAAGGCATCCACCGAGGCACCCATCCTAGTCCATTATTAACTTTTCAATCACTGGCGGTCCCCGAGAGCATAAGCTTCCACCGAGGCACCCGTCCTAGTTCATCCACAAGTCATACATACATCGGATCCATCTCTCAATTTTTACCATGTGCATTTAGTCTTGGTGAAACCCACCAGGTAGCCCATTCTACCAAAATTTCTCAAAACTAATTTTAACTAGATAAAATGCACTTAAATCGTAAATAGCAATATTTAAATTAAATAAATCAAACAATAAATACTAAAAATATGAGTGCATGCTTCTTTAAATAAAACACACGCACAGATCAATTTATCAACTTACAGGACGAGCGAGAAGGCTAACAACCGCACGTCTGCCTCGTTCCAACAGCTCCTGCTCCGGTATTCTCTAAAAAAAAATAAGGGACCTATTTTAAAAACATGTCTATGGAATAAAAATAAAAAATCAATAGAAATAGCGAAATTCTAGACTGACCCGAGGAAGACCGAATAAGACTCGATAGATAGAGAAAAACCCTAATTAACGCTAGGAATTTACGGAAGATGTCACATTTTGCGAGAAAATCTAACGAAATTTCGACAAAGTCTCCTCTGTAAAATGGACATCTCTCTACCATAGTTAGAGTCATTCCTACATAAAAAAAATACACTTCTAGTATTCACAGACATTCACACTCGAGTTGGGCTTCCAAAACTACACTTAGTCCCGACCGAGATCACAACTCAACCATCACAAAATAAAATTATTTATTTCCCATAAATACATATTACATATAAATATCCATAACTTAGAAAATCATCTCTCATTAAAGCTTAAAAACAAAATTTCACAATCATATATAGATAATATTTGGAAACAATATTCAAAATTAACATTACTTAATTAAAAATGCCAATTAATTCATAAAAATCCTCTATGCCTCTTAAATATTAATAAAACCAACTAAAATATATATATTTAACTATAATTAGCATAAAATTACATATTTACCCATATAATAGAAAAAATACACATAATACTCAAAATAATACCTAATATATTATTTAAAATTAATTTTCGAAAATTAGTGTTAATTAGTCTAAGATAGTAAAAAATTTATAAAAATCCTTTTAAATTCTTTAATTATCATTAAAACCAACCACAATCCATTATTTAGTTATAATTAGCACGAAATTACATTTTTACCTCTATAATACAAAAACTTACATAATATACTATTATTAGTCAGAAATTCCCTAAAAAATTATATAAATACCTAAAAATTAATTTCTCAACATCAAATTTCTTAATATTAATAAAAACATAAAATTAACTAATAATTTCCTCCAACATATAAGTTTAACCTAATTTTTCACATTTGACATAAACTTAAAGATAATTATAAAAATAGTATAAAAATCACAAAAACCATAAATTAAGTTCTAAAATTAATAACATTTAATAATAATGCCAATTATAAAAATTTCATAATCTTTAACAATTAATTTTTGAAAATTAATAAAATATTAATAAAATTCATAAAATTCACAATTAACACAATAATTTTCTATAATCTTAAATAAAATTAATATACCAAAAACAATTAACAATAATTTACTCTAATCACTAATTAAACCCAAATAAAATAAAATAAAATAAAATAAAAATCAAATAAAATTCTATAAAATCAGAAAAATCAAAATAATATACAAAAATTGGATTTGAACAACTAAAGTAGCATAATTCATCATCTAGCTTAGAATAAATGAAGATTAACACATAAATCAACTCAGACAACCAGAAATAACCCTAAAACAACCTAAAATCAACCTGCAGTAACTCACCTTCAACCTTTGATGCCGACACCGGAGATGAGTTACAGCGGAGAGGCTTGGCGTTGACCGACACCTGAGAAGGTGAGGAAGGCTAAGGGAGAAATGGCGGCACTGATCTAGCTCCAACAGAGGTGGGGTGAGCTCAAACCGAGAGAGAGAGAGGGAGAAACCGAAGGAAGAAAAGGAGAAGGAGGAGGTTGCTGGCGGTGATGGCTACACCGGGAAGGCTATAGCTTGCCGAAAGGAGAGGGACGTGGTGGTGATGGTGACGGATGGGGAGGAGGGCTGCTGCTTGGATGATTTTTGGGTGATGGGTGTTTCTTCCTTTACTAACATATATATAAATATAAATATAAATATAAATATATATATATATATACACACACACACACACACCTATATATAATATTTATATCAAATAATAAAACCCTAAAATAATACTAACATAAATATATCTTAATTAAATAGCTAGATAATTAACAATTATATAATACAATTTAAAATTAATTATTAATAACACAAATTCAAAAATTACTTTATAAAAATATAGGGTATTACAAATGTGAGTGTGTATGATGTAGCTCCCTATTAATTTGTGCATATGTGTTGATAATGTAAATAAGATCACTTTGCAAGAGTAATTTATAATCAAGTGAATTAAGTATTGTAGCAAATATAGCATCTAAGTATAGTGAATGCACAAATCTAGTACTTCTCCCTCTTTGGCAAAGATAAAAGAGAGAGAGAGGAACAAGTTGAAGATAGAAGCCAATAACTAAAAATGGGATGCATTAATAAAGAAAATAAATACATAAAGGATAAAGATGTAGTCCATCATTAAAATGAAAACAAACTAAATATAAAAGACAATATAAGAAATAAAAAATAAAATAAAACATCTAAGAACTAGGGTCGACATCTTGAGCATCTCCTTCTTAAGCATTAATAAATAGAGGACTTTAAGAAGAGTGAGAAGGAGGAGGAGGAGGCTAAGAACATTGAATATTATGGTATGCATAGAGTTTTTAAATATCATACTTAGCAAGGTATCATACTTAATAATTTCAATACGTTAAATAAAACGATCAAGTCTTATATTCACTTGATCAAACCTACTATGAAATTGAATTTAATAATAGTCATTTGAACAAAATGTCTTCTAACCTAAGGGGGCTCATCCTCCACACTTTGAGAGGTTGAAGGACCTCTTGGCCTTTTTCTTTGAGGCATATTAGGAGGTCGTTGATTTTTTGTCTCTTATTCACCAAGATCAACACCCTCAAGGCCTAAGTTCCCTATTTGCTTAATATCCTCAAGATATTAAGCAAGCTCTTTATCCACTTCTTCTTCCTTAACTTTCCACATCCATTGGTTTCCCACTGTCTTTAATTGCTTTGATTTTTTAAGGAAAGTCTAATCAAGCAGGGAGTAAGGGATGGAGTCTTGAGTGTCATAGGTGAGGTGAAAATGATGAGTAACTCTAAATAAAATTCCTCTAATGCAAATGCTTCCACTCACACTATTACTTACAAGCCAAAGCCTTCATTGTAACCACCTACCTAATTAGACTTCTATGTTATCGAAGATACAATAGAGAAGGAACAAATCATTAAAGGAAATGGCTTTATTATTAAGCCCTCTAGCCTGAAAGGTATAGGTAATGAAGTGATGAATATACTACATAGCATTAGAGGAGAAACAGGAGGACTTAGAGTGACTAATAATGAAGGGCTCAATATTAGCTTTGACATGAGAAACCCAAAAAGAATAAGGAGATCAAAGAGTGTTGGATTATTGGAGACATTTTTTCAGAAATCCAAAAGACCATCAAAGTCTTCTTTAGTGAGAAATCTCTCCCTTTCCCTTAGTCTAAAACTCATACTATACTAAAGATTTTTCTTATCATAAAGAGAGGAGAGGAACTCACACACAAGAGACTAAGAAGTTTTAAAGGGAGTAAAGGCAAAGTCAAACATACCAATTTTCTTAAGTAAAGTCTTCACATGATCATAGCATCCAAGTAATTTAAGAGCAACCTTGAACATGTAATGAGAGAGGATAAAATTTCTTATTAAAAAAGCATTGCGGCGATCTTAGATTTCAGTGGAGGTGTAAGATATGGGAGGATTTTTTTTATTTGATCCTCGGTGGCTCTCCTTGTTTGAGAGGAAGAAAGTGCTTTTTAGGTGGATCTTTGGCTTCTAATGTTCCTTTTAGGAGCCATTATAAGAATCAAAATATCAAAAGGAAAGTCAAGAGTGATAGAGGAGAGAATAAAAGATAATGTCATGAATATTGAGAGTTTGTGAGTAAATGAGGAAAAGGACTCTGCTTAAAATCGTGATGAGACCTTATGACACACCCTCCTGGTCATGAGTAGGGACCATGATCAGCTCAGAATCTAAGCATTACAAGTTTCACGATCCTCAATTAAGGTAGTAACGGTCATGGGCAAAGTTCATATTGGTCCCCAAACTTTTAAAAAAGTTACAATCAAGTCCAAAAAACTTTAAAAGCTTTTGATAGTTATGTCCTTCTGGACTAAATGATAGAATAAAAAGTATGTAGAATGGATAATTTTTAACCTTAAAAGAGGACCATTTTGAAATTTCTTTAATCATGCAAAGGTAAAAAATAAATGATGGACTTTTTGATATTTGCAATAGTAATAATCAATCATTAGAATCAATTTCAACAATTAATTACTAATTTGTAATTTTAAATAAGGAAATAAGTATGGATACTGATATAACATCAAGCATAAGATTAAAAATCATATCAAATTAATTCAATTAAGGAAAATTAAAATACTAATAAGTATTAGTTCAAGCTAGATCCATCTAACATGCCTATTTATTACTTGATGTAGTTCAGTCTCTCGTTATTAAGAGGTTTGGCGAATATATCTACAAATTGGTTGTTAGTATTAATAAATGTATGTAATATATCACCATTTTGAATATGATCTCATAAGAAATAATGTCTAATATGTATATATTTAGTTCTAAAATGTTGAATAGGATTTTACTAAGGTTTATAGCACTTGTATTGTCACATTTGATAAGAATATGATCAATCTCAATGCCAAAGTCCTTGAGTTATTATTTTTTCCATAAAAATTGTAAGCAATAACAATTAGCCACTACATACTCGACTTCAGCTATGGATAAGGCAATTGAAACTTATTTTTTACTAAACTAATAAACTAAGCAATGTCCAAGAAATTGAAAAGTTTTGAAAGTGCTCTTTCTATCTAATAAACTACCAATAAAGTTGACATTCAAATAACTAATAAGCTCAAAGGAGTTACTCCTAAGATTCTAAAAACCTAAGTTCATAGTTCCTATAAGGTACTTAAAGATTCTCTTAACATCAATTACATAAGACTCTTTAGGGCAAGATTGAAATCTTGCATATAAAAAAGTAGCAAACTTGATATCAAGTCTACTTGTGGTAAGGTAAAGAAGAGATTTGATCATACCTCTAAAGCATTTTTCATCAATTGGCTTTCCACTTTCATCTTTCCAAAGCTTGGTAGTGGTACTCATAAGGGTTTTGCTAGCTTTAGCTCCATCCATTCTAAACTTCTTGAGGATGTCCCTTATGTACTTAGCTTAGTTAGTGAAGATCCCATCTTCCCCTTACTTGACTTAGAGACTAAGAAAGAACTTGAGTTCTCTTATCAAACTCATGTCAAATTCACCTTGTATGAGCTTAAAAAACTCCTCAGACAAAGAGTCATTAATAGCACCAAAATGATAATGAATGAGGCTCCAAGACTTATATTTATACTTGGAGGTCATATAAAGAGCTATTGGAGAGCATTCAATTCATCTTCAACCTCCATAGAGTTACAATTAATGTAATTATACTTTTACAAAAAAAAGCCTACTCACAGTCGTGAAGGGGTGCTCACAATCGAGATTGGGGATCATGAGCAGCCCAACTGCTTTAAGTCTCTTAAGGATTTTGATGCCATGTTATGCTCATAAGGTGGTCATAATCGTGATCATAACTCATGAGCAATCTAGGATGTTGAATGTTTAAGGAATACTTTCTCTTCATGAACTAAACTACCTAATCATGTTCTGGATTAGCTCTTATGATCCACTCATAATTGTGAGGAATCCAACCCCTTTCTTTCTTCTCAGCCTTCTTTGTTGCTGAACTCATGACTTGATCCCAAGATCATGAGGGCCACTAATGATCAATGATTTTATGTTTGAATTTACTTGATCTTGATGCATAATGGAGCCTATTTGATTCTTATCTTATATTAAAGTTTTAAGAAAATTTGAGAATCAATTTAAGCATCTTTTTAAAGGAAATTTGGCTTACAACACTTAGTAAACTTTAGTTAGAAAAATAAAATTGTTTATTAAAGTCAAAATAGAGAGGTTGATCATGCATAAGATCAACATTATTGTAAGCACCCAATTTTAGGATGCATTTGTGCATGAATGCGATGAAAGCCTCTATGATGAAAATTTAGTAAAAAATTGACCTCTAGTGTTAAGTTTCGCAATTTGAATGACTAAATTGTAATATTTTTTGGGTTTAATTACAAAAAATTGAAATTTATAGAGGCATATTTAAAAATGTGTGTAACGCCAATCGACATTATGTAATACCAATTGGCAACATTTTGCAATGCTAAGGCGTTAAAAAGTTTTAGTAAAAATATTTTTTTTTCACTGTGATTAGCCCAAATTTAATTTATTTTAATAAATAAATTGATTTGAGTAGGGTTCGGTCCAGTACGTATCTCTTACGTGCATAATCTTCTTTTTTTGAAATTAAAATTCTTATCATGTTTGTTTTTGGGAAGGAAGAGAATAGGGCTATTTTGATCACGTAACTCATATGATCACGTAAGTGGTTAGCTTAGGAATGGGATATACAACTAAAAAATTAGCAAAGAAGAAGGAGGACTGTGTAAAAAGAGAGAGGAAAAAACCTAATTAGATACTGCAAAAAAAAAAGGTTGATTGAAAAAACATAGAGGGTAACCTTCTGTTGTAGGTTTCAAAAGAAACATTTTCAAAGTCCAGAAATCAATAAAACATAGAGTCAATTTTCTCAAAACGATGAAATTCCATTCTGAGAGGCATTCAAACAGCATCTGCATAACATTACTCTTCTGCTCCGTTCTTTTTATTAATTCTTTATTTTATATCATTTTATTATTTTTGTGTTTTTTTTGTTTAATTTTCATTATTTTTTTCTTTGTTCATTAATTATAATCTTTTTTTTTATTCTTTATGTTTCATGTTTCCAGTGATGAGTACATAATTGAACTAAGGAAACGCATGGAGAATCCATGAATAAAAGCCAAAAGTCAAAGATCCCGATTTAATTTTTATCTTGCTATATTTAGTTTATTTTATTGTTTTTTAGGTTTTGAATTTATTTAATTTATTTTCTCAAAGGTTGTAATTTTAATTTTATTTTCTTTATTATTTTTGATAGATTTTGTAATAGCCCCGATAATGGGAATAATGAAAAGTCTAGCTTTCTCTTATTCTTAAAAAATTAATTAGTAAATTAGGTTCAATTTGGTAAACCCTAATTAAAATCAATGGAGGCAGTTGATTAATTTAGGTTGCATGTTAATTAAAATTAGATTTTTTAGAAGAAATAATTTAATTGCATGTTTGATCTTTTTTATTTAATTGTTTTGATTTTTTTTTTTATGTTTTTGGGCTTGTTTGTTGATTTTTGTGTGATTTGGGCCCTAAACCCACGTTAGGCTCTAACTCATTTAATAAATAGGCTTTTAATTGGATTTTTAAGTTTAATTAATTTTAAAATCAATTTAGGCCCATTTAGGTTAATTTAGACTTAAGCCCACTTTTAGTTAATAAAATTAACTTAGATTTAGCTTAGCTCATCAATCCTATTTCTTTTAAAACAAATAGACTTAGGCCCATTTTTTAAAAAAAAAATCAATATTAGGCCCACTAATTAATATTGTTCTTTAAAATTTGTAGACTATAGACTCATTTCTCTAGTTAAATTAAAATGAATAGACTTAAGTTCACTTAATTAAAATTAAATAAGAATTAGGTTCATTAGTTTTTAGGCTCACTTATAAATTAAAACATGTAGATTTAGCTCATTTAATTAAAATCAATGTAGATTAGACTAACCTAGGGATTGTGATGAATGCATTATTTATATGTATTTTCATGACTAGCTTGCCTGGAGTTAATTGTTTTAAATAAAGGTTTATATGAAATTGCATGTAAATAGAGGATAAGATAGTAATTTATAAAATAATTCTAAATGAACACAAAACTGAAAGAAGTTGGTATTCCATATCCAGAATCTTCTGGTTATGGTTCTAGCTTTCTTTAAAAGAATCGAATACCACCGTTTTTATATGTCCTAGTTATTACCCTGGGTGACGACTCCTTATCTTCACACCATGTCTTTGTGACAATAGTTAGTGTATTTTCTAGAGCCCTAAGCTTAAATAATGTCACGGATGCTATAATTTTGGGCACTCGTTAAACCCCATTGTCTACAGTGGCGACTCCAATGGGGATAAGAGATACTGATTCTACTTGTGTTCTTTAGAATTATTTTATTAATTATTATTTTATTCTTGCATTCATTAGTGCCAAACTGATATTAACCCTACCTATAATAGAGATAGAACGTGCATCCAACTTTGAATATTAGCCCAAGGATCATTAAGGATAGGTTGTGTTGATCGAGCTAAACCACTTACTTATTAATTTCAAGCAAGATACTTAGTTATTAAAAGATGAAAAATCGCATAATTCTAAGTCTAACTTAGCAATTGTAATGAAAGGTAGATGTGAAACAAAACAAGTAAACTTGCAAAGTTTCAAAAGAACAAAGTTTAAGGAAAAACCTCACTTTTTAATATTTCAATCCTTTAAATTCATTTCGCATTATATGAGCCCTTATATAAGCATGTAAATAACCTAACCCTTGAAGGAAAAGGTTTTCTTCCTTATTCCTAAAGATACCTATATAGAAAAATCCTTAATTAAGGAAGTTTCCTTCAAAAATAGGACAACTAATGACAACTTATCTTGAAAAGTCAAAATTGACAACTCATTACAACTAAGCAAAATGACAACTCATGATAACTAAGCATTGAAGCATGCCATGTCACATGCCATATTGGATGTTGACCATTCACCATTGACTTTGACTCATTGACTTTGACTTTGAATATTCTTAAATCTTCCTTATTGACTCTAAAATAGAAAAATATACCAAAATTCATCCATATTCAGCTAATAAATTTCAGGATTGGAAATTAAGCTAATTAGCATGAATTCTTCATCATTAAGCTTCATGCTTGCATTTAACCCCTTTTAGGGTTCATATTATTCTCTCCCTCTCGAAGATGATTCGCCCTCAAATCATAACCATCTTTTAAAGTTAATAAATTCATGAATCCTCTAGGGTCAAACACAAACTCCTTTGTTGAAAATGTCTCATTTGAAGTAATGCTCCATAAAAGTAGCTTCAAGATAACTTAAACTTGATTGAACATTTGAAGCATAGAACTTTTGGTTATGAACTTATAAGGATTACATTCCTGTTGCTTCCTTCTAAACTTGAAACATGAATAGCTCAAGCTCTTCTTGCTATATGCAAAGACTTCATAGATTGTATTATGTACATAAGGAACTTCATTAACATCATCAAATGGATCTTTGTATGGCATAGAAGTTTGCAAAATAAATTTCAAAAGTCTAGAAAAAGAAAGGTTAAAGTAGTTAGTATAATCATGATGAATAACCAACTCTTGATCTTTCACGATGCTCTTAATCTCTAGCTTCTCCTTTTCGTTCATGCCTTGCTCATTTTCTCTCACCAAGTGTTTTCCATTTTCCTCACTCAACTCATTTTTAACATTCATCTCACTTTTTTTTCTTTTGTCTCAACTTCATGGGTTCCCTCCCCAAAACATTCCTTAATGAAGGTGGAAACTCTGCACATTATTGATTGATGCACATGTCTTTAAAAGTTATCTTTGAAGATGTAGTTTCAATTTGACACTCTTCCTCCCTAATCTTCTCCTTAATTTGTTGCTCAACCAATTCAGTAACTTCAATGCCTTCATGTTCCTTGGAATCACACACTATCATTGTCTCCTCATGAGAACCTACTTTCTTTTCATATTCCAAAGCAAGTCCAATTACAACCTTCAAAGAGATAGAAGGTTTTAACTGCACTTCTTTCTTTAATCTCTTAGCAATCTCACACTTAAGCCCACTGATGAATTTTGTAACCTTTCACCTTTTGAATTCACCTACATCACTTGTAATTACAAATAACTTAAACTTTTTAACATAGTCATTAACACATAATTCATCACTTTGTTTAAACCTTTATAGTTTAAGACCAAATTTATCCCTAACTTCATAACGAATAAAATGTCTAATCATTAACCTCTTCAGTATCTCCTAATTTTTAATCTCACTGAGCCCATTCATGCTCCACGATGCCATCAAATCTTCCCACCATATAGCAGCATGACCCAAAAATTTATGAGAAGTAAGTTTACACTTTTGGAAATCACTTAATTCAAGAGAATCAAATATCTCCTCCATTTGTTGCACCTATCCCAAATAAACATAAGGATCATCCCCATAAAAAAATAAGGTATGTCCATAATGACCAGACTCAAAGATATTTTTAAAAAATAGAAAAGAAATCCTCACAAAGCACTCCCTTACGTGTTTACACTTAAAGATGTGAATACCCTCATGTTTATCTCAATTTTTTTTAATTTATGAAGAATTGAGAAAAAAAAAAGAGAAAACACATGCAAATTAAAGGATATGTAACCAAACCTTGAAGTCAAAAATAATATGAACCCTAAAAGGGATTGAAAGTGTAAGCATGGAGCCGAATATGAAGAATTCAAGCTAATTAGCTTAATTTCCTATTCTAAAATTAATTAGCTTAATATGGGCAAATTTTGAGTTATTTTCATATTTTGGAGTCAATAAGGAAGATTCTAGAAGATTCTAGAAGATGTGAGAATATTCAAGGATATTCCAAGTCTAAGTCAATAAGTCAACAAGTCAAAGTCAAAGAGTCAACAAGTCAAAGTCAATGGTCAATGGTCAACAACCTACATGGCATGCTTCAATGCTTAGTTGTCATGAGTTGTCATTTTGCTTTTGTCATAAGTTATGATTTTGCTTAGTTGTAATGAGTTGTCATTAGTTGTCGATTTTGACTTTTCAAAGATGAGTTGTCATAAGTTGTCAATTTTGAGTTTTTAAAGATAAGTTGTCATTAGTTGTCTTATTTTTTAAGGAAACTTCCTTAATTAAGAATTTCTTATATAAGTATCTTTGGGAAGAAGAAAGAAAATATTTTCCTTCAAGGGTTAGGTTGTTGATATGCCTATATAAGGGCTAAGCATATATAAAACGAATTTGGGATGTGTTTTTGACAATTTTAATCAATTAAGTGAGGTTTTCCCTTAACTTTATTCTTTTGAAACTTTTTAAGTTTACTTGAATTATTTCACATCTACCTTTCATTACAATTGCTAGGTTAGACTTAGAATTGTGTGAATATTCATCTTTTAATAGCTAAGTATCTTGCTTCAAATTAATAAGCAAGGGGTTTAGCTCCATCAACACAACCTATCCTTGACCATCTTTGGGCTAACATTCATATTATTTGTAATTCAAAAAGTGACTCACCATTAAACATATGTGTAGGAGAAATAAGGTTGGAAGGATGAATGTTGTACACTTGATTAATACTTGCTATTTGCTACTTTTTGCATACTATGTGCATCATGCATACATGCATTTCATCCATCACACTAACACTTTATTTTGCAGCCATTATAAATTCATCTAGGTCTTCTTATATTTAGGGATGGAAAGGTGACAAACTAAAAAGAATATATTTAAGTCCTAAAGCCATAACAAAAGAGATCCATCACAGACTGGAGAAGAGTCTTATTAATCTGCTTTACTTGGAAGTTGAACCAACTTTAATTGAGCATATAGAAATGGAATAACAATAAGGAGGGAACTGGTGTAGACACCTAATTTTGGGATGACATGTTATGGATACAGCAAAGGACTCCAGTGATGAAATGTCTTTAATACTTAATCTTTAAAAATTCTAAGGGTTTAAATGCAGCTTTTAAAGGAAGGATTTAATATTTTTAGGGACTAAATCGCAAAGTTCTTTTTAGGACCTAATTGTAAAATTTAAATTTTTTAGGGGCCTTTTTGTAATTAAATGTTAAAAAAAGTGTCGAAACTCTATAATTTCGATCGGAATTACACCAATTCCGATCGAGATTGTATAATTCTGATCGGAATTATACAATCCCGATCAGAATTGAATTCTTCCGTCTCTGTTTTTCTATTTTTAATTCAGTTTTAATTGGTTTAAAATTCCTAATTAACTCAGTCCTAACTGGTTTAAAATTCCTAAATGTAATTTTAATTATTAATCTTATACTTTAGGAATTAGAATCATATTAGGATTGGGGTTATACTTCCTAATTCCACTATATAAAGAAGGGGAGGGAAGAAAAAAAAAGGAAAAAAGGAAGAGGCCGGGTGAAAAGAAAAAGAAGAGAGAATGAAGAAAAGAGAGCAAGAGAGATGTGATTTTATCTTGAATTTTTTTTTTAAAAATTCCTTTTATTAACAATTAATTTAAGATTCATAGAGAATTTTTTAAAAAAAAGATTCAAAGGCTTATCAAGAACGGTAAACTATCAATCTAAGGAGTACCCTAAATCATTCATAATTATATCATCTTCTTTTTATTCTTTATTTATTTATTTATTTATTTATTATTTATATTTTTTTCTTTCAAGTTATTATCATAATTTCTTCATTAATCATTATTTTATCTTATTTTTATAGTGATTATGGAGGAAAACACATGGTGATCATGTGGGGGGTGAATTCATGAGAAGTCCGGACTATGAATAAAGCCTTACAGAGATTTAGTTTCTAGGGTTTTATTTTTATTTTTATTTTCTTTATCTTTATTTTATTCTTTATCTTTATTTTATTAATTATTTTATGAATTAATGTAATAGCACCGATAGTGGGAGTAATAAAATTATATGTGTGGTTACATGTTTATTTTGATTAAATTGGTTAGTAAATTTAGGTTTTTAATTAGGTAATTACTTAAAATCAATGGAGGAAGTAGATTAATTTAGGTTGCTTGATAATAAAATTAAGATTTTAGTAAGGATTAATTTAATTATTTGTTTGATCTTATTTAATTATTTCTTTTATGTTTTTACTTGTTTTTGGGTTTATCTATTATTTTTATGTATTTTGGGCCTTAAGCCCATTTTAGGTCTTGATTTATTTATTTATTTATTTTTATGTAATTCTTTAAGCCCATTTCATTTAATAATTAATTAGGTTTAATTAATTAAATATACCTTTAGGCCCATAATTAATTACATTTTAGAGTAGAAATATCTTTAGGCCCATTTATTTAATTAGACATAAGTCCACTTAATTTAGTTTAATTAATTTAGACTTAGCCCATTTAATTTAAGCCCTTTTCTTCATAATTTATAGATTTAAGCTCACCATTTAATTAAAACATGTAGAATTAGGCCTACTAATTTAAATATTCCATAATTTGTAGATTGAAGCTCATATTTAGAATTAAAATTAGTAGACTTAGGTTCATTTAATTAAAATCAAAAGGAATTAGGTCTTTATGTTCACTTATAATTTAAAATATGTAGACTTTAACTCATTTATTTAAAATCCATGTAGATTAGACTAACTTAGGGATTATGTGATTTATTGAATGCATTATTTCCTTGTATATTTCATGACTAGTTTGCCTTGGAGTTGATTATTTTGGGTTTATATGAAATTGCATGTAAATAGAGAATAAGATAATAATTCATAAAGTATTTCTAAATGAACATAAGACTAAAAGAAGTTAGTATTCCGTATCCAGAATCTCCTGGTTATAGTACTAGCTTTCTTTTAGGGAATCGAGTACCACCTTTTCGATTTGTCCCAGTTATTACCCTGGGTGGTGACTCCTTATCTCCATGCCATGTCTTTGTGATAGTGGTTAGTGTGTTCTCTAGAGCCCTGAGCTCAAATAGTGTCGCGGTTGCTAAAATCTTGGACGCACGCTAAACCCCGTCGTCTATAACTAGACCTTAGAAGACATCAATGAAGCTTTGATGGATGACATGAGGGCTATGATACAAGATAAACTGAGACAGGCTTTATCTGGATTGATGCAACATGTTGCTGTTGTCATACCACCACCTGTAATTAAGGAACTACCTGCTATTGCAGCTATCCCACTTACTGCAGATGCTTCATCTGCTGCCAATAATGCTGAAGGGCAACCTGTTGCTAGAATCCTACCTATTATTGATGTGAAGCTTGAAGATGTTGAGAACTACATGATAGAAAAGGCAAAGAGAGAATCACTTGAATTGGTACAAGACCATAAGTCCAAGCAGATGCAAGCACTAACCTAGAAAATTTCTAAGATGGAAGAGCTTATTAGAGGACAAGGCATAGGATATTCGTTTGACTTGGATGATATGATGCAATTTGAGGAAGATAAGCTGCCTGATAAGTTCAAGATACCACAATTGCAGAAGTTTAATAGTATTGGAGACCCAAGGATCCACCTTAGTCAATATACAACTACCATGAGCACCACTAAGGCTCCTTTGTCTATAGTTACCAAGTTATTTGTACTATCCTTAGAGGGTAAGGCTATTAATTGGTATCATGGGTTAGAGAAGTCTATCCAAGCTATTTGGAGAGAATTGTGTATCGCTTTTCTAAAGTAATATGACTATAATACTAGGCTTGAAGTGTCCATTGGAGATTTAGAATTAACCAAGTAGAAGCCTAATGAATCATTTTCATATTTTCTAACTAGATTCATGAATAAGGCAAGATTGATGAAAAATAAGATGGCTAAAAAGGATTAGGTTAGGATGATTATTCGAAATATGTCACCTAATTTGGTTGAAAGGTTGCAAATGATGAACCCTAAGACATTTGTAGACCTTTATAATGATGGGTTACAAGTTGAGGAGATCGAAAGTGAGAAAAAGAAGATTGCTAAAAGCCCCAAAGCAAGGAACTACCTAACTGGGGCACACAACGAGGAAGCACTAGTCAGATTATGGAAGTGCATATTATTAAACAACTAAGGAGATTCTCAAATTTTAACTAACCTTTGTTAAAAGCCCTAGAGCACCTAATGCAAAAAGGCTTACTTCAACCTTTACCTAATCCAAACCCACTAAACCCAAACATCCCAGACTATAACCTAAACAAGCATTGCAAATTCCATTAAAACATCCAACACTCCACGGATAATTACATCCACCTCAAACATGAAATTCAAAACCTTATAGACTCTATAAAGATCACAAACCTCAAAAACCAAAGCACCAGAAATAATCCTTTCCCAAACTACCAAAATGTACGACCCCCAGCTACCATGATGATCAACTTGGGAGCTAGTGAGGAAGAAGTGTTAAGCTCCTCTGAGGACCTAGACCTTAAAACTAATGGGAAATCTCCTAATGCCCCCAAAGATTACTTATTGGTCAGTCTTCAGGCAAGTTCAACTATAAGGTGTTTTATTTTAAACTACCTTCTTTTGACATACTCTTCAAGTCAATTGTGCCTACAAGATGGGGTGATGAGTTTGATGATGAGAAGCTGCTAGACAAGAAAGAAAACTGCACATTTGAGGTATAGAAAGATGAAGTCATGGAGACAGTTGGTAAGAAGATGCAAGAATAGTTGTTATATTAGCTGCCTAAAGGACAACCACCTCGAGACTTAGCATCCCTAGCATTTAGAATAGGAAATAAATTTTCTTATTGCCTTCTTTGAATACAATTTTAATTTCTTTAGAACTTGTTTTGTTTTAGTGATCAATGATATGAATTTTAGTCATGCTTACTTATGTACTATGCATCCTGATGGCACTATGCATTATGATATTGATTGCATCTGCATGTTTGATGTAAAAATTCGATTCAATTATACTCATTTAGCATAGGCACAAATGCAAATTCAAAGAACATTCATATGTCATATGATGTAACTTCTAAAGATAGGAAATTTGACAAAAAAATAAAGAAAAAAATAAAGAGAGAGAAAAAGTAAAAAACAGTAAGGGAAAAATTAGAGAGAAGAAAATTTTAAGATTGGCTGATAACAAAAATTGTACCATGTGATTTAATGAATGTTCTCATTTTTTTCCCTAATGAATGAGTAAAATTGAATTTGAAATTTTTGTTCAAATATCACATCTTCATCTTTATCATACTGCATAAGTATCTAAATGGAAAGACAATACATAATGAAAGCTAAACAATCAAAGCTATGAGATCACTATTCTAGTTATATTTTCTCTTTTATTGCCCTTTATGATTTTACTTATAAGTCTGGCATTCCCTTGTACATAAACAATTCAGGTGGCTCAAACCCATCCCTTGATCAATCATTACATCAGCATCAAGCTTCATATTCTACTCAAGAGTTCTTTGAAGTGCAAGTCCAGTTGATTTCATCATCAAGAACTTGCTTCAGTCAGTTTGCCCACTCCTCTACATCTTTAAGGCATGAGATTGCAACTAATAAGGTTATTAAGTCAAAGGATCAACAATAATAGTAAGCAAACTGGGTCTCTTGCATACAAGAAGAAAAGATGATGAGAATAGTTTGAAATTGGGGGCAAAATGTAATTTTGGGGGCAAATTACAAAATAGTAAGTCTGCATTCAAAGAGAAAAAATGGAACACTGAAGTATAAGAGCCAATATAAGAGATCTCAAGGCAGAAAGAAGCATACAAATACATCGGTTATCATATAGCAAAAGCAATAGCAAAAAGAAAAGTTTAACAGTGCATCGGTCAATCACAAGCTCTATTGTCAAGCCATAGACCACACTTGTTAGCATGGTCATCTATCTGATAAACTGTATCAAAGGCTCTAACATTAGAAGTACTAACAGTGAAGCATTCAATGCTTAAACCTATAGGTTGCTGATGAAGCACCTCATTCTTTCACTCCAAGTTACGAACATAGCTCTGTTCCAAACAAAAGACCTATTAGGATCATGCATGCCATACATAACATGCATACATTTATTGTGAAATAGTTGCTTTGCATAATAAAGTCCCTAAGCCTAGACAAGATTATATGAATACTCTGTTACTAACATTCAAAATTAGTACTGTAAAAGTGTAGGAAAGTAGTTAGAGTATTCATATATAAAGCATTTGAAGAAGTAAAATAGGAATAGCAACACTATTAAAGTGAACTTGATGCTCAACAAGACTTTAGAGCTTAAGAACCTAACAAACTATGGGCCCATCCAATAAAGGAATATCATCAACAGTGATACTTGCAAAGCATCCTGCTGGTAAACCTCAAAAGGCCGAATAGAACATTCAAGCTCCTCATATTCAACATCCATCTCCATATTCGTGTCTGGAGCATCATCTGGAATATCTCTCCATAATAATTAGTCTAGTGTAGGGTATGGAATATGGTGATGAGAAGGTCCAATATGTCAATAATACATTTGTCGGCCCTAAAAAAGGAAGAATGTACTTAAAACTTAAAATGAATGCACTCTAAAAAAATTTTTGATCACGAAATAAGATCTCTAACTCTTGAACCTTTTTTTACATGAGATTTTAATAAGAGGAATGAAGCCCTCTACCATAGCATTAATAAGAATGGCAGAAATACAAACGCAGCCTAAAGCCACAACTTAAATGGTGGAGTATCATAACCTGTGACTAGAAACATCATCATCACAATTAAAAGGGAAGAATGCAAAAGAATAACATTACATTTTGACAAAATTTATTCATATGAAATTAGACCATACTAACTTATGGTATTTTATATAGGGAAAAACAAAAGAGATTGAAGAAGGGGAAAGGAATCGATACATCAATAAGAATGGGCCAAATAGCAAATACTAAACACTCATCAGGATAATAAAAGGGAAGTAACATAACTCTCTTTCCTTAAATTCTGTAATAAAGTACCATCTCTATAATAAAATCCATAAATTGAAAGTCAATTCATCCACTTCACGAGATCAAGTGCAAAAAGCCTATCTCATGGTTTTTTATCATAATGGCTCTTTTTTATTAGCGTTGTGGAATTCAGATGATTAGTTAGCAGTTTTATGTTGAGACTTTATAAACTGTAATCAATCTAATGTTTTCCTTGCACCTAAACAAAGGGAAGAAAATGCAAAGACAAAATATATGGACATGTAATATAAATTGCTTGAATTTTAGAGTATCTTTTCAGTCTTTTGAATAATAAATGTGCATACATTCTACTCCAATGCTCAGAAATGAGTACGAGAACAAAATCCCTTGACAGTATCCATGTTGAGTAATACAAGAAAGGTTGGGGAATAGTAAAAGGAGAATCAAAATAAGAGCAAGCATAATTTACTCTAATCCTCAGAGATGAGTAAGAGTATTAACATGAAAATTCTGGCAATATCCATGCTGAGTAATACGAGAAAGGTAGGGGAATACTAGAAGAGGACCATCCAAAAACTACTTTATTTACTCTCATGCTCTGTAAGAGTATGAGTATCCAAAGGACCATTCAAATAGTATCCATACTGAGTAATATTAGAAAAGTGGGGGAATATTCAGATAAGGAAGAAAAACATAAAAATAACTTAGACTATTTTGATACTCAAAATTCGATATGTTTATGCTCAATTTCCATAAGTTTTGTTTATCAAATTCTCCTTAAAATTAAGTGTAGATATAAGCTCTTCACTTGGTAAAAGATATGCTCTCAGTATAAGATGGTTAATAATGCCTCTGACCTTTACAAATGGCAAATAAATGGCAGTCATGAAAATAAAAAATAATGAGATTCGTTAAGTGCACATGATCTCATGATAAAGTGATGAATTTTCTCATAAATTTTCAACATTATAATGTACTTTTGTACATTCATCATGATTGAAACTAACTTCAATAAGTCTATAGGAATTGCAAATCCAAAAGGAAGTGCATCCAGGTTGTAGAGTTGGTTAACACAGTGGAATTAAAATTAGTCAACAGAGAAATTCTAATCAGTCAACACAAAAAAATTCAAAGTCAGTCAGCATAAAGAATTCAAAGCATTCGACTCAAACAATCAAAGATAAAAATCATGAGAAATTATGGATTGCAGCATCAATAAGTGAGCAATGAAAGGAATGCAGCCAATTCGCAAGTAGTTATAGACTATAGCATTATCAAAGGTAAGCAATGTAAGGGTTGCAGCTAATCGTGAGTAGTTATGGATTATAACATTATCAAAGGTGAGCAATAAAAGGATTACAATCAATTTGCAAGCAATTATGGATTGTAGCATTAAAAGTGAGCAACGACAAGGTTGTAGTTAATTAAAATCAATGAGTAGTTATAGACTATAGCATTATCAAAGGCGACCAATGAAAGGATTGCAGTCAATTTGCAAGTAGTTATGGACTATAGCATCAAAGGTGAGCAATGAAAGCACTATAGTCAATTTGCAAGCAATTATGGATTCTAGCATCATCAACGATCAATTATAGATTGTAGCATTATCAAAGGTGAGCAATCAAAGGATTGCAGTCAATTCATAAGTAATTATAGATTGCAACATCATCAGTGAGAAATAAAAAGGTTGTAGCTAATCACGCAAAATTATGGATTGCAGCAGCATCAGTGAGTAATTATGGATTGCAGCTAATCATAAGCAATTATGGATTGCAGCATGCACGGTGAGCAATTATGGATTACAACTAATCGTGAGCAATTATAGACCGTAACATAATCGGTAAGCAATAAAAGGGATAAAGAAAATGAAGATGAAATGAGAAATGGAACGTGACATGCACAAGTGAAGTATATAGGATGAAAAATATCCATTTTAATCCACCAAAACTTGCTTGCATTCAAGTCCAAATTTCTTCCTTGCAATTTGGTCCGTTCATAATTAACTCATAAAATTCATATCATTAATTAATAATTCATAGAATTATTAATTACATAGTTAGTCTATCTTAAAATTCTAAATCCTTTGTCAAGTATAAAATACATAATATAATTACAAAATTCAATTTTTGCATCTTACATGCATCATCATTTTTGTCAAGGATTTTAAATATGTTTAGTTATATGCTACACAATAGTTGTAACATAAATTTCATATTATTTCGTTATACACTACCTAGTAGTTATAACATGAATTTCAAATTCAATATGTTATATGCTACAAAGCAGTTATAACATGAATTTTCAAATCTTTTTATCTACCAGACACTACATAGTAGTTATGGTATCATTACTAGATGTTCCACATGAACTATAGCACATTTTTCAAATCATGAATTCCCAAATGTCCAAAAGGGAATATAGCAAAATTTTAAATCACATATTGCTAGACGTTCCACAAGAACTATAGAATTTTTTTTTAAATCATAAATCACTAAATGTCCCACAGGGACTATAACGAGAATCATTACATATATTTCATTAAACGTCTCACAGGGAATATAACGAAATCCATTATCACTAGACGTCGCAAAGGGAATATAGTGCAATTCACCAAACACTACATAGTAGTTATAGTATGATTGTTAGACGTTCCACATGAGCTATATCATGTTCTCAAATCATGAAACGCTAAATGTCCCATAGGGAATATAGGGAAACTCATTTGCATATATCTCACTAGACGTCCCAAAGGGAATATAGTGCAGTTCACCAGACACTATACAATAGTTATGGTATTATTACTAGACGTTCCACATGAGCTATAGCATGTTCTTAAATTATGAAATGCTAAACATCCCACAGGGAATATAGCGAAACTCATTTGCATATATCTCACTAGACGTCCAAAATGGAATATAGTGCAATTCACCAAACACTACACAGTAGTTATAGTATTATTGCTAGACGATCCACAAGAGCTATAGCATGTTCTCAAATCATGAAATGTTAAATGTCCCACAAGGAATATAGCGAAACTCATTTGCAAATATCTCACTGGAGGTTCTACAAGAAATATACTGAAGCATGCTAAACCTAGCATCTTACATAAAAATTACACAATAATTTAATTATCAATCCATCAATTAGGATACAATTAAGTACCCTAATTTGTTCCTTTAAAATTATGTGCCTCTATTGCTTTGCCACAATTTGTCAAGCAAATAGTGACAAAGGGGGGCAACTATAAGCACCCAATTTTCGGATGCATTTGTGCATGAATGTGACGAAAGCCTCTACGATGAAAATTTAGTCAAAAAATGACCTTTAGTGTTAAGTTTCGTAATTTCAAGGATTAAATTGCAACTTTTTTAGGTTTAATTGTAAAAAAAATTGAATTTTACAGAGGCATATTTAAAAATGTGCGTGATGGCAATCGGCATTACACGATGCCAGTCGACATTTTGCAATGTCGAGGCACTAAAAATTTTCAGTAAAAATCTTTTTTTTTTCACTGTGATTGGCCCAAATTTAATTTATTAATAAATAAATTTATTTAAGTAGGGTTCGGTCCAATACGCGTCTCTTATGCGTATAATCTTCTTTTTTGAAATTAAAATTCTTATCCTATTTATTTTAGGGAAGGAAGAGATCAAAGCTATTTTGATCACATAACTCATGTGATCATGTAAGTGGTTAGCTTAGGAATAGGATATAAAAAGAAAAGATTGGCAAAGAAGAAGGGGGGACTGCATAAAAAGAGACAGAAGAAAAAACCTAATTAGATACTCCAAAAAAAAGGTTGTTTGAAAAAACATAGAGGGAAAGAAAAGACCTAACCTTCTATTGTAGGTTTCAAAAGAAACCTTTTCAAAGAAAAAAAATACGTTCTTTTCAAAGTCTAGAAATCTACAAAACACAAAGTCAATTTTCTCAAAACGGTGAAATCTCATTCTAAGAGGCATTCAAACAGCATCTGCATAGCATTACTCTTCTACTCCTTTCTTTTTATTAATTCTTTATTTTATATCATTTTATTATTTTATTATTTTATTATTTATGTATTTTTGTTGTTTAATTTTCATTATTTTGTTTTTTTTGTTCATTAATTCTAATCTTATTTTCTTTTTTTTTTATTCTTTGTGTTTCATGTTTCTGGTGATGAGTACATGATTAAACCAATGAAACCCATGAATAAAAGTCAAAAGTTAAAGATCCCGATTTAATTTTTATCTTGCTATTTTTAGTTTATTTTATTATTTTTTTAGGTTTTGAATTTGTTTAATTTATTTTCTCAAAGGTTGTAATTTTAATTTTTTTTTTTTGGTAGATTTTGTAATAGCCCTAATAGTTAGAATAATGAAAAGTCTAGCTTTCTCTTGTTCTTAAAAAATTAATTAGTAAATTAGGTTCAATTTGGTAAACCCTATTTAAAATCAATGAAGGCAGTAGATTAATTTAGGTTGCATATTTATTAAAATTAGGTTTTTTAGAAGAAATAATTTAATTGCATGTTTGATCTTTTTTATTTGATTGTTTGATTTTTTATGTTTTTGGGTTTGTTTGTTGATTTTTGTGTTTTTTGGGCCCTAAGCCCATGTTAGACTCTAACTCATTTAATAAATACTCTTTTAATTGGATTGTTAGGTTTAATTAATTTTAAAATCAATTTAGGCCCATTTGGGTTAATTTAGACTTAAGCCTATTTTTAGTTAATAAAATTAACTTAGATTTAGCTCATCTCATCAATTCCATTTCTTTTAAAACAAATAGACTTAGACCCTTTTTTTTTAAAAAAAATCAAGATTAGGCCCACTAATTAATTTCTTTCTTTAAAATTTGTAGACTATAGGCCCATGTCTTTAATTAAATTAAAATAAATAGACTTAGGTTCACTTAATTAAAATTAAATAAGAATTAGGCCCATTAGTATTTAGGCTCACTTATAAATTAAAACATGTAGATCTAGCTCATTTAATTAAAATCAATGTAGATTAGACTAACCTAAGGATTTTAATGAATGCACTGTTTACCTATATTTTTCATGACTAGTTTGTCTGGGGTTAATTGTTTAAATAAGGGTTTATATGAAATTTCATGTAAATAAAGGATATGATAGTAATTCATAAAGTAATTCTAAATGAACATGAGACTAAAAGAAGTTAGTATTCCGTATCCAGAACCTCCTGGTTGTGGTGCTAGCTTTCTTTTAAAGAATTAAGTACCATAATTTTCAATTTGTCCCATTTATTACCTTGGGTGGCGACTCCTCATCTCCATGCCATGTGTTTGTGATAGTGGTTAGTTTGTTCTCTAGAGCTGTGAGCTCAAACAGTGTCACGGTTGCTAAAATCTTAAACGTGCGCTAAACCCCACTGTCTACACCTACTTAAGAAGGATTAGGAATCAAGGGTGACTTCTGTTGAGGAAGCTCATTATCTTTCCAAAGTTTCCATTGACATTCTCATTAGAAAGTTATTGACTCATGAGCTCACCTTGAAATGAAGAGAAGATGAAAGCGAAGAGAAAAATTAAAATAAGAAAAGGATTGCCTTTAAAGCTTCTCAAGATGTAAGTGATTATGAAAGCCTTGTTGATTCTAGTAAGGAGGATAATAAGATTGCAATGATCACTAAAAGCTTTAAGAAACCATTGAGGAGAAAGAACTTTTCAAGATAAAAGAATAATAAGATGAATAAAGGGAAGAAAAATAAAGAAGTCACTTACTATGAATATAAGAAACTAAGTCACATAAGAAATGAGTGCCCCAAGCTAAGATTCTAAAGAACTGAGTCATACAAAAAATGAGTGCCCTAAGTTAAGATTATAAAGTAAGGGAGCAAAGGATAAGAAGAAGGCATTCAAGGCTACTCGGGATGACTTTTCGGATTTGGAAAAGGAAAAGGAGCAATAAGAAGTTTCCAACATTTACTTTATGGTACTTGAGGACAATCATGAGGTACTTTCCACTTTTAATTCTTTTTGTGATAAACATGTTAGCTTTAACAATAGTTGTGATGAACATGTTAGCATTAACACTTGAGAATAATCATGAGGTACTTTCCACTTCTCATTCTTCTTGTGATGAACATGTTAGCTTTAACAATAGTTATGATGGTGATAATGATGAGAGCTCTATTATGAGTAAGCTTATGCTTAAATACCAAAATCTTCTTTCAAAGAAGAAGCATTATAAGAAAGAGCTATTAAAAATGTCTGAAGATTTTGAGAATTTGAAAAATAAATTTGTAAAAGTTTCTTTATCAAGTAAGCAAATGGAAAATGATATAAAGAATTCCTCTCTTTTGGAAAATGAACTTAAGAAAGCTAAACATGAAAATGAAAAGCTTTCATAAGAAAATTTGGATTTAAAATCCTCAATTTCAAAATTTAAATGATACTTTAAATAATCTTTTAGATTCATAAATACTTTATGGAAATACTTAAGGCTTAGGCTACTTTAATGGGGCATTATCCTCACCATCAAGTCAAACCATATTTGTTAAAGCTAAATATCACTCTTCTTCTTCTTCACCTAATGTGAGTGATAAGGCTCAAATCATAAACACTATGAAGCCTAAATCACCTAAAGCTAATAAACAGTAAAAAAGGACTCATCCCCCTAAAGCTCATAGGTCTAAGACTCAAGTCAAAGGACTTTAATCTAAACATTCTTACATGTACACTAGAAACAAGCCTCCAAAGCATGCTTCATAATTACACCACACTAAAATTATAGTTACATGTTTCACACACACTCTACACTTCATAAATAATCTAGGATGTATCCTCAAAACTTTCATGCATAATTTAAAAGATATGGAGATCATAAAAAAAATGCAATATACTAATATAAAACACCATTATGTACTTATAAGAAATAGATTTGCTCATGTTAGATTCTTTTATTGCATGATCTAAGGTCACACTACCAATGTATGCTTCTATAGAAGGTTGCATTTGCAATTATTGCCTTTAGATTACTTTAAAACTAACTAACCTAGACCAACTAAGGTTTGGGTTTAAAAGCATGTTTAAAATTCTTGAATGTCGGTATGCCTTAAGTCCACTAAGAAGAACAATCAATGGTATCTAGATAGTTGATGCTCAAGGAACGTGACGAGAGAAAAAGGTCAATTCACCTCCCTTGAAGCAAAAGAATAAGGCACTATGACTTTTGGAGATAATGCTAAAAGGAAGATTATTGCAATTGGCATGATAAGTAATCCTCAAACCTTATCTATTCATTATGTGTTTTTAGTTGATGGTTGAAGGACAATTTGCTTAGTATTAGTCAATTATGTGACACAGGGAAAAAAGTTACCTTTTTCCCAAAGAATTTCTTTGTTAGTAGACTTAATAATGACAAAGTGATTTTTAGTGGTGAAAGATTAGACAATGTTTATATTATTGATTTAAACAAAGTAGATAACAAAGATTTTAGATGTTTGGTGTCTCTATCTCAAGATACATGGACTTGGCATAGAAGGTTAGGACATGCTAATTTTAAACTTCTTGATGATCGTAGTAAATGTGAACTTGTGGATGGTTTACCCAAACTCAAGTTCACTAAGGACATGACTTGTGATGTTTTTCAAAAGGTGAAACAAACTAAGTTATCCGTTAAGCTCAAAAATAGAGTGTACACCTCTAGACATTTATAATTAATTCATATGAATTTATTTGATCCTACTAGGGTAGCTAGCTTAAGTGGAATGCATTATGCATTTGTGATTGTTGATAACTACTTTAGATTTACTTAGGTTAGTTTCTTAGCTCATAAAAATAATGCATTTAAAGCATTTTAAAGTTTTATAAAAAGAGTTCAAAAAGAAAAAGGTTTTTGCATTTCATCTATAAGAAGTTATCATAGAATTGAATTTAAAAATGAATTTTTCAAAAACTATTCATCTCCTAAAACTCCTCAATAAAATGGGGTAGTTGAAAGGAAGAATAAAAATTTGGTTGAGATGGCTACAACTATGCTTTATGAATACAATTTGCCACTATATTTTTGGGCAAAAGCCATCAGTACCGTAACATCTCAATTGAGTTTTCAATAGACCTATTTTGAATAAAACTTCTTACGAGGTTTGGAGCAATAGAAAATCCAAGATTTCATATCTAAGAGTGTTTGGATGCAAATGTTTTATATTAAACACTAAGGACAACCATGCAAATTCTTTATATTAAACACCAAGGACAACCTTGGGAAATATGACTCTAAAGTCAATAAAGGTTCCATCTTTAACAAGGTTTATAAAGTCTTTAATAAGAGAACTCTAGTAGTAAACGATTCTATACATGTAGTATTTGATGAATTTAACCCACTTGATCTAAGAAAGGATCTTACTTGTGTTAATGTTATTGTAAATGGCATTTTAGAGATGAACCTTTAAGAAAATGATGCTAGCACACCTTCAGAACTAGAAGCTCTAAGCAAGGAAGAGCAAGGAGATGTTCCTCAACTCATATTGAAAGAGAAACTACCTAAGGATTGCCATTTTAAGAAAGATCATCCAAAAGAGCTTATAATAGGTAGAACATTAAAAGGAGTAACTGCCAAATCTCATCTTAAACCTTCTTAAATTGAACCTAATTCCACTAATGAGGCTTTGGAAGATGAGTTATAGGTTCTTACTATACAAGAAGAACTCAATCAATTTGAGAGGAATAAGGTTTGAAACTTTGGAACTTAGTTCCAAGACTTAATGGATCACCCCATTATTGGCACTAAATAGGTGTATAAAAATAAGGTAAATGAATAAGGTGTTAATACTAGAAATAAGGCTAAGTTAGTAGCCAAAGGTTATAATCAAGAAGAAGGTATTGATTATGATGAAACCTTTACCCTTGTTGCAAGATTGGAGGCTATAAGATTACTACTTGCTTATACTTCTCACATGGATTTCAACCTCTTTCAATGGATGTTAAAAGTGCATTCTTGAATGGTTTCATTTAAAAAGTGTATGTTAAACAACATTCAAGTTTTAAAAACTTTGAAATTCCAAATTGTGTTTTTAAAATAACCAAAGTATTATATGGATTAAAGCAAGATCCTAAAACTTAGTATGAAAGGTTAAGTACCTTTCTAATAAAGAAAGGATTCTCCAAAGGAAAGGTAGATACAACTCTATTTGTTAAGAAATCCAACAATGACTTGCTTATAGTACAAATCTATGTAGATGACATTATATTTTATGCTACTAACCATTGCTTATGTAAAGAGTTTTCAAAGTTAATGCAAAGGAAATTTGAGATGAGCATGATGGGTGAGCTCAAGTTCTTCCTTAGACTTCAAATCAAGCAATGCAAGGATGGAATTTTCATTAACCAAGTAAAGTACACAAGGGACATCCTAAAAAAGTTTAGTATGGAGGGAGCCAAAGCTAGCAAGACACTTATGAGCACTACTACCAAACTCACCAAAGATGAGAATAGGAAACTGGTTAATGAAAAGCATTATAGAGGAATGATCGAATCCCTTCTTTATTTAACTTTAAGTACACCGAATATAATGTTTGCTACATGCTTGTGTACTAGATTTCAATATAATCCAAAAGAGTCTCATTTAAATGCTATTAAAAGAATTTTTAAGTACTTAGTTGGAACTTTGCATGTAGGACTCTAGTACCTTAGGAGTCCCTTATTTCATTTGATTAACTATTTGGATGATGAATTTTTCAATAGCTTGCTAGATAGAAAGAGCACTTCCAAAACTTACCAATTTTTAGGAAGTTTTTTAGTTTCATGGTTTAGTAAAAAGCAAGTCTCGATTGCCTTGTCTAGTGCCAAAGTCGAATATATGGCAACAAGTTATTGATGCTTACAAGTATTATGGTAAAAACAATAACTAATGGACTATGACATTGCTATTGATCACATTCTAATCAAATGTGATAATACAAGTGCTATAAACCTTAACAAGAACCCCATTCAACATTCAAGAACCAAGCATATAGACATTAGGCATCATTTCTTGTGTGATCATGTGCATAACAACCACATTATTCTTGAATTTGTTGATATTAATCACTAACTAGCAGGCATTTTTACCAAGCCACTTAGTGAATAGAGGAAGAACTTTATTAAGTATGAACTTAAGATGCTAAATAGTACTAGCTTGACTTGACTCCCTCATGCCTTTCTTTGCTAACAATTTGTTTTCTTTACAATAATTTTGAGTTAAGTGCCTGTGATTAATATGTGTTTCTCAATTCGTTAGTTTCATTTTTTAGCCTTCTATAATTTTTTATTTATCATTTATATGCACTCTCATGTGTTAAAGTGCTTATGGTAGTGAATAATTTTTTTTTTAACTTGATTCCATATGGGTATGAACATGATTACTTAATTATCTTTGAAATTTATAATTATTTTTGGTGGTTATGTTATTGATTACTAGCTCATTAAATTTTTTTTTACCATTAGTTTATAGTTAAAAATATCCATAAATTTCCTATATATGAATCTTTATTGAAATTAATTATTTCACCCATGTGTGCATTTTCTTTTATTTTAACATTAATTATTTTCCATATTTTTAATTAACTTGCCTATCTATGAATTTTCCTTTCATTTAACCTTTTACTTTTGCGAATTAGTAATTAATTATTGAAATTAATTCAATTAATTAATTAATAAAAATAAAATTAGCAAAAAATTAATTTGTTCATTTGCATGCCAAATTTCATTTAATTCAAATTTATTTTCCCTTAAATGATTTGTTGTCTTTCTCAATTAAGTCCACAAGGACTCAATTATAACATTTTCGAGACCCAATTGAGCAAAGATCAAAAGTTCAAGGTCTGGGGGGCAAAATGGTCACGAGTTGTTACAAAAACTACAACCGTCATGAGTCACGTCTATTGATGACTTTGTGCCACTCACAAATGAGGCTCACACTCGTGAGCAAACAATGAGGAGCATCCTGACAGGCGAAAAGTTGTATTGTATTAAGAACTCTCACTTTCCTTCACTCTTTCCTATTACTAAATGGCTACTTGCATTTACTTATCAATTTTCCCTCATTTAGGGAATATTTTATACCTCCCTTCTCCTATAAATAACCTCATTTTATCACCTCTTCAATTCACAACTCAAAATTTTCACTCTTAATATTCTTTGTTAGTTATCTTCTTCTCCTCTCTTGACGCTTCCATTTCATTACACTCTCATCTCAATCATAACCCCACCATGGCTCCTAAGAAATTAACCACAAAAAATGTTCCCTCCTCTTTATCAAAGTGTGGCACCATAAATCAATGAAATAAGACTCCTTTAATTTCCTACTCCTTAAGTCAAATTAGAAGCAAGATGGCTCTCTTTGGCAAGAGATTAATAATTCCCTCAAGGTACATATCCTAATCCACCTTAGAGAAATTAGGTTGCTTTAAGAAGTAAAACTCTTTCTTGAAAGAGTTGGCATGTTTGATTTTACTTTTCAACATTACCTTACCTATCCTTCATTAGTCATTAAATATCTTTTAACTTATTGCCTTAGGGTTCAATTCATTGATGAGCCAAATCCTTTCAATAGTATGAGATTTTTTTTTAGGGGTAGAGATAGATTTTTAACCGCACAAAAGATTAACACCATCTTTGGTTTCAAACGAAGGAGCCTCACTTCACTTAATAATATTTGGTCACCCCATAACTTTTAGGTTAATCACACCAAGCCTAATGTTGATTCCTTTGTTTCGAGTCACTCTAAATCTTCATCCCTCTCATATAAAGCTTTACGGTATATTCATAGGTTTATCATACATTTTATTCATGCTAGGGGGCTTAACAATGTTGCTATTTCCTTTGATAACCTCTTTTTGCTTCATTGTATTATGGACAATATGGATATTGAATTGGATAGATGGCTCCAATGAAGGCTATAGTTAGCAAGTGATAGTGTTAACGGGATTCTTTATATAGGAGGAATTGTGACTAAGCTTTCCATCCATTATAGGACAAATCTCTCTTCTCTTGACATAATCCCTTACTCTCTCATTGATGAAATCTCTTAAAACTCTAGACAATTCAAGAAGAGTGGAGAAGTTTGGATTTAGAAAGATAAGAAAGAAGAAATTGATGAGGAGCTTGCTCAAGACTTTAAAGACATATGGAGAATTGGCATTTTTAGTCTTAATTAAAAGGCTGATAATGAAGATGAAGGCCAACACAATCCTCCTCCTCCTACTCAAAGGAAATGTGCAAAGGGTATTGAAGGATCTTTTATAAGTTCACAAGGCCATGAAGATGAACTGACTTGGGTTGGCCACTTCTTTGATCGAATGTCCTTGATTGAGGCAAAGTTCAACAGTTGTTTTGACAATGTGGAGACATGTCTTAACCAATTTTATCAAAGAATGGACTATTTAGAGTTTGATGTCCATTATCTCTATTCCTATTATAATATGCAATGTCAATGTGTTCCTCCTCTACCTCCTTCATTTCAAAATCCTCAAGACCCTCATAATGACAATAATGCTTCATGTTCTTTGTCTTTTTCATTATTAGCTTGCTTTTGGATTGTTACTATAGGCCTACATCTCTACTTTTTTAGGTTTCTTTATTAGATTTATGTCTTTGTTTTCTTTTTTTAGTTATGTCTTAAGTTTCTTCCCTTTTCCTTTTTTTTCTCTTAGACAAATATGGAGAAGATGGATATAACTGTGATGTTATTATATGTTATTGCAATTTAAAACTAGTGTGATGTTATCATACGTTTATTATAATTTAAGACTATTGTCAATATTAATTTCAATTGCAATTTAAGTTACTATTGCCTATACCTATTACTTATTTGCATTTTTACTATACAACATATATTGCAATAACATATGCACTAGCCATGCAACATATGCACTTTAATATGAAAAATATATTTTGAAGGCATGCACATATTAAGAGGGAGTTAATATATTACATACTCTACTATATTCAATTTTCATTACATCAATTCAACTTGTAAGGGGAGCTTTCACTAGAGCACACATATACACACACTACTTATTTTTCAATTAAATTACTTATCAAGGCTAAAAATGGGAGATTGTTGACCATTTGCATTATTAATATCTTAATTTTGGTTTTAACAAATAATTTGAAGTACTAATGTTTTCTCTTAAGTGTGTATTAGAAATAGAATCTCATATTTTAAGCTTAAGATAGCTCACTCAAATTAAAAGATTGCAAAACTCTTATAAAAAGCTTTTACATGGCAATTCATGAAGCACAAGAAGTTATAGAACTTCCTAGATTAATTAGGTGCAAAAGAGAAGAATAAAGGTCAAATTTTCAAGAACAAGACTGCCCTCATGAGCTAAATGACAAGCTTGTATTAAAATGAGCAAGAAATTTTATGCTCCTCATGACTGACCCTTACGAATGGGTCATAGTCGTGAGCAGCAAATAGACTACTCTCTAGCAGCTAATTGCAGCTCCAACGACTATAATGTTCAAGCTTTACGAGTTGGAGCCTCCCCTCATGACTATGAGCGGCACTTCGACTGCAAAAAGTTAAAATTCATTAAATAAAGGAGAAAGGAGCTTAAGGAAGCAATTAATGGTCTCCAACAAAGATTTTCCATATATATTAGCTTTGAAACTTTATTTAATAAGTTACATGAGTTGGTTGAGCAAATAGATTTATTAGAAAACTCTTGAGCATTTTTCTATTCTTTAAATTCTCATTGTAATTGAGTGATTGGTTGTGTGCTAGGTTAGCTCTATTCTTCATCTTCTTTCTTGGGTTGAAAAAGGGAAGTGATGAGTTAATACTAGTGAGTTAGGTTCAGATGTAAGCCTCAAAACTCTTATGATTGATAGTTGGGTTAGAGCTTAGCCTAGAAAAGCTCATTAAGTTGTAAAGGTTAGAGTTGATCCTCAAAACTCTTGTAAACTCAATCTTGATTGATAAAATTGGTGTGGGTGTTTAAAATTTTAATTTGAAAATAAATTAGGTGGAGGCATAGATTCATTTGTGAATCGGACTCCTTAAATTCTTGTGTTTTTGAGTTCTTTTCTTACTTTGCTACCAAAATCTTCTTTTAGCTCTTAATTAATCTTTTATCTTTCTTTAATTTCCCTATTCACCCCCCCCCCCCCCCCCCCCCCCCCCAATATATATATATATATATATATATATATTATTTGATGATATATATTATAAAGTTGATAAGTAATGTGTGATAAGATTAGAAATTTATAATTATGTGTTACAAATAAAATTTAGTACCATTTTAATTATAAATTATATCTAAATAATTTATTTTTGATAATCTATAAATGTAAACTTAACATATAATATTTGACATTTAAATACTCATTAATTGTTTGAAATAAAATAAAAACACTCATCAAATGAATTTTTTTATAATTAATTTTCAATATATGTTTAAATCATAAAATAAAATTTAAGTTTACGAATAAAATTTGTATAGTAAAATTTATACTAATTTTATTTTATATGCTCAAATTATAAAATTATTAAAATATAAATATTACAATAAAACATAAAAGTAAATTTTATAAAAAAAACAGTACTATTATTAAATATATCATATTTAATATAATATAAAAATATATTTCTTTATTATTATCAATTTGTTAAATATTAATTTTAAATATATTAACTAAAAATCAATAAAAATCTCCAAATTTTAGTTTTGCTCTTAATTGAAAATTTAAAATTTTGGAATCAGATTTGAAAATTTATTTTTTGAATTTTTAACTTTCAGTTAAGTTGAGTTCGAAGAATTTACATCCTCTTAACTCCCTCTACCCATGCATAACCCCAGGACTAAGCAAAATATTAGGAATTATGTTTTAGTCAGATTTACGTTTAATAAGGGTAAATAATTAAAAACCGTATGAGATTTAGTCAAATATATTAGTCGCTCCTTGTTGTTTTGAAAGTACAGTATGACATCACTGAGGTTTGCTTCCATTACTTTAGTTCCTTCCTATGTTAATTTTGTTGTTAAATGTGGTCTAAAGTGTAATTTTATAAAATAAAATATTTTCTTTTTGATGGTTAAAGTTTTGTCTTTCTAGCATTTGTATCATTTATATCATTTAAAAAAAAATTCAAATTAAAAAATTAATCATTTTAAAATTTATATATTTGGAAATAAAAATGCAAATAGGAAATTTTATGTAAGATAATATTCTTCATATTTTAAATTAAAAACTATGATAAAAAGATGTTGTGATAAGATTATCATAAAAAATTATTATAAAACTTTTTATTTCTTACTTAAATAAATTTTAGATGTTATATTGTTTGCTAACTTATTTGGTTGGATCTTCTATAAATTCAATATTTTTATTTAAGTTTAACCCTTATCAAAATTTAAGATTTTTTAAATTATTTTAAAAATTTACTGAAAACTTATTTTATGAAAAAGTATTTAAAATAATTTAATTCAAATTTTTACGTATGGGTAAACCTAAATGCAAAAGTAACATTTATGAAAGCTCTAATCAGATAAGTTACCATAACAATATAAAATTTAAATTTTGAATCTATATATATATATATATATATATATATATATATATTAAATACTGAAATTTAAAATAATTAAACTAAAAATTTGACAAGTGTCCACATTTATATTTGAGTATTTACTTAAAAAATTAATATATCAAATTATTAAAAATTTTAATTTTTTATTAAGAATAAATATTTTTAACAGTTATTTAGTATTATTTTTTAACTAAAATACTATTATACATATTTCAATACTACTCAAATTCTAAAATTATTTATATATTATATATTTTTTACCTTAAATCATTTAAAATATTTTTTCTAAACCATTAAAAAAACTACAGTAATTACTTAATATTATTTTTTGACTAAGCAAAAAATTTGACAAATGTCCATCTTCATATTTTAGTATTCACTTAAAAAATTTATATGTCAAACTATTAAAAATCCTAGTTTTTTATTAAAAATAAAATATTTTTAATAGTTATTTAGCATTATTTTTAACTAAAACACTATTATATATATTTCAATACTATTCAAATTCTAAAATTATTTATACATTGCATATTTTTTACTTTAAATCACTCAAAATATTTTTTTAAAATTATTAAAAAAATTACAATAATTACTTAATATTATTTTTTAATTAAAACATTATTATACATACTTCAATACTAATCTAATAATTTTAAAAACAAATCTTATTATAACTAAAAAATTATGGCAACAAAAATTAAAAAAAAAATAAAATTAATGTGATTTATTTTATTTTTAACAAAATAAATCTCTTTGCTTTAAAAATAAAATAAATCTTATTATTCTTAATAAAATAAATCTTAATAATAATTCTAGAAAATAAAATCTTATTATACCTTTAAAAAATACACTATTTTATAACTAAAAGACTTGATTACCCATTAATAATAATAATAATAATAATAATAATAATAATAATAATAATAATAATAATAATAATAATAATAATGTTGTTGTTTATTCATAATTTGACTCATAATTATTTTTAGTTAATAAAAAATTAAAAATTAAAATATTTAAAGCTACAAATTTAGCTATTATTTATAAAAAATTTTAATTAATGAAAATTTAAAATTAAAATTTTTCTATTATTAATTTCTTTCTTTTCACTTTCTTTCTATTTTGTTTACAATTTTTAATAAATTTAATGAAATTAAAATTCTAGTATTATAAAACTAGTAGTTTAAATATATTTATCTTGATGAAGTCGAAAAAAAAAAACTATTTAAGTCCTATCAAAGAAGAAGTTGTTTCAATTAGTGGTTGCTGCTCCAAAATTCAAATTCAAGCTTTCAAATTCAGATTCGATTGTTGCTCCAACACTCGACAAGCCTCCATCAGAGCTCTGCCTCAAGAACCACTATGTAAACTTCTTCATCAAAGGGAATGAGATTGTACATATCGTTAAATCGTCAACCTGTGAGACAAGTATCCACTTAACCAGATGAGTCCATCTCCAACAAGAAGTTGAACAAATCCAACAAGTCACTGCTGGAAGCAAAGTTTCCGGCTAAGTAAGACTCTTTTTTACTTTCGATAAGGAATGTGAGTCAGATTCCAATTGTGTTAATTTTTATTTTTTTAATTTTTTGTTAGAAATACATATCGAATTTGGATTGTACTTATTATTTTGACAAATACATATTCTGTAAATTTATCGAGTATTTTACACACAAAAAAAATTATTGTTTTGTGGTAGAAAGGGTAAATTGAAATTATTGTCCGGATAATTTGGTAATTTTTACTATATAATCTATTATAAAATGTTATTATTATTTTTTACAAATTGCAACATTTAATTATTAAAAAAAAAAAATCTAAACATTAAATTGTTAAATTTTGAAAAGTTGTGACAAAATGTTTTTTTCCCTGCTAAAAAAATTATAGATCGAGCACTGGATAAATAGAGTTCAACCTTCTCCTAATGCCTAACTTGCCCCTGTGATCTACTGAAAAGAGAGAAAATTGCTATGATTGGAAGATGTTGCACAGAATATGTCATTGCAATTTAAGTAAACTAATTGTAATTTTGCCCTTTACACATACTATAATTATTGTAAATTAGTTAATTAAATATTTTTAATAAATTAGAAACCACAAAATAATCAAATATAAAAGTGTGAATTTAAAAACTTAATAAAAAATTTATTTGATCATTTTTTATTAATTGTACATATATATTTTCAATATGTAGTAATAATAATAATTGAATAAATAAAATAAAAGAATTAGAAAATGATTGAAAAGTTATAATTTTTTACTCTTCATGTTAAATAGAAAAAAAAGTATTTTTAATTGAATAAAAAAAAGAGATGTTTCAATTTTTCATAAAAAAATATAATTGTTTATGAAATAGAAGAATGATGCCATAGATTTAATAGAATTAGAGTGCTTTTATATAGAGTAGAAATGTGTACTTTAAAATTAAATTTTAAATTTTAAAAAAAAAAATAAAAAATTAAATGATTTTACATATACATCTTTTAAAGTGAACAGGAAGAACACTTGGATAAATTTGGGCTTAATAATTTTAGAATATATATATATAATTTTGTAATTTTGCTTTAATATTTTTGTATTGGACAGAAGAAAGTACATTACTTAAAACTTGCACTTAACTGAGCGATCAATTGGAATTCGTCAAGTTTGGTCTTGTAAACTTCCAATCTGTGTAGAGAATCTATTCAACTAAATCATGAGAAAGTAAACAGTATAAAATGGGTCATCTAAGACAACTTCATTGATCCATCATGGCTCCACCTTCTGGAAGGTGCCAACAAGACAATTCATGCATGTAGAATCATAGAGCAAAGGGAGGAAGAAAGTGGAGGGAGGAGGAACTCAAAAGAATTTGAAAACAAGAAATGTGAATCTTTGAGTTCACTAAAGAAAGAATAATTATTGTATCTCCCTGTATTTGAACTTAATACACTATTTAATTATTCACATTCTAAAAATATATTTTTTAATTCCTTTATTTTGGTGAAATAAATTAAAAAATCTTTTAGGTATTATTTCCATTAAATGAACGTTAAATAGTTGTAAAAAGATAAAAATAGCCCCTTTTTAATTACTTCACCCTAGCTAAACTATCATCTACACCATTCATCACCATCGGCAGCATGATCAATCATCACTACTGTCAGAGCCATCATCAACCACCACCACATATATAAATCAGTCTAAAATTGGAAGAGTGCATAAACTCAAAAATAATTTAGGAACCACATAGTTTATTCAGCAAGCAATAATAGGGCTCCTTAACCCCAACTTTTAGTAGGGAAACAAGTGACATCATGGTTCATAATCCCATTCGTCTTAGCTAACATATGCCTACATGTGCCTTGTATTCTACTTGTACAAAGAATCACACATCTTACCTTCTTTTGTCACTATATGTAATAACTTTTGATAAACGGAAAAAATGCACAGATTTTTGTAAAACAACAATGTAAGACATGCCCTGATAATTCAAATTCTTTAAGCATATATTCTGCTAAGGTTAATTCAACTATTCAAGGATTTATAGAGCTAAAAGGCCATATACTTAACGAAAAACAGTTCAAATATGCACAAGGTCTAGACTCTTATCATTTTTTAAGTCTTCAGACTCAAATTTGGATTAGTTAAGTACATACACTATTAATCAGTTGAGTCATATCCCTTTCCTATGCTTTTTGTTATGTTTTGAGTGGTGTCAAAGTGGTCGTGTTTCTATATCAACACTAGCCTATTTTGGTCAACAACAATCCTATCACAGAAGCTCCAAGATAGCTGCACCTCCCAATCCTAACTTAGAAGCTCCAAGATAGCTTTCACCAGCTGTGTGTGATTCTTAAAATTATTTGTAGGCTGTTGGAGTAAATTCAAAGCACTTATATTATTCGTCTTTAACTAGATTCTCTTGAAGCAAAGCTCTCACGCCATTATTAAAACCTTTAAAATGCTCCATAATTCTATCGCTCTTATAAAGCAAATGCCAATGTGCATTACAAAACCTACAACCAAATTCCCACTCAATTATCACTCCACATAGGTAGTCCTTAGCAAAGTAAATGATAACACATTTGGTTCATGCATTTCATCGAATAATTGATGCGCATTGCAAAGCAATGGCTACTCTCTCCTCCATTACTGTACCACCATTAACCCATCACCACTGTCTTCTTTCCTTACCTTCACCACCCTCGCAACTAGCAACAACCACCACTACAATAGCAACAACCATCACAAAATAATAATAATAAAGAATTGTGGTAAATGATACCAAGTCAATAGAACTATCCTTCATGGAATTATCAAAGCTAAAAGGACTGGCGGGCGATGATTTCTGGGGCTTCTTTGACCTAAAACCGCCTACGATAGCACTTGAGAATGAGGCAACGATGTAATTGAAAGAAATGGTGGAGTAAATGTTTCGATGGTGGTGCAAGGGCGTTATCCATGGTATTTTAGGAGATGTTTTTATAGGGATGGTGGCCAAAGGTATTTGGGAGATGGTTTATAAAGATGAAAAAGTGATAATAATAGTGTTAGTTGGTATTACAGCATTGCAATGTAGGTTGCAGGGAGAGGTAGATGCGATGGTTGCTGAGGGAAGAAATTTTTTTTTGTTTTAGCAATTCTTTAAGGGTAGTTTTGACTTTTCTATTCAATTTTCTCTATTTGACCATTATTTTTTTTGTTTGACTATTAAAAAGTCCTTACAACACAACTAACGAGTATAACTAGACAAAATACAAGGATTTAAAAATATATTTTTAGAATGAGGGACTAAATAGTGTATTAGGCATAAATACAAGGGAGATACAGTAATTATCCCAAAAAAATTATTCAAATTAGTCAAAGTGCAAAACAGTAGGCACCAGCTCTTGCACAAATAAAATTACCACATTGGCCCTAAAAAATGATACCCAAAATTTGTAGGATGGCGTCCAATTAATCATCATCAGAATAGTTGAACTTAACAGAGTGGGATTGCAAATCAATCTGCCCTCCTCTGTATGACCCACGTTTCTTCTTTGTCTTCTCGTGCCTGAAATCCCTGAGAGAGATAAAGGAGTCAGGAAAGTAAATGCAAGGAAAGCTCACCAAAAGTGTGCAATGTAAATGTACTTTCATAAAACTGATGGTGTCAAAAAGACCCAAAATTATAGTGTATGCATGTGTGTGGTCCTGTCCATGTACAGCAGCTTCGTTTTAATGAGGTACCTCTTTAAGCCAAACATGGAATGACACAGGAAGAAGCTTCTATCATAACGGAATACTTATTTTAATCCTGCCGATCCAATATTATTCTTTCTATACCATTCAAAACAATATAACTACTGCCTGAAATAGTAAAGATATCTTGAGACAGCTGAGAAGAATTGATAGATGAATAAAAGGGGTAATCAAGACCCTCCATACACTATTAGATGCCTATTATATCCAAACATTAACTCAGTAAATGCATTTCTGTTCAGCAGTCTATTTAGCAATAAGATGATTTTTTTTTTTTTTTGGCCAAAGCAATAAGATGATATTGCACACTCACTTTGGACTCAAAAAAAAAAAAAGTACAAGATCATATGCAATGTACAGGCAGAGATGACAAATACATGCCATCTCCCAATTTCTTCTCTTTCCTACAAGAAAATGAAAAAAAATTCTACTTTGTTTAGTAGTGGAAAACAATTCACTTTCTGCTTTCAGTTTTCTTTTCCATTTCCAATTTTTAAAATTTTTTATTTTTCATTTTCCAAACTGAAAATCAGAAAACTGGAAAATATGTTTAGCGTAATTCTTTTCGTACACTATTTTTTATTTTTCCTTAGAAGAACTTTTGTCCAACTTTCCTGAAAAAGTATTATATAGTTGAAAAATTAACTATTTGAATATATATATAAATATATATAAAGAAAATAGTTATAGAGAATGGTAGTGATTTGACTTGAACCTCATACCTAAGCAAGAATGCTGCTAAACTTTATCACCTGATCAACTATTTGGAATGTACTAATGAAAAAAAAAACCTGAAATCAATAATCATTGGAAAAAAAAGTGTGGGGTGCCACAATTTTGAAGCCAACCATTAATCAAAAGAACAAGATGATGTTAGCCAATAAAAGTGGAAAACAAAGTGTTTTCCACTTGGGAACCTGGGAAAACTATAGTAAACCTTAAACACATCCTTTGATAGTTTTGCAAAGCTAAGCCAAATTTAGAAAATTAGGAAAAAAAATTTCCAATTATCTGTTTGGGAAAATATTCAACCAAATACTAAAGCCTCTTTTCCAATTTTTTTGGAGTATATTTCCTGGAAATGTTTTCTGCAAGTACACACCTCCTCTTCGCCGCTTATTAGCATTGCTTATAACTCCCAAAATGCATTTCTGATGTAACACACAATAATGTATTGGTATATTAAATTTTTTCCTAAAGGTTCAGCATAACCCTTGTGTTCAAAACCAAGTTAAAATGTTCCCCAAATTTAATAACATTTGCTAAAACTTCTCTCTGTTAGGTTTGAGCAATTTGATGCCAAAATTTTTTAGGAAGTAAACAACTACGAAATGTTTTTTTTAAAAGAAAAATAACAATTCCAAAGTTACCATTTATGAAGAAATCATGTGCTGCCAAGTCACACAAATTCCCCTGCTCATTCTTTAAAAAATTTTAAAAAAAATTGAGCTTATACTTAAAAAAAAAATCTCTTGAATTAAACCATTGTCTTAAGCCAATCTTCCATCTGTTAAAGTTAATCACTAGAATTTGATGTGTAGCTTCTGAACTTTTATTTTATTTTATTTTATTTTTTGATCTCTCCAATTGGTTTCAAAGCATTAGAGCAATGCAAAATGTACTGATTTTATCAAACTGAAAAGAAAAAAATCAACGAGTTAATATTATAAAATTTTTAGAATGCTATGCAAGAAAATTTTTTAGCCATCATCAACATTATCTAATTTTATAAATCATTAACTTTAATTTTATCAAACCAAAAAAGAAGAAAAGTAATAAAAGATGTTTAACGAATGAAATATTAAAAAATAAATATAACAATATGCAAGAAAATTTTTAGCCATCAGCAACTCTATCCTTTACTAGTCAAAATACTCACATATTGCCTAATAACTAACTATGCAAAGTGGTTAAGTATAGTCTAGAGACTATGAATTGTCCTAGTATGATCAGAAATCTTCTATAGAAAATGACCCAATAAACATAAGATACCAAGCACAAAATTAATGAAAATGCCCTAGCAATATAATTGCCAAACCATAATTAAGCCCTATGTTCCATGAATTAACAGAAAAAAGTAAAGATTGAGAATGATAGCAATATAAATATATCTATATAGAAAAGATAAAATTGACAAAATTATTAAGTTGAGATCTTTCCTAAACACCTTTTTCCTTGACTACTTGAATTAGAAAACCCATGATTAAGCACATTAAAATTGTAATATGATAATTGACAATTTCCCAAGTCTCATATGGTTGTTTTGTGATAAGAAAGTCATGCTAACCAATTAAAATTGGAGCTTCAACTAATTTGGCTCTTCTCTTGGATTTTAATGGCAATGCATTCATGCCAAATTGTGGTAAACACCTATTCTATTTAAAAGAAAATGTGTGAATCTCACAGTAACATGGAACATAGTGACTTTAAATGCAAAATGTACCTTCCTCTAACTTGCCCAAGAATTTCCTCTGCTTTAGCACCATAACCAATCTCAGCACCATCCTGTGCATAAATTATGTTTATTAAAAAAAAAAAAAAACTATATGCATACTAAAAGCTCAGAATAACAATGAAAAAATATTAAAAATAAGCATTGACCTTTGCCCAATATGAATTATCTTTAAGCTTCTCATCAGAGAAAACCACATCATCAACTTTTATTCTCTGGAAATGCTTAACTGACTTTGGCTGCAAAAAATTCACTCCAGTCAAGTATATTGAGATTTAATCAAAGAAAGCAGTAAAGAAACATCACCATTAAACACAATGATATTGATAGATGCATGGATAGGGTGGCAGGGGAGAGAGAGAGAGAGATTATACTAACCCTGAGAAAGTTTGTTAGACTATTAATATGCATAAGTAATTACAAAAACATGATGAGAAAGTCTACCAAACTACAAGTATGGAAAAGTAATTACAAAAACATGATTTCCTTACAATTAGGTATGGATATGATATTAATCCTTAGAATGTCTAATCACAGTTTAGAAATCTTAATAGGACTGTCCTCTTGCAACCTAGCAACATCACGAAAATGGCCTACAGGAACATTGACACATATTACAGTTTGATTTTTATGCGATACTTATAATGTACAGACATTCATTGAGCAAAATCCCAAGTACAAGAATTTAAACCCTTTTTACCCTCAAATTCACATTAATGTTAAAAAAAAAGTCATACAGTTGGTTCAGGTGAATAAAATTCATCTTATTTGTAGGACCTCAGGCGCTACCAACTCTCCTAAAACCAATTGGTGGTAGGAAAGGCGCATACCCTAGCCTTATAGTGCATTCACCACACACAAGCGCCCACGGCATTCGATTGTGACTCGGCCCACTTGCCTCTGCCACGGGACAATTGATGGCACCCAACAATCTCCCCCTCAGCAATTGCTCCCGCTGGGAATCGAACCCGTGACCTTGGCTCTGATACCACTTGTAGGACCTCAGGCGCTACCAACTCTCCTAAAACCAATTGGTGGTAGGAAAGGCGCATACCCTAGCCTTATAGTGCATTCACCACACACAAGCGCCCACGGCATTCGATTGTGACTCGGCCCACTTGCCTCTGCCACGGGACAATTGATGGACACCCAACATTATTCTTCACAACAGTAATTAAAAAAATTTGAATAGAAAACAGATGCATCAAATAAATTTTCATTTAAAGCAGAATTTCTTATTTAGAATTTGGCTATTCCCAAGAATAAGAAGATAGGTGGACCACTAAAGATTTGCATTGGCTGATATGATAGGACATTGTGTACATAAGTATTAGCAGATATCACTAGGAACCTCGTAAGATCATAAAGCAAGTCCACACATGCAAGGACATTTGGTATTTAGGGGGCTTCAACTTCAGAATTTGAAGCTAGCACATCATCTCATATTAGATTGTTAAAATCTGTACCTCAGTGGAACCATAATATTGCATCTTTAATTTCTTCATGGAAGATTTCTTTCCATTATCCTGAAGGCTCCCATTCAACAGCCCACTAATATGCTTAGGAGATATTTTCTCGGCCTCACCAGAACTAAATTTGCTGCTACCTTCTTCCAAAGGTTTCACTTCAATTCTAGAGAGTGAATTTAACTCCGCAGATTGTTCTTTTACTTTGGGTTCTTCAGAGCCTTCTGTCTTTCTACGTTTAGATTCTTTTGTCTTCACATGTTCAAATACTTCAACTAGGTTTTCATCATTGGACTGAGGAGCACATTCCTCAGACACCACTCTTTTCCTCTTCTTGGAACTTTTATTCTGTTTTTCACTAGTGTCTTCCTTTGGAATCTTAACATCATCTTTTCCAGAATAAATTTTCTTTGGTTTTCCCTCTTCAACAACAGGATCAGGAAACAAGTGGTTTTTCTTCTTCTTTTTCTTATCCTTCGACTTAATATCTGTCTCAGAGGCTGTCATTTGCTTGTCCTCTTGTAACACTACAACGAAAGGCTTTTCTTCAGTTGGCCCATGTAGTGAGTCTACAGAATTATGTCCAGCATTAACAATAACAGCTTCTGAATCCAAGTTGGTTTTCTTTTTCTTGTTTCTCTTTTTTTCCTTAGATTTTACCTCTGCAGAAATTGTATCATGTGCAGGATTCTCTTCAGCACTCTTATCGGTCTTCTTCTTATTTTCAACACCTACAACAGAAACAGAATCAACACTCCATCTATTCTGGAAATGCCATAGTTATATTCTAGAAATTGCCATGTAGTTCTGAAGTTTAATATAATTGAATTACAGAGAACATTTAGGGACAACAACAAAAGAATGGGGAGAAATTGAAACAAAGAAATATCCTTTCAAAACTTAAGAATACCTAGCACCTTGTGACTCTCGGAGTTCTTGGCAACATTATTGCTGAAAAATAAGAAACTCAGATGTTACAAATAAGCAATGCATTATGTTTATATTTATATTTATATTTATATTTATATTTATATAATTGGCAACCACAATAGAAAAGCAGAGACTGAATTAATTTATAAAAGCCGTACCACATATCCAAAAACTTGCTAAACACCACTTCCAAATCAAATGACGAATCAATCAAATCATTTTTCTACAATGCAAATGGAAAATTTTAAGGAAAATTAGATCAATTAGATGAAACAAAAAAGATTGACAACGAAGAAGGGAAAGAAACAAAAAAAACCTGGATTTTGGCTTCGGAACAAAACTTCTTAAGGGCTTTGGAGAAGCCACTTCGTTCAAGATAGTTAGCTATAGAGTGAAAGAGAAGGGTCTTCTGCTCTGGGTTAAGAATTTGGGTTTTGTTGTTGTTGTTGTTGCCGTCGTCTAGCTTCATGCTGCTTGCTGGCGGCTTAGACGACAACAGCACTTGGCGAGGCGTAAACGCTAAAATGCTACGATTCACTTGCACGGCCTTTACAATTTGGGTTTTGGGCATATATAAATAGTTATAAAGAGAGCTCTCTAAGCTGCAACAGACTCTACAAAATCCCAAATAAGTATTACGGCTAACAAGGAAAAAGAGAGAAGAAGAAGAATAAACCGCTAACTGAGCTGAGTGCAAAAGAGTTGATTGCGTTGCTCTGGTCGGCGGAGGAGAATCATTCTCTCAAGATGGTTTATATTTATAGTTTGTTTCCGAGCGGAAGAGAGCTATGCTAGGGCTTCTTTGTCCAGTCAGCAATTTCTTTGGATTAATTTTTTTTTTTTTTAATATTTTTGTCCAAGAAATGTGTGTGTACATGCAAACGAGAAAGAAAGCCTGCCATTGGCCAAAAACAAAGAAAGATAACCCGCCCTTAGCAACGTTTCCATCTCCTGGACGAGTGATTATTAAAATGATGCCCAGTAGACATATAATCACGTAAAAATAAATTTTTGAATTAGAGGGGTATTGCCGCCTAGGGAGGGATGGCTTATTACCTTCCCGTAAACGGGGGAGGCATTCAAAGGAAGAGATTTGAATTTTCCTTCTCGCTCCCCAATATAAAAAAAAAAAGAATTAGAGTCATATTTGATTACTTTATTCGTGCAAGTAAATAACACCAGCTCTTTCTATGGTAGAATGATCGAATTTTGTAAATTTTAAAAATAAAAATAGCAAGAAGGTATTTTTAAAAAAAAAAACAATGTGTTTAGGCTAAAAATTTAGTGGATCGGGCTTAAGTACCTTTTGATTATTTTATAAATGGGTCCATGTGAGTCTTTTATAATTTCACAGAAATAGTAGAGCATAAAGGGATCGTGGGTTTTGTCACCAGCTCAAGGTGATGGCAGAGGTAAGAAATAGGCTCAAGTCCCTTTAAACCTGTGAAAATGAATCAAGTAGGAGATTTGCTTCACTGAGAAGCCTAATCATTGGGATCGAACATGAATAAACACCTGATCTTTGAAAAGAAGAATGAATTGATAATATATTAGAATTTGTATAAAAATGTGCAGTGAGTCTTCAAATGTTGAGGCCTTGGCTTTTATAAGATCTAAAGCTCAACTAAAAAAGGAAATAAAATCATATAAGGACTTTTTATCTAAACTAAAGGAAACAAATCAAGGTAAAGACCTGCCTTATTCAATATAAGGTAACAATCTAAATTATAGGAGACAGTCAAGTCTCGACACAGGTTGCATTCCACTAACCAATTCAGCATCTGTTTCTTATTTAGGCCCACTGGGCCATTTAAATGCGCCAGGCCCTCAAGTGGATGGGCCTTCATGGATGATGGGTTGTTAATTCTTGGGCAAGGTTAAAGATTAGGCCATTTAGGTCAGCACAACAATGCCCCTCAGAATCTGAACCAAGGTCAATGGTGATGTGATGATTTTGCCACCTCAGAGCCCAAGTGGGCCATTCTATAAACCTTAATTCATAAGCCCTCTCAAGTGATTAATGCTTTTCACCTCATAATCAGGGGCATCCTTGTCATTTGGCTTACCTTTTCGACTTCGAGTAACCACCTAGAATCACTCCCTATAAAAGGGAATAGTTTTAATCATTTAATCCACTTGTTGTGAATAGTTCATTTTCTCTTTTAAATCATCAAAGCTTCTCTCTTTAGCATTTAGTGCCTAAGTTTTTAGCTTTGAGGTTTCTCACACATGTATGTCTGTTGCTCTAATTACCTCCATTTAATTAGCATGCGAACTTATTAACTAGATCCCTTGTTAATTGCAGTTCTACGTTTTAAATTGCTATAGGAAAATCAAAGAAACCCGCCTCTTCACAAATCAACCTAGAGACTGATCCACTCACCAGATTGGAAAGGCTAATAATATAGTCTAAGCCTCTAATGCCACCTTAGAGGTACTTTTAAGATCTCCTAATCGCCCACTATTATTCTGGGTCTAGTGTTGGTAAAAAAGGATAGTTGGGTTGAGACCTTTATCCTTATTTTAAAAAAGAATGATCCCTTAGGTTTAATCGACCTAATGACATGACTTTCTAAAATAAGAATATCCTCATTAGATTATGGCTAAACCCCTTTAAGGACTTCTTGGTTTGGCACTCTCATTTAGAAGCCACACATTATTCCTTATGGAAGGATATAAGGGTTTTTTAGTTATTTTGATTTTATGGGATTGAGATTCCCATTAATAAACCTTTGTTATCGACCTTATCTTTATTTTGGTCTCAATCTAGCAATGCCTTTATATTTAGAGAGGGGTTAATGACTATCACTCTACTAAACTTGGCCATTTTATTTGGCCTTCAACCATTTGGGGAGAAAATCAACCCACGCCTTAAGGCCAATACATCTAAACACCAAATTTCTTTCAAAAAGGAGCATGTTAGTTATGGTTCCTTTATAGTAACAAACATGAGATCTAGCTTTGAGCCTGATAAGGCCAATCACATTTCCTTCTTACTATACTGGTTATGCCAATTTGTTGGTTGCCCAAGCTCAATCAAGGTAATAAAAGAATTTTTACCCCTTATTGTAGCCTGGCCGATGGTCGTAAGTTGGCATTGGGTGCCTTTGTTTTAAGCCAATTCTATGGGGGGTATGCACCAGCTTGTGCTCGATCAGGATATGGATGATTTCAAATCTGGCTTAAGGTAGTTATGAATTATGTAGGTTTGGTTTATAACAAGATTTTCAAGATCTAATGAATCGGCCTGCAAAGCTCGATTTTAAATCCATTGGGTGCTATGCCCTTTGGGTCTCCTCCTTTGAATGCTAGTATTCATCCTTCAGAGATTTTTTTTAATATGACACTTTAGCCCGATTGGATACTCTCTCTTACCCCTTAATTCTTATAAGTTTTGGTCCATCATGGATCTTTGAAGATTATATTAAATATAACCCCTACCCAGATTGGGTTTCAGCCTAAAAGAACATTCTAATTATGAGAGATCTGCCCTTCGATCTTGATTTAGACCCAAGGAATAACAAATGTGGTATTGAAACTTACAACCCCTACCTAGTGGCCAAGCAGTTCGAGCTTTGCCAATTTCTCCTTTGCCCTACTCTTCACTCCTGCAACTCCCCCTTTTATGAAAGGTATATTTTTAGCAGCATAGAGTTCTATAAGAAATTATCTTGAGTGTATGATCTTTTGTCTCTCAACCTTTAACTATGTTTATTATCGATCAATCCTAGCAAAACCCAATTGTTCATTAACTTTTAGGATTCATTTTGTAGCAAGCATTTTCTTTTGTCATTTATTGAAATCATGACTTTTTCAAAAGTGGGAACTGACTAATGATCGGGCTTTTTTTTTCCTTACAGGGCCAAACCAAGACCAAAGGTGAGTATATTTGTAAAATTTACAAATTTTAAAGTTTTTATCGTTGCAAGTATAATTATTAGGATCAAGGTGAAATGTGGAGGAGGATAGTGAAATTAAAGGTCGAATTGCTGTGGGAATATTAGTTAGGAAGTTATGTAACCTATTTACAAACTTTCACAAGCTACCCAAAGGTGACCAATCTTAACGTATGCTCAAGTTCTTACTAAATCAGTCACCAGAGGTTCCAACAGCTCCCTTTAGCATTATTGGTCCTGTTGTCTCTAAACTCAGGCTGCAAAGTAAAGTTAGCTGGATCGATAGCTTTGAGAGCGATCCTATAATGGTGCTCTATACGATTCAACCATCATACTCCTTTACCCACCCTTTTATTAAACTATTAAGTAGTTGGCTTAATATCCATTCCCTATCCTCATGGATTTTCATTTTACCTTTCATTTTTTAAAGGATATCCTGAGATTGATCAATGTCTTAGAAGGTCAACCTAAGTCAAAAAAAGCCAAAACTTACCATTAGTCTTCCAAAGTTGGGGGTCACAAAGTTTTAAAATCGGTCTCCAAGATGCCCAAGGTTCAGGATCTCACCATCTCCCTTGCCAAAAGGCCTGATCCAAGTGGAATCACTTACCAAGGAAGCATCTCCTACCAAAGAAGGTACCTCGAAGCTTTCTTTTAAGGTTTCACCCACCTCTGCTAAGAAGGGTACTTCTAAGCTCTCTTTTGAAGATTTAACAATCCACAGCCTTACTAGACCAACTCCTTTAGTTTAGGCACCCTCTATTTCTAACCTACATGATCAAGTAACTTTTTATCATCTGACTATACTGAATATCTATTATAGTGATCTTATAATTGGTTTACTTTGTAAGCATATTTGTCCAATTTGTTCAATGAGTTAGAGTCGTAGTTCCAAGACTTTAAAGGTTAAAGTGGTGAGGACGATCAAGCCTCTTCTGAGCATGAGTTGATAAAACCTACAATAGACGTTCTAATCAATTCGTAGGATCAACTATCAAAAGAGGTTAAAAAATGGCTCCAAGACTTTGTGGTTCTTTTTGAGAAATTGGCTTTCTTCTTTCTAGATGAGGAGAGTCAACACATGGCTAAAGGCATATAAAGTTGCATGAGAATTAATGTGAATCCAAACTCAAGTTCATGGCCCAATAAGTTCCAAGTGAGCAATGAGGCATTTAAAGTTCAAGAAGGCCCAATGACAATATCGAAACCAAAGAAGTTACAAGAGGCTTTAATTAGATTCATTTAAGACATATGGAAGGCCCAACACTAAAATACAATTCCAATCAATGAAGGACAAGCGGAGGCCTAAAGAATCATATTCACATTATCAAAATTAAGTGGAAAATGCACTAACACCTTATTCAGCACCTGATGCATTTTTTTTAAAACATTTTGGAAAGTTACAAAGAGTGTTAATGCAAGCAATAACACCCTTTGTATATCCTAAAACATTTTATTCAATATTTCAATAATATAATAAGTTATTAAAAAGGCATCTTTTAATATAATAATTCATGAGGTTACTCATTTATGCATATCATAGTTGTTAGAAAGTGATTAATACCATTAAGGGTATATTGCAAAATAATAGTGATAAAGAATAGTTATAATCCCATGTTTTAGTATCTAGAACAGGTGTGTGAACATGGCTTTGTCTTCTATATAAATAAAGTAATTTCTTCTTTATAAGGTAGAATACATTTGAATGAAATTGAGTTTCTTTGGTAAGAAATTTGCTTTTATGTTATTACATGAACTTTGTGACTTATCAAGCATTATTTAGCTTGTAGCGTCAAAATCCAAATCTTTGCCTTCTTCTTTACTTATCAAACTCTTTTATTTGTGGCATGGGAAGATTATAAAGTCTAATTTAATCTTTTTGTTGGTAAAGGGGTGAATTAATTTATCTATATTCTTATCTCAATTCTTGAATTGTCCTAAACATAGAAATTGTTAAAGGGTGTTAGATTCTTCATCATAACTTATCATAGTTCTTATACTATTGGGGAGTTTGTGTGTTGTAAATAACGATTTCCAACATTTTTTGTATTAGAGCTTTGGCTCAAGATTAAGGTTTGCATATCCCTATTTGTTTTTAATTCTTATTGCCTAATTTTTTTCTCTTCAATCTTAAACTATCTATTCATCGTGTTTTTGAGTTTATGTTTTGTGTTCTTGTTCAAGTGTTCAATCTTATTCTTTATTATCAATTTCTTGTTTGAAGCTAATTGTTATCACTATCCAAAAATTAAAAAAAAATTGTACATATCGAAAAAAATAAAAAAATCATCTATATTAAAAAAATATTTATGATCTTTGTATTGAGTTTTGTGTCACCATTCTATTATTGTCATTGAAAAAAAAAAATCTTATGCTAAATTATGTTATTTGCATTCCTAAGATACATTTTATTAGCCCTTTTTTGCTTGTTAGCCTACACAATTTTCACTCCATTAATTGCTGGAATCTCAAACTTATTTTGATTAAGGATCTTAGTTTATCTAAGAACCCAAAAAGAAAATTTGAGAGGTAAAAGGCAAGAGTGTGTGAGACTATTAGAGATAAAAGCCTAAAATTTGAGTGCAAACACGAGAGTAAGTGTACCAATTATTGAGTGAAACACGTAAAGGAGTGTTGTGAGGTCTAAATTTCTGTTTATTTATTTTAAATTTAGAAGTTTATGTCTAAAGAAATAAGCACATCATCATCAAATGACCAAATGTTACAAGCCATGCAATAATAATCTGAAAGAATGTTCTAGATTATAGAGGGAGTCAACGAAAAATTGGAAAGGCATGATGATCTTTTTAATCAAATGCATGGAGTACCTAGATAAATAAGGCAGACACCAATTGATCAAGAGGAGTATGATGGAGAAGATGATCTAAAGGATGACTAAATCACTTTAGTTGGACATTGTAAAAGGCAAGTTAGGAGAGGCCATGTGGAAGAGGTAGATCGCAACCTTAGAAGCATCAAAATAAAGATACCTTCATTCCAAGGGAGAAATGATCCTGATATGTACCTTTAATAGGAGAGAAAAGTAGACCTTATCTTTGAATGTCACAACTATTCAAAATATAAAAAGGTAACGCTTGCTAGTGTTGAATTTTGTGATTATGCTATTGTGTGGTGGGATCAATTTTGTAAGGAAAAATGAAGATATGGAGAAAGACCAATAGACTCTTAGAGGGAGATAAAGCAAATCATATAGAGGAGATTCATTCCTAACCACTACTTTAGAGAGCTTCATCAAAGGCTACAAACTTTGACTTAAGGATCTATGAGCATCGAAGAGTACCATAAGGAGATGGAGATGCTCATGATCAAAGCTAATGTGGAGGAGGATAAAGAAGCCACCATGGAAAGATTTTTTAGGGGTCTAAATAAAAGCATAGCTGATGTTTTGGAGTTACACCATTATGTAAAGATTGAAGAAATGGTAAATTTGGCCATAAAAGTAGAGAAGCAATTCAAAAGAAAGAGGTATAATTCCAAACCAAGTTCTTCTTCTTTTTAGAAAATTTTTTGGGGGAAAAAGGATGGTAAACCTATTGCTAAGTTAAAAGTGGAGGAAAATAAAAATAAAATTGACTTGGGTAATAAGGGAAAGGGTAAGAATCAACCAACCAAACTAGAGGAAATAGATGCTTTAAATGTTTAAGACATGGGCATGTTGCTAGGGAGTATCAGAATAGAAAAAATATGATCATGACGGATGGTAATGTTGAATCAGAAAGTGAGAGGGAGTAGTGATGATGAAATACCACCTCTAGAAGATTGTAGCGATATTGAGTGTGCCAAGGTGACAATTTAGTTGTAAAGAACATTGATTTTATAAAATAAACATGATGACCATAGGGAGCAAAGGGAAAATTTATTCCATACTTATTGTTTAATTTCTAATAATTATGCAATATGATTATTGATGGTGGAAGTTGTGCTAATATGGTAAGTACCTTACTAGTAGAGAAATTGATATTGCATCTTATCAAGCATCTAAAACCAAATGGCTTAATGATAGTGATTTGGTGAAGGTAAATAGACAAGTCTTAATTTCTTTTTCAATTGGTAAATATAAGGATAAAGTATTGTGTGATGTCATACTAATTAATGCAGCCCATATATTGTTAAGAAGACCTTGGCAATATGATAGGAAGGTAAATCATAATGGTTTCAAAAATAGGTATTCTTTGACAATGGATGGAAAAAGGTATAATCTTAGGCCATTATCTCCAAAAGAAATTTTTGAAGACCAAAATTGCATTAAACAATAATATGAAGAGTTATAATTTTCATTAGGGAAACCTTTAGGAAAGGAAACATTTGAGAAAAAAAAAAGAAAAAAGTGAGTTGAGTGAGCCTAAAGATTCCTTTCAATTTGACTAAAATGGGTAATCCAAGGGGAGTGAAAACAAGTCAGAAATAAATGAAAGAAAAATGAGTGTGTATGCCAAAATAAGTGATGTAAAGAAAGCCTTAACCTTAAAACACTCCATACTTGTACTAATATACAAGGAGATTTTGCTTATTTCTAATAAAATAACCCAAAATTTGCCTAGTGTTGTTGTTAATCTTTTATAGGATTATGAAGATTTATTTCCGAATGAAAGTCTAAATGGTTTGCCATCTAAAAGAGGCGTTGAACACTAAATAAACTTCATACTTGGAGCTAGCATTCTAAATAGACCAGCCTATAGAACTAATCCAGAGGAAACTAAGGAGATCTAAAAGCAAGTAAGTGAGCTTATGGAGAAGGGTTATATTCATGAAAGCATGAGTCTATGTGTGGTGCCTATCTTACTTGTTCCTAAAAAGGATAGAACTTGGAGGATGTGTGTTGATTGTTGTGCCATCAATAAAATCACAGTGAAGTATAAACATCTTATTCCTAGGCTAGATGACATGTTGGATGAATTCCATGGTTTATGGTTATTTTCAAAAATTGATTTAAAATCTAGTTATCATCAAATACGAATGAAAGAAAAAGATGAATGGAAAATAACTTTTAAAACTAAACATGGCCTATATGAGTGGTTAGTAATGCCTTTTGGATTAACTAATGCATCTAGGACTTTTATAAGGTTAATAAATCATGTTTTGAGAGCTTTCATTGGGAAATTTATTATTGTCTAATTTGATGATATCTTGATTTATAATAAAACTTTAGATGAGCATGTACAACATTTACATTATGTTTTTAATGTGCTTAGAAAAGAAAAGTTGTATACTAATATAAAGAAATGCACATTTTGCACTAATGAAATTACTTTTATTGGCTATGTTTTTAATGAAAAAGGCATTCATGTTTATTAAGGAAAAGTAAAAGTCATTAGAGATTGGCCAACACCCGTAAGTGCTAGTATTGTAAGAAGTTTTCATGGTTTAGCTAGTTTCTATAGGAGATTCATTAAAGATTTTTCTACTATAGCTACACCATTAGCTGAATGCATAAAAAAGAATGTTGGTTTTAAATGGGGAAAAGAGCAAAATGAGGCTTTTAACTTGTTAAAAGACAAAATAAGTTATGTACCTTTATTATCTTTGCCTGACTTTACTAAACCCTTTAAAATTAAGTATGGTGCAATTGGCATAGGTATTGGTGGAGTATTGATGTAAGAAGGAAAGACCATTGCATACTTCAATGAAAGCTAAGTGAAGCAAGTCTAAACTACCCTACATATGACAAAGAATTCTATGCATTGGTGAGAGTGTTGAAAACTTGGCAACATTACCTTTGCTATAAGGAATTCATAATTCACACCAATCATGAGTCCTTGAAGTTCCTCAAAAGACAAGATAAGTTAAGCAAGAGACATGTTAAGTGGGTGGAATTCATTAAATCCTTTACATATGTCATCAAGTACAAAAAAGGTAAAGAGAATGTGGTAGCTAATGCTTTATCAAGAAGATATGCCTTGATCTTTAAACTTAATGCAAAATGATTGGGATTTAAGTATATTAAAGACCTTTATCCTAATGACCATGATTTTGCTAATGTTTATGGAGCATGTGAGAAAGGCGGTTTTGACAAGTTTTACATATTTAAGGGTTTTCTATTTAGAGAAAACAAATTGTGTGTGCCACAAAGTTCTTTAAGAGAGTTACTTATGAGATAGGCATATAGTGGGGGGTTTAATAGGGCATTTTGGGATTAAAAAGACCTTAGATATGTTAAGTGAGCATTTCTTTTAGCCACACATGAAAAGGGATGTTAAGAGAGTTTTTGAAAAGTGCATCACTTACAAATAAGCCAAATCCAAAGCAATGCCTCATGGTTTGTATACACCTCTTCCTATACCAAATGAACCTTGGGTAGACATTTTCATGGACTTTATTTTAGGATTACCTAGGTCAAAGGGGGGGAGAGATTCTATTTTTATTATTGTTGACAGGTTTAACAAGATGGCATATTTCATTCTATGTCATAAAATGAAAGATGTAACTCATATTGCAAATCTCTTCTTTAAAAAGATTATTAGACTATATGGAGTTCTAAGAACAATTGTGAGTGATCGTGATGTCAAGTTCCTAAGCCACTTTTGGAAGACCTTATGGGAAAAGATGGGAACTCAACTCTTATACTCCATAACTTGTCATTCACAAACAAATGGACAAACAAAAGGTGGTTAATAGAACTCTATCAACATTATTGAGGGCTGTAATCCAAAAGAACTTGAAAAATTAGGAAGAATGCTTGCCACATGTTGCGTTTGCCTACAATAGGAGTGTACATAATGCAACTAACCATTCGCCATTTGATGTTGTATATGGATTTAATCCCTTGACACCATTGGACCTACTACCATTACCCATGGAGAAAGCAAATTTGGAAGGGAAGCAAAAAGCTGAATTTGTCAAATCTTTACATGAGAAAGTTTATGCACAAATTGAGAAGAAAATACTCCAATATGAAAAGTAACACAACAAAGGAAGGAAGCAAGTAGTATTTGAACCTATAGATTGGGTATGGGTGCACTTAAGGAAAGAAAGGTTTCCTAACCAAAGAAAATCAAAGCTAATGCCAAGAGGAGATGGTCCTTTCAAAGTGCTACAATGCATCAACAATAATGCCTACAAACTAGAACTACCCAATGAGTATGGCAATGTTAATGCCACTTTTAATGTTATTGACTTGTCTTTATTTGATGTAAGTGATGATAAAGGAAATGATTCGAGGATGAATCCAATTGAAGAAAGGGGGAATGATATGAATCCAAACTCAAGTTCATGGCCTAATAAGTTCCAAGTGAACAAAGAGGCATTTAAAGTTCAAGAAGGCCCAATGACAATATCAAAATCAAAGAAGTACAAGAGGCTTTAATTGGACTCATTCCAGACATATGGAAGGCCTAACACCAAAATACAATCCCAATCCATAAAGTACAAGTAGAGGCCCAAAGAATCATATTTACATTAAGTGGAAAATGCACCAACACCTTATTCAGCACTTGATGCATTTTTTTTAACATTTTGGAAAGTTACAAAGAGTGTTAATGCAAGCAATAACACCCTTTATACAACTTAAAATGTTTTATTCAATATTTCAACAACATAATAAGTTATTAAAAGGTATCTTTTAATATACTAATTCATGGGGTTACTCATTTATGTATAAATAATTGTTAAAAAAAGTGATTAATACCAGTAATAGTATATTTGCAAATAATGGTGGTAAAGAATAATTATAATCCCATGTTTTAGTATCTATAATAGGTGTGTGTACATGACTTTATCTTCTATATAAATAAAGCTATTTCTTTTTTATAAGGTAGAATACATTTGAATGAAATTGAATTTCTTTGGTAAGAAATTTGCTTATAAGTTATTGCATGAATTTTATGAGTTATCAAGTATTATTTAGCTTGTGGCATCAAAATCCAAATCTTTGCCTTCTTCTTTACTCATCAAACCCTTTTGTTTGTGGTGTGGGAAGATTACAAAGTCTAATTTGATCTTTCATCCTTGCTAGTAAAATGGTGAATTAGTTTACCTCTATTCTTATCTCAATTCTTGAATGGTCCTAAATATAAAAATAGTTGGAGGGTGTTAGATTCTTCATTATAACTTATCATAGTTCTTATACTATTAGGAGTTTGTGTGTTGTAACTAATGATTTCCATCAAAAATGCCCACCGCTGCTTTGATGTTATAGTTGGCTAGAAATATCTTATCGATAACCTCTATAAGAAACTTCTTTCCCTCATTATAGACTACTTTGAGGCTGATCATCTTATGAATACAGTGGCCAAAAAGGAAGAGAAGAAATAAAAGTTCAATGAGGAAGCAAAGGCTATTATTAAGGCTATCAAGAAGGAGAAATAAGTGGTGTTTAATGTTGTCCTTGCCTTGTCAGCCTTATAAAAGGAAGTAGCGGACTTAGAAGCTGCCCTAAAGGCCAAGAAAGCTGACCTTGTGCATTTCCAATCTACCTAACAATAGAGAATAAAGTAGGTGCAATAATGAAGGAGTTACAACAAAAGAGAAAAAACTTATGCCTTCAGTTGGATAAACTCCAAGGATAGAAGAACTTGACTTTGTTGGACAAAGAGAACTCTAAACAAGCTTTGGTTGAATTTTGTAATAAGTTCAAATGATCTCTGAATTGGTTAGGTTGTGACTGATTGAATAATCTTTTGAATGTTTTATCATCCCTGATGGTTGTATGAATATTTTCATGTCTTATTGGCCTAGTGGATGTCCTGATAATATTTATAATTTTTTAATCTTCATACCTTTTAAGATGATCGATTACTTGGATTAATGATTTTACATAAATCTTTAACTACTTATTCGACCTAAGTTATAATAGAAGGATGTGAACCTGATAATTACTCAATGGCTAGAAAAATATGTAATTAGCCTTGATTATTAAGAATTATTGTAAATCAACTACAATAATTAAATCGTCCTCCTAAAAATAATTTACTTAACTTTTATAAGGTGGCTAAAAAGTATTTAATCAGCCTTGACAATGAAATAAAACTATCAACTATAGGCCAAAGAACAACTAATCAGCCTTACAATGTTTGGATTAACTTGTCTCAGTCATACCATCAAATGTTAACCGATCTACACCATCCCACCTGGATGGAAAGTAAGCTTTTAAATACTTTCAATTAATCATTCTTGCATACACCGTCCTTGTTTGCTAATAGGTGGGCACCCCCTTTTAACACTCAAATTACTGAGAATGGTCATTCCTAGTTGGGACTTCATTTAACAAGTGATTGGTCTTTGAGATCGATTAGTGACACCAACTTCAAAACCAAGTCTCCTTCTTTAAATAATTTATGTTTGACTCTCTTGTTATATGCCCGTTCCACCTTTCTATTCTGTGCTACCATTCATCTTTTAACTGATCTAGCTCTTATAACATACTTTAGGTATATTCTAGGGTTGTTAGATTTGAATGCACTTGCCTTCTTAGAGATTCCATCATTAGTTCCATCAACAACATAGCTTCATACTGTAAACTAGTTTGAAGGGCAAAGTGCTTGTTGCCAACTTTTAGCTAATCATTATTGCTCAAAGAACTTCAAATAATGTTTCGTGCCAAACTCGTGGATTTTCCTTAATGGAATTCTAGATCACCATCTTTACTACTTTATTTGTTGCCTTAACTTGTTTATTCGCTTGGGCATAAAAGGGCGATGAGTGGAGCAGCCTGATCTTGTAGTTATTAGTGAAAACTTGAATTTCTTCTCTAATAAACATGATACCCTAATATATGGTTATGGACTCTAGAATCCCAAAGCGATGTATAATATGCTTAGTGATGAAGTCTAGGACTAATTACTAATTATCGATCCTCAGTGGAATGGCCTCTAGCCATTTTATGAAATAATTTATGGTGAGAAGCATAAATCCAAGCCCCTTATTTGATAGTGGGTAAACCTTCCCAATGATGCCCATTACCCACCCTTTAAATGGCCAAGGCTTCATAATTGAGTGCAAGTCTTCCACTGGCATATGCTAGATTAGGCCATTTTTTGGCAAGCTTCACGTCTCTTTGCATAGTCATTGCAATTTTTCTCCACGGTCGACCAAAAATATCCATATTGCCATATTAACCACTTCATTTTTTAACCTCCTTGATAAGTGCTTACAATGCTTCAACCATAACCAACATTACTTCATTATGGCTGCTGCACCTCAACAACTCACTAGAGATTGGTCATATATATAATTCACCATCAAGCAAGAGCATTTTGGTTGCCATCAAACTTGTTTAGTTTTTGGCCAATGGTAATGGATTATTAAGGTAATCTTTAACTTCTTTTTGCCAATCGACCTTTAGGTCAACTGCAATAACCTGAAAATAAAGATCGTTAGTTTTTACAAGTTGTGAAGATTGAGGCCTGACTATTAAGGGAATTATTTGAATTCTGTCTCTATAGTCGGAGCCTGATTGTGCCAAATTGTTAGCCTCACCATTGGCTTCCCTCTCCAAATACATTAATTGGGCTTTAGAAAACCCTTTTATCATATGTTGTAAATTACTGCAATATGCTCCCAATGTGCATGATTTATACTTAAACTCCCTAGAAACTTGCTTTATAACTAACTTTAAATCACTATGAATATCCATATGGTGAATACCAAGCTTAGCAAGGATAGGAGAGCTTCATATTTGGCTTGGTTGTTTATACAGGAAAAATAGAGCAGAAATGATAGTTTTGTCTTGATGCTATATGGTGATTCCAATACCACGCTTGCCCCTAAGCTCAATGAGGATCTTGAACTATCAAACTAGACCTTCCATCCCTTTGCTTCACAAAAATCAACTAGGATCTCCAAAGAAGGGTGATCGACCAAGAAATCAATTAAAACCTAACTTCTGACTACTTTTTAGGGTACATACTACAATGTGAACTCTGGAAGGGCCACTACCCATTTCTCGAGCCTGTTTCAGTGAAATGACCTTGAGAGGATATATTTGATAACATCAGTCTAGCTGATTACCCATACCACAGAAGATAACAAGTAGTACCTCAACTTAAAACATGTAAAGAATAAATAAAGCTTAAGTTTTTCAATGATAGAGTACCTCATCTTTGTATCAGTTAAAGCCCAACTAAGATAGTAAATAGATTACTCATATCCATCCTACTTTCTACAAGCACGCTACCCATGGATAGCTCTAAGACTCATATACACATAATCAAAGGGAGGTATGGTTTAGGTGCAACTATCATAAGTGGGTGAGTGAGGTATGCCTTAATTTGGTCAAAGGCATGCTAATGCTCAGTCATCTATATGAAGTTTCATGATCTTTCAGTTTTAGTAGGGGTGACCAAATTCTCAATAGGCCTGTCGTGTTAGATATAAACCTCTAGAGGTAGTTTATTTTGTCGATTAGCCTCTGCAGTTTTTTTTTTTGGACTTAGGAGGAGTAGCTTGGATAATAGATTTGGTTTTATTAGCATTTTCTTCTACCCCTCATTAGTGCACCAATAATCCCAAAAAATAGGCTGTTGAAAGAGCACTTAAGGAATTCATCTTAAGGTGTTCTAGATTCTGCTTGTTGGCCTTTGATTTCATAATTACATCATCGATATACACCTCAATGAAGTAACGAATTAATGAACCAAAGATCTTGTGCATGGCCCACTAGTAAATAGCCCCTGCATTTTTAAGATTGAATGGCTTAACCACCTATTCATAACCACCCATCGAAATGACCATCCATGAGGCTAAGTATAATAATATTTGATGTAGCATCAATTAGTATATCGGCCATAGGCATAATGTACTCATCCTTTGGTATGCTCACATTTAAGTTTCTAAAGTCAATACATACCTTGATCTTGCCATTCTTCTTCAACATAGGCACTATATTGGATAGCCATTGTGTGTATTACGCCTTTCTGATAAAGCCTACTTCAGTCAACCTAGTGACTTCATCGGCCACTAGCTTCTCAACATCCTTGAACATCCTTTTAGAAGGCTAAATATGAGTCTAATAATTAGGCTTTATAGGCAAGTCATCCTCCACTAGCTGTCGATCTAGGCCAGGAATCTCCTTATAAGCCCAAGTGAAGCAATCCTTATATTCTCTTAGCAATTGTACTAATTTGGTCTCAAAGTTCGGACTGAGCTTTATGCTTATATAAATTGGCCATTTATTAGCCTCAGCCCCTATGTTAATCTCCTTTAATATGTTAAGAGTCTAAATAGGATCATCTCCCAACTTGCTTATCGGAATATGCATGTTTCCTATTTTTAATTGGCCTATAAGGTCTTGCTCTTCTTCTTTGAAGATGTATTAAGCCAATTGAATCTGTCTATTATCTGAAGAGGCTTGTAACATCATCATTATCATTTATGATAACAGATTAGCCTACCTCCCCTGTTGCCATAACTAAAGGTTGATCCAATGTAATTCTTGGCTTAGTGCATTTCCTAAAGATAGTGAAATGAGGGAGCTACATCATGGCCTCTACATGAAAGGCCTCTTCCCCATATGGGTTAAGATCTCCATATATAATCTCAACATCCCTCTTTGGCCTCTTGATATATAGCATTTGATACAAAGAGGAAGGGACACAAGTATTGGAGTGAATCTAGTCTCTTCTAAGAAGCACATTATAGTTTGTCTTCACATCCATTACAAAGAAACCACCAAGCAATTCATGTTGGCCTACTTTCACATTCAACATAATGAAATCCTCTGTAGTCTAATCATGGCTTACAAAGTCCTCCATCATAGCATTAGTCTTTTTAAGATCCTTTATCTCCAGACCAATTTTCGTCAATGTTCTAAGAGGCAAGATGTTGACCCTAGCACCATTATCAACTAATACCCTCTTTATTTCTACTCCATTGAAATTGGCCTTTATATATAGAGGCTGAATGTGCCTAGTCATGAGATTGTCGAGCTATGGAATTATGAGAGATGCCTCCAGCCTCTTATTTAGCTTACACTCATAAAGGGTAATCATATCTCCATCCAATGTGAACCTCTGGCTAGGTTTTGATTTAAACTAATTAAGTAGTGTGACAACATTAATGTTTGAGCCTGACATATTATCTTTTGGTAATGGAGGGGGTGGAATTCCTTTTTTGAGCTTTCCTTCTTTGGCCAACCAATACCATTACACCTTCCTTTTCCCTTTATCCTCTTTATAGAGATTAAAGTTTGAGTAAGGCTTTTTGTTGGGATCAGTCTTCCTACCATACAATTTCTTGACAACCCTTTCTCTGTCATTAACCACCCTTTTTCTCAATCTCTTTTTCTTTTAGAGTTTTATCCCTTTCCAAATTCAAGAAGTAATTATTTGGCTTAATATTTGGTGGCTTTCTCTCCATTTGTCTATCTCTGAAGTACCTATCTATGCTGCACTATTGGGCTAATTGTCAAAGTCTTTGCATTCTCCTCTTTTAGGTTTTAGTTATACTAACCTTACAATTTTTATCAGGGTACCTCATCCTCTTTAAAATATTAAGCTTAGGCCTATGTCTCTACCACTCCTCAGTTGCCTTTGGCTTGAATGTCTTTGCATTTAGCTGATTAAGTGAATGGCCATAATTCTTTTAAGGCACATATTTTGCCCAAATCTTAATTATGATTGCTTTGGCGAGTGAGATCATCCTTTACTGTCAGATAAGGGTGACCTTTGCTTAGTGGTCTTAACTTTTGACTGATTAAGGGAATGAGATTGGTTTGCCTTACATGCTTTGGCAACCAATTTCACTCTTTAGGGGTGTATTTAAAGGAATGTTGGCAGTTAAGGCATGTGACTTTTTCCTTATTAGTGAAAGTAACCTCCTTATTCACCTTTGAGCTCTCTACCCCTTTATCTTCTAGATGTTTCAATTCCACCTTGACTTTAGGCCAATTACGAGTTCATGATTTTCCTCTTTCAAGGCCAAGTACTTTCACATTTTTAGGAAAGATCATGTTGCATAGTATCCTTAATGATATCATATCTATAGCCATATGTATCCTCTTGCTTGGGAATAACATCTTTCCCTCATCAATGGCCTTATGAATAACATTCCTAAAAATAACATAATTATTACTAATATATCTCCAAGAATTGTGCCACTTACAATACTCGTTGCTAGCCTAATCCTCTGGAAGGGGAAGACATGGCCATTAGAAAGTTTAATCTAGCCATCTTTGATTAGGGCATCAAAGATATCATCGGCCTTAATGAGGTTGAAAGAATACTCATTGGCTATTTAATTTGCCTTGGGATTCTTTTTTTTCTTTTATGACTATTGGCCTCCTAAAGCCTTAACACTAGTTGGTCTTAGAACCCACATATTCAGCCACATTTATAGCCTCATCATTAGAGTCAGTCTTAAAATCATCATTTATGGCTAATACCTCAAAGGGATGTTAGTAATAAGTACCTTGAAGGAAGCCCTCCTCTGGTCCTTTTCTTTAAGCAACATCTTATAGCTTACAACCTAAGTGGATGCAACTTATTTATCCAATCAAGATAGGGCTTAATATACACTAGCCTAGAAATGGGTTTGAAATTTGTGCCCATTTTTTCTAAGGTGTCTCTTAAAAGGCTTTGATTGGTCACTGGTCGCTGATAGTTATACTTGTAATCATAAGTATTATAATGTGAATGCTAATTGATTTGGTCCAAGTCTTGGCCTGAGGTCAATTTTACTACTTGACCTTAATCATCATATATAAAAATAGTGCCTATCCTATTATGGTTATGACCTATTGCTCGACCTTGATAACTTTTATCATTATAGTTAATAAGTTAGGCTTGGTAATTTCGTTCATTATCATTAGGCCTTCTTATTAACTGTACATAACCATATTATAAGTTATTACTATTATGTCTATTAGTGTTTGAAGAATACCTAGGAAACTTAACATTTTGTTTACCATCGAGGATTGATGCCATGTGATGTAAGCTAACATTCATCTTCTTTAGTTGCTTATATACCTAAATCTAGATAGACTCATTCCTTTCTAGGTTCAGCCTCAAAATCATCAACATCTAGGCAATTATGTCATTAAAGAGGGCATAATTCTCCTTAGATACTTCATCTTTAAGGAACTCTACATCCTCCTTGCCGAGGATGGGTTACCTACTCGGTGGCAGAACATGATTGTACTCTTCCCTCGAGTCACAGGTTCATTTTAGCCATACTCTTGAGGATGACCGCTATATGCATTGTGTTATACCTAAAATTTAATTGTCCTAAAAAAGGTCTAATGATGAAATGAACCTCTAAGATGACTAAAGTCAGCTCATTCATAACACCTCTGAAGTATGCAACCTTCAAAACCTAACTGACCCCATAGTGTGCGAAATTGATCACCAAGCCATTAAATTGTGCTCCTACCTTATAAAATATGAATTATCAGAATAATGAGTAGCCTATTTCAAGAATTCCTTTCTTAAAACACTCAGCTTGTTGGGTCGGTGTTCATTTCATTAGACTGGGACCTAACTTTGTGAAAAAATGGAAATTGATTTTGACAAAATGAATTTTGGAAACACATCCTGAAGGCTCCAAAACCTCCAAAAGTGGTCTCAAAATGGTCCAACACAACCCAAAAATTAGAGTGTGTTGCTTAGAAGTATGCATAAAGCCATAAACACCTAGGTGTCAAGCGCTAAAATTAAAGTCAAACTAGACAAAACAGACTTTAGAAACACATTTGGAAGGCTTCAAAGCCTCTGGGAGTGGTCTTGGAATAGTCTAAAATAACTTGAGGATTAGCACGTGTCGCTCAGAAGTGTGCGTAAATACCTCTAGGTGTCACACACTAAAATTAAGGCCGAATTTGACAAAATGGACTTCAGAAATGCGTCTGGAAGGTCTAAAAACCCTAAGAACTACCTCAAAATAGCACACGTAAGCCCCGAATGGAGTGTGAAAGTGCGCATAACTGCGCGTAAGCACACGTGGCCACGCTCTAGCCTATGACCATGCACACTTCGCATGGCCACACGCTCCATCCTAAGGACGCACGCATGACCACACCTATACCTCCCTCTTCCTCATATATTGAACTATAAATAGGTGCCTCTACACCCTATTTTGAGGGGGGGAGTAAGTGGAAGCACACACACACTCAAAAATCTATTTGATCGAAGGCACTAGAAACCCTTTTCCAAATAGTTTTTGCTCTCCCACTATCTTTTTCTTAGGAGATTAGACATCTTTTCCACCAAACCAAGCCTCATCTTTGTCAAAGAATGCTTTAAAAGTATACAAACTAGCATCATTATGTTATCATTTTGAACCTCTCGATGAGGAAAGCTTAATAATCCCTCAAAGCTAAAGCTTCAAAACCCACCAAGCTTAGTCAAGTATGAGGACCACATAAACATTTTAGCATATGTATTTTATCGCATTACATTTTATTTTATTGTCACCAACATTTGGGAATACTATTGCACTTATGTTATGAGATCGATAATTTTGCATGCTACATGAATAATCTATGCTTTATTATGCTCATTTTATATCATCACTCTGCATCCTTTAGTTCTAAAACATGAAATCACATCGTAAATATCAATAATGTGAAAGCTCATATCCCATAATAGAGTTATCATATTTTCAATCTAGTGATGACATCATGTATCCCTTATATTAGCATAAATAATCATTGGAAGCATGCATGATCATCTACATTTCGCTTACTCTTTCAAATGATTTAGTGTCCATTGCTATCCTATCATTTATGTGATTGAGCAAGCTGTGTGAATGGTCATATTTACCTTGCACATTCATTAGATTTACTTGTCCATAATATTTTTTCTTTTATATGTATTTTATTAGGAAAGCAATGTAATAATAATACCTTCAGCTTTATTATCTTCCACTATCTGATGAATTGTGTGAATGTTATATGAACTGTCATTACTAAAACTAGGGTGTTATTGTAGTTATACATCAAACATCATTGTGAGTGACCTCTTTCAATTTTGGATAGCGGTATGTCTTTGTGGGACATTGTGTGGGTCTTTTCATTTTCGAGGGACATGGCAACTTTACCGAATAGGAACAAATGATTGGTCTTGGGGGGACAAGACGCTTTTGATTTTATGGAGTCACCACCCAATTTTTAGAAAATTGAGAAAAGAAAGGAACAACATCAGGTCACTCAGCAAGTATTGTCCCCAGTAGAGATTATCGGATTCGTGGGATTGCGTCTACTTTTTAACTATTTCTCATTATATGATATTTGATGTATAGCTACCACAACACCCTAGTTTCAGTAATTACAGTTTGTATAGCATTCACACAGTACATCATATAGTGGAAGATAATAAAGCTAAAAATTTAATTATTACATCGCTTTCTTGATAAAATACATAAGAAAAGGAAAAGATTATGGAAAAGTGAATCTAATTTGGAAATGACTAATCTACAAGATTAACATGACCATTCACACAACTTGCTGAATTTCATGAATAATATGATGATCGTCCGTGCTTGTAGTGATTATTTATGCTATGATGATGTATGATGATAATATAAAGGATGAATGAGGTCATCATTAGACTAAGAGCATGATGACTCTATTTTGGGGTATAAACCTTTCACATTATTGGTATTTATGATGAGATTTCATGATTTTAGAAATAGAGGATGCAAAATGATGATATGAAATGAGCATAATAAAGCATATATTATTCATGTAGCATGTAAGATTGCCAGTCTCATCATTTAAGCACAACAGTATTCCCAAATGTTGGGGATAGTAAAATAGAATGCAATACGATAAAATAAACGTACTAAAATAATTGTGTGGTCCCCAAACTCGACTGAGCTTGTGTGGGTTTTGAAGCTTTAGCTTCGAGAAATTATCAAGTTTTCCTCATCAAGAGGTTCAAAATGACAATAGATGATGCTAGATTGTATATGAGAAATTATCAAGCTTTCCTTATCTATGGCATTCCATGGACTTCTTATGGATTCAATCCTCCAAACATGATCATCATGTATTTTCCTCTATAATCACCATAAAAAAAAATTATGATTAGTGAATCAATAATAAAATAAAATTATAAATCAATAAAATCAAAAAGAAATAAATAAATCAAATAAAATAGAACAAGGAGAAGATGATACTTATAGATGATTTTAATGGAGTGCTCCTCAGATTTTGTAAAATCACCGTTCTTGATAGGTCTTTAAATCTTGTTCTTCAAAAATCCTCCAAAGATCTTCAATTAATAAATTAAGCAAAAGAATTTTTTTTTTGTAGAGAATGTAGATGCTCTTTTTCTTCTTCTTTTTTTTTTTCTTTTTTTTTTCATTCCTTTCCTCCCCTCCTCTTCCAGGAGCCAAAAAATCTCCTTTTATAGTGAAACATCCTTTAAGCCCTACATATAAATTGATTCCTAAAAGACTTCTATTTTCTTAAATATTAAAGATAATTTTAAGAGAATTTCATACCAATTAGGACTCAAGAAAAAGATTTTTATTTTCTGGAAAATTTGAAAATCAAACAAAAAAGGTCTAATTCCGACTGGAATTATGTAATTCCGATCAGAATTACATAATTCCAGTCAGAATTAGTGTAATTCTGACCAAAATTACATAATTCTGATCAAAATTATGTAATTCCAATCAGAATTACACAATTTTGACCTCTTTTTTTTAACTTTTAATTACAAAAAGGTCCCTAAAAGAATTTAAGTTTTACAATTAGGTCCTTAAAAAGTGTTGCAATTTAGTCCATGAAAACATTTAATTCTTTCTTTGAAAAATGCAATCAGACCTCTGAAGTTTCAAAGTTCAAGTATTGAAAACCTACTAATGACATTTTCATCATTAGAGTCCTTTGTCGCATCCATAACTCATCATCCCAAAATTGGATGTCTACAACCCCGTACTCCAGTTCAAGCTGATGATGACAATGACTACTACTAGGATCTCAAAAATGCACTAAAAGCTACAAAAATTATTGACATGACCAAGCCTGAATCTACAGGGGAGGTCAAATTATTAGCTAATAAAATGGCTCAGTTAGAATTCACCTTCAATGACAAAGGAACTCATGGCTCTAAAAGCTTTACTGACTTCACACTATTCAAAGATAAGCCACTCCCATATGATTTTAAACTACTAAAATTTGCTAAGTTCGATATAATAGGGGATCTAAGGGTCCATTTAAGGCAATATGCTACCTTCGTGGCTGCTACAAAGCTTACAGAATCTCAAATTGTTCTATTTTTCTTTACATCATTAGAGGAAAGACTGAAGGCATGGTTCTTTGACCTTGAAGATGAAATCAAAAGTGATTGGCAACTACTAACTCAAAAGTTTATTAAGTAGTATGAATATAACACTCAGCTAGACATCACTTGAAGAGATCTTGAGACCACAAAGCAGAAACCCGATGAAGCTTACTATAATTATGTCACAAGATGGCAGGGAAAAGCAGTCAAAATGATAAACCATCCTCTAGAGGATGAACAAATAGAGCTAATAATCAAAGGGGCACTACTGGACTTCAGAAAATAGATGATCTTTGCTCATTATCCTAACTTTAGAGCTCTCTATCATGCAAGGATCAGAATTGAGGATAAGGAACCTTAACAAACCAAGAACACCTTTCGTTATAACACCTAACCAAACATCCAAAACACCTTCACTTGAATCACAGAAATAAACATTATCAAACTTGACACCCACAGTTCACCATCTATTGATGCCATTAAACCATTGAGAAAGTTCTTAAACTTTAACCTCCCACTATCCAAAGTATTCTAAAGACTCCAACAAAAGAACCTCTTGCAACCTCAAGAGCCTAGGCCTCTTCAAAACTCGCTACCCCCTTAGATTAACCAAAACTTGTTTTGCCACTTCACTAGATGCCTGATCACACCACTGATACATGTAGAACCCTCAAGAATGCAATCCAAGACCTCATTAACTCTAGAAAAATTGACAACCCAAAAAAATGACCCAACATCAAGATCAATCCTCTCCTAAACTATCAAAACATGCCTCTACCAACCATTAGCATGATTTCCTCCAATCTACCAGTAAACCTTATTGAACAATTGATCCAAGACATCTAAGAAACCTAAGAAAAGCCCTTAAAAGATAAACTCTCGAGTCTCATTCTTGAATCCCACATTCTGACGAATGGTAAAGTGATTGATTGCCTTTACTCACAAGAAGTAGACACAAATAAAGATCCCAGCTGTGATTATAAAGTATGGGATTTATTGGGCCAACCATCTAGGAAGTTTAACTATAAAGTCAAGTACACAACACCCTCTACTACCCACACACATTTAGAAGACATAATACCCTCATGATGGGGAGAATAATTTGACATTGAAGATGAGGTGGTCAATACCATTCAGTTTTAAAACTTGCAAGTCATGGGGATCAATATATGGTATGACTCTGATGATCCTGAAATCATTATTTAGGACCAGAACAATAGTACAAAAGTAAATAAGTAAGCAGTTGAGGAGCCCTTACTAGCAGTCAATCATATAACTCACAGCGGGCAGGTATATCAACCTCTTGAGAAAGAAAAGGATCTCTTTAAAGGAAAAGATTAAATAAGTGATCAAGCTTTAGCCAAAGAGGAAGACGTTGTCCTCAAGCAACTTAAGAAGACTCAGGCATAAACCAGTATCTGGGACCTACTCATGGCCTCCAAGAAGCATAGGGATGCCCTTATCAAAGCACTAGATGAGGCAAAGATTGCCACTGATGCCTCACCTTGTGAGATGATAGCCTCTCTAATGAAAGCTCCCTCCAATGCAATCACCTTTTCAAATGAAGATTTTCCCTCAAGGGAAGGGTCCACAACCATCATCTCTTCATACAAGTAATTGTTAGATCTAAGAAGACTCTATGTGTTATGGTGGATGATGGATCTACCATTAATATTTGCCCCTTGAGGTTGCTATATAAGTTTGGAATGAATGTTGAAAACTTAAAAGAATCCAATGTGGTCATACAAGCCTATGATGATTCAAAGAAGCTAATCATTAACACTTTCAAAACAGTAGTCATAGTGGGGATATCGAATCAATAACAAAACTTATAGTCTTGGGCATCGCTCCAACTTTTTTCTTACTACTAGGAAGACCTTGGTTCCAACCACTAGGGGGCATACCCTTCATTATGCATTAAAAGATTAAGTTCCCTATGAATGAAAAGATCATTACCATCCTTGCTAAAACAAACAACATTATTACCAATCTGAATGTGGTCCCACCAGGATTCCATATTTTTATAACTAGTGACAGTCATATTGATCCCAAAGTTGTTGTTATGATGAAGAAGATGCAATATCTACTTAGAATAGGTTTAGGAGGAAGGAACATTGGGGTCACATAATTCCTTAACTTCCAAGGACAGACCAACATATATGGTCTAAGGTACAATCTTGAAGAGGACACTGGGGCTAAGAAGCCAATCTCTTTTGTGGTTGAAAGCTTAACCCAAATCTACCAAGGATAAGTTGAGAAATGGGTAAGCAACATAATAAAAAAATCAGGGTTCAAGATCTTTAATGACACCTTCAAAGGAAAGCACTCACTAGATATGAGATTGACATTAATGAGCTAATGAGAAAACTAAAGCTAGAATTTGGGAGTAAGACTATCGATTATGCTCAAGTTGCTGCCATCCTTGAATCAAGCATTGATGATATCCTATTTGAAGACACTACTGATGATGATCTCCATACTTTTTCTTTGTTTAATGATGTAATAAACTCCAAAGTTAATAAAGTGAAGTTAAATTTTACTTACTTGTTTGATGTCTTTCTTAATGGTAGTATGCATTGCATTGATTAAAACATTAGCATATTTGACATTCATTCCATATGCACTGAATTATTTAATATTGGCACAAAATCTGAACCACACATTCTACATATTTCGAAAGATGTTACCCCTGAAGAGAGGAGATAAATTAAAAAAATTTTAATAAAATATTCAAAAGTATTTGCCTAGACATACGACAATATGTTTGGCATTAACAGAGACATTGCTGAACATTTCATTCCTACTAAAGATGGATGTAAATTGGTAAAATAGAAACTGAGAAGACTCATACCTAAATGGGCCTAACTAGTGAAAGCAGACATTGAGAAGCAAATTAAGGCAAAGTTCTTAAAGGTAGTAGACTATCTCGAATGGTTAGCAAATATGGTGCCAGTGCCGAAGAAAGACAAAAGGGTTAGAATCTGTGTCAACTATAGAGATCTGAATAAGGCCTGCCCAAAAGATGATTTTTCACTACCTCACATAGATATACTAATTAACAGTGCCGTCACATTTGCAATGTACTCCTTCATGGATAGATTCTTCAGTACAATCAGATCCTAATAGCCATTATCGATAAAGTAAAGATAACTTTCATAATGGAATGGGGTACTTATTACTACAGAGTAATTCCCTTCAAACTAAATAATGCAAAAGTGACTTACTAGAGAATGGAAACCGCAATGTTCCATGATATGATACACAAAGAGGTAGAGGTGTACATTGATGACATGATGTTTAAATAAAAAACCAGGGAAGAATACCCATCAGACCTCAAAAAGTTCCTTAAAAGAGTCAAAAAGTACTGTTTCAGGCTTAATCCGAAGAAATAGGGATTCAGGGTCACTTCAGGAAAAATGCTAGGGTATGTTGTCAGTTAGAATGGGATAAAAATGGATCCAAACAAGTAGTCAGAGAGATGCCACTGCCAAAAATAGAGAGAGAAATTAGAAGGTTTCTAGGGAAACTATAATTCATCAGCAGATTCATCGCCAAGTTGACAGTGGTGTGTGAACCGATCTTCAACCTACTTAGAAAAGATCAGCCAGTTGAATGGAATGAACAATGCCATCTAGCATTCGACAAGATCAAGAACTACCTAGCCAATGCACCGATTCTAAAACCACTTAAACTAGAGATACCTTTAATTATGTATTTGGCCATTGAAAGAAATGCAATTGGAGCAATGTTAGCCCAAAAGGGAGAAACGAAAGTAGAACATGCAGTCTACTACTTAAGCAAAAAGATGTTACAATACGAGGAGAAGTACAGCCAAGTCAAATAGATATGCCTGACAATGGTATAGGTAATGAAGAAACTCATACATTACTTTCAGTCCTACAGAATTTAGGCTGTGTCTAAAATGGATCCACTGAAGTACCTCTATGAAGCTCCCTCTCTAGTGGGAAAACTTGCCAAGTGGCTCGTGTTGCTAATAGAATTCGATATGCAGTATCTAACTAAGAAGGTAATGAAAGGAAGAGCAGTGACTAAATTTATAGCTCTCAAAACCATTCCAGACTTAGAAGAAATCCAACTAGACTTCCAAATGACCTAAGTTCTGCTATTGAAATCCAAGGATTGGGCATGTACTTTAATTGAGCGTTTAATCAGTTCAGCGCAGGAGTTAATGTCATATTACAATCCCTAAATGGTGAAGTAGTACCAATAGCCAAAAAAGCTCAAATTCAGAGTCACAAACAATGAAGCATAATATGAGGCATGTGCACTCAAAATAGAAGCACTAATCCCTAGATGTTACAAAAGTTAAAATCTTTGAAGATTCCATGCTAGTAATTAACCATGCCATGGAAGAGTAGGAATTGAAAGAGCAACACTTGAAGCCTTACCTGGACCACCTGAGGCTACTTACCATGTCCTTCTGAAAATGCAGATTCATTCATCTCCCTAAGAATCATAATCAGATGGCATATGCACTTGCTTCCCTAACATCAGTATGGGAAGGACCATCCAAAATGCCCATGAAGCCTTTAATCTTACTCAAATCGGGATAACTTTATCATAAGAACTACATAATAACGAAGATAGAAATACCTGAAAAACCCTAGTTCTATAACATCCAGAGATATTTGAAGGAACGAGCCTATCCTGATCAAGCAAATGAAAAAGATAAAGCAGTCATTTAATGATTAGCATTAAAATTCACATCACACTAGTGTGTGCTATATAGAAGAACCTCGGATGGTTTACAACTCTGATGTTTAAATGAAACTGAGGCTACAAGAGCAATAAAAGAAGTACATGAGGGCATTTATGGTCCGCACATGAATGGAGCAATCCTAGCTAAGAAATTAATTAGACAAGGGTTTTTTAAATAACGATGATGGAAGACTATATCATATTTATAAAGAAATGCCACAAGTGTCAAATCCACGGGAATGTCAGCCACCTTCCTATGACAAAATTGCACTACATCTCCTCTCCATGGCCCTTCTCAATATGGGGACTAGACATAATTAGAGAAATCCACTTGATAGCCTCGAACGGACACAGGTTCATCTTAATGGCAGTGGATTACTTCATAAAGTGGGTCGAAGTATAATAATTTGCAAGGATAAGAGCCAAGCAAGTGGCCAAATTCATCAAAAGAAAAATGTTAACAAAATTAAAAATGGAAGAAAAATGGATTTTCTTTGGGAAGAAATTCGACAGGTGGTTGATATGTTGAAAAATGCTAATACAAGGAAGGATAAACAATTAGCCTTCTAGGAATTCAAAGAAGAAAATAAGATTTTGTTTAAAGATCTTGATTCCATCAATTTCATGCATTTTATGAAAGCTGAAAAAGAAGAGGATTATGAATAAAGTAACTCAATAACACTAACTACCACCTCCTATATCTAATGTTTTTGGTGAATTTTTTAATGAAATTGGTGAATCTGTATTTGATTTACTAGATTATTAAATTATATATAATTAAATGTATGATTTCAGGTATTATTAATTTTAATGTTTTTGTTAACCGTTTTCTTAAATTAATGCAACTCTATAGTTGTTAAATTTTTACTATCCAAATTTTAATATTATTTAAGTAAAAAATGACAATCAGTAAAATAAAATAAAATAAAATTTATATGCATTTGATAATAATATGATAAATATAATATAAATTTAGATTAAGTTAAATAAAGTTATTTAGACTATATTGAAATAAATGATAAAAAAATAATTGTTATTAAAATTTTTAAAAAAGTACAAATACCTTAAGTAAATAATTTGCTGCATATATACAGCAAACTATGCAAAATAGAGCCGAAAATGCCGCTGGATTGGAGGAAGATTGCGTCCCAACCCATTGTAATATTCCAAGGGTTGGAGATGCCCTAACTCACGAACAATAAATAACAACTCTATTTTTATTATCCATGATTGTTTAAATTAACTGATAAAAAATTATTGTTGCTTAAATTAAATTAATTAAAATTTAATAAAATTTGAATTTAAAAATTATTCCAAAATTTGGAATGGTTTTGAGAGCTATAAATTCAGTCGCTACTCTTCCTTTCATTGCCTTCTTAGTTAGATACTGCACATCGAATTCTGTTAGCAACACGAGCCACTTGGCAAATTTTCCCACTAGAGAGGGAGCTTCATAGAGGTACTTCAGTGGGTCCATTTTAGACACAGCCTGAATTCTGTAGGACTGAAAGTAGTGCATGAGTTTCTTCATTGCCTATACCATTGTCAGGCATATCTATTCGACTTGGCTGTACTTCTCCTCGTATTGTAACATCTTTTTGCTTAAGTAGTAGACTGCATGTTCTACTTTCGTTTCTCCCTTTTGGGCTAACATTGCTCCAATTGCATTTCTTTCAATGGCCAGATACATAATTAAAGGTATCTCTAGTTTAGGTGGTCTTAGAATCGATGGGTTGGCTAGGTAGTTTTTGATCTTGTCGAATGCTAGCTGACATTGTTTATTCCATTCAATTGGCTGATATTTTCTGAGTAGATTGAAGATCGGTTCACACACCACTGTCAACTTGGTGATGAATCTGCTGATGATATTGTTGCTTAAATTAAATTTTAAATTTATATTCTGATATAGATGATGGGAGCTATAATTATATGAAATTAAATTAATTAAAATTTAATAAAATTTGAATATAAGGAGAATCTAGAAAAAACATATTCCTTAAAAAAACAACATAAGAAGGTAAAAATTATTGTAAAATAATAAAATAAAAAAAGAAACATACAGACCAACTTTTTGGTAGGTCAGACGCGTGAATGGTGTACGTGGATAAGGATTAAATGATGGAAGCTACCAGGCAAGAGCCCAAAACCACCCTACTTCTTCTCCACGCCAACTTCTCTGATCTCTCCCCATCAAAATTTAGTCTGTATACTATAGCAAAAAAGGTGCGGGCCATATAAGTTCTTCCTAACGTGGCTATGCCTGTGGGCTTTCTCAAGCTCAGAGATTCCAAACCAATCACGATCCGCCACGTTACGATCATAGGGACCCATTTAACTAATTTTCGTAATGCAAGTTGTCTCCACGTCACCTATATATACATGTGGCATTATATTAATCAAAAAAATTAAATACTCACTATCACCACCAAGTCATTGGTTAGAATTTTATCCACCGAGACACGCTGACCAGTGACAATATGATTAATGTTGTAGAATATCCAAATCGTTTGTATCTGCATTCTCTTTCTCCTTTTGTTTTTCTGCACGTGCATGAAAAATATTATTTAATTGTTTCTAATCTAATTAATTTCCACAAATTAGAAGAAATTAATTAAAAGGCTAACCAAAAGGGAATGATTTAACGCAAACACTGCTACGTATGATACAAATATACATAGTGAGAGGGGAGGCAAAGGGGAGGCACCTATTCTTGGTTATGGATTTAATCTTTAAAGTACGCAAATTATAATTTTTTACTATAATATATTTCTGGGGATAATATTTATCATATACTTTATATATGACTAACATATAGCTTGATTAACAAGGATTTTACTAAGCATATAGTAGGTAGTGGGCAAGCGTGACCATTTGTTTAGTACATGTTTTTCTTTTTTGTTTTGTGGCCAAGTTCATTTAACCTATACATACTTGCCTATATATATATATATATTGCTTTTTTTTTTTATATGATTCTTTTGACTATAATTTAATTTCACAAACGAAAGAAAAATATAAGAATTTCATTATTATTATTATTATTATTATTATTGTTATTATTTTAATGTTGGTTGATTTTATGGTCTAAAATTAGCCGCCAATTTGTCTCACATTACTAGTCCCCAACTTTACCAACATTGGACTGATAAATAATAAAAAATATTAGTCATTTCATCAGGTTCTACTATTCAAATGAGAACTTTAGGCCTTTATATATATATATATATAATCGTATCTTATATTTGGTTCGCTAAAAAATTTATTTAATTTTTAAATGAGATTCATTTTTAAATCAATTTTTATTGATAAAGTTTATTTGATTTAAATGAACAATTCATGAAATTCATTTCAATTTTTTTTTGAACTACTAGCCTAGGTAGTTAAATCTCATAACTAAGAATAAGAAAGTAAGGGGGATTAGGTGATCAAATAATTTTAAATGAATTTTATATTTTGTTATATTATGTTTTGGTGTAAATTTAGAATTCAAGTTAAGTTTTAATTTTGGTCAAAACATTCTCTTTAAATAGAAATATATCTTTGGAAATAAAAAATTATGAGGAGTATTTTGGTGATTTTAGAAATACACGCTTCAAAGTTGTAGAATTCATTTCAAAATTTCAACTATTTTATTAGAATTTAATTTAATTATAATCAATTAAACAAATTTAAAAATTTAGAATTGCAAATAAATTATATAAAATATTCATTTAAATCAAACACATATAATTTAAAATTGTAAATAAATTCATTTATACCAAACACACTTGAACTGCATGCAGTGATGTTAAGTAATTGTTGGGAGATCTTTACTATATTTATGGTCATAAATATATTGATTTGAATTAATTAGAATTTAACAGACTTTATGACAATAAAATTATTTTTTTATTTTAAATTTTAATAACTTATTTATCATATCAAAAGAAATTTTTTTCACATCCACATTCACTATATCTCATACGCCAATAAATTAAGATATATCTCATAATTAAATTGAAGTATTCAATCAACTACCTAAACCATTACTTTTCTTGTATGAAGCTTATGCATGTGTATGTGGGTGTAGATATATGTATATATTATATGCCCTACCCATCTTTTATAAATTAGAATTTCTTTCCCATTTTGCTCTATTTGCTCTCTTTGCAACACAACCCATGGGAGTATGAATTTCTCCTTCTATTGATGTGTCAACTTTATAAGCTATCACTAATTAATAAAATAAAATAATTTAAGTTTTTTAAGATATCTCATATAGATAAAAAAGACAAATAACCCTTGTACATTACTTTTTTGTTTTTTTTTTTAATTTTATTTTTAAAAAAATAAATTTTAATTTTTTTAAAAATTTAAAATCTAAGTTACACATGGATGAACTCATCATACTAGAATTTAAACATCTATAATTGTAAATTTTTTTTAATAATCAAATAAAAAAACTAAGAATAGAAAGGTAATAATACGTGGCCTGCGACACAATGTAGACTCACGTGTCGTGATATATATCATTTCCCTATATAATTTCATTGTGTATTTATAATTTTATTTATGTAATGTACAAATTTAAATAAAATAATGTATTTATAATATTTGTTACGTGTCGTGATATATATCATTTCCCTATATAAAAATATAAGAAAGCATAGTAATTTTTTTTTAGAAAAAATTGGAAATATATATTTTTAAAATTGTATATTAAAGGTAGCTTGTTATTTACAAAACTATTAAAAATGGTTAGATTGAATTGGAAAGATGAAACAAGTCTAAAATTAAAATAAATACATTCATAAAATTTAAAAAAGAGAATTTTTTTTTAATATCAAGAAAAATTAATAAGATTTGGACTTGATGCTACTTTTAAAATGATATTATCTTAGTACTAGATTAAAATATAGAATAATTTTTTTTTAATATACAAATTGGAAGTGGGGAAATTTAAATCCGAATCTCTTGAAATAAGCCACAAAAACTTAGCCATTAGGCCAAACATTTCCAACAATGTTTTTCATACTTGATTTCTATCTTTTTAACATTATATATTGACATATGCACAATATATAGAGTACTCCTGATACACTCTTTCATCCCAATTCATTATTTTAAATAACGGTAATGATTTTTTTAGCGGTTTACTATAAAAAAAAAAAAAAAAAAAAAACCTGCAAATTTACTAAAAAAGGTTATTTCAAAAAATACTATTTCTACTCATGGAAAAGTATAATCTTTTTAAAATAATTTATCATTTACGTCTTACTGCATCTTAACCGCTACATTTATTAGAACTCTTTAAATAAATATTTTTATATTCACTTGGAACTCATTAAATAAATATTTTTATATTCACTTTTTAATAAAAGAAGATAATAGAAAATTTCTATTAATATAAGAAAATTTTTTTTCTTACACTCTAATGGCAGGTACCTAAACAATTATCTAATAATAATATGCAGATGTATTAATCATATCTAAGAGTACATAAACATTTTTTGAAAGACATGTGAACTCAAGGACACATACAAACTTATATACAGAGTCAATATTCATTTTGTTTAATATTTTTTTCATATATACACACAATTAAATTTATTCTAATTAAATACAATATTAATGTAGAAATAAGTTAAATTTTGACATGTATATACATATGAACAATCCAAATGAAATGAAAAACTAGCAATTACACAACACTATTATTGTTCCTCCTAGCAATATTCTTTTGGGGCGATGATGATGATGATGAAACTTCAGTAGTACAGACAGGGCAAAGCTTCTTGATTTAAAGCCAATTGGTGATACAATCAGAATGGTAAGGATGCTGACAAGGAATAAAAGATACCAATGCTTCACCTCCTTTAAACTCCACTTGACAAATCACACACTTGTCAATCTCACTTAATTTATTGTCTAAAGATTTATACTTGGATGGATTCAAGCATTTTCCTATCTTTTCTAATGATAATCCTCTCTTCTTTTTCCTTATGGCCTCCCCTAGTGCAATCAACTCTTCATAGGATAGCTCATTCGGATCGATATCATCTTCTTCTTCCGTGTGATGTAGGCTAAAATTCATCTCCTCTAGTTGCTTCTATGCCTAAATCTGGATAGACTCATTCCTCTCCAAGTTCGGTCTCAAAATTATCAATATCTAGGCGATTATGTTATTTAAAAGGGTATGATTCTCCTTGGATACTTCATTTATGAGGAACTCTACATCCTCCTTACCAAGGATGTGTTACCTATTGGGTGGCAAAACGCGATTGTACTCTTCCCTTGAGTCACAAGTTCATTTTAGCCATACTCCTGGGGATGACCACTATATATGTCATACCTAAAATTTGACTATCCCTAAAAAGGTCCAACGATGAAATGAACCTTTGAGATGACTAAAGTCTGCTTATTTGTAATACCTCTGAAGTATGCAACCTTAAGAATCCCCACCAGTGTTCAAAATCGATCATCGAGCCATTAAATTGTGCTCTGACCTTAAGAAATATGAATTATCGAAACAATAAGAAGCCTATTTTGAGAATTCCTTTCTTAGAACACTCAGCTTGTTAGGTTGGTGTTCTTTTCGTTAGACTGAGACCTAACTTTGTGAAAAAATGAAAATTGATTTTGATAAAACATACTTTGAAAACACATCCAGAAGGCTCCAAAACCTTCGAAAGTGGTCCCAGAATGGTCCAACACAACCCGGGGATCAATGCGTGTCGCTTAGAAGTGTGCGTAAAGCCATAAACACCCTTAGGTGTCACATGCTAAAATTGAAGCTAAACCAAACAAAACAGACTTCAGAAACATGTCTGAAAGGCTCAAAAGCCTCTAGGAGTGGTCCCATAATAGTTCAAAATAACCTAAGGATTAGTGTGTATCACTTTAAAGTGTGTGTAAACACCTCTAGGTGTCACATGCTAAAATTAAAGCAGAATTTGACAAAATGAACTTCTAAAATGTGTCTGGAAAGCCTAAAAACCTTAAGAACCAACCTCAAAATAGTGCGCATAAGCCCCGAATGGAGGGCGTAGAGTGTGAAAGTGCACGTAACCGGGCATAAGCGCACGTGGCTATGCACTCCATCCTAGGACACGAATGTGACGACACCTATACCCTCTTCTTCCTCATATTTTTCACTATAAATAGGTGCCTCTACACCCCATTTTGAGGAGGGGAGTAAGTGGAAGCACACACACACTCAAAAATCTATCTGATCGAAGGTGTTAGAAACCCTTTTCCATACAGTTTTTGCTCCCCTACTATCTTTTTCTTAAGAGATTATACCTCTTTTCCACGAAACCAAGCCTCATCTTTATCAAAGCATGCTTCAAAGGTATATAAAATAGCATCATTCTATTGTCATTTTGAACCTCTCGATGAGGAAAGCTTGATAATTCCTTGAAGCTAAAGCTTTAAAACCTACCAAGCTTAGTCGAGTCTGAGGACCACATAATCATTTTAGCATGTTTATTTCATCGCAATACATTTTATTTCATCGTGGCCAATATTTGGGAATACTGTTGTGCTTGTGTTATGAGACTGGCAATTTTGCATGCTATATGAATAATCTATGCTTTATTATGCTTGTTTCATATCATCACTCTACATCCTTTAGTTCTGAAGTATGAAATCACATCATAAATATCAATAATGCGAAAGTTCATATCTTGGAATAGCATCATCATGTTTTCGGTCCAATGATGACATCATGCATCCCCTATATTATCATTATAGCATAAATAATCACTGCAAGCATGCATGATCATCTATATTTTGCTTACTCTTTCAAATGATCGAGTGTCCATTGCTTATCTTATCATTTATGTGATCGAGCAAGTTGTGTGAATGGTTGGATTTACTTTATAGATTCATTAGATTTACTTCTCCATAATCTTTTTTTCTTTCATATGTATTTTATTAGGAAAGCAATGTAATAATAACATCTTTAACTTTATTATCTTCCACTATCTGATGAATTGTGTGAATGCTATACGAACTGTCATTACCAAAACTAGGGTGTTATGGTAGTTATACATTGAACATTGTATAATGAGAAATAGTTGAAAAGTATATGCGATCCCCCGATCCCAAAAATCCCTACTGGGGGCAATTCTTACTGAGTGACCCGATGTTTTCCCTTTTCTTTTCTTGATTTTCTGAAAATCGAGTGGCGACTCCATAAAATCAAAAAAGCATTTCGTTCCTCCCGAGACCAATCAACTGTTCCTATTCGGTAAAGTTACCATGTCCCTTAGAAACAAAAGACCCTTATGGAACCAATTCGTCTTAAAACCAAAAGATGCAAAACAACACAAAAAAAGGTCGCCTACAGTAGTGGCTCTATTGAGGACTTCTAAATAAGAGAGATCAACTTGAAAATAACTATTTCTCATTATGCAATGCTCAATCATATACAGCCCCTCACCACTGCATTTGCACTATACATCATACGTGCACCATTGGTCACTAAAAGCCTAGATAATACTAAATGACATCGTGTGGTTACTTTAAGCACATTTTAGTATCATTCCTTAGTTTACCCTTTAGTTTTGATCAACATAAATCAAAACAACCTAGTTCTGAGAGAGAAACCATAGTCCCCCAATGACTAAAGGTTCAAAACTTACATAGAAAATTGATTGAATAACCTCGTGGAGAAATAAGGTCAGAAGCGAGAGCTTGCTTGTGATTAGTTTGTTTATCATGCAAGAAAAAACTAACTAGCTTTAATCATGCATACATAACATACATGAAAATAAGCATGTACTAACCACTGTTTCTTACAGGAATAACTATCATTCATCATAGGATTTTGCATCCACTCCATACATACAAGCTTACCTTTTTCTTTTGCAGGCACACGTCATGCATTATTCATTTTAGCTAACCTTGATAAATATACAGGAATCCTACATCCAACATGAATGACCAAAAAGATACTTCTTGCTAATAATTCAAAGACCAACTAAGAGAGGGGATCTAAAAACTACTCACTGATGGTACCATAGTCGAAATCCTTTAAGCCCAAATCAAAACCAAAAGTGCCCGAGATGGAAATAACACACCGGTGAATGAAGCTTTTGCATTTGTTCACTCAATGGTAGATAAGGCAAAGGGAATTCCCTATACCCAGTTCAAGCTGATGATGACGATGACCACTACTAGGATCTCATAAATGCATTGAAGGCTATAAAAATTGCTAACATGACCAAACCTGAATCAATAGGGGAGGTTAAATTATTGGCTAATAGAATGGTTTAGTTGAAATTCACCTTCAAAGACAAAGGGACTCATGGCTCCAAAAGCTTTACTGACTTGGAACTATTCAAAGATGAGCCACTCTTAGATGATTTTAAACTACCAGACTTTGCTAAGTTTGATGGAACAGGGGATCCAAGGGTCCATCTAAGGCAATATGCTACTTTTATGGCCGCTACAAAGCTTTTAAAATCTTAGATTGTTCAATTCTTCTTTACATCAATAAAGGAAGGACCCAAGGAATAGTTCTTTGACCTTAAAGATGAAATCAAAAGTGATTGTCAATTGCTAACTCTGAAGTTTATCAAGTAGTATGAATACAACACTCAACTACACATCACTTGAAGAGATCTTGAGACCATAAAGCAAAAACCCAATAAAGCTTTCTCTAATTATGTCACAAGATGACAGTGAAAGGAAGTCAAAATGAGAAATCATCCTCTAGAAGATTAACAAATAGAGCTAATAATCAAAGGGGCACTACCACACTTTAGAAAATAAATGATCTTTACTCATTATCTTGACTTTAGAGCTCTTCATTAGGCAGGGATCAAAATTGAGGATGAGGATCCTTAATACACTAAGAACACCTTCCCCCGTAACACCCAACCAAACATCCAAAACACCTTCACCCGAACCACACAAATAAACATGATCCAACCTGACACCCATAGTTCACCATCTATCAATGCCATCAAACTATCAAGAAAGTTCTCAAACTTTAACCTCCCACTATCCAAAGTATTCTAGAGACTGCAACAAAAAAAACTCTTGCAACCTTAAGAGCCTAGGTCTCTTCCAAACTTGTTACCCCCTTAGATTAACTAAAATTTGTTATGCCACTTTCACTCGATGCCCAGTCATACCACTGATACATGCATAACCCTCAAGAATCTAAGACCTCATTGACTCTGGAAAGATTAATAACCTAGAAAAATGACCTAGCATCAAGACTAATCCTCTCCTAAACTATCAAAACATGCCTCCACCAACCATCGGCATGATTTCCTCCAACCACCAATAAACCTTGTTGAACAATCGATCCAAGACGTCCAAGAAACCCAAGAGAAGCCCTCAAAAGACAAACTCTCGAGTCTCATTCTTGAACCCCACATTCCGATGAACAGTGAAGTGATTGATTACCTTTACTCACAATAAGCAAACACAGATGAAGATCCCAGTAGTGACTATGAAGTATAGGATTTATTGGGCCAAAAACCTGGGAAGTTCGACTACAAAGTCAAGTACACAACACCCCCTACTACCTACACACATTTTAAAGACATAGTACCCTAAGGATGGGGAGAAGAATTTGACATTGAAGATAAAGTGGTTAGTACCATTCAAATTTAGAACTTGCAAGTCATGGGGATCAATATATGGTATGATTGTGATGATCCTGACATCATTATCTGGGACCAGAACAACAGTACAAAAGTATATAAGTAAGCAATTGAGGAGTCCTCACTAGTAGTTAATCATATAACTCGCAGTAGGTGGGTATATCAACCTCTTGAGAAAGAAAAGAATCCCTCTAAAGGAAAAGAAGTAACAACTAATCAAGCTCCATCTAAAGAGGAAGATGTTGTCCCACAAGCAGCTTAAAAAGACTCAGGCACAAGCCAGTATCTGGGACCTACTCATGGCCTCCAAAAAGCATAGGGATCCACTTGTCAGAGCACCAGATGAGGCAAAGATTGCCACTAATGCCTTACCTTATGAGATGATAGCCTCTCTAATGAAAGCTCCCTCTAATACAATCACCTTTTTAGATGAAGATTTGCCCCTCAAGGGAAGGGTCCACAACCATCCTCTCTTCATACAAGCAAATGTCAGATCTAAGAAGACTCCATGTGTTATGGTGGATGATGGATCTACCATTAATGTTTGCCCCCTGAGGTTGCTACATAAGTTTGGAATGAATGTTGAAAACTTGGAAGAATCTAATATGGTCATACGAGCCTATGATGATTCAAAGAAGCCAGTCATTGGCACTTTTAAAGCAGTAGTCATAGTGGGGGATATCGAATCAGTAATAGAATTTATTATCTTAAACATCCCTCCAACTTTTGCCTTGCTATTAGGAAGACCTTGGTTCCACCCATTAGGGGGCATACCCTTCACTATGCATTAGAAGATCAAGATCCCTTTAAACAGAAAAGCAGATACCATCCCTATTGAAACAAACAACATTAGTGCCTGTTTAAATGTGGTCCCACTAGGATTCCAGGTTTTTATAATTAGTGATGGTCATGTCAACCCTAAAGTTGCTATTATAATGAAGAAGATGCAATATCTACTAGGAACAGGATTAGGAGGAAGGAACATTGGGGTCAAAAAATTCCCTAACTTTGAAGGACAGACCAATATATATGGTCTAGGGTATGATCCTGAAGAGGATACTAGGGCTAAAAACCCAATCTCTTTTATGGCTAAAAGTTCAATCCAAATCTACTAAGGATAAGCTAAGAAGTGGGTAAGCAATGAAATTGAGAAATCAGGGTTTGAGATCTTTAATGATAGCCTCAAAAAAATACCACTCATAAGACACAGTCACTGAGACTGACATCAATGAGCTAATGAGAAAACTGGAGCAAGAATCTAGGAGTAAGACTATTGATTATGCTCAAGCTGCTGCCATCCTCGAATCAAGCCTCATTGATATCATATTTGAAGACATTGTTGATGATGATCTCTGTATTTTTTCTTTGTTTGAAACTGATGATGTAATGAACTCCAAAGTTAATAAAATAAAGTTAGATTTTGCTTAATTTTTTTATGTATTTCCTGATGGTAGTGTGTATTGCATTAATAAAGACATTAGCATATTTGACATTCATTCCATATGCACTGAATCATTTAATATTGGCACGGAATCTGAACCACGCTTTCTGCATATTTCAAAAGATATTACTCCTGATGAGAGGAGAGAAATTAATAAAATATTCAAAAGTATTTCCCTGGACATATGACGATATGCCTAGCATTGATAGAGATATTGCTCAACACTTCATTCCTACCAAAGATGGATGCAAACTGATAAAGTAGAAACTGAGAAGACTCAGACTAGAATGGTCCCAACTAGTGAAAGAAGACACCACGAAGCAGATCAAGGCAAAGTTCCTAGAGGTAGTGGTTAGCAAATGTGGTGCCAGTACCGAAGAAAGATGGAAGGGTTAGAATCTACATCGACTATAGAGATCTGAATAAGGCCTACCCCAAAGATGATTTCCCATTACCTCACACAGATATACTGATTAACAGCATCGCCATATGTGTAATGTATTCCTTTATGGATGGATTCTCTAGGTACAATCAGATCTTAATGGCCATTATCGATAAAGAAAAGACAGTTTGCATAACTGAATGGGGTACTTATTGCTATAGAATAATGCCCTTCAGACTAAAGAATATAGGAGCGACTTACTAGAAAATGGCAATCGCAATGTTCCATGACATGATACATAAAGAGGTAGAGGTGTACCTTAATGACATGGTGGTCAAGTTAAAAACCAAGGAAGAACACCGTCAGACCTCGAAATATTCCTCAAAAGAGTTGAAAAGTATAGTCTTAGGCTTAATTCGAAGAAACGCGTATTCGAGGTCACTTTAGGAAAAATGTTGGGGTATGTTGTTAGTTATAATGGGATAGAAATTGATCCAAAAAAAGTAAAAGTAGTCAAAGAGATGCCAGTGCCAAGAATAGAGAGAGAAATCATAAGGTTTCTAAAGAAACTATAATTAATCAGCAGATTCATCTCCAAGTTGACAACAATGTGTGAACTAATCTTCAAGCTACTTAGAAATATCAGCTAATTGAATGGAAAGAATACTGTCAGCTAGCATTTGACAAGATTAGTAACTACCTAGCTAACCCACTGATTCTAAGACCACTTAAACTAAGGATACCTTTAACCCTGTATCTGGCCATCGAAGGAAATGCAATTGGTGCAATGTTAGCCCAAGAGGGAGAAATGAAAGCAAAACACGTGGTCTATTACTAAAGTAAGAAGATGTTGTCGTATGAGGAGAAGTATAGCCAAGTTGAATAGATATGCTTGGTAATGGTATGGACAATAAAGAAACTCAGACATTACTTTCAGTCCTACAAAATTTAGGCTGTGTCTAAAATGGACCCAATGAAGTACCTTTATGAAGCTCCCTCTATAGTGGGAAAACTTGCCAAGTGGCTCGTATTGCTAATAAAATTTGATGTGCAGTATCTAACTAAAAAGGCAATGAAAGGAAGAGTAGCAGCTGAATTTATAGCTTTAAACCCCATTCCAGACTCAAAAGAAATCTAACTGGACTTCTCAGACAACCTCAGTTCAGCCATTGAAATCCAAGGATGGCATATGTACTTTGATGGAGTGGTCAATCAGTTCAGCACAAGAGTCAGTGTCATATTACAATCCCCAAAAGGTGAAGTAGTACTAATGGCAAAAAAAGCTCAAAGTTAGAGTCATAAATAATGAAGCAGAATATGAGGCATGCACACTCGAAATAGAATCATTAATATCCCTGAATGTTACCGAAGCCAAAATCTTCAGAGTTTCCATGCTAGTAATCAACCATGCTACGTAAGATTGGGAATTAATAGAGCAACACTTAAGGCCTTACCTGGACCACCTGAGGCTACTTACCATGTCCTTTTAAAAATGCAGATTCATTCATCTTCATAGGAATCATAATCAAATGGCATATGCACTTGCTTCCCTAGCATCAGCATAGGAAGAACCATCTAAAATGCCTATAAAGCCTTTAATCCTACTCAAATCGGGACAACCTTGTCAGAAGAACTACATAATAGTAAAGACAGAAATAGCTGAAAAACTATAGTTCTATAACATCTAGAGATATCTAAAGGAAGAATATATCCTAATCATGTAAATGAAAAAGATAAAGCAGTCATTCAATGATTAGCATTAAAATTCATATCGTACTAAGGTGTGCTATACAGAAGAACCTCGAACGGTGTACAACTCCGATGTCTAGATGAAACTAATGCTACAAAAGCAATAGAAGAAGTACACGAGTGCATTTATAGTCTGCACATGAATGGAGCAATCCTAGCTAAGAAACTAATCAGATAAGGGTTTTTTTATATAACAATGATGAAAGACTGTATCAAATTTGTAAAGAAATTCCACAAGTGTTAAATCCATAGGAATGTCAGCCACCTTCCCCTAATAGAATTGCATTACATCTCCTTTCCATGGCCCTTCACAATATGGGGACTAGACATAATTGGGAAAATCCACCTAATAACCTTGAACGAACACAGGTTCATCTTAATGGCAGTGGATTACTTCATAAAGTGGGTCAAAGAAAAATCATTCGTAATGATAGGAGCCAAGCAAGTGGCCAAATTCATCAAAAGAAATCTATTTTTTCGATATGGGATCCCCCATCACATCATTTCTAACAATGGTGTCCAATTTCAAGGGCAAGTTAGAGAGCTGCTAAGGAGTTATAAGGTGGAACATCATAAATCTTCTCTTTATTAACCATAAGCAAACGGGGCTGTTAAAGCTGCAAATAAGAACATCAAGAAGATTTTGTCAAAAATGACTCAGACTTACTGAGATTGGACAACATATTACCATATGCCTTGTGGGGGTTCCGAACAATAGTTAAAACTTCAACTGGAGCAACTCCTTTCTTGTTAGTAGATAGATCAGAGGCAGTGCTTCTGATTGAAACAGAAATCAAGTCTCTTTAGGTAGCAGTAGTCACAACGGGGGATATCAAATTAGTAACATAATTTACTGTCTTAGACATCCCTCTAACTTTTGCCCTGCTATTATAAAGACCTTAGTTCCACCCACTAAAGGGCATACCCTCAACTGTGCATCAAAAGATCAAGTTCCCTCTGAACGGAAAGGTCGTTACCATCCCTGTTGAAACAAACAACATTCTTTCCTATCTAAATGTGGTCCCACTAGGATTCTAAGTTTCTATAACCAATGATGGTCATGTCAATCCTAAAGTTGCTGTTATAATAAAGAAGATACAATATCTACCTAGAACAGGATTAGGAGGAAGGAACATTAAGGTCATGACAGACCAATAGATATAGTCTAGGGTACGATCCTAAAGAGGACACTGGGGCTAAGAAGCTAATCTCTTTTGTGGCTAAAAGCTCAACCCAAATCTACCAAGGATAAGCTGAGAAGTGGGTAAGCAACAAAATTGAGAAATCAAGGTTTGAGATCTTCAATGACATCCTTAAAGGAAACCACTCACTAGACACAAACACTGAGACTGACATTAATGAGCTAATAAGAAAACTAGAGCTAGAATCTGGGAGTAAGACTATCGATTATGCTCAAGCTGCTGCCATCCTCGAATCAAGCGTCAATGATATCCTATTTGAAGACATTGTTGATGATGATCTCTGTATTTTTTCTTTTTTTGAAATTGATAATGTAATGAACTACAAAGTTAATGAAAATAAGTTAGATTTTACTTACTTGTTTGATGTCTTTCTTAATGGTAGTGTGCATTGCATTGATAAAAACATTAGCATATTTGACATTCATTCCATATGCACTGAATCATTTAATATTGGCACAAAATCTAAACCTTGCTATCTGCATATTTTGAAGGATGTTACCCCTGAAAAGAGGAGAGAAATTGAAAAAATATTAATAAAAAAATTCAAAAGTATTTGCTTGGATGTATGATGATATGCTTGGCATTGATAGAGACATTGCTTAACACTTCATTCCTACCAAAGATGGATGTAAACTGATAAAGTGAAAACTGAGAAGACTCAGACTAGAATGGGCCCAACTAGTAAAAGAAGACATTACGAAGCAGATCAAGGCAAAGTTCCTAGAGGTAGTGGTTAGCAAATGTGGAGCCAGTACCGAAGAAAGATGGAAGGGTTAGAATCTGCGTTGATTATAGAGATATGAATAAGGCCTGCTCGAAAGATGATTTCCCACTACCTCATATAGAGATACTTATTGATAGTGCTGCCACATGTGTAATGTACTCCTTAATGGATGGATTTTTTGGGTGCTATCCAATCCTAATGGTTATTATCAATAAAGCAAAGATAACTTTTATAATAAAATAGGGGTACTTATTGCTATAGAGTAATGCCCTTCGGACTAAAGAATGTGGGAGCAACTTACCAGAGAATGGGAACCACAATGTTCCATGACATGATACACAAAGAGGTAGAGGTGTACATTGATGACATAATGGTTAAGTCAAAAACCAGGGAAGAACACCCGTCATACCTTAAAATATTCCTCAAAAGAGTTGAAAAGTATAGTCTCATGCTTAATATGGAGAAATGTGTATTCAAGGTCACTTCAGAAAAGATGCTGGGGTATGTTGTTAGTTAGACTGGGATATAAATGGATCCAGAAAAAGCAAAAGCAGTAAGAGAGATAACAGTGCCAAGAACATAGAGAGAAATCACAGGGTTTCTACGGAAACTATAATTCATCAGCAAATTCATCACCGAGTTAATAATAATATATGAACTAATCTTCAAGCTACTTAGAAAAGATTCGCCAATTGAATGGAAAGAACAATGTCAGCTAGCATTTGACAAGACTAGGAACTACTTTGCCAACCCACCAATTCTAAGACCACCTAAACTAGGGATACCTTTAACCCTATATCTAGCCATCAAAGGAAATGCAATTGGTGTAATGTTAGCCCAAGAGGGAGAAATGAAAGCAGAACACACAGTTTACTACTGAAGCAAGAAGATGGTGTCATATGAGGAGAAGTACGACCAAGTCGAATAGATATGCATGGCAATGGTATGGGCAATAAATAAACTCAAACATTACTTTCAGTCCTATAGAATTCAGGTTGTGTCTAAAATGGACCCAATCAAGTACCTCTAAGAAGCTCCCTCTCTAATGGGAAAACTTTCCAAGTGGCTCACGTTGCTAACAGAATTTGATAAGCAGTATCTAACTAAGAAGGTAGTAAAAGGAAGAGCAGTAACTAAATTTATAGCTCTAAACCCCATTCCAGACTCAGCAAAAATCCAATTGGACTTCCCAAACAACCTTATTTTATCCATTGAAATCCAAGGATTGCATATGTACTTTGATGGAGTGATCAATCAGTTCGGCGCAGGAGTCGGTGTCATATTATAATCCTTAGAAGGTGATGTAGTACTAATGGCCATAAAAGCTCCATAAATAATGAAACAGAATACGAGGCATGCATACTTGGAATAGAAGCACTAATATCCCTAGATGTTACAAAAGTTGAAATCTTCAAAGATTCCATGCTAGTAATCAACCATGCCACGAAAGAGTGGGAATTGAAAGAGCAACACTTAAGGCCTTACCTGGACCACCTGAGGCTACTTACCATGTCCTTTAAAAAATGTAGATTCATTCATCTTCCCAGGAATCATAATCAGACAGTAGATGCACTTACTTCCTTAGCATTAGTATGGGAAGGACCATCCAAAATGCCTATAAAGCCTTTAATCCTACTCAGATCAAGATAAACCTTATCATAAGAACTACAAAATAGTGAAGACATAAATAGCTAAAAAACCTGGTTCTATGACATGTAGAGATATATAAAGGAATGAGCCTATCTTGATCAAGTAGATGAAATAGATAAAGTAGTCATTTGATGATTAGCATCAAAATTCACATCACACCAGGGTGTGCTATACAAAAGAACCTCGAATAATTTACAACTCTAATGTATAGATGAAACTGAAGCTGCAAGAGCAATAAAAGAAGTACACGAGGATGTTTGTAGTCTACATATAAATATAGCAATCCTAGCTAAGAAACTAATCAGACAAAGGTTCTTCCAGATAACAATGATGGAAGACTATATCATACTTGTAAAAAAATGCTACAAGTGTCAAATCCACAGGAATGTCAGCCACCTTCCCTTGACAGAATTGCATTACATCTCCTCTTTATGGCCCTTCTTAATATGGGGACTAGATGTAATTAGGGAAATCCACTTAATAGCCTCAAACATATGTAAGTTCATCTTAGTGGTAGTGGATTACTTTATAAAGTGGGTCAAAGCATAATCATTCGCAAGGATAGGAGCCAAGTAAATGGCTAAATTCATCAAAAGAAATATGTTTTATCGATATGGGATCCCCCATCACATCATCTCTAACAATGATGTCCAATTCCAAGGAGAATTTAGAGACCTGCTAAGGAGTTATAAGGTGGAACATCACAAATCTTCTCCTTATCGACCATAAGCAAATGGGGTCATTGAAGTTGCAAATAAGAACATTAAAAAGATTTTGTTAAAAATGACTCAGACTTACTAAGATTAGGCAGATAGATTGCCATATGCCTTATAGGGGTTCCAAAGAACAGTCATGACGTCAACTGGAGCAACTCCTTTCTCGCTAGTATAGGAATTAGAGGCAGTGCTTTCAGTTGAAATAGAAATCAAGTTTCTTCAGGTATCAATCAAATATGAACTGCCAAAAGTACAATGGGCTCAACAGAGGCATGGTAATCTCACTCTCTTGGATAACCAAAGGCTTGAGGCTCTATACCACACATAGTTGTATCGGGCTTAGCTAGCCAAAACCTTCAATAAGAAAATGAAACACAAGAGTATGAAAGCAGAAGACTAGGTGTTAAAGCAAATGAGGCAGAACATTCCAAACCCAAGAGGGAAATTCAGACCGAACTGGGAAGGCCTATACTTGGTCAAACATGTCTTATCGAAAGGAGCAGTCAAGCTAATGGATTCTGAAGGCAATGAATTCTCCAAACCTGTCAATACAGATTGCTTGAAAAAGTAATATGTCTAAGGCACAAAAAAAAAAGCCCAGTTAGGTGTGAAAAGCTCAAAGAGAAGACACTCTAGGCAAAAAAGTGAAAAAAAAGAAAACCCAACTAAGTGCAAAAAGCTCCAAAGGGAAAAATAAAAGAGGTAAACAAGAGCAATAGCATACATCATCAATGATACACAACAAGAATCATATACAGTCATAATTATACAAATATCAAACAGCACATGCAGGACAAACGCCTAGATGCAATACCCAAAGTCCATAACCTCAAAAAAATGATGCAACAAGGCAAAGCACAGGCCAAAAGTCCTATAACTAGCTCCTAAAATAACTACATCAGCTATGGTTTCCATCAGAAGCAAGCACCAATCTTGCTTAAGCATCTCCCTCATCTAATCTAGGTTCATCATCGTTCATCATAAAGGATTATAGCTGTGACTCAAACTCACCAATACAATCACAATAAGCTGCACACTCTTGCTCCCATTTACAGTTAGCATGATGTTGTTAAACCTGCATGACATACTACATGTCATACATACATACATAAAACATGTGCAAAAAATAAATAGGTACAATGAAGGAAACATACCCTCTAAGTAGTCACAAACTCTAAAAAGTGCTACTGCGCACTCCCCACAAAGGTATACCAATTTTGACCAGAGGAGATGGGAATCTACAAAGAGCAAGCAAATAAGTCAATCACCACCCACCGAATAAATGAAAAAAAGGCAAAATAAGTGAAATAAAACATGAACATGAGTAGCATTAGGAGGAGCAACACCCGACTGAGGAAAGCTAGGGCAAGGCAGATCAAAATGCACTACTCTACCAAAGATATTCATCCTAAGCAGAGCCAAGGATGGATGAACCATTAAATCCCTAAGAATAGTACTACCAGAAGCCACACCACTAGCATGGGCAGTCACCTCAGTACGTAACATGCCCTCATTCTCCTCAAAATGAGACCTAGATCTCTTTCGATGAGATCATTGCCACCACAGATAAGCTCTCATAACTCATGTCAATTACAGTTTATTACAAACAAATTTTGTTGTATGCTTATACAAAATAGGAATAAAAGCCTATCGAATCAAAGAAAGCAACTCTCGACAATTCGTGCGATGGCTTGGTCCTCTAATCTGAGGGATGAGACACATCTACTTGAGGGGGTGGAGGTGGAGGAAAAGTGCCACTAGCCATAGCATTAATTAGCTGAGGGATCAACACATCGGTATAATGCAAGCCCACACCCTCTAAGAGATTCTCGAAGGAGTATCCCATTATGGCAGCAGTAAGCTCATCACTAGAAAGCTCATTTCCCCAGAACATATCACCAAGGGGAGGAACAATGACTCTCCTCATAAATGGACCATCCCACCAATGATGGACTTGCTCACCCAAATACCACACTTTGCCAGTAAGGCCAAAGAGCAACACTCGTCTCTTCGTCAGCTACCATGCAGTCACCATCTTTATGGTTTAATGTGACTTGGCCACCCATCAGTAAAGGAAGATATGCTCAAAAGGCAAGAATGAACAAAGAATCTTTAAAAGAGAAACAACCAACATAGCAAGAGTCAGATGTAACTGATTAGGAGAGAGCTTACACGTGTAGTCCTAAGCCACTACACAATCCTCAATCACATCAGTAGTCATCCTAATCTATCAAAAATAATGAGGAAAGCCATCCTCTATTAGAACAAGAAGCAATGAGCCAGGTGCTCTGCTGAAACAAGATCAACATCATACATTGTCCATATGGTAGAAATGAACTAAGTGTAATGAGTGAGGTATGGACAACCAGACTTTATAAGGGTAGGCATCCCAAGCAACTCTATAGTAAGGTGCCTCCTCGCCACCACAAAAGAGCACTCCTCCTTACTAAAGGGAATGGGCTCTCCAAAAAAGCTCAAGCCCGTAATAGTAGCAAAGTCTAGAGGAGTGATGGTCATCTCCCCAATCAGCAAGTGAAAAGTGTGCATCGTGTCCATCCACTATTCAATCAATGCATACATAGCAATCTGAATCGATGCATATAAGTCATAAGAAAGCACAACGATAATCCCATCAAAACCCTTCCCTGCAACAATCTATTTTACATATAGTGGAAGACCCTGATAGTATGTGCTGACCCTGATGAAACTACTAGGAAGTACAATAACAGACCTATGAGGCTATAAATAATAAGTACGCTATTAAAAATTTGCACAATTAATAAATACTAACACATTTTTTATTTCTATTATTTAACAAGAACAATAACAAAAACTGAGAAGAAAAGCATCACGACAAGCACAAGTAGGAGTTATTAGCATTCACAATAAAGCTATAACTTAACGAATAGTTATAGTAAGTACTACAAAGCTATAGCTACGACAATCTCAGTTGAAAGAATACAAATAAAATAAAAGCTAACAAATAGAAAGGCAGCCCAGACACCTAAATAAAAGACAGAAGACAAAGGAGGACCTACCTGGCAGTGATAAGGAGCCCAAGCATAAGTCTTCAAACTATAAACCACAAGAATTGGGTCTCCTCAAGAAAGCTTAGATGGCTGAGGACCCTGAGCACCAAACAGACCATCAGTACTAGTCCCTGCAGTGGAAGTCCCCACTCTAGTAGCCTTTGTGAAGTTACCCTCCTCATCCAAAAAGATATCCTCCAAACCCTCCAGAATGTTTGGGAACTCCATCTTATACAAAAAAAATTGAAAATATAGAAGCAAAAACAAAGTAGAAAGCACCTAAAACACAAAAAGGCAAGAAAAGTTGGAAAACACTAAAAAAAAGTCTGGAAGAAGCCTCCTCAGACCTCAATAACATGCATTTAAATAAACGTGGAGATGGTAAGGCACATGGCCACACGTCAAGTGTATGATCATGCACTCAGCGCGTGACCATATGTTAGGTGCGTGATCATGTACTCAACACATGACTGCGTGCTCTCTACAACAACCATGCACACTTCTCCCCTCCACGCTCTCCTGTGTGGTTTTATGCACACTCTGAGACTTTGTACACTCATTTCTCTGGTCCTAAACCTCCATTTGAGCATAAGACATGCACCAAACTCATATAAAAGTACACTAATAAGGACTACATCTATCTAAAGACACCGTATGCAGCCTCACCACTTTTAAAAACTCAACACCTCCTGAAAGAAGAAAAATAAGGAAGAATCATTGAAAGGATACCCTACTAGAAATCATTGAAATAACAACTGCAACACAATAAGTAATGACATCATCATTACTGTATCATCACTACATCACTATTGTATCATTATTGCATCATCACTAACCAAGGCTAAAAGAGAAGGACACATTACATCAACCACAATAATCACAATAGTCTATTGCTTGACATCAGAGGAGGTTATAGTGGCATTATCTTTTCGCCTAACACCAGAAGAGGTTATAGTGGCATTGCCTAACACCAGAGGAGGTTATAGTTGCATTATCTTTTCACTTAACATTGGAAGAGGTTATAGTGGCATTGCCTGACACCAGAAGAGGTTATAGTGGCATTATCTTTTCGTATGACACCAAAAAAGTTTATAATGGCATTCCTTCCTAACATTTAAAAGGATGTTAGAACCATTGATATGGCTAGAGAATATTAAGTACGATGCCTGAAAAGGGTATTCGTTGCATTTCATGCACATGCTTGCATATCATATGCTTGATTGTATATCACAATCACACGCTTAGCTCACTTGCTTGAATCATTCATGTGGAAATTATATCATTGCATGAACCCTAAATTGCATCATTCTACATGAATCTTAAATTGCATCCTTGTATGAATCCTAAAAATAGCACATTGCCTGAATCCTAAAATTGCATCTTATGTGAATCCCAAAATTACATCTTACATGAATCTCAAAATTGCATCCTTGAGTGAATCACAAAATTGCATCTTGCATGGATCCTAAAATTGCGTATGTCTCAAACAAAATCTTGCATGACGACCGAATCATAAAATAACAATAGTAATTAAATCAAAACAACACAGCACTCAGGTAAGTGCCTCTCTCCTCAAAAAATGATTTTTGCATCTTTACATTTTTCTTCACGTGTATTGACACTAGCATTAGGTGGTTATACAACACACGTGAAGGAGGAGGCAATTGTTATACCTAAACTTTGACTGTCCTAAAAAGGTCCAATGATGAAATGAACCTCCGAGATGACTAAAGTCATTCATAACACCTTTGAAGTGTGTAACATTAAAAACCTAACCGACCCTACCATTGTGCAAAATCGATCATTGAGCCATTAAGTTGTGCTCTGACCTTGTGAAATACAAATTATCAGAATAATGAGAAGCCTATTTCGAGAATTCCTTTCTTATAACACTCAGCTTGTTGGGTTGATGTTCATTTCGTTAAATTGGGACCCAATTTTATGAAAAAATAAAAATTAATTTTGATAAAATAGACATTGAAAATATGTGTAGAAGGCTCCAAAACCTTCAAAAGTGGTCCTGAAATGGTCTAACACAACCTGAGGATCAGCACGTGTTGTTTAGAAGTGCACGTAAAGCCATAAAAACCCCTAGGTGTCACGTACTAAAATCGAAGCCAAACTAAGAAAATGGACTTTGGAAACACGTCTAAAAGGCTCCAAAACCTCTGGGAGTGGTCCCCGAATAGTCCAAAACAACCCGAGGATTAGCATGTATTGCTTAAAAGTGTGCATAAACACCTCTAGGTGTCACACACAAAAATTGAGGGAAAATTTGATAAATTGGACTTTGGAAATGTGTCTGCAAGGCCTAAAAACTCTAAGAACCAACCTCAGAATAGTGCACGTAAGCCCCGAATGGAGCATGTAAAGCATGAAAGTGCACATAACTATGGTGAGCGCACGTGGCTCTATGAATAATCTATGCTTTATTATGCTTATTTCATATCATCACTTTACATCCTTTAGTTTTGAAACATGAAATCACATCGTAAATATCGATAATGTGAAATTTCATATCCCAAAATAGAGTCATCATGTTTCCGGCCTAGTGATGACATCATGCATCCCCTATATTATCATTATAGCATAAATAATTACTGTAAGCATACATGATCATCTACATTTCGCTTGCTCTTTCAAATGATCGAGTGTCCATTACTTTTCCCATCATTTATGTATCAAGCAAGCTGTATGAATGGTCGTATTTACCTTGCATATTCATTAGATTTACTTTTCTGTATCTTTTTTTCTTTTATATGTATTTTATTAAGAATGTGATGTAATAATAATACCTTTAGCTTTATTATCTTCCATTATTTGATGAATTGTATGAATGCTATACGAATTGTCATTACTAAAACTAGGGTATTGCGGTAGCTATACATCAAACATCGTATAATGAGAAATAGTCAAAAAGTATATGCAATCCCCCAAACCTGGAAATCTCTGCTGGGGTCAATACTCGCTGAGTGACCTGATGTTGTCTCTTTTCTTTTTCTAATTTTCTAAAAATCGGGTGGTGACTCCATAAAATAAAAAAAGCATCTCGTTCCTCCTGAGACCAATCATCTATCCCTATTCGATGAAGTTGTCATGTCCCTTGAAAATAAAAAACCCTTACGGAACCAATTCGTCTTGAAACCAAGACACATAAAACAACACAAAAAGAGGTCACTCACACATTAGTCTTGTGATTGGAAGTAGTCCTCTCATTTGATTTGCTTGCCATAGTATTACCATTCTGTGATCTCGTTTGTGTAGACATACAAGGGTCCCACTAAGCATGCCAAAAAGATGTTTGGGCTTAAAATTTAGTGGATCGGGCTTAAGCACCTTTTGATTATTTTTATGAATGGGTCCATGTGAGCCTTTTACAATTTCATAGAAATAGTAGAGAAGAAAGGGATAATGGGTTTTGTCACCAACTCAGGGTGATGATCGAGACAAGAAATAAGCTCAAGTCCCTTCTAACCTGATAAAAATGAATTAAACAAAAGGTTTGCTTCATTGGAAGCCTGATCACTAGGATCAAATATGAATAGATATATAAAAATGTGTAAGAAGTCTTCAAATGCTAAGGCCTTGGCTTTAATAAGCTTTAGAGCTTGACTAAGAAAGGAAATAAAATTATATAAAGACTTTCCTATCTAGACTAAAGGAAACAAATCAAGGTAAAGATCTACCTTATTCTATACAAGGTAACAATCTAAATTATAGGAGACAGTCAACTCTCGACATAGGCTGCATTCCACTAACCAATACAACATTTATTTCTTATTTGGGCATGTTGGGCCGTTCAAATGCGCCAAGCCCATAGGTGGATGGGTCTTCATGGATGATGGGTCTATTAATTCTTAGGCAAGGTCAGAGATTGGGCCATTTGGGCCTGCACAAACATAATGGTTAACCTTTTTTGATCGGCAATTCTTTGGCAATAAATCAACATGTAACTAACCAATTTGAAATTGAAGGAATTTCAGCTACCTCAGATGTTTTGCTTGTTTGTTCAGCATGCTTATTACTACCCTAAAAAAATGAGTGTTCATTTAATTGCTACGTGAAGCAGAATCAGACTCCTATAAGACAGTTTTAACTTTTCTTGATTTATCGGAGTAAAATAGTGATCTTCTAAAAAATATGGACCACTTTAAAAGAAAATGTCATATGGATCCTCAATTTTGTTGTTAATCACAATTTGAAAAATACTCTCCAATTCATATATACGGGTCATCTACGTACTGGCCAATAATCTAATAAAAATCAACAACTAATCTGCCAAATATAAGAAAAGGTACAAATCCAATTGCACCTTAATTACAATCAATTTATACCAAAAAAAAAATGTTTGTGCATAATGAAACTGGTAAAAAAAACGTAAATGTTATATCGTGCGAAACATATAATTATTTAAAAAATATAAATATTACTAGTGTATTGGAGGATACTAAGAACTCCACAATTATTATACCACACTTGGTTTTTACAACTCTGAACACTGCTTTGGCATTGTGGACATTTCTTAATATTCCTGTAAACTTGAGCTTCGGCAACAAGTTTTAAAATTTTAAATTTTTTTGAAATGAATATTGTAATCTATATCAGAACAATATTTAGAAATTAAATGATATTATGACAATCCATAAAACCTAACAATTCAACTGTAAAATTAAATCACATGGCCTTTATTACAGTAATCTCACGAATGTGGAGATTTAGAGGAAATCTAGTCACTAAAGTACTCTAAATTGCAACCTCATCAATGAAGAGAACAAAAAAAATAATTAGAGAGAGATAGGCAACAGGATAGATTAAAGATTATACAACTATATAGATAGTTTGCTAGATAAAAATATAAAAAAATATAAAATTTAATTAAATATTATGACATTACTATATCCAAGACCTTAAGAAAGGTATTTCTAAGCAGTTTAATACAGTATGGATGACTGTTGATTTTACTGCGTAGGTATGATTATGAAAACTAGATATATGGTACATTTTTCCTTCCACTAGTATTTGCTTAAAATGATAATTAATTACTTTAGTACCATATATTGCATTGTATTAGCCTATTAAAAACAATAAATACTTAATTTCATAATAAATAAACAAATTAAAATGCACACAAAGCAAATTTAAATTACCTCATCATCTAACAGCGAAAATTCTAAGTCGTAGACTTCATCAGAATTGTTGATGTTAACGAACTCCCATATCTAGGCTTTTTGGACATTTTTTGATGCATTATTAATTTCAGTTAACATTAAATAGGACATTCTCTCAGCGCAATTGCTAAACAACAAAACAATCAAAGTTCAATTTAAGAGTTAATCACGAATACATCAATATTTTTTTATTAGAAAATAATAAATTGCAAACAAAACAACAATGAAAATCATTTATCAACAATGTATGGTTGTCTTTAAAAATTTCATGCTACACGATATTCTTACTATATGTTTTACACTCGTAATTCTCGTACATCATTTTTTTTTATTTATTAATGCTTTTATTTCATTCCAAGAAGTAACTTTAGAAAATGCAATATTCAATTGGCCGGCCAAAAAAAATATGATCGTGCAAATTTAAAATATTAATAATTTGCTCTAATGTCAATCCCTAACGTTTACTTATTGTCATATAATAATGAACATTAATAAGCAATTGTTATCTTTTTAATATAAGTGGCCATTTATTGTCATGATATGTTAAAACAATTTGAGGTATGAGTTAATTTTTTGTCGCAATGAAAACTAGTTAAAATGACTGCCTCTATGACTTTTAAACCTAATTATGTTATCATTAACTATGTTTTGTTACATGGTCCAACACTTGGATTAATATCACAAAGCAGTATAACAAGAACATTTTTTTTAACACAATTAATACAGAAGAAAACCATTAAAATTCAAAGAATTAAAAAATGTAATCGGATAAAAAACTTCTTTTTCATCAACACCACTTGATATTCTGTATATTGAATATGAACTATAATAAATTTTTTCTTCTTCATAAACTAACTTCAATATTTCTTGATTAATAACAACAACAATGTTATTAGTTAGAGTTATGATAATTTTATTTTTTATATATAAACAATTGCTATATTTATTTGCAAAGTCAGGGCATGTTTCATTTATTATCAAATTAATGGGATCTTTATAGTTTTTTTATAAGCAAATTATATGGTATTTAATAAAATTTTCTTCTCCATTTATTTTTATGTTAGTTATTTTGATGGTTCACTACCTACTGATAAAATCCATTTAGAAAAATTTGATATTTCATCCATTTCATCACACAAATTACTTACCAATGTTAATCTCATATTGATTGTTAGCTTATGAACTTTAAATGATTTCCATAAATATGAATGTGTTATCAAAGCATTTACAATGTCATCTCTATTACCGCCTATAATAGCAAGCAAAATTTAACAAAAATCACCTCTAAATAGAATAATTTTACCTCCAAAAGTTTTAGTTTGCTTGTCAACATTAGATACACACAAGAAATATATCTCAATGATCTATCAACCACTTTAAAATAACATCTATGACTCATCAAGGCTTCATTTTGAATTATTTGACTGATTTCTTCTATTAATTTAGCTAATTGCATCCTTTTTTTTTTTTAATTTTACACGTAAACATTTATTGATGTTCAAAGGTATTTTAAATCTAAATATGCACTTGACAACAATAAAAATACAATGCCCACCACTTGATATAATAGTTTTATATAAATATATTTTACCCATGTTGTCATAACTATAAGTAAAAAATTGTCCCACAATATTCTAATTTACATCTCAATAACGTCATTATAGATTTTTTTTGTTCCATGTACAGTGAACGCAATAAAATTAAATGTTTATATTTAAGTTCTTCAATATCATAATTTAGTTCTTTGAGCAACAATCCATTCATATGATAATTAGGTTGGGGCAAATTAAAATGCAAAAGTGAAAAGCAATTTTGATTAAAAATTTTTTCAAGTTCTAATAAAACTATTTTTTTAAATATTGTTCTAAGACTGATGCAAAAATTATTAATCATTTATACATGAATAAAATTGCAAACTTTGAATCATTTGAATTATAGAGTGCTTAGTTTGATCTTAAAGTTATTTGCATTAATGATGGGTTGCACAATGGGTGATTGATCATGACGTACCTTATTCCACATTAAGCACTCCCTTAAGGTCCTTCTTTGTCCTCCTCCTTGTTGATAAAGAGGATTCCTTCTCAAGGCGGGATCTCTAGCATTATTCCTATCAATAATTTGTGGTGTATCAACAATGTTACCATCATTGCCTCCATTATTTCTTTTAACAGCTCATTGTTCCATGATTACTTGTGCTCTTTGTTTACGCTTTTGTCCATTGAAAGTTCTTTTGATCTTTAGATTAATTTCAAAGAAGTTCTTGCATCTTAAAGTTATACTACAAGTCATTCACATTAACTACCTGATAAATAAATGAAAAAATATATGGACTATGTTGCTTGCTTTTTGTTTTTCACGAAATCCTAATTCCTTTTTTGTTCGCGAAATCCTAATTCATTTTTAATATATATATATATATTAAAAATAAAAAGCAAGCAACATAGTCTATTTTTTTTGAAAAATCATGGAAAACTTAAATCAAAGAAAGGGAAAAAACATGATCTATCGCTCATTGATAAGGTATTTGTGATTTGCAAAAGTAGAAAACTAAATATAAAAGATAGAAAAGGAGGAAAAAGCGAGTGTAAATCAAGCAACACTTGAATATAATTAAAAATGATCACATCATAAGTGTTGGAAGCAGAATCTATAGAATTAAGGGGAAGCATGGCGAGATCTATGGGCAAACACTAAAAAAACAAAGGAAGGAGAAGGAAAAAGAGAAGGGAGGCAGCAGTGGTGGTGGTGAAGAATAGAATGGGCAGCTATTAAAGTGCATTAAGGTTAAATAATTGAGCCAAATGGCAAAAAAAAAAAAAAAAAGGAGAAAGTGGAGCAGAAAAGGGAAAGGAAAAGGAATAAGAGGAGAAACATGACCGTTTTTAGTCATCGACGGTGTCAAACCATGAAGAAAAAGGAAAAGAGGGACATTAAAATAATGAAAGGGATAGAAAGAACAAAAGAGAAAAAGAAAAGGGAGAACTGTTGCTAACATTATTCCAACGATGTCATTTTGGAGATGACCTTTGCTGGAACGAAAAGCCAAAATGCATGAGGAGAAAAATGTAAAATCACTATTCAAATAACTATTCAAAACATGGTTGGGTTATAATGTATGGTATAAATATGCATTAGTAGAACCTAATATATGTTATATGTAATACTTGACTATTATGTGTTATATGCATATGACCAGCATAATATGTGTTATATGCATTAGTATAACTATCATACCTTAAATTTAACTGTCCCTAAAAAGGTACAATGATGAAATGAACCTCCAAGATGATTAGAGTTTGCTTTTTTGTAACACTTTTAAAGTGTGCAACTTTAGAAAACCTAAATGACCCCCACCAGTGTGCAAAATCAATCACCAAGCCATTAAGTTATGCTCTAACCTTACAAAATACAAATTATCGAAATAATTAGAAGCTTATTTCGAGAATTCCTTTCTTGGAACATCAGCTTGTTATATCGGTATTCATTTCGTTAAACTGGGACCTAACTTTATGAAAAAATGAAAATTGATTTTGACAAAACAGACTTTGAAAATATGTCCAAAGGGCTTTAAAACCTTTGGAAGTGGTCCTAGAATAGTCCAACACAACCCAAGAATCAGTGCATGTCGCTTAGAAGTGCGCATAAAGCCATAAACACCCCTAGGTGTCACGTGCTAAAATCGAATCCAAACTAGACAAAACAAACTTTGGAAAAACATTTAAAAGGCTCCAAAACCTCCAGAAGTGGTCCTAAAATAGTCCAAACAACTCAAGGATTAGCGTGTATTGCTCAGAAGTGTGTGTAAACACCCTTAGGTGTCATATGCTAAAATTGAGGTTGAATTTGACAAAATGGACTTCAAAAATGCATTCGGAAGGCCTAAAAACCTAAGGAACCAACCTTAGAAAAGCCCATGTAAGCCCCAAATGGAGTGCATAACACACAAAAGTGTGCATAACTGTGCCCGAGCATGCATGGCCACATGCCAATGCATGACCACTCACCAAGTGCACAGTCACACGCACTTCATATGGCCACACACTCCATCCTAGGGATGAATGTGTGACCATACCTATAGACACATTTTTCACTTTAAATAGACACCTCACACCCCATTTTGAGGGAAGGAGCAAGTGGAAACACACACACACTCAAAAATCTGTCCGATCAAAGATGCTAGAAACCCTTTTCCAGATAGTTTTTGCTCTCCCACTACTTTTTTCTTAGGTGATTAGATCTCTTTTCCACCAAACCAAGCCTCATCTTTGTCAAAGCACGCTTTAAAGGTATACAAACTAGCATCATTCTATTGTCATTTTGAACCTCTCAATGAGGAAAGCTTGATCCCTCAAAGCTAAAGCTTCAAAACCCACACAAGCTTAGTTGAGTTTAAGGACCACATAATCATTTTATCATGTTTATTTTATCGCATTGCATTTTATTTTATTGTCGCCAGTATTTGAGAATATTGTTATGCTTATGTGACATGAATAATTTATGCTATATTATACTCATTTTATATCATCAATTTGCATTCTCTAGTTTCGAAACATGAAACCACATCGTAAATATTAATAATGTAAAAAGTTCATATCCCAGAATAAAGCCATCATGTTTCTAGTCCAGTGATGACATCATGCATCCCTTATATTATCATTATCATCATAACATAAATAATCATTGCAAACATACATGACCATTTACATTTTTCTTACTCTTTCAAGTGATCAAGTGTCCATTGCTTATCTCATTATTCATGTGATCGAGTAAGTTGTGTGAATGGTCGCATTTACCCTACAAATTCATCATATCTAAATTAGATTTACTTTTTCGCAATCTTTTTTTTATATGTATTTTATTAAGAAAGCCATATAATAATGCTTTATTATATTCCACTATCTAATGAATTGTGTGAATGTTATACAAACTGTGATTACCAAAACTAGGGTGTTACGGTAGCTATACATTGAACATCATATAATGAGAAATAGTTGAAAAGTATATGTGATCCCCCGAACTCAAAAATCTCTGCTGGGGGTAATACTCACTAAGTGACCCAATGTTGTCCATTTCTTTTCTCGATTTTCTAAAAATTAGGTGGCAACTCTATAAAATAAAAAAAGCATCTCGTGCCTCCCGAGATCAATCATTTGTTCCTATTTGGTAAAGTTGCCATGTCCCTTGGAAATAAAAAGACCCTTACGAAAATAATTCACCTCAAAATCAAAAATAAAAGATGCAAAAAAGGTTGCTTATAGTGGCGACTCTAATGGGGACTTCTAAGTAAGAGAGATCAACTTGAAAATGACTATTTCTCATTATGTAATGCCCAATTGTATAGAGCCTCTCACCGTTGCATTTGTATTACAAATCACATGTGCACCATTGGTCCCTAAAAGCCTCGATAATACTAAATGACATTGCTACCATGATTCTACTCAAGTCATGAGGCGACGAAGATACAATATTATCACCTTTAGTCTTTACTCGTGCATTTACCAAACTCATATGACCAGAGTCTGTAACCCAAGTCCTAAAGGGGGGCTGACCGAGTTATCAAAAGAATGCTAGACTCACTTACTAGAGTCCATAACCATAGTCATATGGGGGCATTCTCACTAAAGGAACCCTTAGCCTTTCACCTTGGCTCAACTTATATAAATAAACCAATAGTAACATCTATTAGGATTCCACTAAATTGTGCATGCTATTCCTCTCCTAATGCTATCCATCTGACCTGATAATCATAAGGTGATATAACTCTCTTAGTGTCTATCATCGAATGATGTCGTAATGTCAGTTTTCATAGAACATTTAGGCTCAAGACTATGTGATTCTCATTTACTTTGTGTGAGCCAGAAGTATAGGGAATAATAAGCATCATGTACTTTAACTTGAATACTCAGTGTAAACTAACAAATAACGACATCCCTCGATAATGGAACTATGATACATCGTCCATTTATCCTTATTAGATTAAATGAATGGGTTAGGAATCCAACTAGATTGTTGATCTTTATGTCAGCAAAATCAAACTGTAAACTATTGAATAATACTTTCATGACTCTTGTAAACATGAGGGGCAAGAACTTGGGCTCCCTTTAATTGACCTTGGTCCTATGCATAGGGGCGTATATGGGCTCTGGACATCATTTGAAGCCTGACAATTGATCTTCATATTGATATCATGTGATTACCTCAAGCACATTTAAGTATCGTTCCTTAGTTTACCCTTTGGTTCTAATCAACATAAATCAAAGCACCTAGTTCCAAGAGCGGAACCATAGTCCCCCAATGACTAAAGGTTCAAAACCTACCTAGGAAACATAGTAAATAACCTCATGGAGAAATAAGGTCAGAAGCAAGAGCTTGCTTGTGATTGGTTTGTTTACTGTGCAGGAAAAACTAACCAGCTTTAATCATGCATACATAACATACATGTAAATAAGTATGTACTAACCATTGTTTTTTGCAGGAATAATCATCTTTCGTCATAGGATTTTGCATCCATTTCATGCATACATGCTCACCCTTTTCTTTTGTAGGCACACGTTATGCATCATTCATTTCAATAAATGTACAGGAATCCTACATCCAACATGAACGACCAAAAAGATGCTTCTTGTTAGCAACTTGAAGATAGGCTAAGAGAGGGGATCCAAAAATTTCTTACTGATGGTACCATAGTCGAAATCCTCCAAGCCCAAATCAAAGCAAAAAGTGCTCGAGATGGAAATAACACAACACTGAATAAAGCTTCTGCATCTGTTCACCCAAGGGTAGTTAAGGCAAAGGGAATTCCTTGCACTCCAGTTCAAGCTGATAATAACGATGACTACTACCAGGATCTTAGAAATGAACCAAAAGTTACAAAAATTGTTGACATGACTAAGCTTAAATCAATAAGGGAGGTTAAATTATTAGCTAACAAAATGGCTCAGTTGGAATTCGCCTTCAAGGATAAGGGGACTTATAGCTTTAGAAGCTTTATTGAATTGGCACTATTCAAAGATAAACCACTTCCAAATGATTTTAAACTACCAAACTTTGCTAAGTTCGATGGAACAGGGGATCTAAGGGTCCATGTAAGGCAATATGCTACCTTTATGGTTACTACAAAGCTTACAGAATCTCAGATTATTCAATTCTTCTTTACATTGTTAGAGGAAGGACTGAGGGCATGGTTCATTGACCTTGAAGATGAAATTAAAAGTGATTGGCTACTGCTAACTCAGATGTTTATAAAGCAATATAAATACAACACTCAGTTAAACATCACTCGAAGAGATATTATGACCATAAAGCAGAAACTCGATGAAGCTTTTTATTATTATGTCACAAGATGGAGAGGAAAGGTAGTAAAAAAAAAAACTATCCTCTAGAGGATGAAAAAATAGAGCTGATAATCAAACGGGCACTATCGCACTTTAGGAAATAAATGATCTTTGCTCATTACCCTGACTTTAGAGCTCTCCATTAAGCAGGGATCATAATTAAGGATAAGGAACCTTAGCAAACTAGGAACTCCTTCCATCACAACACCAAACCAAACATCCAAAACACCTTGACCTGAGCCGCAGAAATAAATATGATTTGACTTGACACCCAAAGTTCACCATCTATCAACACCATTAAACCACTAAGAAAGTTCTCAAACTTCAATCTCCCACTATCCAAAATATTCCAGAGACTCTAATAAAAGAACTTAGGCCTCTTATAAACCCTCTACCCCCTCAGATTAACCAAAACTTATTCTGTCACTTTCACCAGATGCTCAGTCATACCACTGATACATGCAGAACCCTTATAAAATGCAATCCAAGACCATATTGTCTTTGGAAAAATCGACGACCCAAAAAAATGACCCAGCATCAAGACTATTCCTCTCCCAAACTATCCAAACATTCCTCCACCAACCATCAGCATGATTTCCTCCAATCTACCAGTAAACCTTATTAAACAATCAATCTAAGACGTCTAAAAAACCCAAGATAAGCCCTCAGAGGACAAACTCTCAAGTCTCATTCTTGAACCCCATGACTCTAGCAAAGATGAGCAATGACCTTTTACCTTTGAATATATTCTGATGAATGATAAAGTGATTAATTGCCCTTACTCATAAAAAGCAAACATAGATGAAAATCCAAGCAGTGACTATGAAGTATAGGATTTACTAGGTCAACCATCTAGGAAGTTCAACTACAAAGTCAAGTACACAGCACCCCCGGCTACCCACACACACTTAAAAGACATAGTACCCTTAGGATGGGGAGAAGAATTTGACAATGAAGACAAGGTGTTAATACTATTCAACTTCAGAACCTACAAGTCATGGGGATCAATATATGGTATGACTCTGATGATCCTAAAATCATTATCTAGGACTAGAATAATAATACAAAAGTAGATGAGCAAGCAGTTGAGAAGCCCTCACTAGAAGTTAATCATGTAACTTGTAGCGAGTGGGTATATCAACCTCTTAAGAAATAAAAAGATCCCTTTAAAGGAAAAGAAGTAACAAGTGATCAAGCTTTAGTAAAAGGGAAGACACTATCTTTAAATAGCAAGAATACTCAGGCACAAACCAGTATCTGGGACCTATTAGGGCCTCCAAGAAACATAGGGATGCCCTTATCAGAGCACTAGATTAGGCAAAGATTACCACTAATGCGTCACCTTGTGAGATGATAACCTCTCTAATGAAAGCTCCTTCTGATGCAATCACCCTTTCAGACGAAGATTTGCCCCTTGAGGGAAGGGTCCATAACCATCCTCTTTTCATACAAGTAGTTGTCAGATCTAAGAAGACTCCATGTGTTATGATGGATGATGGATCTGCTATTAATGTTTACCCCCTGAGGTTGCTACATAAGTTCAGGATGAATGTTGAAAATCTAGAAGAATCTAATGTGGTTATATGAGCCTATGATGATTTAAAGAGGCTAGTAATTGGCACTTTCAAAACAGTAGTCATAGTGAGGGATATTGAATCAGTAATAGAATTTACCATCTTGGACATCCCTCCAACTTTTTCCTTACTACTAGGAAGATCTTAATTCCACCCACTAGGGGGCATACCCTTCATTATGCATTGGAAGATCAAGTTCCCTTTGAATAAAAAGGTCATTACCATCCTTACTGAAATAAACAACATTATTGTCTATCTAAATGTGGTCCCACAAGGATTCCAGGTTTCTATAATTAGTGATGGTCTTGTTGATCCCAAAGTTGCTACTATGATGAAGAAGATGAAATATCTATTTAGAACAATATTAAGAGGAAGGAACATTGGGGTCACAGAATTCCCTAACTTCTAAGGATAGACCAATATATATGGTCTAGGGTATGATCCTAAAAAGGACATTGGGGCTAAGAAGTTGATCTCTTTTGTGGCTGAAACCCAAGTCTACTAAGGATAAGCTGAGAAGTGGCTAAGTAACAAAATTGAGAAATCAAGGTTCGAGATCTTCAATGACACCCTCAAAGGAAAGCATTCACTAGATATGGTCACTAAGACTGATATCAATAAGTTGATGAGAAATTTAGAGCTAAAATTCAGGAGTGAGACTATTGATTATGCTCAAGCTGCTGCCATCCTTGAATCAAGCATCGATGACATCCTATTTTAAGACATTGTTGATGATGATCTATGTACTTTTTCTTTGTTTAAAATTGTTGATGTAATAAACTCTAAAGTTAATTCAATGAAGTTAGATTAGCTTACTTGTTTGATGTCTTTCCAAATGGTAGCGTGCATTACATTGATTATATTTGACATTCATTTCATATGTACTAAATCATTTAACATTGGCACAAAATATGAACCACACATTTTTTATATTTCAAAAGATGTTACCCTTGAAAAGAGGAGAGAAATTGAAAAAATATTAATAAAATATTCAAAAGTATTTGCCTAAACGTATGACGATATGCCTAGTATTGACAAAGACATTGCTCAATACTTCATTCCTACCAAAGATAAGTGCAAATCGATAAAGCAGAAACTAAGAAGACTAAGACCAAAATGGGCCCAACTAGTGAAAGAAGACATCGAGAAGCAGATCAAGGAAAAATTCCTAGAGGTAGTAAACTATCCATAATGGTTAGCAAATATGGTGCCACTACCAAAGAAAGATGAAAGGGTTAGAATTTGTGTCAACTACAGAGATCTAAATAAGGCTTGCCTGAAAGATGATTTTCTACTACCTCACATAGCTATATTGGTTGATAGCACCACCACATATGCAATGTACTCCTTCATGGATGGATTCTTTGGGTATGATCAGATCCTAATGGCCATTATTGACAAAGCAAAAATAGCTTTCATAATGGAATGGGGTACTTATTACTAAAGAGTAATGCCCTTCGAACTAAAAAATGCGGGTTTGACTTACTAGAGAATGGAAACAGTAATGTTCCATGACATAATACATAAAGAAGTAAAGGTATACATCGATGACATGAAAGTCAAGTCAAAAACCAAGGAAGAACACCCATCAAACCTCAAAAAATTCCTTAAAGAGTCAGAAAGTATTGTCTCAGGCTTAATCCAAGAAATGTGTATTCAGGGACATTTTAGGAAAGATGTTGGGGTATGTTGTTAGTCAAAATAGGATAGAAATGGATCAAGACAAAGCAAAAGCGATTAGAGAGATGCCAATGCCAAGAATAGAGAAAGAAATTAGAGGGTTTCTAAGGAAACTACAATCCATCAGCAGATTCATTACCAAGTTGACAACGGTGTGTGGACCGATCTTCAAGCTACTCAGAAAAGATCAGCCAGTTGAATGGAATGAACAGTGTCAGCTAGCATTCGACAAGATCAGGAACTACCTAGTCAAGCCACCAGCTTTAAGACCACTTAAACTAGGGATACCTTTAACCCTGTATCTGGCCATTGATGGAAATGCAATTGGTGCAATGTTAGCCTAAGAGGGAGAAATAAAAGTAGAACATGCAGTCTATTACATAAGTAAGAAGGTGTTGCTGCATAAGGAGAAGTACACCCAAGTTGAATAAATATGTCTACCAATGGTATGGGCAATGAAGAAACTCAGACATTACTTTTAGTCCTACAGAATTCAAGCTGTATCTAAAATGAACCCAATTAAGTACCTCTACAAAGCTCCCTTTCTAATAGGAAAACTTGCCAAGTGGCTCGTACTACTAATAGAATTTGATGTGCAGTATTTAATTAAGAAGGCATTAAAAGGAAGAGTAGTGGCTAAATTCCTAACTCTTAACCCCTTTCCAAACTTAAAAGATATCCAACTAGACTTCTTAGACGACCTCAATTCAGCCATCAAAATCTAAGGATAGCACATATACTTTGATGGAGTGGTCAATCAGTTCAGCACAGGAGTCAGTGTCATATTACAATCCCTAGAAGGTGAACTAGTACCAATGGCCAAAAAGCTCAAATTCAAAGTCATTAAAATTGAAGCAGAATATAAAAAATGTGCACTCAGAATAGAAGCACTAATTGTTGGGTTTCGTGATACAAACGCAATGAAAATATAAAAATTTTATCATGTTCCCAAACCCGGATCCATGTAATTCAACTACTTGATTAAGTCTAAGGTTTCAAGAATCTTACTAAAACACAGACGTGGCAAGAAAATCTAGAAGGATGAGAGGAGGTTCACTCCGGTGACACCTTACCTTGAAATTTTTCTTTGATTCAAATTCAGATTTTAGACGTCTTCAAAAGAATCCGTCCTCTAAAGGTATCCACACGAACAGGCCTTGATCAAAAGGATCTATGTGTGTGCTAGTACGACTTGGTTGTCTCACAACTTAAGAACAAAACTCTCTTTGATTTTGTTTTTCTCAAAATGCAGAGAAAATGAATTTTAGGTGGCTCATTCAATTGATCTATCTCAAACCCTAGAGAACATAACATATATATAGAGTTCTCAATTAGGGTTTCACTTACCAAACCCTTTTTGGTAAATAGCCATTAAATTCAAATTTTATTTATTTAAAATAAAATCAATAATATATTTATTATTTATTTAGATAATAATTATCAAAAATAAATATTTAAACATATTTATTTCCAAAGAGTTTAACTAGGCTTAATAAGCCTATAATCATTTTGGGCCTCTTCTAAGTGTGTGACCCTGTAGGCTCATATAACATTGGCAGTGGGCTTAAATCTCTAGTTAGGCCTATAAGTCATAAGTGGCCTCTAGCAAGACATTATGACTACCCAAGTCATGTGAAGTCAATAATCTGACATAACCTAATTACAGTGAACATTATAGTCCCTTTATCACATGATATATCTATTGAACATAAGGTATATAATGTCATCCTTATATAGTTCACTAATATTATGACTTGATTCCAAGTAGACTGAAAATGATAACTCTTTATTAATTCATTTCAGCATGACCATGCATTTTCCTTCAGTCTAACTCATCAATGGGCCCATAGATATCTTACTCATATTAATGAGGGATAAATTCCTTCTCAATCACTCACATTCCTCACATAACTCATTTCATATCCAATAACATTCTATTTAATCATCTGGTTAAAGATAATGTTAGAATGTGTCAAAACATAAAACAGCTATGTGAAGACCATGGTGATTTCAAGGTCAAAGGACTTAAACAATATCACTATAATGAGAAATCCTTATGACAATAATCTATATAGTATTCTCATAGTGGGTCAATCTAGTACAGGATCTCTCATCATGTACCTATGAGTTGACTTAATATCTCATATCCATGATTAGTAAAACATAATAATCAGTCTACATCATACTAGCCTTATTAATATTTATACAATAAATAAATGGCTAGGGATAATTAAAATAGAACTCTTATTTTAATCTAAGAGTTTTACTATCAAGTCATATACTTGATGACCTTAGTAAGATTTAACCATTCAAATAATGATCATAAAAGGAATGATAATGGAAATGCCTTTTTATTAATAAGATAGAAATGCCAATATATAATCACAAATGATTGACCTAGTGGATATCACTAACACTAATATCCCTAGATGTTACAAAAGTTAAAATGTTCAAAGATTCCATGCTACTAATCAACCTTGCCACATAAGAATGGGAATTGAAAGAGTAATACTTAAGGCCTTACCTGGACCACTTGAGGCTACTTACCATGTCCTTCTGAATGAGCCTATCCTGATTAAGCAATGAAAGAGATAAAGTAGTCATTCATTGATTAGCATCAAAATTCACATCACACTAGGGTGTGAAATACATAAGAACCTCAAATAGTTTACAACTCTAATGTCTAGATGAAACTGAGGTTGCAAGAGCAATAAAAGAAGTACAAGAGGGCATTTGTGGTCCGCACATGAATGGAGCAATCCTAGCTAAGAAACTAATCAGACAAGGGTTCTTCTTAATAACGATGATGGAAGACTGTATCAAATTTGTAAAGAAATGCCACAAGTGTTAGATCCACAGGAATGTCAGCCACCTTCCCTTGATAAAATTGCACTACATCTCCTCTCCATGGCCCTTCTTACTAGGGAGACTAGATATAATTGGGGAAATCCACCTGATAGCCTCAAATAGACACAAGTTCCTCTTAGTGGCAATGGATTACTTCACAAAGTGGGTTGAAGCAGAATCATTCATAAGGATAAGAGCCAAGCAAGTGGCCAAATTCATTAAAAGAAATATGTTTTATCAATATAGGATCCCCATCACATCATCTCTAATAACAGTGTCTAATTGAAAGGGGAAGTTAGAGAGTTGTAAAGGATTTATAAGGTGGAAAATCACAAATCGTCTCTTTACCAACCACAAGCAAACAAGGCTGTTGAAGCTGCAAACAAGAACATCAAGAAGATTTTGTCAAAAATGACTCAGACTTACCGAGATCAGGTAGACAGATTGCCAAATGCCTTATGGGGGTACCGAACAATAGTTAGGACTTCAACCGGGGCAACTCCTTTCTTGCTAGTATACAGATTAGAAGCAGTGCTTTCGATTGAAATAGAAATCAAGTCTCTTCGGGTAGCAATCGAATCTAAATTGCCAAAAGTACAATGGGCTCAATAGAGGCATGACAATCTCACCCTCTTGGATAGTCAAAGGCTTAAGGCTCTATACCACACACAGTTGTATCAAGCTCGACTAGCCAAAACCTTCAATAAAAAAATGAAACACAAGAGTGTGAAAGTCTGAGACTGGGTGTTAAAGAAAATGAGGTAGAACATTCTAGACCTGAGAGGGAAATTCATATCGAACTGAGAAGGTCCATACTTGGTCAAACATGTCTTATTAAAAGGAGTAGCCAAGCTATTGGATTATAAAGACAATAAATTCTCTGAACCTGTCAAAACAGATCGCTTGAAAAAGTACTACATCAATGGCATAAAAAAAATCTTGCTGAGTTGAAACCTAAAAATGGCAGCACAGACAAAAGTTAAGGATCTCCCACTAAGTTGAAAACCTTGCATAGGCAACCTAGGCCAAAGTTAGGGAAAGAGAGAAAATACCTAACTAGAAAACCTAAAAAGGCTAGTTAAGGACAAGGGTAACCTCGAGTTCAAAATTTGAATGAATGAACCTGTGCTTTTCTTAAATGACTTCTACAAAATGTGAATGATTGCCAATTTATGAAAAATGTTTTTGAGGAAAGCAACACATTTTATCATCATGAATTACATCAAGCATGCTTTGTATTTTCTTTCATTACATGACCACAGTTCTTAACCCTCTCTTTAAGATTAGCCACTATCATCAAAGCCTCAAAAAAAAAAAAGCCCAGCTAGGTATGAAGAGCTCTGAGAGGAGACACCCTAAGCAAAAAAGGAAAGAAAAAGAAAACCTCGCCAAGTACAAAAAGTTCTGAAAGGAGATGCCTTAGGCAAAAAAAAGGAATAGTAAAAGAGGCTGGCAAGAGCAATGGCAAACATCATCAACGATACACAGCAAGATGCATATACAGTCATCATCATATAAATATCATAGAGCACATGCAAGAAAAATGCTTAGACATAACACCCAGAGTCCATAACCTCGGGAAGATGATACAATAAAGTAAACCGCAGGCCAAAAGTCCTACACCTAGCTCCTAAAACAACTACATCGGTCATGGTTGCCATTAGAAGCAAGCACCGATCCTGCACAAGCATCTCCCTCATTTGATCTAGGCTCATCATTATTCATCACCAAGGATGATAGTCATGACTCTAGCTTACTAATACCATCACGATAAGTCATGCCCTCCCGCTCCATTCATGGCTAGTGTGATGGTGTTCAACCTGCATAATATACTGCATATCATACACGCATACATAAAACATATGAATAAATAAATAGGTACAATAAAGAAGGCATACCCTCTAAGTGGTCATAAACTCCAAAAAGCGTTGTTGCGTACTCCTTACAATGGTATACCAATACTTACCAAAGGAGATGGGAATTTACAAAAGCAAGCAAATAAGTCAATCACCACTCACCAAATAAATGAAACAAAGGCAAAATAAGTGAAATAAAACATGAACATGGGTAACATCAGGAGGAGCAACACCTGATGGAGGAAAGCTAGGGAAAGGAAAATCAAAATGCACTACTCTACCAAAGATATCCATCCCAAACAAAGCCAAGGATGGCTGAACCGTCAAGTCCCCAAGAATAGTACTACTAAAAGCCACACTGCTAGCATAAGCAGTCACCTCAGTATGGAACGTGCCCTTATTCTCCTAAAAATGGGACCCAGATCTCTTTCGATGAGATCCTCGCCACTACAGATAAGCTCTCATAACTCATGTCAATTACAGTTTATTATAATATAGTTTGTTACATGCTTGTACAAAATAAGAATAAAAGGCTATCGAATCAGAGGAAGCAACTCTTGATGATCTGCGTGATGGCTCGATCCTTGAATTTGAAGGATGAGACACATCTGCCTGAGGAGGTAGAGGTGGAGGAAAAGTGCCACAGCCATAGTGTCAATTAGTTAAGGGATCAACACATCAGCATAAGGCAAGCTCCCACTCTCTAAGAGACTCTCGGAGGAGTATCCTATCATGGCAGTAGCAAGCATCTCACCACTAAGCTCTTGGCCCTATAACATGTCACCAGGGGAAGGAACAAGGACTCTCCTCACAAATGAACCATCCTACCAATGATGGACTTGCTTGCCCAAATACCACACTCTACCAATAAGGCTAGAGAGCAACACTCGTCTCCTCATTAGCTACCATACAGTCAACATCTCTATTGTCCAATGAGACCTCACGACCCACTAGCGAAGGAAGATCTTCTCAAAAGGTAAGAATGAACAAAAAATCTCTAAAAGAGAAACAACCAACACAACAGGAGTCAGACATACCTGATCAGGGGACAACTTGCCCATGTAGTCTTGAGCTACTGTGCAATCCTTAATCAAATAAGTAGTCCTTCTGATTCAGCAAGAATAATGAGGAAAGCCGACCTCTAGGAAATGCTCGACGGTTGAATAAGGGAGAACCCCAAACTCATAAGCCCAAATCTATCAAAACTAGAAAGTCAAAAATAACAAACTAAAGACAAAGAGCAAAAAGAACAGACATGAGAACTCCTACTCACATCTAGCACGAACAAGCATCCATAGATCCTTGAGCCACCTTGACATACTGCATCAAGGCCCAAGTACATGTGGGTAAAAGTAGCACTACCCCAGCAACTCCTTGACAAGCCATCTAAATCCCTCAAAAAAGGCAGTAATTGTAGACTACCCATACGTGAAGTGTTTGAAAAGATGACAGCACTCAATAAGTAAAACAAAAAGCAGCGAGCCACTTTCATCGTATATTGCTAGCGAGTATAATAAGTGAGGTACAAGCAACCAGACTTCATAGGAGTGGCCACCCTAAGAAACTCCATGGTAAGGCGTCTCCTCGCTACAGCAAAAGAGCACTCCTCCTCTTTAAAGGGAACAGGCTATTCAGAAAAGCTCAAGCTCATAATAGTAGTAAAGTCCAAAGGAGTGATGGTCATCTCCCCAATAGCTAGACAGAAAGAATTCATCATGTCCATCCATCAATCTATTAGTGCATACATAGCAATATGACTCAATATATACGAGTCATAAAATAATGCATCAACAACCCCGTTAAAGCCCTTCCCATTGATCATCTACTTCATGCACAATGGAAGACCCTGATAATACATGTTGACCTTGTTGAAACTACCAGACAGCATAGTAACAGACCTACGAGGCTATAAGTAATAGGTATGCTATCAAACACTTGCACAATTAAGAAACACTAACACATTTTCTTTCTGTTATGTAATAGGAACAATAACAAAAGATGAAAAGAAAAACATCACAATAAGCACTAATAGATAATCACAATAAGAAAATAAAGCAAGAGCGATCAACATTTACAATAAAGCTATGACTTAATAGACATTTACAGTAAGTACTACAGGGCTAAAGCTACAATAACCTCATATAAAAAAATAAACAACAAGACAACTAATTAATAAGAGCAAGGAAGGACTTACTTGGTGATGATGATGAGCCCAAGTGTGAGTCTTCAAACTATAAGCCATAAGAATCAAGTCTCCTCGAGAAAGCCTAGACAGCTGAGGGCCCTGAATGCCAGATGGACCATCAGTACTAATCCTTGTAATGGAAGTCCTTGCTCCAATGGCCTTAATGAAGTTACCCTCCTCATCCAAAAGATATCCTCTAGACCCTTTAGAATGTCAGGGAACTCCATCTTATGTAGAAAAATGAAAATATAGAAGCAAAAGCAAAGCATAAAGCACTTGAAACACGAAAAGGGTCAAAAAGATTTGGAAAACACTCAAAGAAGTCTTGAAGAAGCCTCCCCAGACCTTTAGAACACACATTTAAATAAGCATGGAGAGGGGAAGGAGTGTGGCCATATGCCAGGCACGTGATAACACGCTTAGCGAGTGACCACGTGCCCCCCACGCTTAGCCACATGCATTTCTCCCCTCCACATGCTCTTGTGTGGTTTTATGCACACTCCGAGACTTTGTACACTCATTTCTCTAATCTTAAACCTCCATTTAAACATAAGACATGCACCAAACTCACATAAAAGTACACTGATAAGGACTACATCTATCTAAAGACATTGCATATTGCCTCACCACTTTCAAAAACTCAACACCTCATAAAATAAGAAAAATAGGGTAGAATCATCAAAAGGATACCCTGCTTGAAATCATCAAAATAACATTTGCAACACAATAAGTAATGACATCATTATTTCTACATCATCACTGCATCATCACTATATCATCACCAACTAAGATTAAAAGAGAAGGACACATTACATCAATCATAATAATCTATTCACTTGACACTGTAAGGGGTTATAGTGGCATGATTCTATTTGCCTAACACATGAAGAGGTTAGTGGCATAATTCTATTCACCTGACACCAGAGGAGGTTATAGTGGCATAATTTTACTTGATGGACACCTGAAGAGGTTATAGTGGCAATATCTATCTATTTGCTGAAACTTAAAGAGGTTATAGCGGCATGATTCTGTTCACTTGACACCTAAAGAGGTTATAGTGGCATGATTCCATTTACTTGACACCTAACGAGGTTATAGTGGTAGAACTTATTTTTTCGCCAAACACCCGAAGAGGTTATAGTGGTAGCATTTGTTTATTCGCTGACACCTAAAAAGGTTATAGTGGCAGCATCCCAATGATTGAAGCATAATAATGCAACACCCAAGTAAGTACCTATCTCTTTAGAAAATGACTTTTTTCATCTTTGCATTTGCTTCATGTGTATTAACACTAGCACGAGGTAGCTATACAACACACGCGAAGTAAGGGACAACTATCATACCTCAAATTTGACTATCCCCAAAAAGGTCTAATGATGAAACAAAACTCTAAGATGACTAGAGTTTGCTTGTTCATAACACCTATAAAGTGTGCATCCTTAAAAAACCTAACCAACCCCACTAGTGTGTAAAATTGATCACTGAGCCATTAAATTGTGCTCTGACATTATGAAATATGATTTATCGAAATAATAAGAAGCTTATTTCAAGAATTCCTTTCTTGGAACACTCAGTTTATTAGACAGGTGTTCATTTCGTTAGAACGGGACCCAACTTCATGTAAAAACATAAATTGATTTTAATAAAATGAACTTTAGAAACACATTCAAAGGACTCCAAAACCTTCATAAGTGGTCCTAAAATAGTCCAACATAACCCAAGAATCAATGCATATCACTTAGAAGTGTGCATAAAGCCATAAACACCCCTAGGTGTCATGCGCTAAAATTAAAGCCAAACCAGAGAAAATAAACTTTGAAAAACATCCAAAAGGGTCCAAAATCTCTAGAAGTGGTCCCAGAATAGTCCAAAACAACTTAAGGATTACTGCGTATCACTCAGAAGTGCACGTAAACACCACTCGATGTCACATACTAAAATCGAGGTCGAATTTGATAAAACAGACTTTTGAAATGCATCCAGAAGGCCTAAAAACCTTAGGAACCAACCTTGGAAAAGCCCACGTAAGCCCCAAATGGAGTGCGTAACCATGCTCCAAGCTCATAGTCACATGCACTTCACATGGCCATACGCTCCATCTTAGGGATGCGGATGTGACCATGCCTATACCCCTATATTCCATACATTTTTCACTATAACTAGACACCTTCACACCCTATTTTAGGGGTGGAGCAAGTGGAAACATACACACTTAAAAATCTGTCCAATTAAAGGCACTGGAAACCCCTTTCCAGATAGTTTTTACTCTCTCACTACTTTTTTCTTAGGTGATTAGATCTCTATTCCACCAAACCAAGCCTCATCTTTGTCAAGCACACTTCAAAGGTATACCAACTAGCATCATTTTATTGTCATTTTAAACCTCTTAACGAGGAAAGCTTGATAATCCCTCGAAGCTAAAGCTTCAAAACCCACACAAGCTTAATCGAGTCTGAGGACCACATAATCATTTTAGCCCATTTATTTTATCGCATTGCATTTTATTTTATTATCACTAACATTTAAGAATATTGTTGTGCTTGTGTGATGATACTGGCAATTATGCATTTTATATGAATAGTCTATACTTTATTATGCTCATTTCATATCATCATTTTGCATTCTTTAGTTTTGAAACATGAAACCACATCTTAAATATCAATAATGTGAAAAGTTCATATCTCGAAATGGAGTTATCATGTTTCTTGTCTAATGATGACATCAAGCTTCCCCTATATTATCATCATCATCATAGTATAAACAATCACTGCAAACATACATGATCATCTACATTTTGCTTACTCTTTTAAGTGATCGAGTGTCCATTGCTTATCCCATTGTTCATGTGATTAAGCAAGCTGTGTGAATGGTCACATTTACCCTGTAAATTCATCATATCTAAATTATATTTACTTTTCCATAATTTCTTTATATATATATTTTTTATTAGGAAAGCCATGTAATAATAATATTTACCTTCCACTATCTGATGAATTGTATGAATGCTATACAAACTGTCATTACCGAAACTAGAATGTTGGAATAGCTATACATCGAACATCATATAATAAGAAATAGTCAAAAAGTATATGTGATCCCCCGAACCTAAAAATCTTTGATAGGGGTAATACTCACTAAGTGACCCGATATTGTCCTTTTCTTTTCCTAATTTTCTAAAAATCGGGTGGCAACTCCATAAAATTAAAAAAAGAATCTCATTTCTCCCGAGACCAATCATTCATCCCTATTTAGTAAAGTTTCCATGTCCCTTGGAAATAAAAAGACCTTACAAAACTGATTTGCCTTAAAATCGAAAATAAAGATGCAAAAAGGTCGCTTACAATAATATAATATGTGTTATATATAATGGTCAACCTACTTATATGTTATATGCATATGTACAATATAATATGTGTTATGTGTAATAATCAAACTACAATGCATTATATGCATAAGTATAACCTAATATGTGTTATATGCATAAGTACAACACAATATGTGTTCTATGTAATAGTTAACCTATAATGTGTTATATGCAGCCTTACAACCTAATATGTGTTATATCCACTAGTCATTAAATATGTTATTTATAAGAATAATTTTATATAAAACTTAGTGACGTATATGAATAAACCTACTTAATTTTATAACATACTAAGTTGCTATTTTATTTTTACATATGGTATGATTAAATGTGTCAATGTACTATTTAACTACATAATAATATGTAATTTATTGTAACATATTATACATAACATCTTTTATAGATTATTATGTCATACCATTATATAACCCTAAATAGAGTACCTAATATTATGATGGTGATACATTTATATGTATTATATAAGGCAATGTGAAATAATGTACATTACAACAATATGTTAATCAACCTTTTTATGTCACTTAAAGTTTGTATTACATAGACACTATTAAATAATGTAGGTGAAATGTGTTATACAACATATATGCACATTGTACATTAAGTTTATAATATAGTCATAAACATATCTTCATACTGTAATGTAGCATGCAATTAGACATAATTATTTCCATGATCTTTTTTAAAATACAAAATTAATATGAATTTTTGGTGTAAAACATTGTTGTTATTCCATAAACTTTATAATTTATGTTCAATTTATAGTTAAAACATTTGTAAGTTACTAATTTAGTTATATACTAAATAAAGATTTTTTTTTCAAGTACAAATATAACAACGGTGAAGCAATTTATATCTTTAATTAACATTATTTATAACCATCAAACCATTCACCATAGAGATAATTAATCGATGTGTACATTTATATAAGTAATGAATTCATTATACAATGTAAACAATTATAGAAATGACATGTACATTTAAGTAGTTGATTGAAATTTCTTTTGCATTGATTGACAACTATATAAATTAAAAAGACTTAACATTATAATATTTCAATAATACGAACCTTACTCAGATAAAAAAAATAGAGAAATAAAAGAAAAAGTTCACCATAGAGATGTAACTTACACTCCATTTTAGTAAATTCAGTGATGAACATCGCACAAATGATGCAATATATTTAATGCTACTAGAATAGTTTTTAATAGATGTTGATTCTTATAATCATGCACAAGGGAATAAAAGGGAAATGGAATTTATGTGCGAGTCCTATATCTGTTGCATTGCAACACATGCACGTTGCATCATGGATACCCTCAATGGGAAATAACTGAATATGAAAGTTTAGAATTTGCATCAATAGTTTAGTGATACCATGTCGATGTACTTAGGGTGTTGAAAGCTCACAAGGTTTTATAGCATTTCACAATGATTTCATAAATAATTAGTTTCATTTAAATAATAGAAAGTTCAACTCTTTGGATGAGTTGATGACAAACAAAAAAAGATTACGAGCAAAGGCTTGGAGACTAGACACAGCGAGTGAGACCAGGAAAAGTGAATGTACAATGGGTGCATTAATAGAAAGGATGGAAAAGATGCCGAAGCGAATACTGATAGATTTTATTACTATTTTCACTGATTTTATCATTTATTTATATAAAAAAAATATGGTTTCATTAAAGGAAAGTATCTTATAATTTGTACTTAAATGTTTTTTTAACATTATTTAAGCAATGTGAACAAATTCCTTAAAGTTTTGTTGAGATTTTTCTTTGGTAGATGCACAGTACTACTCCATTCCCAGACTGGCTATAGAGGGAGGTTTTTGGCAGGTTTGTCCTAAATTTGTTGGCTATTTCTGGAAAAATATTAATTTTAGTAAAGATTATTAATGGCTATATCCATATATATGTGGGCATAATATAATAGAAATTAAGAATTTTTTTTCCATTGAACCATATTATATAAGGGGAGGAGGATATTTTTCATATGTAATCAACTCGTATAAGGATTTTGTGTTATGATACATATCAAACTTTTTTAACTGTGAGTTTTTTGGATATGATTGGAAAGAATAATTATTCAGTTATAATTTGAGACATTATTAGGGTGGGGTAGAAGATTCTAACCATGGTTGCAAATACAAAGGTTTGATCGATAAAGACATTTGTGATGCTGGAAAGATTCGTTATCTCCATAATTACAATGTGATAAAAGAGGAGGATTACATGGAAGCGGAGTAATGATAAATTATGTCATAAATTAGAGATACACACCTTTAATTTTGTTTTAGTGTTTTGTATTTAGTTAATACTTATAGTTAATGTATTTTTTTATTGTAATGTTTGAAAAAATAGTTGTTATATTTGTTGTATAGGTGTTATCATATGTAATTTACTACAGTATATGAAATTTTTATTTTTTTTTATATTATGGTTTTTTGTATTATCTCTAATGAAATTATATTTGTAAGATTACTATGTTAATTTTAAATTAATGTTGGCCTAATAATAAATGAATGTATATCTAATGGTGAATAAAACAAAGTAAATAAAAAAAATTAAACCAGCTGGTGATTGAATCCAATTAAATTAGTTTGGTCAGTTGCACCATATATTTATTTTTGTCCTTTAAATTTATAATATAAAAAATGTAACACATTATAAATCCATAATGCTCTATTTACAAGGTTATTCGGTCCATGCTAACCCCTAATTGCATGCACCCTTTCATTTTATCATGCATTGTATCATGACTTATGATTAATTAGCATATTACAATCAACATATAATGATTAAATTTACAATTAAGGACACCTTTTTTGAAAAATGTCTAAGGGTCAATATAATTGCTCTCATGGGGTAGTAAAAGGCATGTCTATTGGCTTTCGTCATATATACAATGAGTTAAATAAAGAGAAACCTAGATCATATATAAACAATTTACAGAACTTCATATAAAATATTAGTAAAAACCTATTGATTTATTTTCATAGTTAAAAAAAAATCTCTTTTACAAAAAGCCATCATTTCCATATAAAATCGATAAATTTCTTTTAATAAAGTTAAAACATAAAAGGAAAATTCAAATCAATGGTGATTGCATACCCAAGAGATCTATTGCTAGAGGAACAAAATAAAAAGGGATTTGCCTTCACAATAAGGGTGAAGGATCCAATGGCCACAGTGGTAAGTATGAAAATTCAATCTTTATGATTTTTAAGAATTTGTTTATAAATAATTGGTTCTAATGTTCTAACATGAACATCATGTTTGTTTTCATTACAATGAATCCCATACTTCGCCATTAAGAGCATGAAGAGCTAATATCCAATAAAGTCATAATAAGGATAACCAAAGAAGTACCATACCACATTTAGCCTGTGACTGTGGTGGTGCACCTAGAACATCAAAGGATTACTGGGAGATTTTTACAGTCAGGGATGGAAGAAATTGTGTAACACTACCACATACATGTTGGATGGACTTTATGTGTGTGGATAAGGACCAATGAGATCATTGATTTGTAGATTCACACTTTTGAGTTGGACGAGATTATCTACGGTCCTCCATCGCATGGAGGGCCAAACCTCCTCCTCTAGTCCATGTGTTAAGTGATTCAGATGATGATATGGATATTTCATATGAAGATGAAGATGGGGAAGAAGATGACGAAGATGAAAATGTAGTTGTAGATGAAAATGTTGATGATGTCATAAAAGATTTAACCTTTTTGTCAACATCTTATAATCACTTCAATAAACAAAATTAATGGCTAATTTTAGGTCCATCTCTTTATCTCTTTTTTTACATATTTTGTTAAAAAAAATGTATGTATATTTATATATTTCTGTTTAAATAAATACTTAAGAATATTTAATTAAAATGTTTATTTTATTTATATTAAGGTTAAAAAATATGACTATTTATGTGGTCCTAAAATGTATATGAACGAATATAATCTCAAGTAGTACACAAATATAATCTAAAATGTATAAAAACCATGGATAAAATTAAAACATACAATTAGATGTATATGTTGTAGAATACAAGTTTGAAGATATCCTAACAATTTACATTGGTGAAGTATATGAAACTTGGTTAAGTACTTTGAATAAATTATGTAGTAAATGGATTTAGATAATTTCACTAACTTGCACCTCTTCTAATATTAGTAATGATAAGTTTAAAAATAATATATTACTTAACCAACTTGGTTTAATACATCACTTCACTATATAAAAAATTATGAGATAGGTTTTAATTGTATCTGTAGGGTCTAATGGTAGCATATAATATTGGTGCAAATTTTTCTTTTCCCAGCGCAAGATAAATATTATAAAAAAAAGTGTTGACTAGTCAAGATTTTTTAGGATATCTTAGAAATAAGGGACTAATTACTACCAGTTCATGAATTGAAAGGGCGGCGAGCAATGATGGAAGTAGCTTGTATCTCACAAATATTTTATATGACTTTACCAATATATACTGCACATGTTACTTCACTACCATCCCATTTCTCATTTTAGTTCACTCAAATAAAAATAAATATTTTGCATTACATTAATGGAATGCAACAACAGCCTTCCATCCACCATGCGTGTATGCACATATGAAATTAATCTAAGGAGAAGGTTCTTTGGTTATGCATTTGAATCAGTAAGAAATGTGCATTGCATTCCACTTAAGGGTTAAAATAGTTCATTCATTGCATTTATATAATTTTTTTAATATATTTGTTTTTCATGGATGATTTTTCTTGTGTTTATCTATTAATGAATTTAGTAAGAAAATCTTTTGCTGCACAGGGTGGCTATGGGTATCGCATATGGGTGGGTAAAGAGTACACTTAATATGAAGTAGATTACATAAATGGCTTAAGAAGAGAGAATGAAAGGCTAAAAATCACTAACATTGCTCTTGATATGGATAAAGCTAGAAATTATATAGAGTGTTTATTGATGGATAGAGAACTAGAAGAGTTGAGAAAAGAACATGACAATATTATAAAGGAAAATAAAAATAAGGATTTTAAAATTACAAAGTATAAGCGTGTTATTGTAGGTTTGAAGGAATGAAGTAAAGTTGAAATGGAAAAAATGGAGCAGATCAATTCAAAGTTTCTAGAGATAGTGCATGGTTAGAAGTGCACTCTAAAGACACTTAAATCTAAACTTGAGCTTGCTATATTCATGAAAGATATATAGAATTTTATTATCATGATTTCAATACAAAGAGATATGGAAATTTAATCTTTTTATTTCATGTATTGAAGAATGTTGAAGTTATGGTATTTTTCATGATTTATATGAATGAAAATTTTATGCATTATATGGATGTCCATATTATTCATGGTATAATAAGGGCATGATGTGATAAGGGATAAATTTTTTTATATTATTAAAGTTATAATATCACATAAACCAAAATTTTATTATGTACATAATAGACACATGCAAGCCACAAAGATAAGACCCAGTATTGGCACCAAAAAATTTACATAATTGTATTCAAACTATGGATTATTTTTTATGTACACCTTAGCCAAAAATTTACATTTACGGCATTTATCTACTTGCATGGCCATATAAATTTTTTTCTACCATAACAAAACATTACTTGTACAATTATTATGCATAAACATTATAAAAAGCTTGACGCTTCACTAGGATGTAATGTTGTTATGCTAACTTGCTATTTTGAACAAATGCATTAGCCTGATCAGAAGATCCTCTTCCACAGACACCTCTTCCATGCCCACCTCCTCCTCTGCCTCCATATCCACCTCCTCTACTGCCTCTATGTCCACCTCCTCTATTATTCCAGCCATACCCTTCATATATTGGTCGATAATAATTCACTTTACAAGAGGATTTTGAAGTGGTGTTGAAGCAAACATATATGTACTTTCATTAACACAACCTGTAATTTTAACTTTTGAATTACAAGTCCAATCCAGTCCAGCAATTCATTTTTTATTGATTCCAAGCATTACTTTAACAACTCTCTTTTTCCTCTATCATCCATAGAAAGATCAACACACTCGTTGAATGATTTCTGTAGTTCCACGTATTTCTTATACTCATCTATCATATTTGGACAGCCTCTAATGAAGAACATTTTAGAATGGTGATGGTATACATCCTTTCTCCATCTCTTGGGCACATACCTTTCATGGATCACATTTAAATTTTTCTTGGACATCAACATGAATATGTGGTAGAAAAATATCCTAAGTGTTTCAAAATTTTTACAGTTGCAGCTTAAGTAATTTCCATTTTTCTTATACTCTAATGTGTAGATGAATTCTTTAAAATACCAATAATTTAGTAGTGACAGTTCAAAAACTCTATGTCTTTCAATGCCACTCACATTAGGGTCTAATTTTTCTGGACCCAGAACGTGACAATACCATATTCTCTTTATTTAGTCTTACACTCAAGTAAACATTGCATTGGTGAATGCCCATTGGAACACCTTCTCCCATTGATAATTTAAAATGCACAAAATAGCTTTCTATTTACTGTTGTAATTTGATTCAAACTTTGTATGAATCTTGTTGCTTAAAGTGATTTTATATTATTCCACGCACTGCTTTAGTGTACTCATAGAGTGAATATATCCATCAACGTAAGAATGTATACTTTTGCTCCTTTAAGTTGACACCATTCCAGCCCAAAATTTGTTATTTTAGGTGTATATGTGCCTAGCTTATCCTCTTTAAGTACAACTTAAAAAGCCAATCATTATTCTCTAATTCAAAATTTTCTAAGAAATTCCACCATTTTTCCTCAAACGTACCAATTTTTAGGTTGGTTTATATCATTCCTTTAAATTCATATGCAACTTTATCATATTCCTTAACTTGCTTAAAGTTTTCAGGTATCTTGCACATTATATGCCACAAGAAAAATTAGTGGATTATGTTGGGCATTAGATCCCTAACTGCTTACTTTATGCTCTTACGTACGTTGCCCATTGTAGCTAGCCATATTGAGAAAACCCATTTGAATGTTTCAACATCTTTATATGAAACTAAATCACATCCAAATAGGATAGATTGCCCATGATGATTCACCCCAACCATAGTAGTAAATAGCATCTTATAACGATTAACAATATATGTAGTGTCAAATGTAATAACATCATGGAATTCCTCATATGCACTTTTACTACGAGGATGGATCCATAATACATTCTTGAGTATATTTTCATTGTCTATGTCCATTGAATGGAAGAATGCACTATCTTGTTGTTGTATCTTAAAAAATAGTTGTTGAATTGCCGCAGCGTCTCCTTCCCCTATCCTCAGCCTCTTTTGACTCTTGATGAAATTCCTACAGCATTTTTGTGTGCACCTTATAGTCTCTAAGCCCCCACATTGTACTTCTGTAATTTTAACACTTTTGTTAGGTCTAATGCTAGCAATATCATGCCCTTCAAGCAATCTTTTCATGTTAGGACTCAATTTCTTATAAGTAGGCATTAATATACTCATATATGAAATTAGCTCCTAATAGTGATCATTTTTTATTGATTTGATAACCCAAACCCCATCTTTCCTCACAGTATTTATATATATAGGACATCTTGACCTCTTGGTTTTCTTTTTAGCATATGATTTTCTACTTCTATTGTAACTGATTGTCTAGTACTTTCTAGTGCTGTCATTACCTTTTTGTCATGCTTTTTTGTCACAAAGAACCATTTCAACTTAGTGTGCTCTTGATATGCTTCAAAAAGTCTATCCAAACTTGAAAAAGACATTCCTGGTTGAGGACCCATTTCTATCATTACATTATTCGCTGGAGGTTCAATATTGAAAGATGAACTTTTTTAATCGCCATGGACATCTCTATCTAAACTTTCTATAGCCAAACTTCAGATATCACCAAATATATTTTCAATGACTTGTACTATAGTTGTCATATTATGCAAGTGATAAGAATGGTAGTACATTCAAAAAAAAAAAAAGAATGGTTGAATTAGTTAAACTACAAAAAAACAAGACTTTAATATACTTTGCTTCACTAGGGTATATGGTGTTTCTTGATCATCACCAATTTATGTTATTAGAGTTTAACCCCTTTAAACATGCAACATTACTTCAAGAATTGGATACTTAGAGAACGTATTGCAATGATGATAATTTGTTTAATCTTTCCTAGCAACATTTTTTTTAACTGGCAAAACCTTTTTTTTTTACGTAATTAGTTTCCCTCCAACACAAGTTCACAACCTAAATCTCCCCCTATTTAGTTAAAAAGGTTACACTGGTCTTTTTATCTTTTCTTGCCAAATATTTTTTAGCTAGATTTTGGCTACATAGATTTACCGTAGAATAAATTATTCTTTATAAAAACATAAAAAGTATTCATGTTATTTTTTTATTAAAAGAATTGTTTCTTTTTTTTCTATTAAAAAATAGATAAAATTAACAATTGGCAATTAATATATGTGTGAGAAGATAACTAGAAAAGGTGCAACATAATAGATAAAGTCAACAAAAATAGATTAAAAAAAACACACTTAATATTTAGATTAGGTAACATCTTAATTATACAAACAAAACAAAATAAAAAGTAAGTGATATTTCAAAAGGAGCTACACACTGGCCATAGTTTTCCATTTTTAGCAACTATCACTAAAAAAAATTACATAATATAGTTAACATCAATTGTGGTAGATTTGATTTTTGAAAGTTTTTGGCATTTCCTCATTAGTGATGTCTATTGTCCCGAAACATTATCATATTGTCACACCCCATCTTATATAACTCAAGATGGACAATTAGTGTTTCATCCCATTTCACATAGCATAAGATGGACATTGGAACTTATTCCTTAATTCTCTTTTTACCATCTTTAAGAAAAATTAAATAAATTTAACATTTTGTTTAAATATAAAGTTCTATATAGACATAAGTGAGTTTACATTAACATATTGGTAAATATTAATTTAACAATAGTTTAATATGTAATTTAATAGCACATCTACAAGAATTTTAAATATAAATATACAAAATTATGGCCACCAAAATAGGAGCAACACCAAGGCGAGAATGTTAGGCCAACCTTATCCAATATATCTATAGAGTTCTTTAAAATCAAGGATAAACTATTAAGCCTTGCTATCTGAAAAGATTTTGAAAATAGAGTAGAATAAGTCCAAAAATACTCAATAAATAGATATTACAAGTAGAAAACATTTCAATTAAATCAAACATAAAAAAATTCTCTTTAAATAAGAATGCTAGAGCATTAAAATCAAATTATAGATCACTTGGAAATATCAAGGTAATTCTTACATTTAAATCATAATACAATATCATTTTAAACATTAATACAACTTCACTTTGTATTAACTAACCCTGTAATGAGCATCACAAACTGACCATAACATACAGGCCATCATAAACTCACTCACTAAGCACACTTGTTGGCTAACTTTTCAACTATATTAGCATGTATGACCCTTCTCCCTCACTGACCTACAATCAAGTGTCTTGTTGTCTATTATGCAACAACAACCGTCATAGTCTCATATGTGTATGTAATATCTCATATGTTCATATAACACTACAACACATCCATACATCTCATATAGGGTGGTAATATATAAAATTAAATATCATTATCAACAAATAATTTTTCATAATATGACTATCACATTGAAGTTAAATAAATAATTCAAAACTCATATATTTCTCATCTTAATTCAAAAATGAAACCAAATTATTTAATGTTGACTTAAGTAATCAAATAACTAAAATAGTTTCAAATCACATTGTAAAACAAAACATAATTTAATACAATATTAAAAAATCAACTTGCAAATCATTTCTTAGATTGTAGTTCCAATCTTAGACAAATAAATTAAGCAATGATAAAAATGGAGTTGAAGCAAATCAAAAAAATAAAATCAAGTTCACAAAGAAAAATTCATAACTATTTTTATTATGTTATAAATAGTGTTTGAAGGGCTTCAACATCTACTCACCAAAACAGCCTAGAAATACACACAACCGGCTTAACAACTTGCTTAGTTTGCACCAACACCTTGTTTGCCTTTTCCATCAACTAACACATAAAACGTTATTTAGAAATCATCAATATAATCAGCCTATATGCAGCCCTAAATGATGTATAAAATATACAATTCAACTTAACTCTATAAATCTAATTCATATATTCTAAAAGGGTTGTTTTAAGGACTAACTTTGAAATATTGCTAGAACCTATTAAAAAGGAAATTTTGAGACTAAATTTTATAAATCTCAAATTTTTATTTCTAGCTTGTGTTGTAAATGTTTCACTTCAATTGAAAAACCATAAAACGAGCTATTGGTAGTTGAATACAATCAACTTAAGGAAATTGATAGATTGACCAATAAAATCTTTCCTCTTATTAGAATCAGCTTGAGATCCACGCACCAAAGTTTTAAAGAATACTTTAAAGTTTATAGAGCATTAAAGAACACTTAATTTTGAGTTTCTTATCTCAACATATTATCAAAACACAGATTGTAAAACTAGGAACTTAAAACTCAAAAATTGCAGTTTGTGAACCCTAACTTAAATTATTTACCAAATGAATCACTACAACCTTTTGGAGTGAAGAATATAGTTTGAAAAGTGTTTTAAACCTTCAAAATATACTTGGAAAATCAGCTTTAACTAGTAAAATTAGGGATTCTCTCTAGTCCTTTCCTATGTGTTTTATTTCTTTTCTTTTAAACATATATTCATATACATATATATGCTTACAACCATGACCTAGGAAGGATCTATAGTCTTTTTAGGATAGATTAAAATGTTAAACATTCTTTTTAGCCCTTATTGAAATGGTTAAATTTCTCCTAAACCCTCAAGCTTTTAGTTTCAATTAAGTCCATATCATCCCTAATCTTTTTAATCTTCACTCTTCATCCCTTCATTTTAATTTCTTATCCCTTTTTTTTTCCTTATAACTTGACTCATTTTGAGCATCATTAAAATTCAAAAGTTTTCACTCCTTGACTAAGTATGACTTGGAATAAAGTTAGCTAAAAGAAATTTAATGCTTATCAAGACCGATCACCTAAAGCTAAGGATCAATTCAAATGAAAACCGATTATAAAAGGGCATTCAATGTTCCATTAAACTCACCAAATGCACTGTAGGAATCAGGTGAATGATAAAAAAAAATGGTAGTTCTTAGAATAGTGTTGATGACAAACACCCTACATTTACAAGCATTCTAAACTGAAGTTAAGGGTTTAGTTAAGTAAACCCTAATTAATTAGGGGTAGAGAGTTGTCAATATATGTTGATACTCTCTCTGTTTCTAAATAATCGTCGCTTAAATATTCTTTACATAGATTAAGGAATGTATTTAATATATAAAATACTATAGTACCTTTATAATAATTTTTCAACTAATATTAATTTTATATAGAATTTAAAAAGAGTAAATATCTATTTAATTAATTTTTCAATATTAAATAAGAGTGAAATAAAAAAAAAAGTAGTTAAAATGTGATAATATAAAACGTCAATCATTTAAGAATAAAATTAGAATTTTAAAACATTAATTATTTAAGAACAAAATCGTGTAAGTGTTGCATTTAATACAATTTTAAAAAGTGTGTCTATTGCATTTTAGAAAGCATCACTTAAATAATTTTTTCATCCCTATTAAAAGTAATGTTGCTATTATAGTAGGTATTAGAAAACTGTCCTATAAAAGGCTGACACATCATAACACAAATAAGAAAAGTTAGTTGCATAAGATTAAATTATAAAGTTGTTTTTATCTTTCTAGAAAAATCTCTACGGTAATTGGTCCATATATCTCCTAACAAATATGCCAGTACTACTAGAATCAGAGCATTTAATGTTGCCTTTAAGTCCCAAGGCAAGTTTTTTAAAAGATAAAATATTAATAGAAAAATTTGCATCTGGATAAAAATGATACGGTAAATCTAAAGGGCTAGAATCTATCCCCAAAAATTTAGCTAAAAATGGTATTTCAGTCCTACTACGTTAGAATGTCAGAGCGTGCCATGAAATCAGTAAAACTGAAATACCAATACTGTCCTCCATAAAACTTTTGGAGTTCTGGCTTTCAAATTTAAAGTAAAATCTTTCCCTCCTCATTACTTCACCAAATACTAACGTAATCATTATAGCCTCGGGAATATCTTTAAGTATGAAAAATGTTTATTTAATTTAGTTAGAAAATAAAATAAATTAATAATAAAATAAGCATTAATGATAAAATTAATATATTTTATGTTCAAAATATAATAAATAAATTACTAATATAAATAATATAAATGATATAATATTTAATAAATATAATAATATTAAATATTAAAATATAATATAAAATATAATGTAATGTAAAATAAAAATATATAATATAAAATCAATAAATATATCAATAAATATAAAATTAATAAAATTATAATAATAATTAAATATAAAATAAACAAGCAAAATCCTATGTCATAGTTCTAAATCATTTTTTGATCCAATTGAACAAAATAGGTTCAACGAAATAGGCTTTTCGTTAATAATAATAATAATAATAATAATAATAATAATAATTATTATTATTAAATTAACAAGTAAAAATATGAACTGTCTATTATATACAATTTAAACTTAAAATATGAAAATAAAAAAATTAACATAATATAATTTCAAATAATTCAATTAATAAATAAGAATATAAAATGTCCATTATAATATATTTTTCACTTAAAATATGAAAAATAAAAGAATGATTATTATTATCAACAACAAGTAATAATATGTAATGCCCATTATATTTCAATTCAACTTAAAAATATAAAAATAATAAAATTAACATTATAGACTTTCAAATTGTATAATTTATTAATTAAAATATATTATTATTATTATTATTCATTATATTTGATAACTTATTAATTTTTATTTTTATTAAGTAATTTAATCTTATTGATATTATTGAAAATTAATGAGCTAAACAATATTATAATTATTATTTTTATTGCATATTAATATATAGACATATATTATAAATAGTCAAAATGACGTAGTTTTGTATAAAACTAAGTTGTTTTGTTTAAAGTAAGTAATAAGATTAAAAATAAAAACAAGATAAGTTAGGTCATTTTTATTAATTAAAATATAATATAATCTTATTATATTATGGTTACCAAAAATATATATAATATAGGATTAAACATACACAATAATTTTACTAAGAATATGTCTTAAATATATGTTTATACAAAAATACATAAATATACACAAATTTATATTGTTTATTTGTTGGTAATATATATAAATTCAATTAATCATATAAATTTGTATCTAACATAAATTCCTGAATTTTTATTTTGAACCGTATCATACTGGTCTATTATGAAAGAACTGAATCTCTATACTAAACCGTCTTGAAAAATAAGATGACACCGATATTGAAATTTTTAAATTTAGTATGTATACTAGAGATTTTATATTTGAAATTCTTGAAATTTAGTATGTTTCCGGAAATTTTAAATCCCTAAATCACCCATGCTCACCCTTATTGTAAACGTGATTATTATTACTTACTAAATTTTAATTATATTTGATTTTAAACTCATAGTAAGTTAATTTGATAAATGATATAATGAACTCATTGAATAGCTGCATATTTAATTGCTGAACATTGGGATTTATATAAAATTGGCATTACTTTATTGATGTTGGATTATATAATTATATTGCAATTGTAGTTTATATGTATTAGTCAATAAATTTGGATATTTATATAAGTGAAATTGATGATATTGAATACAATTGACTTATTGACTATTGTATGACATAGATATCATGATTTTGTTATTTATTATTGATAAATGTACCATATTTTATGCAGTTACTTCTTAGTATCTAATGGAAAATCTTACATTCTTATTTAAATATTTTAATTTTATTAAAATATAATGTTCATTTCCTAATTATATATAATTGGGATAATAACAATTTTTGTGTTTGAACTTTTTAAAATTTTATAATTAAGTGTCTCAATTTTTATTGGTTATAATTAAATATCTAAATATTAATAAATAATAATTCAACATTTTTTCAAGTTACCAACAAGTTTTTGATTCTAAAATGTTGACATGTAAGAATTCCTAAATGAAATAACTTACATGACCTTTGAATATGTGAAGCATATGAGTTATAGGTATAAAAAGACAATATTGCACATTATTGTCTTTCACCATTGTTTCTAACACTTGAAGTAGAAATGTTATTATCTGAAATTCCATCTTACTCATGTTCGTTTCTTCATCTTTCCCTATTGTAATTTTTATTTAACAATTTCAGTTCGTTTTTAATCTTTCTCTTGTGATTTTTTATCCTTGCAGTGGTCACTAATTGTAGAAGTAGATGAAGTAGCCGAAATGTGCTTTGTGACAAGCTTTAAGTTTCCGATCATAGAAGATTATGGTAACAACTTATGTTTAGATCTACTCGTATTTTTTTCCTTTTTCAAATGCAAAAAGCTTTACTATTTTGGAAAAGTTATAATTTTGATTTCTTAACTTTTTTAGTTTTTTTATTTGAGTGTCTTAACTTTTTTTTTTATTTGAATATCTGAATTTTGAAAAAACATTTTAATCGGGTGTCTCTGTTCTATTTTAAACTGATGTGTGTTTAATCAACTCGCACGAAATCTATTTTTTTCAACTATGTTTACCCTTTTTTAAGTGGATAATAATAGAGGATGAGCTGAAAAAAAAAACATATGAATTGAAAAAAAAAGTATATCCCATATAAGCTGACTAAATACACTATCATCATAAAAATATTAGATATATCTTGTTGATATTTTTTTTTAAAGTTCAAATACTTAAATAAAAATGAGCTAAAAAAAAATAATATGTGAGCTGTAAATAAAAAGATTCCATTTAAACTGATTAAACATATAATCAACCTAAAATATGATAAAAACACCTAATTGATATATTTTTACAAAATTTAAATGTTTAAATAAAAAAATAATTTAAACACCCAAATAAAAAAATTATAAAAATTAAAACACTAAATTTATAATTTTTCCCACATTATAAACCTCTTTGGGAAGAGCACCAACTTTTTACCACCATCAACCCAATTTCTATAGATCTAAATTAGAATAAAACAAAATGAATACATAAGATTACACAAAAAATAAATAAATAAATAAAGCAAACAAATTCAGCTTGTACTTTCTAAAAGTGCTTAAAGTACTGTCTGATTACTGCTATAATAACTTAAAAGTTAAAAACTTGGACTTTTCACAATACTTCTACCCAAAAAGAAGGACTAATAATTCCACCAAAAGCACAAGCTTGGGCTTTGCCATCCACTCATATACAAAATACAGTAAAGTTTCTAACTGGGGTTTCTCTGAAACCCAGAAGTAACCCAAAAAAAAAAAAAAAAAAGTCGCAAACTTTCCTCAATTTTCTAGCATTTTCATAGAAACCAAACAAAAGAAAATGTAAAAGCCTTACCTTGATGGCGGCAGAAAAGAAAGGAAAACAAGAAAATTCATTAACCAGCAATATTGTGAATAAAAAAGATACTGACAACAAGAAAAGTTTAAGTGGAAAGAGTAAAATTAGTTTTAGCTTCTGGGTAATAATGAATCAGTGAGCGTAAGATAAAAGCATACAAAATCACAAAATACAGTAGTGATTCATATGATATCTCTCCTTTCGTCTTGCATGGAAAAAAGAAAGACTTTAGAATTCTTTCTTCTTTTTCTATCCAGTTGTTTATGCATGACAAGTGCCATGTCAGTGCATCAATGAAGTGCACCTCGGATTCTCTATATCAGTCCTCACCTGAACAAGCTCCTCTCTCAGTGCATCAATGGAGCATACCTCGACTTCCAATTTCAATGATCTCTTATATACTTCCTTCATATGATCATCCCTCTCGGCCTTGATATCAGTTGCAGCCGATGATAAGTGTCTCAGTTAATAATAAACACATTGTGTGTCCATAGATTTGAATTATTTTGTTCATAATGCAAGAAGTAAACTACCCTCGTATCATCTTGCTAATTATTTGCTAATTAATATACAAATGTATATAGTAGTTTTATGCATGCAGTATATGTTATGTTTTATTGTGCAAATGGAGTTTAGATTATATAATATGTCCAATATATGCTTTACTTTATGTACTTATTTATATATTTTATGTTTATTAATATAATATTAGACTATTAAATTTATTAAATTTCATTATTTTGAATATAATTGTATTTAAACGATTTATTTAATTCAATTTTTTTTATCAAAATGAAATGACTAATATAACTATTTTATTCATAGAAATGAACTTAAATTATATTATTAGCACGACAATATATTAGTTGTGCTTATTCTTTGGTATTACAAGCCACATAACAAATGAGAGAGTAGAACTGAGATTTTACCATGGTAAAGTGAGGTTTTATAAACCATTATAATTTGGAGTTCAATATTGTCATAATGTAGTATACAACAGTCTGGGGTACTATAGTGAAAAAAAAAGTCATTTGTTAAATAGTTTAATATTCCAAATCATGTAGTCATTTGCATCTTTTTATACTTTCTAGGTATATAATTGTGACTGCTGTAAAACAAGATTGTTTATTGCCCTCTCAACTATTCTACCGCCTAAATATTGCTCTTTTATACAAGGATATATTAGTCTTTTCCATTGTTTTTACTTTTTTTAGCTAAAATAATTTGGATAGATTCTATCCTTTTAATATCACCCAAAATGATAAATGCTTTAAAGAGACAAGGCACACTGTAAAAAAAACAGAACAACACATCAAAACCTTACCTATAAATATAAGTTCAAGCATTTTATTAAAAACGTTATTTATTTTTTACTTTTTTCAAGAGTACTCAAGATTAGTTTATTGTGAGATAATGATGCAGCAAAATAACAACGATCTTTTTTAAAAAATAAAACAAAAATCTTGACTTTTTTATTTTCATGAAATCCTCAATCTTTACCAAAAAGGGCCCATTCATATAGAGTTTATTTTACTTTTTTTTTTTTCTATTTAGAGTCCGAATGACCTAGAAGAAAACAAAATAAAGAACTCATTTAAGTACATGTATTTATGACAAATTACAATTACAAAAAGGAATTTTCACATAAATATACTAAAACTAATTTTTTTTAAAAATCGTTAACCGTAAAATTTTTTAAAAATATCTTTACTGAATTAATTTCTTAAAAAATAGACCTTTATATTCGCTAATTTTCAACTCAAAAATTGCAAGTGATCTCAGCTTCACTTTTCTAAATAAACTCAACTTCTTGAACAAAAAAATATTCTTCTTTTGAATTAATTTTTTTCTTTTCTTCATTAACTTTCAGAGATTTGCAACTATTTTCAAGTTTATTTGTAGCAACAAACATAATTAACAAATATTACATTTGCAACTTGTTCGTTTTTATTGTTGAGAATTCAAGTATTTTTCATGTTCATGAAGTTTCTTATTCTACAACAAATATACATAAGATCTGAATTAATTTTGAAGAAAAATTAACGAATTAACAAAGAAATTAGGTACATTTCTAAAAAAAAAAATGATATCTACATTTGTTATTTTTAGCTGCTATTGTTCATCCTTTTTGTATTTTGTTGATTTTTATAATTTTTTATATATAGTTTTCTTGTTGTTATTTAATTAAATTATTTAGTGTAATTTATTCTTAATTTTAGATAATATTAGTTCATTTTATTTAAGTTGTTGATTTTTATATTTTTGTTGATTTTTCCTGTTTATTACTTTTTTTCAAGTGTTTTGGAGCTTCTTTTTTATAATTTTAGTTATTTTGCTTCTATTTATTTTTGTTGATTGTTGTTTTTTATATTGTTTTTTTCCAAGTATTTTGGTGTTATTTTACTTATATTTATCTTTGTTAATAGTTGTTTATTTTTGTTGATTGTTGTTTTATTTCTTATTTATAAATGCTTTCGCTCTTATTGTTTATTATTTAAGTTATTTACATTCTGTTAATTGTTGTTGATTATGTTTTTTCAATTGTTTTCATGCTTCTTATTTATTATTTTACTTATTTGGCTTCTGTTTATATTCATTGATTGTTGTTCATTTTTCTTGATTTAAATTATTTTCTATGGTATTAAACAAAAATGAACACTTTTCTAACATACATAATGAAAATCATTCTAGTGCTCATTCATCACAAAGGAAGATGGAATGAAGCAATAGATTATGTTGATTTTGAAGTAACTGGAATTACAATGCATGCAGACTGTAACTTTGAAGAAATAGTTAAAATACTATTAGATTAGCTACAAATTGATGGACAATTACAACAAATGATCATTCAGTATAACGTTAGAGATGGTTATCCATCTTTAAATATATAAGATGATGCAACATTGTTCTTTTATTTGCAGCTAAAGAAGAAGGAATTAGATTTCATAAAATTTGTCATATGCATTAAGATAAACACTTTCAAGATAAAAGCTTCAATAACAACAACATGTTGCAGATTCGATAACAATCAACATCTCAAGCACAACAAATGTCAGCTTCTTAACAAAACTCATTGAATACATAAGAAAATAATCAATCTACAAATTTCATGGATTATGCAAACACAATGATTGCATTGATTCTACATTAACAAAGCACAAATAAAGATAAACAACCGGAATATAAGAGTGAAGAATCTTCATTAATATGGATTGCAACAACAACATAACTTGAAGACGGAAAAATATACAACAATAGACAAGATTTCAAGAAAGCATTAAAGTTTTACGTAATTAACAACCACTTTCAGTTTATAATAATAAGATCAAATAGAGAGATGTATGTTGCAAAATGATTGAATGAAAAATGCAGTTGGAGGATAAGGGCTATAAGAAATGGAAAATTTGATAAAATTGTTGTAAAAAAATTCAACAACAGCTACTCCTGTAGCATGGACATCAAATTAGGTGACCAAAGACATGCAACAACATCTTTAGTGACTGACTGGGTAAAATTAAAGTATCATAATATCAAAACTATATACAAAGCATGAGATATAGTCAGAGAAATGAGAGAAGAATATAGGATCAACATCAGCTACTTAAAACCCTGGATATTAAGAGAAAAGGCACTTCACATATTAAGAGGCAAATCGGACGAATCTTATGCAATTCTACCAAGTTTCCTATATATGTTGAAGACAATAAATCCAGGATCCATTGTTCAACTTGAAACAAAAAGTAACCAATCGTTCCTCTATGTTTTTATGGCTCTTAATGCATCAATAAAAGGATGGAAATATTGCAGACCCGTTGCAGTGGTTGTTGGCACATTTTTGAAAGGCACATATAGTGGCACATTACTTTTAGCAACAACATAAGATGCTGTTGGTAAAATCTTTCCTCTAGCTTTATCCATTGTTGACTCCGAAAATGATGCATCTTGGGAGTGGTTCTTCATAAAAATAAAAGAAATATTTAGTTGTAGACAAGAAATGACCATTATTTTTTACAGACATGAAAGTATAGAAAAATCAATTAGAAAAATATACCCTGAAGCTGCCTATGGTTTTTGTATGTATCATCTTTTAAACAACTTGAAGAATAGCTATAAAAAAATCAAAATGCATTAAGGATTCATTTTATCTAGCAACAAAGACATACAATTTTAAAGAATTTGAGTACCATATGAATGACTTGGACAAGATTGACAAAAGAATTAGGCCATAACTCTACAACATTAGCTATCATAAATGGGCTAAAGCTTTCTCAATCAACAATAAATACTCAACAATGACTTCAAATATAGTCGAATCATTCAATTCAGTTATTGTAAAAGCTAAAGAGCTACTGATCACAACATTATTAGAGTATCTACGTTCTTTGATATAAGATTAGAGTTATATAAATAGGAACAATGCAAGATCAACATTCACAAAACTTGTAAAAAGGCCACAAGATATAATAAATGAGAATTATATGAAAATTCTAAAACTTCAAGTTAAAATTTTCATACTGTTATTATTTTTTATTGATTGTTGTTGATTTGTTGTTTGCAGTTTTTTTTTTACTTAAATTTAATGAAATCTTTTGTTTTTTAATTTTTTTAGTTGTTTTCTGCCTTATTTTTTTGTTGTTGATTTCATTTCTTTTTTCAATTACTTTTAATATAATTATTATTTTTTATTGCTTTTTATTGTTTATGATGTAATATTTTCACTTACAAATAGGTCAAACCTTCAACTGAAGAGATATTCATTGTGTATGATTTCAATGAAACATTTATTGTGAACATGCAAGAAAGAAAATGCAGCTGCAACATATTTCAAATTGATCAACTGCCATGTACATATGCACTTGTAATTTTGAAGCAAATGAACCAAGATTCTTACAAGTATTGCTTAAATTTTTACACAAAGGAAACAATATTGGCAACATATGAAGAAACAATACATCCAATGCCAAATTAAACAACATGGAACATACTAATTCAAGATCAGCAAATAAAAGTACAACCACCAGAAGGAAGAATTAAAGTTGGAAGACCAAAGAAAAGAAGAATCAAAGCTCCATGGGAATACACAAGATATAACAAGTGTGAAAAATGTGGACAGCTTGGATATAACAAGAAACGTGCATAAATGTCACAAAAAAAAAATAAAATAAAAACATTGTTGTTCATCATTTGTTAAAAAATTTAAACATTGATACTTTAAATTTTGATATATTCAAAGATTATCATTGTTGGTTAACAAATATAACTGTTTTAGATTAAATATTCAATGTATTTTATTTCAGTTATAATTTTATACTAGTTTTAATTGCAGGAAAAAAAACAAGCATTGAAAAAACACAAATAAAAAAAAATAAAAAAATCATAAACAACAAAAGAACTATCCTTATTAGTTCTTTTATTAATTTTTTAAATTAATTATGAATTACTTGTATCAAATTTAAAAATAGTTTAACATTTTCTTAAATAAAATCAACAAAAATAAACAAAATCAAAACAACAGAAGAACAACAAAAGAACTATTCTTATTAGTTATTTTATTAATTTTTTAAATTAATTATGAATTGCTTGTATCAAATTAAAATTTTTTTAACATGTTCTTAAAAAAAGTCAACAAAATAAAAAAAAAATAAACAAAAATCCAAACAGTAGTAAACAACAAAAGAACTATCCTTATTAGTTTTTTTTATTAATTTTTTATATTAATTATGAATACTTGTCTCAAATTTAAATATTTTTTTAACATTTTCTTAAAAAAAATCAACAAAATAAACAAGAATAATCAAAATTAAAACAACTGAAGAACAACATAAAACTACAAAATATTATCAACCTTAATCATTATTACTTAATTTTTAAATCAATTATCATTTTATTTTATTTCAACTATTCATTTTTAACGAATTTATAACAGTTAAAGATAGAAAAAACCAAAATCAACAAAAATAAACACAAATCAACAAATGCAAAAAAAAGGCAAAAATTTATAAAAATATTCCTCAATATTAATCATTTTTAGGGTTAATTATTATTCTCTTATATTACAAAAAGTTTTATAAATTTTTTATAGTTAGAATGGAAAGTCAACAACAATCAACACAAATAAACAACATAAAATAGCAAAGTAAACAAAGGAATAAAGAAGAACCATACTATATTAACAATATTAATTGTACATTGTATTTAAAAACATTTAAAACATAAAACTAAACTGTGTATAAAAAAAATTAAACAACAAAACGTTCAACATTCACTTCTTCAATCTTCAACATTCATTTCTTCAATCTTCTCCTCTTTTTCACCTTCAAAGTCTGCTAAGAATCACTAACAATTTCACCTTAAACCTTCTTCATACCATAAGTATAGAGAGAATATGAGAGCCTACTTCGGTAAACTTTAACATAAAAATTACTTCTAATTTTCTTCCTATAAGCTAAATATTCAGCATAAGCAACAACAAAGGCTCCATAATCACTACAAAGAACATTAAAAGAAATTTAATAAAGAAAAAAACAAAGAAAAAAATAAGAAAATATTAATAAAATCTTACACTATAGTCTATTGTAGCAAATCATCAACCATTTTAATATTAAAAGAATCTGAAGCCCTTTTATTTGCATATGGTCTAACATAACGATCAATATCTCTACGACCAATAACAAAAATCAAGCTTTTCTAAAAATAGAGGAAGCATCACACTATAACTCTTCACAACTTCAAGAACAAGAGCATCTCCATGAGTCGACCTCAAAGAATTATACGCATAAAAACAACGATCCTTAATGTTCAACCTACTAAGAACCTAATGCTACTAAGAATGTATATAAATTGGAAACAAGATATCATCAACATCAACCTAAGGCATGGGATAAAGAATAGTTTCACTTAAAATATACTGAGTAACCCATTTTTCAAAACTAAATCTAAAAACCTTGTACTTTAAAAAATAAAAAAAAACTCTCTCTGAATAGCTTGATCAAACAATGTATCTACTGTAATGAATGAAATAACAAAGGCTGGAGATAAATTAGCTTTCTTTCTCAAGTAATAAAAAATGACATCAAGGTGTTGCAAAATTAAAAAAAAACAACAATTATAAATAATTTTTTTTTAAAAAAAAACATACATTGTCAGAAATAAGCTCCCCAATGTAGCATAGGGAATGAAACCAAGTTTTTGAACATATAACCGTAACAACAAAGTTGAACCCATGATTAATCTTCTCATGTTTGTCAGTGTTTTTAACATCCGATCTACCAAAAACAATTAAAAAATCATAAATACAAATAATATACATAAAATCAAATATAAAATAAAAGAAAAAGACATATAGAGTTACTTTTTCTTTTTCCTCTTCAATAGTCCTTCATTAATCCAAGTGTCAAAAACACAAAGATCTTCATAACTTGGACCATCATCAACATTCTTATTAAATGGACAACTTGAAGAAGAAGTTTTAGAAGGCTGAACAACTTCTTTGCTACCTGCAATAGATTTAGCAGGCTCCACTTCTTCTTTCCTACTTGCACTAGACTCAAACTCAGCAAGAAATAGAGATTTAAAAGAAACACCAGGCTTTGCAACTCTTTTTTGATAAACACTTGGATATATATATATATATATAAACAATAATAAACAAAATAAACAAACATCAAGAAAATCAATAAACATCATCAAAAAGCAAAAAAACACAAAAAAAAAACAACAATTTACCTTAGTCAAATTACTAACAAGAGTATCAACCTTTTCCAAAAACCTATATTTAGAATTTGAATCGTCAGAGATGACAGAATAAAGACCTTGAGGAGCAGTAACATCAACATTTAAAGAAATATCATCTGTAACCTTTTCTTCCTCAATAATCACTGCTTCACTTTTAGTCTTCTTTTGATTATCACCATGAGAATGAATCTTATATTCATTTATTTCAACCTCACTTTCTTTCTTCTCCTTAACAACCTTTAAATTCTTATAAAAAAACATAATCTTTTTAAGATCATTAACATTCATAGCACCTTCATCAACATTTAAATTGTCATCATCAACAACTTCAATAAAGTCATTAGAAGTAGACTTCAATTTCTTTTTAAGATTTTTAGCTAACTTTGCATCTAAAACAGAAAGCTTTTCATCAAAGTAACTCTTAAATAAAGAAATTTCTCTGATAAACTTGTTAGAAAAATCATCAATTTTCTTCATCAATGCACGATCACTTATAGAACTAGAGGATTGAGCACTAGATGCATCCTTTTTAGAAGTAGACTTCATAAATTTTTTTGATTTATGAAAAACTAGTGTTGACTCAAAATCATCTGCATTTTTCATCACCTTCAATAGAAGCTTTCGTATCATTATAGACACTAGAAGACTTTAATTTTTCATCATTTTCTTTGGAGAAAAATTGACCTAAATTGAACTTCTCAAGTTCAGCATTAGAAGGAACAACATTACTCAACTTCAACTATAAAAAAATAAGAAACAAATTTTTTTAAAAAAATTAAGATTTCAAAAAATATAAATAAAAAAACAACAAAAGTCTAAAAAATTTACCTAAGAAGAATCTAAACTGAGAATCTCAGAATTAAGCTTCTTAAAACTCGGAATAATATCTGTATGCCAATTCAACTTATGAGGAATTGCAGAACTCTGTGCTAAGCTAACACATTCTTACAATACCCACAACATTCATAAAACCAAACCTGAAGAGCTAATGGAAAGCCATTAAGCTTGTAATAATAATAACCAACCCCTTTCTTATGAAGCCTCAACATCTTTCCCTTTATAGATTCCAGAGTAAAAGAAAAAACATCTCTACCCCAACAATATTCATTAAACAAACCAGCATCCACAATATCAAGATATTATTTAATAACAAATTTCTTTTTTGGTGATGTAAACAAATACATCATTACAAAATAAAGCACTACAATCTTCACAACATCTTCATCGCATTCAAAATTTTTATGTCATGACCCAAACCGAAAGGTACGCGACCGGTACTAGGGAATGAGAATACATAAAGTATCCGAAACCCATAGTAAGTCTTAAAAAAAATAAAAAAAAACATGCAAACATAACACAAAAATACATAAGAATCAAAACTTTAATTAATATAAAATAAATCCTTATCTCATAACATAATAAAATATGTTCATACAATATTCAAACATAGAAGCACAGTCTAATACAATACAAATACTAAAACAAGGAGTACTACTACTACAACGTTTACTAAAATGTAAGAAAAGTAATAATTCAATATTTACATAAGTCGATCGGGGAGGAAGTAGTCTAACAAATAAGTCTAATAGGGAGATCTAAAGTAGAAGATCCTAAAAAAAATTATTGAGGCGAGTCCGACCTCACTAAGTAAGTTAATAAAAGAAATGTATATAGTATGAAAATCTCCTTTAAAATATAATTTATGAAAAATATAAAATTTATAATTTATAATTTGAAAATTTTCATTTATTGAAATCCTCTTTTATCAAAATAAAGTATTTGAAATCATAGAATACTATATAAATATAATAAACTTTTTTAAATCATTTTTATAAAAAACACTAGGTAGAACCTTAGTCCACAATTCTAATAGCCTTTTGGTTCTCTTATAATCCAAAGACTGCCAGTTCCTGAGAGTAAAACATCAACCTAGCTACCAGCCACAGTCAATTCACTTAAACCGATATTTACTAGTGGTTCTCGAGAGCAAAGCATCACGGAGCTACCCGGCCTAATAATATATAAATCACACCTGAGAGCAAAGTATCACTGAGCCTTATATATATTCTTACAAAATCATGCCCGAGAGCAAAATATCACCGAGCCTTATAACCACCGACACTCACTCTTAATCCTATCGGTACACACATAGTCCTGATAAAACCCATAAGGTAGCCCGTTCTACCATAGTTTATTTTAAAATAAATAAACAAGAAAGATTACAATAAAAATAAAATAAAATTTACTAATCATATGAGAATTTAACATAAACATGCTAATATAACTATAGCAATAATAGGAGAATTCAAATTTAATAAATATTCATATAATAATATAATTTTCTAATAAATTCTCCTATTCATCAAAATCAATCAATCTATATGTATAGATGCATATTTCCCTATACACAATTTAATTATTAATTTACAAGTTGAATGTGGTCCTTTGCATAGTTGCACTTGATCCCGACTAGTCGGCTCAGCTGGAGGCGTGGCTAAAGAAAAGAAATAATAACAAACAGAATTCCTATAAATTCTAGATTTCTAAGGAAAGACTCAATTAAAAAATATGACTTTACTAAAAATAGACATGATGTCATGTTTTATAAGAAATCTACTGAAAATTTGACAGAGTTTCCTCTGTAAAACGAACATCTCTTTACATGAAGTAGAGCCAACCTTGCACAGAAAAACACTTCAAACAATCGCAATAACTCCAAATCTCAGGTTGGGCCCTCAAAGTACATTTAATGCCCAACTGAGAACTAATTTCACAAATCGCAACATAAATCAATAAAATTTCATTTAAATATCAAAATTAATTTATTTACACAAATAAAGCATAAAAGACATTTATTTATAAAATAATTAATAAAATTCACATTAAAATCAATTTTTGTTATAAAGGTACTTATTCAAATTTTCTTGAAATTAAATAGCATTTAATTATAAAAAATTTATTAAATCATTCAATTTTACAATTAAGTAACCGAAAACTCATTTAAATCATAAAATCATAAATACTATTTTATTCGAATATTATTTCAATAATTACTTATAATTAGCTAAAATAGGAATAAATTCATAAAAATTATTTTAATAGTATTCATTACTCAAAAATTATCCAAAACATCATAATTCACCATAATTTCAATTGAAACATAAAATTTACCAATTGATACAAATTTTTCCAAAAATTCATTTTTGACATAAATATTCAAAAATTTGTAATAAAAATTAAGTATATAATTTTAATAAACTTCCTTAATGAAACTTGCCCTAAAAAACATATGAAATTTAATAAAAATAAGAAAATTTTCAGACCTGACGTATTTTTTTATTATTAAAAATTCCAGAAAAATAAATAATTTCAAAAAAATAAATATAAATAATTTTTAGGTAGATCTTAGATCAAATAACAACTAATCTAAATACCATAACTTCAAATAAAATTATTTTCATTAAGAAAAATCAAATTAAACATATTGACATAAATATAAAATCGAGTTTTTGGAATTCTGACTGGTCGATTTACTTGGAATTAACTATGGATTATTGAAGTTCGTAGTGTGAGCTTCAAAACAAGCCCAAGATCGACCGGTTTCCTCATTGGCGTTCGGACTACACTGTTCACACAGTGCAGTCTACATTATGTTGTCGGTGTTGCTGCTGCTATTGTTGTTGTTGGTGGCGGTTTGGCCTGTTGACTGAGGTTGTGTCATGGTGGTTGGTAGTGGTTCGGTTTGACAGCGAGAAGAAGAAGAAGAAAGTGTAAAGGAAAGAAAAGAAAATGGTGTAGAATAGGAAGAAGGAAATGAATGTGCTGCCCGAAAAATTTTAACTTGGTCTTTTTTTTTATTAACAATACATTTAACACTAATTAAATAAAATTAAAATTAAAACCCAATAATAATCTCATGAATAATTAAAAAATAATTAACACTAATAAATCCCAAAATTTTAATTTAACACTAATTAACTAAAATAATAATTAAAACTCAGTAATTCTCACCTACAAAATATATATATACACAATATTAAAATACACTACACCAATAGTTCACAATAATAAAAAATAATAATATTAAAATAATATTCGACACTAAATCTTTAAATTTAATTTCACAAGATAATCAAATATAATAATTTAATAAAATATTTAATAAAATATTTATTAACACTGTAAATTTCAGAAATTAATTTAATAATTTAAAAAATATCGGGTTATAACATTCTAGAAAAAGACATTCTTTAATAGTTTCCCTCTTAACTTTATTAGCACTATCAAAATACTTTTCAATCAAAATATTCTTCTTATATTTAGTAATATTACTTCTATTAAAATCATCAATACATTTAAGACCAGTAATAATGCCACACTCTCTAACAGGAAACCTCATATTAGAACCACCAATACAAAACCAAATCTCATCATTAGCAAGATAACTAACCTCCCTCAATAATAGGCAATGCACAACCTGACCTTGAAGTTTTAATTCCTTCATATCCAACAAGTGACAAAAATAGGTACTTCCAAACATCTTTAGTTGATTTTCAGTTAAATGCTCCTTTATCTTCGTAATCATATTATTGTTCAGGTTTATACAGACTCTGCTCTTAAAACGGGCTTTAGTTTTGATGAAATATTCAAATTTATGAAAAAAAAGAGAAAAAACATTAAAATTTAAAAAATTTAAAAATCAACAAAAAAACAACACAAATTAACTTCATAAAAGATATAATAATTGTTAGAAGAAAAATAAAACACAATTAATAGAATAAAACAAAAATTAGTAAGGGAAAAATCGACAAACAAAATTAACAACAATAACACAACAACAATCAACAAAAATTAATCTTTGATTTATAACTATTATAAAGAAAAATCAACAAAAGCAAAATTAATAATAATAATAAATAGTACCTTAAAGGAAACATCAACTCCCTTTGAAGCTCCTTCATCAAACCTCAACTATTTCTTAGAAACTTCAGTAGTATGCTTCTTCTTCTTAAAAAAATTTACCTTCACTCTTCTTCATAGATAATGAAAAACAAGTGACATTCTTTTTAACTAACGGAGAAGAAGAAGAAACACCTTTTTCTAAACTATAGGAAGAAAAAGTACTAAATTTACCCATTTTTAAGAATTTAACCTAAACTAAAAGTTAAGAAGTGAACAGTGAGCTGAAAATGAGAAGAAATGAAGTTCAAAAAATAAACTAAGAAAACTGTCAAAAAACTGAAAGATCATGATGTTGAAAAAAACCACCTTTGTATGCAACAAAATCAAAATGGACTATCGAGTGAAATTTCCTTTTAAAAAAACTACTTTAAAGAAACAATATAACAAACATGATAAATTTAAAATAGGTAACAACTTTTGTTGGAAAGGAAAAAAAAAAAAGAGGCCCAAACAACATAACTGGTCCATTACATCACAAATAACATGTTCATGACTAAAATTCAAAAGTAACTTGATTAGCCTTGTAAAAGTGTCTACTAAAGCATACAAATAAAGAGAAAACCATTTAAGGCTATATACCTGGTCAACAACGTTCAACATTAATCTTAATTACTCTTTAAAAATCATTTGAAGTAAAAAAACATTTTCATCTAAGCTGATTGCACATAAATGTACTGATTGTCAATAGACTATTTAAACAACTTTTAATAATATCAAACACCACAACTGCATAATAGTTTAAGCTACTACATGAATTTGAAAAGAGCTCAATGATATTAAATTTGGTATGCACAGTATCTTATGACAACTAAATGGAAAAATATTTAGTAGAGCAATAACTCTCCCTCGTTGAAGTACTTTTTCTTATAAAAATAGGAAAAAAACATGTGTTAAAACAACATATCTATTATGGGGGAAGGGAAAAAATAGTAAACTCTAAAAAAAAATTAGCATGTATGAAAAACCAAGACACATCATATAAAATAAAGAAAAAAAGGTTTAATTCTTACTAGAGTTTAAACAATACAAATTATAAAGCAAGCTAGCACAAATTAAATTCTAAGAAAACCTCTTAGTGTAGCAGAAAGTCGAAATACATGAACAATTTATTCAAAACCCAACAACAAAAATCTCAGAGCCAATATAAATTAAAAAAAATATAACAGAGTGTTCAATGTGCTCCTGAAGTCACCAACTCTAACAATAAAGCAAGACCTGGAATAAAGTTCGCTAAAAAAATTTAATGCTTATCAAGACCAATCACCTAAAGCTAAGTATCAATACAAATGAAAACATATTAAAAGAGCATTTAATGGACCATTAAACTCACCAAATGCACTACATGAATCAGTTAAATGATAAAAAAATAGACAATTCTTGGAATAGCATTGATGAAAGCCCCACGCTTGGCTGTGGTGCCAAAAGGCTTTGTTAGCCCTTTTGGATGTGGTGAGATGGAGTCCCTACTTCACCCCTACTAACTTACTAACCTAACTAACTAACACAACCATTGTTCAAAAAAGAATAGCATATATGACAAACACACTACATCTAAAGGCATTCAGAACTGAAGTAAGGGTAGAGAGCTATCAGTATAGGCTGATATCATATAAGTGTTGCATTTAATACAATTTCAAAAAGTGTATCTATTGCATATTAGAAAACATCACTTAAATAAGTTTTCATCTCTAATAAAAGTAATGATATTATTATAGTAGGTATTAGAAAACTGTAAGGAAAGTTAGTCGTGTAAGATTAAATTACAAAGTTGTTTTTATGTTTCTAGAAAAATCTCTATAGTAATTGGCCTATCTATTTCCTAACAAACATGCCAATACTACTAGAATAAGAGCATTTAATGTTGCCTTTAAGTTAATAAATGGTTAACACACAAACCATGATACCTAGTATAGGTGGGAGTTCAGCGTGCGCCCAAGTGTTTGACTATCACGATATTGTGTGAGCTCGAGACCTACTAAAAAATATGAAATAGGTCTTAAAACCTAATTGGAGATGGAGTTGCCATCCGGATGAAAGTTGGGACACACTTATACAGCAACTGGATTCCATGAAGGTTCCCAAAAGCCGTCATCAGAGAACGAATTCAAAAACTGGATATGGGCATTTAAATGCTCACCCAACCTTACGGTTGGCTTCCGTTTGTGTTTTGTAATTTATTACCCTTAATTATCCAATGATTTCTTTATCAACACAAAAATTGTAATTTCCTTTGAACAATTGTCTAATTTTATAATTAAGCCCGAGTTTGGACATTAGTTTCCTTTATGCATTTGGTTTTAACATTCACCATAAATAAAGCAAATAATAATAATTTACAACCATATATTCAAATTAAATAGGGGAAGGGGTTAAGGATTACAACATTTTGTGCAAAATAAAAGTATAATAAACAAAAAATAAACCAAATGTAAACAAGCATTAAATTATATAAAAATATATATAAAAGGGAGAAAAGGGTTAGGTACTACATCAAACGATTAAAATTGTTCTGATTCCTTGTAATGCACAAGATATTAACTTCCAAGACATATAAAATCATACAAGAAGAAATGACAAGTTAATTTACAAAATATGATTTATACAAATAGAGATTACGAATGTTCAAACATTAACCCTAAATGAAATAGTGAAAATGACCATGCAAAGTAAACTAAAAATATAAGAGAAGGGGATTTATAAAGATTCAAACCATGCATGATTTATATGAAATATCAAAACTAAAGATACTTGAGGGCCTATCAAAGTGGCGATTGCCTTGCTTGATCAACAGGATCAGACGACTCTCAAATTAGTAAACTTCTACTTCAAGCAAGGATTAACTAGTATAGACAAGCTAGACTCACAACTACACCTAAAATGCAGTAAATCATGCTAAGGACATGGCATATCACAAGCAATGAACAAAAGAGAGTGAATAAACAATCTAATAAACAAGTAAGCTAGGCATTATATAAACAAGTAAGAGATTATACAAATCTATATCTTAATCATTGAGAAGAAGTCAAGATAATTACTAAAAGATGAGCTTTTCCAATATAGTTAGCCATCAGAAATGGATATAGGTGTTGAACTTCACTTGAATGTAAGTTTTTCTACACTTATTCTTCAAGAGAATCCCCCTTGAATTTGGTTCCCCTTCCTTCCTTCCTCCTCAAGAATGTTTTTTTCTTCTTCTTGTTTTATAGGTTCCTTTTCTCTCTTGAAAAATCTCTCTTTTTTGCTAAAATTGCCCATCCTCCTTTTTTTCTCTCTCATTCTCTCCCTTTTAAAACCCATCCTTAGGCTATCTCCCTACCACATTCTTTTAATCCTTGCATTTTTTAACCTTTTTCCCTTCTTAAAGATTTTCTTTTTCATACCAGAGATTGAGTTCTACTTAAGGTGGGCCCACCCTTAACCACCATTGTCACCTTTGCATTTAATGCAGAGGCAAGTGGTTGTGTGCAGAGGCAATGCTTATACGATGAGGTGATTGCCTCATCATCTACTGTTGTAGAGGCGATTACCTCTTCAAAGAGACGTCGCCTCTTTGGACCACTTTGCACTAGGCCTAGTGGGCTGAGGTGACATGGGCTTGTTCTATAGGGGTTTTAGGCTCAAATTTATGGGTTTCAAGCTCTCAGGCTCATTTTCGAGAAGATTTTTAGTTTCTCTCTTCCATTTAGGCTTTGTATTTCTCTTCATTGGGCTCTATTATGGGCCAACCAAATTGAGCATTCATAATTTGCCCCCTATCATGGGCTGATCGAATCGAGTGTCTACAGCTTGCCCCTTTATTTTTTGAAAAAACAAATGCATGCAATGATAATTTTTTTTTAAAAAAAATCACACACATAACACAAGAAAATAATAAATAACATACATGACTCCTAAGTTTCACACGAGAGATGAATTCTTCAATCTTGAAACGTGACAGTAATCCTCAGGTTTTCCTGGCTTGATCAACCACTTATTAATATTTGGTGAATTAATTAAAAATGTTGATCCTCGTGTTTTCCTGGCCTGATACACCACTGAACCGGCGTGCAATTCATGGGTTTTCCTAACCTAATTCACCACTCAACTAAAATGTAAACTCTCAGGTTTTCTTGGCCTGATTGCCATTAAAATGAAACATGATTCTCAAGTTTTCCTCGCCCGATACACCACTTAACTAAAATGTAGACTCTCAATTTTTCTTGGCTTGATTGTCACTCAATTGAAATGTAGACTTTAGCATTTTTTTGCCCGATTATCACTCAATTGAAATATGATTCTCGAGTTTACCTAGCCCAATACACCACTTATTGAAGGACGGGCTTTGGGGATACAACTTAAACAGTCCTTTCTTGATCATGAGCTTTAGGGATACTACTTGAACATCCCTTTCTTGATAATGATTTTCAGTGATACTACCTAAATAGCCCTTTCTTGATTCTCGAGCTTGGGAGTTACTACCTGAATAACCCTTTCTTGATCCTCGGGCTTCGAGGATACTACTGGAATAGCCCTTTTTTAGCCCATTACATTACTTAAAACTTTTTTTTTAAATCGACTAGAAAACTTTCATCTCATGACCTCAATTCTTGAGACGTATACGAGGAAATATTTTTTTATCCCATTTTCCATTTTCAAATTCCCCTTTTCTGAGATTAACCCCTTCATTCTCCCTTTTTCTTTTCTTCAAAGAAAAACCTAACTCAAACCCTTTTTTACTATAAAATCTCACTTTTCTCTTTTCCTTTTTCTTTTTATTCCTCCTCTTATTTTTTTTCTTTTCCTACATTTTTTCTTATTCTTTCCTGTGCTTATATTCTTTTGAAAATGGATAATGAGAGGATGCCACATGTGCTCAAGTGGGATTGCATTCTACCTTATACAAGTGCCCCACATAGTCTTAGATTGTTAAAGGGAGATACGATTCTTCTCTTGGCCGATTTGAGGAGTCACATTTGTTCATCGACATCTAGAGAGGTTAGTATCCAAATCCTTCTCATTTTTCCTATAAATCATATCAAGTTAGGCTATATTTATGTTCATTTATCATTTATAATTAAAAACTAGATTGATTAAATATGCATTTTATGGATTTGGTGAAAAAATTAAAAATTATTTACTACCCTTTACTGTGCAGAGATGATCGCCTATTAATTGAGGTGATCACCTCATGACAAGGGATGATCGCCTATATGTTAGCACACAGGGGTATTGCCTCTTCCATAGAGGTGATTACCACTGTGATGAGGCGATCATCTCATCTATGAGGTACTGTGCCTATGTAACATGGTGAACTAGCCTGTCTGCAATTACTTAATCATTTTTTACTTTGAAAAGCAATAAAATTGTACTATATTAATTCAACTTCAATGATTCCTTTTTATAGCATGATGCACAAACGTTTAAGGGCACCAAAAACTTCCATAAGACCTAGGTTTTCTACAATAACCTGATTGAGGATCAAAAGGACCGGATTCAGGTTCTGGTTCAAGGACTTCATACTCCCACTTCCTATAGAGCAGGGTTGGATAGACTACTAGCCACTCCACATGCTTATGGAGAGATGGTTTGACATAATGCATACTTTCCACCTCTCTTTCGGGGAGCTCACTCTGGATCCTATCTCCTTTGCTGTTATTACCGGGATCACATGCACTGAAGATCCTGTTCCCCTCAATGCGAGCCTATACCATCTAACTCCAAACAAGGCCATCTACCTCTAGACAAGGGCATCTACATCAAGCATCTTTTAGGTATGATCCCAGATATGAAGGGACACTATACCCTTAAGCTTAATTCAATCAAGAGCTTTTATACATAAGACAGAGCTACGGTGATGGTCATTCTTCATGAGATCGACTAAGTGGTGCGAGCTTTTAGGATATATCTTCTCAGCACAACCTTATTTACTGACACTATCATCTTGATGGACTTAATGTTCCTATTGCCCCTATGGGATTTGGATCAAGTTTCTACATACAATTAGGGCAATTATGCTTTAGCCTATTTATACCAGAGAATGGATGAGGTAGTTCATGGGGCCAAGAGGTTTTATGGCTTTTAGCATGCCATTCTAGTAAGCTATACTTTCCTTTTTTCTTGATTTGTTTTAATATCTGTTCACTAACACATGCTATCCCTCTTTCTTTTACAGGTCTGGGCCCTAGAGCTGGAGTTGCTTGTTGGCATGCTACAAGTAAAAAATGATTTTCTCGCCATCAGTAGGTGGGGTGGTAGATGTGTTCTAAAGAGGCATCTAGCTTGAATACACATCCATCTACAACACCTAAACTCTTTGACCTAGGATGTTGTACTTACAACAATCACACCCATGTTAGTCATTTTATAAATTTGACTCACTTACCTATTAGTGCTTCTATTATAGATTTAGAATGACTTGTGTGGTCCTGAGAATAGATGGAATATGGAGATGACTTGTTCTAGACCATTCACTCAGAGGAGGGCCCTCCTTTATGGTATCGAGTCTAGTACCTTGGTAAGCGGGTCCTGAATTGGAACAAGGGCATTAGAGTGAGGTTGTAAGCACTTAATTTCAAGATGATGAAGTATGAATGCGACAGAGGACTCCAATGATGAAAACATTATAAATAAGTCTTCAACACTTGAAGTTTGGAACCTTAAAAGTCTAAATGCATTTCCAAAAAAGAGTTTAATTGGTTTTTTAAAAGACTTAAGTGTAGTGTTTTTTAAGGACCTAATTGAAAATTTTAAATTTTTTCAGGGGTCTTTTTATAATTAAAAGTAAAAAAAAGATGATTGGAATTTTGTAATTCCAATCAGAATTACATAATTCCTATCAAAATTACGTAAAATTGATCAAAATTATGTAATTCCGTTCGAAATTGTGTAATTCCGATCGGAATTATAAAATTCTGGTCGAAATTATATGTTTTTCGTTTGTTTTTTTAATTTTTTACTATAAATAAAATTTCTATTTTCTAAATTTTAATTGGTTAAATAATATCATAAATTCCTTTGTGGGATTTATTTAAATTTTTAAGAAATAAAAAAAGTCCTTTTAAAATTAAAAATCTATCATTGAAAGAGGAGAAAAATCACAATAGGATACATTTTTTAGTTAGGGTTTCTCTATAAAAACCTAGCTTAAACTCTCCTAGGGGACCTCTCTCTTTTCCTGAACCTTTTTTTGAGGCTTTCACTTTTCTTACGCAGTGTTCAAAAATATTTTCCTATGAATTATTTATTTTTGAGCAAGTAGCAGGAGACTTTTGAAAGGAGAACAACAAATATTGAGGATCTATTAACAAGCAATGTTGATTTTTACTAGTCTGAGGGGCAAACCAATACTACATCCATATCATCATCTTTTTTCCTACTTTCTTCTATTTTTTTATTTTGATTCTATTAAATTTTAACTTTATTAAATTTTTATTGTTATTTTGTTTATTCACTAATCATTGTTTATTTTTATTTGTGTTAGTGATTATGGAGAGAGTTAAATGATGAGTTTGCTAAGAGAATCGAATCCATAAAGATCCATGGAATGCCATGGATTGAATTTTGTAGCCAAATATAATTTCTGGGGTTTTTTTAATTATTTAATTAATTAATTTTTTTTGGGATTGTATCAATTTTTATTTTCTTATTATTTTAAGTAGATAATTGTTATAGCCCCAATAGTAGGAATAATGAAATCATGTGTGTGTGATTGTGTTTTTTACTTTAATTAGTCGATTAGTAAAATTAGGGTTTAATTAGGTAATTAATTAAAATTATTGGCTATAGAGATAATTAGGGTTTGTTTAATTAAAATTGAATTAAATTTAAGTGGATAGAATTAGAGTTGCTTACTAATTATTTTATTTATTAATAATTTGTTGCTTAAGGTCACTTAGGGTTCTTAGAATAAATTTAATTGATGGTTTGATCTCTTATTTGATTGTTTTTTTTAATGTTTTTGGGCTTGTTTATTTCTTTTATATGTTTTGGGATCTAAGTCCATATTAGGCTTTAACCCATTGAAATAAATTTAAATTTTTTAGATTTAATTAGATTCACCTTCCCTTTAATAGATTTACTAATTTACTTATGTTTAGTTTTAATTAATTAAAATGCATCTTTAGACCTATAATTAACTAGATTTAAGGTTAGAGATAACTTAGGCTCATTTAGTAAATTAGATATAGGTCCACTTTAGTTTAGTTTAATTAATTTAGACTTAGCCCACTAGATTAAAAGCCTTTTCCATAATTTGTAGATTTAAGATCACCTTAGAATTAAAACATGTAGAATTGGCCCACTAATTTAAATACTTCATCATTTGTAGATTTAGGCCTATTTTAGAATTAAAATTAATGGATTTAGGTTCACTTAATTAACATTGAATAGGAATTAGGCCCATTACTCTTTGGGCTCTGTTGTAAATTAAAACATGGAGATTTAGCCCATTTAATTAAAATCAATATAGATTAGACTAACTTAGGGATTGCGAATTTAAATGAATGCATTGTTTACATATATTTTTTCATGACTAGTTTGCCTGGAGTTGATTGTTTTAATAAAGGTTTATATGAAATTGCATGTATATAAAAGATAATATAATAATTCATAAAGTAATTTTAAATGAACACAAGACTGAAAGAAGTTAGTATTTCGTATATAGAATCTCCTACTTATGGTGCTGGCTTTCTTTTAGAGAATCGAGTACCACCACTTTTGATTTGTCCCAGTTATTACCTCGGCTGGCGACTCCTCATCTCCATGTCATGTCTTTGTGATAGTGGTTAGTCTATTCTCTAAAACCCTGAGCTTAAATAGTGTCATAATTACTAAAATCTTGGACGTGTGCTAAACCCCACCGTCTACAGTAGCAACTCCATTAGGGATAAGAAATACTGATTCTACTTATGTTCTTTAGAATTATTTTATTAATTATTATTTTATTCTTGCATTCATTCTGCATGTCCCTATTAAGCAATGGCGTTGGTTTATGGTTCCATTATTCCACTAGCTTCATGGGATTACAAATTGGCTAACTATCACTCTTAGCCTTAACTCAATTCAAAAGATATTATCGAGCTCATCTGACAAGAGTTTGTAACCTATGTCCTAAAGGGTAGTCTTCTCTTAAGTTTGCAAAGGATGTCGGGCCCCTCTGACCTTGGCCTATAACACAAGTCTTAAAGGAGGGCATCTTGCTAAGGGAACCTTGACTTTTCCACCAGACTTAGCTCATATAATGGCTTAGTAATTTCCCCTAGGATCCAAATATCTTGCAAATGTTACCATGAGGTATTTCTATTTATAAAGGCCCCGACCCATACTTTTGAGGCCCATCTAGGTTAATAAAGATTAGGCTAACCTTTTATGACTAGAAATGTTATTTCTGTGCTTTATTGCTTTGAGAGATATAGCATGCACATCAGTTCTTGATACCCTTATTGATATTGAGGCTAAGATGAAAAATCCTAGCAAAAGAGACTCACTATTGAATACATGTATGGGAGGAATAAGGTTGGAAGGATATATGTACACTTGACTTGACTTGCTACTTGCTACTTGTTACATATCACATGCATCATGCATACATGCATTTCATGCATCATACTAATAATTTATTTTTTAGCCATTATAGATTCATCTTGGTCTTCCTATGTTTGGAGTCAAAAAGATGGAAAACTAGTAAGAATATATTTAAGCCTGCAGCTAATTATAAAAGAGATCCTTAGCAGACTGGAAAGGAGTCCTATCAATCCACTATAACTAGAAGCTGCACAAGCTCCAGCTGAACAAGCATAAGAAATGGAATGATAAGAGGGAGGAAATTGGACCCTAACTAGTAAGAATATATTTAAGCCTGCAGCTAATTATAAAAGAGATCCTTAGCAGACTGGAAAGGAGTCCTATCAATCCACTATACCTAGAAGCTGCACAAGCTCCAACTGAACAAGCATAAGAAATGGAACGATAAGAGGGAGGAAATTGGACCCTAAAGTACATCAAAGGAGCATTGATGGATGACGTGAGAGCAACAATGCAAAATGAACTAAGACAGGCTCTGGCTAGATTAATGTCACCACTTATTGCTGCACCTCCTATTGCTGCTAATCCACGTATTGTGAGTGCACCACTTACTAGAAATGACAATGCTGGGGGGCAACCTTTAAATGCTACTAGGAATGTACCTACCATGGAAATGAAATTGGAGGATGCTGAGAGCTACATGGTTGAAAAGGCAAAAAGGGAATCACTTGAGCAAGTTCAAAAGCTAGAATCCAAGCAAACAAAAGTATTGACTCAGAAGATGTCTAAAAATGGAATAATTGATGAGAGGACAAGGCATTAAATACTCATTTGACTTTGATGATATGATGCAATTTAAGGAAGATAAGCTGCTTCATAAGTTCAAGATGTAATAATTATAGAAGTTTGATGGTACTATAGACCCAAGGATTCACCTTTGTCAATATACAACTATTATGAGTACCATTAAGGCACCTTTATTTGTAGTTACTGAGTTATTTGTACTATCCTTGGAGGGTATGGTTGTTAATTGGTATCATGGGTTGGAGAAGTCTATCCAAGCGGATTGGAGAGAATTGTGTACCACTTTTCTGAAGCAATATGACTACAATACTAGGCTTGAAGTGTCCATCAAAGATCTAAAATTGACCAAGAAAAAACCTAATGAATCATTTTTAGATTTTCTGATTAGATTCAATATTAAAGCAGGATTAATAAAGAAAAAATTGGCTAAGAAGGATCAGGTTAAGATGATAATCTGAATTGTGTCACTTAACTTGGTTGAAAGGTTACAGATGAAGAATCCTAAAATGTTTGTAGACCTTTATGAGAATAGGTTGCAAGCTGAGGAGATCAAAAGTGAGAAAAAGAAGATTAGTAGAAGCACCTGAGCAAGAAATTACACAACTGGGGGCACACAATAAGGAAATACTAGTTAGGTTGTAGTAGTCCATGCTATTCAACAACCTAGGAGATTCTCAAAATTTCACCAACCCCTATCTAAAGTCCTAGACTGTTTGATCCAAAAAGGCCTCCTTATACTTTTCATCCCCTCTAGACCACCAAACCTAAATCTCCTTGGCTTTGACCTAAATAGTTACTGCAAATTTCACCAAATTGCTGGCCACTCCACTGACTCTTGCATGCACCTTAAACATGAAATTCAAAACCTTATAGACTTTGGAAAAATCATAAACCTTGAAAAATCAAATCTAAACCCAAACCAAACACCAAAAAAACCCTTTCCCAAATTACCGAAATATGCCACCCTTAACCGCCATGATGATAAACTCAGGAGTAAGTGAGGAAGAAGTGCTAAAATCCTTTGAGGACTTAGACATTCAAATCAATAAGAAAACTCCTAATGCCCCTAAAGATGTGGAAAGAGTAGAAGACTTATTGGGACAACCTTCAGGCAAGTTCGACTATAAGGTGTTTTATTCCAAACCACCTTCTTTTGATATATCCAATGAGTCAATCATGCCTACAGGATGGGGTGGTGAATTTGATGATGAGAAGATGCCAGATAAGATAGAAAAATGCACGGTTAAGGTATGGAAAGATGAAAAGAAGGATTGAACTATTGGGGTTATTGATCTCTAGTACAAATTTGATGAAGAAGGCATTGAAGTCTACAATGTATAAATTGATAATCCAGAAGTCAGTCATGATATTAGAAGTAGTAAGGGTTATAAACTAATGTAGAAAACTATAAAGAGAGAAGAAATTGCTAAAAGAGAAGACTCAGATGAATATGGTGATGACTTGATCCTCAAATAGCTTAACAAGGCAAAAGCAAATGTAAGCATTTGGGAGCTCTTGATGCACTGAAGTAGCCACAGGAAGGCTTTGGTTAAGTCTCTAGCTATGATGAAAATTGAAACTACTACAACTCCTGAGGCAATGATGGCCAAGGTTATTGAGAAAAAGCATGGTGTTTTTACTTTCTCTGATGAAGATTTACTTGTGGAAGGAAGGAATCATAATAAAGCCTTGTTCATTCCAGTTGAAGTAAGAGGGATAATGACCAATTATATGATGGTGGATGATGGGTCTGTAATTAATGTTTGCCCACTGCAGATCCTGCCTAATCTAGGTGTGAAGGTGAAGGATTTAACAAAATCAGACCTCATAATCAGAGCTTATGATGATAGCACAATGAATGTAGAGGGAACATTTATGGCTCTTATAAAGATTGGACCTATAGAGGCAATAGTGGAATTCACTATGCTAGATATCCTTGTCACCTATGCCTTGCTTTTAGGTAGGCCTTGGTATAATATTTTAGGAGGAGTGCCTTCAATTGTGCATCAAAAGGTGAAATTCCTATTTGATGAAGAAGTTATGACTTTAGATGCTAGTATAGGAAAAATTGTGTTCATAGTGATGCAAAGTCAGAAGCATATCACCAAAATTAGTAAGAATTATAAGGCAATAGAAAAGAAAATTGAGAGAGTTACAGAAAGAGGAGACAGAGGATGTAGAAGTAGCGAAAGGGCAAAAAGAAGACTTGATCTTAGAGCAGCTAAAGAAAGCTAAGGTAAATGTGAGCATTTAGGAATTCTTGATGCATTCAGGTAGCCACCAAAGAGCTCTTGTCAAGGCTCTATCAAATATGAGTATCAAAACATCAGCTACACATGAGGTCACAAAAAGAAAGCATGGTTTGATAATGTTCTCGAATGATGATTTACCTTTAGAAGGTAGAAATCATAACAAGGCCCTATTTATCCTAGCTGAAGTAAGGGAAAGTAAACCAATTTTGCAATGGTAGATGATGGTTCTGCTATTAACATGTGTCCATTAAAAATCCTACCTAATTGGATTTGAAAGCTTTAAATCTTATAAGTTAGAGCCTATGATGATAGCACCCAGAATGTGGAGGGCACATTCCAAGCTCTAGTTAAAATAGGACTTGTAGAGTTAACTATTTAGTTCATTGTATTAGACATCCCTATCACATATACATTACTTTTGGGAAGGCCATGGTTTAATGGTTTAGGAGGGGTACCCTCAATTGTGCACCAGAAGATAAAATTCCCTCATGAAGGAGAGGTTGTGACTATAAAAGTTAGAACCAGTGCAGTTGTGGCAGCCATACAGGATAAACAAAAACAAGTATGTGTTCCCCCTAGTTTCCAAGTTACTGGAATATTCGATGGAACTGAGATGTATCTGAGAGTTGTGAGGATGATAGAGAGTATGAATTATTAACCTAGACAGGGGTTGGGAAATAATGAGCAAAGAAGCCTTAAACCCCTGGAATTTATAAGTTAGGGTGACACCAAAGGATTAGGGTGCACTGAGATAGAACCTAGTAGCAAAAGAGGAAGGAAGAAGGGAAAGGCCAAGATAAATAAGCCCTTAGGGAGAATCAGGTCAATGAGTGAGAATTTTATCAAGCCAAGGGAAGGCAAGTACTATTTGGCTGCTAAGGAATCTGTCAATGTTGTTGGAAAAGACATTCCTGGATTTGAGATCTTCAAGGAGCAAATTATGAAGAACCTGGTAGAGGATAACAAAGAGGAAGTGATGAAGCAGGTAGTTAAGAGGATAGGTCATAATGTTGTTGAAGAACTGCTGTGTTTATCACTTAAAGAGAAGCCACCCCAGGATTTATCTACTATTATTAATAATAGTTTTAGTGATTTTTTTTATAAAGAAACTGATGTAATAATGTCCGGTCTTTATGAGGATGAAGACTTTATTTTTTCCATGGTAAATGATATGAATTATGGTTTGGCTTACTTGTATGATGTCCATCCTAATGGTTCTGTGCATTTTAATATTGATCATATATGCATGTTAAACATTAATTCCATTCAAATAGATTCATTAAACATGGGCACAAATGATAATCCTAAGAACATTTCTATATCACATGATGTAACTTTTAAAGAGAGGGAAAGTTTTGAGAGAATATTAATAAAAAGAAAGGAAGTATTTGCTTGGACTTATGAAGATATGTCGAGTTTAGACAAGGAAATTGTGGAACATCATATCCCAACTTATCCAAAAAATAAATGTGTTAAACAAAAACTACACAAGCTAAGACTAGAGTGGACTAAAAAGATAAGAGAGGAAATTACTAAAAAAATCCACACTAATTTTCTAGAAGTGGTAGATTATCCTCAATGGTTGGAAAACATAGTACTAATGCCTAAGAAAGATGGTAAAGTACGTATGTGTATAGCTTTCAGGGATTTAAACAAAGCATTCCTAAAAGATGATTTTCCTTTACCTCACATTGATGTGGTAGTGGATAATGCGGTGTCGAGTGCAATTTATTCTTTTATGGATGGGTTTTTAGGATATAATCAGATAATGATGGTAGAGGACAAGATCAAAACAACTTTTATTATAGATCTAGGCAATAAGAAAATTAAGGCATTATTTTCAGTCCTATAAAGTTTAGGCTATTTCAAAGATAGATCCTTTAAGATATCTATTTCAAGCATCTGCTTTAATTGGAAAAATGTCTCGATGGATCGTACTCCTGACTAAATTTTATATAGAGTACATTACCATAAAGGTTATCAAAGGAAGGATAGTAGCAGAATTTTTAACTCATAATGCAATAGAAGGTGATGAATAATGGAATTTAGAGTTTCCAGATGAGAATTTAGTAGTCGTAGAGCATCGGGAGTGGAAGCTTTATTTTGATGGGGCTATAAATAACAAAGGAGCTAGATTAGTAGTGATTCTTGTTATGCCAGGGGAAGAAACCATACCAATGGCCAAGAAGTTAGATTTCAACATAACAAATAATAAGGCTGAGTATAAGACATGCATTCATGGAGTGGATGCAGCAATAGCAACTAGAGAAAAAGAGTTGTTAGTATATGGGGATTCGATGTTGGTCATCAGTTAGGCTAATGAAGAATGAGAGGTGAAAGAGGAAAAGTATCTGTTATTTGAAAACTTCACTAAATGTATCTTCATCCATTTGTCAAGAGATGATAATTAAATGGCAGATGCACTGGCAACACTCTATTCAATATGTGATAATGTGACTAGATTGACTTTAAAGCCATTGGTAATTATAAAATCAAGAGCTCCATGTTATGGGGAGTGCAAACTATGGGTATTAAAATAAGCCTAAAGAGAAGTTATGGTTTTATGACATTCAGAGATTTATTGAGGAAGGAAAGTATTCAAATGAAGCAACTTCAAAAGAGAAATATGCTCTTTGTGTTCTCGTACATAATTATGTGAGTCACGATGGAGTATTATACAAAAGAATGTTGCATGGAATGCAACTCAGATGTCTTAAGAAAGATAAAGCTGAAGAGGTGATGAAAGAGATTCATGCAGGAGCTTGCGGTTCTCATATGAACGGAATGATCATGGCGAAGAAGATAATCAGATAGGGGTATTATTGGATGAGTTTGGAAAAGATTGTATTAGAATAGTAAGACAGTGCCATCAGTGCCAAATCTATTAGAATTTTAACCATCTTCCCCCTATGGTGGTAAATAGTTTATCATCTCCTTAGCCCTTTAGAGTGTGGGGGATTGATATTATAGGAGAAATAAAGCCGACAACATCCAATGGGCATAAGTATACAATTGTAGCAATAGATTACTTTTCTAGATAAGTAGAGGCTGAGTCCTTCAACACTCTGAAAGTGAAACAAATGGCATGGTTTATTGAGAAGAGTCTTATTTGCAAGTATGGGGTCCTGCACCATGTTATGACAGATAATGGTGTCTAATTTCAGGCAAAAGTGATAGAGTTGTTACAGAAGTATGGGATTGAACATCATAAGTCTTCACTTTATCGCCCTCAGGCTAATAGAGCAGGAGAAGTGGCTAATAAAAATGTTAAGAAGATTCACTCTAAAATGGTCAAAACTTACAAGGATTGGTTTGAGTTTCTTCCTTTTCCTTTGTAGGGGTATATAGCTAGAACTACCATAGGCCAAATACCATTCTCTTTAGTGTATGGTTGTGAAGTAGTTTTGCCTATAGAAACTGAGTTCAAATCTTTAAGAGCGGTTATGGAAGCTAAAATACTTGAAAATGAATGGGCACGAAAGAGATATGATTATTTGGTATCTTTGGATGAAAAGAGGATGAATACTTTATTTTATACTTAAATATATCAAAGAAGGATACCAAGATCATTTAACAAGAAGGTTAAGCCTAGAAAGATAAAGGTTGGGGACATGGTGTTAAAATAGTCTATAAAATTAGTATTTAATCCAAGAGGAGAGTTCAGACCAAATTGGGAAGGACCATATTTAGTCAAGTCGATTCTACTTAAGGGACTTGTAAAAATATAAGATCTTGAAGGGAATGAGTTCACTGAGCCAATCAACCTATATTGTCTCAAAAAATACTATTTTAAAAAAAAGAAAATAATAATAGTATAAAAGAAAAAAAGTTAATTGGCTAAAAACCTGAAAAGGCTATTCAGGCAAAAATTAGGACATTCCTAATGTTTAGAAAACTCGTAAAGGGTTGGTAGGAAAAAATTGGGGAATAAAATAAAAGAGGTGATCCCACTAATTAGAAAACCCGTAAAGGGTTGGTCAGGTAGAAATTAGGGAAATAAAAGTGAGAGAAAAATATTCAGTTAGAAAATTTGAAAGGACTAGCTGATAACATGAGTTATATCATGTGATGTAATAAATGCACTCATTTTGGCCCTAATTAATGAAGCAAATTGAAATGAAATTTTTTTTTTCAATATTGCATGTCCTATCTTTATTATAAGGCATAAGTACTTAAAGGAAAAAACAAAGCATGAAAAGCCAAAAAAACTACATCTATGAGATCACTACTCTAAATATGTCTTGGTTTCTTCTTTTATGATTCATCTTGCAATGCTTTATTTCTCTTGTACTTAGAAAATCTAGGTGGCTCTGTAGTTTGCAAGATAACCCAAGCTTTGCCGTTATCATCAGTAGTCACATTGGTATTCAAATGCATGTTTCACTTGAAGTTCCCACGAGGCGACAAGCTGCTAACCTTATCTAAAAAGTCCTGTCTCAAAGGGAAGCCTTCAAAGTCATTAAGAACAGTGACATTGAACTATAGGTGACATTACTGATGGCAAAGACATGAAGGGGAGAAAAAGTTAGAGAAATGTAGCCCAGGAATAGGAACACTATGATCATATAACTCAATGGTCATGAACTTTAATTTCCACTAAGGGCAAACCCATATGATCTCAGCATCTGCAATGCCCCTCAACTAGTCAACCCATTGGTTTATAGTAAGCTTATCCTTTATCTTCAATGGATGATACTATAGTTGATGAGGTTGATAAGTCAAGGGGTTGGTAGGAATGATAAGCAAACTCACCTTTTCCTATAGCCATATCTAAAAAAAAGAGCATGATAAGTTGAGAATTCGAAAGGGTATCTTAGGCAAAAGTTAGGGCAAGCCTACTAAGTTGAAAACTCGAAAGGGTGACTTAGGCAAAAGTTAAGGCAAATAAAAGAGAAAGAAAAAATAAAGGATTCTGGTTACACACCTGAAGGAGAAGCAAACTGCTTGAAAGATGATTCTAAGTTTTGAAGTTGTCCAGTCCTATGATAGTTTTAGCAAGAATAATAGGCATAAGGTTTGCTCCATCTTGTACTTGCTCAAAAATACTCACAATCTATGTGTCAGCATTTCTATAAGATGAAACTAGAAAAAATTGTGCATAAAGACAAAAAGCAATGGTTCTGGTTCAAGCAACACTGTTCTTATCTTTAATTTCATATACATTAATTAGAGAAGATAGATCATGGTCCCAGGGTTGTGAGCATACAGATAGATGTCATCTAGGGGCAAATCAAAGAATGCTACTAACTTATCAGGAAACTGCATGGTCAAATTAGGAAGTGAAATCATGGAAGTTGAGTCTAATGAGCACCCCAAGATAATAGCAAATTCTTCGATCATTGGGTATAGCTCTTACCCATTAAATATGAACACGTGGTCCTTAGCATCCCTAAAAGTTATAGTAGCATGCAAAAATTTATTGATATTCAAATGCTGAAGGGATTTTAGTGACTTGCAATAAAAAGGGAGAAAGTTGTTCTAATTATTTCTATTAAGGCTCTTAAGGAATTTCGTCATCAATTGGAGAGATGCTTGACTCATAATTGAAAGTGCAGAGAATGAGGAATAATGCCCCTTATGTGTTCTTTATATAGAGAAGGAAAATGGGTCCATATGAGAAAAGGATTCTATTTGCTCAAGGAATATGGATAAGATGAGGTGATGGAATCTAAAGAGATCAGGACAAATAAACAATTATTAAAGGGATAATATTCATTATTTATCTTTTTAAGTAATTAGTTATTTATTTGATTATTCAACATTATCCATTGTTAGAAGGATTTTAATGGAAGAAGTTTTCCCAAAAGTAGCTACTAGTTCAAGTGATACATAACAGTACTTAGAATAATGTAGAATCCCAAAAGTAATAGTACTATATAAACAGTCAAATACAAGCATGCTAAGAGTCAAAAATAAAAATAGTCCTAATTAGTCATCATGAGGTCCTGAATTGGGCTAAGGCCTCTATCCTTTGGTCAAATCATCATGCTGATAAGTATCTGAAGGTCTAGCAGATGAAGTCCCAGCACTATGAGGATCAATGCCTAAGTCTACAAGTTATCGATTAAGCATCTCATTCTCGAGCTTTAGACCACTGGAATAACTCTACACATATGGGAAATGTCATATCATATGCATTTCATGCATAACATGGATAGACTTTGCATTTTTTAGTGTATATACTTACTCACCAACTATGTGTGACTTGTATAGTAAATAACCTCAAAGATGAGGCTAGACCGTGCAAATACTCTACCTATGTCCGGGGAACTTGTTTTGTAAAATTTTCTACTAACATTTGTGTCAAGTTTATAGATCATGCAAGAAACAAGTAAGATAGACTCATATGTGAAGTATTTACTAGAGAAAAGCTAAGAAGCTGAGAATCACTAAAGTGCATATACTGCTCAACTGGAGTCTAAATAGTAGGAGCCCAATAAAAGCATAGACTTGTTCATAAGAGAGACATTGCCAAGGATAGCACCAACAAAAGCCCCCTCTTGACTAGTTCCAACGTGCTGAGTATAGTGTGTATGACTAGGTTTGGGCTCATATCTCTCAGTATCGGGAGCAATCTCAGTCCTCTAAGCAGTCTTGGTCTCTTTCCCCATTACCTCGGGAGCAGGGAAACCAATCTCCTCAAACTGTGAAAAAGAATGAGTAATTTATAGGTTTTAAAAGAATAAATGAAATGATCAGAAGTTACCTCAACATGGTCAGTAGAAATCTACTCTAGGAGATTCTTGTGAATGAACTACAGGTAATGGGGAGATCGCTCAAATAAAGTTAAGGCAGCATATCCTTGTAGCGCCTCTCTCAGCTTTGAACCCGTCAGGTGCAAGCTATGTAACATTGAAGGAGGGATATCAGAAGGAATACAACATCGTGAAGGTCTAGAAGACCAGCGATATACTCGTTCCCCCATATACCACATCTGATAACCAAATTGAAGGAGTAAAATCCTCATGGACTCAAAATGTACTGCTCTAGCCATAAAATCGTATCTCTCAACATCATCAGCTCCCTCCAGCCAATCAAAATTAATTGGTAAATTATGTTAATTAAGTTTAACTTGCATTATAAAACACTGATGATTTTTTTTCTTACTAGGTGTCATTCAATGGAGTTTATCTTATCACGATAGGTCTAAAGAATATTTATCATGCTAAGCCAGATTAGAAGAACCCCATATCTACATCAAAGGGAGACTCCTATCGGAGATGATAACATCGAAATGCCGGATCAGTCCAATCTCTGTACTCCAAATCTGGAAAAGAAAAAAATAAATCAGTAAATCATGCAAAACAAAGATAAATAATTTTTTTTATTGATAAAATGGAATGCCGATCAGCATTACATAATGTCACCAGACATTAAATAATGTTGATTGACATTGGGCAATGCTGATCGAAAATTTGGATGGCAATTGAAAATCCAAACTTCTAATCAATATTCCAAACATTCAATCAGACATATAGCAAACCTGAGCTAAAATTTTCATATTTTCAAGGTTTAATTTCAAAATTTCATGCTTTTCGACCAGTTTCTAATCTAATTTGAATAATGTGCATACTAATTTGCATTCTGAAATTGATTCTGATTACCAATTTTATATATAATTTTCTTGTAGAAATAAAAAGAAATGAGGAAATATTACCTCATTAACCACATTTGTACACCTGTTGAGATGTAGGTAAGTCAGAGGGAGGATGGTGGAGCCTTTTTGAAGTCTAAGACTATTATGAGGAAAACAGGGAGATAGAATAATTGAATCTGCTAGAATTTTTTCTCTTTTATGTGTTCTGTATTGTTGGGCAGCCATAGGATCTGACGGATTGTAAATCAAATGTTAGATGATTAAGTAATCAAATAAAGCAAAATCAATGCAAAGAGAAAATGAAAGGAAAAGAAAATGAAGATGAAATGAGAAATGGAATGTGACATGCAAAAGTGAAGTATATAGGATGGAAAATATCCATTTTGATCCACCAAAACTTGCTTGCATTCAAGTCCAAATTTCTTCTTTACAATTTGGTCGATTCATAATTAACTCATGAAATTCATATCATTAAATAATAATTCACAGAATTATTAATTACATAGTTAGTTTGTATTAAAATTTTGAATCCTTTATTAAGTACAAAACACAAAATATAATTACAGAATTTGATTTTTGCATTTTACGTGGATCATTATTTTTGTCAAGGATTTTAAATCTATTTTGTTATATGCTACACAGTAGTTGCAACAGAAATTTCAGATTATTTCATTATGCACTGCCCATTAGTCATAACGTGAATTTGAAATTCAATATGTTATATGCTACAAAGCAGTTATAATATGAATTTTCAAATCTTTTGATTTACCAGACACTACACAATAGTTATGGTATCATTACTAGATGTTCAACATGAACTATAGCACATTTTTCAAATCATGAATTGCTAAACATCCTGTAGGGAATATAGCAAAATTTTAAATCACAGATTGCTAGATGTTCCATAGGAACTATAACATGTTTCTTTTTTAAAAAAATCATAAATCGCTAAATGTCCCACAAGGAATATAGCGAGAATTATTACATATATTTCGTTAAACGTCTCACATGGAATATAACAAAATCCATTGTCACTAGACGTCCCAAAGGGAATATAGTACAGTTCACCAGACACTACAAAATAGTTATGGTATTATTGCTAGATGTTCCACAAGAGCTATAGCATGTTCTTAAATCATAAAAACCTAAATGTCCCACAAGGAATATAGTGAAGCATGCTAAACATAACATCTTGCTTAAAAATTGTATAGAAATTTAAGCATTAATCCATTAATTAGGATACAATTAAGTACCCTAATTCTTTCCTTCGAAATTGTGTGCATCTATTACTTTGCAGCAATTTGTCAAGCAAATAGCAATAAAGGGGGGGAAACTATAAGCACCCAATTTCAAGATGCAATTGTGCATGAATGCAATGAAAGCCTCTATGATGACAATTTAATAAACAATTGATCTCTAGTGTTAAGTTTTGCGATTTTAAGGACTAAATTGCAATATTTTTTGGGTTTAATTGTAAAAAATTGACTTTTACAAGGGCATATTTGGAAATATGCAACCAGCATTATGTAATTCCAATCGACATTACATAATGCCAATCAGCATTATGCAATGCCAATTGGCATTACGTAATGCCAATCGGCATTACACAATGCTGATTGACATTATGTAATGCCAATTGGCATTACACAATGCCAGTTGACATTTTGGAATGCTAAGGCACTAAAAAATTCAGTAAAACTCTTTTTTCTCATTGTGATTAGCCAAATTTAATTTATAAATAAATTGATTTGAGTATTTATCTATATGTTTTGGTCTTGGTCCAATATGCATCTCTTACACGTATAATCTTCTTTTTTTAAAGTTAAAATTCTTATCCTGATTTTTAGGAAGGGAGAGATCAGAGCTACTGTGATCACGTAACTCATGTGACCACATAAACAGTTAGCTTAGGAATGGGATATAAAAAGAAAAGATTGGTAGAGAAGAAGAGGGGGGAAACAAGGTAAAAAAGAAAAGAAAAAAACCCCTAATCAACTACTGTAATAGAGGTTGATTGAAAAAAAAAGATAGGAGACCTAACTTGATACTGTCATTTTAAAACCCTTTTTTAAAAAAAAGAAACAAAGTACATTCTTTTAAAAAGTCCAAAAATCAAGAACGCACAAAGTCAATTTTCTCAAAACGGTGAAATCACCTTCTGAGATGCATTCAAATAGCATCCGCACAACATTACTTATATTCTACTCCTTTCTTTTTATTAGTTCTTTCTTTTACATCATTATTTTCTTTTTATTATGTTTTATTTTATTATTTATGTGTTTTTTTATTTAGTTTTTATTTTCATTATATTGTTTTCTTTGTTCATTAATTCTAATGTTATTTTCTTTTTTTATTCTTTATGTTTCATGATTCTGGTGATGAATACATGATTGAACCACGGAAACTCATGGAGAATCCATGAATGAAAGCCAAAAGTCAAGATCCAAATTTAATTTAATTTTGCTATGTTTAGTTTAGTTTAGTTTATTTTTTAGGTTTTGAATTTGTTTAATTTGTCTTCTTAAGGGTTGTATTTTAATTTTATTTTCTTTATTATTTTGGTAGATTTTGTAATAGCCCCGATAGTGGGAATAATGAAAATTTAGTTCTCTTGTTCTTAAAAATAAATTAGTAAATTAGGTTCAATTTGATAAACCCTAATTAAAATCAATAGAGGTAGTAGATTAATTTAGGTTGCATATTAATGAAAAGTAGGGTTTTTTTTAGAAGAAATAATTTAATTGCATGGTTGATCTTTTGTTATTTGTTTTTTTTTTATTTTTTATGTTTTTGGGGTTTTTTTGTTTATTTTTGGACCCTAAACCCACGTTTAGGCTCTAACTCATTTAATAAATAGGCTTTTAATTGGATTTTTAGGTTTAATTTTAAAATTAATTTAGGCCCATTTAGGTTAATTTAGACTTAGGCCCATTTTTTATTTAGAATTAAAACATGTAGAATTAGACCCACTAATTGAAATACTTCATAATTTGTAGATTTAGCCCCACTTTTAGAATTAAAATAAATAGACTTAGGTTCAACTAATTAAAATTAAACATGAATTAGGCCAATTAGTCTTTAGGCTCACTTGTAAATTAAAATATGTAGATTTAGGTCATTTAATTAAAATCAATGTAGATTAGACTAACTTCAGGATTATGAATTTAATTGAATGCATTGTTTACATGTATTTTTCATGACTAGTTTGCCTGGAGTTAAATGTTTTAAATAAGGGTTTATATAAAATTGCATGTAAATAGAGGATAAGATAGTACTTCATAGAATATTTCTAAATGAACACAAGACTGAAAGACATTAGTAATTCATATCCAGAATCTCTTGGTTGTGGCGCTAGCTTTCTTTTAGAGAATTGAGTACCACCTTTTTCGATTTTTCCTAGTTATTACCCTGAGTGGCGACTCCTCATCTCCATGCCATGTCTTTGTGATAGTGGTTAGTGTGTTCTTTAGAGCCCTAAGCTCAAATAGTGTCGCAGTTGCTAAGATCTTGGGCATGCGCTAAATCTCGCTGTCTACATAGTCAACATTGTATGGCCGAGTACAATGTACCTTTTCAATCTATGCTATACGACCAAGTATAGTCAACATTGTATGACTGAGTACAATGTATCCTTTCAATCAGCACTATACAACAGAGTATAGTCAATATTGTAGGACTGAGTACAATGTATCTTTTCTATTTGTGCTATATGTCCGAGTATAGTCAACATCATACAACCGAGTATGATGCGTCTTTTCAATTAGCACTATACAACCGAGTATAGTAAACATCATACGACCAAGTATGATGTATCCCTTTCAATCTATACTACATGACTGAGTATAGTCAACATCATACGACTGAGTATAATACTTTTTCAATCCATACTATATGATCGAGTATAGTTAACATTATACGATCGAGTACAACATACCTTTTCAATCCGTACTATACGATTGAGTATAGTCAACATTATACGACTGAGTACATTATATCCTTTAATCAGTACTATATAGCCAAGTATAGTCAACATCATATGACTGAGTGTAATGTATCCTTTCAATCAACATTATACATTTAAGCATGGTATTTTCTCAGATATTTTAGGATTTTTCCTAGTGTTGCATTGCAACATAAGCATTCATCATGAACCGACAATCACTTATAGGAAAAAGGCCTTAAAGAGCATAGGTAAGTATCTAAACTTTTGTTCCTAAGAAATTGTGTGCCCATTTGCTTTGCCATAATTTGTCAAGCAAACAACGACAAAGGGGGGCAACTATAAGCACCCAATTTTAGGATGATAAAGTGTGGATGCAAGAGAGGACTCCACTGATGAAAATATTATAAATAGGTCTTCAACACTTGAAGTTTGAAACCTCAAAAGTATAAATGCGTTTCCAAAAAAGAGTTTAATTGGTTTTTTTAAAGGACTTAAGTGTAATGTTTTTTAAGGACCTAATTGAAAAGTTTAAATTCTTTTAGGCATCTTTTTGTAATTAAAACTTAAAAAAAAGATGATAAGAATTTCGTAATTCCAATCAGAATTACATAATTTCGATTAGAATTATGTAAAACAGATCAAAATTATGTAATTCTGATTGGAACTATAGAATTTCGGTCAAAATTATATGTTTTCCATCTATTTTTTTTTATTTTTTTACAGTAAATAAATTTCTATTTTTTGAATTTCAATTGGTCAAATAATATCATAAATTCCTTTTTGGGATATAGGTAAATTTTTAGGAAATAAAAAAAGCCCTTTTAAAACCAAAACTCTAGCACTGAAAGAGGAGAAAAATTGCAATAGGATACGTCTTTTAGTTAGGGTTTCTCTATAAAAACCCATCTTAAACTCTCCTAAGGGAGCTCTCTCTTTCCCTAAACCTTTTTTTGGAGGCTTTCATTTTTCTTACGCAGTGTTCAAATTATTTTCTTATGAATTATTTGTTTTTGAGCAAGTAGAATGAGGCTTTTGAAAGGAGAACAACAAATATTGAAGATCTATTTAACATGAAACAATAATTTTTACTAGTTTGAGGGGCAAACCAATATTGCATCCATATCATCATTTTCTTTCCTAATTTCTTCTATTTTTTATTTTATTATTTTGATTCTATTAAATTTTAAGTTTATTAAATTATTATTATTATTTTGTTTATTCACTAATCATTGTTTATTTGTGTTTTTGTTGGTGATTATGGAGAGAGTTAAATGATGAGTTTGCTTAGAGATTCGAATCCATGAAGATCCATGGAATGCCATGGATTGAATTTTGTAGCCAAATATAATTTCTAGGGTTTTTTATTATTATTATTTATTTATTTATTATTGTTTTGATTGTTTTATTTTGCATTTAGTTTTTTCTGGGATTGTATTAATTTTTATTTTCTTCTTGTTTTTAGTAGATCATTGTAATAGCCCTAATAGTGGGAATAATAAAATCATGTGTGTGTGATTGTGTGTTTTACTTTAATTAATCAGTTAGTAAAATTAGGGTTTTAATTAGGTAATTAATTAAAATGAATGGCTATAGATATAATTAGGGTTTGTTTAATTAAAATTGAATTAGATTTAAGTGAATAGAATGAGGCTTGCTTGTTAATTATTTTATTCATTAATAATTTGTTGCTTAAGGTCACTTTAATTAAATTAGGGTTTTTAGAATAAATTTAATTGATGATTTGATCTCTTATGTGATTGGTTTTTCATGTTTTTGAGCTTGTTTATTTCTTTTATGTGTTTTGGGCTCTAAGTCTATATTAGGCTCTAATCCATTTAACTAAATTTATGTTTTTTTTAGATTTAATTAGATTCACCTTCCCTTTAATAGATTTACTAATTTAATTATGTTTATTTTTAATTAATTAAAATGCATCTTTAGGCCAATAATTAACTAGATTTAAGGTTAGAGATAACTTAGGCTCGTTTAGTAGAATTAGGCCCACTAATTTAAATACTTCATAATTTATAGATTTAGGCCCATTTTTAAAATTAAAATAAATAGATTTAGGTTCACGTAATTAAAATTGAATAGGAATTAGGCCCATTAGTCTTTAGGGTCACTTGTAAATTAAAACATGTAGATTTAGCTCATTTAATTAAAATCAATGTAGATTAGACTAACTTAGGGATTACGAATTTAAAATGAATGGATTATTTACATGTTGCCAATAGTTGATTGTTTCAATAAGGGTTTATATGAAGTTGCATGTAAATAGATGGTAAGATAGTAATTCATAAAGTAATTCTAAATGAACACAAGACTGAAAGAAGTTGGTATTCCATATCCATAATCTCCTGGTTGTGGTGCTAACTTTCTTTTAGAGAATTGAGTACCACCACTTTGGATTTGTCCCAGTTATTACCCTAGGTGGTGACTCCTCATCTCCATGCCATGTCTTCGTGATAGTGGTTAGTATGTTCTCTAGAGCCTTGAGCTTAAACAGTGTTGCGGTTGCTAAAATCTTAGATGCACGCTAAGCCTTGTTGTCTACAGCGCATCTCAAAATCCCCTCTGAGGAGCATGCAATGACTCACGAGCTAGAGGGTGCTGAGCTTAATCAGGCTATCACTAGATAGCCAATCGTGGACCACACTTTTTGGATCAAGAGTCAGTACTTGGAGTTTATTCGGATTCACCTTTTGTTAACAGTTCCCTTTGTTGCTGCCTATACCTCTTAGGTAATTATTTTATATTCTCTCTTTCATTTAAGATTATCATGTCCTAACATGGTTTTTTTTATTTTTAGGCTACATCAACCAATTTGCAACCCACGCCATACCTCAGGTGCTTGAGAGAGAGCTTACAAAAAGCTGTATTGATCAGAGCAGAGAGGGGACTTTTGCTGTAGTTGACCATATGAGACCCCCTACCACCTCCAACTCTCAGTTCATTGCTCACAGCTTCGTCCACATCACTGATCACTTAGCTCATTGGTGGGTTCTTCTCGAGGAGTTATCTCTTAAGTTCCTGACCCTAGACGAGGACCTTGTGCCTACATGTACTCCTAGGGGAGCTACTAATGTGAGTTTTCTTTTAACCTGCCTTCTAAATCATTCTTGACATGTTTGTTAGTTCTAACATTCTTTTAATAATACAAATTCCTTTTGGATCAAGGCCTATATATGTACCAGATAATCAAGGCTCAGAGGGATTACATGTTGGATGTCACCTGGCAGTGGAGGGTATCAATCTCTCATACATCTATATGTATGCATGCTTGTATGATTTACTAACCCGTGGTATACTTGAACAAGATCATGATGACGCTAACCAGGCGAGGCTTGCCAACCTTGAGCAATAGATTGAAGTCTTTCAGATCAACAAGGATGATGAGGAGGAGGATGGGGGTGATAACAACATCAGAGGAGGGGTTGATCCTTGATAACGGCACCGAGTTAGATGCTTGATAGATTAGGGCCCATGAACTATTCTTTTTTTTTTTATTGTTGCTTCTCTTTACCAGTTTAATTCTTATACTTGCACATTTTTAACTCTTATTGGTCAAATGTTTACATAATTCAACTTTTGTTTCAATTAATTTTAATTTTCACATACAATTTAGCACTAATGATTGCACAAATGCCCTTTTAGTTGCTAAGCTCTAATTTATAAGGCTAAGACTGCATAATCCTATTGGAAGCTTTTGAACTATTATTGTTGGAGAGGTGATCACCTCATGGCCTTCTATTAAAGAGGCAATCGCCTCATTGTGCTGAGGTGGCACCTCTTCAATGAGGTGATCACCTAAGCGCTAGGTTAGTTTCTCCTCTTTAAAAATCCTAATTCTTCATCTTCAACCCCATTTTTAGATATCTCCAATCCAAACCTCCATTTTCTCTCTTTAGATACCCCAAAAGCTTAAATTATGACTAAAAGAAGCCTTAAATTGCTACAACCAATATTGAAAAGCTTAGATAACGAATCATGGGCTAGATTGGAGCCATTCCACCTCTTGGTCTTTAGATCATTACATGCTAGGATAATCAATTTCTCTTTTCTTCATGCTGTAGCCTAGTTCTGGGATCCTCATAAACATGTATTTGAGTTCAATATAGTTGAACTATGCTCCCTACTAAAGGAATTTGAGGCCATTCTCGGTTGCCACATGGATTGCACTTGCCCACTTGCAATCTGTAACATTCTTATTCTAGACCCTTATTCTATCTAGCTTTAGATGGCCCAAATGTTCAATTTTTCACCCCGATCTTCATGTCGCTGCATTAGATCCTTCCTTAAAACTATCACTAACATAGATAGGAGAAAAGCTCATTGGCTATAGATGATGGCCCTCTGCTTGTACGCTTAATTTTTGTTCGTTTTCCTTTCTGAAAATTATGACTAAAAAATCCTTTCCATTCTCAATCAGGTGGAAGCAGGGCTCAACCTTTTCCCTCTCATTATAGCAAAAACCATCATTAAATTAGACAACTTCATAGAAATAAGATAATTCTCTAGAAGTCCACATATATTGCAGGTAAGTTTCTTTACTTTGAATTCTTGTTCCCTTATCATTCTGTCATTGCATCCATCTACTTAACACTTTGAAGATGTGGCTTTATGAGAAACTAGGTCTACTCGAACCTCCTCGAGATGTTGTATGCTACAGAGTTAAGCATTATTAAACTACAAAGTTTAATCCCATACTAAAAGATGCTCAAGGCTAGCTATCAACATTCCTTAACACTCTAATTTAATGGATGTATCCATGGTGGGGATTGCAACATGTGACTATTCGATTTTATACTTATTGTGTTCTAGTTGTTGATCTCCATTTTGCTACTTTTTACAACCCGACATTATCACTATAGGCATAAGCAAGTGATTGTAGGGTTGGTTCATGAGTTTGAACCGGGACCCTCTCTTAAAATTTTATGGACAACTTAGTTGCTACTTGGCCTCATAGAATTATTGAAAGAAATATATACTACAATAGAGATCAGACTATCGATGATCATTATAAAGCATGGATTTGACTACAACAATTAAGAAAAGATGAGTTTATCATAAAAAAAGGACAAAGGAATTGCAAACATTGAGTGCTTGGGGTTCTTAGCAAAAGATGAGAAAACAAAATTAGTTCATGAATTAAGTCATCATTTCTCTTTTTATTAGATAGAGTTCCTTTTTAGTTAAACAATTTGTAATAGACACTTAACACAATGTTTAATAATAATCAAAGCAATCTATTTCATTTAATCTTAAGCATAATATGAGTATACATTTTGCTTCTAACATATCTCATGTTGTTAGTTGGCTTGCCCTTGTAAGTTTTCCAACTAACCATTTTTTCTCTCTCCTTTTATATGTTCTTTACTTTTGCTTGGATTGTCTTTTTAGGTTTTCAATCCAGCAGGACTTTTTATTTTTTCATTTTTATCTCTAACTTTTGCCTAAACAACCATTTTTTGAGGTTTTCTCCTTAACGAGACTTTTACAGAAAGTACTTTTTGAGCTTGTCTAGGTTGATGGGCTTTTTGAACTCATTTCTATCCAAGTCTGACACAATAGCGGCAACCTTGGAGAACAACTTCTTTACTAGGTATGGACCTTCCCAATTTGGTTTGAACTTCCCCGCAGATCAGTCATGATTAGCCGTGTAAGCTTTAGTGCTAAATCCCCCTCTTTGATCTTTCCTAGCTTGATTTTCTTATTATAAGCCTAGGCTATCCTCTTCTAATACACCTAGGAGTGATACATAGCTCTCATCCTTTTCTCATCCAGTAATGTCAACTATGTCAATCGACTCTCCACCTATTGGTACTTGGGGATCCTAGACTCTAATGGAACCTTTAGCGATCGGATCTCGACCTCTATAGGCAACACAACTTCACATCCATATACCAAGAAATATAAAGTGACCCCTCGTCGATGTTCTAGCAGTAGTTTAATATCCCCATAATGCAAACTATAAGTAATCTACCCAATCCTAGTAATTCTCCATCATCTTGGCCAGGATTGTCTTCGCATTTTTATTTATAGCTTCCACTACCCTATTCACGTATGGCCTATACGGAGATGATCTATGATGCTCAATTTTATAGTCTCTTAATAATGCAACCATCTTTGCATAAAATTAAACACCATTATTAGTAAAATTATAATGCAGCATCCCATATCTGAAAATTATATTCTTCTCGATAAACCTCGACATTTGCTTCGAGTCGATAGTAGTATAGGACTCAGCCTCAACCCATTTGGAGAAATAGTCTATTGCCACAATAATGTATTAATGACTATTTAATGCTCTTGGACTTATATCTCTTATGATATTAATTCTCCAAATTGCAAATGGCCAAAGAGAAGTCATTCATTAGAGCTCCATAGACGGTAGGTGACTCACATCTCTATAAGCTTGACAATTATAACATTTCTTGACAAAATCGACATAATCTATTTCCATGGTTAGCTAGAAATAACCTTGACGAGCTATTTTCTTTGCTAGGACTATCCTATTCATATGTGGCCTACACACTCCTTCATTGATTGATTCTATAAGTTTTTAGGATTCATCTTTATCAACACATCTCAAGTGAACTCCATTCAACATTCTCTTATACAACATCTTGTTATAGTTGATAAACTACTGAGATAGCATTGGTAGAGACATCCTCTCTTTCTTGTTAACATGCTTAGGGAACTGTCCCATTTGTAAGTATTGCTGCAAGTCATAAAACCAAGGCCTCTCAGTGGCATCCACCAATATTACCCTTATTTTTTTTATAGTAAGGGATTTAGGACTTCGCGAATATTAAAGGGTTAACCTTTGTTTGTTTCCCACTTTCCCATGTAAAAGTTAGAGTGGCTAGGGCATTAACTATCTAGTTCTTTTCTCTCGGTAGATGAATAAATTTGCACTAAGTAAAGGATAATGAAATGGTATCCAATTAATCCCAATACAGACGCAACTTGTCTTTCTTTACTTCCCATTTACTAGAAGCCTATTTTACAACCAACATTGAATCCCCATACACGTTAACATCCCCTGCGCCCACACTACGCAGTGCTTCCAAACTAAAGATGCAGGCCTCGTATTCTGCTTGATTATTTGTTACCTTAAATTTGAGTTTTTCACCATTGGGATCATTTCTCCTTCTGACATGATTAGGATTACACCAATACCGACCTCTTTATTATTGATGGCTCTGTCAAAGTAATTTTCCATCCTTGTACCTTTATTGTCCCTAAATGTTCATTAGGAAATTCCAATTCCCATTTTTCTTCATTAACTACTAGAATTTGAGCCAAAAAGTTTGCTACCACCCTCCCTTTTACTACTTTCTTCATCACATAATCTATCTCAAATTCGATGAGTAGTACTAACCATTTGGCTAGCTTTCCCATAAGTGAGGGAGTTTGTTAAAGGTACTTGAGGGGATCGTGTTTAGAAATTGCCTGTACTCTGTAAGATTGGAAGTAGTGCCAGAGCTTTTTTGTCATCCAAAGCACAACTATACATGTTTTCTCTACAACACTGTAATTGGCTTCATACTGTAAGAGCTTTTTAGTCAAGTAATACATTTCATGTTCAACTTTCGTTCATTTTTTTAAGCTAGCATTGCCCCTATTACATCTTTCTCAATCGTTAGTTATAGGATTAAGGGCTTACTTGGCTTTGGTGGCTGTAAAACTGGAGGATTCATTCAATAGTTCTTAATAGTTTCAAAAGCTTGTTGACATTTATCCTCCTATATCATGGGTTGATTCTTCTTTAGAAGATTAAAGATCAGCTTACAAATAGTAGTCAACTTAGCTATGAACCTACTAATATACTACAAGGGCCACATGAACCCTTTGACTTCTTTTTCATTCTTCAGTGTAGACATTTCTTTAATTGCCTTAACCTTATCTAGGTCCACTTATATTCCTTTTTTAATAATAATATGTCGCAATAGTTTACCAGATGTTACCCCAAAAACACACATCTTCGGATTCAGTTTGAGGTTATACTTTTCTACCCTTGCCAGGAACTTTTCTAGAGCCTCGAAGTGCCCTACTCTAGTTGCATACTTCACCATCATATTGTTTATGTACACTTCCATCTCTTTATGGATCATATAATGCAATAGAGTGATCGCCATCCTCTGATAAGTAGCTCCTACATTCTTTAGTCCAAATGGCATTACTAGATAGCAATAGATGCCCTACTTAGTGGTGAATGACATCTTTAGTTTTTCTATTACTACCATCATGATCTAGTTGTACCTTAAGAACCCATCCATGAAAGAGTACATTACACTAGAAGCCACTTTATAAACTAATGAGTCGATGTGTGGCAGTGGGAAATCGTGTTTTGTACAAGCCTTATTCAGATCTCAATAGTCCATACACATTATGACCTTCCATCTTTCTTGGGGACTGGGACTATGTTTTCTAACCATTAGGTGTCCTCCACCACCTCCAGGAACTTTGCCTTTTGCTGTTTCTCGACTTCTTCTTTAACCTAAAGAGCCCATTTTGGCCTTAGCCTCCTCTTCTTTCGTTTTATTAGTGATATGTGAGGATGTGTACTGATTATGTGTTTGGAGATCTCCTTGTCGATGCCAACCATATCCTTATAGCCCCAAGCAAATACTTTATGTCTTTTTATTAGTGTTTCTTTCATTTTTCCCTCTTATAATGAGTTAGATAATAAGCAAGCAATATATTTTTAGGATTATCATTCATGCCTAAGTTAAATGATTCAGTTTGCATGAAATGACTATCATAAATAAAATAACCATTAGGAAACACATCACATAAATAAGCAAAGTTATACTTTATTGCATTTACTTTGGAAAAGAATAAGTCATCAGTTTTAAATAAAGTAGCAAGAGAGACATCAAAGTCATCGTAAAAAACATCTATGATGGAATTGAGGACATAGGCTTTAAAATCGAGTTCCTTGCTCTAATCATCATCATCTTTCAGTTATGGAGCGGCGATGTTCTCCTTAGACTCTTCCTTAGCTGGTACCAGTTATTCCATAAGAACTTCTTTAGTAGTAGCTTTCTCGACTCCATTCACAAATTCAGAAGAGATTTTAAATCTCGAGATTACTTCTTTGGCCATTAACAAGGGTTCTAGAGCCCTATCATATGAATATTTAGTGCCTTCCCTCATAAAATTTCCCATAAAGCCTTTCTCTAGACCACAACCTCTTCCTCTTTCTTCTTTAGCCAATCCCAGATGTCAGTTTCTTCCTCAAAATCATTAGTCCCCTCAAATCCTACCCCATGCTTTATAATGGGTACCTTGTGCTTTATAAATTATGAGGGTTTGCATTGGTTATTTCCCAATCCCATGCCAGACATGAATTTCATGTTGTGCATCATATTACGCAAATGTCAAAACTTAAACTTATAGGGATCTCTTTAGGAGCTAACTTCAGAGCAGCCACAATGACTTTAGTTTCTGTAGAGATAGTGTTAACCTTGCCTTCATATGGGAACTTAATTTTCTGATGGAAAGTGGAGGGCACCCAAAGGATGAAACCATAGCCTTCCTAACAGAATAGTATTGGTCACATGAATATCAATTACGTGCATGTTAACCCAGGTCTTAATAGGTCCTATCCTGACCAAAGCCTTAAACATCCCCTTAACAGGCCTCTTCGTATCATCATAGGCCTTGATGATTACCTTAAAAGGCTTTAAGTATACCATAGTCAACCCTAGCTTCAATAGAATCTTTAATGGACATGCGTTAATGGAAGAACCATTATCTACCATAATAAAGCATGGCATCTTTCCTTTTACCTCAACCATGATGAATAAGGCTTTGTGGTGATCCCTCAATTCCAAGGGTAAATCGTCATCAGAAAAAATTATGGTACCTTAGGGGGTTTCTATCAATAAATTAACCATTTGCTCCAGAGTATAGCTTGTGGAGATCTTTTTTTGGTCTAGAGCCAGAATTAGTGCTTCCTGGTGGTCTCTGGACTGCATAAGTAGCTCCCAAACACTAGTGATGGTTTCCTTATCTCTCTTCACTTCTTCCCCTTTCTTTGAATTCTCTATCTTTTCTGGTTCAGACTCAATAGTTTCAAATTCTTCTTTTTTCTCCTTGACCTTCCTCATAGACTGGCCAAATGTACTTTCCTCATCATCCTATAAATCAACTTGCCCCTTATTCTCATCATCAGAGCTTCGGATATCCAAGATATGCATAGTAAGCTCTATGGATTATTTGTTTTGGTTCGGGTCTTTTAGTTTAGATCTGGTGGCTGCAAGTGATATCTATAAAAGAGTTTAAGAGTTACTCTTTCATCAGATTGGTGTTGATCATCAATATGGGTGAGTTAGGTGGTGGTACATTTCAATAATTGGGCAAAGGGTTATTTTGGGTGTTTGGCTTTCATGTCTCAAGGTCAGTGATTTTACTCGCATCAATAAGGTCTTGAATTTCTTGTCTCAATCAGACACAACTGTTGGTGTCATATGGAATTTGCAAAAAAGCTTTGGGTTGGCACCTAGCAAAGGTTGTTATGAAGGTAAGGGTCATAACAGGTTCTTCTTGATCAGCTTCTCAAGGATTTTAAAAAGAGGCTGCCCTAAATTTAGAAATCTTTAGGGTTGCCTAACAACATTAATCTATAAACTATTGCCTGGCTATCTGATGGTATTGATTTGCACATTACTGCTTAAGCTAATTCCATCCTTGCCCCTATATCTTCCCCTAAAGAACCTCTTTTCTTGGGCCAAATCTGACTTATTTTGGACCCTAAATCTGTATAGTTCTTCAAAGTTTTGGATTCCCAAATCCCTCAACTTGTTAGACAATGCTGAAACACACCCTTCCATTGCTAGCATTAGTTGGTCTGACTTAGTAGCCTATATCTCATTTGAGATATCTTCTCCTTTTAACAAGTTAAATAATCAATGAAAGACTCGTTAAACCTCTACTTGGTATTCTGTAGATACTTCCAACTAAACATTAAGGCCATACTGCTTCACAAATGCAGCGCACAATTCTTTTCAGTTGGACTGGACGTGCAGTTCTAAAGCATAATAATAATGGATTAGTGCACCTTCCAATGACATGGGGAACTGCTTGACTATTTAGGCTTTAGTCAATTCTATGGCTTTCATGTAAGTCATGTATTGCTTTAAATGAAAATAGGGGTCTTTAGTTCCAGAATACTTTTTCATGTCAGGGAATTTGAATTTTTGGAGTAATAGATCATCCTCCTTATCCATATTCAAATAAGTATAGTCCAACAGAGCATCCATGCCCTTTTCTTTCATCATCATTTGCATTTAGGTCATGGCTTTGGTTATACTCTTGGCCTAGTCAAACTATTCCACATTCTCAACAGGGTTCACATTCTTCCAGCTTATTGGATCAGCTATCACTGTCACATCATCCGCATCCCTTTCTTTCACTAGAATCTCAACATCAAGGTCCACCAGATTAGTTGGCTGTGCTGGCTGCTTCTTTTTCATCAACTTAATGATCTCCCCCATCATTTCTCTTATCATGTAACAATTTTTTGCAAATACCTCTTCTTTCAACTGTGTTTTAAAGGCCTCGGGATCAAAACCACCTGCAATTTTTATTTTTAAATTTTTGACTAGGTGACTAGAACCAGCTCGAACCTACATAGACAAGCTTAAAGGATCTATATTGCTACAAGACTACCTGTTAGAATTATGCATGACATATATGCATGATATGCAGGTTCATTTTTTTATTCAAAGAAAGTAAGAAAATAAACAAGCATACTTAATATATATATATATAACACCGAGATAAAATACAAAGCTTCAAAAATGATGAATTCCACCCTTATTTCTCCTTCACATGTGTTTAATGGTGAATTTCTCACCCTATTGATTTTTGGTTTGGGTTTTAATTATCAATAAGGGATAACAAAACTGAAGATAACTCTCACAATGGAGGAAACAAGTAATGGATCCTCTAAATAAATCCAAAGTCCATCCTTAATGGGTCGAGAATGGCATTAAGGCCTTTTCCTTGTCAAAACCTATCTCAATGGGCCACGATAAGTATGATAGGCTCATTTTGGCAATACCCACTTAAGATAGGCTAAAACTTGGCATAAAAAGGCCCATTTTGAAAAGGTCCATTTATAACGGGTTTGATTTTTATTTTAGGGATCCATTAAAGGGCATAAAACACATGCAATTGGAAAATTCCTAAAAGAAATTACTAGGTAACTATTTAAGCTTGAGTCTTAAGTAGTAAGCTTTGGCTCCAATAGCAATATACATTTAGATATGTCTCCCCACCCAAGGGTCCATACAACATGGATAAATATGTGCCATGAGTGACAATAATTAAATATTCAATCACCAGGTTTGAGTGAAACATAGGTAGCAAAATACTGACTATTGTTAAGTTAATTCGGGACTAAGTGCTCATTGTGTGAAAATGTGTAGTGGAAGTAACAAAAATGCAAAAAAAATAAAAGAATAATAAAAATGATAAATTACAAAAAACTTGGAATAAGTTTATCTATCCCCAATGGAGTTGCCATTATAGGCAGTAGGGTTTAGTGCGCGCTCAAGTGTATAAAGTAGGTCTTAAAGCCTAATAAGAGATGGAGTGACCACTTGGATGAAAGCTGAGATACACTTATATGAAAACTGAATTCCATAGAGGTTCCCAGAAGCCGTTGTTAGAGAATTGGTTCAAAAACTGGATATGGGCATTTGAATGCCCACCCAACCTTACATTTGGCCTCCATTTGTGTTTTGTAATTTATTACCCTTAATTATTCAATGATTTCAAGTAAAAGTATAATAAATGGAAAATAAATTGAAAATAAATAAAATGTAAACAAGCATTAAATTACATAAAATATAAATAAAGGGAGAGAAGGGTTAGGTACTAAATCGAAACGATCAAAATCATTTCGATTCCCTGCAATACACAAGATATTAACTTCCAAGACATATAAAATCATACAAGAAGAACCTACAAGTTAGTTTTCAAAATATAATTTATATAAATAAATATTATGAATGTTCAAACATTGACCCTAAATGAAATAGCAAAAATGACTATGTGAAGCAGACTAAAAATATATAAGAAGGGAATTTATAAAGATTCAAACCATGCATGATTTATATGAAATATCAAAACAAAAGATATATAAGGGCTGTGAAAGTGGCGATCGCCTCATTACAATGGGGTGATACCTCTTTGAAGAGGCATAACTTGATCAACAAGCTTAGATGACTCTCAAACTAGCAAAATTCTTCTTTAAGCAAGGATCAATTACTATAAACAAGCTAGACTCATAACTACACCTAAAACTTAGTAAATCACGCTAAAGACATGGCATATCATAAGCAATGAACATAAGAGAGTGAATAAATAAACTTATAAACAAGTAAGCTAGGGGTTATACAAGCAAGTAAGAGATTATACAAATCTATATTTTAATCATTAAGAAGAAGTCAACATAATTAACGAAAGATGAGCTTTTCCAATATAGTTGGCCTTTAGAAATGGATATAGGTATTAAACTTCCCTTAAATGTAAGCTTTTCTACCCTTTTCTTTTAAGAGAATCCCCCTTGAATTTGGTTCCCCTTCCTTCTTTCCTCCTCAAGAACATTTTTTTCTTCTTGTTTTAGAGCTTCCTTTTCTCTCTTGAAAACTCTCTATTTTTTTGCTAAAATTCCCCAACCTCCTTTTTTTTCTCTCCATCTCTCCCTTTTAAAACCCATCCCTAGGCCATCTCCCTACCATTTTCTTTTCATCATTGCATTTTTAGCCTTTTTCTCTTCCTAAAAATTTTGTTTTTCATACTAGAGACTGAGTTCCAGTCGAGGTGGGCCCACCCTTAACCACCATTGTCACCTCTGTATTTAATGCATAGGCATATGGTTATGTATAGAGGTGGTATATCTATAATGAGGTAATCACCTCATCACTTGTTGCCATAGAGGCAATCACCTCTTTAAAGAGGTGTCGCCTCTCTAGCCCGCCTTGCACTAGGCCTAGTGGGTCGGGGCCACCTAGGCTTGTTTCATAGGGATTTTCATCTTGGATTTATAGGTTTTAAGCTACTGGGCTCATTTTTAGAAGATTTTGGGTTTCTCTCTTGCATTCAAGTTTTGCATTTCTCATCATTGGGCTCTATTGCTGACTGACCAAACTAAGCATCCAAAGTTCGCCCCTTATCACAGGCTGATCGAATTGGGTATCTACACCTAGTCTTATTTTTTTATAGTGATAACACAAAAGAATTGCTTTATCCATCTCATTTAAGTGGGAGAGATAAGACTAGAACTTATCTAATTTCGATTGGTAAAAGTAGGGATTTTCAATTATATTGGAATACATATTTTAAAACTCATAATAAGTGTTTTTCAATTGAGAATAAGCCTATATTGTCACTTCCAATTATGCTGAGAAACCTAAAACTCTTAAAGAGGAATTTGAATATCCTACCAAGGGAAAGTGGAAAGTTACATTAGGATAGGAATTTGAATCTATGAGAATGAATCAAGTTAAGTTTTTAACTTGATTAATTTATTACTTGTCATAAAGCCATTAAGAATAAGTGAATTTTCAAAACTAAATGTAAAGCAAATGGTTCCATTATGGTTATAAAGCTTGACTTATGTCAAATTGCTATACTTAGCAAAAGGGTATTGAAGACGGCGGGGTTTAGCGCGCGTCCAAGATTTTAGCAACCGTGACGCTGTTTAGGCTCAGGGCCTTAGAGAACACACTACCCACTGTCATAAAGACATGGCATGGAGATGAGGATTCGCCACCCAGGGTAATAACTAGGACAATTTGGTTGGTGGTACTCGATTCTCTAAAAGAAAATTAGCACCACAACCAGGAGATTCTAGATACGGAATACTAACTTCTTTTAGTCTCGTGTTCATTTAGAACAACTTTATAAATGATTATTTTGCCCTCTAATTACATGCAATTTTATTAAACCCTAATTAACATCCATCTACCCAAAAAGGCAACAAGTCAATAAAATTACAAGTAAAAAATGCACTCAAGATCACGTTGTCCCTAAGTCTAAACTATGTTAATTTTATTAAAAAGTTAGTTAAATCTACATTTTATTTACAAGTGAAATAGAATAAAAGTGGGCCTACATTTTATTAATTAATGACCCTAAATTTATTTTTTAGTCTTTCTAAGATATGGGCTTAAGTCTATTCAATTTTAAGGAAAAATTAAATTAATGGGCCTAAGTCTAACTTGGTTTTATTTTAAGTTAAGTGTGGACCTAGGTCTATTTATTTTAAAAGAAATACAATTAAGTGGGTTGAGCTAAGTCTAGACAAGTTTTAATTAACTAAGTGGGCCTAAAATCTAATTAACCTAATGGATCTAAATTGATTTTAATTATAAAAAAAAACCTAAATCATTTTTTAAGCCTATTTATTAAGCGGGTTAGACCTAAAAGTGGGCTTGGGGCCCAAAGGATAAAAACATAAAAAAAAAAACAAGCCTAAAACAAATAAAACACAAAAAATGGATCAAATAAATATTACAGTGATTTTCTAAAAAAACCCTAAATTAATTACATGCAAACCCTAATTTAAGCTACTGCCACCAATGATTTTAATTGATTTTTACCCAATTGAACCTAATTACTAATCGATTTTAAAGTACAGAAAATTAAATTTTTCACTATTCCCATTACTAGTGCTACTACAAACTACGTACAAAATTAAGATTAAATAATTATACACCCAAAAATTAAAATAACCACACAAAACATCAAAAATGAAAAAAATAAAAAATAAAAAATCCTAAATCCTACTGGGAAATAACATAGATTCTTTCATGATATTCCATGAACCTTCTGCTCAATTTAAATATAGGCAGTATCCTCCTCAATCCATATGCACATAAAAAAAAACAAGTAATTAGATTAGTAGTGAAATTAAACAATCAAAAAGAGAATAACAAAATAAAAAAAATTACAAAAGAAAAAAATATAAAGAACAAAAATGACATAGAAAAAAACACTGATGATTTAGATGTTGTACAAAGGCCCCTTTTTGGCCCCTCAGATTAGGATTTTCACCGTTGAAATTGAATTGTTTGTTGATTCTGGACTGGGACTTGATTGCTTTTAAAGACACTGGCAATATCCAAAATTGGGGTTTCTTTTGGAAGACCAGGGTGTGTGCGAGGTATTCTTCACGTCTAAATTTTAGGGTTTTTGCATTTTTTTTCTCTGTGCGTAAAAACTCTCCAGAAAAAAAAATCCTCCTCCTACGCACGCATGCAGACTTTGCTTTTAAATGCAAAGTCTGCGCATACTGAACTTCCTCCAAAGGAGGAACAGACCTATCTAATCAAATAACATTTGTTTTTCTTTGATTTCAAAAAAACCTTTTGTGTTTAACCAACCTTATCAGATAATTGTAAAGATAAAATTTGAATTTTCAACCAATCAAAATGCTGAAAAATCAATAAAAATATGCGAAAAAATCAACTTTTACAAGTCAGAATTGTGTAATGCCGACCGACATTGTGCAATTCCGATCGGCATTATGCAATGCCGGTCGGCATTACACTAATGCCGATTAGCATTAAATGCCAACTCTTTTTTTTTAACTTTTAAATACCAAAAGACCCTTAAAAAATTGACTTATTTGCAATCAAACCCTAAAAAACGTTGCAATTTAATCCTTAAAGTCCAAAAAATTGACAACTAACTTCAATTTTTGAATGAATTTCATCATATGGGCTTACGTCGCAATTATGCACAATTGCATCCTAAAATTGGGTGCTTACAGGTATAAATTATGAAGAAACTTTTTCAACTATTGTTAGGTTAACCTCTATTAACCTTATTCTAGCCATTATGGAATATATGAATTTAGAATTACATCAAATTGATATAAAAATGGATTTTTTTAATGGAAAAGTATATGAAGAAATCTACATGGAGCAACCTATAGGTTTTATAGTTAAAGGCTAAGAGAACGAAATATGTAAGCTTTAAAGATCAATTTATTGTCATAGTGGTACCTTAAACTTCATAAGATATGGCTTATGATTTTCAATATAATGGATGAGGACCATAAGGTTTATGTTAAAAAAAAATATGATGATAAATTTTGTAATTCCATTTGTTTATGTTGATTATATCTTGACAATATGGAATGATAAGTAGTATTTATTAGATATTAAAAATTAATAATCCTTATATTTTGACATGAAAGGTTTGTGTGAGGTTGATTACATATTGGGAATTAAAAAGAAAGAAATCATTCAAAAAATTTTCACTTTATTTTAAGAGAATTATATCCAAAAGATTCTAAAACGCTTCAATAGGAATAATTATAAACTCGTGGATAATTCTACATCAAAATGTGAGGTTTTGAGTCTTAAAATATATCCTCATAATTCAAAAGAGCAAAGAGAAATGACTAATATGTCATATTCAAGTGTTATGAAGAGTCTTGTATATCTCATGTTGTGTACTTGTCTAAATATTTAGTTTGCTATTAGATTAGTTTGTTAATGAGAGCATTGAAAAATTGTTAAAAGGATTCTAAGGTATTTAAATAGCACTATAGATTATTGCTTGAGTTATTAAGGATCATACTTATATCTGGCTGGATATTTAGATGTTGATTGGGAGTAGACCTTGAGTGATACAAATCTACCTAGCTATGTTTTCATACTAAATAAGGGTGCCATTTTATTAAGCAGTAAGAAATATACATGTATAGTTTTATCGACTATGAAAGTTGAATTTATTACATGTTCAGCTATAGAGAAAGATGCTATTTGGTTTAGGAGATTCTTTACGAATTTTGGATTTCAAAATGGTTGTGAAAGAGCCATCATAGTTCATTGCGATAATCAAGTAGCAATTGCTTTCATAAAAGATACCCAATATCATAGTAGAACTAAACATATAGATATAAAGTACAATTATGTCAGAGGCAAAGTCACCAAATTAGAAGTGGCTATACAATACATATCTACTCATAGTATGATGGTTGATCCCTTAACTAAACCAATTCTAAAACACATTTTTCTTGCACTTGTAAATTCTCTTGAATTATGTAGAATATAGGAAAAGTTGTTAAGCTAATTATTGAATTATCTGAATGAATGCAAATAATTGATATGTTCACTTGATTGTATTCATACCTTATACACATTGCATATGTTTTGTTAAATGCTTAACAAAAAGGTATCACATAGATGTTGGCTTACTCGCATAAACAATAACTTTTAGCATTAGGATAACAAGTACATACGAGACTAAATGTTACAATTGCCACCTTAATAGCAAATTAGATGAGGTTTTTCTTGGGCATACAACTAGTTTGAATTGCCCCATCTAAATGACATGTGTAAGTCAACTGTGAATTCTTAATTATTATCTACCATTAATAGTACTTAGAAAATTCGAGTTAGGCGTAAATAAATGATTGAACTTAGATCTGTATAATATTTCTAACTAATATTGCATTAAAGTTTAAACACTATAACACATGATTTATACCATATATGCCTGTTCGACTGAAAAGGTAATGAGAGAATGATCACTTCTCTATTACGTGAGACCTTAAGGATAATATTTAATCCTCATATTGCTACTCTTATAATATTTTATTTTTTTTTGTGATTTATATATAATATTTTTCTATTTTAGCATGCTATTTATGACCATGAATAATTCGATCTATAAATTATATCTAAAAAAATAATTATATGTAGATTACAAATTTTGAGTATAAAAGGAAGATTTTGTCTAATTTATCCATTGTCTAGCCGATTTTGACACTTGAAAAAGATGTCTTATTTATGGATAGACAAAAAGAAAATAATATTTTAGACATGCTCTTTGAGGGACTAAAGATATTTCATGATTCAAAAGGGACAAATCTAAAATACTACAAGTATTTTTGTTTGATTAATATCACAATTTTATTTATGGTTGACCATTCTATCTTACTCCTAATAGATGTATAGTGATAAGCTTCCAAATCAAGTTTACTTGATTTGGAAGTGATATTTGTTTATTGATTGAAAAAAGCCTTGCAATGGGGTTATAACCATCATGTGCAAGTGAAAGATGTTGAATTTTAAATTTAGATCACTTATGATGAGTTGACTCCACTTAAATTGAATTAATTAAAAAAAGGGAAAATGATCAAATCTATTATGAATTTTTGTTCATTTTTCAATTATATAATATTTTAAAAGTTATAATAATTTAGCTATTCAACTTTGTAAATTGTATCATATTTTAATTTAAGGGTCTAAATGTATTTTAGAAATTACTTTTAGATCCTTATAAAATAAATTTATTTATTAAAATTCTTTTTTTTTTAACAAAAATAAAAGGTAAAAAAATATTTTTAAATGTTAATATTACTACTTTCAAAATAACCTCAAAATTTTCAAATATTTTCATAAAATTAATTTTTTTATATTATTTTATATATGAAAGTTTTCATATTTTAATTTTTCTAAAATTTATTTCTTGATTTTCAATTATATTATTTAAAAATTTTCTAATAAAAATTGAACACATACAAAAATTTATTTTTTTATGATAAAAATTTATTTATTTCAATAATGAAAATTTATTTTTTAATAATACAAATTTTCTAAAGATTGAAAAATTATTTTACAATAATAATAATAATAAAAAGTCAAATCTCACAATACAAAAAAAAAAAAAAACACAACTTAATAAGGATAAAAATATAAAGGAAGTTTCTTTTTAACTATCACTATAAAAAAACAATGTGTAGGCGGCGGGGTTTAGTATTCGCCCAGGTGTTTGGCAATCACGACACTGTGTGGACTCGAGGCCCACTATAAAATACGATATAGGTCTTGAGCCTATTCAGATATGGAGTCATCACCTGGATAAAAATCGGGACACACTGTATAGCAACTGGATCCCATAGAGGTTCCTAGAAGCTGTTATCAAATATCGAGTTCAGAAACTGGGTATGAGCATTTGAATGCTCACCCAACCTTGCGGTTGGCCTCCATTTGTGTTTTGCATTTTATTACCATTTAATTATTTAATTATTTCCTTATTTACATTCCAAGTTGCACTTGCTTTCATTTACTTTCCAAATTTTATAATTAAGTTTGAGTTTGCACATTAATCTAGTTTCATGCTTTTGAGTCCCAATATTTAGCAAAAGTAAAATAAATAATAATTTACAACCATACAATCAAAATCAAATGGGGGAAGGGGATTAAGGATTACAACGCTTTTTAGATCAAATAAAAGAATAATATGCAGAAAATAAACTAAATATAAATCGAAAATAAACCAATAAAATAACATAAATGTAGTACTATAAAAGGGATAACTAGCAAAGGTGACTACTCAATGATGGAAATCATCAAGTAATTCCTGCAAATAACACATAGTTAGTCCTTCCTTTCAAAAAAATGAAATCACATACAACGATATTTACAAAGAGACTCTAAAAAGGGGTTCTTACATTATGAACTAAAGAAAGCATCAAACAAACAAGATGAACATCATCATGCAATGATACAAACGTGTTTAAGGTCAAAAGGGGACATACCAAAGTGGACATTACGACAAACATCAATAAAAAAACGAAACAAAAAGTTGACTAAACCTGTCAATGTGGCGATCGCCTCTTTGATGAGGCGACGCCTCATCAACAGGGATCCTTATATCTCTGAGTCAAAAAAACATAAAACACACAAACAAAAGGAAGACTTCCTAGAGGCCTCTCAATGGGGCGATCGCCTTATTAAGGTGACGTCTCTATGAGGCGTCGCCTCATCAACAGGCCGGTTCCGACTCTCAAACGTTTAGACTTCTATTTTAAGTAACAAAACATGCATATACACACTTTACAATCATTCAAACCACAACTACATGTAAAAGTATTCAAGGATTACTTCAGTAAAATGGGATTTCAAAGCAAGATAAACTAGAAGTATACTTGAAATATACTAATGACTTAGTCACTCACAAGCAAGAACACACATAATAAAGAGCATGTTAAGTTTAAGTGCAATTTTTCTACCAAAATAAAAGACCCTCAGAAATGTTTTTGATGGTGATCCTTGATAGGACTTGATCTCTACTTTTGACACAAGCTTCTTCCTTCTTCTTTTGGAAAAATGGACTTCTTTGCTTCAATCTTCCCCCCCTTTCTTGAGGATGTTTTTCTTTGCTTTTCTCTTTGTTTTTTCTTCCTTTTCAGAGCTCTTCTTTCTTTCTTTTTTCTCCTTTTTTTCTTTCAATCTTCCCCCTCCATCTATACTCTCCAACCTCTTTTCTCTCTCTCTTTTCTTTCTTTTTATTTTCTAGCTTCCCTATGCCCCTAAGTTTTCTAGTTCATTATGAGCCTCCATAGTCTTTTTCTTTTCCCTAAAAATATCTTTCTCACGCAAGAAATCAGATTTTGAGGCTAGAGACCACACCACTTGGCCACCATGATTGCAGCTGCATTTAATGCAGCTGTAAATGGGTTGCTATAGAGGCGATGCCTCTTCAATGTAGCTGCCAATGAGGCGATCGCCTCATTGCACTGAGGCAACGCCCCTTTGGCCCGAGTTTGCATTGGGTTAGGCGGGCTTAGCCTAAATTTTAGATAATTAGGCTGGGTTTTGGGCTTTCAAGTTCACTTTCCACTAGAGATTCATGTTTCATTCTCATGTTCAAGTTTCAAATTCTTATCATTGGACTTGACAATGGGCCGATCAAACTGAGCATTCCTAATTTGTCCCCTAACGAGTCAACCAAATCGGGTATCTACACAATAGAACTTTTAAGAATTTTTTTTTTATCATAATTATATTTTTAGCAATAGTTACAATAATTGCGAATCAAAGTATTTTCACCATTGGTACAATTAACACTAAGAATTTAGCATTGTGTAATATTCTATTCGTTGAATCATTAAAGGTAAATGATCCTATATATATATATATATATTACTTGAGCTATATTTTTTAAACAATAAAATTTAAGTTTAATGACCTTTTATTTTCAGCATAATCTCTAAATCTTCACCCATGAAGTTCAAAACAAATAGCTCAAATTTAATTCCATAACTTAATGCTAAAAAATCATCAAATTTTGATTCTGCAACCCTACAAAACAAAGAATCTTGTACTGGTATGTTTATATATATATATATATATATATATATATATAAGGCTCTGGCTCAACAATCAATATTACAGAATCATTTCTACAGCCTTTCTATTTGTGAATTCCTGTCATTTTTTTTTTCATGCAAAAATCAGCTACTACACCACATGATTATCTGCGCTTCAATAAACTGCAAGCAACATTGTTGTCAGTGTTTGAATACAAAAACACAGCATCAGTTTCTAATAGTTACAATAATTGCTAATCAAAGTATTTTCACCATTGGTACAATTAACACTAAGAATTTAGCATTGTGTAATATTCTATTCGTTGAATCATTAAAGGTAAATGATCCTATATATATATATTACTTGAGCTATATTTTTGAAACAATAAAATTTAAGTTTAATGACCTTTTATTTTCAGCATAAGCTCTAAATCTTTACCCATGACGTTCAAAACAATAGCTCAAATTTAATTCCATAACTTAATGCTAAAAAATCATCAAATTTTGATTCTGCAACCCTACAAAACAAAGAATCTTGTACTGGTATGTTTGTGTGTATATATATATATATAAGGCTCTGGCTCAACAATCAATATTACAGAATCATTTCTACAGCCTTTCTATTTCTGAATTCCTGTCAGTTTTTTTTTTTTTTTAACATGAATTCGTGTCAGTTATTATCTGCGCTTCAATAAACTGCAAGCAACACTGTTGTCAATGTTTGAATACAAAAACACAGCATCAGTTTCTACAGGAAGCAGGAAATCGGCCAGCACATTGTTTTTAGTTTACAGTCGACACTTGACATGAATCCTCCTCTACATGGTTGCGGCAACAGAATCACTGTTGGGAGGACAAAAGAGCTAATACAAAATATTGAGAGGACAGATTAATTTTGTCCTAGACGACCAACCTTTCTACCAGGAAACCGAACCGGCAAATCCTGTTGCCTAGCAATCTGAACATTATCATCTCGAGTAACAATTCTCAAAGGGTGAGCTTCAGTGTTGAACACCCACTCATCCAGAGAGATGACAGATGGAGGCGAAAACAGGAGGTAGAAATATTTGAGCGTCTCAGCAAGGAAGAAACTCTGCATCTTGTTGTCTTTGGCACCTGTGTTCACCTGAAAGTGCACAAGAGGATATTAGTACAAAGAGTGCCGTATCAATAGGATCCAATTCAGAAGCCAGTGCCAAAAACAAAAAAAGCCATGTTAAGCGTATAGTTGCACCAATATCTTTACTTCATTAGGGGAAAAAAGAAGAAGCACATTTACAATAGAATATGCACCAAACATCAGTAACAACTTTTGTAGTCACCCAACCATTAGATTTGACTCTTGTATACAAATTACTCATTTTCAAGTAAATCGGATGTACGTGTCTCTATGACTCCAATCGTTCAGGTTCTGTAATTTTACAAATGCAGCTGTCATCATATATTAATGCAATATGATAAAATTAACAAGCTTGCAATACTTAATAAAAAGCAGCTATCCCATTTCAATTTTCTGTTTTTTTTGTTTCCACCTTCCAAATTCACTTGTTTTGTTGTCATTATCACTTCACTTCCCTTTGAAGTATTGTGCTCAACTTTTCCCTAATTCATAAAGAAATAATTAACTGAATTACCTTTAAAAGTAGACAAGCAGAAAACTTGTATTGACAATATCTATGTATATTATGTCAAACTAACTACAGAAGATTTTTATCTTTCCTGGTTAATTGAACTTCAAACCAAACATATTAAAATTATATTCCTCAAGAAGTATATTTTCCATTGAGTATGCTTCCAGGGAAGCCCTCTAAATAAGTCCAACACTGTGGATCCTTCCTGTACATACATTCAAGTAGATGATCAACGTTCTCAAAATTCTTACTGCATGAAATCAGCCAATCTACAGTAATTATTCAAATTCACACTGTTGAAATCTGAAACTTTGGCACTGCCTATTCATTGAGTAATAAATTCCATCAACATTATGCCAAGAAATTATGCAGATTCTTAGATTCATGAGATTTCTTTCAAAACAAATTGAGTCTGGGAAAAGAGAGCCCTTATCATGGCATCGAATGGCTGCCAAGAGCTTGCCAGATTTCACAAATGCATGCTAAATGAATTTTCATGTTCAATTTGTATACAGAACTACTGTCCAAGCATTCTACTTCCAGATACAAGTACTCCAACCAAAAGCTCATCTCAACTAAGCATTCACCCCAAACTAGATCCTACTTCTTCAGTGGACCAGATCTTGGGCTGCATCTTCGGAATGATTTAGAGCTGCTAAATCCTTTCTCATCATGTCTCCCAACATCATTCTTTGTCTGCCTCACTTATTTCCCACCACCTCAAAATGCTCAGTTGAAACTCTCCAACTCTCCGCTCTCAGACTAATTAAACACTACAAAGGAAAACTGGTAGATTCAAACAAAACTACTTCTATAATACAGTTGAAATTATTCATGAATTCTGAATAGATTTCCATTAAGCAAGGATAACAGAACCAAAAAAAAAAACCTTGGGAAATGGCATCAGTATTGAGACCCAACTGTGCTACTAAACAAATAACCAATCAGGACAGTGTTTTATATGCCTTACAAAATTTCAAATGTATGTAAGCATTGGCGCAGGTGCATGCCCTAGATAGGGCATCTGGATTGATAACTAGGATGCGGCATGCCAACACAAACCTAAAGAAATAATAGATATCCTCTTAGGTACATACTCTAAATATTTCAGATCCCTTCCAACAACTGTCTTGTAATTGCAATGCATATGTTAGAAAGCAAAAATAGGCATCTAATGGGAAGATATGGCATTGTTAGGAATGCACTAGCCACGATCATGACAATGATGGTTTAGGATACGGTAGCACAGACACAACCAAGATTGACCCTCTACACAACTTACATCTAAGCTAGATTTCCAGAATACAGCTGTATCAAATCATGCCAAATACACAAATCTGATTACCATTTTCATCTATAGAGTATCTTAAGGGGACTATTAGATGAAGAAAGATTCAACTCAATTTTGCCAAATGTGACTGGTTCAAATTTTCCAGTTAAAATTAGACCCAGATGGCATTATTATAAAGGTCCCCAACCTCGTAAGCTTGATAAATCAGTAAATAACTCATGCATAATTTTACCTAAGAAATTCTAATGACAGTAAAAACCCACATGTTCTGGACTAAAATAAATGACATCCCCGGTTGACTATTCAAATTATAAATGCAAATAATTTCTGGTGATTAGAATCACATTTCATATAAAATACAAATTAAAAATTAACCTGCCAAAAAATTAATACCACCATAAAACATGGGAAGCAGTTGTGTTTAATAGTTGAGACCCAATATCTATTTTGTTTTGTTTCTAATGTAATTAAAGTCTTCAAAATTTATAAAGTCAAGGCTCAAGACTGCCTTTCCAAGGACTAATCAACCCTGGTTTGCATTTAAGTAATCATAATAAAGACAAAATGAAATGATTAATGCATGCATACAGATGAGGATTTTTATATGTTCCTGTGTAAGGGTTTGAAATGTCTTACATCCTTGAGTCCAACATATCCTGTTTCTATGCGAGAGTTCCTTTCAAATGCCAGGAAAATATTCCAACCCCATTCTTGGTATGTCTTGTTGCCAGTCAAACGCCAAAGGTAAAAGAGAGACTCAACAGTCTCGGGCCTCAATATGTTCCATGAAGTACCAACAGCCATGTCCTACAATTTCACAAAACTTTCATGTTAAGCACAACCACTTCCATCCTCCAATATCAAGATCCATGAGAAAGAATCAAACCTGGCCAGGGTGAAAGAAATAGTTCTCTCCAGACAATTTTGTAGGTGTTGACTGGTAAAAGTTATAACAAGTCCACGCAAGCTACACAGGATAAGCAAAAAGAATCCAGTTAAAGGTGAAACAGATATAGCAATTGGATTTAGGGGGAAGAAGAAAAATAATTGATGTCGCAGGAATAATCCAAGGGATCATGGTAAAAAGAAAAGAGGCAAAGAGACACAGCATCAAACCAGGCTCAAGAAACAGCAAAGCCAGTATGAGAGATGAAGATATGATAAAATTGGATTTTATACATCCAAAAGGCTTTCATTTGTGTATTCTCTAAAATCTAGTAAGCTTTCGTTTTGTCATAGTGCTAAATGAAAAGGGATAAAAGACTAGAATTTTTTTTTTTTTTTTAAATAAATTTAACAATGAATAAGTGTAACCAAATCAATACCTCTTCTGCAACAGATAACATTTTTTCAGCATTACCAGTGTCGTAACCAGAAGATCCTAATGCCAACATGCCAGGAGCAAAACAGGCCAATTCATCCATCTGCATGCAAGAGGATATAAGGAACTCATGACAACTGAGTCATCAAATACTCTAGAGATCATCCATATATATACCTTGTGAGACATCCTATCTCCATTCTTCTCACATAAGTATGTAAAAGACGAAGGTGTTGTTTTCCGAACCAAGCTTTGCAGCCCTTTCATTGATGTCTCCCACATTTTTCTGTATGCAGTAATTGACACAAATTTTATCAGCAAAGAGATTCATTCAAGATTTTCTAAAATTACATTACAATGAAAGATTTATTCAAGATTTTTGAATATAATATTATGGTGTGAAGAGTTTGACAATTATGATGATGAAAATGACAACAATAAGGGCTCACCCAATGCGCAAAGTGCTACCTATCTTAGTTCAGCTGTAGGGGATGTATGAAGCAATCCCTATGCATTTTGGCAAAGAGGCTATTTCCACCCCTTAAAGGTGCAACCTTACCAATTGCACCAAGGCTCGCTGTCATGAAAATGGCAATGATAAAAAAAATGAAAACATTCTAACATCCTTGTACTAACTTTTTTGACATTACACCCTTATGTATTTATGAGATAAGATCACTAATGGGCCTATGTTGACCCATTAGTTTCTTTTTTGGCATGCCTACATTTTGTCTTTCAAAAGTGGATCTTCAGCATTTTCCATATTTTACTTTTTTTTTTAATAGCTTAAGAGCCACTTCATAAAGAGGAGAAATAGTTAAGACACCAGTGTTTTTTTCAGTTGCATTCAAGCAAAGAGAAGTGCTATGGCTGTCATCTTTTTTGTTGATGAAGAAGAATCAACTAAGAAACTCTCCCCTCTTTAAGTTTTTTTTTTTTTTTTTTTTTTTTTGCTCCTCTCAAATTTTGACTCAAAGAAGACACATTTTTGTTGTTTGTTGTCGTTGTTTATTGTCTTTCAGTTGTTGTCTTTGCTGTTTTTGTTTTTTGTTATTTTCCGATTGTTGCTTTTTATTGTTTTTTTTTCTAGTTTTTCAGTGGTTTTGTTTGTTTTTTTTTTTTTTTCAATGTTGTTTTTTTTTTTTTGGGGATTTTGTTTGTTGATGTTACAAATACATCATATGAAAAGGAAATTGATTCATATTTGAAAGAAAAAAATTATGGAAGTTAGTTTTGAAAAAGGAAAAGTTAGTTTTGAAAATATTTTTGATTGTCTATTTATAAAAAATCCCTATATTTATTTTGGCACATGCCACATTACAACTCTGTACTATAAATTTTGTGGTCCATTAAATTTTTATTGGACAAAAGGAGATAATGACAGTTAAAAAAAAAAATCTAGTTTACTCCATGTAATTTAAAAAATTTTCTATTAAATCCTTATAATTTTTATTTTTAAACAATTAACTCCCGAAAGTTACTAAAATAACTTAAATAAATTTATTAAGAATTTTAAAAAATTACATAGTTTTTCAACCTTTTCTTATCTAATTGACATGCAGGCCATCTATTTCTAATAAATTTATAATATTAAGAATATATATAATTTTAAAAAATTACAAAAACATTTATAAAAAGATATATATACTTTTATTGTTCATTAAATATTTATTTAATTAACAAAAAGTATGAATGCAAAAACATTAATATATAAAAATATTTTCACTAATGAAAAAGACACAATCATCTCTTTTATAATTAAGATTTAATAAATGACAAATTAATACATGATTAAATAAATTTACATTATTATTGTTGAGATGTGAATGAATCCACATTGAAAATATATAGAGGTCAAGTGGCATATAATAGTGTGCATTAGGTCTCAACACAAGCCAATTGATTTTGTATTATATGAGTTCAACCCTATTTATGTGTTCATTGGAGGAGTGGGCCAACACTCTCTAGGCGCATAGAGTTTCTACAATTATCAGATAAAAATATTATCATATACAATAATCTCTTTTATAATTAATCTTTAACGAATTAATAATTCTATTAATTAATATTTTTTAAATGAACAAAATAATAATTTATTATGATGTTATCTTTAAATTTTAAAAATTTAAATTTAGATTATTAGTACTAAATTCTTTATCATCGTCTAATAATTTAGATTCTCTCATATTTCAAAACAAATAAAATAGATCTTAACCATATTTTAATAATATGTAAGTTATAGCTAAGTAATTATTATTGGCATTAAAACTAATTTTAAACTTTTAAACATAGATAGATAGTTATATAAAAAAAATAACATACCAATTATTTATATTTAAATTGTAAATTATACAACATATTTTTTTACACAGTAAATATAAATGTATTTGGATATATATATATATATATATATATATATATATATATATATATATATATATGATTTATTATAAAAAATTGAAAAGGTGTTTAATTTTTTAAAATTTATAATAAATTTAATTGAGTTAATTTAGTAATTTTAAGGATGTAATTGGTTAAAATAAATATTATAAGAATTTAATAAAAAATTTTAAAATTACGAGGACTAAACTATTTTTTTTTTTTATTAAATCTCCTTTCATCCAATAAGGGTTCAATGTACCGTAAAATAAAAATAAATGGTTAAAAAATGTGCCAAAATAAATATATAAGGGCAAAACGTCAGAAAATAGAGTACAGGGGGTTCACATGTTTTTGAAAAATCTAGAAGTTAAAAAAGTTAATGAAACCAACATTCTTCATCCTAAATTAACTTTTAAGATCAATTTGCTACAGTTCTCAATGCATCATGTTTTGACCATACAACATAAATAAGAACTGCAATTATCTGATCTAGTATGAGAACATTACAGCAGCATGAGGTGATGCCACTATCTGCTATGTCGAGTTGTGTGTGTGGCAACCACTTTTTTACATCTTTGATATTGCTTTTCTAGGAAGAGCTTTATATTTATTTCTTTCACAAATGTGTAAGATTTGTAATATTTGAATAGTAAGCTGGAGACTATTTCGTTAGCAAGCCAAAAATAGTAAGAAAACATGTCTAGTAGACTCAGACAGCAATAACACATAAGAGAAACTAATTTATCCCATTCATTCCATTTCCTCTCGCTAGGACAGAATTTTTTAAGGTTACCTCTGTCAGTTTGGGATCTTCAGAGTTGGCAATAATGATGCGATTAACACCAATACCACCTGACAAGGGGTGGCACCCGTGCATAATGAAACAGTTTTGCCCAAAAGGCATGACCATGGGTTGAAATATACCCATGCTAATCATGTCAATTAAAAGATGAAAATATTATTACCTGTAAATCTTTACAGCTTCTGTTTTGTTCCCTTGTATCCAAACTTTGAGTAAATATTCATAAAAACTGCAAAAAGAACAATATGAATATTGGCAGGCAGGTGACAAATATAACAACCATCTATTTTGGAACTAAAACAATTAAAGAAATAGAGAAACATGTAAAAATTTCTAAAATTAACCACCTCAAAGTTGGAATTGAGTTCTAGCATCTACTATGACAAGGATCAAATTTGTTGTCATGTGTCAGAGAAATTATCTATTCTGAATATATCAAAATGGTTATCAACATCATAGAACTTAATTTCTAAGTTTTCAAGTCACATCTAAGGCAAAGACATAGCAAGGAATTGACACAATGACAATATGCCAAAATTACAACAAACTTAATGATCTAATCTGATTTATTATTTCTCAACTCTTCTAATGAAATTCCATTTATTTTACACTGAGAAATAAGTAAATTTCATAAGCAAAAAAATGTAGAAGTAAATGGTTAGATATTTATGCAATACACCTCATATATGAAAAGTAAGGCAGGTCCATGGAATATTATCTTGTAAAAACTTTAGTTAATTACTATTATAGAAAAGTGCACACAGAAATGATATTCTCAAAGAGCATTAGGTGACACCCCTTAAGCTAAGCATGACAGCTGATACTTAAAGCCCTCCAAACAAGAATTGGACATGTTCCCCTCCCAACTGCCTTTTAGATACAGCTAGCAAACGTCCAAGATTTTGCTCAGTTTCAAGTGTCAATACCTATCACCCATAGCGCCAAATGTAATCACCGAGTACGAAGACGTTCCAGTGTGAGGATTAATATATATGGGAAGCAAACCATCAGCTGGAAAGGTTTTATGCAGTTCTTTGATCACATTCTCAACCTGAAATAGCACCACAAAGACAAGTTGCAGAAAGCACATATAACATGCAGAAAACACAAGAAAAAATCTTCGACTCTAAATCCATGATCATCATACTATTTAAAGGAGTCATCTCTAGCACAAAAAAGAAATGCAAACTGATGGAAGGTTGCTGTTGCCTAGCATTCCAGACCACAAATAACTGCAATATAATGGATACCTTCTGCTGGTACTTGGGATCTTGTGTCCTTTGAGATAAAGCAATAAATTCAAGCTGCTCTGTTCCAGAATCTGCCAGGATACTATTTCCCTAAAAGCACAAAATTCCTAAAGTTAAAAATTGAAAAAAAAAAATTAAAATTAAAAAAATTAAAATTGGGGAAGAGTTAATTGTCTAAATGATGTCCATGTATCTCAACATAGAGATCCACACACACACACACAAAATAAACTCAACATTATATAACAAAGCATAACTTGCAAATTTCTCATCACACTACTCATGGTCTTTCCTAAAACTTGGATGCTGGTATTAATTTTGAGTGCACACTGTTCAGACAATATGGAATAAACCCTATAAGCATTAGAGCATAATATCATGGTTAGAACACTATTCATGTAGGCTTTACCAAGCAGAAATTGGAGCTCTAAAAAAATAAAGTTTATCAAGCCGCAAAACTGATCAAACATAAAATTAATCTTGGTGAAATAATTATACTATGGTAATGCAATACACAAGTAAGCATGTTCAATCTTAAATTGTATATCTTGACTAAAATCCATAAGCTCATAAGATATCTAGGAAACAATGCATGTGAGCCTAGTAGAAGGGCTAAGGGTTGGAAAGTGAATTAACTACCTAACTTTGTTAGGAAGTGCATTTACAGTAAGATGTTAAATCATTTTGAACACATTGACTTCCTATTATTTCTTTAACTTCAAAACAAAGTGAAATCAATTAAACTTCCATTACATTCCATTTCTTCTCCTTCATTTAGTTCCCTTAAGACTCACAATGTGGTAGAAAATTTAATTTCTAAGTACCGCATCATAGCCCATCTTTTTCTCTCTTTTATTGGAACAACAGTATGAAGAAAAAGAACAAACAAAATTGCATAGTTAGCAAAGTAAAATAATCATGATGCAAGGATAATAGTGCCCAAAGCCCAAACTTCCTCTTTTTAAATTTTTGTTGTATTTTTATAATAAACGAATTAACTTCTATTTGTTAAGATTTTTTTTCTCACCAAATGCAAGTGAAGTATAAACTAAACTACATATTGAAACCAAAATCAGGGAACATAATTACAATCTATGTAATTAGTTTTACAGCTAACTCTTCTGGTTATAATCTTTAGTTTGCCTTTTAAAAAATAATAACCACAAACACAAAATCGATAACTAAAACTACAGTATGGGTGAAGAAACGACACAAAAGACGTCAACCACCCATATTATACAATAGGAATAAATTGATTAGAGCTGCAATTGTCATAGCCATCTTTCTTCAATTACAGGTTACATGGACTATCTAGACAGAATTTTAGGTAATTTGGTGTAAATTGGTATTTCCCCTCCAACCTCAAAGGACTTGCTGCAAATTTGTATCACATATATTTTATTAAGGGAAAGACCAGAAAATTATTTGGGAAGATGCAATATTGAGACTATTTGGATTGTAATGCTATAAAATGATAAATTTACCCCTCTCTAAAGTTAGATGTAGCATGATACTCTTTTCGCCTTCCTAGAGCTTTCTACTTCAAAGATTTATGATATCTAATATCCCAAACCACAACAGGTACTTTGTAATACTAACTATTTTCCTTCACTTTCTTAGTATCTTTAAAGGAGAATGCCTAGTCCTCATTGTTTTTATTTCCCTCTACCTGAAAAAAAAAAAATATTTCTTTTAGAGAGTTAATTTGAGATTTTTTTTTCTTTTATTTACAAAATATAAAAACCATGCAAGGCTACATCCATGTCTTAATCAACAATGTTAAACTACTAAGATTTGAGACCTTTTCAACATTTATATATTCATGTTAACAAGTCCACAAGCCTCAAGACTGTTGGCCCACACACACACACATGTGAACTTATAAATGGGGTTGAGCTTATATAAGAACAAACCAATTGGCTTATGTTACCAGTCATAAGTCCTTTATTGTTTTTGCACTTTTCCAATATGGGATTCCAATACCCCCCTCCTGTACTACCCCTCCAGTATAATTGGTCCCTACACTTTTTCAATGTGTCCAAGTCTTAAACATGAGCCCAAAATCACCGGTCTAATACCATATTAACAAGTCCACGGCAACCAACTCCAAATCTCAAGAACAAGCTCAAAATCACTGCTCTGATACCATGTTAAATAGTCCACAACACCCAACTAATCAAACAGGGTCACAAACAAGCCACACCCAACTCCTCAAACAGTGGGCCTCGAGAGGTTTAGCCCATGCACACACATGTTAATATATAAATGGGGTTGAACCAATGTAACACAAAATCAATTGGCTTATGTTAAGATCCAATCTACACCACTTATAAGCCCTTTATTATTTTTGCACTTTTACAATGTGGGATTCCAACAATTCCAATTGAACTACTAAGACTTGAGACCTATTTGACCTAAAAATAAGAGAAACTACTCAACATTGCATGCATATGATAAAAAGTGCAATTTGTATAAAGAACTTCAATTCTAGAAGTGAATGAACAACCAAAGCTGAATACTCACCCCTGTCCACCGAGGGTTGTGTGCATTTCCATGTGCTAAGTTAATTGTGTTATAAGGGATCCCTGAAGGTGTATTCCATGCAGGCAGTAGCCTATCAGCAATATCTTTAGCCTTTTCAAGGAAAACTTTATCACCAGAGAGATCATACGCACTAAGAAGCCCTCCTACGACTCTGAATTCAAGCAAAAATGAGAATAATGAAGCAGAGCACATCACAAATATTCCTGTAGTTGCAATCTAACACGAGAACCAACAACATAAGAACGGCTAAACCTTATGGTGCAACCTTATGGTTGTCTCAAAGACACTAGCCTCATAGTTCTTGTTAAAATCCAATGAGTTTGCAACCCACCTGCAATAATTTATCATTGAGCCAATTTATCACTTCTTTAATATAGGAAAAAAAAACAACGAAGACACTTAATTATATTAAAGACCTTAATAATTGTTGCTTCTGCAAACCTTAGCAATAAGTAATTTATCTAAGCACAATTTATTATATCATGCATACAGCTTAAAAACAACCATAAAGCTTAAAAGTCAATAATCAGAATGTAATTGTGGAAGATAGAAACTCACTCTCTAGCTTTTTGGAACTGTTCATGAAGACCCATTATAAATAGTGTATCAAGAGAATCTATTAAAGTTGCACCAAGTCCGCCAAAGCTATCAATACCATTCTGTGTTTGTGGCTGTTATAATATTAGAATAAAAGACGACTTATTAGTGACATATATTAGATCTGCAACTTAAACCATGAAAAAGTGATAACAATTTCTTGAGCGATGACACAACAGCCCAATGAAGAAAGAAACTGTATGTATGTTCACATACACGCAGATACCCAAGTGAACATGACACCATGAAAAAAATTTCCTTTAATTTGCCAGCATTAAAAATTCCAAAAGAAAATACAACAAAATTCATTTTACAACTTTTCCAATTAACAAAAAACACATAAAAGTATGAATTCACATCAAAGCTATCACTGCAATTCCTTCTTGTGGCTGTTATACAATCAGATTTGACTTTCTAGTTACAGATTTTAGATATATAACTGGCGAAATACATTAAAAAGGAAAAGAAACCAGGGATGTAGAGATACTGCCAACAAAAAACCATAGAACATTAACATTAATTAGAATATGTTGGAAGAATATAGCCAGTTCAGGAAGTATGCATGAATATTCACACATAGAGACAAAGAGAGATTTGAACACAATATTAATGAAAAAATAAATCCCTTCTCTTCACCTGCATGATAAATTTCCAATGCAAATAAAATAGGGGTATCATTTTACAGATATTGTATTGAAAAAAGAAACATTTCAATTATGATTTTCACCAATCTTAACTCCATAATTCATTAGAAGAATCACCTATACATTTTGACACCTAGACTAAGAATGGGCCAACTTTTAAATCTTAGATGGATATCTCATTTATGTGTTTCTGTTTGCAGGCAGGATGGAAAAGCCCTGCAAGGAAAGAGATCGAGGATGCAGTGTAGCTAAAAGTATAGATATTGTTTATTTTATAATGTATATTTACAAGTTATATCAAAGATGTCGTTTTAGTGTCCCCCCCGCTGTAATAGCCACAGAGCAAGGTTTCGATCTAAAATTCTGAGATTTCATTCCAGCACTTTCCTGAACAAAGAACTAGAAATCATAAAGCTTTAACCCAAAAATAATTTTTCTTACAAAGGTCTTGACCTTAAACTATAACACATATCTCATTCTTTCAGGTTATATTATATTACTTTACAGGTAATGTCCATTCAAGCCTCAATTTTGTCATATACCTATACCAGAATCATGATATATCTTTTTTGGACATGGAGCTATCTTTCATGTGTAAACAAAATGAGAGCATTTTAATCTACCCATGCAGATGCAGCAGTCGCCACCACAACGGAAATAAAGAAAAACGTTTTTCCAAAAAATCATTCTATTGGCTTAAATTTGAAGCTTCTTTAAATGATTTTCGAACGTAAATGAGCATATTTGACAAGATATAATCAGTTACGACACTAGATGAAATAAAATAAAATAGAAGACCTGGAGCTCATCATGACCCCAAGCGTACTTCTCATAGCAAGTCCAAGCATGAACCATTGCCTCTTTCACTTTCTCTCTTCTTTCAATACTAACTGGATCATCTTCCTCCTCATTCTTCTTCAGTTGCCTATTCAAATCCTCAACCTCACTCTGTAACTGTCCTAATTCTTCCTTTAATTTAAAAACTCTTACCTGATAATTACCATTTCATAGTCATTAAAAACAATAAAGATCAACACAATAGCAATAATAAATTCAAATTGCTTAGCTTATCTAAGGTCACCTGGTGATCTCGAGCGAGAGATTGGCGGTCCAAAAGGAAGAAAGTGAGGGAGACGAAACCAAAGATGAAAAGAGCAAGTCGATTGGGTCGAATCCACCCTCCATTTTTATTTTTAATATTATGTGAAGCCAATAAAGGTGAAGATGATTTCTTCCCCATTTCTACTCTTATACAGATGCAATTGAAGAAACAAAACAAACCCACCATAAATAACAATGCATCTAGTAATTTGCGTCAGGGTTTTATAATTTCAGAAGCCGCAAAGTCTCCGCAAGTCAACTCCATTAACCCCCCCCCCCCCCCCCCCCCCCCCCCCCCCCCCCAAAAAAAAGGGACTGTATGGTGGAATTAGTTTTGGACTTTTCCATGCCTGACAATGTACCAAAAAAAAAAAAAAAAAGCATCTAACAAAAATGTATTTAGTTTTCGGTAAGTTACTACCCCCAGCCACCCTTTCCAGGTGCAACGGAGTCAGAAGTGACTCCTGAATTACTCAGGATGGACTTAAAAAAAATTAAAATAAATTTAATTATTGTTGAGTCGAGTACAAGCTCTTAAACATGATCCGATAGGCTCACAATTTTAATCGAGATTAATCTAATATGTGTATATTTATAATTTTATCTCATTATTTTAATATAATTATAAATATATTTTGTCAAATTGAATTTAGTTCAAGTTTAAGTTCAAACTTGAGTTGAGTTAGAATTTTTAAAATATATATTTTTTAAAATTTATAAATTTTATTTAATTAATCAAGTCGAGTCTAGTCAAGTTTGAATATATAAATTATTTAATTGAGTCTAGTTTATATTTTTTTTAAAAAATTAATCGAATTCAAGTTTTGAATTTGAAAATTCAAAAGTCGAGTTGAATTTAAATTTAGCAGCATCCAACTTAATTCAGCTCAATTACACCCCTACCATCCCTTGATTGCATTAATTATATTAGTGTGTTAGTAGTTTTAAAGAGGGTGAAAATTTACAATCACACTAAATTGGGTGGGGCGCTTAATTGAAAAATATATTCATGTTAAAATTTGCTTATATATATATATATATATAGTGTGTGTGTATACTACTAATATCAGTAGTGTCGAGGATCAAATGATATTCTATTCACGAATATGAATGCAAAAATGATGATTACAAAGATGATGATGATGAATCATTGTGTCAGTCTCACGCTTTACTCACATGCTAGACATAGAGGTTACCGATCCAAAATACAACAACAATTTCACAGACTTTTTGATGTACAAGATCTTAATTTCTTAGGCAAGCATAAAACATACGTTCTACTACTTTGCATACAGATTCAAAAATTAAATAAATCTTTAAAAATAAACTTTAAAGAGCATGAGATAAAACTTACGCATAAGATATCACTTTATTTCCAAGTAAAGGGAAAATACAGAAGTTCTATATCTAAAGTAGCAAAGGAAAAATAGAAAATATAATTTGTTTACAGAGATACAACTTAATTTTTTTAGAAAAAGGAGAGAGCAATATTTTTCTCTAAACCTTATATTCCTATATTCTAAATTGTGTTCCGTTTTAAGAGGGAGATGAGCCATCCTTATATAGAGGTCTTTCAATCATGGAGTAGGAATCATGGAAGAACAGGAGAGAGCAAAGGTCCAAAAGCTAGTGATAGGTACTCTAAATTATTCTTGACTTTATTTGTTGCTTTAGTGGTTGAGGAATAGTTCTTTGTTTGCCAATATTGATATCTCATTTGTCAGCATCTTTTCTTTTATGTAGAGATACTCCTATGAGGTCTTGATAGTGGAACGTGGGACCCCAACCTAGTGGCATGTTGGAGGATGGTGGAATAACGGCTGTTGGTAGGGCGGAATATTTGACAAAGTAGTTAAATTTTCCTGATGGTTGTTCAAGCAGATGCTAAATATTATCATCTGAAGGATGACTTGGAAAGGGAAAATGGTTTAAATACTTTTTTTTTAAATACCTTAAATTTTGCATGGATCGTCCAAAAGGATTTTCAACCCATCAGGCTAAAATAAACTATAATAAATATACACAAGATAATATAAGGCTTTACTAGCCTGTGGGCTTTATAGAAGGAAAATCTCAAAACAATCATCTTCATTTTCATTACTTAAGTAAAAAAAGGGCTTTGAGTCCTAAGATGTTTGGGAAGTTGTAGAAGAAGATTGCTTTGAGTGAAGTAGTTGTTGCATGACTTTAAAGTATTCTTCTTCTATTTTAGATGCTGCAAGGAGAGCGCTGGCATAGGATTTTTTAGCAAGGAAGCTAGATTGTGCTTGAGATTAAGCACGAGAATATCTAAGAAAGCCATGTTGTTTGAGCCAGTTAGTAACTACATCTTTATAAATCTTATATGGAATTTTATATGAGTTCCACTATTTTACTTTGAATTTTCATTGGAGCACAACAATATCTTCATTAATGTAGAAGTCAAGATACCATTATGAGACCCAATGAATAAAAAATTTTGAACAATAAAGGCATAAAAGGTGAACTTTTTCTTTAGAGGGGAAGGTTTATAGTAGGAAGAGAAAGGATTAAAGCCTTAACAGATATCAAGAGGGAGGATATCAGGGATAGGTCCATAATTATTCCACCATCTAGTGAACCATGCAAGGAACTTGGAGGTGTCAACATGATCATTGATGAAAAATAACCATGTCTGGGTATTAAAAGAATTTTGGATTAAGAAAGTGTTAAACTATGCTTGTTCATAATCCTAATCTGCAAATTAACAGCAAAAGTCTAATTTAGAATTGAAATTAAGAGGGAAGGTTTTTGGTTTTAAAGAGATCTTGTCCTCAATCAGAGGGATGGATAACTTTAAGGGTTTTACAGGTAGAATAAGAAGGTTTGGTGCAGCCTTTTTATGATATAAGTGTTTAAATTCAACAAAACCAATGAATTCTAAAATTGTTTAATAATACTTTAAGGTTAAAAAAGATCCTAAGGTTTAAAAAACCAAATTTGTGGAAAATAATTTTGGAAAATGATTTTGCATTGTGATTAAAGGATCTTCATGATAAAAACCATCTTCAATAGTCAACATATTTTGGATGGAATTTTTTATCAGAAATTCAAAAGATGAAAATTTTAATTGTGATAAAATAATTTATGTACTATTTTGGGTAGTCACATGAGTTAAATCAATTTGAGAAAGGGTTTTAGAGGAGGAAGATTCTCCTTTCTTAGTTTTAGAAATCAATTGAGGAGCTTTACCTAGAATACTTTAATTGTCACCCTTGTCAGGATGTTCCACTGTTTAAGGTTGTAAGGTACTTTGGATGGCTTTAAGAAGTTTAAGGGTTTTAGAAACTGATTCAATCCATTACTAGATTTGAAGAGCTTTACTTTTTCAGCTATATCAAGATTTTCTTAGTTTACTATATTGAACCATGACTTTATAGGTTTAGCAGCAGAAAGAGGAGGGGGAATAGATGTTTCAGCTTTATTTTTCTCTTTCTCTTTCCTTTTTCAAACCATCTTTATTTGTTTTATAAAAATTCTCTAGTCAAAAAGTTTGGCAGAATTTTTATCTCCTTTAATGAACTCTATATTAAAATCAAATATGCTCAAAATAGTTTGTCATTTTGCAAAAATCTATTTTGATGAAATATTTTGAACATTTTTTTATAAACTTCTTTAGTAGATTTGTAATCAATGTGAAGCAAAAACTTTTGATTTAACAAATTTGATTAAAACTTTAATATGCAAATGATAATGGAAATGACTTATATTTTTTATAGTGGAGTAGTTTCTTTGTGTATCATTGTAAAGACTCGAAGCGTATTAGACTATGTCACGACCCAAAACAGGGGCCATGACCGGCGCTAGGGAACGGGAATTCTTTCGAATCCGGAACCCGTAGCAAGCCTAAAAATAAAATAAATATGCAATAATAACCATAAAAATATAATATGCAGCGGAAAATAAAAATCATAAATATTACAATATCATCCATATCCACTGGATTCAATTCAAAACTCATCACATCGCATATATAATCACATAAATGTATAATCTTTATACAAATCCAGTTTTACTATAATACATCTCTTTAAAATAAAGTACATAAAATCCAATACTTTAATTTACAACTACTGCAGTGTCTAGATAAAATAAATAAGACTCAAGTATACAATTTACATAAAGAAGCCGGGGCGGAAGAAATCCGGCGTATCGACCTGCTACTGAGGTCTGAGGAAGTTGACTCTCCTGAAAAATAGTCAACGGAGGGGAGTCAGACCTCACTGAGTGAATTACTATAGTATATATACATACACTCTAAGTGATAATGCATACAGTCAACAGTATATGAGTAATATGTATATATACAGGCAATCTCATACAGATGCAGAAAAATCATTTTATATATTTTTTCTGAAAATCAACTTTTATGAAGGATCATATAGAACCCTAGAATATCGCAACCTCAGAAAATAGTGTTAAACAACACTCTAGCCATACAGGCTTACTGATTCCAAATATATCCACTTAATCCATATGGACAGTAGACTGGCCCCAAGACACTAAGTCAACCGAGCTCCAGCAGTCTGACTGCCAGTGTGATTGGCCCCGAGACACTTGGTCAACCGAGCTCCAGCAATCACACCCAAACCACATCTCACACATCAATAATCATAATTAAATCGATATCCACAAATAGTCAATAATAAAGCCTAAATACTATAGGCGTACCGGTACGTACTCGGTCCTAGTGCTGCCCACTAGGTAGCACGTTCTATTGATATCCTTCAGTAATAAATAATAAAACATTCATTCACAAATACATGATGCATGAATTTAAATAAATCAACAATATAAACCATATATATACCGAAAATATACCAAACATAAACCAGGTATATTTTGAGTATATATACGTCAAATAAATTCAATCAAATCATGAATTAAACTAAAAATATATTTAAAAACATTTTAAATATATTTTATTAATAAAACATGTATATAATTTATTATATACCAAAAATATACCAAAAATATACTTGAATATAAATCATATTATTTATGCATAATTAGTCAAAATAAAACATGCATTTTCTAAATCATGCATCCTAAGCATATATATATAATATAGTAACTCACCTAATGCGCTCCACGAGACAGGTCCGACGGGCCTGGTCCGCTAACCCTCGGTCTCGGCGCAACTAAACAAGAAATAATTAATCGACATCAGAATAACCCTAACAGAAATCCTAGAATTCAATCTAGAGTATTAAATACAGAATCGAAAATTAGGGTTCGACTGGATATCACGTTTTACGAGAATTCTACCGGAAATCAGGCAGAACCTCCCCTGTAAAACGGACATCTCTCTACTCAAAAGAGTAGAGCCGACCCTGCAAAGAAAATACACTTCAAAAATAAACACCACAATCCATCACAACCCCTCGGTCGGACTCCAGACTACAATCTGTCGACCGGAGTCCACAAACACAGAATATATATTCCAATATACCAAAAATATCCTTAAATCATAAAAATACATTTCATACGTAGAAATTACATAATAAATCTTGAAACACTGTAAAAATCGATTAAAACTCATTTTATTAGAAAAACCGTATATTATATATATAATTGAAAATAATTCCCGGAAAATAGTTTTAATTAGTTAAAAATACTAAATAATTTGTAGAAATCATTTTTATACCTTAAATAAATATTAAAACCAATTAAATTACATTTTTAGACAATTTAGGGTAAAATTACCAAAATACCCCTATATATATATATATACCTAAATTACTTCAAAAATTCACCAAAAATCATACAATTATCCAAAATTAATTTTCTCAACATATTTATCAATAATATCAATAATTAAACTCAATTAACCAATTAAATTCAATTTAAAACACAATTAACTTAATTTTACAAAATCACCTAAACTTCAATAATTAAAAATAAATACTTAGAAATTCATAAAAATTCCAAATAAATTCCTATAATTCATTTCAACACCTAATTCAACCATAAACTCCAATTTCATAATTTAAATAATTAATTTCCGAAAATTCGAAAATAATATTAAAATATTCAAAAATACCCAAAAATCCAAACAACCTCCAAAAATTCTACAAAAATTCATACATGAAGATTAAGCTACCAGAAACAACATTTGTGAAGGAAGTTTCCATGAATCATCCAAATTGAAGCTCAAAAAAATCGAAAACCAAAAGTGGCCGAAATATTCAACTCAAAACCTAAGCAATTCTAGACCGTTTTAGCTCAAACCAAAGCTAGAATAACACTCACCGGAGCTCGAGGAGAAGATAGAGACCGGCGGTGTCGAAAACGGTGGCCGGAGGAGGGAGAAACGACGGTGAGAAGATTGGTGGTCGTCGGGCACCCATGGGAGAAGAAGAAGAAGAAGAAGAAAAAGAAAAAGAAAGAAAAGGAAAGAGAAAGAAAAAGAAAAAGAAAGAAAAAGGAAAAGAAAAAAGAAAAAGAAAAAATATAAAATAAATTAAAATAATTAAATATTAATAAATAATTAATAATAAAATAATAAATTTTAATAATTTAATAATAAATAAAATAATCAAATAATAATAAATAAATAATAAAATATTAGGGTAATAATAAACCCTAATTAAATAAATATACACACACAAGCTTTATTTATTAATTTAAAAATATGTATGAGTTCATGCAAACCCGTAAATACATTTAAAATAATTAATAATAAATTGTTTACGTGAAAATTTCCCCGAAAATGAAAGTCCCGGGAAAATTTTACGTAAAATACTGAAAATAATAGACAGTAATTAAAATAGGTTTAAAATACATATCAACTCATAAAAATATCGTATATACAGTCAAAATTATTGACACTGCATATCCCGGTACAGTGTAAAAATATTTTAAAAAAAACACGGGATATTACAGACTACAACTTCTTTTCCATTGGAAATATGCTTTAAAATATCACCATAACCTAAATCACTAGCATTTGTCTCTATAATCTTAGGGAATTTAGGATTAGCTAAGTGAAGGCAAAGGATTTTAAGGATATGAGTCTTTATCTGTTTGACAACTTTAGTGTGTTTATCAGTCTAAGGGACATGGTTTTTCTTTAATATGTCATACAGAGATGGCTTTTCTTTAATCTATCATACAGAGATTTGGCAATCCTATTTATATTGGGACAGAATTCTATACCATAATTAAGGCTTCATAAAAACCTTTGCAACTGGACTTTATTAAGAATTTTATCAAGGAACTTATTTCTGAATGCTAAGAATCTCTCAATGGGAACAATAGGACCACAACAAATATAATGTCCTAAAAATCTAACTTTGGTTTGGAAAAGGGATATTTTCTTAGTAGAGACAACAAGGCTATTAACTTTAACTATATAAAGAAAAGTTTTTAAATGCTTAAAATGATGTTCAATGGAATTTAAGAAAATAAGCACATTATCAATATAAATAATGCAAAATTAAGAATAAGGATTGAATATGTCATTCATTATTCTTTGAAATTTTGATGGTACATTTTTCAATCCAAATGGCATGACATTCCACTCATATTAACCAAATAGGACAGTGAAAGCCATTTTTTAATGATGCTCTTTATCAATTTATATCTGCTAGAATCCTGATTTCATGTCAAATTTTGAGAATATAAATGCAAAAAAAGTTTTTGTGAAAGATCTTTTTTTGTTATAACCCATATTTTTTTAAAATTATTTTATTTTAAAATGAGATATGCAGTATTAATAAGATTTGAAAATTTTATTGATTTATTTTCATTATTTGTGATTAATTATTATTATTTTATGTTTAATTAAATTTTCTACGTAAATATTTTATTTTAGAGACTTATTATTTTAAACATTAATTTCTATTATTGCTTTATCAAATTTCATTATTATTTTAATATTATTATTTTTATTAAAATTACGTTATTGATAATATTATTATTTATTGTTACGTAAATGTTATTTTATGTACTATATTTATATATTATAATAATTAGGGTTTATGTTAATGTGTGTGTATTTATTATTATATGTGTGAATATATATATATATATATATATATATATATATATATATATATATATATATATATATAAATTTATTGTGTGGTGGATATTTTTTAACGTAATTTTTTACTATTATATTATATTATTATATTATAAAGTTAAAATATAACAAATAAACATACAAACATACATTTACATAAATGAAACTCATTGTGACCATCATCCCTCTTGCTACTGTCTCGATTTCTCACCGTTGGTGTGCCTATCCAGCATCTATCTGCTCTGCCCTCCTTCCAGTCACCTTCCGCCATCCCTCTTCTCCTTCTTTGGCACCGGCATCGTCTGTAAATCGAAGGAGACCGAAACTTCACTTTCTGACCAACCTTATTTTTACGGCCACCATTATTCATGATTCCAGTGTCTATCAACTCTCCTAGCTCTGGTGAGCATGAATCCAAGCTTAGTTTAAGCTTTCATCACCTATTTCTTGAGTTTTGTTGAATTTTTATTTTTGAGCTTTAGGGTGTTTGAATTTTTTTAAGTTTGATCTGATGAATCTTGTAATCTTCCTTCACAAAAGTTGTTTCTAGTAGCTTAATCTACATGTCTATATATTTTTTTGAATTTTTTGAATTTGTTTAATTTTTGTGAATTTTTGAATATTTTATTATTATTTATTGAATTTTCCTAAATTACTTTATTAAATTATAAATTGGGTATATTTGGTGTTATTATAAATTGTTATTAATTTTAGTGTTGAGGTTATAATTTTTGTGATTTTTATGTAATTTTTATAAGTATTTTTAGTTTATGTCAATATTAGAAAATTAGGTTAAAGTTGAGTTTTTGTTGAAATTATTGTTTAATAATGTGTTTTAGTTGATATTAGTAATATATATGTTGAGAAAATAATTTTTATACATTTACATAATTTTTATATAATTTTTGAGTAATATTAGTATTAATATGTATATTTTGAATTATTAGGGTAATTGTGTAATTTTGTAATAATTATAGTTAAATAATATGTTTTAATTGGTTTTATAGTTATTTAAGGTATTAAAATGATTTTTACAAATTATTTAATATTTTTAAACTAATTAATACTAATTTTTGAAAATTATTTTCAAATAATATATTATATATTATTTTGGTAATGAAATGGGTTTTTAGCAATTGTTAATATGTATTTAGGCTATTTTAGTTATTGGAATATATAAAGTGAATTTTCAATAAATTATATTGAATTATTGAGAAATTGGATTTTTAATAATATTATATTATTATTTTAGGATTTTTACATAATTATTAAGAAAATAATTATTTTTGATGTTTTAATGTTAAATATGTTATATTTTTCTATTTTGAGGATATTTATGGAATTTATTTATTTTTAGTATATTTATTATATTATTTGGAATTTTGGTGAATTGTGGACTTCGGTTAGGGAAATTGTGTAGTTCAGGATTCCAATCGAGGATTGTGTGAATTCTAGTTTTTGAAGTGTGTTTTTTTGTAGGACCGGCTCTACTTTTTAGTAGAAAGATGTTCGTTTTACAAAGAAAGTTCTACCGAATTTTTGGTAGAATTCTCGTAAAACGTGACATCGGGTCAATTCTAAATTCTGTGTCATTCTTTGTTTTGTAATCTTAGATCGAGTCTTTATAGAAGTTTAAATTAGATTTATTCTGATTTCTGTAATTATTTTAGTTGTGTTGAGATCGAGGCTTAGTGGATCGGCCCCGTCGGACCAGTCACGAGGAGCGCAAACCTATGAGTTGTTATTTTTTATATACATCGTACTTAGGTTGAATGTTTTAGAAAATACATGTTTTGATTTGTAAATATTCATAAATTGGTTTATTAAAATGTTTAGTATACTCTAGGTATATTTTAGGTATATTCTTAGCATATTTTTGATATACTTCTAAATAAATGCATGTTTTATTATTGATATAAACTTAGCATGTTTTTAGTATATTATGGGTTTATTTTTAGTATGTTTCATGATTGATTTGAATTTATTTTACATATATATATTTGAAATATACTTAGTTTATTTTAGGTATATTTTCGGTATATATATGGTTTATTTGGTTATTGTGAATGACATTATGTATTATTTATTTTCTCATACGAATGTTTTATTTTAAATGAAGGATATTGATAGAACTTGCTACTTAGTGGGTAACACTAGGACCGTGTACGTACCGATGCGATAAATTTAGGGTTGAGTGAGAACTACTTGTGGTAAATTATGATTTGATTGAGATTGATGGATTGATTGATTTGAGATGTGATATGATTGATAGTGTGATTGCTGGAGCTTGGTTGAACAAGTGTCTTGAGGCCAATCACATTGACAGTTAGATTACTGGAGCTCGGTTGACTTAGTGTCTCGGGACCAGTCTACTGTCCTTATGGATTAAGTGAATTTATTTGGAATTAAGTGAGCCTGTATGACTAGAGTGATGTTAATGTTGATTGAGGTTGTGATTAACTAGGGTTCTATTTGATCCTTTATAAAACTATGATTTCTCCATATTATTATATAATTGATTTTTCAGTATATGTGTGGGTTGTTTGTATATATATTTATTATATATGAATGTTTTATTGCATTTGACATATAGGAGATGCATGTATATATATTATAACAATTTACTTAGTGAGGTTTAACTCCCCTCAGTTGACATTTTTACAGGAGAGTTTTCTTTTTCAGACCTCAGCAGTAGACCTATCTGCCAGATTTCTTCCGCCCCGGCTCTTTTATGTAAGTTATCTACTTAATTTTATATTGTACTCTAGAAAACTACAGTAGTCATATTTTATATTAGTAGTGAGTTGTATTTTATATTTACTATATGTGATTTTAATTCAAAGGCTTTTCTTTGAAATTCGTATTAATATATTTATTTATGATATGAAAGAGATTATTTTTATTACATTGGTTTATGATTTAATTTATGGTGCATATTTTATTTTATTTTATTGCATGCTTTTCTTTTAAGGCTTACTATAGGTTCTGGATTCGAAAGAATTTTCGTTCCTTAGCGTCGGTCATGGCCCCTGGTCTGGGTCGTGACATTTTTTATTTGGAATAGGATACCTAATCCATTACAAAGCTTTATTCAAAGGTTAATAATTGATTACAAGCCTAAGAGTACCTCTTTTTATTTTAGAAGCTTTATTGACATATAAAGCTGCACAACTCTAAGGAGTCATGGATTTTGAAATCAATCCTTTGGATTTAAGATCTTAGATTTCTTACAATGTTTTTTCCAATTCAATATTCATTTGAATCAGTCTAGCCTTAGTAGGGATATTTCTTTCTTTAAATCCTGGCTCCTAAGGCAAATAAACTATATGCTGTTTTCTTTTTCAAAAAGCATTTGGTAAATCATAATAGATTTCTTTTATGAAAATATTTTGAAATTCATAAATCTTTGATTTTACCAAATCTGACTTTAATTATTGTTCAATTTTTTAAAAATGAACATTTTGCTTTAAATCATGCAAACCCATCTCTTTTCCTTTTATTAAAGCATTTATCTCAATGGAATGAGCTTTAATAAGGTTAAGAGTTCTGGTTTTTTATTTTTCCAAAAATGGAAAAGATATATGAACTTTATCATCTATGAAATCAATAGAGTTATAAATGGTTAGATAAGGAGTTATCAAATTAATGAATGGTGTGTTGGGTTCCGTGATGCAAACGCAGCGGAAAAATTAAAATTTTGTCATGTAATTCGACTAATAGATTAAATCTAGGGTTTTTAATAATCTTACCAAAACGCAGAAGAGGCAAGATTCTCTGGAAGGGTGAGAGGAGGTTCACACCGGTGACACCTTACCTCGAGCTTTTTGGCTTGGTTGTTCGGATCAAAACGTCTCTAAAAGGATGCGTCCTCTATAGGTATCCACACGAACAGCCCTTCACAAAACGAATTTGAGTGTGTGTGCTAGCAACCTCTTGACTGTCTCACAAATCAAGAACAAAAGAAAAAACTCTGTCTTTGTTTTCTAAGAGGAAAGAAAACGAATTTGGAGGCAAAAACAAGTGTGTGAAACCCTAGAGAATATAACATATTTATAGACTCCAAGTTAGGGTTTCACTTACCAATAACCTTTTGGTAATTTTCCATTTATTATATTATGATTTTGTTTAAAAATAAAACAAATAATATCTTATTTATTTATTTAAAATAACATTTATCTTAAATAAATTAGCAAATAAATAAATAAATAAATAAATAAAACACTTTAATTATTTATTTCCACAGAGTTTATTTTGGGCTTATTAAACCCATATCCGTTTTGGGCTTGTTCTAAGTGTGTGACCCTGTAGGTTCATATAACATTGGCAGTAGGCCTAAATCTCTATTTAGGCCTACAAGTCATAAGTGGCCTCTAGCAAGACATTATGACTACCCAAGTCATGTGAAGTCAATAATCCGACATAACCTAATTATAGTGAATTTTATTGTCCCTTTATCACATGATATCTTAATTGAACATAAGGCATAGAATGTCATCCTTATATAGTTCAATATTATGACTTGATTCCAAGTAGACTGAAAATGATAACTCTTTATCAATTCATTTCAGCATGGCCATGCATTTTATTCAGTCTATCTCATCAAGGGGCCTTTAGATATCTTTCTCATATTAATGAGGGATAAATTCCTTCTAAATCACTCACATTCCTCACATGACTAATTTTATATCCAACAACATTCTTTTAATCATCCGGTTAAAGACAATGTTAGAATGTGTCAAAACATAAAATAGCTATGTAGAAATCCATGATGATTTCAAGGTCAAAGGACCGAAATAAAATTACTGTGATAAGAAATACTTATGATAATAATCTATGTAGTATTCTCATAGTGGGTCAATCCAGTACATGATCTCTTATCATGTACCTATGAGTTGACTTAATATCTCATATTTATGATTAGTAAAATATAACCATCAGTCAACATCATACTAGCCTTAATACTTTAATATTCATATAATGAATAAATGGCTAGGGATAATTAGAATAGAACTCTTATTTTAATCTAAGGGTTTTACTATCAAGTCATATCTTAATGGCCTTAGTAAGAATTAACCATTCATGTAATTATCATAAAATCAAATGATAATATAATACCTCTTTATTAATAAAATAAGAAAGTCAATACATAATCACAAATGATTGACCTAGTGCATATCACTAACATGGTGTCCCCAAAATCATTATATAACTAATGTTAGAAACCAAAAGAAAAGAGGTCTTTATTAAAAATCCATTATTTAAAACACTAGCTTCTATTTTACCATTTATATGAATTTTTAACTATTACTAGATGAAAACTTTTATGTAGTTCATTCTTGAAAATGATTTAGAACCATGTAAGTTTTTATACAACTTAAATAAACACTCGTGTTAAATAGAGCTATAGTATTAAGTTGAAAATCTTTATCAAAGACAATAGAAATCTTTATAATATTTTTCTTGAAGAAATTTGATTTATAACATAAAGAAAATCTTCTGGGACTTTATCTAAATTAGCTAAGGATTGAGGTTTTAATTCTTTTGTCTCATCATTATCACTAGACTCTTAAACTAGTTTGGTGATAAGGAATTGGACTAGATTGGAATCCTTTTGCTGCTTATCCTTCAACTGCTTTATCTCTGACTTTATGGTATTTATCTTTCCTTGAAGTTCCTAGATATCACCTAAAGGTTTCGTACTGAGCTTTTTCCTATTAAGAATGGTAGTAAGGTCATATATACTTGTACTAATAGAGGGTAACTCAGTAATTTTTAGTTTAAGTTCTTTCTCTAAAGATTGCCTAAACTGTTCAAGATATTTTTTCTGGATATCAAGATCATTTATATGCTGAATAACATTTAGAATCAAAGTCTTTTCTTTAGTAAGCATGTTGAGTTGCTTACCTTTAATACTAGAAACTGTTTTAGAATTAAAAGAGGAGGTCATTGCTATTTCATCTATCTGGGGATGATGTTATCCTAAAAACTCATTAGAGTTGGTATTAAACTTAGAGGTTTCTATTAATAAAGTTGTAAGCTTGTTCAAGGTTCCTTCTTCTAAGTCTAAATCTTGGAGTTTTTTGTAGACTCTACAGTATTTAGAGATGTGTACCTTTTTAACATGTTACATCTTAACTTAATACTATAAACTTTTGTAGTACATGTTACAGTGAGAAAAGTTTATCTATACCGTTAGAAGTCACTCAACTTCTTGCACCTGAGATTGGATAACAAATCAACATTTTTATCTTTCAAATGAGATGAATTTCCTATAAAATGGAGTGCTATGGTTAATATTAAGGTAGACATAAGATCTTAGATAGGATTTCGTAGGGGGTCTAGAATAGGAAGTCCATCATCTGCTTGGATATCGTGCAAGATATCTAGTTGATATTGCTTAGTGAGATGACAATCCCACTAGCCTTTCAGCTGACTAGAGAAACCTGTAATGATAAGTTATGCAACATACCTATAAGAGGTTCTTATTCGGGCTTTATAAGCATTAGATGCCATAGTTATCTATTGAAGAGAATTTAGGATTTGATAATTAGACATGTCGTATATATTCCATTTATAAATAGAATTGGCACTAAACTTAGGTTGGATAAGAGCATTGTGTTGACTGTCTAATTCTAGTTATGGTAACCTATTATGGACATATCTTGAATGACTTGGATAGACAATAGTCTAGTGAAGTTTAGTAATCTCAGGAGACCATTCCTAGAAAGCACTATCTTTAGAGATAAAATTAAGATCTTTATCAAGGACACTAAATCTCTGATTGACATAATGTGGGGGTGTCAGGGATAATAGGTTCTCTAGTAGTACTAGAAGGATATAGTCTACTAAGTTGTTCTTAAACAACTTGCAAAAATTCAATTTTATTACTTTTAATTTCTTATTGAGCACTAGTAGTGATCTGATAAAGTTTGAACAAAGGATTTTTGAGCTTCTTACTTGACATCTCTACAGACATCGAAGGTTCAAGAGATTTATGGGCTTGACTCTCAAGTCTAGTCGACTATCTACCTATGCTATTAAGATGGGCATTGGTAAAGTTGTTCTGAGATACTATATTTTTAAGGTTATGGGAGTCATTATCTTAAGGCTTTTGTAAAGAGAAACATCAATAGCCTCATTTCCTATAAGGATCTTAATCATCATGAGAGGAGGATATTTATACTCTATATTATGTCTATTGGTTGTTTCCCAAACCATTATCTTTTTTCTCAAAGTGATAGGATTTAAAATTTTAAAAGGATAAGAAATATTATTTTCCAATGCATAAATTTCAAACCATTCAAAGAATAATATATTGACTTTTTTTCTTGCACAAAATCATAAAATTGATTTTGAATGACTTCTCTATTATTTAGAAAATGTTTGAAGAACCAGGTTCTTTTTTCTATGTTATGAGATGCATAAAAAATATTTATGCAAGAAAGCTTTATCAAGGGTGAAATCTTTATTTAAAATATTTAATTTATGGGCCATATTTTCAATAATATTCGATGCAGTTAGAGAAGTAGGAGGAGAGGAAAATTTGTCTACCTGTCTAGGTTCAATATAGTACTAATGTACCTAGACCAATCTATATGGCTACATATATATAATCAAAATTATGTATTTTATATTATAGGATCCTCAAATGATATTTTAGTCAAGAATGTGATTATTATGCAATTTAAATTAAAATATGGATTTTAGTGCAAACAAAACGGCTTAGATGAAATAATGACAATAACATGAATTTTGTGATGAATAATCCTGATTTAAACCTACACTGAAAGTTGTAATGGTTACAAAAATAATGGAACATAAACTTTATGCAATTACTACACCCTCAATATGGGATTAATAAAATTACGAATTTGATGCAAAATGATATAATTTTAGGTAAACTATGAAATTGTGTCAAAAAAAATTCTAAAAATGCAAACTTTATATGAAAATAATAAAATGCAAATTTTATACTAAAGATGAAATTTTGGATCCAAAAATATAATTTTTATGATAAAAGTCTAAAAATGCCAACTTTCTTTTAGTCATATGTCAAAATAATGTTTTTATGATGAAAAAGGTGATTTTTATATCACAAATATATTTTGTATTAAAAAACATAATTTTTATACTAAGAATGCAAAATTTACAATAAATGATCTAAATTCATGTCAAACAAACTAAAAATGCAATTTTTATAGTGGAAAATAATATTTCTAAAAATTCATATTTAAGACTAAGGATGCAAAACAACATATCATAAAATGATTAAAAGGGCCAAACTTCACCATATAAAACATATCAATTTCTCCAATTTGCTGGCTAACAATAATAATTAAAGGAAAATGAGAAGAGAGGAGAAAATGCAATACTTAAAAAAAAAGTGCAAAATGCTATTTTTTTAGGTCCATATATTTTGGGACTATATTTGATTACAAAGTGAAAGTAAGTGATGCTTTAAAAATAGTGTTTGAAAGCCATCATTGCCCAATTATGAAAAATTATGTGAAAAATGCAAATATTATATCTTTAAAGTGTGTTTTGACAAAGACCACAATTGGGTTTGGTTGAAAGTGCATCTAAAAAATTCTAAGAAAAATGAAGGAAATTGATTAAAAGTGTGTAAAAGGGTATCCAAAGTCATCGAAGTGGTAGTTTCAATAATGTCTCTAGAGGTCTCCCTATAAATGGTAAACAATATGGGTATTTATACATAATTTGAAAATTTTAGGCTCACTATGCATGCGCTTCTGCACAGTTCGAAGTGCATGTTTATATGTACGTGCATGTTTGGATATGTGTAGCCATGCATTGATATGTATACACTTGTTAAGCGTAAGTACAATTTGAAGCACACCAACACATTCCTGAATATGTGCATACACGCAGGGACTCCATATGGTATTCAAGATGCTTGGGACTTATCATGGGTGAATTTTAAGGTTATGAAAAGATAAATTGTGTATCTAGTTCTATGAACCATATGTTGGTTCAATGAACTATAAGGATGCTCACAAATAGCATCATGATCGTAAGCATCCTCATGAGCTTCAAGTCAAAAAGAAACTTAAACTCTTCAGATGATTTAGAGATTGTCATGATCCTTGTCATAATCATAATGAGAAAAGTCTCAATCGTGATTAAGCCTTCTAATATCCTGAGGAAGATAAGCTTTATTATTATGAAAGGTACAATGAACCTCATGAGTAGCCCTCATGATCATGACCACACATTCACAAGCACGATCAAGCTTATCCCGATTATGAGCTTCAAAGTACTAAAAAAAGTTCAAGTCTAAAACTCCTCACGATCGTGAGGATGATTAAGAGTAATGTGGTGCTCTTGTAACAAGTAGAATTTAGAGGTAATGGCTAGTTTTTCAACCCTTACAATCATGATTGTAACCATTATGATCGTGAGCAGTCAAATTCCTATAAAAGTTTGATCATGTATTTTATGAAGATAGAGCAAATTAGTATGAATGTACAGAGCTTTGATAATTATTTTTAACATTCAACTATAAATAGAAGCCATATAACTTATTTATTATGGTTAAATTGGTTGTTGTGTGAATTAATTGCTTAGTATTCTCAATTGCCTTAAAATTTTCTTTTATAATTAATTACTTTATTCATCTTTTGAGAATTGGGATGTGCTAGCAACATGTTTCTCTAGTTATACTCTTTCTTTAGAGTTAAAGAAGTGGGTAATAAGATTGAACTTATGTTTTTGTTGATCCTTAAAAAAACAAACATTGTTATAAGGTTTAATGTGAGCCTAGAAAACATAACTGATCATAATGTTAGCATTAAGACTTAAAGCACTTTGTTGTAACAATCTTGATAATAAGATTAAAGTGCGAAATTAAAAAATCTTAACTTAGAGAAGTTAAAGAGTAGAATAAAATTGTTTGAATCAAAACCATTATGAATTGTTACGTCTTTTTCTCTTTTCTCTTTCTACTTTTAATTCCCTTTTCAATTTCAATTTTCCTTTAATTTTTTAATTATTTCCTTAATTAATTCAAAAACCCTATTCACCCCCCTATAAGGCATATTTCAGTTCCTTTTCTCATTTAGTTTAAGTTTATTTTAGTTTAAGTTTTATTGTATTAAATTAAAATTTAGTTTAATTATAAATTCAAACTCCAACTAATCCATTTAAAGAAGCAATTAACTAAAGTGAAATAATACTTAACAACTAATATATATATATATATATATATATATATATATATATATATATATATATATATATATATATATATATATATATATATAGGAATAATACTCATACTAAATCACTATATTACTTGAACAATTCATATACTTTGTAGAATGCTTATCATATATCAAAAAATAAAATTTATTTTTAATAATAGATTTGATATCACCAAAGAAAAGCTATAGTTATTTTGTGTTTTTCTATTAGTATGGGATTTAAAAGTCTTAATATGTGAAGTTGGGAGGCCTAAATATATAAATTGAAATTTAAAGGGGCCTGAAGCTAAAAAAGTGAAAAATTTAAGGGCTTGAATATAAGTTTTTCCTTATAAATAAATTGCTTCCATTTCAACCACCACCATCACTTTAGTCACTATCCATCACTTCCAACATAACCTTACCTTTAATCTACCCAAACTTGATTGACTCCTCACCATTATGAGCATGTTGGACAAGATGGTATAGCACCATATGCAGGGATTTGATTATGGCACTAAAAGGAGTTAAATGGGAGGCAAGCATGCTATTAAAAACATAAAAAGCTTTTGTCTAAAGGATTTGTCATTCGATCATTCAAAAAAATAAGAGACAATTTCAAGATCGAGCAAAATATCTTTCCAAAGAGAGACATTCTAGGTTTAGGAAATTATTTCTACTTAGTTACTTCTAATTAGGTAATATATTTCATATATTTTCAATCACCCTAGTTTTGGTATGATAGTAATATATACAAACATATATTCATCCACAACAATAATAATAGAGTAGAAAAAAGTTCATTTTAATGATTTATATAACTTTCCTAGTAAATACATAAAAAAAAATGAGAAAATAAATCTTTTTTTAAATCTAATAAACCATGTTCAATAAAGGTTTGTGTAATAATATTTATATCCATTCATCATCCACACAAGATACATATATATCAACCAAAAATCACTAGAAAATCATAAAACTAAAAATAAAAAAATAAAAGGAAAACTACAATGCATGACAGCGAGTTAAATAATGCCAACCGAGATAACACAAAGTATCCTAACAAGCCTAAATCATGCAAAATAACTAAAAAACCATGCATTACCTAAAAATAGCATTAAAAGAGAAAAAGAACTGTAAATAACATAGAATCAATTAAATAAGCACAACATTATAAAATCATTAATTTAAGAGCTAATAACAATTTTAGTCCTAAAAGTTATATTTTTTTTATAGTTAAATCATGAATGCTTAATTCTTAACAATTGAGTTCTAATAAGTGATAAAAATAATTAACGGTTAATCTTATCCTATTAAATGTAACAGAAAAATTATATGCGGCAATATATTTACCTACATGGAATCTCAATCATTATGATGTGGATTGACACCATTTATATCAACTTTACATGTTAACTCTCCTACCATATATGATTTCCACTTATCATGTTGTTCTAAGGTTCTTGCACTTGATAGGGGTGGGGGGGGGGGGTGGGGTGGGGTACTAGAATATTTAATATATAAAAGCATTTTCTTTAAGATTTATTACTATTTATTATTTTTCATCTTTTTTGGTTGAATCGTGATTTCTTACTTTGAATTTAGTTATTTGAAAGTGGATATGGCTGCTTTTTTTTCCTTAAGAGATAATAAAAAATGGGTTTGATTTTTTAAAAGAAAGAGATAAAGCAATAATCCATTAAATCAAATTACCATTTTTGTGATAAGGCTAAAAGAGAAGATGTGGAAAATGAACGAGATAAAGCAATTTATATACATTAAATCAAATTACCATTTTGGTCTTTGAATTTCAAAATTTATTATTTTCATTCGTTTATAATTTTAAGTTGATGATGCTTTTCCAAAATTGTGCATGGTAAATACACGAAATACTAAAAAATGATAGATATCAAAATCGATAAGAGAATCATATAATATAATGTGCCTCGAGTTTATACTTTAAAGATAGCCACACAAAGATTATAACTTCTTAGATTTAAACTTTAGATGCAATTGCAAATGTTCTATGTGTCTAGAATGGCTCCAACACCTCTGGTTGTACCTTGAGATCGATGAAATAGAGTTACGAATAGTGAACCTCTTAAAATTATAAATGAAAGAAAATAATAAATTTTTAAATTCAAAGGCCAAAATGGTAATTTGATTTAATGTATATAAATTGCTTTATCTCTTTCATTTTCCACCTCTTCTCTTTTAAAAAAAAGAGCAAAAACCTTAAAACTCTTTGAACTTTTTTTCTACAACCTTATTGTAATGGCTCAAGATTAGACTCCTCCTTAGACTCACTCATTTTTGTGATGGGTAGCAATTTTCCTCTGACTTTAGATTTATCTTCTCACTTTTGTTCACACGCTTTAAGTGAGGTTGGTAATTTCGTCCTTCATTTTTTTGTTTAAAAAAACATTGGGTTAATGACATTTTATGGTTTAACATTGTCTTGTACATATAACTTGAGTAAAAAATATGATTCTTATGAGTTTTAGGCATTTGATTGCCGATTGAAATGAATTTCTAGGCTGTTAAAGTGTTGCTTTAATGGTACGGTGATCGCCTTAGCACTATTAAGCTGAGGCCTTAGTGTTAAGGCAAAGTGCTTTAATGTTAAGGTATTGCTCTACATGTAAGGTTGTCTCTTGGAGTTTAAGATGTCAACTTACTAAAAAGGCAGTGCATTTACACCATTCTAAAATCGTTGTTATGGTAAAGCAATGCCTTAAATTGAAGGCACACAGTTCTTTCACACATTCGCCTTAAACTCACAAGGTGGTTACATAAGAGCATCGCCTTAGGGGTGTCGCCTTTTTGTAAATGTGGCACCTTTGTATTATGGCTTATTTTTTTATGTACTAATTAAGATACTCCCTATTTATTATTTTGTTCTTAGTTTAATGTGCATATAGTTAAAGGTTGGTAATGCTAGTGAAGCTTGAAGCTAGTATGAGTCTTTTCCCGAGGAGGTTTGAGTTAGGATTAAGGACACTAATTTTGAGACTTTCACTCTAACTCTCCATCTACCACGCAAAGAGTTTACTTTGGACTCAATGTCCTTTAATACTATTATGGGTATTGTATGCATTGGTAATCTTATTCCATTTAATAGGAGTTTTAGTATTGGAGTACCTCATTATGTTGCTTACATTGAGAGATTATTGGGCATGGTTCCTAGTATGAAAGGGACTAGATGATTAAGATTGACACAATCCTTTCTTATTAAACTCTTGGTCGCATGGCTGCTATGACTTCACCACTCCAAATTCACCAATTAGTGCATGCCTTTCTCTTCTATTTATTAAGCACCACACTTTCCTTGAATTTAATGAGTTTGATTGATTTAATGTATCTTATGTCACTAAGGGACTTGGACCCTTTTTCATCTTATGATTGGGGTTCCACTTTTCCACTACAATACTGTATCTCTACAATAGTATGGATTTCTTTATATAAGGAGTGAATAGGCTATATGGGTTTTAACATACCATTCTGGTATATTCTTATTCTCTTTTCCTTCTTTTTTACCTTTTAATCTTATATTGACATTAAGCATGTATTATGGGTTTAAGGATTTAAGATCAAGTTGATTAAAGAGATTAGTCATATTAGTGTAAGATCTTTCCCTACTAGTAAGACTTTACGACGGGAGATGGCGAGCATTCATGTATACCATTTGTGACTTAACACCCTTGCTTGGGATGAGGTATTCATGCAATACCCAAGTTTAAGCAAGATTTTTAAAGGGCATACATTAATGGCAGAACCATTATCAACCATCACACAATAAGTCAATTTCCCTTTTATCTTTACCTTGATTAATAGAGCCTTATGGTGATCTCTTCCCTTTAAAGGTAAGTCATTATTAATAAATATAATGGAGCCTTCAGGGCTCTCTAGTAATTAACTCACTATTTATTTTTAAGTAGTACTGACTAGCACTTTCTTTTGGTCTAAGGCTTGGATTAGTGCATCCTTATGGGCTTTGAAGTGCATGAACAACTCCCAAACACTAGCAACAACCTTAGTGTTTTTTGGTTCTTCCTTTTTTGTCTCTTTTTCCTTTAGTACTCCTCACTTATTCTCATTCACTTTGGCTCTTGTAACCACCTTGGTATCACTTTTTATTGTTTATTTATGGCTAGCTTCTTTTTTTATCACCACTCTCCCACATGTCCACTCTTTCTTCTTCTTCCTCATCTGAAACTTTAAATGTCAATATCCTTGATAATCATTTCTATCACTTCTTCTTTGCTTTCTTGCTTTAGACCTGTCTCCTCTTGGCAAAGGTTTAGTTGAGGTGAGTTTGGGTTAAAGTTGATAAAAGAATTAAGGACTTGCTCTTCTATCAACCTAGTGTTAATTATGAGGACATGAGGGTTTTATAGTGGGATGTTTTGATAGTTTGGTAATGTGTTTTTTTAGGTGTTTGGCTTTTTGGTCTCGGGGTTAGCTATCTTGTTAAGGTCTTGTATTTCATGCTTGTGTTAGTATAGATGTGCCCTAGTGCTAATTCTTGTAATATAAATGACATTGTACTTTTATCCCTAGGGCAATAAAATATTAATTTAAATAAAGTGTTTGTTTATTTGAGTATTTACCCTTTATCACTATGTTAAAAGAGTTTAATACTAAGAGTTGATAATATGAGTGATAGATTCTTTTAGAACATATACTATAAAATGTTCATGGTCATAGGATTAATAAATAGGTAGTATTAATCCATAGACTATTACCTCTATCTATTTTCCTTGATGGTATATGATATCAATAGTGGGAGGTAGTGAGTCTTATGCTACTTGATATGAGATATCAGAATAGACATGTGGATACTTATATGATGGGTGGATCAAACAGCGATGTAAGATGAGTGATTGCGTGGAAATTCACTTATGTGAACAATCACTTTCTTGCACATAATGGTGTATATGGTCCTTTGACCTAAGGCGACACGGTTGTCCATATATAGGTGGTTAGAGTTTGTTACCACTTACATACTTGTGCTAGCCATGTATAAGTATATGGCGTGTGACGGCTCTAGTAGGTTATATGTAAGGATGAGTGATCGGCTAAGATGAAATTCACTACCTAGAGTGAATAGGGATAAGATCTTATGCTATCTAAGTTGTTCTCGATGAATAAATACCTAGCCAGGTTAAAATTGAATTAACCGAAAAGAGTTTTCAGTGCTAGAAAAAATTTATAGTAGAAGACATGTTTTATTGAGAATTGAACTTAAGATAAGGTCATATGATTGAGGCAATTAGAGTTTGACTGACCATGACTTTAGCTGATGTCAGGATCTTTAAATAAAGGGACATTGAGTGCATGATAATTATGTTATATGGTTCTTATGAATTTACGAATAACATTCATTTCCACTTGAGTAGTTGTGACATCTATGCTAGGGGTTAGTCACGACTTATGGAAAATAAATTTGATCAATTGGGATTTTCACATTTAGCTAGGAAAGAGTTTCCAATAATATTATGAGTTAATATTATTTATTTCCATTGCCATTTGGACTTGAACCTAGTAAGTCACACATATAAAGTAGCACCAACAATGATAATAATTAATTTGATTATTAATTAAAGTGTTTAATTAATTAATTAAATTAAATTGAATTGGATTTTCGCTTGTGCGAGGATCTAGCATATCTTGAAATCTAATTCAAAGGTTAGGACTATTAAATATTAATTTGGACTTAATTTAATATGTGATATTAAGTTTAAGGACCAAATTTATGTTTGCCAAAAACACTACTTTGGATATGGACCATGAGATGGGGTATATACATTTAGCTTAATGGATGATGGATGGGCTTAAATAATTAAGTGTATTAGTGAGAAGGGCCTTATTTAAGTGTTAAATAAAGCCCATAAGTCTAATTAGTGAATGTTGTAGAGATGGGCCAATTTAAAAGTTAAATGAGCCCAATTAACTAAAGCCTACTTATTAAAGGAGATGCCATATAAGCATAAGCATGTGCTGCTCATGCTTGCATGGTCGGCACCTAAGCATGTGCTTTCCATAGAATGTGATTGCATGAGTGAAACCATGGCAAGGTGTCATAAGCATGCACCTTTAGTTACTGGAGAATCTTTACATGCATGAGATTACTTATTTAATGCAAAAGTTAAAAGTAATTGGACAATCTCTACATGCATGAGATGACTTATTCAATACTCAAGCTTGAGTTTAGGGAGGATCTCTACACATGTAAAATTAGTCTCTCACATACACACTAAGTTAGTGGATATTCTATACACACTTGACTTACCACTTCCATTAGAGACATTTAGACACAAAGAGAAAAAATAAGAGTGGGCACTCAAGAGTTGAGTATTCTTCTTCATCTTTCTTCTAAGTGTTGTGAATGTGTGAGTAAGACATACAAGAGTTGTATTTCCTCATAAGTCCATTTCCATTATCCTTGTATAAGAGTTATGCAAGATCAAGCTATATCCATCCAAAGGAGGCAAGAAGTCTTACATCATCCAAGTAAGAAGAGGAGCTCTAGCAAGCTTTTGAGTCACCACAAAGAAGGAGCTTACGGGTAGAGATTCTTCAAAAGCTTGGAATCATTTTGGTGCCACTTGTGTGTTTCAAGCTAGAGGCTTCACAGTTGGGAAGCTAGAAGCTTGTAGATTTGCATAAACCATTTCCTAAAGCTTGTCAAGCATAATACCAACATTTGGAGTTTGTAAGAGTTACTAAACTCTTAGATGTAAGTCTCTTATCTTGACATGCCATGTGTTTTTGGTTGTTTGTGAATTTTTATTTTATGTTGTCTATTAAGCATGCATGAATTTAGTTGTGTAAATTGCATGTGATATGAAATTTGGGCTATTTGGAATTCTTACTTTTTATATAAGGGTAGCATGCTAGAGAAAATTTTTAAAATTGACTTTAACCAGATTTGTGTTCACACTATGCTTCTGCTCATGATCTAGTGCATGTAATCAATTTCTTCAACTTGAGTCTAATACATCAATTAGTATCATGGTTGAAAATTTGATGGTACCTATAATAAAGGTTAGAATTTGCATTTGTAGTTGGTAATTTGGGTGGCAAAGCTTGTAATAGTTTCTTTTATATTAGTTTGTCTATAACAGTAGAGAGAGATCTCCCTAAATTAGAGAACTTATGAACCTGTTTGACTATATTGATTTGTATAATGCTACTTGCTCCAACTCCTTCCTTGCCCCATGTTCTACCCCTAAAGTACCTTTTCTCATATGCTAAATCGAACTCTTTTCTAAACTCCAAATTTGTATAACTCCTTAAAGTTCTAAATTCCATGATCCTTTAATTTCTTTAAAAGTGGGGAACACATCCTTCCATGGCTATTAATAGCTAATCAGCTTCTGCATGCCTTTGCCTCATCTATGCTAGCTTCCCTCTCCATCTAGTCAAATAATCAATGAAGGATTCATTGCACTTCTGCCTTATATTTTATAAGTCTTTCAAGGATACTTTGAGTTAGGAGTTTAGATTATATTGCTTGATAAATGCTATGCACAACTCCTTCCAATTAGCTTGAACCTATGGTCCAAGGTATAGGACCACCTGATAGGCATCCTCTCTAATGACAAAGGAAATTGTTTAACAATATGAGCTTGACTCAACCTATTGCCCTCATGTAAGTCATATATTGTTCTAAATGCATGTGTGGATCATTAGTTCCAGTGTACTTCTTCTTCATGTTAAGGAACTTAAACTTTTTAGGCAATGGATTAACATTATCATCCAAGTTCAAATCTATATAGTTTATCGAAGTATCTATTCCCTTCATTTTCATCATCATCTGCATGTGCTTATAGCCTTGTCATATTATTTACCTAGTCCAATTTCTTAACACTATCAGAAGGATTTAAGTCGAAGCCGATCGACCTATTGGATTAGTAAGCACTATTTCCAAATCATCATCATCTTTGTCTTAAGGTTTCACAAATGTTTTCACTTTAAGATCTACAAGTTGTTTTTGTTTGAACATATGCATCATCTACCCTATTAATTCCTTGATGATTGTCTAAGTTTTACTCGCTATCTCCTTATTTAACTACTCTTTGAAGGCTTTAGGATCAAAGTTTGCCATTTCTGCTTATTTCTCAGAAGTTCTAATCAAACGACCTATGTGAGATCATGTCCAAATAAAAGAAGATGATGAATCTATATCTATAAAACAAGGCATTAGAAATATGAATGATGTGTATGCATGATATGCAAGTTTTTTTATTTATTACTTTTATTATCATTTTTATTTACAAAAGAAATAAACACAAATAAACATAAGAAGAAAACATGTATTCACATACATAAGCAATTCTTAAATGGTTACTTCCACCCTTATTTCTCGCACACATGTTCAATGGTAAGTCTTTTGTTTTAGAATTTTTTGTATAGGCTTCGATTATCATTAAGGGATAACAAAACCAATGTAAAATGATTTCTCTTAGGGCAATAATGATAAGAAAGTAGCAAATCCTTTAAATAAAACCAAAATACAATCATAATGAAGCTAATAAGTAGGTGAGGCCCAAACAAAAATATTCAATCATTGATGGGCCTAGGCTTTATAAGTAGGTTTATTATATAGCATCAAACACATGCAGTTTGGGTAGGAACTTTGGGAAAATTACTAAGTCACTATATGGGCTGAGTCTTGGGTGAAACGCTTAGGCTCCCACCATGATATACCTCTAACACGTCTCCCCACTCAAGGATCCATGTGATGTAAGATTAGTACATGATGTGAGTGACAATAACTATATATCTTACCACTAGGTTTAAGTAAAACACAAATAATAAATCAATGACTATGATTGGGTTATTTAGGACTATGTGCATAGTATGTGAAAAGGTATTATGAATGCAAAGGAAATAACAAAATAATTAAAAATAATAAAACACAAAACACATGATTTAGTTTCTTTGTCCCTAGTGGAGTTACCATTGTAAGCAATAAGGTTTAGCAAGCACCCAAGTTTTAAGCCACCACGACACTATGTGGACTCAAAGTCCAATAGAAAATACAACATGGCCACACCATATGAGACCTGAGATAAATTTTACAATAATTGGATTCCACATAAGCAATCATCCTTAAAAACTATGTTCAGAAACTAGGTATGGGCTTTGGAATGCCCACCTAACCTTGCGGTTGGCCTCCATTCATATTTTGTGTTTTATTACTCTTAATTATTAAATCATTTCCTTAATCAACGTGAAAATTTATAGTTTCCCTCCTATAATTTTCATATTTTATATTTTTACCCAAATTTATTAATTATTTCCATTTTTCATACAATAATGATGATCATATGTATTTTTTAAAAATATCAAAATAAATAACAAATAAATAGTAATACTCATGCAAAGAAAGGAGGGAGGAGAAATGAATTACAAACCTTTTAACACATAAGAAAATAAATAAATAAAATAAAGTACATAAATTAAATGAAAATGAAAACTAATTGTAAAGTGACTAAATTGCCACTTTATTCTGTTCACATGAAAACTAGATTTAAATTAGTTCTCCATAAAAACCTAAAAGAGAAATAACAAAGTTAATCTTACAAACATAAAAACATGAAATAAGCACAAAATTTTAAAATGCAATAAAACTAATCCCATATACTAGTTCAATTAATTAAATTTCTTTTGTAAACAATAATCACAAAGAAATTTAATAAACTCATTAAAATATTTCTTAAAATGATAAAAAATGAAAATAAACTAAGCATGAATTAATTACATTAATAGATCATGCTAAATTAATTAAAATGAAAAATTAATTTAACTAGTTAACTAGAACTAATAAATCACTACTAAATATTATAAAAGCATGATTGAAGTAATTCACACAACAAATAAGTTCTAAAAGAAAGTAGCTTTAATAAATGAAAGAAAAGCACAAACTAATTAAAAAATACTTAATTATTCTAATTTTAACTTTGAAAATGGACTATTGTGATGCCTTAATAATAAGGCATGCCATACAACAATAAAGTGAACAATAAGGTGTCACCTAAATAAATAGGCGCAGCCTTATTGCCCATTTGACAAACAATTTTTTTAAAAAAAAATAAGATTTCTAGTAATTCAAGTATAAACAACCCTTTTCAAAAAGAAATAGTTTTTCTTACATCAATCATATACTTCAGAATAAAATTATGTAAAATCTAAAGCTCTCCCTACAATTTATAAGATTAGAATGATAATAAAATAAAATGAGGATCAAAATGAGGTTACTGTAAAATGCACAAATTCTAGCTCCTATCTTTGGCCCTTATAGATGATTTTATGAACTTTTAATAGCAATAAGAACACCAACAAATTGTATCTCTAGCTCCTTCCTATCCTAGCCCTTTCGAGACTTCAATTCTCCTTGCTTCGCTCTCCTCTTCCTTTCCACTTCCCTCTTCCTTTCCACTTCTTTTTTATTGTTCTTTTTCTTTTTAATTCTCTTTCTAGATATCTTCAGATTGCTTTTTGTTTTTTTGTTTTTGGATATTTTCATTTCAGATTACTAGGCACTCTCTTTTTTCTATTCTTCTCTTTATCCTTCTTCCCCCTTCTCTCTCTCTCTTATCTCTTCACTTACTAGTTTTCTTAATTTTCTCCTTTATATTCATGCTGTTGGCAACAAACTTTGGTTATTGTTAATGATATGCACTAGGCCAATCATGTATGACCATATTTTGAATTTATCATTTTATTAATAAAGAGGCATTTTTATTATCATTTTATGTTATGGTAATTACTTATATAGCCAATTCTATGTGACTTGATAGTAAAACCTTTAAATTAAATATGAATTCTATTCAAATTATCCATAGTCATTGTCATACCCCAAATTTGACTGTCCCTAAAAAGATCCAATGATGAAATGAATCCCCGAGATGACTAGAGTCTGCTCATTCGTGACACCTCTGAAGTGTGCAACCTTAAAAAACCTAACCGACTCCATTAGTGTGCAAAAATTGATCATTGAACCATTAAGTTATGCTCCGACCTTGCAAAATACAAATTATCAGAACAATGAGAGGTTTTTTTTTCGGGAAAACTCCTCTCAGAATACTTAGCTCGTTAGGCCGGTGTGCATTTTGTTAGACTAAGACCCAGCTTTGTGAAAAAATAAAAAATGATTTTGACAAAATGGACTTTGAAAACACATCCAGAAGGCTCGAAAACCTTTGGAAGTGGTCATAGAATGGTTTGACACAACTTGAGTATCAACACATATTGCTCAACAATGCATGTAAATGCCCTTAAGTGTCATGTGCTAAAATTGAGGCTGAATTTGGCAAAATGGACTCCAGAAATGTGTCTAGAAGGCCTAAAAACCTTATGAACCAACCTTGAAATAGTAGGCATAAAACCTGGGAAGTGTGCATAAAGCTTTGAAGTGTGGGTGAAAGCACACACATGCACGCGTGGCCACACACCAAGCGTGTGACCATGTGCCAAGCGCATGACCACACACACACTATGCACGACCTCAAACACTTGGTGTGGCCACATGCAAAATCCTCATTATATGCACGTGAGCACACCCCTACAACCCTACTCTACCTAATTTTCCCTATAAATAGACCCCTTCATACCCCATTTTGGAGGGGGGAGCAAGTGAAGACAGACACACACTCAAAAGTTAGTTTGATCAAAGGCATAGGAAATCCCTCTTCGTATAGTTTTTACTCTCCCATAGCCTTTCCCTTAGGTTATTAGATCCCTTTTTCCACTAAACCTAGTCTCGTCTTTATTAAAGCATGCTTCAAAGGTATACAATCCAGTATCATTCTACTATTATTTTGAACCTCTTGATGAGGAAAGCTTGATAATTTCTTGAAGCTAAAGCTTTTAAGCTCACACAAGCTTAGTTGAGTATAAGGACCACACAATTATTTTAGCATGTTTATTTTACCACATTGCATTTTATTGTTGCCAGCATTTGGGAATACTGTTGTGCTTATGTGATGAGATTGGCAATCTTGCATGCTATGTGAATAATATATGCTTTATTATGCTCATTTCACATCATCATTCAACATCCTCTATTTCCGAAATCATGAAATCACACCATAAAAATCAATAACGTGAAAAAAGTTCATGTCTTGGAATAGAGTCATCATGCTCTGAGTCCAGTGATGACCTCATGCATCCTTTATATTATCATCATTCATCATCATAACATAAATAACCACCACAAGCATGAGCATCCTATCATTCATCGAGTAAGTTATGTAAATGATCATGTTATCCTAGTAGATCAACCATATTAGATTTACTTTTTTGCAATCTTTTCCTTTTCATATGTATTTTATCAGGAAAGCGATGTAATAAAATTTTTAGCTTTATTATTTTATACTATCTGATGTACTGTGTGAATGCTATATAAACTGTCATTACCAAAACTAGGGTGTTGCAGTAGTTATACATTAAATATCATATAATGAGAAATAGTCAAAAAGTAGATGTATCCCCCGAACTCAAAAATCTCTGTTGGGGACAATACTTGCTGAGTGACATGATGTTGTCCCTTTCTTTTCTCGATTTTCTAAAAATTGGGTGGCAACTCCAAAAAATAAAAAAATGTCTCATCCCCCTGAGACCAATCACTTATCCTTATTCGGTAAAATTGCCATGTCCCTTGAAAATGGAAAGACCTGTTGCATTGTCTAACAAAGTAACAAAAAAAAAACCACAACAAAAGTGATAGTTGCTCACAGTGGCGACTCCACCAAGGACTTTTAAGTAAGAGGGATCAACTCGAAAACAACTATTTCTCATTATGCAATACTCAATCATATAGAGCCCTTCACCATTGCATTTGCACTACACATCACACATGCACCACTTGTCCTTAAAAGCCTTGATAATACTAAAAGATATTGCCACCATGATTCCACTCGATTCATGGAGATAGGAAATTATCACCTTTAGTTTTTACTCATGCATTTGCCAGACTCATTTGATAAGAGTTTGTAACCCAAGTCCTTAGGGGGGTGATTGAGTTATAAAAAAATGCTAGACTTACTGACCAAAGTCTGTAAACATAGTCATATAGGGGCATTCTCATTAAAGGAACCCTTAGCCTTTCACCTTGACTCAACTCATGTAGATGAATCAGTAGCAACAACCACTAAGATTCCATTAAGCTATGCATGCTATCCTTGTCCTAATGCTGTCATTTGACATGATATTGATAAATGACATGACCCTCCTAATGTTTATCATTGAATGACGATATAATGTTAGTTTTCATAGAAAATTTATGCTTAAGACCACATGATTCTCATATACTTCTTGTGAGCTCAAAGCATGAGGAATGATGAGAATCATGTACCTCAGCTTAAAAAGTCTATGTGAATTAACAAATAATGACATCCCTTAATGATAAAATCTACGAGATGTCGTCTATTTATCCTTATAAAATTAAATGAATAAGTTAGGAACCCAACTAGATTGTGGACCTTTATGTCAGAAAAATTAAACTGTAAACTATTAAATGATACTTTCATGACTCATGGTAAGCATATCAAATATCAATGTGGGGGCAAGAACTCGAACTCCCTTTGATTGACCTTGGTCCTATGCATACGGGTGCATACAAGCTTTGGACATCATTTTAAGCTCGATAATTGACCCTCACATTAACATCGTGTGATTATCTCAAGCACATTTGAGTATCATTCCTCAGTTTACCCTTTGGTTCTGACCAACATAAATTAAAACAACCTAGTTCTGAGAGCGGAACCATAGTCCCTTGATGACTATAGGTTCAAAACCCACCTAGGAATAAGACTGAATGACCTTATGGAGAAATAAGGTTGGAAGTGAGAGCTTGCTTATGATTGGTTTGTTCACTGTGCAAGAAAACTAATAAGCTTTAATCATGCATACATCTTATAATTTAGATAGCACGTACTGACCATTGTTTCTTATAGGAATAATCATTTTTCCATCATAGGATTTTTGCATCCACTCCATGCATACATGCTCACCCTTTTCTTTTGCAGGCACACATTATGCATCATTCATTTTGCTAACCCTAATAAATGCACATGAATACAACATTCAAACATAAGTGATAATGAAGCTGAGTCTTCTCACTGAAGCAATGGAAAATTAAAAGCTAGGATCCAAGAACTACTTGCCTATGGCATAATGGTCGAAACCCCCCATGTCCAAACCAGTATCACTAGACATTTGCTCCATAACCTTGACAAGGCTGATTGGAAAAGCTTGCAACCATACGAAATGATTGCATCAAGACATTCCAACATGTCCACCTTGACCATGAACTCTTGAATGCTGCTATGTCATTCTAGGATCCTCAAGAGCATATGTTCTGATTCAACACCATAGAACTATGCCTGTTATATGAAGAATTCAATGCCATAGCAAGATGAACCCCTACTAAGACTGAAGAGGCAATCTTCACTAACTAAGATGTCAAATACCTAGGGCTTGGGGTTGATTTCCTTGATTTAAGCCCACAAAACCTTGAAGAACTAGTCATCGAGTGCAAATGATTAATTCCTATGCAACTCATGGTTGCCTGCACTACTAAGAAGACTGGTACTCTAATTTGGGCACATCTCCTTGCATGTTACCTCTTTATGCAATTTTCACTATCTCAAATGATGGGCTAGGAGATTACAGGATACTCCAGGTCATTGAAGGGATGGAATGTGGAATGATTCCCATCCCAGTGATTCTAGTAGAAACCATTCAGGGTTTGGATGACCTCAAAAGTGGAAAAATTCTGAACGTCTGAACTTCACTAGAAGCCCTATGTTTCTCCAAATATGGCTACAAGAAAAGCTAAGTCTACTTGACAACCTGTAAGGAACTAGATGAAATTCTAACCCAGGAATCACTTGGAAAGACACATCAAGGACATACACGGGCGCTTAGATTGCACCACAGCCCAAGAGTGGTTCGAATGCATGAAGGACACACATGAATATCAAGTAAGATGGATGTGCCTATAGTGGAAGCTATGGCATATGACTCTTTGCACATATGTCAATTGCGTACCGATATCAAGATTCAGGTCATGCACCTATTACTACCTAATACTGGTGAAAAGACAGTTTGGCAAGAAGCAGCACGTACCTTACGAGCTTGCATATGTCTCTTGTACTAGGATACAACAAAGGTTTGTGGATCACCTCAGAGCAACATGGAGGAGGAGAATCATCCATCAATTTACTATTAGTATCGGAGATAGTGTTATAGATGAAATATACAAGTAGTGGATAATCCAAAGACAGAAACATCTCTTAAGTCACTGATCTAGAGAAAGTTCGCTTCTTTAGTTTCTTTTTCTTTATTTGAAAATGATGATGTAATAAACTCTAAAGTTAATGCAATGAAATTAGATTTTGCTTACTTGTTTGATATCTTTCTTGATGGTAATGTGCATTGTGATGATAAAAACATTAGCATATTTGACATTCATTTCATATGCACTAAATCATTTAACATTGGCACAAAATCTGGACCACTCATTCTGCATATTCCAAAAGATGTTACCCCTGAAGAGAGAAGAGAAATGGAAAAAATATTAATAAAATATTCAAAAGTATTTGCCTAGACATATAATGATATGTTTGGTATTTACAGAGACATTACTCAACACTTCATTCCAACTAAAGAAGGGTGCAAACCGATAAAACAGAAGTTGAAAAGACTTAGACTAGAATGGGCATAACTAGTGAAAGAGGATATTGAGAAGCAGATCAAAGGAAAATTCCTAGAGGTAGTTGACTATCCAGAATGGTTAGAAAATGTGGTGCTAGTATGGAAGAAAGATGGAAGGGTTAGAATTTGCATTGACTACAGATTTGAATAAAGCCTGGCCAAAGGATGTTTTCCCACTACCTCATATAGATATATTAGTTGATAGCGCTGCCATATGTGCAATGTACTCCTTCATGGATGGATTCTCTAGGTATAATAAGATCCTAAAGGCCATTATTGATAAAGCAAAGACAACTTTCATAATAGAATGAGGTACTTACTGCTATAGAGTAATGCCTTTTAGACTAAAGAATGCAAGGGCAACCTATGAGAGAATGGCGATTATAATGTTCCATGACATGATACACAAAAAAGTGGAGGTATATGTTGACAACATTATGGTCAAGTAAAAAACTAGGGAAGAACACCCCCCTCTGATCTTGAAAAGTTCCTTAGAAGGGTCAAAAAGTACAGTCTCAGGCTAAATCTAAAGAAATGCATGTTCAGGGTCACTGTAGGAAAGATGCTGGGGTATGTTAGCAGTCAGAATGGGATCAAAATGGATCCAAATAAAGCAAAAGTCATAAAAGAGATGCCAATGCCAAAAACAGAGAAAGAAATTAGAGGGTTTCTAGGGAAACTACAGTTCATCAACATATTCATTGCTAAATTGATAGTAGTGTGTGAGCCAATCTTTAAGCTACTCAGAAAAGATCAGTTGGTTGAATGGAACGAATAATGTCAACTAGCATTTGACAAGATCAGAAGCTACCTAGCCAACCCACTGGTTCTAAGACCACTTAAACTAGGGATGCCTTTAACCCTGTATCTGGCCATTGAAGGGAATGCAATTGGTGCAATGTTAGCCAAAGAAGTGGAAATGAAAGTAGAACATGCAGTCTACTACTTGAGTAAGAAGATGCTACATATGAGGAGAAGTATAGCCAAGTCAAATAGATATGTCTAGCAATGGTATGGGTAATGAAGAAAATTAGACACTACTTTTAATCCTATAGAATTCAGGCTGTGTCTAAAGTGGACCTAATGAAGTACCTCTACAAAGCTCCCTCTCTAGTAGGGAAACTTGCCCAGTGGCTCATGCTGCTAACAGAATTCGACATACAATATATGACTAAGAAGGCAATAAAAGAGAGAGCAGTGGCTGAATTTCTAGCTCTCAACCCCATTCCAGACTCAGAAGAAATCCAACTGGACTTCATGGACGACCTCAGCTTAGCCATTGAGATTTAAGGATGGTGCATGTACTTTAATGGAGCAGTCAATCAATTCAATGCATGAATTAGTGTCATACTACAATCTCTAGAAGGTGAAATAATACCAATTGCTAAAAAGCTTGAGTTTAACATCATAAACAATGAAGCAGAATATGAGTCATGCACACTCGAAATAGAAGCACTGATAGCCTTGGATGTCACAGAAGTTGAAATCTTCAGAGATTCCATACTAGTAATTAATCATGCCATAGAATAGTAGGAACTAAAAGAGTAGCACTTAAAGCCTTATTTGAACCACTTGAAGCTACTCACCATGTCCTTTCAAAAATGCAGATTCATTCATCTCCTCAGGAATCACAATCAAATGGCAGATGCACTTGCTTCCATGATATCAGTATAGGAACGACCATCCAAAATGCCTATGAAGCCTTTGATTCTTCTCAGATAAGGACAACCTTGTTATAAAGATTGTAGAATAACAAAGATAGAAGTAACTAAAAAGCCCTGGTTCTATAGCATTTAGAGATATCTAAAGGAACGAGCATATCCTGATCAAGCAAATGAAAGAGACAAAGTAGTCATTCAATGACTAGCATCAAAATTTACATCGCACTAGGGTGTGCTATACATAAGAACCTCAGATGGTTTATAACTCTGATGTATAATGAAATTGAGGCTGTAAGAGTCGTAGAAGAAGTACATAAGGGTGTTTATGGTCCACACATGAATGGAGTAATCCTAGCTAAGAAGATAATCAGACAAGGGTTCTTTTGGATGACGATGATGGAAGATTGAATCAAATTTATAAAGAAATGCCATAAGTGTCAGATCCACAAGAATGTTAGCCACCTTCCCCCAACAAAACTACACTAAATCTCCTCTCCATGGCCCATCTCAGTATGGGGACTAGACATAATTGGGGAAATCCACTTGACATCCTTAAATGGACACAGGTTCATTCTAGTGGCAGTGGAATACTTTACAAAATGGGTAGAAGCAAAATCATTCACAAGGATAGGAGCCAAGCAAGTGGCTAAGTTGATCAAAAGAAATCTGTTCTGCTAATATGGGATCCCTCATCACATAATCTCTGACAACGGTGTATAATTCCAAGGGGAAGTTAGAGAGCTACTAAGGAGTTATAAGGTGGAATCATAAATTTTCTCCTTACCAACCATAAGCAAATGGGGCCATCGAAGTTGCAAATAAGAACATCAAAAAGATATTGTCAAAGATGACTCAAACTTACCGAGATTGGGCAGACAGATTGCCACATGCCTTCTGGGGGTACCAAACAACAGTTAAAACTTTAATAAGAGCAACTCCTTTCTCATTAGTGTATAGATTAGAAGCAGTTCTTCCAATTAAAATAAAGATAAAGTCTCTTTGGGTAGCAATAAAATCTGAATTGCCCTGAGTATAATGGGCTTAACAGAGGCACAACAATCTCACCCTCTTAAATAGCCGAAAGCTCAATGTTCTATACCATATAGAGTTGTATCAGGCTTGACTAGCCAAGACCTTCAATAGAAAAGTAAAACAAAAGAGTGTGAAAGTAGGAGACTAGGTGCTAAAGCAGGCAAGACAGAACATTCCAGACCTTAGAGGGAAATTTAGACTGAACTAGGAAGGCCCATACCTGGTCAAACATGTCCTATCAAAAGGAGCAGTCAAGCTAATGGATTCTGAAGGTAATGAATTCTCTGAACTTGTCAACATAGATTGCTTGAAGAAGTACTACATCTACGGAACAAAAAAAATTATCCCGTAGAGTTGAAAACTTAAAAATGGCAACTTAGACAAAAGTTAGGGACTCTTCGTTGAGTTGAAAACTTAAAAATGGAAGCTCGAGCAAAAATTAGGGAAATTGAGAAAATACTTAACTAGAAGACCTGAGAGGGCTATTTAAGGATAGGGATAACCTTAAATTCAAAATTTTTACAAATGCACCTATGCTTTTCTTAAATGATTATAGTGAAATGAGAATGATTGCCAATTTATGCAAAATGTCTTTGAAAAGTGCAACACATTTTATCATCATGAATTGCATCAAGCATGCTTTGCATTTTCTTTCATTACATGACCATGGTTCTTGCTATCCTCTCTAAGTTCGCTCTTTGAGATTAGCCACTATCATATAGCAAAAAAAAAAGGCCTAGCTAGGTGTGAAAAGCTCTGAAAGGAGACACCCTAGGCAAAAAAGGGAAGAAAAAGCAAAACCTAACTAAGTGTGAAAAGCTCCAAAAGGAGACACCTTAGGCAAAAAAGGAAAAAAGGTAGACGATAGTAATGGCAAACATCATCATCAATGATACACAATAGGAAGCATATATAGTTATCATCATATAAACATTATACAACATGTGGGATAAACACCCAGATACAACACCTAGAGTCCATAACCTTGGGAAAATAATACAATAAAGTAAACAATAAACCAAAAATCCTACACCTAGCTCCTAAACATAACTACATCGGCTGTGGTTGCCATCAAAAGCAAGCAATTATCCTACTCAAGCATCCCCCTCGTATGATCCTAACTCATCATCATTCATTATAAAGGATGATAGTTGTGACTCTAGCTCACTGATATGATCGCGATAAGCTGTATAATAAAAAAGGCATACCTTTTGAGTGGTAGCAAACTCCAAAAAGCACCATTGTGCACTCCCAACAATAGTATACTAGTATTGACTAGAGGACACAAGAATCTACAAAAGCAAGCAAATAAGTCAACCACCACTTACTAAATAAATGAAACACAGGCAAGAATAAGAGAAGAACACAAACATGGGTCGCATCAATAAGAGCAACATTTAACTGAGGAAAGCTAGATCTAGGCAAATTGAAGCTCATTACTTTAATAAGGATATCCGTCCCAAGCAAAGACAAAGATGGCTAAACTATCAAATCCTCAAGGATAGTGCTACTAGAAGCCACACCATTGGCATGAGTAGTCACCTCAGTACAAAACATACCCTTATCCTCCTCAAAGTAAGAACCAGATCTCATCCAATGTCGTTGCAAATAAGTTCTCATAACTCATGTCAATTAAAATTTATTACTAATAAAGTTTGCTATATACTTGGGCCAAAATAGGAATAAAGGCTTACAAGATCAGAAAAAGCGACTCTTGATGACTTATGTGATGGCCTAATCCTCAAACCTGAAGGACGAGATGCATCTGCCTGAGAAGGTGGAGGTGAAGGAAAGGTCCCACTAGCTATGACATCAATCAGCTAAGGGATCAATATATCAACATAAGGCAAACTCACACTCTCCAAGAGGCTCTCATATGGGAATCTCATTATAACAGCAGCGAGATCATCACCGTAGAGCTTATGGCCCCAGAATATTTCACTAAGGGGAGGGCAGGAACTCTCCTCATGTATGGGCCATCCCAATAATGATGGACTTGCTCACCCAAATACCACACCCTGCCAACGAGGTCAGAGAGCAACACTCATCTGTCTGTCAGTTGCCATGTAGCCACCACCTCTATCATCCAGTGGGATCTTACCACCCACTAGTAAAGAAAGATATGCTTAAAGGGCAATAATAAATAAACGATCCCTAAGAAAGAAATAACCAACACAATAGGAATCAAACATACCTGATCAGGGGACAACTTCCTCATATGGTACAAAGCTATTGACAATCCTTAATCAAATCAATATTCTTCCTAATCCGACAAGAATAATGAGGGAAGCCATCCTTTTAGAAATGCTTGATGGATGGATAAGGCTGAATTCTAAACTTGTATGCCCATATCTATCAAAATCAGAGGGTTAAAAATAATAAACTAAAAGCAAAAGAACAAACAACCAAACTTCTACTCACGTCCAATAAGAACAAGCATCCACAGATCCTTGAGCCACTTTGGCATGCTGCGTCAAGTCCTAAGTACATATGAGCAAAGGCAGTAGTGCCTTAGCAATAGCCTAGCAAGCCATCTAGATCTCTCAAGATAGGCAGCAATCACAGATCACCCATACCAGAAGGGTTTAGGAAGATAATAGCTCTCAGTAAATAAAATAAAAAGTAGCGAGCCAACTGCTCTGTTGAGACAAGACCATCATCATACAAAGCCTGCAAGAAAGAAAAAAACTCCATGTATCGAGTGATATATGGGCAATGAGACTTCATAGGTGTGACTACCTCAAGTAAATCCATCGTGAGGTGCCTCCTCACTACAGCAGTGGAACACTCCCCCTCATTGAAAGGAATAGGCTCTCCAGAAAAGCTTAAGCCCATGATGGTGGTAAAGTCCAAGGGGGTAATAGTCATCTCCCTGATAGGCAGATGGAAAGTATGCATCGTGTCCATCCATTGCTCTATTAATGCATACATGGCAATCTAACTCGATGCATATAAGTCATAATATAATGCAACAATCACCCTATTAAAGCCCTTCCCAGCAACCATCTATTTCACACATATTAGGAGACCTAATAGTACATGCTGACCCTATTGAAACTACTAAGCAGCACAGTGACATACCTATGGGGCTACAAACAACATGTACACTATCAAACATTGGCACAACTACTAAATTCTAACACATCTCTCTTTGTCACTCAACAAGATCAAAACAGTAACAAAGGCTAAAAAGAAAAGTATCACAATAAATAGACAATCATAAAAAGAAAATTAAGCAAGAGTTATTAGTGTCAACATTTATAATAAATCTATACAGATAGTTATGGCAAGAGCTACAACTACAATAACCTCATATAGCAAAATGAACAGGGCAAAGAGGGACCTACCTCATAATGATGACACACCCAAGTGTGAGTCTCTAGGCTATAAACAATAGGGATTGGATCTCCCTGAGAAAGCCTAGATGGCTAAGAACTCTAAGTACCAGATGTGCTAGTCCCTACAACGGACGTCCCAAGTCCAGTAGCCTCTGCGAAGTCACCCTCAAGATCAACGTCATCATTAATAAAAATGTTTTCCAGACACTTATGAATGTTAGGGAACTCCATTTTATGTAGAATAAAATAGGAGTACAGAAGCAAAAACAAAGCAGATAGCACTCGAAACACAAAAAAGGTCAAGAAAAGTCACAAAACACTTAAAGAAGTCACGACAAAGCCTCCCAAGACCTCCAAAAATGGCCATTTAAATAAGCTCAAAAGGGAGAAGCATGTGATCACGTGCCCCCACATGCAGTCACACACACTTCCCCCCTTCCACGCACTCTTCTGTGGTTTTACACGCACTTTGAGACTTTGCATACTCACTTCTACAGTCCTAGACTTCCATTTGAGCATAAGATATGCACCAAACTCACATAAAAGTACACTAATATGAACTCCATCTATCTAAAGACACTGCCCATGCATTGCTTTCTTTAGAAAACTCAACATCTTACAAAAGAAGAAGAGCAAGGAAAATTCCCTGTAAGGATATCTTACTCCGAATCATCAAAACAACATCCTCAACATGACAAATCATTGCATTATTACTACATTATCACTACATCATTACTGCATCATCATTGCATCATTAATGTATCATTTTTGCATCATTTCTACATCACTACCTCATTCATTGCTTAGAAGAACCCACATTGCTTAGGAGCACCCTCAAACTGATTAAAAACACCCTCACATTGCTTAGAAGCACTCATTTACATTGGCTTAGAAGCACTCTCATTGCTTAAAAGAACTCTCATTGTTTAGAAGAACTCACCCACACCGCTCATAAGCACTCTCACACCGCTTAGAAGTACCCTCACATTGCTCAGAAGCACTCACTTTGACATTGCTTAAAAGCACTAATCATTGCTTAATAGTACTTTCATTACTTAGAAGCACCCTCACATTGCTTAGAAGCACTTACTTTCATATTCCTTATAAGCACTCACTCATTGCTTAAAAGAACTTTCATGACTTAGAAGCATCCTCACAATGCTTAGGAGCATCCACACTACTTAGGAGCACTATCATTTGCTTAGTAGCATCCTCATTTGCTTAATAGCATCTTCATCTGCATGACACTTAAGAAGGTTATAGTTGCATGTTCATTCGCGTGACACCTAAGAAGGTTATAGTCACATGTTCATTCGTATGACACTTAAGAAGGTTACAATTGCATGTTCATTCGTGTGACACCTAAGAAGGTTATAGTCACATGTTCATTTGTATGACACCTAAGAAGGTTATAGTCATATGTTCATTTGTGTGACACCTAAGAAGGTTATAGTCACATGTTCATTCGCGTGACACCTAAGAAGGTTATAGTCATATGTTCATTCGCGTGACACCTAAGAAGGTTATAGTCGCATGTTCATTTTTGTGACACCTAAGAAGGTTATAGTTGCATGTTCATTGCATGACACTTAAGAAGGTTATAGTCACATATCTTTTTGGTTAGTAGCATCCTTCATTTGCATGAAACCTAGAAAGATTATGGTCATATCTCTTTTTATTTAGTAGCATCCTCATTTGTGTGACACTTAAGAAGGTTATAGCTGCATGTTCATTTGCATGACACCTAAGAAGGTTATAGTTGCATCCGCATTTTGCTTAGTAGCATGTTCATTTACATGACGCCTAAGAAGGTTACAGTTGCATCCACATTTTTCTTAGTTGCATCTTCATTTATATGACACCTAAAAAGGTTATAGTCGCATTTACACTCTACACTTTGCATCAATCATAAGCTTGCATATGTCCTAAAATAGCACTTTGTGTAATGACCAAGTCATAAAATAATAACAATAAACAAAACACAGTAACATCAGTCAAATTTTAACAAAACGTCTAAAGACAACGCACAGGTAACTACCTCTCTCCTTACTAAATCAATTTTTGCATCTTTGCATTTTGCTTCACGTGTATTAACACTAGCGCTAAGTGGCTATATAAAACATATGAAGTAGGGGGCAACTGTCATACCTCAAATTTAACTTTCCCTAAAAAGGTCCAATGATGAAATGAATCCCTAAGATGAGTAGAGTCTGCTCATTCGTAACACCTCTGAAGTGTGTAACCTTAAAAAACCTAACCGACCCCACTTGTGTGCAAAAATTAATCACCTAACCATTAATTTGTGCTTCGACCTTGCGAAATATGAATTATCAGAATAATGAGAGGTTTATTTCAAGAAAATTCTTTTTAGAATACTCAGCTCATTGGGCCGATGCGCATTTTGTTAGACCGGGACCCAGCTTTGTGAAAAAATAAAAATTGATTTTGGCAAAATGGACTTTGAAAACATGTCTAGAAGGCTCCAAAACATTTAGAAGAGGTCCCGGAATGGTCTAACACAACTAAAGTATCAATGCATATTGCTTAAAAGTGCGCTTAAATGCCCCTAAGTGTCATGTGCTAAAATTGAGGCCGAATTTGGTAAAACGAATTATGGAAACATGTTTGGAAGGCCCAAAATCCCTAGGAACTAACCCTAAAATAGTACTTGTAAAACTCGGGAGGTGTTCACAGAGTGTCGAAGTGAGCATGAAAGCACATATGTGTGCGTATGGCCATATGCCAAGCACATGACTATGAGCACACTGTGCGTGAGCATGCGCACTTGGCATGGCCACATGTAAAATCCTTATTATACGAACATGACCATACCCTACCACCCTATTCTACCCAATTTTCCCTATAAATTGATGCAACCAAGCTAAGCAAGCCTATTAAACCAAGTGATCCCTTACATTATAAGGGACCAATGACAAGATCAAGGACAAAGAAGTTCAAACAAGCATTGAATTCATTTCTCATTTATATTACAAACAAGTTAGTGGATTTAACTACAAGTACAACCTTGGAGCCACATGATGAAGAATTCAAGCTAATTAGCTTAATTTCCTATTCTGAAATTAATTAATTTGAATTGGACGAATGTGTAAGTTGTTTTTTCTATTTTAGAGTCAATAAGGAAGATTTAAGAAGATTCAAGGATATTCCAAGTCAAAGTCAATAAGTTAACAAGTCAAAGTCAAAGTTAAATAGTCAACAAGTCAAATTCAAAGGTCAATGGTCAACATGTGACATGGCATGTGACATGTTATGCTTTAATGATTAGTTTTCATGAGTTGTCATTTTGCTTAGTTGACATGAGTTGTAATGAGTTATCAATTTTGACTTTTCAAAGATGAGTTGTCATGAGTTGTCATTAGTTGTCCTATTTTGAAGGAAATCTCCTTAATTAAGGATTTTCCTATATAGGTATATTTGGGAATAAGGAATAAAACTTTTTTCTTTAAGGATTAGGTTGTTTACATGCCTATATAAGGGCTAACCCTATGACAAACGAATTTAAGCATTGAAATATTGAAAGTGAGGTTTTCCTTTAAACTTTGTTCTTTTGAAACTTTATAAGCTTACTTGAATTGTTTCACATCTACCTTTCATTAAAAATGCTAGGTTAGATTAGACTTAGAATTATGTGATTGTTAATCTTTTAATAACTAAGTATCTTGCTTCGATTTAATAAGCAATGGGCTTAGCTGCATCGACACAACCTATCCTTGATGATCCTTGGGCTAGATTTCAAAGTTGGATGCACATTCTATCTCTATTATAGGTAGGGCTTGTATCATAAATAGACCCTTCACACCCCATTTTGGAGAGGGGAGCAAATGAAGATAGACACACACTCAAAAGTTAGTTTGATCAAAGGCATTGGAAATCCCTTTCTGTATAGTTTTTGCTCTCCTACAATCTTTCCCTTAGGTTGATAGATCCCTTTTTCCACCAAACCTAGCCTCTACTTTATCAAAGCATGCTTCAAAGGTATACAATCTAGCATCATTCTACTATCATTTTGAACCTCTCGACGAGTAAAGCTTGATAATCTCTCGAAGCTAAAGCTTTAAAGCTCACACAAGCTTAGTCTAGTTTGAGGACCACACAATTATTTTAGCACATTTATTTTTCTGTATTGCATTTTATTGTCACCATCACTTGGTAATACTATTGTATTTATGTGATGAGACTAGCAATCTTGCATGCTATGTGAATAATATAGCTTTATTATGCTCATTTTACATTATCATTCTATATCCTCTATTTCTGAAATTAGGAAATCACACCGTAAAAATCAATAACGTGAAAAAAGTTCATATGCCAAAATAGAGTCATCATGCTCTTGGTCTAGTGATGACCTCATGCATCCTTTATATTATCATCATAACATAAATAATCACCATAAGCATGATCATGCTATCATTCTTCGAGTAAGTTATGTAAATGATCATACTATCCTTGAAGATAAACCATATTAGATTTACTTTTTTGCAATCTTTTCCTTTGCATATGTATTTTATCAAGAAAGCGATGTAATAAATTTTTTAGCATTATTATCTTATACTATCTGATGTACTGTGTGAACACTATATAAACTATTATTACTGAACCTAGGGTGTTGCGGTTGCTCTACATTGAATATTGCATAATGAGAAATAGTCAAAAAGTAGATGCGATCCCTCGAACCCAGAAATCTCTGCTGGGGATAATACTCACTGAGTGACCCGATGTTGTCCCTTTCTTTTCCTAATTTTCTAAAAATCAAGTGGTGACTCCACAAAATAAAAAAAGTCTCATCCCCCGAGACCAATCATTTGTCCTTATTCAGTAAAATTGCTATGTCCCTCAAAAATGAAAAAGACCCTCTACATTGTCTAATAAAGTAATAAAAAAACCATAATAAAAGTGACGGTCGCTCACAATCATAATAATGTATTAAGACTAGTATGGTATTGACTAATGATTATGCTTTACTAATCATGAATATGAGATATTAAGTTAACTCATAAGTATTTATTTGAGAAATAATGTACTATGTTGACCCATCATGAGAATACTATATAGATAACTATCATAAGTAATTCTTATCATAATAATATTGATTAGTCCTTTGACCTTGAAATCACTATGGATTTTTACATAATTATTTTATATTTTGACACAATCTAACATTATCTTTAACAGGATAATAAGATAGATTGTTGTTGGATATAAAATGAGTTATGTGAGGAATGTGAGTGATTGAGAAGGAATTTGTCCCTCATTTAATCTGAGTAAGATATCTATAGGCCCCTCGATAAGATAGACTAAGGAAAATGCATGGCCATGCTATAGTGAGTTGATAAATAATTATCATTCTCAATCTACTTAGAGTCAAGAAATAATATGATTTAATTATATAAGGATGACAAAAACTATGCCATATATTCAATGAAGATATTATATGACAAAGGGATTACAATATTTACTACAAATTAGGTTATGTCGGATTATCGAACTTCACATGACTTGGGTAGTTATAATGCCTTGCTAGAGACCACTTATGATTTGTAGGCCTAAATAGGGATTTCAAGCCCACTACCAACATCATGTGAGCCTACAAGGTCACACACTTAGAATAGGCCCAAAATGAATATATGTTTACTAAGCTCAATAAAACTCTATGGAAATAAATAAATAATTTGTATATATATAATGGTTATTTTAAATAAATATGAAATTATTTTTGATTTGGTATTTAAATAAAATTAGAATTGGAATAAATGGAATATGCCAAAAATGTTTTGGTTAATGAGGAAATTACCAAAATTTATTTTGTTAAGTGAAGCCCTAATTGAGAGATCTATAAATATAATATATTCTTTAGGGTTTCATACACTTTATTATACTACCACCTTAATTCATTTTCTCTTCCTTTTAAGAAAAATGAAATACATAATTTTTATTTTCTTGAGTTGTGAGACAATCAAAAGGTGCTAGCACACATTGCACATTCATTTTTCAAAGGGTTGTTCGTGTGTATGCTTATGGAGGGTGTATTATTTTGGAGATGTCTTTATTTGATAAAAGGGAATAAAAAACTTGAGGTAGCGTGTCACCGGTGTGAACCTCCTCTCAACCTTTCATCATTCTAATCGAATTGCATGGATCCTGGTTCAGGTTTGTGATTAAAGTTTTTAAAATTTTTGTTGCATTTTGAATGACAAATCCCAATAATAATTTCAAAAATTATGCCAATAACTCACAATATATATAAATTTTTCCTACTAAGGTAGCACCTTAATGCTAAGGCGTCGTTTTAGTGTTACTATGTCACTTTATCAAATGAGCTGATCATCTTAATGATGGATTAAGTTGGACAGAGTGATCGGGCATTTTGGTAAGAACTAACCTGGGTTATGCTTGTTAAGTCATGTGTACTTGGATTATCTTCATCATTGGGTCTCTACTTGTGGACCGGTCAAACCATATGCTAATAGTTAGTATATTAAAAATAAAATATACCATTTGACACACATAAAAATTTAAATTATTAAGAAAATATTATGTAATAATAATTTAATATTAAGTAAATAAAATTAAATTATTGAATATAACTGTCGACACTCGATTTTGGCCTACCTAAAACCAGAATAGCCCAATGATGAAAGGGCTAAATGATGAGCCCATTGAAGTAATTGTCCAAAAAAAGTTCAAACCTAGTTTTTGAAAGGTCAGCCTTTGGCCTAAAAACAAAGAAATGAAAGAAGGATTTTTTTTTACATTAAAGAAAGAGGGGAGGAAGTGGGGAGAGTTTTGGTAAAAAACATGGAGAGTGGGAAAGATTTTGAGGGAGGTTGAGAGAATAGGGGAAGGGAATTGGGGGGACAAAAAAGGAAAAAGGGAAAAAAAGGGAAAGCTGGAAAAAAAGAGGGAGGACTAGTATAAGAAAAAGAAGGAGAAAAGCTAGAGAAAAAGGAAGAAAAAAGACACATAAGAAAAAATAAAAATAGGATATTTGTGGAAAGGAAAAAAATGAAAAACAAAAGAAAAATTAATAAAAAGAGGATTTTTTTACCAATGTTTTATAATTGGCAATTAGCCAAAATAAAAAAATGACATCAATACCATAATTATGAATGTGAGCTTCTTATAGCAAGGGATAATCTAAGGGCAACTTTATTTTCTTTTATTATTTTATTTTCATTTTCTTAAAAAATTAGGTACTAATGCAATTTTTTCATTTTTTTCCATGGCTAATTATGAGTGACCTCTCTTCTTCTCGCTTTGGATAGCTGTATGTTTTCATGGGACATTGTGCGAGTCTTTCCATTTCTAAGGGGCATGGCAACTTTACTGAATAAGGACAAATGATTGTTCTCAGGGGGACAAGACACTTTTGATTTTATGGAGTTGCCACTCAATTTTTAGAAAATTAGGAAAAGAAAGGGACAACATTAGGTCACTCAGCGAGTATTGTCCCCATTAGAGATTTCTAGGTTTAGGGGATCACATCTACTTTTTGACTATTTCTCATTATATGATATTCAATGTATAGCTACTGCAACATCCTAGTTTCGATAATGACTATTTGTATAGCATTCACATAGTACATCAAATAGTGGAAGATAATAAAGTTAAAATTTTAATTATTACATCACTTTCTTGATAAAATACATATAAAAAGGGAAAAATTATGGAAAAGTAAATCTAATTTAGATATGATTGATCTGTATGATTAATATGACCATTCCCATAACTTGCTTGATTTCATGAATAATAGGATGATCATGCATGCTTGCAGTGATTATTATGCTATGTTGATGTATAACGATAATATAAGGGATGCATGAGGTCATCACTAGATCGAGAGCATGATGACTCTATTATGGTATATGAACTTTTCACATTATTGGAATTTATGATGTGATTTCATGATTTCAGAAATAGTGGATGTAGAATGATGATATGAAATAAACATAATAAAGCATATATTATTTACATAGCATGCAAGATTGCTAGTTTTATCATACAAGCACAAAAATATTCCTAAATGTTGGTGACAGTAAAATAAAATGCAATGTGATCAAATAAACGTGCTAAAATAATTATGTGGTCCTTAGACTTGACTGAGCTTGTGTGGGTTTTAAAGCTTTAGCTTCGAGAGATTATTAAGCTTTCCTCATCGAGAGGTTCAAAATAATAGCAGAATGATGCTAGATTATATACCTTTGAAGCATGCTTTGACAAAGATGAGGCTTGGTTTGGTGGAAATGGGATCTAATAACCTAAGAGAAAGGCTATAGGAGAGCAAAAACTATTTGGAAAAGGGTTTCCAGTGCCTTCGATTGAACCAAAATTTGAGTGTGTATGTCTCCACTTGCTCCCCCCTTTAAAATAGGGTGTGAAGGGGTCTATTTATAAGGAAAATTGGGTAGAATAGGGTGGTAGGGGTGTGGTCACTCACGCATATTGAGAATTTTATACGTGGCCATGCCAAGTGCGCATGGTCATGCATAGTGTGCGCATGGTCACATGCACTTCGACGCTTCACGCGCACTTTCCAAGTTTTATGTATGTTGTTTTGAGGTTGGTTCATAGGGTTTTTGGGCCTTTTGGACATGTTTCCAATGTTTGTTTTTCCAAATTCATCCTTGATTTTAGCACATGACACTTAGGGGCATTTACACGCACTTCTAAGTGATACATGTTGATCCTCGAGTTGTGTTGGACCATTTTGAGACCACTTCTAAAGGTTTTGGAGCCTTTCAAATGTGTTTTTTAAGTCCATTTTATCAAAATCAATTTCCATTTTTCATCAAGCTGGGTCCTGGTCTAATAAAATTCACATTGTCCTACCGAGTTAAGTATTCTAAGAGGAGTTTTCTTAAAATAAACCTCTCATTGTTCTGATAATTTGTATTTTGCAAGGACGGAGCATAACTTAATGGCTCAGTAATCAATTTTGCACACTGGTAGGGTCAGATAGGTTTTTTTAATATTGCACACTTTAGAGGTGTTATAAATATGTAGACTCTAGTCATTTTGGGGATTCATTTCATCATTGGACCTTTTTAGGGATAGTTAAATTTAAGGTATGACAGTTGCCCCCTGGTTCATGTGTGTTTCATAGCCACCTGTGGGTTGTCTTTAGACATCTTATTAAGATTTGACTACTGTTGTTATGTTTTGTTTATTATTGTTGTTTTGTGACTTGGTTGTCATGCAAGGTGCTATTTGGGACATATGTAAGCTTGTGATTCATGCAAAATGGATTGGTATTTATACGACTATAACCTTCTTAGGTGTCACGCAAATGAAGATGCTACTAAGCAAAAAGAGATGCAACTATAACCTTTTTAGGTGTCATACGAATGAACATGCGATTATAACCTTCTTATGTGTCATGCGAAATGAGGATGCTACTAAGCAATATGTGCATGCGACTATAACCTTTTTAGGTGTCACACAAATGAAGATGCTACTAAGTAAAAAGTGATACGAATATAACCTTTTAGGTGTCACACAGATGAACATGCAATTATAACCTTCTTAAGTGTCATGCGAAATGAGGATGGCACTAAGTAATATGTAGATGTGACTATAACCTTTTTAGGTGTCACATAAATGAAGATACTACTAAGAAAAAAGAGATGTGACTATAACCTTTTTAGGTGTCACGTGAAAGAACATGCGATTGAAACCTTTTTAGATGTCACATGAATGAACACACAATTGTAACCTTCTTAGGTGTCACACGAAATGAGGATGCTACTAAGCAATAAAAATATGACTATAACCTTTTTAGGTGTTACACAAATGAACATGTGACTATAACCTTTTTAGGTGTCATGCAAATGAACATGCAATTATATCCTTCTTAGATGTCACATGAATGAAGATCCTACTAAGCAAATGAGAATGCTCCTAAGCAGTGTGGATGCTCCTAAGCAATGTGAGGATGCTTCTAAGTAGTGAAAGTGCTTTTAATCAATGAGAAGATGCTTCTAAGCAGTGAAAGTGGTTATAAGCAATGTGAATGCTCCTAAGGAATGAGAGAGTGCTTCTAAGAAATGAAAGTGCCTTTAAGCATTATGTGAGTGCTTCTAAGCAGTGAAAGTTCTTTTAAGCAATGAGAAGATGCTTCTAAGTAGTAAAAGTGCTTCTAAGCAAATGAGAAGATGCTTCTAAGCAATGAAAGTTCTTCTAAGTAATGAAAGTGCTTCTAAGCAATAAGTGAGTGCTTTTAATTAGTGAAAGTGCTTCTAAGCAATGTGTAAGTGCTTCTAAGCAATGTGCAAGTGCTTTTAAGCAATGTGCAAGTGCTTCTAAGCAATGTGCGAGTTCTTCTATGCAGTGAAAGTGATTTTAAGCAATGAGAAGATGTTTTTAAGTTGTGAAAGTGCTTTTAAGCAAATGAGAAGATGCTTCTAAGCAATGAGTGAGTGCTTCTAAGCAATGAAAGTGTTCATAAGCAATGAAAGTGCTTATAAGCAATGTGAGTGCTTTTAAATAATGTGTGAGAGTGCTTCTAAATGGTGAATGCTCCTAAGAAATATAAGAGTGCTTCTAAGTAATGAAAGTGCTTTTAAGCAATGTGAGAGTGCTTTTAAATAGTGAAAGTGCTTCTAAGCAATATGAATGAGGTAATAGTGATGATGCAGTAATGAAGTAGTAGTGATGCAATAATGATACAGTGATGATGCAATAATGATGCAGTCATGATGGTGTAATGATGTAGTGATGATACTGTTATTTGTTATGTTAAGGATGTTATTTTGATGATTTGGAGTAAGATATCCTTACAGTGAATTTTCCTTACTGTTCTTCTTTTATAAGATGTTGAGTTTTTTAAAGAAATAAGTGCGTGCACAGCGTCTTTAGATAGATGGAGTCCACAATAGTGTGCTTTTATATGAGTTTAGTGCATGTCTTATGCTCAAATGGAAGTTTAGGACTGTAGAAATGAGTGTGCAAAGTCTTGAAGTCTGCATAAAACCATAAAAGAGCACATGGAAGGGAAAAGTGCACATGACTGCGTGTGGAAGGTGGGTGGTCACATGCTTCCTCCCCTCTAGGCTTATTTAAATGGTTGTTTTAGAGGTGTTGGGAGGCTTTGTTTGAACTTCTTTGAGTGTTTTTTGAATTTTCTTGACCCTTTTTATGTTTCGGGTGCTATCTGCTATGTTTTTGCTTATGTACTTCCATTTTATTTTATATAAAATGGAGTTCCCCAACATTCCTGAGGGTTTGAAGGATATTTTATTGATGTTTATGTTGAGGGTGACTTTAGAAAGGCCATTGGAGCTGGGACGTCCATTGTAGGGACTAGCACATATGGTGCTCAGAGTTCTTAACAACCTAGGCTTTCTCAGGGAGATCCGATCCCTGTTGTTTATAACTTGGAGAATTATACATTGGTGTATCATTGTCGTAAGGTAGGTCCTTCTTTGCCCTTATTTTCTAAAGCTTGTTCATTGGCTGCTTTATTGTATGAGGTTCTTGTAGCTTTGTAGATCTTATTGTAACTGTCTGTTAAGTCATATCTTTATTGTGAATGTTGATGGCTGATAGCTCTTGCTTTATTTTCTTTTTATGATTGTCTACTAGTGCTTGTCGCAATGCTTTACTTTTTGGCTTTTGTTATTGATCCTGTTAAATGACAGAGAGAGAGATGTGTTAGTATTTAGTAGTTATGCAAATGTTTGATAGCGTACCTATTGTTTGGAGCCTTGTAGGAATGTTACTGTGCTGCTTGGTAGTTTCAATAGTGTCAACATGTATTATCAAGGTCTCCTGATATGTGTGAAGCAAATGATTGCTAGGAATGGCTTTGATGGAGTCATTGTTACATTATCTTATGATGCATATGTGTTGAGTCAAATTGCCATGTATGCATTGATAAAGTGGTGGATGGACACGACGCATACTTTCCATTTGCCTATTGGAGATATGACTATTACTCTTTTGGATTTTGCCGCTATTACGAGCTTGAGCTTTTTTGGAGAGCCTGTTCCTTTTAGTGAGGAGGAGTGTTCTACTATAGTGGCGAGGAGGTGTCTTACAATCGATTTGCTTAAGGTGGTCACACTTTATCTTGCTTATTACATTGACTTCGTTTCTTCTATACAGACTCTGTACGATGATGTCTTATCTCAGTAGAGCAGCTGGCTCATTGCTTTTTATTTTATTTGCTGAGTGCTATTATCTTCCCGAACCCTTTAGGTACAAGTGATCTATGATTACTATTTTTCTTGAGAGATTTAGGTGGCTTGCCAAGCTATTATTGGGGCACTACTACCTTTGCTTATATGTACTTAGGCCTTAACGCAGCATGCTGAGGTGGCTCGAGGTTTTATAGATGCTTGTTCATACTAGACGTGAGTAGGAGTTCTGTTGTCTATTCTTTTACTTTTAATTTTTTACTTTTGACCCTCTAATTTTGACAATTCTAGACATATGAGTTCGGGATTCTCTCTCGTCCATCTGTTGAGCATTTCTTAGAGGATGGCTTCCCTCATTATTCTTCTTGGATTAGAAAGACTACTGATTTGATTGAGGATTGCATGGTAGCTTAGAACCATATAGGGAAGTTGTCCCTTGATCAGGTATGTTTGATTCATAATGTGCTGGTTTTTTCTTTCTTAGGGATCTTTTGTTCATTCTTGCCCTTTAAGCATATTTTCTTCACTGGTAGGTGGCGAGGTCTCATTGGATGATAGAGATGGTGACTGTGAGTGACCTACTTTTTTGTCTTTATTTTTTATTAAGAGGGAGAGGAAATTTATGTTGTTGTGTTTTTGTGTGGGTCTTTCCATTTCTGAGGGACATGGCAACTTTACCCAATAGGGATAAGTGATTGATCTCAAGGGGATAGGAAACTTTTGATTTTATGGAGTCACCACCCAATTTTTAGAAAATTAGGAAAAGAAAGGGACAACATTAGGTCACTCAGTGAGTATTGTCCCCAGTAGAGATTTCTAGGTTTAAGAGATTGCATATACTTTTTGACTATTTCTCATTATACGATATTTGATGTGTAGCTACTGTAACACCTTAGTTTCAGTAATGACAGTTTATATAGCATTCACACAGTACATTAGATAGTACGTGATAATAAAGCTAAAAATTTTATTACGTCACTTTCCTGATAAAATACATATGAATAGGAAAATATTGTAGAAAAGTAAATCTAATATGATTGATCTGCAAGGATAACATGATCATTTACACAGCTTATTCGAGGAATGATAGGATGGGCATGTTTGTAGTGATTATTTATGCTATAATGATTAATGATGATAATATAAAGGATGAATGAGGTAATCACTAGATTGAGAGCATGATGACTCTATTCCCGGACATGAACTTTTCACATTATTGATATTTATGATTTGATTTCATGATTTCAGAAATAGAGGATGCAGAATGATGATGTAAAATGAGCATAATAATGCATATATTATTCACGTAGCATGCAAGATTACCAGTCTCATCACACATGCACAACAATATTCTTAAATTTTGGTGACAGTAAAATAAAATGCAATGCGATAAAATAAACGTGCTAAAATAATTGTATGGTCCTCAAACTCGACTAAGCTTATGTGAGCTTTGAAGCTTTAGCTTCAAGAGAATATCAAGCTTTCCTTATTGGTAGGTTCAAAATGATAGTAGAATGATGCCAGATTGTATAACTTTAAAGCATGCCAGATTGTAAGATGAGGCTAGGCTTTGTGGAAAAGGGATCTAACAACCTAATGGAAAGGTTATGGGAGAGTAAAGACTATACAAATAGGGATTTCTCGTGACTTTGATCGGACTGACTCTTGAGTATGTGTGTTTCTACTTGCTCCCCCCTTTAAAATGGGTTGTAGAGGGGTCTATTTATAGGAAAATGTGTAGAATGGGGTGGTGTAGGCATGGTCGTATGAGTGAAAGTGGATTTTTAAGCATGGCCGTGCCAAGTGTGTATGGCCACGCATAGTGTGTGCGTGGTCACGAACTTGGCGTGTGGCCATATGCATGTTTTCACATGCACTTTGACGCTCTACGTACTCTTCCCAAGTTTTATGCATGCTATTTTGGGATTGGTTCCTAAGGTTTTTGGGCCTTTCGGATGCATTTTCGAAGTTCATTTTGCCAAATTTGGCTTTAATTTTAGCACATGACACATAAGGGTGTTTATGTGCACTTCTGAGTGATACGCTCTGATACTCGGGTTGTGTTGGACTATTTTGGGACCATTTTTGGAGATTTTGGGGCCATCCATACGTGCTTCTGAAGTTCGTTTTATCAAAATTTATTTCTACTTTTTCACGAAGCTAGGTCCCAGTCTAATGAAATATACATCTGCCCGATGAGTTAAGTATTCGAAGAGGATTTTTCTTGAAATAAACCTCTCGTTGTTCTAATAATTCATATTTCACAAGGTTGGAGTATAACTTAATGACTCAGTGATCAATTTTGCACATTGGTTGGGTGTTTTAAGGTTGCACACTTCAGAGGTGTTACGAATGAGCAAACTCTATTCATCTCAGGGATTCATTTCATCATTGGACCTTTTTAGGGATAGTCAAATTTAAGGTATGACAATTGCCCCTTACTTCACATGTGTTGCATAGCTACCTAGCGCCAGTGTCAATACACATGAAGCAAAATGCAAAGAAGCAAAAAATGTTTTAGTAGGGAGAGAGGTGCTTACTTGTGGGTTGTCTATAGACGTCTTATCAAGATTTGACTACTATTGTTTTTTTTATTTGTTGTTGTTGTTTTGTGATTTGGTCATCGCACAAGGTGCTATTTAGGACATATGCAAGCTTGTGATTCATGCAAAGTGTAGAGTGCAGATGTGACTATAACCTTTTTATATGTCACGCAAATAAAGATGCTACTAAGTAAAATGCGGATGTGACTATAACCTTTTTAGGTGTTAAGCAAATGAACATACAACTATAACCTTCTTAGGTGTCATGTGAATGAAGATTCTAAAATGCAGATGCGACTATAACTTTCTTAGGTGTGACATGAATGAACATGCGACTATAACCTTTTTAGGTGTCATGCGAATGATCATGCGACTATAACCTTCCTAGTTGTCATGCGAATGAACATGCAACTATAACCTTCTTAGGTGTCACGTGAATGAACATATGACTATAACCTTTTTAGGTGTCATGCAAATGAACATATGATTATAAGCTTTTTAAGTGTCGCGTGAATGAACATGCATCTATAAACTTCTTGGTGTCATGCGAATGAACATGCGACTATAACCTTCTTAGGTGTCACGTGAATGATCATGCGATTATAACCTTCTTAGGTGTCATGTGAATGAACATGCAACTATAACATTCTTAGGTGTCACACAAATTAATGATGCTACTAAGCAAATGAGAATGCTCCTAAGTAGTGTGGATGCTCATAAGCAATGTGAGAATGCTCCTAAGCAATGAGGAGATGCTTTTAAGTAATGAGAGTGCTTCTAGGAAAATGTGGGTGCTTATAAGCAATATGAAAATGAGTGCTTCTAAGCAATATGAGGGTGCTTCTAAGCGGTGTTAGGGTGATCCTAAGCAATGTAAGTGGTTATAAGCAATGAATGCGGTAGTAGCGATGATGCAGTAATGATACAGTGATGATACATTAATGATGCAATGATGATGCAGTGATTTGTTATATTGAGGATGATATTTTGATAGTTTGGAGTAAGATATCCTTACAGTGAATTTTTCTTGCTCTTCTTCTTTTGTAAGATGTTGAGTTTTCTAAAGAAAGCAATGCACATAATGTTTTTGGATAGATAGAGTCCACATCAGTGTACTTTTGTGTGAGTTTAGTGCATATCTTATGCTAAAATTAATATGAACCCTAAAAAGGGATCAAAAGTGCCCGAATATGAAGAATTCAAGCTAATTAACTTAATTTCCTATTCTGAAATTAATTAGCTTGATTGGACGAATTTTGAATTATTTTCTTATTTTGGAGTCAATAAGGAAGATTCAAGAAGATTCTAGAAGATGTGAGAAGATTCAAGAATATTCCAAATCAAAGTCAACAAGTCAAAGTCAAAGTCAAATAGTCAACAAGTGAAAAACTGATACGAACCCTACCTATAAAAGAGATAGAACGCGCATCCAACTTTGAAATCGTTGCCCAAGATCGTCAAGATGAGGTTGTGAAGATGGAGCTAAACCCCTTGCTTATTAAATTGAAGCAAGATACTTAGCTATTATAAGATGAACAATCATACAATTCTAAGTTTAATCTAACCTAGCAATTGTAATGAAAGGTAGAAGTGAAACAATTCAAGTAAACTTGCAAAGTTTCAAAAGAACAAAGTTTAAGGAAAAACCTTACTTTTAATATTTCAATGATTCTTTTTTTTTTTTTTTTTTTTTTTTTAAGGAAAAACCTTACTTTTAATATTTCAATCTTCTTTTTTTTTTCTCAATTCGTTTTACATGTTTGTAGCCCTTATATAGGCATGTAAACAACCTATTCCTTGAAGGAAAAGGTTTTATTCCTTATTCCCAAAGATACCTATATAGGAAAATCTTTAATTAAGGAGATTTCCTTTAAAATAAGACAACTAATGACAACTAATGACAACTCATCTTTGAAAAGTCAAAATTGACAACTCATTACAATTCATGACAACTAAGCAAAATGACAACTCATGACAACTAAGCATTCAAGCATGCCATGTCACATGCCATGTCATATGTTGACCATTGACCATTGACTTTCACTTGTTGACTATTTGACTTTGACTTTGACTTGTTGACTTTGACTTGGAATATTCTTGAATCTTCTCACATCTTCTAGAATCTTCTAGAATCTTCCTTATTGACTCCAAAATAAGAAAATAAATCAAAATTCGTCAAATCAAGCTAATTAATTTCAGAATAGGAAATTAAGCTAATTAGCTTGAATTCTTCATATTCGGGCACTTTTGATCCCTTTTAGGGTTCATATTATTCCCTCTCTCTTGAAGATGATTCGCCCTCGAATCATAGCCATCTTCTAGAGTTGATAAATGTGCAAATCCTCCAGGGTCAAATACAAACATCTTTATTGAAAACTTCTCGTTCAATGTAATTCTCCACAAAAGCAGCTTCAATATAGCATGAATGTGATTGGACAAGTGGAACATAAAACTCTCATCCATGAACTTGTAAGGATTGTATTCTTGTTGCTTCCTTCTAAACTTGAAACATGAATATCTCAAGTTCTTTTTGCTACTAGTGCAGCCTCCATAGATTTTGTTGTAGGCATAAAATACTTCAACTACATCATCAAATGGATCTTTATATGGCATAGAAGTCTGCAAAATAATTTTCAAAACACTAGAAAAAGAAAGATTAAAATTATTAGTATAATCATGATGAATGAACAACTCTTGATCTTTCATGATGCTCCCAATCTCTAGGTTCTCCTTTTCACTTATGCCTTGCTCATTTTCTCTCACCAGTTGATTTGTGCACATGTCTTCAATAACTATCTTTGGTGGTGTAGTTTCAATTTGACACTCTTCCTCCCTGCTCTTCTCCTCAACTTGTTGCTCAACCAATTCGGTAACTTTAACACCTTCATATTCCTTGGAATCACACACTGTTATTGTCTCCATATAAGAACCCACCTGCTTTTCAAACTCCAAAGCAAGTTCAATTACAACCTTCAAAGAGATAGAAGGTTCTAATTGCACTTCTTTCTTCAATCTCTTAGCAATATCACACTTAAGCCCACTGATGAATTTTGCAACTTTCCTCCTTTCAAATTCACCTACATCACTTGCAATTACAAACAACTTAAACTTTTTAATATAATCATTAACACATAACTCATCACCTTGTTTAAGCCTTTGTAATTTAAGACGAAATTTATCCCTAACTTCAGAAGGAATAAAATGTCTAGTCATTAATCTCTTCATTATCTCCCAATTTTTAATCTCACTAAGCCCATTCATGCTCCACGATGCTATCAAATCCTTCCACCATATAGCAGCATCACCCAAAAATTTACAAGAGGCAGCTTTACACTTTTGGAAATCACTTAATTCAAGAGATTCAAATATCTCCTCTATTTGTTGCACCCATTCCAAATAAATATAAGGATCGTCCCCACCAAGAAAATAAGGCATATCCATGCTAAAAAAAAGGTTTGAAAATATATAGAAAAAAAAAATCCTCACAAAGCACTCCCTTACGTGTTTACACTCAAGGATGTGAATGCTCTCGTGTTTCACTCAAAAAAAAAAAAATTTTGTTTTGTTTTGTTTTTTTTTTTTTTCAAATTATGAAGAATTGAGAAGAAGAAAAGAATAGATAATTCAAGAAAATAAAAGGATACGTAACCAAACCTTGAAGTTTGGCTCTGATACCAAACTGATACGAACCCTACCTATAAAAGAGATAGAACGCGCATCCAACTTTGAAATCGTTGCCCAAGATCGTCAAGATGAGGTTGTGAAGATGGAGCTAAACCCCTTGCTTATTAAATTGAAGCAAGATACTTAGCTATTATAAGATGAACAATCATACAATTCTAAGTTTAATCTAACCTAGCAATTGTAATGAAAGGTAGAAGTGAAACAATTCAAGTAAACTTGCAAAGTTTCAAAAGAACAAAGTTTAAGGAAAAACCTTACTTTTAATATTTCAATGATTCATGATAACTAAGGAAAATGACAACTCATGACAACTAAGTATTAATGCATGCCATGTCATATGTTGACCATTGACCATTGACTTTGACTTGTTGACTATTTGACTTTGACTTTGACTTGTTGACTTTGACTTGGAATATTCTTGAATCTTCTCACATCTTCTAAAATCTTCTTGAATCTTCCTTATTGACTCCAAAATAGGAAAATAAATCAAAATTCGTCCAATCAAGCTAATTAATTTCAGAATAGGAAATTAAGCTAATTAGCTTGAATTCTTCATATAATAATATGAACCCTAAAAAGGGATCAAAAGTGCCCGAATATGAAGAATTCAAGCTAATTAGCTTAATTTCCTATTCTGAAATTAATTAGCTTGATTGGACGAATTTTGAATTATTTTCTTATTTTGGAGTCAATAATGAAGATTCAAGAAGATTCTAGAAGATGTGAGAAGATTCAAGAATATTCCAAATCAAAGTCAACAAGTCAAAGTCAAAGTCAAATAGTCAACAAGTGAAAGTCAATGGTCAATGGTCAACATATGACATGGCATGCTTTAATGCTTAGTTGTCATGAGTTGTCATTTTCCTTAGTTGTCATGAATTGTAATGAGTTGTCAATTTTGACTTTTCAAAGATGAGTTGTCATTAGTTGTCCTATTTTAAAGGAAATCTCCTTAATTAAGGATTTTCCTATATAGGTATCTTTGGAAATAAGGAATAGAACCTTTTCCTTTAAGGATTAGGTTGTTTACATGCCTATATAAGGGCTAACCCTATGACATACGAATTTAAGAAGATTGAAATATTAAAAGTAAGGTTTTTCCTTAAACTTTGTTCTTTTGAAACTTTGCAAGTTTACTTGAATTGTTTCACTTCTACCTTTCATTACAATTGCTAGGTTAGATTAAACTTAGAATTGTGTGATTGTTCATCTTATAATAGCTAAGTATCTTGCTTCAATTTAATAAGCAAGGGGTTTAGCTCCATCAACACAACTATCCTTGATGATCCTTGGGCTAATATTCAAAGTTGGATGCGCGTTCTATCTCTTTTATAGGTAGGGTTCGTATCAGTTTAGTATCAGAGCCAAACTTCAAGGTTTGGTTACGTATCCTTTTATTTTCATGTATTATCTACTCTTTTCTTCTTCTCAATTCTTCATAAATTGAAAAAAAAAAAAAAATTTTAGTGAAACACGAGAGTATTCACATTCTTGAGTGTAAACACGTAAGAGAGTGCTTTGTGAGGATTTTTTTTTTCTATATCTTTTCAAACCTATTTTTTTTTTAGTATGGATATGCCTTATTTTCTTGGTGGGGACGATCCTTATATTTATTTGGAATGGGTGCAACAAATAGAGGAGATATTTGACTCTCTTGAATTAAGTGATTTCCAAAAGTGTAAAGCTGCCTCTTGTAAATTTTTGGGTGATGCTGCTATATGGTGGAAGGATTTGATGGCATCGTGGAGCATGAATGGGCCTAGTGAGATTAAAAATTGGGAGATAATGAAGAGATTAATGACTAGACATTTTATTCCTTCTGAAGTTAGGGATAAATTTCATCTTAAATTACAAAGGCTTAAACAAGGTGATGAGTTATGTGTTAATGATTATATTAAAAAGTTTAAGTTGTTTGTAATTGCAAGTGATGTAGGTGAATTTGAAAGGAGGAAAGTTGCAAAATTCATCAGTGGGCTTAAGTGTGATATTGCTAAGAGATTGAAGAAAGAAGTGCAATTAGAACCTTCTATCTCTTTGAAGGTTGTAATTGAACTTGCTTTGGAGTTTGAAAAGCAGGTGGGTTCTTATGTGGAGATAATAACAGTGTGTGATTCCAAGGAATATGAAGGTGTTAAAGTTACCGAATTGGTTGAGCAACAAGTTGAGGAGAAAAGCAGGGAGGAAGAGTGTCAAATTGAAACTACACCACCAAAGACAATTATTGAAGACATGTGCACAAATCAACTGGTGAGAGAAAATGAGCAAGGCATAAGTGAAAAGGAGAACCTAGAGATTGGGGGCATCATGAAAGATCAAGAGTTGGTCATTCATCATGATTATACTAATAATTTTAATCTTTCTTTTTCTAGTGTTTTGAAAGTTATTTTGCAGACTTCTATGCCATATAAAGATCCATTTGATGATGTAGTTGAAGTATTTTATGCCTACAACAAAATCTATAGAGGCTGCACTAGTAGCAAAAAGAACTTGAGATATTCATGTTTCATGTTTAGAAAGAAGCAACAAGAATTCAATCCTTACATGTTCATGAACAGAAGTTCTATATTTCAAATGTGCTATCAAGTTCAAGTTATATTGAAGCTGCTTTTGTGGAGAATTACTTTGAAAGAGAAGTTTTCAATAAAGAAGTTTCTGTTTGACCCTGGAGGATTTGTAAATTTATCAACTCTAAAAGATGGCTATGATTCGAGGGCGAATCATCTTCAAGAGAGAGGGAATAATATGAACCCTAAAAAGGGATCAAAAGTGCCCGAATATGAAGAATTCAAGCTAATTAGCTTAATTTCCTATTCTGAAATTAATTAGCTTGATTGGACGAATTTTGAATTATTTTCTTATTTTGGAGTCAATAAGGAAGATTCAAGAAGATTCTAGAAGATGTGAGAAGATTCAAGAATATTCCAAATCAAAGTCAACAAGTCAAAGTCAAAGTCAAATAGTCAACAAGTGAAAGTCAATGGTCAATGGTCAACATATGACATGGCATGCTTTAATGCTTAGTTGTCATGAGTTGTCATTTTGCTTAGTTGTCATGAATTGTAATGAGTTGTCAATTTTGACTTTTCAAAGATGAGTTGTCATTAGTTGTCCTATTTTAAAGGAAATCTCCTTAATTAAGGATTTTCCTATATAGGTATCTTTGGAAATAAGGAATAGAACCTTTTCCTTTAAGGATTAGGTTGTTTACATGCCTATATAAGGGCTAACCCTATGACATACGAATTTAAGAAGATTGAAATATTAAAAGTAAGGTTTTTCCTTAAACTTTGTTCTTTTGAAACTTTGCAAGTTTACTTGAATTGTTTTACTTCTACCTTTCATTACAATTGCTAGGTTAGATTAAACTTAGAATTGTGTGATTGTTCATCTTATAATAGCTAAGTATCTTGCTTCAATTTAATAAGCAAGGGGTTTAGCTCCATCAACACAACTATCCTTGATGATCCTTGGGCTAATATTCAAAGTTGGATGCGCGTTCTATCTCTTTTATAGGTAGGGTTCGTATCAGTTTGGTATCAGAGCCAAACTTCAAGGTTTGGTTACGTATCCTTTTATTTTCATGTATTATCTACTCTTTTCTTCTTCTCAATTCTTCATAAATTGAAAAAAAAAAAAATTTTAGTGAAACACGAGAGTATTCACATTCTTGAGTGTAAACACGTAAGGGAGTGCTTTGTGAGGATTTTTTTTTTCTATATCTTTTCAAACCTATTTTTTTTTTAGTATGGATATGCCTTATTTTCTTGGTGGGGACGATCCTTATATTTATTTGGAATGGGTGCAACAAATAGAGGAGATATTTGACTCTCTTGAATTAAGTGATTTCCAAAAGTGTAAAGCTGCCTCTTGTAAATTTTTGGGTGATGCTGCTATATGGTGGAAGGATTTGATGGCATCATGGAGCATGAATGGGCCTAGTGAGATTAAAAATTGGGAGATAATGAAGAGATTAATGACTAGACATTTTATTCCTTCTGAAGTTAGGGATAAATTTCGTCTTAAATTACAAAGGCTTAAACAAGGTGATGAGTTATGTGTTAATGATTATATTAAAAAGTTTAAGTTATTTGTAATTACAAGTGATGTAGGTGAATTTGAAAGGAGGAAAGTTGCAAAATTCATCAGTGGGCTTAAGTGTGATATTGCTAAGAGATTGAAGAAAGAAGTGCAATTAGAACCTTCTATCTCTTTGAAGGTTGTAATTGAACTTGCTTTGGAGTTTGAAAAGCAGGTGGGTTCTTATATGGAGACAATAACAGTGTGTGATTCCAAGGAATATGAAGGTGTTAAAGTTACCGAATTGGTTGAGCAACAAGTTGAGGAGAAGAGCAGGGAGGAAGAGTGTCAAATTGAAACTACACCACCAAAGATAGTTATTGAAGACATGTGCACAAATCAACTGGTGAGAGAAAATGAGCAAGGCATAAGTGAAAAGGAGAACCTAGAGATTGGGAGCATCATGAAAGATCAAGAGTTGTTCATTCATCATGATTATACTAATAATTTTAATCTTTCTTTTTCTAGTGTTTTGAAAATTATTTTGCAGACTTCTATGCCATATAAAGATCCATTTGATGATGTAGTTGAAGTATTTTATGCCTACAACAAAATCTATGGAGGCTGCACTAGTAGCAAAAAGAACTTGAGATATTCATGTTTCAAGTTTAGAAGGAAGCAACAAGAATACAATCCTTACAAGTTCATGGATGAGAGTTTTATGTTCCACTTGTCCAATCACATTCATGCTATATTGAAGCTGCTTTTGTGGAGAATTACATTGAACGAGAAGTTTTCAATAAAGATGTTTGTATTTGACCCTGGAGGATTTGCACATTTATCAACTCTAGAAGATGGCTATGATTCGAGGGCGAATCATCTTCAAGAGAGAGGGAATAATATGAACCCTAAAAGGGATCAAAAGTGCCCGAATATGAAGAATTCAAGCTAATTAGCTTAATTTCCTATTCTGAAATTAATTAGCTTGATTGGATGAATTTTGAATTATTTTCTTATTTTGGAGTCAATAAGGAAGATTCAAGAAGATTCTAGAAGATGTGAGAAGATTCAAGAATATTCCAAATCAAAGTCAACAAGTCAAAGTCAAAGTCAAATAGTCAACAAGTGAAAGTCAATGGTCAATGGTCAACATATGACATGGCATGCTTTAATGCTTAGTTGTCATGAGTTGTCATTTTCCTTAGTTGTCATGAATTGTAATGAGTTGTCAATTTTGACTTTTCAAAGATGAGTTGTCATTAGTTGTCCTATTTTAAAGGAAATCTCCTTAATTAAGGATTTTCCTATATAGGTATCTTTGGAAATAAGGAATAGAACCTTTTCCTTTAAGGATTAGGTTGTTTACATGCCTATATAAGTGCTAACCCTATGATATACGAATTTAAGAAGATTGAAATATTAAAAGTAAGGTTTTTCCTTAAACTTTGTTCTTTTGAAACTTTGCAAGTTTACTTGAATTGTTTCACTTCTACCTTTCATTACAATTGCTAGGTTAGATTAAACTTAGAATTGTGTGATTGTTCATCTTATAATAGCTAAGTATCTTGCTTCAATTTAATAAGCAAGGGGTTTAGCTCCATCAACACAACTATCCTTGATGATCCTTGGGCTAATATTCAAAGTTGGATGCGCGTTCTATCTCTTTTATAGGTAGGGTTCGTATCAAAAATGGAAGTTTAGGACTATAGAAGTGAGTGTACAAAGTCTTGAAGTGTGCATAAAACCATAGAAGAGAGCGTGGAAGGGGGAAGTGCATGTGATTGCACGTGGGGGGAGCGTGATCACACACTTATGCACATGGTCACACACTTCCCACCTCTGAGCTTATTTAAATGGTTATTTTTAAAGATCCTGGGAGGCATTGTTCGGACTTCTTTGAGTGTTTTTTGACTTTTCTTGACCATTTTTGTGTTTCGGGTGCTTTCTGCTATGTTTTTTCTTTTATACTTCCATTTTATTTTGTGTAAAATGGAGTTTCCTAATTTTCTTGAAGGTCTAAAGGACATTTTTATTGATGTTGATGCTAATCTTAAGGGTGACTTTGTAGAGGCTATTGGAGTTGGGACGTCCACTGCTAGTACTAGGACATTTAGTGCTCAGAGTTCTTAGCCACCCAAACTTTCTCGAGGAAATCCGATCGCCATTGTTCATAGCTTGGAGACTTATGCTTGGGTGCATCATCATTGTGAGGTTGGTCTTTCTTTGCCCTTATTTTCTAGAGCTTGTTCATTGGCTGCTTTGCTATTTATTTTACTGTATGAGGTTGCTGTAGCTGTAGATCTGTAGCTCTTACCATAACTATTTGTCTAGATTTATTGTAAATGCTGATGGCTGATAGCTTTTGCTTTATTCTCTTTTTATGATTGTCTACTTGCCGTGATGTTTTTCTTTTTGACCTTTATTGTTTTGATCCTATTAAGTGACAGAGAGAGAGATGCGATAGTATTTAGCAGTTGTGTAAATTTTTAATAATGTACATGTTGTTTGTAGCCCCGTAGATATGTCACTATACTGTGTGGTAGTTTCAGCATAGTCAACATGTATATTAGGGTCTTTCGATATGTGTGAAGCATGTGGTTATCGGGAAGGGCTTTGATGGGGTGGTTGCTACATTGTCTTATGACTTGTACGCATTGCGTCGGATTGCTATGTATGCATTGATAGAGCAATGGATGGACACGATGCATACTTTCCATCTGCCTATCGGGGAGATGACTATTACCCCTTTGGATTTTGCCACTATCACGGGCTTGAGCTTTTCTAGAGAGCCCATTCCTTTTAGTGATGAGGAGTGTTCCAGTGCTATGGCAAAGAGGCATCTTATGAGGAATTTGCTCAGGGTAGTCACACCTATAAAGTCTAGTTGCCCCTATTTCTCTTTATACATAAAGTTTGTTTCTTTTGTGTGAGCTTGGTATGATGATGGTCTTGTCTCAACAGAGTAGCTGGCTTGCTACTTTTTATTTTATTTACTAAGTGTTGTTATCTTCTCGAACCCTTCAGGTATGGGTGATTTGTGATTACTGCCTATCTTAATGGACCTAAATGGCTTGTTAAGGTATTATTAGGGCACTTCTGCCTTTTCTTATATGTACTTGGGGCTTGACACAACATATTGAGGTGGCTCGAGGATTTGCAGATGCATGTTCATACTAGACATGAGTAGGAGTTCTATTGTCTGTTCTTTTGCTCTTGGTTTGTTATTTCTGACCCTTTTAATTTTGATAGATCTAGGCATATAGGTTTGGGATTCTCACCCATCCTTTCATTGAGCATTTCTAGGAGGATAGCTTCCTTCATTATTCTCACCAGATTAGGAAGATCATTAATTTGATCGAGGATTGAACGGTAGCTCGGGACCATATGAGGAAGCTGTCCCCTGATTAGGTATGTCTGATTCCTATTGTGCTGGTTATTCCTTTCTTAAGGGTCTTTTGTTCATTGTTGCCCCTTGAGTAGATATTTCTTCACTGGTGGGTGGCAATATCTTGCTAGACGGCAGAGATAGTGGCTACATGGCAGCTGATAGAGAGACGAGTGTTGCTCTTTGGCCTCATCGGTAGGGTGTGGTATTTGGGCGAGTGAGTCCATCATTGGTGGGATGGTCCATACATGAGGAGAGTTCCTGTCCCTTCCCCTAGTGATATGTTCTAGGGCCATAGTGATAATCTCGCTACTGTTATAATGGGATTCCCCTCTGTGATCCTTTTGGAGAGTGCGGGTTTGGCTTATACTGATGTATTGATCCGTCAGCTGATTGATGCTGTAGCTATTGGGACCATTCCTTCACCTCCACTTTCTTAAGTAAATGCTCCTCATCCGTCGGGTTAGAAGGATTAGGCCATAATACGGGTCATCGAGAGTCACTTCTTTTGATATGGTAAGGTTTTATTCCTATTTTGGTGCAAGCATGTAGCAAACTTTATTAGTAATAAAATATAATTGTCATGGGTTATGACAGCTTATCTATAGTGATGTCGGAGGAGGTTCGAATCCCACTTTAAGGATAATGAGGGCGCGTTTCGCACTAAGGCAACTACTCATGCTAGTGGTGTGGCTTCTAGTAGCACTGTCCTTGGGGATTTGATAGTTCAACCATCTTTTTCTTTGCTTGGGATGGATATCCTTAGTAGAGTAGTGAGCTTTGATTTGCCTAGACCTGGCTTTCCTCAGTCGGGTGTTGCTCCTACAGATGCTACCTATGTTTTTATTTTTCTCTTATTCTTGTCTGTGTTTCATTTATTTAGTGAGTGGTGGTTGGCTTATTTACTTACTTTTGTAGATTCCTGTCTCCTCTGGCTAGTACTAGTATACTATTATAAGGAGTGCACAACAGTGCTTTTTGGAGTTTGCTACCACTCAGAGGGTATGCCTTTTTTATCATACCTATTTACTTTAAGCACATGTTTTATGTATGAATGTATGATATGTAATGTGTAGTGCAGGTTGAGCACCATCTTGCTAGTCATGAATGGGAGCAGGAGCGTGCAGCTTATCGTGACCACATCAGTGACCTGGAGTCATGACTATCGTCCCTTGCGACAAACGATAATGAGTCAGGATCAGATGAAGGGGATGCTTGAGAAGGATCATTACTTGCTTCTGATGGCAGCCACAGCTGATGTAGTTTTAGGAGCTAGGTATTTTTAGTCTATGGTTTGCTTTGTTGTATTATTTTCCCAAGGTTATAGACTTTAGGTGTTATATCTGGGTGTTTGTCCCATATGTTGTATGATGATGATTGTATATGCTTTATGCCGTGTATCATTCATGATGTTTGCCATTCCTATCATCTGCCCTTTTTTTTTCCCTTTTTTGCCTAAGGCATATCCTTTTGGAGCTTTTTACACTTAGCTAGGTTTTCTTTTTCTTCCTTTTTTTTGCCTAGAGTGTCTCCACTTGGAGCTTTTCACACCTAGCTGGGCTCTTTGTTTCCTATACAATAGTGGTTGATCTCAAGGAATGAGCTTAGAGAAGATGGTAAGAACCATGGTCATGTAATCAAAGAAGATACAGAGCATGCTCAATGCAATTCATGATGATAAAAGGTGTTGCACTTTTCAAAGACATTTTGCATTAATTATCAATAATTCTCATTTCATTGTAATCATTTAAGAAAAGCACAGGTGCACTTGTATAAATTTCAAACTCGAAGTTACCCCTGTTTGTAACTAGCCTTCTTAGATTTTGTAGGTAAGTATGTTCTCTCTTTCCCTAATTTTTGCCTGAGCTGCCATTTTTAGGTTTTCAACTCAGTGGGATGATATTTTTGTGTGTGCCTTAGATGTAGTACTTCTTCAGGTAGCCTTTGTTGATAGGTTCGGAGAATTCATTGCCTTCAAAATCCATCAGCCTAATTGCTCCTTTTAATAGGACATGTTTGACTAGTATAGGCCTTCCTAGTTTAGTATGAATTTCCTTCTAGGGTCTGGAACATTCTATCTTATTTGCTTTAGCACACAGTCTCCTATTTTTGCACTCTTATGTTTTACTCCTTTGTTGAAGGACTTGGCTAGTCAAGCCTAATAAAATTGTGTGTGGTATAGAGCCTTTAGCCTTTGGTTGTCTAAGAGAGTGAGATTATCATGCCTCTATTGAGCCTATTGTACTTCTGGTAATTCAAATTCGATTGCTACCAGAAGAGACTTGATTTTTGTTATAATTGGAAGAACTGCTTCTAATCCATACACTAATGAGAAAGGAGTTGCTCCTATTAAAGTCATGACTATTGTGTTTGCCCAGTCTTGGTAAGTCTGAGTCATCTTTGATAAGATCTTTTTTATATTCTTATTTGTAGCTTTGACGGCCCCATTAGTTTGTGGTCGGTAAGAAGAAGATTTATGATGTTCCACCTATAGCACCTCAATAGCTCTCTAACTTCCCCTTAGAATTGGGGACCATTGTTAGAGATGATATGATGGGGGATCCTATATCGATAGAATATGTTTCTTTTGATGAACTTAGCCACTTGCTTGGCTTTTATCCTTGTGAATGATTCTGGTTTGACCCATTTTGTAAAGTAGTCCACTGCCATTAAGATGAACCTGTGTCCATTTGAGGTTGTCGGGTAGATTTCCCCAATTATGTATAGTCCCTATACTGAGAAGGGCCATAGAGAGGAGATGTATTGTAGTTCTATTAGGGGAAGGTGGCTAACATTCTTATGGATGTGACATTTGTGGCATTTTCTTATAAATTTAATGTAGTCTTCCATCACCATCATCCAGAAGAATCCTTATTTGATTAACTTCTTAGCCAGGATTGCTCCATTCATGTGTGGACCATAAACACCCTCATGTACTTCTTCTATTACTCTTACAACCTCAGTTTCATCTAGATATCAGAGTTGTAAACCATATGAGGTTCTTCTGTATAACACACCTTGGTGCAATGTGAATTTTGATGCTAGTCCCCAAATGATTGCTTTGTCTCTTTCATCCGCTTAATTAGGGTAGGCTCGTTCCTTTAGATATTTCTGGATGTCATGGAACTAGGGCTTTTCAACCACTTCTATCTTTTCTATCTTACAGTTTTTATGACAAGGTTATCTCGATTTGAGTAGAATCAGAGGCTTCATGGGCATTTAGGATGGTCCTTCCCATACTGATACTAGGGAAGCAAGTGCATTTGCCATCTAATTGTGGTTCTTAGGGGAGATGAATGAATATGTATCTTTGAAAGGACATGGAGAGTAGCCTCAAATAGTATAGATAAGGATTTAAGTGCTGCTCTTTCAGTTCCTACTCTTCCGTGGCATGATTGATTACTAGCATGGAATCTATGAAGATTTTGAATTTTATGACATCCAAGGCTATTAGTGCTTTTATTCCATGTGTGTATGCCTCATATTCTATTTTATTATTTATGACTCTGAACTCAAGCTTTTTAGCAATTGGTACTACTTCCCCTTTTGGAGATTATAGTATGACACCGACTTTTATGCTGAACTGATTCACTGCTTTGTTAAAGTACATACACCATCCTTGGATTTTAGTGGCTGAGCTGAGGTCGTCTGGGAAGTCCAGTTGTATTTCTTTTGAGTTTGGAATGGATTTGAGAGCTAGAAATTCAGCCATTGCTCTCCCTTTTATTGCCATCTTAGTCAAATATTACATGTCGAATTTTGTTAGCAGTGCAAGCCACTTAACAAGTTTCCCCATTAGAGAGGGAGCTTTGTAGAGGTGCTTCAATGGGTCCATTTTAGACATGGACTAAATTTTGTAAGATTGAAAGCAGTGTCTGAGTTTCTTCATTGCTTATACCATTGCCAGGCATATCTGTTCGACTTGGTTGTACTTCTCCTCATATGGCAACATCTTCTTGCTTAAGTAGTAAACTGCATGTTCTGCTTTTGTTTATCCCTCTTGGGCTAACATTTCACCAATTGCATTCCCTTCAATGGCTAGATACAGGATTAGAGGTATCTTTAGTTTTGGTGGTCTTAGGATCGGTGGGTTGGCAAGGTAGCTTCTAATCTTATCGAATGCTAGTTGACATTTGTTCCATTCAACCGGCTGATCTTTTATGAGTAGGTTGTTCACACAATGGTGTCAACTTAGTGATGAACCTATTAATGAAATGTAGTTTCCCTACAAACCCTTTAATATCTTTCTCTAGTTTTGGCACTAACATCTCTCTTATGGCTTTTCCTTTGTCTAGATCCATTTTAATCCCATTTTGACTGACAACATATCCTACCATCTTTCTTGAAGTAACCTTGAATATGCATTTCTTTGGATTTAGCTTGAGATTGTACTTTTATACCCTTATGAGGAACTTTTTGAGATTAGAGGGTGTTCTTCCCTGGTTCTTAATTTGACCATCATGTCGTCGACGTATACCTTTACTCTTTTATGTATCATGTCATGGAACATTACAGTTGCCATTCTCTGGTAGGTTGCCCCTACATTCTTTAGTCCAAAAGGCATTACTCTATAGCAGTAAGTACCTCATTATATTATGAAAGTAATCTTTGCTTTATCGATAATAGCCATTAGGATCTGATTGTACCCAGAGAATCCATCCATAAAGGAGTACATTGCACATATGGCAGTGTTGTCAACTAGTATGTCTATATGGGGTAGTGGGAAATCATCCTTTGGGTGGGCCTTGTTCAGATCTCTGTAGTCGACACAGATTCTAACCCTTCTATCTTTCTTTGGTACTGGTACCATATTTGCTAACCATTCTGGATAGTCTACTACCTTTAAGAATTTTGCTTTGATTTGTTTCTTGATGTCTTCTTTCACTAGTTGGGCCCATTTTAGTTTAAGTCTTCTCAGTTTCTGCTTTAATAGTTTACACCCTTCTTTAGTTGGAATGAAGTGTTGAGCAATGTCTCTATCAATACTAGGTATATCATCGTACGTCTAGGCAAATACTTTTGAATATTTTATTAATTTCTCTCCTTTTTTCGAGGGTAAAATCTTTTGAAATATGTAGAATGCATGGTTCATATTTCTTGCTAATGTTAAATGATTCAGTGCATATGGAATGAATGTCGAATCTGCTAATGTTTTGATCAATGCATTGCACACTACCATCAGGAAAGACATCAAACAAGTAAGCAAAATCTGATTTTATTGCATTAACTCTAGAGTTCATTACATCATCATTTTCAAACAAAGAAAAGGAAACTAAAGAAGTGAACTTTCTTTAAATCAGTGACTTAAGAGATATTTCTATCTTTGGATCATCCACTACTTTTATGCTTTATCTATAACACCGTCTCCAATACTAGTGGTAAATTGATGGGTGATTCTCCTCTGCCATGTTGCTATGAAGTGATTCACAAACCTTTATTGTATCTTGCAACTAGAGAAATTTGCAAGCTTAGAAGGTACATGTTACTTCTCGCCAAACTATCTTTTCATTAGTGTCAGATAGTAGTGGGTGCATAACGTAAATCCTGAGATTAGTACATAGTTGACATACGTATAGAGAGTTAGATTTCCCAGATTCCACCATGGGCACACCCATCTTATTTAATATTCTAGTGTGTCCTTCATGCATTCGAACCATTCTTAGGCTGTGATGTGGGCTGAGTGTCTATGAACGTTCTTGATGTGTCTTTCTAGGTGATTCCTAGGTTAGTATCTCATCCAGTTGCCTGTAGGTTTGTTGAGTAGACTTCACTTTTCTTGCAGCCATATTTGAAGTAATAGAGGACTTCCAATGTAGATTGGACTTTTCCCTTCTTTGAGGTCTCTAAACCTTGAATGGTTTCTGCTAGGATTAGCAGGAAGGGAGTCGTTCCACATTCTATTCCTTTGATGACCTGTAATATCTTGTAATCTCCTAGCCCATCATTTGAGACAATGAAGTATTACATAAAGAGGTAACATGCAAGGAGACGTGCCAAAATCAAAGCACTAGTCTTCTTGGTAATGCAGGTAGCTATGAGTTGCATAAGAATTAGTCATTTGTGTTCGGTGACTAGTTCATCAAGCTTTTTTAAGCTTAAGTCAAGGAAAGTGACCCCAAGCTCTGGGTATTTGATGTCCTGGTTAGTGAAAATTGCTTCTTCAGTCATGGTGGGGATTTTCCCTGCTATGGCACTAAATTCTTCATATAATGAGCATAGTTATATAGTGTTGAATCAAAACACATGCTCTGGAGGGTCCCAGAATGACATAGCAGCATTCAAGAGTTCACGATCGAGGGGCATGTGCTGGAATGTCTTAATGCATAGCATTCTGTATGGTTGTAGGCTTTTCCAGTTGACCTTGTCAAGGTTAAGGAGGAAATGTCTACTGATACTGGTTTGGGCTTGGGGGTTTTTGACCATGATGTCATCATCAAATAGTTCTTGGATCCTAGCTTTCAACTTCCTATTGCTTCGGCGAGAAGACTCGACTTCATGGTCACTCATGTTTGAATGTAGTATTCCTGTACATTTATTAAGGTTAACTAAATGAATGATGCATGACGTGTGCTTGCAAAAGAAAAGGGTGAGCATGTATGCATGGATTGGATGCAAAAATCCTATGATGGAAAAATGATATTCTTGCAAGAAACAATGGTTAGTACATGATATCTAAATGTATATGATGTATGCATGATTAAAGCTAGTTAGTTTTCCTGTATAGTGAACAAACTGATCACAAGCATGCTCTCGCTTCCACCCTTATTTCTCTATAAGGTCATTCAACCTCTTTCCTAGGTGGGTTTTGAACCTATAGTCATTAGAGGACTATGGTTCTACTCTCAGAACTAGGATATTTTGATTTATATTAGTCAGAACCAAAGGGTAAACTGAGGAAGGATACTCAAATGTGCTTGAGGTAATCACATGATGTCAATGTAAGGGTCAATTGTCAGGCTTTAAATAATGTCCAAAGCCCATATGTGCCCATATGAATAGGACCAAGGTCAATTAAAGGGAGTCCAAGTTCTTGCCCCTAGATCGATATTTGATATGCTTACCATGAGTCATAAAAGTATCATTTGATAGTTTACAATGTAATTTTGCCAACATAAAGGTCTATAATCTAGTTGGGTTCTTAACCCATTCATTTGATATAATAAGGATAAATGGATGACATCTTGTAGGTTTTGTCATCGAGGGATGTCGTTATTTATTAATTCACATATACTATTCAAGCTGAGGTATATGATTCTCATCATTTCTCATGCTTTAAGCTCACACGAAGTAGATGAGAATCACATGGTCTAAGTGTAAATTTTCTATGAAAATTGACATTACAACATCATTCAATGATAGACACTAGGAGGGTCATGTCATTTATGAGTATCTAGTCAAATGGATAGTATTAGGACAAGGATAACATGTATATCTTGGCTGAATCCTAGTGAATGTTGCTATTGGTTTATCTATATGAGCTGAGTCAGGGTGGAAGGCTAAGGGTCCCTTTAGTGAGAATGCCCCCATATGATTAGGGTTACAAACTCTAGTCAGTGAGTCTAGCATTCCTTTGATAACTCAGTCACCCCTTTTAAGGACTTAGGTTATAGACTCTGGTCAGATGAGTCAGGTGAATGCACGAGTAAAGACTAAAAGTGATATTATTGTATCTTTAGTATTATCGAGGCTTTTAGGGATAAGTGGTGCACGTGTGATGTGTAGTGCAAATACAGTGGTGAGGGGCTCTATACGATCGAGTGTTGCATAATGAGAAATAGTCATTTTTAAGTTAATCCCTTTTACTTAGAAGTCCTCAGTGGAGTCACCACTATGAGTGACCTTTTATTTTGCTTTGTTTTTTTGTTAAGAGGGAAAGGACTTTTGTGTTATTGTGGTTTTGTGTGAGTCTTTCCATTTTTTAGGGACATGGCAACTTTACCGAATAGGTACAAATGATTAGTTTCGGGGGGACGAGACACTTTTGATTTTGTGGATTCACCACCCATTTTTAGAAAATCAGGAAAAGAAAGGGACAACATCGGGTCACTCAGTGAGTAATGTCCCCAGTAGAGATTCCGGGTTCAAGAGATTGCATCTACTTTTTTACTATTTCTCATTATATGATATTCGATGTATAGCTACCGCAATACCCTAGTTTCTATAATGATAGTTTATATAACATTCACACAATACATCAAATAGTATAGGATAATAAAGCTAAAAAATTTATTACATCGCTTTCTTGATAAAATACATATGAAAAGGAAAAGATTGCAGAAAAGTAAATGTAATATGATTGATCTGCAAGGATAACATGATAATTTACATAGCTTATTAGAGGAATGATAGGATGGTCATGTTTTTAGTGATTATTTATGCTATAATGATGAATGATGATAATATAAAGAATGCATGAGGTCATTAATTGACCGAGAGCATGATAACTCTATTCTAGGACATGAACTTTTCATATTATTGATATTTATAATGTGATTTCATGATTTTGGAAATAGAGGATGCAGAATGATGATGTAAAATGAGCATAATAATGCACATATTATAAATATAGCATGCAAGATTGCCAATCTCATCACATAAGCACAACAATATTCTTAAATGCTGTTGATAGTAAAATAAAATGCAATGCGATAAAATAAACATGCTAAAATATTTGTGTGGTCCTAAGACTCTACTAATCTTGTGTGAGATTTGAAACTTTAGCTTCGATATTATCAAGCTTTCCTCATTGAGAGGTTTAAAATAACAGTAGAATGATGCTAGATTATATACCTTTGAAGTGTGATTTGACAAAAATAAGGCTGGGTTTGGTGGAAAAAGGGATCTAACAACCTAAGGGAAAGGTTGTGGGAGAGCAAAAACTATATGGAGAGGGATTTCTTACGCCTTTGATCAGAATGACTCTTGAATGTATGTGTGTTTCTACTTGCTCCTTATAGATGGTAGGGTTTAGCACACGCCTAAGATTTTAGTAACCGTGAAACTGTTTGAGCTCAGGGCTCTAGAGAACACACTAACCATTATCACAAAGACATGGCGTGGAGATGAGGAGTTGCCACCCAGGGTAATAACTGAGACAAATAAAAATTATGGTACTCAATTCTTTAAAAGAAAGCTAGTACCACAACTAGGAGATTCTGGATACAAAATATCAACTTCTTTCGGTCTTATGTTTATTTAAAATTACTTTATAAATTACTATGTTATCCTCTATTTACATGCAATTTCATATAAACCCTTATTTAAAACAATTAACTCCAGGCAAACTACTCATGAAAATACATATAAACAATGTATTCATCACAATCCCTAAGTTAGTCTAATCTACATTGATTTTAATTAAATGATCTAAATCTATATGTTTTAATTTATAAATTAGCCTAAAGACTAATGGGCCTAACTCTTATTTAATTATAATTAAGTGAACCTAAGTCTATTTATTTTAAATTTAAAAATGGGCCAAAATCTACAACTTATGAAGTATTTAAATTGATGGGCCTCATTCTACATATTTTAATTCTAAAGTGATCTTAAATCTATAAATTATGGAAAAAGCTTAAATTAAATGGGCTAAGTCTAAATTAATTAAATTAAGTGGGCCTATGTTTAAATTAACCTAAATGGGCCTAAGTTGATTTTAAAATTATTTAAACCTAAAAATCCAATTAAAAGTCTATTTATTAAATGGGTTAAAACCTAACATGGGCTTAGGGTTCAAAACGCATAAAAATCAACAAACAAGCCCAAAAACTTTAAAAAAATCAAAACAATCAAATAAAAAAGGATCAAACATGCAATTAAATTATTTCTTCTAAAAAATATAATTTTAATTAACATGCAACCTAAATTAATTTACTGCCTCCATTGATTTTAAGTAGGGTTTACCAAATTACACCTAATTTACTAATTAATTTTTTTAAGAACAAAAGAAAGCTAGAGTTTTCATTATTTCCACTATCGGAGTTATTATAAAATCTACCAAAAATAATAAAGAAAATAAAATTAAAATTATAACATTTGAGAAAATAAATTAAACAAATTCAAAACCTAAAAAATAATAAAATAAACTAAATAAAGCAAGATAAAAATTAAATCGGAATCTTTGAATTTTGGCTTTTATTCATGGATTCTCCATGGGTTTCCTTGGTTCAATAATGTGTTCATCACTAGAAACATGAAACACAAAGAATCAAAAGAAGAAAATAAGATTAGAATTAATGAACAAAAAAGAAAAATAATGAAAATTAAACAAAAAACACAGAAATAATAAAATAAAAAATAATAAAATGATGTAAAAGAAAGAATTAATAAAAAGAAACGAGTAGAAGAGTGTTGTTATGCAAATGCTATTTGAATGCCTCTTAGAATGAGATTGCACCGTTTTAAGAAAATTGACTTTGTGTTTTCTTGAGTTTTGGACTTTGAAAAGAATGTTTTTTTTTTGCTTTGAAAAGATTTTTTCGAAACCTACAGTAGAAGGTTAGGTCTTTTCTTTCCCTCTGTGTTTTTTCAATCAACCTTTTTTTTATAGTACTTAATTAAGTTTTTTTCACTATCTCTTTTTACACAGTCCCCCCTCTCTTCTCTGCCAATCTTTTCTTTTTATATCTCATTCCTAAGCTAACCAATCACATGATCCCTAGAGAGGCAGCTCTGATCCTCCCTCTCAATTGAAAACAAAAGCCAAGAGAGGCAGCTCCTGTGGAACGTCTAGCAATAATACTATAACTATTGTGTAATGTTTAGTGAACTGCAGTATATTCCCTTTAAGATGTCTAATGACAATGGATTTCGTTATATTGCCAGTATAATGTTTAAAGAAATATATTTAATGATTCTTGCTATATTCCTTGTGGGACGTTTATCAATTTATGATTTAAGAACATGTTATAGGTCCTGTTGAACGTCTAGCAACAATACTATAACTATTGTGTAGTGTCTGGTGAACTCCACTATAATCCCTTTAGGACGTCTAATGATAATGGATTTCATTATATTCCTTGTGAGATGTTTAACGAAATATATGTAATGATTCTTGCTATATTTCTATGAGATTTTTAGCGATTTATGATTTGAGGACATGCTATAACTCATGTGGAACATCTAGTAATGATACCATAACTAATGTGTAGTGTTTGGTAGATCAAAGATTTGGAAATTCATATTATAACTGCTTTGTAGCATTAGCATATTGCATTTGAAATTCATGTTATGACTACTGGGCAGTGCATAACAAAATAATCTGAAATTTCTGTTACAACTATTGTGTAGCATATGACAATACAGATTTAAAATCCTTGATAAAAATGATGATGCATGTAAAATACAAAAATTGAATTTTGTAATTATATTGTATACTTGATAAAGGATTCAGAATTTTAATATAGACTAACTATGTAATTAATAATTTTATGAATTATTAATTAATGATATGAATTTCATGAGTTAATTATAAATGGACCAAATTGTAAGGAAGAAATTTTGACTTGAATGCAAGCAAGTTTTGGCGGATCAAAATTGATATTTTCCACCTATATACTTCACTTTTGCATGTTACGTTCCATTTCTCATTTCATCTTCATTTTTTCCTTTCATTTTCTTTTTGCATTGATTTTTCTTTCTTTGATTACTTGATAATCTGACGTTTAATTTGCAATCCATCAGATCTTATGGCTGCCCTACGATATAGACTACATATGGAAGCATAAATTCTAGGAGATCCGATTATTCTGTCTCCTCATTTTCCTCAGAATAGTCTTGGACTTCGAGAATGCTCTACCATCCTCCCTTTGACTTACCTACATCTCCACAAATGTACAAAAATGGGTAATAAGGTAATATTTCCTCATTTTTATTTATTTTTGCAAAAAAATTATTTATAAAGTTAGTAATCAGAATCAATTTCAGAATGCAAATTAGTATGCACATTATTCAAATTAGAAACTGGTTGAAAATGCATGAAATTTTGAAATTAAACCTTAAGAATATGAAAATTTTAGCTTGGGTTTATTATATGTCCGATTGAATGTCTGGAATCCTGATCAGAAGTCTAGATTTTCGATCACCATCCTAATTTTCAGTCGACATTGCTCAATGTTGATCAGCATTATGTAATGTCGATCAACATTATGTAATGCCAATCGACATTTCATTTTACTGATAAAAAAAATTTAATTTATTATTATTATTATTTTCTTGAATTTCATCCAATGATCAATGAAATTCATGAGTGATTTTCACATAGCTCGAGAATTATTTCACGGGCTGCCAGTTAATGTGGCACAATTGATCTGGGCCTCTAGTTAGTGAGTATAACATCCTTTAAGGACTTAGGTTACAGACTTTAGTCAAATGAGTCTAGTGAATGCACGAATAAAGACTAAAGGTGATAATACTATATCTTTGTCACCCCGTGACTTGAGTGGAATCATGGTAGTAATGTCATTTAGTATTATCGAGGCTTTTAGGGACAAGTGGTGCATGTGTGATGTGTAGTGCAAATGCAATAGTGACAGGCTCTATACGATTGAGTATTTAATAATGAAAAATAGTCATTTTTGAGTTGATATCTCTTACTTTGAAGTCCCCAGTGGAGTTGCCACTGTGAGCGACCTCTCTTCTTCTTGCTTTTAGATAGAGGTATATTTTGTTGGACATTGTGTGGGTCTTTCAATTTCTAAGGAATATGGTAACTTTACCAAATAGGGACAAATGATTGGTCTTGGGGGGATAAGATGCTTTTGATTTTAGTCACCATATGATTTTTAGAAAATCATTAAAAGAAAAGGACAACATTGGCGAGTATTGTCCCTAGTAGAGATTTTTGGGTTCGGGGGATTGTGTCTACTTTTTTATTATTTCTAATTATACGATATTCGATTTATAGATACTGTAATACGCTAGTTTCAATAATGATAGTTTGTATAGCATTCACATAGTACATTAGATAGTGGAAGATAATAAAGCTGAAAATTTAATTATTACATCGCTTTCCTAATAAAATACATATGAATAGGGAAAAAATTGTGAAAAAGTAAATCTAATTTGGATATGATTGATCTACAAGATTAACATGACCATTCACACATCTTGCTCGATTTCATGAATAATAGGATGATCATGCATGCTTGTAGTGATTATTTATGCTATGTTGATGTATGATGATAATATAAAGGATGCATGAGGTCATCACCAGACTAAGAGCATGATAACTCTATTCTAAGATATGAACTTTTCACATTATTGGAATTTTTGATGTGATTTCATGATTTTAGAAATAGAGGATGTAGAATGATGATATAAAACGAGCATAATAAAGCATATATTATTCACATAGCATACAAGATTGCCAGTCAGATCGCACAAGCATAATAATATTCCCAAATTTTGGCGATAATAAAATAAAATGTAATGCGATAAAATAAACATGCTAAAATAATTGTGTGGTCCTTAAACTCGACTAAACTTGTGTGGGTTTTAAACCTTTAGCTTTAAGAGATTATCAAGCTTTCCTTGTTGAGAAGTTAAAAAAGATAGCATAATGATGCTAGATTGTATACCTTTGGAGCGTGCTTTAACAAAGATGAGGCTTGGTTTAGTGGAAAAAGGATCTAACAACCTAAGAGAAAGGTTGTAGGAGAGCAAAAACTATTTGGAAAAGGGTTTCCAACACCTTCAATTAGATCGATTTTTCAGCGTGTGTGTATTTCCACTTGCTCCCCCTCCAAAATGGGGTGTGAAAGGGTCTATTTATAGGGAAAATTAGGTAGAATAGGGTGGTGGGGGCATGCCAAGTGCATGTGTGTTCCATGTGCCCTTTGACGCTTCATGCATACTTCCTAGGTTTTACACATGCTGTTTCGAGGTTGGTTTTTAGGGGTTTTGGGCCTTTTGAATTGGTTGTCAAAGTCTGTTTTACCAAATTTGGCCTCAATTTTACTACATTACACATAGGGGCGTTTACGTGCACTTCTGAGCGATATACGCTGATCCTAATGTTATGTTGGACCATTCCGGAGGTTTTGGAGCCTTTCGGATGTGTTTCCAAAGTTCATTTTGTCAAAATCTATATTTGTTTTTTCACAAAGCTGGGTCCTGGTCTAAAAAAATTTTCACTGGCCTAACAAGCTGAGTATTATGAGAGGAGTTTTCTCAAAATAAACCTCTCATTATTTCAATAATTTGTATTTCATAAGATCAGAGCACAACTTAATGGATTGGTGATTGATTTTGTACACTGGTGGCCTCGAGTATGATTTTTTAAGGTTGCACACTTCATAGGTGTTATGAATGAGCAGACTCTAGTCATCTTGGGGATTCATATCATCATTGGATCTTTTTAGGGATAATCAAATTTAAAGTATGATACCAACACTCTTAATTTTTTATTTGTTTCTTTTTCGACAATTTGCACTATTGCCAAGTGGTTTTTTTTCTTTTTTTCCTGTTGTTTTATGTTTTGTTTTCTTTCACCCAATTTTATTTATATTTCTATTTTTTTTATTTCAATTAATTTTTTTTATTTCAACCTATTCTTTTTTTGTGTAGTTTATATATTTATATTGCATTATTTTTATTTGATTTAATTTTTTTATTTGTTTATACTATATTTTATTTTGTCTTATATTTTTAGTTAATTCCTACCATCTTGTTTATTATTATTTTTGTTACTTTATGTAATTTGTATTCTATCTTTCATTTGGTAGATATTATTATATTATTGTGACTAATTCATTTATTTGTTTCTTTTATTTTTGTTTATTCCTTTTTTTTATTCCATTATATTATTTTATTTGTGGTTATTATATTATATTTTTGTTTTTTGTGCAATATTTTATTTATTTCTATTTTTATTTTACTATAATTAATGGTGACTAGGTTAACCAAAGATATAGGCTAAATAATAAATTGTCCTTTAGTTAATTTATTAAAGTTAGGTTATGTAATATTTAAAAATAATTTTATTAATTTTAGATTTAGTTCTAGTGCTTTTTTTAGTTTCTAAAGGTAATTTTAATAAATTTAGTAAGTCTTATTTTAGAATCGTTAACTGTTGAGTAATTTAATTGGTAGAATTTGTAGTCTAGTTTGTTTGATTTTAATTTAATAATTTATATTTTCTTTGTGTTCTATTTAAATAATAAATAATTATCTTTTAGTGATTTTATTCTTTTTTTTTTAATTATTGTGTTAGTGATTTTAGTTAGATTATTATTTTTGGTTAATTGAATAAGAATTAGGAGATATAAAATATTGTTAGTGATTATTTATTTATTTTAGTTAAATAAAATAAATATGGTTGAATTTTTAATCAATTTTAACATCAGTTTGATTTTAATTTGATATTCTATTTTATTGAATAAAATTTAGATGTATATATATATTTTTATAAGTTTTATTTGATTTATTTTTTCATTAATTTTATGTTAATTCCAAACTAATCTTATTATTTTCTTGTAGGTTTTTGGGCTAATTTATTTCCTTTTGTAGGGTGTGATAAACAAAATAGTATTTATTTAATTAGATTAATTGCCATTTATATTTTTATGTGTGAATAAGAGTTGTAATCTTTTCTCCTCCCTCATTTCTTTGCATGCATGTTTATTTGTTTTTTTTTAATTATTATTATGCATGGATGTTTTTAATTAATTATGAATATTGTAAATAACACCAAAATTACATCAAAATGGATTAATTGCAAACTTTGACCTAATTGTAAAAATTGAAAATATTTTGAAGGAACTTGCAATTTGCCATGTAAATAAAGAAATAATTAAGAATAATAAAACAAAAACACAAATGGAGGCTAATTGCAAGGTTGAGTGGACATTCTAAAAGTCCATACCTAATTTCCAAACCTATTTTCTACGGATGGCTATTAGTAATACGAACATGGTTAACTTATACCAAACTCATATTCAATGTTGATGTCTTTGCCAAGAATCGTTTAATGAATCAAGTGAGAAAACTCTAACTCCCAATAACACCCTTAAATAATTCATACTTAAGAACCTTAGTTACAAAGAATTAAAGTTTATTTAATGAAAAATTAATATTGAAGTAAGCTAATTCCAAGTTTAAAACAAATTAGGTTTGAAAGTACCAAGCCTTTACTTGATAATTCCATGAGTTCTTTTAAGAACCAAAGAAAGAACTCTAACCTCTCAAATAATTGATATTAATCAAAGAAAATTCAACAACTTGTTTTGTTTACAACTTTAAGATGGCTATTTATAGAGAAAACCTAAATAGGAACAAAGTTGAAAATAAATAAACTTCCCAAACATTAAAAAGGAAAACCTATAAAAATAAGAAATTTCAGTCTAACATCGCATATGGCTGTGTCAAAAAGTGATATAGTTATGTCCTTAAAATTCTCTAAAAATTGTTCTCAGGCATGGTTGTGTCAAAAAGTGACATGGCTATATTTGGTTCGAGTGGACAAAGTTGGACAGAATGTGAATCAGGCATGGTTGTGTTAGAATATTAACATGGCCCCAATCAACCAAAGTAGTCTTCATAAATGTTGTAGCTCTCTCTCTCTCTCTTTTAGCTTTCTATTGAATTTTGAATCATCTCAATTTGGCCTTTGTAGTGAAAGTTATTATTAAAATACTAAAGCATGCTATGAGGTACAAAAAGATAAGAATCAACTCAATGTTGCTTCAAACTAGGCACAATTGTGTTACCTTCTCAAACTTGAATTAAATGAACAAAATGAAGCTCCCTTTCATCTTGATTCTTAGGTTAACTTGTCTCATACCATATGGACTTCATAAAGACTTGCAAAGTTTTTAGTGATATGCCTTAGACCAATTATGTAATGGCCATACTTTAACTTTGTCATATTTCTATTTTATTAATAAAGAGGCATTTTCATTATTACTAGCTAATTCTAATATTATCTTTGATTAGTTAATTCTACCTAAGATCATCAAGAATGTGACTTGATAACAAAAATCTTAGGTGATACTTGAATTATAATCTAAATATCCTTAGTCGATCATTGTTGTGGGAATAACAATGAATAAAGACTAGTATGGGTTGATTGATGATTATATTTTATTGATACTGTATATAAGATATTAAGTTAAACTCATCGGTACATATTTGGAGAAATGATGTATTGGCTCGACCCACTATGAGAATACCACATGGATAATTATCATAGGTAATTCTCATTATAGTAGTATTATTTAAGTCCTTTGACTTGAAAACATAATGGTTTCCTTTATGATAAGTTTTGTATTTTGACACATCCCTACGTCATCTTAAACCGGATGATAAAATAGGTTATGATTGGATATAGAATGAGTTATGTGAAGGATGTGAGTGATTAAGATGGAATTTGTCCCTCATTAATTAAGAGAAGATATATGTGTTGGGTTCCGTGATGCAAACGCAGCGGAAAAATTAAAATTTTATCACATTCCCAAGCCAGGATCCATGTAATTCGACTAATTGATTAAATCTAGGGTTTTTAATAATCTTACCAAAACGCAGAAGAGGCAAGATTCTCTGGAAGGGTGAGAGGAGGTTCACACCGGTGACACCTTACCTCGAGCTTTTTGGCTTGGTTGTTCGGATCAAGACGTCTCTAAAAGGATGCGTCCTCTATAGGTATCCACACGAACAACCCTTCACAAAACGAATTTGAGTGTGTGTGCTAGCAACCTCTTGACTGTCTCACAAATCAAGAACAAAAGGAAAAACTCTGTCTTTGTTTTCTAAGAGGAAAGAAAATGAATTTGGAGGCTAAAACAAGTGTGTGAAACCCTAGAGAATATAACATATTTATAGACTCCAAGTTAGGGTTTCACTTACCAATAACCTTTTGGTAATTTTCCATTTATTATATTCTGATTTTGTTTAAAAAATAAATCAAAAATAATATCTTATTTATTTATTTAAAATAACATTTATCTTAAATAAATAAATAAATAAATAAATAAATAAAAAACTTTAATTATTTATTTCCACAGAGTTTATTTTGGGCTTATTAAACCCATATCCGTTTTGGGCTTGTTCTAAGTGTGTGACCCTGTAGGTTCACATAACATTGGCAGTGGGCCTAAATCTCTATATAGGCCTACAAGCCATAAGTGGCTTCTAGCAAGACATTATGACTACCCAAGTCATGTGAAGTCAATAATCCGACATAACCTAATTACAATGAATTTTATTGTCCCTTTATCTCATGATATCTTAATTGAACATAAGGCATAGAATGTCATCCTTATATAATTCAATATTATGACTTGATTCCAAGTAGACTGAAAATGATAACTCTTTATCAATTCATTTCAGCATGGCCATGCATTTTATTCAGTCTATCTCATCAAGGGGCCTTTACATATCTTTCTCATATTAATGAGGGATAAATTCCTTCTAAATCACTCACATTCCTCACATAACTAATTTTATATCCAACAACATTCTTTTAATCATCCGGTTAAAGACAATGTTAGAATGTGTCAAAACATAAAATAGCTATGTAGAAATCCATGATGATTTCAAGGTCAAAGGACCGAAATAAAATTACTGTGATAAGAAATACTTATGACAATAATCTATGTAGTATTCTCATAGTGGGTCAATCCAGTACATGATCTCTCATCATGTACCTATGAGTTGACTTAATATCTCATATTTATGATTAGTAAAACATAACCATCAGTCAACATCATACTAGCCTTAATACTTTAATATTCATATAATGAATAAATGGCTAGGGATAATTAGAATAGAACTCTTATTTTAATCTAAGGGTTTTACTATCAAGTCACATACTTGATGGCCTTAGTAAGAATTAACCATTCATGTAATTATCATAAAATCAAATGATAATATAATACCAATTTATTAATAAAATAAGAAAGTCAATACATAATCACAAATGATTGACCTAGTGCATATCACTAACAATCTCCCACTTGCACTAGGCCCAATCAACATCGTATCGTATACCCATGGACCTAGTATGACTCTCATGTTTAGGCTGTGGAAGAGGCTTAGTCAGTGGATCAACAACATTATCATTTGTAGGTACTCTGCATATCTTGACATCTCCTCTCTCAATAATTTCTCGAATAAGATGATAACGCCTGAGTATGTGTTTGGATCTCTGATGTGATCTGGGCTCCTTAGCTTGGGCTATAGCTCCATTATTGTCACAATATAAGTTCACTGGATCTGATATACTAGGAATAACACCTAGTCCAGTTATGAACTTCTTAATCCAAACAGCTTCCTTAGCTGCTTCTGAGGCAGCTATGTACTCAGCTTCTGTTATAGAATCAGCAACAGTGTCTTGCTTGGAACTCCTCCAGCTCACTACACCTCCATTCAAACAAAACACATATCCTGACTGTGATCGAAAATCATCCTTGTCAGTTTGGAAGCTGGCATCTGTGTAACCATTTACAACTAGCTCATCTTCCTAACCACCATACAGTAAAAATGCATCCTTAGTTCTTCTCAAGTACTTAAGGATATTTTTAACTGCTGTCCAGTGAATTTCACCTGGGTCTGATTGGTATCTGCTCGTTGTGCTTAAGGCATATGAAACATCAGGTCGAGTACATAACATTGCATACATGATAGATCCAATAGCAGAAGCATATGGAATCTTACTCATGCAGTCTCGCTCATCTTGTGTCATAGGACACTGAGTCTTGCTGAGACTAATGCCATGTGACATTGGCAAGAATCCTCTCTTGGAATCTTGCATATTAAACCTGTTTAATACCTTATCAATATAAGTGCTTTGACTTAGGGCAATAAGCCTTTTAGATCTATCTCTATAGATCTTGATGCCTAATATATAAGCAGCTTCACCTAAGTCTTTCATTGAGAAACAATTCCCTAACCATGATTTAACATTTTGTAAAATAGGGATATCATTTCCAATGAGTAGTATGTCATCCACATACAACACTAAAAACACAATAGCACTCCCACTAACTTTCTTGTATACACAAGGTTCATCATCATTTTTAATGAAGCCAAATTCTTTGACTGCTTCATCAAAATGAAGATTCCAACTCCGAGATGCTTGCTTCAATCCATAAATGGATCTTTGAAGCTTGCATACCTTTCTAGAATTCTCAAGACTAACAAAACCCTCTGGCTGTGTCATGTACACATCCTCAAGTAAATTTCCATTAAGAAATGCTGTTTTGACGTCCATTTGCCATATTTCATAATCATAGTATGCAGTTATGGCAAGGAGAATTCGAATAGATTTTAGCATAGCCACTGGTGAAAAAGTTTCATCATAGTCTATACCATGTGTTTGTTTGAAACCTTTTGCAACCAGTCTTGCCTTAAAGGTATGCACATTGCCATCCATGTCGATTTCCTTTTGAAAACCCATTTGCACCCAATAGTTTTTAAACCATCATTTGGGTCAATCAAGGTCCATACTTGATTATCATACATGGATTGCATTTCTGATCTCATGGCTTCAAGCCATTTCTCAGAGTCAGGACTATTTATGGCCTCTTGATAGGATGTGGGCTCATTTTGATCCACAATTAACACATCATAATCACTAGTTATGAGAAATCCATATCTCATGGGGATTTGACGTGTCCTATCAGACCTCCTTGGGCCTTCTGGTACTTGTGCATGCTCAACAACTTCTTGTTGATTCAGCTGCGGTTCCATATCATGTACAATGCAATTTTATGGGCCTTGAATTTCTTCAAGTTGCACTGTGCTCCCACTGGTTCCTTTGGAAATAAACTCTTTTTCCAAAAATACACCATTCCGAGACACAAACACTTTGTTCTCAGATGCATTGTAGAAGTAATATCCTTTAGTTTCTTTAGGATATCCCACAAAAAGGCATTTATTAGATTTGGGTGCTAGTTTATCTGAAATTTGACGTTTCACAAAAGCATCACAACCCCAAATCTTAAGAAAAGACAAACTAGGAGTTTTTCCAGTCCATTTCTCATATGGTGTCTTTTCAACTGCCTTTGATGGAACTCTATTCAAAATGAATGCAGCAGTTTCTAAAGCATATCCCCAAAAAGAGATTGGAAGATCAGATTGACTCATCATAGATCGAACCATATCCAATAGAGTTCGATTTCTACGTTCAGACACACCATTCCATTGTGGTGTACCTGGAGGAGTCAATTGTGAAACAATCCCACAATCTCTAAGATGATCTGTAAATTCTTGGTTTAAATATTCACCACCTCGATCAGATCTTAGTGTTTTAATATTTTTACCAAGTTGATTTTGTACTTCATTCTTGAAAATTTTAAACTTTTCAAAAGATTTAGATTTATGTTTCATTAGATAGAGATAACCATATCTACTAAAATCATCTGTGAAAGTTATGAAGTATTGAAAACCTCCTCTAGCAGTTGAGCTTAATGGTCCACATACATCAGAATGTATTAGGCCCAATAAGTCATTAGCCCTCTCACTTTGTCCAGTAAAAGGTGTTTTAGTCATTTTTCCAAGTAAACAAGATTCACATGTATCAAATGATTCATAATCAAATGAATTTAAAAGCCCATTTTGGTGTAGCTTTGAAATGCGTTTCTCATTTATATGGCCTAAACGACAATGCCAGAGGTAGGTGAAGTTTAAATCATTAGATTTAGACTTCTTTGTATCAACGTTATAGATTGGCATTTCATTAGTGTCTTCGGCATCTAAAACATAGAGTCCACTAGTGCATGGAGCATATCTATAGAAAATGTTATCGTGATAAATACTGCATTTATTATTCTTAATAATAAATTCAAATCCTTTCTTGTCCAAACAAGAAATAGAAATAATATTCCTACATAAAGTAGGTACATAATAACAACTTTCTAAAGATAAAATAAGTCCACTAGGCAAAGGTAACTCATAAGTTCCTACAGCTAAAGCAGCAACTCTTGCTCCATTGCCAACTCGTAAGTACACTTCGCCTCTTGCCAATGATCTACTCCTTTTTAGACCCTGCACATTTGTACAAATGTGAGATCCTGATCCAGTATCTAATACCAAGAATCAGAAGCAGAAGTAGATAAATTTAATTCTATAACATGAATACCTGAAGAGGTAGTCTCACCACCCTTTTTCTTCTTCAGATCATCCAAATAGAGCCTGCAATTTCTTTTCCAATGGCCTGGCTCATTACAGAAAAAACAGATTCCTTCCTTTGCTTTGGGTTCAGCTTTGGATTTGGGCTTGGGCTTTGGCTTGGGCTTGGGCTTCTGAAAGCCTTTAAAGACCTTGCCCTTTCCCTTTCCAACCCTTTTCATCCCCTTTCCCTTATTGACCATGAGAACATCCTTGGTGTTACTCTTGATGTTCTTTTCAGCAGTTTTCAGCATCCCATGCAACTCTGAAACAATCTTCTCCATACTATGCATATTGAAATTCATAATGAAGCTATCATAAGCTTCAGGCAAAGATTGGAGAATAATATCCACAGCCAGTTCTTGTTCAATATTGAGACCAAGCTTGTCCAAGTGATCAAGATGACCCTTCATCTTGAGAACATGAGGACTGACAGAGCCGCCAGTAGTCAGCTTGCAGGAAAGCAATGCCCTAATGGTATTGAACCTTTCAATTCTGGCTTTCTCTTGGAACATTTCCTTGAGATGGCCTATCATAGTATAAGCCTCCATTTCCATCATTTGCTTTTGCAGCTCAGATTCCATACATCCAAGCATGACACAAGTGACATCAGTATAATCATTGAGATGCTTGGTATAAGCATCCCTTTGTGCTCTAGGAGCATTGGCAGCTGGTTCCTCAGGGATGTATTCCTTTCTCTCATGCCTAAGAACAATTCTTAGGTTTCTGTACCAGTCAAGAAAATTAGTCCCATTGAGCTTATCCTTCTCAAGGATCAATCGCAGTGACATGGTAGGTGTAGTGTTTGAAGTCATTATCTACAACAAATATATGCAAAGTCCATTCAATATTTTATTAAATATTTATAAGGCATAATAAAAAACTCCCACTAAAGTTACTCAAATCAATAACCCTCTAAGTTAATTTTAGAAATTTTAGTGGGCTAAGATCCATATTTCACCATACTCTAAGTAAGCTTTGGCTCATGACCTAAAATATGGTTATTTAGGTAGATAACTCTTATCAATTACATCTCATGTAACTCTTGGATGGTATGGGATTTGACATCACATGTCATGGCTAAAAATCCCATCTAATGCCCTAGGTCCAAAACCATTTTGATAACCTAGTTAAGTCAAACCATATCAAACGTTTGGATAGCACCATTATCCAACTTGCCTTCCCCAGATAAATTTATACACCCTGCTTTGGCAGGCTCATATATAATAATCCAAGGCTTGACAAGTGTTGAACTTATGGAAGGCATTATAATGACTTAATATTAAATGAGGGTTCATTTTTATTTAATCGTATTCAGTTATTGTTATGTTGTATTGCATGGCATCATATGGCATCACATACATGGCATCATATGGCATCGCATACATAACAACAAATAAATAAATGTAACATAGCATGGCCCAAATCTAAGTTGATCTTCATAAGCCAATATGAAGATCAATGGTCAAACCTAGGTAATATTACAATTACAAATTGAGCCTCCAACTTGGATCTCCATCTTCTACCATGGATCTCCCTTTTGGTTCCCACCTTGGATCTCCATCCTGGGCCTCCAACTTGAATTGCACCATGGGTCTTGATTTACAAAAATTGTTGTAATTTATTCTACACTTTTCTAATAAAATAAATACAACAAAACAAAAATGACTCGCAGGCCGTATTTAAAATTACAACCCATAAAAATAAAATCCAATCACATTGGTCTGAGGGCCATGCTATGCACCATGCATAAAACAACAAACTTGTATAACATAATAATCTATTTAGTTATTAAATCCAATCATTATGTTAAAAATAAACTAATGTGACAATTCTTTTGGGGTCAAGGGGCAGCGCCCCTAGTGGGGTTCCAAGGGGCATCGCCCCTTGGCGGGGTCCAAGGGGCAGCGCCCCTGGCGGGGTCCGGGGGCAGCGCCCCAGGTGGGGGTCCGACGGTAAACACTTTACCTTAACTCTTCGGTGAGTTACCTTTCAAATTTATGAACATTAATGAATTTTCGTAATCAAATTACTATAAAATCAATTTGTTCAAAATAGAAAAAAACGCTCAATTAAAACAGCCACCTTAAAACCCTTATTTGCGTCAAGAAAGCAATTAACCAATTTTTCGTAATCATATTACTAAATCAGTTTGTTGCTTAAAAACATCACTCTTTGTAAACATTTTACAGTCTGAAAAATCTGTTCAAAACAGATCAAAAAATTTTTTATTTTTTTAATTAAAACAGACGCATCCATTAAGAAAACCCTAATTTGTGTAATCAAAATTACAGCTTGAACGAATGTATAGAAAACATATCCATTATGCATAATCTGTTTAACATTTAAACAGATTGCCCTTAACACATAATCTGCATAATCACAAAATTTCTGTTTCAGATTTAATTAAAAACGATTTTCCTAATCAAATAGAAAATGTTTTTCTAATTAAAATAGGAAACAAATAAGCTGCTTCAATTAATCATATTAATCAAAACAGAATACATAACAGATTTAAATCCTTAAGTGATTAGGTTTTTGAAAACAGAATTTATGTTTCAGATTTAATTAAAAACGATTTTCCTAATCAAATAGAAAACATTTTTCTAATTAAAATAGGAAACAAATATGCTGCTTCAATTAATCATATTAATCAAAACATTATTCTTAATTCGTTTTTCATAAAAACATCATACAAAATCATTTTTCATGAAACAACATTCTTAATTCATAAAATCAAAAACTGCTTTTAGTTTAATCACATTAAACCATTAAAAACATTAATCAAATTAATGTTTAATTCCGTTTTCAAATAGATTACCCAGAATTGTCACAAAACAAATCAAAACCCCTTTTGATAATTTTGAAACCCTTTTCAAAACGAATCTTAAACCCTAACATATATCACATATACATAGAATCAATTAATCGAATTACAAGTGGCTCTGATACCACTGTTGGGTTCCGTGATGCAAACGCAGCGAAAAAATTAAAATTTTATCACGTTCCCAAGCGAGGATCCATGTAATTCGACTAATTGATTAAATCTAGGGTTTTTAATAATCTTACCAAAATGCAGAAGAGGCAAGATTCTCTGGAAGGGAGAGAGGAGGTTCACACCGGTGACACCTTACCTCGAGCTTTTTGGCTTGGTTGTTCGGATCAAGACGTCTCCAAAAGGATGCATCCTCTATAGGTATCCACACGAACAACCCTTCATAAAATGAATTTGAGTGTGTGTGCTAGCAACCTCTTGACTGTCTCACAAATCAAGAACAAAAGGAAAAACTCTGTCTTTGTTTTCTAAGAGGAAAGAAAACGAATTTGGAGGCTAAAACAAGTGTGTGAAACCCTAGAGAATATAACATATTTATAGACTCCAAGTTAGGGTTTCACTTACCAATAACCTTTTGGTAATTTTCCATTTATTATATTTTGATTTTGTTTAAAAAATAAATCAAAAATAATATCTTATTTATTTATTTAAAATAACATTTATCTTAAATAAATAAACAAATAAATAAATAAATAAAACACTTTAATTATCCGTTTTGGGCTTGTTCTAAGTGTGTGACCCTGTAGGTTCACATAACATTGGCAGTGAGCCTAAATCTCTATATAGGCCTACAAGCCATAAGTGGCCTCTAGCAAGACATTATGACTACCCAAGTCATGTGAAGTCAATAATCCGACATAACCTAATTACAATGAATTTTATTGTCCCTTTATCTCATGATATCTTAATTGAACATAAGGCATAGAATGTCATCCTTATATAATTCAATATTATGACTTGATTCTAATTAGACTGAAAATGATAACTCTTTATCAATTCATTTCAGCATGGCCATGCATTTTATTCAGTCTATCTCATCAAGGGGCCTTTAGATATCTTTCTCATATTAATGAGGGATAAATTCCTTCTAAATCACTCACATTCCTCACATAACTAATTTTATATCCAACAACATTCTTTTAATCATCCGGTTAAAGACAATGTTAGAATGTGTCAAAACATAAAATAGCTATGTAGAAATCCATGATGATTTCAAGGTCAAAGGACCGAAATAAAATTACTATGATAAGAAATACTTATGACAATAATCTATGTAGTATTCTCATAGTGGGTCAATCCAGTACATGATCTCTCATCATGTACCTATGAGTTGACTTAAGATCTCATATTTATGATTAGTAAAACATAACCATCAGTCAACATCATACTAGCCTTAATACTTTAATATTCATATAATAAATAAATGGCTAGGGATAATTAGAATAGAACTCTTATTTTAATCTAAGGGTTTTACTATCAAGTCACATACTTGATGGCCTTAGTAAGAATTAACCATTCATGTAATTATCATAAAATCAAATGATAATATAATACCTCTTTATTAATAAAATAAGAAAGTCAATACATAATCACAAATGATTGACCTAGTGCATATCACTAACAATATGGGCCCTTTAATAAGTAAGACTGAGAAAATTCATGGCCATGCTAGAATGAGTTGATCAAGAGTTATCAATATTAGATAAAGAGTTATCAATATCAGATAAAGAGTTATCAATATCACTTTACTTGGGATCGAGAAAAAATATGATTGGACAATATAAGGATGACATAATCCATGCCTTATGTTCAACCAAGATATCGTGTGATGAAAGAACTATAATACACGGTGTGGATTAGGTTATGTCAGATTATTGACCTTCACATAACTTGGGTAGTCATAATGTCATGCCAAAGACCAATTATGACTTATGGGCTAAAATGGGAATTTTAAAGCTACTGCTAACATTGTGTGAACCTATAGGGTCATACACTTAGCGTAGGTTCAAAACAATATTAGGTTAATTAACCTAGTGATAATCTCTCTGAAAGAATAAATAAATATATATTTGTATATATTTATATTCATTTATTTATTTTATTATTTAATTAAGGTAAGAGTTATCTTAATTAAATAGGAAATAATTGTAATTATAGAATTAGAATAAAGATAAAAGACGAAGCTTAGACTTACCAAACCTGGTTGGGTAAGTAAGTGTTTTGGGAAACCCTATATGTGATGTCTATATATACATCTCTTTCTCTAAGGTTTCATATGTCTCTCCAACTCTCCTCCTTCTACCACTTCTTTTGTGAAAATAAAACACATAGAGAGAAAATAAAATAAAGAGTTGTATTTGAAAAGGTGCTAGCACCCCATTTTTGCTTTGGATACCTTATTTGTGTGGATACTGGTAGAGGGCATGGTCTTATTAGCGACATCTTACCTGGACAAAGAAAACATGAAAAGCTCAGTGTAAGGTGTCGTCAGAGTGAATCCCCTATCTTCCTTCTAACATTCTTGCTTTAAGAATGTCTTAATGAGTTTTTGGAATCCCTCTTAAATCAATTTATTCAAATTACATGGATTTTAGCTTTGGGTTTTCATGAATTAATTTTTATTTTCTACTGTGTTTTGCATCACAAAAACCCAACAGTGGTATCAAAGCCATTTGTAATTCGATTAGATTAATTTTGTGATATATGTGATGCTAGCATAGGTGGTATGCCTTAAAGGCCAATAACATATTTTGACATTTTAAATAATCCTAAATGGCAATTAAATATTAAATTAAATAAAGTGTTTGTTTATTTGAGTATTTACCCGTTAGCATTATGTTAAATAAATTTATTATCAAGAGTTGATAATATGAGTGACAAATTTATTTAGTACATATGCTATAAGATTGTTCGTAGTTGATAAATTAATATTTAGGTAATATTAATTTGACTATCACCTATGTCTATTTTCCTTGATTATTATATGATACTAACAATGGCAGGTAGTGAGTCTTATGTTACTTGATATAAGATATTAAAATACATATGTGGATACTCATTTGATGGGTGGATCGAACATGGCATTAAATTTATGATTGCTAGGATATTCACTTATAGTCAACGATCACAATCGAGGTTATAAAGGTGCATATAGTCCTTTAACCTGAGGTGACATGGTCATCCAAATTTGAAAGGTTAGAGTTTGTTACCGCTTATATACTTGTGTTAATCACACATAGGTATATGACGTGTGGTGGCTCTAATCGGTTAAATGTAGGGATGAATGTTCAACCAAGATGGGATTCATTGCTTGGAGTGATTCGAGTTAAGATCCTATGCTATCTAAGTTCATTCTTGATGAATAAGTTATTGGCTAAGAAAAACATGACACAGGCTAAAAGAGTTTCAATACTGGAAAAGTGTTTCTAGTATTCATCATGTTTTATCAAGAATTGAAACTAGAGATGAGGTAATATGATAAAGCTATTAGATTTTGACTAAAACTTGACTCTAGGGTATATCAGGATCTTCTAATGAAGGCATTTTATTGCACAGTAATCATGACGAAAGGATTCATGTGAATCAATACATGCATTCATTTCTAATTGGGTAGTTGTGTTATCGATGCTAGGGGTCACTCACATCTTATGAGAATTAAGTGTATATAATTGGGATTTTCACATTTAGACTTGAAAGGAGTTTCAAATGATATCAAGTGTTAATATTATCTTCTCATTGCCAATTAGACATGAACCTCATAAGTCACACTCAATAGAGTTTCACTAAATCACCATTATCATTAATCTAATTATTGATTAAAGAGTTTAATCAATTAATTAAGATTAATTGAATTGGATTTATGCTTTAAGCAATAATTCTAGCATATCATGAAATCTAATTCAAATAAGGGTTTAATTATTAATTTATACTTTATTAATATGAGATATTAATTAAAGTATTAAATTAATAATGTATATGGTTTCTAATTGGACTTGGATTAGTAGCCCAAGTTGTTTGGGCTTAGGCTTAAAAGAGTTTTAGACTAAAGATTAATCCAAGATGTTGAGAAAGCCCATAGACCTAATCCAAGCCCATTTGTTATATGGATTAGGCTTGGGCCAAGTGTTGGCCTAATTACTAAGCTCAAGTCCATGTAAGTGTGAATAGAAAAATTTATCATGTTAGGCATGCATTATCCTTTATGTGTATAATGTTGACTATGGGCATGATGAGTATTAAGCTTGGCTTATTAGGCTTATCATGTTAGTTACACATTATCACTTAAGTGTAAAATGTTGACCATGGAAAATTTGTCATGTTAGGCACATTATCTCATAAGTTTATAATATTGACCTTGGCTAAATTAAAGATTAGTGTTCATTGATTTGTGTAGAGAATGTATGTAGACATATACATGAGATGTATTCAATTCTCTACATACTTATCTCTTACACAAGTTATATACCTATCATGATGAGTTGTATACATATGATATAAGCAATAATGTCATTAGGGTTTGCTTTCTTTACATATAAATACATCACCTAAGATATGTTTCCAAGGTTAGAAAAATTAGAGAATTAAGAGTGTGTGTAGATATACATACCAAAATCAAGAGAAACAACATATACCAAAAATGAACCTAAAGTATTCTTGCTAAAGGGTTAGGCTAGTGCAAGTTTCTAAGCATCAATAGAGAGGGCACTTGCAACTAAGCCTTATCTAAATAAGAAGGTGATTGGTGAAGTTTTGGTATTTTAAGCTAGAGGCCTAACACTTGGGAGGCTAAGCATTTGATTTAATAGTTAAACTAAAGAATTCAAAGCTTATAGAATACTTATGGTCTACAACAAACTTAGGAGATTGTAAGTACTCTTACACTTAGACTTCCTAGGTTGTTGTTTTACACATTGATGTATAGTTTAGCTATATGTAAAAGCAAAATGGATCTATAGCAAAGGAAATCTTCATGTGATGAAGTGTTATGCAAGTGAAATTTTTGAAATTTCACCCTATTCAAAGCATGTGTACACCATGCATAGTTGCTGCATAAGCAATTCCATTATGTGATATATACATGAGATTTGAAAAACTAGTTTTGAAATATATATGATATATTTGATTTTGAAATTTGTTTTCAAAATTTCAATTGAACTTTTCATGTGATAATTTAATTGAATCCATATTAAAATAGTTATATACATTGATATGATTAATGTTTATGATTGTTTAATATGATTAAACAATTTTTATTAAAGAAAACATTATTTTTGCAAAAGTAGAATTCAGGTATATAGTGGTGCATGTGAAGGGAATGGTTATGCAACATGAAAGTGTGGTGAGCAGTAGCCTTAGATAGGGTAAAATTTTAAAAATTTTACTTATATAACCTTTTATCACATGAAGATTTCCATTCCCATAGATCCAATTTGCATTTTACACATAGCTAAATAAAAAGGCATCATATATAAGCAATAACCTAGGATTTCTAAGTTTAAGAAAACTTATTAACTCCTAAGTTTAATATAGAGCACAATAGTTATCTACAAGCTTTGATGTGATTAGTTCAAATCTTGAATCAAATGTTATAGTCACCCAAGTGTGAGGCCTCTAGCTTGAAACACCAAAGTTTCAGCAATCACCATCTTGCTTTGATTTGATTAGATACAAGTAGCCTCTCAAATGACCTACACCAAAATTGTTCTAATTAAATCTCTTTACAAGAACACTTAGGATTTGTTATATATATATATGTTATTTTATTTTTATTGTGTATCTCTATATAATCTTTAACCATCTAACCTTAGAAACATATCTTAGGTTATGTATTTATATGTAGAGAAAGCAAACCCTAATGACATCATTACTTATATCACATGTATACAACTCATCATTATAGGTATACAACTTGTATAAGAGATAAGTATGTAGAGAATTGGATACATCTCATGTATATGTCTACATACATTCTCTACACAAATCAATGAACCTTAATCTTTTACTTAGTGATGGTCAATATTATACATATAAGAGATAATGTGTGCCTAATAAGCCAAACTTATACTTATCTTTTTATCTTATGGACTTGGGCTTGGTCATTGGGCCAATACTTAGCATAAGCCTAATCCATAAAATCAAATGGGTTTATATTAGATTCATGGGCTTTCTCAACATCTTGGATTAATCTTTGTTCCAAAACTCTTTTGGGCTTAGGCCCATACAACTTGGGCCATTAATCTAAGTCCAATTAGAAACAACATTTATTATTAATTTAATACCTTAATTAATATCTCATATTAATAAAGTATTATTTAATAACTAAACCCTTACTTGAATTAGATTTCATAATATGTTAGAATCATTGCTTAAAGTATAAATCTAATTTCATTAATCTTAATTAATTGATTAAACACTTTAATCAATAATTGAATTAACAATGATGGTGATTTGGTAAAACTCTTTTAGGTGTGACTTACTAGGTTCACATCTAATTGGCAATGAGAATATAATATCAACACTTGATATTATTTGAAACTCTTTTAAGTCTAAATGTGAAAATCCTAATTATACACATTTAGTTCTCATAAGTTGTGAGTGACCTCTAGCATTGATATCATAATTACCCAATTAGAAATGAATGCATGTATTGATTCACATGAACCCTTTGGTCATAATTATCGTGCATTAACATCTCTTTATTAGAAGATCCTGATATAGCCTAGTGTCAAGGTTTAGTCAAACTCTAATGCTTTATCATATAACCTCATATGAAGTTATATTTTTGATAAAATATAACAAATACTAAAAACACTTTCTAGCACTGAAGCTCTTTCAGACTATGTTATGTTTGTCTCGGCTAGGAACTTATTCATCCAGAACAAACTTAGATAGCTTAGGATCTTATCCATGTTCACTCCAAGAAATGAATCCTATCTTGATTAAACACTCATCCCTACATTTAACCAATTAGAGCCACCACACGCTATATACCCATGTGTGAATAACACAAGTATGTAAGCGATAACAAACCCTAACCACTTACATATGGATGACCATGTTGCCTCAGATTAAAGGACTATATGCACCATTATGACCTAGATTGTGATCGTTGACTATAAGTGAATATCCCCACAATAATAATTTAACACCACTATTCAATCGACCCATTACATGAATATCCACATGTCTATTTTGATATCTCATATTAAGTAGTATACGACTCACTACCTCCCACTATTAGTATCACATACTAATCAAGGAAAATAGATAAGGGTGATAGTCTAATTAATATTACCCAAATATTAATTAATCGACTACGAACATTTTTATAGCATATGTACTAAATAATTTTGTAGCTTATATTATCAACTCTTGATAATAAATTTATTTAACATTATGCTAATGGATAAATACTTAAATAAATAAACACTTTATTTAAATGAATATTTTATTGTCATTTGGGATTATTTATAATGTCAAAATATGTGATTAGCCTATAGGGCATACCACCTATACTAATAGCATAGTTGTGCACACCTTGTGCATGGTTGTGCACATCTTGGTACATGCGGGAAATTACTGCAAAATGCAGAGGTGCATGGTTGTGCACATATTGGTGCACATCTATACCTACTAGCATTTTTGGTAGAATACAGTGGTGCACAACTGTGCACATCTTGGCACATAGTCGTGCATGAGGACATTTTTGCAACATACAAATGCAAATTTTTTTTCAAGTGTTGAACAAAATTGATATGTTTTTAATATATTAATTAAAGTGTAACATGATTATAAAGTGATGCCCCTTGGCCCTGAATGGATTCATCACATAAATCGTTCCCATAATAATAATTAAATTTAATGAAAATTATGTTAGTGTTATGCCCTAGTCCAATTGTGTAATGACCATACTTTGACTTTGTCATATTTCTATTTTAATAATAAAGAGGCATTTTGTAAGCACCTAATTTTGGGATGATGGTGTGTGGATGCGACAAAGGACTCTAATGATGAAAATATTATAAATAAATCTTCAACACTTGAAGTTTGAAACTTTAAAAGCCTAAATGCATTTTCAAAATAACGTAATTAGTTTTTTAAAGGACTTAATTTGTAAAATTTTATTTCTTTTAGGGGTATTTCTATAATTAATTTTTTATGAAAAAAGAGATCGAAATTCTATAATTCCAATCAAAATTTCGATCGAAATTACATGAAACTAATCAGAATTATGTAATTCTAAGTGGAATTATACAATCTCAATCATAATTAAATGTGTTCAGTCTGTATTTTTGATTTTTGGTAAATAATTTTTTTTCTGAATTTTAATTGGTCAAATAATGTGATAAATCCCTTCTTTAGGATTTACATCAATTTTTTTTGGAAATTAAAAATACTTATTAAACCAAAAATTTATCATTGTGAATAGGAGAAGTCATAGTAGGATACGTGACTTTAGCTAAGGTTTTCTACATAAACCCGACTCAACTTTCATGAAAAAAAAAACTTTTGGGGACTAGCTCTTCTGTTCTTTTATGTAGTTTTTAACTAAAAAATTTTCTTTGGAGGTATTATTCTTTTAGGAAGAAGCAATATAATTTTTAGGAAGAAAAATGAAGTATTGAAGATATATTCTAAAAAAATAATGGAGATTTATACTACTATGAGGAGCAAATAAATACTGCATCTATCCAATAATTTATTCTTCTGCCCTTTTTTTTTATTTTTTTTGATTTATTTTGATTTCATTTAATTTTAATTTTTTAATTGCTAATCATTGTTTATTTTGTCTTCTATGTTTGTGTTTGTGATTATGGATGGAGTTACACGATTAATTCACTGTAGAGAACAAAACCTATTAAGATCCATGGAATGCCATGGATTAAATTTTGTATTTGAATATAGTTTCTAGGGTTATTTATTTATTTATTTTTTATTTTGTTGGTTGTTTTATTTTATGTTTTATTTTATTCATTTAGCTTTTTGGGGTTGTAGTAATTTTTATTTTTATTTTCAGTAGATCATTGTAATAACCCTAATAGTGGGAATAATGGAATCCTATGTATTTGTTGTGCATTTTACTTTTATTAATTGATTAGAAAATTAGGTATATTTGGTAAAACTTTAATTAAAATTAATGGTGGTTGTAGTAAATTTAAGTCGCATGTAATTTATTAGGGTTAGATATTATTGAATGCATGATTAATGTAGTTTTACTTGTTATATAGTTTAGTTTATTATCTTCATGCTTTTTATTTTCTTTTTGATTTATGCATTTTAATTAATTTTTTGTATAATTATTTTATTTGATTTGTTAATTTTTATAATTTTTATTTTATGTTTTGTCACATCTTCCTTAAGCTTATGATTTTAGGTTTTTTAGGTTTAACAATAAGATTTACCTTTTCTTTAATAGATTTACTAGTTTAATTAGGATTAGGTTTAATAAATTAAAATTGATTTTTAGGCCCATAATTAATTAAATTTTAGGTTAGAGATAATTTAGGCTCATTTACTTGATTTACACATAGGCCCACCTAGGTTAGTTAAAATTAATTAGACATAGCCTATTAACTTAAAGCCTTTTCCATAACTTGTAGATTTAAGATTACCTTATAATTAAAACATGTAGAACTAGGCCCACTAATTTAAAAACTTCATAATTTGTAGATTTAGGCTCATTTTTAGAATTAAAATAAGGATACTTAGGTTCACTTAATTAATTAAAATAGGAATTAGGCCAATTAATCTTCAAGATTACTTGTAAATTAAAAGATGTAGATTTAGCCCTTTTAATTAAAATTTATGTAGATTAGACTAACTTAGGGATTATGAACTTAAATGAATGCATTATTTACATGTTTTTTTCCATGACTAGTTTGCCTAGAGTTAATTAATTAATTAAGGGTTTATATGAAATTGCATGTAAATAGAGGATAAGATAGTAATTAATAAAGTAATTCTAAATGAACATGAGATTGAAAGAAGTTAGTATTTTGTATCCAGAATCTCCTAGTTGTGGTGCTAGCTTTCTTTTAGAGAATCGAGTATAACCACTTTCTATTTGTCATAGTTATTACCCTGGGTGGTGACTCCTCATCTCCACAATATGTCTTTGTGATAGTGGTTAGTGTGTTCCTTGGAGCCCTGATCTTAAATAGTATTATGGTTGCTAAAATCTTAGATGCGTGCTAAACCCTGCCGTCTACAGTGGTGACTCCATTAGGGATAAGAGATATTGATTCTACTTATGTCCTTTAGAATTATTTTATTAATTTTTATTTTATTCTTGCATTCATTTTGCATGTCCCTATTAATCGATGGCGTTGGTTTATGGTTCCATGATTCCACTAGCTTCATAGGATTATAGATTGCCTAACCATCACTTTTAGCCTTAACTTGGTTAAAGAGAGATTACTGGGCTTATATAAATAGAGTCTATAACCCAAGTCCTAAAGGGGGGCTAGTCTTCTCTTGAGTTTGCAAAGGATGTCAGGCCCCTCTAACCTTAGGCTGTAACTAAAGTCTTAAATGAGGGCATCTCTTTAAGGGAACCTTAACCTTTTTTCATCGGACTCAACTCATATAGTGGCTTAGTAACTTCCTTTAGGATTACTTAAATTACTTGTGTTTGTTGCCATGAGGTATTTTTATCTATAAAGGCCCAAGCCCATACTTTAGAAGCCCATCAAGAATAATAAAGATTGGGCTATACTTTTATACCTAAAAATGCTATTTTTATGCTTGACTGCTTTGAGAGATTTTTCATACACGTAAGTTCTTGATATCCCCTATTGATATTAAGGCTAAGACAAAAAATCCTAGGAAAAGAGACTTGCCATTAGATATGTGTGTGGAAGGAATAAGGTTGGAAGGATATTGTACACTTGATTGTTACTTGTTACTTATTGTATAGGACATGCATCATGCATACATGCATTTCATGCATCATACTAACACTTTGTTTTTTAGCCATCATAGATTCATTTGGGTTTTCTTGTGTTTAGAGATGGAAAGGTTGCAGACTAATGAGAACAGATTCAAGTCTACAAACAATTACAAAAGAGATCCTTAGTAGACTGGAAAGGAGTTCTATCAATCCACTCTACCTAGAAGCTGTACAAGCTCCAGCCAAATAAGCAGAAGAAATGGAACAATAATAGGGAGGAAATTGGACCTTAGAGGACATCAAAGGAGCATTAATGGATGACATGAGAGCAATGATGCAAGATGAACTAAGACAATTTATGGTTGGATTAATGCCATCTCCTTCTGCTACACCTCTAGTTACTACCACTCCACCTATTATAGGTGCACCACTTGTTAACAATGATAATGCTAGGGGCCAACCTTTAAACATTGCTAGGAATGTACCTGCTATGGAAATGAAATTAGAGGATGTTGAGAACTACATGGTTGAAAAGGAAAAAAGGGAATCACTTGAGCAAGTTTAAGAGCTAGAATCCAAGCAGACAAAAGCACCGACTTAGAAGATGTCCAAAATGGAGGAATTTAAGGAAGATAAGCTACATGATAAGTTCAAGATGCCATTTGAGGATAGGGCATTAGATATTCATTTGACTTTGATGATATAATGCAATTTGAGGAAGATAAGCTATATGATAAGTTCAAGATGCCACATCTATAGAATTTTGATGATACTAGAGACCCAATGATCCATCTTAGTTAATATACAACTACTATGAGTAATACCAAGGCTCCTTTGTCTATAGTTACTAAGTTATTTATACTATTTAGAGGGTATGGTTGTTAATTGGTACCATGGGTTAGAGAAGTCTATCCGGGGCTGATTGGAGAGAATTGTCTACTGCATTTCTGAAACAATATGACCATAATACCAGGATTAAAGTATCTATCAGGGATTTATAATTGACAAAGCAGAAGCCTAATGAATGATTTTCAAATTTTCTAACTAGATTCATGAATAAGGCATGATTAATGAAAAATAATCTAGCTGAAAAGGATCATGTTAGGATGATTGTTTGAAATGTGTCACCTAATTTGGTTGAGAGGTTGAAAATGATGAACCTTAAGACATTTGTAGACCTTTATGACAATGGTTTGCAAGCTAAGGAGATTGAAAGTGAGAAAAAGAAGATTACTAAAAGCACTAAAGCAAGAAACTACCTAACTAGGGGCACATATTAAGGAAGCATTGACCATATTGTGGAAGTGCATATTGTTCAACAACCAAGGAGATTCTCCAATTTTAACCAACCCCTATTTAAAGTCCTAGACCGTTTGATCCAAAAAGGCCTCCTTAGACCCTTAACCTTTTCCAAATCACCAAACCTAAGTGTCCTAGGATATAACCTAAATAGTTATTGCAAATTCCACCAAGTTGTTGGTTATTCCACAAACACTTGTACCTACCTTAAACATGAAATCCAAAACCTTATAGACTCTGGAAAGATCATAGACCTTGAACAACACTAGAAATAATCCTTTCCCAAACTATTGAAATGTTCCAACTACCATGATGATCAACTTAGGAATAAGCGAGAAAGAAGTGCTAAACTCCTTTAAGAGTATGAACCTACAAACTAGTGGGAAATCTCTTGATGCCCTTAGTAATGAAAGAAAGATTATGGAATCTTTAATTCCTAAGAAACCTCTAAGAGGAATTGAAGATTGTTGGGTCAGCCCTTAAGCAAGTTTGACTACAAGGTGTTTTACACTAAACCACCTTCTTTTGACATACCCTTTGAGTCAATTGTGCCTACAGGATGGGGTGATGAGTTTGATGATGAGAAGTTCCTAGATGAAAAATAAAAATGTACAATTAAGGTATAGAAAGATGAAGTCATGGAGATAGTTAGCAAGAAGATGTAAGAATAGCCACTATGTCAACCACCTAAAGGACAACCATTATGAGATTTAGCATCCCTAACATCTAGAATAGGAAAAATTTCTTATTGTCTTCTTTGAATAAAATTTTAGTTTCTTTAGAAATTTTTTTGTTTTATTGGTCGATGATATGAATTCTGATCTTGCTTATTTATGTATTATTATCCTAATGGTATTATGCATTGTGATATTGATTATATCTACATGTTTGACTTAAATTCAATTTAATTAGATTCATTCAACAAGGGCATAAATGCAAATTCAAAGAACATTCATATATTATATGATATAACTTCTGAGGATAGCAAATTTAAAGGAAAGGAAAAGTGAAAACAAACAGAGAAAAAAAAAGAAAAAGTACATTCAGGTAAAAATAAAAGAAAAATATTAGGACTAACTTATAATAGGAGTTGAATCATATGATGTAATGAATGTTCTTATTTTTTACCTAATGAATAAGCAAAATTGAATTTGAAATTCTTGTTCAAATATCACATAGTCATTTTTATCATATTACATAAGTATCTCAATGGAAAGACAATACATAATGAAAGATAAAATAAGAGCTATGAGATTACTATTTTAGAAATGTTTTCTCTTCTTGTCACCCCTTTGTCATTTTGCTAGTAAATCTAGTGTCCCTTTGTACTTAAAGAATCCAGGTGGTCCAATAATTTGCATTAAAACTATTGTCTTGTAATTATCATTGCACCAGTATCAAGCCTCATATTTTGCTCAAGGGTTCTTTAAAGATTGGGTACAGTTGATTTTAGCTTCAAGAACTCACTTCAATTGGTTCACCCACCTCTCTACATCTTATATACACGAGACTACACCAAATTGTTAGCATAAGTAGTATGCCCTAGAGGCCAATCACATATTTAACATTGTAAATTATCCCAAATATCAATAAAATAATATTATAAGCACCCAATTTCGGAATGCAATTGTGTTTGTGTGAGATGAAAGCCCTTATGATGAAAATTAATTAAGAATTGATCTTTAGTGTTGAGTTTCGCGATTTGAAGGACTGAATTGTAGCCTTTTAGGACTAAATTGCAAGAGTTAAAATGTTTTAAGGTCTAAATTGCAAAAAAGTGAATTTTGGGGGTTTTAATGAAATTTTGAAAAATACAGGCATAATGCCAATTGGCATTACATAATGCTGATCGACATTATGCAATGACGATCAACATTATATAATGTTGATCGGCATTACACAATGTCGATCGACATTATGCAATGGCAACCCATATTTTCCTTTACTGTTTCAATATTTTTTTCGTAAAAAATCTAATTTTGAGTGTGTTGTCAAATTTCTATTGGTTCTACACAAACATGTGCATGAGTCTTTGATTTTTTTTTAACCTTTATCACTTTCTTTTTCTTAGGGTTTTGATTTTTAAAAATGGAGAGCAGTTGTTCTCTAGCTCCTAGGATCACGCAACCTCTTTGCATGATCATAGGGGCTAGAAGTTTTTTTTAGCTTTAAAAAGTCGAGAGAAGAAAAATTTTGAGAGGGCTAGGACTGCCCAAAAAAATAACCTAGAAAAATTAAAGAATCTGCAAAAAAAAAAAACCATAGAACATAAAATCTAGTTTTTCTTCCTTACATTTTAAAAAAGAACAAAGCGTATGTATTATGTTTTTACGTGATTCAGTTCCATGATCCAAAACATACACTAAGTCAATTCCATATACGGTGAAAATCCATTATGAAGGGCCATCTAATATCATCTGCATAACATTCTTATTTATTCTTCTCTTTCTTTTGTGATTTTTTTATTCTTGTTTTGTTATTATTTTGGCTATTTAATTTCACTAATGTAGTTTTTTTTTGTGTTTTTTTAAGATCTGAAGGGGGTTGAGGAGGATATTGCCTGATATCCAAAATTTAAATGGAAGATCCATGGAATGCCATGGGTTTTAAATAATGATTAGATCTAGGTTTTACCTTTTCTGTGATCATTATTTTTTGTGTTTTGCTATATTAATTCATTTGGGTTTGTACTTAATTTTAATTTCCAGTACGTAGAATATTGTAAGAACCCTAGTAGTGGGAATAGTAAAATTTTACTTTTATGCATTTAAAATGGATTAGTAATAAGGACCACTGGGTAAAACTTTTAAATCAATGATAGTAGTAGTAAATTAGGGTTTGCATGGAATTGGATTAGGGTTTTAGGTAATCACGTGTGGTTGTATGTTTGATTTGCTTTGGCATGTTATTATTTGATTGATTGCATTTTTGGGTTTTTATCCTTTTGGGCCTTAAGCCCACGTTAGGTCTAACCCACTCAATTAATAGCCTTAAACTTGGTCTAAAGTTTAATTTAAGTCAAAATCAATTTAGGCCCATTTTAGGTTAAATAGACTTAGGACCACCTTTTTAATTAATAAAACCAACCTAGACTTAGCTCAGTCCATTTAATTTCATTTCCTTTTAAAAATAAATAGACTTAGGCCCACTTCCCATATTAAATAAAACAAATAGACTTAGGCTAACTTATAAAATCTATTTTCTTTAAAAACTTATAGATTTAGGCCCATTTGTAGATAATTAAAATCAATAGACTTAAGCTCACTAACTAATAAAAGCGTAGGCCCACCTTTAGTCCATTTTCACTTGTAAGTAAAAAATGTAGATCTAGTAAACTTTCAATAAAATTAACATAGTTTAGACTTAGTGACGATGCATTTGAATACATTTTTTATGTATGATTTTATTGACTAGATGCCTTAGGGTTAAATGGATGTTCAAATAGGGTTTAATAAAATTGCGTATAATTAGAGAATGAAGTAATAATTTTTAAAGTAATTCTAAATGAATACGAGACTAAAATAAGTTAGTATTCTGTTTCTAAAATCTTCTGGTTGTGGTGCTAACTTTCTTTTAGAAAATCGAGTACCACCAATCGAATTGTCCTAGTTATTACTGTGGGTGATGACTCCTCATCTCCATGCTATGGCTTTATGGCATAATAGTGTGTTCTCTAAGGCCCTGAGCCTAAATAGTGTCATGGTTGCTAAAATCTTGGATGTGGTCTAAACCTTGTCGTCTACAGTGGCAACTCGATTAGGGATAAGAGATACTGATTCTACTTGTGTTCTTTAGAGTTATTTTATTTAATTATTATTTTATTCTTGCATTCATTCTGCATGTCCCTATTAAACCGATGGTGTTGGTTTATGATTCCATGATTCTATTAGCTTTATGGAGATGTAAATTGGCTAATCATCACTCTTAGCCTTAACTCGATTTAAGGGAGATTATCGGGCTCATCTGACTAGAGTTTGTAACCCATGTCCTAAAAGGGGGGTAGTAATCTCTCGAGTTTGTAAAGGATGTTGGGCCCCTCTAACCTTGGCCTGTAACTGAAGTCTTAAAGGAGGGCATCTTGCTAAGGTAACCTTGATCTTTTTACTGGGCCCTAACCACATATAATGGCTTAGTTACTTCCCTTAGGATCTACCAAAAATTGTTTTTTTGGTTTTTACCATAAGGTATTTATATTTATAAAAGCCTAGGCCCATACTTTTAAAGCCCCTTAGGGTAGTAAAGATTGGGCTAGACCTTTATACTTAGGAATGTTGTTTCTATGCTTATTGCCATGAGGTATTTCTATCTATAAAAGTCCAGGTCCATACTTTTGAAGCCTCTTGGGGTAATAAAGATTGGGCTAGACCTTTATACATAGAAATGTTATTTCTATGCTTTCCTACTTTAAGAAAGATCTAGCATGCACATCGATTCCTGATATCCCCTGTTAATATTAAGACAAAGATAAAAAATCCTAGGAAAAGAGACTCACCATTGAACATGTGTCTAGGAGGAATAAGGTTAGAAGGATGTATATTGTACACTTGATTGATACTTGATACTTGCTGCATGTTGCATAGCATATGCATCATGCATACATGCACTTCATCCATCATACTAACACCTTGTTTTGCAGCCATCATAAATTCACCTGGGTCTTCTGGTATTTGGGAACGAAAAGGTGGCAGACTAAGAAGAACGAGTCAGAGTTCTAAAACCTTAGCAAAGGAAATCTTGAACATGCTGGATAGACTGGAAAGAAGCCATATCAACTCACTTTACTTGGAAGCTGAACCAACTTCACCTGAATCTAAATAAATGGAAAAACAACAAGGGAACTGGACCTTAGAAGACATCAAAGGAGCTCTGATGGATGACATGAGGGCTATGATGTAGGATGAGCTAAGACAAGCACTATCTGGACTGATGCAACTTGCTGTTGTCATACCACCACCTATAGTTGAAGAACCACCTACTACTACTATTGTCCTACCTACCGCAGATGCTCCACCTACTTCTAATAATGCTAAGGGGAAACCTGTTGCTAGAAATCCACTTGTTGTTGATATGAAGGTGGAAGATGTTGAGAATTACTTGGTAGAAAAAGCCAAGAGAGAATCACTAGAACTGGTACAAGACCTTAAGTCCAAGCATATGCAAGCATTGACTCAGAAAATGTCTAAAATGGAAGAACTGATTAGGGGACAAGGCATGGGATACTTATTTAACTTTGATGATATGCTGCAAATGGAGGGTGACAAGCTGCCTGACAAATTAAAAATGCCTTAGCTATAGAAGTTTGATTGGAACTGGAGATCCCATAATTTATCTGAGTCAATACACTACAACTATAAGCACTACTAAAGCCCCATTAGCAATGATCACTAGGTTGTTTATGTTGTTTTTAAAGGGAATAACTATAAACTGGTATCACAGGTTAGAGAAATCTATCAAGGCTAATTAGAAGGAGTTATATACTACTTTTCTTAAATAATATGAGTACAATACTAGATTGGAAGTATCTATTAGGGATCTAGAATTAACTAAATAGAAATCCAATGAGTCTTTTTTTGATTTCTTGACTCGTTTCATGAATAAAGCAGGATTAATGAAAAATAAACTAGTAGAGAAGGATCAAGTTAGGAGGATAGTCCAAAATGTGTCACCCAATCTAGTTGAAAGATTACAAATAATGAATCCTAAAACATTTATAGATCTTTATGACGATAGTTTGCAAGCTAAGGAAATTGAGAGTGAGAAAAAGAAGAGCTCCAGAGCCACTTGAGTAAGAAACTACCCAATCAGGGGCACACAACAAGAAAGCACTAGCTGGGCTGTTGAAGTGCATGCTGTACAAATACTAAGGAGATTCTCTAATTTCAACCAACCCCTGTCTAAATTCCTAGACTGCCTAATGCAAAAGGGCTTGCTCATACCTCTTAGCTTTTCCAAACTGCTAAACCTTGGCTATAACCTAAACAGTTATTGCAAATTCCATCAAGTTACTAACCATTCCATAGACACACATACCTGCCTTAAACATAAAATTCAAAACCTTATAGACTTTGGAAAAATCATAGACCCTGAAATCCCAAGCACCAGAAATAATACTTTCCCAAACTACCAAAATTTTCCACTATCAGCCACCATGATAATCAACTGAGGAGTAAGCGAAGAGGAATTGCTAAACTCCTTTGAGGACCTAGACCTTAAAATCAATGAGAAATCTCTTAATACCCCTAAAGATATGGAAAGAGTAGAAGACTTATTGGGTCAGCCTTCATGCAAGCTTGACTATAAGGTGTTTTATACTAAACCACCTTCTTTTGACATACCATTCGAGTCGATTGTGCCTACAGGATGGGGTGAGGAGTTTGATGATGAGAAGCTACTAGACAAGAAAGAAAAATGCACATTTAAGGTACAAGAAGATGAAGTCATGGAGATAGTTGGCAAAAAGATGCAAGAATTGCAAGAATAGTTGTTATGTCAGCTGCCTCAAGGATAACCACTATGAGACTCAGCATCCCTAGCATTTAGAATAGGAAATAAAATTTCTTATTGTCTTATTTGAATAAAATTTTAGTTTCTGTTTTGTTTTAGTGATCGATGATATAAATTCTAATCATGCTTACTTATGTAATGTACATCCTAATGGTAATGTGCATTATGATATTGATTGCATCTGCATGTTTGCCATAAATTCAATTCAATTAGATTCATATAGCATGGGTACATTTGCAAATTCAAAGAACATACATATATCACATGATGTAACTTTTAAAGATAGGAAATTTGAGGAAAAAATAAAACGAGAAAGAAAGAAATAAGGAAAAAAAAGAAAAGGAAAAAAGAATAGTAAGGAAAAAATTAGATGATTGGCTAATAACAGGAGTTGTATCATGTGAGGTAATGAATGTTCTCATTTTTTCCCTAATGAATGATTAAAATTGAATTTTAAATTTTTGTTCAAATATCGCATATTTGTCATTATGATACCGCATAAGTATATGAATGGAAAGACAATATATAATGAAAGCTAAATCAGAGCTATGAGATCACTATTTTAGTTTTCCTTGTAAGCCTAGCATCCCCTTATACCTTGAGAATTCAGATGGCTCAATAATTTTTGATATAACCACCTATACCTTGTAACTGTCATCAATTATTGCATCAACATCAAGCCTCATATTATGCTCAAGAATTATTTAAAGTGCAAGTCTAGTTGATTTCATCATCAAGAACTCACTTCAATCAGTTCACTCACTTCTCTGCATCTTCAATACATGTGACTATAACTAATAGGGTTAGTAAGACAAAGGGTCAGCAATAGTAGTGATCAAATTGAGTCTCTTGCACACATGAAGAAAAAGACTGCTAGAATGAATTCAAAATGAAGTTGGGGGAAAAATGTAACTCTGGGGTAGTTTGGGGGCAAAATAGTAAATACAACACTAGAGCTTCAAAGTTAATGAAAAAGATCTTAGGGCAAAAGGAGTAAACTATAAGCATACAAATATATCAATTATCATATAGTAAAAGCAGTAACAAAAAGAGAAGTTCAATAGTGCATCGATCAATCATGAGCTATAGTGTAAAGCCATGGAGCCCACTCACTAGCCTATCATTAGTCCTATGAGCTGTATCATAAGCTCTGACATCAGAAGTACCAACAACAAAGCATCCAGTGCTTAAACCTACAAGTTGTTGATAAGGCACCTCATTCTTACACTTCAAGCTACGAACATAGCTTTATTCCAAATAGAAGACATATTAGGATCATGCATGTCATACATAATATGCATACACTTGCATACATTTATTATGAAATACTTGCTATGCATAATAAAGTCTTTCAGCCTAGGCAAGATTGTGCAAAGACTTTGCTACTAACTTTCAAAATTAGTGTTGTAAAAGCGCAGAAAGGTAGTTAGAATGTTCATATATGAAGCATCTAAAGGAAAAAGGGTGACACTATTTAGGTGAACCTAATGCTCAATGGGCCTTTAGGTCGCAGGAGCCCAATTAATTATGGGCCCATCCAGTAAGGGAATCTCACCGACAGTTATATTTACAAAAGCGTCATCTTAGTGACCTCAAAAGGCTGGATAGTATGTTTAGGCTCCTCAAACTCAGTATCCATCTCCATAGTCTCATTGGGAGCATCATCTACAATATCTCTCAATAGTAGTTAGTCCAGCGTAGGGTAGGGAATATGGTGATGAGAAGGTCCAACATGTCAGTAATACATTTGTTGGCCTTATAAAAGAGAAGAACTCACTCAAAACTTAAAATGAATGCACTCTGGAAAATTATTTATTCATGAAATAAGATATTTAACTCCTGACCTTTATAAGAGATGTCAAAAAGAGGAATGAAGCCCTCTACCATAGTATTAATGGAATTACGGAAAGGCAAATTCAACCCTAGGTCAAGACTTCAATGATGGAGTATCATGACCTTGTGATAAGAGACATCATCATCATAATCAAAAGGGAAGAAGGCAAAAGAATAACATTGCATTTTGACAAGATCTCTTCACTTACAAAATGACCATACTAACTTATGGTATTTTGTGCAGGGAAAAAAACAATAGAATGAAGAAGGGGAAAGGAACTGATACATCAATAAGAATGGGCAAGATAGAAAATGCTAAACCCTGACCAAGATAATAAAAGGAAGTAACAGAACTCTATTATGTAATAAAGTACCATCTCAATCATAAAATTCACAAATTGAAAGTAAATTCACCCACTTCACGAGATCGTGTGTGAACAGCCTATCTCATAACCTTTGATTATAATCACTCTTTTTTATTAGCCTCATAGAATTTAGATGATTAGTTAATAACTTTGTATTGAGAGTTTATAAAGTCTAATCAATCTAATGCTTGCTTCACACCCAAACAAGAGGAAGAATATACAAAGACAAAATCTATGGACTTACAGTATAAATTTTTTGAATTTCAAAGTATCATTTTAGTCTTTTGAATAATAAATGTGCATATGATATACTCCAATGCTCAGAAATGAAATGAATACAAATCCCTCAGTAGTATCCACATTGAGTAATATGAGAAAGGTAGGGGAACACTAAGAGGAGAATCAAAATAAGAGCAAGCATAATTTACTCCAATGCTAAAAAATGAGCAAGAGTATCAATGTGAGCCTCTAGCGGCATCCACGGTGAGTAATACAAGAAAAGCGGGGGAATACTAAAAGAGGACCCACGTAAAAAAAATTGCTCTATGTACTCCAATGCTCTGTAAGAGTATGAGTATCCAAAGGACCTTTCCAATAGTATCCACATTGAGTATTATGAGAAAGGTGAGGGAATACTCGGATGAGGAAAAGCATAAAAATAATTTAAAGACTGTTTTGATACTCAGAATTTAATCTTTTTATACTTAATTTCCATAAGTTTTGTTTAGCAAATTATCCCAAAAATTAGGTGTGGAAGTACGCTCTTAACTTGGTAAAAGATATGCTCTCAGCATAAAATGGTTAATGATGCCTCTAACCTTTGTAAATGGTGAATAAATGTCAGTCATGAAAATAAAAAATAGTAAGATTCATTGAGTGCACGCTATCTCATGATAAAGTGATGAATTTTATCATAAATTTTCAACATTATAATGTACTTTTATACATTCATCATGATTGCAACATTGTTAGTGAGCAATGAAAGGGTTATAGCTAATCGTGAGCAATTATGGATTGCAGCAAAATTGTATAAAAGAAATAAACACTACATGATCGAGTGTAGTGTATTTCAATTTAGACTATACAATTGGGTATAGTCAACATTAAATGACTGAGTACTATGTACTTCTTTCATTAAAATCATTATAATATGAATTTTCAAATCTTTTGATCCACTAGACAATACACAGTAGTGATGGTATTATTGCTTGGTGTTCCACGGGAACTATAACACATTTTTCAAATCACGAATTGCTAAACATCCCATGGGTAATATAGCAAGAGTCATTTCATTCATTTTACTGAACATCTCACAAGGAATACAACAAAATTCATTATCACTAGAAGTCTCAAAGGGAATGTAGTGCAATTTACTGGACACTACACAATTATAATAGTATCATTGATAGACGTTCCACAAGAACTACAACACCATTTTCAAAGCTCGCTAGACGTTCCACAGGGAATATAGCGAGGGTTATCACATTCATTTTGTTGAATGTTCCATAGGGAATACAATAAAATTAATTATCACTAGACGTCCCAAAAGGAATATAGTGCAGTCCACCAGACACTACACAATCGTTATGGTATCATTGCTAGATGTTCCACGGGAACTATAACACATTTTTAAAATCACAAATCACTAAATGTCCTATAAGGAATATAGCAAGAGTCATTTCATTAGACGTCCCACAAGGAATATAACGAAACTCATTCTTACTAAATGTCCCATAGGGAATGTAGTTTTCATCGTTAGACTTCCCATAGGGAATATAACGAAACTCATTCTCACTAGACATCCCAAAGGGAATATAGTGTGCATCATTAGACGTCCCACAGGGATTATATTGAAATTTATTATTGCTAGACATCCCATAGGGAATATAGTGTGCATTGCTAGACATTCCATAAGAACTATAGCAGATTTTCAATTCATTATCGCTAAACGTTCCATAGGAAAGATAGCGAAACTCATTTGCATAAAGTTCACTAGACGTTCTGTAGAAAATATAATGAGACTTGTCAAAAATTATATTCTACTTAAAATTGAATAGAAATTTAAGCATCGATCTATCAATTAGGGTGTAATTAAGTGTCCTAATTCTTTTTGTCAAAATTGTGTGCTACTATTGCTTTTCCGTAATTTGTCAAGCAAACAACGACAAAGAGGGGAAACTGGAAGCACCCAATTTCAGAATACAATTATGCATGTGTGAGATAAAAGCCCTTATGATGAAAATTAATCAAGAATTGATCTTTAATGTCGAGTTTGGTGATTTAAAGTACTAAATTGTAGCCTTTTTAGGATTTAATTGCAAGAGTTAAAATGTTTTGAGGTCTAAATTGCAGAAAAATGAATTTTGGGGGGATTTAATGAAATTTTGACAAATACAAGCATAATACTAATCAACATTACATAATGCTGATCGACATTATGCAATGCTAATCGGCATTACATAATGTCGATCGGCATTACGCAATGCCGACCTATATTTTCCTTCAATGTTTCAATACTTTTTCCATAAAAAATCTAATTTTGGGCATGTTGTCAAATTTCTATTGGTTCTACGTAGACACGTGCTTGAATCTTTGATTTTGTTTTATCCATTATCACTTTCTTTATCGCGGGTTTTTGATTTTTGAAAATAGAGAGTAGCTGTCTCTAGCTCCCAAGATTGTGCAACCTCTCTACATGATCACAAGGGCTAGAAGTTGTTTTATGGCTTTAAAAAGCTGAGAGAAAAAACATTTTGAGAGGGCTCAAACTATGAAAAAAAAACCTAGAAAAATTAAAGACTCTACAAAAAAAAACACAGAACACAAAATCTAGTTTTTCCTCCTTACAATTTAAAAAAGAATGAAGAGTCTGTATTACATTTTTATGTAATTCAGTTCCAAGATCCAAAATGCACATTGAGTTAATTCCATATACGGTGAAAATCCATTCTGAAGGGCATTTAATATCATCTACATAATATTCCTTTTTTATTCTTATCTTTCTTTTGTGATTTTATTATTATTATTTTGTTATTGTTTTAGCTATTTAATTTCACTAACATAATTTGTTTGTTGTTTTGTTTTCTTTCTGAGATCTGATGGGGGTTGAGGAGGATACTACCTGATATCCAAAAATTGAATGGAAGATCCATGGAATGCCATGGGTTTTAAACTGTGATTAGATCTAGGTTTTACCTTTTATGTGATCATTATTTTCTATGTTTTGCTATGTTAATTCATTTGGGTTTGTACTTAATTTTAATTTCTAGTACATAGAAAATTGTAATAACTCTAGTAGTGGGAATAGTAAAATTTTACTTTTATGCATTTAAAATGGATTAATAATCAGGATCACTAGGTAAAACTTTAAAATTAATGATGGTAGTAGTAAATTAGGGTTTGCATGGAATTGAATTAGGGTTTTAGTGCGGATGTATGTTTGATATGCTTCGGCATGTTATTATTTGATTAATTGAATTTTTTAGTTTTTATCCTTTTGGGCCCCAAGCCCATGTTAGGTCTAACCCACTCAATTAATATCCTTAAAACTAGTCTAAAGTTTAATTTAAGTCAAAATCAATTTTGGTCCATTTTAGGTTAAATAGACTTAAGACCACCTTTTTAATTGATAAAACTAGCCTAGACTTAGCTCAACCCATTTAATTTCATTTCCTTTTAAAAATAAATAGACTTAGGCCCACTTCCCATTTTAAATAAAACAAATAGACTTAGTCCGACTTAAAAAGTCCAATTTCTTTAAAAACTTATAGATTTAGGCCCATTTGTAGATAATTAAAATCAATAAAATTAAGCTCACTAACTAATAAAAATGTAGGCCCACCTTTAGTCCATTTTCACTTGTAAGTAAAACTTTCAATATAATTAAGATAGTTTAGACTTAGGGATGATGCATTTGAATACATATTTTATGTGTGATTTTATTGACTAGATTCCTTAGGGTTAGATGGATGTTCAAATAGGGTTTAATAAAATTGCATATAATTAGAGAATGAAGTAATAATTTATAAAGTAATTCTAAATGAACAAGAGACTAAAAGAATTTAGTATTCCATTCCTAGAATCTCCTAGTTATGGTGCTAAGTTTCTTTTAAAGAATCGAGTACCATCGATCGAATTATCCCAGTTATTACCTTAGGTGGCAACTCCTCATCTCCACACTATGACTTTGTGGCATAATAGTGTGTTCTCTAAGGCCCTGAGCCTAAATAGTGTCGCAGTTGCTAAAATCTTGAATGCGCGCTAAACCCCACTGTCTATAAATATTTTATTATTTAAAGTATTTATTTAATTGAATAATTATCCATTAGCTTAATGTTAAATAATTTTTTTTTATCAAGAGTTGATAATATGAGCTACAAATTTATTCAATACATATGCTATAAAATTGTTCATAGTTGATTAATTAATACTTGGGTAATATTAATTGAACTATCACCTATGTTTGTTTTCCTTGATTAGTATATGATACTACTAGTGGGAGGTAGTGAGCCTTATGCTACTTGACATGAGATATCAAAATGGATACTCATGTGATGGGTGGATCAAACATGACATCAGATTTGTGATTACTTGGATATTCACTTATAGTCAAGAATCACAATCTAGGTCATAATAGTGCACATAGTCATTTGACTTGAGGTAAGAAGGTCATTCACATTAAAGTGGTTAGGGTTTAAAAGTACTTGCATACTTGTGTTATTCATACATGAGTATATGGTGTGTGGTGGCTTTAGTCGCTTAAGTGTGGGGATGAGTGTTTAGGCAAGACAAGATTCATTGCCTGGAGTGAATTGGGATAAGATCCTATACTATCTAAGTTCTTTCATGATCAATAAGTTCTTGGCTAGGAAAAATATGACATGAATTGAAAGATTTTTAGTATTGGTTATATTTTATCAAGAATAGAACTTGAGATGAGGTCATATGATATAACTATTAGAGTTTGACCAAACCATGGCTCTAGGCTGTATTGGGATATTCTAATGAAGGGATTGTAGTGCACGGTAATTATGATCAAAGGGTTCATGTGAATCAATACATACATTCATTTCTAATTGGGTAGTTATAATATCGATGTTAGGCATCACTTATAACTTATGAGAACTAAATGTGAATAATTGGGATTTTCACATTTAGACTTGAAAAGAGTTTCAAATAATGTCAAGTGTTGATATTATCTTCTCGTTTCCAATTAGACATAAACTTAGTAAGTCATACCTAAAAGAGTTTCACGAAATCATCATTAATATTAATCTAATTATTCAATAAAATGTTTAATCAAATAATTAAGATGAATGAAATTGGATTTATGCTTTAAAATTCTAGCATACCATGAAATCCAATTCAAGTGAAGGGTATAATTATTAATTTATACTTAAATAATATGACACTCTTGCAAAATGGAAAGATGATGACTTACAAGCACATTGCATTATGTGGGCTTCTATGAGCAATGAACTTTATAGACAACATGAGAAGTACACTAATACAAAGGAAATCCTGCTTCATTTACAGGAGTTATTTGGTGAACAAAGTAGGATTGCTAGATATGAGATATCAAAATGACTTTTCTTTGCCAAAATGAAGGAAGGTGAGGATGTTGGAGCTCATGTGAATTCTATGGTTTGTTCTATTAAGGAGCTTGAGAGTTTAGATTTCATAATGGATGCTCAACACCAAACCTATTTGATTTTACAATCCCTTCCGGAGTCATTTGGGCAAACCGTTACCAATTTCCATATGAATAAAATTGAGTGCACACTTATGAAGTTGTTAAATATGCTTGTGACAGCCCAAAAGACTATTCATAATAAAAATGGGAAGGAGGTTCCTTTGATTGCCTCTTCTAGTAAGACTAAGAAGAATAAAGGCAACAAAATGAAGAAAGCTAAGGAAAAAGTTTCTAAAGCTTCGGGAGGTGTAAGAAAAAACAAAGGAAAAAAAGAAGGTTGAGAACAAAGGCAAAGGAAAATGTTTTTCTTGCCAAGGAGATGAACATTAAAAAAGAAATTTTCCTAAGTTCCTTGAATCAATAAAAATATTAAGGAGGGTGAGAATTTCTCTAATTTATCTATTTCTAAATGTTCTAAAAGCTCATATAATGCATGTGTATTAGATGTTGGTGCTAGTTCTCACATATGTTCTTCCTTGCAGGATCTAACAAATGAAAGAAGGTTGGGGTTAAATAAGGTGACTCTAAAGCTTGGAGATCGAGCAAGAGTTGCTACTAAAGCTACAAGAACCACCTTTACTAACTTCAATGATTATGTTTTTTTATTGAATAATGTTTTATATATACCTAATGCTTATAAGAACATCATCTCTATTTATAGTTTGACTAGAAAAGGTTATAAATTTTTATTTGAAAGAGATGCATGTACTATTTATTTTGATAATAAGATAGTTGGCATGTGTTATGTATTAGATGGTCTTTATTATATTCATAATAAATCCAATAACAAACAGAATCCAACTAATGTGAATGTTGTGAATACAATGCTAATTGACAATGCTTCTAATCTAAAAGATCTATGGAACTTAAAATTAGGTCACATTACAAGTGATATAATCACAAAGTTAGAAAGATTAGGAATCTTGAGAAATCTTGAAACCTCAAGCAATCCAACTTGTGAAGCTTGTATCCAAGGCAAAATGACATGATCACCATTTGTTGGACAAAAATTTTGGAAATAATACATAGTGATGTATGTGGGCCATTTAATTAAATGGCAAGAGGTGAATTTTTATACTTTATTACCTTTATAGATGATCTATCAAGGTATGGACATTTATATTTAATGAAATATAAAAGTGAATCCTTTAAAAGTTCAAGGAATTCAAAGTCCAAGTAGAGAACCAAACAGGAAAAAGGATTAAAATCCTACAATTGGATCGAGGAGGTGAATACTTAAGTATCAAATTTATTAAATTTCTTAAGGAACATGGCATTATTTCACAACTAAATCCACCAAGAACACCTCAATTAAATGGTGTATCTGAAAGGAGGAATCAAACTCTACTAGATAGGGTTAATCAATGATGAGCTATGCAGATTTACCTATTTTTCTTTAGAGTTTTGCATTATAAACTGCTACTCAGATTATAAATCATGTTCCATTTAATTTTGTTTCTACCACACCATATAAGATATGGCATGGTAAGGCACTAAGTCTTAAGCATGTTAGGATTTAAGGATGCCCAGCCTATACAAAAGGCTGAAAATAGACAAATAGGATACAAGGTCAATTAAAGGTAGATTTATTGGATATTCTAAAGATAGTTTAGGATATTATTTTTATCATCCTACTGAACAAATTATTATTATAAGCAAAGATGCCATATTTCTTGAGAAAGAGTATCTTTAAGATGGTGGTAAAGGAAGGAAGATAACATTAGAAGAGGAATCTTCTAATGAAGCCAATCAAGTTGATAAAATGGATGTTGATTAAGAGTCTAATCCCATTAAAAATATCATTATACCAACTCCTAAAAGATCTAATAGGGTATCTCATCTATCAGAGAGATATAATTTTCTACATGATATGTAAGAATTATATATTCATGAAGAAAACAATCATGATGATGATCCTATTACATATGAATAAGCTTTATATGATAAATATTCTTCAAAATGGCTTGAAGCAATAAAAGCTAAAATGGATTCCATGTATACGAACCAAGTCTAGACACTTATTGATCCACCTGAAGGTATTATACGTATAGGTTGTCAGTGGGTTTTCAAGAGAAATATTGGTGCAATTGGAAAGGTTGACAGCTATAAAGCAAGGCTTGTAGTGAAAGGGTTTTGCCAAAGGCAAGGGGATGACTATATAGAAACCTTTTCTCTAGTAGCCATGCTCAAATCCATTGGAATACTTCTCACCATAGCTACACATTGTGATTATGAGATTTGGCAAATGGATGTCAAAACTTCTTTTCTCATTAGATTGGTTGAGGAAGAAATATATATGGAGCAACCTAATGGTTTTGAATTTGAGAAAGGTTCCAAAGTTTAACATAAATTCAATTATGTTAAGGAGGAAATATGTTTAACATAAATTCAATTCAATTAGATTCATTTAGCATGGGCACAAATGAAAATTCAAAGAACAAACATATATCACATTATGTAACTTCTGAAGATAGGAAATTTGAGGAAAAAATAAAAAGAAAAAGAAAAAAACAAGGAAAAAAAGAAAAGGAAAAATGAACAGTAAGGTAAAAATTAGATGATTGGATAATAGTAGGAGTTGTATCATGTGATGTAATGAATGTTCTCATTTTTTCCCTAATGAATGATTAAAATTGAATTTCAAATTTTTGTTCAAATATCACATATTTGTCTTTATGATACATTATAAGTATCTAAATGGAAAGACAATACATAATGAAAGCTAAATCAAATTTCTGAGATCACTATTTCAGTTTTCCTTGTAAGCCTAGCATCTCCTTATATCTTGAGAATTCAGGTGGCTCAGTAACTTTTGTTGCAACCTATACCTTATAACTGTCATCAATTATTTCATCAGCATCAAGCCTTGTATTCTACTTAAGAATTCTTCAAAGTGCAAGTCTAGTTGATTTCATTATCAAGAAGTCGCTTTAATCAGTTCAATCACTTCTCTGCATCTTCAATACATGCGACTGCAACTAATAGGGTTAGTAAGACAAAGGGTCAACAATAGTAGTGATCAAATCGAGTCTCTTGCACATATGAAGAAAAAGACTGCTAGAATGAATTCAAAATGAAGCTAGGGGCAAAATGTAACTCTAGGGTAGTTTGGGGGCAAAATAGTAAATACAACACTAGAGCTTCAAAGTTAATGAAAAAGATCTCAGGGCATAAAGGAGTAAACTATAAGCTTACAAATATATAAGTTATCATATAGTAAAAATAGTAACAAAAAGAGAAGTTCAATAGTGCATCAGTTAATCATGAGCTCCAGTGTAAAGCCATGGACCCCACTCACTAGCTTATCATCAATCCTATGAGCTGTATCAGAAGCTCTGACATCAGAAGTACTAATAACAAAGCATCCAATGCTTAAACCTACAAGTTGTTGATGAGGCACCTCATTCTCACACTTCAAGCTACAAACATAGCTTTGTTCCAAATAAAAGACCTATTAGGACTGTGCATGTCATAACATGCATACACTTTCCATACATAACATGCATACACTTGCATACATTTATTATGAAATACTTGCTTTGCATAATAAATTCTTTCAGCCTAGGCAAGATTGTGTAAACACTTTGCTACTAACATTCAAAATTAGTGTTACAAAAGCGTAGAGAGGTAGTCAGAATGTTCATATGTGAAGCATCTGAAGGAAAAAGGGTGACACTATTCAAGTGAACCTGATTCTCAATGGCCCTCTAGATTATAGGAGCCCAATTAATTATGGGCCCATCCAGTAAGGGAAGAGCATCAATAGTGATATTTACGAAAGCGTCATCGTGGTGACCTCAAAAGGCTGGATAGGATGTTTAGGCTCCTCAAACTCAATATCCATCTCCATAGTCTCATTGGGAGCATCATCTGCAATATCTCTCAATAGTAGTTAGTCTAGTGTAGGGTAAGGAATATGGTGATGAGACGGTCCAACATGTTAGCAATAAATTTGTTGGCCCTATAAAATGGAAGAACATACTCAAAACTTAGAATGAATGCACTTTGGAAAATTATTTGATCATGAAATAAGATCTCTAACTCTTGAACCTTTTTTTGTAGCAGATGTCAAAAAGGGGAATGAAGCCCTCTACCATAGTATTAATAGAATGGTGAAAAGGCAAATTCAACCCTTGGCCATGACTTCAACGATCAAGTATCATGACCTTATGATAAAAGACATCATCATCATAATCAAAAGGGAAGAAGGCAAAAGAATAACATTGCGTTTTGATAAGATCTCTTCACTTACAAAATGACCATACTAACTTATGGTATTTTGTACAGGGAAAAGACAAAAGCATCGAGTATAGTGTATTTCAATTTAGACTATACAACCAGGTATAGTCGACATTGTACGACTGAGTACAATGTACTTCTTTCAATAAAATCATTCTAATATGAATTTTCAAATCTTTTGATCCACTAGACACTACATATTAATTATGATATTATTGCTAGACATTCCACGAGAACTATAACACATTTTTTAAATCATGAATTGCTAAATGTCACATAGGGAATATAGCGAGAGTCATTTCATTCATTTTGTTAAACGTCCCACAGGGAATACAATGAAATTCATTATCACTAGATGTACCAAAGGGAATATAGTGTAGTTTACTAGACACTACATAATAGTTATAGTATCATCGCTAGATGTTCCACAGGAACTACAACACCATTTTTAAAGCTCGCTAGACGTCCCATAGGGAATATAGCGAGGGTCATTGCATTCATTTTGTTGAACATTCCATAGGGAATACAATGAAATTCATTGTCGCTAGACATCCTAAAGGGAATATAGTGCAGTCCACCAAACACTACACAATAGTTACGGTATCATTGTTAGACATTCCACGAGAACTATAACACATTTTTCAAATCATGAATTACTAAATGTCCCATAGGGAATATAGCGAGAGTCATTTCATTCGTTTCGTTAGACGTCCAACAGGGAATATAATGAAACTCATTCTCACTAGACGTGCTATAGGGAATGTAGTGTGCATCATTAAACGTCCCACAGAGAATATAAAGAAACTCAATCTCACTAGACGCCCCATAGAGAATATAGTGTACATTGTTAGATGTCCCATAGGGAATATAATAAAATTTATTATTACTAGACGTCCTATAAGAAATATAGTGTGCATCGCTAGACATTCCACACGAACTATAGCAGATTTCAATTCATCATCGCTAAACATTCTGCAGGAAATATAGCGAAACTCATTTGTGTAAAGTTCATTTGACGTTCTATAGGAAATATAGTGAGACTCGTTAAACATTATGTCCTAATTAAAATTGCATAACAATTTAAGCATCAATCTATCAATTAGGATGCAATTAAGTGTCTTAATTCTTTTTATCGAAATTGTGTGATACTATTGCTTTGCAGTAATTTATCAAGCAAATAATGATAAAGGGGGGCAACTGTAAGCACTCAATTTTAAAATGCAATTGTGCATGTGTGAGATGCCCTTATGATGAAAATTAATCAAGAATTGATCTTTAGTGTCGAGTTTCATGATTTAAAGGACTAAAATGCAGCCTTTTTAGGATTCAATTGCAAGAGTTAAAATGTTTTAAGTCTAAATTGCAAAAAAGTGAATCTTAGGGGTTTTAATGAAATTTTGACAAAATATAGGCATAATGCCAATCAGCATTACATAATGTCTATCATATTATGCAATGCCAACCTATATTTTCCTTCACTGTTTCAATAATTTTTTCATAAAAAATCTAATTTTGGGCATGTTATCAAATTTCTATTAGTTTTGCATAGACACGTGCATGAATCTATGATTTTTTTAACCATTATCACTTTCTTTATCTCGGCATTTTGATTTTTGAAAATGTAGAGCAACTGTCTCTAGCTCCTGGGATTGTGCAACCTCTCTATGTGATCACAGGGGTTGGAAGTTGTTTTCTAGCTTTACAAAGCTGAGATAATAAAAATTTTAAGAGGGCCTGGACTACCAAAAAAAAAACCTAGAAAAATCAAAGATTCTGTAAAAAAAAAAAACACAGAACACAAAATCTAGTTTTTCTTCCTTACATTTTCAAAAAGAACGAGGATTATGTATTACATTTTTATGTGATTTAGTTCCAAGATCCAAAATGCACACTGAGTCAATTCCATATATGGTGAAAATCCATTCTAAAGGGCCATCAAATATCATCTGCATAACATTCCTTTTTTATTCCTCTTTTTCTTTTGTAATTTTTTTTATTATTGTTGTGTTCTTATTTTGGCTATTTAATTTCACTAACATAATTTGTTTATTTTTGTGTTTTCTTTCTGAGATCCAATGGGGATTGAGGAGGATACTGCTAGATATTTGAAAATTGAACGAAAGATCCATGGAATGCCATGGGTTTTAAATTATGATTAGATCATGGTTTTACTTTTTCTGTGATAATTAACTTATGTGTTTTACAATGTTAATTCATTTGCGTTTGTACTTAATTTTAATTTCCAATACGTAGAACATTGTAGTAACCTTAGTAGTGTTAATAGTAAAATTTTACTTTTATGCATTTAAAATGGATCAGCAATCAACATCACTAGGTAAAACTTAAAAATCAATGATGGCAGTAGTAAATTAGGGTTTGCATGGAACTGAATAAGGGTTTTAGGTAATCACATGTGGATGTATGTTTAATATGCTTTGGCATGTTATTATTTGATTAATTATGTTTTTGAGTTTTTATACTTGTGAGCCCCAAGCCCACATTACGTCTAACCCACTCAATTAATAGTCTTAAAATTAGTTTAAAGTTTAATTTAACTTAAAATCAATTTAGGTTAAATAGACTTAGGACCACCTTTTTAATTAATAAAACCAACCTTGACATAGCTAAGCCCATTTAATTTCATTTCCTTTTAAAAATAAATAGACTTAGGCCCACTTCCAATTTTAAATAAAACAAATAGACTTAGGCCCACTTATAAAATCCAGTTTCTTTTAAAAACTTGTAGATTTAGGCCCATTTGTCGATAATTAAAATCAATAAACTTAAGCTCACTAACTAATAAAAATGTAGGCCCACCTTTAGTCCATTTTCACTTGTAAGTAAAAAATTTATATCTAGCAAACTTTCAATAAAATTAAGATAGTTTAGACTTAGGGACGATGCATTTGAATACACTTTTTATGTGTGATTTTATTGACTAAATGTCTTAGGGTTAGATGGATGTTCAAATAGGGTTTAATAAAATTGCATATAATGAGAGAATGAAGTAATAATTTATAAAGCAATTCTAAATGAACATGAGACTAAAAAAATTTAGTATTCCATTCCTAAAATCTCATGGTTGTGGTGCTAACTTTCTTTTAGAGAATTGAGTACCACCAATCAAATTGTCCTAATTATTACCCTGGATGGCGACTCTTCATCTCCAGACTATGACTTTGTGGCATAGTTGTGTGTTCACTGAGGCCCTAAGCCTAAACAATGTCATAGTTGCTAAAATCTTGGATGCACTCTAAACCTCGATGTTTACAAATATTTTATTTATTAAAGTATTTTTTCAATTGAATATTTATCCATTAGCTTAATGTTAAATAAATTTATTATCAAGAGTTGATAATATAAGCAACAAATTTATTCCATACATATGCTATAAAATTGTTCATAGTTGATTAATTAATACTTGGGTAATATTAATTAAACTATCACCTATGTCTATTTTCCTTGATTAGTATGTGATACTAATAATGTGAGGTAATGAGTCTCATACTACTTGACATGATATATCATAATAGACATGTGGATACTCATGTGATGGAGGGATTGAACATGACATTAGATTTATGATTACTTGGATATTCATTTATAGTTAAGAATCATAATTTAGGTCACAATGGTGCATATAGTCCTTTGACATGAGGTAACACGGTCATTCACATTAAAGTGGTTAGGGTTTAAAAGTACTTATATACTTTTGTTATTCATACATGAGTATATGGTGTATAGTGGCTCTAGTCACTTAAGTGTGGGGATGAGTGTTCAGCCAAGATGAGATTCATTGCTTAGAGTGAACCAGGATAAGATCCCATGCTATCTAAGTTCTTTCATGATCAATAAGTTCTTAGCTAGGAAAAATATGACATGAACTAAAAGATTTTCAGTATTGGTTAAATTTTATCAAGAATAGAACTTGAGATGAGGTCATATGATATAACTACTAGAGTTTGACTAAACCATGGCTCTAGGCTATATTAGGATCTTCTAATAAAGGGATTATAGTGCACGGTAATTATGACCAAAGGGTTCATATGAATCCATACATGCATTCATTTCTAATTGGGTAGTTATGATATCGATGTTAGGCATCACTCATAACTTATGAGAAACTAAATGTGAATAATTGGGATTTTCACATTGAGAATTGAAAAGAGTTTCAAATAATGTCAAGTGTTGATATTATCTTCTCATTGCCAATTAGACATGAACCTAGTAAGTCACACCTAAAAGAGTTTCACAAAATCATCGTCAATATTAATCTAATTATTGATTAAAGTGTTTAATCAAATAATTAAGTTGAATGGAATTGGATTTATGCTTTAAAATTCTAGCATACCATGAAATCCAATTCAAGTAAATGGTTCAATTATTAATTTATACTTAATTAATATAAGATATTAATTAAAGTATTAAATTAATAATACAGATGTTGGTTTTATTTAAGCTTAGATTAATGGCCCAAGTGTTTGGGCTTAAGCACAAAGAGTTTTGGACCAAAGATTAATCCAAAATAATGAGAAAGCTCATGAACCTAATCTTGGCCATTTGTATAATAGATTGGGCTATCTTGGTCTAATTACCAAACCTAAGTCCGTATAAAATGATGTAGTTAAATTGGCATGTTAGGCACATTATCCTTAATGTGTAAAATGTTGATTTTGGAAAAAGAAAAGATTAGGTTACATGTACTTATCACATTGATAAATGTGAGAGGATGAATGTAGACATTATATATAAGATGTATTTTCTACATTCTTCTTTGTACACTAGTGAGTTACTTATATAAATTGTATACTTACTATGTCAAGTTTCATGCTTATGATGTCATTGATGATGTCAATAGATTCCTAAAATGTCATGGATGATGTCAAGAGGTGTGCTTCTGATGTCAAGAGGTGTGCTTCTGATGTCAAGGGGTGTGCTTATGATGTCATGGATGATGTCAAGAGGGGTGCTTATGATGTCATGGATGAAGTCAAGAGGTGTGCTTATGATGTCATGGATGATGTCATAAGGTGGTTACTTTCTCTATATATATGGCCTAAGAAATTTACAAAGAATGGAGAGAGAAACCAAAAATAGAAATAACATTTGGTAAACATAAACCCTAGTGCTCTTGCAAGGAGATTAAATTAGTGCAAGATTTGTGAGGGTCATTTGAGAGGGCACTTGATACTTACCAAATCAAGGCAAGAAAGTGATTGATGAAGCTTTGGTGTTTCAAGCTAGAGGCCTCACACCTAGGAGGCTAGAGCATATGATTCAAGGGTTAAACCTAACTACATCAAAGCTTATAGAGAACTATTATTGCCTACGTCAAACTTAGGAGTTTGTAATTATTCTTAAACTTAGACTTCTTAGGTTGTTGTTTTACATATTGATGTGTAGTTTAGCTATGTGTAAAATGCAAAATGGGTCTATGGGAATGGAACTCTTCATGTCATAAAGGGTTATACAAGTAAAATTTTTGAAATTTCACCCTAACTAAGGCATGTGCTCACCACACTTGATTGTTGTATAATCATTTCCATCAAGTGGTATCGAAGTATCATTCTGCACTTAATAAATGCTAAGTTGAATGATAATTTCAAGCATTGTGATTATAATTAATGTTAGTTGCAAGTGTTGTGGCTAAATATATATTAAAATGGTTAAGATTAATCCTAAAATGTAATAGTTATGTCCTACTTGTTTTATGCTTGACATATATACATGGAATGATCATGGACTTAGATTACATCCTTGGTTTTGTAATAATAAATAATTTTTATTATTTGGTATGTAATTAAATGTTAATTTCATAGATTTAGGATGTAATATTCACTTTGGTATGCAAATGATTAAATGTAAATCATAAGAATTGTGTTTGGAACTTGAAGTGTTCATGATTGGAGATGGTGGAACCATTTGGTAACTTATTTTTAAGAGTTGAAATAGGTTTTGTAAAGTCCCATGATCACTCCTTATTTGTGCATCCATTTTGCATGTTCTATGTATATATGTGATATATGTGTTGTAACATGCTATATGCATATGTGATGTATGTATATAAGTGGATGCTATGCCATATATATATGTGATATATATAATTGGCTAATGTGCAAAGTGAGACCTTAATTAAAGACCCAAAAAATCTTCCAAATTAAATTAGGTCTTGGCTATCCATTGAAGCAATGACATGTAAAGTTTTTGACGAATATACTTCAGCTATGGATACATAAGGATGTATATTTATTGCAAGAGATCTTTGTAGTGTTGATTATAAAGCATGAGATATTGTGAATCTATAGGCATACTACATGCCAAGAATGGCGAATAGGTGTACCTGAGGTGTGTAGTATTCACAACTATTTATTACATTGATTTAATGGTGTGGACCTAACTAATGTAAAGAGACCAAGAATGGCAATTATATGTACCTAAGGTTTCTAAACATCATGAGCCAAATTGATGGAACCTCATAGGAGATGTGATGGACAAGAGTTTTCCACTTAATGATAATTAATATTCTAAGAATGGCAAAATGTACCTGAGGAATATTAGTAACTCATTAAGAACTCCATCACCCATTAGAAATCCATCCAACAAGGGATTTCCATTTCCTACTCTGGAAGAGTAGGATTTGCCAAGTTAGTGGGAGGCCATTATGATTAAAGGCCCAATCTAATACAAGAAACAAACAATGTCATTATAGATAATAATCTTGTTATATTTTGAAACAATTTGATAATATGTGGTCATCGAACCCACTAAGCATCATTCTAAAAAACCATAGACACACTGGACATAATTTTATTGATTGGCTACAAAATCTAAAATTTGTTTTGCCCTCTGAACGTATTTTATATATTTTAGAACAATGTCCTTATGAACCCCTTCCACCAAATGCCATGCAAGAAGAACGTGACACTCTTGCAAAATGGAAAAAAGATGACTTACAAGCATGTTGCTTTATATGGGCTTTTATAAGCAATGAATTTTATAGGCAATATTAGAAGTACACTAATGCAAAGGAAATCCTACTTCACTTACAGGTGTTATTTGGTGAACAAAGTAGGACCGCTAGATATGAGATATCAAAGCAACTTTTTCATCCAAAAATGAAGGAAGGTGAGGATGTTGGAGCTCATATGAATTCTATGATTCATTCTATTAAGGAACTTGAGAGTCTAGATTTCATGATGGATGCTTAACTCCAAACTAATTTGATCTTACAATCCCTTCTGGAGTCATTTGGGCAAACCGTTGCCAATTTCCATATGAATAAAATTGAGTACACACTTGCAAAGTTGTTAAATATGCTTGTGACAGCCCAAAAGGCTATTCGCAATGAAAATGGGAAGGAGGTTGCTTTGATTGCCTCTTTTAGTAAGACTAAGAAGAATAAGGGCAACAAAATGAAGAAAGCTAATGAAAAAGTTTCTAAAGCTTCAGGATGTGTAAGAAAAAACAAAGGAAAAAAGAAGGTTAAGAATAAAGGAAAAGGAAAATGTTTTTATTGCCAAAGAGATGGACAATGAAAAGAAATTTTCCTTAATTCCTTGAATCAATAAAAGGAAAGGACAAGATTAAAGAGGGTGAGAATTTCTTTAATTTATCTATATCTAAATTTTCTAAAAGCTCATATAATGCATGGGTATTAGATACTGGTGCTAGTTCTCACATATGTTCTTCCTTGCAAATCTAATAAATGAAAGAAGGTTGGGGTTAAATAAGGTGACTCTAGAGCTTGGAGATCGAGCAAGTGTTGCTACTAAAGCTATAGGAACCACCTCTATTGACTTTAATGATCATGTTTTGTTATTGAATAATGTTTTATATATACCTAATGCTTATAAGAACATCATCTTTATTTCTAGTTTGATTAGAAAAGGTTATAAATTTTTATTTGAAAAAGATGTATGTACTATCTATTTTGATAAAAAGATAGTTGGCATGGGTTATGTATTAGATGGTCTTTATTATAGTCATAATAAATCCAATAACAAATAATATCCAACCAATGTGAATGTTATGAATACAATGCTAATTGTCAATGCTTCTAATCCAAAATATCTATGGCACTTAAGATTAGATCACATTGCAAGTGATAGAATCACAAAGTTGGAAAGATTAGGAATCTTGAGAAATCTTGAAACCTCAAGCAATCCAACTTGTGAAGCTTGTATCCAAGTCAAAATGACTTGATCACCATTTGTTGGACAAATGGCAAGAGCTAAAGAAATTTTGGAAATAATACATAGTGATGTATATGGGCCATTTAATTAAATGGCAAGAGGTGAGTTTTTATACTTTATTACCTTTATATATGATCTATCAAGGTATGGAAATTTATATTTAATGAAATATAAAAGTGAATCCTTTAAAAAGTTCAAGGCATTCAATGTCCAAGTAGAGAACCAAACAAGAAAAAGGATTAAAATCCTACAATTGGATCGAGGAGGTGAATACTTTAGAACCAGATTTATTCAATTCCTTAAGGAACATGGCATTATTTCATAACTAACTCCACTAGGAACACCTCAATTAAATGGTGTATCCAAAAGGAGGAATTGAACTCTATTAGATATGGTTTGATTAATGATGAGCTATACGGATTTACCTATTTTTCTTTAGGGTTTTGCATTACAAACTGCTACTCATATTCTAAATCATGTTCCATTTAAGTCTGTTTCTACCACACCATATAAGATATGGCATGGTAAGGCACTAAGTCTTAATCGTGTTAGGATTTGGGGATGCCCATCCTATATCAAAAGGCTGAAAACAAACAAACTGGATACAAGGTCAATTAAAGGTAGATTTATTAGATATCCTAGAGATAGTTTTGGATATTATTTTTATCTTCATATTGAACAAATCATTATTATAAGCAAAGATGCCATATATATTGAGAAAGAGTTTCTTAAAAAAGGTGGTAAAGGAAGGAAGATAGCATTAAAAGAGGAGTCTTTTAATAAAGCCAATCAAGTTGATCAAATGGATGTTGATCAAGAGTCTAGTCCCATTAAAAATATCATTATACCAACTCCTATAAGGTCTAGTAGGGTATCTCATCTACAAGAGAGATACAAATTTCTACATGATATGCAAGAGTTATATATTCATGAAGACAGCAATCATGATGATGATCCTACTACATATGAATAAGCTTTATATGATAAAGATTCTTCAAAATAGCTTGAAGTAATAAAAGCCGTAATGGATTCCATGTATGCAAACTAAGTCTAAACACTTGTTGATCCACCTGAAGGTATTATACCTATAGGTTGTAAATGGGTCTTCAAGAGACATATTGGTGAAATTGGAAAGGTTGACACCTATAAAGCAAGGCTTGTAGCTTAAGGGTTTTGCCAAAGGCAAGTGGTTGACTATGTGGAAACCTTTTTGCTAGTAGCCATTCTCAAATCCATTCGAATACTTCTCGCCATAGTTGCACACTATGATTTTGAGATTTGTTAAATGGATGTCAAAACTTCTTTTCTCATTGGATTAGTTGAGGAAGAAATATATATGGAGCAACCCAAGGGTTTTGAATCTGAGAAAGGTTCCAAAGTGTGAAAGCTTAATATATTGATTTATGGTTTAAAGCAAGCTTTAAGGAGTTGGAATCATCAATTTTATAAAGCCATTCGATCTTTTAGTTTTATTAAAAATGAAGATGAGCCTGGTGTATACAAGAAAGTCAATGGGAGCCAATTCACTTTCCTAGTACTATATGTTGATGATATTTTATTAATTGGGAATGATGTTGGCATGCTTACAAATGTGAAAATATAGTTACATAAAACTTTCTTTATGAAGACTTAAGGGAAACTGCCTATATTCTTAGCATTCGAGTCTATAGAGATATATCAAAATCTATAGGGAAAAAGAATGATAGGTTTATCCCAAAGTCTTCACTTGGAAAAGTTATTGAAGAAGTTCAACATGCTTGATTCTAAAAGAAGATTGTTATCATTTAGGCATGGTATCCATTTATCCAAGGGTATGTCACCTAAAACACCCGAGGAATTAGAGCAAATGGATAAAGTTCCTTGTACTTTGGCTATAGGAAGCTTGATGTATGCTATATTGTGTACTAGGCCTGATATTGCCTATGCTGTTAGTATGACTAGCAAGTTCTAATCCAACCTAGGTATAGAACATTAGATAGTTGTTAAGGCAATCTTTAAGTACTTGAGAAGGACTAAAGATTTAGTCTTAACTTATAGAGGAGGTGATTTATAAATAGATGGTTTAATAGATTTTGATTTCCAATTAGATGTAGATGATAAAAAGTCTATGTCTAGGTTTATGTTTATTTGTAATGGAAGAGTAGTGAGCTAGAAGAGTTCCAAGCAAGGTGTCATTGCTGATTCCACAATAGAAGTTGAGTATATAGCTACATCAGATGCTACTAAAGAGGCTGTTTGGATTAAAAAGTTCGTTAGTGAGCTTGGAATTTTTCCTTCCATTAAGTCCTCAATTCCTCTCTATTAGGACAATAATGGAGCCATTGCTTTAGAAAAGGAACCAATGTCTCAAGAAAAATCCAAACACATAGAAAGATGTTTTCATATTATTAGGGAACTTATTGGAAAAGGCAATATTGTCATACAAAAAATAGCTTTAGTTGAAAATGTCGCTAATCCACTTACTAAAGCATTAACAAAACAATAGCTAGATCGACATCTTGAGAAGATGCATCTAAAATGCTATAGTGATTGGCTCTAGTGTGAGTGGGAGATTATTAGCATAGCTAGTATGCCCTAGAGGCTAATCATATATTTGATGTTGTAAATTATCCCAAATTGTAATAAAATAATATTTTATTATTTAAAGTATTTATTTAATTGAATATTTATCCGTTAGAATAATGTTAAATAAATTTATTATCAAGAGTTGATAATATGAGCTACAAATTTATTTAGTTTATATGTTATAAAATTTTTCATAGTTGATTAATTAATATTTGGGTAATATTAATTAAAATATCACCTATGTCTATTTTTCTTGATTAGTATGTGATACTAATAGTGGGAGGTAGTGAATCTCATACTAATTGACATGAGATATCAAAATAGACATATGGATACTCATGTGATGGGTGGATTGAACATGACATTAGTTTTTTTATTGCATGGATATTCACTTATAGTCAACGATCACAATCTAGGTCATAATGGTGCATATAGTCTTTTGACCTAAGGTAACATGGCCATTCACATTAAAGTGGTTAGGGTTTATTAATGCTTACATACTTGCATTAATCATACATGAGTATATGGCATGTGGTGGCTCTAGTCACTTAAGTGTAGGGATGAGTGTTTAGCCAGTATGAGATTCATTGCCTGGAGTGAACTCGGATAAGATCTTATCCTATTTAAGTTCTTTCTTAATCAATAAGTTCATGGCTAGGACAAATATGACATGAACTGAAAGAGTTTCAGTATTGGTTATATTTTATCAAGAAAAGAACTTAAGATGAGGTCATATTATATAACTATTAGAGTTTGATTAAACCATGGCTTTAGGCTATACCGGGATCTTCTAATGAAGGGATTTTAGTACATGGTAACTATGACCAAAGGGTTCATGTGAATCAATACATGCATTTATTTCTAATTAGGTAGTTATGATATCAATGCTAGGGGTCACTTATAACTTATGAGAACTAAATGTGCATAATTGGGATTTTCACATTTAGAATTGAAAAGAGTTTTAAATAATGTTAAGTGTTGATATTATCTTCTCATTGCCAATTAGACATGACCCTAGTAAGTCACACCTAAAAGAGTTTCATGAAATCATCATTAATATTAATCTATTTATTGATTAAAGTGTTTAATCAAATAATCAATGGAATTGGATGTATGCTTTAAGCAATTATTCTAGCATATCATGAAATCCCATTTAAGTAAAGGGTTTAATTATTAATTTATACTTAATTAATATGAGATATTAAATTAATAATATATATGTTATTTTTATTTAGGCTTGGATTAATGGCCCAAGAGTTTGGGCTTAGGCACAAAGAGTTTTGGACCAAAGATTAATCCAAAATAATGAGAAAGCTCATGAACCTAATCTTGGCCCATTTGTATAATGGATTGGGCTTAGGCTAAATGTTGGCCCAATTACCAAACCTAAGTCCATATAAAATGATGTAGTCAAAATTGGCATATTAGGCACATTATCCTTAATGTGTAAAATGTTGACTTTGGAAAAAGAAAAGGTTAGGTTACATGTACTTATAACTTTGATAAATATGAGAGGATGAATGTAGAAATTATACATAAGATGTATTTTCTACATTCTTCTTTGTACACTAGTGAGTTACTTATAAAAATTGTATACTTATTATGTCAAGTTGCATGCTTATGACATCATTGATGATGTCAGGAGATGTGCCTATAATATTATGGATGATGTCAAGATGTTTACTTATGATGTCATGGATGATGTCAAGAGGTGTGCTTATGATGTCATGGATGATGTCAAGAGGTGTGCTTGTGATGTCATGGATGATGTCAAGAGGTGCTTATATTGTCATGGATGATGTCAAGAGGTGTGCTTATGATGTCATGGATGATGTCATAAGATGGTTGCTTTCTCTATGTATATGGCCTAAGAAATTTACAAAGAATAGAGAGATATATCAAAAATAAAAATAACATTTAGTAAACATAAACCCTAGTGTTCTTGCAAGGAGATTAAATTATTGCAAGATTTGTGAGGGTCATTTGAGAGGGCACTTACTACTAACCAATTTAAGGCAAGAAGGTGATTAGTGAAGCTTCGGTGTTTCAAGCTGGAGGTCTCACACTTGGGAGGCTAGAGTATATGATTAAAGGGTTGAACCTAACTACATTAAAGGTTGCAGATAATTATTGTGGTCTATGTCTAACTTAGAAGTTTATAAGTATTCTTAAACTTAAACTTCCTAGGTTGTTGTTTTACATATTGATGTGTAGTTTAGCTATGTGTAATGTAAAATGGGTCTATGGGAATGGAAATCATCATATGATAATGGGTTATGCAAGTGAAATTTTTGAAATTTCACCCTTTCTAAGGCATGTGCTCACTACACTTGATTGTTGCATAACCATTTCCATCACTAATGGGGTTGGTAATTCAAAGGCTCAATAATAATAGTGAACAAACTAAGTTTCTTGCACACATGAAGAAAGGAAATTGCTAGAATAGCATTGATGAATTTAGAATGAAAATGGGCATAAAATGTAGCAAATTACATAACAGTAAGTCCGCATTCAAAGAGCGTAGATGGAACATTGAAGTATAAGAGCCAGTATAAGAGATCATGGGGTAGAAAAAAGTAAACTACAAGCATACAAGTACGTTAGTTATCATACAGTGAAAGTAGTAACAATAAGAAAAGTTCAACAGTGCATCGATCAATCATAAGCTCTAGTGTAAAGCCATGGACCACTTGCTAGCTTGGTCATCAGTCCGATGAACTATATCAGAAGCTCTGATATTAGAAGTTCCAACAATGAAGCATTTAATGCTCAAACCTACAAGCAATTGATAAAGCACCCTATTCTTACACTCCAAAATTAGCAACATAGCCTTATTCCAAACAAAAGACCTATTGGGATCATGCATGTCACACATAACATGCATACACTTTCATACCTTTGTTGTGAAATAATTGCTTTGCATAATAAATTCTTTGAGCCTATGCAATATTTTGCAAATACTTTGCTACAAACATTCAAAATTAGTGTTGTAAAAGTACAGAAAGGTAGTTAGAATGTTCATATATGAAGGAAAAGGGTAACACTATCAAGGTGGACCTAATACTCAACATGACTTTAGACCTCATAAACCTAATAAATTATGGGCCTATCCAATAAGGGAATATTACAAACAGTGATACTTGCAAAAGCATCATCCTGGCAACCTTAAGAGGATAGGACGCTCAAGCTCCTTAGATTCAACATCCATCTCCATAGTCTCATCTAGAATATCTCTCCATAATAGTTAGACCAATGTAGGGTATGAAATATAGTGATGGGAAGGTCCAACATGTCAACAATACATTCATTGGCCCTATAAAAGGGAAGAATACATTCAAAACTTAAAATGAATGCACTTTGAAAAATTATTTAATCATAAAATAAGATCTTTAACTCCTGAAACTTTTTATAAGAGATATCAAGAAGAGGAATGAAGCCCTACCATAGCATTAATGGAATGGTGGAAATAAAAATGCAACCCAAAGCCACAACTTCAATTGTGGAGTATCATCAGAGACATCATCTCCAAAATTAAAAGGGAAGAACGTAAAAGAATAACATTGCATTTTGGAAAAATCTCTTCACTTGAAAATAGACCATACTAACTTATGGTATTTTGTATAAGGAAAAATAAAAGAGAATAAAAAAGGGGAAAGGAACTGATACATTAGTAAGATCAAGCAAGATTGTAAATGTTAATAGTTCATTAGAGTATCACCTTGCATGATAAACAACTTGCTAAACACTCATCAAAATAATCAAGGAAGTAACAAAACCTTATTTCCTTAGATTTTGAAATAAAGTACAAATTTAATAATAAAATCCTTAAATTGAAAGTAAATTCATCCACTTCATGAGATCATGTGCAAAAAGCCTATCTTATGACCTTTGATCATAATGGCTTTTTTCATTAGCCTCACAGAATTTAGATGTTTAGTTAATAGCATTATGTTGAGAGTTTATAAACTCTAATCAATCTAATGCTTGCTTTGTACCCAAACAAGGGGAAGAATATGCATAAATAAAATCTATGGACTTGTAGTATAAATTTCTTGAATTTTAGAGTATCATTTCAGTCTTTTGAATGATAAATGTGCATATAATCTACTCCAATGCTAAGAAATAAGTATGAGTACAAAATCCCTTGATGGTATCCATATTAAGTAATATGAGAAAGGCAAGGGAATACTAAGAGGAGAATCAAAATTAGAGCAAGCACAATTTACTCCAATGCTTAGAAATGAGTAAGAGTATCAACATGAATCCTCTAGCGGTATCCATGTAGAGTAATATGAGAAAGGCAGGGGTATACTAAAAGAGGACCCACATCAAAAGTCGCTCTATTTACTCTAATGCTTTATAAGAGTATAAGTATCCAAAGGACATTTCCAACGGTACTCATGCTGAGTAATATGGGAAAGGTGGGGGAATACTCAGATAAGGAAGGAAACCATAAAAATAACTCAAAGACTATTTTGATACCCAAAATTCAATCTTTTTATGCTTAATTTTCATAAGTTTTTTTTAGCATATTCTCCTTAAAATTAGGTGTGGAAGTAAGCTCTTCACCTGGTAAAAAAATATGCGCTCAGCATAAGATAGTTAATGATACCTCTAACTCTTGCGAATCGTAAATAAATTATAGTCATGAAAATAAAAAATAGTGAGATTTGTTGACTGCATGCTATCTCGAGATAAAATGATGAATTTTCTCATAAAGTTTTTTTTAAAAAGGTACCTTTAATAACAATCATCATATTGAACTAACTGCAATAAGTCTTCAGGAATAATAAATCCAGAGGAAGATAAACCTAACATATGGAATCAACATTATCGCCAATAAGTCAATCAAGGTCATCAAGTAATAAAGGTGGTTGATTAAAGTCAATTAGGAAAAATTTAAAGACAATCAGCCCAAAAAAATTCCAATCAGTCAGCACAGTCGATCAATACAAAATCTTGAAATCTTGGTCAACACAAAATTCCAATGTGATGTCTACATTTTGCATACACTACACTTCATCTCAGTTAAATGCTATACAATAGTTATAACACAATTTTTAAATTCAATTTGTTATATGCTATGCAGTATAATATAGTTTTCAAATTCACTTTGTTATATGCTACACAATAGTTATAACAAATATTCTAAACACTCATAACTTGCTAGACACTACACAGTAGTTATAACACACTTTTGATCCAATTTGCTAGACACTACATAGTAGTTATAGCACATTTCAAATCATTTTGTTAGACAATCCATGGGAATTATAGCACATTTCAAATCTTTTTGCTGACACTCCACAAGACCTATAACATATTTCTCTTCAACTATACACTACACACTAGTTATAGCATATTTTTGCTAAATGTTCCATAGGAAATATAGCAAAACTTTTAGTCATAGTTACTAGATGTTCCATAAGAACTATAGTACAATTCGCTAAACATTACACAGTAGTTATAGAATATTTTTGCCAGACGTCTTATAGGAAATATATTGAAAATCACAATCACGATCACTAGATGTCCCATAAGGAATATATTAAAAATCACATAACTAGATGTCCCATAAGGAATAGAGTGAAAATCATGATCACCAGATGTCCCATAGGGAATAGAGTGAAAATCATGATCACAAGATGTCCCATAAGGAATAATGAAAATCATGATCATTAGACGTCCTACAGGGAATATAATGAAAATCACAATCACTAGATGTCCCATAGGGAATATAATGAAAATTATGATCACTAGATGTCCCGTATAGAATATAGTGAAAATCACATCATTAGATGTCCCATAGGGAATATAGTGAAAATCACAATCACTAGATGTCCCATTAGGTGTGAGCGACCTTTTTGTTTTTTTAAGGAACAAGACTTTTATGTTTTGGTTTTTGTTACTTTGTAGCAAGTCTTTCTATTTCTGAGGGACATGGAAACTTTACCAAATAGGGATAAGTGATTGGTCTTAAGGGGATAAGATGCTTTTGATTTTATGGAGTCGCCACCTGATTTTTGGAAAATCGGGAAAAGAAAGGGACAACAGTAGGTCACTCAATGAGTATTGTCCCCAGCAAAGATTTTTGGGTTCGGGAGATCGTATCTACTTTTTGACTATTTCTCATTATACAATATTCGATGTATAGCTACCGTAACACCCTTGTTTTAGTAATAATAGGTTATATAGCATTCACACAATGCATAAGACAATATAGGATAATAAGGCTAAAAATTTTATTACATCACTTTCTTAATAAAATACATATGAAAAGGGAAAGATTATGGAAAAGTAAATATAATATGGTTAATCTGCAAGGATAACACGATCATTTACACTGCTTATTCGATGAATGTTAGGATGATCATGCTTGTTGTAATTATTTATGCTATAATGATGAATGATGATAATATAAAAGATGCATAAGGTCATCACTAGACTAAGAGCATGATAACTCTATTCTAAGACATGAACTTTTTCACATTATTGATATTTACGAAGTGATTTCATGATTTTAAAAATAGAGGATGCAGATTGATGATATAATATGAGCATAATAAAGCATATATTATTCATAAAACATGCAAGATAGCCAGTCTTATCATACAAGAACAACAATATTCCCAAATATTAGTGACAGTAAAATAAAATGTAATATAGTAAAATAAACTTGCTAAAATAATTGTGTGGTCCTTAAACTAGACTAAGCTTATGTGAGCTTTAAAGCTTTAGCTTCGAGAGATTATCAAGCTTTCCTTGTCAAGAATTTCAAAATGACAGTAGAATGATGCTAGATTATATACCTTTGAAGCATGCTTTAACAAAGATGAGGTTGGGTTTGGTGGAAAATGGATCTAATAACCTAAGGGAAAGGTGATGGGAGAGAAAAAGCTATATGGAGAGGGATTTCCCACACCTTTGATTAGACTGACTATTGAATGCGTATATGTCTTCGCTTGCTCTCCCCTCTAAAATGGGGTGTAGATGGTCTATTTATAGGAAAAAATGTGTATAATGGGTGGTGTAGGCATGGTCATGAGCGTGAAAGAGGATTTTTGAGTGTGGCCACACCAAGTGCGTGTGGTCATGTAAAATGCACACTTTGACACTTTATGTGCTCTTCCTAGGTTCTATGTGTGTTGTTCTGGTCCTAGGGTTTTTGGGCCTTCCAAATGCATTATTGAGTCCATTTTGCCAAATGTGGCTTCGACTTTATCATATGAAACCTGAGGGTGTTTACATGTACTTCTGAGTGATATGCGTTGATACTCGGGTTGTGTTGGACCATTCTAGGAACACTTCTAGAGGTTTTGGGGCCTTCTAGACATGTTTCTGAAGTCCATTTTATCCAAAATGATTTTTTTCACAAAGCTGGGTCCCAATCTAATGAAATACGCATTGGCCCAATGAGCTGAGTATTATGAGAGGAGTTTTCTTGAAATAAAACCTCTCATTGTTATGATAATTCATATTTCACAAGGTCAAAGAACAACTTAAAGGCTCTGTGATCAATTTTGCATACTAGTGGGGTCAGTTGGGTGTTTTAAGGTTGCACACTTCAGAGTTGTTATGAATGAGCAGACTTTAGTCATCTTAGGGATTCATTTAATCATTGGACCTTTTTAGGGATAGTCAAATTTGAGGTATGACAGTTGTCCCCTGCTTCACATGTGTTGTATAGCCACCTAGCGCTAGTGTTAATAAACGTGAAGCAAAATGTGAAGATGCAAAAACTATTTTAGTAGGGAGAAAGGTACTTACCTATGGGTTGTCTTTAGATGTCTTGTCAATATTTGACTACTTATTATTTTGTCTTATTTGTTGCTATTATTCTGTGTCTCGACTATCACGTAAGGTGCTATTTTGGGATATATGCAAGCTTGTGATTGATGCAAAGTGTAGAATGTAGGTGCGACTATAACCTTTTTAGGTGTCACACAAATGAAAATGCTACTAAGTAAAATGTGAATGTCACTATAACCTTCTTAGGATTCACACAAATGAATATATGACAATAACCTTCTTAGGTGTCATGCATATGAACATACGACTATAACCTTCTTAGATATCACGCAAATGAACATGCGACTATAACATTTTTAGATGTCACATGAATGAACATGCGACTATAACCTTATTAGGTGTCATGTGAATGAACATGCTACTAATCAAATGCGGATTCGACTATAACCTTCTTCAGTGTCACGCGAATGAATATGTGACTATAACCTTCTTAGGTGTCACGCGAATGAACATGCGACGTGACTATAACCTTCTTAGGTGTCACATAAATGAACATGCTACTAAGAAAATGAGAATGCTCCTAAGCAGTGTGGATGCTCTTAAGCAATGTGAGGATGCTTCTAAGTGATGAAAGTGCTTTTAAGCAATTAGAAGATGCTTGAAAGTGCTTCTTAGTAATTTGAATGCTCCTAAGCAATGAGTGTGAGTGCTTATAAAGTAATGAGAGTGCTTTCTAAGCAGTGTGAGAGTGCTCCTAAGTAATGTGGGTACTTCTAAGTAATGTGAAAGTGAGTGCTTGTAAGCAATGTGAGGGTGCTTCTAAGCAGTGTGAGAGTGCTCCTAAGCAATGTGAAAGTGAGTGCTTCTAAGTAATGTGAGGGTGATTCTAAGTAGTGTGAGAGTGCTCCTAAGCAATGTGGGTGCTTTTAAGCAATGTGAAAGTGAGTGCTTCTAAGCAATAAATGAGGTAGTAGTGATGACGCAGTGATGATATAATGATGATGCAATAATGATGTAGTGATGATGTAGTAATGATGCAGTGATTTTTCATATTAAGGATGTTATTTTAATGATTTGGAGTAAGATATCCTTATAGTGAATTTTCCTTACTCTTCTTCTTTTCTAAGATGTTGAGTTTTCTAAAGAAAGTGACGTATACACAGTGTCTTTAGATAGATCGAATATACATTATTGTACTTTTATGTGAGTTTGGTGCATATCTATTGCTCAAAAAGAAGTTTAGGACTGTAAAACCGAGTGTGCAAAGTCTTAAAGTGTGTGTAAAACCATAGAAGAGTGCATGGAAGGGGGAAGTGCATGTGACTGCGCGTAGGGGGTGAGTGATCGTGTGCTTGTGCATGTGTTCACGTGCCTAGCATGTGGTCATGTGCTTCCCCCCTCCAAGCTTATTTAAACGGCTATTTTTAGAGGTTTTAGGAGCCTTCGTCTAGACTTCTTTGAGTGTTTTCTGACTTTTCTTGATAATTTTCGTGTTTCGGATGCTTTTTGCTATGTTTTGCTTTTTTACTTTCATTTTCTTCTACATAATATGGAATTCCCCAACATTCTTGAGGGTCTAGAGGACCTTTTTATTGATGTTGATATTGATCTTAAGGGTGACTTTATAGAGGCTACTAGAGTTGGGATGTCTGCTGCATGGACTAACACATTTTGTGCTTAGAGTTCTTAGCCATCTAGGCTTTCTCGGGGAGATCTGATCCCTATTATTTATAGATTGGAGACTCATGCTTAGGTTCATCAATGTCACGAGGTAGGTCCTGCTTTGCCCTTATTTTTTAGAGCTTGTTCATTGTTTATTTTGCTGTTTATTTTGTTGCATAAGGTTGTTATAGCTATAGATCTATAGCTCTTGCTATAACTATCTGTCTAGCTTTATTGTAGATGCTAACACTGATAGCTCTTGCTTTATTTTCTTTTTGTGATTGTTTGCTTGCCGTAATGCTGTTTCTTTTGAACCTTTGTTACTGTTTTGATGTTGTTGAATGATAAAGAGAGATGTGTTAGTATTTAGTAGCTGTGCTAATATTTGATAGTGTACTTATTGTTTATAGCCCTATAGGTATGTCACTATGTTGCCTGGTAGTTTCAATAGAGTCAGTATGTACTATCAGGGTCCCCTAATGTGTGTAAAGTAGATGGTTGTCAAGAAGGGCTTTGATGGGGTGATGGTTGCATTGTCTTATGACTTGTATGCATCGAGTCATATTACCATGTATGCATTGTGATATAATGCAAATATGCATAGTTCTTTAGGGCAGTTTAGTTTTAAGTTCATTTGATTTTTGTTATATTTGTGTGTTTATTTGGTTATGCAAGTGTTATTTTTATTTCTTTATTTCTTTTGTTCTTATGGTTAATTATGTATTTTATATATGTTTTTAGGCTCAAATTGTGCATGGAAACGACTTGGGATTGTTTAGAATTATGTATGAAGCTTGTGAAGTCAAGTTAGAGACTTAGTAAAGAGTGTTGAGTCGTTACCATGGGAACGAGTCGTGATAGAGAGCATTGGTGATGAGTCATCACTTAGTGCCAACTCATCACAAAAGCTTGATATGCCAAGCCTTGAAGATTGCTGAGTCATCACTTGGTGCCAACTTGTAACAGAAGCAATTGGTGACGAGTCATCACATAGGGATGAGTTAGCACCAATACACCCTTTCAACACACCCCTTCATTCTTGCATCCTTTCAAAGGGACACAAATTACAGCCTTTTAAAAACCTATTAATATGTGTGTTTGGCTATGTTTTAAAGAAAGAATGAACATGTATTATTACTAATTTTTAGTTTAGAAATCATTGAAAATAAGTTCTAGTTTTAAAGACTAATTTGGAGAAGACAAAGCCAAGAAGCAAGAGAGGATTATTCTACATCAAGTAATTCTAGAAGACATAATAAAGGGTTTTATTCACTCATTTTCTTCTTTATTCATCTTTCTATGTTTTATTTAATTTTCTCTTATTATTTTTTTATCATGTATATTGTCTATGTCTTTGTATGAGAATTACAATGAAGAATTAAATAAGAATCTATCCTTTGCTATTTATGATTTGATTTCAATTAGTGCAAATTATGTTATGTTTGCTTGATCATTATATGCAACTTGTTAATCAAACTATTTATAATGAGAGTTGGAGTAATTTAGTGGATATATAATTGAAATTACTTGAGAATTGGATATCACTTTGAGATAAGGAATTCATCTTAAGGGAATAAATATTAATATAATATATTTATTGATTTTCTTTTACCTTCACATTTCCATGAGAATGAATGTGGATATTAAGAGGAAATACCTTTAATTGACAATGAGAATTGCTTTTGAAGACTATAAACTAATTTCCAATCAACATGTTATATAATAATTATGTTCAAAGTTCTTATTAATTCTGAATTATAAATTCTCTCATGTATATATTTTGTTATAATTTCTTATAATAATTTCTAGTAATTAGTAAGTGAGTTAGATTCTTTTTATTTATTACATTATCTATTACTGTCATGATATTACTTTGCCTATTCATTTGAATATCTATTTAGTTAATACAAAGTTCAAATTACTGAGTGTTCGACACCTAATTTGCTCTATGCTAAGTCCTAAAGACTAGGGTATACAATTTGATCTGCTTCACATTAATAGAGTGGTGGATGGACAAGATGTATACTTTTCATTTGCATGTTGGGGAGGTAACTATTACTCTTTTAGACTTTGTCATTATCATAGGCTTGAGCTTTTCTGGAGAGCCCATTCCTTTTAGTGATGAGGAGTGTTCCACTATTGTGGCGAGGAGGCATCATACGAGGGATTTGCTCAGGGTAGTCACTCTTATAAAGTTTGGTTGCTTGTATTTCACTTGATACATGGAGTTTGTTTCTTTTGTGTGGGCTTTGAATGATGATGGTCTTGTCTCAACGAAGCAGTTGGCTCGCTGCTTTTCTTTTATTTGTTGAGTGATGTTATCTTCTCAAACCCTTCAGGTACGAGTGATCTACGATTGTTGCCTGTCTTGAGAGCCCTAGATGGCTTACCGAGTTATTATTAGGGCACTACTGGCTTTGCTCATATACTTAGGACTTGATGCAGCATGCCGAGGTGGCTTGAGGATATGTGGATGCTTGTTTGTACTGGACATGAGTAGGAGTTTTATTGTCTGTTCTTTTGCTTTTAGTTTATTATTCATGACCCTCTGATTTTAATAGATATGGGCATATGAGTTCGGGATTCTCCCCTACCCCTCCATCAAGTAATTCTAGGAGGATGGCTTCCCTCATTATTCTCACTGGTTTAGGAAGACTACTGATTTGATTGAGGTAGCTCAGGACCATATGAGGAAGCTGTCCCCTGATTAGGTATGTGTGATTCCTATTGTGTTAGTTGTTCCTTTCTTAGGGGTCTTTTGTTCATTTTTTCCCTTTGAGTAGATCTTTCTTTATTGGTTGGTGGTGAGATCTTATTGGAAAATAGAGATGGTGGCTTCATGGCGATAGAGAGACTAGTGTTGCTCTTTGGCCTCGTTAGCATGTTATGGTATTTGGGCGAATAAGTCCATCATTAGTAGGATGACCTATACATTACGATAGTTCCCGTCCCTCCCCTAGGGACATGTTTTGGGGTCATGAGCTTTGCAGTGATGATCTTACTGTTGTTATGATGGGATTCCCCTTTGAAAGCCTCTTAAAGAGTGAGGGTTTGCCTTTTGCTGATGTATTAATCCCTCAATTGATTGATGCCGTAGCTATCGGGACCTTTCCTTCATCTCAACCTTCTCAGGCAGATGCATCTCATCCCTTGAGTTCAAGGGCTAGGCCATCACACGGGTCATCAAGTGTTGCTTCTTTTGATCCAGTAAGCTTTTATTCCTATTTTAGTGCAAGCATATAGCAAACCATGGTCAAGTAATGAAAGAAAATGCAGAGCATGCTTGATGTAATTCAAGATGATAAAATGTGTTGAACTTTTCAAAGACATTTTGCATAAATTAGCAATCATTCTTTTTTCACTATAATCGTTTAAGAAAAGCACAGGTGCATTCGTACAAATTTTGACCTTGAGGTTACCCCTATCCTTAACTAGCCTTCTCAGGTTTTCTAGTTAAGTATTTTCTCTCTTTCCTTAATTTTTACCTGAGATGCCATTTTTAGGCTTTCAACTCAGCAGGAAGTCCTTAACTTTTGCTTGAGTTGTCATTCTTAGGTTTTTAACTTAGTAGGATGATTCCTTTTTTTTGTACCTTAGATGTAGTACTTCTTCATGTGGTTTGTGTTGACAGGTTCAAAGAATTAATTGCCTTAGATGTAGTACTTCTTTAGGCAGTTTGCGTTGACATGTTTAGAGAATTCATTGCCTTCATAATCCATTAGTGTGACTACTCCTTTTGATAGGAAATGTTGGACAAGGTATGGGCCTTCCTAGTTCGATATGAATTTCCCTCTAGGGTTCAGAATGTTTTAGCACCTAATCTCTTTCTTTCACACTCTTGTGTTTTACTTTTGTTGAAGGTCTTGGCTAGTCTAGCTCGATACAACTGTGTGTGGTATAGAGCTTCAAGCCTTTGGCTATCTAAGAGAGTGAGATTGTTGTGCCTATGTTGAGCCCACTGTACTTTTGGAAATTCAGATTTGATTGCTACTCGAAGAGACTCAATTTTTGTTTCAATTGGAAGAACGACTTTTGATCCATACACTAATGAGAAAGGAGTTGCTTCTATTGAAGTTCTGACTGTTGTTCGTGCCTTCGTAAGGCATGTGGCAATCTATCTACCCAGTCTCAATAAGTCTGAGTCATTTTTGACAAGATCTTTTTGATGTTCTTGTTTGCAACTTTGATAGCCCCATTAGCTTATGGTAAGTAAGGAGAAGATCTGTGATGTTCAACCTTATAACTCCTCTTTAGCTCTCTAACTTCACTTTGGAATTGGACATCGTTGTTAGAGATGATATGATGGGGGATTCCATATTGACAGAATAGGTTTCTTTTGATGAACCTAGCCATTTAATTGGCTCCTATCATTGTGAATGATTATGCTTCAACCCATTTTGTAAAGTAGTCTATTGCCACCATGATGAACCTATGTCTGTTTGAGCCTGTCGGGTGGATTTCCTCGATTATGCCTAGTCCCCATTTTAAGAAGGACCATGGAGAGGAGATGTAGTGTAGTTATGTTTGGGAAAGGTTGCTGACATTTTCGTGGATCTGACACTTGTGGCATTTCCTTACAAATTTGATGTCGTCTTCCATCATCATCATCTAGAAGAATCCTTGTCTAATTAGCTTCTTAGCCATGATTACTCCATTCATGTGTGGACCATAAACACCCATGTGTACTTCTTCTACTGCTCTTGTAGCTTCAATTTCATCTAGACATCAGAATTGTAAACCATCTAAGGTTCTTCTATATAATGCACCCTAGTGCAATATGAATTTTGATGCTAGTCATCGAATGACTATATTGTCTCTTTCATCTGCTCGATTAGGATAGGCTCGTCTCTTCATATATCTTTGGACATTATAGAATTAAGGCTTTTTAGCTACTTCTGTCTTTGCTATTCTATATTTTTTATGATAAGGTTGTCTCGATTTGAGTAGAATTAGAGGCTTCATGGGCATTTTGGATGGTCCTTCCTATACTAATGCTAGGGAAGCAAGTGCTTATACTATCTAATTGTGGTTACTGGGGAGATGAATGAATCTGCATTTTTGAAAGTACATGGTGAGTAGCCTCAAGTGGTCCAGATAAGGCTTTAAGTGCTGCTCTTTTAGTTCCCACTCTTTCATGGCATGATTGATTACTAGCATGGAATTTCTAAAGATTTTGACTTCTATGACATCCAGGGTTGTTAGTGCTTCTATTCCGAGTATGCATGCCTTATATTCTACTTCATTATTTGTGACTCAAAACTTAATCTTTTTAGCAATTGGTACTACTTCACCTTCTGGAGATGGTAGTATTACACTTACTCCTATACTAAACTGATTGACTACTTCGTCAAAGTACATGCACTATCCTTGGATTTTAATAGCTGAGTTAAGGTTGTCTGGGAAGTCCAGTTGGATTTCTTCTGAGTCTGGAGTGGGGTTGCAAGCTAGAAATTCAGCCACTGCTCTCATTTTTACTGTATTTTTAGTCAGATATTGCATGTTGAATTATGTTAATAGTATAAGCCACTTGGCAAGTTTCCCCATGAGAGAGGGAGCTTCATAGAGGTACTTCATTGGGTCCATTTTAGACATGGCCTCAATCTTGTAGGATTAAAAGTAGTGTCTGACTTTCTTCATTGCCCATACTATTGCCAAGCATATATATTCAACTTGGTTGCACTTCTCCTTATATTGCAACATCTTCTTTCTTAAGTGGTAGACTGCATATTTTGCTTTTATTTCTCCATCCTGAGCTAACATTACATTGATTTCATTCCCTTCGATGTCCAGATGTAGGGTTAAAGGTATCCCTAGTTTAGGTGGTCTTAGGACCGGTAGGTTGGCTAGGTAGCTTCTAATATTGTTGAATGCTAGCTGATATTCTTCATTCCATTCAACAGGCTAATCTTTTCTAAGTAGCTTGAAGATCAGTTCACACAATGTTATTAACTTAGTGATGAATATGCTAATGAACTATAGTTTGCCTACAAACCCTCTGATTTCTTTCTCTATTTTTGGCACTAGCATCTCTCTGATGGCTTTTACTTTTTCTGGATCCATATCAATCCCATTTTGACTGATAATATACCTTAGCATCTTTCTTGAAGTAACCCCGAATATTCATTTTTATACTTTTCAACCCTTCTAAAGAAATTTTTGAGATCAGAGGGATGTTCTTCCTTGGTTCTTGATTTAACCATCATGTCATCGACATATACGTCCACTTTTTTGTGTATCATGTCATGGAACATTGTAGTCACCATTCTCTAGTAGGTTGCCCCAGCATTCTTTAGTCTAAAAGGCATTACTCTATAGCATTAAGTTCCCCATTCTATTATGAAAGCTATCTTCGCTCTCTCGATAATGGCCATTAGGATCTAATTATACCTAAAGAATCTATCCATGAAGGAGTACATTACACATATGGTAGCATTGTTAATAAGAATGTCTATATGGGGTAGTGGGAAATCATCCTGTGGGTAGGCATTATTCAAATCTTTGTAGTCGATATAGATTCTAACCCTTCCATCTTTCTTCGGTATTAGTACCACATTTGCAAACCATTTTGGAAAGTCTACTACCTTTTGGAAATTTGCCTTGATTTTTTTCTTGATGTCCTTTTTCACTAGTTAGGCCCATTATGGTATGAGTCTTCTTAATTTCTACTTTACTAGTTTGCACCCTTCTTTAGTTGGAATAAAGTGTTAAGTAATGTCTTTGTTAATACCAGGCATATTGTCATATATCTAGGCAAATACTTTTGAATATTTTATTAATATTTTTTCAATTTCTCTCCTCTCTTTAGGGGTAACATCTTTTGAAATATGCAGAATGTGTGGTTAAAATTTTGTGCCAATGTTAAATGATTTAGTACATATGGAATGAATATTAAAGATGCTAATGCTTTGATCAATGCAATGCACACTACCATTGGGAAAGACATCAAACAAGTAAGCAAAATCTTATTGCATTAACTTTAGAGTTCATTACATCAACATTTTCATACAAAGAAAAAGAAACTAAAGAAGCAACTTTCTCTAGATCAATGACTTGAGAGATGTTTCTATCTTTGGATCATCCACTACTTGTATGCTTCATCTATAACACTGTCTTCGATACTTGTAGTAAATTGATGGATGCTTCTCCTCCTCCATGTTGCTCTGAAGTGATCCATAAACCTTTGTTTTATCCTACCACCAAAGAAATCTACAAGCTTAAAAGGTACATGTTGCTTCTCACCAAACTATCCTTTCACTAGTGCCAAATAGTAATGGGTGCATGACCTGAATCCTGAGATTGGTATACAGTTGACATACATGTAGAGAGTCACATGTCCTAGATTCCACCATGGGCACATCCATCTTATTTGATATTCTGGTGTGTCCTTCATGCATTCAAAATATTCCTGGGTTTTGATGTGGGTTCAACATCCGTGAACATCCTTGATGTGTCTTTCCAAGTGATTCCTAAGTTGGTATCTCATCCAGTTGCATGTAGGTTTGTCGAGTGGACTTAGCTTTTCTTATAGCCATATTTGAAGAAATAGAGGACTTCCAGTGAAGTTTGGACTTTTCCCTTTTATGACGTCATCTAAACCTTGAATGGTTTCTACTAGGATCAGTGGGAAGGGAGTCATTCCATATTTTATTCTTTTGATGACCTAGAGTATCTTGTAATCTCCTAGCCCATTATTCGAGATGGTGAAGTGTTGCATAAAGAGGTAACATAAGGAGATGTGCCCAAATTAGAGTACCAATCTTCTTGGTAGTGCAGACAGCTAGGAGTTGCATAGGAATAAGTCACTCACACTCGATGACTAGTTCATCAAGCTTTTATGAGCTTAGGTCAAGGGAAACTACCCAAGCCTTGGGTATTTGATCTCCTGGTCAGTGAAATTTGCTTCTTCAGTCATGATGGGGATTTGCCCTGCTGTGGCACTAAATTCTTCATATAACATGCATAGTTCTATGGTGTTGAATCAGAACATGTGCTCTTGAAGGTCCTAGAATGGCACGATAGCATTCAAGAGTTCATGGTCAAGTGGCATGTGCTGGAATGCCTTAACATAGCATTCTATATGGTTGTAGGCTTTTCTAGTCGGCCTTGTTAAGGTTATAGAGGAAATGTTTAGTCATGCTGGTTTGGGCTTGGGGGTTTTTGACCATGACGCCATTATCAAGTAGTTCTTGGATCTTGGCTTTCAACTTCCCATTGCTTCACTTCATGGTCACTCATGTTTAAATGTAGTACTCTTGTACATTTATTAGGTAAATGAATGATGCATGATGTTTGCTTGCAAAAGAAAAAGGTGAGCATGTATGCATGGAGTGGATGCAAAAAATCCTATATTGGAAAAATGATTATCCCTGCAAGAAATAGTGGTTAGTATGTGATATCTACATGTATGTGATGTATGCATGATTAAAGCTGATTAGTTTTTCTACACTGTGAACAAACCAATCACAAGCAAGCTCTTGATTCCAACCATATTTCTCCATCAGGTCATTCAATCTCTTTCCTAGGTGGGTTTTGAACCTATAGTCATCAGGGGACTATGGTTCCGCTCTCAAAATTAGGCTTTTTCTATTTATGTTAGTAAAAATCAAAGGGTAAACTGAGGAACAATACTCAAATGTGTTTGAGGTAATCACATGATGTCATTATAATGGTCAATTATCAAGCTTCAAATGATGTATAAAGCCCATATGCGCCAGTATGCATAGGTCCAAGGTGAATCAAAGGGAGTTCGAATTCTTGCCCCCATATCAATATTCAGTATGCTTACCGTGAGTCATGAAAGTATTGTTTGATAGTTTATAGTTTCATTTTGCTGACATAAAGGTCCACAATCTAGTTAGGTTCCTAACCCATTCATTTGATCTTATAAGGATAAATGGGTGACATGTTATAGGTTCCGTTATTGAGGGATGTCATTATTTGTTAATTCACATAGACTATTCAAGTTGAGCTATATGATTCTCATCATTCCTTATGCTTCTGGCTCATATGAAGTAGATGAGAATCATATGGTCTTGAGCATAAATTTTCTATGATAACTAACATTACAACATCATTTGATGATAGACACTAGGAAGGTCATGTCATTTATGAGTATAAGGTCAAACATATAGCATTAGGGCAAGGATATCATGCATAGCTTGGTGGAATCCTAGTAGATGTTACTATTAGGTTATCTATATGAGTTGAGTTAGGGTGAAAGGCTAAGGGTTCCTTTAGCAAGAATGCCCCCATATGACTAGGGTTACAAACTCTGGTCAGTGAGTCTAGTATGCTTTTAATAACTCGGTCGCCCCCTTTAAGGACTTGGGTTATAGATTCTGGTCAAATGAGTCTAGTGAATGCATAAGTAAAAACTAAAGGTGATAATACCATATCTTCATCGCCTCGTGACTTGAGTGGAATCATGGTGGCGATGTCATTTAGTATTATCGAGGCTTTTAGGGATAAGTGGTGCATGTGTGATGTGTAGTGCAAATGCAATGGTGAGGGGCTCTATACGATCGAGTATTCCATAATGATAACTAGTTATTTTTGAGTTGATCCCTCCTACTTAGAAGTCCTGAGTGACCTTCTTGTCTTTTTGAGGAAGAGGACTTTTGTGTTACGGTTTTTATTACTTTGTAATAGGTCTGTCCATTTCTGAGGGACATTGAAACTTTATTGAATAGGGACAAGTTATCAGTCTTGGGGGGATGAGTTGCTTTTGATTTTATGGAGTTGCCATTCATTTTTAGAAAATCAAGAAAAGAAAAGGACAACATTGTGTCACTTAGTGAGTATTGTCCCCAGTAGAGATTTCTAGGTTTGGGAGATCGCATATACTTTTTGCTATTTCTCATTATATGATATTCAATGTATAGCTACCGCAACACCCTAATTTTGGTAATGACAGTTTATATAGCATTCACATAATACATCAGATAATCTAGGATAATAAAGCTGAAAATTTTATTACATCACTTTCCTGATAGAAAATTAAATATAATATGGTTAATCTAAAAGGATAACATGATCATTTACACTACTTATTTGACAAATGATACGATGATAATGTTTTCAGTGATTATTTATACTATAATGATGAATGATGATAATATAAATCATGCATGAGGTCATCATTAGACCAAGAGCATAAATACTTTATTCTAGGACATGAACTTTTTCATATTATTTATATTTACGATGTGATTTTATGATTTTGGAAATAGAGGATGTAGAATGATGATGTAACATGAGCATAATAAAGCATAAATTATTCACATAGCATGTAAGATTTTTAGTTTTATTACACAAGCACAACAATATTCCCAAATGCTAGTGACGATAAAATAAAATGCAATGTGGTAAAATAAATGTGCTAAAATAATTATGTGGTCCTCAAACTCGACTAAGCTTATGTGAGCTTTGAGAGATTATCAAGCTTTCCTCGTCGAGAGGTTTAAAATGATAATAGAATGATGCTAGATTGTATACCTTTGCAGTGTGCTTTGACAAAGATGAGGCTGGGTTTAGTGGAAAAGGGATTTAATAACCTAAGGAAAGGCTATAGGAGAGAAAAAACTATACGGAGAGGGATTTCCCATGCTTTCGATCAGACTAACTCTTAAGTGTGTGTATGTCTTCACTTGCTCCCCCCTCTAAAATAGGGTGTAGAGGGGTCTATTTATAGGAAAAAATGTGTAGAATGAGGTGGTGTAGGCATGGTCATGTGCATGAAAGTGGATTTTTGCATGTGGGCATGCCAAGTGCGCGTAGTCAAACACTTGCACGTGTGCATTTTCACGTGCACTTCGATGCTCTACGTGCTCTTCCTAAGTTCTATATGCACTATTTCTGGGTTGTTTCTTAGGGTTTTTGGGCCTTATGGACTCATTTCCAAAGTTCATTTTTCCAAATTCAGCTTGAATTTTAGCACATCACACCTATGGTGTTTATGCGCACTTCTGAGCAATACGTGCTAATACTCGGGTTGTGTTGGACAATTCTGGGACCACTTCCGGAGGTTTTGGGGCCTTCTAGATGTGTTTTTAAATTCTATTTTATCAAAATTGATTTTTGATTTTTCACAAAGCTGGGTCTCGATTTAATGAAATACACACCGGCCCAACAAGCTGAGTATTCCGACATGAGTTTTCTTGAAATAAAACCTCTCATTGTTTTAATAATTCATATTTCTCAAGGTCAGAACATAACTTAATGGCTTGATGATTGATTTTTCACACTGGTGGTGTTGATTGGGTGTTTTAAGGTTGCACACTTTAGAGGAGTTATGAACGAGCAGACTCTAGTCATCTCGGGGATTCGTTTCATCATTTGACCTTTAAATATAGTGAAAATAACAACCACTAGACGTCCCACGAGAATATAGTGAAAATCACGACCACTAAATGTGGTGAAAATCACATCACTAGATGTCCTATGGGAATATAGTGAAAATCACTATCACATGTCCCATAGGGAATATACGAAAAATCATGATCACTAGTTGTCACATAGGGAATATAATGAAAATCATGATCACTAGACATTCTATAGGGAATATAATAAAAATCACGATCACTAGACGTCCCATGGGGAATATAATGAAAATCACAATCATTAGATGTCCCATAGGGAATATAATAAAAATCATGATCACTAGATGTCCCATAGGGAATATAGTGAAACTCATAATCACTAGATGTCCCACAATGAATATAGCGAAAATCACGACCACTAGACGTCCCATAGGGAATATAGTGAAAATCATGATCACTAGACGTCCCATAAGGAATATAGTGAAAATCACAATCATTAGTCATCACATAGGGAATATACTGAAAATCAGGACCACTAGATGTCCCATAAGGAATATAATGAAAATCACGGCCACTAGACATCCTGCAAGGAACATAATGAAAATCACGACCACTACATGTCCCACATGAAATATAGTGAAAATTATAATCACTAGACATCCAATAGGGAATATAGTGAAAATCATGACCACCAGACATCCCATAAGGAATATAGTGAAAGTTATGACCGCTGGACGTCCCATAGGGAATATAATGAAAATCACAACCACTAGACATCCCACAGGGAATATAGTGAAAATCATAATAGACACTATACGTCCAAGTATAGTGCATTTCCAAATCAACACTATACGTCTGAGTGTAGTGTCTTTTCAAAGCAACACTATAGGTCCAAGTATAGTGCATTTTCAAATCAACATTATATGTCAAAGTGTAGTGCATTTTCAAATCAACACTATACGTTCAAGTATAGTGCATTTTCAAATCAACGCTATACGTTCGAGTATAGTGTATTTTAAAATCAATGCTATACATCTGAGTATAGTGTATTCTTAGATCAACACTATACATCAGAGTATAATGTCTTTTCGAAGCAACACTATACTTCCGAGTGTAGTGCATTTTCAAATCAACACTTTACTCCTGAGTGTAGTGCATTTTCAAATAAAAATTATCCATTCGAGTATAGTGAATTTTCAAATCAACTCTATACGTCTGATATAGTGTATTCTTAGATGAACACTATACATCCAAGTATAGTGTATTCTTATATCAACACTATACATCTGAGTAGAGTGTATTTTCAAAGAAACATTATATGTCCAATTGTAGTGCAGTTTCAAATCAACACTATATGTCTAAGTATAATGTATTCTCAAATCAATACTATACATCCGAGTATAGTGCACTTTCAAATCAATGTTATACATTTGAGTATAGTGTATTCTCATATCAACACAACATGTCTGAGTGTAGTGTATTCTCAAATCAATAGGTGTAGTGTATTCTCAAATTACTACTATACATTCGAGAATAGTGCATTTTCAAATCAATGTTATACGTTCGAGTATAGTGTATTCTCATATTGACACTATACAATCTCATCGCTAGATGTTTCAGAGGTTCTTAAATCATTTTTTCACTTGACACCTCACAGGGATTATAGTGAAATTTGCTAAATGCTTTAGCATTCTGCTTGGTGTTTCATAACAATATAAGCATTCATCGTGAACTGATGTTCACTTACACGTAAAAGCCTTAAGGTGCACAAGTAAGTATCTAAAATAAATTGTGTGCTTATTTTCTTTGCCGCAATTTATTAAGAAAACAACGAAAAATAGGAGCAACTGTAAGAACCCAATTTTAGGATGATGGAGTGTGGATGCGACATAGGGCTCTAATGATGAAAATATTATAAATAGATCTTCAACACTTAAAATTTGAAACCTCAAAAGCCTAAATGCATTTTCAAAAGAACTTAATTGATTTTTTGAAGGACATAATTTGTAAAATTTTATTTCTTTTAATGGTCTCTCTATAATTAAAAGTTTTTTTTTTTTAAAAAGAGATGAAAATTCTATAATTCCAATCAGAATAACATAAAACCAATCAGAATTATATAATCTCAGTCAGAATTATATAATCCTAGTTGGAATTAAACGTGTTCTATCTATATTTTTATTTTCTAATAAATAATTCTTTTTGAATTTTAATTGGTCAAATAATGTGATAAATCCTTTTTTTAGGATTTATATCCTTTTTTTAGGAAATTAAAAGTCCTTATTAAACAAAACTTTATCACTGTGAATATGAGAAGTCATAGTAAGATATGTGACTTTAGCTAGGGTTTTCTATATAAACCTAACTCAACTCTCCTGAAAAAAAAAACTTTTGGGGATTGCCTCTTTTTTCCTTTTACGCAGTTTTCAACTAAAATCTTTTCTTTGGAGGTACTATTCTTTTAGGAAGAAGCATTAGACTTTTGGGGAAGAAAAATCAAGCATTGAATATCTATTCTAAAAAAGCAAAGGTGATTTATACTACTCTAAGGAACAAATCAATACTGCATCCATTCAATCATCTCTTCTTGTACCCTCTTCTATTTATTTTATTTTATTTATTTTGATTTCATTTAATTTTAATTTAATTTTAAATTAATTTTAATTTTTTTAATTACTAATCATTGTTTATTTTGTTTTATGTGTTTGTGTTTGTGATTATGGATGGAGTTACATGATGAATTAACTATAGAGAACAAAACCTATGTTTCCATGGAATGTCATGGATTGAATTTTTTATTTGAATATAGTTTCTAGGGTTATTTATTTATTTATTATTATTTTGTTGGTTATTTTATTTTGTATTCTTTATTCATTGAGTTTTTAGGGTTGTATTAATTTTTATTTTTATTTTCAGTAGATCATTGTAATAGCCCCAATAGTAGGAATAGTGGAATTATGTGTGTGTGTTGTGCATTTTATCTTTATTAATTGATTAGTAAATTAGGTTAATGTAGTAAAGCTTTAATTAAAATTAATGTTGGTTGTAGTAAATTTAAGTTGCATATAATTTATTAGGGTTAGATATCATTGAATGCATGATTAATGTGGTTTTATTTGTTATATGGTTTAGTTATTATCTTCATGTTATTTATTTGCTTTTTCTGATTTATGCATTTTAATTTGTACAATTATTTTATTTGATTTGTTAATTTTTATGATTTTTATATTATGTTTTGTCGCGTCTTCCTTAAGCTTATGATTTTAGGTTTAATAATTAGATTCACCTTTTCTTTAATAGGCTTACTAATTTAATTAGGATTAGGTTTAATTAATTAAAATTGATTTTTAGGGCCATAATTAGTTAAATTTTAGGTTAGAGATAACTTTGTTCCATTAGTTAATTTGGACATAGGCTCACCTAAGTTAATTAAAATTAATTAGACATAGCCCATTAACTTAAAGCCTTTTGCATAACTTGTGGATTTAAGATCACTAGAGAATTAAAACATGTAAAACTAGGCCCACTAATTTAAATACTTCATAATTTGTAGATTTAGGCCCATTTTTAAAATTAAAATGAGGAGACTTACGTTCACTTAATTAATTAAAATAGGAATTAGGCCCATTAATCTTCGGGATTACTTGTAAATTAAAACATTTAAAATTAGCCCATTTAATTAAAATCAATGTATATTAGACTAACTTAGGGATTATAAACTTAATGAATGCATTGTTTACATATTTTTTTCATAATTAGTTTGCCTTGAGATAATTGTTTAAATAAGGGTTTATATGAAATTGCATGTAAATGGAGGATAAAATAGTAATTCATAAAGTAATTCTAAATGAACATGAGATTGAAAGAAGTTAGTATTCCATATATAGAATCTCCTGGTTTTAGTGCTAGCTTTCTTTTAGAGAATTGAGTACCACCACTTTTGATTTTTCCTAGTTATTACCCTGGGTGGCAGTTCCTCATCTCTACACCATGTCTTTGTGATAGTGGTTAGTGTGTTCCTTAGAGCCCTAAGCTCAAACAGTGTCGTGGTTGCTAAAATCTTTGATACGTGCAAAACCCCGTCGTCTACACATTTTTATTATTATTAGCTAATTATAGTGTTAACCTTGAATTAGTTAATTCTACTAAGATCATCAAGTATGTGACTTGATAGTAAAAATATTAGATGATACTTGAATTATAATCTAAATATCCCTAATCGATTATTGTTGTGGGAACATCAATGAATAAAGACTAGTATGAGGTTGACTGATGATTAAGTTTTACTCATAATGTATATAAGCTATTAAGTTAAACTCATAGGTACATATTTAGAGAAATCATGTACTAGATCAACCCACTATAAGAATACCACATGCATTATTATCATAAGTAATTGTCATCATAGTAGTATTATTTAAGTCCTCTGACTTGAGATCACCATGGTATCCTGCATGATAAGTTTTGTATTTCGACACGTCCCTACACCATACTTTAATCGAATGGTAAAGCATGTTGTGATTGGATATAAAATGAGTTGTGTGAGGAATGTGAGTGTTTAAGATGGAATTTTTCCCTTAGTTATTTTAAGAAGATATCTGTTAGGCCTCTTAATGAGTTAGACTGAAGTGAAATGCATGGCCATGCTAGAATGATAAAGAGTTATCAGTATAAGTCTACTTGGGATCGAGAAATAATATGTTTGAACAATATAAGGATGACATAATCCAATCCTTATGTTTAATCAGGATATCATGTGACAAAAGGACTACAATACACGCTATGTATTAGGTTATATTGGATTATCGGCCTTCACACAACTTGGGTAGTCATAATGTCTTTCTAGAGACCAATTATGACTTATAGGCTGAAATGGGAATTTTAGGCCCATTGTCAACATTATGTGAACCTACAATGTCGCACACTTAGAATAAGCCCAAAGCAGTCTTGAGTTAATAAGCCTAATAATTATCTCTATGTAAGATTATAAAAATAAGTATATATATATATATTAGTATTTATTTATTTCCTAATTTATTTAAGGTATGATTTATCTAAACAAATAGGAAATGATTCTAATTCAGAATTAAAATCAAAGTAGAAAAGGAAGTGTAATCTTACCAAAACTATTTTGGTAAGAAAACCTAAATAAGATGTATATATTAACATTTCTTATTATAGGGTTAAAAAACCACTCATTCTCCTCCTTTTATTGCTTGTTTCATGAAAAGAAAAGCACATAGAGAGAAAATCATGTTGTGAGAAAACAAAGGTGCTAGTGCACTAACATCACTTTGGATCACCTTGTTTGTGTGGATACCATAGAGGGCATGACCATTTGATGACATCTTAATTTGACAAAGGAATATATAAAGCTCAAGGTAAGTGTCACTAGTGTGAACCCCCTATCTTCCTTCCAATATTCTTGCCTAGAAATTATCTTAATGAGTTTTAGAAAACCCTCTCAATCGATCTAATTTGAATTATATAGATTCAGGTTATGGGTTTTTTGTGATTAAAATTTTTGTTTTCTATTATGTTATGGATCACAAAACCCAACAAATTAAACTATTATACTCTACGTGTTTAGTGAAAAATGCATGGTGTATAGCATGGCCCTAAAGGCCAATGTGATTGGATTTATTTTTTTCATTTTATAGGTTGTAATTTATTAAATATTGCCTGCAATTCATTTTTCATTTATTGTAATTTTACTTGATTACAACATATAATTTAATGTAAATCAAGACCTAATAGGAGGCCAAAGATAGAGATCTAAGGTGGAAACTCAAAATGGACATCGAAGGTGAAAGGCTTAAGGTGAATGATGTCTTATTATCTAGGATTGACCTTTGATCTTCATATTGGCTTATGAAGATCAATTTTGATTTAGGCCATCCTATGTCACGTTTACTTTATTATTATTATGTTATGTATGTGATGTCATGCATGTGATGCCATGTATGTGATGCAATATAATAACAATCAAATAAGATTAAACAAATAGGAACACCAATTCAATATTAAGTCACCATGATGCCTCATATATGCTCAAACACTCATCAAGCTTTAGATTACTATATATGGGTTTGTCAAAGCAAGGTGTTAAGTCATCCGAGGAAGGCACATTGGATAAAAGTGATATCCAAACATTTATTATGGTTTAACTTAACTAGGTCATCAAAAGGATTTTAGACCTAGGGCATCAAATAGGATTTTTAGCTAGGACATGTGATGTCAAATCCTATACCTTCCAAGAGTTACATGAGATATAATTGGTAAGATTTACCTACCTAAATAGCTATACTTTAAATGATGAGCCAAAGCTCACTTAGATTATAGTGAAATATGGATCTTAGCCTAATAAAATTTGTAAATTAACTTTAAGCGTTATCAATTTGAATGAATTTTTATGGGATTTATAATTATGCCTGATTAAAATAATTTAATAAAATACTGAATACACTACATATATATTTGTTTTAGATAATGGCATCAAATACTACATCTAATTTCTCACTGCGATCGATCTTTGAGAAGTATAAGCTTAATGACACTAACTTCCTTGATTGGTACAGTAACTTAAGAATTGTTTTTAAGTAAGAGAGAAAGGAATATATCCTTAATCAACCTATCCCAGATGAAGCAGCTATTAATGGTTTGAGAGCTCAAAAGGATGCTCCTAGTAAGCATCTTAATGACTCTATTGATGTCACTTGCCTCACACATAAATGCATGGAATCCAATCTTCAAAAGCAATTGATGGAGATTGATGCTTATATCATAATTGGCCATCTCAAGGAAATGTTTCAAGAGAAAGCTAGAATTGAAAAGTTTAGCACTATAAAGGCATCACTTTCCTATAAGTTGACTGTTGATAGATCAGTGGCTCCTCATGTTCTTAAGATGAAAGGTCATCTAAGACTTGGAAAGGCTTGGTCATAAGATTGAGCGAGAATTTTCTATTGACATTATTCTTCAATCTTTACTAGAAACCTATGCTGGGTTTGTTCTAGACTATAACATGCATAGCATGAAAAAAATAGTTTTTGAATAGCATGGGATGCTTAAAACTGCTGAAAAGAACATAAAGACTACCAATTATGTTCTATTGGCCAATAAAGAGAAAAGTATGAAAAGAATAGGAAAAGGTAAAAGTAAGATTAAGGCTTCTAAAGGCTTTTAGGAGCCCAAGCCCAAGCCTAAACCTACACCCCAAGCAAAACCACCAAAGGAGGGAACATGTTTGTTTTTTTTTGTTTTTTTACAATGAGCTTGGCCATTGGAAAAGAAATTTTAAGTTTAATATGGATGATCTAAAGAAGAAGGGTAGTGTGACTACCACTTTAGGTATTCATGTTATAAAAGTCAATTTATCTACTTCTCATTCTTCGACATTAGATACCAGTTTTGGATCTCACATATGTACAAATGTTCAGGGTCTAATAAGAAATAGAATCATGGCTAAAGGTGAAGTTAAGCTATGAGTTGGAAATGGAGAAAGAGTTGTTGCTTTAGATGTAGGAACTTATGCAATAACTTTGCCTAGTTGACTTATTTTTAGTTTGGAAACTATTATATGTACCTACTATGAATAGAAATATCATTTATGTTTCTTATTTGGATAAGAATGGTTTTGAATTTATTATTAGGAGTATTACATGCTCCATTTATCATGATATTTTTTTTTATGGATATGCTCCATGAAAGCATGGTCTTTATGTTTTAGACATAGAAGACACTAATGAAAGTCCATCTATAACATTGATACAAAGAAATTTAAATCCAATGATTCAAATATAACCTATCTTTGGCATTGTCATTTGGGCCATATAAATGAAAAATGCATTTCAAAGTTCCACCAATATGGACTTTTGGATTCATTTAATTTTGAATCATTTGAAACTTATGAATCTTGTTTATTTGAAAAAATGAACAAGACACTTTTTACTAGACATGGTGAGAGGGCTAATGAGTTATTGGGCCTTATAAATTTTAATGTATATGGACTACTAAGTTATACTACTAGAGGAGGTTATCAGTACTTTATTACTTTCACAGATGATTTCAGTAGATATGGCTTTGTCAATCTAATCAAACATAAATCTAAATCTTTTGAAATGTTAAAAATTTTCAAAAATGAAGTACAAAATCAACTTGGTAGAATATCAAAGCACTAAGATCTTATCAAGGTGGTGAGTATTTAAGCCAAGAGTTTAGTGAACATCTTAGAGATTGTCGAATAATTTCATAATTGGCTCCACCAGGAACACCGTAATGGAATGCTGTGTCTGAATGGAAAAATTGAACTTTATTGGATATGGTTCGATGTATGATGAGTTAGTCAGATCTTCCAATCTCCTTTTAGGGTTATGCTATAAAAATTGTTGTATCCCTTTTGAATAGAGTTCCATCAAAGGTAGTTAAAAATACACAATATGAGATATGGAATGGGAAATCTCCCAATTTGACTTTTCTTGAGATTTGGGGATTTGAGGCTTATGTGAAGCATTAAATTTTAGATAAATTAGCACCCAAATTAGAAAAATTCTTTTTTATAGGATATCCTAAAGAAACTAAAAGATATTACTTTTATATTACTTTTAAGAATAAAGTGTTTATTGCTCAGGGTGGTGTCTTTTTAGAAAGATAATATATTTCCAAAGGAACTAGTAGGAGTAAGGTACAACTTGAAGAAATTTAAGAATAAAAAAATAGCATTGTACCATATATGGAACCTTAATTAGATTGACAAGTAATTGTTGAATCCATATAAGTACCACAAAGTCCTAGAAGGTGTAATAGGACATGTCATAATCTTGAGAGATATGGATTTCTCATAATAAATAATAATAATATGATGATTGTAGATCAAAATGAGCCCACAACCTATGAAGAGGCCATGAATAGTCTAGACTTTGAGAAATGGTTAGAAGCCATGTAATCAAAAATGAAATTTGTGTATAATAATCAAGTATTGACTTTGATTGAACCACCTGAAGGTTTAAAAATTATTGGGTGGAAATGGGTTTTCAAAATGAAAATTGATGTGGATGGCAATGTGCATACCTTTAAAGTAAGACTAGTTGCAAAAGGTTTCAAGCAAACATATTGTATATACTATAATGAAACTTTTTCACCAATTACTATGCTTAAGTCCATTCGAATTCTCCTTGCCATAACTATATACTATAATTATGAAATATGAAAAATTGATGTTAAAACAACTTTCCTTAATGAAAACCTAATTCAGGATGTGTATATAACATAGCCAAAGGGTTTCATTAATCTTAAGAATTTTGGAAATGTTTGCAAGCTTCAAAGATCCATTTAAGGATTAAAGCAAGCTTCTCATAGCTAGAATTTTTGTTTTGATGAAGCAGTCAAAGAGTTTGGATTCATAAAAAATGAAGATGAACCTAATGTTTACAAGAAAGTCTGTAAGAGTGCAATAGTTTTTATAGTCCTATATGTTAATGACATTACCCATTAGTAATGATATTCCTACTCTACAAAATGTTAAATCATAGTTAGGGAGTTATTTCTCAATGAAAGACTTAGGTGAAGCTACCTTTAGGCATCAAGATCTATAGAGATAGATCTAAGAGGCTTATTGGCCTAAGTCAGAGGGCTTACATTAATAAGGTATTGAATATGTTTAGTATGTAGAATTCTAAGAGAGGATTCTTTCCATGTCCCATGGCATTAATCTTAACAAGAATTAGTGTCCACTGACATAAGATAAGCAAGATCACATTAATAAAATTCGTTATGCTTTTGCTATTGGATCCATCATGCGTGCCATGTTATATAATCGACTAGATGTCTAATATGCCTTGAGCATAATGAGCATATACTAGTCAGATTGAGGTGAAAGCCACTAGATAGTAGTTAAGAATATCCTTAAGTACTTGAAAAGGACTAAAGATGCACTTTTACTATATGGTGGGCAGGAAGATAAGCTAGTTGTAAATGGTTACATAGATGCTAGCCTCCAATATGATAATGATGATTTTCAATCACAGTCAAGTTATGTGTTTTTTTTAAATAGAGGTATAGTAAGCTGGAGAAATTCAAAAAAAGATATCATTGCTGATTATACAATAAAATCTAGGTACATAGCTGCCTTAAAGGCAACCAAGGAAGCTATTTGGATTAAAAAGTTCATAATTGGATTAGGAGTTGTTCCTAATGTATGAAATCCAGTGGACTTGTATTGTGATAACAATACAACCATAGAATAGGCTAAGGAACCTAGATCACATCAGCGATCCAAACATATACTCTAGCGTTATCATCTTATTAGAGAAATCATTGAGAGCGGAAATGTGAAGATATGCAGAGTACCAACATATGACAATATTGTTGATCCAATAACTAAGCCTCTTCCATAGGCTAAGCATGAGAGTCATACTAGGTCAATAGGTATGAGATACATTATTTATTAGGCCTAATACAAGTGGGAGATTATTAGTGATATGCCTTAAGCCAATTATATAATGGCCATACTTTGACTTTGTCATATTTCTATTTTATTAATAAAGAGGCATTTTTATTATTATAGGCTAATTCTAGTATTATCCTTGATTAGTTCTTCTACCTAAGATCATCAAATATGTGACTTGATAGGAAAAATCTTAAGTGATACTTAAATTCTAATCTAAATATCCCTAGTCGATCACTATTGTAGGAACAACAATGAATAAAGACTAGTATGAGGTTGACTGATGATTATGTTTTACTGATCATGTATATAAGATATTAAATCAAACTCATAGGTACATATTTAGAGAAATGGATTGACCCACTTGCTGGTTGTGAGGTAATAGGATCGACCCATATTTAGAGAAAGGTTGTGAGGTAACTCGTTGCAGCTCCGGATAATTTAGGTATAATATTAAGATATTATACCTTGCCAAAATATAGTATAATGATAGTATTTCATATTTCCAAACTTGAACTGATAATTTTGATACAAAAGTTCCTACACACTTAGTTGAAATCATTAGTATCAAAATTGTTTATCAAAGTCCAAAATTAGGAGTTTGATCATGCAAATGGTCAACACACTTGGTGGGGAGGTGAATGGAATGACAATGGGATCTTTTGCCATCTTATTAAACATCTTGGATCTTTTAGTTTGAGGGAGTAGATGAAAGATTTCATCTAATTGAGCTTTCACCCTTTTAGCCCTCACTTCATAATGTCTCTCAAACTTCTCCACCTCAAGAGACAAATCCATTATCATATTGTCAATCCTATTATCTAAGATGTCCACAAAATCCTTAATCTTCTACATGATTCCTTCACTCCATCCTTCAACGTTCCCTCTCTTCCTTGCTTGATTTTCACTTCCATTAGTTTCTTCCTCCATAGTGTTAGGAGGCAAATGGACTTCATTATTTGTATTGACATTTGAAGTATCAAGTAGCACATCCTTGAAGTGACATCATAAAGCTTATTAAATTCTATGATGATTTTAGCCCGAATAAGGTAGTCTTCATTAAGGGATTTAGATTCCAAAGGTTCTAATTAATGTTTAGCAAATTTATATGGAGCAAAGTACAATGCTAAAATAGTGACAATATGCCCCCATTGACACCACTGCTTTCTTAGCTTGCATAACATTCCATATAAAACACAAAACAATGTATGTACAACACACCTTTATGTTAGTTTTCAAGCAACACAACACAAATCACTCATCCGGAGAAACCTTAGTGATAACCTCCTTGTGTCATCATTAAATTATTTCAACTTGTTGAAATTTCTTTTGACTAAAGAGTACAATCTCTTGCATTCCTATTCATAATAAATAGCAAAAAAGCTTCATAATCATTCCTTGTGTCATTAGACTTACCTTTGCCATTACAAAGCCTCTTTCCTTGATATAAAGTTTTTGTTCTAGCCATTACAATAATGTTAGTATCTTTACAAAAATAAAACAACAAAAGAGAATGAAAATAACAAGAACAAAAAAAAAAACAAAAGAAAAGATTAGTATTAAATAAGAAAAATGGTTATAAGACACAAATAATTCTATTCCTAAAATTAAAAGGAAAAGCAATAAATTTTAATTCTTACAAAAAAGGGAAAATAAAAATTATCAAGTTAAAGTTTCCTTTATTAAATAGGAATTAGGAATTAGGAATCAAATAGGAAGTTAAGCTCTCCTAGAATCCCTAATTAATAAGGAAACTAATGTAAGCACCTAATTTTGGGATAGTCGAGTGTCAATGCAATAAAGGACTACAGTGATGAAAAATTGTTACAAATAGTTCTATGGATATGAAATTTTCAATCTCAAGGCTTAATTGCATTTTTTTAGGACTTAATTGTAATATTTTCTTTAAGGACCTAATTTTAAAGTCTTGTTTTCTTTTAGGGGCCTTTGTTAATTAAATGTTACAAAAAATATTACTGATTAGAATTAGATATTTCTGTTTGGAAAAACACATTTTCGATCGGAATTATACTAATTCAATTGCGCTTGTCTTGCATTTTTCAATTAATTTTAATTTTTGAAAATAGCTTTTTCTTTTTTTATTAGTTTAAAATTGTTTTAAGATAAAATAGTTTTTTTTTCTTGATAATTTTGTATTATCAGGAGGTTTCAAAGATAAGTTTTTGAAATATAAAATAAAAATCTCATTTTCTTATATGAATCAAATTATAGGAGGTTGATCTTTTGGTTTTATAAAAACGTACAGGGTTTTTTTTTTACGAAAGGGTTTTTTTAAAAAAAAAAAAACTTTGGCTAAGCGAGATTTGAAAGAATTTTTTTCTTTTCTTCTTCTAAGATTTTTGCATTCATAAGTCCTAAAAAATGTAGTAAAGCAAGAGAAAGAAAATTAATCTCTACATTCTATTCCAACAACAAACGGTGAAATAAATAATCTTTAAGGAGCAAATCAATACAACATCACACTTCATCCTTTTCTTCTTCTCTTATTCTTTTTATTATTATTATTATTATTATTATTATTATTATTATTATTATTATTATTATTATTATTATTATTATTATATTGTTTTGATTTAATTTTAATTTGAATTTTAGATTACTTTCTAATAATTTTTTTTATGTTTTTCGTGTTTTATTTATTCTTTTGACACTTATGGGAATAATTAAATGGAATGATAAAGTGATTGAACATATAAAAACCCATAAAGATCCATGGAATGCAACCTTTTAGCAATTTTAGGTAGATTTATTTTATTTATATTTTATTTTTCTATTATGTGTGTTATTTATTTATTTGGGCAAGTAATTAATTAGTTTTAATTTATGTACCTAGGAATTGTAATTGCCCCAATAGTGGGAATATAGTGAAACTTTTACTTTACTGCCGTTAAAATTGATTAGTAAATTATGTTCAATTGGGTAAAATCTTAATAAAATCAATGGAGGCAGTAGCAATTTAGGTTGCATGTAAATTAAATTAGGGTTATAGATCACAATATGAATGTGTTTGTATGTTTGTTTATTTGTTTTATTATTTAGGCTTATTTTTATATTTTTATTTGTTTTAGGCCCCAAGCCCTAGGTTTTAACTCATTAATAATAGGCCTTTTAAATTGGTTTTTAGGTTTAATTAACTTTAGAATCAATTTAGGCCTATTTAGGTTAATTTAGATTTAGGCCCACTTTTGTTTAATTAAAATTAACTTAAACTTAGTTCAACCCATTAATTTAGCATTTTTAAAAATAAATATATTTAGCATCATTTCATTTAATTTAAAATTAATTAGAATTAAGTCCACTAAATTCATCTAACTCAATTCCATAATATTAGTAGACTTAGACCCACTTTTTTTAGAATTAAAACAAACAAACCTAGCCTCATTAAAAAATTAAAATGTAGGCATGCATTTGCAACATGCCAAGTGATGACATCATCACTTCATCATTACTGCATCATCACTTGACATTATCACCTCATCATTACTACATCATCACTTCATCATCTTCATTTGCATCTAAATTTTGCTTAGTAGCATCTTCATATGTGTGACATTTAAGAAGGTTATAGTCACATCCACATTTTACTCAGCAACATCTTCATTTGTGTAGCATCTAAGAAGGTTATAATTGCATACTAAATACACACACACCATTCATATGGAAATCATATCTCTTCATGAATCCTAATACACATTGCATGGATTCTAAAATCACATCCTTGCATAAATCGCATCATACATGGTGACTAAATCATTGAACATTAATAAGTTTGATCATGACACAGCAACAACAATCAAATCTTGAGAAGACGTCTAAAGACAACCCATAAGTAAGTACCTCTCTCCATACTAAACAATTTGTGCATCCTTGCATTTACTTCATATGTATTAACACTAGCGCTAGGTGGCTATACAACACATGCGAAGCAAGGAGCAACTGTCATACCTCAAATTTGACTGTCCCAAAAAAGGTTTAGTGATGAAGTGAATCTTCAAATTAACTAAAGTTTTCTCATTCATAACACCTCTAAAGTGTGCAACCCCAAAAACCCTAACCAATTCCACCAATGTAAAAAATTGATTATCGAGCCATTAAGTTGTGCTATGAACTAACGAAATATGAACTATCAGAACAATAAAAGGCCTATTTTGAGCAATATTTGCTCGGATGGCGCAGCTTGTTGAGCTGGTGTTCATTTCATCAGATCCCCACTTCATGAAAAAATAGAAATTGATTTTGATAGAATTTACATTGGAAACACATTCGAAAGGCTTCAAAACCTTCAAAAATGGTCTCAGAATAGTCCAAAACAACTTGAGGAATAACACGCGTTGCTTAGAAGTGCGCATGTATCCATAAACACCCCTATGTGTCACGTGCTAAAATGAAGGCCGAATTAGAAAAAACAAACTTTAAAAAGGCATCTGAAAGGCCTAAAACCCATAAACACTAACCCTAAAATAGCCTAAAAGAGCCTTAAATTACGTGCACATCATACAAAAGTGCACGTGACCATGCATAAGTGCATATGGCCACGTGCCAAGCACGTAGTCATGTGCACTTCATGTGGCCACACATTGCATCTTAGGGATTTGCATGTGACCACGCACATACCCCCCTTCCTTAAATTTTGCACTATAAATAGAGGTCTCCACACCTCATTTACTGGGGGAGCAAGAAAAAAACACACACACTCAAAACTCTATCCATTCAAAGACTCTAAAAACCCACTTGCAGATAGTTTAGCTCTCTCGTCGCATTTTTTTTAGGTTATTAGATCTCCTTTCTACTAAACCTAGCATCATCTTTGTCAAAGCATGCTTCAAAGGTATATAAACTAGCATCATTCTACATGTCATTTTGAACCTCTCAATAAGGAAAGCTTGGTAATCCCTCGAAGCTAAAGCTTCAAAACTCACACAAGCTCAATCAAATATAAGGACCACACAATCATTTTATCACGTTTAGCTTATTGTACTAGATTTTACTTTATTATCAATAGCATTTGTGAAATTTATTGTGCTTACATGATGAGACTAGCAATTTTCATGCTATATGAATAATTTATGCTTTATGTTGTTCATCTCATACCATCATTCTACATCGTCTAGTTTTAAAACATGAAATCATACCATGCATATTAATAATGAGAAAAGTTCCTATTTTGGACTAGAGTCATCATATTCCTCATCTAATGATGTCATCATGCATCCTTTACATCGTCATAGCATAATAATCACTATAAACATGCATGATTATGTACATTTTGCTTACTCTTTCAAATGATTGAGTGTCCATTGCTTATCTTATTATTCATGTGATTGAGTAAGCTACGTGCATAGTTGTGCTAACCTTACTATAGATGGCAGGGTTTAGCGTACATCCAAAATTTTAGCAACCGCAACACTATTTAGGCTCAGGGCCCTAGAGAATACACTAACCATTATCATAAAGATATGGCATGGAGATGAGGAGTTGCCACCTAGGGTAATAACTGGGACAAATTGAAAAGGTAGTACTCGATTCCTTAAAAGAAAATTAGCACCACAACCAGGAGATTCTGGATACGGAATACTAACTTCTCTTAGTCTTGTGTTCATTTAGAATAATTTTATAAATGATTATTTCATCCTCTAGTTACATGCAATTTTATTAAACCCTATTTGACATCCATCTAACCCTAGGCATCTAGTCAATAAAATTACACATAAAAAATGCACTCAAGATCGTGTTATCCCTAAGTCTAAACTATGTTAATTTTATTAAAAAGTTAGCTAGATTTACATTTTATTTACAAGTGAGAAAGAGACTAAAGGTGGGTCTACATTTTTTGTTAATTAGTGAGTTTAGATCTATTTATTTTACTTTGTCTAAAAATGGGCTTAAGTCTATTCATTTTAAAGGAAAAGTTAAATTGGTGGGCCTAAGTCTAACTTGGTTTTATTTTAAGTGAAATATGGGCCTATGTCTATTTATTTTAAAAGAAATGAATTTAAGTGGGTAGAGCTAAGTCTAAACAAGTTTTAATTAACTAAGTGGGCCTAAAATCTAATTAACCTAATGGGCCTAAATTGATTTTAATTATTTAAAGTCATAAACTATTTTTAAGCCTATTTATTAAGTGGGTTAAACGTAAATGTGGGCTTGGGGCCCAAAAACATTAAAAAAGGCCCAAAAACATAAAAAAACATAAAAAAACATCACAAAATCAAATCAAATACATTCACATATATGATTTCTAAAAAACATAATTTAATTACATACCAACCCTAATTAACTAAGGCCACCATTAATTTTAATTAATTTTACCCAGTAAACCTAGTTTTACTAATTAATTTTAAAGTGCAGAAAATTAAATCTTTTACTATTCCCACTACTAGGGCTATTACAAACTACATATAAAATCTAAAATTAAACAATTATACATCCATAAAAAAAACAAAGAACACTAAAAAAAAAAGATAAAACTCTAAATTCTACTGGGAAATAATACATGTTCTTCCATGGCATTCCATGGACCTTTTATTCAGTTTAAACACAAGAAATATCCATCTCAATCCACATGTGGACATCAAAACAAAAAAAAATACAAAAGTAATTAGATTAGTAGAGAAGTTGAATAATCAAAACAATAACAAAAATAAAAAATCACAAAGAGAAAATAATAGAAATGAAATGAAATAGAAAAAGAATAGAAAAAGAACATTGATGCTATGTAAATGCCCTTTTTAGCCCCTCATATTGGATTATCACCATTGAAATTGAATGGCTATTGATTTTGGACTAGAAAGAGTGTTCTCAAGAGCTTTTTGAGTTTATGGTTTTTTTTACGCAATTCTCTCTTTGAGTCTCCAAAAATTTTCTCCAAAAAAAAGTCCCCTATGCACGAATGCAAACCTTTGCTTTTAAATGCAGAGTCTGCGCGTATTGGCCTCCTCCTTTGGAGGACCAGACTCATCTCCTTATCAGGAGGAACAAACTCATCTCCTCTGATAAGGATTTGATTTTTGAAAGTTACGTGTTTTTGAATGCATCAAAAATCTTGTCAGATAAAATTAATATTAAAAATTCAATTTTTAATCAATCAAAACATTGAAAAAATTAACAACAAAATAAGAAAAAATACGTGAAAATTTTGAAAACTGGGACTTTACGCATCAGTATTGTGCAATGCCAGTCCAAAAATTAGATTTCCGATAGGCATTATGGATTTTCGATCGAAAATCCATAATTTCAAAAGACCCCTGAAAAATTGACTTATTTGCAATCAAATCCTAAAAAATGTTGCAATTTAGTCCCTAAAGTCTAGAAAATTGACAACTAAGTTCAAATTTTGAATGAATTTCATCATAGGGGCTTACATTGTAATTGTGCACAATTACATCCTAAAATTAGGTGCTTACACTTATAGCTTTATTATATCTAAGCTAGGTTTACTTTTCCGCAATCTTTTTTTATATGTATTTTATTAGGAAAGTAATGTAATAATGATATTTTAGCTTTATTGCCTCCCATTATCTGATTTATTATATGAATGCTATATAAATTGTCATTACTGAAACTAGGGTGTTGTGGTAGTTATTCATTGAATATCGTATAACGAGAAATAGTCAAAAAGTAGATGCGATCCCCCGAACCCAAAAATCTCTACTGGGGTCAATACTCATTGAGTGACTCGATGTTACCCCTTTCTTTTCCTAGTTTTCTAAAAATCAGATGGCAACTCCACAAAATCAAAAAAGCATCTCATTCCTATTGAGACCAATCATTTGTCCCAATTCAATAAAGTTCCCATGTCCCTTAAAAATACAAAATCTAGGTCATCCCTTCACTTATCCTAAAGTGAGGAGGAAGAAGGTCGCTCACAAGAGCACATGTAAGTATCCTAACTTTTTGCTTTGAAATTGAGTGCTTATTCATTTTGCCACAATTTGTCAAGCAAACAACAACAAAGGGGGGCAATTGTAAGCACCCAATTTTGGGATAGTCGAGTGTGGATATGATAAAGGACTCTAGTGATAAAAATTTGGTACAAATAGGTCTATGGATATTGATTTTTCAATTCAAAGCTTAATTGCATTTTTGTAAGGACTTAACTGTAATGCTTTCTTTAAGGACCTAATTCTAAAGTTTTATTTTCTTTCAGGGATCTTTTTGTAATTAAATGTTAAAAAAGGTTACCGATTGGAATTACATATTTCTAATTTTGATCAGAATTACAGATTTTTTATCAGAAATATGAAATTTTAATAAGAATTCTACATTTTTGATAAAAAAATCTACAATTTCTATTAGAATTGTACTAATTTGATTGGTGTTTGACCTGCATTTTTCAATTATTTTTAATTTTTAAAAATAGTTTTTTCTTTTTTTTTATTGGTTTAAAATTTTTTTAAGATAAAATAGTTTTTTTTATCCTAATAATTTTGTATTATCATGAGGTTTTAGAGATAAGTTTCCAAATTTTAAAATAAGAATCTCTTTATCTCTTATGAATCAAATTATAGGAGGTTGATCATTTGGTTTTATAAAACCTATGGGTTTTTTTTTGAAAGGGTTTTTTTTTCTTTTTTAAAAAAACTTTGGCTGAAAGAGCTTTGAAAGAAATTTTTTTTTCTTTTCTTCTTTTGAGTTTTTTACATTCATGGGTCCTAAAAAATGCAGTGAAGCTAAAGAAAGAAAATAAATCCTATAGATTCCATTCCAACAACAAATGCTGAATTAAACAATCTATGAGGAGCAAATCAATACAGCATCACACTTCATCCTTTTCTTCTTCTCTTGTCTTTTATTATTAATATTTTTATATTGTATTAATTTTAATTTCATTTTTAGTTTAGATTACTTTCTAATTATTTTTTATTCTTGTGACATTGGTGGGAATAATCAAATGGAATGTTAGAGTGATTGAACTAATAAAAACCCATGAAGATCCATGGAATGTCATGGATTAGAACCCTATAATAATTTATGGTAGATTTATTTATTTATTTATATTTAATTTAGTATTTTTTTGTATGTAATTTTTCTATTCTATGTGTTTTTTTATTTGGTTTATTTGGGCATGTAATTAATTAGTTTTTATTTCTATATGTAGGAATTGTAATAGCCCTGATAGTGGGAATATAGTGAAATTTTTAGTTTATTGCCTTTAAAATTAATTAGTAAATTAGGTTCAATTGGGTAAAATCTTAATAAAATCAATGAAGGCAATAAAAATTTAGATTGCATTTAAATTAGATTAGGGATAGAGATCACAATATGAATGTGTTTGTATATTTTTTTATTGGTTTTATTATTTAGGCTTATTTTTATATTTTTATTCATTTTGGGCTGTGAGCTCATTGTTTAGGTTTTAACTCATTAATAATAGGCCTTGTTAAATTGAGTTTTAGGTTTAATTAACTTTAAAATCAATTTAGACCAATTTAGGTTAATTTAGATTTAGGCCCACTTTAGTTTAATTAAAATTGACTTAAACTTAGTTCAGCCTATTAATTTAGTATTTTTAAAAATAAATAGATTTAAGATCACTTAATTTAATTTAAAATTAATTACAATTAGGCCCACTAAATTAATCCAACTCATTTTCATAAAATTCGTAGACTTAGGCTCATTTTTTTTAGAATTAAAACAAGTAGGCCTAGGCTCATTAAACAATTAAAATGTAGGCCCACCTTTAGTTTTCCATTTCATTTATAAATAAAATATGTAGATTTATTTAAGTTACTTAAAATCAATATAGAATAGACTAATTTATGGATGTTTTGCCCTATGTGAATATAGTTATTATATGTTTTTTCATGACTAGTTGCCTTAGAGTTAGATGAATATTAAATTAGGGTTTATATGAAATTACATGTAATTAGAGAATAAGATAGTAATTAATAAACTAATTTTAAATGAACATAAGACTAAGAGAAGTTGGTATTCCATATCTAGAATCTCCTAGCTGTGGCACTAACTTCCTTTTAAAGAATCAAGTTAATCACCACTCATTAGTTGTCCCAGTTATTACCCTGGGTGGCAACTCCTCATCTCTACACTATATCTTTGTGATATAGTAGTTTATTCTCTAGAGCCTTGAGCTCAAACGGTGTCATGGTTACTAAAATTTTGGATGTACACTAAACCTCACCATCTAAAACTAAATAAAAAAATAAAATATTAATAAACAAAATTTTAAAATTTTAAAATTTTAATCTCTCCCCCACACTTGGAATGTGCAATGTCCTCATTGTATGAACATGTGATAAAAATGAGGCAATAAAAATTTGAGCTACCAAGTTTTTCATGGCCGTGTGCCCAAAAAAATTATAATGTTTATGTCCACTAGGTCGCACGGTTATGCGCATTGAGAAGCATGGCTAGGCCTGGAATAAGAAATTTTAGCTGTGTGGGTGCATAATTGTGCACAAAATGTGCATGGGCATGCCTGAACCACAAGTTGAACATGTGATAGTGCCTTGCTTGACTTTTATCAATCTAATTGTCATCACTTTTTATACAAAAAGTATCATAAACTCATTACATCCATATGAGAGAGAAATTAAACATGAAACAAATTAATAGTAACAATGTGAAAATCCTTAAACAACATAAACAAAACATAATAAAACACAACTATAATAGCACATTGTTCCAAAAAACACAAAATGGAAAACAACTGAAAAGAAAAATTGTTTAAGATAGAACCAAACAACAACTTGAAATAAGGTCTTCACTCTTCTCCTTCATCCTCAGATAAGGATTCTTCTTCTTCATTTAGATCTTCAGGTTCATCATCAAGTGGTAAATATGGTGGAGGAACAAAATTCTAGGTATTGAAGATTTCCATAAGATTATGTTTGATCAAATTCATATTATGATTCATTCCCATCATTGTAAGGTCCAATCTGTTTGCTAATATAGTTAACTCACTAACATTTGAATCAATTAGTCCCATTTAAAGCTCCAAGTTATCCATCCTTTCCATGACATCATTCAAATTAGCTTCTTGATCTTCCTCCTCCTTCTCTTTTTGTGGTCCTTCTAAAGGTGGACCAGTAGGTTGGTTAAGAAAAGCTCTTTCCCTATGATCTACACGGATTAAACCCATAGCCTCCATGATGCTAGTGTCAATGAAGAAATGACCCTTAACCTTCTTAAATGGCATATTTTTAGTGTCAAGCATAGGCAAGTAGCTATAGTGGTCACTAGTCCCTAACTTTGATAGCTTCAATCACTTTTGTAGCCACATCCCTTAATATTCTAACTAGAGCATAAGATATATCAAGTTTTCTATCATTAAGCATATAATACAAAATGTTAAGCTTTGTGGTCATAACCACAAAATCTCCTTCTTTCCTTAGAAATAAGGAATGGGCCATAAGCCTATGCAAATATTTAAATACGGGTGATCAAATTTAGGATTCTTTAACCGACCTAGCCTCATAGAAAACCCCTATTTCCCCGATTTTCTCTCTCCAAAACACATCTCTATTATGCTCAACATTTGCAAATGGATTCTTAGGGAAATGAAATACATCACTAAGTTCAAACAATCCTAAATCATGGTATTCATTTCCTAATGGAAAGTTAAGTATAATAGTTTGCTCATTAAAGCTATATGAAGAGATAAATTCATAAGTAGGCCTAACATAAGTAGGACTTTGCATCATGATAAAATCACCCTAACCCATCCTATTAATATACATCATTACCTCATCAAATAACCCAATTTCCTTCAAAGCTTAAGCACTAGAATATCTATTAGGAACAATCTTCCTATTCAACATTTTTTAAAAAAATTTCTTCCTATGGCCCTCATGCCTAAAATGAATTTGATTAGGAAAGGGTTTTACCATTCTTTCTTCATTAGCACCACATAGATCATTGGAGCTTCCACTAAGCCTTGCTCTTATGGGAGGAGGAGTATATTTCTTCTTTGTAATGCTTTTCTTCCTTTACTCTCTTTCTATGGTGATACATAAGAGATGAAGAGTTGAGAGACCATGAATAAAGAAGATATGAAGAGTGAGTGAAGGATGAGTGAATGTGAATGAGGAGTATATAAGTGGATGTTTAAATAGAAGAGGTGGAGTAGTGGGAATTGGAAAAGGTAGTCAAAATTTAATAACTCTAGGTTTTGGGAAGTGGGAACAGTGGTCAAGGCTAGGAACCCTAGGTTTTTGGGGAAGTGGGGATGTTAGGAAAGTGGAAAGGCTCCATTTTAAGTTGAATGCACATCTTTTTTTTATAAACATTTCTACAAGGGCAAATGGGTCGACACACATAGCTGTGTGACCTCATCTCCTATACATTCCATAATCTCAGACAAAGATGTGCGCTATAAAGTATATGGCCATGCCTAAATGCATATTTTGACTTCGACATGGGCATAGCTATGCATAAAATGCATTTGGTCGTGCTTGAATACAAATTTTGATAGTAAAGAGTAATAATCAGGTCACATGGTTGTACAATAGGGTGTGTAACCTGATCAATGCACCAATCAAAGTATCTTTCACAAATTTGCATACAATGTAGCACATAAATGACTTGAGCATCAAATTAACAACTTTGCAGACAATTTTAACTTATAAAACCTCTTCTAGAGCTCCTCCTTTTCTTCACTTCTTGGAATTATAAAAGAAATAAACATCAAAGGTCTAACTAAAATTAAACTTGTAAAAACATAAAAGAAATTATTAAAATAAAACTAAATTAAAACAATCTTGGTTAATCCACTAAGAAGCACTCTTTTAAAGGTTATGAGCTATACTACTATGTTAATCATTCAGTACAATTCCTCAAGTATGCAACTTAAGAAAAATTATCTAGTGTGCCTCGATAGAATGGCTCCAATCTCTTTCCATTGACTTTGAATATTTCTCCTCTTGTGTTACACAATTCCATAACTCTATGAGGGTATGATTGAGTCATTATAAATGGTCCTGACCATCTACTCTTGAACTTTCTAGCAAATAATTTGAGCCTAGAATTGAAAAGAAACACTTGATCACCTTCCTTGAATTTTTTTACTCTAATTTGCATTATGCCATCTCTTTGTGCAATCCTTGTCAATCCTTGAATTCTCAGAGGTAGCTTCTCTAATCTCTTCAAGTTCACTCAACTATAGAATTCTCTTTTTAATTGCCTTTTAAAATCAAAATTCAAGGCTTTTATTGCCTAATAAGCCTTATGCTCAAGCTCAATTAGAAGTTGACATGCTTTGACATACATCAACCTAAAAGGAGACATCTCAATTGGTGTTTTGTAGGCTATCCTGTATGCCTATAAAGCATCATCAAGCTCCCTTGCTCATTCTTTTCTTAACTTGCTCATTGTCCTTTCTAAGATTTTCTTCAACCCCCTATTGCTCACTTTAACTCATCCACTTATTTGAGGGTGATAAGGTGTAGCTACTTTGTGCTTTACCCTTTTTTTTTTTTTGCAAAAATGTGTTCCCACATTTTTTATGGTTACTCTAGGCATACGAAATTAAGAGAATAACTTCTTTAGGAACTTGCAAACAACCCTTACATCATTTAGTGAGCATGCTTAAGCCTTCAGCCATTTAGAAATATCATCCACATAAATAAGTATGTACTTATTACTATTTGATAATAGGAATGGCCCCATGAAGTCAATGCTCTATACATCAAATATTTCAACCTCTAAAATTCAAGATTGAAAAATTTCATCCCTTTTTTGAAATATTGACACTCTTTGACATGCATTATAGCATATCACAAATTCTCTAGCATCTTAAAAAAGTGTAGGCCAATAAAACCCTGCTTCAAGAACCTTAGTAGCTTTTCTTTATGGTCCAAAATGTCCACCATTGACCATTCCATGACAATGTTGTAAGACTAACCCAACTTCTTCATTTTCTATACATCTCCTCACCATACCATCATTACACAATTTCTACAAAAATGGTTCATCCCAAGTGTATAATTTGGAGTCACAAATTAATTTCTTCTTTTATTGAGGAGTGAACTCTTCTAGAACTTCTCCATTTGATAGAAAATTCACGATATCAGTAAACCAAGGAGCACTTATGATCCTTATGGCTAAAAGCATCTCATCTAGAAATATCTCTTTGATAGGCTCTTGACTACCTCTTTCCTCTTGCTTTGCATCCAGCCTCAAAAGATGATCAGCTACTACATTTTCAAATTCCTTTTTATCTATAATCTCAATGTCAAACTCTTGCAACAATAACACATATTTAATGAGCCTTATTTTGGAATCTTTCTTGTTCATTAGTACTTTTATGTTGCATGATCTATGGACATAACAACCTTGGAGCTAAGGAGATAGGATTTGAATTTATTGAAAACAAAAATAACTACTAACATCTCCTTCTCTATAGGAGTATAATTTAACTATATCCTTCTCTATAGTAGTATAATTTAACTATGTATCAGTTAATGTCCAACTTCCATAGTAGATCATATGTAGCTTGTTCTCCTTTCTTTGACCCGATATAGCTCCTATTACATGATCACTTGCATCACACATCAATTTGACTTGTAGACTCTAATCTGGTGCCATCACTATAGGAGCTGAGATAAGGGCTTCATTTAATTTGTTAAAAGCCAATTTACAATCATCAGTAAAATTAAAAGGTGAATCTTTTTCAAGTAACTTACAGAGGGGTTTAAAGAATTTTGAAAAATCTTTGATGAACCGCCTATAAAAGCTTGCATGTCCAAGAAAACTTCTGACTCCCTTTATATTTATGGGATATTATAGCTTCTTAATTGTCTCCACCTTTTCTTTATCAACTTTAATGCCTTAAGCTAAAATCTTATATCTTAGAACAATTCCTTCATCTACTATGAAATGACACTTTTCCCAATTCATCACCGAGTTATTTCTTCACATCATGCAAAAGCTTGCTCCAAGTTGTTCAAACATCCCTCAAATGAGTTTCTATGGATTGAAAAATCATTCATGATCTCCTTTACCAAATATGCAAAAATGGCCATCATACATCTCTAGAATGTCGCAAGAGCATTACATAATCCAAATGGCATCCTCATGTATGCAAATATGCCATACAGACAAGTAAAAATGGGTTTCTCTTTATCTTCTAGGCCTATTGCAATCTGATTATAACCTGAGTACCCATCCAGAAAATAATAAAAAGAATGTCCTACTATATGCTCTAATATTTATTTAATGAAAGGTAATGGGAAGTTGATTTTTCTTGTGGATGAATTCAAATTTCTATAATCAATGCACACTCTCCATCCAATAAAAACTATTGTAGGAATCAATTCTCTTTCCTCATTTTTCATAATAGTTATTCCACCATTCTTTGGTACACACTAAATTGGGTTCACCCATGAATTGTTTGAGATCGGGTAAATGATCCCTGCATCAAGAAGCTTGACTACTTCTTTCTTCACCACTTTTTTTTTATGTTTAGGTTGAGCCTCCTCTACTTTCAATAGTTGGTTTATTTCCATCCTCTATCAAAATCTTGTGCATGTAATATGATAGAATTATACCTCTAATATGAGAAATTTGCCAACCAATTACTTTTATTCTCCTCTTTGGCATGTCCATTAGCAAATCCTCTTAATCTTTATTAAGATTATAGGATATTATCAGAGGTAGTGTTTGATCTTCTCCTAAAAAAATGAACCTCAAATATTGGGTTTAAGGTTTCAAGTTTAGTTTTGGTAGTTTAATAGTTAAAGGTGGTATGGGTTTAGTGTTTAGTAATTTTATGTGTGGTATATAGGGTTGGTTTTTGAAATGTACTTCTTTTTGAGAGGATTGTACCTGAAAATAGTTCTTAATATTCTCAATTTCCATAAATTTTGTCAACCTCCATTATTGGACTTCATTCACACATTCATAAAAACCATCAACTCTCACACAAAAATCCTCATTATAAGGATATTTCATGCCTTAATAGACATTAAACTTACAACTTTCATCTCACTCTCAATATGAGACTTCCTTTATAAACATCAATAATTGCTCTTGTAGTATAAAGAAAAAGCATACCAAGGATTAATCGGACTTCCTTATCTTCATCAAAGTCAAAGACTACAAAATCAATTGGGAAAAAGAATTTTCTAGCCCTTACTAGCACATCTTCCACTATACCTTCTAGTTTATTCACTATCCTATATGCTAACTATAATTGGATGTTTATGGGTTTTGATTCTCCTATCCCTAATTTTTCTATAATAGATTAATTGAAGCTCTTGAATCCTATAAACCTCTTTGAAAATATAAATTTCTAATAGAACATGTAATAATGAGACTCCCTAGATGCTTCCTTTTCAAAGTAAGTTTATTAAAGATGATTGCATTACACTCCTTTTTTAGTGTGACTATCTCAAACTCCTATAACTTCTTTTTATTAGAAATTAGCTCATTTAGAAACTTGGCATATTTTGGCATTTGGGAAAGACATTCTACCATAGGCATATTGGTGTGGAGTGCCTGGAACCTTTCTAAAATATTTTAAAACTACTGGTCATGCTCCTGTTTCTTCAACCTTTAAGGATGTAGGACTGGAGGTTTATAAGGCTTCATTAATGGTGGTGTTGATTTCTCTTTATTTTTATCCTCAATTTCTTGTTTCTTTTCCCCTTGCACTATAACCCACTCATCTTCTTATTCCTTATCCTCTTCCTTCTTCTTTTCCTTCTCATATTCCATAGTTGCTTTTAGGGGTTGAATCTCTGTTCCACTTCTTAAGGTAATAGCCTTCAACTACTCTTTTGGATTCTTTTCAATGTTGCTTAGTAATGAACCTTGATTTCTTATTGACAAAGAGTTTGCCAATTGCCCTATTTGTACTTCTAAATAATGGATAGAGGAAGATTGACTCTTGAACATGATATGAGCATCTTGGCACATCTGCTTAAATCTGCCCTCCCACCTCTTTATAGCCTTATATTGTTGGCTCATTTTCTTAGACATCACATCCATGAACTTCTCAAACTTTCCTTTTAAAGAAGTCCCTAAATATGAACCTTTTTTATGTTAAAAATTAGGTTGGTGATGTTGTGCATTCTGCCCTCCAAAACGTAGTGGTGCTTATGGCCTCCATTGCTTATTTCCTTGATTGATCTAGGAGAAATTAGGATGATTTCTCTAACTAAGGTTGTAGGTGTTTCCATGCACTTATTTTTGCTGCATTTTAAAGTTGTTTACATAATTTTGTTAGGTTTCACGATTCCATACACTGCGAAAAAATTAAATTTTAATAACAAACCCGAACCAAGATCTAAGTAATTCGATTAATTGATTAAATCTAGGGTTTTAATTTTCTTACCATAAATGCAAAAGGGGCAAGAAATTTGGAAGGAAGAGAGGAGGCTCACTCTAATGACACCCTACCTAGAGCTTTTAATTTAGTAGTTTGGATTTGAGATGTCTTTAAAAGAATTTGTCCTCCATAAGTGTCCACATGAACAACTCTTGATTTAAAATTGAATACTTGTGAGCTAGCACCTTCTCTTGATTTCTCACAAATCAAGAATTAAAAAGCACTAGGTGTTTTTTTTCTAAAAAAGAGAAAATGAATTTGGTGGTAGAATAATGAGAGTGTGTGAAACCCTAGAGAATTTAATATATTTATAGACATTTACATTAGGGTTTCACTTAACAAACAACCTTTTAGTAATTTCTCACTTAATCTTATTCTAATTTTATTTAAAATTAAATCAAAAATAATATTTTACTTCCTTAAGATAACCTTTACCTTAAATAAATGAATAAAGATTTTACTTATTTATTTCCATAGAGATTATTTGGGCTTGCTAAACTCATATTCATTTTGAACTTGTTGACCCTATAGGTTCACATGACATTGGCAGTGGGCCTAAAATCTCTATTTAGGTCTATAAATCATAAGTGGCCTCTATTAAGACATTATGACTACCCAAGTCATGTGAAGTTAATAATCTGACATAACCTAATATACAATGAATATTCTAGTCCTTTTGTCATATGATATCTTGATTGAATATAAGGCATATATTATGTCATCCTTATTGAATTCCATCATATAATTTCTTGATTCCAAGTAAATAGAGAATGATAACTCTTTATGAATTTACTTTAGCATGACCATGCATTTCCTCAATCTATCTTATTAATGGGCCCATAGATATCTTATTCATATTAAATGAGGGACAAATTCCTTTTCAATCACTCACATTCCTTACATAACTCATTTTATACCCAACAATAACCTATATTATCATCCAATTAAAGATAATGTAAGATTGTGTCAAAAAAGAAAATAGTTATGTAGAAATCCATGGTGATTTCAAGGTCAGAGGATTAAGCCAATATTACTGTGATGAGAATTACTTATGACAATTATCTATATGGTATTCTCATGATGGGTCAATCCAGCACCTTATTTCTTAAATAAGTACCTATGAGTTGACGTAATATCTTATATTCATGATTAGTAAAACATAATCACCAATCAACACCATACATGCCATAATACATTGTTATAACTAGGGATAATTTGAATAGAACTCATATTTAATCTAATAGTTTTACTATCAAGTCACATACTTGATGACCTTATTAATAATTGACTATTCATGTAATTATCATAACACAAAATGATAATGAAAAATGCCTCTTTATTAAATAAAATGATAAAGTCAAAACATGGTCATACATGATTGACCTAGTGCATATCACTAACAATCTCCCACTTGCATTAGGCCCAATCTATATTAAAACTAATACTCATGGACCTAGTATGATTCTCATGCTTAAATTATGGAAGAGGCTTAGTTAGTGGATCAGTAACATTATCTTTTGTAAGTACTCTACATATATTCACATCTCCTCTCTCAATGATTTCTCAAATGAGATGATAATGCCTAAGTATGCGTTTGGATCTCTGATGTGATATGGGCTCCTTAGCTTGAGCTATAGCTCCATTATTGTCATAATATAAGTTCATTAGATATGATATACTAGGAATAACTCCTAGTATAGTTATGAACTTCTTAATCCAAACAACTTCGTTAGCTACTTCTAAGGCAACTATATACTCAACTTTTATTGTATAATCAGCAACAATGTCTTGCTTGGAACTACTCTAGCTCACAGTAGCTCCATTCAAATAAAACACATAACTGACTATGATAAAAAAAACATCTTTATCAATTTAGAAGCTGGCATTTGTGTAACTATTTACAACTAGCTTATCTTCCTTACCACCATACAATAAAAATACATCCTTAGTTCTTCTCTAGTACGTAAGGATACTTTTAACTACTGTCTAATGACTTTCACCTAGGTCTGACTGGTATTTGCTTATTGCGTTTAAAGCATATGAAACATCAGGTCGAGTACATAACATTGCATACATGATAGATCTAATAGCAGAAGCATATGGAATCTTACTCATACGGTCTCAATCATTTTGTGTCATAGGACTCTAAGTCTTATTGAGACTAATGCCATATGACATTGGCAAGAATCCTCTCTTAGAGTCTTGCATGCTAAACCTTTTCAATACCTTTTCAATGTAAGTGCTTTGACTTAGGCCAATAAGCCTTTTATATATGTCTTTATAGATCTTGATACCTAATATATAAGTGGCTTCACCCAAGTCTTTCATTGAGAAACAATTCTCTAGCCATGATTTAACATTTTGTAAAATAGGGATATCATTTCCAATGAGTAGTATGTCATCAACATACAACACTAAAAACACAATTGTGCTCCCACTAACCTTCTTATAGACACAAGTTTCATCTTCATTCTTAATGAATTCAAACTCTTTGACTGCTTCATCAAAATGAAGATTCCACTTTTAGATACTTGCTTCAGTCCATAAATGGACCTTTGAAGCTTGCATACCTTTCCAGAATTCTCAAGATTGATAAAACCCTCTGGCTATTTCATGTACACATCCACAAGTAGGTTTCCATTAAGAAATGCTATTTTGACATCCATTTGCCATATCTTATAATCATAGTATGCAGCTATAATAAGGTGATTTGAATAGATTTCAGCATAGCAACTAGTGAAAACATTTCATCATAGTCTATACCATATGTTTGTTTAAAATCCTTTACAACCAATCTTGCCTTAAAGGTATGCATGTTGCCAGCCATGTCTATATTCTTTTTCAAAAGCCCATTTGCATCCAATAGTTTTTAAGTCATCAGTTGGGTTAATCAAGGTCCAAACTTGATTATCATACATGGATTGCATTTTTGATTTTATGGCTTCTAGCTATTTCTCAGAGTTAAGACTATTTATGGCCTCTTGATAGGATGTGGGCTCACTTTGATCCACAATCAACACATCATTAGCATCAATTATGAGAAATCCATATCTCATAGGGATTTGACATGTCCTACCAAACCTCCTTGGACCTTCTAGTACTTATGCAAGTTCACCAGTTACTTATTGATCCAGCTATAGTTCCATACTTGGTACAATGCTATTTTGTGGGTCTTGAATTTCTTCAAGTTGGATTGTGCTCCTACTAGATCCTTTGGAAATAAATTCTCTTTCCAAAAATACATCATTTCAAGCAACAAACACTTTGTTCTTAGAAGCATTGTAAAAATAATATCCTTTAGTTTCTTTAGGATATCCCCTAAAAAGGCATTTATTATATTTGGCTGCTTGTTTATCTGAGGTTTGACACTTCACAAAAGCATCACATCCCTAAATCTTAAGAAAAGAAAAACTGGGAGGTTTTCTAATCCACATCTCATATGGTGTCTTTTCAATTGACTTTGTTGGAACTCTATTTAAAATGAGTGTAGCAGTTTCTAAAGCATATCCCTAAAAAGAGATTGGAATATGAGATTAACTCATCATTGATTGAACCATATTCAATAAAGTTTGATTTCTCCATTTAGACACATCATACCATTATGGTGTACCTAGAGCAGTCAATTGTGAAATAATCCCATAATCTCTAAGATGATCTACAAATTCTTGGCTTAAATAGTCACAACCTCAATCAAATCTTAGTGTTTTAATATTTTTACCAAGTTAGTTTTGAACTTCATTCTTGAAAACTATGAACTTTTCAAAAGATTTAGATTTATGTTTCATTAGATAGACATAACAATCTCTACTAAAAACATTTGTGAAAGAGATAAAGTACTGAAAACCTCCTCTAGCAGTTGATTTTAATAGTCCACATATATGTGAATGTATAAGGCCCAATAAATAATTAGTTCTCTCACCTTTTCAAGTAAAAGGAGTTTAGTCATTTTTCCTAGTAAACAAGATTCACATGTTTCAAATGATTCATAATCATGAATTTAAAAGACCATTTTGGTGAAGTTTTAAAATGCGTTTCTCATTTATGTGGCCTAAATGATGATGCTAGAGATAGGTAGTGTTCAAATTATTAGATTTAAACTTCTTTGTATTATGTTTCAGATTGACTTTTCATTAGTGTCTTCAACATTTAGAACATAAAGACAATTAGTTCTTGGAGCAAATCCATAGAAAATGTTGTCATGATAAATATTTGATTTATTATTCCTAATAATAAATTTAAAACCTCTCTTGTCCAAACAAGAAACAAAAATAATATTCCTATACATAGTAGGCACATAATAACAATTTTCCAAATTCAAACTAAGTCCATTAGGCAAAGTTAACTCATAAATCCCTACAGCTAAAGCAACAACTCTTGCTCCATTGCCAGCTTGTAGGTCCACTTCGCCTCCTTTTTAGACACTGCACATTAGTACAAATGTGAGATCCTAATCCAGTATCTAATACACAAGAATCAAAAGTAGACAAATTAATTTCTATAACATGAACACTTGAAGAGGTAGTCGCACTACCCCTATTCTTGTTCAGATCATTCAAATATAGCTTGAAATTTCATTTTCAATGACCTGGCTCATTGCAAAAGAAGCATATTCCCTCATTTGGTGGCTTTGTCTGGGGTTTAGCTTTGAACTTGGGCTTGGGATTTGGTTTTGGCTTCTAAAAACCTTTGGGAGCCTTACCCTTGCCCTTTCCAACCTTTTTCATACCCTTTCCCTTATTAACCGTTAGAATATCCTTGGTGGAATTCTTAATGTTCTTTTCAGCAGTTTTAAGCATCCCATGCAACTCTAAATAGTTTTGTCCATACTATGCATATTAAAATTCATGATGAAACCATAATAAGCTTCAAGCAAATATTGGAGAATGATATCAACAACTAATTCTTGTTCAATCTTTAGACCAAACTTGTCCAAGTGTTCAAGATGACCCATCATTTTGAGAACATGAGAACTAATAGAGCTGTTAGCAATCAACTTGCAGGAGAGCAATGCCCTGATTGTATTAAACCTTTCGATTCTTACTTTCTCTTACAACATTTCCTTGAGATGGCCTATCATAGTATAAGCCTCCATTTCCATTAGTTGCTTTTGAAGCTCAAACTCCATGCATCCAAGCATGAGATAAGTGACATCAATGGAATCATTTAGATGCTTACTATAAGCATCCAATTATGCTTTAGGAGCATTAGCAGTTGGTTCCTCTAGGATGGGTTGATCAAGGATATATTCCTTTGTTTCTTTCCTAAGAACAATTCTTAGGTTTCTGTACTAGTCAAGAAATTTAGTCCTATTTAGCTTATCCTTCTCAAGGATCGATCGCAATGACATGGTAGGTGTAGTGTTTAATGTCATTATTTACAATAAATATATATAGAGTACGTTTAATTTTATTATGAAAGAGGCATAAGAAAACTCCCACTAATTTTCATAAATTATAAAACCCTCAAAATAATTTCAACAATTGAAATTTCTTAGTGGGCTAAGATCCATATTTCACCCTACTTCATGTAAGCTTTGGCTTATCACTTAAAGTGTGGCTATTTAGGTAGGTAACACTTTACCAGTTACATCTTATGTAATGCTTGGATAATTATAGGATATCATATGTATTGACATATCCTATCAAATGCCCTAGGTCCAAAGCCATTTTGATAATGTAGTTAAGTCTAACCAACTCAAACATATGGGTATCACCATTATCCATCTTATCTTATTTAGATGGCTTTATACATAATGCTTTGCTATAACCTATATATATCAATCCAAATGATGTTAGGTGTTGATTAATGGGAGGCATTTTAATGGCTTAATATTAAATGAGGTTTTAGTTAATTTTTATGTTATTTAGTTATTGTTATATTGCATCATATACATGGCATCACATGCATAACATACTAACATGATAAGACAAACATGACATAGCATGGCCCATAACTAAGTTAATCTTTATAAGCCAATATGAAGATCAAAGGTCAAACTTAGTTGATATTACAAATACAAATTGAGTCGTCAATTTAGATCTCCATCTTTTGCCATGGACCTCCTCCTTAGGCTCCTACCTTAGATCTCCACCATGGGCCTCCAACTTGATTTACATTACATGTTGTAATTAAAACTATTCTATTACTATCTAATAAAATAAAATAAAATAATTACAATAAATAAAAAGACTCACAGGGCATATTTAAAAATCACATTAGGTCAAGGGGCAGTACCCTTAGCGGGGTCTAGGGGAATGCCCTTTTGCAGGGGTTTGAGGGCAGCGCCCCTGAAGGTGAAATGATTTATCTTAACTCTTTAAATGAGTTATTGCCAAAACCCTAAAACATCAATAATTTTTATAATCAAATTACTATGTAATTAATCTATTCAAAATATATCATTTTTTTATGTTTAACATTTAAACAGCCGCCACCATTAACCCTAATTTATTCATAAATCATATTGCATAATAATTAATCTATTCCAAACACTTTAACATAATATTCATGTTTAACACTTAAACATAAATATTATTCATAATCTATATAATCTATTTAACACTTAAACATACTGCCCTTGATGGAAATCTATATAATCAAAATATTCATGTTTTAACAATAAACAGAAATCAAATTTGTTGTTTAAACAGAATGCTTATTTTGATTTCTTAAGACAATATACATAACACTGAAAATCAGAATTCTATTCACTATTTAATCATAATAAATGATTATAAACATTAATCAAATTAATGTTTAATATTTTTTTCATACATATTGTAATTAATCGTCATAAAATCAAAACTATTTAGATAAAATTTTCAAAAACTCCTTTTTAAAAATGAATCACTCAGACAAATATATATCACATATATACATAATCAAATTAATCAAATTATAAATGGCTCTGACACCACTGTTGGGTTTCATGATTCCATATGTAGTGAAAAATTAAATTTGAATAACAAACCCGAACTAGGATCCAAGTAATTCGATTAATTAATTAAATCTAGGGTTTTTGTTTCTTACCACAAATGTAAAAGGGGCAAGAAATCTAGAAGGAAGAGAGGAGGCTCACTTTGGTGACACCCTACCTGGAGCTTTTAATATAGCAGTTTGGATTTGAGACATCTCCAGGAGAATCCATCCTCCACAAGTGTCCATATGATTAGCCTTTGATTTGAAAACCAATACTTGTGTGCTATCACCTTCTCTTGATTTCTCATAAATCAAGAATTAAGAAGAACTCTTTGTTTTGTTTTCTAAAAGAGAGAAAACAAATTTGGTGGCAAAATAATAAGAATGTGTAAAACCTTAGAGAATATAACATATTTATAGACATTTACATTAGGATTTCATTTACCAAAAAACCTTTTAGTAATTTATCACTTATTCTTATTCTGATTTTATTTAAAATTAAATTAAAAATAATATTCTATTTATTTAAGATAACTTTTCCTTTAAATAAATAAACAAATATTTTATTTATTTATTTCCATAAAGTTTATTTAGGCTTGTTAAACACATATTCATTTTGGGCTTGTTCAAAGTGTGTGACCCTGTAGATTAACATAAAGTTGGCAGTGGGCCTTAAATCTCTATTTAGGCCTACAAGTTATCAGTAGCCTCTAGCAAGACATTATGGCCACCTAAGTCATGTGTAGTCAATAATCCGACATAACCTAGTATACAATGAATATTCTAGTCCCTTTGTCACATGATATCTTGATTGAATATAAGGCATAGATTATGTCATCCTTATAGAATTCAAACATATAATTTCTTGATTCTAAGTAAACTGAGAATGATAACTCTTTATCAATTTACTTTAGCATGGCCATGCATTTTCCTTAGTCTATCTTTTTAAGGGGCCCATAGATATCTTACTCATATTAAATGAGGGAAAAATTCCTTTTTAATCATTCACATTCCTCACATAACTCATTTTATACCTAATAACAACCTATATTATCATCTATTTAAAGATAATGTAAGATTGTGTCAAAATACCAAATAGTTATGTAGAAATCCATGGTGATTTCAAGGTTAGAGGACTAAGCCAATATTACTGTAATGAGAATTGCTTATGAAAATTATCTATATGGTATTCTCATGATGGGTCAATCCAATACTTTATTTCTCAAATAAATACCTATGAGTTGACTTAATTTCTCATATTTATGATTTGGAAAATATAATAAAAAATCAACACATTAATAGCGATAAGACATTGTTATGACTAGGGATAATTTGAATAGAACTCATATTCAATCTAAAGGTTTTACTATCAATTCACATACTTGATGACCTTAGTAATAATTGACTATTCAAGTAATTATCATAACACAAAATGATAATGAAGAATGCCTCTTTATTAAATAAAGTGATAAAGTCAAAACATGGTCATACATGATTGACCTAATGCATATCACTAACAAATTCACATTCTCCATTAATAGTCCTTGCATTAATTGGCTCTCAATAGTTGGATGACCACCCTAACACAATTCATAAGAAGAAGATAAGTTAGATATTGCATTCACACTCATCTTGTCCATCCTCTTGGATAAACCATCCATTTTTGCATTTAGCATGGTTAATCTATTAACTTTAACTACTGCCCCTCTTTTTGGAATAGCCCTCTCATTAGACCTGAGGCTTTAGGTGTTAGCCATTTCTTCAAAAAGTTCTAAAGCATCCTCAGGTGTCTTTAACATGATGGTTCCTCTAGTAGATGCATCTATGTTCACTGTGACTATTGGATTGACTCCTTTGTAGAAAGTCTGCACCAAATCCTATAAAGGAATAAACTATGGTGGTCACTATATCTAAAGATCCTTGAATCTATCCCAGTACTTATTGAAGCTCTCATCCTCTCTTTGATAAAAAGAGTTGATTTTATTTCTAATTTTGAGCACTTTAGCTAGTGGGAATTCCTTGTTGAAGAAAGTTATATATGGCTCTTGCCAAGTGTTTATAGAGTTAAGTGGAAAGCTGATGAACCACCTCTTAGCCCTATCCATCAATGAAAATGAAAGATCATCAACCAGATTACTTTAGGTTGCACTCCATTCATCTTAAAGGTTGAGCAATATTCTAGAAATTGGGTCATGTGACCAATCAGATGCTCACGTGGTAGTCCATTGAACTATGAATTTTGAATCATCTAGATCATAGCGGGTTTAATTTTGAAATTGTTTGCTATAATCACCAGCCTCAAAATTAGATTATGATCACCTTGGACATTAGGACTTACAAAGTCCCTTATAGTTCTTTGGCCATTCTACCTATTTTGCGCTACTTGTTCTATTGGAGGCAAGTCTCTTTCATCTTCTCCTCCAGTCATTTTATTATTATTTTATTTCCTACTTCTGTGCACTATCCTCTTAAGCTCTAAATCAAGTGGTATTAACTAGGCTCCTTATCTGGTTGCACCTTGTGTTATGTGCATGGACAACTTAAATCCCTAAAAAACCACACACACAATCACTAAAAGAAAGTCTAAATCAAACAACACAAAATTCTCAATAACATCAATTTTGGCAATCCCCGACAATGGTGCTAAAACCTAGATGTGAGTTTTTATAAGCACATAGAATCATACATGTAGTAAATTAATATTGTCCCACAAAGACTGCAAATCGAGTATTGTAATACTAAATGTGCTTGTTTGTTTAAATAATAAAAATGGTGTTTTACATTTAATTTAAACGAAATAAAAGAAATCTAAATTAATAAACAATCAATTTAAAAGCTAGGGTTCTTTTACCAATTCAACTGGTTCTTAAGATCAATTATCATCTAATCCATTTCTAATCTTTATTTAATTTGAGGGCATCTAATGAATCCTAGGCCTTCCTCTTTGATAAACCTATAATTAACCAAGTAATTTAACATCAAGATTTATAGTTCTCACTTACTAAATGTTTCTTAATTTGGTTTTAAGCTTCAACCCTTAATCAATATTAGTTGCTTTAATGTCTCTTAATGAAGAAAGCATATAATAAGTTATTGTTTGATTCCAATGCAACCTATCTCTTAATCAAGTTTTATTGTCTAAATTCAATCAAAGGGTGATCAATCGTATGATGACATTAAGTTCAATAACAACTAAAGAATCAAGATTAATAGGTTAGATTCAATTGCAATAATACCATGGTTGAATTAAAATAAGAACCCTAATAATGAAATTTGCTACTCATGTTGATAATAAGAGACAAAGAAGAAAAATATAAGAAAATAAAGATCATCATTAATCAAAATAGAAATCAACAATAACAAGTATTTAAAAAAACCCCCCTTCTTTCTTAATCAACTAAAATGGAAGGTCTATTATTCCTTAATCCTTATTTCTCAATCGTAGAACTAACCTGAATAAGAACTAGTCTTTGATCTCTCAAAAAAATGATAAAAAGAAAAGCTAAAAATTGTAGAACAATCTCCAATGTTTTGATATAGTGGCTACATACATATAAAACCCTAGCCTCCGACCTCTTAATTTATTTCCTTTAAAAATCACCATTAAATCCCCCAAAATTAGCACATTAAAATTTAAATTTCAAAAGCTAACACTAGGGCACATGGCTATGTGTGTTTAGGCATATAGTTGTGTGCCAATCTTCTCTTAACTTTCTTGAATTAGGCATGGCCATGCATGTGCTAGGGCATGGCTGTGCCTCCATTCTTCTATCAAGCATGGGCATGTGTAATTATGCACAATGCCGTGCACCTCTTTCAAGCCTTAAACTTGCTAGACTTAGCCTTGAATGCTCCTTAGACACCTCCACAACCTTTAGAAGTCTTATGCCTCATTCTATCATGTTCTTTGAACATTGACATGCACAAAAACAACCAAAAGTAAGACAAAATACTTAAAATGAACACAAACTCAAGTCATGTAACATAAACACTTAAGCTAAAGAAAAACTCAATAAAAAACTACAAATGCAACTATAATGACACCTAATTCTAACACATTAAGTGCTCAAAATAATGCATTTCTCACACTCATCATGAATAATTTCCTTAAAGAAAAGATTAGCAATATTTGAGGCATCATCAATTTTATGACAAGTAATAACATGTGTTATCTTAGAAAATCAATCTACAACCATAAATATTGAACCATTACCACATTTAGACCTAGGTAAACCTGAAATAAAATCCATGTAAATATCAATCCAAGGTGTACTAGGTACGGGTAATGGCATATATAACCCTTAAGGCTTAAACTTGGACTTAGCTTGCTTATAGACAATGCACTTATCATAAAATTTTTGAACATTAATGCACATATTAGGCCAATAACAATGATCATGCAAAACATCTAAAGTCTTAGCAACACCAAAATCCCATTAATACACCTTTATGTGCTTCTCTCACTAAAAGTTCATGCATACTACTCATAGGCACACATAACCTATTATCTCTAAATAATAAACCATTATGCCTATAATACCCTTCAAATGCAACCTTTTCACAAGCATCATAAAATTTGCTAAAGTCATGGTCATTAGTATATAAATCATTTATATATTCAAAACCTAATAACTAAGTATAAAAAATAGAAAGAAGTGTATACCTTCAAGATAATGCATCAATAACTATATTTTCCTTACCTTGTTTATATTGAATTTTAAGATTCCATATACAACAAAAAAATAAAATTTAAATCACAAACCCGAACTCGGATCCAAGTAATTTTATTAATTGATAAAATCTAGGGTTTTCATTTTCTTACCATAAACATATAAGAGGCAAGAAATCTGAAAGGAAGAGAGGAGCTTCACTCTGATGACACCCTACCTCAAGCTTTTAATTTAGAAGTTTGGATTTAAGACATCTCCTAAAAAATCCATCTTCCATAAGTGTCCACATTAATATCCCTTGATTTTGAAAATGGATATTTGTGTGCTAGCACCTTCTTTTGATTTCTAATAAATCAAGAATTAAAAAGAATTATGTGTTTTGTTTCTTAAAACAGAGAAAATGAATTTGATGGTATAATAATGAGAGTGTATAAAACCCTATAGAATATAACATATTTACAGACATTTAAATTAGGGTTTCACTTACCAAACAATCTTTTGGTAATTTCTCACTTATTCTTATTTTAATTTTATTTAAAATTAAATAAAAAATAATATTCTATTTATTTAAGATAACCTTTACTTAAAATAAATAAACATTTTATTTATTTATTTCCATAGAGCTTATTTGGGCTTATTAAACCTATATTCATTTTGGGCTTATTCAAAGTGTGTGACCCTGTAGATTCATATCAAGTTAGCAATGGGCCTTAAATCTCTATTTAGGCCTACAAGTCTAAGTGGCCTCTAGCAAGACATTATGACTACCTAAGTCATGTGAAGTCAATAATTCAACATAACCTAATATACAGTGAATATTATAGTCCCTTTGTCACACGATATCTTGATTGTATATAAGGCATAGATTATGTCATCCTTATAGAATTTAATGATATAATTTCTTGATTCTAAGTAGACTGAGAATGATAACTCTTTATTAATTTAATTTAGCATGGCCATGCATTTTCCTCAATCTATCATATCAAGGGGCTTATAGATATCTTACTCATATTAAATGAGGGACAAATTCCTTCTCAATCACTCATATTTCTCACATAACTCATTTTATACCCAACAACAACCTATTTTATCATCCAATAAAAGATAATGTAAGATTATGTCAAAATAGTTATATAGAAATCCATAGTGATTTCAAGGTTAAAGGACTTAGCCAATATTACTGTGATGAGAATTACTTATGACAATTATCTATGTAGTATTCTTATTATACGTCAATCCAGCACTTTTTTTCCTCAAATAAGTACATATGAGTTGACTTAATATCTCATATTCATGATTACTAAAACATAATCATTAATCAACACCATACTAGCCATAATACATTATTATGACTAGGGATAATTTGAATAAAAATTATACTTAATTTAAGGGTTTTACTATCAAGTCACATACTTGATGACCTTAGTAAGAATTGATTATTCAAGTAATTATCATAGCATAAAATGATAATGAAAAATGCCTCTTTATTAAATAAAATGATAAAGTCAAAACATGGTCATACATGATTGACCTAGTGCATATCACTAATACCTATGGAACTAGTATAATTCTCATGCTTAGGCTGTGGAAGAGGCTTAGTCAGTGGATCAACAACATTATCATTTGTAGATACTCTGCATATATTTAAGTCTCCTCTCTTAAAGATTTCTCGAATGAGATGATAATGCCTGAGTATGTGTTTGGACTCCGATGTAATATGAGGTCGTTAGCTTGAGCTATAGCTCTATTGTTGTCACAATATAAGTTCACTAGATATGATATACTAGGAATAACACCTAGTCTAGTTATGAACTTCTTGATCCAAATAGCCTTCTAAGTTGCTTATAAGGTAGCTATATACTCAGCTTCTGTTGTTGAATAAGCAATGGTGTATTGCTTGGAACTCCTCCAACTCACAGCACCTCCATTCAAACAAAACATAGAGCCTAACTATGATAAAAAATCATATTTGTCAGTTTGAAAGTTGGCATATATGTAACCATTTATAGCTAGCTCATCTTCCTTAACATCATAAAATAAAAATGCATCCTTAGTTCTTCTCAAGTACTTAAAGATATATTTTTACTGTTGTCCACTGACTTTCACTTGGGTTTTATTAGTATCTGCTCATTCTTAGGCCAATAAGCCTTTTAGATCTATCTTTATAGATCTTGATGCCTAATATATAAGTGGCTTCATCCAAGTCTTTCATTGAGAAACAATTCCCTAGCCATGATTTAACATTTTGTAAATTAGGGATATCATTTCCAATGAGTAGCATGTCATCAACATACAACACTAAAAAAATAATTGCACTCCCACTAACCTTCTTATAGACACAAGGTTCATCTTCATTCTTAATGAAGCAAAACTCTTTGATTGCTTCATCAAAATGAAGATTCCAGCTCTGAGATTCTTGCTTTAGTCCATAAATTGACCTTTGAAGCTTACATACCTTTCCAGAATTCTCAAGATTGACAAAACCCTCTGGCTATGTCATATACACATCCTCAAGTAGGTTTCCATCAAGAAATAATGTTTTGACATCCATTTTCCATATCTCATAATCATAGTATACATCTATAATAAAGAGAATTTAAATATATTTCAATATAGCAACTGGTGAAAAGGTTTCATAATAGTCTGTACCATATGTTTCTTTGAAACCTTTTATTACCAGTCTTGCCTTAAAGGTATGCATATTGCCATCCATGTATGTTTTCTTTTTAAAAACCCATTTGCATCTAATAGTTTTTAAGCCATCAGTTGGGTCAATCAAGGTCCAAACTTAATTATCATACATGGATTGCATTTCTGATTTCATGGCTTATAGCCATTTCTCAGAGTCAGGACTATTTATGGTCTCTTGATAGGATGTGGGCTCACTTTAATGTACAATGAACGCACCATTATCATTAGTTATGAGAAATCCATATCTCATAAGGATTTGACATGTCGTACCAAACCTCCTTAGGCCATCTGATACTCTTGTAGGTTCAATAGTTACTTGTTGATCTAGTTGCGGTTCTATAATTAGTACAATGCTATTTTTTGGGTCTTAAATTTCTTCAAGTTGGATTGTGCTCCCACTAGATCGTTTGGAAATAAATTATTTTTCCAAAAATTCACCATTTCAAGCAATAAACACTTTGTTCTCAAAAGCATTGTATAAATAACATCCTTCAGTTTCTTTAATATATCCCATAAAAAATCATTTATCAGATTTGGGTGCTAGTTTATCTAAGATTTGATGCTTCATATAAAACAAATTGGGAGGTTTTTTAGTCCACATCTCATATGGTGTCTTTTCAACTGCCTTTGTTAGAACTCTATTCAAAATGAATGCAATATTTTCTAAAAGATATCCCCAAAAAGAGATTGGAAGATTAGATTGACTCATCGTTGATCAAACCATATCCACTAAAGTCTTATTTCTCTGTTTGGACACACCATTCCATTGTGGTGTACCTGGAGGAGTCAATTATGAAATAATCCCACAATCTCTATGATGATCTACAAATTCTTAGCTTAAATATTCACCACGTTGATCAAATTTTAGTGTTTTAATATTTTTAGCAAGTTGCTTTTGTACTTCATTCTTGAAAACTTTCAACTTTTCAAAAGATTCAGATCTATGTTTCATTAGATAGATATAACAATATCTACTAAAATCATCTATTAAAGAGATGAAGTTCTGGAAACCTCCTCTAGCAATTCAGCTTAATGGTCCATATACATCTAAATGTATAAGGCCTAATAAATCATTAGCTCTCCCACTTTTTCTAGTAAAAGGTGTTTTAGTCATTTTTCCTAGTAAACAAGATTCACATGTTTCAAATGATTCATAATCAAATGAATTCAAAAGCCCATTTTCGTGAAACTTTAAAATGTGTTTCTCATTTATGTGGCTTAAACGACAATGCCAAAGATAGGTGGTGTTTAAATTATTAGATTTAAACTTCTTTGTATTAATGTTATAGATTGACTTTTCATTAGTGTCTTCAACATTTAGAACATAAAGACTATTAGTACGTGGAGTAAATCCATAAAAAATATTATCATGATAAATATTGCATTTATTATTCCTAATAATAAATTCAAAACCTTTCTTATTCAAACAGGAAATAGAAATAATATTCCTACACATAGTAGGCATATAATAATAATTTTCCAAATTTAAAACAATTCCACTATGCAAAGTTAACTCATAAGTCCCTACACATAAAGCAGTCTCTTGCTCTATTGCCAACTCGTAGATCCACCTTGTCTCCAGCCAATAATCTACTCATTTTTAGACCTTGCACATTAGTACAAATGTGAGATCCTGGTCCAGTATTTAATAACCAAGAATCAGAAGTAGACAAATTGATTTCTATAACATGAATACCTGAAGAGGTAGTCGCACTACCCTTATTCTTATTGAGATAATTCAAATATAGCTTGCAATTTCTTTTCTAATGACTTAGCTTATTGTAGAAAAAGCATATTCCCTCACTTGGTGGCTTTGCTTGGGGTTCAGCTTTAAACTTGGGCTTGGGTTTTGGCTTTGGCTTCTAAAATCCTTTGGGAGCCTTACCCTTTCCCTTTCCAACCTTTTTCATACCCTTTCGCTTATTGACTATTAGAATATCCTTGGTGGAATTCTTGATGTTCTTTTTACTAGTTTTAAGCATCCTATGCAACTCTGGAATAGTTTGGTCCATACTATGCATATTAAAATTCATGATGAAACCATCATAAGCTTCAGGAAAATATTAGAGAATGATATCAATAGTCAATTATTGTTCAATCTTGAGACCAAGCTTGTCCAACTATTCAAGATGACCCATCATCTTGAGAACATGAGAACTGATAGAGCTGTTAGCAGTCAACTTGCAAGAGAGCAATGCCCTGATGGTATTGAACCTTTCGATTCTTACTTTCTCTTACAACATTTCCTTGAGATGGCCTATCATAGTATAAGCCTCCATTTCCATTAGTTGCTTTTGAAGCTCAAACTCCATGCATCCAAGCATGAGATAAGTGACATCAACTGAATCATTGAGATGCTTACTGTAAGCATCCATTTATTCTTTAGGAGCATTAGCAGCTGGTTCCTTTAGGATGGGTTAATCAAGGATATATTCCTTTCTTTCTTTCCTAAGAACAATTCTTAGGTTTCTATACTAGTTAAGAAAGTTAGTCCTATTTAGCTTATCCTTTTTAAGGACCGATCACAGTGATATGGTAGGTGCAATGTCTAATGTCATTATCTACAACAAATATAATTAGGGTACATTTAGTTTTATTATGAAAGAGGCATAAGAAAACTCCCACTAAATTTTTAGAAATTATAAAACCCTCAAAATAATTTCAACAATTGAAATTTCTTAGTGGGCCAATATCCATATTTCACCCTACTTCAAGTAAGCTTTGGCTTATCACTTAAAGTGTGGCTATTTAGGTAAGTAACACTTTACCAATTACATCTCAAGTAATTCTTGGATAATTATAGGATATCATATGTAACGACATACCCTATCAAATGCCCTATGTCCAAAACCGTCTTGATAACCTATTTAAGTATAAGAAAATCAACATATGGATATCACCATTATCCATCTTATCTTATTTAGATAGCTTTATACAAAATGCTTTGGCATAACCTGTATATAGAAATCCAAATCTTGATAAGTGTTGATTAATTGGAGGCATTTTAATGACTTAATATTAAATTAGGGTTTTATTAATTTTTATCTCATTTAGTTATTGTTATATTGCATCACATACATGGCATCACATGCATAAAATACTAATATAACAAGATAAATGTGACATAGCATGGCCTATAACTAAGTTGATCTTCATAAGCTAATATGAAGAGCTAAGGTCAAACTTAGGTGATAGTACTAATACAAATTTATCCTTCAAATTGGATCTCCATCTTCTACCATGGACCTCCTCCTTGGGCTCCCACCTTGGATCTCCATCATGGGCCTCCAACTTGAATTTGCATCATGGGTCTTTATTTGACATTACATGTTGTAATTAAAAATTTTCTATTACTATCTAATAAAATAATTACAACAAATAAAATGACTCATTGGATGTATTTAAAAATTACAACCCAATACAATAAAATTCAATCACATTGGTTCAAGGGCCATGCTATGCACCATGCATTGAACAATAATTTGTATATTCCAAAATAATTCAATTTAAAAATTAATTAAATTATTATGTTAAAAAAAAAGGCATGACAAGTCCATTCGGGGGGTCAAGGGACAACTCCCTTTACAGGGTCCTAGGTGCAGCGCCCCTAGCGAGGTCCAAGGGCCAATATACATAAGATAGAATACTTATTTTGATTTCCTAAAATAGCCTACATAACACAAAAAAATCATAATTGTGTTCACTATTTAATCATATTAAATAATTATAAACATTAATCAAATTAATGGTTAATGTTGTTTTCATACATATTATAATTAATCATTACAAAATCAAAACTGTTTGGATAAAATTTTTGGAAACACCTTTTCAAAAATGAATCACTCAAACACACATATATAAATAATCAAATTAATTAAATTACACGAGGCTCTTATACCATTGTGGGGTTTTAAAATTCCATACACAGCAGAAAAATAAAATTTAAATCATAAACCCAAACCCGAATCCAAGTCATTTGATTAATTTATTAAATTTAGAGTTTTTGTTTTCTTACCACAAATGCAGATGGGGTAAGAAATCTAGAAGGAAGAGAAGAGGTTCACTTCGGTGACAACCTACCTCGAGCTTTTAATTTAGCAGTTCAGATTTGTGATGTCTCCAAAAGAATCTGCCCTCCATAAATGTCCATAAGAATAGCCCTTGAATTTGAAAATGAATATTTGTATGCCAGCACCTTCTCTTGATTTCTCACAAATCAAGAATTAAAAAGAATTTTGTGTTTTTTTGGCCTAAAAGAGAGAAAATGAATTGTGTGGCAAAATAATGAGAGTGTATAAGACCTTAGAGAATATAACATAATTATAGACATTTAAATTAGGGTTTCACTTACCAAATAACCTTTTGGTAATTTCTCACTTATTCTTATTCTAATTTTATTTAAAATTAAATAAAAAATAATATTCTATTTCTTTAATATAACCTTCACCTTAAATAAATAAATATTTGATTTATTTATTTCCATAGAGCTTATTTGTGCTTGTTAAACTCATATTCATTTTGGGCTTGTTCAAAGTGTGTGACCCTGTAGGTTCACATGATGTTGGTAGTGAGCCTTAAATCTCTATTTAGGCTTACAAGTCATAAGTGGCCTCTAGCAAAACATTATGACTACCCAAGTCATGTGAAGTCAATAATCCAATATAACCTAATATACAGTGAATATTCTAGTCCCTTTGTCATATGATATCTTAATTGAATATAAGGCATAGATTATGTCATCCTTATAGAATTCAATCATATAATTTCTTGATTCTAAGTAGACTGAGAATGATAACTCTTTATCAATTTAATTTAGCATGGCCATGCATTTCCTCAATCTATCTTATCAAGGGGCCCATAGATATCTTACTCATTTTAAATGAGGGAAAAATTCCTTCTTAATTACTCACATTTCTCATGTAACTCATTTTATACCCAACAATAACCTATTTTATTATCCAGTAAAAGATAATGTAAGATTATGTCAAAATATGAAATAGTTATGTAAAAATTCATGGCGATTTCAAGGTAAGAGGACTAAGCCAATATTATTATGATGATAATTATCTATGTAGTATTCTTATTATAGGTCAATCCAACACTTTATTTCTTAAATAATTACCTATTAGTTGACTTAATATCTCATATTCATTATTAGTAAAACATAATAATCAGTCAACACTATACTAGCCATAATACATTATTATGACTAGGGATAATTTGAGGAGAAATCATATTTAATCTAAGGGTTTTACTATCAAGTCACATACTTCATGACCTTAGTAAGAATTGACTTTTCAAGTAATTATTATAACATAAAATGATAATGAAAAATGGCTCTTTATTAAATAAAATGATAAAGTCAAAGCATGGTTATACATGATTGACCTAGTGCATATCACTAATAGTTTATACCTGATGACATATGGAAAAGACTCAATAAACTCACTCAATTTTGCATGTCTTTTATTAATCTTTTTTTATCCCTTTAAGTACTTTAAAGATTCATGGTTCATATGAATAACGAACTCTTTGGGCCACAAGTAATGTTGCCATATTTGTAATGCTCGAAGTAGTGCATACATCTCCTTATCATATATAGGATACTTTAAGGTTGCTCTATTCAACTTCTCACTAAAGTAAGCAATCAGCTTTCCCTTTTGCATAAGTACAGCTCCAATACATAAACTTGAGGCATTATATTCAATTTCAAAAGTATTAGCAAAGTTGGGTAAAGAAAGTAAAGGGGTAAAAATTAATTTATCCTTAAGCATGTTAAATGCTTCCTCTTGTGCATCTCCTTATTTGAATCCCACATTCCTTTTTATCACTTCAATCAATGGAGCAGTAATAGTGCTAAAATCATGAATAAATATTCTATGAAAACTTGCCAATCCATGGAATGAATGAACTTTTCCATCTGATTTAAGTGTAGGCCAATCCTTAATTGCCTTAACCTTCTCTTCATCCATTTTAATGCCCTATAAACTTACTATAAAAGTTATGAAAACAAGTTGAACTTACTATAAAACCTAGTAAAACAAGGTTGCTTGTGCAAAAAGAACATTTCTTAAGGTTATCAAACAACCTTTCCTTATGCAAAATATTAAAAACTAAATGTACATGTTCAAGATGTTCATCTAATGACTTACTATAAATAAGTATATCATTAAAATAAATAACTACAAACTTCCCTAAAAACGCACACAAAATATAGTTCAACAACCTCATGAATGTGGTAGGTGCAGTAGTCAACCCAAAAGGCATAACTAACCACCTATATAACCCATGATTTTTTTAAAAGTAATTTTCCATTCATCCCTTCTCTCATCCTAATTTATGGTAACTACTTTTAAGATCACTTTTTGGAGAAAATGCATGTACCATACAACTCATTAAGCATGTCATTTAAATGAGGAATAGGATGGTGATATTTTATCATTATTTTGTTCACAGCTCTACAATTAATACAAATATGCCACGAGCCATCTTTTTTTGGTACCAATAAGATGGGTATAGCACATGGACTAATACTTTCCTTAATTAGCCCTTTATCCATTAGCTCCTCCACTTGTCATTGTAACTCTTATGTCTCCTTAAGATTATATCGATAGTGGTTTATTTGGAATTTAGGAATGAAATATTTTTAATGCTCAATCCCTTTTAGGGGTGGAAATCCTTTAGGCACCTCTTTAGGAAACACATCCTCATATTCTTGTAAAATAGACATAAAAACACTAGGCAGAGAAATGTCAAGTTCATTAGTAGCTAAACATGCCTCTTTGTATATGAGAGACCTAATTTTGTGTGTGTTTGCGTCTCTTGGTTTCAAGATGAATTGGCTCCGTAAAGGTCTTTATTTCTGAGGGACATGGCCACTTTACCGAATAGGGATAAATGATTGGTCTCAGGAGGGACGAGATGCTTTTTTGATTTTATGGAGTTGGCACCTGATTTTTTGAAAATTGGGAAAAGAAAAGGGATAACATTGGGTCACTCAACTAGTATTGCCCCTAGTAGAGAGTTCTAGGTCCAAGGGATTGCATATACTTTTTTACTATTTCTCATTATATGATGTTTGATGTATAGCTACCAAAACACCCTAGTTTTGGTAATAACAGTTTGTATAGTAGTCATATAATTCATTAGATAGTGGAAGATAATAAACTTAAAAGATATTATTATTACATTACTTTCCTAATAAAATACATATAAAAGGAAAAAGAGATTGTAAAAAAGTAAATCTAATTTTAAATATAATGAATTTGTAAAGTAAATATGACCACTCACACAACTTGCTCAATCACATGAACAATGGGATAAGAAATGGAAACTCGATCATTTGAAAGAGTAAGAGAAATCTAGATGATCATGCATGCTTGTAGTGATTATTTATGCTATGATGATAATATAGGGGTTGCGTGATGTCATCACTGGACCAAAAACATGATGACTCTATTCCAAGATATGAACTTTCACATTATTGATATTTATGATGTGATTTCATGTTTTGAAACTAGAGGATGTAGAATGATGATATGAAATGAGCATAATAAAGCATAGATTATTCACAGAGCATGAAAAATTGCTAGTCTTATCACATAAGCACAATGGTATTCCTAAATGTTGGTGATAATAAAATAAACATGCTAAAATGATTATGTTGTACTTAGACTCGACTAAGCTTGCGTGGGTTTTGAAGTTTTAGCTTCGAGGGACTATTAAGCTTTCCTCATTGAGAGGTTCAAAATCACAATAGAATGATGCTAGTTTGTATACCTGTGAGGCGTGCTTTGATAAAGATAAGGCTTGGTTTGGTGGAAAAGAGGTATAATCTCCTAAGAAAATGACAGTGGGAGAGCAAAAACTATATGGAAAAGGGCTTCTAGTGCCTTCAATCAGACATATTTTTGAGTGTGTGTGCACTTCCATTTGCTTCCCCCTCAAAATGGAATGTAGAGGTAACTATTTATTATGAAAAATGTGAGGAAGCTGGGGGTATAGGCATGGTCACATGCTTGCTCCTAAGACGAAGCGTGTGGCCGCTGTTACGCGCACTTTCGCACTTTATGCACTCCATTTAGGGCTTATATGCATTATTCTAAGATTGGTTCCTAAGGTTATTTAGGCCTTCCAAACACATTTTTGAAGTCTATTTTATCAAATTTAGCCTCAATTTTAGCACATGACACCTATAGGTGTTTATGCAAACTTATGAGCAATACACACTATTCCTTAGGTTATTTTGGACTATTTTAGGACCACTCATGAAGGTTTTAGAGCCTTTTAGATGTGTTTCCAAAGTTTGTTTTGTTTGGTTTGGCTTTAATTTTAGCATGTGACACTTCGGGGTGTTTATGGCTTTACACGTACTTCTAAGCGACACATATTAATCCTTGGGTTGTGTTGGATTATTCTGGGACCACTTCCTGAGGTTTTGGAGCCTTCAAGATGTGTTTCTAAAGTCTGTTTTATCAAAATTGATTTCTATTTTTTTATAAAGTTAGGTCTCGATCTGATGAATTGAACACTGGTCCATCAAAGTGAGTATTCCGAGAAGGGAATTCTCAGAATAACCTTCTCATTATTTTGGTAATTCATATTTTGCAAGGTTGGAGCATAACTGTGAGTGACCTGGGCATTCTTTTTTATGTTTTTGTCTTTGTTAGTGTTTTCATTTCTGAGGGACATGGCAACTTTACCAAATAAGGACAAGTGATTAGTCTCAAGTAGATGAGATGCTTTTGATTTTATGGAGTCGCCACCTAATTTTTAGAAAATCGGGAACAGAAAGGGACAACATCGAGTCACTTAGTGAGTATTGTCCCCAGTAGAGATTTCCAGGTTCGAGAGATCGCATATACTTTTTTACTATATCTCATTATATGATATTTGATGTATGGCTACCACAACACCCTAGTTTCGGTGATGACAATTTACATAGTATTCACACAGTACATAAGAAAATATAGGATATCAAAGCTAAGAATTTTATTACATTGCTTTCCTGATAAAATGCATATAAAAAGAAAAAAAAGATTACGGAAAAGTAAATCTAATATGATTGATCTGTAAGGATAACACGATCATTTACACAACTTATTTAATGAATGATAAGATGATCATGCTTGAAGTGATCATTTATGCTATGATGATGAATGATGATAATATAAAGGATGCATAAGGTCATCACTAGACCAAGTCATCACTAGACCAAAAGCATGATGACTTTATTCTGGGGCATAATGTTTCACATTATTAATATTTACGATATGATTTCATGATTTCAGAAATATAGGATGCAAAGTGATTATGTAAAATGAGCATAATAACGCATATATTATTCGCGTACCATGCAAGATTGCCAGTCTTATGACATAAGCACAAAAGTATTCCCAAATTCTGGTGAGAGTAAAATAAAGGAATAAGGTTTGATTTGGCCCTCTAATTTTTTGTGAAAGTTTAATTTGACTAAAAATGACTTTTTTTGCCATTTCAGCCCAAAACTTGCAATTAATGTATCATTTTAATCCTTTTTTTTTTGACAAATAATGGAGTGTGTAACACACATCTTAATTAACATATGTGAAATAAACATGGGTTAGGATTGACACCCTCATCTGTCCATTCTCCCTTGCTTCTCTTCTCCCGTACTTCTCTTGTGGATGGTAGGGTTTAGCGCGTGTCCAAGATTTTAGCAATGATAACACTGTTTGAGCTTAGGGCTCTAGAGAACACACTAACCACTATCACAAAGACATAGCATGGAGATGAGGAGTTGCCACCTAGGGTAATAACTGGGACAAATCGAAAAGGTGGTGCTCGATTCCCTAAAAGAAAGCTAGCACCATAACTAGGAGATTCTGGATACGGAATACCAACTTATTTTAGTCTCGTGTTCATTTATAATTACTTTATGAATTACTAAATTATCCTTTATTTACATGCAATTTCATATAAACCCTTATTCTAGCAATCAACTCCAAGGAAAACTAATAATGAAAATATAAGTAAATAATGTATTCATTTACACATATAATCCCTAAGTTAGTCTAATATAAATTAATTAAATGAGCTAAATCTACATGTTTTAATTTACAAGTGAGCTAAAAACTAATGGGCCTAAATCCTTTTAATTTTAATTAAATGAACCTAAGTCTATTTATTTTAATTCTAAAAATGGGTCTAATTCTATAAATTATGGAGTATTTAAATTAATGGTCCTAGTTCTACATGTTTTAATTATAAGATGATCTTAAATCTATAAATTATGAACAGGGCTTTAAATTAAGTGGGCTAAGTCTAAATTATTTAAATTAAATTGAGTAGGCCTATGTCTAACTAACTAGATGGGCCTAAGTTATGTCTAACCTAAAAATCTAATTAATTATGAGCCTAAAATGCATTTTAATTAATTAAACCTAAAAAACCTAATTTTATTTAAGTGGATTAAAGCCTAATGTGGGCCCATAACACATAAAAATAAATAAACAAGCCCAAAAACAAATAAAACATATCAAAATAATTAAATTAAATATCAAACAACTAATTAAATTATTTCCTTCTAAACCATAATTTTCATTAACATGCAACATAAATTAATCTACTTCTTCAATTAATTTTAATTATTTACCTAATAAAAATCCTAATTTTACTAACCAATTAACCAACATAAAAACATGCAATCACACACATAATTCTACTACTCCCACTATTAGGGCTATTACAATAATCTATTAAAAATAATAATAAAAATAATTAATACAACCTAAACACAACATAAATAAAATAAAGCAATAAAAATAAAACAATAATAAATCCCTAGAAACTATATCTCTACAAGGTCTTATCCATGGCATTCCATGGAACTCTTATAGATTTGATTCTCCAAGTATGATCATCATGCGTTCTCCTTCATAGTCATCATAAAAAAAATTACAATTAGTGAATAAATTATAACAATAATAAAAAAAATTAAAAAAAAAGAATAAATAAATCAAATAAAATAAGAAAGAGACAATGCTAATGGATTATCTTAATGAAGTGCTCCTCAGATTTTGTAGAATCACCGTTCTTGATAGGACTTCGAATATTATTCTTCAAAAATTCTTCAAATATCCTTAATTAATAAGTAAAGCAAAAAGAACTTGTAGAGAATAAGATTTTCTCTTTTTTTTTTTTCTCTCTTTTCTTTCTTTTGCTTCTCGTTTTTTTCTTTCTTTTCTTCTTTCTTTTTCTTTTGCTTCGTTCCTTTTTTTTCTTTTTCTTTCTTCCTTTTCCTCTTCTATTTTTAGAGCCAAAACACTCTTTATATAGGGATACATCTTGAAACCCTTATTATAAATTGATTCCTAAAAGACTTTTAATTCCTTAAAAACATTATCAAAATAATTTTAGGAGAATTTCATATCAATTAGGACTCAATTTTTCTAGAAAATTCGAGAATCTAGGGTAGAAGAGGTCTAATTCCAATCAGAATTACATAATTCTGATCAAAATTACATAATTCTGATCGAAATTAGTATAATTATGACTTTTTTACTTTTAATTATAAAAAGGTCCTTGAAAGAATTTAAGTTTTTCAATTAGGTCCCTAAAAAAATATTACAATTTAGTCCATGAAAAACATTAAATTCTTTCTTTGAAAAAATGCAATTAGATCTTTAAAGTTTCAAAGTTCAAATATTGAAGACCTATTAATGACATTTTCATAATTGGAGTCTTCTATCGAATCCATAACTCATTATCTCAAAATTGGGTGTGTACACCTTCCCTCGCCATCTCTTGTACCCCCAGAATCAAGATGAAGAAAACCAAGACTTTGCCTCAATTGCGGCCATAACAAGCATCATGCTAGCAATCTACAAGATGAAAATAACCTTAATCGACATTTAAAAAACCTTTCTAAAACTACATCTCAATGTACTACTTCGAATATAAAGCTTAAAACCTTGAAGATGATCTCTATACTATCAAATAATACAGAGCCAATCTTAAACACCAACCCGACCCCTTGTTGACATCTCATCATGATCTTCTCCAGAATTACTTCAAAACCCCCTATGTTTGATTGAAACTTGCTTCCCTATTTTTACCAATAAATATCATATCAATACAATAAAATATTGATCGACAAGGTCACTTTTCCTTATTTTGATCCTTAGCTTGCAAAACTACTAATTATCCATTCATCATCACTAATGAAATAAGGTACTTTCTAGTGTATATTTGTTATAAAATCTTGAAATTTTGTTATTTTTTTTAGGATGAACTTATTTCTCAAATCAAAGCTATGGATATGAGTAAAGATGGTGAGATTATGAAGAAAATTTTAAAGAAAGGGAGGAAGATTGAGAGATCGAGTGACTTAGATGAAGTTCTTAGTAATTTACTTGCTCATTTTTTGAGTCGCTGAAATTAAAAAAATTATAGGAATTAAAAAGCATATTTTAGCCATTTTCTGAAGAAAAAATATACTAGCATTAAAGACCCATGTGGTAGCCAAGTGCACTAGCATTAGCAGTCATTGATCCAACCATTGAAGAGGACTTAGCACCTAGGCTTAAAGCATGGGCATAGCTAGCTGAAGCTCCAGCTCTTAATGGAGTGCATTAAGCTCCATTTAGTATAAGGTTTCCTTTTGATCTCTAGTTCTAGTTCTTCCATTGGCCAAAAGTTGTTTCCCTTCTTCATTATTAAAATTCAACCAACTTAATTATTTTACAATTTTTTTAGAATTGGAAAGGGGTTAAGAGGAATATGTAATTCCTCCTTAGCAAAAGGTTAAATGTTGCATTGTATATGTTACCCTAAATATTGATGGTGGGATTAGCACTACCACAAATGACATACATTTTCTAGTGAGTGTAGTCATTGTTCACTATATGGAAGTACCCATGTCTTATAAAGTAGTGGTTTCTTGTGAAGTTTTATTTTAGCATTTGTTGTGGATGCTTGAAAGTGAATAGAAAATAAAATTGATAGAGCGGAATCTTGAAGCTAGTGAATTAAACTTTCTCAATCTTCTTCGTTGTTTACTTCATAGAACTATTATGAAAGTTACATTCTTGATTATTGAATTTTTTCCCCTTAATCTTTATTTAGGATATAATTCATGGATTTTTTATTATGTGGCTATGTTGTTTTATGTTCATTGACTTATTCATGATTTCAATTATTTTTATTAGGAAGATTGATCTTTGAAAATGTTTTTTTATGTTATTTGGTGTTTGGTTGTTGAGAAAATGTGTGAAATTATAATTGCATTTTTTGACCCATGTTTTGTGTTAACCATTTTTTAATTCCTTTTTAGTGTTTAATTAAAGTGTGTGTGATGCATGCTCCAAATCTTGTCAAAAAATGGGTTTAAATAGTACATTAATAGTAAGTTTTGAATATGCTAAAAAAGGTCATTTTGGGCCAAATTGAACTTTTACAAAAAGTTCAAGGGGCAAATAGAACCTTATTCCTAAAATAAAATGCAGTGCAATAAAGTAAACATGCTAAAATGATTGTGTGGTCCTTAGACTCGACTCAGCTTGTATGAACTTTGAAGCTCTAGCTTCAGGAGATTTTCAAGCTTTCCTTGTCGAGAGGTTCAAAATGATAGTAAAATGATGCTAGATTGTATCCCTTTAAAGCATGCTTTGAGAAATATAAGGCTAGGTTTGGTGGAAAAAGGGATTTAATAATCTAAAGGAAAGGCTATAAGAGAGCAAAAAACTGTATGGGAAAGGGTTTCTAGCGCCTTCGATATGGGTGTCTTTACTTGTGTCTTTACTTACTTCCTCACCAAAAATGGGCGACATAGGGGGTCTATTTATAGGAAAAATGTGTAGAATAGGGTGTAGGCATGGTCATGCATGTGTGAGGGGATTCTTGCATGTGGCAATACTAAGTGCGCGTGACCATACATAGTATGCGTAAGCACATAGCTACGAATGCTTGTGTGCTTTTTCACACGCACATTGAATCTCTATGCGCTCTTCTTGAGTTTTAAGTGTGCTATTCTAGGGTTGATTCCTAAGGATTTTAGGACTTCTAAATGTGTTTTCGAAGTCTCTTTCACTAATTCATCTTTGATTTTAGTGCATGACACCTAGGGGTGTTTATGCGAACTTTTGAGTGATACACGCTAATACATAGGTTATTTTGGACCATTCTAAGACAACTTTTGGAGTTTTTGGAGCCTTCAGATGTGTTTCTAAAGTCCATTTTTGCAAAATCAATTTCTTTCTTTTTATGAAGCTGGGTCTTGATCTAACAAAATATGCACCAACCTAACGAGCTTAGTATTTTGAGAGGAGTTTTCTTGAAATAAATCTCTCATTGTTCTGACAATTCATATTTCACAAGGTGAGAGTACAACTTAATGACCCAACGATTAATTTTGTACATTAGTGGGGTCTGTTGGGTGTTTAAAGGTTGAACACTTTAGAGATGTTATAAATGAGTAGACTCTAGTCATCTTGGGAATTCATTTCATCATCAAAAATTTTTAGGGATAGTCAAATTTAAAGTATGACAGTTGCCCCTACTTCACCTATGTTGTATAGCCACCTAGCATTAGGGTCAATACACTTGAAGTAAAATGTAAAGATGCAAAAAACATTTTATTACGAAGAGAGGTACTTACCTGTGGGTTATCTCTAGATGTCTTGTCAAGATTTGATTGCAATTGTTGTGTTTTATTTATTGTCATTGTTGTATGACTTGATCGTCACACAAGGTCCTATTTGGGACATATGCAAACTTATGATTCATGCAAAGTTTAGTGTGTAGATACGACTATAACCTTTTTAGGTGTCACGCAAATGAAGATGCCACTAAGCAAAATGTAGATGCGACTATAACCTTCTTAGGTGTCACACAAACGAGGATGCTACTAAGAAAAAGGAGATGGAATTAGAACCTTTCTAGGTGTCTCACAAATGAACATGTGATTATAACCTTTTTAGGTGTCACGTGAATGAACATGCAACTATAACCTTCTTAGATGTCATGCAAATAAACATGTGATTATAACCTTCTTAGGTGTCATGCAAATGAACATGCGACTATAACCTTCTTAGGTGTCATGTGAATGAGGATGCTACTAAGCAAATGAGAATGCTCCTGAATGTGAGTGCTTCTAAGAAATGAGAATATTGTGAATGCTTTTGAGAAATGAATGAGATGTGAGAATGTTTCTAAGTAATGAACAAGTTCTTTTAAGCAATGAATGAGTAGTTCTAAGTGATGAGAGAGTGCTTCTAAGCAATGCGAATATTTCTACGCAATGAATGAGATGTGAGAGTGCTCCTAAGCAATGTGAATGCTTCTAACTGATGTGATAATGCTCCTATGTGAGTTGAATGCTTCTAAGTGAAGTGAGGATGCTTTTAAGCAATATGAATGCTTATAAGCGATATGATAGTGCTCCTAAGCAAAGTGAATGCTTATAAGCGATGTGAGGATGCTTCCAAGCAATATAAGTGCTTAGAAGTGATGAGAGAGTGCTTTTAAGCAATGAATGAGATAGCAGTGATGATGTAGTAATGGTGTAGTATTTATGTAGTGATGATGTAGTAATGATGCAGTGATGATGCAATAATGATGCAATGATTTATCATATTGCATATGTTATTTTGATAGTTTAGAGTAAGATATTCTTGCAATGAATTTTCCTCTTCTTCTTTTATAAGAAGTCGAGTTTTATAAAGAAAGCACTACATGCACAATGTCTTTAGATAGTTAAAGCCCTCACTATTGTACTTTTGTATGAGTTTGGTGCATATCATATGTTTAAATGGAAGTTTAGGACTATAGAAGTGAGTATGAAAAGTCTTAAAGTACGTGTAAAACTATAGAAGAGAGCATAGAAAGGAGAAGTGAGTGTGCCCATGGTCACGCGCCTAATGCTTAGTCACATGCTTCCCCCCCTCTGTGCTTATTTAAGTGGCTATTTTAGAGGTCTTAGGAGGCTTTGTCTAGACTTCTTTGAATGTTTTATTATTTTTCTTGACCCTTTTCATGTTTTGAGTGCTTTCTACTCTATTTTTACTTTTGTCTTTCCATTTTCTCTAGTGTAAAATGGAATTCTCTAACATTCCTAAGGGTCTGGAGGACATTTTTATTGATTTTGATCTTGATCTTGAGGGTAACTTTATGGAGGCTATTGGAGCTGGGACTTTTGTAGTTGGGACTAGCACATTTGATGCTCAAAGTTCTTAGCCATCCAAGCTTTCTTAGGGAGATATGGTCCCCATTGTTCATAGCTTGCAGACTTATGCTTGGGTATGTCATCGTTGTTAGGTAGGTCCCTCTTTACACTTATTTTCTAGAACTTATTTGTTGGTTGCTTTGTTATTTATTTTGATTTATGAGATCGTTGAAGTTGTAGCTATTGCTGTAATTGTCTATGTAGCTTTATTATAAATGTCGGTGGCTAATAGCTCTTGTTTTACTTTCTCTTCATGATTGTCTGCTTGCCGCTTTCCTTTTCGACCTTTATTGTTATTTTGATCCTATTAAGTGATAGAGAGAGATGTGTTAGTATTTAGTAGTTGTGCAAATGTTTGATAGCATACCTATTGTTTATAGCCCCATAAGTATATCACTGTGCTGTATAGTAGTTTCAATAAGGTCAACATGTACTATCAGGTCTCCTGATGTGCTTGAAGTAGATGGTTGCCGGGAAGGACTTCAATGGAGTGATTGCTAAAATTTCTTACGACTCATATGCATTGAGTCAAATTACTATGTATGCATTGATAAAGCAGTGGATGGACATAACACATACTTTCCATCTGCATGTCAGGGAGATGACTTTTACCCCGCTGGACTTTGCTGCTATCATGGGCTTAAGCTTTTCTAGAGAGCCCATTCCTTTTAATGATGATGAGTGTTCCACTACTGTGGTGAGGAGGTGTCTCATGAGGATTTTCTCGGGGTAGTCACTCCTATGAAGTTTGATTGCCTATATTTCGCTCGATACATAGAATTTGTTTCTTTCGTGTAGGCTTTATATGATAATGGTCTTATCTCAGTGGAGTAGTTGGCCTGCTGCTTTTTATTTTATTTACTTAATGTTGTTATCTTCATAAACCCTTCGGGTACGGGGTGATATGTGATTGTTGCCTGCCTTAAGGGACCTAGATTGCTTGCCAAGGTATTGTTGGGGCACTATTGCCTCTGCACATATATACTTAGGGCTTGATGCAGCATGTCGAGGTGGCTCGAGGATTTGTAGATGTTTATTCATGCTAGACATGAGTAGAAATTCTATTTTTCATTATCTTGCTCTTGGTTTATTATTTATGACCCTCTGATTTTTACAGATCTGGGCATATGAGTTCGATATTCTCCCCCATCTGTCCATTGAGCATTTCTAGGAGGATGACTTCCCTCATTATTCTTATTGGATCATGAAGACTATAGATTTGATCAAGGATTACATGGTAGACCGACACCATATAAAGGGATTGTCCCTTGATCAAGTATGTCTAATTCCTATTACGTCGGTTGTTCCTTTATTTAGGATCATTCATTTATCATTGCCCTTTGAGTAAATCTTTCTTTGCTAGTGGGTGGCAATATCTCATTGGACGGTAGAGATGGTGGCTGTATGGTAGCTGACAAAGAGATGAGTGTTGCTTTCTAGCCTCATCGACAGGATGTGGTATTTAGGAAACCAAGTCCATCATTGGTGTGATGGCCCATACATGAGGATAGTTCCTTTTCCTCCCCCTAGGGATATGTTCTAGAGTCATAAGCTCTGCAGTGATGATCTTGCTACTGTTATAATGGGATTCCCATTTGAGGGCCTCTTAGAGAGTGAGGTTTTGCCTCATGCTGATGTATTAACCCCTTAGCTGATGGATGCTATAACTATTGGGACCTTTCCTTCTCCTCCACCTTCTCAGGCATATGCATCACATCCCTCAGGTTCAAGGGCTAGGTCATCACACGGGTCATCGAGGGTCGTTTCTTTTGATTTAATAAGCTTTTATCTTTTTTTAGTTCAAGCATGTAGCAAACTTTATTAGTAATAAACTCTAATTGACATGGGTTGTGAGAGCTTATCTGTAGCGACGCTGAAGGAGATATTGATCATGCTCTAAGGATGATGAGGGCACGCTCTACACTGAGGTGACTGCTCATGCCAATGGTGTGGCTTCCAGCAGCACTATCCTTGGGGATTTGATGGTTCAACCATCTTGGGATGGATATCTTAGGTAAAGTAGTGAGCTTTGATTTGCCTAGACTTAGCTTTCCTCAGTCGGGTGTTACTCCTACCAACGCTACCCATGTTTGTGTTCTTCTTTTATTCTTGCCTGTGTTTCATTTATTTAGTGAGTGGTGGTTGACTTATTTGCTCGCTTTTGCAGATTCTTGTCTCCTCAAGCCAATACTAGTATAATATTGTAGGGAGTGCATAGTAGTGCTTTTTGGAGTTTGCTACCACTCAGAGGGTATGTCTTCTTTATTATACCTATTTATTTTATGCATATGTTTTATATATGTGTGCATGATATGCAATGTGTAATGCAGGTTGAGCACCATCTTTCTAGTTGTGAATGGGAGTTGGGGTGGGCAGCTTGTCATGACCACATTAGTGAGCTAGAGTCGCGGCTATCGTCCTTTATGATGAATAATGATGAGTCACGATCAAACAAAGGGGATGCTTGAGCAGGATCATTGCTTGCTTCTAATGACGGCCACAACTGATGTAGTTATTTTAGAAGCTAGGTGTAGGTCTTTTGGTCTGTGGTTTGCTCTGTTGTATTGTTTTCCCAAGGTTGTAGACTTTGGGTATTGTATCTGGGCATTTGTCCTACATGTTGTAAGATGTTTGTATGATGATGACTTTATATGCTTCTTATTGTGTGTCATTGATGATGATGTTTACCATTACCATCATCTACCTTTCTTCCCTTTTTTGCCTAAGGTGTCTCCTTTTGGATCTTTTCATACTTAGGTGGGTTTTCTTTTTCTTCCTTTTTTTTGCCTAAGGTGTCTCCTTTTGGAGCTTTTCACACCTAGTTGGTTTTTTTTGTTCCTATATGATAGTGGCTGATCTTAAAGAGTAAGCTTAGAGAGGATGGTAAGAACCATGGTCATGTAATGAAAGAAAATGCAAAGCATGCTTGATGCAATTTATGATGATAAAATGTGTTGTACTTTCAAAGACATTTTGTATAAATTGGAAATCATTGTCATTTAATTATAATCATTTAAGAAAAGCATAGGTGCATTTGAACAAATTTTGAACTTGAGGTTACCCTTGTCCTTAATTAGCTTTCTCAGGTTTTCTAGTTAAGTATTTTCTCTCTTTCCCTAATTTTTACCCAAGCTGCCATTTTTAGGCTTTCAATTGAGTGGGAAGTCCTTAACTTTTGCTTGAGATGTCATTTTTAGGTTTTTAACGTAGCGGGATGATTTTTTTATGCCTTAGACATAGTACTTTTTTAGGCTGTCTATGTTGGTAGGTTCAAAAAATTCATTACCCTCATAATCCATTAGCTTGATTGCTCCTTTTGATAGGACATGTTTAACCAAGTATAGGCCTTCCCAGTTTGGTCTAAATTTCCCTCTAGGGTCTGAAATGTTCTGTCTTCTTTGCTTTAGCACCTAGTCTCCTACTCTTACACCCTTGTGTTTTACTCTTCTGTTGAAGGAGTTGGCTAGTTAAGCCTAATACAATAGTATGTGGCATAGAGCCTTGAGCCTTTGGCTATCTAAGAGAGTGAGATTTTTGCGCCTTTATTGAGCCCATTGTACTTTTAGTAATTTGGATTCAATTGCTACCCAAAGAGACTTGATTTCTGTTTTGATTGGAAGAACTGCTTTTGACCCATACACTAATTAGAAAAGAGTTGCTCCTATTGAAGTTCTAACTGTCATTTGGTACCCCCATAAGGCATGTGGTAATCTATATGCCCAGTCTCGATAAGTCTAAGTCATCTTTGACAAGATCTTTTTAATGTTCTTATTTGTAGCTTCGATGGCCCTATTCACTTATGGTCGGTAAGGAGAAGATTTGTGATGTTCCACCTTATAACTCCTAAGTAGGTCTCTAACTTCCCCTTGGAATTGGACATCGTTGTTAGAGATTATGTGATGGGGGATCTTATATCGACAGAACAAGTTTCTTTTTAAGAACTTAGCCACTTGCTTGGCTCCTATTCTTATGAATGATCTTGCTTCAACCCATTTTATAAAGTAGTCCATTGCCACTAAAATGAACTTGTGTCTGTTTGAGGCTGTTGGGTGGATTTCCTAAATTATGTCTAGACCCCATGCTGAGAAGGGTCATTGAGAGGAGATGTAGTGTAGTTTTATTGGCGGAAGGTGACTGACATTCTCATGGATTTGATACTTATGTCATTTCCTCATAAATTTGATATAGTCTTCCATCATCGTCATCCAAAAGAACCCTTGTATGATTAGCTTTTTAGCCAAGATTGCTCCATTCATGTGTGGACCATAAACACCCTCATATACTTCTTCTATTACTCTTACAGCCTTAGCTTCATCTAGACATTGGAGTTGTAAATCATCTGAGGTTCTTCTGTATAACACACCTTGGTGTGATGTAAATGTGAATTTTATTGCTAATCATCAAATGACTACTTTGTCTCTTTAATTTACTTGATCATGATAGGCATGTTCCTTTAGATATTCTGGATGTCATAGAACCATGGCTTTCTAGCTATTTCTTTCTTTGCTACTTTATAATTTTTATGGCACGGTTGTCCCAATCTGAGTAGAATCAAAGGCTTCATGGGCATTTTGGATGGTCGTTCCCATCCTCATGCTAGAAAAGTAAGTGCATCTACCATATAGTTGTGATTTATAGGGAGATGAATGCATCTACATTTTTTGAAGCACATGGTGAGTAACCTCAAGTGGTCTAGATAAGGCTTTAAATGCTGCTTTTCAGTTCCCACTCTTCTATGACATGATTGATTACTAGCATGGAATCTCTAAAGATTTTAACTTCTATGACATTAAAGGTTATCTGTGCTTCCATTCTAAGTATGCATGCCTCATATTCTGCTTCATTGTTTGTGACTCTGAACTCGAGCTTTTAGCAACAGGAACTACTTCACGTTCTGAAGATTGTAGTATGACACCAACTCTTATGCCAAACTGATTGACTGCTCCATCAAAGTACATATGCCATCCTTAGATTTTAATGGTTGAGTTGATGTCATCTAGGAAGTCTAGTTGGATTTCTTCTAAGTCTACAATGGGGTTGAGAGTTAGAAATTTAGCCACTGCTCTCCCTTTACTGCCTTCTTAGTCAGATATTGCACGTCAAATTCTATTAGCAGTACAAGCCACTTGGCAAGTTTTCCCACTAGAGAGGGAGCTTCGTAGAGGTACTTTATTGGGTCCATTTTAGACATCGCCTGTATTCTATAAGATTAAAAGTAGTGTCTAAGTTTGTTCGTTGCCCATACTTCTCATATGGCAGCATCTTCTTACTCAAGTAGTAGATTATGTGTCTTGCTTTCGTTTCTCCCTCTTGGACTAACATTGCACCAATTTTATTTCCTTTAATGGCTAGATACAAGGTTAAAGGTATCCCTAGTTTAGGTGGTCTTAGAACTAGTGGGTTGGCTAGGTAGCTTTTGATCTTGTCAAATGCTAGCTAACATTGTTCATTCCATTTAACCGGCTGATCTTTTCTGAGTAGCTTAAAGATCGGTTCACACATTGCTGTCAACTTAGTGATCAGTTCGCTAATGAACTATAGTTTCCTTAGAAACCCTCTAATTGCTTTCTCTATTTTTGGTATTGTCATCTCTTTAATGGCTTTTGCTTTTTTTGGATCCATTTCAATCTCATTTTGATTAATAACATACCATAGAATATTTCCTAAAGTAACCTTAAATATGCATTTTTTTCAATTTAGCTTAAGACTGTACTTTTTGACCCTTTTGAGGAACTTTTTGAGATTTGAAGGGTGTTCTTCTCTAGTTCTTGGTTTAACCATCATGTCATCGATGTCTACCTCCACTTATTTGTGTATTATGTCATGGAACATTGTAGTCGCTATTATATGGTAGGTTTCCCTTGCATTCTTTAATCTAAAGGGCATTACCATGTAACAGTAGCTACCTTATTATGTTATGAAAGTTGTCTTTGCTTTGTCGATAATGGCCATTAGGATTTGATTGTACCTAGAGAATTCATCCATGAAGGAATAGATTACACATATGGCAATGCTGTCAACTAGTATGTCTTTGTGAGGTAGTGGGAAATCATCCTTCGGGCATGCCTTGTTCAGATCTTTGTAGTTGACACAGATTCTAGCCCTTTCATCTTTCTTTGATACTGGCACCATATTTGCTAATCATTCTATATAGTCTGCTACCTTTAAGAATTTTTCTTTGATATGTTTCTTGATGTCCTCTTTCACTAGTTGGGTGCATTCTAGTATGAGTCTTCTCAGCTTCTGCTTTACTGGTTTGCACCATTCTTTGGTAGGAATCAAGTATTGTGCAATATCACTATCAATACTAGACATATTTTCATATGTCCAGAAAATTACTTTTGAATATTTTATTAATATTTTTTCAATTTCTCTCCTCTCTTCAGGGGTAACATCTTTCAAAATATGCAGAATGCATGGTTTAGATTCCTTGCTAATGTTAAATGATTCATTGCATATGGAATGGATGTTAAATGTGCTAATGTTTTTATCAATGCAATGCATATTACCATCAGGAAAGACATCAAACAAGTAAGAAAAATCTGATTTCATTACATTAACTTTAGAGTTCATTACATCATCATTTTCAAACAAGGAAAAAGTACAGAGATCATCATCAGTAATGTCTTCGAATAGGATGTCATCGATGCTTGATTTGAGGATGGCAATAGCTTGGGCATGATTGATAGCTTCACTCTAAGATTTTATCTTTAGGCTTTGTATCAGCTCATAGATGTCAATCTCAGGATCAGGTCTGGTAAGTACTTCTCCTTAATGGTGTTAATGAAAATTTTGAACCTTGATTTCTTGATTCCATTGCTCACCTATTCCTTAGCTTTTCCTTGATAGACTTGGGTTGAGCTTTTTTCCAGAATAGAAGTTGACTTCTTAGCCCCTGTGTTCTTTTTAGGATTGTTAGAGTTACACCATATGTCTATCTTCATGATTTGTAGGTGTTGAAGCTGAATAACACTGACTGTCTCATCTTCATTGTCAAATTCTTCTCCCATCCTGAGGATACTATGTCTTCTAAGAGTGTGTGGGTAGTAGGAGGTGTTGTGTACTTCACTTTGTAGTCGAACTTCTTAGATGGTTAGCCAAGTAGATCCTATACTTCATAGTTACTGCTAAAATTTTTGTTTGTGTCTGCTTCTTATGAGTAAGGGTAATTAATAACTTTATCACTCATGGGGAGAGCTATATCCTTGGCCCTTTTTTTGCATCATTAAGTGGGGAAGGAAATTTTGAGGCATTGGAGTGTATTCAAAGGTCAAAGGGCATTGCTTATCTTCACAAGAATCATTAGGCTCAAGAATGGGTTTTAGGGGTTTGTCTTCTGCAGGCTTATCTTGGGTTTCTTGTATGGCTTAGATTGATTTTTCAATAAAGTCTTATGGTAGATTAGAGGAGATAATGCTGATGGTTGGTGGAGCCATGTTTTGGTAATTTAGGAGAGGATTAGTCTTGATACTAGGCCATTTTTCTGGGTCATTGATTTTTCCATAGTCAATGAGGTCTTGGATTAAAGTTTTTAGGGTTCTGCATGTATTAGTGGTGTGGCCAGGCATTTGGTGAAAATGGCATAACAATTTTTGGTTAATTTGAGGTGGTAGTGGGTTTGGAAGGGGCCTAGGCTCTTATGGTTGTAGGAGGTTCTTTTATTGAAGTCTCTGGAATACTTTGGATAGTAGGAGGTTAAAGTTTGAGATTTTTCTTAGTGGTTTAATGGCATTGATAGATGGTGAGTTATGGGTGTTGGGTTGGATCATGTTTATTTCTATAGTTTGGGTGAAGGTGTTTTAGGTGTTTGGTGTTTGGTTGGGTATTACAACAAAAAGTGTTTTTGGCTTGCTGAGGTTCCTCATCCTCAATTCTAATTTTGGCTTGATGGAGAGCTCTGAAGTTAGGATAATGAGCAAATATCATTTGTTTTCTAAAGTGTGGTAGTGCCCCTTTGATTATCAGCTCTATTTGTTAATCCTCAGGGGGACGGTTTCTCATATTAACTACCTTTCCCCACCATCTAATGACATAATCAAAGAAAACTTCACTCGGTTTCTGCCTTGTGGTCTTAAGGTCCCTTCAAGTGATGTCTAACTGAGTGTTATATTCATACTACTTAATAAACTTTTGAGTTAGCAGTAGCCAATCATTTTTTATTTCATCTTCAAGGTTAAAGAACCATGCCCTCGATCCTTCCTCTAGTGATGTGAAGAAGAATCAAACAATTTGTGATTCTGTAAGCTTTATGACAGCCATAAAGGTAGCATATTGGCTTAGATAGACCATCGAATCCCTGTTTCGTCAAACTTAGCAAAGTTTGGTAGCTTAAAATCATTTGGAAGTGGCTCATCTTTGAACATTGCTAGATCGGCGAAGCTTTTGGAGCCATGAGTTCCCTTTTCTTTAAAGATGAATTCCAACTGCACCATCCTGTTGGCTAATAGTTTGACCTCCCCTGTCGATTCAAGCTTGTCATATCAACAATTTTGCAACTTTTGGTGCATTCCTAAGATCATGGTCATTGTCATCATCAGCTTGAATTGTGCTATCTATATGTATATGATGTATGCATGATTAAAGCTTGTTAGTTTTCCTATATAGTGAATAAACCAATCACAAGCAAGCTTTTACTTCCAACCTTATTTCTCCATGAGGTCATTCAGTATCTTTCCTAAAAGGGTTTTAAACCTATACTATGGTTCCACTCTCAGAACTAGACTGTTTTGATTTATATTGGTCAAAATTAAAGGGTAAACTGAGGAATGATACTTAAATGTACTTGAAGTAATCATATAATGTCAATGTGAGGTCAATTGTTGGGCTTCAAATGATGTACAAAGCTCGTATATGCCCGTATGCATAGGACCAAGGTCAATCAAAAGGAGTTCAAGTTCTTGCCCCCACATCAAAATTTGATATGCTTATTGTGAGTCATGAAAGTATCATTAGATAGTTTACAGTTTGATTTTGCCGACATAGAGGTCCACAATCTAGTTAGGTTCCTAACCCATTGATTTGATCTAATAATGATAAATGGATGACATCTAATAGGTTTTGTCATTGAGGGATGTCGTTTTTTGTTAATTTGCATAGACTATTCAAGTTGAGGTACATGATTCTCATAATTCCTCATGCTTCGGCCTCACATGAAGTATATGAGAATCACATGGTCTTGAGCATAAATTTTCTATGAAAACTGGCATTAGGTAATCACTTAATGATAAACACTAGGAGGGTCGTGTCATTCATGAGTATTAGATCAAACAAACAATGTTAGGAGAAGGATAGCATGCATAGTTAAGTAGAATCCTAGAGGTTGTTACTGTAAGCACTTAATTTCGGGATGCAATTGTGCACAATTGTGACATAAGCCCCTATGATGAAATTCATTCAAAAATTGAAGTTAGTTATCAATTTTATAGACTTTAAGGACTAAATTGTAACATTTTTTAGGGTTTGATTGCAAATAAGTCAAAATTTCATGGGTCTTTTGGTAATTAAAAAAAAGAGTTGGCATTTAATGCCGACATGCATTGTGTAACGCCGATCGACATTGCACAATGTTGATCGGCATTATGCAATGCAATGCTGATCGATATTACATAATGCCGACTAGAATTGCATAATGTCGGTCGGCATTACATAATTCCGACTCGTAAAAGTTGATTTTTTTGCCTATTTTTATTTATTTTTTAGCATTTTGATTGGTTGAAAATTCAATTTTATCTTTATAATTATCTGATAAGGTTGTTTAAATGCATAAGATTTTTCAAAATCAAAGAAAAACAAACGCTATCTGATTAGATAGGTCTGTTCCTCCTTTGGAGGAAGTCCAATATGCCCAAAATCTGCATTTAAAAGCAGAGTCTGCATGCGTGTGTAGGGAGGAGAATTTTTTGGCAAACGATTTTGATTTTAGAGAGTTTTTACACAGAGAAAAAAATGCAGAAACCCTAAAATTTAGACATGAAGAATACCTCGCACACACCTTGGTCTTCCAAAAGAAAGCCCAATTTTGGATACTGTCAGTGTCTTTAAAAGCAATTAAGTCTTAATCCAGAATCAACAAACAATTCAATTTCAATGATGAAAATCCTAATCTGAGGGGTCAAAAAGGGGCATTTGCATAGCATCTAAATCATCAGTGTTTTTTTTCTATGTTATTTTTATTCTTTCTATTTTTTGTGATTTTTTATTCTGTTATTCTCTTTTTTTGATTAATTTCACTACTAATCTGATTACTTGTTTTTTTTTGTTATGTGCATGTGGATTGAGGAGGATACTACCTATATTTAAATTGAGCAAAAGGTCCATGAAATGCCATGGAAGAATCTATGTTATTTCCTAGTAGGATTTAGGATTTTTTATTTATTATTTTTTTATTTTCGATGTTTTGTGTAGTTATTTTAATTTTTGGGTGTATAATTATTTAATCTTAATTTTGTATGGAGTTTGTAATAGCCCTAGTAGTGGGGAATAGCGAAAATTTTAATTTTTTGTATTTTAAAATCGATTAGTAATTAGGTTCAATTAGGTAAAAATCAATTAAAATCAATGGTGGCAGTAGCTTAAATTGGGGTTTGCATGTAATTAATTTAGGACTTTTTTAGAAAATCACTATAATGTTTATTTGTTTCATTTTTTTGTGCTTTATTTGTTTTGGGCTTGTTTTTTATGTTTTTATCCTTTTGGGCCCCAAGCTCACGTTTAGGTCTAACCCGCTTAATAAATAGGCTTAAAAAAATGATTTAGGTTTTTTTTATAATTAAAATCAATTTAGGCCCATTAGTTTAATTAGATTTTAGGCCCACTTAGTTAATTAAAACTTGTCTAGGCTTAGCTTAGCCCACTTAATTATATTTCTTTTAAAATAAATAGACCTAGGTCCACACTTAACTTAAAATAAAACCAAGTTGGACTTAGGCCCACTAATTTAATTTTTCTTTAAACTTGAATAGACTTGGGCCCATATCTTAGAAAGACTAAAAAATAGATTTAGGCTCATTAATTAATAAAATGTAGGCCCTCTTTTATTCTATTTCACTTGTAAATAAAATGTAGATTTAGCTAACTTTTTAATAAAATTAACATAGTTTAGATTTAGGGACAATGTGATACTGAGTGCATTTTTTACTTGTAATTTTATTGACTTGTTGTCTTTTTGGGTAGATGGATGTTAATTAGGGTTTAATAAAATTGCATGTAATTAGAGGATAAAATAATCATTTATAAAATTATTCTAAATGAACACGAGACTAAGAGAAGTTAGTATTCCGTATCCATAATCTCCTAGTTGCGGTGTTAATTTTCTTTTAGAGAATCGAGTACCACCAATCAAATTGTCCCAGTTATTACCCTGGGTGGCGACTCCTCATCTCCATGCCATGTCTTTGTGACAGTGGTTAGTGTGTTCTCTAAGGCCCTGAGCCTAAACAGTGTTGTGGTTGCTAAAATCTTGGATGCGCACTAAACCCCGCCGTCTACAGTGGCAACTCCACTGGGGATAAGAGATACTGATTCTACTTATGTTCTTTAGAATTTTTTTATTGATTATTATTTCATTCTTGCATTCATTCTGCATTTCCCTAATAAATAGATGGCATTGGTTTATGATTCCATGATTCCATTAGCTTCATGGAGTTGTAGATTGGCTAACCATCACTCTCTGCCTTAACTCAATTCAAGAGAGATTACTGGGCTCATCTGACTAGAGTCTGTAATCCAAGTCCCTAAGAGGGGTAATATTCTCTCGAGTTGGTAAAGGATGCTTGGCCCCTCTGACCTTGGCTTATAACTCGAAGTCCATAATGGAGAGCATCTTGCTAAGGGAACCTTAACTTTTCATCGGACCCTAACCACATATAATGGCCTAGCTACTTCCCCTAGGATCTTCACCCAAAGTGCTTATTTGTTTGAATTGCCATAAGGTATTTCTATTTATAAAAGCCCAGGCCTATACCTTTGAAGCTCATTCAAGCTAATAAGGATTAGGCTAGACCTTTATATCTAGAAATGTTTCTTCTATGCTTTTTCTTTTAAAAAGAGATTTGGCATGCACGTTGGCTCTTAATATCTCCTGTTGATATGAAGGCCAAGACTAAAAATCCTAGGAAAAGAAACTCACCATTGAACATGTGTGAGAGGAATAAGGTTGGTAGGTTAATGCTTGCATGTTGCTTGCTGATTGCTTCTTAACACTTGCTACTTGCTAAGTGCTTGCCTGCTACTTGTTGCATAGCACATGCATCATGCATACATGCATACATATAGTCCATGCATCATACTAACACCTTATTTTGTAGCCATCATAGATTCATCTAGGTCTTCTTGTGTCTGGGGACGAAGAGGTGGCAGATTGACCAGAGTTGATTTAAATCCAAAGTCCATAGCTCAAAGCATTCTTCATAGACTAGAGAGACTAGAAGGGAGTCCAATCAATCCACTATTTCTAGAAGCTGAACCAGCTCAGACTAAACGGACTAAAATGGAACAATAACTAGAGATGTGGACCTTAGAGGACATTAAGGGAGCTTTAATGGATGACATGAAAGCTATGATGCAAGATGAACTAAGAAAGGCCATGGCCAGACTTATGCAACCTGTTGTTGGATAACCACTTGTTGCTGTTATTGAATAATAACCTACTGCTACTGTTGAACAACCACCTGTTGCTATAGCTCCTCCACCTACTACTAACAATGCTGGGGGGCAACCTGCTCCTAGAAATGTGCCTACTACTGATGTGAGAATGGAGGACATTGAAAAATACATGGTACAAAGGCAAAGAGAGAATCACTTAAATTGGTTCAAGACCTTGAGTCTAAGCAGATGCAAGCATTGACTCAGAAAATGTCCAAGATGGAATAGCTGATTAGAGGACAAGGAATGGGATATTTTTTTGACTTTGATGACATGCTGCAAATGGAGGGAGATAAGCTGCTTGAAAAATTCAAAATGCCTCAACTATAGAAGTTTGATGGGAGAGGAGATCCAAGGATCCATTTCAGTCAATACACCATAACCATGAGCACTACTATAGCACCATTGTCAGTAGTTGCTAGGCTATTTGTACTGTCCCTATAAGGACTGGCTGTAAACTGGTACCATGGATTAGAAAAGTCTATTATAGCTGACTGGAAGGAACTATTTACTGCATTCTTGAAGGAATATGATTATAACACTTGATTGGAAGTGTCAATTAGGGATTTGGAATTGACTAAATAGAAATCAAATGAGTCTTTTTCTGATTTCTTAACTCGTTTCATGAATAAAGCAGGGATGATGAAAAATAAGCTTGTTGAGAAGGACCAAGTTAGAATGATAGTTCGTAATGTGTCACCTAATTTGGTCGAGAGGCTACAGATGATGAATCCCAAAACCTTTATCGATTTTTATGATGATGGGTTACAAGTTGAGGAAATTGAGAGTGAGAAAAAGAAAACTGTTAGAGCCTCAGGAACTCGAAACTACCTAACTGGGGGCATACAACAAGGAAGTACTAGCCAAGCTGTAGAAGTGCGTGCAGTTTAGCAACCCCAAAGGTTCTCCAACTTCAACCAACCACTCTCTAAAGTCCTAGAGAGGCTAATCCAAAAAGGCTTGCTCCAACCTTTAACCTTTTCCAAACCCCCAAATCCAAATCTCCTTAGCTATGATCCAAATAGTTACTGAAAGTTTCATCAAGTAGTTGGCCATTCCACAAATACCTGCATCCACCTAAAACATGAGATCCAAAACCTAATAGACTCCAGAAAAATCACTAACCCTGAGAAATCCAATTCCAAACCAAACACCAAAAATAACCCTTTCCCAGATTATCAAAATGTTCCACCACCAGCCACCATGGTGATCAACTCAGGGGTTAACAAAGAAGAAGTGCTAACATCCTTTAAGGACCTCAACCTTATACCCAATGAAGAACCTTTCGGACAACCATAGAGAGGAGTAGAAGATTTATTGGGCTAGCCCTCAAGCAAGTTTGATTACAGAGTATTCTACTTGAAAGCACCCTTTGATGATATCCCTATTGAATCAATTGAGCCCTTAGGTTAAGGAAATGAGTTTGATGATAAGTCAATAAAAAAAGAGCCTAAAATTCTAGAGAAGTCACTAAGAGGAGTCAAAGATCTATTGGGACAACCTTCGGGCAAGTTCGATTACAAAGTGTTCTATTATAAACCCACTTCTGCTGACATCCCTATTGAAATGATTGTACCGACAAGATAGGGTGATAAGTTTGAAGAAGATGAATTCTTAACCCCAGAACTGTCCCAAGAAGAGGTGGAAGAGCTGTTAAACCAACATACGGACAAGTTGAGGGAGTTGAAAGGAAAAGAAACATGCACAATGGTAGTGTGGAAGGATAGGAAAACATATTGAATCATTAGAGTTATTGACATATGGTATGACATTGATGAAGAAAGCCCAGGCAGTTTTGATGTATGGAGTGATACTCGAAATATGAATCATGTTACTAGAAGTGGAAGGAATTACTGGGTAGCAGAAAAGCAAAATTTAAGAGTAGTAGAAAGGAAAGAAACAGAAGATACAGAAGTAGAGGAAGGACAGAAAGAAGACCTGATCCTAGAATAACTCAAGAAGGCTAAGGCAAATGTCAACATTTGGGAATTACTGATGCATTCAGGCAACCATAGAAGGGCTCTTATCAAAGCTTTATTGAACATGAGCATTGAAACAACCACTACTCCAAAAGTTATGGTGGTAAAGGTTATAGAAAAGAAACATGAGCTAGTAGCATTCTCAGATGATGACTTGCCTTTAGAGGGAACAAATCATAACAAGCCATTATTTATCCTAGTTGAAGTAAAAAGGAAGAGAACTAACTTTGTGATGGTGGACGATGGTTCAAATATAAATGTATGCCCACTAAAAATCCTACCTAATTTGGGTCTAAAAGTAGATGACTTGATGGCTTCAAACCTCATTATCAGAGAATACGATGACAGTACCAGGAATGTGGGGGGAACATTTCAGGCTTTGGTCAAAACAAGGCCTATAGAGTCAACTATTGAATTTACAGTACTGGACATCCCTGTTACCTATGCCCTGCTGTTGGGAAGGCCGTGGTTTCATGCCCTGGGAGGAGTACCTTCAACAGTGCACCAGAAAATAAAATTCCCTCATGAAGGAGATGTTGTGACAATAGAAGCTAGAACCAATGCAGTTGTGGCAGCCATACTTGATAGACAGAAGCAAGTGTGTGTTCCACCTAGTTTCCAAGTTTCTGGAATATTTGATGAGATGGATCCCAGGGTTGCAAAAAATGATGGAAAGCATGAATTATTCACCTAGACAGGGGCTCAGGAAGAATGAACAAGGAAGTCCTAAGCCCCCGAACATTAAAACCCAGGACCATACAAAGGGTTTGGGATATACTGAGGTAGGATCGGCTAGTAGAAGAGCAAAGAACAAGGAGAAAGCAAAAAGAAATAAGCCCTTGGGAAGGATTGTACCACTAAGTGAGAATTTCATCAAGCTAGGGTAAGGCAAGTATTATCTAGGCACCAAAGAATATGTTAATATGGTTGGAAAAGATGTCCCTAGGTTTGAGATCATCAAGGAGCATATTGTGGAAAGCCTAATGACCAGTCATGAAGCAAGTAACTGAAAGGATGGGTGATGATGTTATTGAGGAGCTGCTGTGCCTACCACATGAGGAGGAACCACCCCCAGACTTAGCTATTGTCATTAGTGATAGTTTCATTAATGTTTTTTTATGAAGTAACTAACATAATAATGTCTGGTCTTTATGCGGATGAAGATGTTGTTTTTCCTATGGTCAATGATATGAATGCTGGTTTTTCTTACTTGTGTGATGTGCATCTTGATAGTTCTATGCATTATAATTTTAATCGTTCATACATATTTGACATTAATTAAATTAAATTTAATTCATTTAACATGGGCACAAATGATAATCCAAAGAACATTTCTTTATCACATGATGTAACTCCTGAAGAGAGAAAAAATTTTGAGAGAATATTAACAAAAAGAAAGGTAGCATTCACTTGGACTTATTAAGACATACCAGGTTTGGATAGGGAAATAGTAGCATCACATTCCAACTCATCCAGAAACCAAGCCGGTTAAACAAAAATTGCACAGATTAAGACCAGAATGGACAGAAAAGATAAGGTAGGAAATTGCTAAGCAAATACAGGCTAACTTCTTAGAAGTAGTAGACTACCCTCAATAGCTAGCAAACATAGTACCTATTCCTAAGAAAGATGGAAAAGTACGAATGTGTGTAGATTTTAGGGATATGAACAAAGCCTGTCTAGAAGATGGCTTCCCGTTACCTCATATTGATGTAATAGTGGATAGCACTGTAACAAGTGCAATGTATTCTTTTATGGACAAATTTTTTGGGTACAACCAGATCATGATGGCAGTCATGGATAAGATTAAGATAGCTTTCATCACAGAATGGGGGACCTATTATTACAAGGTGATGCCTTTCAGACTGAAGAATGCAGGTGCAACTTATCAAAGAGCCGTTACTGCACTTTTCCATGATATGATGCATAAGGTTGAAGTGTATGTGGATGACATGATAGTCAAATTAGAGACAAGAGGAGGACATTTTGAAGCCTTAGACAAGTTCTTAGCCCGAATTGAGAGGTACAACCTGAGACTTAACCCGAAGAAGTACATTTTTGGGGTTTCTTCAAGGAAATTATTAGGACATATAGTGAGAAGCTGAGGAATTGAAGTGGATCCAGATAAAGTGAAAGCCATCCAAGAAATGCCAGCACTAAAGATGGAGAAAGAAGTAAGAGGATTCCTTGGCAGATTGCAGTATATTGGTAGGTTTATTACAAAACTCACTAACATTTGTGACCCTATCTTTAAGCTCTTAAGGAAAGATCAGCTGGTTAAGTGGAATGATGATTGTCAGAAAGCTTTTGATAAGACCAAGGAGTATCTTGTTAATCCACCTATTCTGAAACCACTTAGATAGGGTAAGCCATTGGTTTTGTACTTGGCTTTAGAAGAGGATGCAATGGGGGCAATGTTAGCATAAGAAGGGTCAGATGGAATAGAGCATGTAGTGTACTACTTTAGCAAGAAGTTTTTGCCGTTTGAGGAAAAATATGATTTAGTAGAAAAGACATGTTTGATCATGATTTAGGCTATGAGAAAATTGAGGCATTATTTTCCATCTTACAAGGTTCAAGCTGTTTCAAGAATAGACCCTCTAAGGTATCTGTTTTAAGCATTGGCTTTACCTAAAAAAATGTCTTGATGGTGGGTATTCTTAACTGAATTTGATATAGAGTACATTACTACAAAGGTAATCTAGGGAAGAGCAATAGCAGAATTCTTAGCTCAGAATGCGATCAAAGATGAAGAGCAGTGGAATTTGGAATTTCTAGATGAGAACTTAGCTGTTGTAGAGCACTGGGAGTGGAAACTTTACTTTGAAAGAGCTGTAAACAACAAAGGAGCTGGATTGGGAGTGATTCTTGTTACACCAAAAGGAGAAACCATACCAATGGCAAAGAAACTGGATTTCAGGGACATAAACAACATGGCTGAGTATAAAGCATGTATTTATGGAATTGAGGCAGCTGGAGTGAAAGATTTTTTGGTTTATCGAGATTCAGTGTTAATCATCAATCAGGCTAATGAAGAATGGGAGGTAAAAGAGGAAAGGCTGAAGCCTTATATCTGCTATGTGAAAGCCTTAATGAAGAATTTCACCAAATATCTCTTTATCCATATATCCAGAGATGATAATCAAATGGCGGATGCACTTGTAACACTTTCTTCAATATGGGATAGTGCAACTGGGTTGGCTATGAAACCTTTAATGATCATGAAGTCTAGAGCACCGTGTTATGGAGGTGAGCAGATTATGAATGTTCAAATGCGGCCCAAAGAAAATCCTTGGTTTTATGATGTCCATAGGTTCATTGAAAAGAGAATTTATCCAAATAAAGCAACCTCAAAAGAAAGATATGCTCTTCATGTTGTTGAACGTAACTATGCAAGTCATGATGGGGTATTATACAAAAGAATGCTGAATAGGATGTAGCTCAGGTATCTCAAAAAGGATGAAGCTGAAGAGGTGATACAAGAGATTCATGCAGGGGCTTGCAGTTCTCATATGAAAGGGATGATTCTAGCTAAGAGATACTCAAATAAGGTTATTATTGGATGACTATGGAAAAGGATTGTATCAGGATAGTAAGATAATGCCATCAGTGTCAGATCCACGGGAGTCTTAGTCACATGCCTCCAATAGTGTTGAATAGTTTATCATCCCCTTGGCCCTTTGCAGCATGGGGAATTGATATCATAGGAGAAATAAGACCGATAACATCAAATGGGCATAAATACATAGTGGTGGTAATTGATTACTTTTTGAGATGGGTAGAGGTAGAATCTTTCAACACTTTGAAAGAAAAACAAATGGCACGGTTCATCGAGAAGATCCTTATTTACAGATATGGGGTTCCACATCATATTGTGATAGATAACGGGGTTCAATTTCAAGCAGAAATAATAGAGTTGCTATAAAAGTATGGGATTAAGCACCATAAATCTTCACCTTATTGCCCTCAAACTAATGGGGCAACAGAAGCGGCTAACAAAAATATCAAGAAAATCCTTTCCAAAATGGTTAAAACCTACAAGGATTGGTCTGAATATCTTCCTTTTGCCTTATGAGGATATAGGACTACAACTCAAACCACCACAGGGCAAACACCATTCTCATTGGTATATGGTTGTGAAGTAGTTTTGCTCGTAGAAATTGAGATTAAGTCCTTAAGAGTAGTCATGGAAGCTAAAATAACTGAGAATGAATGGGCACAAAAAAAGATATGATCATCTAGTATCTCTAGATGAGAAAAGGATAGATGCTTTATTCCACACTCAGATATATCAGAGAAGGATAGCAAGGGCATTCAATAAGAAGGTTAAACCTGGGAAGATCAAAGCTAGAGATTTGGTGCTAAAACAGTCTGGAGCCGTGGTGTTTGATCTGAGAGGTAAATTTAGACCAAATTGGGAAGGACCGTACTTGGTCAAATCGGTCTTACCTAAAGGAGCTGCTAAGATATCATATCTTGAAGGGAATGAGTTTATGAAACTTGTCAATCTGGATCACCTCAAGAAGTACTACCTGTAAAAAAATATGAATAAAAGTAGAATAAAGAAAATAAAGTTCATTGTCTAGAAAACTTGAAAAGGCTAGTCAGGCAAAAGTTAGGACATTCTTGCTGTTCAGAAAACTCGCAAAGGACTGACAAGCAAAAATTAGGGAAATAAATAAAAATTAATGGTCTCATTAATTAGAAAACCCGTAAAGGGCTTGTCAAGCAAAAATTAGGAAAATAAAATATGAGCGAAAAATATTCAGTTAGAAAAGCCATAAGGACTAGCTGATAACAGGAGTTATGTCATGTGATGTATTAAATGTACTCATTTTGGCCCTAATTAATGAATGAAATTGAAATTGAAGTTTTTTTAAACTTTGCATATCCTTCTTTATTATAAAGCATAAGTACTTAAAAGGATAACAAAACATAAGAAAGCCTAAAACTAGCTCTATGAGACCATTCTATCTAGTGATGTCTTTGTTTCTTCCTTTGTGACCCATTGATGGGTTTCTGTAAGTATACAGATTTGTACAAGTAGTAATTAAATATTGATCCCATAGAGATTGCAAATTGATTATAGTGATACTAGTTGTGTTTGTTTGTTTAAACAACGAAAAAGGGTATTTTTAATTAAACTAAAAATTAAACTAAGACAAAACAAAAAAAATCATAATGAAATAACAATCACTTTAGAGAGCTAGGGTTCTTATTACTAATTCAGCCTTTATTTAAAACCATTTTACTGCTAAACCATACCTAACCTTAATCCAATTTGAGGGTTTCCCTAAAATCATAGACTTTTATACTAAGACAACCCTATGATTAACCAAGTAAATTGACGTTCTTAGATTTAAAGCTCTCGCCTACTAAGCATTCAGTTAACCTGGTTTAAGCACCAACCCTTAATCAATATTAGTTGCTTAAGTGTTTCTCAACTAAAAAAGCATCTAACAGGTTATTGTTTAAATCCAATACAACCCATCTCTCGATCAAGTTTTATTGTGCATATTCAATCAAAGGGTGATCAATCCTAAGAAGACATTAAGTTCAACAATAACCAAAGGATCTATATTAATGGCTTAGGTTTAATTACGATTAGCCCACGGTTTAATAGCAATAAGAACCCTAACTAAGAATTTAGCTACTCATGTTAATTTTAAGAAATAAAAAGGAATAATAATAGAAAATAGACATCATCATTGAATTAAAATTAAGAGCGAATAACAACAATTGAATAGAATAAAGCCCCTATTAAATAAGAAGCTTTATGTTCTTTAATTTTTATTCTCCAATCTCCAAAGTAACATAAGCAAGAAAAAATCCTTGTTTTCTAAAAACTGCTCTAAGAAAAATTGTATCTCCAAAAAACTGATGATAAAAAAAAAGAATAGTCCCCCTTCTTATTTCTGGTGGCTGACCTCTTATAAAACCCTAATTACTAACCCTAGGGTTATATCCTTATGAAATCTCCCTTTTGTCCTTCATGAGTCAACAATTAAATTCGCCTATGAATTTCCTAATTACCAGGTCACACGACCATGTGCAAAATGTGCATGGTTGTGCACTTCATTTTTTTAGCATTTCAGCATATTGATCTCCATTGCTTTTTAGGCTCATTTCAAGTGCTCACGGCTCCCATATAACCTTCCTTTATTATTCTTTGACTTCCCTAAATACATAAAAATCAACAAAAAATAAACCAACTAATATGTAAAAATAAATAAACACACAAGACATGTAGTAAGTAGCCAACTAAATAAAAACTGAATAAAAGAAACATAAACTTAACTGAAATTGAATTTTTCCTAAGACAAAGACTACTTAATAAAATGCATTTTTTACACTCATCAAATTCCCACACACTTGAATATTTGCTTGTCCTCAAGCAAAACCTGAAAACACATATCTACCTAAAGAATCATACTCATTAACTAGCTTTAACTTGACTAACTACCATAATCTTCCTTTAATAAAAAGTTTATAAACTCAAAAAGTAAAACAGCAACTGAGGTCAAGAATATATTCTTACCATGTGAAGAGCATACTTTTCTAGTGAAAATATGAGAACAAATGATTGACACTTAAGAAAAATAAAAACAAGTAGGAATTGTGCCAACAATAAAGAGGCTAAGAAGTTCATCGATCAATATCTTCCCAATCTCAGCATCCCCCACCTTTCTTGTGTTACTCAGTGTGGAAACCTCTAAAAATGGTCCTTTGGATACTCTTACTCTTAAAGAGCATTGGAGTAGAAGGAGCATTTAAAATATTTTTCTTTTCAATTTTAAGCTCCAAACAAGTGCGTTTTACGCTCCATCTCGCTTCTTGATTGATTTTTTTTCCTTTAACATTTATAAACACTCTAATGCAGCCTCAAATTCCTACTCACAAATACTTTTCTCAAATATTAATCATTTAAATTCACTTGTTCAATAGAAAAGTAAGCATTAATGTCCATTAAAATGTAAAAATTCTTAACCATAAGTTGCTCTTTTAATTTAAAAATTTAAAATGATCCATTAAGGGAAGATTAAGGCATTTCTTTAAGAAAACTAAGATTAATGAACAAGGCTCTAAAGGTATATATGTTTCAAAGATTCAAGTGTAAGAACAAGTCACAAACACATAAAAAAGGGTAAAAATAAATAAATAAATAAAGCATGTAGACTTTTAAATTAAAACAAACACACAAGCATACAGTCATGAAAATAAAAATAAATAAAAGAAATTAGAGAACAGTATACTCCTTTTATTCTAGTGAAACTGGAGGGGGACTATATGGTGTGACCATGATGCACTTTGCAGCTTCATTTATAGCTTTAGATCTTTTGCTTTGAAGAAGGATGCGAAAGATTTCATCAATTTGAAGTTGCAACCTTTCATCTCTGGATTCACATCGCCTCTCAAACTTCTCTAACTGGTTGGACAAATCCATAACCATATTCCCAATCCTATTGTCAGAGATATCCATCCGCTCTTTGATATTTTCCATTATGTCATCACTCCATTTTTTGGTGTTTCGTCACTTCCTTGATTGAGCTTCACTCCCATTATCTCCTTTTTCAACTGCATTAGGGGGTAAAGGTATTTCACTATATTGCATTGCCAATTGACGGATCATGTAGCATCTTCTACCCGTTACATCATGGAACTCATTGAATTCAGTGATGATTTTAGCTCGCACTAGTAGTCTTCATTAAGGGACTCAGCTTCTAAAGGCTCCAATTTATGTTTGGCAAATTTGAATGGAGCAAAATACAATGCCAATCCGGTGACAATATGCCCCATTAAGATTAACGCCTTTCTAGCCTGAATAACCCGCCACATGGAACACAAAACAAAGTATGTACTATATACTTTTATGTTAGTCTTCAAGCACCACAATATGAATAGTTCATCAGGGGAAACCTTAGTACTATATTTTCTTCCAAAGATTGTATATGCCATGAATTTATGCATGATTAAATATGAGTGATCTTTGATCAAACTGCTAGTCATTATTTGACCCTCACAAAATTTATCACCTCTAGTGATTTCATGCCAAAAACTACTCATATTATAATCCATAGGAGGTTAACAAACACCTCCTTGAGGAAAACCAAAGATTTGAGACATGATTTCATAGTCAAATAAGTATTCTTTCCTAAAGAACCTACATGAAAAGATCCCTATAGGTGCTTCTAAAATCTTAAATGTAGTGTAAAATTCTATTGTGAGTTTAAAGAATACATCATATTGGGTTGTAGCCAATTTAAACCATCCCAATTTATTGCAAAACATATATATGGTTCCCTTAATACCCATATTCAACAGTACCTCATCATCAAAGTATTTTGGCTTGCTTAATTTGCTCTTGACTAAGGAGCAGAATCTCTTCCCTTCTTCTTCAGAATAAATGGCAAAGAAAGCTTCATAATCATCCCTCATGTTTTTAGGTTTACCGTCGCCATCACTAAGCTTCTTTCCTTGAAATTGTGTCTTTGTTCTAGCCATCATAACAATGTTAGTACTAAAATAAAATAATAAAAAAATGAAATTAATAAGAACAAAAACAAAAGTCAACAAAGTTTAAATAAGAAAAATAAAACATTCCAATTTCACTAAAAATTGCTTACCCATTAATTCAGGAAATTTAGCTTACATAGGAAACTAAAATCAACTAAACCCTCAATGGAATAAGGAAACAAATAAAAAAAATAAAATCACAATTAACAAGCTCGCAAAATAAATAAATAAATAAATTTATTTTTTATTTTTTATTTCCTCCCCCACACTTAAAATGTGCAATGTCCTCATTGCAATGTTTAAAATAGAAAAAATTTGAAGGAATTCGATTGTGCATGTGCATCAGGTCATATGGCCGTGTGCAAAATGCGCATGGTCGTGCTACCTGATTAATGTCGTATCATGCATGGCCATGTGCAAAATGCGCATGGCCATGCTACCTACTAGAATAGAATTATTTTTTTTTAATATTGGTAGGACAAACCTCCCATATTTATTGCACAATTGGAAGAAAAAATTAAATGGAAAAATAAGAAAAAGTCACATTCCTAAAATAAAAATCCTTAATAAAAAAAACTTAAACAAAAACATACTTCAATTCAAAACATGAAACATAACACATAACGTTCCATAAAACATCACAATAAAAAAACAAAAACACATAAAGTAAACATTGTTCAAGCTAGAGCTAAACACTTCAAAACAAGGTCTTCATTCCTACCCTTCATCCTCAGAGGAGTACTCTTGTGCTGGCATATCTTCATCATGCGGGAATGGTAGCGGGATAAAATTTTGAGAGCTAAAATAGGTGTTAAGGTTATGGTTAATCATCTGCAATGTGCGATTCATTTGCCTAAAAGTATGACCCATTCCTACCACTTCAGAATTTAGCTCTCCTACGTTGGAATTGATGACTCCAATTTGCAACTCCAAGCTGTCCAGCCTTTCTAACACATTATTCAAAGAGACATCTTCCTTTTCCTCTTCATTTTGCTCTAGAGGTGTAGGCGAGATAAGAAAAGCTCTCCCACTATGATCAACTCTAACCATTCCCATGGATTCCATCATACTAGTGTCAATGAAGTGACAACTTGGGACCCTTTTAAAAGGCATGTTCTCGATGTCAAAGTTTAAGTACTTGGCTATAGCTGTTACTAGGCATCCCACTTTAATAGCCCCACTAGCTTTTGTAGCAACATCTCTCAATTTCCCGGCTAACACATGATAGACAACAAGTTTTTTATCATTCACCATACAATATAAAATGTTTAGCTTAGTGGTGGTAATCACAAAGTCACCCTCTTTCCTTAGAAATAAATAATGTGCCATGAGCCTATGAAGGTACTTGAGTGCGAGCAATTGAATCCTTGATTCTTTACTGATCGAGCCTCATAGAAAACTCCCCTCTCCCCAGTTAATTCTCTCAAAAACTCATTTCTATCATATGCAACATTAGCATCCTAATTTTTGGGAAAATGAAATACATCATTGAGTTCAAACAAACCTAGAGTATGCTCCTCATTCCCCAAATGAAAAGTTAGCATAAGGGTATGATCATTAAACTTAAAAGAAGAGAGAAATTCACAAGTGGGGATGGCATAAGAAGGATTCTACATTAAAACAAAATCATTCCACCCCATCCTATGAACGTACAAATTAATCTCATATAATAACCCAATTTCAATCAAGGATGTGGCACTCAAATATCTATTTGGCACAATCTTCCTATTTATCATTGCTTGAAATTTATTCCTATGCTCACCATGCCTAAATTGAATTTGAGAGGGAAAAGGTTTTACCATTTGTTCCTCTTCAGCACCACCCGGATTATTGGAAGTTCCACATTGTCTTGCTCTTTTGGAAGGATTAGTTTGCTTCCTTGCTATGCCCTTCCATCTTTGATCTTTCTCCATGAGACTTCCTTAAAAAGAATTGAGAGAGAATATGTAGGGTGGAGAATTGTGTAGGAAATGATGTAGAGAATGATTTTGTAAAGAGGAAGTGAGTGTTTATATAGAGAGTAGGATGATGGGGAATTAGGTCAAATTTAATAGGAAATTGAAAAGGTGGTCAAGGGTTAGGTTTTATAGGGCTTGGGAAGTGGAAAAGTGGAGTCCCTAAGGTTTTAGGGAAGTGTGGAGTGTTGGGAAGTGGCAAAATCCACTTAAAATAAAATTTTGCGTCTTTTCTAAAAGTCAGGTCTGTCTCGTCACACGGACATATGCGAAATTTGCACATACATGTGTCAAGTTGTAGCATCGTAAGGCATATGGCCATGTGCAAGATGTGTATGGCTGTGTGACCTAATGGTTCAGAAGTGGCAACGTAAGATGCACGGCTGTGTGCAAAATGCACATGGCCGTGCGACCTATATATGCATACTTCGTACATTCGTTGAATAAAAAATTCAACACATATAAACAAGCAATGCATTATAAATTTAAATTACAAGTCACTTAGAATAAAAATTCCACTAAATATTTAACTCACAAGACTTCTTCTAGAGCTCCAACCTTTCTTTCATTCCATGAAATTCACCAGAAACAATCATCAAAAATAGAATAAACTTGCAAAAATGTAAAAAAAATAACCAATAATAAAAACAAAATAAATACAAATAAAAATAAATAAAATAAAATAATCTTGGTTGAGCCTCCAAGAAGCATTCTTTTAATGGTCCATGAGCTAGACCATCAAATTGATCATCTAGTTAATTCCCTCAAGTATGAAACTTGATGGAACTCCTCAAATGTGCTTCCATGGTATAGCTTTAACCTTTGCCCATTCACTTTGAATGTGTCTCCTTTTGTGTTGCTCAATTCCATAGCTCCATGAGGATATGAATGAGTCACTGTATACGGTCCTATCCATCAGCTTTTCAACTTTCCAGGAAACAATCTGAACCGTGAGTTGAACAACAAAACTTGATCACCTTCCTTAAACTCCTTGATTCTTGCTCTTGCATCATGCCATCTCTTAGTACGTTCTTTATAAATCCTTGAATTTTCATAAGCAGCTTCCCTTATCTCTTCAAGTTCATTCAACTGTAACATTCTTCTCTTAGCTGCCTTCCTTAAGTCAAATTTCAAAGCTTTCACTGCCCAGTAGGCCTTGTGTTCAATCTCAATGGGAAGATGACATGCTTTACCATAAACCACCCTAAAAGGAGACATCCCAAGAGGTGTTTTATAAGCTGTTCTATATGCCCACAAAGCATCATCAAGCTTCCTTGCCCATTCTTTCCTTGACTTACTTACTTTTCTCTCCAAAATCTTCTTCAACTCCCTATTACTCACCTCAACTTGGCCACTGGTTTGTGGGTGATAAGGTGTAGCTACTCTGTGCTTCACACTATAGCAAGCTAATAAAGTTTTCATATTCTTATTGTAGAAGTGTGTTCCCCCATCACTTATGATGACACGAGGCATTCCAATCGAGAGAATAGCTTCTCTAGGAACTTTCAACCTTGCATCATTGACTATGCATGCTTGAGCTTCCACCCACTTGGAAACATAATCCACACAAACAAGAATATACTTGTTACCATCTGACACTGGAAATGGTCCCATGAAATCAATGCCCCAAACATAAAAAATTTCCACCTCTAGAATTCCAAATTGGAGCATTTCATCCTTCTTTGAAATGTTTCCACTCCTTTGGCATGTGTCACAATGCATTACAAAATCTATAGCATTTTGAAAAATTGTCGGCCAATAAAACCCTATTTCAAGAACCTTAGTAGTTGTTCGTTGTGGTCCATAATGTCCACAATTGACCCTCCCATGACAGTGTTGTAAGATGTCTCTTGCTTCCTCATTTGTTGCGCATCTCCTGACTATGCCATCATTGCATAGTTTCCATAAGAATGGCTTATCCCAAAAGTAGAACTTAGCATCACAAATCAAATTTTTCTATTGTTGAGGAGTGAACTCTTTTGGAATTTCACCCACTGACAAAATATTTTCTATATCAGCAAATCAAGGAGCACCTATAAATTCTACAGTAAAAAGCATTTCGTCAAGGAACATCTCCTTAATAGGCTCTTGCTTATCACTTTCCTTATGTTTCAACTCCAACCTTGAAAGATGATCAACTACTAAATTTTTAGCCCCTTTCTTATCTCTGATCTCTATATCAAACTCTTGTAACATAAGTACCCATCTCATGAGCCTTGGTTTAAAATCCTTTTTTTTCATTAAATACTTCAATGTTGCATGATCTGTGTATACAATTGCCTTAGATCCAAGGAGGTACGATATGAACTTATCAAAAGCAAATATAATAGCCAACATCTCCTTTTCTATAGTAGCATAATTCAACTGAGTATCTGTCAATGTTCAGCTCACATAATAGATCACATGCAACCTATTCTCCTTTCTTTGGTTAAGAATGACTCCTATTGCATGATCACTGGCATCACACATCAACTCGAATGGTAGACTTCAATTTGGTGCCATCACTATAGGAGCATAAACAAGTGCTAGTTTCAATATGTCAAAAGCCAATTTGTAGTCATCAATAAAATCAAAAGGTGAATCTTTTTCAAGTAACTTACAAAGGGGTTTTGAGATTTTTGAGAAATCCTTGATAAATCGCCTATAGAAGCCTGTATGACCAAGAAAACTCCTAACTCCTTTAACATTTATGGGGTACTGCAGCTTCTCAATTGCCTCCACCTTTGCTTTATCAACTTGAATGCCTTGAGCTGAAATCTTGTGTGCAAGTACAATACCTTCTTCTACCATGAAATGGCATTTTTCCCAATTCAGCACCAAATTTGTTTCCTCACAATGTGCCAGAACTTGCTCCAAATTGCTCAGACATCCTTCAAATGAGTTTCCATAGATAGAAAAATCATCCATGAAAACATCCATGATCTCCTCCACTAAATCTACAAATATAGCCATCATACATCTCTGAAAAGTTGCAGGAGCATTGCATAACCCAAATGGCATCCTCATGTATGCAAATGTTCCATAAGGACATGTAAATGTGGTCTTCTCTTGATCTTCTAGAGCTATTGCAATTTGATTATAGCCTGAATAACCATCCAGGAAGCAGTAAAAAGCATGTCCTACTATCCGCTCCAACATTTGATCAATGAAGGGTAATGGGAAATGGTCTTTCCTAGTGGATGAGTTCAGTTTCCTACAATCAATGCACACTCTCCATCCATTCACAACTCTTGTAGGAACGAACTCTCCTTCTGTATTTTTCACAATTGCTATTCCCCTATTCTTCGGCACACACTGAATTGGGCTAACCCAAAAACTATCAAAGATTGGATAAATAATGCTTGCATCAAGTAGTTTGACCACTTCTTTCTTTACCACCTCTTTCATGTTCAGGTTAAGCCTCCTTTGTCTTTCAATGGTTGGCTTGTGTCCATCCTTCATCAAAATCTTATGCATGCAATAAGAGGGACTTATTCCTCTTATATCTGAAATCTACCACCCTATTGCCTTTATTTTTCTCTTCAGCATGTTTACCAATAAATCCTCTTGCTCCTTGCTAAGTTTAGAAGATATAATCATAGGTAAAGTTTGGTCGTCACTAAGAAAAGTGTATCTTAAATATTGAGGTAACGGCTTCAAGTTTAGTTTTGGTGGTTTTATGATTGAGGGTGGTGTGGGTTCAGTGTTTGGTAGTTGTATGTGCGGTTGGTTCAGGTATTTGAGAGTCACTTCTTCTTGAGAAGATTGTACCTATAAGCACTTCTCAATATTCTCAACTTCTAAAGACTATGCAAACCTTCGTCGTTGGACTTCATTCAAACATTCATCAATGACTTCAACTAGTATGCAAAAATCTTCATCATAGGGATATTTCATAGTCTCATAGATATTAAACTTATCACTCTCATCCCCCACTCTTAATTAAGAGTTCCATCATAGACGTCAATTATTACTCTAGTAGTGTAAAAGAATGGCATACCAAGGATTAGTGGAACCTTCTCAACTTCTTTAAAGTCAAGGACCATAAAATCCATTGGAAAAATAAATTTTCCAGCCCTTACTAACACATCCTCCATTATCCCTTCTACTTCCTTCACTTTCCTATCTGCAAGTTGCAATCGAATGCTTGTAGGTTTTGCTTCTCTTAATCCTAATTTCCTGTAAACAGACAAAGGCATAAGATTAATTGAATCTCTATAATCATATAAAGCTCTTTGAAAATTTAAATTTCCCACCAAACAAGGAATAGTGAGACTCTCTAGATGCTTCCTTTATAAGAGAAGTTTCTTCGAGATGATAGCGCTACACGCTTTTGTGAGTGTGATGGTTTTACATTCTTACAACTTCTTTTTGTTGGAAATTAGTTCCTTGAGAAATTTAGCATACCTAGGCATTTGCAAAAGACATTCCACTAGAGGCATGTTGATGTGAAGTGCTTTAAACCTCTATAGAAATTTAGCAAATTGTTGATCATGCTCATGTTTCTTCAGTCTTTGAGGATATGGAGCTGGAGGTTTGTAAGGTTTCACTAGTGGTGGTGTAGGTTTCTCCACTACTCGTTCCTTATTGTTATTATCCCCTTGTAGCTTCTCCTCTATTTGCACTTTAACCCATTCATCCTCTTGCTCTTTCTCCTCTTCCTTATTATTTTACTGCTCATATTCTATTGTTGCTTTTGGGATTTGTATTTTTGTTCCACTTCTCAAGGTGATAGCCTTCAACTATTCTTTTGGATTCTTCTCAGTGTTGCTTAGCAAAGAACCTTGATTCCTCATTGACAAAGAATTTACCAACTGCCCCATTTGCACCTCTAAATTATGAATAGAGGAAGAATGGTTCTTGAACATTAGCTGAGTGTCTTGATACATTTGCTCAAATCTACCTTCCAACCTTTTTATAGCTTCATCTTATTGATTCATTTTTGTTGACATCACATCCATGAACTTCTCCAACTTGCTCTCTAGAGAACTTCCAGAAGATGAAGTTTTTTCTTGGTGGTAATTTAGTTGTTGGTGTTGCATATTATGCCCTATAAAACCAGGTGGTGCTTGTGGCCTCCACTGGTTGTTCCCTTGATTGTTCTAAGAGAAATTAGGATGAGTTCTCCAACATGGATTATAGGTGTTGCCATGCACTTGGTTCTGCTATCCTTTAAAGTTGTTCACAAAGTTTACATTCTCCATGGACAGGCTTTGCATCATCTGACACTCTATAGTTGGATGACTACCTTGACATAATTCACAAGAGGAAGACAAGTTAGATATGGCATTGATATTCATTTTATCCATTCTTTTAGATAAAGCATCCATCTTTGCATTTAGCATAGTCAAACTGTTAACTTCAATTGCTCCCCCTCTCTTTAGAATAGCTCTCTCACTAGACTAGATGCTTTGGGTATTATCCATTTCTTGAAAATGCTCCAAGGCATCTTCTGGTGTCTTAGACATGATAGTTCCTCCTGCTGATGCATCTATGTTTGCTCTCACTATGGGATTGACACCCTTGTAAAAAGATTGTGCCAAAACCCATAAAGGAAACAGCTATGGTGGACATTATCGCTGAAGATCCTTGAATCTATCCCAGCACTCATAAAAACTTTCATCATCTCTTTGATAGAAAAAGTTGATTTCATTTCTGATTTTGAGTACTTTAGCTGGTGGAAAGTACTTATTAAAAAAGACTGTATAAAGCTCCTGCCATGTGTTTATGGAGTTAGGCGCTAAGCTAATGAACCATCTTTTTGCTCTATCCATTAATGAAAATGGAAAAAGGATGAGCCAGATTGCTTCTGGATGTACTCCATTCTTCTTGAAGGTCGAAAAGTACTCCAAAAATCTTGTCATGTGACCAATTGGATCCTCATGTGGTAAGCCACTAAACTATGAGTTTTGAATCATTTAGATCATGGTGGGTTTGATTTCAAAATTGTTTGCAGTAACCACCGACCTCACAATTGGAGTTTGACCACCTTGGACATTGGGACTCACAAAGTCCCTCATAGTTCTGTGGGCAACGTACCCATTTTGACCGTCTTGCTCATTGTGTGCTTCCCCTCCATTGATCCTATCTATATTCTATTTTCTCCTTCTAAGAATAGTTTTCTCAATCTCTAAATCAAGTGGTATTAATTGGACTCCTTGTCTACTTGCACCCCTCGTTGTGTGCATGCAATAACAAGAGTTCATGTAAAACCAAAAAATAACAAAAAAAAAGTAAAAAAATAACATTTAAATCAAACAACACAAAATTCTAAACAATATCAATTTGGAAATCCATAGCAATAGCACCAAAAACTTGATGGGTTTCCGCAAGTATACAGATTCGTGCAAGTAGTAATTAAATATCGATCCCACAGAGATTGCAAATTGATTATAGTGATACTAGTTGTGTTTGTTTGTTTAAACAATGAAAAAGGGTATTTTTAATTAAACTAAGATAAACACAAAAAAATCACAATGACATAACAACCACTTTAGAGAGCTAGGGTTCTTATTACTAATTCAACCTTTATTTAAAATCAATTTACTGCTAAACCATACCTAACCTTAATCCAATTTAAGGGTTTCCCTAAAATCATAGGCTTTCCTCTTAAGACAACCCTATGATTAACCAATTAAATTGACATTCTTAGATTTAAAGCTCTTGCCTACTAAGAATTTGGTTAAAAGCACCAACCCTTAACCAATATTAGTTGCTTAAGTGTTTCTCAACTAAGAAAGCATCTAACAGGTTATTGTTTAAATCTAATACAACCCATCTCTCCATCAAGTTTTATTGTGTATATTCAATCAAAGGGTGATCAATCCTAAGAAGACATTAAGTTCAACGATAACCAAAGGATCTAGATTAATGGCTTAGGTTTAATTGTGATTAGCCTATGGTTGAATAGCAATAAGAACCCTAACTAAGAATTTAGCTACTCATGTTAATTTTAAGAAATAAAGAGGAATAATAATAGAAAATAGACATCATCATTGAATTAAAATTAAGAGCAAATAACAATAATTGAATAGAATAAACCCCCTGTTAAATAGGAAGATTTATGTTCTTCAATTTTTATTCTCCAATCTCCAAAGTAACATAAGCAAGAAAAAATCCTTGTTTTGTCAAAAATGCTCTAAGAAAAATTGTATCTCCAAAAAAGTGATGATAAAAAAAAAAGAATAATTCCCCTTCTTGTTTCTGGTGGTTGCTCGCTTATAAAACCCTAATTACTAGCCCTAGGGTTATATTCATGTGAAATCTCCCTCTTATCCTTCATGAGTCAGCAATTAAATTCACCTCTGACTTTCCTAATTACCAGGTCGCATGGCCGTGTGTAAAATGCATATGGCCATGCACATCATTTTTTCAGCATTTCTGCATATTGATCTTCATTTCTTTTTAGGCTCGCTTCAAGTGCTCACCGCTCCCATATAACCTTCCTTTAATGTTCTTTGACTTCCCTAAATACATAAAAATAAACCAAAAATAAACCAACTAATACGTAAAAATAAATAAACACACAAGATAGGTAGTAAGTACCCAACTAAATAAAAACTGAATAAAAGAAACATAAACTTAACTGAAATTGAATTTTTCCTAAGACAAAGACTACTTAAAAAATTCATTTTTCATACTCATCATTCATCATACAAAGCTTGAGTTCTCTTGTACTTAGCAAATCCTGGTGGTTTTTTTTTTAGATAACAACCTAAGTTTTGTAATCATCATCAGTAGTAACATCTGCATCCAGATGTATGTTCCGTTCAAGGGCTCTACAAGGCCACAAGCTAATAATCTTATCCAGAGAATCTTGTCTCAAAGGAAAGCCTTCAAAGTCAGTCAGAACAGTAACAATGAACTGAGGGCGACCATATTGACGACAAAGGCATAAAGGGGTAAAAAAGGTAGACAAGTGTAGCCCAGGAATAGGAATATAGGGCTCATACAGCTCAACATTCATGAACTTCAATCTCCACCAAGGGCAGACCCATGTAATCTTAGCATCTGAAATCTTCATCAACTGGTCAACCCCTTGGTCCATAGAACATTTGTCCTTCATTTTCAAAGGACGAGATTGTAGCTGATGAAGTTGATAAGCCAAAGGATTGAGGGGTACATTAAGCAAGCTTAGCTTTTCCTATAACCAAGTCTAAAAAAAATTAGATAAGAATAATAAAATAAAAGCCCACTAAGTTGAAAACCAGAAAGGGCAGCTTAGGCAAAAGTTAGGGCAAGCCTACTAAGCTGAAAACCTGAAAGGGCAGCTTAGGCAAAAATAAGGGCAAAAATAAAATAAAAATAAAATTTTTGGTTGCACACCTAAATAAGAAGTAAATAGCTTGAGAAACAGTTATGAGTCTTGAAACTGTCAAGCCCAATGAGGGTCTCAACAAGGATAACTAGCATAGGATTAGCTCCAAGCTCTACCTGTTCCAAAATACTGACAATGCATGTATCAGCACCATCATGGTGAGAAACTAGCAAAAATTGAGCATATAAACAGAAAGAAACTGTTCTAGTCTAAGAAGCAGTGTTCTTGTCCCATGTCCTACAGACGGTGATCAAAGAAGAAAGATTGATGGTCCCAGGGTTATGCATATAAATGTAAATATTAGTTGGGGGAAAATCAAAGAATGTAACCAATCTACCAGGAAATTGCATCTCCAAATCAGGAAGGGCTATCATAGCAGTCGAGTCTAATGTGCATCCCAGAATAGTAGTAAACTCTTCAATCATTTGACAAAGCTCTTGCCCATTAAAGTTGAATACATGGTCCTTGACATCCTAGAAGGTAGAAGCAACATGTAGGAGAGTATTATCGATAGTCAGGTGATGAAGAGATTTCAAGGATTTGATGTGGAAAGCTTGAAACTTATTCAAGTCATCACCATTGAGACTTTTAAGAAATTTCTTCATTGTTTGAAAAGATGCTTGAGTCATGATGAGGGTATGGAGAATGAAGGAGAATGCCCCTTGAATAGTCTTATATAAGGAAAGAAGATGAGTTCATGTGGGAAAAGGATTCTGCTAGCAAAGAAAGATGTAGATAAGGTGATAGAATTTGAGAAGGATTGGGATAAATAGATAATTGGGAAGATAATCCATTCTTTTAATTTTTTATTTATCCAATATTATCTATCTTGGAAAAGGATTAAGATAAATGGATAATAATTAAAAAAAGATAATTTTCATTAGCCATCTTTTTTTAATTAGTTATTTAAAAAAAAGTGGGGGTCCGCTAAGTTGAAAACCTGAAAGGGCGGCTTAGGCAAAAGTTAGGGCAAGCTCGCTAAGTTGAAAACCCGAAAGGGAGACTTAGGCAAAAAAAATCCATTAAAGTGCAAAACACTATTTCAGTTCTATCTAACAATGTTCAAGACAGTACATGAATAAAAATAGCAGTACAATAGAGAGCAGTCAGATACAGACACCCAGAAAGTCAGGAATATAAAAACTCTAAATCATTCATCTCATGCTCTGGTATCAAGCCATGGGCTCCATCCTCTGGTAAGGTCATCATGATGATGAGTGTCTGGAGATCTAGCAAATGAAGTCCCAGCACTATACAGATCAAAGCCCAAGTCTACAAGCTGCCGATGAAGCATCTCATTCTCCCACTCTAGACTGCTAGAATAGCTCTGCATACACAGAAAACACCATATCATATGCATTACATGCATAACATGCATACATTTGTATTGTCTCAATGAGGGTGCTTACCTACTAACTGTCAATAACTTGCATCATAAATAATCTTTGAGATGAGATACATACAAGAAATAAAGCAAACAGACTCACATGAGAAGCATCTGGTGGATAAAAGCTAGGAAGCTGAGCATCACCAAACTGTATCTATTGCTCAACTGGAGCCTGAACAATGGGAGCCCAGTAGAACATAGACTTGTCTAGAAGAGAGACATCACCAAGCATAGCACCGATAAAGTCCCCATTACAACTAGACCCAACGTGCTGAGCATGATGACCAGGACTAGGTCTAGGCTCAAGGATCTCAATCTCTGGAGCAATCTTAGTCTCTAGATCAATCTTAGTCTCCTCATCTGCATCAACAGGAGAGCAAACCTCCTTAAACTATAAAGAGAAGGAGTGAGTCATAGGTTCTAGATACAAAAGTTAAAATAATGTGAAATGACCTCATCATCATCAATGGGAACATGCTCCAGGAGGCTCTCATGGATAAACTATTGATAATGTTGAGAATGCTCAAGAAAATCTGAGGCAGCATATCCCTGTAGTGCATCCCGTAGCTCTGAACTTGTAAGATGCAAGTTGCGGAGCATAGAGGAAGGGACATCATATGGAATGTGATGTCGAGAAGGGCTGAAAGACCAGTGATATATTCTCTCCCCTAGATACCACATCAGACAGCCATAACTAGAAAGTAGGATCCTCATAGGCTCCAAGCGAGCTGCAGCCGCCATGAAATCATATCGCTGGCTATCCTCAGCACCCTCCAACTAATAAGAGTTTATCTGCAGTTTATGTAAATTAAGTCTAATTTCTATTAAACTGTAGCATACTAATGATTTTATTTTTCCTTACCAGGTGCCACTCGATAGTGTTCAACTGATCATGGTACATCTACAAAGTGTTCCTATCACTAGCAAGGCAACCCCATCTCATCATCAGAGGAAAGGTCCTATGAGAACTGATAGCATTAAAGCCTTGAATCAGCCTAATCTCCATGCTCTAAATCTTGAAAAAAAGAACATATCATAATAGGAAAAGAAGAGCAAAACTATAGAGATCAAATGAAATAAAGCATACATGCAAGACATGCCAAAAGCCACACATCATGACAACACCTCCATAGATAGTGTCTAATTTGTAATAAATATAAGTAAGTGCATCAGATCCCCAATCTAATGTGGCAACTCGGTCCAAGTCATGAAGAGGACCCAATAAAGCGATACTGACCTCATGACCGGTCTCATAAAAGAGGGTCGTGCCTAATAATATCAAGAAGAAACACCTTGCCTTATGACTAATCTAACGAGGAGTCAAAGTAGGAAGGCATCTGAATCCCTCAATTAATGATGAAAGAAGAACGTTCTTTCAATTCTTCCATGCTAGGCCGAACCCGATTAAATCTCACACGTACTAACTCCGTGCATGCTCTAGAAGACTACAATAGCTGATCTCAAATGGAACTGAGGATCCTCTAAAGGCAATCCCTGTGATAGTAGAGAAATACATAGGTGAAATTGTCAGCTCACCCACACAAGTATGAAAAGTGTGGGTAGTATCCATCCATCGGTTGATCAAAGCAAATAAAGAATAATGGTTAGATTGGCCTTGAGTAGTCAGAAGTGTAACAATGAAATACCTAAATTTGGAAGCCCAAATCAGACTATACGATTGAGTGGAGTCAGCATTGTACGACTGAGTGCAATATATCCTCAATCGATTATACGACCGAGCATAATTAGCATCATACGATCGAGTATGATGTAATTTTTTCAATTCAAGACTATACGACCGAGTGTAGTCGGCATTATATGACTGAGTGCAATGTATCTTCAATCGATTATATGATCAATTATAATCAACATCACACAACAAAATGTGATGCCTCTTTTCAAAACAAACTATACGACCGAGTGTAGTCGGCATTGTACGACCGAGTGCAATGTATCCTTAATCGATTATACGACTGAGTATAATCAGCATCATACAACCGAGTATGATGTAATTTTTCAATTCAAGACTATACAACCGAGTGTAGTCGGCATTATATGACCGAGTGTAATGTATCATTAATTGATTATACGATCGAATATAATCGGGATCATACACTGAGTATGATGTAATTTTTTTAATTTAATTAAACTAGATGTCCCACAGGGAAAATAGTGTGCATCATTAGACATCCCACAAGGAATATAATGAAATTAAATTCAATTACACTAGACATCCCACAGGGAATATAGTGTGCATCGTTAGACATCCTACAGGGAATATAAATAAATTCAATTCATCTACACTAGACGTCCTACAGGGAATATAGTGTGCATTGTTAGACATCCCACAGGGAATATAACAAAATTCAATTCATCTACACCAGATGTCCCATAGGGAATATAGTGTGCATCGTTAGACATCCCATAGGGAATATAATGAAATTCAATTCATCTACACTAAACATCCCACATAGAATATAGTGTGCATCATTAGACGTCCCACAGGGAATATAATGAAATTCATCATTGCTAGATGTTCTATAAGAACTATAATAAGTTTTCAACTTATCATCGCTAAAAGTCCCATAGGGAATATAGCGAAGCTCATTTGCACAAAGTCCACTAGACGTTCTAAGGGAAGTATAGTGCAACTTATCAAACACTACACCTTGCTTAATAATTTGAGCATCAATCCATCACTTAGGATAAATCGAGTGTCCTGATTTCTTTCTTTCGAAATTGTGCGCTTCTATTGCTTTGCTGCAATTTGTCAAGCAAACAGTGATAAAGGGGGGCAATTGTAAGCACCCAATTTTGGGATGCAATTTTGCACAATTGTGACGTAGGCCCCTATGATGAAATTCATTCAAAAATTGAAGTTGTCAATTTTCTAGACTTTAAGGACTAAATTGCAACATTTTTTAGGGTTTGATTGCAAATGAGTTCATTTTTCAAGGGCCTTTTGGTAATTAAAAAAAGAGTTGGGATTTAATGCTGACCGGCATTATTTAATGTTGATCGGCATTGCACAATGTCGGTCGACATTACATAATTTTGAGTCATAAAAGTTTATTTTTTTCGTATATTTTTATTAATTTTTTAGTGTTTTGATTGGTTGAAAATTCAAATTTTATCTTTAAAATTATTTGATAAGGTTGTTTAAACGCATAAGGTTTTTCAAAATCAAAGAAAAAAAAACGCTATCTGATTAGATAGATCTGTTCCTCCTTTGGAGGAAGTTCAGTATGCATAGACTCTGCATTTAAAAGCAAAGTCTACATACATACGTAAGGAGGAGAATTTTTGGCAGAGGATTTTTTTCTGGAGAGTTTTTACAAAGAGAAAAAAAATGCAAAAGCCCTAAAATATAGATGTAAAGAATACCTCGTACACACCCTGGTCTTCCAAAAGAAACCCCAATTTTAGGTACTGCCAGTGTCTTTAAAAGCAATCAAGTCCCAGTCCAGAATCAACAAACAATTCAATTTCAACGATGAAAATCCTAATCTGAGGGGCCAAAAAGGGGCATTTGTACAACATCTAAATCATCAGTGTTTTTTTTTTCTATGTCATTTTTATTCTTTCTATTTTTTTATGATTTTTTTATTATGTTATTCTCTTTTTTTGTTTAATTTCACTACTAATATGATTACTTGTTTTTTTTGTTATGTGCATGTGGAGTGAGGAGGATACTGCCTATATTTAAATTGAGTAGAAGGTCCATGGAATGCCATAGGAGAATCTATATTATTTCCAAGTAGGATTTTGGATTTTTTATTTATTATTTATTATTTTTGTTGTTCTGTGTAGTTATTTTAATTTTTGGGTGTATAATTATTTAATCTTAATTTTGTACATAGTTTGTAATAGCCACAGTAGTAGGAATAGTGAAATTTTTAATTTTCTGTACTTTAAAATTGATTAGTAATTAGGTTCAATTGGGTAAAAATCAATTAAAATCAATGGTGCTAATAGCTTAAATTAGGGTTTGCATGTAATTAATTTAGGGTTTTTTTTAGAAAATCACTGTAATGTTTATTTTATCCTTTTTTTTGTGTTTTATTTGTTTTGGGCTTGTTTTTTTTATGTTTTTATCCTTTTGGGCCCCAAGCCCACATTTAGGTCTAACCCGCTTAATAAATAGGCTTCAAAAAATGATTTAGGTTTTTTTATAATTAAAATGAATTTAGGCCCATTAGGTTAATTAGATTTTAGGCCCACTTAGTTAATTAAAACTTGTCTAGACTTAGCTCAACCCACTTAATTGTATTTCTTTCAAAATAAATAGACTTAGGTCCATACTTAACTTAAAATCAAACTAAGTTAGACTTAGGCCCACTAATTTAATTTTTCTTTAAAATTGAATAGACTTAAGCCCATATATTAGAAAGACTAAAAAATAAATTTAGGCTCATAAATTAATAAAATGTAGGCCCACTTTTATTTTTTTCACTTGTAAATAAAATGTAGATTTAGCTAACTTTTTAATAAAACTAACATAGTTTAGACTTAGGGACAACATGATTTTGAGTGCATTTTTTACTTGTATTTTTATTGACTTGTTGCCTTTTTGGGTAGATGGATGTTAATTAGGGTTTAATAAAATTACATGTAATTAGAGGATGAAATAATCATTTATAAAATTATTCTAAATGAACACGAGACTAAGAGAAGTTAGTATTCCATATCTAGAATCTCTTGGTTGTGGTGCTAATTTTCTTTTAGAGAATTAAGTACCACCAATCAAATTTTCCTAGTTATTACCCTAGGTGGTAACTCCTTATCTCCATGCCATGTCTTTGTGACAGTGGTTAGTGTGTTCTCTAAGGCCCTGAGCCTAAACAATATTGTGGTTGCTAAAATCTTGGACGTGCACTAAACCCCGCCGTCTACAGTTACTACTGGTTTATCTACATAAGCTGAGTCAAGGTGAAAGGCTAAGGGTTCCTTTAGTGAGAATGCCCCCATATGACTAAGGTTACAGACTTCAGATAGTGAGACTAGCATTCTTTTGATAACTCGATCGCCCCTCTTAAGGACTTGGGTTACAGATTTTGGTCAAATGAGTTAAGTGAATGCATGAGTAAAGACTAAATATGATAATACCACATCTTCATTGCCCCGTGACTCAAGTGGAACTATAGTGGCGATGTCATTTAGTATTATCGAGACCTGTAGGGATAAGTAGTGCACGTGTGATGTGTAGTGCAAATGCAGTGGTCAGGGGCTCTATATGATCAAGTATTGAATAATGAGAAATAGTCATTTTTTAGTTGATCCCTCTTACTTAGAAGTCCCCAGTGGAGTCGCCATTGTGAGTGATTTGGGGATGCTTTTTTTTTATTTTTATCTTTGTTGATGTTTTCGTTTCCAAGGGACATGGAAACTTTATTGAATAAGGACGAGTGATTGGTCTCAAGGAGATAAGACACTTTTGATTTTGTAGAGTCGCCACCCAATTTTTGGAAAATCGAGAAAATAAAGGGACAACATTAGATCACTCAGCGAGTATTGTCCCCAGCAAAGATTTTTGAGGTTGGGAGATTACATCTACTTTTTGATTATTTCCTATTTTACGATATTCGATGTATAGCTACTATAACACCTTAGTTTCAATGATGATAGTTTATATAGCATTCACACAGTACATTAAAAAATATAGGGTAATAAAGTTAAGAATTTTATTACATCGCTTTCCTGATAAAGTACATATGAAAAGAAAAAAAGGATTGTGGAAAAGTAAATCTAATATGATTGATCTGCAAGGATAACACTATCATTTACATAGCTTATTTTATGAATGATAGGATGATCATGCTTGCAGTGATTATTTATGCTATAGTGATGAATGATAATAATATAAAGGATGCATGAGGTCATCATTGGATTGAGAGCATGATGGCTCTATTCTAGGCCATGTACTTTTTATATTATTGATATTTACAATATGATTTCATGATTTTGGAAATAAAGGATGTAGAGTCATGATGTAAAATGAGCATAATAACACATATATTATTCACGTAGCATGCAAGATTGCCAGTCTCATTATATAAGCACAATAGTATCCCAAAATGCTAGCAATAGTAAAATAAAATGTAGTGCAGTAAAGTAAACTTGCTAAAATGATTGTGTGGTCCTTAGACTCGACTTAGCTTGTGTGAACTTTAAAGCTCTAGTTTCGAGAGATTATCAAGCTTTCCTTGTCGAGAGGTTCAAAATGATAGTAAAATGATGCTTGACTGCATACCTTTGAAGCATGGCTTAATAAAGTTGAGGTTGGGTTTGGTATAAAAAGGGATCTAATAACCTAAAGGAAAAGCTATGGGAGAGAAAAAAAATTATAGGGGAAAGGGTTTCCCACACCTTCGATTGGACTGACTCTTCAGTGTGTGTGTGTCTTCACTTGCTTCTACCCCCCCCCCCAAATAGGGTGTAGAGGGGTCTATTTATAGGAAAAAATATGTAGAATGGGGTGGTATAGGCATGGTCATGTGTGTGTCAAGGGATTTTTACGCATGGCCACTCCAAGTACACGTGACCATGCCAAGTACGATTGACCACGCATAGTGTACACATTTTCATACGCTCTTCAACACTCTACGTGCTCTTCTCAAGTTATATGCGTGCTATTTTAGGGTTGGTTTCTAGGGCTTTTGGGGCTTTCAAATGCTTTTCTATAGTTAGTTTTGCCAAATTCAGCTTCAATTTTAGCACATGACACTTAAAGGTGTTTATGTGCACTTCTGAGCAATACGTGTTGATACTCGGGTTGTGTTGGACCATTATGGGACCGATTTTAGAGGTTTTGGAGCCCTCTGGAGATGTTTTTAAAGTTTTTTTTGTCAAAATCAATTTCTATTTTTTCACAAAGCTATGTCCTAGTCTAACGAAATATGCACTAACCTGATGAGCTAAGTATTTTGAGAGGAGTTTTCTCAAAATAAACCTCTCATTGTTTTAATTATTCATATTTTGCAAGGTTGAAGCATAAGTTAATGACCCAGTGATCAAATTTTTCACACTAGTGGGGTCGATTGGGTGTTTTAAGGTTGCACACTTCAGAGGTGTTACGAACAAGCAGACTCTAGTAATCTCAGGGATTCATTTCATCATCGATCCTTTTTAAGGACAGTCAAATTTAAGGTATGACAATAACTTAATGGCTTAGTGATCAATTTTTCATAATGGTGGGGTCAGTTAGGTTTTCTAAGGTTGCACACTTTAGAGGTGTTATGAATGAGCATACTTTAGTCATATTGGAGGTTCATTTCATCATTGGACCTTTTTGGGGACAGTCAAATTTTAGGTATGATAGTTACCCCCTACTTTGTGTGTTTTTCATAGCCACCTAGCGCTAGTGTCAATACATGGGAAGCAAAATATAAAGAATCAAAAATCATTTTCTGAGGAGAGAGGCACTTACATAAGTGCTTTATTGTTGTGATTTAATTACTATTGTTGTTATGTGATTCGGTTATAATGCAAGATGTTTTTCATGGGATCCATAAAAGATGCAAATTTATGATTCATGCAAGGATGCAATTTTGGGTTTGGGATTCACACAAGATGCAATTTTAGGATTCATGTAATATATAGTTTTTAGGAGTCATGCAAAGATGTAATTTAGGATTCATGTAGAATGATGCAATTTTAGGGTTCATTCAATGATATAATTTCCACATGAATGATTCATGCAAGTGAGTCAAGCATGTGATAGTGATATGCAATCAGGCATATAAAATGCAAGCTTGTGCATGAAATGCAATAAACATCATGCTTAACATTCTCTAGCCATGTCAAGGGTTTTAACATCCTTTTGAATGTTAGGAAGTAATGCCACTATAACCTCTTTCAGTGTCATGCGAAAAGATAATGCCACCATAACCTTCGATATTGGGCAAAAAGATAATGCCACTATAACCTCTTCCAGTGTCAAGCAAAAAGATAATCCACTATATCCTCTTTTAGTGTTAGGCGAAAAGATGATGCCACTATAGCCTCATATGGTATCAAGCAATGCTAGTGTAACCTCTTCCAATGTCAGGTAATGCCATTATAACACGTTGTCGTGTTAAGTGAAAAGGTAATGCCACTATAACTCTTAGGTGTAAAGCGAACACATTTGTTGTGATCATTGTGATTGATGTAATGTGTCCTTCTCTTTTAGTCTTGGTTAGTAATGATATGGTCATGATATAATAATGATGTAGTGATGATGTCATTATTTGTTATGTTGTAGATGTTATTTTGATGATTTGGATTAGGGTATCCTTTCGATGGTTCTTCCCTATTTTTCTTCTTTCGAGATGTGCTAAGTTTTTTGAAAGTGCTAATGCGGTGTTTTTAGATAGATGTAGTCCTCATCAATGTACATTTATGTGAGTTCAGTGCATGTTTTATGCTCAAATGGAGGTTTAGGACTAGAGAAATGAGTGTACAAAGACTGAGAATGATTGTAAAACCACACAAGAGGGCAAGGAGAGGAGAAATGCACATGGCTGTGCATGGGGTCGCTTGGTCACGTGCCTTCCCCTCCCCATGCTTATTTAAATGTGTGTTCTAGAGGTTTTGGGAGGCCTCTCTCAGACTTCTTTGAGTGTTTTTCAACTCTTTTTGACCCTTTTTATGTTTTAGGTGCTCTTTACTCTTTTTTGCCTATGTATTTTCATTTTTCTGAATAAGATGGAGTTCCTTGACATTCTAGAGGGTTTGAAGGATATCTTTTTGGATGAGGAGGGTAACTTCACAAAGGCTACTAGAGTAAGGACTTCCATTGCGGGGACTAGTACTAATGGTCTGTCTGGCACTCAGGGTCCTCAACTGTCTAGGCTTTCTAGAGGAGATATGATTCATGTGGTTTACAGTCTAGAGACTCATGCTTGGACTCATCATCATTGCCAAGTAGGTCCTTCATTGTCCTTTATCTTTTATTTAGTTGTCTAGGCTACCTTGTTATTCGTTAGCTCCTATTGTATTTATTATTCTATCAACTGATGTTGCCATCGCTGTAGTTTTGTTACTCTTGCTATAACTATCTGTATAGCTTTATTATGAATGATGATAGTTGATAGGTCTTGCTTTATTCTTATTGTGATTGTGTGTTAGTGCTTGTCGTGATGCTTCTCTTTTCAGCTTTTGTTATTGTTCCTATTAGATAATAGAAAGAAGAAGATGTGTTAGTAGTTATTAATTGTGCAAATGTTTGATAGCGTACCTATTATTTGTAGCCTTGTAGGTCTGTTAATATGCTGCTTGGTAGTTTCAATAGGGTCAGCATGTACTATCAAGGTCTTCCACTGTGTGTGAAATAGATGGTTACAAGGAAGGGTTTTGGATGGGATTACAACTATGCTTTCTTATGACTCATATGCATCGAGTTGGATTTCTATTTATGCATTGATTAAGTAGTGGATGGACATGATGCATTCTTTCCATTTGCCTGTTAGGGAGATGAACATCACTCCTCTATACTTTGCTACTATTATAGGGTTGAGCTTTTCTAGAGAGCCCATTTCCTTTAGTAATGAGGAGTGCTCTTTTGCAATAGCGAGGAGGTGCCTTACCATGGAGTTGCTTGGGGTGGCCACTCTTATAAAGTCTAGTTGTACATTCCTCATTTGTTTCTTCTGTGCAAATGATGTGGATAGTCTTCTTTCAGCAGAGCAGCTGGCTTATTGTTTCTTGTTCTATTTATTGAGTATTATCATCTTCCTAAACCCTTTTGGTACATGTAGTCTATAATTATTGCCTGTTCTAAGGGATCTGGATGGCTTATCAATGTATTATTGGGGTACTATCACTTTTGCCCACATCTACTCAAGCCTTGATGTAGCTTGTCGAGGTGGCTTGAAAATCTATGAATGCTTGTTCATGCTGGATGTGGGTAGGAGTTCTCATGTCTATTGTTTTTACTCTTTGTCTTTAGTTAATTGTTTTTGACTTCCCAGTTTTAACAGATATGGGCTTATGAGTTCAAAGCTCTCCCTCATCCAACCATTGAGCATTTCTTGAAGGACCGCTTTCCTCATTATTCTTGCTAGATTAAGAGGACTACTAATTTGATTGAGGATTTAGGTGAGCGAGTGTGGTATTTGGTAGGCGAGTCCATCATTAGTGGGATGGTTCATTTGCAAAAAGAGTCCTTGTTCCTCCCCAAAGTGATATGTTATGGAACTATAAGCTTAGTGGTGATGAGCTTACTACTACCATGATGGGATACTCCTATGAGAGCCTTTTAGAGAGTGTAGGCTTGCCTTATGCTAATGTGTTGATCCCTCATGTGATTGGCATTGTGGCTAGTGTCACTTTTCCTCTACCTCTACCTCCTCAAGCAGATGCGTCTCATGGGCCATCACATGGATTATCAAGAGTTGCTTCCTATAATATGGTAGGCTTTTATTCCTATTTTGTATAAGCCTGTAATAAACTTTATCAATAATAAACTATAATTTACATGAGTTGTGAGAGATTATCCATAGCAGCGAGGATCTCATTAGAAGAGATCTAGGTCCCATTTTGAGGAGAATGAGGGGACATTCCATACTAAAACGACTACCCATACTAGTGGTGTGGCTTCTAGTAGCATTGTTCTTAGGGATTTAACAGTTCAACCATCTTTAGCTTTGCTTAGGACGGATATCTTTGGTAGAGTAGTACATTTTGATCTACCTTGCCCTAGCTTTCCTCAGTTGGGTGTTGCTACTCTTGACACTGCTCATATTCGTGTTTTATTTCACTTATTTTTCCTTTCCTTCATTTATGCAATGAGTGGAAATTGACTTATTTGCTCGTTCTTTATAGATTCTCATCTCTTCTGGTTAGTGCTAGTATGTCGTTGCGGGGAGTGCACAGTGGCACTTTTTGGAGTTTATGACCATTTGGAGGGTATGCTTCCTTTATTGTACCTATTTATTTTGTGCACATATTTTATGTATGTTTATATGATATAAAGTATGTCATGCATGTTGAACACCATCACGCTAGTCATAAATGGGAGTAGGAGCACATAGGTTATCATGATCATATTAGTGAACTAGAGTCACGACTATCATCCTTTGTGATGAACGATGATAAGCCCGGATCAGATGAAGGAGATTCTTGAGTAGCACTGGTGCTTTCTTTTGATGGTAGCCATGGACAATGTAGTTGTTTAAGAGCTAAGTGTAGGACTTTTGGCCTATCGTTTGCTTTATTGTATCATTCTCAGAGGTTATGGACTTTGGTTATTGTATATGGGCATTTATCCCATATGTGTTGTATGATACTTGTATGATGATGATTGTATATGCTTCTTATTGTGTATCATTGATGATGTTAGCTATTGGTCTTGCTTGCCTATTTTATTTTACCCTTTTTTGCCTGAGGCATCTCCTTTCAAAGCTTTTCACATGAAGATGGGTTCTCATTTTCTTCCCTTTTTTGCCTAAGGTGTCTCCTCTTGGTGATTCTTAGACCTAGCTAGGCTTTTTTTAGGCTTGGATGATAGTGACTGATCTCGAAGAGAGAGTTAAGAACTATGGTCATGTAATGAAATAAAATGCAAAGCATACTTGACGTAATTCAAGATGATGAAATGTGTTACATTTTTCAAAGACATTTTTCATAAATCTACAATGATTCTGATTTCGCCAAAGTCATTTAAGAAAAGCATGGGTGCATTCATACAAATTTCAAACTTAAGGTTACTTATGTCCTTAACTAGCCTTCTCAGGTTTTTTAGTTAAGTATTTTCTTTCTTTCCCAAATACTTGGCTAGGTTGCCCATGCAAGGTTTTCAACCTAGCAGGAGGTCCCTAACTTTTTCTTGAGCTGCCAATTTTAAGTTTTTAACTTAGCGGGAACTTTTTTTATGCCTTAGATGTAGTACTTATTTCCCACGATTTATATTGACAGGTTCAAAGAATTTGTTGCCTTCAAAAACCATTAGCTTGACTACTCCTTTCGATAAGACATGTTTGACTAAGTATGAGCCTTCCCAGTTTGGTTTAAATTTCTCTTTGAGGTTTAGAATGTTCTACCTCATTTGTTTTAACACCTAGTCTCTTGCTTTCACACTCTTGTGTTTTGCTTTTTTGTTAAAGGTTTTGGCTAGTTAAGCCTGATAGAACTGTGTGTGGTTTAGAGTCTTAAGCCTTCAACTGTCAAAGAGGGTGAAATTATCATGCCTCTATTGAGCCCATTATGCTCTTGGTAGTTTAGATCTGATCATTACACAAAGAGACTTGATTTCTATTTCAACTGGAAACACTACCTCTGATCCGTATACTAGCTATAAAGGAGTTGCTTTAGTTAAAGTCTTGACTATTGTTCGGTACACCTATAAGGCATATGGTAATCTTTCTTCCTAATCTCAATAAGTCTAAGTCATTTTTGACAAAATCTTCTTGATGTTATTATTTACAGCTTCAATGGCCCCATTTGCTTGTGGTCAATAAAAAGAAGATTTATGATGTTCCACCTTATAACTCCATAGTAGCTCTCTAACTTCCCTTAGAATTGGATACTATTGTCAAACTATTTTCAAATATGATGTGATGGGGGATCCTATATTGGCATAACATATTTCTTTTGATTAATTTGGCCACTTGCTTGGCTCTTATCCTTGCGAATGATTATGCTTCAACCCATTTTGTGAAGTAATCCACTACCATTAAGATGAACCTGTGTTCGTTCGAGGCTGTCAGGGGGATTTTCCTAATATAGTCTAGTCCTAATGTTGAGAAGGGCCATAGAAAGGAGATGTAGTGTAATTCTATCGAGGGAAGTTGGCTGACCCTCCAATGGATCTAACACTTGTGGATTTTCTTTACAAATTTGAGACAATCTTCCATTATCGTCATCTAAAAGAACCCTTGTTTGATTAGTTTCTCAACTAGGATTGCTCCATTCATGTGAGGACCATAAATGCCTTTATGTATTTCTGATACTACTCTTGCAGCCTTAGTTTCATCTAGACATTGGAGTTGAAAACCATCCGAGGTTCTTTTGTATAGCACACCTTAGTGCAATGTGAGTTTTGATGCTAATAGTCAAATCACTACTTTATCTCTTTCATCTACTTGATTAGGATAGGCTTGTTCCTTTATATATCTCTGGATGTTATAGGACTAAGGATTTTTAGCTATTTCTATCTTCACTATTTTGCAATTCTTATGACAAGGTTATCTCAATCTAAGTAGGATTAAATCCGTCATGGGCATTTTGGATGGTCCTTCCCCACTGATGATAGGGAAGCAAGTGCATCTGCCATATGATTATGGTGAATGAATCTGCATTTTTGGAAGGACATGATAAGTAGCCTCCGGTGGTCCAAGTAAGGCCTTAAGTGTTGCTTTTTCAATTCCCACTCTTCCATGACGTGGTTGATTACTAGCATGAAATCTCCAAAGATTTTGACTTCTATAACATCCAAGATATTAGTGCTTTTATTTCGAGTGTGTATGCCTCATATTTTGCTTCATTTTTTATGGCTCTGAATTTGAGCTTTTTGGCCATTGGTACTACTTCACCTTCTAAGGATTGCAATATGACACTGACTTATATGCTGAATTGATTAACCACTCCATCAAAGTACATGTACCATCCTTAGATTTGATGGCTAAACTAAGGTTGTCTGGGAAGTTTAATTGGATTTCTTCTGACTTTGGAATGGGGTTGAGAGCTAGATGTTCAACCACTACTCTTCCTTTTATTGCCTTCTTGGTTAGATACTACACATCAAATTCTATTAGCAGCACAAGCCATTTGGCAAGTTTTACCACTAGAGAGGGAGCTTTGTAAAGGTACTTCATTAGGTCCATTTTAAACATAGCCTAAATTTTGTAGGACTGAAAGTAATGTATGAGTTTCTTCATTGCCCATACTATTGCTAGGCATATTTGTTCCACTAGGCTATACTTCTCCTCATACGACAACAGCTTCTTACTTAAGTAGTAGACTGCGTGTTCTGCCTTTGTTTCTCCCTCTAGGGCTAACATTACACCAATTTCATTTCCTTCGATGGCTAGATACAGGTTTAAAGGTATCCCTAGTTTAGGTGGTCTTAGGACCAATGGTCTGGCTTGGTAGCTCTAGATCTTATTGAATGCTAGCTGACAGTATTCATTCTATTCAATTGGTTGATCTTTTCTAAGTAGCTTGAAGATTGGTTCACACACCCTGTCAACTTGGTAATGAATCTACTAATGAATTGCAGTTTCCCTAGAAACCCTTTGATTTCTTTCTCTATTCTTAGCACTAGCATCTCTTTGACAGCTTTTGCTTTGTGTGGAACCATTTCAATCCCATTCTAACTGACAACATACCCCAATATCTTTCCTAAAGTGACCTCGAATATGCATTTTTTTAGATTAAGCCTGAAACTGTACTTTTTTACTCTTTTAGGGAATTTTTTAAGGTCTAACGAGTGTTATCCCCTAGTTTTTGGTGTGACCATCATGTCATCAATGTACACCTTTACTTCTTTGTGTATCATATCACGAAACATCACAGTTGCCATTCTTTAGTAAGTCACTCATGCTTTCTTTAGTCTGAAAGGCATTACTCTATAACAATAAGTACCTTATTTTGTTATGAAGGTTGTTCTTGCTTTGTCGATAATAGCCATTAGGATTTGATTGTACCTAGAGAATCCATCCATGAAGGAGTACATTGCACATGTGGTAGCACTATCAACCAGTATATTTAAATGAGGTAATGGGAAATCATCTTTCAAGCAAGCCTTGTTCAGATCTCTATAGTCAATGTAGATCTTAACCCTTCCATCTTTCTTTGGTACTGGCACCATATTTGCTAAGCATTCCAAATAGTTTACTACCTCTAGGAATTTTGCATTGATATGCTTCTCAATGTCTTCTTTCATTAGTTGGGCCCATTTTGGTCTAAGTCTTCTCTATTTCTGTTTTACCTGTTTGCACCCATCTTTAATAGGAATGAAGTGTTAAGAAATGTCTCTATCCATACTAGCCAAATACTTTTGAATTTTTTATTAATATTTTTTCAATTTCTCTCATCTTTTTAGGGGGAACATCTTTTGAAATATGTAGAATGTATGGTTTAGATTTTGTGCCAATGTTAGATGATTAAGTCCATATGGAATGAATGTCAAATATGCTAATGTTTTTATCAATGCAATGCACACTAGCATCAGGAAAGACATCAAACCAATAAGAAAAATATGACTTCATTTCATTAGCTTTAGAGTTCATTACATCACCAGTTTTAATCAAAGGAAAAGTACATAAATTAAGCAAATTTTCTCTAGATTAGTCGCTTGATATATGGTTTTGTCTTTAGATTACCTACTATTTATACATCTCATCAGTAACATTGTCCTCAATACTAGCAATAAAATGGTGGATGATTCTCTTCCCCCATGTCATTTTGAAGTGATTTATAAACCTTTGTTGTATCCTCCCTCTAGAGAAATCTGCAAAGTCATAAGGTACATGTTGTTTCTCACCCCACTTTCTCTTCACTAGCGCTGGAAAGTAGTGAGTGCATGACTTGAATCCTAAGATTGGCACGTAGTTGACATATGTGCAGAGAGTAATATGTTCTAGCTTCCACTATGGACACATCCATCTCACTTGGTTTTCTAGCATATCCTTCATGCACTTGACCTATTCTTGAGTTATGATATAGGTTGAGCATCCATGAATATCCTTGTAATGTCTCTCCAGGTGATTCCTAGGTTGGTATCTCATTAAGTTACCTATAGGTTTGTCGAGCAGGCTTAGCTTTTCTTACAACCATATTTGAAGCAATAAGGGATTCCTAGTGAAGTTTGAACTTTTCCCATTTTTGAAGTCATTGACATACCTCAAATTTTACTATCCCTAGAAAGGTCCGATGATGAAACAAATCCCTGAGATGACTAGTTTTTGCTCATTTGTAAAAGACCTTAAAACACCTAATCGACCCCACTAGTGTGCAAAATTGATCACTGGATCATTAAGTTGTGCTCTGACCTTATGAAATATGAATTATCAAAACAACATAAGATTTATTTTAAGAAAACTCCATTTAGAATACTCAGCTCGTCAAGTTGGTGTGTATTTCATTAGACTAGGACCCAACTTTATGAAAAAAAAAGAAAATCGATTTTGACAAAATAGACTCCAAAAATATGTCTGCAAGGCTCTAAAACCTTCGGAAGGTGTCCTGGAATGGCCAACATAACTTTTGTATCAATGTGTATCGCTTGTGTGATGAGATTGACAATCTTGCATGCTACATGAATAATATATGCATTATTATGCTAATTTTACATCATCACTCTGCATCCTCTATTTCCAAAATCATGAAATCACATCATCAATATCAATAATGTGAGAAGTATATTTCCCGTAATAGAGTCATCATGCTCTCGGTTCGGTAATGACCTCATGCATCCTTTATATTATCATCATTCATCATCATAGCAAAAATAATCACTGCAAGCATGATCATTCTATCATAAGTTGTGTTAATGATCATGTTATCCTTGCAAATCAATCATATTAGATTTACTCTTCTGCAATCTTTTTCTTTTCATATGTATTTCATTAGGAAAGCAATGTAACAAAATTCTCAACTTTATTATCCTATATTTTTTTATGTACTGTGTGAATGCTATATAAGCTGTCATCACTAAAACTAGGGTTTTGCGGTAGCTATACATTGAATATCGTATAATGAGAAATAGTCAAAAAGTATATGCAATCTCTCGAACCTGAAAATTTCTGCTAGGGACAATACTTATTGAGTGACCCAATGTTGTCTCTTTCTTTTCTTGATTTTCTAAAAATCAAGTGGTGACTCCACAAAATCAAACATGTCTCATCCCCCTAAGACCAATCACTTGTCCCTATTCAGTAAAGTTACCATGTCCCTCAGAAGTGAAAACACCAATAAAAACAAAAATAAAAAAAGAATGCCCAGGTCACTCATAGTGGCGACTCCACTGGGGACTTCTAAGTAAAAGGGATCAACTCAAAAATGACTATTTCTCTTTATGCAATACTCGATCGTATAGAGCCCCTCACTACTGCATTTGCACTCCACATCACACATGCACTTCTTGTCCCTAAAAGCCTCGATAATGCTAAATGGTATCAGCACCATGGTTCCACTAGAGTCATGGGGCAACGAAGATATGGTATTATCACCTTTAGTCTTTACATGTGCATTCGCCAAACTCATATGACAAAGTCTATAACCTAAGTCCTTAAAAGGGGCAACCGAGTTATCAAAAGAATGTTAGACTCACTGACCAATGTTCATAACCCTAGTCATATGGGGGCATTCTGGCTAAAGGAACCCTTAGCCTTTCACCCTGATTCAATTCATGTAGATAAACCAGTAGCAACATCCATTAGGATTCTACCAAGCTATGCATGCTATCCTTTCCCTAATGCTTTATGTTTGACTTGATACTCATAAATAAGATGACCCTCCTATTGCCTATCATCGAATAATGTCATAATGTCAGTTTTCATAGAAAATTTACACTCAGGACCACATGATTCTCATCCACTTTGTGTAAGCCCAAAGCATGAGGAATGATGAGAATAATGTACCTCAGCTTAAATAGTCTATGCGAATTAAGAAATAACGACATCCCTCGATGATGAAATGAAACGAATGGGTTAGGAACCCAACTATATTATGGACTTTTATGTCAAAAAAATCAAACTATAAACTATCAAATAATACTTTTATGACTTATGATAAGTATATTGAATATCATTGTGGGGGCAAGAACTTGAACTCCCTTTGATTGACCTTGGTCCTATTCGTACATTCACATATAGGCTTTGGACATCATTTGAAGCCCAATAATTGACCCTCACATTAACATTATGTGATTACCTCAAGCACATTTGAGTATCGTTCCTTAGTTTACCCTTTGCTTCTCAGTAACATAAATAGAAACAGCCTAGTTCTAAGAGCAGAACCATAGTCCACTGATGACTATAGATTTGAAACCTACCTAAGAAAGAGAATAAATGACCTCATGGAGAAATAATGTTAAAAGTAAGAGCTTGATTATGATTATTTTGTTCAATGTGTATGAAAACTAACCAACTTTAATCATGCATACATCACATATATTTAGATAACACATACTAACCACTATTTATAGCAGGAATAATCATTTTTCCATTATAGGATTTCTTGCATCCACTCCATGCATACATGCTAACCATTTTCTTTTGTAGGCACACATCATGTATCATTCATTTGGCTAACCCTAATAAATGTATAGGAGTACTATGTTCAAACATGAGTGACCAATAAGATAACCCCTATCAGTAATTAAAAGACAAGGTAAAAAAGGGGATCCAAAAGTTGCTTGCTAATGGCACCATAGCTGAAATCCTTAAAGCCTAAATCAAATCCAAAAGTGCCTAAGATAGGAATAGCACAACACTGAATGAAGCATCTGCTTCTATTCACCTAAGGGTAAATAAGGTAAAGGGAATTCCCCGAACTCTAGTTCAAGTTGATAATGACAATGACTACTACCAAGATTTTAGTAGCGTACCAAAAGCTACAAAAATTATTGACATGGCTAAGCTTGAATCAACAAGAGAGGTTAAATTATTAGCCAACAGGATGGCTCATTTGGAATTTGCCTTTAAAGATAAGGGAACTCAAGGCTCAAAAAGCATCACCGACATGGCGCTATTCAAAGATGAGTCACTTCCAAATGATTTTAAGCTACCAAACTTTGCTAAGTTTGATAGAACAAGAGATCCGAGGGTCCATTTAAGGCAATATGCTACCTTCATGATGCCATAAAGCTTACAGAATCATAGATAATTCGATTCTTCTTCACATCACTAGAGGGAGGACTGAGGACATGGTTCTTTGACCTTAAAGATGAAATAAAAAATGATTGGCTACTGCTAACTCAAAAGTGTATCAAGCATTATAAATACAACACTCAATTTGACATCACCCTTGAAGGGACTTGAGACTATAAGGAAGAAACCTAATAAAGCTTTCTTTGATTATGTCACTAGATGGTGGGGAAAGTAGTCAAGATGAGAAACTGTCATCCTGAGGATGAACAAATAGAGTTGATAATCAAAGGGGCACTACTACACTTTAGAAAATAAATGATCTTTGCTCATTATCCTAACTTTAGAGCTCTCCATTAGGCCAGAATCAAAATTTAGGATGAGGAACCTCAGCAAGCCAGAAACACTTTTTATCACAATACCCAACCAAACACCCACAACACCTTCACTTGAACTACAGAAATAAACATAATCCAACCCAACACCCAAAAATCATCATCTATTAAAACAATCAGACCACCAAGAAAATTCTCAAACTTTAAGCTCCACTATCCAAAGTATTCCAAAGACTTCAAAAAAAGAATCTCTTACAACCACAAAAGTGTAGCCTCTTCCAAACCCACTACCACCTTAAATGAACCAAAATTTGTTATGCCACTTTCACCAAATGCCTGGCCACACCACTAATATTTGCAAAACCCTAAAAAAATGCAATCCAAGACCTCAGTGACTCTGGAAAAATTAATGACCCAGAAAAATGACTCAGTATTAAGACCAATCCTCTCCCTATCGAAACATGCCTCTACAAACTATTAGCATGATCTCCTCAAATATACTAGAAGACCTTGTTAAAAAAAGCAGTCCAAGCCATACAAGGAACCCAATATAAGCCCTTAAAAGACAAACCCCTAAAACCCATTCTTAATCCTTATGTTTCTAGTGAAGATGAACAATGCCCTTCTACCTTTAAACACACTCCAATGCCTTAGAAGTTCCTTCCCCACTTAATGATGCAAAAAAGGGCTAGGGATATAACTCTTCCTATGAACAATAAAGTGATTGATTGCCCTTACTCATAAGAAGTAGACACATATAAGAATCTCAATAATAACCATGAAGTATGGGATCTATTAGGCCAATCATCTGGGAAGTTTGACTACAAAGTCAAGTACATGGAACCTCCTACTACTTACACACTCTTAGACGACATAACACCCTTAGGGTGGGGAGAAGAATTTGACAATGAAGATGGGATGGATAGTACTATTCAGCTTCAAAACCTATAGATCATGGGGATAGATATATGGTAAAACTCTGATGATCCTAAAATCATTGTTTGGGACTAAAATAGTAGTACAAAAGTAAATAAGCAAGCAACTAAGAATCCCTCACTAGCAGTTAACCATGTAACTCATAGTGGCTGGGTATATCAACCTATTGAGAAAGAGAAGGAACCCTCTAAAGAGAAAGAAGTAGCAAAAGATCAAGCTCCAATTAAAGAAGAAAACACCATCCTCAAATAGCTTAAGAAAACTCATGCACAAGCCAGTATTTGGGACTTACTCATAGAGTCCAAGAAGCACAGAAATGCCTTAGTCAGAGCACTAGATGAAGCAAAGATTGCCACTGATGCCTCACCTTACAAGATGATAACCTCCCTAATGAAAGCTCCTTCCAATGCAATCACCTTTTTATATAAAGATTTACCGCTCGAGGGAAGGGTCCACAATCGTCCTCTCTTTATACAAGCAATTGTCAAGACTAAGAAGACCCCATGTGTTATGGTAGATGATGGGTCTGCCATTAATATTTTCCCTCTAATGTTACTACATAAGTTCATGATGAATTTTGAAAACCTGGAATACTCCAATGTGGTTATACAAGCCTACGATGATTCGAAGAAGCTAGTTATCGACACTTTTAAAGTAGTAGTTATAGTAGGAGATATCGAATCAAAAAAGGAATTTACTATCCTGGACATCTCTTTGACTTTGCGCTACTACTAGGAAGACCTTGGTTCCACCCACTAAGGGGCATACCTTCCACTATGCATTAGAATATCAAGTTCCCTCTAAATGCAAAGGTCGTTACAATTCCTGCTGAAATAAACAACATTATTACCTATCTAAATGTGGTCCCACTAGGATTATAGGTTTCCATGATCAATGATGGTTATGTCGATCAAAGCAAAATTGTTAGAGGTAGTAGACTATCCAGAATGGTCATTAAATGTGATGCCAGTATCAAAGGAAGATGGAAGGTTAGAATCTCTGTCGACTATAAAGATCTAAACAAGGTTTGCCTAAAGGATGATTTCCCATTATCTCACATAGACATACTGGTTGACAACACCATCATATGTGCAATGTACTCCTTCATGGATGGATTCTTTGGGTGCAATTAGATCCTAATGGCCATTATCAACAAAGCAAAGATAGCTTTCATAATATAATGGGGTACTTACTACTATAAGGTAATGCCTTTTGGAGTAAAGAATATAGGAGCAACCTACCAGAGAATGGTGACTACAATGGTCAATGACATGATACATAAAAAAGTGGAGGTATACATCGATCACGTGATGGTCAAATCATGAACCAAAGAAGAACATCACTCTGAAGTTAAAATTTTCCTTAAAAGGTTAAAAAGTATAGTCTCAGGCTAAATATGAAGAAATGCATATTCAGGGTTACTTTAAGAAAGATGCTAGGGTATATTGTCAATTAGAATGGGATTGAAATGGATCTAAACAGAGAAAAATCCATTAGAGAGATGCCAGTGCCAAAAATAGAGAAAGAAATTATAGGGTTTTTAGGGAAACTACAATTCATCAACAAATTCATCGTTAAGTTAATAGCAGTGTGTGAACCGATTTTCAAGCTACTCAGAAAAAGATTAGTCAATTGAATGGAATGAACAGTGTCAGCTAGCATTTGACTATATCAGAAGCTACCTAGCCAACTCACTAGTTCTAATACCACCTAAACTAAGGATGTCTCTAATCCTATTTTTGGCCATCAAAGGAAATGCAATTAGTACAATGTTAGCCTAAGAGGGAGAAACGAAAGTAGAAAACGCAATCTACTACTTGAGCAAGAAGATGCTGCCATATGAGGAGAAGTACAACCAAGTCAAACAGATATGTCTGGCAATGGTATAGGCAATGAAGAAACTTAGACACTACATTAATCTTACAAAATACAGGTCATGTCTAAAATGGACCAATGAAGTACCTCTATGAAGCTCCCTCTCTAATAGAAAAACTTGCTAAGTGGCTTGTACTGCTAATAGAATTAAACGTGCAATGTTTTACTAAAAAGGCAGTATAAGGGAGAGTAGTGACTAAATTTCTAACTCTCAACCCCATTCCCAACTTAGAATAAATCAAACTAGACTTCCGAAATGACCTTAGCTCAGCTATTGAAATCCAATGATGGCACATGTACTTTGACGATGCAATCAATCTGTTCGGCCCAGGAGTTGGTGTTATATTATAATCTCCAAAAGGTGAAGTAGTACCAATTGCTAAAAAACTTGAGTTCAGAGTCATAAATAATGAAGCATAATACAAGGCATGCATACTTGCAATAGAAGCACTAATAACCCTACATGTCACATAAGTTAAAATCTTTGGAGATTCCATGCTAGTAATCAATCATGCCACGTAAGAGGGGGAACTGAAAGAGCAGCATTTAAAGCCTTATCTGGGCCACTTGAGGCTACTCACTATATCGTTCTAAAAATGTAGATTCATTCATCTCCCTAGGAACTACAATCAAATGGTAGATGCACTTGCTTCCCTAGCGTTAGTATGGGAAGGGCCATATAAAATGCCTATGAAGCCCCCTCATTCTACTCAGATTATGATAGTCTTCTCATAAACACTGTAGAATAGAGAAGACAAAAGCAGCTGAAAAGCCTTGGTTCTATAACATCCAGAGATATTTGAAGGAACGAGCCTATCCTGATCAAGCAGATGAAAGAGACAATGTAGTCATTCAACAACTAGCATCAAAATCCACATCATACCATAATGTATTATATAGAAGAACCTCATATGGTTTATAACTTTGATGTCTAGATTGAATTGAGGTTGCAAGAGTAGTAAAAACAGTACATGAGGGTGTTTATGGTCTATAAATGAATGGAAAAATCTTGGCTAAGAAGCTAATCAGATAAGGATTTTTTTAGATGATGATGATGGAAGACTACATCAAATTTATAAGGAAATGCCACAAGTGTCAGATCTATGGGAATGTCAGTCACCTTCCCCCAGCATAACTAAACTAAATCTCCTGTCCATGGCCCTTCTAAGCATGGGGACTAGACATAATTAGGGAAATCCACCCGACAACCTTAAATAAACATAGGTTCATCTTAGTGGCAATGGACTACTTTACAAAATGGGTTGAAGCAAAATCATTCTGTAAACACCCAATTTTGGGATAATAAAATATAGATGCAATAAAGGACTCCAATGATGAAAATGTTATAAGTAGGTCTTCAACACTTAAAGTTTGAAACATCAAAAGTCTGAATGCATTTTCAATAAGAGTTTAATGATTTTTTAAGGACTTAATTGTAATACTTTTTAAGACCTAATTGAAAATTTTAAATTCTTTCAAGTGTCTTTTATAATTAAAAGTTTAAAAAATTAGAATCATAGAATTCCAATCAGAATTGTGTAATTTTAATCAAAATTACACAATTTCGATAGGAATTACACAATTCCAGTTGGAATTATATTTTTTCGTCCATTTTTTTATATTTTTATAGAAAATAAATATGTTTTTATGAATTTTGATTGGCTAAAATTTTTCTTAAATTTATTTTAGGATTTATCTAAATTCTCAGGAAATAAAGTCCTTTTAAAATTAGAACTCTTTTTATGTATAGAACCTAGGGTTTTTTTATTTTTCCTATAAAAGGAGAGCTTAGGCTCTTGAAAAGGGGACCTCTCTTGTGATTTTTATATTTCTCTTTTTACCTAGACTTGACTTTTTGAGCTCTCTCTTTCCTGGAGACTTTTTTCTCTCTGTGATTTATTAATATTTTTGAAGCAAGGAGCAAGATATCTTGGAGAAAAGAATAACAAGTTTCTTGAAGGCCTACTAAAAATAACACTGATTGATTTTAGTATGAGGAGCCAACCACAGTGCATCCATAATCATCTTCTCATTCTTTATTCTCTATTATTTTTATTTTATTATTTGTTCCTATGAATTTTAGTTTTACTTAATTTTTATTGTTATTTTATTTATTTACTAACCATTGTTTATTTTTGTTGGTGATTGTGGAGAGGATCACTTCATGAGTTTACTCAAAGAATAAAATCCATGAAGGTCCATGGAATGCCATGAATGGAACCTTGTAGCTAAATATAATTTCTAGGGTTTTTTTTATTTATTTAGTTTGTTTATCATTATTTGATTTTTTATTATTTTTGGGTTTTATTAATTTTCTTTTCCTGTTATGTTCAATAGTTATTTGTAATAGCCTCAATAGTGGGAATAATGAAATTTGGTGTGTGTGCTTGTGTGTTTTATTTTAATTAATTGGTTAGAAAATTATGGTTCTAATTGGGTAATTCATTAAAATTAATGGCTATAAAGAGAATTAAGTTTTTTTAATTAAAATTGGATTAGATTTAAGTGGTTAGAATTAAGGTTGTTTGTTAATCATTTTATTTATTGTTCATGGTCACTTTAATTAAATTAGGGTTTTTAGAATAAATTAAATTAATTGTTTGATCTTTTATTTGTTTGTTTTGATATTTTTTATTATTTTTTGGGCTTGTTTGTTTATGTTTATATGTTTTGGGCCCTAAGCCCACATTAGTCTTTAACCCATTTAAATAAATTTATATTTAGGTTTAATTAATAAAATGCATATTAGGCCCATAATTAATTAGATTTAGGTTAAACATAATTTAGGCCCATTTAGTTAATTTAGACATAGGCCCACTTAATTTAATTTATTTAAACTTATCCCATTTAATTTAAGCCTTTTCCATAATTTGTAGACTTAAGATCAATTTAGAAATAAAATATGTAGGATTAGACCCATTAATTTAAATACTTCATAATTTGTAGATTTAGGCCCATTTTTAGAATTAAAATAAATAGACTTAGGTTCACTTAATTAAAATTAAATAAGAATTAGGCCCATTAGTCTTTAGGCTCACTTATAAATTAAAACATATAGATTTAGCTCATTTAATTAAAATCAATGTAGATTACACTAACCTAAGGATTATGATGAATGCATTATTTGCTTGTATATTTCATAACTAGTTTGCTTGGAGTTGATTATTTTAATAAGAGTTTATATGAAATTGCATGTAAATAAAGAGTAAGATAGTAATTCATGAAGTAATTCTAAAAGAACAAAAGACTAAACGAAGTTAGTATTCCACATCTAGAATCTCCTAGTTATGGTGTTGGCTTTCTTTTTGGGAATCGAGTACCACCATTTTTCAATTTTTCCTAGTTATTACCCTAAGTGGAGACTCCTTATCTTCATGCCATGTCTTTGTGATAATGGTTAGTGTGTTCTCTACAGCCCTAAGCTCAAATAGTGTCGCAATTGCTAAGATCTTAAACGCGCACTAAACCCCATCATCTACATATTTGCAAGGATAGGAACAAAGGAAGTGGTTAAGTTCATCAAAAGAAACATGTTCTTTTGATATGGGATCCCCCATCACATCTTCTCTAATAACGGTGTCCAATTCCAAGGGGAAGTTAAAGAGCTACTGAGGAGTTATAAGGTGGAACATCACAGATCTTCTCCTTACTGACCACAAGTGAATGGGGACGTCAAAGTTGCAAACAAGAACATAAAAAAGAACTTATCAAAGATGACTCAGACTTATGACGACTGGGTAGACAGATTGCCATATGCCTTATGGGGGTATCGAATGACAGTCAGAACTTCAACAGGAGCAACTCCTTTCTCATTAGTGTATGGGTCAGAAGCAGTTCTTCTAATCGAAATAGAAATTAAGTCTCTTTGGTAGCTATTGAATCCAAATTACCAGAAGTACAGTGGGCTCAATAGAGGCACAAAAATCTCACTCTCTTAGACAACCAAAGGCTTAAGGCTCTATACCACACATAGTTGTATTAATCTTGACTAGCCAAGTCATTCAACATAAAAGTAAAAAACAAAAGTGTGAAAACAGGAGACTAGGTGTTAAAGCAAACAAGATAGAACATCCTAGAGAGAAATTCAGACTAAACTAGGAAGGCCCATACCTGGTCAAACATGTCCTATCAAAGGGAGCTGTCAAGCTAATGGATTCTAAAGGCAATGAATTCTCCAAACCTATCAATATAGACCGCTTGAAGAAGTACTACATCTAAGGCATAAAAAAAATTCATCTCGCTGAGTTGAAAACCTAAAAATGGTAGCTCATGCAAAAATTAAGGAAAGAGATAAAATACTTAACCAGAAAACATGAGAAGGCTAGTTAAGGACAAGGGTAACCTCAAGTTCAAAATTTGTACGAATGCAGCTATGCTTTTCTTAAATGATTATAGTGAAATGAGAATGATTGCCAATTTATGCAAAAACTCTTTGAAAAGTGCAATGAATTTTATCATTATAAATTGCATCAAGCATCCTTTGCATTTTCTTTCATTGCATGACCATGGTTCTTACCATCCTCTCTAAGCTCACCCTTTGAGACCAACTACTATTGTAAAAAGAACCTAGCTAGGTGTGAAAAAATCTAAAAAGAGACACCATAGGTAAAAAAGGGAAGAAAAAGAAAACCCAGCTATATGCGAAAAGCTCCAAAAGGAGATGCCTTAGGCAAAAAAGGTAGATGATGGTAATGGCAAACATCATCATCAATTATACACATCATAAAGCATATACAGTCATCATCATACAAATATAATACAATAAGTGGGACAAAACCCATAGTCCATAACCTCAGGAAAATGATACAACAAAGCAAACCACAAATAAAAAAACCTACACCTAACTCTTAAATAACTACATCAGTTGTGGCTGCCATTAAATGTAAGCAATGGTCCTGCTCAAGCATCCCCCTCATCTGATCTTGACTCATCATCGTTCATCGTAAGGGATGATAGCCATGATGCCAGCTCACTAATGCAGTCACGATAAGCTGAATGCTTTCTCTCCCATTCACGACTAGCAAGATGGTGCTCAACCTACATTCCACATTGCATATCATACACTCATATATAAAACATGTGCATAAAATAAACAGGTTTAATAAAGAAGGTATACCCTTTTAGTGGTAGAAAACTCCAAAAAGCACTATATGAACTACCTGCAATAGTATACCAATATTGGTAAGAGGAGATAGGAATCTTTAAAAGCAAGTAAATAAGTTAACCACCACTTACAAATGAAACATAGGTAAGAAAAAGAGAAGAATATGAACATGAACGTGGGTAGCATCAGCAGGAACAACACCTGACTGAGGAAAGCTAGGTGTAGGAAAATCAAAGCTCACTACTCTACTAAGGATATTCGTCCTAAGAAAAGACAAAGATGGTTAAACTGTCAAATCCCCAAGGATAGTGCTACTAGAAGCCACACCACTAGCATGAGTAGTCGCCTTAGTGCATAGCATGCCCTTATCATCCTCAAAGTGGGACCCAAACCTCTTTTGATGTCACTGCAGATAAGCTCTCATAACCCATGTCAATTATAGTTTATTACTAATAAAGTTTGCTACATGCTTGCACTAAACCAAGAATAAAAGCTTACCAAGTTAGAATAAGCAACTCTCGATAACCCGTGTAATGGCCTAGCCCTTAAACCTGAGGGACGAGATGCATCAATATAAAGGAAACCCTCACTCTCCAAAAAGCCCTTAGAGGGGAATCCTGTCATAACAGTAGCATGATCATCGCCACAGAGCTCATGACCCTAGAAAATGTCCTTAGGGGAAGGAGCAGGAACTCTCCTCATATATGGGCTATCCCACTAATGATGGACTCACTTACCCAAATACCACACCCTACCAACGAGGCTAGAAAGCAACACTTGTCTCTCTATCAACTACCATGTAGCCACCATCTTTATCATCTAATGAGATTTAGCCACCCACCTGTTGGGTTCCGTGATGCAAACGCAGCGGAAAAATTAAAATTTTGTCACGTTCCCAAGCCAGGATCCATATAATTCGACTAATTGATTAAATCTAGGGTTTTAATAATCTTACCAAAACGCAGAAGAGGCAAGATTCTCTGGAAGGATGAGAGGAGGTTCACACCGGTGACACCTTACCTCGAGCTTTTTGGCTTGGTTGTTCGGATCAAGACGTCTCCAAAAGGATGCGTCCTCTATAGGTATCCACACGAATAGCCCTTCACAAAACGAATTTGAGTGTGTGTGCTAGCAACCTCTTGACTGTCTCACAAATCAAGAACAAAAGGAAAAACTCTGTCTTTGTTTTCTAAGAGGAAAGAAAACGAATTTGGAGGCTAAAAACAAGTCTGTGAAACCCTAGAGAATATAACATATTTATAGACTCCAAGTTAGGGTTTCACTTACCAATAACCTTTTGGTAATTTTCCATTTATTATATTCTGATTTTGTTTAAAAATAAATAAAAAATAATATCTTATTTATTTATTTAAAATAACATTTATCTTAAATAAATAAACAAACAAATAAATAAATAAAACAATTTAATTATTTATTTCCACAGAGTTTATTTTGGGCTTATTAAACCCATATCCGTTTTGGGCTTGTTCTAAGTGTGTGACCCTGTAGGTTCACATAACATTGGCAGTGGGCCTAAATCTCTATTTAGGCCTACAAGTCATAAGTGGCCTCTAGCAAGACATTATGACTACCCAAGTCATGTGAAGTCAATAATCCGACATAACCTAATTACAGTGAATTTTATTGTCCCTTTATCACATGATATCTTAATTGAACATAAGGCATAGAATGTCATCCTTATATAGTTCAATATTATGACTTGATTCCAAGTAGACTGAAAATGATAACTCTTTATCAATTCATTTCAGCATGGCCATGCATTTTCATTCAGTCTATCTCATCAAGGGGCCTCTAGATATCTTTCTCATATTAATGAGGGATAAATTCCTTCTAAATCACTCACATTCCTCACATAACTAATTTTATATCCAACAACATTCTTTTAATCATCCGGTTAAAGACAATGTTAGAATGTGTCAAAACATAAAATAGCTATGTAGAAATCCATGATGATTTCAAGGTCAAAGGACCGAAATAAAATTAATGTGATAAGAAATACTTATGACAATAATCTATGTAGTATTCTCATAGTGGGTCAATCCAGTACATGATCTCTCATCATGTACCTATGAGTTGACTTAATATCTCATATTTATGATTAGTAAAACATAACCATCAGTCAACATCATACTAGCCTTAATACTTTAATATTCATATAATGAATAAATGGCTAGGGATAATTAGAATAGAACTCTTATTTTAATCTAAGGGTTTTACTATCAAGTCACATACTTGATGGCCTTAGTAAGAATTAACCATTCATGTAATTATCATAAAATCAAATGATAATATAATACCTCTTTATTAATAAAATAAGAAAGTCAATACATAATCACAAATGATTGACCTAATGCATATCACTAACACCACCAACAAAGAAAGATTTGCTTAAAGGGTAATGATAAATAAATAATCCTAAAGAAAGGAACAACTGGCACAATAGGACTTAGACATACCTAATCAAGGGATAGCCTCCTCATGTGGTCTCGGGCTACCATGCAATCCTTGATCAAATCTATAGTCTTCCTTATCCAACAAGAATAATGAGGGAAGCCATCCTTTAGGAACTACTTAAAGGACAAATGGGAGAGAATCCCAAACTCATACGCCCATATTTGTCAAAATCAAAGGGCCATAAATAACAAACCAAGAGCAAGACAATGGACAATAGAATTCCTACTCATGTCTAGCATGAATAAACATCTGTAGATCTTTGAGCTGCCTCAACATGCTACATCAAAACCCAAGTACATATGAGCAAAGGTAGAAGTACCCCAATAATACCTCGGTAAGCCATCCAGGTCCCTCAAGACAGGAAATAATCTCAAATCACCCATACCTGAAAGGTTAGGGAAGATAATAAGACTCTGTAAATAAAATAAAAAGCAATGGGCCAGTTGCTTCATTGAGACAAAACCATCATCATACAAAGCCCACATGGAAGAAATAAACTCGATGTATCTAGTGAAATACGGGTAACCAAACTTCATAAGAGTTACTACCTTGAGCAAATCTCTTGTGAGATGCCTCCTTGCCATAGTAGTGGAACACTCCTCATCATTAAAAGGATGGGCTCTCTAGGAAAGCTTAAGCCCATGATAGTAGCAAAGTTTAGCGAGGTAATAGTTATCTCCCTAATAGACAAATGGAAAGTATATGTCATGTCCATCCACCACTCTATCAATGCATATATAGCAATCTGACTCGATGCAAATGAGTCATAAGACAATGTAGTAATCACTCCATTGAAGCCCTTCCTAGCAACCATCTGCTTCACGCACATCAGGAGACCCTAATAGTACATGTTGACCATGTTAAAACTACTAGGTAGCACAGTAATATACCTATAGGGCTACAAACAATAGGTATGCTATCAAACATTTTCACAACTACTAAATACTAACACATCTTTCTTTATCACTTAACAGGATTAAATAATGGTAAAGGTCGAAAAGGAAAGCATCGCTGCAAGAAAACAATCATGAAGAGAAACTAAAATAAGAGCTATCAACTACCAACATTTACAATAAAGCTAAACATATAATTAAAGCAAGAGCTACAAAGCTATAGCCACGACAACCTCATACAACAAAAATAATAAATAAACAGGCTTTAAAAAATAAAAGCGAAGAGAGACCTACCTCAAGACGATGATGAACCCAAGAATGAGTCTCCAAGATATGAACCATGGGGATTAGATCTCCCCGAGAAAGCCTAGAAGGCTAAGAACTCTAAGCACCATATGTGCTAGTCTCAACTACAGACGTCCCAACTCTAGTAGCCTCTATAAAGTCACCCTCAAGATCAAGATCAATATCAATAAAAATTTACTCCAAACCCTTAGGAATGTTGTGGAACTCCATTTTACGTAAAAGAAAATGGAAGTACATAAGCAAAATAGAGCAGAAAGCATCCAAAACATGAAAAGGGTCAAGAAAAGTCAGAAAACACTCAAATAAGTCTGGATAAAGCCTCCCAAGACCTCTGAAAATAGCCATTTAAATAAGCTCAGAGGGGGAAGTGTGTGACCATGCACCTAGCGCGTGACCATAAGCATAACCATGTGATCATGCGCCCCCCACGCGTAGTCATGTTCACTTCCCCCTTTCACACTCTCTTTTGTGGTTTTACGCACACTTTAAGACTACACACTTACTTCTACAATCTTAAAATTTCATTTGACCATAAGATATGCACCAAACTCACACAAATGTACACTGATGTGGACTCCATCTATCTAAAAACAATATACTTGCACTGCTTTCTTCTGAAAACTCAACATCTTACTAAAGAAGAAGAGCAAGGAAAATTCACTATAAGGATATTGTCTCATTTTCACTAAACCTAGCCTCATCTTTATCAAAGCACACTTCAAATGTATACAAACTAGCACTATTCTACACATGATTTTGAACCTCTCGATGAGGAAAGCTTGATAATCTCTCAAAGCTAAAATTTCAAAGCCCACATAAGCTCAGTTGATTCTGACGAGCACACAATCATTTTAGCATGTTTATTTTATCACACTTTATTTTATTTTACTATTTTCAACAATTATGAATATTATTGTGCTTGCGTGATGAGATTGACAATTTGTATGCTATATGAATAATTTATGCTTTATTTTGCTCGTCTTATATCATCAATTTGCATCCTCTAGTTTTAAAACATGAAACCATATTGTAAATATCAATGATGTGAAAGGTTCACATTTTATACTAGAGTCATCATGTTCACGGTATAGTGATGTCACCATGCATCCCCTATATTGTCATCATATATCATCATAGCATAAATAATCACTGCAAACATGCATGATTGTGTACATTTCACTTACACTTTCAAGTGATTGAGTGTCTATTGCTTATCTCATTATTCACATGATTGAGCAAGCTATGTGCATGGTCATGCTAACCTTATAGGTCTATTATATGTAAGCTAGATTTACTTTTCTATAATTTTTTTCCTTTTATATGTTTCTTATTAGGAAAGCAATGTAATAATAATATTTCAGCTTATTTATCTTTCACTATTTGATGTATTATGTGACTACTATACAAATTGTTATTACCAAAACTAGAGTGTGGTGGTAGCTATACATTGAATATTATATAATGAAAAATAGTCAAAAAGTATATGCAATCCACCAAACTCGAAAAAATTTATTAGGAGTAATACTTGTTGAGTGACCTAATATTGTTCCTTTCTTTTCATGATTTTAAAAAAATAAGGTGGCGACTCCACAAAATCAAAAAGTGTCTTGTTCCTTCCGAGACCAATCATTTGTCCCTATTCAGTAAAGTTGCCATGTCCTTCAAAAACATAAAAACTCTCAAAACTCATATCGATGTTCCAACGAACATGGAAGAAAAGAAATTTTTAGGTCACTCACAATGGCGACTCTACTGGGGACTTGTAAGTAAGAGGGATCAACTCAAAAATGACTATTTCTTATTATACAATACTCAATTGTATAGAGCTACTCACCACTATATTTACACTACACATCACACATGCACTACTGGTCCTTAAAACCTCGATAATATTGAATGACATTGCCACCATAATTCCACTCAAGTCATGGGGTGACAAAGATAGGTATTATCACCTTTAGTCTTTACTCGTGCATTCGCCACACTCATATGACTAGAGTCTATAACCTAAGTCCTTAATGGGCAACAGAGTTAGCAAAAGAATGCTAGACTTACTAAATGAAGTCTGTAATCCTACTCATCATTCTCACTAGAGGAACCCTTAGCCTTTCACCCTGACTCAGCTTATATAGATAAGCCAGTAGTAACATCCACTTGGATTCCATGAAGTTGTGCATCTTATCCTTGTCCTAACGTTGTTTTTTTTACCTGATATTCATATATGACATGACTCTCTTAGTGTCGATCACCGAATGACGTTATAATGTCAGTTTTCATATAGTGTTTATGCTCAGACCCACATGATTCTCATATACTTCGTGCAAGCCCAAAGCATGAGGAATGATAAGAATCATGTACCTTAACTTGAATAGATTATATGAACTAATAAATAACGAAATCCCTCGGTGATGGAACCTATGAGATGCCGTCCATTTATTCTTATAAGATCAAAATGAATAGGTTAAGAATTCAACTAGATTGTGACCTTTATGTTGATAAAATCAAACTATAAATTATCCAAAAATACTTTCATGACTCCCAATAAACATATCAAATAACGATATGAGGGTAAGAACTCGGACCCCTTCTAATTAACCTTGGACCTATACATGTAGACACATATAGGCTCTGGTCATCATTTGAAGCCCGATAATTAACGCTCACATCGACATCATGTGATTATGTAGACACCCGATTCAGTCGGCCCGTGTTAGGGGATGAATTAGGGATGCTCAGTTTGATCAGCCTGTTGTCAAGCCCAATGATGAGAAAAATCGAATCTCAAATGCAAGTGAAGCTCGAAATCTTTTTGAGAATGGACCTAAAAGCCTAAGCCCAAAGAACCTAAACCCATGCAAGCCCAAACTATTTGGCCCAAAAGGCCCAAACCTATAAGCCAAAGAGGCGATTGCCTCTTTAGTAGTTGAGTGAAGAGGTGTCGCCTCTTCATAGAGGTGATTGCCTCTTCACCAGGACACTTGCTACTGCATTAAATGATGTTTATTAAGGACAACAAGTTAGTAGGACCCCACTTGTTCTTACTCTGCAATTACAGTAAGAATAGTTGGTTTTTAGGGAAAAGTTATGGGCTAAAAAGGGGATGGTAATGATGAAGAGAGTAGGGGTAGGGATTAAGTCGAGGAAATATAAAATGAAAAGAAGAGGTTGACAGAAAGAGGGGGAGAAAGGGGGTTCACATAAAGAAGAAAAAAAGCTAGGGGTTGATAGAGAAAAAAATCTTAGAGGCTTAGAGAGGGAGAAGAAAGTGCAAGCTCTGAAATTAAAAAAAAAGAGAGGTTTTGGAAAAAAGGGAAGATTTTTTGGGAAGAAATCAATCCTTGAGAAGAAGAAGGAAACAACCTTGCATTCGGGTGTGCAAAAAATCAAGTCCATACCTCTTATGGTCAATTATTTTGAGAAAAATTCTTATTTCATTATAAGTTTTATTTATTTACATTAGTTATTGATTATTTGGAAACTAAGTTTATTGTTTGTGAGAGTCATTTGCATTTGCTGTTCAGGCAATCGCCTCTTTGATTATCTCTATGAAGAGGCGATCGCCTCTTCGATTATTTTGCAAAGAGGCAATTGCCTCACTAATGAGGCGATTGCCTCATTACATAGGTAATTGCCACTTTAATAATTAACTTTCTTTATTTTGCTATTACTAATATCACTATTCATAAGAAAAAAATTTTTGTGCTCAAAATTTTTTTTCCTTTCAGCCATTTCATAAGAAGACTGACATGAAAATGACCATATATTTTGTTTGCTCTCGTTTGGTGTGTTACTCAACATTTTACGTGGCTTTAGTTTAATGTCATATTACTGCATGTATTTTTGCTATTTCAAAAATTACTATTCATATAATTAGATTTTTATACTCCGAATTTGTTCATTTTTCAGCCAATTTACTAGTAGAATGACAGGAGTATTTCTATATATTTTGTTGGTTAAAATTTGATATATTAGTCAAATTTTTATGTGAATATTGTTTGGATTTGCATGGTTATCATATATTTTATTGTTATTATTTTTGCCATGAGCCCATCGCCTCTTTGCCATGAGGCGACACCCCATCGATGAGGCCATGCCTAATGGCTAGAGGTGACCCCTCTCATGGGCGATGCCTCTTTGAAGAGGCGTCACCATATCATTTTTATTTTTATTTTTATTTTTATTTTTATTTTTATTTTTTTAATTTTAATTTTATTTTTATGTATTTTCATATTTCTATATTTTCAGTCTTTTTTTTATACAGTTATTTTATTATATGGGTTAATTAAATATTTGTGTGCTTATTATTATTTTTACTTCAGTTTATTTTTGGTATATGTTTAGTCTATTTTTTATATATTATTCTTTTATTTAGCCTAAAAGCATTGTAATCCTTAATCCATTGCCCCTATTTGATTTTGAATGTATGCCTGGAAATTATTATTTATTTTACTTCTGTTGAACGTTAAGATTTAAAAGCATGAAATTTGATTAATGTGCAAACTTGGACTTAACTATAAAATTTAGAGAGTAAAGGAAGGCAAATGCAACTTTGAATGTAAATGAGGAAATAAATAAATGGTAATAAAACGCAAAATACAAACGGAGGCCAACCACAAGGTTGGGTGAGCATTCAAATGCTCATCCCCAGTTTCTGAACCTGATCTCTAATGACAGCTTCTGGGAACCTCTATGGGATCCAGTTGTTGTACAGTGTGTCCCGGCTTTTATCTGAGTGGCAACTCTATCTCCAAATAAGCCCAAGACCTATATCGTATTTCCTAGTGAGCCTCAAGCCCACATAGTGCCGTGGTCGCTAGACACTTGGGCAGCGCTAAACCCCACCACCTACAGATTACCTCAAGTACATTTAAGTATCATTCCTCAATCTACCCTTTGGTTATGATCCACATAAATTGAAACAACTTAGTTTCTAGAGCGAAACCATAGTCCCTCGATGGCTTTAGGTTCGAAACCCACATAGGAAAGAAACTGAATGACCTCATAGAGAAATAAGGTACAGACCATTCAAAGTTTATATCACCTTAAAAATAGGAAAAGTCCAAACTTCACTAGGAGCCCTCTATTACTTCAAATATGGTTGTAAGAAAAGCTAAGTTTGCTCAATAAACCTACAAGTAACTAGATGAGATAACAACTTAGGAATCATTTAAAGAGACATTGCAAGGATGTTCATGGATGCTTAGCCCACACCACAACCTAAGAATGGGTCGAATGTATGAAGGATACCCCAGAATACCAAGTGAGATGGATGTGTCCATAGTGGAAGCTAGAACATGTAATCTCTGCACATATGTCAACTATGTGCCAATTTTAAGATTCAGGTCATTCATCCACTACTATCTAGCACTAGTAAAGAGACAGTTTGGTGAGAAACAACATGTACCTTCTAAGCTTATAGATTTCTCTAATTGTAGGATACAACAAAGGTTTATGGATCACTTTAGAATGACATAGAGGAAGAGAATCATCTACCATTTTACTGCTAGTAGTAGGGACAATGTTAATTATTAGACATACCAGCAGTGGGTAATTCAAAGATAGAACCACCTATAAAGCGATTGATCCAAGGAAAGTTTGCTTCATTAATTTTTGAACTTTTTATTTGTTTGAAATTGATGATGTAATGAACTCTAAAGTCAATGCAATGAAATAAGATTTCGTTTACTTGTTTAATGTCTTTCTTGATGGCAGTGTACATTGCATTGATCAAAATGTTAGCATATTTAACATTCATTCCACATGCATTAAATCATTTAACATTCACACAAAATTTGAACCATTCATTTTCTATATTTCAAAAGATGTTACCCTTGAAGAGAGGACATAAATTAAAAAAATATTAATAAAATATTCAAAAGTACTTGCCTGGACATACTATAATCTGCTTGGAATTAATATAAACATTGCTCAATACTTCATCCCTACCAAAGATGGGTGCAAACTAGTAAAGTAGAAATTGAGAATGTTCATACTAAAATGGGCCCAACTAGTAAAAGAAGACATCGAGAAATAGATTAAGGCAAAAATCCTAGAGGTAGTAGACTATCCGAAATGGTTAGCAAATGTGATGTCAGTGCCGAAGAAAGATGGAAAGGTTAAAATCTGCATTAACTATAGAGATCTAAACAACACCTACCTAAAAGATTATTTCCACCACCTCATATCGACATACTAGTTGACAACGTTGGCATATGTGCAATGTACTCTTTCATGGATGGATTCTCTAGGTACAATCAAATCCTAATGGCCATCATTGACAAAGCAAAGACAACTTTCATAATAGAATAAGGCACTTACTACTACAAAGTAATGCCTTTTGTTTTGAAGAATGGAGGAGCAACTTACTAAACAATTACAACTATAATGTTCCATACATGATACATAAAGAAGTGAAAGTGTACATTGATGATATGATGATTAAGTCAAAAGGTAGGGAAGATACCCATTTAATCTCGAAAAGTTCCTTAAAAGAGTCATTAAGTACAGTCTTAAGCTTAATCCAAATAAATGCATATTCGGGGTCACTTCAAGAAAGATGTTGGGGTATGTTGTCAGTTAGACTGGGATTGAAATGGATACAGACAAAGAAAAAGTAGTAAGATAGATTCCAGTGCCAAAAATAGGAAAATAGATTAGAGGGTTTATAGGGAAACTATAATTCATCAGTAGATTCATCGCCAAGTTGACGGCTGTGTGTGAACCAATCTTCAAGCTACTTAGAAAAGATCAGCTAGTTGAGTGGAATGAGCAATGTCAGTCTGCATTCAACAAGATTAGGGACTGCCTAGCTAACCCACTATCTTGAAACCACCTAAACTAGGTATACCTTTAACCATGTATCTTGCCATTGAAGGAAATGCAATAGATGCAATGTTAGCCTAAAAGGGAGAAATAAAAGCAAAACATGCACTCTACTACTTAAGTAGGAAGATGTTGTCATATGATGAAAAGTACAGCCAAGTCAAGCATATATGCCTAGAAATGGTATGGGCAATGAAAAAACTCAAACATTACTTTCATTCCTATAGAATTTAGGCCATGTCTAAAATGGATCTGATGAAATACCTCTATGAAGCTCCCTCCATGGTGGGAAAACTTGCCAAGTGGCTCATGCTATTGATAGAATTTGATGTGCATTACCTAACTAAGAAGGCAATAAAAGGAAGAGCAATGGCTAAATTTCTAGCTCTCAACCCCATTCTAAACTAAGAAGAAATCCAACTAGACTTCTCGGACAACCTTAGTTCAAGCATCAAGATTCAAGAATGGCATATGCATTTTGATGGAGAAGTTAATCAATTCGGTGTAGGAGTCAGTGTCATATTACAATCTTTAAAAGGTGAAGTAGTACTAATTGCCAAAAAGCTAGAATTCAAAGTCACAAATAACAAAGCAAAATATAAGGCACGTGCACTCAAAATAGAAGCATTGATAGCCTTAGATGTTACAAAATTTGAAATTTTTGGAGATTCTATGCTAGTAATCAATCATGCCACATAAGAATGAGAATTCAAAGAATAGTACCTAAGGCCTTACTTAGATCACTTAAAGTTTCTCATCATGTCCTTCCAAAAATGCATATTCATTTATCTCCCTAGGAACCATAATCAAATGGCAGATGCACTTGCTTCCCTAGCATTAGTGTGGGAAAGATCATCTAAAATGCCTATGAAGCCTTTAATCTTACTCAAATCGAGACAACCCTATCATAAGAGCTACAAGATAGCAAAGATAAAAACAACTGAAAAACCCTGGTTCTACAACATCAAAAGATATCTAAAGGAATGAGCCTATCCCGATCAAGTGAAAAAGATAAGGCAATCATCCAACAATTAGCATTAAAATTCACATTACACTAGGGTGTGTTATACAAATGTTAGACGGGTTACAACTTGGATGTCTAAATGAAATTGAGGCTATAAGAGCAATGTTAGAGGTACACGAAGGTGTTTGTGGTCTACACATGAATGGAGCAATCCTAGCTAAGAAGTTAATCAGACAAGGGTTCTTCTGGAAGACGATGATGGAAGAGTATATCAAATTCGTAAGGGGATGACATAAGTGTCAAATCAATTGGGAATGACAACCACCTTCCCCCAATAGAATTACACTACATCTCCTCTCCATGGTTGTTCTTAGCATGCAGACAAAACATAATTGGGGAAATCATCTGATAGCTTCAAATGAACATAGGTTCATCTTAGTAACAATGGATTACTTCACAAAGTGGGTCAAAGTAGAATCATTTACAAGGATAGGAGCCAAGAAAGTGTCTAAGTTTATTAAAAGAAATTTATTTTGTCGATCTAGGATCCCCTATCACATAATCTTTAATAATGGTGTTCAATTCCAAGGGGAAGTTAGAGAACTACTAAGGAGTTATAAGATTCCATTTCATGGTGCATTAATTATATAAGCTGCAAGAGTGACAAAGACTATCAATTATTTAATAGTCAGCAAACGGAAATAAGCACAATAAAATTAGTCATGTAACAATAAAGCATTTTTAGAGTGTAACAAATCAAAAGGGAAATTTTTGATGTCGTCATCCCAATCTAATCATTAAGACATCTTGATTTTTGTTTTTATTCGATAATGTTGCTCTTAATGATAGTCTTTGATAGACTCAATTTTTTTGAATTCAAATTCTTTGATAAAAGGAGGGCTAATTTCCAAAGATTAGTTATAAATAGAAAATACACTTGTTAGTTGATGCATACAAAGTTATTTTAGATTTCTTATTTTTTGACTATTAGGTCATGCATACATGAAAATTTATTCTATAAAAATTCTTTTCAAACCTATATATATGTGCACCATAATAATGCATAATTTCTATAAATGTTGTATATACCACACGAGGTTGTGTTGCCAAATCACTTTCAAGATCTTTCAAAGATTATGATCATGTATACATCAACTTTGAACTTTTTATGAATGTCTTTTCCCAAGAGTGAGCTAGCCCTAGTGCATAGGATGTAGACTAACTACCAATGTCTTGCTTGATGCCCTAGAGGCTATATGGTATTTTTAGGCTATGCACTGCATTTTTAGTTGATATTGCCTAACCTTGAAAGAGGCTATATGACACATTTTTAGTTGACCTCACCTAATGCCTAAGAGGCTATACGATGCACTTTTAATTTGTTAACCTTGCTTAATGCCTTAGAGGGTAAATGACACATTTATAGTTAATCTTACCTAATGCCAAAAGAGGCTATATTAGTTGACCTTGCTTAATGCCTTAAAGGCTATATGATGCACTTTTAATTAACCTTGCCTAACACCTTAAAGGCTATAGTGTTAGTGATATGCACTAGGTCAATCATTTGTGATTATGTATTGACTTTCTTATTTTATTAATAAGAGGTATTTCATTATCATTTTATTTTATGATAATTATATGAATGGTTAATTCTTACTAAGGCCATCAAGTATGTGACTTGATAGTAAAACCCTTAGATTAAAATAAGAGTTATATTCTAATTATCCCTAACCATTTATTCATTATATAAATATTAAAGTATTAAGGCTAGTATGATGTTGACTAATGGTTATGTTTTACTAATCATGAATATAAGATATTAAGTCAACTCATAAGTACATGATGAGAGATCATGCACTAGATTGACCCACTATGAGAATACTACATAGATTATTGTCATAAGTATTTCTTATCACAGTTATTTTATTTTGGTCCTTTGACCTTGAAATCATCATGGAATTCTATATAGCTATTTTATGTTTTGACACATTCTAACATTTTCTTTAACTGGACGATTAAATAGGATGTTGTTGGATATGAAATTGGTTATATGAGGAATGTGAGTGATTCAGAAGGAATTTATCCCTCATTAATATGAGAAAGATATCTAAGGGCCCCTTGATGAGATAGATTGAAGGAAAATGCATGGCCATGCTGAAATGAATTGATAAAGAGTTATCATTTTCAGTCTACTTGGAATCAAGTCATAATATTGAACTATATAAGGATGACATTCTATGCCTTATGTTCAATAAAGATATCATGTGATAAAGGGACGATAAAATTTACTGTAATTAGGTTATGTCAGATTATTGACTTCACATGACTTGGGTAGTCATAATGTCTTGCTAGAGGCCACTTATGACTTGTAGGCCCAAATAGAGATTTAGGCCCACTGCCAATGTTATGTGAACCTATAGGGTCACACACTTAGAACAAGCACAAAATGAATATGGGTTTAATAAGCCTAAAAATAAACTCTGTGGAAATAAATAATTAAAGTGTTTTATTTATTTATTTATTGTTTATTTATTTAAGATAAATTTTATTTTAAATAAATAAATAAGATATTATTTCTGATTTATTTTTTTAAACAAAATCAGAATATAATAAATGGAAGTTACCAAAAGGTCATTGGTAGGTGAAACCCTAATTTAGAGTCTATAAATATGTTATATTCTCTAAGGTTTAACACACTTGTTTTTCCTGCCTCCAAATTCATTTTCTTTCTTTTTAGAAAACAAAGACAGAGTTTTTCTTTTGTTCTTGATGTGTAAGACAATCAATAAGGTTGCTAGCACACACTCCAATTCATTTTGTGAAGGGCTGTTCATGTGGATACCTATAGAGGATGCATCCTTTTGGAGATGTCTAGATTCGAACAACCAAAGCAAAAGGCTCAAGGTAAGGTGTCACCAGTGTGAACCTTCTCTTGTCCTTCCAGAAAATCTTGCCTTTTTTGCATCTTGGTGAGATTCTTGAAATCCTAGATTTAATCAAGTAGTCGAATTACATGGATCCAGGTTTGGGAACATGATAAATTTTTAATTTTTTTTGCTGCGTTTGTATCACGAATCCCAACATATAGGACACATTTTTAGTTAACGATGCCTAACGTCAAAAGTGGCTGTAAGACTTTTATCTTGTGTGACGTCTTAAAACTAACATCATGAATCTATATTTTTTATTGAAATCTCTTAATTTATGAACCTTTAAAGTTGTACCTTGAGGATGATAGACATAATGGTCTTAAATCTCCTAATTGGTACACCAAGGTGGATGAAGACAAAACTTACTGATTGAGGAATCAGAATTTGCCTTTTAGATTGTATAATGAAGACAATATTGTAGAAGATAGAATTTGTTGGTCAATGTATCAAATATTGTCTTTCATACAGTACTATGAAGAAGACTATGCAAAAGATAAAATTTATTAGTGAAAGTATCAGATTTTGCCTTTTAGATTGTACTCTAAAGATAATGGTGAAAAAGGTAGTTGAAGTATCATATTTGACCTTTCATATTATACTTTGAAGATGATAGGTGTAAAAGATAGAATTTGCTGGTTTAAGTATCAAATTTCACCTTTTAGATTGTACTTTCAAGACAATGGTATAAAAAAAAATTTACTAATTGAATTATCAGAATTTCAGGTGTATCCTAAGGTTGATGATCATAAGATAGAGTTTGCTAATTAAAGAATTACAATTTCACTTCTTAGATTGTATTATGAGGTTGATGGTGTAGAGATAGAACATTTGATTGTTTCTTCCTTTAGACATTTGGCTTCGAATTTATATCCTTTTGATTGTTTGCATTTGTGCTTTTTCATAAATATTATTTCATTACTTGCATTTTGATTTTTGAAAAAGCAAGGACAAACTATTGACACTTGATTTTGACCCACATGAAATCAGAATATCCTGATGATGAGCCCATTGAAATAATGGTAAAAAAAAAAAGTTCAAATCCAATTTTTTAATGGGGGCCTCTAGCCCAAAAAAAGAAAAGAAAAAAAAGATATTTAAACATTTTCTATGTTAAAGAAAGTGTGCGGGAAAGAAAAGGGAGAGTTGGGAAAAAGAGGGAGGACCGAGAAAAGAAGGTGGATGAGCATATTTTTTCTATCAATGCTGTGAACATTAGCTTCTCATAAAGAGAGGATTTTTTACTTGTATTTTTATAATTGCCAATTAGCCAAAATAAAAAAAAATGACATCAAATACCAATAATATCAATGTGAACTTCTCCTACCATATGATAATCTGAGGGCAAATTTATTTTCTTTTATTATTTTATTTCTTAAAAAAAATTAGACACTAGTGCCATTTTATTTTTGTTTATTTATGGCCACTCTTAACTTCTTTTTTTTCTTCTTTTCGAGCAACCTTCACTGTTGCCAATTTATTTTTTTACTTTCTTTCTTGTTTTATGTTTTTTTTTTTCTTTCATCCTATTTTATTTACATTGCTATTTATAGTTATTTTTTATTTTTATTTTTATTTCATTTATTCTTTATTTTTGTTTAGTTTATATATTTGTATGCATTATTTTTACTTAATTTAAATTCTGTTATTTGTTTATACTCTATTTTATTTTTGTCTTATATTTTAATTTTTTTCCTATCATCTTGTTTATTATTTGTTGTTATTTTAAGTAACTTGTATTCTTTCTTTCATTTGGTGCGTGTTTTATATGTTTGATTATATATTATTATATTATTAAGACTAATTCTTTTGTTGTTATTTATTCCTATTTTTTTATTCCATTATGTTTTTTTTTCTGATTATTATATTTTGTTTCTGTTTATTTTTTATGAAATATTTTATTTATTTCTATTTTTATCTTAGTATAATTAATGGTGATTAGGTTAATTAGAGACATAGGCTAAATAATAAATTTTCATATAGTTAATTTAGTAAAGTTAGGTTATTTAATATTGTAAAATATTTTATTAATTTTAGATTTAGTTTTAGTGATTTTTGTAGTTTCTAAAGGTAATTTCAATAAATTTAGTAAATAGAATTTTAGAATTGTTAGTTGTTGAGTAATTTAATTGGTAGAATTTTTAGTATAGTTTGTTTGATTTTAATTTAATAATTTATAATTTATTTGTGTTTTATTTTAATAGTAAATAATTTTCTTTTAAAGATTTTATTCTTTTTCTAAATTATTGTGTTAGTGATTCTAGTTAGAATATTATTTTTGATTAATTAAATTAGAATTAGGAGATTTAAAATGTTATTAGTGATTATTTAGTTTTTTAGTTAAATTGAATAAATATGGTTAAATTTTTAATTAATTTTAATATTTACTTGATTTTATGATGTTTTATTTTATTGATATATATATATATATATATATATATATATATATATATATATATATATATATATAATCTTACTTTTTATAAGTTTTATTTGATTTATTTTCTCATTAATTTTATGTTAAATGGAAACTAATCTCATTATTTTCTTGTAGGTTTTTGAGCTAATTGATTTCCTTTTGCAGGATGTGAGAAACAAAATAGTATTTATTTAATTAGATTAATTTTTTTTTTGTGAATAATATTTGTAATCATTTCTCTTCCCTCTTTTTTTTACAAAAGCATTTATTTGATATATTTGATTATTATGGATGAATGTATTAAATTTATGATGAATATTATAAATCACATCAAAATTGCATGAAAATAGATTAATTACCAACTTGGACCTAATTGTAAAAATTGAAAATCTTATGAAGAAATAATTAAGAATAATAAAAAAAATAAAATATAAATGGTGACTAACTGTAAAGTTGGATGGACATTTGAAAAACTCATACCCAATTTCTAAGAACGACTATTGGGGCCTTGTGTAAAATCCATTTGCACTAAATTGTGTTCCGAATTTCATCCAGATGATGATCCCATCTCCGATTTGAGCTTTAATCTTTGATTGTTTCTCCAGAATGGACCCTAAACTTGTATAGTATCGTGGTCGCCAAATATTTAGATTCATGTTGAACATTACTACTTATATCAACAAAAATATATGTATTATAATAGTATTATGTATTTTTGTTGTAAGCTAATATTGTCAATTGTACTAATAAAACTATAGCATTTTGGTATGAATTAATATTAGTATAACAAAATTCATAGGGTAAATTAGCGTTGATATTAACTTTTAGTACTAATTAAAGATTATTTGAATACTAAGTAATTATCCGCTATTTAATTTCAGATTAAATAAATAAGCATGATAAAAATATTAAAATTATAAAATTTTTGGTGTAAATTAGTATTAATATTAAGAAAACTATGGAAGTTTGTGGTAAATTATTATTAGTAATTCAATATTAACAAATGTGGGTAATTTTGGTATAAATAATTAGATTTCATCAAGTATTAGTATCACTGTAGAAATTATATAATACTAGTTTATTATCAATTAAATATAATAAAAATTCCATAGTTATATAATACTATGGAAGTTTGTGGTAAATTATTTTTGCATAAATTAATATTAATATTAATATTAAATAAATATAATACTAATTTAAATTATTATAAATATATAATTTAATATTATATAGATACGATTTAAATTATTTATAAATACATTAAAATATCAACTGTAACAAAAACATCATTATTCAGATTTTGAATTAAAATAATTATTTAGATTGAATTTGAAACCTTAAAACATCATATTATCTATATGCTTAATTTGCTTAATTTTCTTTTCGTCATGTTTTGTAATTTAAATGTTAAATGTGTTCTTATCATGTTTGTAACATATTTAAACGAATTTAAATATAAATAGGTTAAATGGATTACATAGAAAAAATAAATATAACGCTAACAAAATGACTAAGATGACATAAAATTAATGAATCAAATAAGAATCATCGATTTCTTTTTTATGATTAAATGTAGAAAATGAAGAAAAGTAAAGATATGTAACTAATTAATAAGTCAAAACTCTGGTGTAAAATGAGACAAACATGATTAATTTATATATAACTCATATTCAATATTGATAACTTTGCCAAGGATCATTTACAAATCAATCAAGAAAAAACTTTAATTTTCAATAAGACCCTTAAACAACTTGTATTTAAGGACCTTAATTATAAAGAATTAAAGATTGTTTAACATAAACCTAAGATCAACTAAGTAAATTTAAATTTAAAAAAAAACTACATTTGAATGTATTAAATTTTCACTTGATAAATTAACCAAAGTTCTTTTAAGAATAAAAGAAATGAAGAAACCTTTCAATAAATTCAAATTCAATTGATAATAACTTCTCAAAATTCATTCAACATTGTAATAGCCTCTATATGGGCTTGTAAACATCATAATCCTTGAAGGAAAAGATGTTTATTACTTGCTCCAAAAGATACCTTCAAACATCGAATTTTGATTATCCTCGAGAATGGTTTGATGATAAAAATAATGTCTCAAAAATGATAAGAGTCTGTTTATTTGTACTACTTTTGAAGTGCGCAAAAGTCTAAAAAAACATTAAAAAAAACCTAAATAGGACTTTTAAGGTGATAAGTTGATCACCAAATAATTTAATCACATTTTGATTTTACAAAACTAGTTTTTGGGAATGATAAATTGCATGTTTTAAGCAATCATCGCTAAAAAAACAAATAGCTTATCAGACCAATGTTTGTCTCAAAAGACCTAGATTCAATTCAATAAAAATGAAAGTCTAAAAAAAAAGTGCGTGTATGAGACATGAACAAGTAGGCGCATGTACACGTATTTTGTATGTGCCTACACGATTATCCATGTGTGTGCATGCAATCCTTTGCAAGTGAACCTGCATTTTACTTATATGTGCACACACATTCATATGTATATGCACTCCAACTCACATATTTGCTCGCGCACACATTTATAACTCATAAACATGCGTATTTTTCATGTAGATATGCATATGCATGCATAAATTTTCATCGTATATGAATATCAGACTCCATCTCTTATTTAGGGGGGCTTATTTAGACACTGTACTATTACTCTGTTGGATTGAATACTCAGGACTCTCGATTTTTTATTCTTTAAACCTATTCTTTCATTTTTCTCATAGGATTTTAGATCGACTTGAACCTAAACCAAGCCTCATATCTGTCTTAATGTTATATGAACTTGTATTATTCACATCATTTTCATACTCTCAATGAGGACAACATGCAAATTACATCTAAAGCAAAAGCTTCTAGTTTCCAAAACAAGCTTAGTCGAATATAAGGACCAAACAATCATTTTTTGCATGTTTAATTTTTTTTAATTTTGTGTTATCTCTTATACTCCAATTCCCCTTTTTTTATACCACTAGCAAATTATGGAAGTATTATAATTATATGGTGAGATTGGCAATTTTTCTTGCTATTTGAATAATTATCACTTTATTTGTATTTTATTAGGGAAAAGGTACATTTTTGCTATTAAAGTTTATAGCAAGGAGTGGATGGGCCCTTAAATAATTTTTTAGCTCGTGTAGGCATAAATTTAACATTATTGGCTCACTTAAACATGAATTTATGTTTTTCTATAATTTAGGCTTTTGGTCTTGAAATGGACGTTTGATCCATTAATGTTAGAATCACATGATAAGAAATGGACCCTATTAAAATATAGTTACAACCTTCATTGTGATTTTTTTCTCTTCTCTTTTGATCGAGGCATTTTATCAAAGAATTGGTATACATATTAAAAATCATAAGACATTCATGTTGAGACTGCACTGCTAATAACAATAAATTTGTACTCTTACACATCTATAAAATTCAATCAATTTAATCAAATATTAGTTGTTTCTTTATATTTTTAATCATAATGAAATATTTATTTGGAGAAGAAAATGAGATATATCAATGACAACTCATATTTTTTTAAGTAACAAAATAAAACATACGTACAAATTTTTTTAGAATTATGTTCTTATAAACCAAGGGTTATTTTACCTTTCTGTGTGATAATTGAATTAAACAAAAACTTAATATTGAACTAAAAAAGATAGATGCTTGAATCCTTGTAATTATGATTCGTCACTACTATCACTTGACATTGTTAAGCATGTACTATAACTTTTTGGCAATGACCATTGGCATTGATATGGAATGCCTATAGCTAGCTCTAGTGGTACACCTAGTCATGATTTTCACATAAAGATCCCTTACTTTTCCCAATATCTTTAATGGGGATATGACAGTTTTCTTTGACTAGCTATGGTTCTACTTCTTTACATTTATTTGATTCAAAATTTTAGTAAAAAAATCAAGAATGAAAGATTCTAAAGTGGGGGTTGGAAGGAGCAAGGAAGAGAAACAAACAAGAGAAAAAATAAATAAAAGTGATTCATTTAATGAAGAATTGTTGGGTGTAAGGTATTAGGTATTGTAGAGATAATGAAATTTAATACAAGAATTTAGAATATATGGCAACTTAATGTTAAAATTTAGGATACCTTAGAGTTTTACATACTAAAAAGTAGAGAGAAAGAAGAAGAAATAAATTGAAGAAGCAGATGGTGGGTCCTAAAATTGCCATACAATCATTAGAAAAAAGACTAAAAGTTTCATTAAAAGTCCTAATTGCAGAGGAGCTCAAATAGTTGTTTTCTCAAAATTTTGTGCCTAAATGAGCTAATAAAATCTTTAAAGGCCAATTTGCTCCTCAAGGAAAAATTGTACCTTTTCCCTTTTATTAAACTATCACTTTGAATTTTTCTAGCCTAAAAAAATGTGAAAATCATAAGAACATTTTTATAATAAAAATTACATTTTTACAACTTTTCATAATATTTTTCATTTTCATTATTCAAAATTATATTGTTCACAAAAATCACATTTTGATATAAAAAAAATTACATTTCTTTATCATTTTTGTAATTTATATGAAAATGCATCATTTTTCATATAAAAATTTCATTTTATTTTGAAAAATATAAATTTTAGAATTTCCTAAACATTCTTCACATTTTATTATCAAAATCATCAACATGTGTTCTCAAGGAAGTACTTACTACCAAAGCTTGTATGGCAACAATGACATTTTTTTCCAAATTCTCAATCTTCTCTTTCCTTATTGTAGATGCTAATTTCTTCCTCTCTAACAATGCTTCATGCATTTAATTATGTGTTAAAAATACTCACACCAATACTTGATGTACACCACTAGTCATATTGCGATACACTTTCTTTATCTTGAACCTTAATGTCACCAATAATAAAATTTCAAATAATTTTAGACAACTCTAATGCCAATTCTTAAAAAATTTAGTCTTTGCAGAAGAACATAGGGATTAGAAAATTATTTCAGATAATAAATAAATATGGCAATGATAATGGATAAGTACTATCACTATAACCTCTTCAGGTGTCAGGCGAACATATACTGCCACTATAACCTCTTTTAGTGCCACTATAACCTCTTTCGATGTCGAGCAAAGAAATTGGTTATGATTGTAATTAATGCAATGTGTTCTTTCTACCTCTTTTGCTTGGTTGTTGGTGCTTCTTGATCTTGATTTATGGTGATAACTCTTGAATTTTATCAATTCGTAATCCTTCTCTTTTTAGTCGGTGATGATGTAGTGATGATGTAGTAATAATGATGTCATCACATATCATGTTGTAGATGTTATTTTGATGATTTTGAGTAGGATATCCTTTTGGTGATTCTTCCTTATTTTTCTTCTTTTGGGAGGTGTTGAGTTCTTAAAAATGGTAAGGCCACATGCAGTGTCATTGGATAGTTATAGTCCTTATTAGTGTACTTTTATTTGAGTTTGGTGCATGTCTTATGCTCAAATGGAGGTTTAGGACTAGAGAAATGAGTGTCTGCCTCTTTTATTTTTTCCTTCTTTTGCCTAAGGTGTCTCCTTTCAGAGCTTTTTGCACTTAGCTGGGTTTTCTTTTTTTTCCCCTCTTTTGCATAGGGTGTCTCCTTTTGGAGCTCTTCATACCTAGCTAGGCTTCTTTTTTTTTTAGGCTTCAACAATAGCAGCTTATCTCAAGGAGAGAATTCAAAGAAGATAGCAAGAAAGAAAATGCAAAGCATGTTTAATGCAATCCATGATGATACAATGTGTTGCACTGTTTCAAAGACATTTCACATAAATTGACAATGATTCTCATTTCACTAAAATCATTTAAGGAGAGCATAAGTTCATTTATACAAATTCTAAACTTGAGGTTACCCCTGCTCTTAATTAGCCTTCTTAGGTTCTCTAGTTAAGTATTTTATCTCTTTCCATAATTTTTGCCTAAGTTGCTCATGCAGGGCTAATTTTTATTTGAGCTACCATTTTTAGTTTTTCAACTCAGCGGGATTTTTTTTGCCCTAGACATAGTACTTCTTCAGGCGGTCTGTATTGACAGGTTCAGAGAATGCATTGCCTTTAGAATCCATTAGCTTGACTGATCCTCTTGATAAGACATATTTGACTAAGTACAGACCTTCCTAGTTTGGTTTGAAATTCCCTCTAGGGTTTGGAACATTCTACCTTGCTTGCTTTAGCACCCAGTCTCCTACTTTTGCACTCTTATGTTTCACCTTTCTATTAAAGGTATTAGCTAGCCAATCCTGATATAATTGTGTGTGGTATAGAGCTTTGAGCCTTTAACTATCTAAGAGAGTGAGATTATTATGCCGCTACTGGGCCCATTATACTTATAGTAATTCATGTTCAATTGCTACCATAAGAGACTTGATTTTTATTTTGATTAGAAGTACTACTTCTGATCCATATACTAGTAAGAAAGGAATTACTCTAATTGAAGTTCTGATTGTTGTTTGGTATCCCCATAAGGCATATGGAAATATGTCTACCTAGTCTTAGTAAGTCTGGGTCATCTTTGACAAAATCTTCTTGATGTTCTTGTTTGCTGCTTCAAAAATCCTATTTGCTTATGGTCAGTAATGAGAAGATTTATGATGTTCCACCTTATAATTCCTTAGTAGTTCTCTAACTTCCCCGTGGAATTGAACACCATTGTTAGAGATTATGTGATGGAGGATCCCATATTGACGGAATATATTTATTTTGATGAACTTAGCCACTTGCTTGTAATATGAACCCTAAAAGGGATCAAAAGTGCCCGAATATGAAGAATTCAAGCTAATTAGCTTAATTTCCTATTCTGAAATTAATTACCTTGATTGGACGAATTTGGAAGTTTTTTTTTTTATTATTCATATTTTGGAGTCAATAAGGAAGATTCAAGAAGATTCTAGAAGATGTGAGAAGATTCAAGAATATTCCAAGTCAAAGTCAACAAGTCAAAGTCATAGTCAAATAGTCAACAAGTCAAAGTCAATGGTCAATGGTCAACATATGACATGGCATGTGACATGGCATGCTTTAATGCTTAGTTGTCATGAGTTTTCATTTTGCTTAGTTGTCATGAATTGTAATGAGTTGTCAATTTTGACTTTTCAAACATGAGTTGTCATTAGTTGTCATTAGTTGTCCTATTTTAAAGGAAATCTCCTTAATTAAGGATTTTCCTATATAGGTATCTTTAGGAATAAGGAATAGAACCTTTTCCTTTAAGGATTAGGTTGTTTACATGCCTATATAAGGGCTAACCCTATGACATACGAATTTAAGAAGATTGAAATATTAAAAGTAAGGTTTTTCCTTAAACTTTGTTCTTTTGAAACTTTGCAAGTTTACTTGAATTGTTTCACTTCTACCTTTCATTACAATTGCTAGGTTAGATTAAACTTAGAATTGTGTGATTGTTCATCTTATAATAGCTAAGTAACTTGCTTCAATTTAATAAGCAAGGGGTTTAGCTCCATCAACACAACTATCCTTGATGATCCTTGGGCTAATATTCAAAGTTGGATGCGCGTTCTATCTCTATTATAGGTAGGGTTCGTATCAGCTTGGCTTTTAACTTTATGAATGATTCTACTTCTACCTACTTAGTGAAGTAATCCACTATCACTAAGATGAACCTGTGTTGGTTCAAGATTATCAGGTGTATTTCCTTAATTATGTCTAGTCCCTATGTTGAGAAAGGCCATGGAGAGGATATGTAGTGTAGTTCTATTAAGGGAAGGTGGCTAACATCCCCGTGGATTTCACACTTGTGGCATTCCCTCACAAATTTGATATAATCTTCCATCATTATCATCTAGAAGAACCCTTGTCTGATTAGATTCTTAGCTAGGATTACTCCATTAATGTGTGGACCATAAATACCTCTGTGTACTTCATTTATTGCTCTTATAACCTCATTTTCATCTAGACATCAGAGTTATAACCCATTTAAAGTTCTTTTGTATAACACACTTTGGTACGATGTCAATTTTAATGCTAATCGTTGGATGAACTCAAGCTTTTTGGCAATCGGTACTACTTTTCCTTATGGAGATTGTAATATAACATCGACTCATGTGCGAAATTGATTAACCAATCTATCAAAATACATTTACCATCCTTGAATCATAATGGTTGAACAAAAGTTGTTTGGGAAGTCTAGTTGGATTTCTTTTGAGTTTGGAATGGGGTTGAGAGCTAGAAATTCAGCCACTACTCTTCTCTTTACTACCTTTTTAGTTAAGTATTGCACATCAAATTCCACCAATAGCATGAGCTAATTAGCCAACTTTCCCATAAGAGAGGGAGCTTCATAGAGGTACTTTATTTGATACATTTTAGACATAGCCTAAATTTTGTAGGACTAAAATTAATGTTTGAATTTCTTCATTGCCTATACCATTGCCAAGTATATATGCTTGACTTGGTTGTACTTTTCCTTATACAACATCTTCTTAATTAAGTAGTAGACTGTGTGTTTCGCTTTTGTTTCTCCCTCTTGGGCTAACATTGCACTAATTGCATTTCTTTTGATGGCTAGATACAGGAATAAAGGTATCCATAATTTAGGTGGTTTTAAAACCAGTGGGGTAGCTAGGTATAGATGATAGGGTTTAGCACGCATCCAAGATTTTAGCAACCGCGACACTATTTAAGCTCAAGGCTCTAGAGAACATACTACTATATCATAAAATCATAGAGTGAAGATGAGGAGTCACTACCTAGGATAATAACTGGGATAAATAAGAGGTGGTGGTAACTCAATTCTATAAAAAAAAGTTAGCACCATAACTTTCTGGATACAGAATACCAACTTCTTTAGTCTTTTATTCATTTAGAATTACTTTATTAATTATTAAATTATTCTTTATTTATATGCAATTTAATTTAAACCCTATTTAGCATACATCTAACTCTAAGGAAACTATTCATGAAAAAGAATACAAACAATGAATTCACACAAGGTGCAACATCTCCAAGTTAGTCTATTTTACATTGATTTTAATTAAGTTAGCTAAATTTACATATTTTTATTTACAAATGAAATGGGAACAAAAAGTGAGCCTACATTTTAATTAATTAATGAACCTATGTCTATTTGTTTTAAATCTAAAAAGTGGGCTTAAATCTATTAATTTTAATAGAAATAAGTTGGGTTGGATTAGTGGGCCTAGTTCTAATTAATTTTAATTTAAATGAAATGATCATAAATCTATTTTGAAAATTAAATGATATAAATAGGTTGAACTAAGTCTAAGTTAATTTTAATTAAACTAAAGTGGGTCTAAGTCTAATTTAATCCTAATGGGCCTAAATTGATTTTAAAGTTAATTATATCTAAATCCAATTTTAAAAGCCTATTAATTAATAAGTTAGAATCTAAATGTGGGCTTGGGGTCCAAAACACACAAAAATAAACAAACAAGCCCAAATAATAAAATAAAATACATAATGAATAAAAAACATACATTTAGTGATTTCTAACCCTAATTTAATAACATGCATTCTGAATTAATCTAAAGCCACCATTGATTTTATTAAGGTTTAACCAAATTGAACCTAATTTACTAATTGATTTTAAAAGCTAGAAAATTAAATATTTTACTATATCCCACTACTAAGGCTATTACAAATCTACGCAAAAATTAAAATTAATTATACATACCAACAAACAAAATAAACACCTAAAAACACAAAATAAAAAATAATAAAAATAAAAATAAATAAAAACCTAAAAACTACTTTAAATTCTACAAGGTTTTATCCATGGCATTCCATGGATTGATCTTCATGGATTTTCTTAATTCAATCACATGCTCATCCCCACAAAAACATGAAGCATAAAAAAAAATTAAATAAGGAGGTTAGAATCAATTAAAAATAACAAAAAAAGAAAATTAAATAAAATAATAAAACAAAATGAAAATAAAAGAGAAAGAAGATGAAGATTAGAATGATGTAGTATTGATTCCACTAAGAAGAATGATCAATGTTAATTGAAGAATTTATGGTTTTTGTTTTGTTTATGATATTAGGTTTATTTGAATATGATTATTGGTGAAGGACTAGAAAAGTACATGAAAGAGAACAATATTTTTGGCTCAAGGCTAAAATTAGAAAATCCACGACAAAGAATTAAAAAAGTTATAGAGTTTCCCATGGCTAAAAAAAATTAAGGCAAAAGTTTGGAGTCTCCTCTTTCTATGTGAAATCTTGTTTATATAAAAAGGAAAAAATAAGATAATCAAAATCAAAATCAAAATACAACTAAATCCGATCCTAACCACTTGATAAGTGTGATGTATCAAAATAAAATAAAATAAATAAATAAATGAAAAAAAAGTTCAATTCGTGAATTGGCCAAGAGTGGCCAAATTTGTAAATCAGGGAATCGATGGCAGTTTAGTCTTTTGTTTCAAATGAATTTTTTTTGGGCATTTAGGCCAACGTTGACCCATCCTTTATCCTTTTAAAATTTTCCTTTTTTTTTATAAATTTTCTCTTTTTTTATTTATTTCTTAAAAAAATAATTATAAATAAATAAACAAATTTTAAAGGTAAGTCCTAAAAAATAAAATAAAAGAAAATAAAAATAAAAATAATTTATGATTTATAATTTAATTCAAAACTAATAAATCAGATCCAATAAATCTAATTTCATAGTTAATTTTCATAATTGGGTCTTTTGTCACAACCAAATTCAAATCATCTCAAATTTGGTGCTTACAGTTGGCCCCCTTCGTCACTGTTTGCTTAACAAATTGTGGTAAAGTAAATAAGCACATAATTTCAAAGCAAAGAGTTAGGATACTTACCTGTGTGCCATGACTATGCATGACACTATGTAATACTGAATGCAATTTAAGGAACGCTAGAATTCCTATGGAATTTCTAGCTATTATGTTATCACTATGTTTAGTGAATTTTGAAAACATACTATAGTTCCAGTGGAATATATAGCAGTGATGCTATCACTATGTTCAATGAGTAGCAATTGACACTATGTTCAGTGTATTTTGAAAGTAGGCTATAGTTCTGATGGAACATATAGCAGCGATGCTATCACTGTGTTCAGTGAATAACAATTGACATTGAGTTCAATGTATTTTGAAAATAGACTATAGTTCCACTGGAACATATAGCATGATGTTATAATATGAATAGAAGTTGACACTGTGTTCAACGCATTTTGTTATATTGCCTATAGGACATTTAGCTAGTGATAAGTTTCTACTCTATTCCTTATGAGACATTTAACAGGTAACACTATTCCTTATGGGATGTTTATTAATGGTGATTTTTACTATATTCCTTATGGGACATCTAGTGATCGTGATTTTCATTATATTCCTTATCGGATGTCTAGTGATAATGATTTTCACTGTATTTCTTGTGGGATGTCTAGTGATCATAAATTTCACTATATTCCTTATGGGACACCTAGTGATTGTGATTTTCACTATATTTCCTGTGAGATGTCTAGTGATTGTGATTTTTCACTATATTCCCTGTGTGACATTTAGTGATTGTGATTTTTACTATATTCCATCTGGGATGTCTAGGGATTATGATTTTCATTATATTCCCTATGGGACATTTAGTGATTATGATAACATAACTACTGTGTAGTGTTTAGCTAAAAATGAATATGCTATAGATCTTGTGGAGCATCTAGCAAATCATGAGTTTGAAAATTTGAGTTATAGCTACTGTGTAGCATATAATTTAGTGATCTTGAAATTTAAGTTGTGGCTACTGTGTAGCATATAATGAAGTGAAATTGAAAATTGTGTTATAACTAATGTGTAGTATATAACAAAGTGAATCTAAAATTTATGTAGTGTATGCAAAATGCAGAAATCAAAATTTCTTGAATTTTATGATGACTGTCTTTTAATTGTTTTGAATTTCTCTACTAATTTATTGCTTTGAATTTTTACAATGATTGACTTTAATTAATTTTCTTCATTGCTTACTAATCTTGATTGACTTGATAGTGTTAATGCTGATTCCACATGTTGGGTTTGTACTTTTTTTGACTTGGTACTTATAATGACTTGTTAAAGTTAGTTCAACATGATGATTGTTATAAAAGGTACTTTTTTAAAAATTTATGAGAAAATTCATCACTTTATCATGAGATAGCATGCACTCAATGAATCTCACTAATTTTGATTTTCATGACTATCATTTATTTGCCATTTGCAAATGTTAGAGGTATTATTAACCATCTTATGCTGAGAGCATATTTTTTACCAAGTGATGAGCTTACTTCCACCTAATTTTAAGGAGAATTTGCTAAACAAAACTTATGGAAATTAAGCATAAACATATCAAATTATGAGTACTAAAATAATCTTTGAGCTATTTTTGTGCTTTTCTTCCTTATCTGAGTATTGCTTTGTCTTTCTCATATTACTCAACGTGGATACCATTGGAAAGGTCCTTTAGATACTTAAACTCTTATAGAGCATTAGAGTAAGTAAAACAACATTTAACATGGTCCTCTTTTAGTATTCGCCCACCTTTCTTATATTACACAATGTGGATACCACCAAAGGTTTCATGTTATTACTCTTACTCATTTTTGGGCATTGGAGTAAATTCTGCTTGCTCTTATTTTGATTCTTCTCTTAGTATTCCCCCACCTTTCTCATATTACTCAACATGGATACCATTAATGGATTTTGTACTGCAAGTCCATAAATTTTGTTTTTGCATATTCTTCCCCTCGTTTGGGTGTAAAGTAAGCATTATATTGAATAGATTTTATAAAATCTCAACACAAAGCTATTAATTGATCATCTAAATTTTATGAGGCTAATAAAAGAAAGCTATTGATATCAAAGGTCATAAGATAGGCTTTTGGCACATTATCTCATGAACAGGATGAATTTACTTTCAATTTATGAATTTTATTATTAATATTGTACTTTATCACATAATCTAAGGAAATATGGTTTTGTTACTTCACTTAATTATTTTGATGAGTGTTTGGCATTTGATATCTTGCCCATTTTTATTGATGTATCAGTTCCTTTCCCCTTCTTCATTCTTTTTTATTTTTCCTAAGCAAAATATTATAAGTTAGTATGGTCTATTTGCAAGTGAAGAGATTTTGTCAAAATGCAATATTATTCTTTTGCATTCTTCACTTTTGATTATGATGCTGATGTTTGTAATCATAGGGTTATGATAATTGACCATTGAAGTTATGGCTTTCAGTCGCATTTATATTTTTGCCATTGCATTAATGCTATGGTAGAAGGCTTCATTCCTTTTATTGACATCTCCTACAAAAAAGTTTCAAAAGTTAAAGGTCTTATTTCAAGATCAAATAATTTTTCAGAGTGCATTCATTTCAAGATTTGAGTACATGCTTCCCTTTTTAGGGTAATGAATGTATTGCTGGTATGCTAGAGCTTCTCATCAGGAATTGAGAGAGGTTGTCATACCTTAAATTTGACTATCCCTAAAAAGGTCAAATGATGAAATGAATCCTCGAGTTGATTAGAGTTTGCTCATTCGTAACACCTTTGAAGCGTGCAACCTTAAAAAACCCAACTGACCCCACTAATGTGCAAAATAGATAATGAAGCCATTAAGTTATGCTCCCACATTGTGAAATACAAATTATCAGAATAATGAGAGGTTTATTTTGAGAAAAATCCTCTCAGAACATTAGGCTGGTGCAAATTTTGTCAGACCGAGACCCAACTTCGTGAAAAAATGGAAATCAATTTTAATAAAATGAACTTTAGAAACACGTCCATAAGCTCCAAAACCTTTGGAAATTGTCTTAGAATGTTCCAACATGACTTGAGGATTAGCGCATATCATTCAAAAAAGTGCATGTAAATGCCCCTAGGTGTTATGTGCTAAAATCAAGGCTAAATTTGGCAAAACGGACTCTAGAAACACATCCAAAAGGCACAAAAACCCTAAAAACCAACCTTGAAACAACCTGCATAAAACTTGAGAAGTGTTCATGGATCGCGCGAGACCACACACTTGTCGCGTGACCACACATAAAATTCTCAATATACGCACAGGACCACACCCCCAATGCCATATTCTATATAATTTTGCCTATAAAAAGACTCATTCACACCCCATTTTAAAGGGGGGAGCAAGTAGAAACATACATTAAAAAATTGGTTCGATCGAAAGTGCTAGAAACCCTTTTCTAAATAGTTTTTGCTCTCCTACAACCTTTCTTTTATGTCGTTAGATCTCTTTTCCACCAAACTAAGCCTCTTCTTTGTCAAAGCATGCTTCAAAGGTATAAAATCTAGCATCATTCTACTATCATTTTAAACCACCCGATGAGAAAAGCTTGATAATCTCTCGAAGGTAAAGCTTCAAAACCCATACAAGCTTAGTCGAGTCTAAGGACCACACAATTATTTTAGCACATTTATTTTATTTTATTGCATTTTACTTTACTATCACCAACATTTGGGAATACTATTATTCTTGTGTGATGAGACTGGCAATCTTGCATACTGTGTGAATAATATATGATTTATTATGCTAATTTCACATCATCATTCTACGTCCTTTATTTTTGAAATCATGAAATCACATTATAAATACCAATAATGTGAAAAGTTCAAATCCCAAAATAGAGTCATCATGCTCTTGGTCTAGTGATGACCTCATGCATCATTTATATTATCGTCATACATCATTATAGCATAAATAATCACTGCAAGCATGCATGATCATCCTATTTTTCATGAAATTGAGCAAGCGTGTGAATGGTCATGTTAATCTTATAGATCAATAATATCCAAATTAGATTTACTTTTCCACAGTCTTTCCCCTTTTATATGTATTTTGTCAAGAAAGTGATGTAATAATTAAATTTTTAGCTTTATTATCTTCTATTATCTGATGTACTGTATAAATGCTATACAAACTGTCATTATCGAAACTAAGGTGCTGCGATAACTATACATCAAATATCGTATAATAAGAAATAGTAAAAAAGTAATCATGATCCCCCAAACCCAGCAGGTTTAAGATATCACATCTATTTTTTGACTATTTCTCATTATACGATGTTTAATGTATAGCTACCACAACACCCTAGTTTCGATAGTGACAATTTTTATAGCATTCACATAGTACATAAGAAAATATAGGATAATAAAGCTGAGATTTTTATTACATCATTTTCTTGATAAAATACATATGAAAAGAAAAAGATTGCAAAAAAGTAAATCTAATATAATTGATCTGTAAGGATAACATGATCATTTACATAGTTTATTTGATGAATGATAGGATAATTATGTTTGTAGTGATTCTTTATACTATAATGATGAATGATGATAATTTAAAGGATGATCGACATGATGACTCTATTTTGGGGCATGAACTTTTCATATTATTGATATTTATGATATGATTTCATGATTTTAGAAATAGAGGATGCTGGGTGATGATGGAAAACGAGTATAATAACACATATATTATTGACGTAGCATGTAAGCTTTCCAATCTCATCACAAAAGCATAATAGTATTCCCAAAAGCTGGTGACAATAAAATAAAATGTAGTGTAGTAAAGTAAATATGCTAAAATGATTGTGTGGTCCTCAGACTCAACTCAACTTATGTGAACTTTCAAACTCTAGCTTCAAAAGATTATCAAGCTTTCCTCATCAAGAGGTTCAAAATGATAATAGAATGATGCTAGACTGTATACCTTTAGAGCATACTTTGACAAAGACGAGGTTGGTTTTAGTGGAAAAAGGGATATAACAACCTAAAGGAAAGGTTGTGGGAGAGCAAAAACTATATGGGAAAGGGTTTCCTACACCTTCGATCAGACTGACTCTTGAGTGTGTGTGTATGTCTTCAGTTGCTTCCCCCTTCAAAATGGGGTGTAGAGGGGTCTATGAATAGGAAAAAATGTGTATAATGGGGCGGTGTAGGCATGGTCATGTGTGTGTAAGGTGATTTTTATGCGTGGCCATGCCAAGTGCGCATGACCATGCACAGTGTTCACTTTTTCATGATCACTTTGATGCTCTACATGCTCTTTTTGGGTTCGACACACTAATATGAGGTTGGTCCCTAAGGTTTTTTGGCCTTCTAGATGCATTTCTAGAGTTTGTTTTGCCAAATTCGACTTTCATTTTAGCACATGACACCTAAGGGTGTTTATACACACTTTTTAGCAATACATGCTAATACTTGAGTTGTGTTGGACTATTTTGGGACCACTTCCAAAGGTTTTAGAGCCCTCTAGATGTGTTTCAAAATTGATCAAAATTGATTTCTATTTTTTCACAAAGATGGCTCTAAGTCCAATGAAATACACACCAGACCGATGAGCTGAGTATTCTAAGAGGAGTTTTCTTGAAATAAACCTCTCATTGTTTCAATAATTTGTATTTCGTAAGGTAAGAGCACAACTTAATGACCTGGTGATCAATTTTGCACACTAGAGGGGTCAGTTGGGTGTTTTAAGGTTGCACACTTTAGAGGTGTTACAACCGAGCAGACTCTAGTCATCTCAGGGATTCATTTCATCAACGGACCTTTTTAAGGACATTCAAATATGAGGTATGATAGTTTCCCCCTATTTTATGTGTATTGTATAGCCACCTAGCGCTAGTGTCAATACACTTGAACCAAATGCAAAGATGCAAAAATGGTTTGATAGGGAGAGAGGTACTTGTGGGTTGTCTCTAGACGTCTTGTTAAGATTTGGCTACTGTTGTTATGTTTTGTGACTTGGTCATTGTACAAGGTGCTATATGGGACATATGCAAGCTTGTAATTCATGCAAAGTGTAGACTACATATGCAACTATAACCTTGCTACGTGGCATGCAAATAAAGATGCTACTAAGTAAAATGCAAATGTGACTATAGCCTTCTTAGGTGGCATGCAAATGGGGATCCTACAAAGAAAAAGCAGATGTGACTATAACCTTTCTAGGTGTCATGAAAATGAACATGTGATATAACCTTCTTAGGTGTCACACCTAACCTTCTTAGGTGTCACATGAATGAACATGCAACTATAACCTTCTTAGGTTTCACGCGAATGAACATGTGACTATTACCTTTTTAGGTGACATGCGAAATGAAAATTTGACTATAACCTTCTTAGGTGTCACATGAAATAGACATGCGACTATAACCTTCCTAGGTGTCATGCAAATGAATATGCTATTAAGTAAATGAGAATGATGTTAAGTAGTATGGATGCTCCTAAGCAATGAGAGTGTTGTGAATGCTTCTGAGTAATGAATGAGATGCAAGAGTCCTTCTAAGCAATGTGAGAGTATTCCTAAGCAATACAAATGCTTCCAAATAATGAATGAGATAGTGGTACAGTAGTAATGTAGTAATAGTGTAGTAGTGATGCAGTAATGATTCAGTAATGATGCAGTGATGATGCAGTAATGATGTAATAGTGATGCAGTTATTTGTTATGTTAAGGATGCTATTTTGATGATTTAGAGTAAGATATCCTTACAGTGAATTTTCCTTGCTTTGTTTCTTTTGTAAGATGTTGAGTTTTATAAAGAAAGCAGTGCATGCATAGTGTCTTTAGATAGATGAAGTCCTCACTTGTGTACTTTTGTGTGAGTTTGGTGTGTATCTTATACTTAAATGGAAGTTTAGGATTGTAAAAGTGAGTGTGCAAAGTCCTAAAGTGTGCGTAAAACCATAGAAAAGCGCATGGAAGGGGGAAGTGCGTATGGTGCTTAGGCACTTGGTCACATACCTAGTGCATGGTCACATGCTTCCCCCCCTCCATTATTCAAGCAGGCATTTAAGAGGTCTTAGGAGGCTTCATCTGGACTTCTCTGAGTGTCTTCTAACTTTTCTTCACCCTTTTGTGTTTTGAGTGCTTTCTACTTTATTTTGCTTATGTATTTCCATATTCTTTTGCCTAAAATGGAGTTTCCCAACATTCTTGAGGGTATGGAGGACATTTTTATTGATCTTGATCTTAATCTTGAGGGTGACTTTGTGAAGGTTACTAGAGCTGGGACATATGTAGTTGGGACTAACACATCTAGTTCTCAGAGTTCTCAGCCTTCCAAGCTTTCTCGGGTAGATCCAATCCCTATGTTCATAGGTTAGAGATTTATACTTGGATGCATCATTGTTATGAGGTAGGTCCCTCTTTACCCTTATTTTATGAAGCTTGTTCATAAACTATTTTGCTATTTATATTACTGTATGTGGTTGTCTTAAATGTAGCTCTGTAGCTCTTACTGTAACTGTTTGTCTAGCTTTATTGTAGATGTTGATGCTGATAGCTATTGTTTTATTTCTTTTTGTGATTGTTTGCTTGCACGATACTTTTATTTTCAACCTTTATTATTTTTTTTTTATCCTGTTCAGTGATAGAAAGAGATGTGTTAGTATTTAGTAGTTGTGCAAATGTTTGATAGCGTACCTATTATTTGTAGCCCCATAGGTATGTCACTATGCTGCCTGATAGTGTCAATAGGGTTAGCATGTACTATTAGGGTCTTATGGTCTGCATGAATCAGATGGCTATCGAGAAGGGCTTTGATGTAGTGATTTCTACACTATTTTATGACTCGTATGCATCGAGTCATATGGCTATGTATGTATTGATAGAGCGATGGATGGACATGACACATACTTTCCATATGCCTATCGGGGAGATGACTATTATAGGCTTGAACTTTTCTAGAGAGCCTATTCCTTTTAGTGATGAGGAGTGTTCAACTGCTATGGAAAGGAGGCATCTCACAAGGGATTTGCTCGGGGTAGTCACTTCTATGAAGTCTAGTTTCTTGTATTTCACTCGATACACAGAGTTATTTTCTTCTGTATGAGCTTTGTATAATGATAGTCTTGGCTCATTGCTTTTTATTTTATTTATTGAGCATTGTTATCTTCCTGAACCCTTTAAGTACGAGTCATCTGAGATTGCTGCCTATCTTTAGGGACCTTAATGGCTTATTGAGGTATTGTTAGGACATTGTTGCCTTTACTCATATGTACTCAGGACTTGACACAACATGTCAAGGTAGCTTGAGGATCTATGGATGTTTATTAGTTTTGGATGTGAGTAGGAATTCTATTGTTTGTTGTCTTGCTATTGGTTTGTTAGTTATGACCCTTTAATTTTGATAACTTTGGGCGTATGAGTTAAGGATTCTCCGTCGTTCATCCATCAAGCATTTCTAAGAGGATGGCTTCCCTCATTATTCTTATTGGATCAGGAAGACTACAGATTTGATAGAGAAGGATTACACGGTAGCCCGGGACCACATGATGAGGTTTTCCCCTGATAAGGTATGTCTAATTTCTATTATGTTGGTTGTTCCTTTCTTTAGGATCATTTATTTATCATTATCCTTTGAGTAGATCTTTCTTCATTGGTGAGTGGTGAGATCTTACTGGACAGTAGAGATGGTGGCTACATGGCAGCTAACAGAGAGACAAGTGTTACTTTCTAGCCTCATTGGCAGGGTTTGGTATTTGGGCGAGCGAGTCCATCATTGGTAGGATGGCCTATACATAAGGAGAGTTCATGCCCCTCCCCTTAAGGACATGTTCTAGGGTCATGAGATATACGGTAATGATCTAGCTGCTATTATGATGGGATTCCCCTCTGAGAGCCTCTTAGAGAGTGAGAGTTTGTCTTATGTTGATGTATTAATCCCTTAGCTGATTGATGTTGTAGCTATTGGGACCTTTCCTTCTCCTCTACCTTCTTTGGCAAATGCATCTCATCCCTCAGGTTTAAGGGCTAGGCCATTAGGCGAGTCATCTAATGTCACTTCTTCTAATTCAATAAGCTTTTATTCATGTTTTGGTACAAGCAAGTAGCAAAATTTATTAGTTATAAACTGTAATTGACATGGGTTATGAGAGCTTATATGCAACAACATATGAGGATATTTGGATCTCATTTTAAGGATGATGAGGGCACGCTTCGTACTGAGGCAACTACTCATACAAGTGGTATGGCTTCCAGTAGCACTATCCTTAGGGATTTGATGGTTCAGCCATCTTTGTCTTTTCTTAGGATGGATATCCTTGGTAGAATAGTGAGCTTCAATTTGCATGGACCTGGCTTTCCTCAGCCGAGTGTTGCTCGTGTTGATGCTACCCATGTTCATGTTCTTCTCTTATTCTTGCCTGTGTTTTATTTATTTAGTGAGTGGTGGTTGACTTATTTGCTTGCTTTTTTAGATTCCTATCTACTCTGGCCAATACTGGTATATTATTATAGGGAGTGCACAGTAGTGCTTTTTAGAGTTTCCTACCACTCAGAGGGTATGCCTTCTTTATTGTACCTATTTATTTTATGCATATGTTTTATGTATGAGTGTATGATATGTAATATGTAATGCAAGTTGAGCACCATCTTGTTAGTCATAAATGGGAATGGGAGCGTGTAGCTTATCATGACTGCATTAGTGAGTTGGAGTTGTGACTATCATCCCTTATGAAGAATGGTGATGAGTTAGGATCAGACAAGGGGGATGCTTGAATAGGATCATTGCTTGCTTCTTATGGTAGCCATGGCCGATGTAGTTGTTTTAGGAGCTAGGTGTAGGTCTTTTGGTCTGTGGTTTGCTCTGTTGTATCATTTTCCCGAGGTTATGGACTTTAGGTGTTGTATTTGTGCATTTGTCCTGCATGTTGTATGATGTTTGTGTGATGATGATTGTATATGCTTCCTGTTGTGTTTCAATGATGATGATTTTGCCATTACTATTGATTTCCTTTTTTCCCTTTTTTCCCTAAGGTGTCTCCTTTTGGAGCTTTTGTACTTAGCTGCATTTTATTTTTCTTCCTTTTTTTGTCTAGGGTGTCTTCTTTTATAGTTTTTCATACCTAGCTTGGCTATTTTTTTTTATTATACGATAGTGGCTAATATCAAAGATTGAGCTTAGAGAGGATGGTAAGAACCATGGTCATGTAATGAAGGAAAATGCAAAGCATGCTTGATGTAATTCCTGATGATAGAAATGTGTTGCACTTTTCAAAGACATTTTGCATAAATTGGCAATAATTCTCATTTTAATGTAATCATTTAAGAAAAGCAGAAGTGCATTCGTACAAATTTCAAATTTGAGGTTACCCCTGTCCTTAACTAGCATTCTTAGGTTTTCTAGTTAAGTATTTTCTCTCTTCCCTAATTTTTTCCTAAGCTGCCATTTTTAGGTTTTCAACTCAACAGGAAGTCCCTAACTTTTGCTTGAGCTGCCAATTTTAGGTTTTTAACTCAGTAGGATGATGATTTTTTTTTGTGTCTTAGATGTAATACTTCTTCATGTGGTCTATATTGATAGGTTTAGAGAATTCATTGCCTTCAAAATCCATCATCTTGACTACTCTTTTAGATATGACATGTTTGACCAGGTATGGGCCTTCCAAGTTCAATCTTAATTTCCCTCTAGGGTCTGGAATGTTCTATCTTGTTTACTTTAGCACCCAGTCTCTTGCTTTCACACTCTTATGTTTTACTTTTCTATTGAAGGACTTGGCTAGTCGAGCCTGATACAACTATATGTAGTTTAGAGCCTTCAGCCTTTGACTATCTAAAAGAGTGAGATTGTCATGCCTCTATTAAGCCCACTATACTTCTCGTAATTCATATCTGATTGCTACTCGAAGACACTTGATTTCTATTTTGATTAGAAGAACTACTTCTAACCTATACACTAATGAGAAAGGAATTGGTCCTATTGAAGTTTTGACTATCATTCGATACCCCTATAAGGCATGTAGCAATCTATCTGCCCAGTCTCGATAGGTCTGAGTAATTTTTGACATGATCTTTTTGATGTTCATGTTTCCAACTTCGATGGCCCCATTTGTTTATGGTTAGTAAAGAGAAGATTTGTGATGTTCCACCTTATAACTCCTTAAGAGCTCTCTAACTTCCCTTTGGAATTGGACACCATTGTTAGAGATGATGTGATGTAGGATCCCATATCAATAGAATAGGTTTCTTTAGATGAACTTAGACACTTTCTTGGCTCCTATCCTTACGAATGATTATACTTTGACCCATTTTATGAAGTAGTCCACTACCACTAAGATGAACTTATGCCCATTTGAGGCTGTTGAGTGGGTTTCCCCAATTATGTCTAGTCCCTATGTTGAGCGGGCCATTGAGAGGAGATGTAATATAGTTCTATTAAAGGAAGGTGGTTGACATTCCTATGGATCTAATGCTTGTGGCATTTCCTCACAAATTGATGCAGTCTTCCATTATTGTCATATAGAAGAACCCTTATCTGATTAGCTTTTTAGCTAGGATTGCTCCATTCACGTGTGGACCATAAACACCCTCATGTATTTCTTCTATTGCTTTTGTAGCCTCAATTTCATCTAGACATTAGAGTTGTAAACCATATGATGTTCTCATTTATAACACACCCTAATGTTATGTGAATTTTGATACTAATCATCGAATGACCACTTTTTCTCTTTCATCTGCTTGATTAGGATAGGCTCGTTCCTTTAGAGATCTCTATATATCATAGAACCAGGGCTTTTTAGTTGTTTATGCCTTCACTATTATGTAGTCTTTATGGAAAGGCTATCCTGATATGAGTAGAATGAGGGGCTTCATGGGCATTTTGGACGGTCCTTCCCTTACTGATGCTAGGGAAGCAAGTTCATCTGCCATCTAATTATGGTTCTTAGGGAGATGAATGGATCTGCATTTTCATAAGGATATGGTGAGTAGCCTCAAGTGGTCTAGATAAGGCTTTAAATGCTGCTCTTTTAGTTCCCACTCTTCCATGGCATGATTGATTACTAGCATGGAATGTCCGAAGATTTTAATTTTTGTGACATCCAGGGTTATCAGTGCTTCTATTTCGAGTATGTATGCCTTGTATTCTACTTTATTGTTTGTGACTCTAAACTCAAGCTTTTTAGTAATTAGTACTACTTCCCCTTCTAGAGATTATAGTATGACACCGACTCTTGTGCTAAATAGATTAACTGCTCTGTCAAAGTACATGCACCATCCTTGGATTTCAATGGCTGAGTAAAGGTTGTCTAGGAAGTCTAGTTGGATTTCTTCTAAGTCTATAATGGGGTTAAGAGCTAGAAATCCAGCCACTACTCTCCCTTTTACTACCTTCTTGGTCAGATTTTGCACATCCAATTTTGTTAGTAGTACGAGCCACTTGGTAACTTTTCCTACTAGAGAGGGAGCTTCCTAGAGGTACTTCATTGGGTCCATTTTAGACACAGTCTATATTCTATAAGATTAAAAGCAGTGTCTGAATTTCTTTATTGCCTATACCATTGCCAGACATATCTATTTGCCTTGGTTGTACTTCTCCTCATATGGTAGCATCTTTTTGCTCAAGTGGTAGACTACATGTTTTGATTTCGTTTCTCCCACTTAGGCTAACATTACACCTATTACGTTCCTTTCAATGGCCACATACAGGGTTAGAGGTGTCCCTGGTTTCAATGGTCATAGAACTAATGGTTTGGCTAGGTAGCTTCTAATCTTGTCAAATGCTAGCTAACACTGTTCATTCCATTCAACTGGCTGATATATTCTAAGTAGCTTGAAGATAGATTCACACACTATTATCAACTTAGTGATAAATTGGCTGATGAATTGTAGTTTGCCTAAAAACCCTATGATTCCTTTCTTTATTTTTGTGATTGGCATCTCTCTGATGGCTTTTGCTTTGTCTAGATCCATTTCAATCCCGTTTTGACTAACAACATACCCTAGCATCTTTCCTAAAGTAACCCCAAATATGCATTTCTTTGGATTTAGCCTAAGACTATACTTTTTAACCATTCCAAGGAACTTTTCTAGATAAGAGGGGTATTTTTTCTTAGTTCTTGATTTAACCATCATGATGTTGACATATACCTCCACTTCTTTATGTATCATGTCATGGAACATTGCAGTTGTCATTCTCTGGTAGGTTGCCCATACATTCTTTTGTAAAAAAGGCATTACCCTATAGCAGTAAGTACCCTATTATATTATGAAAGTTGTCTTTGCTTTGTCGATAATGGCCATTAGGATTTGATTATACCTAAAGAATCTATCCATGAAGGAGTACATTGCAAATAAGGTGCCGCTGTCAACCAATATGTTTGTGTAAGGTACTAGGAAATCATCCTTCAAGCAAACCTTATTCAAATCTTTTTAGTCGACGTAGATTCTAACCCTTCCATCTTTCTTTGGTACTGGTACCATATTTGCTAACCATTCTGGATAGTCTACTACCTCTAGGAATTTTACTTTAATCTACTTCTCAATGTCCTCTTTCATTAGTTAGCCTATTATGGTTTGAGTCTTCTTAGTTTCTGCTTTTCCAGTTTGCACCCTTCTTTAGTTGGAATGAAGTGTTGAGCAATGTCTTTGTCAATACCAGGCATATCATTGTACGTCCAAGCAAATACTTTTGAATATTTTATTAATATTTTTTCAATTTCTCTCTTCTTTTCAAGGGTAACATTTTTCGAAATATGCAAAATATATGGTTTAGATTCTGTGTCAATGTTAAATAATTCAGTGTATATGGAATGAATGTCAAATATCCTAATGTTGTGATCAATGCAATGCACACTACCATCAGGAAAGACATCAAACAAGTAAGCAAAATCTAATTTTATTGCATTAACTTTAGAGTTTATTACATCATCATTTTAAAACAAAGAAAAAGTACAGATATCATAATCAGTAATGTCTTCAAACAGGATGTCATCAATGTTTGATTTAAGGTTAGCAGTAGCTTAGGCATCATTGATAGCTTCACTTTTAGATTCTATCTCTAAGTTTTTCATCAGCTCACATATGTTAATCTCGATGATCATGTATGGTAACTACTTCTCCTTGAGGGTGTCAATGAAGATCTCAAACCTTGATTTCTTGATTCTATTGCTCACCCATTCCTCAACCTATCATTGATAGACTTAGGTTGAGCTTTTAGCCATAAAAGAGGTTGATTTCTTAGTCCCAATATCCTTTTTAGGATTGTACAAAAAACTATTTTTGTTAATCTATCCTCAAAAGTTAGGGAATTCTATGAATCTAATATTTCTTCCTCCTAGTCCTATTCTAGGTAGATATTGCATTTTCTTTATCATAGAGGCAATTTTGAGATTGACATGACTGTCATTGATCATGAAAACCTGGAATCCTAGTAGGACCACATTTAGATAGGCAATAATGTTATTTGTTTCAGCGTGAATGGCCTTTCCATTCAGAGGGAACTTGATCTTCTGATGCACAGTGGAAGGAATGCTCCCTAGTGGGTGGAACCATAGTCTTCCTAGTAGTAAGGAAAAAGTCAGAGGGATGTCCATGACAGTAAATTCTATTTCTGATTCGATATCTCCCACTGTAACTACTACTTTGAATATGCCGATGATTGGTTTTTTGAATCATCGTAAGCTGATATGACCACATTGGATTCTTTTAGGTTTTCAACATTCATCCCAAACTTATGTAGTAACCTTAAGGAGTAAACGTTAATGGTAGACCCGTCATCTGCCATAACATATGGGGTGTTTTTAGTCCTAACAATTGCTTGTATAAAGTGAGGATAATTATGGAGCCTTCCCTCGAGGAGTAAATCTTCATATGAAAAGGTGATTGCATTAGAAGGAGCTTTCAGTAGAGAGGTCATCATCTCATAAAGTGAGGCATTAGTGGAAATCTTTGCTTCATCTAATGCTCTAACTAGGGCATCTCTTTGCTTCTTAGAGGCCATGAGTATGTCCTAGATACTAGCTTGTGCTTGAGTTTTCTTAAGCTATTTAAAGATAGTGTCTTTCTCGTTAACCAACGCTTGATCTCTTACTACTTCTTTCTCTTTAAAGGATTCCTTCTCTTTCGCAGGTGGTTGATATACCTGCCCGCTGCAAGTTACAAGATTAATTATTAGTGAAGGCTTATCAGTGGCTTGCTTATCTACTTTTGTACTACTGTTCCACTCCCAAACAATGATTTTAGGATCATCAGAGTCATACCGTATATCTATCCCCATCATTTATAGGTTTTGAAGATAAATAGTACTATCCATCCCATCTTTGTTTCAAATTCTTCTCCCCATCCTAAGGGTGTCATATCTTCTAAGAGTGTGTGAGCAGCAGGAGGTGCCATGTACTTGACTTTATAGTCAAACTTTCTACATGGCTGGCCCAGTATATCATATACTACATAGTAACTACTGAAATTTTTGTTTGCATCTGCTTCTTGTGGGTAAGAGTAATCAATAACTTCACCATTCATGGGGAGAGCTATATCCCTAGACTCTTTTTGCATCATCAAGTGGGGAAGGAACTTTCGAGGCATTAAAATGTATTCAAAAGTAGAAGGGCATTGCTAATCTTCACTAGAATCCTAAGGCTCAAGAATGGGTTTTTGGGGGTTTGTCTTCTAGGGGTTTATCTTGCTTTCATATATGGCTTTGATTGATTATTCAATAAAGTCTCCATGTAGATTGGAAGAGATCATGCTGATGGTTGGTGGAGGCAGGTTTTGATAGTTTGGGAGAGGATTGGTCTTAATACTAGGTCATTTTTGTTTTGTTATTGATTTTTCCAGAGTCAATGAGGTCTTGGATTGCATTTTTTAGGGTTTTGCATGTATCAGTGGTGTGGCTAGGCATCTGGTGAAAATGGCAAAACAAGGTTTGGTTAATTTAAGGTGGTAGTGGATTTGGAAGGGGCCTAGGCTCTTGTGGCTGTAGGAAATTCTTTTGTTGAAGTCTCTAGAATACTTTGGATAGTAGGAGGTTAAAATTTAGGAATTTTCTTAGTGGTCTGATGGTATTGATAGATGGTGAGTTTTGGGTGTTGGGTTGGATCATGTTTATTTTTGCAGATCAAGTGAAGGTGTTTTGGGTGTTTAGTTGGATATTATGGCAAAAAGTGTTTCTAGCTTGTTGAGGTTCCTCATCCTCAATTTTGATCCCAACTTGATGGAGAGCTCTAAAATTGGGATAATAAGCAAAGATCATTGATTTTTTGAAGTGTTACAGTGCCCCTTTTATTATCAGCTCTGTTTGTTGATCCTCAAAAGGGCAGTTTCTCATCTTGATTGCCTTTCCCTGCCATCTATTGACATAATCAGAGAAAGCTTCACCAGGTTTCTACCTTGTGGTCTTAAGGTCCCTTTAAGTGATGTCTAACTGAGTGTTGTATTTAAACTTCTGAGTTAGCAAAAGCCAATCATTTTTTATTTCATCTTCAAGGTCAAAGAACCATGCTCTCGGTCCTTCCTCTAATCATATGAAGAAGAATCAAATGATTTATGAATTTGTAAGCTTTTTGTGGCAGCCATAAAGGTAGCATATTGCCTTAAATGGACCCTTGGATCTCCTATTCTATCAAACTTAGCAAATTTTGGTCGCTTAAAATCATATGGAAGCGGCTCATCTTTCAACAGTGCCAGGTTGGTGAAGCTTTTAGAGCCATGAGTTCCCTTGTCTTTGAAGGCAAATTCCAACTGAGCCATCTTGTTAGCTAATAGTTTGACTTCCCTTGTCAATTTAGGCTTGGTCATGTTAGTAATTTTTGAAGCTTTGGATGCATTCTTGAGATTTTGGTAGTAGTCATTTTCATCATCAGCTTGAACTAGAGTATAGGGAATTCCCTTTGCCTTATCTACCCTCGAGTGAATAGATGCAGATGCTTCAATTAATGATGTGCTATTCATGTCTTGGGCACGTTTTGCTTTGATTTGGGCTTGGAGGATTTTAGCTATGGTACCATCAGTGAGCAACTTTTGGATCCCCTCTTTTAGCTTGTCTTCAAATTAATGATAGGAGGTATCTTCTTGGTCACTCATATTTGAATGTAGGATTTCTATACATTTATTAGGGTTAGCTAAATGAATGATGCATGATGTGTGCCTGCAAAAGAAAAGGGTGAGCATGTATGCATGGAGTGGATGCAAGAAATCCTATAATGGAAAAATGATTATTCTACAAGAAACAGTGGTTAGTATTTTCTATATATATATATATGATGTATGTATGATTAAAGCTGGTTAGTTTTCTTGCATAGTGAATAAACCAATCACAAGCAAGCTCTCACTTCCAACCTTATTTCTGCATGAGGTCTTCAGTCTCTTTCTTAGGTGGGCTTTGAACCTATAGTCATTAGGGGAAAATTGTTCCACTCTCAGAATTAGGCTATTTCGATTTATGTTTGGTAATAACCAAGGGTAAACTAAGGAATAATACTTAAATGTGCTTAAGGTAATCATATGATGTTAATGTGAGGGTCAATTGTTAGGCTTTAAATGATGTTCAAAGCCCATATGCGCCCATATGCATAGGACTAAGGTGAATCAAAGGGAGTCTGAGTTCTTGCCCCTACATTGATATTTAATATGCTTACCATGAGTCATGAAAGTATCATTTGATAGTTTACAATTTGATTTTTCTGACATAAAAGTCCATAATCTAGTTGCGTTCCTAACCCATTCATTTGATATGATAAGGATAAATGAATGACATCTCATAGGTTCTGTCATAAAGGGATGTCGTTATTTGTTAATTTGCATAGACTATTCAAGCTTAGGTACATGATCTCATCATTCCTCATGCTTTGAGCTCACATGAAGTAGATGAGAATCATATGGTCATGAGCATAAATGTTCTATGAAAACAGACATTACAATGTCATTTGATGATAGAAACTAGGAGGGTTATGTCATTTATGAGTATCAGGTCAAATGGACAATCCTAGGACAAGGAGAACATGCATAGGTTGGCAGAATCCTAGTGGATGTTATGAATAGTTTATCTACATGAGTTGAGTTAGGGTGAAAGGCTAAGGGTGCCTTTAGTGAGAATGCCCCCATATGACTATGGTTATAGACGTTGGTCAGTGAGTTTAGCATTCTTTTAATAACTTGGTTGCCCCCTTTAAGGACTTAAGTTATAAACTCTGGTCAAATGAGTTCAGCGAATGCATGAGTAAAGACTAAAGGTGATAATACCGTATCTTCATCGCCCTATGACTTGAGTGGAACCATGGTGGTGATGTCATTTAGTATTATTGAGGCTTTTAGGGACAAATAGTGCATGTGTAATGTGTAGTGCAAATGCAATAGTGAGGGGCTCTATACGATCGAGTATTGCATAATGAGAAATAGTCATTTTCAAGTAGATCCCTTTTTCTTAGAAATCCCCAGTGCAGTCGCCACTATGAGCGACCTGAATTAGGCATTCTTTTTTATGTTTGTCTTTGTTGGTCTTTTTTTTTTGAGGGACATGGAAACTTTATCGAATAGGGACAAGTGATTGGTCTTGGGGGGACAAGAAATTTTTTATTTTGTTGAGTCGCCACCTAATTTTTAGAAAATCAAGAAAAGAAATGGACAACATTAGGTCACTCAATGAGTATTGTCCTTAATAGAGATTTCTGGGTTCAGGAGATCACATCTACTTTTTGACTATTTCTCATTATACAATATTCAATATATAGCTACCGTAACACCCTAGTTTCAGTAATGAAAGTTTGTATAGCATTCACATAGTACATCAGAAAATATATGATAATAAATCTAAGAATTTTGTTACATTGCTTTCCTGAAAAGATACTTATAAAAAGACAAAGATAGTAGAAAAGTGAATCTAATATGATTAATCTACAAGAATAACACAATCATTTATATAGCTTATTTGATGAATGATTGGATAATCATGTTTGTAGTGATTATTTATACTATGATGATGAATGATGATAATATAAAGGATGCATAAGGTCATCACCAGACTGAGAGTATGATGACTCTATTCAGGGGCATGAACTTTTTACATTATTGATATTTACAATGTGATTTCATGATTTCTGATATAGAGGATGCAGAGTGATGATGTAAAATGAACATAATAATGCATATATTATTCACGTAGCATGCAAAATTGCCAGTCTCATCACACAAGCATAATAATATTCCTAAAAGCTGGCCATAGTAAAATAAAATGTAGTGCAGTAAAGTAAATGTGCTAAAATGATTGTGTGGTCCTCAGACTCGACTCAGCTTATGTGAACTTTGAAACTCTAACTTCAGTAGATTATTAAGCTTTCCTCATCAAGAAATTGAAAATGATAGTAGAATGATGCTAGACTGTATACTTTGAAGTGTGCTTTGACAAAGATGAGGCTGGGTTTAGTGGAAAAAGGGATCTAACAACCTAAATGAAAGGTTGTGGGAGAGCAAAACTAAAAGGCAAAGGGTTTCCCACGCCTTTAATTGGACAAACTCTTGAGTGTGTGTGTGTCTTCACTTGCTTCCCTCCCCTCCAAAATGGGGTGGAGAAGGGTCTATTTATAGGAAAAAATGTGTATAATGGGGTGGTGTAGGCATAGTCACACATGTGTGAAGGGATTTTTGCATGTGTCCATACCAAGTGCGCATGACTATGCATAGTGTGCATGTGGTCACATGCTTGGCGCGTGGCCATGCTTGCCTATGCGCTTTTTCATTTTGAGGTTGGTTCTTAAGTTTTTTTGGCCTTTTGGACTCTGTTCCATAGTCCATTTTGCCAAATTTAACTTCAATTTTAGCATATGACACCTAGGGGTGTTTATATGCACTTCTAAGTAATATTCATTGATACTAGGATGTGTTAGACCGCTCCAGGACCACTTTTGAAGGTTTTAGAGCCCTTTAGTCATGTTTTTTAAGTCCATTTTATCAAAATTGATTTCCATTTTTTCATGGAGCTGTGTCAATGTTAAATAATTAAGTGTATATGGAATGAATGTCAAATATCCTAATGTTGTGATCAATGCAATGCACACTACCATCAGGAAAGACATCAAACAAGTAAGCAAAATCTAATTTTATTGCATTAACTTTAGAGTTTATTACATCATCATTTTAAAACAATGAAAAAGTACAGATATCATAATCAGCAATGTCTTCAAACAGGATGTCATCAATGTTTGATTTAAGGTTAGCAGTAGCTTAGGCATCATTGATAGCTTCACTTTTAGATTCTATCTCTAAGTTTTTGATCAGCTCACATATGTTAGTCTCAGTGATCATGTATGGTAATTGCTTCTCCTTGAGGGTGTCATTGAAGATCTCAAACCTTGATTTCTTGATTCTATTGCTCACCCATTCCTCAACCTATCATTGATAGACTTAGGTTGAGCTTTTAGCCATAAAAGAGGTTGATTTCTTAGTCCCAATATCCTTTTTAGGATTGTACAAAAAACTATTTTTGTTAATCTATCCTCAAAAGTTAGGGAATTCTATGACTCTAATATTTCTTCCTCCTAGTCCTATTCCAGGTAGATATTGCATTTTCTTTATCATAGAGGCAACTTTGAGATTGACATGACTGTCATTGATCACGAAAACCTGGAATCCTAGTAGGACCACATTTAGATAGGCAATAATGTTATTTGTTTCAGCGGGAATGACCTTTCCATTTAGAGGGAACTTGATCTTCTGATGCACAGTGGAAGGAATGCTCCCTAGTGGGTGGAACCATAGTGTTCCTAGTAGTAAGGAAAAAGTCAGAGGGATGTCCATGACAGTAAATTCTATTTCTGATTCGATATCTCCCACTGTAACTACTACTTTGAATATGTCGATGATTGGTTTTTTGAATCATCGTAAGCTGATATGACCACATTGGATTCTTTTAGGTTTTCAACATTCATCCCAAACTTATGTAGTAACCTTAAGGAGTAAACGTTCATGGTAGACCCGTCATCTACCATAACATATGGGGTGTTTTTAGTCCTAACAATTGCTTGTATAAAGAGAGGATAATTGTGGGCCCTTCCCTTGAGGAGTAAATCTTCATATGAAAAGGTGATTGCATTAGAAGGAGCTTTCAGTAGAGAGGTCATCATCTCACAAGGTGAGGCATTAGTGGAAATCTTTGCTTCATCTAATGCTCTAACTAGGGCATCTCTTTCCTTCTTAGAGGCCATGAGTATGTCCTAGATACTAGCTTATGCTTGAGTTTTCTTGAGCTATTTAAGGATAGTGTCTTTCTCATTAACCAAAGCTTGATCTCTTACTACTTCTTTCTCTTCGAAGGATTCCTTCTCTTTCGCAGGTGGTTGATATACCTGCCCGCTGCAAGTTACAAGATTAATTATTAGTGAAGGCTTATCAGTGGCTTGCTTATCTACTTTTGTACTACTGTTCCACTCCCAAATAATGATTTTAGGATCATCAGAGTCATACCGTATATCTATCCCCATCATTTATAGGTTTTAAAGATAAATAGTACTATCCATCCCATCTTTGTTTTAAATTCTTCTCCCCATCCCAAGGGTGTTATATCTTCTAAGAGTGTGTGAGCAGCAGGAGGTGCCATGTACTTGACTTTGTAGTCAAACTTTCTAGATGGTTGGCCTAGTGTATCACATACTTCATAGTAACTACTGAAATTTTTGTTTACATCTCCTCCTTGTGGGTAAGAGTAATCAATAACTTCACCATTCATGGGGAGAGCTATATCCCTAGACTCTTTTTGCATCATCAAGTGGGGAAGGAACTTTCGAGGCATTGGAATGTATTCAAAGGTAGAAGGGCATTGCTCATTTTCACTAGAATAATAAGGCTCAAGCATGGGTTTTGGGGGTTTGTCTTCTGGGGGTTTATCTTGCTTTCATATATGGCTTTGATTGATTATTCAATAAAGTCTCCATGCAGATTGGAAGAGATCATGCTGATGGTTGGTGGAGGCATGTTTTGATAGTTTGGGAGAGGATTGGTCTTAATACTAGGTCATTTTTGTTTTGTTATTGATTTTTCCAGAGTCAATGAGGTCTTGGATTGCATTTTTTAGGGTTCTGCATGTATCAGTGGTGTGGCCAGGCATCTGGTGAAAATGGCAAAACAAGGTTTAGTTAATTTAAGGTGGTAGTGGATTTGGAAGGGGCCTAGGCTCTTGTGGCTGTAGGAAATTCTTTTGTTGAAGTCTCTAGAATACTTTGGATAGTAGGAGGTTAAAATTTAGGAATTTTCTTAGTGGTCTGATGGTATGGATAGATGGTGAGTTTTGGGTGTTGGGTTGGATCATGTTTATTTTTGCAATTCAGGTGAAGGTGTTTTGGGTGTTTAGTTGGATATTATGGAAAAAAGTGTTTCTAGCTTGTTGAGGTTCCTCATCCTCAATTTTGATCCCAACTTGATGGAGAGCTCTAAAATTGGGATAATAAGCAAAGATCATCGATTTTTTGAAGTGTTGTAGTGCCCCTTTTATTATCAGCTCTATTTGTTCATCCTCAAAAGGGCAGTTTCTCATCTTGATTACCTTTCCCTGCCATTTAATGACATAATCAGAGAAAGCTTCACCGGGTTTCTACCTTATGGTCTTAAGGTCCCTTTGAGTGATGTCTAACTGAGTGTTGTATTTATAGTACTTGATAAACTTCTGAGTTAGCAATAGCCAATCATTTTTTATTTCATCTTCAAGGTCAAAGAACCATGCTCTCGGTTCTTCCTCTAATCATATGAAGAAGAATCAAATGATTTATGCTTTTGTAAGCTTTTTGTGGCAGCCATAAAGGTAGCATATTGCCTTAAATGGACCTTTAGATCTCTTATTCTATCAAACTTAGCAAATTTTGGTCGCTTAAAATCATATGGAAGCGGCTCATCTTTCAACAGTGCCAGGTTGGTGAAGCTTTTAGAGCCATGAGTTCCCTTGTCTTTGAAGGCAAATTCCAACTAAGCCATCCTGTTAGCTAATAATTTGACTTCCCTTGTCAATTTAGGCTTGGTCATGTTAGTAATTTTTGAAGCTTTGGATTCATTCTTGAGATCTTGGTAGTAGTCATTTTCATCATCAGCTTGAAGTAGAGTATAGGGAATTCCCTTTGCCTTATCTACCCTCGAGTGAATAGATGCAGATGCGTCAATTAATGATGTGCTATTCATGTCTTGGGCACTTTTGGCTTTGATTTGGGCTTGGAGGTTTTTAGCTATGGTACCATCAGCGAGCAACTTTTGGATCCCCTTGAATGTAGGAGGTATCTTCTTGGTCACTCATATTTGAATGTAGGATTCCTGTACATTTATTAGGGTTAGCTAAATGAATGATGCATGATGTGTGCCTGCAAAAGAAAAGGGTGAGCATGTATGCATGGAGTGGATGAAAGAAATCCTGTAATGGAAAAATGATTATTCCTACAAGAAACAGTGGTTAGTATTTGCTATCTATATATATATGATGTATGTATGATTAAAGCTGGTTAGTTTTCTTGCATAGTGAATAAACCAATCACAAGCAAGCTCTCACTTCCAACCTTATTTCTGCATGAGGTCTTTCAGTCTCTTTCTTAGGTGGGTTTTGAACATATAGTCATCAGGGGACAATTGTTCCACTCTCAGAATTAGGCTGTTTCGATTTATGTTTGGTCATAACCAAGGATATACTAAGGAATGATACTTAAATGTGCTTAAGCTAATCACATGATGTTAATGTGAGGGTCAATTCTTGGGCTTTAAATGATGTTCAAAGCCCATATACGCCCATATGCATAGGACTAAGGTCGATCAAAGGGAGTCTGAGTTTTTGCCCCTAGATCGATATTTAATATGCTTACCATGAGTCATGAAAGTATCATTTGATAGTTTACAATTTGATTTTTCTGACATAAAAGTCCATAATCTAGTTGTGTTCCTAACCCATTCATTTGATCTGATAAGGATAAATGAATGACATCTCATAGGTTCTGTCATAAAGGGATGTCGTTATTTGTTAATTTTCATAGACTATTCAAGCTTAGGTACATGATCTCATCATTCCTCATGCTTTGAGCTCACATGAAGTAGATGAGAATCATATGGTCATGAGCATAAATTTTCTATGAAAACAGACATTACAATGTCATTTGATGATAGACACTAAGAGGGTTATGTCATTTATGAGTATCAGGTCAAATGGACAATGTTAGGACAAGGAGAACATGCATAGGTTGGCAGAATCCTAGTGGATGTTATGAATAGTTTATCTACATGAGTTGAGTTAGGGTGAAAGGCTAAGGGTGCCTTTAGTGAGAATGCCCCTATATGACTATGGTTATAGACTTTGGTAAATGAGTTTAGCATTCTTTTAATAACTTGGTTGCCCCCTTTAAGGACTTGAGTTATAAACTCTAGTCAAATGAGTTCAGCGAATGCATGAGTAAAGACTAAAGGTGATAATACCGTATCTTCATCGCCCTATGACTTGAGTGGAACCATGGTGGTGATGTCATTTAGTATTATTGAGGGTTTTAGGGACAAATAGTGCATGTGTAATGTGTAGTGCAAATGCAATAGTGAGGGGCTCTATACAATCGAGTATTGCATAATGAGAAATAGTCATTTTCAAGTTGATCCCCTTTACTTAGAAATCCCCAGTGCAGTCGCCACTATGAGCGACCTGAATTGGGCATTCTTTTTTGTGTTTGTCTTTGTTGGTCTTTTTTTTTTTTTGAGGGACATGGAAACTTTATCGAATAGGGACAAGTGATTGGTCTTGGGGGGATAAGAAATTTTTTATTTTGTTGAGTCGCCACCTAATTTTTAGAAAATCAAGAAAAGAAATGGATAACATTAGGTCACTCAGTGAGTATTGTCCTTAGTTGAGATTTCTGGGTTCAGGAGATCGTATCTACTTTTTGACTATTTCTCATTAGAAAATATTCGATATATAGCTACTGCAACACCCTAGTTTCGGTAATGAAAGTTTGTATAGCATTCACACAGTACATCAGAAAAATATATGTTAATAAATCTAAGAATTTTGTTACATCGCTTTCCTGAAAAGATACTTATAAAAAGACAATGATAGCAGAAAAGTAAATCTAATATGATTAATCTACAAGAATAACACAATCATTTACATAGATTATTTGATGAATGATTGGATAATCATGTTTGTAGTGATTATTTATACTATGATGAGGAATGATGATAATATAAAGGATGCATAAGGTCATCACCAGACTGAGAGCATGATGACTCTATTCAGGGGCATGAACTTTTTACATTATTGATATTTACGATGTGATTTCATGATTTCTGATATAGAGGATGCAGAGTGATGATGTAAAATGAACATAATAATGCATATTTTATTCACGTAGCATGCAAAATTGCCAGTCTCATCACACAAGCATAATAATATTCCTAAAAGCTGGCGATAGTAAAATAAAATGTAGTGCAGTAAAGTAAATGTGCTAAAATGATTGTGTGGTCCTCAGACTCGACTCACCTTATGTGAACTTTGAAACTCTAACTTCAGTAGATTATTAAGCTTTCCTCATCAAGAAATTGATAATGATAGTAGAATGATGCTAGAGTGTATACTTTGAAGTGTGCTTTGACAAAGATAAGGCTGGGTTTGGTGGAAAAAGGGATCTAACAACCTAAAGGAAAGGCTGTGGGAGAGCAAAACTATATGGGAAAGGGTTTCCCACGCCTTTAATTGGACTAACTCTTGAGTGTGTGTGAGTCTTCACTTGCTTCCCTCCCCTCCAAAATGGGGTCGAGAAGGGTCTATTTATAGGAAAAAATGTGTATAATGGGGGTGGTGTAGGCATAGTCACACATGTGTGAAGGGATTTTGCATGTGGTCATACCAAGTGCGCATGACTATGCATAGTGTGCACGTGGTCACATGCTTGGCGCGTGGCCATGCTTGCCTATGCGCTTTTTCATTCCGAGGTTGGTTCTTAAGTTTTTTTGGGCTTTTGGACTCTGTTCCATAGTCCATTTTTCCAAATTTAACTTCAATTTTAGCATATGACACCTAGGGGTGTTTATATGCACTTCTAAGTAATATTCACTGATACTAGGCTGTGTTAGACTGTTCCAGGACCACTTTTGAAGGTTTTAAAGCCCTTTAGTCATGTTTTTTAAGTCCATTTTATCAAAATTGATTTCCATTTTTTCATGGAGCTAGGTCCTAATCTAACGAAATACAGATCGGCTTTATGAGCTGAGTATTTTGAGAGGAGTTTTCCCAAAATAAACCTCTCGTTGTTTCGATAATTCATATTTTACAAGGTCAGAGCACAACTTAATGACCTAGTTATCAATTTTGCACACTGGTAGGGTCTATTGGGTGTTTTGCAGTTGTACACTTCAGAGGTGTTATGAATGAGCAGACTCTAGTCATCTCGGGGATTCATTTATCATCAGACTATTTTAGGGACAGTCAAATTTGAGGTATTACAGAGCCCCTCACCACTAGATTTGCACTACACATCACACGTGCACCATTTGTCCCTAAAAGCCTTAATAATACTAAATGACATTGCCACCATGATTCCACTCGAGTCACATGGCAATGAAGATATGTTGTTATCACCTTTAGTCTTTACTCGTTCATTTGCTGGACTCATCTAACCCGAGTCTATAACCCAAGTCCTTAAGGGGGGCAATCAAGTTATTAAAAGAATGCTAGACTCACTGATTGGAGTTCATAACCCTAGTCATATTAGGGCATTCTCACTAAAGGAACCCTTATCCTTTCACCCTGACTCAACTTATGTAGATAAACTAGTAGCAACATCCACTAGGATTCCACTAAGCTATGCATGCTATCCTTGTCCTAACATTGTTTGTTTGACCTGATCTTCATAAATGACATAAGCCTCCTAGTGTCTATCATCAAATGATATCATAATGTCAGTTTTCATAGAAAATTTATGCTTAAGACCATGTGATTCTCATCCACTTCGTGTGAGCCCAAAGCATAAGGAATGATAAGAATCATGTACCTTAGCTTGAGTAGTCTATGGTGATTAAAAAAATAACAACATCTCATGATGATAGAACCTACAATATGTCATCTATTGATCCTCATTAGATTAAATGAATGGGTTAGAAACCCAACCAGATTGTGGACCTTTATGTCGGCAAAATCAAACTGTAAACTATCAAATGATACTTTCATGACTTGCAGTAAACATATCTAATATCAATATGGGGGTAAGAACTCGAACTCCTTTTGATTGACCTTAGTCCTACGTATATAGGTGCGTACAGGCTTTGGACATCATTTCAAGCCTAATAATTGACCCTCATATGGACATCATGTGATTATCTTGAGCATATTTAAGTATCATTCCTTAGTTTACCTTTTTGTCTTGACTAACATAAATCGAAACAATCCAGTTTTGAGAGCAGAACCATAGTCCCTTGATGACTATAGGTTCACAACCCACCTAGGAAAGAGACTAATTGACCTTATGGAGAAATAAGGTTGGAAGTAAGAACTTGCTTGTGATTGGTTTTTTCACTATGCAGGAAAACTAACTAGCTTTAATCGTGCATACATAACACACATGTCAAATAGAACCACTATTTTTTTTACAGGAATAATCATTTTTCATCATAGGATTTTGCAACCACTCCATGCATACATGCTCACCCTTTTCTTTTGCAGGCACACATCATGCATCATTCATTTAGATAATCCTAATATATGTATAGGAATATGGTATGAGTGACCAAGAAGATACCTCTTGTCAATAATTCAAAGATAAGCTAAAAGAGGGGATCCAAAAGTTGCTCATTGATGGCACTATAGCCGAAATCCTCCAAGCCCAGATCAAAGCTAAAAGTGCTCGAGATGGGAATAGCACACCATTGAATGAAGCCTTTGCATCTGTTCACCTGAGGGTAGATAAGGCAAAAGGAATTCTCCATACTCTAGTTCAAGCTGATGATGACAATGCCTACTACCAAGACTCAGGAATGCACCAAGAGCTGCAAAAAATTGTTAACATGACCAAGCCTGAATTGACAATGGAGGTTAAACTATTGGCCAATAGGATGGCTCACTTGGAATTTGCCTTCAAAGACAAGGGAACTCATGGATCTAAAAGCTTTACCAACCTAGCACTATTCAAAGATGAGCAGCTTCCAGATGATTTTAAGCTACCAAACTTTGCTATGTTTGATAGAATAGGGGATCCGAGGGTCCATCTAAGGCAATATGCTACCTTTATAGCTGCCACAAAGCTTATAGAATCACAAATTGTTTGATTCTTCTTTATATCACTAGAGGAAGGACCGAGTGCATAATTCTTTAAACTTAAAGATGAAATCAAGGCCTACCTAAAGGGTGATTTCCCACTACCTCACAAAGACATATTGGTTGACAACACTGCCATATGTGTAGTGTACTCCTTTATGGATGGATTCTCTAGGTACAATTAGATCTTAATGGCCATTATCGACCAAGCAAAGATAGCTTTCATAATAGAATAGGTACTTTCTGCTATAGAGTAATGCCTTTTGGACTAAAGAAAGCAGGGGAAACCTACCAAAGAATGGTAACTACAATGTTCCTTGACATGATACACAAAGAAGTGGAGCTATATGTTGACGACATGATGGTGAAGTTAAAAACTAGGGAAGAACACCCCTCTAATCTCTAAAAGTATAGTCTCAAGCTAAATCCAAAGAATTGCATATTTGAGGTCAGTTTGGGAAAGATGCTAGGGTATGTTTTCAATCATAATGGGATTAAAATGGATCTACACAAAGCAAAAGCCATCAAAGAGATGCTAGCGCCAAAAATAGAGAAGGAAATCAGAGGGAATCTAGGGAGACTATAGTTCATCAGCAATGAAGAAGAATTTGAGGCATGAGAACTCAGAACAGAAGCAGTTGAAAAACCTTGGTTCTATGAAATCTAGAAATATTTGAAGGAACAAGCCTATCTTGATCAAGCAGATGAAAGAGACAAACTAGTCATTTAATGACTAGCATTAAAATTCATATTGCACCAGGGTGTGTTATACATGAGAACCACATATGGTTTACATCTCCAATGTCTAAATAAAACTAAAGCTACAAGAGCAATAAAAGAAGTACACAAGGGTGCTTGTGGTCGACACATGAATGCAACAATCCTGGCTAAGAAGCTAATCATATAAGGGTTCTTTTGGATGATGATGATGATGAAAGACTATATCAAATTTGTAAAGAAATTCCGTAAGTGTAAGATCCATAGGAATGTTAGTCATCTTCCCCTAATAGAACTACACTACATCTCCTCTCTATGGCCCTTCTCAACATGGGGACTAGACAAAATTGAGGAAATCCACCTAACAGCCTTAAATGGACATAGGTTCATCTTAGTGGTAATGTACTACTTTACAAAATGGGTCAAATTAGAATCATTCGCAAGGATACAAGCCAAGCAAGTGGCTAAGTTCATCAAAAGAAATATGCTCTGTTAATATAGGATCCCCCATCACATCATCTCTAACAACAGTGTCCAATTCTAAAGGGAAGTTAAAGAGCTACTAAGGAATTATAAGGTGGAATATCACAAATATTCTCCTTACAAACCACAATCAAATGGGGTCGTCAAAGCTACAAATAAGAACATAAAAAAGATCTTATCGAAGATGACTCAGAGTTGCTAAGATTGGGCATACAAATTGCCACATGCCTTATGTGGGTACTAAACAATTATTAGAACTTCAACATGAGCAACTCCTTTTTCACTAGTGTATAGATTATAAGTAATTCTTCTAGTCAAAATAGAGATTAAGTCTCTTTGGGTAGCAATCGAATCTGAATTGCTAGAAGTACAATGGGCTTAACAGAGTCACGACAATGTCACTTTCTTAGATAGCCAAAGGCTCAAGGCACTATACCACACACAATTCTATCAGGCTTGACTAGCCAATTTCTTTAACATAAGAGTAAAACATAAGAGTGTGAAAGCAGGAGACTGTGTGCTAAAGCAAATAAGATAGAATGTTCCAGACCCTAGAGGGAAATTTAAACCAAACTGGGAAGGCCCATACCTGGTCAAACATTTCCTATCAAAAGGAGTAGTCAAGTTGATGGATTCTGAAGGCAACGAATTCTTCGAACCTATCAATACAGACCGGTTGAAGAAGTACTACATCTAAGGCATAAAAAAATTGTCCCGCTAAGTTAAAAATTGAAAAATGCCAGCTTAGGCAAAAGTTAGGGACTTCCCACTGAGTTGGAAACCTAAAAATGATAGCTCAGGCAAAAATCAGGGAAAGAGAGAAAATACTTAACTGGAAATCCTAAAAAGGCTAGTAAAGGATAGGGGAACCTTAAGTTTGAAATTTGTACGAATGCACCAGTGATTTTCTTAAATAATTATAGAGAAATGAGAATGATTACTAATTTATAAAAAATGACTTTGAAAAGTGCAACACATTTTATCATCATGAATTGCATCAAGCCTGCTTTGCATTTTCTTTCATTATATGACCATGGCTCTTATTGTAAGCTACCTTCCTTTTTTTTATGTTGTTTTTTTTTCATTTTCGAGGGACATGGAAACTTTACCAAATAGGGATAAGAGATTGGTCTTAGGGGGATGAGATGATTTTAATTTTGTGGAGTTGCCATCCGATTTTTAGAAAATCGGGAAAAGAAAGGGACAATAATGGGCCACTCAACGAGTATTGTCCCTAATAAAGATTTTTAGGTTCGGGAGATCGCATATACTTTTTAACTATTTCTCATTATACAATATTCGATGTATAGCTACTGCAACACCTTGTTTTAGTGATGACAGTTTATATAGCATTCACACTGTACATAAAAAAATATAGGATAACAAAGATGAAAATTTTACTACATCACTTTCCTGATAAAATACATATAAAAAGAAAATGATTATAGAAAAGTAAATCTAATATGATTGATCTATAAGGATAGCATGATCAATTACATAGCTTACTTGCTGAATGATAGGATGATCATGCTTGTAGTGATTATTTATGCTATGATGATGAATAATGATAATATATAGGATGCATGAGGTCATCACCGAACCAAGAGCATGATGACTCTATTTTTGAGACATGAACTTTTTCATATTATTGATTTTTATTATGTGATTTTATGATTTTAGAAATAGAGGATGTAGAGTGATGATGTAAAATGAGCATAGTAATGTTGGGTTCCATGATGCAAACGCAGCGGAAAAATTAAAATTTTATCACGTTCCCAAGCCAGGATCCATGTAATTCGACTAATAGATTAAATCTAGGGTTTTTAATAATCTTACCAAAATGCAGAAGAGGCAAGATTCTCTGGAAGGGTGAGAGGAGGTTCACACCGGTGACACCTTACCTCGAGCTTTTTGGCTTGGTTGTTCGGATCAAGACGTCTCCAAAAGGATGCGTCCTCTATAGGTATCCACACGAATAGCCCTTCACAAAACGAATTTGAGTGTGTGTGCTAGCAAACTCTTGACTGTCTCACAAATCAAGAACAAAAGGAAAAACTCTGTCTTTGTTTTCTAAGAGGAAAGAAAACGAATTTGGAGGCAAAAACAAGTGTGTGAAACCCTAGAGAATATAACATATTTATAGACTCCAAGTTAGGGTTTCACTTACCAATAACCTTTTGGTAATTTTCCATTTATTATAATCTGATTTTGTTTAAAAATAAATCAAAAAATAATATCTTATTTATTTATTTAAAATAACATTTATCTTAAATAAATAAACAAATAAATAAATAAATAAAACACTTTAATTATTTATTTCCATAGAGTTTATTTTGGGCTTATTAAACCCATATCCATTTTGGGCTTGTTCTAAGTGTGTGACCCTGTAGGTTCACATAACATTGGCAGTGGGCCTAAATCTCTATTTAGGCCTACAAGTCATAAGTGGCCTCTAGCAAGACATTATGACTACCCAAGTCATATGAAGTCAATAATCCGACATAACCTAATTACAATGAATTTTATTGTCCCTTTATCACATGATATCTTAATTGAACATAAGGCATAGAATGTCATCCTTATAAAGTTCAATATTATGACTTGATTCCAAGTAGACTGAAAATGATAACTCTTTATCATTTCATTTCAGCATGGCCATGCATTTTATTCAGTCTATCTCATCAAGGGGCCTTTAGATATCTTTCTCATATTAATGAGGGATAAATTCCTTCTAAATCACTCACATTCCTCACATAACTAATTTTATATCCAACAACATTCTTTTTAATCATCCGGTTAAAGACAATGTTAGAATGTGTCAAAACATAAAATAGCTATGTAGAAATCCATGATGATTTCAAGGTCAAAGGACCGAAAATAAAATTACTGTGATAAGAAATACTTATGATAATGATCTATGTAGTATTCTCATAGTGGGTCAATCCAGTACATGATCTCTCATCATGTACCTATGAGTTGACTTAATATCTCATATTTATGATTAGTAAAACATAACCATCAGTCAACATCATACTAGCCTTAATACTTTAATATTCATATAATGAATAAATGGCTAGGGATAATTAGAATAGAACTCTTATTTTAATCTAAGGGTTTTACTATCAAGTCACATACTTGATGGCCTTAGTAAGAATTAACCATTCATGTAATTATCATAAAATCAAATGATAATATAATACCTCTTTATTAATAAAATAAGAAAGTCAATACATAATCACAAATGATTGACATAGTGCAAATCACTAACAATCTCCCACTTGCACTAGGCCTAATCAACATCGTATCGTATACCCATGGACCTAGTATGACTCTCATGTTTAGGCTATGGAAGAGGCTTAGTCAGTGGATCAGCAACATTATCATTTGTAGGTACTCTGCATATCTTGACATCTCCTCTCTCAATAATTTCTCGAATAAGATGATAACGCCTGAGTATGTGTTTGGATCTCTGATGTGATATGGGCTCCTTAGCTTGGGCTATAGCTCCATTATTGTCATAATATAAGTTCACTGGATCTGATATACTAGGAATAACACCTAGTCCAGTTATGAACTTCTTAATCCAAACAGCTTCCTTAGCTGCTTCTGAGGCAGCTATGTACTTAGCTTCTGTTGTAGAATCAGCAACAGTGTCTTGCTTGGAACTCCTCCATCTCACTGCACCTCCATTCAAATAAAACACATATCCTGACTGTGATAAAAAATCATCCTTGTCAGTTTGGAAGCTGGCATCTGTGTAACCATTTACAACTAGCTCATCTTCCTTACCACCATACAGTAAAAATGCATCCTTAGTTCTTCTCAAGTACTTAAGGATATTTTTAACTGCTGTCCAGTGACTTTCACTTAGGTCTGATTGGTATCTGCTCGTTGTGCTTAAGGCATATGAAACATCAGGTCGAGTATATAACATTGCATACATGATAGATCCAATAGCAGAAGCATATGGAATCTTACTCATGCGGTCTCGCTCATCTTGTGTCATAGGACACTGAGTCTTGCTGAGACTAATGCCATGTGACATTGGCAAGAATCCTCTCTTGGAATCTTGCATATTAAACCTGTTCAATACCTTATCAATATAAGTGCTTTGACTTAGGGCAATAAGCCTTTTAGATCTATCTCTATAGATCTTGATGCCTAATATATAAGCAGCTTCACTTAAGTCTTTCATTGAGAAACAATTCCCTAACCATGATTTAACATTTTGAAAAATAGGGATATCATTTCCAATGAGTAGTATGTCATCCACATACAACACTAAAAACACAATAGCACTCCCACTAACTTTATTGTATACACAAGGTTCATCATCATTTTTAATGAAGCCAAATTCTTTGACTGCTTCATCAAAACGAAGATTCCAACTCCGAGATGCTTGCTTCAATCCATAAATGGATCTTTGAAGCTTGCATACCTTTCTAGAATTCTCAGGACTAACAAAACCCTCTGGCTGTGTCATGTACACATCCTCAAGTAAATTTCCATTAAGAAATGCTGTTTTGACGTCCATTTGCCATATTTCATAATCATAGTATGCAACTATGGCAAGGAGAATTCGAATAGATTTTAGCATAGCCACTGGTGAAAAGGTTTCATCATAGTCTATATCATGTGTTTGTTTGAAACCTTTTGCAACCAGTCTTGCCTTAAAGGTATGCACATTGCCATCCATGTCGATTTTCTTTTTGAAAACCCATTTGCACCCAATAGTTTTTAAACCATCATTTGGGTCAATCAAGTTCCATACTTGATTATCATACATGGATTGCATTTCTGATCTCATGGCTTCAAGCCATTTCTCAGAGTCAGGACTATTTATGGCCTCTTGATAGGATGTGGGCTCATTTTGATCCACAATTAACACATAATAATCACTAGTTATGAGAAATCCATATCTCATGGGGATTTGACGTGTCCTATCAGATCTCCTTGGGCCTTTTGGTACTTGTGAAGGCTCAACAACTTCTTGTTGATTCAGCTGCGGTTCCATATCAGGTACAATGCTATTTTGTGGGCCTTGAATTTCTTCAAATTGCATTGTGCTCCCACTGGTTCCTTTGGAAATAAACTCTTTTTCCAAAAATACACCATTCTGAGACACAAACACTTTGTTCTCAGACGCATTATAGAAGTAATATCCTTTAGTTTCTTTAGGATATCCAACAAAAAGGCATTTGTCAGATTTGGGTGCTAGTTTATCTGAGGTTTGACATTTCACAAAAGCATCACAACCCCAAATCTTAAGAAAAGACAAACTAGGAGTTTTTCCAGTCCATTTCTCATATGGTGTCTTTTCAACTGCCTTTGATGGAACTCTATTCAAAATGAATGTAGCAGTTTCTAAAGCATATCCCCAAAAAGAGATTGGAAGATCAGATTGACTCATCATAGATCTAACCATATCCAATAGAGTTCGATTTCTACGTTCAGACACACCATTCCATTGTGGTGTACCTGGAGGAGTCAATTGTGAAACAATCCCACAATCTCTAAGATGATCTATAAATTCTTGGTTTAAATATTCACCACCTCGATCAGATCTTAGTGTTTTAATATTTTTACCAAGTTGATTTTGTACTTCATTCTTGAAAATTTTGAACTTTTCAAAAGATTCAGATTTATGTTTCATTAGATAGAGATAACCATATCTACTAAAATCATCTGTGAAAGTTATGAAGTATTGAAAACCTCCTCTAGCAGTTGAGCTTAATGGTCCACATACATCAGAATGTATTAGGCCCAATAAGTCATTAGCCCTCTCACTTTGTCTAGTAAAAGGTGTTTTAGTCATTTTTCCAAGTAAACAAGATTCACATGTATCAAATGATTCATAATCAAATGAATTTAAAAGCCCATTTTGGTGTAGCTTTGAAATGCGTTTCTCATTTATATGGCCTAAACGACAATGCCAGAGGTAGGTCAAGTTTAAATCATTAGATTTAGACTTCTTTGTATCAACGTTATAGATTGGCATTTCATTAGTGTCTTCGGCATCTAAAACATAGAGTCCACTAGTGCATGGAGCATATCCATAGAAAATGTTATCGTGATAAATATTGCATTTATTATTCTTAATAATAAATTCAAATCCTTTCTTGTCCAAATAAGAAACAGAAATAATATTCCTACACAAAGTAGATACATAATAACAACTTTCTAAAGATAAAATAAGTCCACTAGGCAAAGGTAACTCATAAGTTCCTACAGCTAAAGCAGCAACTCTTGCTCCATTGCCAACTCGTAAGTACACTTCGCCTCTTGCCAATGATCTACTCCTTTTTAGACCCTGCACATTTGTACAAATGTGAGATCTTGATCCAGTATCTAATACCCAAGAATCAGAAGCAGAAGCAGATAAATTTAATTCTATAACATGAATACCTGAAGAGGTAGTCTCACCACCCTTTTTCTTCTTCAGATCATCCAAATAGAGCCTGCAATTTCTTTTCCAATGGCCTGGCTCATTACAGAAAAAATAGATTCCTTCCTTTGCTTTGGGTTCAGCTTTGGATTTGGGCTTGGGCTTTGGCTTGGGCTTCTAAAAGCCTTTAAAGACCTTGCCCTTTCCCTTTCCAACCCTTTTCATCCCCTTTCCCTTATTGACCATGAGAACATCCTTGGTGTTACTCTTGATGTTCTTTTCAGCAGTTTTCAGCATCCCATGCAACTCTGAAACAGTCTTCTCCATACTATGCATATTGAAATTCATAATGAAGCTATCATAAGCTTCAGGCAAAGATTAGAGAATAATATCCACAGCCAGTTCTTGTTCAATATTGAGACCAAGTTTGTCCAAGTGATCAAGATGACCCTTCATCTTGAGAACATGAGGACTGACAGAGCCGCCAGTAGTCAGCTTACAGGAAAGCAATGCCCTGATGGTATTGAAACTTTCAATTCTGGCTTTCTCTTGGAACATTTCCTTAAGATGGCCTATCATAGTATAAGCCTCCATTTCCATCAGTTGCTTTTGCAGCTCAAATTCCATACATCCAAGCATGACACAAGTGACATCAGTAGAATCATTGAGATGCTTGGTATAAGCATCCCTTTGTGCTCTAGGAGCATTGGCAGCTGGTTCCTCAGGGATGGGTTGATCAAGGATGTATTCCTTTCTCTCATGCCTAAGAACAATTCTTAGGTTTCTGTACCAGTCAAGAAAATTAGTCCCATTGAGCTTATCCTTCTCAAGGATCGATCGCAGTGACATGGTAGGTGTAGTGTTTGAAGTCATTATCTACAACAAATATATGCAAAGTCCATTCAGTATTTTATTAAATATTTATAAGGCATAATAAAAAATCCCACTAAATTTACTCAAATCAATAACCCTCTAAGTTAATTTTAGAAATTTTAGTGGGCCAAGATCCATATTTCACCATACTCTAAGTGAGCTTTGGCTCATGACCTAAAATATGGTTATTTAGGTAGATAACTTTTATCAATTACATCTCATGTAACTCTTGGATGGTATGGGATTTGACATCACATGTCATGGCTAAAAATCCCATCTAATGCCCTAGGTCCAAAACCATTTTGATAACCTAGTTAAGTCAAACCATATCAAACGTTTAGATAGCACCATTATCCAACTTGCCTTCCCCAGATAAATTTATACACCCTGCTTTGGTAGGCTCATATATAATAATCTAAGTCTTGACAAGTGTTGAACTTATGGAAGGCATTATAATGACTTAATATTAAATGAGGGTTCATCTTTATTTAATCGTATTCAGTTATTGTTATGTTGTATTGCATGGCATCATATGGCATCACATACATGGCATCACATGGCATCGCATACATAACAACAAATAAATAAATGTGACATAGCATGGCCCAAATCTAAGTTGATCTTCATAAGCCAATATGAAGATCAATGGTCAAACCTAGGTAAAATTACAATTACAAATTGAGCCTCCAACTTGGATCTCCATCTTCTGCCATGGATCTCCCTTTTTGGTTCCCACCTTGGATCTCCATCCTGGGCCTCCAACTTGAATTGCACCATGGGTCTTGATTTACAAAAATTATTGTAATTTATTATACACTTTTCTAATAAAATAAATACAACAAAACAAAAATGACTCGCAGGCCGTATTTAAAATTACAACCCATAAAAATAAAATCCAATCACATTGGTCTGAGGGTCCCGCTGAATTTTCATAATCAAATTACTATAAAATCAATTTGTTCAAAATAGACAAAAACGCTCAATTAAAACAGCCACCTTAAAACCCTTATTTGCGTCAAGAAAGCAATTAACCAATTTTCGTAATCATATTACTAAATCAGTTTGTTGCTTAAAAACATCACTTTTTGTAAACATTTTAAAAATCTGTTCAAAATAGAGCAAAATGTTTTTTTTTTATTAAAACAGATGCATCCATTAAGAAAACCCTAATTTGTGTAATCAAAATTACAGCTTGAACGAATCTATAGAAAACATATCCATTCTGCATAATCTGTTTAACATTTAAACAGATTGCCCTTAACACATAATCTGCATAATCATAAAATTTCTGTTTCAGATTTAATTAAAAACGATTTTCCTAATCAAATAGAAAATGTTTTTCTAATTAAAATAGGAAACAAATAAGCTACTTCAATTAATCATATTAATCAAAACAAAATACATAACATATTTAAATCCTTAAGTGATTAGGTTTTTGAAAACAGAATTTCTGTTTCAGATTTAATTAAAAACGATTTTCCTAATCAAATAGAAAATGTTTTTCTAATTAAAATAGGAAAAAAATATGCTGCTTCAATTAATCATATTAATCAAAACATTATTCTTAATTCGTTTTTCATAAAAACATCATACAAAATTCGTTTTTCATGAAACAACATTCTTAATTCATAAAATCAAAAACTGTTTTTAGTTTAATCACATTAAACCATTACAAACATTAATCACATTAATGTTTAATTCCATTTTCAAATAGATTACCCAGAATTGTCACAAAACAAATCAAAACCCCTTTTGATAATTTTGAAACCCTTTTCAAAATGAATCTTAAACCCTAACATATATCACATATACACAGAATCAATTAATCGAATTACAAGTGGCTCTGATACCACTGTTGGGTTCCATAATACAAACGCAGTGGAAAAATTAAAATTTTGTCACATTCCCAAGCCAGGATCCATGTAATTCGACTAATAGATTAAATCTAGGGTTTTTAATAATCTTACCAAAACGCAAAAGAGGCAAGATTCTCTGGAAGGGTGAGAGGAGGTTCACACCGGTGACACCTTACCTCGAGCTTTTTGGCTTGGTTGTTCGGATCAAGACGTCTCCAAAAGGATGCGTCCTCTATAGGTATCCACACGAACAGCCCTTCACAAAATGAATTTGAGTGTGTGTGCTAGCAACCTCTTGACTGTCTCACAAATCAAGAACAAAAGGAAAAACTCTGTCTTTGTTTTCTAAGAGGAAAGAAAATGAATTTGGAGGCAAAAACAAGTGTGTGAAACCCTAGAGAATATAACATATTTATAGACTCCAAGTTAGGGTTTCACTTACCAATAACCTTTTGGTAATTTTCCATTTATTATATTCTGATTTTGTTTAAAAATAAATCAAAAAATAATATCTTATTTATTTATTTAAAATAACATTTATCTTAAATAAATAAACAAATAAATAAATAAATAAAATACTTTAATTATTTATTTCCACAGAGTTTATTTTGGGCTTATTAAACCCATATCCGTTTTGGGCTTATTCTAAGTGTGTGACCCTGTAGGTTCACATAACATTGGCAGTGGGCCTAAATCTCTATTTAGGCCTACAAGTCATAAGTGGCCTCTAGCAAGACATTATGACTACCCAAGTCATATGAAGTCAATAATCCGACATAACCTAATTACAATGAATTTTATTGTCCCTTTATCACATGATATTTTAATTGAACATAAGGCATAGAATGTCATCCTTATATAGTTCAATATTATGACTTGATTCCAAGTAGACTGAAAATGATAACTCTTTATCAATTCATTTCAGCATGGCCATGCATTTTATTCAGTCTATCTCATCAAGGGGCCTTTAGATATCTTTCTCATATTAATGAGGGATAAATTCCTTCTAAATCACTCACATTCCTCACATAACTAATTTTATATCCAACAACATTCTTTTTAATCATCCGGTTAAAGACAATGTTAGAATGTGTCAAAACATAAAATAGCTATGTAGAAATCCATGATGATTTCAAGGTCAAAGGACCAAAAATAAAATTACTATGATAAGAAATACTTATGACAATAATCTATGTAGTATTCTCATAGTGGGTCAATCCAGTACATGATCTCTCATCATGTACCTATGAGTTGACTTAATATCTCATATTTATGATTAGTAAAACATAACCATCAGTCAACATCATACTAGCCTTAATACTTTAATATTCATATAATGAATAAATGGCTAGGGATAATTAGAATAGAACTCTTATTTTAATCTAAGGGTTTTACTATCAAGTCACATACTTGATGGCCTTAGTAAGAATTAACCATTCATGTAATTATCATAAAATCAAATGATAATATAATACCTCTTTATTAATAAAATAAGAAAGTCAATACATAATCACAAATGATTGACATAGTGCAAATCACTAACAAGTAATGCATATATTATTCACGTAACATGCAAGATTGCCAGTCTCATCACACAAACATGACAATATTCCCAAATGCTGGTGACAGCAAAATAAAATGTAGTGTAGTAAAGTAAATGTGCTAAAATGATAGTGTGGTCCTCAGACTTGACTCAACTTATATGAACTTTAATGTTCTAGCGTCGAGAGATTATCAAGCTTTCCTTATTGAGAAGTTTAAAATGACAGTAGAATGGTGGTAGATTGTATACCTTTGAAGCGTTCTTTGATAAAGATGAGGCTAGGTTTAGTGAAAAAAGGGATCTAACAACCTAAAGGAAAGGCTATGGGAGAGAAAAAACTGTATGGGAAAGGGTTTCCCACAAGTTCAATCAGACTCACTCTTGAGTGTATGTGTGTCTTCACTTGCTTCCCCCCTTCTAAAATAGGGTGTAGAGGGGTCTATTTTAAGGAAAAACGTGTAGAATGGGGTGGTGTAGGCATGGTCATGCGTTTGTGAGTGTATTTTAGCACATGGCCACACTAAGTGAGCATGACCACATATAGTATATGTGTGTTTTAATGCACACTTTGACGCTCTCTGTGCTCTTCTTGGGTTCTATGCGTGCTATTTTGGGGTTGGTTCCTAAGGTTTTTATGCCTTTTGAACGTGTGTCCAATGTCTATTTTGCCAAATTTGGTTTCAATTTTAGCACATGACACCTAGGGTTGTTTACGCGCACTTATGAGTGAAATGCACTAATACTCGAGTTGTGTTGGACCATTATGGGACCACTTTTAGAGGTTTTGGAGCCCTTCATATGTGTTTCCAAAGTTTTTTTTGTCAAATCAATTTCCATTTTTATCAAGTTGGGTCCCAGTCTAATAAAATATGCACTAGCCCAATTAGCTGAGTATTATGTGGGGAGTTTTCTCGAAATAAACCTCTTATTGTTTCGTTAATTTGTATTTCGCAAGGGCAGAGCATAACTTAATGACTTGATGATCAATTTTACACACTGGTGGGGTTGATTAGGTGTTTTATGGTTACACACTTTAGAGTTGTTATGAATGAGCGGACTCTAGTCATCTCGAGGATTCATTTCATCATTAGACATTTTTGGGGATAGTTAAAATTGAGGTATGATAGTTGCTCCCTACTTTATGTGTATTGTATAGCCACTTAGCACTAGTATCAATACATGTGAAGCAAAAATAAAGATGTAAAAAACATTTTGATAGGTATGGAAGTACTTACCTATGGGTTATCTTTAGATGTCTTGTTAAGATTTGACTGCTGTTATTGTGTTTTATTTATTGATGTTGTTCTATAACCTAGTCGTTATGCATGATGCTATTTTAGAACATATGCAAGCCTATGATTGATGCAAAGTGTAGAATGCTAATGCGACTATAACCTTTTTAGGTGTCACGCAAATGACGATGCTACTAAGTAAAATGTGGATGCGATTATACCCTTCTTAGGTGTCATACAAATGAATATGTAACTACAACCTTCTTAGGTGTCACATAAATAAACCTGTGACTATAACCTTCTTAGGTGTCACATAAATTAACATGCCACTATAACCTTTTTAAATGTCACGTGAAATGAACATGCGACTATAACCTTCTTAGGTGCCATGCAAATGAACATATGACTATAACCTTCTTAAGTGTCACGTAAAATGAACATGCGACTATAACCTTCTTAAGTGTCATGCAAATGAACATCTGACTATAACCTTCTTAGTTATCATGCAAACTGAACATGTGACTATAACCTTCTTAGGTGTCATGCAAAATGAACATACGACTATAACCTTCTTAATTCTCACACGAAATGAGCATGCGACTATAACCTTCTTAATTCTCAAATGAAATGAACATGAAACTATAACCTTCGTAGGTGTCATGAAAAATGATCATGCCACTATAACCTTCTTAGCAAAATGAACATGTGACTATAACCTTCTTAGGTGTCACACAAAAGGAACATGCGACTATAACCTTCTTAGGTTTATATGAAATGAAGATAGGACTATAACCTTCTTAGGTGTCACACGAAATGAACATGCTGCTATAAAATTTTTAGGTTTTATGCGAATGAAAATGCAACTATAACCTTCTTAGGTGTCATGCAAATGAAAATGCAACCCTCTTAGGTATCACACAAAATGAATATGCGACTAAGCAAATGAGAATGCTCCTAAGCAATGAATAAGATGCAAGAGTGCTACTAAGCAATGCGAATGCTTCTAAGCAATGAATGAGATGTAAGAGTGCTTCTAAGTAATGAGCGAGTGCTTCTAAGTGATATGAGGATGCTTCTAAGAAATGTGAGTGCTTTTAAGCAGTGTGAGTGCTTTTAAGAGATGAAAGAGTGCTTCTATTAAGCAATGCAAATGCTTCTAAGCAATGAGAGTGCTTTTAAGCAAATGTGAGTGATTATGAGCAATGTGAAAGTGACTACTTCTAAGGAATGTGAGGATGCTTCTAAGTAATATGAGTGCTTCTAAGCAATGCGCGAGTGCTCCTAAGTATTGCAAATGCTTCTAAGTAATGAATGAGATTTGAGAGTGCTTCTAAGCAATGAATGAGTGCTTTTAAATAATAAATGACTACTTCTAAGTGATGTGTGGATGCTTCTAAGAAATATGAGTGCTTATAAGCACTGCGAATGCTTCTAAGTAATGAGTGAGATGTGAGAGTGTTTCTAAGCAATGCGAGAGTGCTCTTAACCAATACGAATGCTTCTAAGAAATGAATGAGATGTGAGAGTGCGTCTAAGCAATGAACAAGTGCTTCTACGTGATGTGAGGATGCTTCTAAGCAATGTGAGTGCTTCTAAGCAATATGAATGCTTATAACCAGTGAATGAGATGTAAGAGTGCTCCTAAGTAATGCAAATGCTTCTAAGCATTAAATAAGATAGTGGTGATGATGCAGTAGTTGTGCAATAGTGATGTAATAATGATGCAGTAATGATATAGTGATGATGTAGTAATGATGTGTGATGATGCAGTAATGATGGGTGATTTTTCATGTTGAGGATGTTATTTTGATGATTTGGATTAAGATATTCTTATAGTGAATTTTCCTTACTCTCCTTCTTTTGTAAGATGTTGAGTTTTCTAAAGAAAGCAGTGCACACGTAGTGTCTTTAAACATATGAAGTACTCACCAATGTACTCATACAGGAGTTGGGTGCATATCTTCTACTCAAATGGAAGTTTAGGACTGTACAAGTGAATGTGTAAAGTCTTAAAGTGCATGTGAAACCGCAGAAGAGTGCATGGTAGGCGGAAGTGTGACTACATATAGGGGTGCATGATCACACACTTGTGCACGTGGTCCCGTGCCTAGCACATGGTCACACGCTTCCTCCCCTCTATGGTTATTTAAGTGGTTGTTTTAGAGGTCTTGGGAGGCTTTGTCCAATCTTCTTTGAGCATTTTCTGACTTTTCTTAGCCCTTTTCATGTTTTGAGTGCTTTTTTTCTTATTTTTGCTCATGTATTTCCATTTTCTTGTACATAAAATGGAGTTTCCCAACATTCCTGAAGGTTTAGAGGATATTTTTATTAATATTGATCTTGATATTAATGGTGAATTTATGGAGGCTACTAGAGCTAGGACATCTGCAGCTAGGACTAGAACATATAGTGCTTAGAGTTCTCAACCTTTTAGGCTTTCTTGGGGAGATATGATCCCCATTATTCATAGCGTGGGGACTCATGCTTTGGTGTTTCATCATCGTGAGGTAGGTCTCTCTTCACTTTTATTTTCTAAAGCTCGTTCATCGATCATTTTTGTTATTTATATTGTTGTTGTATAAGGTTGTCATAGTTGTAGCTCTATAGCTCTTAATGTAATTGTTTATTAAGTTGTAGTTTTGTTATGAAAGCTAATGGTTGATAGGTCTTCCTTTATTTTCTTTTCATGATTGTCTACTTGTCACGATGCTTTCCTTTTCAACCTTTATTGTTGTTTTGATCTTGTTAAGTGATAGAGAGAGATGTGTTAGCATTTAGTAGTTGTGTAAATGTTTGATAGTGTACCTATTATTTGTAGCCTTATAGGGATGTCACTATGCTGCCTGGTAGTTTCAACTAGGTGAACATGTACTATCATGGACTCCTATTATGTATGAAGTATATGGTTTTTAGGAAGGGCTTTGGTGGAATGATTGTTGCACTATCTTAAGACTTGTATACATTGAGTCAGATTTCTATGTATGCATTGATAGAGTAATGGATGGACACGATGCATACTTTCCATCTGTTGGTCAAGGCGATGACTATTACCCCATTAGACTTTGCCACTATCATGGGCTTGAGCTTTTTTGGAGAGCCTATTCCTTTTAGTGATGAGGAGTGTTCCATTATTATAGCGAGCAGGCATCTCATAAGGGATTTGCTCGGGGTAGTCACTCTCGTGAAGTTTGGTTGCTTGTATTTCACTTGATACATGGACTTTCTTTCTTTTATGCAAGCTTTGTATGATGATGGTCTTATCTCAGTAGAGTAGTTGGCCAGTTGCTTTTTATTTTATTTACTGAGTGCTGTTATCTTCCCAAACCCCTCGAGTATGGGTGATCTACAATTGTTGCCTATCTTGAGGGATCTAGATGGGTTACTGAGGTATTGTTGGGGCATTGTTGCCTTTGCTCATATGTACTTGGGGCTTGAGGCAACATGCTGAGGTGGCTCAAGGATTTACAAATTTTTATTTGTGCTAGATATGAGTAGGAATTCTGTTTTCTATTATCTTGCTCTTGGTTTATTATTTATGACCCTTTGATTTTGATAGATCTAGGCATATGAGTTTGGCATATACTTTTTATTTTAGAAAGGATGGCTTCCCTCATTATTCTTGCTAGATAAGGAAGACTACATATTTAATCGAGGATTGCACGATTGACCGGTACCACATGAGGAGGCTGTCCCCTGATTAGGTATGTATGATTCTTATTGTACTGGTTGTTCCTTTCTTTAAGATCGTTTGTTTATTATTGCCTCTTTAAGCAGATATTTCTTCATTGATGGGTGGTGAGATCTCACTAGATGGTAAAGATGGTGGTTACATGGTAGCTAATAAAGAGATGAGTGTTGCTTTATGACCTCATCGGTAGGGTGTGGTATTTGGGCGAGCGAGTCCATAGTTGTTGGGATGGCCCATACATGAGGAGAGTTCTGATCCCTCCCCCTAGGGACATGTTATAGGGTCATAAGCTCTACAGTGGTGATCTTACAACTATTATGATGGGATTCCCCTCTAAGAGCCTCTTAGAGAGTGAGGGGTTACCTTATGTTGATGTATTGATCCCTCAGTTGATTGATGTTATAGCTATTGGGACCTTTCCTTCACCTCCACCTTCTCATGCAATGCATCTTGTCCCTTGCGATTGAGGGCTAGGCCATCACGCGGGTCCTCAAGAGTTGCTTTTTTTGATTTGGTTAGCTTTTATTCCTATTTTAGTGTAAGCATATAGCAAATTTTATTAATAATAAATTATAATTGACATGGGTTATGAGAGCTTATCTGCAGCGATGCTGGAGGATATCTAGATCTGAGGTAACTGCTTATGCCAGTGGTGTGGCTTCTAGCAAAACTATCCTTGGGAATTTAAAGGTTCAACCATCTTTGCCTTTACTTAGGATGACTATCTTAGGTAGAGCAGTGAGCTTTAATTTGCATAGGCCTAGCTTTCCTCAGATGCATGTTGCTCCTATTGATGCTACCTAAGTTCCTATTCTTTTCTCATTCACTCCTTTGTTTTGTTTATCTAGTGAGTGGTGGTTGACTTATTTGCTTACTTTTATAGATTTTTTCTACTTTAGCTAGTACTAGTATATTATTGCAGGGAGTGCACAGTAGTGCTTTTTGGAGTTTGCTACCACTTAAAGGGTGTGCCTTCTCTATTATACTTATTTATTTTATGCACATTTTTATGTATGAGTGTATGATATGCAATGTGTAATACAGGTCGAGCACCATCTTGCTAGTCATGAATGGGAGCAAGAGTGTGCAACTTATCATGACCACATCAGTGAGCTGGAGTCATGACTATCGTCCCTTGCAATGAACGATGATGAGTCGGGATCCAATGAGAGGGATGATTAAGCAGGATCATTGCTTGCTTTTAATGGCAACTACGGCCGATGTAGTTCTTTTAAAAGCTATGTGTAGGACTTTTTGGTCTATGTTTTACTTTGTTGTATCATTTTCCTGAGGTTATGGACTTTAGTCGTTATATTTAGGCATTTGTCTCGTATGTTCTATGATGTTTATACGATGATAACTATACATGCTTCATGTTGTGTATCATTGATGATAATATTTACCATTACTATCGTCTGCCATTTTTCCCTTATTTGCCTAAGGCATCTCATTTTGAAGCTTTACACAATTAGCTGGGTTTTCTTTTTCTTCCTTTTTGTGCCTAGGGTGTCTCCTTTTTGAGCTTTTCACACCTAGTTGGGCTTCTTCTTTTTTTTTTACTATACGATAGTGGCTGATCTCAAGGAGTTAGCTTAGAGAGGATGGTAAGAATCGCAGTCATGTATTAAAAGAAAATGCAGAGCATGCATGATGCAATTCATTATGATAAAATGTGTTGCAATTTTCAAAGAAATTTTGCATAAATTGACAATCATTCTCATTCCTTTATAATCATTTAAGAAAAGCACAGGTGCATTCATACAAATTTCAAAATTAAGGTTACCTTTGTCCTTAACTAGCCTTCTCAAGTTTTCTAATTAAGTTTTTTCTCTCTTTCCCTAATTTTTGTCTGACCTACCATTTTTAGGTTTTTAACTCAGTGGGAAGTCCTTAACTTTTTCCTGAGCTATCATTTTTAGGTTTTTAACTCAGCGGGATAATAATTTTTTTTCCTTAGACATAGTACTTCTTTAAGCGGTCTATGTTGATATGTTTGGAGAATCCATCAACTTGACTGCTCCTTTTAATAGGACATATTGACCAAGTATGCACCTTCCTAGTTTGGTCTAAATTTCCCTCTAGGGTTGAGAATGTTCTATCTTGTTTGCTTTCGCACCCAGTCTCCTACTTTCATACTCATATGTTTTACTTTTATGTTGAAGGACTTGGCTAGTTAAGCTTGATACAACTATGTGTGGTATAGAGCCTTAAGCCTTTGGCTATCTAAGAGAGTGAGATTATTGTGCCTCTATTGAGCCCACTATACTTTTGGTAATTCATATTCAATTGCTACCTGAAGAGACTTGATTTCTATTTTGATTGGAAGAACTACTTTTGACCCATACACTAATGAGAAAGGAGTTGCTCTTATTGAAGTTCTTATTGCCATTTGGTACCCCTATGTGGTTTATGGTAATTTGTTTGCCCATTCTTGGTAAGTCTGAGTCATCTTTGACAAGATCTTTTTGATGTTCTTATTTGCAGCTTCAACGACCCCATTCTCTTATGGTCAGTAAGGAGAAGATCTGTGATGTTCTACTTTATAACTCCTTAATACCTCTCTAACATCCCCTTGGAATTGGACACCACTATTAGAGATGATGTGATAGGGGATCCCATATTGACCAAATAGGTTTCTTTTTATGAACTTAGCCACTTGCTTAGATCATATTCTTGCTTCAACCCATTTTATAAAGTAGTCCACTGCCATTAAAATGAACTTATGTCCATTTGAGGCTGTCGGGTGGATTTTTGTGATTATGTCTAGTCCTCATGTTGAGAAGGACCATGGAGAGGAGATGTAGTATAGTCTTGTTAAGGGAAGGATGTTGACATTCCTGTGGATCTAACAATTATGGCATTTCCTCACAAATTTGATGCAGTCTTCCATCGTTGTCATCCAGAATAACACTTATCTAATTAGCTTCTTAGCCAAGATTGCTCCATTTATGTGTGGACCAAAAACATCCTTGTGTACTTTTTCTATTACTCTTGCAGCCTCACTTTCATCTAGACATCGGAGTTGTAAAACATATGAAGTTCTCCTATATAATGCACCCTAGTGTGATGTGAATTTTGATGCTAATCATCGAATGACCACTTTTTCTCTTTCATCTGCTTGATTAGGATGGGCTTATTCCTTCAGATATCTTTGGATATTGTAGAACTAGGGCTTTTCAACTGGTTCTATCTTCACTATTCTATAGTCTTTATGACAAGGTTATCCTAATCTGAGTAGAATGAGGGGCTTTATAGGCATTTTGGATGGTCCTTACCATACTAATGCTAGGGAAGCAAATGCATCTACCATTTGATTTTGGTTCCTAGGAAGATGAATGAATCTGCATTTTAGAAGGATATGATGAGTAGCCTCAAGTGGTCCAGATAAGGCTTTAAATGCTACTCTTTTAGTTCCTACTCTTCCATGGCATGATTGATTACTAGCATGGAATCTACTAAGATTTTGACTTGTGTGACATCTAGGGTTATCAGTGTTTCTATTCTAATTATGCATGCCTCATATTATGCTTTATTATTTATGACTCTGAACTCAAGCTTTTTAGCAATTGGTACTACTTTGCCTTCTAAAGATTGCAGTATGACATTGATTCCTGTGCCAAACTGATTGACTACTTTGTGAAAGTACATGTGCCATCCTTGGATTTCAATGGCTGAACTGAGGTAATCTAGGAAGTCTAGTTGGATTTATTCTGAGTCTGAAATGGGTGAGAGCTATAAATTCAACTACTGGTCTTCCTTTTACTGCCTTTTTAGTCTGAAATTGCACATCAAATTCTGTTAGTAGTACAAGCTACTTGGCAAGTTTTCCCACTAGAGAGGGAGCTTTGTAGAGGTACTTCATTGGGTCCATTTTAGACATAACTTGTATTATGTAAGATTGAAAGTAGTGTTTAAGTTTCTTCATTGATCTATTCGATTTGGTTGTACTTCTCCTCATATGGTAGCATCTTCTTGCCTAAGTAGTAGACTACATGTTCTGCTTTGGTTTCTCCCTCTTAGGCTAACATTGCACTGATTGCATGCCCTTCAATGGCCAGATACAAGGTTAGAGGCATCCTTAGTTTAAGTGGTCCTAAAAATGGTGGGTTAGATAGGTATCTTTTGATCTTGTCAAATGTTAGCTAACACTGTTCGTTCCATTCAATCGACTAATCTTTTATGAGTAGTTTGAAGATCAGTTCACACTCTGCTATTAACTTAGTAATGAATCTAATGATGAACTATAGTTTTCATAGAAACCCTCTAATTTCTTTCCCATCATCTTTCCTGAAGTAACCCCGAATATGCATTTCTTTAGATTTTAGCCTGAGGCTGTACTTTTTGACCCTTCTGAGGAACTTTTCAAGATTAGAGGGGTATTCTTCCCTAGTTCTTGATTTGACCATCATGTAATCGATGTATGCCTTCACTTCTTTATGTATCATGTCATGGAACACTGCAGCCGCCATTCTCTGGTATGTTGGCGCAACATTTTTTAGTCCAAAAGGCATTATCCTATAGCAATAAGTACCCTATTATGTTATGAAAAGTTGTATTTGCTTTGTCAATAATGGCCATTATGATATGATTGTACCTAGAGAATCCATCCGAGGAGTACATTGCAAATATGGCGGTGTTGTCAACCAATATGTCTATATGTGGTAGTGGGAAATCATCCTTCAGGCAAGCTTTGTTCATATCTCTATAGTCAATGTAGATTCTAACCCTTCCATCTTTCTTCAGTACTAGCACCACATTTGCTAACCATTCTAGATAGTCTACTACCTCTAAGAATTTTTCTTTGATCTCTTTCTTTATGTCCTCTTTCATTAGTTGGGCCAATTCTGGTCTAAGTCTTCTCAACTTCTACTTTACCAGTTTGCACCCTTCTTTGGTAAGAATGAAGTGTTGAGCAATGTCTCTGTCAGTACCAGGGATATCTTCATATGTCCAGGCAAATACTTTTGAATACTTTATTAATATTTTTTTAATTTCTCTCCTCTTTTCAGGGGTAACATCTTTCAAAATATATAGAATGCGCAGTTTAGATTCTATGCCAATGTTAAATTATTCAATGCATATGGATTGAATGTCAAATATGCTAATGTTTTTATCAATTCAATGCACATTACCATTAGGAAAGACATCAAACAAGTAAAAAAAATATGATTTCATTGCATTAACTTTAGAGTTCATTACATCATCATTTTTAAACAAAGAAAAAGAAATTAAAGAAGTGAACTTTCTCTAGATCAATGACTTGAGAGATGTTTCTATCTGTGGATCATCCACTGCTTATATGCTTCATCTATAACACTATCTCTAATACTAGCGGTAAATTAATGGATGATTCTCCTCCTCTATGTTTCTCTAAAGTGATCCATAAACCTTTATTGTATCTTGCCACTAGAGAAGTCTACAAGCACAGAAGGTATGTGTTGTTTCTCGCCAAACAATCTTTTCACTAGTGCTAGATAGTAGTAAGTGCATGACTTGAATCCTGAGATTGGTACATAGTTGACATATGTGCAAAAAGTCACATGTCCCAGATTCTAGCATAGCCATATCCATCTTATTTGATATTCTAGTGCATCCTTCATGCATTTGAACCAATCTTGAGCTAAGATATGGGTTGAGCATCCGTGAACGTCCTTGATGTGTCTTTCTAGGTGATTTATATATTGGTATCTCATCTAGTTCCATAAATGTTTATTAAGTAGACTTAGCTTTTCTTGCAACCATATTTGAAGCAACAAAGGGCTTCTAGTGAAGTTTGGACTTTGCACTTTTTTAAGGTCATCTAAACCTTGAATGGTTTCTACTAGGATCAATAGGAAGGGAGTCATTCCATGTTCTATTCCTTCGATAACCTGAAGTATCCTATAATCTCCTAGTCATTGAAAACTATTTCTTTGGTCATGGTGGGGATTCGCCTTGCTGTGGTACTAAATTCTTCATATAATGGGCATAGTTTTATGGTGTTGAATTAGAATATATGCTCTTGAGGGTCCTAAAATGACACAGTAGCATTCAAGAGTTCACAGTTAAGGGGCATGTACTGGAATGTCTTAATGCATAGCATTCCATATGGTTGCAAGCTTTTCCAGTTGGCCTTGTCAAGGTTATGGAGGAAATTTCTGGTGATACTAGTTTGGGCTTAGGGGATTTTGACCATGATGCCATTGTTAAGCAATTATTGGATCTTGGCTTTCAACTTCCAATTGCTTCAACAAGAAGACTCGGCTTCATGGTCATCCATGTTTTGAATGTAGTATTCTTATACATTTACTAAGATTAGGTAAATGAATGATGCATGACCTATGCCTATAAAAGAAAAGGGTGAGCATGTAAGCATGGAGTGGATGAAAAATATCATATGATAGGAAAATGATTATTCTTGAAAGTCACAGTAGTTAATATATGCTATCTATATGTATGTGATGTATGCATGATTAAAGCTTGTTAATTTTCCTATACAGTGAACAAACCAATCACAAGCAAACTCTAGCTTCCAACCTTATTTCTTTATGAGGTCAATTTGTCTCTTTCCTAGGTGGGTTTTGAACCTATAGTCATTAGGGGACTATGGTTTCACTTTTAGAACTAGGCTATTTTGAATTATGTTGGTCAAAACAAAAGGGTAAACTAAGGAACGATACTCAAATGTGCTTGAGGTAATCACAAGTTGTCAATGTGAGGGTCAATTGTCAGGCTTTAAATGATGTCCAAAGCTTATATGTGCCTGTATGCATATGACCAAGGTGAATCAAAGGGAGTCTGAGTTCTTGCCCCTACATCGATATTCAATATGCTTACTATAAGTCATGAAAGTATCATTTGATAGTTTACAGTTTGATTTTGCCAACATAAAGGTTGATAATCTAGTTGGGTTCCTAACCCATTCATTTGATCTGATAAGGATAAATGGATGACATCTCGTAGGTTCTATCATCTATGGATGTCATTATTTGTTAATTCACATAGACTATTCAAGCTAAGGTACATGATTCTCATCATTCCTCATGCTTCAGGCTCACACAAAGTATATGAGAATCACATGCTCCTGAGCATAAATTTTCTATGAAAACTGACATTATGACGTCATTCGATGATAGACACTATAAAGATCATGTCATTTATGAGTAATAAGTCAAATGAATAGCATTAGGACAAGGATAGCATGCATAGCTTAGCAGAATCCTAGTGGATGTTGCCATTGGTTTATCTATATGAGCTGAATCAGGGTGAAAGGCTAAGAGTTCCTTTAGCGAGAATGCCCCCATATGACTAGGGTTATAGAATCTAGTTAGTGAGTCTAGCATTCTTTTAATAACTTGGTCACCCTCTTTAAGGACTTAGGTTACAGACTCTAGTTAGATGAGTATAGTGAATGCACATGTGAAGACTAAAGGTGATAATACCATATCTTCGTTGCCTCATAACTTAAGTGGAACGATGGTGGTGATGTCATTTAGTATTATCGAGGCTTTTAGGGACAAGTAGTGCACGTGTGATGTGTAGTGCAAATGCAGTGGTGAGGGGCTTTATATGATTGAGTATTACATAATGAGAAATAGTCATTTTTAAGTTGATCCTTCTTACTTAGAAGTCCCTAGTGGAGTCACCACTCTGAGCGACCTTCCCTTTTTTTTTGTTGGTTTTTTTCATTTCTGAGGGACATGGCAACTTTGCCAAATAGGGACAAGTGATTGGTCTCGAGGGGAGGAGATGCTTTTGATTTTGTGGAGTCACCACCCAATTTTTAAAAAATTGAGAAAAGAAAGGGACAACATCGAGTCACTCATCAAGTATAGTCCCCAGTAGAGATTTCTAGGTTTGGGAGATCACATCTAATTTTTAACTATTTCTCATTGTACAATATTCAATGTACAGATACCGTAACACCCTAGTTTTGGTAATGACAGTTTATATATCATTCATACAGTACATCATAAAACATAGGGCAATAAAGCTAAGAATTTTATTACATCACTTTCATGATAAAATACATATGAAAAGAAAAAGATTACAGAAAAGTAAATCTAATATGATTGATTTGCAAGGATAACATGATCATTTACATAGCTTATTTGATGAATGATAGGATGATCATGCTTGTAGTGATTATTTATGCTATGATGATGAATGATGATAATATAAAGGATGCATGAGGTCATCATCGAATTGAGACCATGATGACTCTATTTTGAGACATGAACTTTTTCACATTATTGATTTTTTACGATGTGATTCCATGATTTTGAAAATAGATGATGCAAAGTGATAATGTAAAATGAGCATAATAACACATATATTATTCATGTAACATGTAAGATTGTCAGTCTCATCACACAAGCACAATAGTATTCCCAAATGTTGGTGACAATAAAATTAATGCAGTGCAGTAAAGTAAATATGCTAAAATGATTGTGTGGTCCTCATACTCAACTAAGCTTATGTGAACTTTAAAACTCTAGCTTTGATATATTATCAAGCTTTCCTCGTCGATAGGTTCAAAATGATAGGAGAATGATGTATACTGTAAAAGTGTGCTTTGACAAAGATAAGGCTGGGTTTGGTGGAAAAATGGATCGAACAACCTAAAGGAAAGGCTATGGGAGAGGAAAAAGCTGTATAGGAAAGGGTTTCCTGCGCCTTCGATTAGACTGATTCTTGAGGGTGTGTATGTCTTCACTTGCTTCCCCCCCTCCAAAATGGGGTGTATAGGGGGTCTATTTATCAGAAAAAAGTGTATAATCGGGTGGTGTAGGCGTGGTTACACACATGTGAATGTATTTTTGCACGTGGCCACGCCAAGTGCGTGCGACCATGCATAGTGTGCATTTTCATGCATACTTCAATACTCTATACACTCTATTTTCAAGTTGGTTCTTAAGGTTTTGGGCCTTCCGAATGTGTTTTCAAAGTTTATTTTGCCAAATTCGGCTTCAATTTTAGCACATGACACCTAGGGGTGTTTACGCGCACTTTTAAATGATATGTGTTGATACTTGGCTTGTGTTGGACCATTTTGGAACCACTTCCCAAGATTTTAAAGTCCTTTAAACATGTTTCCAATGTTTCTTTTAGCAAAATCAATTTTCATTTTCTCACGAAGCTAGGTCCCAATCTATCAAAATATGCACCAGCCTAATGAGCTAAGTATTATGAGAGGACTTTTCTCGAAATAAACCTCTCATTATTCTAATTATTCATATTTTGTATAGTCAGAACATAACTTAATGACCTAGTTATCAATTTACACACTAGTGGGGTCGATTGGGTGTTTTAAGTTTACACACTTCAGAGATATTACGAACGAGTAGACTCTAGTCATCTCAGGGATTCATTTCATCGTCGATGTGAAAGTGCTTCTAAGCAATGAGTGAGATGTAAGAATGCTTCTAATCAATATGAGAGTGCTCCTAAGCAATGCAAATGCTTCTAAGCAATGAATGAGATGTGAGAGTGCTTATAAGTAATGAACGAGTGCTTCTAAGCAATGATCGAGTGCTTTTAAATGATGTGAGGATGCTTCTAAGCAATGTGAATGCTTCTAAGCAATAAGTGAGATATGAGAGTGGTTCTAAGCAATTTGAGACCGCTCTTAACTAATGTGAATGATTCTAAGCAATGAATGAGATGTGAGAGTGCTTATAAGAAATGCGAGAGTGCTCATAATTATTGCAAATTATTCTAAGTAATGAATGAGATAGTGGTGATGTTGTAGTAGTGGTGCAGTAGTGTTGCAATGATGATACATTAATGATGTAGTAATGATGTAGTGATGATGCAATAATGATGCAATTATTTGTCTTGTTGATAATGCTATTTTGATGATTTGGCATAAGATATTCTTACAATGAATTTGTTTACTCTCTTTCTTTTGTAAGATGTTGAGTTTTCTAAAGAAAGCGATGCATGCACAATGCCTTTATACAAATGAAGTCCTCAATAATGTACTTTTAAGTGAATTTAGTGCATATCTTACGCTTAAATAGAAGTTTAGGACTGTAGAAGAGAGTGTTCAAAGTCATGAAGTGTAAGTTTTTATTCCTATTTTAGTGTAAGCATGTCACAAACTTTATTAGTAATAAATGTAATTGACATGGGATGTGAGAGCTTATCTATGGTGACGTCAGAGAAGATCTAGATCCCAGTTTGAGGATGATAAGGGCACGCTCTACACTGAGGTGACTGCTTATGCTAGTGGTGTGGCTTCTAGTATCACTATCCTTAGGGATTTGATAATTCAACCGTCTTTGCCTTTGCTTAGGACGAATATCTTAGGTAGAGCAGTAAGCTTTGATTTGCCTAGACCTGGCTTTCCTCAGTCGGGTGTTGCTCCTGCTGACGCTACCCATGTTCATGTTAATTTCTTATTCCTGCCTTTGTTTCATTTTTCTCGTGACTGGTGGTTGACTTATTTGCTTGCTTTTGTAGATTCATGTCTCCTTTTGCTAGTACTGGTATCCTATTATAAGGAGTACACAGTAGTGCTTTTTAGAGTTTGCTACCACTCAAAAGGTATGCCTTTTTTATTGTACCTATTTATTTTATGCACATGTTTTATATATGAGTGTATGATATGCAATGTGTAATGTAAGTTGAGCACCATCTTGGTAGTCATGAATGGGAGTAAGAGCATGCATCTTATCGTGACTGCATCAGTGAGCTAGAGTCATGGCTATCATCCCTTGTGATGAAAAATGATAGGTTGGGATTATATGAGGGAGATGCTTAGGTAGGATCATTTTCCCAAGGGGGATGGCAGCTACAGCCGATGTAGTTGTTTTAGGAGCTAGGTGTAGAACTTTTTAGTTTGTGGTGTTCTTTGTTGTATCATTTTCCCAAGGTTATAGACTCTAGTTGTTGTATCTGGGTTATTTTCCTGTATGTTGTATGATGTTTGTACAATGATAACTGTATATGCTTCCTGCTGTGTATCATTGATGATGATGATTACCGTTACTATCGTTTGCCTTTTTTCCCCTTTTTGCCTAAGCCATCTCCTTTTAGAGTTTTTTACACTTAGTTAGGTTTTCTTTCTTCCCTTTTTTTCCTAGGGTGTCTCCTTTTAGAGCTTTTCATACTTAGTTGGGCTTCTTTTTTATTTGTTATATGATAATGGCTGATCTCAAGGAGTGAGCTTAGAGAGGATGGTAAGAAACATGGTCATATAATGAAAGAAAATGCAGAGCATGCTTGATGTAATTCATAATGATAAAATGTGTTGCACTTCTTAAAGACTTTTTGCATAAATTGGCAATCATTCTCATTTCACTGTAATCATTTAAGAAAAGCACAAGTGCATTCATACAAATTTCAAACTTGAGGTTACCCTTATCCTTAACTAGCTTTCTTAGGTTTTCTAGTTAAGTATTTTCTCTCTTTCCTTAATTTTTGCCTGAGCTGCTATTTTTAGGTTTTCAACTTATCGGGATGATATATTTTTGTGTGCCTTAGATGTAGTACTCTTGTAGGTAGTCTGTGTTGACAAGTTTGGAGAATTCATTGCCTTTAGAATCTATTAGCTTGACTGCTCCTTTTGATAGAACATGTTTGACCAGGTATAGGCCTTCCCAATTTGGTTTGAATTTCCCTATAGGGTTTAGAACAGTCTATTTTGTTTTCTTTAGCACCTAGTCTCCTGCTTTCACACTCTTATGTTTTACTCTTCTAATGAAGGACTTAGCTAGTCAATCATAATACAACTGTGTGTGGTATAAAGCCTTGAGCTTTGATTGTTTAAGGGAGTGAGATTTTCATGCCTCTATTGAGCCCACTGTACTTTTAATAATTTGAATTCAATTGCTACCCAAAGAGACTTCATTTCTATTTTGATTGGAACAAATGCTTATGACCCATACACTAATGAGAAAGGAGTTCCTCCTATTGAAGATCTGACTATCATTCAATACCCTTAGAAGGCATGTGGCAATTTGTCTGCCCAATCTTGATAAGTCTAAGTCATATTTGATAAGATATTTTTTATGTTCTAATTTGAAGCTTCGATGACCACATTCGCTTATGGTCAGTAAGGAGAAGATATATGATGTTACACATTATAACTCCTCAATAGCTCTCTAACTTCCCCTTCGAATTGGACATCGTTGTTAAAGATAATGTGATGGGGGATCCCATATTGACAAAATAGGTTTCTTTTGATTGCTTAGCTCCTATTCTTGCAAATGATTACGCTTAAACCTATTTTATAAGGTAGTCCACTACCACTAAGATGAACCTATGTCCATTTGAGGTTGTCGGGTGGATTTCCCTAATTATGTCTAGTCCTTATGGTGAGAAGGGCTATGAAGTAGAGATGTAGTGTAGTTTTGTTAGAGGAAGGTGGCTAACATTCTCGTGGATCTGATACTTATGGCATTTCCTCACAAATTTGATGCAACCTTCCATCATCATCCTCTATAAGAACCCTTATTTGATTAGCTTCCATTCAAGTGTGGACATTGGAGTTGTAAACCATATGAGGTTCTCTTATATAACACACCCTAGTATAATGTGAATTTTGATTCTAATTGTCGATTGACCACATTGTCTCTTTCATTTGCTTGATCATGATAGGCTCGTTCCTTCAGATATCTCTAGATGTAGTAGAACCAAGGCTTTTTAGCTGCTTCTGTCTTTGCTATTCTACAGTCTTTATAATAAGGCTTTCTTTATCTAAGTACAATGAAGGGTTTCATGGGCATTTTAGATGGTCCTTCCCATACAAACTCTAGGGAAGAAAGTGCATATGCCATCTGATTATGGTTCCTGAGAAGATGAATGAATCTACATTTTTGGAAGGATATGGTAAGTAGCCTCAGGTGGTCTAAATAAGGCTTTAAATGTTGCTCTTTTAGTTTCCAATCTTCCATGGCATGATTGATTACTAGTATGGAATCTCTAAAGATTTTGACTTCTATGACATCTAGTGTTATCAGTGCTTCTATTCTGAGTATGCATGCTTCATATTTTGCTTTATTGTTTATGACTTTGAACTCGATCTTTTTAGCAATTGGTACTACTTCACCTTTTAGAGATTACAGTATGACACCAATTCATGCGCCAAACTAATTAAAGTAAATGTGCCATCCTTGGATTTCAATGGCTGAGTTGAGGTTATATGGAAAGTCCAATTGGATTTCTTCTGAATTTGGAATGGGGTTGAGAGCTAGAAATTCAGCCATTACTCTCCCTTTTATTGCCTTATTAGTTAAATATTGCATGTCAAATTCTATTAGCAATGTGAGCAACTTGGCAAGTTTTCCTATAAGAGAGGGAGCTTCATATAGGTACTTTATTGGGTCCATTTTAGACACGACCTATATTTTATAAGACTAAAAGTAGTGTTTGAGTTTCTTCATTGCATTATACCATTGCCAGACATATCTGTTCGACTTGGCTATACTTCTTCTCATATAGTAGCATCTTCTTGCTCAAGTAGTAGATTACATGTTTTACTTTTATTTCTCCCTGTTGGGCTAATATTGCACCGATTGTGTTCCCTTCAATGGCCAAATATAGGGTTAGAACTTAGTTTAGGTGGTCTTAGAATCGATAGGTTGGATAGGTATCTTCTGATCTTGTCAAATGTTAGCTGACATTGTTCATTCCATTCAACTAATTGATCTTTTATAAGTAGATTGAAGATCGATTCGCAAACTATTGTCAACTTAGTGATGAATATGCTAATGAACTATAGTTTCCCTAGAAACCCTTTGATTTCTTTCCTAGTATCTTTCCTAAAGTAACCTTGAATATGCATTTCTTCAGATTTAGATTGAGACTGTACTTTTTAACCTTTTTTATGACCTTTTCAAGATTAGAGGGGTGTTCTTCCGTGATTCTTGATTTCACTATGATGTCATCGATGTATACCTCCACTTATTCATGTATCATGTCATGGAACATTGTCGTTGCCATTCTCTAGTAGGTTGCCCCTGGAATCTTTAGTCCAAAAGGCATTACCCTGTAGCAGTAAGTACCCTATTATATTATGAAAGATATCTTTTCTTTTTTGATAATGGTCATTAGGATCTAATTATATATAGAGAATCCATCTAAAAAGGAGTACATTACAATATGGCAGTGCTGTCAACAAGTATGTCTATGTGAGGTAGTGGGAAATCATCCTTTGGGTAGGCCTTGATCAGATCTCTGTAGTCTATGCAAATTCTAACCCTTCCATCTTTCTTTAGTATTGGCACCATATTCGCTAACCATTATGGATAGTCTACTACCTCTAAGAAATTTTCTTTGATATGTTTCTTGATGTCCTCTTTCACTAGTTGGGCCCATTCTAGTCTGAGTCGTCTCAGCTTCTGCTTTACATATTTGCACCCTTCTTTCATAGGAATGAAGTGTTGAGCAATGTCTCAGTTAATACAAGGAATATCATCATATGTTTAGGCAAATACTTTTAAATATTTTATTAATATTTTTTCAATTTATCTCCTCTCTTTAGGGGTAACATCTTTCAAAATATGTAGAATGTGTGGTTCAGATTCTGTGCCAATGTTAAATGATTTAGTGCATATAGAATGAATGTCAAATATGCTAATGTTTTTATCAATGCAATGCATATTACCATCAGGAAAGACATCAAACAAGTAAGCAAAATATGATTTCATTACATTAACTTTAGAGTTCATTACATCATCATTTTCATACATAGAAAAAGAAATTAAAGAAGTGAACTTTCTCTGGATCAGTGACTTGAGAGATGTTTTTGTCTTTGGATTATCCACTGCTTGTATGTTTCATCTGTAACACCATCTTCGATACTAGCAGTAAATTGATGGATGATTCTCCTCCTCCATGTTGCTTTGAAATGATTCATAAACCTTTATTGTATCCTACCACAAGAGAAGTTTGTGAGCTTAGAAGGTACGTGTTGTTTCTTGCCAAACTATCCTTTTACCATTGCCAGATAGTTATAGGTGCATGACCTGAATCCTGAGATTGGTACACATTTGACATACATGTAGAGAGTCACATGTCCCAGATTCCACCTAGGGCATATCCATCTTATTTTATATTCTGGTGCGTCCTTCATGCATTCAAACCATTCCTAGGCTGAGATATGGGCTGAGCGTCCATAAACATCATTGATGTGTCTTTCTAGTTGATTTCTAGGTTGGTATCTCATATAGTTCCCTATAGGTTTATTGAGTAGATTCAACTTTTCTTGTAGCCATATTTGAACCAATATAGGGCTTCCAGTGATTTTGGAATTTTTTCTTTTTTGAGGTCATTTAAACCTTGAATGATTTTTACTGGGTACAGTGGAAGGGAGTCATTCCACATTCTATTCCTTTGATAACTTGGAGTATCCTGTAATCTCCTAACTAATCATTTGAGATGGTGAAGTATTGTATAAAGAGGTAACATGTAAGGAGACATACCCAAATAAAAGTACTAGTCTTCTTAGTAGTGCTGGCAGCTAGGAGTTGTATAGTAATCAGTCACTTGCACTTTGTGACTAGTTCATCAAGCCTTTTTTATCTTAGATCAAGGAAAGTGACCCCAAGTCTTGGGTATTTAATGTCCTCGTTAGTGAAAACTACTTCTTCAGTCGTGATGGGATTCGCCTTACTATAGCACTAAATTCTTCTTATAATAAGCATATTTCTATGGTGTTGAATTAGACGTGCTCTTGAGGGTTCCAAAATGACACAACATCATTCAAGAGTTCACAGTTGAGGGGCACATGCTTGAATGCCTTAATGCATAGCATTCCATATGGTGCAAGCTTTTCTAATTAGCCTTGTCAAGGTTATAGAGGAAATGTATAGTGATACTAGTTTGGGCTTAGGGCATTTTGACCATGATGCCATTATGAAGCAGTTCTTGGATCCTAGCTTTCAACTTCCCATTGCTTTGGTGAGAAGACTCAATTTTATGGTCACTCATATTTTGAATGCAGTATTCCTATACATTTATTAGGGTTAGCTAAATGAATGATGCATGGCATGTTCCTGCAAAAGAAAAGGGTAAGCATGTATTCTTGGAGTGGATGCAAAAATCCTATAATGGGAAAATGATTATTCCTGTAAGAAATAGTGGATAGTATGTGCTATCTATATGTATGTGATGTATGCATGATTAAAGCTGGTTAGTTTTCTTGCATAGTGAACAAACCAATCACAAGCAAGCTCTTACTTCTAACCTTACTTCTCCATGAGGTCATTCAATCTCTTTCCTTTATGGGTTTTGAACCTATAGTCATCAGGGGACTATAGTTTTGCTCGCAGAACTAGGCTGTTTTGGTTTAGGTTGGTCATAACCAAAAGGTAAAATGAGGAACGATACTTAAATGTGCTTGAGGTAATCATATATGTCAATGTGAGGGTCAATTGTTCGGCTTCAAATGATGTCCAAAGCCTGTATACATAGGACCAAGGTCAATCAAAGGGAGTCAGAGTTCTTGCCCCCACATCGATATTCAATATGCTTACCATGAGTCATGAACATATCATTTCATAGTTTACAGTTTGATTTTGTTGACATAAAGGTCTATAATCTAGTTGGGTTCATAAACCATTCATTTGATATGATAAGGATAAATTGATGACATCTCGAAGGTTCCGTCATCAAGGGATGTCGTTATTTGTTAATTCATATAGACAATTCAAACTAAGGTACATAATTCTCATCATTCCTCATGCTTCGAGCTCACATAAGTATATGAGAATCATATAGTACCAAGTGTAAATTTTTCATGAAAATTGACACTATGATGTCATTCGATGATAGTCACTAGGAGGGTCATGTCATTTATGAGTATCAGGTGAAACAGACAGTGTTAGGACAAGGATAGCATGTATAACTTGGTAGAATCCTAGTGGATGTTGCTACTACTTTATCTATATAAGCTAATTCATGGTGAAAGGCTAAGGGTTCCTTTAGTAAGAATGCCCCCATATGATTAGGGTTATGGACTTCAGTTAGTGAGTCTAGCATTCTTTTGATAACTCAATCACCCCCTTAAGGACTTGGGTTATAGACTTTAGTTAGATGAGTCTGGCGAATAAACAAGTAAATACTAAAGGTGATAATACAGTATCTTTATCACCCTGTGACTTGAGTGGAACAATGGTGGCAATGTCATTTACTATTATCGAGTCTTTTAGGAACAATTAGTGCACGTGTGATGTGTAGTGCAAATGTAGTGGTGAAGGGCTCTATATGATTGAGTATTGCATAATGAGAAATAGTCAGTTTTGAGTTAATCCCTTTTACTTAGAAGTCCCTAGTAGAGTCACCACTGTAAGTGACCTTCCCTTTTTTGTGTTGGTTTTTTCATTTCCAAGGGACATGGCAACTTTACTAAATAGGGACAAGTGATTAGCCTCAGGTGGATGAGACGCTTTTGATTTTATGGAGTCATCATAAGATTTTTAGTAAATTAGGAAAATAAAGGGACAACATCGGGTCACTTAGCAAGTATTGTCCCTAGTAGAGATTTTCGGGTTCAGGAGATCGCATATACTTTTTGACTATTTCTCATTATACGATATTTGATGTATAGCTACCTCAACACCCTAGTTTCAGTGATGACAATTTATATAGCATTCACACAGTACATAAAAAAATTTAGGATAACGAAGCTAAGAACTTTATTACATTGCTTTCCTGATAAAATACATATGAAAAGAAAAAGATTGCAAAAAAAGTAAATCTAATATGATTGACGTGTAAGGATAACATGATCATTTACACAACTTTTTGTTATGAATGATAGGATCATCATGCTTGCAGTGATTATTTATGCTATGATGATGAATGATGAATGATGATAATATAAAAGATGCATAAGCTCATCATCGGACTGAGAGAATAATGACTCTATTATGAGACATGAACTTTTTTACATTATTGATTTTAATGATGTGATTTTAGGACTTCAAAAATAGAGGATGTAGAGTGATGATTTAAAATGAGCATAATAATGCATATATTATTCACATAACATGCAAGATTGCCAGTCTCATCACATAAGCACAACAGAATTCCCAAATGTTGGCAACAGTAAAATAAAATGTAGTGCAGTAAAGTAAACATGCTAAAATAATTGTGTGGTCATGAGACTCAACTCAGCTTGTGTGAACTTTGAAGCTATAGCTTTGAGAGATTATCAAGCATTCCTCATCGAGAGGTTCAAAATGATAGTAGAATGATGCTATACTGTATACATTTAAAGATTGCTTTGACAAAGATGAGGCTGGGTTTAGTGGAAAAAGGGATCTAATAACCTAAAGGAAAGGCTATGGGAGAGCAAAAATTATATGGGAAAGGGTTTCCCACACCTTCAATCGAACTGACTCTTGAATGTGTGTTTATCTTCACTTGCTTCCCCCCCCCCCAAATGGGGTGTATAGGGTCTATTTATATGAAAAATGTGTAGAATGGGGTGGTATAGGCATGTTCATGTGCGTGTGAGTGTATTTTTGTGCATGGCCACGCGAAGTGTACATGACCACAAACATTGAGCATGTTTTTATATGCACTTCGATACTCTATGCGCTCTTCCTGGGTTCTATGCACTCTATTCCAGGTTTGGTTCCTAAGTTTTTAGGCCTTTTGGAAACATTTTTAGAGTCTATTTTGCCAAATTCAACTTTGATTTTAGCACATGACACCTAGGTGTGTTTACACGCACTTGTGAGTGATACGTGTTGATACGTGGGTTGTGTTGGACCATTCTAGGACCACTTCCAAAGCTTTTGGAGCCCTTTGGAAATTTTTTTGAAGTTAGTTTTGTCAAAATCAATTTTTATTTTTTCACGAAGTTAGGTCCCAGTCTAACAAAATATGCACAACCCCGACGAGTTGAGTATTCAGAGAGGAGTTTTCTTAAAATAAACCTCTCATTGTTCCAATAATTCATATTTTGTAAGGTCAAAGCATAACTTAATGAACTAGTGATCAATTTTGCTCATTGGTGGGTGTTTTATGGTTTCACACTTTAGAGGTGTATGAATGAGCAGACTCTAGTCATCTCGAGGATTCATTTCATGATTAGACCTTTTTAGGTACAATCAAATTTGAGGTATGACACTTATTATCTTCTCTGAGATCTCTCCTCAAGACCAACTACTATCATTGAAGCCATAAAAAATCCAAGCTAGGTATGAAAAGCTTAGAAAGGAGACACCCTAGGCAAAAAAGAGAAGAAAAAAGAAACCCAGCTAAATGCAAAAAGCTCTAGAAAGGAGATACCTTAGGCAAAAAAGGGAAAAGAAGCATATAATAGTAAGGGCAAACATCATCATCAATGATACACAACAAGAAGCATATACAATTATCATCATATAAGCATCATACAACATATGAGACAAATTTCTAAATACAACACACTAGAGTCCATAACCTCAAGAAAATAATACAATAAAGCAAACCATAAGCTAAAAGCCCTACACCTAGCTCCTAAAACAACTACGTCGGCCATAGCTACCATTAGAAGCAAGCACTAATCCTGCTCAAGCATCCCCATCATCTGATCTTGACTCATCATCATTCATCGCAAAGGATGATAGCAATGACTCTAGCTTACTAATGCGGTCATGATAAGCTGCACTCTCCCGGTCCCATTCATAACTAGCAAGATGGTGCTTAACCTGCAATACATATTGCATATTATACACTTATACATAAAACATGAGCATAAAATAAATAGGTACAATAAAGAAGGCATACCCTCTAAGTGGTAGTAAACTCCAGAAAGCACTATTGTGAAGTCCTAGCAACAGTATACCAATATTGACAAGAGGAGATAGGAATTTACAAAAGCAAGAAAATAAGTCAATCATCACTCACTAAATAAATGAAACACATATCAGAATAAGCAGAGAACATGAACATGGGTAGCATCAGTAAAAGTAACACCCAACTAAAGAAAGCCAGGTCTAGGCAAATTGAAACTCACTACTGTATTAAGGATATTCGTCCCAAGTAAAGACAAAGATTGTTGAACTATCAAGTCCCCAAGAGTAGTACTACCAAAAGCCATACCACTAGAATGGGTAGTTGCCTCAATATGGAATGTGCCCTCATCCTCCTCAAAATGAGATTTATATCTTCTTTGACATTGCTGTAGATAAGTTCTTATAACTCATATCAATTACAATTTATTACTAATAAATTTTGCTACATGCTTGCACCAAAATAGGAATAAAGGCTTACTGGATTAGATAAAGGGACTCTCGACATCTCGCTTCATGGCTTAATCATCAAACTCGAAGGACGAGATGCTCCTACCCACTAGCTACAACATCAATCAGCTGATGGATTAATACATCAGTCTAAGGCAAGCCCACACTCTCTAAAAGGCTCTTATAAGGGAATCCTAGCATAACAGTAGTAAGATTATCACCATAAAGCTCATGGCCCCAAAACATGTCACTAGGAGGAGGGATGAGAACTCTTCTCATATATATGCCATCCTACCAACAATGGACTCACTCACCTAAATACCATACTCTACTAATGAGGCTAGAGAGCAACACTCGTCTCTTTGTCAGCTGCCATGAAGTCACCATCTCTACTGTCTAATGAGACCTTGCCACCCACCAGTGAAGAAAAATTTGCTCAAAGGGCAAGAATGAACAAAAGATCCCTAAGAAAGAAACAACCAACATAGTATGAATTAGACATATTTGATCAAGGGACAACTTCTTCATATAGTCCCGAGCTACCATGCAATCCTCAATCAAATAAGTAGTCTTCATGATCCTGTGAGAATAACAAGGGAAGTTATCCTCTAGGAAATGCTCAATGGATGAATAAGGGAGAATCCTAAACTCATATGCCTAGATCTATCAAAAGAAAAGATCTCCTAGTAAAAGAATAGATAATAAAAATCCTACTCACATCCAGTATAAACATGTATCCATAGATCCTTGACCCACCTCAACATGTTGTGTTAAGGCTTGAGTACATATGAACGAAGGCAGTAGTGCCCTAATAATAGCTCGGCAAGCCATCCAGATCTCTCAAGATAGATAAGAATTGCATATCACTCATACCCGAAGGGTTTAGGAAGATAAAAGCACTCAGGAAATAAGGCAAAAATTAATGAGCCAGTTGCTCTACTGAGATAAGATCATCATTATACAAAATCCACACAGAATAGATAAACTCTATGTAATGAGTGAGATACGGGCAATGAGACATCATAGGTGTGATCACCTAAAGTAAATCCATCGTAAGATGCCTCCTAGTCATGGCAGTAGAACACTCCTCCTCACTGAAAGGAACATGCTCTCCATAAAAGCTCAATCCAAAGGGGTAATAGTCATCTTCCTAATAAGCAGATGGAAAGTATGCGTCGTGTTTATCCACAATGCACACATGGAAATCTGACTTGACGCATACGAGTCATAAGATAATGTAGCAATGACTCCATCAAAGCCCTTCCCAGCAATCATCTACTTCACACACATCAAGAGACCTATGAGGCTATAAATAATAGGTACACTATCAAACATTTGCACAACTATTAAATACTAACACATCTCTCTTTTTATCATTTAATAAGATTAATAACAAAAGCTAAAAAGTAAAGCATCACAGCAAACACTAGCAAACAATTATGAAAAGAAAATAAAGTAAGAGCTATTAGCCATCAGCATTTACAATAAAACTACAACTTAACAAATAGTTACAGTAAGAGCTACAGAGTTATAGCTACAATAACCTCATACAATAAAATAAACAGTAAAGAAACAAATGAACAAGGCTCAAGAAATAAGGGCAAAGAAGGACCTAACTTACTACGATGCATGAGACTTCAAGCTATAACCAATAGGAATCAAATCTCCCCAAGAAAGCTTGGATGATTGAGAGCTTTGAGTACTATATGTGCTAGTCCTTGCAGTGGAAGTCCCAGCTCTAGTGGCCTCTGAAAAGTCACCCTCAACATCAAAATCAATAAAAATATCCTTCAAACCCTCAAGAATATTGGGGAACTATATATGGGGTTTAGCATGAACCCAAGATTTTAACAACCGTGACACAGTTTAAGCTTAGGGCTCTAGAGAACACAGTAACCATTATCATAAGACATGGCGTGGAGATGAGGAGTTTCCACTCACGGTAATAACTAGGATAAATAGAAATGGTGTTACTCAATTCTCTAAAAGAAAGCTAGCACCACAACCAGGAGATTCTTGATACAGAATACTAACTTCTTTTAGTATTATGTTCATTTAAAATTACTTTATAAATTACTATGTTATCCTCTATTTATATGTAATTTCATATAAACCCTTATTTAAAACAATTGACTCTACGCAAACTAGTCATGAAAATACATGTAAACAATGCATTCATCACAATCCCTAGGTTAATCTAATCTAAAATGATTTCAAATAAATGAGCAAAATCTACATGTTTTAATTTATAAGTGCGCCTAAAGACTAATGGACCTAATTCTTATTTAATTTTAATTAAGTGAACCTAAGTTTATTTATTTTAATTCTAAAAATGGGCCTAAATCTACAACTTATGAAGTATTTAAACTAATGGACCTAATTCTACATGTTTTAATTATAAAGTGACCTTAAATCTATAAATTATGGAAAAGGCTTAAATTAAATGAGCTAAGTCAAACTTTAATTAAATTAAGTGGGCCTATGTCTAAATTAACCTAAATGGGTCTAAATTGCTTTTAAAATTAATTAAACTTAAAAATCCAATTAAAGGTCTATTTATTAAATGAGTTAGAACCTAAAGTGGGATTGGGGCCTAAAACACACAAAAATCAACAAACATGCCCAAAAACATTTTAAAAAATCAAATAAAAAATCAAACATACAATTAAATTATTTTTTCTAAAAGAAACCTAATTTTAATTAACATGCCACCTAAATTAATTTATTGCTTCCATTGATTTTAATTAGGCTTTACCAAATTGTGTCAAATTTACTAATTAATTTTTTAAGAACAAGAGAAAGCTAGACGTTTCATTATTCCCACTATCGAGGTTATTACAAATTATACCAAAAATAATAAAGAAAATAAAATTAAAATTACAACCTTTGAGAAAATAAATTAAACAAATTCAAAACCTAAAAAAACAATAAAATAAACTAAATAGAGCAAGATATAAATTAAATCAGGATCTTTGACTTTTGGCTTTATTCATAAATTCTCCATGCGTTTCCTTGGTTTAATCATGTATTCATCACCAAAAACATGAAACATAAAGAATAAAAAAAAAGAAAATAAGATTAGAATTAATGAATAAAAAAACAAAATAATTAAAATTAAACAAAAACAGATAGAAATAATAAAATAAAAATTAATAAAAAGAAAATAATGATATAAAAGAAAAGAGTAGAAGATGAGAAATGTTATGTAGATGCTGTTTGAATGCCCCTCAGAATGGGATTTCATCGTTTTTTTAGAAAATTGAATCTATGTTTTCTTAATTTCTGCACTTTGAAAAGAATGTATTTTTTCTTTGAAAAGGTTTTTTTGAAACCTACAATAGAAGGTTAAGTCTTTTCTTTCCCTTTGTGTTTTTCAATCAATCATTTTTTTTACAGTACCTAATTAAGTTTTTTCCTCTCTCTTTTTTTTTACACAGTCCCCCCTTCTCTGCCAATCTTTTCTTTTTATATCTCATTCCTAAGCTAACCACTTATGTGATCATAAGAGTTATGTGATCATAGTAGTTCTGATCCCTTCCTTCTAAAAAAATAATAGGATAAGAATTTTAATTTCGAAAAAAGAAGATTATACACGTAACAGATGCGTATTGGACCACATCCTACTCAAATAAATTTATTTATTAAAATAAATTAAATTTGGACTAGTCACATTAAAAAAAAGATTTATACAAAAAAATTTTAGCATATCAGCATTGTGCAATGCCAATCAGCATTACGTAATGCCATGCCGATCGGCATTACGTAACGCTAATCGGCATTACGTAACACTAATTGACATTACGTAATGCTGATTGGCATTACATAATGTCAATTGGCATTACACAGCACCAATCGACATTACATAATGCCGGTCGACATTTTGCAATGCCAATGCACTAAAGTTTTTTAGTAAAAATCAATTGGCATTGTGTAATGCCGATGGGCATTACGTAATGCTGATCAACATTATGTAATGCCCATCAACATTACACAATGCCAATTGACATTACACAATATCTGTCGACATTTTTCAATGTCGATGTGCTAAAAATTTTTAGTAAAAATCTTTTTTTTTTACTGTGATTGGTCCAAATTTCATTTATTTTAATAAATAAATTTATTTGAGTAAGGTTCGCTCCAGTACGCACCTCTTACGCGTATAATCTTCATTTTTTGAAATTAAAATTCTTATCCTATTTATTTATGGGAAGGAAGGGATCAAAGCTGCATTATGTAATGCCAATCAACATTATGCACATTTTCAAATATGCCCTACAAAATTCAATTTTTTGCAATTTAACCTAAAAAATGTTTCAATCTAGTTCTTGAAATCGTGAAACTTAACACTAGAGGCCAATTTTTTACTACATTTTCATCATAAAGGCTTTCATTATATTCATGCACAATTGCATCCCAAAATTGGGTACTTACAGTTGCCACCCGTTATCATTATTTTCTTTACAAATTGTGGCAAAGCAATAGAAGCACACAATTTTGAAGGAAAGAATTAGGGTACTTACTTGTGCTACTTGAGGCTTTTGCTTGCAAGCGATCATTGGTTCATGATAAATGCTTGTGTTACCATACAAAACTAAGCATAATCCTAAAACATCTAAGGAAACACTATACTTAGACATATAGCATTGATTTGGAAGGGTATATCACACTTGGTCGTATGATGTTGACTATACTCGGTCATATGGTACTGATTGAAAGAATACATTGTACTCGATCATACAATGTTGACTATACTCAAACGTATAGTCTTGATTGAAAGAATACATTATACTTACTCATACAATGTTGACTATACTTGTCCATATATTCAGATTGAAAGGATACATCACACTTGGTCATATGATGTTGACAATACTTGGACATATAGTCTACACTGAAGGGGATACATCATACTCAATCGTATGATGTTGACTATACTCGGTTGTATAGTCTGAATAGAAATACACTACACTCAGTCATGTAGCATTCATCTCTTTTATGCTTTGCCTTTTGCCGATTCATTCTTCATTTCCCTTATCCCTTTAATTGCTTACCGATTATGCTACAATCCATAATTGCTCGTAATTAGCTGTAACCTTTCACTGCTCACTGATAATGCTACAATCCATAATTTTTTAGGATTAACTGCAACCATTTTGTTGCTTACTGATGATGCTGCAATCCATAATTACTCGTGATTTGTTGCAACCCTTTCCTTGCTCACTCATGATGCTGCAATCCACAATTACTTATGTTTAACTACAACCCTTTCATTGCTTACTAATGATGCTATAATCCATAATTGCTCGCAATTAGCTACAACCCTTTCATTGCTCAGTGATGATGTTGTAATCTATAATTGCTTACGATTAGATGTAACCCTTTTGTTGCTCACTGAAGATGCTGCAATCCATAGTTACTTGTGATTACCTACAACCCTTTAGTTGCTTACTGATGATGTTGTAATATATAATTGCTTGTGATTAGTTGCAACCCTTACATTGCTCACTTTTGATGTTGCAATCTATAACTACTCACAAATTGACTACAATCCTTTCATTTCTTAACTTTAATAATGCTATAGTCCGTAACATCTCGATGATTTTAATTAACTGTAACCCTCTCACTACTCATCTTTAATGCTACAATCCATAATTGCTCATAATTTTTATCTTTAGTTGTTTGAGTCGAATGCTTTGAATTCTTTGTCTTGACTTAATAGCTTTTTTACTGACTGACTTTGAATTTGGCTATGTTGACTTATTACAATTTCTACTAGCTATTTTTAATTCTGCTATGTTAACCATCTCTACAAGTTGGGTGCACTTTCTTCTAGATTTGCAATTCCTATAAACTTATTGAAGTTAGCTTCAATCATAATAAATGTACAAAAGTACACTAAATTGTTGAAAATTTATGAGAAAATTCATCACTTCTTCACTAGAAAGCATGCACTCAATGAATCTCACTATTTTTTATTTTCATTAGTGTCATTTATTTGCCATTTGCAAAGGTCAGAGGCATCGTTAACCATCTTATATTGAGAGCATATCCTTTACCAAGTGAAAAACTTACTTCCACACCTAATTTTAGGGAGAATTTACTAAACAAAACTCATGGAATTTGAGCATAAAAAGATTGAATTATGAGTATGAAAACAATCTTTGAGTAATTTTATGATTTCCTTCCTTATTCGAGTATTCCCTCACCTTTCTCATATTACTCAGTGTGGATACTATTGGAAAGGTCCTTTGGATACTCATAAAGAGCATTGGAGTAAATAGAGCAATTTTTAGCATGGTCCTCTTTTTGTATTCCCCCACATTTCTTGTATTACTCAGTGTGGATACCGATAGAGGTTCACGTTGATACTCTTACTCATTTCTAAGCATTGGAGTAAATTGTTCTTGATTTTATTTTGATTCTACTCTTAGTATTCCCTTGCCTTTCTGATATTATTTAGCATGGATACCACCAAGGGATTTTGTACCTGTACTAATTTTTTAACATTGGAGTAGATTATATGCACGATTTATCATTTAAAAGACTGAAATGATACTCTGTAATTCAAACCATTTATGCTTTAAGTCCACAGATTTTGTCTTTGCATTTTTTCCCCTTATTTAGGTGTAAAGAAAACATTAAATTGATTAGAGTTTATAAACTCTCAACACAAAGCTGCTAACTAATCATTTAAATTCCACAAGGTTAATAAAAAAGAACCATTATGATCAAAGGTCATGTTATAGGCTTTTAGCACATTATCTTATTAGGTGGATGAATTTTTTTAAAATTTGTTAATTTTATGATTGAGATGGTATTTATTATTATAGAATCTAAGGAATAGAGTTTTGTTACTTCCCTTTATTATCTTGGTGAATGTTTGGCATTTGCTATCTTGCCCATTCCTATTGATGTACCAGTTCCTTTCCCTTTCTTCATTCTCTTTTGTTTTTCCTTGTACAAAATACCATAAGTTTAGTATGGTCTATTTGCAAGTGAAGAACTTTTATCAAAATGCAATATTATGCTTTTTACATTCTTCCTTTTTTATTGTGATGATGATGTCTCTGATCACAAAGGTCATGATACTCCACTATTAAAGTTGTGGTTTTGGGCTGTGTTTATATTTCCACCATTCCATTAATGCTATGGTAGAGGGCTTCATTCCTCGTCTTAATATCTCCTACAAAGAAAGGTTCAAGAGTTAGAGATCTTATTTCATGATCAAATAATTTTCCAGAGTGCATTCATTTTAAGTTTTGAGTGCGTTCTTCCCTTTTATAGGTTGATAAATGTATTGCTAACATGTTGGACCTTCTCATCACCATATTCCATACACTACACTACTATAACTATTATGGAGAGATATTGCAAATGGTGCTCCATATGAGACTATGGAGATGGATGTCGAATTAGGGGAGCTTGAGCGTCATATCCAACCTCTTGAGGTTGCCAGGATGATGCTTTTGCAAGTATCATTATTGACGGTATTCCCTTATTGGATGGGCCCATAAGTTATTAGGCTCTTAAGGTCTAAAGTCCTATTGAGCATCAAGTTCACCTTGATAGTGTTGCTCTTCCCATTTTACTTCTTCAGATGCTTCATATATGAATACTCTGACTACTTTCCTACACTTTTATAATACTAATTTTGAATATTAGTAGCAGAGTATTTGTACAATCTTATATGGGCTCAAAAGACTTTATTATGCAAAGCAAGTATTTCATAACAAATGTATGCAAGTGTATGCATGTTATGTATGATATGCATAATCCTAATAGGTCTCATGTTTGGAACAAGGCTATGTCACAACTTGGAGTGTAAGAACGAGGTGCCTCATCAATAGCTTGCAGGTTTGAGCATTGAATGCTTTGATGTTGATACTTCTGATGTTAGAACTTTTGATATAGCTTGTCCAGGTGATGTTGTATTGATGAATTATTGGTTATTGCTTACTGTTTATTTCTTTCTACCCCTAGAACTCTTATACTGTAGTGTTTCATCTTCACTCTTTGAATGTAGACTTATTGTTCTATAATTTTCCCCTAGTTTCATTCTGGATTCATTTATACTATTCCAGTAGTCTTTTTTTCGTGTGCAAGAGACCTAGTTTGTTCACTATTGTTATTGATCATTTGACTTATTAACCCTATTAGTTATATTCTTATGCATTGAAGATGCAGAGGAGTGGGCGAACTGACAAAAGTGAGTTCGTGCCAATGAAATTAACTAGACTTGCTCTTCGAAGAACTCTTAAGTTGAACATGAGGCTTGATGCTAGTGCAATGATTAATGATAGTTACAAGGTATGGGTTGCAATGTAATTTATTGAACTATATGAATTCCCAAGGTACAAGGGGACACTAAGCTTATAGAAAAAATCATAAAAGGGTGGCAAAAAAGAAAAAATAACTAAAATAGTGATCTTATAGCTTTGATTTAGCTTTCATTATGTATTGGCTTTCCATTCAGATACTTATGCAGTAAGATAAAGATGAATATGCAGTATTTGAAAAAAAATTTCATATTTAATTTTACTCATTCATTAGGATAAAAATGAGAATATTTATTACATCATATAATACAACTCCTACTATTAGTTAGTCCTAAATTTTTTTTCTCTCTAATTTTTACCTCACTGTTTTTTTTCTTTTTCTCTCTCCTTATTTTTTCCTTTTTTTCATTCTTTTTATTTTTTTCCTTAAATTTCCTTTATTCAGAAGTTACATCATGTGATATATGGATGTTCTTTGAATTTACACTTGTGCCAATGCTGAATGAATCTAATTGAATTGAATTTATGTTAAACATGCAGATGCGATCAATATCATAATGCACAGTACCATTGTAAACACCCAATTTCAGGATGATGAGTTATGGATGCGACAAAGGACTCCAATGATGAAAATGTTATGAATAGGTCTTCAATACTTGAACTTTGAAACTTTAGAGGTCTTATTGTATTTTTCAAAGAAAGGATTTAATGTTTTCAAGGACTAAATTGCAACATTTTTTTAAGAACTTAATTGCAAAACTTAAATTCTTTCAAGGAACTTTTTGTAATTAAAAAAAGAGTGGCTAAAGTCTTTAATTTTGATTGGAATTACATAATTTTGATTGAAATTATATAATTCCGGTCTGAATTAGACCTTTTTCGTCTGTTTTTTGGATTTTCAGAAAATAAAAGTCTTTTTCTTAAGTCCTAATTGGTATGAAATTCTCTTAAAATTATTTTTGATATTTATCTAATATTTTTAAGGAAATAGAAGTCTTTTAGGAATCAATTTAAACGTAGGTTTTCACTATAAAAGAAGGGCTTTGGCTCTTGAGAAAAAGAAAATGAAAAAATGAAAAAAGGGAAAAAAAGGATGAGAAGTACTCTTATTCATAGCTTTTATTTTAATTGTTTTAAAAAGAATTCTCTAAAAAATCTCCTTTTTTTTAATTGATTAATTGAAGATCTTTGGAGATTTTTAAGGAACAAGATTCGAAGACCTATCAAGAATGGTGATTTTACAAAATCTGAGGAGCACTCCATTAAAATCGTTCATAAGCATCATCTTCTCTTTATTCTATTTTATTTGATTTATTTATTTATTTTTTTGAATTTATTGGTTTTTAATTTTGTTTAATTATTGTTATAATTTATTCACTAATTATAATTTTGTTCTCTTTTTATGGTGATTATGGAGGAAAATACATTATGATCATATTTGGAGGACTAAATTCATAAAAAGTCCATGGAATGTCATTGATAAGATCTTGTAGAGATATATTTTTTAGTTTTTTTTATTTTTTATTTAATTGCTTTATTTTATTTATATTTTTTTGGGTTGTATTAGTTATTTTCTTTTTATTATTCTCAATAAATTATTGTAATAGCCCAAATAGTGGGAATACTGAAATTGTGTGTTGTTATTTGTTTACTTTAATTAATTGGTTAGTAAAATTAGGGTTTCAATTGGATAATTAATTAAAACCAATGGTGGAAGCACATTAATTTAGGTTGCATGTTAATGAAAAATTAGGGTTTTTTAAAAGGAATTAATTTAATTAGTTGTTTGATATTTTATTTAATTATTTTGATATGTTTTATTTGTTTTTTTGGGATTGCTTATTTATTTTTATGTGTTTTGGGCCCATATTAGGTTCTAATCCACTTAAATAAATTTATTTTTTTAGGTTTAATTAATTAAAATGCATTTTAAGCCCATAAGTAATTAGATTTAGGTTAGAGATAACTTAGGCACATATAGTCAATTAGACATAAACCCACCTAATGTAATTTAACTAATTAAACTTAGCCCATTAAATTAAATTCTTTTTCATAATTTGTAGATTTAAGATCACCTTAGAATTAAAACACGTAGAATTAGGCCCATTAATTTGAATACTTCATAACCTGTAAATCTAGGCCCATGTTGAGAATTAAAATAAATAGACTTAGGTTCATTTAACTAAAATTAAAAGGAATTAAGCCCATCAATCTTTAGATTCATTTATAAATTAAAATATGTAGATTTATCCCATTTAATTAAAATCCATGTAGATTAGACTAACTTAGGGATTATATGTTCTACTGAATGTATTATTTACATGTATTTTTCATGACTAGTTTACCTTGGAGTTGATTGTTTTTTATGGGTTTATATGAAATTGCATGTAAATAGAAAATAAGATAGTAATTCATAAAGTAATTCTAAATGAACACGAGACTGAAAGAAGTTCATATTCCATATCTAGAATCTCCTGGTTGTGGTGCTAGCTTTCTTTTAGGGAATTGAGTGCCACCTTTTTTATTTGTCCCAGTTATTACCCTAGGTGGTGACTCCTCATCTCCACGACATGTCTTTGTGACAGTGTTGAGTGTGTTCTCTAGAGCCCTAAGCTCAAATACTATCGCGGTTGCTAAAATCTTGGATGCACGATAAACCCTACCATCTACAACCATTACAATGTATATTACATAAGTAAGCATAATCATAATTCATATCATCAATTAATGAAAAAGAAACAAGTTCTAAAGAAACTAAAATTTTATTTAAAGAAGACAATAAGAAAATTTATTTCCTATTCTAGATGCTAAGGATGCTTGGTTTCAAGGTGGTTGTCCTTTAGGTGGCTAACATAATAGCTATTCTTGCATCTTCTTGCCAACTATCTTTATGAATTCATCTTTCTGTACGTCTATTGTCCATTTTCTTTCTTGTCTAGTAGCTTCTCATCATCAAACTCATCACCCCATCCTGAGGGAATAATTGATTCAAAGGGAATATCTATAAACAGTGGCATTGAATAGAACACCTTAAAGTCAAATTTGTTTGAGGGTTGCCCTAATAAATCCTCTACTCCTCTAGAGACATCAAGAGATTTCTCACTGTTTGTAAGTTTTAAGTTTTCAAAAGAGTCCAGCACTTCCTCTTTGCTAACTCCTGAGTTGATCATCATGGTGGTTAGTAGTGGAACATTTTAGTAGTCTAGGAAAGGGTTGTTTCTAGTGTTTGGGTTAAAATTGGACTTTTTAGGGTCTATGATCTTTTTGGAGTCTATAAGGTTTTAGATTTCATGTTTGAGGCAGATGTAGTTATTTATGGAGTGTTGGAGGTTTTGATGGAATTTTTAGTGCTTGTAGCATGTTTAGGTTTGGTGGGTTTGGATTAGGTAAGGGTTGAAGTAAGCCCTTTTGCATTAGGAGCTCTAGGACTTTTGTCAAAGGTTGGTTAGAATTGGAGAATCTCATTGGTTATTGAACAACATGCACTTCTATAATCTAGCTAATGCTTCTTTGTTATATGACCCCATATAGGTAATTTCTTACTTCGATGCTTCTAGCTATCTTCTTTTTCTCATTCTCAATCTCCTAAGTTTGAAACCCATCATCATAAAGGTCTACAAATGTTTTAGGGTTCATTATTTATAACCTCTTAACCAGATTGGGCAACACGTTATACACTATCATCCTAACCTGATCCTTCTCAACTAGTTTGTTCTTCATTAATCCTACCTTACTCATGAACCTAGTCAGAAAATCTAAAAATGATTCATTAGGCTTCTACTTAGTTAATTCTAGATCCTTGATGGACACTTCAATCATTGTATTATAGTCATAATATTTCAGAAAAGTAGTGCACAATTCTCTCTAGTCAGCTCGGATAGATTTCTCTAACCCATAATACCAATTGACAGTTGTGCCCTCCAAGGATAGTACTAACAACTTGGAAATTATAAATAGAGGAGCCTTAGTTGTGCCTATAGTAGTTGTATATTGACTGAGATGTATCCTAGGATCTCTAGTTCCATTAAACTTTTATAGCTGAGGCATTTTAAACTTCTCAAGCAGCTTATTATCCTCAGTTACCAGCATATCATCAAAGTCAAATGAATATCCCATGCCTTATCCTCTAATCAGCTCTTCCATCTTGGACATTTTTTAGTTAGTGCTTGCATCTGCTTGAACTCATGGTCCTATACTAGTTCAAGTGATTCTCTCTTTACCTTTTCTATCATGTAGTTCTCAAGATCCTTAAGCTTCGCATCAACATCAGGTGGGTTTCTAGCAATAGGTTGCCCCCCAGCATTATTGGTAGTAGGTGAAGCAGTTGTAGTAAGTGGGATAGCTGTAGTAGTAGGTGGTTGATCAACTGCAAGCGGTGGTATTACAACAGTAGTAGGTTGCATCATTCCAAATAAAGCATGTCTTAGTTCATCTTGCATCATTGCCCTCATGTCATCCATCAGAGTTCCCTTGATGTCTTCTAAGGTCTAGTTCCCTCCTTATTACTGTTCCATTTCTATATGCTCAGTTGGAGTTGGCTCAACTTCCAAGTAAAGTGGATTAATAGGACTCTTCTCTAGTCTATGAAGGATTTCTTTTGCTATGGCTTTAGGACTTAAATATATTCTTCTTAGTCTGCCACCTTTCCCTCCCCAAATACAAGAAGATCCAAATGAATTTATAATTGTTGTAACACAAAGTGTTATTGTGATGGATGAAATACATGTATGCATGATGAACGTGCTATACAACAAGTAGCAAATAGCAAGTATCAATCAAGTGTACAATATTCATCCTTCCAACCTTATTCCTCCCACACACGTGTTCAATGGCAAGTCTCTTTTCTTATGATTTTTTTTCTTGGCCTTAATATCAATAGGGGATATCAAGAACTGACGTGCATGCTAAATCTCTCTTAAAGCAATAAAAGCATGGAAACAGTATTTCTAAGTATAAAGGTCTAACTCAATCTTTATTAGCCAAGATGGGCTTTTTAAAGTATGGGCTTGGGCTTTTATAGATAGAAAATACTTCATGGCAATATACACAAGCAATTTGGATAACTCTAGGGGAAGTAACTAAGCCATTATATGTGGTTAGGGTTCGGTGAAAAGTTAAGGTTCCTGAGTAAGATGCCCTCCTTTAAGACTTGAGTTACATGCCAAGTTTAGAAAGGCCCAACATCCTTTGCAAACTTGAGACAAGACTAGCTCCCTTTAGGACTTAGGTTACAAACTCTAGTCAAATAAGCTCGATAATCTCTCTTGAACAGAGTTAAAGCTAAAAGTGATGGTTATCTAATTTATAACTCCATGGAGCTAATGGATTCATGGAATCATAAACCAACACAATCCATTAATAGGGACATGCAGAATAAATGCAAGAATAAAATAATAATTAATAAAATAATTCTAAAAACACAAGTAGAATCAGTATCTCTTATCCCCAATGGACTCCTACTGTAGTCGGGGAGGTTTAGCGTATGCCCAAGATTTTAGCAACCACAACATTGTTTGAGTTCAATGCTCTAGAGAACACACTAACTATTGTCACAAAGAAATGGCATGGAGATGAGGAGTTGTCACCCAAGGTAATAACTAAGACAAATAAAAATGGTGGTACTTGATTTTTTAAAAGAAAGCTAGCACCACAACCAAGAGATTCTAGGTATAGAATACTAACTTCTTTCAATCTTGTGTTAATTTAAAATTACTTTATAAATTACTATGTCATCCTCTATTTACATGTGATTTCATATAAAACCTTATTTAAAATAATTGACTCCTGGCAAAGTAGTCATGAAAATACATGTAAACAATGCATTCATCATAATCCCTAGGTTAATGTAATCTACATTCAAATAAATGAGCAAAATCGATGTGTTTTAATTTATAAGTGAGCCTAAAGACTAATGGGTCTAATTCTTATTTAATTTTAATTAAATGAACGTAAGTATATTTATTTTAATTCTAAAAATGGAGTTAAATCTACAACGTATAAAGTATTTAAATTGATAGGCCTAATTCTACATGTTTTAATTCTAAAGTGATCTTAAATCTATAAATTATGGAAAAGGCTTAAATTAAATGGGCTAAGTCTAAATTTAATTAAATTAAGTGGGTCTATGTCTAAATTAATATAAATGGGCCTAGATTTATTTTAAAATAAATTAAACCTAAAAATCCAATTAAATGTCTATTTATTAAATGAGTTAAAACCTAACGTGGGCTTGGGGTCCAAAACATATAAAAATCAACAAATAAGCCCAAAAACATGAATACAATAAAAAAAAAATCAAACATGCAATTAAATTATTTCTTCTAAAAAAACCTAATTTTAATTAACATGTAATCTAAATTAATATACTGTCTCCATTGATTTTAATTAGGGTTTATCAAATTGCACCTAATTTACTAATTAATTTTTTAAGAACAAGAGAAAGCTAGACTTTTCATTATTCTCACTATTGGGGTTATTACAAAATCTACCAAAAATAATAAAGAAAATAAAATTAAAATTAAAACCTTTGAACAAATAAATTAAAAAAATTCAAAACCTAAAAAAAATACTAAAATAAACTAAATAGAGCAAGATACAAATTAAATCGAGATCTTTGACTTTTGGCTTTTATTCATGGATTCTCCATGGGTTTCCTTCATTCAATTATGTATTCATTACCAGAAACATAAAACATAAAGAAAAAAAAATATAATAAGATTAATGAACAAAAAAATAATGAAAATTAAACAAAAAAACACAGAAATAATAAAATAATAAATAATAAAAAGAAAATAATTATATAAAGAAAAAAATAATAAAAAGAAAGGAGTAGAAGATGAGAAATGTTGTGCAGATGCTGTTTGATGCCCCTTAAAATGGGATTTCACCCTTTTTTTTTAAGAAAATTGACTTTATATTTTCTTGATTTCTGGACATTAAAAAGAACATATTTTTTGCTTTGAAAAGGTTTTTTTGAAACCTACAGTAGAAGGTTAGGTCATATCTTTCCCTTTGTGTTTTCAATCAACCCCCTTTTTTCAGTAGCTAATTAGGTTTTTTCCTCTCTCTTTTTTTACGCAGTCCCCCCTTCTATGTCAATCTTTTAATTTTATATTTCATTCCTAAGCTAACCACTTATGTGATCACAAGAGTTACGTGATCACAAGAGTTACATGATCACAAGAGTTATGTGATCACATAAGTTACGTGATCAAAGGAGTCACATGATCACAGTAGCTCTGATCCCTTCCTTCCTAAGAACAAATAGGATAAGAATTTTAATTTCAAAAAAAGAAGATTATACGTGTAAGAGACGCACATTGGACTAAACCCTACTCAAGTCAACTTATTTATTAAAATAAATTAAATTTCAACCAATTATAATTAAAAAAAGATTTTTACTAAAAATTTTTAACACCTCGGCATTGCAAAATGTTGACCGGCATTGTGTAATGCCGATTGGCATTATTTAATGTTGATCGACATTGTGCAAATTTTCAAATATGTCCCTATAAAATTTAAGTTTTTTTAATTAAACCTACAAAACATTGAAATTTTGTCCTTGAAATTACAAAGTTGAACACTTTAGGTCAAATTTCAACTAAATTTCTATCATAGAGACTTTTATCGCATTCATGCACAACTACATCCCAAAATTAGGTGCTTATAGGAACTCCATTTTATGTAAAATAAAATGGAAGTACAAAAGCAAAAATAGAGCAGATAGCACCAGAAACACAAAAAGGAAGATAAGTCAACAAACACTCAAAGAAGTTTGGACAAAGCCTCCAAGGACCACTGAAACAACCATTTAAATAGGCTTGGAGGGGATAAAGCGTGTGACCACAAGCTAGGCATGTGACCAAATTCTCATGCGCCTTCCACATGCAGTCACGTGCACTTGCCCCTTCCACACACTCTTTTGTGGTTTTATACGCACTTTAAGGCTTTGTACTCCCATTTCTACAGTCCTAAACTTCCATTTGAGCATAAGACATTCATCAAACTCACACAAAAGTAAATTGATGTGGACTCCACCTATTTAAAGAAACTACACATGCACTACCTATTTTAGAAAATTTAACACCATATGAAACAAGAAGAGTAAGGACAATTAATTGTACGGATATCTCTCTCCAAATCATAAAAAATGACATTAACACCTCATCATTACTGCATCATTACTACAACATCATTGCATCATTACTACATCATCAATGCATCAATACTAAATCATCACTACTACCTTATTCACATTCCTTAGAAGCACTCACTCATTGCTTAGGAGCATTCACATTGCTTAGAAGCATCTTCACATTTCTTAAAAGCACTTGCACTGCTTAGGAGCACTTTCATTTCTTAGAAGCACTCTCACATTGCTTTAAAGCACTTTCATTGCTTAGAAGCACTTTCATTGCTTAGAAGCACTCTCACATTACTTAAAAGCACTTTCACTACTTATAAGCACTCTCACATAGCTTAGAAGCACTTTCACTACTTAGAAGCACTCTCATATTGCTTAGAAGCACTTTCATTGCAGCATAGCACTCTTATATTGCTTAGAAGCACTTTCCCTACTTAGAAGCATCTTCTCATTACTTAAAAGTGTTGGGGTTTCATGATACAAACACAGCGAAAAATAAAAATTTTATCACATTCCCAAACCTGGATCCATGTAATTCAACTACTTGATTAAATCTAGAGTTTCAAGAATCTCACCAAAATATAGAAGAGGCAAGATTTTCTATAAGGATGAGAGGAGGTTCACAATGATGACACCTTACCTTGAGCTTTTGCTTTGGTTGTTCGAGTCAAGACATCTCCAAAAGGATGCGTCCTCTATAGGTATCCACACAAACAACCCTTCATAAAACTAATTGGAGTGTGTGATAGCAACCTTCTTGATTGTCTCACAAATCAAGAACAAAAGAAAAACTCTATGTTTGTTTTCTAGGAAGAGAGAAAACCGTTTTGGAGATAGGGAAAAACAAAACTATTAAACCCTAGAGAATATAACATATTTATAGACTCCAAATTACAGTTTCACCTACCAAAAACCTTTTTCGTAATTTCCATTTATTACATTCTGATTTTTTTTAAAACAAATCAGAAATAATATCTTATTTATTAATTTATTTAAAATAACATTTATCTTAAATAAATAAACAAATAAATAAATAGATAAAACACTTCAATTATTTATTTCCATAGAGTTTATTTTGGGTTTATGAAACCCATAATCGTTTTGGGCTTGTTCTAAGTGTGTGACCCTGTAGGTTCACATAACATTGGCAGTGGGCCTAAATCTCTATTTAGGCCTACAAGTCATAAGTGGCCTCTAACAAGACATTATGACTACCTAACTCATATGAAGTCAATAATCTGACATAACCTAATTACAGTGAATTTTATCGTCCCTTTATCAAATGATATCTTAATTGAACAGAAGGCATAGAATGTCATCCTTATATAGTTCAATATTATGACTTGATTCCAAGTAGACTGAAAATGATAACTTTTTATCAATTCATTTCAGCATGGCCATGTATTTTCCTTCAGTCTATCTCATCAAGGGGCCATTAGATATCTTTCTTATATTATTGAGGGATAAATTCCTTCTAAATCACTCTCATTCCTCACATAACTAATTTTATATCCAATAACATCCTATCTAATCGTCTGGTTAAAGACAATGTTAGAATGTGTCAAAACATAAAATAGCTATGTAGAAATCCATGATGATTTCAAGGTCAAAGGACCGAAATAAAATTACTATGGTGAGAAATACTTATGACAATAATCTATGTAGTATTCTCATAGTGGGTCAATCCAGTACATGATCTCTTATCATGTACCTATAAGTTGACTTAATATCTCATATTCATGATTAGTAAAACATAACGATTAGTCAATATCATACTAGCCTTAATACTTTAACATTTATATAATTAATAAATGGCTAGGGATAATTAGAATAGAACTCTTATTTTAATCTAAGGGTTTTACTATCAAGTCACATACTTGATGGCCTTAGTAAGAATTAACCATTCATATAATTATCATAAAATCAATTGATAATGAAATACCTCTTTATTAATAAAATAAGAAATTCAATGCATAATCAAATGATTGACCTAGTGCATATCACTAACAATCTCCCATTTGCACTAGGCCTAATCAACATTGTATCAAATACCCATGGACCTAGTATGAATCTCCTGTTTAGGCTATGGAAGAGGCTTAGTCAGTGGATCAACAACATTATCATTTATAGGTACTCTGCATATCTTGCTGTCTCCTCTCTAAATGATTTCTCGAATGAGATGATAACGCTTGAGTATGTATTTGGATCTTTGATGTGATATGGGCTCCTTAGCTTGGGATATAGCTCCATTATTGTCACAATACAAGTTCATTGGATCTAATATACTAGGAATAACACCTAGTATAGTTATGAACTTCTTGATCCAAACAGCCTCCTTAACTGCCTCTGAGGCAGCTATGTATTCAGCTTCTGTTGTAGAATCAGCAATAATGTCTTGCTTGGAACTCCTCCAGCTCACTACACCTCCATTAAAAAAAAACACATATCCTGATTATGATAAAAAATCATCCTTGTCAGTTTGGAAGCTGGCATCTGTGTAACCATTTACAACTAGCTCATCTTCTTGACCACCATACAATAAAAATGCATCCTTAGTTCTTCTTAAGTACTTAAGGATATTTTTAACTGATGTCCATTGACTTTCACCTAGGTCTGACTGTTATCTTCTCATTATGTTTAAGGCATATGAAACATTAGGTCAAGTACACAACATTGCATACATGATAGATCCAATAGCATAAGCATATGGAATCTTACTTATGCGGTCTCGCTCATCTTGTGTCAGAGGACACTGAGTCTTGCTGAGACTAATGCCATGCGACATTGGCAAGAATACTCTCTTGGAATCTTACATACTAAACTTGTTTAATACCTTATCAATATAAGTGCTTTAACTTAGGCCAATAAGCCTTTTACATCTATCTCTATAGATCTTGATGCCTAATATATAAGCAGCTTCACCTAAGTCTTTCATTGAGAAACAATTCCCTAACCATGATTTAACATTTTGTAAAATAGGAATATCATTTCCAATGAGTAGTATGTCATCCACATACAGCACTAAAAACACAATAGCACTCCCACTAACTTTCTTGTATACATAAGGTTCATCATCATTTTTAATGAAGCCAAATTCTTTGACTGCTTCATCAAAATGAAGATTCCAACTCCGAGATGCTTGCTTCAATCCATAAATGGATCTTTGAAGCTTACATACCTTTCCAGAATTATCAAGACTAACAAAACACTCTGGCTGTGTCATGTACACATCCTCAAGTAAATTTCCATTAAGAAATGTTGTTTTGACATCCATTTGCCATATTTCATAATCATAGTGTGTCCTACCATACCTCATTGGGCCTTATGGTACTTGTGCAGGCTCAACAACTACTTATGGATTCAGTTATGGTTCCATATCAGGTACAATGTTATTTTATGGGCCTTGAATTTCTTCAAGTTGCACTGTGCTCCCACTGGTTCCTTTGGAAATTAACTCTTTTTTCCAAAAATATACCATTCTGAGACTCAAACATTTTGTTCTCATATGCATTGTAGAAGTAACATCCTTTAGTTTCTTTAGGATATCCCACAAAAAATCATTTGTCAGATTTGAGTGCTAGTTTATCTGAGATTTGACGCTTCATAAAAGCATCACATCCCCAAATCTTAAGAAAAGACAAATTGGGAGTTTTTCTAGTCCATTTCTCATATGGTGTCTTTTCAACTACCTTCGATGGAACTCTATTCAAAATGAATGCAGCAGTTTCTAAAGCATATCCCCAAAAAGAAATTGGAAGATCAGATTGACTCATCATAGATAGAACCATATTCAATAGAGTCCAATTTCTGTGTTAAGACACACCATTCCATTGTGGTGTACTTGGAGGAGTCAATTATGAAACAATCCCACAATCTCTAAAATGATCTATAAATTCTTGGTTTAAATATTCACCACCTCGATCAGATCTTAGTGTTTTAATATTTTTACCAAGTTGATTTAGTACTTCATTCTTGAAAATTTTGAACTTTTCAAAAGATTCATATTTATGTTTCATTAGATAGAGATAACCAGATCTACTGAAATCATCTGTGAAAGTTATGAAGTACTGAAAACCTCCTCTAGCAGTTGAGCTTAATGGTCCATATACATCAAAATATATTAGGCCCAATAAGTCATTAGCCCTCTCATTATGTCTAGTAAAAGGTGTTTTAGTCATTTTTCCAAGTAAACAAGATTCACATGTATCAAATGATTCATAATCAAATGAATTTAAAAGCCCATTTTGGCATAACTTTAAAATGCATTTCTCATTTATATGGCCTAAATGACAATGCCAAAGATAGGTGAAGTTTAAATCATTAGATTTAGACTTCTTTGTATGTATGTTATAGATTGGCATTTCATTAGTGTCTTTAGCATCTAAAACATAAAGTCCATTAGGGCATGGAGCATATCCATAGAAAATGTTATCCTGATAAATATTACATTTATTATTCTTAATAATAAATTCAAACCCTTTCTTGTACAAACAAGAAACATAAATAATATTCCTATGCATAGTAGGTATATAATAACAATTTTCTAAAGATAAAACAAGTCCACTAGGAAAAGGTAACTCATAAGTTCCTATAGCTAAGGTAGCAACTCTTGCTCCATTACCAACTCATAGGTACACTTTGCCTCTTGCCAATGATCTACTCATTTTTAGACCCTGCACATTTGTACAAATGTGAGAACCTGATCCAGTATCTAATACCCAAGAATTAGAATTAGAAGTAGATAGATTTAATTCTATAACATGAATACCTGAAGAGTTAGTCTCACCACCCTTTTTTCTTCTTCAGACCATCCAAATAGAGCTTGCAATTTATTTTCCAGTGGCTTGGCTCATTACAGAAAAAGAAAATTCCTTCCTTTGTTTTGGGTTCAGCCTTGGGTTTGGGCTTAGGCTTTGGCTTAGGCTTCTGAAAGCCTTTAAAGACCATGCCCTTGCCCTTGCCCTTTCCAACCCTTTTCATCCCCTTTCCCTTATTGACCATGAGAACATCCTTGGTGTTACTCTTGATATTCCTTTTTGTAATTTTTAGCATCCCATGCAACTTTGAAATAGTCTTCTCCATACTACGCATATTGTAATTCATAACGAAGCTATCATAAGCTTCAGGCAAAGATTAGAGAATAATATCCACAGCCAGTTCTTATTCAATCTTGAGACCAAGCTTGTCCAAGTGATCAAAATGACTCTTCATTTTGAGAACATGATGACTAACAGAGCCGCTAGTAGTCAGCTTACAGGAAAGCAATGCCCTGATGGTATTGAACCTTTCAATTATGGCTTTCTCTTGGAACATTTCCTTGAGATGGCCTATTATAGTATAAGCCTCCATTTCCATCAGCTACTTTTGTAGCTCAGATTCCATACATCCAAGCATAACATAAGTGACATTAGTGGAATCATTGAGATGCTTATTATAAGCATCCCTTTGTGCTTTAGGAGCATTGGGAGCTGGTTCCTCAGGGATGGGTTGATAAAGGATGTATTCCTTTCTCTCATGCCTAAGAATAATTCTTAGGTTTATGTACCAGTCAAGAAAGTTAGTCCCATTGAGCTTATCCTTCTCAAGGATCGATCGTAGTGACATGGTAGATGTAGTGTTTGAAGTCATTTTCTACAATAAATATATGCAAAGTCCATTAAGTATTTTATTAAATATGTATGAGGCATAATTAAAAACTCCAAATAAATTTACATAAATCAATAACCCTCTCAGTTAATTTTTAAAAATTTTAGTGGGCCAAGATCCATATTTCACCATACTCTAAGTGAGCTTTGGCTCATCGCCTAAAATATGGTTATTTAGGTAGACAACTCTTATCAATTACATCTTATGTAACTCTTGGATGGTATGGGATTTGACATTACATGTCATAGCTAAAAATCCCATCTAATGCCCTAGGTCCAAAACCATTTGGATAACCTAGTTAAGTCAAACCATATTAAATGTTTGGATAGCACCATTATCCAATTTGCCTTCCTTGGATAAATTTATACACCCTACTTTGGCAGGGCCATATATAATAATCTAAGGCTTGAAAAGTATTGAATTTATGGGAGGCATTATAATGACTTAATATTAAATGAGGGTTCATCTTTATTTAATCTTATTTAGTTATTGTTATATTATATTGCATGGCATTATATGGCATCACATACATGGTGTCACATGCATAACAACTAAAATAAATGTGACATAGCATGGCCCAAATCTAAGTTGATCTTCATAAGCCAATATGAAGATCAAAGGTCAAACCTAGGTAATATTACAATTACAAATTGAGCCTCCAACTTGGATCTCCATCTTCTACCATGGATCTCCTTCTTTGGTTTCCACCTTGGATCTCCATCCTAGGCCTCCAACTTGAATTGCACCATGGGCCTTGATTTACATAAATTGTCATAATTTATTCTACACTATTCTAATAAAATAATATAATAAAATAAAAATAACTCGCAAGCCGTATTTAAAATTATAACCCATAAAAATTAAATCCAATCACATTGGTCTAAGGGCCACGCTACACACCATGCATAAAACAACAATCATGCATAACATAATAATCTATTTAGTTAGCAAATCCAATTATTATGTTAAAAATAAAATAATGTGACAATTCTTTTGGGGTCAAGGGGCAATGCCCCTAATCGGGTTCCAAGGGGCAGCGCCCCATGTGGTGGTGAATTGCCTTTTAAATTTCTGAACATTAATGAATTTTTATAACCAAATTACTATAAAATCAACTTGTTAAAAAATAGACAAAATGCTCAATTAGAAAAGCCACCATGAAACCCTAATTCAAGGAAGCAACTAACCAATTTTCATAATCAAATTACTGAATTAGCTGCTGCCTAAAACAACATCACTTTCTGTAAATAGCTTACAGTTTGAAAATTTCTGTTCAAAGCAGATCAAAAACAATTTTTAGTTTTTCATAAAAACATCTGTGCTAGCAGCTGATTTTGATCACAATCAAAAATCAAAATAAAAAGGGCAATAAACAGATCAATTCATATACTTGTACAAATTCGAATTTGCCTGTACATCAGGTCGCACGGCCATGTGCAAAATGCACATGGCTGTGCTACTTGATTGACATCGTATCATGCACGGCTATGTGCCAAATGCGCATGGCCTTGCTACCTGCAAGCACAAATTATACTTAATTCATTTTTCATGAAACAACATCTTGTATTCTATAATCAAAAACTGCTTTTAGTTTAATCATATTAAACCATTACAGACATTAATCAAATTAATGTTTAATTATATTTTCAAATTGATTGCTAAGAATTGTCACAAAACAAATAAAAAAACCTTTTTTGATAATTTTGAAAACCCTTTTCAAAACAAATCATAAACCCTAACATATATCACATATACACAGAATCAATTAATCGAATTACAAGTGGCTCTAATACCACTGTTGTGGTTTCGTGATACAAACGCAGCAAAAAATAAAAATTTTATCACGTTCCCAAACCTAGATCCATATAATTCGACTACATGATTAAATCTAGAGTTTCAAGAATCTCACCAAAATGCAGAAGAGGCAAGATTTTTTGGAAGGATGAGAGGAGGTTCACACCGGTGACACCTTACCTCGAGCTTTTGCTTTGGTTATTCGAATCAAGACATCTCCAAAAGGATGCATCCTCTATAGGTATCCACATGAACAACCCTTCACAAAACGAATTGGAGTGTGTGCTAGCAACCTTCTTGATTGTCTCATAAATTAAGCATAAAAGAAAAACTCTATGTTTGTTTTCTAGGAAGAGAGAAAACTGTTTTGGAGGCAGGGAAAAACAAAACTATTAAACCCTAGAGAATATAACATATTTATAGACTCCAAATTATGATTTCACCTACAAAAAACCTTTTTGGTAATTTCCATTTATAACATTCTGATTTTTTTTAAAAACAAATCAGAAATAATATCTTATTTATTAATTTATTTAAAATAACATTTATCTTTAATAAATAAATAAATAAAACACTTTAATTATTTATTTCCATAGAGTTTATTTTGGGCTTATTAAACCCATAATCGTTTTCGGCTTGTTCCAAGTGTGAGACCCTGTAGATTCACATAATATTGACAGTGGGCCTAAATCTCTATTTAGGTCTACAAGTCATAAGTGGCATCTAGCAAGACATTATGACTACCCCAGTCATGTGAAGTCAATAATCTGACATAACCTAATTACAGTGAATTTTATCGTTCCTTTATCAAATGATATCTTAATTGAACAGAAGGCATAAAATGTCATCCTTATATAGTTCAATATTATGACTTGATTCCAAGTAGACTGAAAATGATAACTCTTTATCAATTCATTTCAGCATGGCCATGCAATTTCCTTCAATCTATCTCATCAAGGGGCCCTTAGATATCTTTCTCATATTAATGAGGGATAAATTCCTTTTAAATCACTCACATTCCTCACATAACTAATTTTATATCCAATAACATCCTATCTAATCGTCTGGTTAAAGACAATGTTAGAATGTGTCAAAACATAAAATAGCTATGTAGAAATCCATGATGATTTCAAGGTCAAAGGACCAAAACAAAATTACTGTGTTAAGAAATACTTATGACAATCATCTATGTAGTATTCTCATAGTGGGTCAATCCAGTACATGATCTCTCATCATGTACCTATGAGTTGACTTAATATCTCATATTCATGATTAGTAAAACATAACCATCAGTCAACATCATACTAGCCTTAATACTTTAACATTTATATAATTAATAAATGGCTAGGGATAATTAGAATAGAACTCTTATTTTAATCTAAGGGTTTTACTATCAAGTCACATACTTGATTGCCTTAGTAAGAATTAACCATTCATATAATTATCATAAAATCAATTGATAATGAAATACCTCTTTATTAATAAAATAAGAAAGTCAATGCATAATCAAATGTTTGACCTAGTGCATATCACTAACAATAAGAACTTTCACCACTTAGAAGCATCCTCACATTGCTTAGGAGCAACCACACTACTTAGGAGCATTCTCATTGGCTTAATAGCATCTTTATTTCATGTGACACCTAACAAGGTCATAATTTGCATATTCATTCATATGAAATCTAAGAAGGTTATACTTGCATGTTCATTCACATGACACCTAAGAGGGTTCTAATCATATGTTCATTTGTATGACACCTAAGAAGGTTATAGTCGCATTTTGATTGCTTAGTAGCATCCTTATTTCGCATGACACTTAAGAATGTTATAATCATATGTTCATTTGTGTAACACCTAAGAAGTTTATAGTTGTAATTTCATTACTTAGTAGCATCCTTATTTTTTGTGACACTTAAGAAGGTTATTGTCTCATTTCTTTTTACTTGGTAGCATCCTCATTTGCGTGACACCTAAGAAGGTTATAATCACATTTTCATTGCTAAGTAGCATCCTCATTTTGCATGACACCGAATAAGGTTATAGTCACATCTATTTTTGCTTAGTAGAATCTTTATTTGTGTGACACCTAAGAAGGTTATAGCCACATTTTCATTACTTAGTAGCATCCTCATTTCACGTGACACCTAATAAGGTTATAAATGTATGTTCATTTTCATGACACCTAAAAAGGTTATAGTCGCATTTTCATTGCTTAGTAGCATCCTCATTTTGTATGACACCTAAAAAGGTTATAAGTGTATGTTCATTTGAGTGACACCTAAGAAGGTTATAGTCACATTTTCATTGTTTAGTAGCATCCTCATTTTGTGTGACGCTTAAGAAGGTTATAGTCATATCTCTTTTTGCTTAGTAGCATCTTCATTTGTGTGACACTTAAGAAGGTTATAGTCGCATAAATCCCAATACACTTTGCATGAATACAAGCTTTCATATATTGTAAATAGCACTTTGCATGACAACTAAGTCACTAAATAATAGAAACAAACAAAACACAACAACAATAGTTAAATCTTAACAAGTTGTCTAAAATAACCCACAAGTAAGTACCTCTCTCCCTACTAAAATGTTTTTTGCATCTTTGCATTTGTTTCACGTGTATTGACACTAGTGCTAGGTGGCTATGCAACACATGTGAAGCAAGGGGCAACTGTTATACCTCAAATTTGACTATCCCCAAAAAGATACAATGATGAAACAAATCCTTAAGATGAATAGAGTCTGCTCGTTTATAACACCTCTGAAGTGTGCAACTTTAAAAAAACTAACTGACCCCATTAGTGTGAAAAATCAATCACCGAGCCATTAAGTTATGCCTTGCAAAATATGAATTATTAAAATAATAAGAGGTTTATTTTAAGAAAACTCCTTTCAAAATACTTAGCTCATTGGGTTAGTTTGAATTTCATTAAACCGAGACCCAACTTCATGAAAAAAATGGAAATTAATTTTGATAAAACAAACTATGAAAACACATCCAAGAGGCTTTAAAACCTTAAGAAGTAGTCTCAGAATGGTCTAACACAACCCGACGATCAGTGAGTATCACTTAGAAGTGCACATAAATGCCCCTAGGTGTCATATGCTAAAATCGAGGCTAGATTTGGCAAAACAAACTCCAAAAACACATCCAGAAGGCTAGGTGCATGACCTCACACACATTATGTGTAGCCACACATAAAATTGTCAATATGTGCACACGACCACTGCCTTATTCTACCCAATTTTCCATATAAATAGACCCCTTCACACCCTATTTTGGAGGGGGGAGCAAGTGGAACACACACACTAAAAAACTAGTCCAATCGAAGGCACTGGAAACCCTTTTCCAGATAGTTTTTTCTCTCCCACAACCTTTCTTTTAGGTCGTTAGATCCCTTTTCCACTAAACCAAGCCTCATCTTTGTCAAAACATGCTTTAAAGGTATACAATCTATCATCATTCTTTTGTCTTTTTGAACCTCTATACGAGGAAAGGTTGATAATCTCTTAAAGCTAAAGCTTTAAAACCTATACAAGCTCAATCGAGTATAAGGACAACATAATTATTTTAGTACATTTATTTTATCATATTACATTTTATTTTACTATTGCTAGCATTTAGGAATATTGTTGTGCTCTTATATTGAGACTAGTAATCTTGCATGCTATATGAATAATATATACATTATTATGCTCATTTCACATCATCATTCTACATCCTCTATTTTTGAAATCATGAAATCACATCATAAATACCAATAATGTGAAAAGTTCAAATCCTGAAATAGAGTCATCTTGCTCTCATTCCAGTGATGACCTCATGCATCTTTTACATTATCGTCATATATCATCAAAGTATAAATAATCATTGCAAGCATGCATGATCATCCTATTATTCATGAAATCGAGCAAGTTGTGTGAATGGTTATGTTAATCTTGCAAATCAATCATATCCAAATTATATATACTTTTCCATAAACTTTCCTTTTTTATATGTATTTATTAGGAAAGCGATGTAATAATTAAATTTTTAGCTTTCTTATCTTCCACTATCTTATGTATTGTGTGAATGCTATACAAACTTTCATTACCAAAATTAGGGTGTTGTGGTAGCTATACATCAAATATTGTATAATGAGAAATAATTAAAATGTAGATGTGATCCCTTAAACCTAGAAACCTCTTTTGGGGACAATGCTTACTTAGTGACTCGATGTTGTCCCTTTCTTTTCCTGATTTTTTAAAAATTGGGACTCCATAAAATCAAAAGTCTCTCGTCTCCCCGACACCAGTCATTTATCCTTATTCAGTAAAGTTGCCAAGTCCCTTAGAAATAGAAAAACCTACACAATGTTGCATGAAAACATACCATTATCCAAAAGTAAGAAAGGTTGCTCACAAAGGTGTTTCAAGGATTTGAAGCTTTGTCTTTATTTAAGCATTCTTATGGTTATTAAAGATATATTCAGGAGCATTTTTTGGAGCAGATTCCCATTGACCCATCTAAGGTATGCTTATCTTTTATTACTCTTTATGTTTTGACTATCTTTTACATTCATAATTCATGGGAGTAGGTTTACCTTATATTGAGACTCTAGGCGATGCTTCAAAAGAGGCTATAGAGATGGACATTGAGTCTAAAAAGCTTGAGCCTCTTACCTATCCTCTTAAGGTTGCATGAGATGAGGTTTCTTAATAGTGTTGCCCTTCCTATTTTACTCCATTATATGCTTTACATATGAATACTTTGACTACTTTCCTGCACTTTTACAATACTAATTTTGAATGTTAATAGTAAAGAATTTGTACAATTTTGTCTAGCTCAAAGACTTTATTATGCATAGCAAGTATATCACAATAGATGTATGCAAGTGTATGCATGCTATGTATGATATGTATGATCCTAATAGGTCTTCTATTTAGAGCAGAGATATGTTTTTGAGCTTAGAGTGTGAAGATAAGGCACTTTATCAACACCTTATAGGTTTGAACTTTGAACACTCTAAATTTTGGTACTTTTGATGTTAGAGCTTCTCATACAGCTTATCAGACAGATGACCAGGCTGTGTTGTATTGATGAATTATTGGTTGTTGCTTATAGTTTACTTCTTTTTTCCCTAGAACTCTTATACTGATTCTTATACTTTAGTGTTCCATCTTCGCTCATTGAATACAGACTTACTGTTCTATAATTTTTCCCAAGAGTTACATTTTGAACTCATTAACTTTACTCTGGCAGTCTTTTCCATATGTGTAAGAAACTTAGTTTATCCACTATTGCTAATAATCTAACCACATTAGTTGCAATCTTATGTATTGAAGATATAGAGGGAGTGAACTGACTGAAGAGAGTTATTGAAGCTAAAATAAACTGGACTTGCTCTTCGAAGAACTCTTAAGCATAATATTTGATGCTGATGCAATGATTTATGATAGTTATAAGGCATGAGTTGTAATGCAAGTTATTGAGCCACATGAATTCCCTAGGTATAAGGGAACACTAGACTTATAAATAAAATCACAAAGGGGTGGCAAAAAAAAAGAAAACATAACTAAAATTGTGATCTCATAGATCTATTTTTAGCTTTCATTATATTTTGTCTTCCTATTCAAATACTTATGCAGTATGATAAAGATGAATATGCAATATCTGAACAAAAATTTCAGATTCAATTTTACACATTCATTAGGGGAAAAACGAGAACATTCATTACATCACATGACATAACTCCTATTATCAGGTAAGCTTTTTAGATTTTCTCACTAATTATTTTACTCTCATTTTTTCCTAACTGCCCTTTTATGATTTCTTCTATTCTTCTCCTATCTTTTTGCTTTTTTATCATTATTTTTATATTTCCCTCAAATTTCCTATCTTCAGAAGTTACATCATGTGATATATGAATAAACTTTGAATTTTCATTTATGCCCACACTAGATGAATCTAATTGGATTGAATTTATGTCAAACATTTAGATGTAATGAATATCATAAGGCACAATACCATCAAGATGCACATTACATAAGTAAGCATGAACTGAATTCATATCATTGATCACTAAAACAAAAAATTTTTAAAGAAACTAAAGTTTTATTCAAAGAAGACAATAAGAAAATTTATTTCCTATTCTAGATGCTAAAGATGCTAAGTCTTATATTAGTTACCCTTCAAGTGGCTAACATAATAGTTATTCTTGCATTTCCTCATCCTTATTGTCTTGCACCAGGTTCTCAATGATCTTTTCCTTAAAGATCTCATTCCCAAGAACATCCACTCCGGGCATCTTGATAGGTTCCTCTATACTAAGGTAAGACTTCTCATGTCTTTCAATGACAAAACACTCCTTTAGTGGTTTTGCTTTCTTCCTAACTATGCATGTTTCTTCCTTATCCAGTAGCTCCTCATCATCAAACTCATCACCCCACCCTATAGGCACAATTGACTGAATGGGTATATCAAAAGAAGGTGGTTTAATGTAAAACACCTTATACTCAAACTTTCCTTAGGGCTATTTATTCAAATCTTATACTCTTTCCACATCTTTGGAGGCATTATTAGATTTCTTATTGGTTTTAATGTCTAGTTCCTCAAAGTGTTTAGCACTTCTTCCTTACTAACACCTGAGTTGATCATTATAGTAGTTGGGGGTGGAACATTTCGATAGTTTAGGAAAGGATTATTTATAGTGCTTGGATTTTTAGGGTCTGTAATTTTTCCAAAGTCTATGAGGTTTTAGATTTCATGTTTAAGGCGGGTATAGGTGTGTGTGGAATGGCCAATAACTTAGTGGAATTTGCAATAATTGTTCGGGTCATATCCTAAAACATTTGGATTTGGCAGTTTGGAAAAGGTAAGGGATTTGAGCAAGCTCTTTTGTTTTAGTTGGCATAGGACTTTGGACAAGGGTTGGTTAAAATTAGAGAATCTCCTTGGTTGTTGAGCATCATGAACTTCTATAACCTAACTAATGCTTCCTTGCTATGTACACCCAATTAGGTAGTTCCTTGCCTAATAGTTCTAGAGCTTTTCTTCTTTTTAGTTTCCAGCTCCTCAGCTTGCAATCCATCATCATAGAGGTCTAAAAAAGATTTAGGGTTCATCATTTGCAACCTTTCAACCATTTTAGATGATATATTTTGAACTATCATCCTAACCTAATCCTTCTTAACTAGTTTGTTTTTCATTGGTCCTACCTTATTCATGAATCTAGTTAAAAAGTCTAAAAAGGATTCATGTGGTTTTTTCTTAGTCAATTCGAAATCCCAAATAAACACTTCCAACTTGGTATTATACTCATACTACTTCAAGAAAATTGTGCATAATTCTTTCCAATCAGCTCAAATTGATTTTTCCAACCTATAGTACCTATTTATAGCCATTCCTTTCAAAGATAGTACAAACAATTTAGTGACCAATATTAATAGTGCTTTTTTGGTGCTCATAGTTGTGGTATATTGGCTAAGGTGTATCCTTGGATCTCCAGTACCATTGAACTTCTGAAGCTAAGGCATTTTAAATTTATCTGGAAGCTTATCACTTTCCATGCATAGTATATCATTAAAGTCAAATGAGTAACCCATGTCTTGCCCTTTTATTAGCTCTTCTATCTTGGAAATTTTCTAAGTCAATGGTTGCATATGCTTAGACTCATGTTCCTAAACTAGCTCAAATGATTTTTCCTTTGCTATCTCTACCATGTAGTTTTCAACATCCTCAAATTTCATATATATAGTAGGCACATTCCTAGCAACATTCAATGGCGGTTCCCTAGCATTATCATTGTTAATAGGTAGATCATCAATGATAGGTGGGATAGTAATAGCAGTAAGAGCTGCTGTAAAGGGTGGTGCTAACCTAGCTAAGGCTTGTCTCAATTCATCTTGCATCATGGCTTTCATGTCATCCATCGAAGCTCCCTTAATGTCCTTTATAGTCCAGTTTCCTCCTTATTGTGGTTCCATCTTTTCAACTGTGTGTCTAGTTGAAGTTGTTATACCTTATAAGTAAAGCGGGTTGATAGGACTTTTTTTCAAATTACAAAGGATCTCTTTAGCTTTCAATTTTGGACTCAAATTAGTTCTCACTAATCTGCCACTACTCCATTTCTAAACACAGAAACACCTTAATGAATCTATGATGGTTGAAGAAAAGTGTTAGTATGATTTATGAACTACATATCATGCATGTATGCATGATGCACCTGCTATGTAACAAGTAGCAAGTCAAGTCAAGTGTATATACATCCAACCTTATTCCTCCCACACACGAGTTCAATGGTAAGTCTATTTTCCTAGGATTTTTTGTCTTGGCCTTAATATCAATAGGGGATATCAAGAACCTATGTGCATGCCAAATCTCTCAAAGTAGTAGAGCATAGAAATAGCATTTCTAGGTATAAAAGATTAGCCTAATCCTTATTAACCCAAATGGGCCTCAAAAGGTATGGGCTTAGAACTTCATAGATAGAAATACCTCATGGCAAAAAACACAAGCAATTTGGGTAAATCCTAGAGGAATTTTTTAGGTCACTAAATGAGTTAAGTCTGGTGGAAAAGTCAAGGTTCCCTTAGTAAGATGCCCTCCTTTAACACTTGAGTTACAGGCTAAGATTAGAGGGGCCTGACATCCTTTACAATATCGAGAGAAGACTACCCCCCTTTGAGACTTGCATAATAGACTTTTGTCAGATGAGCTCGATAATCTCACTTGAACTAAGTTAGGGCTAAGAGTGATGGTTAGCCAATTTACAATCCTATGAAGCTAGTGGAATCATAGAACCATATACTAATGCCATAGGCTAATAAGGACATGAAAAAATTAATGCAAGAATAAAATAATAATTAATAAAATAATTCTAAAGAGGATAAATAGAATCAATATCTCTTATCCAAGTGGAGTCACCACTATATACAATGGGGTTTAACACGCGGTCCAAGATTTTAGCAACTGTGACACTGTTTGAACTCAAGGCTCCAGATAACACACTACTATATCATAAAGACATAATATGGAGATGAGGTGTCACCACCCATGGTAATAACTGGGACAAATTGGAGGTAGTGGTAACTCGATTCTCTAAAAGAAAGTTAGCACCACAACCAGGAGATTCTGGATATGAAATTCCAACTTCTTTAGTCTTGTGTTCATTTAGAATTACTTTACTAATTATTAAGTTATTCCCTATTTTCATGCAATGTCATTTAAACCCTATTTCGCATACATCTAACTTCAAGGCAACTAGTCATGAGAAAGCATACAAAAAATGCATTCACACAAGGTGCAATGTCCCTAGGTTAGTCTAATTTACATTGATTTTAATTAAGTTAGCTAAATTTACATATTTTATTTACAAATGAAATGGGAACAAAAAGTGGGCCTACATTTAATTAATTAATGAGTCTATGTTATTTGTTTTAATTCTAAAAAGTAGGCTTAAATTTATTAATTTTAATGGAAATGAGTTGGGTTGGATTAGTGGGCCTAGTTCTAATTAATTTTAATTCAAATGAAATGATCCTAAATCGATTTATTTTAAAAATAAAATGATTTAAATGGACTGAACTAAGTCTAAATTAATTTTAATTAAACTAAAATGGGCATAAGTCTCCTAAATTGATTTTAAAGTTAATTAAATCTAAATCTAATTTTAAAAGCCTATTAATTAATGAGTTAGAACCTTAATGTGGGCTTGGACCCAAAACAAACAAAAATAAACAAACAAGGCCAAATAATAAAATAAAGCAAATAATGAATAAACAACATACATTCAGTGATTTCTAACCCTAATTTTAGTAACATGAAATTTAAATTAATCTAAAGCCACCATTGATTTTATTAAAGTTTTATCAAATTTAAACTAATTTTCTAATCAATTTTAAAAGCTAGAAAATTATATATTTGACTATATCCCACTACTGGGGCTATTATAAATCTACAGAAGAATTAAAATTAATTATACACACCAATAAACCAAAAAAACAACACAAAATAAAAAAATTATTATTATTATTATAACAATAATAATAATAACAATAATAATAATAATAATAATAATAATAATAATAATAATTATTATTATTATTATTATTATTATTATTATTATTATTATTATTATTATAAATGAAAACCTAAAAACTACTTAAAATTCTACAAGGTTTTAGTACATGGCATTCCATGGATCAATCACATGCTCATCCCCATAAAAACATGAAACAAAAAAATTTAAAAGGAGGTTAGAATAAATTAAAAATAACGAAAGAAAGAAAATTAAATAAAATAAAAAAATAAAAATAAAAGAGAAAAAAGATGAAGATGAGAATGATGCATTATTGATTCTATTGAAAAGGATGATTACCGTTGATTGAAGAATCTATGGTTTTTGTTTTGTTTGTGAGTTTAGGTTTATTTGAAAATGATTATTAGCAAATGACTAGAAAAGTAAGTGAAAGAGATCAATATTTTTGGCTCATAGCTAAAAATAGAAAAGCCATTGCAAAGAATTTAAAAAAGACAGATAGTTTCCTAAGACTAAAAAAATTAGGGCAAAAGTTCGAAGTCTCCTCTTTCTATATGAAATCTTATTTTTTTAAAAAGGAAAAAATAAGATAATCAAAATCAAAATACAACTAAATATGATCCTAACCACGTGATAAGTGTTATTCATCAAAATAAAATAAATAAACAAATAAATGAAAAAAAAGGTTCAATAAGTGAATTGGCCAAGAGTGGCCAAATTTGCAAATCATGGAATCAAGTGGCTATTTGTCCATCGTTTCAAATGAATTCATTTTGAGCATTTAGGCCAACATTGGCCCATCCTTTTAAAATTTTCCTTTTTTTTTAATTTTCTATTTTTTATATATTTGTTAAAAAAATAATTATAAATAAATAAAATTTAAAGGTAAGTCCTAAAAAATAAAATAAAATAAAATAAAAATAATTTATAATTTAGTGCAAAATCAATAAATCAGGTCCAATAAATATAATTTCATAGTTAAATTTCATCATTTGCTCTTTTATCGCGTCTAAACTCAAATCATCTTGAAATTGGGTGCTTACACTAGATAGTTTCTGATCTTATTGAATGCTAACTGACATTACTCATTCCAATCAATTGGCTCATCTTTTTTTAGTAGCTTGAAGATTGATTCACACACTACTATCAACTTCACGATGAATCTGCTAATGAATTGTAGTTTCCCTAGAAACCCTTTGATTTTTTCTATTTTTGGCACTGGCATCTCTTTGACTGCTTTTGCTTTGTCTAGATCTATTTCAATCCCATTCTGACTAACAATATAACCCAGCATCTTTCCTAAAGTGACCCCAAACATGTATTTCTTTGGATTAAGCCTGAAACTGTACTTCTTGACTCTTTTAAGGAACTTTTTGAGATTAGATGGGTGTTCTTCCCTAGTTTTTTATTTGACCATCATGTCATTGATGTAAACTTATACTTCCTTATGTATCATGTCATGGAACATTATAGTTGCCATTCTCTAGTAAGTTTCTCCTACATTCTTTAAACTGAATGGCATTACTTTGTAGCAATAAGTGTCCCATTATATTATGAAAGTTGTCTTTGCTTTGTTAATGATGGCCATTAGGATCTGATTGTACTTGGAGAATCTATCCATAAAGGAGTGCATTGCACATATAGTGGCATTGTCAACTAGTATGTCTATATGAGTTAGTGGGAAATCATCTTTCAAGTAAGCCTTGTTCAAATCTCTATAATCAACATAGATTCTAACCCTTCCATCTTTCTTCGGTACTGGCACTACATTTGCTAACCATTCTAGATAGTCTGCCACCTTTAGGAATTTTGCCTTAATATACTTGTCAATGTCTTCTTTCATTAGTTGGGCCCATTATGGTATGATTCTTCTTAGTTTCTACTTTATTGGTTTGCACCTATCTTTGGTAGGGATGAAGTGTTAACCAATGTCTCTATCAATACTAGGCATATTGTCATATTTCCAAGAAAATAATTTTGAATATTTTATTAATACTTTTTCAATTTCTCTCCTCTCTTTAAAGGTAACATATTTTGAAATATATAGAATGCATGGTTCAGATTTTGTGTCTATGTTAAATGATTCAATGCATATGGAATGAATGCCAAATATGCTAATGTTTTGATCAATGCAATGCATACTACCATTAGGAAAGACATCAAACAAGTAAGAAAAATCTGATTTTATTGCATTAACTTTAGAGTTCATTACATTATCAATTTCAAATAAAGAAAAATCATAGAGATCATCATCAGTAGTGTCTTGATTTGAGGATGGTAGCAGCTCGAGCATAATTGATAGTCTCACTCTCAGATTCTAGCTCTAGACATTTCATTAACTCATTGATGTTAGTCTCAATGACCATATTTAGTAAGTGCTTTCCCTTGAGGGTGTCATTGAAGATCTCAAATCTTAGTTTCTCGATTCCATTACTTACCCATTTCTCAATTTATCCTTGGTAGACTCGAGTTGAGCTTTCAGCCATAAAAGAAATCGACTTTTTAGCACCAGTTTCATTTTTAGGATCATACCTTAGATTGCATCTGTTAGTCTATCGTTGGAAGTCATGGAATTCTATGTCCCCAATGTTCTTTCCTCCTAATATTGTTATAGGTAGATATTGCATCTTCTTTATCATAGCATCAACTTTGGGATCGACATGATCGTCACTGATTACAGAAACATGAAATCCTAGTAGGGCCATATTCAGATAGGCAATAATTTTATTTATTTCAGCATAGATGGTAATGACCTTTCTATTGAGAGGGAACTTGTTCTTCTGATGCACAGTGGAGGGTATGCCCCCTAGTGGGTGGAACTATGGTCTTCCTAGTAGCAGGGCAAAAGTTGTAGGGATGTCTAAGGTGGTAAATTATTTTACTAATTCAATGTCACCCACTATAACTAATACTTTAAAAGTCCTAATGACTGGCTTTTTTAAATCATCACAGGCTCATATGACAATGTTAGATTCTTTTAGGTTTTCAATTTTCATCTAAAACTTACGTAGCAACCTTAGGGGGTAAACATTAATAATAGATCCATCATCCACCTATCATACCTTAAATTTGATTGTCCCCAAAAAGGTTCAATGATGAAACAAATCCCTGAGATGACTAGAGTCTGCTCGTTTGTAACACCTCTAAAGTGTGCAACCTTAAAAAAACCTAACCGACCCTACCAGTGTGTAAAATTGATCATTGAGCCATTACATTATGCTCCAACCTTGCAAAATATGAATTATTGGAACAATGAGAGGTTTATTTTGAGAAAACTCCTCTCAAATACTCATCTCATTGGGCTGATGCACATTTCGTTAGACCGAGACCCAGCTTCATTAAAAAAATAGAAATTGATTTTGACAAAAAAAGTTTTGGAATCATATCCAGAAGGCTCTAAAACCTTTAGAGGTGGTCCTGGAAGAGTCCAACACAACTCGAGGATCAGCGTGTATCAATCAAAAGTGTGTGCAAACACCCATATGTGTTATGTCCTAAAATAGAGGACAAATTTGGCAAAATAGACTTTGAAACTACGTCTAAAAGGCCCAAAAACCCTAAGACCCAACCTCGGAATAGTACGTGTAAAACTTAGGAAGTTTGTGTAAAGTGTCAAAGTCCACGTGGAAGTGTATATGTGCGCACATGGCCATTTAGTCATGCGCACATTATTTATGACCACATGAAAAATCCTTGATATATGCACACAACCATGCCCCTACTACCCTATTCTACTTAATTTTCCCTATAAATAGACCCCTTCACACCCCATTTTGGAAAGGGAGCAAGTTAAAAAACACACACACTCAAATATTGGTCTGATTGAAGGCATTGGAAACCTCTTTCTAAATAGTTTTTGCTCTCCCACAACCTTTCTCTTAGGTTGTTAGATCCTTTTTCCACCAAACCAAGCCTCAACTTTGTCAAAGCATACTTCAAAGGTATATAATCTAGAATCATTTTATTGTCATTTTGAACCTCTCGGTGAGGAAAGCTTGATAATCTCTCAAAGCTAAAGCTTCAAAACTTACATAAGCTTAGTCGAGTCTGAGGACCACACAATAATTTTAGCACATTTGTTTTATCACATTTCATTTTGATTTATCATCACCAGCATTTGGAATACTGTTGTGCTTATATGATGAGACTGGCAAACTTGTATGCTACATGAATAATACATGCTTTATTATGCTCATTTCACATCATCATTATGCATCTTCTATTTCTAAAATCATAAAATCACATTGTAAATACCAATAATGTGAAAAGTTCATATCTCAAAATAGAGTCATCATGCCCTTGGTCTAGTGATGACCTCATGCATCCTTTATATTATCATCATACATCATCATAGCATAAATAGTCACTACAAGCATGCATGATCATCCTGTTATTCATGAAATTGAATAAGTTGGATGAATGGTCATGTTAAACTTGTAGATCAGTCATATCCAAATTAGATTTACTTTTTTGTAATTTTTTCCTTTTCATATGTATTTTATCAGTAAAGTGATTCAATAAATAAATTTTTAGCTTTATTATCTTCCAGTATATGATGTACTATGTGGATGCTATACAAACTGTCATTACTAAAACTAGGGTGTTATAGTAGCTATACATTGAATATTGTATAATGAGAAATAGTCAAAAAGTAGACGCGATCCCCTGAACCAAGAAATCTCTGCTGGGGATAATACTCACTAAATGACCCGATGTTGTCCCTTTCTTTTCATAATTTTCTAAAAATCAGGTGGTGACACCATAAAATCAAAAGCGTCTCATCCCCTCGAGACCAATCATTTGTCCCTATTTAGCAAAGTTGCCATGTCCCTCAAAAATGGAAAGACTCGCACAATGTCCTATGAAAACATACCACTATCAAAAAAGCCTGAAAGGGAAAATGGTCGCTCACAGTGGTGAATCCACTGGGGACATCTAGTAAAAGGGATCAACTTGAAAATAACTATTTCTCATTACGCAATACTCAATTGTATAGAGCCCCTCACCACTACATTTGAACTACACATCACACATTCACCACTTGTCCTTAAAATCCTCGATAATACTAAATGAGATTGCCTTTATGATTCCACTCAAGTTATGAGGCAACAAAGATATGGTATTATCACCTTTAGTTTTTACTTGTGTATTCACCAGACTTATATAACTAGAGTATTTAACCTAAGTCCTTAAGGGGGGTGACCGAGTTATCAAAAGAATGCTAGACTCACTGACTGAAGTCCATAACCCTAGTATATTGGTGCATTCTCACTATAGGAAACCTTAGCCTTTCACCTTGGCTCAGCTTAAGTATATAGTAACATCCACTAGGATTCCACTAAGCTATGCATGCTATCCTTATCCTAACGTCATATGTTTGACCTAATATTCATAAATGACATGACCCTCCTAATGTCTATCATCAAATGACATCGTAATGTCAGTTTTCATAAAAAAATTTATGGTCGGGAACATATGATTCTCATTTACTTCGTGTGAGCCCAAAGCATGAGGAATGATAAGAATCATGTACCTCAGCTTGAATAGTCTATGCAAATCAACAAATAATGACATCCCTTGATGACAGAACCTACAAGATGTCATCCATTTATCCTTATCAGATCAAATGAATGGGTTAGGAACCTAACTAGATTATGGACCTTTATGGCAGAAAAATCAAATTGCAAACTATCAAACGATACTTTCATGACTCCCGGTAAACATATTCAATATCAATACGGAGGCAAGAACTCAAACTCCCTTTCATTGACCTTGGTCCTATCCATGTGGGCACATACGGGCTTTGGACAGCATTTGAAGCCCGACAATTGATGCTCACATTGACATTATATGATTACCTCAAGTACATTTAAATATCATTCCTCAATTTACCCTTTGGTTCAAACCAACATAAATCAAAATAGCCTAGTTTTGAGAGCGAAACCATAGTCTCCTGATGACTATAGGTTCAAAACCTTCCTAGGAAAGAGACTGAATGACCTTATGGAGAAATAAAGTTAGAAATGAGAGCTTACTTATGATTGGTTTGTTCACTATTCAGGAAAAACTAATTAGCTTTAATCATGCATACATCACATACATGTAGATAGCACATATTAACCATTGTTTCTTACAGGAATCATCATCTTTCATCATAGGATTCTACATCCACTCCATACATACATGGTCACCCTTTTCTTTTATAGGCACACATCATGCATCATTCATTTAACTAACCCTAATAAATGCACAATAATATGACATTCAAACATGAGTGACCAAGAAGATACCTCCTATCAGCACTTTAAGGACAAGCTAAAAGAGGGAATCCAAAAGTTGCTCGCTGATTTCACTATAGCTAAAATCCTTTAAGCCCAAATCAAAGCCAAAAGTGCTTGAGATGGGAAAAGCACACCACTAAATGAAGCCTTTGCATCTATTCACCTGAGGGCAGATAAGGTAAAAGGAATTCCTTGCACTCTAATTCAAATTGATAATGATAATAACTACAACTAAGATCTTAGGAATGCACCAAAAGCTACAAAAATTACTAACATGACCAAGCCTAAATTGACATGGGAGGTTAAACTATTGGCTGACAGGATGGCTCAGTTAGAATTCACCTTCAAAGCCAAGGGAACTCATGGCTCTAAAAGCTTTATTGACTTGGCACTATTCAAAGATGAGCTGCTTCCTGATGATTTTAAGATACCAAACTCTGCTAAGTTTGATGGAATAGGGATCTAAGGGTCCATCTAAGAAAATATGCCACCTTCATGGCTGCCACAAAGCTTACAGAATCATAGATTGTTCAATTCTTCTTCACATCACCAGAGGAAGTACCGAGGACATGGTTCTTTAACCTTGAAGATGAAATCAATAGTAATTGGCTACTGCTAACTCAGAAGTTCATCAAGCAATATGAATACAACACTTAGCCAGACATCACTCAAAGAGACCTTGAGACCACAAAGTAGAAACTCAGTGAAGCTTTGTCTAATTATGTCATAACATGGCAAGGAAAAATAGTTAAGGTGAGAAACCGTCCTCCTCAGGATGAATAAATAGAGCTAATAATTAAAGGGGCACTACCACACTTTATAAAGCATATGATCTTTGCTCATTATCCTGACTTAAGAGCTCTCCATCAGGCTGGGATCAGATTTGAGGTTGAGGAACCTTAGCAAGCCAGAAACACTTTTCGATGCAATTCCCAACTAAACATCCAAAACACCTTCACTTGACCCATAAAAAAAACATTATCCAACCCATAGCTCACCATTTATCAATGTCATCAAGCCACTAAGAGAATTCTCAAACTTTAACCTCCCACTAACCAAAGTATTCCAGAGACTTCAACAAAAGAACCTCCTATAGCCATAAAAGCCTACGCCTCATCCAAACCCACTACCCCCTAAGATTAACCAAAACTTGTTTTGCCACTTTCACTAGATGTGTGGTCACACTTTTGATACATGCAGAACTCTCAAAAATGAAATCCAAGACCTTATTGACTCTAGAAAAATTAATGACCTAAAAAAATAACCCAGTATCAAGACCAATCCTCTCCTAAACTATCAAAACATGCCTTTACTAACCATCAGCATGATGTCCTCTAATGTACCAGAAGACCTTGTTGAAAAATCAATCCAAGCATATAAGAAACCCAATATAAGCCCTTAGAGGACAAACGCTTGAATCCCATTCTTGAGCCTTATGATTCTAGTGAAGATGAATAATGCCCTTCTACCCTTGAGTACATTCCAATGCCTTAGAATTTTCTTCCCCACTTGATGATGCAGAAAAGAACCAGGGATATAACTCTCCCTATGAATAGTGAAGTGATTGATTACCCTTACTCATAAGAAGTAGATACAGATAAAATCTTAGCAGTGAGCATGAGATATAGGATTTACTAGGCTAACCATATGGGAAGTTCAATTACAAAGTCAAGTATACAACACCTCATGCTACCCACACACTTTTAGAAGATATAGTACCCTCAAGATAGGGAGAAGAATTTGACAACAAAGATAGGATGGTTAGTACTATTCAACTTCAAAACCTATAAGTTATAGGGATAGACATATGGTATGACTCTGCTGATCCTGAAATCATTATCTGGGACCAGAACAAAAATACAAAAGTAGATAAGCAAGCAGCTAAGAAGCCGTCACTAGTAGTTAATCATGTAACTAACAACATATGGGTATATCAACCTCCTGAGAACGAGAAGGAACCCTTTGAGAAAGAAGTAGTAAGAGATTAAGCTCCAATCAAAGAAGAAGACACTATCCTTGAACAACTCAATAAAATGTAGGCATAAGCCAGTATCTAGGACCTACTCATGGCCTCTAAGAAGCACAGAGATGCCCTAGTTAGAGCACTAGATGAAATAAAAATTGCCACTGATGCATCACCTTGTGAGATGATAGCCTTAATGAAAGCTCATTCCAATGCAATAAGCTTTTCAAATGAAGATTTACCCCTTAAAGGAAGGGTCCAAAATCATCCTCTATCCATACATGCATTTGTTAAGACTAAGAAGACCCCATGTGTTATGCTAGATGATGGGTCTGCTATTAATGTTTACCCCCTAAGGTTGCTATATAAGTTCAGGTTGAATGCTGAAAACTTGGAAGAATCTAATGTGGTCATACAAGCCTACAATAATTCAAAAAAGCCAGTCATCGACATTTTCAAAGTAGTAGTTACAGTGGGAGACATTGAATGAGTAGAAAAATTTACCATCTTTAACATCCCTCTGACTTTTGCCCTACTGCTAGGAATACCTTAGTTCCACCCACTAGGGGGTATACCTTCCACTATGCATCAAAAGATAAAGTTCCTTCCTAATGGAAAGGTCATTACCATCCCTATTGAAACAAATAACATTATTGCCTATCTAAATGTGGTCCCACTAGGATTCCAGGTTTTTATGATCAGTGATGATCATGTCGATTCCAAAGTTATTGCTATAATGAAGAAGATGCAATATCTGCCTGGAATAGGATTAGGAGGAAGAAACATTAGAGTCATAAAATTCCTTGACTTCTGAGGACAGATCAACAAAAATGGTCTAGGGTACGATATGAAAAGGATAATGGGGCTAAGAAATCAACCACTTTTATGGCTAAAAGCTTAACCCAAGTCTATCAAGGACAAGTTGAGGAATGGAATTAAGAAATCGAGGTTCTAGATCTTCAATGACACCCTCAAAGAGAAGAACTTACTAGACATGATCATCGACACTGACATCTGTGAGCTGATGAAAAACCTGGAGATAGAATCTGAGAGTGAAGCTATTAATCATGCCCAAGCTATTTCCATCCTCGAATCAATCATTGATGACATCCTATTCAAAGACATTATTGATGATGATCTCTGTACTTTTTCTTTGTTTGAAACTGATGATGTAATGAACTTTAAATTTAATGCAATGAAACCTGATTTTGCTTAATTGTTTGATGTCTTTCCTAATGGTAGTGTGCATTGCATTGATCAAAACATTAGCATATTTGACATTCATTCCATATGCATTGAGTCATTTAACATTGGCATGGAATCTGAACAATGTTTTTTCCATATTTTGAAAGATGTTACCTTGAAAAGAGGAGAGAAATTGAAAAAATATTAATAAAATATTAAAAAGTATTTGCCTGGACATATGACGATATGCCTGGTATTGATAGAGACATTGCTCAATACTTCATTCCTACAAAAGAAGGGTAGAAACTGATAAAGCAGAAACTGAGAAGACTCATACCACAATGGGCCTAACTAGTGAAAGAGGACATCGAGAAACAAATCAAGGAAAAATTCCTAGAGGTAGTAGACTATCCAGAATGGTTAGAATCTGCATTGACTATAGAGATCTGAATAAGGCCTGCATGAAGGATGATTTCCCACTACCTCATATAGACATACTGGTTGACAACACTACCATATGTTCAATGTACTCCTTCATGGATGGATTCTCTGGGTACAATCAGATCCTAATGACCATTATCAACAAAGCAAAGACATCTTTCATAATAGAATGGGGGTGCTACAAAATAATACATTTTGAACTAAAGAATGCAAGGGCAAGCCACCAAAGAATGGAAATTATAATGTTTCATAACATGATGCAGACAGAAGTTTAGGTATACATTGATGACATGATGGTTAAGTCAAGAACTAGGGAAGAACACCTATCTGATCTCAAAAAATTTCCTCAGAATGGTCAAAAAGTATAGTCTCAAGCTAAATCCAAAGAAATGCATACTTGGGGTCACTTCAAAAAATATGATTGGGTATGTTATTAGTTAGAATTGGCATTGAAATGGATTCAGACAAAGCAAAAGCCATAAGAGAGATGCTAGTGCCAAAAAAAGAGAAGAAAATTAAAGGGTTTATAGGGAAACTACAGTTCATCAATAGATTCATCGCTAAGTTGACAGAAGTGTGTGAACCAATCTTTAAGCTACTTAGAAAAGATCAGTCAATTGAATGGAACAAATAGTGTTAGCTAGCATTTGACAAAATCAAAAGATACCTAGCCCACCTATTGGTTTTAAGACCACCTAAACTAGGGATACCTCTAACCCTGTATCTGGCCATCAAAGGAATGCAATCAGTGCTATGTTAGCCCAGAAGGGAGAAACGAAAGCATAACACATAGCCTACTACTTGAGCAAGAAGATGTTTTCATATGAGGAGAAGTATAGCAAAGTTAAACAGATATGCATGGCAATGGTATGGGCAATAAAGAAACTCAAACACTACTTTCAATCCTACAGAATTCAGGCCGTGTCTAAAATGGATCCAATGAAGTACCTCTATAAAGCTCCCTCTCTAGTGGGGAAACTTGCCAAGTGGCTCATACTACTAACAAAATTTGATGTACAATATCTTATTAAGAAAGCAGTAAAAGCAAGAGCAGTAGCTAAATTTCTAGCTTTTAACCCCATTTCAAACTCAGAAGAAATCCAACTAGACTTCCCAGACAACCTTAACTTAGTCATTAAGATCCAAGGATGGTGCATGTACTTTGATGGAGTAGTTAATCAATTCATTGCAAGAGTCATTGTCATACTATAATCTCTAGAAGGTGAAGTAGTACCAATTGCTAAAAAGCTTGAGTTTAAAGTCATAAATAATAAAGAAAAATATAAGGCATGCACACTCAAAATAAAAGCACTGATAGCCCTAAATATCACAAAAGTCAAAATCTTCAGAGATTCCATGCTAGTAATCCATCATGCCATGAAAGAGTGGGAACTAAAAGAGCAACACTTAAGGCCTTACTTAGACCAATTGAGGCTACTTACCATTTCCTTTCAAAAATGTATATTCATTCATCTCCCTAGGAATCACAATTAGATGGCAGATGCACTTGCTTCCCTAGCATCAATATAGAAAGGACCATAAAAAAAATGCCCATGAAGCCTCTAATTCAACTTAAATTAGGACAATGTTGTCATAAAAACTATAGAATAGCAAAGATAGAAATAGTTGAAAAGCACTGGCCCTACATCATCCAGAGATATATGAAGGAACGAGCCTATCCTGATCAAGTAGATGAAAGAGACAAAGTAGTCATTTGACAACTAGCATCAAAATTGATATTGCACCAAAGTGTGTTATATAAGAGAACCTCAGATGGTTTATAACTCTAATGTCTAAATGAAATTGAGGCTGCAAGAGCAGTAGAAGAAGTACATGAGGATGTTTATGGTCCACACATGAAGGGAACAATCCTAGCTAAGAAGCTAATCAGACAAAGGTTCTTCTGGATGATGATGATAATAGACTGCATCAAATTTGTAAAGAAATGCCATAAATGTTAGATCCACGAGAATGTCAGTCACCTTCCCCCAATAGAACTACACTACATCTCCTCTCCATGGCCCCTCTCAGCATGAGGACTAGACATAATTGGGGAAATCCACTCGATAGCCTCAAAAGGACACAGGTTCCTCCTAGTGGTAGTGTACTACTTTACAAAATAGGTCAAAGCATAATCATTTACAAGGATAGAGGCCAAGAAAGTTGCTAAGTTCATCAAAAGAACATGTTTTATTAATATGGGGTTCCCCATCACATCATCTCTAATAATGGTGTCCAATTCCAAGGAGAAGTTAGAGAGCTACTAAGGAGTTATAAGGTGTAGCATCACAAATCTTCTCATTACCGACCATAAGCAAATGGGGCCGTCGAAGCTGCAAAGAAGAACATTAAAAAGATATTATCAAAGATGATTCAGACTTACCGAGATTAGGGAGATAGATTGCCATATGCCTTATAGGGCTACCAAATAGCAATCAAAACTTCAACAAGAGCAATTCCTTTCTCACTAGTGTATAAATCATAAGCAATTCTTATAGTCGAAATAGAGATTAAGTCTCTTCGGGTAGCAATCGAATATGAATTGCTAGAAGTACAATGGGCTTGACAAAGGCATGAAAATCTCACTCTCTTAGATAGCCAAAGGCTCAAGGCTCTATACCACATGTAGTTGTATTAAGCTCGACTAGCAAAAACCTTCAATAGAAGAGTAAAACACAAGAGTGTTAAAATAGGAGATTAGGTGCTAAAGCAAGCAAGAAAGAACATTTTAGACTCTAAAGGGAAATTTAGATCGAATTGGGAAGGCCCATACATGGTCAAACATGTCTTATCAAAAGGAGCAATCAAGCTAATGGATTCTGAAGGCAACGAATTCTCTAGACCTGTCAATACAAACTGGTGAAGAAGTACTACATCTATGGCATAAAAAATCATCCTGCTAAGTTAAAAACCTAAAAAAAGTAGCTCACACAAAAATTTAGGAAAGAGAGAAAATACTTAACTAGAAAACCTAAGAAGGTTAGTTAAGGATAGGGGTAACCTCAAGATCAAAATTTGTATAAATGCACTTGTGCTTTTATGAAATGATTACAATGAAATGAGAATGGTTGCCAATTTATGCAAAATGTCTTTGAAAAGTGCAACACATTTTATCATCATGAATTGCATTAAGCATGCTTTGAATTTTCCTTCATTACATGACCATGGTTCTTACTATCCTCTCTAAGCTCTCTCTTTGAGATCAGCCACTATCATCAAAGACAAAAACAAAAAAGCCTAGCTAAGTGTGAAATGCTCTAAAAGGAGACACCCTAGGCAAAAAAGGGAAGAAAATGAAAACTTAGCTAAGTGTGAAAAGCTCCAAAAGGAGACACCTAAGGCAAAAAAGGGAACAGTGGCAGACAATAGTAGTGGCAAACATCATCATCAATGATAAACAGCAAGAAGCATATACAATCATCATCGTACATGCATCATACAATATGCAAGACAAATGCCTAGTTACAACACCCAGAGTCCATGGGAAAATAATACAACAAAGCAAACCACATGCTAAAAGTCCTACACCTAACTTATAAAACAACTACATCGATTGTAGCTACCATCAGAACCAAGCACTAATCCTGCTCAAGGATCCCCCTTGTTTGGTCCTAACTCATCATTGTTCATTATAAAAGATGATAGCCATTACTACAACTCACTGATATGACCATGATAAGCTGCATGCTCCCACTCCCATTTATAACTAGCAAGGTGGTCCTCAACCTGCATTACATATTGGATATCATACACTCATACATAAAACATGTGCATAAAATAAATAGGTACAATAAAGAAGGCATACCCTTTGAGTGGTAGCAAACTCCAAAATCACTATTGTGCACTCCTTATAACAATATACCAATACTGACCAGAGGAGATAGGAATCTACAAAAGTAAGCAAATAAGTCAACAACCACTCACTAAATAAATGAAACACAGGTAATAATAAGTGGAGAACATAAACATGGATAGCATCAGCAAGAGCAACACCTAACTTAAGAAAGCCAGGTCTAGGAAAATCAAAATTCACTACTCTACCAAGGATATCCATCCCAAGTAAAGACAAAGATGGTTAAACCATCAAGTCTCCAAGAGTAGTACTACCAGAAGCCACACCACTGGTATAGGCAATTGCCTCAATATGGAACGTGCCCTTATCCCCCTCAAAACGAGATCCGAATCTTCTCTAATGTCACTATAGATACATTCTCACAACTCACGTCAATTACAAATTATTACTAATAAAGTTTGTTACATGCTTGCACTAAAATAGGAATAAAGGCTTACTAAATCAGAAGAAGCGACTCTCAATGACTCACATAATGGCCTAATCCTCGAACCTAAAGGATGAGATGCATCTACCTGAAAAGGTGGAGGTGAAGGAAAGGTCTCATTAACAACAACATCAATAAGCTAAGGGATCAATACATCAGCATAAAGTAGACCCACACTCTCCAAGAGGCTCTTAGAGGGGAATCCCATCATAACAGTAGCAAAATCATCACCATAAAAGCTCATGGCCCCAAAACATGTCACTAGGAGGAGGGACAGAAACTCTCTTCATGTATGGGCCATCCCACCAATTATTGACTTGCTCACCCAAATACCACACTCAATCGATAAGGCCAGACTATACCACCCGTCTCTCCATCAACTACCATGCAGCCACCATCTTTGTCATCCAATGAGACCTCACCACCCACTAGCAAAGAAAATTTTGCTCAAAGGGTAAGAATGAACAAAAGATCCCTAAGAAAAAAGCAACTAACGCAATAAAAATCAAATATACCTAATAATGGGATAGCTTCCTTATATGGTCCTAAGCTACCATACAATCCTCAATCAAATCAGTAGTCTTTCTAATCTAGCAAGAATAGTGAGGGAAGCCATCCTCCTAGAAATGCTCGACAAACAGATGGGGGAGAATCCCAAACTCATATGCCCAAATCTATCAAAATCAGAGGGTCAAAAATAACAAACCCAAAAGTAAAAGAATAGACAACAGAACTCCTACTCACGTCCAGCATGAACAAGCATCCGCATATCCTTAAGCCACCTCGGCATACTGTGTTAAGGCCTAAGTATATATAAGCAAAGGCAGCAACACCCTAGTAATACCTCAGCAAGCCATCCAAATCTCTTAAGATAGACAACAATTGCACATCACCCATACCCGAAGGGTTCGAGAAGATAATAGCACTCATCAAATAAAACAAAAAGCAACGAGCCAACTGTTATGTTGAGAAAAGACCATCATCATATAAAGTTCGCATAGAAAAAACAAACTTCATGTAACAAACTAGATACGGGTAACTATACTTTATAGGTGTGACCACCCTAAGAAAATCTATCATGAGGCACCTCCTTGCCATAGCAATAGAACACTCCTCCTTATTGAAAGGAATAAGCTCTCCAGAAAAGCTCAAGCCCATGATAATGGCAAAGTCCAAAAGGATAATAGTCATCTCCCTAACAGGCAGATGGAAAGTATACATCATGTTTATCCACCACTCTATCAATGCATACATGGCAATCTGAATCGATGCATACGAGTCATAAGATAATGCAGGAATGACTCCATTAAAGTCGTTCCTGGAAATCATTTATTTCACACACATCGGGAGGACCTAATAATACATACTGACTTTGTTGAAACTACCAAGTATCACAGTAACATATCTACAAGGCTACAAATAACATGTACACTATCAAGCATTTACATAGCTACCAAATACTAACATATCTCTCTCTATCATTTAACAAGATCAAAACAATAAAAAAAATTGAAAAGAAAAACATCACGACAAGCACTAGTAGATGATCATAGCATTTATAATAAAGCCATGAATAGACAGAAAATTACAGCAAGAGCTACCAAACTATAGCTATAACAACATTATATAGTAAAATAAGCAAAATAGCCAATGAACAATCTTTAGAAAATAAGGGCAAAAAAGGACCTACCTCATGATGATGATGCACCCAAGCATGAGTCTCTAAGCTATAAATAATAGGAATTATATCTCCTCAAGAAAACCTAAATGGTAGACAACTTTGAGCACCAAATGTGCTAGTCCCTACAGCAGACAACCTAACTCTAGTGGCCTCTGTAAAGTCGCCCTCTACATTAACATCAATAAAATATCCTCCAGACCCTCAGGAATGTTGGGGAACTCCATTTTATGTAGAAGAAAATGGAAGTACAAAAGCAAATAACACTCAAAACATAAAAAGGGTCAAGAAAAGTTAGAAAACACTAAAATAAGTCCAGACAAAGCCTCCCCACACATCTAAACTAGTTGTTTAAATAGGCTCAGAGGGGAGGAAGCATATGATCATGTGTCAGGTGTGTGACCACATGCAAAAGCATGTGACGATGCATAGTGATGCGCTCTTCCCCCTTCTAAGTTCTCTTTTTTGGTTTTATACGCACTTTGAGACTTTGTGCACTCACTTCTATGGTCCTAAACTTCCATTTGAGAATAACATATGCTAAACTCATGCAAAAGTATATTGATGTGGACTCCATCTATCTAAAGATACTGCATGCAGACTAATGTTTTTAGAAAATTCGACACCGCATGAAAGAAGAAGAGTAAAGAAAATTTACTTTAAGGATATCTCTCTCCAAATCATTAAAATAAAGACATCATTACCTTATCACTACTGCATCATTACTACATCATTACTGCATCACTACTACATTATTACTACATCATCACTGCATCATTACTACTACCTTATTCACATTGCTTAGAAGCACTCTCGTACTACTTAGAAGTAATCTCACATTGCTTAAAAGAAATTTTACCACTTGGAGGCATCTTCACATTACTTAGAAGCACTCTCATCTTGCTTAGGAGCATTCACATTCTTTAGAAGCATTCACATCACTTAAAAGCACTCTCACATTTCTTAGAAGTATTCACATTACTTAGGAGCACTCTCATAATGCTTAGAAGCATTCACATTGCTTAAGATTACTCTAACATTTCTTAGAAGCATTTATATCTCTTAAAACCACTCTCACATTGCTTAGGAGTACTCTCATATTGCTTGAAGGAACTTTTACCACTTAGAAACATCCTCATATTACTTCGAAGCACTCTCACATTTCTTAGAAGAATTCACATTGCTTAGAAGCATTCACATTTCTTAGAAGCACTCTCATATTACTTAGGAGCATTCACATTGCTTAGAAGCACTCTCATATTGCTTAAGAGCATTCACTTTACTTAGGAGCATCTTCACACTGCTTATGAGCATTCTCTTTTTGCTTAATAGCACCTTCATTTGCATGATACCTAAAAAGGTTATAGTCATATGTTTATTTTCATGACACCTAATAAGGTTATAATCGCATGTTAATTCGTGTGACACCTAAGAAGGTTATAATCACATTTTCATTTCTTAATAACATGTTCATTCATGTGACACCTAAGAAGGTTATAGTCTCAAGTTCATTCATTACTTAATCATATATTCATTTACGTTAAACCTAAGGAGGTTATAATTTCTTTTTCATTGCTTAATAACATGTTTATTCATATAACACTTAAGAAATTTATACTTGCATTTTCATTACTTAATAGCATGTTCATTTGTGTGACAACTAATAAGGTTATAGTTTCATGTTCATATGGGTGACACCTAAGAAGGTTATAGTCACATTTTCATTGCTTAATGGCATGTTCATTTGTATAACACCTATAAAGGTTATAGTCACATTTTCATTGCTTAATAGCATGGTCATTTGCATGACACCTAAAAAGGTTATAGTTGCATCTCTCTTTGCTTAGTAGCATCTTCATTTGCATGATGCCTAATAAGGTTATAGTCATATAAATCCCAATGCACTTTACATGAATCACAAGCTTGCATACGTTCCAAGTAGTGCCTTGCATGATTACCAAATCACAAAATAATAACAATAAATAAAACACAACAACATTAGTCAAATCTTGATAAGACATCTAAAGACAGCCTACAAGTAACTACCTTATCCCTGCAAAAATGTTTTTTGCATCTTTGCATTTGCTTCACATGTATTGACACTAGCACTAAGTGGCTATGCAACATACATAAAGTAGGGGGCAACTATCATACCTCAAATTTAACTGTCCCCAAAAAAAGGTCTAATGATGGAATAAATCCCCGAGATTACTAGAGTATGCTCGTTCGTAACACCTCTGAAGTGTGTAACCTTAAAAAACCTAGCTGACCCTACCAGTGTGCAAAATTGAACACTGAGCCATTAAGTTGTGCTTTGACCTTACAAAATATAAATTTTTAGAACAATGAGAGGTTTATTTAGAGAAAAATTCTCTCATAATACTTAACTCATTAATCCAATGTGAATTTTGTTTGACTGAGTCTTAGCTTTATGAAAAAATAGATCGATTTTGATAAAATAGATTTTGGAAAGACATCCAGAAGGCCCCAAAACCTTCACAAGTGGTCTCAAAGTAGTCCAACATAACCTGAGGATTAGCGCGTATCGTTCAAAAGTGTGCATAAATGCCCCTAGGTGTCATGTGCTAAAATTGAGACCAAATTTGGCAAAACAAACACCAAAAACTAGTCTAAAAGGCCCAAAAACCTTAAGAACCAACCCTAGAACAACATGCATAAAACCCAAGAAGTGTGCGTAAGGCATCGAAGTGTGCATGGTGCATGACCACAAGCACACTGTGCATAACCATGAGCACTTAGCATGGCCAAATATGAAATCCTTAATATATTCATGTGACCATGCCCCCACCACCCTATTCTACCCAATTTTGCTTATAAATAGAACCCTTCACACCCCATTTTAAAGGGGGAGCAAGTGGAAACACACACACGTGCTCAAAAACTGATCCGATTAAAGGTGCTGGAAACCCCTTTCTAGATAGTTTTTACTCTCCCACAATCTTTCTCTTGGGTTGTTAGATCCCTTTTCCACTAAACCAAGCCTTATATTTATCAAAGAACACTTCAAAGGTATATAATCTAGTATCATTCTATTGTCATTTTAACCTCTCGACAAGGAAAGCTTGATAATCTCACAAAGCTAAAGCTTTAAAACTCACACAAGCTTAGTCGAGTCTAAGTACCACACAATTATTTTAGCATGTCTATTTTATCACATTGCATTTTATTTTACCATTGCCAGCATTTTGAATATTGTTGTGCTTGTGTGATGAGACTAGCAATCTTGCATGCTACGTGAATAATGTATGCTTTATTATGCTCATTTCACATCATCATTCTGCATCCTCTATTTTTGAAATCATAAAATCAAATCGTAAATACCAATATTGTGAAAATTTCATATCCCAGAATAGAGTCATCATGCTATTGGTCTAGTGATGACCTCATGCATCCTTTATATTATCGTCATACATCATCATAGCATAAATAATCACTACAAGCATGCATGATCATCCTATTATTTATGAAATTAAGAAAGCTATAGGAATGGTCATGTTAACCTTGTAAATCAGTCATATCCAAATTAGATTTACTTTTCCACAATATTTTCTTTTTCATATGTATTTTATCAAGAAAGTGATGTAATAAATAAATTTGTAGCTTTATTATCTTCCACTATCTAACGTATTGAGTGAATGCTATACAAACTTTCATTATCGAAATTAGGGTGTTTTGGTAGTTATACATCGAATATCATATAATGAGAAATAGCCAAAAAGTAGGTGCAATGCCTCAAACCCAAAAATCTCTACCGGGGACAATACTCATTGAGCGACCTGATGTTGTCCCTTTCTTTTCCTGATTTTCTAAAAATTGAGTGGTGACTCCACAAAATCAAAAGCGTCTCATCCCCCTGAGACCAATCATTTGTCCCTATTCGATAAAGTTACCATGTCCCTTGGAAACGGAAAGGCCCACACAATGTCCCACGAAAATATACCACTATCAAAAAAGCCCAAAAAGGATGGTCGCTCACAATATCATCTTAGAAATTATCTGGTTAAGGACCAAGCAAACTTAAATCCCTTGCTTGGAACCAAAATTTTCCCACAGAATAAAGCATTGGGTTCATATATGATGTCAGTAGGATAAGTCTCATTTTATTTCAAGGCATCTCTATACTGCCCTGACGCTAAGCAGGACTAGCCTTACTAGTTTAATACAATGCTTATAAGAAATATGAACCATTTCTAATCAACCAATATACACAAATGCAAGCACATAATAATGGTATAATTTATTAAAATGATGCATGAGTATGGCATGATGCATGAACATGTTAAACATAATAAATAAATAAATATGGTAAAATGTGATGCATGATTATGGCAAGTTTAGAACTAACATAGTATACATACACATGACATGAAAATTATGGTAGAATAATAAATATACATGGAATAGAAATGACATAATCATGGTATGAAATAATGACATATGTGCATGTTATGGAATTAATAGCACACAATCATAGCAAATTTATCACAGAAATGTCATGAATTTTGTATGCATGGCATCCTAATCATGTAAAACGAAATAGATAAGCACAATTAAATTAAAAAAGTATATATAAGGGAGACAAACACTCGAGTAGGCTCCTCTTCTTCATCTTATCCTTATTTTTTCATGTTTTGAAGCCATTATTTTAACAAAAATTGATATTTGAAATGAAAATAGCAAATAAGGTGAAAAATGATTGAAATTTTTTTAAAAAGGATAAAAAAGAAATATTTGAAAAGATAAATAAAAGTATTATAATTAAATAATATTTTTCAAATGAATAAATAGAAAATGGAAATTAGAAAGTACTAAAAAGACAAAATTTATGACGATTAATTTATCAAATTAGAGCCTTTAACTTATATTATGTATAATCCATCAAAATAGGTCTCAAGATATAAATTTTGTACCTTGGATAAATTGAATGCATATAAAAAATCAATGCCTTATTATCATCCCAACAATCATCATAAATGGTTTGAAAAAGAAGAAAATGAAATAATTGATTTTGAGACTTTGGCTGAATTTCAATGATGTGAATGGATACATACAACATAACACGTAATAAACAACTATTCATAAATGAAACATAGTAAAGGAAATTTTGAATGTAATAAAATAAAATAAAAGGACATAAAATGAGAAATAAAATTGAGTAAAAAAAAGAAGATAAATTAATGGATAAATCCTTTAAGATGTAATAAAAAGGGAATCAAGAAATTTCAAGAAAAAATAAGAATAAAGATTATTATGAGAAAAATTATTGAAATAAAGTAAATAAAAGGAAATTATAGTTAAAATCAAGGTAGAAAATGGAAATAAGAATTATATTAGTGATTATATTAAAAATTGAGTTATTTAGCCAAAATTAAGAATTAGTAAAAATAAATTAAAAAATGCATAAAAGAAATAATAAATATTACATATGTTGCAATAATGGTCAAAATATTTGAAAAACAAATTAAAGACATAAATTAGGAAATGTGATGAGAAGAGAAGGTTAAATAAACATTAAATTTATGAAGATAAGAATATGTTAACATAAGAATTAAATTACAAAAAGTAATTATAAATTATAAATAAAGAGATTACATAAATGGAAAATGACATTACAAAGACATATATAAAAAAAAATAACAAGTAAATGAAGTACAATTTGAAATGTAGAGAAGAATTATGCTAGAAAAATTAATCAAATAACAATTAATATATAGAAATAATGCAATATCGTAAAAATGGATAAAGAAATAATAAGGAAAGACAATTGATAACCAAATTAAATAGAAAGGAAAATGAGATGAGAGTAGGAATTAGGATATGAATTAATTAGCAATAAATAATAAGCAAATACTAAATGAAAGTGCTTGTGAATATAGAAATAATACGACAATGGAAAGAATTAAATGAATAAATAAATAAAAGCTAAGAAATTATAATAAAGTAAATTATAACAAATAAATAATAAATTAAGCATAAAATTGTAAATTAAGCATAAAAATGTAAAAAAAGAGAGATTAAAGATAAAGAAAATAGAATTTTAGAAATTATAGAGATAACAAATATGATAATATAAAATTGGAATAAAGGCAAATAAATAACAAATTAAGCATAAAGTATATAGAAGTAGAAGTAGAGATTGCAATTAAAGGAAAATGAACTAATTAATGATAAATAGAGAATAAAATAAATAGAAAATGCAATTGAGAATAAAGATAATAATGAAGAAATATAAATTAATTAATAATAAAATTAACATAAAAATGTAAATTAGACATAAAAATGTAGAGAATAAGAGATTGAGTGTAGAGATTGTGATTAAGAGCTTGATAATAATATGAGCAATATACAATATTTGGACAACAAATAAAATGCTTGAAAAATAAATTGCAATAAAAAAAATATATGTTTTTTTGAGAATGCAATAAAAATAAATGTTACTAGTTAGTATAGTTAGTAACGTTATTATAGTTAGTAATTGAGAGATTCAGAGCATGCAAATTAAGTAAAAAGAGATATATTTATGCAAAATGTATGATGTAAGTAAAAATAGATATATTTATTGAAACAGTAGGGTGTCGAGCACTTGGGAATTTGGAACAATTTATGTTAACTGGTAAGTTAATAAGATGGATAGGCAAATAAATATGATAAAGAAAAGTAAATTATTCTAACTACCCTAAAATTACTAAATAAAAATTAATTATACTGACTACACTCAATATATTGGAAACAAAATCGAATTAAGTTCATTAGAATTACAACTTAGAATTCATCAAAGAAACTACAATGAAAATAACAAATTATCATATAAAATGAGTGAAGGAAATGACTAATAATCTTTAAGAGCAATTCTCTTTGTCATTTAAAGGCAATCCTATTTAAAGTCTACAAGCATTCTCATGACAATGTAGGGATAAATATGAATTAATAAGTACTATGTCAATTCTTTAAATCATTAAGGAGAAACACTTATCTCCAAGTAGTTTCCTAACCCTTAAATGATTTTAATAGTTGTTCCATCAAAATGCATTAATTCTTATTATACACACTTGATTAACAAGTCATACATAGTGGCCAACCAATTAAAATCAACTTATTCATATAATTGTAACAGAGAATAGTTCTTTGATTCATTCTTCTTTTTAATTCTAACTATAATTGTTTAGCCAAGATATATAATAAACATATTCAAACAATATTTGAAAAGTAAAATAAACATCAAGTACTAATGGAGAGAAAGATATAACTTGAATATTGATAGCTTGCTTGAATAATTCTTGACTTCCTTGAATGTTCTTCAATAAAATATTCAGAATACTTTTAACTAAAAAATAGTAATAATAAACATGATATACTAAGTATTTTTCTTATATCTCTCTCATTTTTTAAAAGGAGAATACATCTATTTATAAACCTTCTAAGCATCCCAATTCATACACTTTTCAAAAAAGGTCAAATGTGAAGAGTTATGAAGAAAGGGTGCATTAACAACTCGACACCATTGTGCTGAGTTAGGTGTAAGTTGGCACGAAGTGCCTCTATAATGACTCTTCACTATGGTGTGAGTCAGCACTACTCTTCCATCATAGCTCAACTTTGCCTTTCAACATGGGATGAGTTAGTACCAACAAAATGAGTCAACACGATGGGTTGCTGTAACAAGTTAGCACCATCAGATCGAGTGGGCTTTAATCCTAGTTTGCTTCCTTTGATTCCAAACTTCATTCAAGTGCACTCCATTGTCACTATAAGCATGAGATTAGCATAAAAAGACCTACAAATCATATAGAGAACATAAAAACATAAGAAAAGAAATAAAATGCAATAATTAAACACAATGTTAATGCAAACTAAAGAGAAAGTGAATAAAAATGACCCTAAATGAATATGTTATATTGCATTTTATAATTTATGCAAAATGTACAATGCAAATGCAAATGCATGATTCATCCAAGTATTAAATAATTTTAGGGTGCATATGAAGATGATGAATGATACAAACTATGGTGCATGCGATATGAATTCTAAAATTCATGCAAGAATGATGATGATGATGATGCATGTTGAGGTTCATGCAAAATGCATTTAAGAGATATAAAAAAGATTCACACACATGGTAATGACATGCAAAAGGCACATGAGAATGCATGAAATGCAAAGATGCAATAAACAAGGAAATTGGTTAGTAATAATAGTCAATAGGAGGAGAAAAATTAGTTAAAGACAATAATCAAGTGATAAAACAAAATAAAGCTGATCAGAAGCATAAAAATGATGAATAACACCTTAAAATACATTAATTTAATAAGTAATGATCAATTGAAGCTTCTAAGTGCATAAATTGAAGACAAAATTATAAATATGCAAAATTTAATCATTATAGACTTAAGACTCTCAAAATTCACAAATTAGACTTAAAAATATCTTTTGAACAAGAAAATATTATTTAGATTCAATAAGAAGCATACTGATCACATTGAAGTCTTATAGTAATACCAAATTAATCATAAAAGGCCAATTAATAGTCTTATGACAATAAAATGCACACACTTAATCATAATAAAAAATAAAACTAAAAAATTATGAAAAATTAACTAGCAAGATCCAAAACAAGAATATGCACACAACAATCACAACACGAGTTAAGAGATTAACACAAATGCAAATATTTCACTAAATGTAAATGCACAACAAACAACACATAGTTCAAGGCACAAAATATAGAATATTTTATCATTAAATTAACATATAATCAATTCACAAACACCAAATTAAAATTAAGAATGAACAATAATCATCATAATATTGATTATCAACCAAAGGCTCAATTAAAATAAAAGATAGTAAGAAAATGCAAAAGCTTTAAAACAAAAGATGAGTATTAAAGAAAGATATTTGAAAATGAAAATAAATTAGAAAAATGTTAAATAGAATCATCCTAGGTCCTTTTAAACTCATTTAAATGATGTATGATCATGTGAATTGGACATGGATAGCCAAATTTGGGCTCTGTTTAGCTAGAATTCACATGAATAGTCATATTTTGGAGGTGGATAATTTGACTAGTTGTTCATGCTCCAATTTTGGCTATCCCTATAGTGCATAACTAAAAACTTAGCTTTTTTGCAATAAAATTTGACAAATAAAGGCTCCAAACACAAAAAGTCAAACCCAATATGCAGAGAAATGAGTTTTTAAAAATTTTTTTAGCCTCATAACATGAGATTAAACTCATTAAAAATAAATATTGAACTGAATAAATAAAGATTAGGTTGATTTTTTGTTGATATTTTGTTAATGTGGGCTTGTGTTTCATTTCATTGTTGTATTAGGATTATAGAGGGATTAATGAGTGTTTAGGATAGTTTTTATATTAGAAATTAGGTAGAGATTGATTAGGGAAAGGTGAGAGAAAGAGAGTTGCCAAGGAGAGCATTTATTTAGGCATAGTTTATGCTATTTTTTCTATTTTCTCTTTTTTTTTTGTTTTCTTACTCTAAAGTTTTTGCCACATTAACTTTCTCACTCTTATCATAGGCTCTCTCCCCCCCCCCTTCCCAAAAAGAAAACCTACCTTAAAACTTTTATTTATAAACTAAGGCTTAGTGAGATAATGGTAAATAGTTTACAACTAAAAGGGTATTATTTGACATTAAAAGACATAAATATATATTAGAATCAATTCTACTTTGACACTTGTCTAATAATATTCTTTGCTTAGTCACTACTCCTAGGGAATTATGCAATATTTTATCAAATTCGTGGGACTCGGTTTAACTACCGGAGGTTAAAATTTGACTTTTTGTCAAGTGGTCCAGATTGACACACTATAATTTAAAAAGACTATTTCAAATTGAAATTTAATTTTAAAAGCTCAATTTGACCTCTTAAAAGGTCTACTGACTAAAGTTTGACTTTTCATCCTAGGACATCCTAAGGTTAAATGAAGCTCCTAGATTGAAAACCAGTTTGAAAAGCATATAACACAAACACAAAAAAAAATGGTCTTTTCCAATATTTTACTAATTGACTCAATAAACAAAGCTTAACAAAAAAATTCTCTCTCTCAATCTTTAAGACCTCTTTCTCAGGTGTAGGTTTGATTTGAAAAAAGGTTAATTTTAGTACTCGGGAAAGGTTTAAGTGTTTCAATTGGCTGTGAACTTGCTTTTCAATCATCATTCTTGATGAATATCATTTGATAGTGAAATATTTTTCTGCTTTCATCATCGACCTTAAGGGTTTTGAAAAATGACCCTAATAGCATAAGTAATGATTTGTAGTATAAAAAGTCTCATTCCCATGAGGATTAAATATTGATTACTAAGTTTTCCTACTTATTCTCTTAATTAGTAAATTAAATTCAATGGATAATCAAATAAAAGAAAAAAAATATTTATGAAATAAAAAAAACTAAGGAATTTAATTGATTCTAATTTAGAATTTGGAAATTTTTTCACTATTCTAGATTGATCATGAACATTTTAATCTTAGCTATTATAATTCTAGATTTTGGTTAAAGGTAATTATTCTAAATTACTTGACAACTCTCTTAAGTTTAATTGATATTATTAAGATTAAAATGTAACCTACTTCCTTTATGAAAAGATTAATCAAAATTCATTAAGATCCTTAATAATTATTTAATCTTCGAAGTGCTCACCTACTTTTGTGATTGAGTGACCTAAGTTCTATGAGTATTTTACTAATAAATTACTTAAATTTCATTAATTAATTTACCTATAGACATGCAATCAATCTAATAAAAAATTAAAAGCACAAATATTAATCATAACTCATAAAATTAATGAAAAAATAGTATAACAATTAAAAATAGTGTTAATCATAACCTAGGAAGATAACATAAATCCAAAACCTAAGAAAAGTTTAGTTGTTATTGGCTTTAATAGCACACATGAAAGATTAAAAAGCATATAATATTATAAAATAAGAATGAAGAGAAAATAGAAAAACTCATCATGAATGAATGATCCTTGATCTTTAACTCTTATCATGTAACTTCGATCTCTTTGTTTTTAACCTCTGAGCATTTTTGTTAAAACACTTATAATATCCCCCCACCCCTTCATAGCCCTTGCATGATACGATCCTTATTCCCCATAAATGCTCAATGCAAAATCAAGTAGGAATCATTTATTGTCCAACACAGTCTCATACATGGCCATTTTATAAACTGTGTGAGGTTATGTAAAATTAAAATTCATATACATACCTTAACACGAGTGTGTGTATGGGCTTACTTGTAATGAACACTTAACTTTTTCTTTGTTTTGCACTTGCTCTAGACTCTTGATGACCTATAAAATAAAATAACATAAATAAATGTAATTTTGAAAAATAAAAAAGAAAATAAACCAACCTAAAACACATTGGGTTGCCTCCTAGTAAGCACTAGGGTATTTAACATGACCTTAATGTCAAGTTGTTCACTTAGGATCATTTAGTGCTTAAGTCAAACTTATAAGAGCTTCTTCATAAAAAGAAAAGTATGATTAGAGCTTATGTCAATTGAATTTGAATTTAAATGTTCCATTAGAATTATTCCTAAGCTCTAAAATGCAATAAGGGAAACTTTATTTGATTTTAAAGGTCTTGACCACCTTGACTTGAGCTAGCCTAAAAATAATTTTAATTTTTAAATTAAGAAGTAGAACTAAATCTCCTTTTTTAAACTCTTTCTTAATCATGTGCTTGTCATGCTATCTCTTTGTTCACTCTTATAGATTTTGGCATTATCATACCCTTCTAGATAAAACTCTTCAAGTTCATTTAATTAAAAAATAATTTTCTTATCTACCTTGGCTATATCAAAATTGAGGAACCTTGTAGCCCAAAATGCCTTATGTTCATGCTCAACTGGTAAGCAACAAGACTTCTCATAAACAAGGCAAAAGGGTAAGGTTCTAGTAGGTGTTTTCTAAGCATTCAATATGCCCAAATAGCATCATCTAAGAGCATAGAAAAATTTTTCTCAAGGCATTAACAATCTTCACTAAAATGCTCTTTAATTCCCTATTTGAAATCTTAATATTTCCACTTGTTTAAGGGTGGTAAGGTGTAACCACTTTATGCTTTACTCCATATTTAGCAAGGGATTTCTCAAATTGGTGGTTATAAAAATGAGTACCACTATCACTGATTATTGCTCGTGGAGTGCAAAAATAAGTGAAGATATTCCTATGAAGAAACTTAGTGTCCACTTTTGCATCTTTTGTTAGAGAAGCAATAGCTTTAACCCATTTAGACACCATGACTAACCCATTTGCTATTTGAAATAGGATATATAATTCTCACATCCAGTAGTTTTATTATCTATTTCTTAACTACTTCTTTAATGTCAGGATTTAAGCTCTTTTGATTTTTAATGGTAGGCTTTTAGCCTTGCTTTATATGTATCCAATGTGTATAAATAAAAGGGCTAATTCCCTTAATATTATCGATGGTGTAGTTAATTATTTTTCTATGTTGTCTAACTCTCCTAAGTACCTTGTTTACTTGTTACTTAGTTCAACATTAATAATAATTGAATATTTTGAATTAGTCTAAGAAATACATACCTTAAATTTTAAGGAAAAGGTTTTACTTCTATCTTAAGAGCATCATCTTCCCTTTATATTTGCAAAAATAATCATTGGAATTTAAAGATTTATGTTTGGTTGATTTCCTTATGGAAAGTACAATATTTACATTAATATAATGATAAAAAAATTACTAACACTTGATTAATGTCATCCTGTTTCATATCATGAATCAAACATGCTTTGAGTGGGTTTTTAATAAGGTGTTTCTCAAACACCTCTTGTACATAGTTACTTAAAACATCCACCCTAAAATTTTACCTTGTAGGGTTACTTAGCCATTTTGTAAACATTAAATTCCAATATGTCATCTCCAATCTTGTGAACTATATTCATATGTTTGACATCTATATTTTCCCTAGTTGTAGTAAGGAAAGGTTGTCCTAAAATAATTGAAATTTGAAGGTCATCTTCCATTTCCAAAATAGATGAAGTCACCTGGCACATAATAGTCACCAACTTTAAGGGGTACATCCTCTAAAATGTCTATCAGATAAATAATAGACCTATTCACTAATTATAGTAATGTCATTTTTGGTTTAGGATCACCAATATTCAAGCATTTACAAAGAAAAAGAGGCATTATATTTACACTTGCTCCTAAATCCCAAAATGTACTACCTATAGACTCATTACCAATTTCACATGGTATAGTAATACCCCCTCAATCTTTACACTTTTGTGGAAGCTTTTTTCAATTACCATACTACAATTCTCATTAATAAGAATAGTCTTGAAGTCCTCCCTTTTGATCTTGTTGGTAATAATGTCTTTTAGAAACTTAATATAAAAGGTAATCAACGTGATCACTTCTAATATTGGAATGTTCAATTTAAAGTGCTAAAAAGCCCTAAAAAACTTCCTAAATTATTTGTCTAGTCTAGTATTTTATAGCCTCTTTGGAAAGGGTAGTGATGTAGCGTTTAAGTTGGGCACCTCATTTTTTTTATTCTACTTTATATATGACTTCCTCAAGTGTTCTTCTTTTATAACAATGTCTTTTTCAACATTCTCATCTTACTTTTTGCTCCCAATCTTTATTAATTTCATTTTGCTTCTTAAAGTAATCACCTTAGTCTACACACTAGGATTTTTAGGTTGACTAAGCAATATTCCTACTTGAGAAGTAATTTAATTTTATAACATCTAAGTATGAGCATATAATTGACTCATTTAAGATGCAAGATATTAATACCCAATTTTTGATAGTTCCTCAAAATGGTCCAATGATGAGAGTTTATATTAACAAGGTAGAGGGCAACTTTAAAAAGTTGACCATGTGTGCTTTTACAGTCATTATCCTTGAACCAAGCATTCGATTCTTTTCAACAGGAAGACCAAAAAGACTAAATCACCTTCAAAATTACCTGACAGAGGCTCTTACCTCAAAACTAGACCTTAGATTTAGAACAGAGATCTTAAAATGTTAAATTAAGGTGTTAGGAGGCTAAACTGAAGTTTTTGAAGCCCGGTTCAAGCTTTAAGGACTCGAACTGAACTTAAGTGCCTAACAGTAGATAAGAACCTTGAAACATCCATCAAACCAAACCTAAAGGTCCTAAAAGACCAAAAAAAAATACAAAAGCCTTGAAAACCAACTTGAATGTTACCTGAAAACACTAAGAACTTATGTGGGAAGGTTCCTTTCAATTAGGTTTAGAGAATCCATGGCCATATGAATTCATGGCCATGTTTTTCTATAAAAATCCATTTTAGGTAATTTTAGGGACTTTTTTTTTAGACTCTAAGTTTCAAGATTTTTTTGATGATTTTTCTCTCAAACACAAGCCCCTATCCCCTACTAAGGGTATCGACTCGTAGAAACCCATTTTCTTAAACACTCTATGCTCACTAAAACTTGTTTTCTTTAGGATTATAGATTTGAATATAAAACCCAACCACATCTTAGTCAAAGCACACATTAAGGGTAACCCTTTGAGGACCTTTTAATTATTATTATCATAAAAATTGAATTTTCATTCATTTTGCTTGACATCTCTTCTTTTACTCAATTTCTCTTTTCTATTTTATTTATTATTATTATTATTATTTTATCATTTCATTAGTATTTTAAGTTTTATATTAGTCGGATCTTGGTAATTTTATGTTAATATTTGAAAAGTAGCATTCAATGGAGATGAGGAGTAGGTAATGTAACTCCGAGAATGTTTGTGCATTAATTGGGATGAATCTTGCATTTTTTTAGTGTTGTTTAACATAATCATTTTTTCGATCTCATAAAGTTCGCATTTTTAACATTGAGTTTACAATTTTACTATAAAGTTTGCATTTTTATCATAAAATTTACTTTTTTACTCTAAATTTGTAGTTTTATTATAAAATTGTATTTTTATCATAAAGTTTATATTTTGACTATGAAATCCTCATCTTTTACTATAAAAGTTTGCATTTTTATGAAGTCTATGTTTTTATTACAAAGCTTGCAATCTTTATTTTCCTTTCATGTAAAATTAATATTTTTAGTTTTTACTTTAAAATGATTTTAATCTCATTTTCAAGATATTTAACAAAAGTATCGATGACCTTGTGAATAAACATTTAATTTCAACAGTGTTTGAAAATCACTTGAGGTACTTGGCCTAATCATTCATCCACATAATGTATGCTCATTAGTGCAATCATCATTTGTTTGTTTTGATTATCTTCCATGCCTTAATTATTTTATTTTTTCACGAGAATCTTATATGAATTACTTGTGATAGAATGGATATACATTTAATTGCCATTATTTGATAATGCAGAGCTGGAATGCCTACTTGTGTGCATTAACCTCTGTTTTGCAGGGATTGTAGAATAGGTTGTCCTTTATCTCTTGTATCTATTAGAATGAGCAATTCTAAAGCGTTGTAGTGCTTAAGCCTTCTAATTTATTTTCTTATTTGGATATATTTATTACATTATATAATTTCAAGCATTGTAATCTTTATTTTATTTTTTTCATTTTTCATTTTTATTATTGTTTGGCTTGATTATTTTGCAAGCTTTGTGTGTCATTTGTTTGATTTACTTGCTTAGTTTGCTTTATCTGCTTTGTGTTACTTGTCTTGATTATTTTATTTGCAATGCTGTCATGTCTTAACTATCCTTTATGCCAATTGCTAATCAATGCCTTAACCAATGACGTTAATATTGTGCAAGTAATTGGATGGATATCTAAATGCATAGTTAAACTGAAATTGGGTGATATGACAAGCAATTTAAATTATGTATATCAAGAAACATTCGAGTAAAACCAGCTCCATGCATAAAAAATCTCTGACTAAGGAAACGAGTTTTATCTACTTCATGAAATTTGTTTTCCAATTTTCTGATCACAGTCGGCTGCTCCAAACTTAATCTCCTCAAATTGTCCCTTTCCTATACATATATGGATAATTTGTTAAAATTATAAGGACTATAAAAAAAAAAAAGCATGAAGGTGTTTATTATATATATTAAATAATGTAGATTTTGCATTATTAATAATCCTTATTATTTATTAAATAATGTAACATATTTCCATCCAATAGTTGATAAAAGTACATATTAGTAGATTTATCAGCAGTCAAATAGAGAGAGAGAGACTCCTTATAAGGAGCACCATAGACATACATGGTCACACAGTGCAATTCGTTTCTCAATTCCTGACGACAATTATTGGCTTAATCCCATGCCGTCTCCGGGCCCCTCCAACTTTCATCTAAATTGGTTTTTTTTGTGTACAGATATAATATCACAGTTATTGTAATTATTATTTTTTTCCGCTTCTTGTAATTGGTATGGGATTTTTGGAAGTAGACAGGAAAATCAATGATTCTTTTTTTGACCAGATTATGTTGGATAACAGATAGGTGGAATGTTTAAACCTATTACATAATTTCATTTATAACATTTTAAAAAATATTTATTTACCTTTAACATTTTTAATTCGTATACTATTTTATCTATGACAGAAACATTAATAATCTTTGACAGAATGATTAATGAGTATTAATTATTATAAATATTAAAAATAAATAAATATATTTTAAATGTTAAACATAAAATAATATAATAGATTAAAACAAAAAAAAAAAACAATTCACCCTAATGGATACTACTATTCTAGTAAATTATGTAATAATTGTTTTCTATTAATGATATATAATAATATTCGACCAAAAAAAAAGATATATAATAATAACATAATTTAGGGAATTATATGTGTGATACATTGCAAAGAGAAACATTCCAACTCATTTGATCACATAGAAAATGATCCCACTAGGTCAGAGAAAGATGCCTTTGAATGTATTCCTGTAATTAGTCATAAGTATCTAATTTGGTGTTCGCATTCATGAACCAAGACAAATTTTCCTGTAATACCCTCCAAGATTTACGACCAAAACGAAGCACGTTTGTGACAGATCTTTTCTTTTTTTTTTTCTTTTTTGGATGTGAGTAAATATTTATCTATAGATTATGACAGAAGGTTGCTCATCCAAGTCCATGTAAAATTTCACTCAAGAAAATAAATTGAAGAAAGGCAAAAGTAAAACAAAGATCACCATTTAGTCCCGCCTTTTATTAATTAGTAGTTTATGTTTTATTTTGTGATAAATTTATAAATATTGAAATATTAAAAGATATTTTATTTTAATTATTTTTATATTTTGAGACGTATCTAAGTTTAAAAAATTTAAAATTCCTCAAACTCATTCTAGGACAATTCAATTTGAAAAAAATTATATGCTTATTTGAGAGATTTTTTATTTTAAAGATTTCAATTTAATTTTTAGGATCATTCAAGTTCTCTTGGATTTATGCTTAACCCTAATTCCGACACCATGTTTTGAGAATTTTTTTTTTAAAACAAATTTCTCAAGCCAAAAAAATGAATAACTCATAATTTTTTAACTTCAACAACATTTCCAACAAAATAAACGTGAAAGACATAACATCAGTAGGGTTGAAAAAATACCCAAAAAAAAGGAAAAAAAAAAAAAAAAAACCCTCGAGTAGACATTGTTGAAGACAGCCAAGGAACTTATAGTAAATATGTAAATATTAAAATTATATAGGACCACCATTGTAATTCAAAGTCTTATAGACATCTCCATTATACAACCCAAAAGATAGAGAGAGAGAGCGAGTGAGTGAGAGAGAGCGATGGAAAGTGATAACACAAATGATCTATACAAGGAATGCCTGAGAAATCATGCAGCAGGCCTCGGAAGCTATGCCACCGACGGATGTGGCGAGTTTACACTTGACGACACCTCTCCTTCAAACCTTCTGTGTGCTGCGTGCGGCTGCCATCGCAATTTCCACCGCAAGATGACATATAGCAGTAGCCGGAGCCGCAACATTCAACCTGAGACAACAGTTGTTGAATTGATGGACTACGGAGATGTTGGCAGGAGGCTGCCAATGGTAGTTGAGTCACCTGGGGAAGGTGAAAGGATCGGTGGAAAGACGAAGCGATTGAGGACAAAATTTACAGTAGAGCAGAAAGAGAAGATGTTGGCATTTGCAGAAAAGCTAGGATGGAAGTTGCAGAGAAAAGATGAGGAAGACGAAGTTGAGAGGTTTTGTAGAGGAGTTGGAGTGAGCAGACAAGTTTTTAAGGTGTGGATGCATAATCATAAGAATTCTACATCTTCTTCTGCTTCTACCGGAAATGCATCTTCTCTTACAACATAATAAGAGACAGATTATGAGAATTTCATTTTTGTTTCCTTCCTTTAATTATCTCTTATTTTATTTGGGTCTTTTTATCGCTGCTTTGTTGTAATTCCATCTTCTTTCTTTCTTAAACAGAAAATGTGGTGATTTTAGGAACTTGGTTTGCATGTAGTAGCTAATATTTTAACCAAAAATGTATTGAAGTGACTACTCAAATTATGCATCATGCTTTTTTGTTTAGTCCATTGGTCGTTTTCTTTGATGAAGATACCTGAAGACTTGTGGTTCCGTTGCTAATTGCAAAGGTGTGTTGCTGTCTGATAGAATTATTGAGAAGTTACAGTATGAAACCACTAAATGACTAATATTTTTTTTGTGATAGAAGATGGAAAAAAATAAAATTGTAAATCATTTTTCCATAAATTCCTCAATATGTTTTTTTTAATTTTATTTTTTTTACATATGTAGAACCAATTAAATTTTAAAATTATAAAAATAGTAAATAGCACTCAACATCTATTTAATATGACTGTATATATTAGAACTTAAATTCAAAACATAACTTAAATAAAAGTATCTCTCTACCCATTAATGCAACAAATGTTCGTAATAATTTTTTTTCCAATTGTAAAGATATTTTAAAAATTCTTTTAGAACTTGCACTAATTAAATCAAGATTTTGATTGAGCAAGGCTTTCTACCGATGATGAGGGTATTTTCACAATTTCAATTATTACATTTCATTTTTGTTATGGGAAATTGAAGCTACACAAACAAACAAGCCAAAGCAAACAGAGGTACAAAATTCGCTAAAACAACAATAGCTATGCTAGCTGGTAACTCTCGGCCAAAACTTGAGAATCGCCATTAGGCGGGCCTTTTTGCTAACTGATAAGCCACATAATTCCCCTTTCTGCCAGTAAAAGACCACTCACACTATTGAAAAATGAAGACATGAGCACTATTCTCAACTCGTTAGTACCAGCAAATTTTGCAACTAACTTGTTATATTTACATAAAATATCAAATAACATAAAAATTAGGGATAATCACTATCATTCTCTAAGATTTTACTATAATTATTGGTCCATCCTTACAAAAAAAAAATTAAGGGGAAAATAGAAATAAATAACTTGTGGTTTGACCCATTTTTAGATAGAGGCATATGGTTTATTTCGTGAGAAAGACTTACCCTAAAGTATACACCGTTAACATAAAAAGACATTTTTCAGCAACTCCTTTAATTTTGTTGATGCGACAAGGGCAAATTTGAACTTTCATTTTTAACTGTCACATCCATTATTAATCTAATGGCAAAAAATTAAAACATGGCAAATAAAAACCTAAAAGAAACAAAAAAAAATAGTACAATACGTGACTGATCAGCGGAGGGATCAAAATGTGAGGAGGTAGTGCGATGGTTGAGTGAGACGAGGGGAGATCCAAGAAGTGTCAACACCGGTGATGTCATATTGAATAAGACGGAAGATAATGACGATGAAGGTGGCAGAATTGTAGAGGTGGATGGAAGGCATTGACGACGATGACGGTGTCGGTATTGCATAGGTGAAAGGAAGACATCGATGACAACGGTGGCAATATTTGGGACCAAATTGCATGGATATGCACTGTTGAACTATTGGAATTAATATTTGCTTGTTTAATAAATTTCAGCCTTTGCATTTGAAGAGACATTTATTTATTGGAGATACAAGTATTAATCTCTCCTATGATTGTTAGATTGAATGCCAAGCCAAGCACTGCTCTTATGGCTGTTGCTGTGGCATCTAGATCAATTCCCACACCTAATTTGATATGATTTAGCCACTATAAGCCCGTTAGTCTTCCACATTGTAAATGGCGGGTTTAGCATGCATCCAAGATTTTAGCAACCACGACACTGTTTAGCCTCAAGGTTTTAGAGAGCACACTACTATGCCATAAAGTCATAGCGTGGAGATAAGGAGTCGCCACCCAAGGTAATAACTGGAACAATTCGATTGGTGGCACTTGATTCTCTAAAAAAAAGTTAGCACCACCAATTAGGAGATTCTGGGAATGGAATACTAATTTTTTTTAGTCTCTTGTTCATTTAGAATTACTTTATAAATCATTACTTCATTCTCTAATTATATGCAATTTTATTAAACCCTACTTGAACATCCATCTAACCCTAATGCATCTAGTTAATAAAATCACACATAAAAAATGTATTCAAATGCATCGTTCCTAAGTCTAAACTATGTAATTTTATTGAAAGTTAGCTAAATTTACATTTTTTATTTACAAGTTAAAATAGACCAAAGGTGGGCCTACATTTTTTATTAGTTAGTGAGCTTAAGTCTATTGATTGTAATTATTTAAAAGTGGGTCTGAGTATACAAATTTTAAAGACATAAACTAAACTTAAAATGAGCTTAGTTCTAATCAGTTTTAATTAAATAAGAGTGGGCTAAAGTTTACTTATTTTAGAAAATAAATAAAAAATGCTTTATTAGGCTTATCTAAGTCTAAATTAATTTCATTGACTAAAAGGTGGGCCTAAATCTAATTTGACCTAAATGGACCTAAATTAATTTTAAATTAATTAACCTAAACCATTTTAAGCCCATTTTTTAATTTAATGGGTTTGAACTTATCGTGGCCTTGGGGCCCAAAAGGATAAAAACATTAAAAAAAAAAGCCCAAAACAAATAAAACATAAAGAAATAGATCAAACATACATTTTTCTAATTTCCTAAAAACCCTAAATCAATTTCATGAACCCTGATTAACTACTGTCACCATTAATTTTAATGGAAAATTACCAAATTAAACCTAATTTACTAACCAATTTTAAAGAACGAAAAAAAAATAAAATCTTTACTATTTTCCACTACTGGGGCTATTACACACTACGTACTAGAATTAAAATTAAGTACAAACCCAAATGAATTAAACACATCAAACATAAAGAAAATAATAATCATAGAAAGATAAAACCCTAGATCTAATCACAGTTCAACATAATGGCATTCCATGGATCTTTGCTCCTGATTATTTAGGCAATGTCCACCTCAAATCCCAATTGAATCAAAATAAAAAAAAAAACATAGGAACCACAATTCACGTTAGTAAATTAAAGAAGCAATAAAACAAAAATAAAAAAATCAAAGAAATCAAAGAGGGAAAATGGATAAAGAGATGCTATGCAAATGCTGTTTGATTGCCTTCAGAATGGAATTTCACTATTTTGAGAATTGACTCTACATTGATTGATCTATGGACTACTAAAAACAAAAGAGCTTGCTTTTTGTTTTTTTCTTTTCTATGCAGTAAAGAAAACTAGTTTTTTTTCTTTTTGGCTTTTCTCTGTGATTTTTCTCTCTAGGTTTTTTTCACTATGAGGAGCTCATCCTCCCTCACTCACATAGTCTCTACCTTTTATTAAGAGACTTGTGGAGCTAATTCTCCTCAATTTCAGGAACGAGCATAGATTTTTTATTTTTGAAAGTATTTACACATTTTGAATGTGTAAACACAATTATCTTTTAAAAAAATAATTAAAATACAATTTTGACCGATCAGAAAATAGAAAAATACTAAAAAATTGCAAATGTCCTGTAATGCCATTGGCATTTGGCTAATGCTGATTGATATTAGGCTAATATTAATCGACACTAGGCCAATGTCAATCGGCATTAGGCCAATGCTAATTGGCATTTGGCTAATGCTAATTGGCATATGGTGAATGTTGATCGACATTATGCCAATTTTGGTTAGCATTAGCTAAATGCCAACTGGCAAATTGCTCATCAGACCCAAAAAATTAAAAATTTGCAAAAAAAAAAAAAACATTTCTAGAATCAATATTTTGCAATTAGTTCCAAAAACACTATAATTTATTCCTTGAAATCTTAAATTTCAATACTAGAGATTAATTTCTCGATTCATTTTTCATTATAGGGGCTTTCGTCACACTATGCACAATTGCATCACGAAATTGGGTGCTTACAGTTACCCCCTTTTTCGCTGTTTACTTTACAAATTGTGGCAAAACACTAGAAGCACATAATTTTAAAGGAAAGAATCAGGATACCTAATTGTCTCCTAATTGACAGATTAATGATTAAATTGCTATGCAATTTTAAGTGAATGTAATGTTTAACAAGTTTCACTATATACCCTATGGAACGTCTAATGAAATTTATGCAAATGAATTTTGCCATATTCTGTGAGGGATGTTTAGCAATTTGCAAATATAAAGAAGTGTTAAAGTTCCTGCGGAAGATTTAATAACAATACAATAACTACTGTGTAGTGTTTAGCGAATTGCACCATATTTCCTTTAGGACATCTAGTGATAATGAAATTTTATTATATTCCTTATGGGACATCAAGTGAAAATGAGTTTTATTATATTCCTTGTGGAACATCTAATGATGTATGCAATGAAGCTTGCTATATGCCCTATGGGATGTCTAGAGAAAATGAGTTTCGTTATATTCTCTATAGAATGTCTAATGATGTATGCAATGAAGCTTGCTATATTCCCTATGGGATGTCTAGCGAAAATGAGTTTTGTTATATTCCCTATAGGACGTCTAATGATTATTTTTCAAAAAAAGGTTGTAACTACAGTATAGCTACTAGCAAAAGTGCGACTTTCAAATATGCTATAGATCTCACGAAGCATCTTACAAATTATAAATTTGGCAACTTATGTTATAACTGCTATACAACACATAACATAGTAAAGGTTATGACTATTATGCAGTACATAACATAATGGCGTGGAATTTTTATCATAGCTAATTTGCAGCATATAAGTTTAAAATCCTTTGATTTGAGGTGATGCATGTAAAATGCAAAATTAAATTATGTAATTGTGTTTTGTATTCTGTACTTAACAGAGAATTCAGAATTACAAACTGATTATGCACATTAATAATTTCATGAATTATTAATCAGATGAATATATAATATGATTTAATTAGGAATAAATTCATAATCAAAATGCAAGTATGGACCAAATTGCAACAAAATAACTTGGATCTAAGTGTAAGTAAAGATAGTGGACCAAAGTAGATATTTTCCACTTTATAAATTCCTTCCCTTTTTGCATGTCACCTTCATTTCTTACTCTTTCTTCCTTTTCTTTCCTTTTCCATTCTTCCTTTGCATTGATTCTTTTTCTTTTGATTTCTTGATCATCTAATGTCTGATTTGTGATTTGTCAAATCCTATAACTGACCCACAATAGAGACTACATAAGGGAGTTGGAATCCCAGCAAACCTAGTCTTTCAACCCCTCCATTTTCCTTAGAATGATCTCAGACTTCAAGAAGGCTTAACCAGCCTTCCATTAACTAATTTACACCTCCACAGGTGTAGAGATGTGGATAATGAGGTAGCATTTCATCTTTTCAATTTATTTATTTCATTGATGTGCTTCCATCAACTAAAGACAAGTCTAATCGCTATTCTTTATTTACTCTAATTAAGTGATGGATGGATACTACCCACACTTTCCACATTTGTGTAAGCTAGCTAATTGTTTCTCCTATGAGCTTTTTTGCCATTACTGGGATTGACTTTGGGGTAGTCTTGTTCATTTTTACATTAGCTATTGCAGTCTGCCTGAGGATGCACGGAGTCGGTACGTGCATGGGTTGATAAAGTTTATTCCATCATGGAAGAACTGGAAGAATGTTCTTCTTTCATATTTAGTCGAGGGATTTAAACGTCTTTCTGCTACTACTCCTCATCATATTGCTCAAAAGGTGAGGTGTTTTGTCCTGATCCTACTAGGTGTGACCTTTTTTTATGAGACTGGTCATGAGATCAACATTGCTTTACTTGGCCCTCTTCGTGACTTAAGTCAAGTTACTACCCTTGATTGGGGATCCATCGCATTAGCCAACCTTTACTATAGTCTGGATGCTATCTGCAAAGATGCTATTACAATGTGCGACTTTTGGCATACCTTACATGTATGTCATCTTTTCTCTATTTGTCAATATCCTTACTTTTTGTATGATTTGCTAATTTATTTTTTCTTTTAGATCTGGAGTATAGAGATTGGGTTAATAAGGGGGTTTGATGCTATTAGTTCTGATAGGAGTCTCCCTTTGATGTAGAGATGGGGCTCCTCCTATTTAGCTAGCACTGAGTATACTCTTCAGACATATCATGATGAATTGAACATTATTAATTGGTACATGGTAAAAAGCAAATTCATTAGTACTTTATCATTTAATGAAAGTAAAAAAAAAATTAATAATGATTTGGCAGATTAATTTTGATTAGTTAGTGGGAGTTGGTAATGTCTAGAGATATGACTTTATGGCTAGTGCAGTAAGGCTTGAGTTTATGAGGGTTCTACTCCCTAGATATGGCTGTCATATGTGGTATTTAGGAGAGCAAGTGTATCACTAGTCTTCTGGGCCTTCCCGACATCATATTCCATCCGATGTTTTTTCTTTTATGTTGTGCAGTTCTCATCTGATAGGTTCATGCTTGACAAAGGTTCTATAGGGATATGTTAACTTAAATTTTCTTGAGTGATCCCAACATTATCAGTAGTTCATTCGTGAGAGCCTCTTGGAGAATATTCCTATTAATGATGCAGGGTAATTTCTTGTTGTCTTAGCTTCTTCTTTTGGAACCTATGAATCACTTATTCTTTTTTCTTCATTTTGAGAAGATTCACTCTTTTGTTAATAAGGTGACAGAGAAAGAGGCTGAGATTGCTCAGGAGGCTAAAGCTGCTCTTAATATAGAGAGGTTTGAGCCTAGACCTATCCCTACACATCATACTTAGCATGTTAGGACTAGTCACGATGGTGCTTTTGTGGGTGTTACTCTTAGTGATATCTCTCTCCCAGATAGGTCCATGTTATACTAGGCTCCTACTGTTCAAACTCCAGTTGAGCAGCAGATGCATTTTAGTGATGCTCAGCTTCCTATCTTTTCTCCAAGAGATGCTTCTTATGTGAGTCTTTCTGACTTATTCTCTATATGATCTATACACTTGGCACTAATGTTAGTAAAATTTTCAAAATAGGTTCCTCGGACATAGGCGGAGTATCTGTATGGCCTTGCCTCTTCTTAGAGGTTATTTACTATACATGTCACAGATAGTTAGAGGATAAGTATAATACTGAAAATGCAAGTGTATGCATGTTATGAATGAAATGCATATGACATGTTATTTCCTTTATGTACAGAGCTATTCTAGTAATTTGGAGTCGAAGAACTGGATGCTTCAGTGACAACTTATAGGTTTGAGCATCAACCCTCACAGTGCTAGGACTTCATCCTTCAAGCCTCCAGATACTTTTCATCATGATGATTCTATTAGAGGATGGAGCTCATGGCCTGATTCTGGAACTCAGGATGGCTGATATGGACTATCTTAGTTTTTGACTTCTATTTGTATCAGACTATTTTTATCATATTATTGTGTTCCAAATCATGTACTATTTGTATGCGCTGTGTTGAACTTATCTCAAACTTGGATAGATGGACTTTAATAGAGTAAAGGTTTTCTTTTACCTAAGTCGCCCTTTCTGGTTTTTAACTTAGCAAGCTTGCCCTAACTTTTGCCTAAGCTGCCCTTTTAGGTTTTCAATTTAGCAAGCTTGCCTAACTTTTGCCAAAGCTGCCCTTTTGGGTTTTCAACTTAGTGGGATTTTATTTTAATTTTTTCATTTCTTGCATAGATCTGGCTATAGGGGGAGTTGAGCTTATTTGCTATTTTTTACAATAAAGCTATAGAGCCATCAGGATTTCAAGCTTTGCATGATGAGTCACAAAAGAAGAAACACATACAATTATTGAGTAGTTTTCGTAAGTGTATAGCTTGTTATAAGTAATATATAATGAGTGAGTATCCTTCCCATAGGGAGATGAAAAATCCTAGCACTAAGTGTGATCTTGCCTCTTACAAGATAATAGAATGAATGATTTTTAAACTTGAAAATTAAATTAATAAATAAAAAATGCTAATGTAAACAAATTATATCTAAAGAAATTCAAGATTTAAAAACTAGAGCTTGGATTCATTCACCAGGCACTTGCTTGAATTACAGGATTTTGTTAATTCAGTTAATAAATCTCAATCAAGGGTAGGCTGTTTATAAATTCCTAAGGTTTTTTTTAAAAGTCACTCATGCATACCTAAAGCAAACACAACCTATTCTCGTGGTCTAATGAATTACTTAGGTTAATTAAGTTCCTTAACAGTCTACTAATCCCATAAGGTCTTGTCTACTTTCGTGATCAAGGGTCCTAAGAATCACAGGTTTTATGGGCTAACAAATCATGCAACTTTTGTTGTCATAAATTTATCCATAGGTATGCATTTAATTTGGCCTAAATTAAACACAAGATTAAAGAAGCAAAACATGAAAAATTGACTGATGATAATTAATTGCAATAAAATAATATCCAGACAAGCAATAATCCTAGCTACATGAATCTAAACTCTAAAAGAGTTTAGTTACATATAATGTAAATTATTAAAGATAGGAACAAATGAATATAAGAAAAAGTTTAGAAAAATAGTCTCTATTTCTTCAATCCTCTTCGTTCCTCTCTATTAGTACACCCCCCTCCTTAGAATTAGGGGTTTTTTCCTTTTATATATGTGTCTTGTGATTCTCTAGAAATCCTTCTAATTATGTTAGCTTAAAGAGATGAAACTTTCCAAATCAAATAGTCCAATAAAATAAGAACTTAATTCTGACTTAGCATGCCCTTTAGACATAACCCGTGCTTTCTGATGAGTTCATACACGGGTCTCTTGCATGGGCCATGTTTCTTCATTTCCACCCATGCTGAGAGTTTGATGACCATGCAAGCCTAGACATCCGTGGGCTTTTGGACTCCAAATCCTTATAAACCTACAGTAGCATGATCAAACCTAGATAGTAAACCCAACCATACAACAAAAAGGAAAAATTAATATATTAAAATAAAAATGCATCATGATTAAATGTAATTAGATTGAAAATAATGTTAATTTTAAAAAAATGCTATAAAAACTATATATAAATATGGCACATCAAATTCCCCTATACTAAGCTTTTGCTTGTCTTTAAGCAAAATGCAAAAGAGAGATAAATAAAGTACTAAGCTAGATATATGAGCAGACATCAAAATGACAACCCTTCAGAATTTTAGGTCAATGTAAGACCTACAATTCAAAATTAAATAGATAACTCAAAGTTAAAGACATAACTTTATCAAGTGGATAACTAACTTAATTGTTGAACTCCTGAAAACTAATGAGTTAGCAACCAAGAAAAATGAAAGCAAAAGATACTGTTTACAAAAGACCTTAATAATACCCCCAATTTAAGCACAATACAAGACAATAAGCTTTTTTTTAAGCAAGTATGTTTTACACTATGTCTTGCTTAAATTCTCAATTAATTCTTCTTACTTCCAGTAATCCCCCACCATTCTACTATTACTAAGTGTAGACACTGTTTAAGTGAGTCCTTTGGATGCTCATACTCATAGGGAGCATTGGAGCAAAATTCAGAGCATAATAATATACAAGGTAATCAAAGCTCTATAGAAAAGAGAAAATTTATTATTAAGACTGATTTATTTGTTGCTGCCAAATAAAAGCTAATCCTGAGAGTATGCTAATAATCAATGTTAAAGTCTCTTTTATAATCATTTTTCTAAAACTACTAACTCACAGATTTAGTCACTCAAAAGTAAGTTAGCATTAAATTAATTAAAGTTTCAGAGGTCTTTAACAATAAATTATTAGCCTAACTTAGAATATATAAATCGAATATTAACAAAAAATTAAAAAGGATGTTCAATGATAACATGATTGTTGTATTCTGCAAAAATTTTGTTTAGTACATGCTATGTGAGGTGCAAGTATAAAATGCATGACAACACAAAGATAAAAGTAAATATAAACAAACAGAATGTAAAAACAAAAATATATATGTATAATGAAATGTAAAATGCAGATATCCTCTCCCTCATACTTAATCTGGACAGTGTCCTCATGGACAGAGATGAAAATAATGGAGAAATAAATAAATAAGAAAAAGGAATAGGGAATAGGGTGTTGGGTTTCATGATACAAATGCAGTAGAAAATTAAAAATTTATCATGTTCCCAAACCTGGATCCATGTAATTCGACTACTTGATTAAATCTAGGGTCTTAAAAATCTCACCAAAACGCAAAAGAGGAAAGATTTTCTAGAAAGATGAAAGGAGGTTCACACCAGTGACACTTTACCTCGAGCTTTTTCTTTAGTTGTTTGGATCTAAAAGTCTCCAAAAGGATGCATCCTCTATAGGTATCCACATGAACAACCCTTCATAAAAAAAATTAGCATATGTGCTAGCAACTTTCTTAATTGTCTCACAAATCAAGAACAAAAGAAAAAGTATATGTTTGCTTTCTAAGAAGAGAGAAAATGAATTTAGAGGCAGGAAAAACAAATGACTTAAACCCTAGAGAATATAACATATTTATAAACTCCAAATTAGGGTTTCACCTACCAATGACCTTTTGGTAATTTCCCATTTATTATATTCAAATTTTTTTTAAAAAAAATCAGAAATAAAATCTAATTTATTTATTTAAAATAACATTTATCTTAAATAAATAAACAAATAAATAAATAAATAAAAAACTTTAATTATTTATTTCAACAGAGTTTATTTTGGCTTATTAAACCCATATTAATTTTGGGCTTGTTCTAAGTGTGTGACCTTGTAGGTTCACATAACATTGGCATTGGGCCTAAATCTCTATTTAGGCCTACAAGTCATAAGTGGCCTCTAGTAAGTCATTATGACTACCCAAGTCATGTGAAGTCAATAATCTGACATAACCTAATTCCAGTGAATTTTATCATCCTTTTATCACATGATATCTTAATTAAACATAAGGCATAGAATGTCATCCTTATATAGTTCAATATTATGACTTGATTCCAAGTATACTAAAAATGATAACTCTTTATCAATTCATTTCAGCATGGCCATGCATTTTCCTTCAGTCTATCTCATTAAGGGGCTTATAGATATCTTTCTCATATTAATGAGGGATAAATTCCTTCTAAATCACTCACATTCCTCATATAATTAATTTTATATCCAACAACATCCTATTTAATCATCCGATTAAAGACAATGTTAGAATGTGTCAAAACATAAAATAGCTATGTAGAAATCCATGATGATTTCAAAGTCAAAGGACCGAAATAAAATTACTATGATGAGAAATACTTATGACAATAATCTATGTAGTATTCTCATAGTGGGTCAATCTAGTACATGATCTCTCATCATGTACATATGAGTTAACTTAATATCTCATATTCATGATTAGTAAAACATAACCATCAGTCAACATTATACTAGCGTTAATACTTTAATATTTATATAATGAATAAATGGCTAAGGATAATTAGAATAGAACTATTATTTTAATATAAGGGTTTTACTATCAAGTCATATACTTGATGGCCTTAGTATGAATTAACCATTCAAATAATTATTATAAAATCAAATGATAATGAAATACCTCTTTATTAATAAAATAAGAAAGTTAATACATAATCATAAATAATTGATCTAGTGCATATCACTAACATAGGGAACTCCCCTGAGTAAGATAAAATGATTGTGACATATGAAAACAGTTGAAATATATAATATGGGGATTAGAAGTACATGGATAACTTTCTCGGTGATTACTAGACCCAAATAGTGTTAGAGGGTGAGGAGCAATGGCTGATGAAGAACCTGGACCAAAGGTTGGCACTGCATGTCTAGGGGGAGAGGCTAATTGTTGAGTGCGTCGTCATTTGGTGCTGTCATGGCCTCTTGTGTGAACCATTGTGTAGTGAAAATGAGATTCTAAAAAAGATGATATTTGTGGATGATTAAAGGGTGGGTGATGTGGTTAGATGTAAGAATAGGTTTAAATATGACAGAGACTGTGTTAAGAGACTGTGCGAAGTGATGGTTATGAGCATGGATCGTGTGTGAGGACATTGATGCACATGAGATTGTAGCATAGAGCATGTTCAACTATGAGGGCACCATGCTTTGAAGATTGAAGAGAGCATGATTGGTGTTGATATAGCACGAGACATGTTTTGGAAATGCTGGTTACACGGGTTGTGTGCATTCTGCACAGCTCGTGTCTGAAGAAAGTTGCAAACATGGATTGCTATTCACAGGTTATGTTTTACTGCTATGTCTCCATGTTATGGAATTTAAAGGTGACATAGGCCTTGACATGGATCGTGCTGAGGACTTGTGCTTACATGACCTACAGGAATATGACAAAGAAAATTAAGATAAAAATAAAAATAAAAATACAATGAGATTAAATTAAATAAACTAAAAAAAGGAAAAATGAGAAAAGAATAAAATAAATAAAAATAAAAAGAATGGGTTGCCTCCCATTAAGCTCTTCTTTAAAGTCATTAGCTTGACTTAATGCAACAGAGGTTAGGTAAATGACAAAAGTGCAAAAGATGCTCTTGCTAGAATTTCCTCAGTCTGGCCATTGACTTTAAAGGAACCAGAGTTATGACTCCATATCTCTACTACTATATGTGGATAGACTTGTTTAATAGTAAAAGGTCCTGATCACCTTGATTTTTATTTTCCTGGAAACAATTTCAATCTAGAGTTAAATAATAGAACCTGGTCTCCTGCTTTGAACTCTCTTTTTAGAATATGCTTATCATGCCACCTTTTTGTTCTTTCCTCATAAATCTTGGCATTCTTATAAGAATTCAATATGAATTCCTCAAGTTCATTCTGCTAGAGATGTCTCTGATCACCAGCCTTATAGAGATCAAAGTTTAAAAATTTTGTAGCCCAAAAAGCTCTATGTTCTAATTCCACTAGTAGATGACAAGATTTTCCATTGAGGAGTTTGAATGGAGAAGCACCAATAGAGGTCTGAAATGCAGTTCTGTAGGCTTATAGAGCATCATCTAACTTAGAAGATTAGTCTTTTCTTGATGATGATATTGTCTTCTCCGGAATGGACTTGATGGCTCTATTAAAAATATTAACATGTCCACTAGTCTGAGGGTGGTAGGGAGTAGTGACTTTATGAGTCACACCATATTTCTTCAATAAGCTCTTAAATTGGTGGTTACATAAGTGTGTACCCCTATCACTGATGATTGCCTTTGGTGTCCAAAATCTGGAAAATATATTCTTTTTAAGAAATCCAGTTACTATCTTGGCATCATTAGTTGGGGATGCTAAAGGTTCTACCCACTTAGATACATAGTCTGCCCCAACTAATATATATTTGTTCCCTAGTGAGTTTGGAAAAGGCCTTATAAAATCCAGTCCTCAAACATCAAAAATTTCAATTTCCAGTATTCTAGTCAAAGGCATTTCATTCCTTTTTCCTATGTCCCTATTCTTTGGCATCTGTCATAATTCACCACAAACCATCTAGCATCTTGGAAAAGAGTTGGCTAGTAAAAACCACAAACCATCTTGCAGGACCTTGGCTGCAGTTTTAGTGGAGCTAAAATGTCTTTCACATTCGAGGAAATGACAATGTGTTAAGACAGCCTGAATCTCATCCTCTGGAAGGCATCTCCTAATTAGTCCATCTCCATATCTCTTGTATAGAAGAGGTTCCTCCCAATAATAATATTTAATATCAGAGAGAAACTTTTTCTTCTGCTGGTAGGTAATTAGGTTGTAACACTCCACATACTATGAAATTGACAAAATTTGCATACTATGGTACTGAACTTCCATTTCCATCAACTGTTCTCCTTTGAAATAATCATCAATTGGTAATTCAAAACCTTTCCATGTCAGTTCCAACCTAGGAGGTGGTTAGCTACAATATTCTTTGCTCCACTGTTATCCTTAATCTCTAAGTCAAATTCTTATGGGAGTAGTATCCACCTTATCAAATGAGGTTTGGCATCTTTCTTAGAGAGGAGTTACTTCAAAGCTGCATGATTAGTGAACACAATCACTTTGTTACTTGTCAAATAAGAGCAAAATTTGTTAATGGTAAAAATAATAGCAAGAAGCTCTTTCTCAGTGGTGGCATAATTCAATTGAGCTTCATCTAGGGTGTGGTTGGCATAGTAAATGGCATATGCCTATCTGTCTCTCCTCTACCCTAAAACAGCATCAACAGTATAGTCACTGGCATCACACATTACTTCAAAGGGGAGGTTCTAGTTAGGTGGTTGTAGAATTGGAGCAGATATCAGAGCCTCCTTTAGCTTGCAAAATGCATCCAAATAATCTTTATTAAAAAGAAACAAGGCAATTTTAGCAAGCAGATTAGTAAAGGGTTTTGCAATCTTTGAGAAATCCTTGATGAATATTCTGTAAAACCCTGCATATCCTAGGAAACTGTGAATTCCTTTAACATTAGTTGGAGGTGGAAGCTTTTCAATTACTTCAGCTTTTGCTCTATCCACCTCTATGCCCTTGTCAATACTAAGTGTCCCAGAATAACTCCTTTTTTTACCATGAAGTGGCATTTCTACCAGTTCAAAACCAAATTAACCTCTTCACATTTCTGCAAAACTCTAGATAGATTGTTAAGGAAATCATCAAATGAAGAACCATATACAGAGAAGTCATCCATGAACACTTCCATAATATTTTCAATAAATTCAAAAAAGATTGCCATCATGCACCTCTGAAAGGTTGCAAGGGCATTGTATAACCCAAAGGGCATGCGTCTGTAAGTAAAAGTACCATAGGGACATGTGAATGTGGTCTTTTCTTGGTCCTCAAGGTGTATAGGAATCTATAAAAATCTAGAGTATCCATCTAGATAACAAAAAAATGAGTACTGTGTAAGTCTCTCTAAAAGCTAGTCAATGAAAGGAAGAGGAAAGTGGTTTTTCCTAGTAGCCTTGTTCAATTTCTTGTAATCTATACACATCCTCCATCCTATAATTGTCCTAGTAGGGATTAATTCGTTATGTTCATTTTTAATCACAGTCATACTGCCTTTCTTCGGGACCACATGGATAGGGCTAACCCAATTATTGTCAGAGATTGGGTAAATTATATCAACATATAATAATTTAATTATTTCCTTTTTAATGACTTCCATCATGTTAGGATTAATTCTTCTTTGATGCTAAATGGAGGGTGAATAATGTTCCTTTAAATGGATCCTATGCAAGCAAAAAGAAGGGCTAATCCCTTTAAGGTCATCGATGGTATACCCTATGATCTTTCTATGGTCTCTGACTCTTCTAAGCAACTTATCCACTTGTTCATCATTTAATTATGCATTAACAATAATCAGATAAGTAGAATTAGGTCCTAGAAAAGCATACCTTAAATCATGAGGAAGTTGTTTAAGTTCAACTTTTGGTGTGTCTTCCTCTTTTAAAGCATAGACAGAATAGAAATCACAAGGGGGTAAGGGGTCATACCTTACTGACTTACCTTTAGGAAATGTAATAGAGGCATTCAGGGTTTTTATGAAAGCTGCTACCTCAAGATCTTTTTCATCAGAATCTATATCTTGGGTGAGGCTTGCTTTTAGTGGATCTTCAAGGTATTTCTTCCTGAATATTTTCTCTACATAGCTTTGGATAACATCTACTCTGAAGCAGGTCTTTGTTAGTAAAGGATCTTTTGTCATTTGGAATACATCAAACTCAACTATTTCTTCTCCAATTTTGAGTTTGATTTTACCTCGCTTCACATTAATTATAGCACCAACAGTGGCTAAGAATGGTCTTCCCAAAATTATTGGAATTTGAGAATCTTCTTCCATCTCTAATACCACAATGTCATAGGGCATATAAAATTCTCCAACCTTGATTGGTATGTCTTCCAAGATACCTTCAGGGTAAACAATAGACTTGTCAGCTAGCTATAAGGAAATATTTATTGATTTGGGTTCACCTATGTTCAATTTCCTATAGAGAGATAAAGGCATTATAGTGACACTGGCTCCTAGATCACAAAGAGCTTTACTAATAGATAATTTACCAACAACACAAGGTATAGTGATACTCCCTGGATCCTTAAGCTTTTGAGGAAGCTTAGTATAATAATTATCCTAATTCCTTTTGTTGGACATGATGTCTTTCAAAAATTTGGTGTACTTGGGCATTTGAGTAACTACTTCTAAGAAAGGAATGGTGATGTCCAATTATTTAAACACCTTTAAGACATTTTGGAATTGTTTATCTAGAGTAGAGCTGTGCTTCCTCTGAGTGAATGGTAAGTAAGGAGTCTTGACTGTCTTTGGCTCCTGTGCTTATACCTGTGGTTGCCGAGTGATCTCTAGCTTAACTTCTTATTCTTTATTCTTGGATTCAGCCTCTGGTACATTCTTCCCACTTCATAGAGTTACTACTTAGGCTTGCTCTCTCGGGTTTTGAGGCTGACTTGGAAAGTGACATGGTTAGCAAAAATTGGAGGAACTTACTTAAGAAGCTACTTAATTCTCTAGTAATTTAACATGTGCAGTCAACTGTTCCATCCTAGCATCGTACCACTTGAAATTGTTCTCATGATGTTTGTAGCTATCCTAAACCATATGTATTACCTTGTTTTGTGTTTAGATGAAATTTTCCATCATTAATTCCATATTGGATTTGGGTTCGGATTAAGAATCCATGTCCTTATATTGAAAACCTAGTGGGGCTAAAGGCTTGTATCCCTGTTTTAAATTTGGAGCTTGGTGTCCACCTTAATTTGACATTGAAAAATTTGGCTGATTTCTCTATTATAGGTTATAAGTGTTGGAGTAGGGGTTCCCTTAGGGTCTGGCATTGTAATTGTTTAAAGCACTGAGTTGCTCAATTGAGAACCCTTGAGAGTGTCTACTGTAGCATGCCCTATTTCGAATACCTCACAATAGATTACTTGAGATGGATGTCTTGCAAAATTTAGCTTCTTCAATTTTTTTGTAAGTGAGTCCAATTTGGCATTCACCATGCTTAAACCATCAACTTCATAAAGTCCAACAACTTTCCTTGGTTGGTTTTTCTCTCTATACCATTGGTAGTTATTGGATGCCATCTTCTCCAAAAGTGCATATGCATCTATTGGTGTTTTACTCATAAAAGAGCCTTAAGCAATAGCATCTATTGTAATATGCAGAGATTCTGACAGTCCCTAGTAAAAGGTTTGCATCAGTAACTAGTATGGGATTACATGGTGAGGATAATTTCTCTATAAATCTTTGAATCTCTCCCAGGCTTCATATAGTGATTGACCATGCTGCTGCTTAAATCCAGCTAAATCTTAATGATTCTTAGCAGTCTTTCCAAGTGAATAATACTTTGTCAAGAAAGCTTTAAAGAGAAGGTCCCATGAAGTGATTGAATTTAGGGTTAATGAACTCAATTATAGCTTGGCTTTATCCCTTAAGGAAAATGGAAACAATCTGAGTCTGATTGCATTTGGACTGACTCCATTCATCCTGAAGGTGTCACAAATACCCGAAGAATGAAGCGAGGTGGGCATTAGGGTCCTCTAAAGGTAGTCCTGCGAACTGGTATTGTGAAACCATATGGATCTAGGTTGCTTTTGATTTTAAAGGTGTTGGCTTCGATGCTGGGTTTCACTATGCAATTCTAACTTCCCATCAGACTAGGTACATCACATTCTTCTAAAGCTCTAGCTGGAGCTCCCTAACCTGCCGTTACTCTGAGTCTTTATCTCCTCTTGTTCTTTTTGTAATTTTTTTAATCTCTGGATTAAGCTCTTCTAATTCAGGATCGTGGGACCTTGTTTGCATAAACAAAAATTAGGTTCCTGAAAAGAAAAAGTTAAACATAATTAATAAAACAAGAATAAAACTATTAGTCTTGCACAAATAAAAGTCTATCCTAATGTAGGTATTCACTGATCTCCCCGACAATGGTGCCAAAAACTTGTTGAGCAGTTTTCGCAAGTGTACAACTCATTACAAGTAATTTATGATGAGTGAGTATCATTCTCAAAGGGAGATGAAAAATCGTAGCACTAAGTGTGATCTTGCCTCTTATAAGCTAATAGAATGAATGATTTTTAAATTAGAAAATTAAATTAATAAATAAACATAATGCTAATGTAAACATATTATATCTAAAGAAATTTAGGATTTTAAAAACTAGAGCTTGGATTCATTCTCCAGGCACTTCTTTGAATTACAGGATTTTGTTAATCCAGTTAATCAATATTATTCAAGGGTAGGCTATTCATAAATTCTTAAGGCTTTTTTCAATGTCACTTAGGCATACCTAAAGCAAACATAACATGTTCTCATGGTCTAATGAATTACTTAGATTTATTAAGTTCCTTAACAGTCTATTAATCCCCTAAGGTCTTGTCTACTTTCGTGATCAAGGGTCCTAAGAATCACAGTTTTTATGAGCTAACAAATCATGCAACTTTCATTGTCATAAATTTATCCACAAGCATGCATTTAATCAGGACTAAATTAAACACAAGATTAATGAAGCAAAATGTAAGAAATTGACTAATGATAATTAACTACAATAAAATAATATCCAGACAAGCAGTAATCCTGGCTACATGAATCCAAACTCTAAAAGAGTTTAGTTACACATAATGTAAATTATTAAAGACAAGAATAAATGAATATAAGAAAAAGTTTGGAAAAATAGTCTCTATTTCTTTAATCCTCTTCCTTCCTCCTCTCTATCTGTGTACCCGCTCCTAAGAATTAGGGTTCCTTTTCCTTTTATATGTGTTTCTTGTGCTTCTTTAGAAATCCTTCCAATTCTGTGACCTTAGGGAGATGAAACTTTCCAAATCAAATACTCCAATAAAATAAGAACTTAATTCTGACTCAGCATGCCTTTTGGACACAACTTATGCTTTTTAATGAGTCTGTACATGGGTCTCTTGCACGGGCCATGTTTCTTCATTTCCACCTATGCTGAGAGTTCGATGACCATGCCTTCAACTTGTTGGACCAGGAGACCACACAAGCCTAGACAACTATGGGCTTTTGGACTCCAAATCCTTATAAACCTGCATTAGCATGATAAAACCCAGACAGTAACCCTAACCATTCAACAAAAAGGAATACTACTATATTAAAATAAAAATGCATCATGATTAAATGTAATTAGATTGAAAACAATAATAATTATAAAAAAATGCTATAAAAATTATATATAAATATGGCACATCAACATCACTAGGAAATGGTCTCATAGAGCTGATTTTAAGCTGTCATGTTCTACACTCATTTTTAATACCTATGCATTATAAACAAGAAAGAACATAAAATGCTAAAATAAAAATTTAATTTTAAGAGGATTCATTAATTATGGCAAAAATGAGTACATTTATTACATCACATGATATAATTTATATTATCAGCTACTCCTTTCAAATTTTCTAGATGAATATTTTTCTCTTTCATTCATTTGCCTTAATTTTTGCCTGAATAGCCCTTTGCATGTTTTCCAGCTAGTGGGACCATCTCATTTTATTTTTATTCCCTAATTTTTTCTTGCCAACCCTTCACGGGTTTCCTAAATAATGGGAATGTCTTAACTTTTGCCTGACTAGCCTTTTCAGGTTTTCTAATCATTGGACTTTAGTTTCTTTTTTATTACTTTTATTTTATTCTTACAGGTAGTATCTCTTGAGGTGATCCAGGTTAACAGGCTCCATAAATTAATTCCCATCTAGTCCTAATATCTTTGTAGCTCCTTTAGGTATAATCAATTTAACTAAATACGATCCTTCCCAGTTTGGTCTGTACATTCCTCTCACATCAAACACCACTGCCCTGGATTGTTTTAACGCAATGTCCCCAACTTTTATCTTTCTAGGCTTAACTTTCTTATTGAATGATCTTGCTATCCTACTATGATATATTTGAGTGTGAAACAAAGCATTCATCCTCTTCTCATCCTGAGATATAAGGTGATCATGCCCATTCACTCTCGGGTGTTCTAGCTTGTATAACTACTCTTAAGGATTTGATCTTTATTTCCATTAGTAAGACTGCTTCATAAACATATACTAAAGAGAATGGATTTTGGCTTGTGGCTATTATAGTTGTAGTCATATATCCTAATAAAGTGAAAGGAAGAAACTCATACCAATCTTTATAAGTCTTAACCATTTTAGAGAGGATTTTCTTAACATTTTTGTTAGCTGCTTCTACTGCTCGCTTAGCCTAAGGACGATATGGAGAAGACTTATAATGCTCAATCCCATACTTCTACAATAATTTTTCTATTTCAGCTTGAAATTGGACACCATTATCTGTCACAATGTGATATGGAACCCTATACCTATAAATAAGATTTTTCTCGATGAACCGCACCATCTGTTTTGCTTTCATAGAATTGAAGGATTTAGCCTCTACCTATTTAGAGAAGTAATCTATTACCATGACTATGTACTTATGCCCATTCAACATTGTCAGCCTTATTTCTTGTATAATGTCAATTCTCTAAGCTATAAAGGGCCAAGGTGATGATAAACTATTTAGCATTATATGAGGAAGATGGTTAAGATTTCCATAGATCTAGCACTGATGACACTACCTCACTATTCTGATACAATCCTTTTCCATACTCATCCAATAATACCCTTGCCTGAGTATCTTCTTATCTAGGATTATCCCATTCATATGAGAATTGAAAGCTCCTAGATGAATCTCTTTCATCACTTCTTCAGCTTCATCTTTCTTGAGATATTTAAGCTGCATTCCATTTAGCATTCTCTTATAAAATACTCCATCATGACTTACATAGTTTTTTGCAAGGACATGAAGAGCACTTCTCTCTTTTGAAGTTACCTCATCCAGATACTTTGCTTCTTTGATGAACCTCTAAATATCATAAAACCATGGCTTCTCTTTAGGCCCTATTTGAACATGTATAATTTTCTCTCCTCCATAACTTGGAGCTCTTGATTTCATAATTACCAAAGGCTTCATAGTTGATCTTGTCACACTATCCCACACTGAAGAGAGTGTTGTCAATGCATCTGCCATATGATTGTCATCTATTGACAAATGGATAAAGAGACATTTATTGAAGTTCTTTATTAAAGCTTTCAAATAGCATATATATGGTTTCAGGTTTTCCTCTTTCACTTCCTATTCCTCATTAGCTTGGCTAATTACTAATATTGAATCCCCATAAATTATCAATTCCTTACCCTAGCTGCTAGAGCTGCTTTAATTCCGTAGATGCATGCCTTATACTTAGCCATATTGTTCGTTACCTTGAAGTCTAATTTCTTGGCCATTGGTACAATCTCTCCTTCTAGCATAATAAGAATTACTCTTAATCCAACTCCTCTATTATTTATAGCCCCATCAAAGTAAAACTTCCACTCTTGATGCTTTATGATTGCCAAGTTCTCATATGGAAACTCTAAATTCCACTGTTCATCACCCTTTACTACATTCTGAGCTAGGAACTTTGCTACTACCCTCCCTTTAACAACCTTCATGGTGATGTATTCTATATTAAATTCAGTCAGGAGTACTAGCCATCAAGACATTCTTCTAGTCAAAGTAGGTGCTTGGAATAAGCACCTAAAGGGATTTATCTTTAAAATAGCTTGAACCTTATAGGACTGAAAGTAGTGCCTCAATTTTTTTGTTGCCCATATCATGATTAAACACATCTTCTCTACCAAGTGATACTTTTCCTCATATGATAAGAACTTCTTGCTGAGATAATACACTATATGCTCTATCCCTTATGGTCCTTCTTGTGCTAGAATTACCCCCATTGCATTCTCCTCTAAGGCCAGGTACAAGATCATTGGCTTCCCATGCCTTGGTGGCTTTAGTACGAGAGGATTGGTGAGATATTCTTTAATTGTGTCAAAGGCCTTATAACAATCATCGTTCCACTTCACAGGCTGGTCTTTCCTTAGGAGTTTAAAGATAGGGCCATAAATATTAGTAAGCTTTGTAATAAATATACTAATAAATTGTAACCTGCCAATGAATTCTCTTACTTCTTTCTCTATCTTCAGATTTGGCATTTCCTGAATAACTTTCACTTTTTTTTGGATCTACTTCAATTACTCTATTGCTAATTATATGCCCTCGTAGTTGTCCTGAAGTAACCCCAAAAATGCATTTCTTTGGGTTAAGCCTCAAATTGTACTTCTCAATTCAAGCTAAGAACTTATCCAGAGCTCCAAAGTGTCCCTCTCTTATTTATGACTTGGCCATCATATGATCCACATACACCTTAACCTCCTTATGCATCATGTAATAGAAAATAACAATGGCTACCCTTTGATATGTTGCACCTTCATTCTTCAACTTAAAAGGCTTATATTTGTCCACTATTCCATGATGAAAGTTGTCATGATCTTATCCATAATTGCCATCATTATCTAATTATACCTTAAGAACCCATCCATGAAGGAATACATTGCACTAGATGCTGCGTTGTCTACTATTACATCAATGTGGGGTAAATGAGATCATATTTTGGGCATGTTTTGTTTAGATCCCTAAAATCTACACATATAAGCACCTTACCATCTTTCTTGGGTACCGGTACTATATTTGCTAACCATTTAGGATAATCTACTACTTTTAGAAAGTTAGCTTGAATTTGTTTAGCAATTTCTTCTCTTATCTTTTCAGTCCATTCTAGTCTTAACCTGTGCAATTTCTGTTTAACTGGTTTTATTTCTAAATAAGTTAGAATGTGATGCTCTACAATGTCCCTGTTTAAACCTGGCATGTCTTCATAGGTCCAAGCAAATGCTACCTTCCTTTTTATTAATATTCCCTCAAAAATTTTCCCCTTTTCAAGAGTTACCTCATGTGATATATAAATGTTCTTTGGATTATCATTTGTGCCTAAATTAAAATGAATCAAAGTGAATTGAATTTATTTTAAACATGCATAAACGATCAAAATTATAATGCATAGAACTATCAGGATGCACATCACAATTTTAAACAAAACCAACATTCATATTAATGACCATAAAAAAAATAAAGTTTTTGTCCTCAAACAGATCGAATGTTATTACATTAGTTTCCTTATAAAAAAATTAATAAAGCTATCATTAATGATAGTAGCTAAATCCTAGGGTGGCTCTTCTTCAGGTGGCAGGCATAGTAGCTCCTCGACAGCAGCATCACCCATTCTTTTAACTACTCGCTTCATCACTTCTTCTTTGTTGCTCTCTGCTAAGTTTTCCACAATCTGATCCTTGAAAATATCAAACATGGGAACGTTTTTGCTAGCAACATTAATAAACTCTTTAGCACCCAAATAGTACTTGCCCTCTCTTGGCTTGATGAAATTCTCACTTATCGGCCCAATTTTCTTTGAGAGCTTGCTTTGTTTGGCATTAAACCTCTTCTTTGCTTTTTTACTTTTTGGCTCTATCTCGCCTATGTAACCCAAACCTGTTGTGTTGTCTTGGCTTTTAAACTTTAGGAGACTAAGGCTTCCTTGCTCATTCTTCCCCAACCCTTGCCCAAGCTAGTAATTCATACTCTTCATCATTTTTTCTACCCTCAGATCCATCTCTACTTCATAAAATATCCTAGCAATCTGGAAACCATGGGGTGCACACATTTGCTTTTGTTTGTCTAATATAGCTACCACAACAACATTAGTCCTAGCTTCTATAGTCACAACCTCTCCTTTATAAGGGAATTTTATCTTTTGGTGCATAGTTGAGGGTACCCCTCCTAAAGCATGGAACCATGGCCTTCCCAACAATAGGGCACAAGTAATAGGTATATCCAACATGGTGAACTTAATAGTTAATTCCACATGTCCTATTTTAACCTGAGCCTAGAATGTCCCCTCTATATTCTTAGAATTGTCATTATAGTCTTTGATTATAAGGTTTGAGTATGTTAGGTCATCAGCCTTCAAACCTATATTAGGCAGGATTTTCAAGGGACAAATGTTAATAGCAGAACCATCATCAACCATAGCAAAATTGGTTCTCTTTCCCCTCACCTCAGTTGGGATAAATAATGCCATATTATGGTTTCTTCCTTTCAAAGGTAGGTCGTCATTTAAGAACGTTATCAACCCATGTTTCTTTTTTGTCACCTTTGCCACCATAGTCTCAGGTGTGGCTATTATTTAAATGTTCATGTTTGATAGAGCTTTGATAAAAGCTCTTCTATGGCTACCTAAATGCATCAGTAATTTCCATATGCTGAATGTAGACGGTGGGGTTTAGCGTGCATCCAATATTTTAGCAACCATGACACTATTTGAGCTTAGGCTCTAGAGAACACACTAGCCACTATCATAAAGACATGGTAAGGAGATAAGGAGTCGCCACCCAGGGTAATAATTGGGACAAATTGAAAAGGTGGTACTTGATTCCGTAAAAGAAAGCTAGCACCACAACCAGGAGATTCTGGATACAGAATATCAACTTCTTTTAGTCATGTATTCATTTAGAATTACTTTATGAATTATTATCTTATTCTCTATTTACATGCAATTTCATATAAACCCTAAAAATAACCAACTCTAAGACAAAGTAGTCATGAAATATACAAGTAAATAATGCATTCAATAAATCACATAATCCCTAAGTTAGTCTAATTTACATAGATTTTAAATAAATGAGCTAAAGTCTGCACATTTTAAATTATAAGTGAACCTAAAGACCTAATTCCTTTTGATTTTAATTAAATGAACTTAAGTCTACTTTTTTTAATAAAAAATGGGCCTAATTCTACATTATGAAATATTTAAATTAAGTCTACTTTTGGATTTTTTCTTATCATTAAACTCATCACCACATCCTGAGGGCATAATTGATTCAACTGGGGTATCTACAAAGGGTAGTTTGGAATAGAACACCTTATAGTCAAATTTTCCTAAAGGCTACCCTAGTAAATCCTTAACTCCTCTATAGGCATTAGGAGATTCTCCATTAGTTGTAGGGTTTAAGTTTCAAAAGAGTTTAACACTTCTTCTTCGCTCACTCTTGAGTTAATAATCATGGTGGCTGGTGGTGGAACATTTCAGTAGTCAAGAAAAGGATTGTTTCTAGTGTTTGGTTGGAGTTGTAATTTTTAGGGTCTATGATTTTTTAGGAGTCTATTAGGTTTTGGATCTCATGTTTGAGGTGAATACAGGTGTCTATGTAATGGCCAGTTACTTAACAAAACTTGCAATAGCCATTGGGGTTGTAGCCTGGGACATTTGGGTTAGGCACTTTGGAGAAGGTTAAGGGTCTAAGTAAGCCTTTATGGATTAATTTTTCTAAGACTTTGGGGAGTGGTTGGTTGAAGTTGGAGAATCTCCGGGGTTGTTGAAATACATGCACCTTCATAGCTCAACTAGTGCTCTCCTGTTGCATGCCCTCGGTTAGGTAGTTTCAGTTTTAGGTTCCAGTGCCTCTAGAGCTTCTTTTCTTGTCATTCTTAATCTCTTTTGCTTGTAGACGATCATCATATAGGTCTATGAAAATTTTGGGGTTCATCATCTGCAACTTCTCGACCAGATTAGGTGACACATTTCAAACTATCATCCTAACATGGTCCTTCTCAACCAGCTTATTATTCATTAGCCCTACTTTATTCATGAATTTGGTAAGGAAATCAAAGAAAGATTCATTAGGTTTCTGCTTTGTCAATTCTAGATCTCTGATGGACACTTCCAATCTAGTGTTATAGTCATATTATTTCAAAAAGGTAGTACATATTCTTTCCAATCAGTTTTCATAAATTTTTCCAGCCCATGATACCAGTTTACAACCATTCCCTTTAAAGATAATAAAAATAACCTAGTGATCACTTCTAATGGTGCTTTAGTAGTGATCATGGTTGTTATGTATTGGATGAGATGAATCCTTGGATCTCCTCTCCCATCAAATTTTTGAAGCTATGGCATCTTACACTTGTCAGGCAGCCTATCATCTCCCATATATAGCTTGTCATCAAAGTCAAATGAATACCCCATGTCTTGTCCCCTAATTAGCTCTTCCATCATGGACATCTTATGGGTTAGTGCTCACATCTGCTTTGACTCATGGTCTTGTACCGGTTCAAGTGATTCTTTCTTTACCTTTTCTATCACTCAACATCCTTAGGTTGCACCTCAATAGCAGGTGGGTTACTAGCAACAGGTTGCCTCCCAGCATTATTGGCAACAAGTAGAGCATCCACAATAGGTAGGGCAGTAGTAATATTAGGTGGTTGTTCAATTATATATGGTGGAATGACAGCAGCAGGTTGCATCAGTCTAGATAGTGCATGTCTTAGCTCATCTTGCATCATAGCCCTCATGTCATTCATCAGAGCTCCCTTGATGTCTTCTAAGGTCCAGTTCCCTTGTTGTTGTTCCATTTGTTCAGATTCAGGTGAATTTGGTTCAACTTGTAAGTAAAGTGGGTCAATAGTGCTTCTTTCTAGTCTATCCAATCTATTCAGGATTTCCTTTGCTAAGATTTTAGTACTCTAACTCGTTATTCTTAGTCTGCCACCTTTTTGTCCCTAAATACGAGAAGATCCTGGTGTATCTATGATAGCTACAAAACAAGATGTCAGTATGATGAATGAGATGCATGTATGCATGATGCACATGCTATGCAACAAGTAGAAAGTAGCAAGTAGCAAGTATCAATCAAGTGTACAACATACATCCTTTTAACCTTAATCCTCCCACACACGTGTTCAATGGTGAGTCTATTTTCCTAGAACTTTTTGTCTTGGTCTTAATATCAACAGGGGGTATTAGGGACTGATGCGCATGCTAGATCTCTCTTAAAGTAGTAAAGCATATAAATAACATTTCTAGGTATAAAGGTCTAGCCCAATCTTCCTTACCCTAAGGGGCTTCAAAAGCATGGGCCTAGGCTTTTATAGATGGAAATACCTCATGGTAATAAGCATAAAAATAACATTGCTAAGTATAAAGGTCTAGCCTAATCTTCATCACCCCAAGGAGTTTCAAAAGTATGAGCTTGGGCTTTTATAGATAGAATTCCTCTGGGTAAAAAATCATACAAGCAATTTTTTAGTAGATTAGGGGAAGTAACTAAGCCATTATATGTGGTTGGAACTTAGTGAAAAGTCAAGTTTCCTTTAGCAAGATGCCCTCTATTATGGACTTGAGTCATACACCAAGGTTAGAGGGGCTCGACATCCTTTACAAACTCGAGAGAAGACTGCCCCCTTTTAGGACTTGGGTTATAGACTCTAGTCATATGACCCCGATAATCTCTCTTGAATTGAGTTAAGGCTAAAAGTGATAGTTAGACAATTTACAACTCCATGAAGCTAGTGGAATTATGGAATCATAAACCAACACCATCAGTTTAATAGGGAGATGTAGAATGAATGCAAGAATAAACTAATAATTAATAGCATAACTCTAAAGAACATAAGTAGAATCAATATCTCTTGTCCTAGTGGAGTCATCACTGTAGATGGCGAGGTTTAACGTGCATCCAAGATTTTAGCAACCATGACATTGTTTAGGCTTAGGGCCTTAGAGAAACACTACTATGGCATAAAGTCATAGCATGGAGATGAGGCGTCGCCACCCTGGGTAATAACCGGGATAATTCGATTAGTGGTACTTGATTCTCTAAAAGAAAGTTAGCACCATAACCAGGAGATTATGGGAATGGAATGCTAACTTCTTTTAGTCTTGTGTTCATTTAGAATTACTTTAGAAATTATTACTTCATTCTCTAATTACATGCAATTTTATTAAACCCTACTTGAACATCCATCTAATCCTAAGACATCTATTCAATAAAATCACACATAAAAAATGTATTCAAATGCATCGTCCCTAAGTCTAAACTATGTTAATTTTATTAAAAGGTAGCTAGATTTACATTTTTTATTTACAAGTGAAAATAGACTAAAGGTGGGCCTACATTTTTTATTAGTTAGTGAGCTTAAGTCTATTGATTTTAGTTATCTAAAAGTGGGTCTGAGTCTACAAATTTTAAAGAAATAAATTAAAATTAAAATGAGATTAGTTTTAATCAATTTTAATTAAATAAGAGTGGATAATGTTTACTTCTTTTAGAAAAGAAATAAAAAATGCCTTTTTGGGCTTATCTAAGTCTAAATTAATTTCATTGACTAAAAGGTGGGCCTAAATCTAATTTGACCTAAATGGGCCTAAATTAATTTTAAATTAATTAAAATAAACCATTTTTAAGCCTAATTTTATTTAATGGGTTTGAACCTATCGTGGGCTTGGGACCTAAAAGGATAAAAACATTAAAAAAAAAAAGCCTAAAACAAATAAAACACAAAAAAATATATCAAACATACATTTTTCTAATTTTCTAAAAACCCTAAATCAATTTCATGAACCCTAATTAACTACTACCACCATTAATTTTAATAGGAAATTACCAAATTAAACCTAATTTACTAACCAATTTTAAAGAATATAGAAAAATAAAATATTTACTATTTCCTACTATTGGGGCTATTACAAACTATGTGCTGGAAATTAAAATTAAGTACAAACCTAAATGAATTAAACATAAAAAAACATATAGACAATAATGATCATAGAAAGATAAAACCCTAGATCTAATCATAGTTTAAAATCATGGCATTCCATTGATCTTCCCTCCTGATTATTTAGGTAGTGTCCACCTCAAATCCCTATTAAATCAAAATAAAAAAAAACACAGGAACCACAATTCATGTTAGTAAATTAAATAAGTAATAAAACAAAAATAAAAAATCAAATAAATCAAAGACGGAAAAGGGATAAAGAGATGCTATGCAAATACTGTTTGATTCCCCTCATAATGGACTTTCACTGTTTTAAGAATTGACTCTACGTTGATTGATCTCTGGACTATTGAAAAAAAAAGCATGATTTTGTTTTTGTGCAGTGAAGAAAACTAGGTTTGTTTTTTTAGTCTTTCTTTATGATTTTTCTCTCAAGGGTTTTTTTTCACACCATCAGTAGCTCATCCTCCCTCACTCACACAGTCTCTGCCTTTTATTAAGAGACTTGCAGAGCTAATTCTCCTCAATTTTAGGAACGGACGTAGATTTTTTATTTTTAAAAGTGATTTACGTGTTTTGAATGTGTAAACACAATTATCTTTTAAGAAAATAATAGAAAAATACTAACAAATGATGGAGAATACTAAAAAAATGCAAATGCCCTGTAATGTTGATCGACATTTGGCTAACATCGATTGACATTTGGCTAATGTCGATTGGCATTAGGTCAATGCCGATTGGCATTTGGCTAATGCTGATTGGCATTAAGCCAATGTTGGTTGGCATTAGCTAAATGTCGATTAGCAAATTGCTCATTAGACTTGAAAAATTAATTTAAAAAAAAAACATTTCTAGAATTAAGATTTTGCAATTAGGTTCAAAAATACTACAATTTAGTCCTTGAAATCTTAAAATTTCAACACTAGAGATCAATTTGTCGATTAATTTTTCACCATAAGGGCTTTCATCATACTATGCACAATTACATCACAAAATTGGGTGCTTACATATATATATGTGAGAGAGCTCATGATCCTCAAGCTTGCTTAGTAATGGTATATAAAGCTGTTGTTGGCATTAATGGAGAATAAATTCAAATTCTATTAGTGTACTGAAAAAATTTCTTAATAAACTCTCTTCCACAAATGAGAATGATAATGGAATCTGCTCTTCATAAAATTCATAGCACTAGTAAATTTCTTGATAAAATCTCTTCCATAAATGAGAATGGCAATGGAATATGCTCGTCATAAAATTTATGGCACTATTGATTATAAGGGATGACCTCCTCTAATTGATTGTTTAGAGCTAATGGACTTGTCAAAAAATTGAATCGATCACACATTAGTTGCTATAACCAATTATAATTGTTGTGTGGGATGGATTATACTATAAGATATATGGATACAAAAAGTGGTACTTAGAGTTAGTTCTGACTAATATGTTATTAACCATTGCAAAATTGATGCATATCAGGATGCACTCTATACACATAGCTATAGACAATTATATATAGAATGTTTTATACTTAGAACCATTGATTTCATATTTGGTAACACAACTGTTATACTTTAAAAGTGCAACATTATTACCAGAAAGCCAATGTCACACCCAAAGAACATGGTGACTACATAAGGTAGAGTGGACCAAAATCAAAACATAAGGACTTCAATTTAAGATTGTAGAATAATTTGAAGCCAAGACTTGGAACCAGTTAAAACATGTTCCCCACACTAGTGCAAAACATGTTCCCCACATATCTTGGTAGGCCATGGAAATAGTACTCAAGGACTATGGTCCTGGAATTTTACGTTGGCTGCCTTATTGATCCTGCCATGTCATGCAAGATTTTGAATATGTTAAAAGACTAAATCCATATCATATCCTTTTATTAATAAGAGACCCTAACTATATAAGCTTATAATAAAAAGTAAAAAAATAACAAAATAAAAAAGAAAGGATCATTTAAGTATTGCTTCCTCTTTATTTTTAAAAAAGTAAGAACTCGGCTATTGTCCTTGAATTAAAAAGTTAAGTAGAATTCATGATCATGCAAATAAAGACATTATATAAAATAATCTATAAGGTGCTAACTGTTGTTCAAGGCTAACTATATGTAATCTAATACATTAATTACTTTATATCTACTTATTTTCTCATTACAGTTGATGCTCTTAAATCTTCAAGCAATATCTGAAGATTGAAGATTTGAAGATTTAAGATTAACAACATACAGTAGTAACATACTTCATGAGCATAGCAACAACATCTAATTGAATCTTTAAAGTTGATTCCTTCAATATCTTAATCTTTATTTTGGTTTCTTCATTAAGCCTTTCCATAGTAGCCCTAGAGTTCTCACTTGTCTCAACTAGTTTCTTTTGATATTTAAACTCCATATAAGAGCAATAATTAACCATTGCTTTCTCAGCTTCATCTTTAGCTTGCTTTAACCTAGTCATCTTCAAGTTCTTAGCTGTTGAAACAATGTATTAAGCTTCATGTTCTGTAGTTGGCAATAGCTGAATGCCTCATTGACACCTCATGGAATCCATGCTACGAATCAATTATGCTACTTAGGCATCAAGACTTGTGTGGTAAGCACAAACCTAAATAGAGCAAATTTTAAAAAAATTTACTCAACATAACTCTTCATCACATAAAGAATTCCAATCCCAAGGATCCAATTTGCATTTAAACGTATAGCTAAATATCAAAAACAACATGTAAATAATAACTTAGGAATTCTAAGTTTGAGAATACGTACAAACTCCTAGCTTTAGATGTCTTTGGTTCAACTCTTGAATCAAATGCTTAGCCTCCCAAGTGTTAGGTCTCTAGCTTGAAACACCAAAGCCTTGCCAACCACTCTCTTGCCTTGATTAAGCTTAGTAGTAAATACCCTCTCCAAGTGACCCTTGTAAACTTGTACTAACTTAATTAACTTGCAAGAACTTAGAGTTTATTTTGTGTATATGATGCTATTCCTTTTGGTATATTTTCTTACCAAAATCTCTACACACTTTCTCAAAGCAACAACTTACATTAATTTCATTAATGCAATTGCTCATTCACATGTGTCTTTTTTCCTTAAAACTCTTATAGGGATATTTATATAGAGAAAGTGAGTTGATATAGACATGAACAAATTAAAGATCACTTATACTACATCATTAGTATAACACTTTGCATGCCACCTTGCATACACCTTTGACATGGTTAGTGAACAAATTTTACAAGTAATTTGCTACATCATTAGCTTGCCACCTTGACATTAGAACATTATTAACTTGCCACCTTGACATAGTAATGTATAAACAAATGTGTAGAAAATACATCTCATATATTATATCTACATTCGCTCTTATACTTATTCAAAGTCAACAATTTACACATAATAATTTAATATCTCATATTAAATCTAATATTTTAATTAATAACGTATATTATTATTAATTTAATAATTAATTATTTCATATCTCATATTAAATTTAATAATTTAATTAATAACATATATTATTATTAATTTAATATTTTAATGAATATCTCATATTAATTAAATATAAAATAATAATAAAACTCTTATTGGAATTAGATTTGAGGATATACTAGAATAATTACTTAAAGCATAAATCCAATTCCATTAATCTTAATTAATATATTAAACTCTTTAGTTAATAATTAGATTAATAGAAATAATGATTTGGCAAAACTCTTTTAGGTGAGACTTACTAAGTTCATGTGTACTTGGCAATGAGAATATAATATCAACACTTGATATTATTAACTCTTTAAAGTCTAAATGTGAAAATCCCAATTATATACATTTAGTTCTCATAAGTTATGAATGACCCTTAGCATTAATATCATAACTACCTAATTAGATATAAATGCATATATTGATTCACACAAACCTTAGGGTTATAATTACTGTGCACTAAAATCCCTTCATTAAAAGATCCCGGTATAGGCTAGATTCAAGGTTCAATCAAACTCTAATAACTTTATCATATGACCTCTTCTCAAGTTATTCTTGATAAAACATAGCAAATCCTAAAAACACTTTCTAGCACTAAAACTCTTTTAAACTGTGTATGTTTGCCTTGGCCAGGAACTTATTCATTAAGAATAATCTTAAATAACATAAGATCTATCCTGATTCAATTCAAGCAATGAATCCCATCTTGATTGAACACTCATACCTACATTCAACTAACTAGAGCCACCACACACCATATACCCATGTGTGAATAATACAAGTATATAAGCGGTAACAAACTCTAACCACTCAAATGTGGATGATCATGTTACCTTAGGTCAAAGGACTATATGCACCATTATGACCTAGAATGTGATTGTTGATTATAAGTGAGTATCCTTGCAATCACAAATATAACATCACTATTCATTTTACCCATCATATGAGTATCCACATGTCTATTCTGATATCTTATATCAAGTAGCATGAGACTCATTACCTCTCACTATCATTATCATATACTAATCAAGAAAAATAGACAGAGGTGATAGTCTAACTAATATTACCCGAATATTAATTATTCGACTATGAACAATTTATAGCATATTTATTGAATAAATTTGTAACTCATATTATCAACTCTTGATAATAAATTTATTTAACATATTACTAACGAGTAAATACTCAAATAAAAAAACTATTTATTTAAATGAATATTTTATTGCCATAGGGATAATTTATAATGTTATGATTTATTATAAGAATGGCACTAGGGCACAACTACACTAATAATCTCCCCCTTGTACTAGCACTATTCACTACAATATCTAAGAGCCATCTTCTCAAGATAGCGATCTAATAATAGTTCGGTGGGCACCTTAGTTAGTGGATCAGCCATATTGTCTACTGAAGCTACCTTTTTCAGGAGCACATCACCGTTTCTAACAAGTTCTTTAATAATATGAAAATGCATTTCTATATGTTTGGATTTCTGGTGAGACTTTGGTTCCTTTGCCAAATCAATGGCTCCATTGTTATCACAATAAAGAGGAATCAGAGAATTAATGGAACAAACAACTTCTAACATAATTAGAAATGATACTTTGCTTGGAAATCTTATGGCTTACTGAACCTCCATTACAAATAAAAACAAACCTGAAGATAGACTTTCTATCATCCACATCTGATTGAAAATCAAAATCTATGAAACCATCTATTTGTAAATTACCTCCTCCATAAGTTAAAAATAAATAATCAGTCCTTATCAAGTACTTAAAGGTCGCCTTAATAGCTATCTAGTGTTCCAAACCTGGATTGGATTGAAACCTACTAGTCACACTAATAGCTTAGGTAATATCATGCCTAGTACACAACATTGCGTACATCAAGCTTCCTATGGCTGAAGTATAAAGAACTTTAGCCATTTGCTCCATTTCCTTAAATTTTTTAGGTGATATATCCTTGGATAAATGGACACCATGCCTAAATGGTAACAATCCTCTTTTGGAATCAAGCATGTTGAACCTCTTTAATAACTTTTCTAAGTAAAGATTTTGGGATAAACCTATCACTCTCTATGATCTATCTCTATAGACTAGAATACCGAGAATATAGGTTGCTTCCCCTAAGTCCTTTATTGAGAAGGTTTTAGATAAGTATACTTTACAGAATAATCATTCTGACATCATTTCCAATTAATAGAATGTCATCTACATACAAGACCAGAAAAGTGAGTTGGCTCTTACTAACCTTTTTATAAACACATGGATCATCTTCAGTCTTTATGAAACTATAAGAATAGATAGCCTCATCAAAATGATGATTCCAACTCCTTAAATCTTGTTACAAACTATATATAGATATATTAAGCTTGCACACTTTTAAGCTATCCTCGGATTTAAAACCCTTGGGTTGCTCCATGAAAATTTCTTCCTAAATATAACCATTAAGGAAGGAAGTTTTGACATCCATCTACCAAACCTCATAATCATAGTGTGCAACTATAACTAGAAGAATCCAAATGGATTTAAGCATGGCTACTGGCGAGAAGGTCTCCTCATAGTCGGCCCCTTACCTTTGGTGAAACCCTTTTGCTATAAGCCTAGCTTTATAGGTCTTTACCTTTCCATCTGCACCAGTCTTTCTCTTGAAGATCCATTTACACCCAATGGGTATAATACCCTTAAGAGGATCAACAAGTGTCCATACTTGGTTTGCATACATGGAATCCATTTTAGCTTTTATAGTTTCAATCCATCTTAGATAATCTTTATCATAGAAATCTTCTTCATATGTATTAGGATATTTAATATGAATGGTCTCTTTATAAACATGCAACTCTTGCGCATTAAGAAGAAGATCATATCTCTATAGAGGACGATATACCCTACTTGACCTTCTAAGAGTCCATGTGATGACATTATCAATTAAAATAGGCTCTTTAGGATGATCAATCTCCATATGATAAGTTTGTTGGGTTCCTTTAGATGATTGCTCATATAACATTATCTTCCTTCCTTTACCACCTTCCTTTAGAAACTCTTTCTCAAAGAAAATAACATATCTACTTATAACAATAATTTATTCAGTAGGAAGATAAAAGCAATACCCTAAAATTTCTTTAGGATATCCAACAAACCTTTCTTTAATCAATTTCAAATCAAATTTGTCCGATTTTAGCCTTTTGATAAAAGCTGGACATCCCTAAATCTTAACATGTTTAAGACTTGGTGCTCTACTATGCCGTATCTCATATGGTGTAGTAGAAATGGATTTGGATAGAACACAACTAAGGATGTATAAAGTAGTTTAGAGTGCCCAACCCCAAAGTGAAATAGGAAGATCAGTATAGCTCATCATTTAACGTACCATATCTGATAAAGGATGATTTTTCTTTTTAAACACACCATTTAATTGAGGTATTCCAGGCGGTGTGAGTTATGATACAATGCCATGTTCCTTAAGGAACTCAATGAACTCAGTACTTAAGTATTCATCTCCTCGATCTAATCTTATAGTTTTAATACTTTTCCCAATTTGGTTTTATACTTTAGCTTTGAATTCCTTAAACTTTTCAAAGGATTCATTTTTTTTGTTCATAAGAAACAAATGACCAAACCTTGATAGATCATCTATAAGGTTATAAAGTAGTAGAAACCACCTCTAGCCATTTCAGAAAATGGTCCACATACATCACTATGTATGATTTCCAACATATCCTTAGCTCTTACAATTTGTCCAAAAAATGGTGATATGGTCATTTTGCCTTAAAGAAAAGCCTCACAAGTCTAATTAGTTACAGATTCAAGATTGCTCAAGATTCCCATCTGTAGACACCCAATTTTGGGATAATGAGTTATGAATGTGACAAAAGACTCCAATGATGAAAATGTCATGAATAGGTCTTCAATACTTTGCAATGCTTTGAAACTTCAAGGGTCTGATAGCATTTTTTCAAAGAAAGAATTTAATGTTTTCATGGACAAAATTGTAATGCTTTTTAAGGACTTAATTGCAAAACTTAAATTCTTTTAAGGACCTTTTTGTAATTAAAAGGTTTAAAAAAGTTATCAAAATTACTTAATTCCGATCGATAGGAATTACACTAATTTTGATTGGCTGAAATTACACTAATTTTGATTGGTCAGAATTACACAATTTTCGCCCGGGTTCTCGAATTTTCCAAGAAAAATTGAGTCCTGATTGGTCTAAAATTCTCCTAAAATTATTTTGATAATGTTTTTAGGGAAATATAAGTCTTTTAGGAATCAATTTATAACTAGGGTTTGAAGACATATCCTTATATAAGGAGTGCTTTGGCTCTGAAAATAGGGGAGGAAAAAAAATGAAGAGGGGCAGAGCAGAGAGAAAAGAAAAAAGTGAAAGGCAAAAAAAGAAAAGAGAAGAGGAAGGAATAGAAGGAAAAGAAAGAAAAAAGAAAGAAAGAAAAAGAAAGAGGGGAAGAAAAAAGAGAAAAATCTTATTCCCTACAAATTCTTTTGCTTAAATAAAGATCTTTGGAGAATTTTTGAAGAACAATATTTGAAGACTTATCAAGACTGGTGATTTTACAAAATTTGAGGAGCACTCCACTAAAATCATCCATAAACATCATCTTCTCCTTATCTTATTTTATTTGATTGATTTATTTATTTTTTTTAATTTTACTGATTTTTAATTTTGTTTTATTGTTGTTATAATTTATTCATTAATCATATTTTTTGTTTTTTTATGGTGATTATGGAGGACTAAACTCATGAGAAGTCCATGGGCTGCCATGGATAAGACCTTGTAAATTTAGTTTTTTAGGTTTTTTATTTTTATTACTATATTTTATTTATGTTTTTGGGGTTGTATTAATTATTTTTATTATTATTTTCTATAGATTATTGTAATAGCCCTAAGAGTGGGAATAATGGAAATAGTGGAATTATGTGTGTGTGATTGCATGTTTATGTTGATTAATTGGTTAGTAAAATTAGTAGTTTAATTGGTTAATTAATTAAAATCAATGGAGGAAGTAGATTAATTTAGGATTGCATGTTAATGAAAATTAGGGTTTTTGAAAAGGAATTGATTTAATTAGTTGTTTGATCTTTAATTTAATTGTTTTGATATGTTTTATTTATTTTTAAGCCTGTTTATTTATTTTTATGTGTTTTGGACCTTAAGCCCATATTAGGCTTTAACCCATTTAAATTTAGGTTTTTTAAAAGGATATGATATGTTTAAATGAATGCATTATTTACTTGTATTTTCATGACTAGTTTGCCTTTGAGTTAATTAATAGAATAAGGGTTTATATGAAATTGCATGTAAATAGAGAATAAAATAGTAATTCTTAAAGTAATTATAAATAAACACAAGACTCAAAGAAGTTAGTATTCCGTACCCAGAATCTCCTGGTTATGGTGCTAGCTTTCTTTTAGGGAATCGAGTAGCACCTTTTCGATTTATCCTAGTTAGTACCCTAGGTGGTGACTCCTCATCTCCACGCCATGTCTTTATGATAGTGGTTAGTGTGTTCTCTAGAGCCCTGAACTCAAACAGTGTTATAGTTACTAAAATCTTAGGCGTGCGCTAAACCTCATCGTCTATAGTGGCAACTCCATTAGGGATAAGAGATACTGATTCTACTTATGTTCTTTAGAATTATTTTATTAATTATTATTTTATTCTTATATTCATTCTACATGTCCCTATTAACTGATGGAGTTGGTTTATGTTTCCATGATTCCAATAGCTTCACGGGATTATAAATTGGCTAGAATTATGATCTCCTTTTTAACTTTTAATTATAAAAAGACCCTTAAAAGAATTTAAAATTTTCAATTAGGTCCTTAAAGAAAACATTACAATTAAGTCCTTAAAAAACCAATTAAGTTCTTTTGAAAATGCATTTAGGCTTTTGAGGTTTCAAACTTCAAGTGTTTAAGATCTATTTATAATATTTTCATCATTGGTGTCCTCTATCACACCCACACTCAACTATCTCGAAATTGGGTGCTTACAGTTGCGCCCCTTTGTCACTATTTGCTTAACAAATTATGGCAAAGCAAGTAAGCATATAATTTCTAAGTAAAGAGTTAGGATACTTACCTGTCATGCTATAAAGCTTTTTTTCTATAACACTGAATTAGGCAATGTTGCTTTTGTCATTCCTCAATGTGTATTTTATACTATTCCAACCTATAATTACTAGCAAGTTTTGAATAGCTACAACCCTTTTGTTGTCTACCTTTGATGATGTAGTCCATAACTACTCATGAGTTTCGATTTTGTTACCATCCTTTTATTGCTTATTGATGATTTTGATTAGTTGTAACCTTTCATTGCTTACTGGCTTTAATTAGCTACAGCCCTCATGTTGCTCACCTTTTGATTTACAATTCGTAACTACTTAAGGCTTTCAATCAACTACAATCTCTTCCTTGCTTACTGATGATTTCAAATAACTATAACCCTTTCATTACTCACTCTTGATGCTGCAATCCATAATTGCTCATAATTTTGATTAGTTGTAACCCTTTCATTAGTAGCCCTTAATGCTACTGTCCATAATTGTTCTTAGTTTAGTTATAACCCTTTCATTGCTTATTGATGATGTTGTAATCCATAATTGCTCATTATTAGTTGTAACCTTTTCATTGCTCACCAATGATGCTGTAATCCATAATTGGTTGTGATTAGCTATAACCATTCCGTTGCTCACCAATGATGTTATAATCCATAATTGCTCGTGATTAGCTGCAACCCTTATATTACTCGCCTTTGATGCTATAGTCTATAACTGCTCATGATTAGCTACAACCCTTCTATTTTTGTTCATCGATGATGCTACAATCCATAATTGCTCATGATTAGGTGCAACCCTTTCATTGTTCACCGATGATACTGTAATCCATAATTGCTCACAATTAGTTGTAACCCTTCCATTGCTCGCCAATGATGTTGCAATCCATAATTGCTCATGATTAGCTACAACCCTTCCATTTCTTGCCTTTAATGCTATAGTCCATAATTGGTCACGATTAGCTGCAACCCTTCCATTGCTTGCTGGTGATGCTACAATCTATAATTGCATATGAATAGCTGCAACCATTTAATTGCTCACCGATGATGTTACAATCCATAATTGCTGGTGATTAGCTACAATCCATAATTGCTGGTGATTAGCTGTAACCCTTTCATTACTCATTAATGATGATGCAATCATAATTGTTTGTAAATTAACTGCAATCCTTTCATTCCTCACCTTTGATAATGCTATAGTCCATAACTGCTCGCAATTAGCTGTAATCCTTTCATTTCTTACTGATGATTTTGATTAACTCCAACCCTTTCATTGGTTACCCTTACTACTGTAGTCCATAAATGCTCACAATTTTTATCTTTGGTCATTTAAGTCAAATGCTTTGATTTCTCTATGTTGACTGATTAGAATTTTTACTGACTAACTTAGAAGTTGCTATATTGACTGATTAGAATTTCTCTACTGACTAATTTCAATTTCGTTGTGTTAACCAACTATACAAGTTGGGTGCACCTTCTTCCAGATTTGAAATTCCTATAGACTTGTTGAAGTTAGTTTCAATCATGATAAATGTACAAAAGTACATTATAATGTTGAAAATTCATGAGAAAATTCATCACTTTTTCATAAGATAGCATGCACTCAATGAATCTCACTATTTTTATTTTCATCACTATCATTTATTTGCCATTTGCAAAGGTCAGAGGCATCGTTAACGATCTTATACTGAGAGCATATCTTTTACCAAGAGAAAAGCTTACTCTTATACCTAATTTTAAGGAGAATTTTCTGAAAAAAACTTATGGAAATTGAGCATAAATAGATTAAATTTTGAGTATCAAAATAGCCTTTCAATTATTTTTGTGCTTTTTTTTTCCTTATCCTAGTATTCCCCTACCTTTCTCATATTGCTTAGTGTGGATACCATTGGGAGGGTCCTTCAAATACTCTTACTCTTACAAAGCATTAAAGTAAATGGAGCAACTTTTAACATGGTCCTCTTTTAGTATTCCCCTGCCTTTCTCGTATTACTCAGTGTTGATACCGCTAGAGGTTTCATGTTAATACTCTTACTCATCTCTGAGCATTATGGTAAATTCTGCTTGCTCTTATTTTGATTCTTCTTTTAGTATTCCCCACCTTTCTCATATTACTCAACATGAATACTATCAAGGAATTTTGTACTCATACTCATTTTTTTTAGTATTGGAGTAGATTATATGCACATTTATCATTCAAAAGATCGAAATGATGCTTTGAAATTCAAGCAATTTATACTATATATTCATATATTTTGTTTTTGCATATTTTTCCCATTGTTTAGGTGCAAAGCAAGCATGAGATTGATTAGAGTTTATAAACTCTTAACATAAAGCTGTTAACTAAACATCTAAATTTTGCAAGGCTTATAAAAAAGAGCCATTATGATCAACGGTCATGAGATAGGATTTTTGCACACAATCTTATGAAGTGGATGAATTTACTTTCAATTTATGGATTTTATTATTGAGATTGTACTTTTATTTCAAAATCTAAGGAAATAAGGTTTTGTTACTTTCCTTGATTATTTTGATGAGTGTTTGGCAAGTTATTTATCATGCAAGGTGATACTCTGATGAACGATTATCATTTACAATCTTGCTCGATCTTACAAATGTATCAATTCCTTCCCCCTTCTTCATTCTCTTTATTTTTCCCTGCATAAAATACTATATGTTAGTATAATCTATTTTCAAGTGAAGAGATTTTGTCAAAATGCAATGTCATCCTTTTTCATTCTTCCCTTTTGATTGTGATGATGATGTCTCTTATTACAAAGGTCATGATACTCCACCATTGAAGTTGTGGCTTTGAGCAGCATTTGTATTTTCATAATTCCATTAATGCTATAGTAGAGGACTTCATTTCTCTTCATGATATCTCTTGTAAAAAAGTTCAAGAGTTAGAGATCCACTTTTATGATCAAATAATTTTTTTAGAGTGCATTCACTTTAAGTTCAGGGTGAATTCTTCCCTTTTATAGGGCTGATAAATGTATTAAAAACATGTTGGACCTTCTCATCGCCATATTCCATACCCTACATTGGACTAACTATTATGGAGAGATATTCTAGATGATGCTCTAGATGAGACTATGGAGATGGATGTTGAATTTGAGGAGCTTAAGCATCCTATCCAACCTCTTGAGGTCATTAGGATGATGCTTTTGCAAGTATCACTGTCGATGATATTCCTTTACTAGATGGGCCCATAATTTATTAGGCTCCTATAGTCTAAAGTCCAATTGAGCATTAGGTTCACCTTGATAGTTTTTCCCTTTTCCTTCAGATATGTACATTATAACTACCTTTCTTCACTTTTACAATGCTAATTTTGAATGTTAGTAGTAAAGTGTTTAAACAATCTTGTCTAGGCTTAAGGACTTTATTATGCAAAGCAAGTATTTCACAATAAATGTATATAATTGTATGCATGTTATATATGACATGCATAATCCTAATAGGTCTCCTGTTTGGAATAGAGCTATGTTATTAATCTTGGAGTGTATAAATGAGGTGCTTTATCAACATTTGGTAGGTTTGAGGATTGAATGCTTTATTGTTGGTACTTCTTATGTCAGAGCTTTTGTCGAATAGATGACCAGGTTGTGCTGTATTGATGAATTATTGGTTATTGCTTATAGTTTACTTATTTATGCCCCCAAAACTCTTATACTAGCTCTTATACTTTAGTGTTCCATCTTAGCTATTTGAATATGGACTTACTATTATGTAATTTTCCCCCAGAGTTACATTTTGTCCCAATTTCATTCTAAATTCATTCATGTTATTCTCGTGGTCTTTTTCTTCATGTGTGCAAGTGACTCAGTTTATTCATTATTTCTATTAATCCAACCCCATTAGTTGTAGTCTCATGTATTAAAAACACAGAGGAGTCAGCAAACTGATTGAAGTGAGTTCTTAAAGCTAAAATCAACTGGACTTACTTTTTGAAGAACTCTTGAGCAGAATATAAGGCTTGATACTGATGCAATGATTGATGTTAGTTATAAGGTATGGGTTAAAACATAAGTTATAAAGCCACCTGAATTATTTGTGTACAAGAGGACACTAGACTTATAAGCAAAATCAAAAAGGCGGGGTAAAAAAGAAAACATAACTAAAATAGTTATCTCATTGCTTTGATTTAGCTTTCATTATGTATTGTCTTTCCATTCAAATACTTATGTAGTATGATAAAGACGAATATGCAATATTTGAACAAAAATTTCAAATTCAATTTTACTTATTCATTAGGGAAAAAATGAGAAAATTCATTACATCACATGTTATAACTCCTATTATCAGTTTGTCCTATTAGATTTCCTAACATAATATTTTTCTCTCATTTTTACCTAATTGTCCTATTTTCTTTTTTTTTTCTCATTTTGTTTTCACTTTTCCTTTCCCTCAAATTTCCTACCCTCAGAAGTTACATAATGTGATATATGAATGTTTGTGGCCATGTTGAATGAATCTAATTAAATTGAAGTTAGGTCAAACATGTAGATATGATCAATATCATAATGCACAATACCATTAGGATGTACATTACATAAGTAAGCATAATAAGAATTCATATCATTGATCATTAAAACAAAATAAGTTCTAAAGAAACTAAAATTTTATTCAAAGAAGACAATAAGAAAATTTATTTCCTATTCTAGATGTTAGGGATGCTGAGGCTCATAGTGGTTGTCCTTCAGGTGAATAACATAACAATTGTTCTTGCATCTTCTTGCCAATTGTCTCCATGAATTAATCTTTATGTACCTCAAATGTGCATTTTTCTTTCTTGACCAACAACTTCTCATCATCAAACTCATCACCCCATCTTGTGGGCATAATCGACTCGAAGGGTCTATAAAAAGAAGGTGGTTTAGTGTAAAACACCTTATAGTCAAACTTGCCTTAAGGTTGACCCTATAAGTCTTATACTCTTTCCATATCTTTAATGGCATTAGGAGATTTCTCATTGGTTTTAAGGTGTAGGTCGTCAAAGGAGCTTAGCACTTCTTCCTCACTAACTCCTGAGTTGATCATTATAGTAGCTAGGGGTGGTATATTTTAGTATTTTAGAAAATTATTATTTTTAGTGCTTCTGTTTTTGGGGTCTATGATCTTTCCAAAGTTTATAAGGTTTTGGATTTCATGTTTGAGGTGGATGTAGTTATCCCTAGATTATTGGAGGTTCTGATGGAATTTACAGTGTTTGTTTAGGTTATAGCATGGGGTGTTTAGGTTTGGTGGGTTTGGATTAGGTAAAGGTTGAAGTAAGCCCTTTTATGTTAAGTGCTCTAGGACTTTTGACAAAGGTTGGTTAAAATTGGAGAATCTCCTTGGTTGTTGAACAACATGCACTTCCATAATTAGGCTAGTGCTTCCTTGTTGTGTGCCTCCATTAGGTAGTTTCTTGCTCTGGTACTTTTAGTAATCTTCTTTTTCTCACTTTCAATCTCTTCAACTTGCAACCCATTGTCATAAAGGTTTACAAATGTCTTAGGGTTCATCATTTGCAGCCTTTCAACCAAATTAGGTGACACATTTTGAATAATCATCCTAACTTGATCCTTTTCAGCTAGCTTATTTTTCATTAATCCTTCCTTATTCATAAATCTATTTAGAAAATATAAAAATGATTCATTAGGCTTCTCCTAGGTCAATTATAAATCCCTGATAGACACTTTAAGCCTAGTATTGTAGTCATATTGCTTAATAAAAGTGGTACACAATTCTCTTCAGTCAGCTCGGATAGACTTCTCTAACCCATGATATAAATTAATAGCCATACCCTCCAAGGATAGTACAAATAACTTGGTAACTACATACAAATGAGCCTTAGTGGTGCTCATAGTAGTTGTATATTGACTAAAGTGGATCCTTAGGTCTTTAGTACCATCAAACTTCTATATTTATGGCTTCTTGAACTTATTAGGTAGCTTATCTTCCTCAAATTACATCATATCATCAAAGTCAAATGAATATTTGATGCCCTATCCTCTTATCAATTCTTCCATTTTGGACATCTTTTGAGTCAATGCTTTCATCACCTTGGATTCTAACTCTTAAACTTGCTCAAGTGATTCCTTTTTTGCTTTTTCATCCATGTAGTTCTTAACATCCTCTAATTTCATTTCCATAGTAAGTACATTCCTAGTAGCGTTTAAAGGTTGCTCCCTAACATTTTCATTGTTAATAGGTGGTGCACCCATAACAGGTGGATTAGCTACAACTGGAGGTGCAGTAGCAGGTAGTGGCATTAATCTAGCTAGAGCTTGTCTTAGTTCATCTTGCATCATTGCTCTTATGTCGTCCATCAATGCTCCTTTAATGTTCTTTAGGGTCCAATTTCCTCCATCTTGTTATTCCATTTCTTCTGCTTGTTTAGTTGGAGTTTGTGTAGCTTCTAGGTAGAGTGGATTGATAGGACTGCTTTCCAGTTTGCTAACAATCTCTTATGCAATTAACTATGGGCTTAAATCCATTTTCAATAGTCTTCCACCTATCCAATTCCAAACATAAGAAAACCTAAATGAATCTATGATGACTAAAAAACAAAGTGTTAGTATGATGTAGGAAATGCATGTATGCATGATGTACATACCATGCAACAAGTAGCAAGTAGCAAGTTAAGTTAAGTGTTCATACATCCTCCCAACCTTATTCCTCCCAAACACGTATTCAATGGTGAGTCTCTTTTTTGAGGATTTTTGGTTTTAGCCTTAATATCAACAGGGCATATCAAGAACCAATGTGCATGCCAAATCTCTCAGAGCAGTAAAACATAGAAACAATATTTCTAGGTATAAAAGCATAGCCTAATCTTTATTAGTCCTGATGGGCTTCTAAAGTATGGGCCTGGGCTTTTATAGATAAAAACACCTAATGGAAATAAATACAAGAAATTTGGGTAATCCTAAGGGAAGTGACTAAGCCACTATATAAGTTGAGTCCGGTGAAAAAGGTTAAGGTTCCCTTAGCAAGATGCCCTCCTTTAAGACTTGAGTTATAGGCCAAGGTTAGAGGGGCTCAACATCCTTTGTAAATACGAGAGAAGACTAAACCCCTTTAGGACTTGGGTTACAAACTTTGGTCAGATGAGCCTGATAATCTCTCTTAAGCTGAGTTAAGGCTAAGAGTGATGGTTAGCCATTTTATAATTCTATGAAGCTAGTGGACTCATGGAACCATAAACTAATTCCATCAGTTAATATGGACATGCAAAATGAATGCAAAAGTAAAATAATAATTAATAAAATATTTCTAAAGAATAGAAGTAGAATCAATATCTATTATCCCTAATGGATTTGTCACTATAGACAGTGAGCTTTAGAGGATGTCTAAGATTTTAGCAATTGCAACATTGTTTGAGCTTAGAGCTCTAGAGAACACACTAACCACTATCACAAAGACAGGCGTTGAGATGAGGAGTCACTACCTAGGGTAATAACTAGGATAAATTGAAAAATGGTGGTAGTCAATTCTCTAAAAGAAAGCCAGCACCACAACTAAGAGATTCTAGAAATGGAATACCAACTTCTTTAAGTATTGTGTTCATTTAGAATTACTATATTACCCTTTATTTACATGCAATTTCATATAAACCCTTATTTAAACAATCAACTCTAGGCAAACTAGTCATGAAAAATACATGTAAACAATGCATTCATTTAAATTCACAATCCCTAAGTTAGTCGAATCTACATTTATTTTAATTAAATGGGCTAAATCTACATACTTTAATTTATAAGTGAGCCTAAAGAATAATGACCTTAATTCCTATTTAATTTTAATTAAATGAACCTAAGTCTATTTATTTTAACTCTAAAAATGGGCCTTAATCTAAAAATTATGAAGTATTTAAATTAGTAGGTCTAATTCTACATATTTTAATTCTAAGGTGATCTTAAATCTACAAGTTATGGAAAAGGCTTTAAGTTAATGGACTATGTCTATTAGATTAATTAAATTAAACTAAGTGGCCTTATGTCTAAATTAACTAAATGAGCCCAAATTATTTCTACCCTAAACCTAGTTAATTATAGGCCTAAAGATGCATTTTATTTAAAATCTAGACCTAATTAAAAATTTTAAATAAAATGGGCTAATTAAAAGATGGGCTAAAAAGAACTATCTAAACATAAAATTAATTAAATGAATTAAAGCCTAACATGGGCTTTGGGGCCCAAAACACACAAAAATAAATAAACAAGCCTAAAAACCAAAAAAAAAAAAACTAAAACAATCAAATAAAAGATCAAACAACCAATTCAATTTATTTCTTCTAAAAAAAACCTAATTTAGTTAAAGTGAACTTAAATAACAAATAAATAAAATAATTAACAAGCAACCCTAATTCTATCCACTTAAATCTAATTCAATTTTAATTCAATACCCTTATGATCTTTAGAACCATTAATTTTAATTAATTACCTAATCAAAACCCTAACTTTACTAACCAATTAATTAAAATATAACACAGAAACACACACATATGATTTCATTATTCCCACTAGTGGGGCATTTATAATGATCTATTGAAAAATAATAAGAAAATAAAAATTGATACAATCCTAGGAAAACTAAATGCAAAATAAAAAATAAATAAATAAATAAAAGACCCTACAAACTATATTCAGCTACAAAAATTCAATCTATGGCATTCCATGGATCTTCATGGATTTTGTTCTCTAAGTGAACTCATCATGTAACCCTCTCCATAATCACCAACACAAACAAAAACAAACACTGATTAGTAAATGAACAAAATAACAATAAAAATTAAATAAATTTAAAATTTAATAAAACCAAAATAATAAAATAAAAAATAGAAGTTAGTAAGAGCCTCCTACTTTTAAATGGATCTTCAATACTTTTTGTTCTATTTTTAAAAGCCTCATGCTTCTTACTCAAAGAATAAATACTTCACAAGAAAATCTTTTTAATTAAACACTACATTAGAAAAAAAAAGGAAAAAGCTTGTAAAAAGGTCTGGCAAAAAAAGTGGTCCATGAGGAAGTCCCCCAAAAAGATCCCCCCTACAAGAGAGTTAAGTTAGGTTTATATAGAAAACCCTAGCTAAAAAACATATCATAGCATGACTTCCTCACTTCATAGTGATAGATTTTTGGTTTTAAAAGACTTTTGAATTCTTGAAAATTTCTAGATGAATCCTATAAAAGGGATTTATCATATTATTTAACCAATCAAAATTTAGAAAACAAGTTTTTATATTATGGAAAATAAAAAAATATAGATAGAAAACCTTTCATTCTAATCGGGATTATATAATTTTGATCAAAATTACATAATTATGATTGGTTTTATGTAATTCTGATTGGAATTATAGAATTTCAATCTTTTTTTAACTTTTAATTTCAAAAAGAACCCTAAAAGAATTTAACATTTTCAATTAGGTCCTTAAAGAAAACATTACAATTAAGTCCTTAAAAACCAATTAAGTTCTTTTGAAAATGCATTTAAGCTTTTGAGGTTTCAAACTTTAAGTGTTGAATATCTATTTATAATATTTTCATCATTTAAGTCCTCTGTCACACCCACACTCAACCATCACGAAATTGGGTGCTTAAAAATGCACCATTTCATTAAGATGTTCTAGGTGGTATATGTTATGATGCAATGCCATGTTCCTTATGGAATTCAATGAACTCGATACTTAAGTATTCACCTCCTAAATCTTATCTTAAAGTTTTAATACTTTTCCCAGTTTAGTGTTCTACTTGAGCTTTGAATTCCTTGAACTTTTTGAAGGATTCACTTTTTTTCTTCATATGAAACAAGTGCCTAAAGCTTGATAGATCATCTATAAAGGTTATAAAGTAGTAGAAACCACCTCTAGCCATTTTTCTAAATGGTCCACATACATTACTGTGTATGATCTCCAACATATCCTTGGCTCTTGCAATTTGTCCAACAAATGGCGATTTAGTCATTTTGCCTTAAAGATAAGCCTCATAAGTCAAATTAGATGTGAAATTAAGATTGTTCAAAATTACAATCTTTTCTAACTTATTAATCCTATCTTCCGTAATGTGACAAAATCTTAAGTGCCATAGAGATTTAAATTTAAAGGCATTTTCTATTAGTACTGCATTTGCATTACTCATATTAATTTGAGGCTCATTATTATTGGACATATTATCAATATAATATAAACCATGTATTAAATAACCCATTCTTATCATTTCACTTCCAAAGTAAATGATACAAATGTCTCTTTTAAAATGAAATTCATAACCCTTTATAGTCAAACTAGACATAGAGACAATGTTCTTATATACATTAGGTATATATAATACATTATCCAATAACAAAATGTGATCATATAGATCAATATAAGTGGATCATATAGCTTTGGTCGTAACACTCGCTCCATTTCCAAGCCTTAAGGTCACTTCATTAGGCCTCAATCTTCTCTTATTAGCTAGATCTTGCAAGGATAAACAATTGTGAGAACTAGCATCAATATCCAATACCCATGCATTTGATGAGCTCTTAAAACATTTAGAAGCTAATTTATTAAAGAAAGTCTCACCTTCTCCTTGCTTGCCCTTTCCTTCCCCTAGGCAATAAAAACACTTTCTTTTGCCTTGCCCTTCCCTCACAATAGCCTTACCCTTATTCTTGGCTATGCGACCCATGGGCTCAACAACACTTGTCTTGCCTTTTGTTTTCTTATTGCCTTTCTTCTTAGTCCTACTAAAAGAAGCAATAAGTGAAACTTCCTATTCTTTATGCCCTTGGATAGCTTTTTAGGCCATCATAAGCATGTTCAAAATCTTTGTAAGAGTACACTCTATTTATTTATATGGAAATTTGCAATGGTTTACCCAAAAGATTCAGGAAGGGATTGAAGGATCAAATCTATTTGGAGATGGAAGTCCATAAAGAAATATAGATTTTTTAGTTCCTCCATTAGTCTAATCATAAAGTTTACATGGGCTTCCACATCCTTACCCTCCTTCATCTTAGCATGAAAGAGCTGCTTTAATATATTATATCTAGTGGTCTTACTATGATCACCAAGTAACTCTTGAAGGTAAAGTAGGATCTTTTTTCACTTATGTACTTCTCATGTTACTAATGGATTTCGATATTCATAGAAGCCCACACTATGCAATGTGCTTGCAAATCATCTTCTTTTCATTTTTCTAGAGTGTTACACTCTTCATGTGAAGCATTTTCAGGAAGTGGTCCGGGTGGACTTTGTTCTAATACATAAAGTATCTTTTTGAAAGCTAAAATAACTTTTAGGTTCCTTAGCCAATCAATGAAATTAGGGCCCATGAGCCTATGTTGTTCAATAGAAAGTGGGTTTGATGATCTCATATTATTAATTCTCTATAAAGGTAACAAGATTAAGTAGTTATTTGACAATGCTATTTTTACCATTAGATTTGGTCTTTAATCATAATAGGCTCCCACTAACTTGGCAAATCCTACACTTCCAAAGTGGGAAATGGAAATTCCTTGTTCAATGGATTTCTAGTAGGGGATGGAGTTCTTAATGGTTACTAATATCCTTTCTATACACATCACCATTCTTGTGATATTAGTTCTCATTAAGTGGCAACACTTGCCATTACATATCGTGTGAGGTTTCATCAATCTGGCTCCTAATGCTTAGAGATCTTAGGTACACATTGTCATTCTTGACCACTTTACATTAGTTAGGTCCACACCATTAAAACAATGTACCTATAAACCTCAAGTACTCTTATTTGCCATTCTTGACCTGTAGTGTATCTATACACCCATAACATCTCATGCTTAATAATAACACTACATGCATCTCTTAGCCTTATGTACACCCCTACGTATCCATAGCCAATACAAATAATCCCAAAACCATGCAAGTTACTACTCCAATATAGAGCCAAGACCTAAATTTAGTTAGGAAGATTTTTGGGTCTTTTATTATTAAGGTCTCACTTTGCACATTATCTAATTATAGATATAACATATATATATTACATGGCATCCAATCATATACATATAGCATGTTATAGCATATTATATATATATATATATATAACATGAAAAATTGGATGCATAAATAAGGAGTGATCATAGACTTTGCTTAAGCCTATTCTAACTCCTAGAATAAATTACAAAAAGCTTTGCTTAAAAAGAATCTTTAGGGTATGATACGTATTTTCACCATCTATATAGACCTCCCATTTGAACTCTTCAAGCTCCATATCCTAAATCTTGTGGTATATAATCAATCCTTGGCACACCAAGGCAAATATTACATCCTAATTATATGAAATTAACATTAAATTTTTTACAAAATAATAAAATTAATTATTATCACAAACCATAGTATGTAACCTAAGTTTATGATCATTCCTTGCATGTATGACAAGAAAAAATTAACTAAAATGCAACTCTTGCATGTTACAATCAATTTACAAAGCATACAAAATAAGGAAAAATATGTTGTTCATATGCTGACACACCCTAAAGACAACCATATCATAAGGAGTGTTAAGCTAACATGGCCATGTCATAAGGTGTGTAGAGCTGACACAACCTAGACATGGTCATGTCACAAGATGTGTCAAGTTGACACTTCCTAAACATTACCATGTCACCAACCATGTAACTTTTTGCCTTTAAGGATACAAGCTGACATGACCATGTCACAAGGTGTGCAACTTTTTTTCCTCTCAAGACAAAAACTGACATGTCCATGACACGACCATTTCACAAAGCATGTCACAAGTTATCCAAAACATAAAAATACACCCTTTTAAGCATGTTAGGCCATAACACTTGCAACCAACATCAAGTATAACCACAATAATTTTAATTATTAATCAATTTAGCATGTGTAAAGTGCAAAATGAAGCTTTAATACCACTAAAGTGAAATAGTTATATAACAACCAAGTGTAGTGAGAACATGCCTTAGATAGGGTAAAATTTCAAAATTTTTACTTGTATAGCCCTTCAACACATGAAGAATTCTATTCCCATATATCCATTTTGTATTTTACACATAGCTAAACTACACATCAACATGTAAAAAAACATCATAGGAATTCTAAGTTTAAGAAAACTTACCAACTCCTAAGTTTGATGTGGACCACACTAATTGTCTACAAGCTTTAATATAGTTGGTTCAACTCTTGAATCAAATGCTCTAGCCTCCTAAGTGTGAGGCCTCTAGCTTGAAACACCAATGCTTGACCAATCACCTTCTTGCCTTGATCTTTTTAGATGCAAGTAGCCTCTTAAATGACCCATACAAAACTTGCTCTAACTTAATCCCCTTGTAAGAACACTTAGGGTTTATTTTATGTATATATTGTTGTCTTGCTTTTATGTGTCTTTAAAAAATCTCTAACCATCTAACCTTAGAAAAATATCTTAGGTTATGTATCTATATATAGAGAAAGAAAATCTTAATGACATCAAGGTTTACATCATATGTATACAACTCATCACGATAGGTATACAACTTGTATAAGAAATAAGTGTGTAGAGAATTGAATACATCTCATGTATATGTCTACATACATTGTCTACATAAACTAATGAACCCTAATCTTTAATTTAGCTAAGGTTAACATTATACACTTAAGAGATAATGTGTCTAATATGTGAAACATGCCATGGTCAATAATTTGCACTTAAAAGATAACATGTGCCTAAAAAATGAAATTTGACCATATCTTTTTATATGGATTTGTGCTTGGTAATTAAGCCAACACTTGGCCTAAACCCAATGCATAAGACAAATGGGCTTAGATTAGTTTTATGGGCCTTTTCAACATCTTGGACTAATCTTTGGTCTCCACATCCAAATAGAAACAACATATATTATTAACTTAATACCTTAATTAATATCCCATATTAATTAATAATTAATATCTCATATTAATTAAGTATTAATTAATAATTAAACTGCTACTTCAATTAGATTTCATGATATGCTAGAATCATTGCTTAAAACATAAATCTAATTCTATTAATCTTAATTAATTGATTAAACACTTTAATCAATAATTAGAATCGTTTTAATGGTGATTTGATGAAACTCTTTTAGATGTGACTTACTAGGTTCATGTCTAATTGGCAATTAGAATATAATATCAACACTTGATATTATTTAAAAGTCTTTCAAGTCCAAATGCAAAAATCCCAATTATACACATTTAGTTATCATAAATTGTGAGTGACCCTTAGCATTGATATGATAAGTACCCATTTAAAAATTAATGCATGTATTGATTTGCATGAACCCTTTAGTCATAATTACCATGCACTAAAATCCCTTCATTAGAAGATCCCGGTATAGCCTAAGTCAAGGTTTAGTCAAACTCCAATAGCTTTATCATATGACCTTATCTCAAGTTCTATTTTTGATAAAACATAACATATACTAGAAACACTTTCTAGCACTAAAAATCTTTCAAACTATTTTATGTTTTTCTTGGCCAAGAACTTATTCATCATGAACAAACTTAAATAGCATAAGATCTTATCCCGGTTCACTCAAGTAAATGAATCCTATGTTGATCAAACACTCATCCCTACATTTAATGGATTAGAGTCACTACACAACATATACCCATGTGTAATTAACATAGGTATGTAAGTAGTAATAAACCCTAATAACTTAAATGTGGATGATTATATTGCCTCAGGTCAAAGGACTATATGCACCATTGTGACCTAGATTGTGATAATTGACTATAAGTGAATACCCTCACAATCATAAATCTAATGTTACTGTTTAATCCACCCATCATATGAGTATCCATATATCTATTCTAATATCTCATATAAATGAGCATGAGAATCACTACCTCCCACTATTAGTATCAAATACTAATCAAGGAAAATAGACAAAGGTGTAGTCTAATTAATATTACTCAAATATTAATTTATCAACTGTGAACATTTTTATTGCATATATACTAAATAAATTTGTAGCTCATATTATCAACTCTTGATAATAAATTTATTTAACATTATGCTAATGGATAAAACTTCAATAAACAAACTATTTTATTTAAATGAATATTTTATTGCCATTTGGGATTACTTACAATGTCAAAATATATGATTGGCCTCTAGGGCATACCACCTATACTAACAACTCTCCCACCCAACCTTTGTCAAATGTAAAGACACTTCATCAAGTAACCCTACATCTTCTAAAGCCTTTTTATGACGGTACTTATTGGGTTGGGTTTTTCTATGTACCATATCCTTAAATTTATTATGTTGATGTTCATTAACAAAAGCAACTTGTAAAGGAAATCATTTTACTTCTATATTCTCTTCTTCCATGCCTAAATTCCTTAAACTAACTCCAAGCCTTGATTGTTTTGAAAGAGGGGTTGTGGTCTTGGCTGCATGAGACTTTGTTCTCACCATTTTCTTATAATGCAATATGAATAATTTTGGAATGAAGGAAGTTTGGTATTTGAATGTTATGAAAGAAATTAGGGATTTGATGAGATGAAGAAGGAAAATAAAAAGTTTGGAGGATTTAGAGAAGTTATATACTGAAAACCAAGTGAGAGATTATGTTTTTTAAATTTAGAAGTTGCTACTTTTAATGTGTAGTGTGTCCACACATGGTTATGTGCTAAGTATGTGCATGGATGTGCCTTATTTATGTTGAGGCAAGCACAACTGTGCCTAAATGTAATTTAGACATGTCCTTTTGTGCAAAATTGTGCACATGGTAGTGCACTGTTGTGCCTACTTATTAAATTTTTGGCTTGATGAGTGCATGGCTATATAGATAATGGCGCATAGCTATGCCTAGTTTAAAGATTTAATCCTACCTTGAGGGTATTGTTACACAATTATGCATATAGGTGTATACAGCCATGCATATTCACGTCAGTATGAATATGACATAAGAGATTTAGCATTCAACATAACTAATGTAAACAAAATTAGCATAATTCCAAACAACACTTAACCAATCTTCCATTCATCATTATCACAAGGAAAAATATGCATATAAGAAGCAATAATAATTTCCACAAAAAGGAACACAAAGAATAATAATTTCAATTGACTTAAAAGCTTCCTATTCTTTATGCTCATTAACTTTTAGAATTTTGCTTCTGTTTATTGATCGTCAACCTATTTCTTGTAGTTGCTTGAAAAAATATTGTATAAGGAATATAATCTATAAAAAAAATAAAATTTAAGAGAAATTAAGCTAAAAGTTCATCTAAAATTATACTCTACACTTGGTTGAGCTCTTAGGAAGAGTTTATTTAGGAGGTCATAAGCTTGAGCATTGCATGCTTCACTCTATAAAGGTATCTAAGTAGGCAACATAATGGAACACATCACTCTTGCCTCCAAAATACCCCCTCAATCTTTGACCATTCACCTTAAATTTGTCTCATTGATTACCCATTACTTCAACTACTCTATAAGGGTAGACTTTTGTCATTGTCAAAAATTTGCATTTTTATGGTTTTTGGATCGTGACCTATGGGTCTGGGTCATAAACCCACACTAATGGGTCAGGCTGACCATTGGGTTTCTTAGGCCTCATTTGACCCTTTAGGTCTATTTCGGGCATTCCAAGGCTCGAGTTTTTTTTTTTTTGTTATTTTTGGTTTTTTACTCAATTTGAGCACTCTAAAAAAGACTTCCAAAGAAGTTTCCCTTTATATGGTTGATAGGAAACCTTCATTATCAGATTTTTAGGAGACTTATGAAATTTAGTGTATTAACAGTTGCCCCATGCTTCGCATGCATTGATTAAGTTGAAGCTTGTCAATGCAAGGGAAATAAATTTTAAAAACTACCTTAAGGTGTTACACATGCATTAGTCTTGCCAACATAGGGGGAGAAAATGCAATGAAAAATTTTATAAGGAAATGCACATGTGTTGGTCTTGCCAATGCATGGCAAAGAAATACAATGGAAATTTTATGATGGTGCTACACATACATTAGTCTTGCCAATGCATGGGGAGAAAATGAAAGAACTTTTATGAAGGTTGATACACAGTAGCATGGGTACCAAATACAAGAAAAAAAAATTTATGAAGGTGTTGTGCATGCATTGTTCTTGACAATGCATAGGGAGAAAAAGTGAAAGTAAAATTTTTCATGAGGGTTGCTGCACATGCACTGGTTTTGCCAATGCATGGGAAGCAAATGCAAAAAATTTTTATGAGTCAATCTTTTTAAATCATGATGCTTGCAAGTGTTTCTTATGCTTCCAAAGGCTTACCTTATCATTTCTTCCAAATTTAAGCAACTACTCCTTGCCAAAGATGTTTCTAGTTACCAAATGGAGAGTAAGCATCTCATATAATTAGAGGAGAATTTTCTAAAGTGGGATTGCTAGGAATCATGATGAGTGAGGTAGCTTTTATTATTGAGACATTCCTTTTTAGAAGCAAATGCTTAATCATACTACTTGTTTTTGTAGGGCATTTTCTCTCTTTAAGCATTCCAAACCGTTTTTATTTTGCTCAGCATGAATGTTATCAAAAAGTGTTTAAAATACTATTACTCCCTCTTTACAAGCATTAGAGTAGTTGTGTTTCTACATTGGTTTCCCTTTTTGGTTATTCCCAGCTTTTCTTGCATTACTCAATGTGAATTCCGCTAAGGGATCTTTTAGATACTCTTACTTGATTGAGCATTGGAGTAAATTAAGTTTAATATATGCATTTGGATTTGTTTAAGGATTTGCCGTGGTGATCATAAGCTACTCGAGCATTTTTTGTCCCTTGTGATTTTCCTTTTAGCATATTCTCTTTTGTTTATAAGGTTATCAAGCATTAAGTTGATTAAAATTTAGGAATCCCAGCTCATAGTTGTTCATTAAAGTTGAGAAATTCTATATGCATTGTCAGGGTGAGGTGGCTATTGTTAAGATTGACTGGTTTATCTTTAGTTCGTGCCCTCTCTCTAATGCAAGTTCACCTCTGAGAGCACTAAGAAATTATCATTAGAATGTTAATGTGAATATGAATGTATTTGAAAATTTAAAGTAAGATGATATAAAAGACTTCCCTGGGTTTTTTCTTTCTCTTAAAAGCATCTTGAGTTTCTCTAATGGGCTTTCAATACCTTATGTGTGCCATAAATTGATATCCAAACCTTTAAAATGCTTCATAGGCCTCTTTGAAACCTCAAAGCAGCAATAGTGCATATCTTGGGCCTTTAGTGGGCTCCATTTGACCTCATGGGACCATCCCACACATGTGGGTCCAATGGCCCATGGAATGTGGGTTAGGACCCATGCTCGTGGGTAGTGGTTGGACCCATTGACCCAAGAGCAATAAAAGCTTTAAATTTTATCATTTTCTTCATTTTTCGCTTTCTTCTCTCTCTCTCCTTATTTATATATTCTCTAAAATCTTGGGTCCTCTTCACTCCATATACCTATGCAATGAGGCAAAGGTGATTTTGGGGAGGTCAATCCCGATATTGAGCATCTTGATAGGATCAACTTGGATGATGTCAATTTGAGGGTCCCTAAGGACCCAATGACAGGTGGTGCCATTTATAAAGAGCCTATACTATCTCATCGCTTAAGGCATAAGGTGGTCAAAGGGCATGAGTTCCCACTTGTCTCAAATGTAAGGATGCATGTTTGGATGCTCCATCATCAATGGGTTAGTACTCGAGAATTTCTTTTTCTACTCTTTCTCTTTCATGTATTTGGGGTTTTTCCTATAGAAATAGGATAGGATAAAATAGTCATTTGAACTTATTTTATTTTTTTATTTTTGTTCCTATTTTATTGCTTACTTATTATTATTCATCATTATTGTTATTATATTTTATTATTTTTGCTATTATTCTGCATGATACTTCCCTCAGTATAGTGAATCCCTTTATATGTTTAAAAATGTTTAGAGAAAATTTTTGCAAGGATTTGGTTTCTCGCGGGACCTTTCCATTTAGGTTGCATGTTAGTATTTGGGATTTCTTCTTTTATTTAGGGCGTATGGTACCCTTTTTTGTGACATTACCTGCAAAATAGAAAATAAGCTAATTGTTAGTGCCTATCACTATGCATGGGTAAAAATTTCTTAATAAAATTTTATAGTTTGTTGACTTCCCTTTTTGGATTAGAAAGTGGTAACATCCTTGGTATTTTCTAGTAGCTTTACCAAAGCCAAACAGTTTCATTAAATTCTATATAAAGAGGTATGAGACCGGGTGCATGGTTTTAGCTTTGATGGCCTACTTAATAGTCTAACTGAGGACTTAAAGGTGTCGAAGAGCCACTAAATGGCCATGATTCCTTTGATTGAGAGATGGCCAGATTGCATGCACACCTTTCACTTCTAATTTGAGGAGATGACTGTCATGCCTCTTGTCTTTGTGATAATTATAAGATTCTCACTCTCCAAACAATGGATTCCTTTTGATGTTCTTAATGATCCTATAGTGTTGTGTACTAAGTTGTTCGACTATGATCACCAGTTTAGAGTTGGTCAGGGTAGTCTTATTTTGTATAATCATCTTTGGCAGGCTTGTGAGGCAACTGTGGGGGAGGGACCAATAGGTATTGAGAGGTAGGCTAGATGCTTTATATTTTATCTTATGAGCACCATAGTGTTCCTAAATGTGAACAACACTGACGGCTCATGGATGCTTCCTTTATTACAGGATCTCAATAGCTTTTAGGAGTATGATTAAGGCTTTCTTGACTATGGCTATCTTCTTAATGGCCTATATGATGCATGTAAAAATGGATCTTGGATTAGTGACATCCTTCTGGTGGTCAATGTGAGTTACTTTCGATATCTCATTATCCCTTTCCATTCCTTTCATTATTCATGACACATTTTCTTTTCTCCTGTATATTTGGTCCCTCAAGCTCTGCATCCTGAGTCCACTCATCATAGTCACTAAGTTGAGTGATGGATTCCCTTGCTTCCATGTCTGGATCACTCAAAGTTAGGAGGGTCCTTTATAGTCTTTAAAGGTGGTTCGCACTGCGCTTGTGGGGTTGACATTTGATAAGGTCAGTTATTGTGTTCCATTCTCTTTTCTTATGAGGCTTTATGTTTTGTCTCTAAGCGCTTATTCTTATTGGAAATTAACTTTTAATGGTGGTGGAATAACTTCCTCATAGCATTATAAGCAGTAATGTATAGAGCCATTGGGATTTTTACAAAGAGGATCCTATTTATGACTTTTGTTGACTGTGCTTTGTACTTGGGCGAGTGCATCATAGGTTGAACTAGTGGGCCTACTACTCATCATATTCCTTATCCTCCTCCTATTGACATGTTATAGGGAAAAATATAGTAAGCCCAACCTTAGAGAGTGTGCTAGTTAGGACCAATTATTAGCTTCACTTAGAGACAATGAGTTCTTCATAGATGGAGACCGTTATCCCTTGATTAAGTGATGGTGTAGTGGTCAATTTTATACCTACAATGCATGTTGGCATCTTCTTCTGCCTTCCAAGTATGTCTTATTTTTATTATGCTACTTTTTTTTACTGATTATGCTTTTATTTTGATATATTCTTCTTATATTTGATAGCCTCGTTTGAAAAGGTCAAAAGGTAGGAGTACTGTTGAGGCTTCTAGTGGTATGGGAGCTACTAGTATCCCTCCCGAGGTTGCTTAAGTGGTTCCCAAAGTTGTTGTAATGCATCTACTTACTCTACTTAGGGGGTATGATCTCTAGGATGATGTGGTGACTTGTATAGTCCCTACAACTATTGAGCATGTGGCCTTCCCTCCTGAGAACACCACTCATATGAGTTTCTATTTCTATTACTTTTTAGGTTGTTTTTGAGTTTGCCATTTGTTGAATGTCTTATATATGGATGTTGTGGGAGAGGGTTGAGTACCATTATTAGTGTGCCCTAAGTTTTATGAGTTATTATATCCATCACTCTATGGAGACTTGGGTCAATTTCCCCTACACTTTGCCCGCTACCTGTTCAAATATGTAATAACATGTGTATATATTTCATGAGGTATGTATATGCTAATGCATGTATATTATGATGCAACATAAGCATAAGAGGATAGTGCGTGAGTAATAGGTAGTAATTTATCACTAGGAGGAGGCAGTATGCTAATAAGAGGGTGCCTTCTACCAGGGTAAGATTTAGAGGCTTCAGGTTGAGCTGGAGGAGTTGAGGATCTATAGTGCTAAACCTAGTAGGAAGGGACCTCTAGACGATAAAGATGATGATGATAAGGATCTATAGTGTTGGACCCAATAGGAGTGGACCTCTATATGATAGAGATGGTGATGATAAGGATGAGGATGTGGATGATGATGATGATGATGATGATGATGATGATGACAAGTCCTAATTTCTCCCACCCCTTGATATTCTGCACTTACTATACTAATGGTGATTTTTGGACATTTGAGATATATTTTGAATGGCATGTTACTTTTATGACAACTTTTATGATTCTTGATTCCTCTATGTTCTTTTCCATTTATGCTTTTCCATTTGCTTACCCTGTTGGCACAATAAATACAAAAAGTGAAAAGGTTTACAATGGAAATTACAATTATTATAATAGAAAAGGATACGAACTCTAAGATGAAATTTTTCCTTTGTATATGATAGATATAGATTTAGACATTTACTTTTTAGCATATGTGATTCTAACAATCTTCCTCATTCACACCAAGTAGCATTTACCATCAGCATGGTTGGACATTAAGTATTTTAGAGAGAATGTACCCTTATCCTTAATTAGCCCCCTTAGGTTTTCTAATGAAGTATTTTACTTCTTATTTTTTTAAGAATAGTATCACTTGAGACAATCGACATTGACCCATTCTAAAAATTCATTTCCATCAACATCTATCAACTTGACTACTCCTTTTGAGAGGATTATTTTAACCAAATAAGGTCCTTCCTAGGTGGTCGAAAGTTTCTTCTTGGATCTGGTATATTTTGTTTAGCTTATCTTAATAGCTAGTCTCTAACTTTGGTATTTATTTGCTTACTCTCTTATCAAAAGCCTTTGCAATTCTTCTTTAATACAACTTAGTGTCATAAATCACCTTTAGCCTTTCATTGTCCATTAAATTTAGTTGCATTTGTCTTTGCTCCACCCACTCCACCTTAAGTAAATCAGCTTTAATTATCATTTTAAGAGATTTCATTTCCACTTCGATAGTAAGCATGATTTATGTTATGTATACTAACAAGAAAGGAGTTGCCCCAATGGATGTTCTCACTATTATATGGTATCCCCAAAGAGCGAATGGTAGCTTATTAGCCTAATCATGATGAGTTTCAATTATTTTTGAAAGGATCCTCTTGATCTTCTTATTTGCAGCTTCCATGGCCGCATTAACTTACGATCTGTAGGGCAATGACTTATAATACTTCACCTTATATGTATCAAGCTCTGTCTATACTTCCCCCTAAAAATGTACTTCATTATTAGAAAATAGGTGATGAGGGATCCCTTACTTACAAAACAAATTATTTTCCAAGAACTTGGCTACTTGTTTTAGCCCCAATTCGGCAAAGGATTCTACTTCTACCCATTTCATGAAATAATCAACTACCACCAAGATATATTTATGCCCCTTTGAAGCTATAGGGTAGTGAATCTCTTATGTGATGTCAAGTCCTTAAACTGAGAATGGATAAAGAGATTACATAATGTACAAGTCTGAATGGGGTAGATGGCTGACATCTTTATGAATCTGACACTTGTGGTATTTATTAGAGAACTTAACACAGTCCTAAATCATCATCATCCATAAGAACCCATGCCTCATTATCTTTTTGGCTAACATTATGCTGCTCATGTACAATCCACAAACTCCCTCATGAACATCTATCATTACCTTCTTCACTTCATTCTCATCTAAGTAGTGTAATTCCATCCCATATAAAGTCCTTTTGTACAAAACATCTTGGTGAACAGTGAACTTGGTTGCAAACTTTCTAATGATTGTCTTATCCCTTTCACTTACGCCTACTAGATATTCACTTATTGAGATATTGCTAAATGTTATAAAACCATAATTTTTTATCTAATTTGTCTTCTATTACCCTTACATTCTTGTAGCATAGCTAGTTAGACTTTAATAGTACTAGTAGTTTTATGGGCATGACTATTAGTGCATCCCACACTAATGTTAATGATGCTAAAGCATTCATGATTTAATTGTGGTTTCTAGATAATTGGATGAATCTACATTTCTGGAAGGACTGTCCCAACTATTACAAATGTTCTAGATATGGTTTCAAGTGTGGCTCTTTCAGGTCCCATTCATCGATAGCTTGATTGATTACTAACATTGAGTCACCTAATACCTCTACTTCTAGAACTTTCAAGGCCATCAATGCTTCCATCCCCATTATACATGCTTTATATTCTGCTTTATTATTTGTAACTTAAGATGTCAACTTTATCATAATAGGAATTAGAGTCAACAAAATTGCCCCAATTCCTACTCCAAATTGGTTTACTACTCCATTAAATTACGTACACCATCCTTAGATCTCAATTGATGTAGTACGATCATTTAGGAATTTGAGTTTTATCTCTTAATCATCCAAAGTAAGGTTAAGTGCTAGGAACTCAGCCATTGATCTTCCTTTAACTGTCTTATTAGTAAAATAGTTAGCATTAAACTCTATCAATAATATCAACCACTTGGCTAATTTCCCTACTAGGGAGGATGCTTCAAATAAATGCTTCATTAGATCTAGCTTTAAGACTCCTTGGATCTTATAAGACTGGAAGTAGTGCCTCAACTTCTTCATAGCCAAACCATTGCTAAATAGATATACCTGACTATGCTTCTTTTCATAGGATAGCAACTTCTTGCTCAAATAGTAAATTACATGTTCAGCTTGTGCTTCTCCTTATTGAGCTAGCATAGCTCCTATTGCATTTCTTTCAAATGCCAAATATAGAAGTAAGGGCTTTCCTAATTTTGGGGGTCTGAGAATTGGTGGATTCATGAGATAGACCTTAATTTTATTAAAGCTAGTATGGCATTATTCATTCCAATCTATAGGTTGATCCTTCTTAAGCAACTTGAATATTCACTCACACATCTTTGTTAAGCTAGCTGTAAACCTATTAATAAACTATAATTTTCCTAAGAATCCATAGATTTTCTTTTTAGGCTTTAGCATTGGCATTTCATGAATTACTTTTACCTTGTCTAGATAAACTTCTTCCCTGAAGTTACACCAAATAAACATTTCTTAGGATTTAGTCTCAAATTATACTTGTTTACTCAATGTCAAAATCTTTCCAACATAGCTGGTGCTCTCCTCGAGTCTTCAATTTTACCTTCATGTCATGAATGTAAACCTCCACGTCATTATATATCATATCATAGAACATCGATATGGCCATTCTTTGATAAGTTGCACCTGCATTCTTTAAACTAAAAGTCATTACCTTGTAACAATATGCTCCCTATTCAATGATAAAAGTAGTCTTGACATTGTTAATGATTGCAATAAGAATCTAGTTATAACCTAAAAACCCATCCATAAAAGAGTAGAAAGCACATGCGACAATATTATCAATCAGAACATCTCTATAGGGCAAAGAAAAATTATCCTTTGGGCATGTTTCATTAAGGTCTCTATAGTCCACATAAATTCTTACCATACCATCCTTCTTAGGTATGGATACCACCTTAGCTAGAAATTTTGAATAGTCTACCACCTTTAAGAACTTCACCTTGATATGCCCTTCTATGTCTTCTTTTACTAATTGTGCCCACTCTAGTTTCAATCTTCATAACTTCTATTTCATTAGCCTACACCCCTCTTTAGATAGAATAAAATGTTGAGCAATGTCTTTGTCAATGCCTAGCTTATCATAATATGTCCAAGTGAATACTCTTGAATATTTTTTCTAATTCTCTCCTTTCTTTAAGGGTAACATCCTTTGAAATATGCAAGGATTTTCATTCATGCCCATGTTAAATGGCCAAGTGTTAATGGAATGAATGTTAAAGATGCTCATGTAAGGTTCAATAAAATGCTCATCATTATCATCAGACACACTACACAAGTAAGCAAAATTAGATTTGGTTCCATAATACTTAGAGTTCATTTCATTAAAAGATTCAAACATAAAAGGAAATACATTAAACATAAAAGACCTAATCTTGTCATGAAAGTAAGTGATCCAATATGCCAGCTACCCATTGCTTGTATTCATCATTTTTCATGTTATCCCATTCACTATTATCAATATGGTGGATGATTCTTTTATGCCAGGTGGTCTGAAAGTGATTGATGTACCTCTAAAGAAGATCTTCACATATGAAGCCTATAGGGTCTAATGGTATGCATTACTTAACACTAAATTGTATGGCCACTAATGGTGGGTAGTAATAAGTGCATGATTTGAATCTACAGATTGTCACACAATTTACATATATTCCTAAAGTCAAATGTTCTAATTTCCACTAAGGGAATGTCCAGGTTATGTGACTTTTTGGAATAGCATATATCCACTCAAACTGCTCATCATATATGATATGTGCATGACGGTTAGTAACTCTCTCGAGGTATGTCTCTTACTGATGCCTAGGCTAATACTTTAACCAATTTCTATAAGGTTTTCCTAAGATACTGAGCTTCTTATATAGCTAGATTTGGAGTAATAATGGGCTCCTAATGAAATGAGAACATCTTCCAATCCTTATGTCATCTAAGCCAAAAATGATCTCAACTAAGACTAAAGGGAAGGGAGTCATTCTACACTCAATGCCTTCAATAACCTATAGTATCCTATAATCACCTAGCTCATCATGGGTTGTGGTGAAGTACTGCAATAAGAGATAACAAGAGAGGATGCATATCTATAGTAAGCTACTTGGCCTTTTCTTGCCATAAGCACTTAAGAGTTAGAGGGGGTTCAGTTGCTTGTTTGGTGTAACTAGCTCATCTAGCTTGTATAGGCTTAAATCAAAAAATGTTAAACCTAACCCTAGATATTCCATGGTTTGATTAGCGAACACTACTTCTCCAATCTTGGTGCAAGTTCATCATGCTATGGCACTAAATTCTTTATATAAAGGACATAGTTGGAGACTATTGGAGTGAAAAACATGTTTTCATGGTTCCCAAAATGCCATTGGTATCTTTAAAAACTTGAAATTGATGTGGATATACTAGAACATCTTGAGGCATAATATCCCGTAAGATTCTAAGCTATTCCAATAAGCTTTGTTGAGGGTATAAAATAGGTCTTTGGTGATACCCAATTAGACTTGGGGTTCCTTGATGAAAGTATCATCATCGAGTAATCTTTGGATTCTCTCACTTATTCTCCTTTTATTTTATCAAGAAGAACTTGTGTCTAGGTCATCATCACTAGTGTTTAAGAAGTGTGTTATGTTGAGGTCTATGTGAAGTTGTATCTCTACATAAGTATGTAGGTTAGGATAGGAAAAGAGATTATGTATATGTGCATGATATGATGTGTTTTGCAAAATGAATGGGCTAACATACATGCATGATGTGATAATTATAATTCACTAATGTTATAATGCAAAATGGTTGTAAAGAAATCGTGGGTTAGTTCATGATAAAATACCCACTATATGTATATATTCATGCATGGAAAGAAGAAAAGAAAGCAAAATGAACAAACAGGGTTAGCATAAACACCTATAAAATGAACAAGCTAAAAAAAGCAATCACTCCTTCCAACCTTGTTACTTCGTGTGGTAGATATTCCTATCCTAGGTGGGTTTTTGAATCATAGTCATTAGGGCACTATGGTTCCACTCTTAGACTAGGCTATTTTGATTTTTATTAATCAGACTCAAGAGGTAAACTAGGGAGCAATACTCAATGTACTTGAGGTAAGCATACATTGTCAATGAAAGGCCCAATCATGATGTCATAAGTGGCATCCACAACCCATGCCCAGGAACTATAGTCAACAAGAGGGATCTAAGTATGTGTTCACCTCATCGACATTAGGTATGTTTACTAAGAGACATAAGAGTTTCATTTAGTAGTTTATAGTTTCATTCTTTCAACCTGAATGTCTATAATATAATTAAATTATTGATTCATCTGCTTGATTTAATAAGGACAAATAGATGACTTCTCATAGGTTCCATCCTCATAAGATGCCACTATTTGTTGGTTCTTATGAAATATCGAAATTGAGGCATATGATTCCTATCATTCTTTATGTATCAGGCTTACACAAAGTAGATAGTGATCACATAGGTCTAAGTATAGGCAGTATATGAGAACTGACATAATGACAATAATTGGTGGTAGAAACTAGGGATTTCATGTCATTTGTAAATGTTAAGTCAAACGAATAATATAAAGATAGGATAATCATTCAAAGCTAAGTGAGACCCTAAGGGAAATTTCTAGTAGTTTATCTATATTTGCTAAGTTGGGCTTATGGCTAAAGGTTCCTTTAGTGAGAATGCTCTCTTATGACTAGGGTTATGGACTTTAGTTAGTGAGTCTAACATTTTTTTACCTACTCAAGAAAAATTGTACCCCCATTTTAAACTTAGGAGATGGGTTGCAATTTTTCTTGATTGAGTAAAGGCTAAATGTGATAATACTGATCTTATTGCTCCGTGACTCAAATGGAATCATGGTGGTAATGTCATTTTGTATCATTGAGGAATTAGGAACTAAGGATGCACGTGTTAAGTGTTGTAAAATGCAATTATGCTACTGTGAAGGTGAAATAAATAAGCTATGTATAATAAGAAATAATCTTTTATTCATATCCCTCGAATTAGTTATCCCCAATGGAGTTGCCAAAAACCTATACGCATAAAGGGGGATGTGTGTACTCCGAATCTATGTAGATGGTGGGGTTTAGCAGACGTCTAAGATTTTAGCAACCGCGACACTGTTTGAGCTTAGGGCTCTAGATAACACATTACTATATTACAAGGACATAGCAAGGGGATGAGGAGTCACCACCTAGGGTAATAACTTGAACAATTAATAAGTGGTGGTAACTCAATTCTCTAAAAGAAATTTAGCACCATAACTAGGAGATTATATATATAGAATACTAATTTCTTTTAGTCATGTGGTTTTTTTAGAATTAGTTTATTAATTACTAAATTATTCCTTATTTACTTGCAATTTCATTTAAACTAATTTAGCATACACCTGACTCCAAAGGCAACTAGTCATGAAATATCATACAAACAATACATTCATAAAATACAACATCCCTAAATAAGTTTAATTTATATTGATTTTAATTAAAGTTAGCTAAGTCTACATACTTTACAAATTGTAATTGAAACTAAAGGCAGACCTACATTTTAATTACATTATTGATCGTAATTCTACTATTTTAAATTTTAAAGAAATGGGCCTAAGTCTACCAAATTTTAAGAGAAAATGGAAGTAAGTTAATGGGCCTAATTCTTTTTAACTTTTAATTAAATGAGGTAATCCTAAATCTTTTTAATTTAAAAAGAAAATAATTATATGGGCTGAGCTAAGTCTAAATTAATTTAATTAAACTAAAATGACTTAAGCCTAAATTAACCTAAATGTGCCTAAATTGTTTTAAAGTTAATTAAACCTAAATCCATTTTTTAAAAGCATATTATTAATGAATTAAACCTAAATGTGAGCTTGGGGCCCAAATGAATAAAAATAAAGAAACAAACCCAAATAATAAAATAAAACAATTAACAAATCAAACATATAAACTCATTCATTTAGTGAACTCTAATACTAATTCAATTAACATGCAACCTAAAAATTACTATTGCCTCAATTGACTTTATTAGGATTTTATCCAATTGAACCTAATTTACTAATCAATTTTAAAGTGCAAAAACTAAGTGGTTTCACTATTTTCCCACTATTAGGGCTATTACAATAACTATATAAAAAAGTAATACATGCAAATAAACTAGATAAATAATAAAAACATAAAGAAAATAAAAATAGAATAATAAAAAAATTAAAACAAAACCTAAAATCTACATGAAATTTTACAATGTTTTAATCCATGGCATTCTATGGATCTTCATGGTTTTCTTGATTCAATCACATGTTCATCCCTACAGAAACATGAAACAAAATAAATCAATAAAAAAATAAATAAAATAAAGTAAAATATAAAAATAAAGTACAAAATATAATTTACAAGACCAAAAAAAAGAAAAGAATAAATAAAAATGAAAGAATAAAAAAATAAACGACAAATATAAATATTACTAAAATAAACATATGAAAAGAAAAAATAAATAAAAATAAAACAAAATAGAGAAAATAATAAAAAGATAGTAAAATGAATGATAACACAAAAGGAACAAAACAAACTAAATCAAAAGTTGGACAAAAAAAAGAAACAAAAAAGTGAATGAATCAGTAAAGTAATTAATAATTATATTTCCAATGGGAAATTAATTTTTCTCATCGCAAATAAACTAATACAAAACCAGTAAATAATAAACAATGAAAATAAATTAAAATGAATAAATAAAAATAAAAAAGAGATGAGATGAAGATGAGAATTGGATGCAGTATTGATTTCCTTCATAAGGATAATCATTATTCAATAAGAGTTTGTGGTTCTTGGTTTATGTGATTTTCTATTTATTTGGATCTGATTAATAGTAGAGAACTAAAAAGTACATGAAAAATATAAGGGGAAAGCACTATATTTTAGCTCACAGCTAAAATCAATAATGTTGAGAAAAAAAATTAAAAGTCAAGAGCCTCCCTTGTGAAAAGAAAATGACGTATTTATAAAACAACACTCCTATAACCATAAATTGATACAAGATAAAAAATTTAAAAAAACTTTATTTTCTTTATTTATCAAATAAAACAAGCACATTTATCAAATAAAACAAAAATAAAAACCAATAAAAATAAAGATAAACAGATAAATAAATTAAATTAAATTAAATTAAAATTTTAAAAAAGTTGCAGATCAATCGGAATACTATATTTCCGATCAAAAATATATATAGATTTCCAATTGAAAATCTATATTTCCAATCAGAAATATAGTATTGAAATCTATATTTCCAACAAATTGAAAAATGACCATAATGGCCATTTATGGCTAGTCTTGGCCACTATTGGCCAGTTAAAATTTTTACTTTCTTTCTTTTAGCTAAATTGGCCAATTCATTTTCCAAATTGAATAGGCCACCTTCGGCCCATTCTTCTTTTTTTTTAATTACTTAATTTATTTTTCAATTTTCTCTTTTATATATTTTTTAATTTTTTAATAAAATATAATTAAATAAATAAGTAAATAAAATTAAAAATAATTTATAATTCAATTCAAAACTAATAAATCAGATACAATAAATATAATTTCACTATTAATTTTCATTATTGGGTCCTCTATCGCATCCACACTCGACTATCCCAAAATTTGATGCTTACAGTTGCCCCCCTTTATTGCTATTTGCTTGACAAATTGTGACAAAGCGAATAAGCACATAATTTCAAACCAAAGAGTTAGGATACTTACCTAACATGTTATAGAGCTCTTATCTATAACACTGAATTACATGATGTTCCTTTTGTTATTCCACAATGTAGGCTTTCTATTGTTGTAATATATAATTACTTGTAAGTTTTAAATGGTTACAACCCTTTCATGGTCCACCTTTGATGCTGCAGTCCATAATAAATCATGACTTTTGATTTAGTTGCAATCCTTTCACTGCTTATTGATGATTTTCATTAATTGCAACTCTTTTGTTGCTCACCTTGATGCTGCAATCCATAATTCCTTGTAAATTTTAATTAGCTGCAACCTTTTCAATGCTCACCTATGATGCTACAGTCCAGAACTGCTTATAATTTTCCACTGGTAAGTTTTATATGGTTACAACCCTTTTATGGTCCACCTTTGATGCTGAAGTCCATAACAACTCATGACTTCTGATTTAATTGCAATCCTTTTATTGCTTATTGATGATTTTAATTAACTACAACTCTTTTTTTGCTCATATTGGTGCTGTAATCCATAATTGCTTATAAATTTTAATTAGCTGCAACCTTTTCAATGCTCACCTAAGATGACACAGTCCATAACTGCTTATAATTGTTTACTAATTTCCATCCTTTTATTGCTCACTAATGATTTTGATCAGCTGCAAACCTTTCATTATTTCTTGGCTTACTACTACAATCCATGATTGCTTGCAATTTTTATTAGTTGCAACCTTTATATTGCTCACCTTTAATGCTACAATCCATAACTGGTCATAATTAGCTGCAACCCATTCATTGTTCACCTTTATAATGCTATAGTCCATAACTGCTCATGATTAGCTGCAGCCCCTTCATTGCTTACCTTTATAATGCTATAATCCATAATTACTCATGATTAGGTACAACCCCTTCATTACTCACCTTTAATGCTACAGTTTATAATTGCTCACGATTAACTGTAACCCTTCATTGCTTGCCTTTAATGCTACAGTCCATAACTGCTTATGATTAGCTATAACCCATTTATTGCTCACCTTTGATGCTATAGTCCATAACTGCTTGCAATTAGCTACAACCCTTTCATTGCTTGCCTTTATAATGCTACAATCTACAACTATTCATGATTAGCTGCAACCCCTTCATTGCTCATTAAGGATTCTGATCAATTATAACCCTTTTGTTGCTTGCCCTTGTTACTACAATCCATAACTGCTTGTGATTAGCTACAACCCCTTCATTTCTCATTGATGATTTTGATTAACTACACCCTTTTCATTGCTTGCCCCTTCTATTACAGTCCATAACTGCTTGCCATTTTTTATCTTTGGTTATTTGAGTTGAATGTGTTGACTTCTTTATGCTAGCTAATTTAGAATTCTTACTAATTGAATTTGAATTTTTCTATGTTGACTTACAGGAATTTTTTAACTAACCAATTTGAATGTTATTGTGTTAACCAACTCTATAAGTTGAGTGTAACTCCTTATAGATTTACAATTCCTGAAGACTTGTAAAAGTTAGTTTCAGCATAATGAATGAACAAAAGTACACTATAATTTTGAAAATTTATGAGAAAATTCATCACTTTATCATGAGATAGCATGCACTCAATGAATCTCACTAATTTTTATTTTATGATTATTATTTATTTGCCATTTGCAAAAGTCAGAGATATTATTAACCTTCTTCTTCTAAGAGCATATTTTTCCCAAGTGAAGAGCTTCCTTTCACACCTAATTTTAAGGAGAATCTACTAAAAAAAACTCATGGAAATTGAGCATAAACATATGAAATTCTAAATATCAATACAGTCTTTAAGTTATTTTTTGTGCTTTTCTTCCTTATTTAAGTATTCCCCTGCCTTTCTACTATTACTCAATGTGGATACCATTAGAAAGTTCCTTTGGATACTCATACTCTTATAGAGCACTAGAGTAAATAAAATAGGTTTTGGCATAGTCCTCTTTTAGCATTTCCCTACCTTTCTTATATTACTCAGTATGGATATTGCTAAAGGGTCCACATTAATACTCTTACTCATTTTGTAGCATTTGAGTAGATTAGAACTGCCTTTTATGACATGCTCTATTTTGATTCCCCTCTTAGTATTCCCATGTCTTTCTCATATTACTCAATATGGATACTATTAAGGGATTTTGTACTTATACTCATTTATGAGCATTGGAGTAGGTTATATGCACATTTTTCATTCAAAAGACTAAAATGATACTCTAAATTTCAAGCAATTTATGCTTCAGGTCAACATACTTTATTTTTATGTATTCTTCCCCTCATTTAGGCTAAAGTAAGCAATAGATTGATTAAAGTTTTAGAAACTCTCAACATAAAGTTATTAACTGATCATCTAAATTCTATGAGTCTAATAAAAGAAAGCCATTAAGATTAAAGTTCATGAGATAAATTTTCACACATGATCTCAAGAAGTGGATTTACTCTCAATTTGTGGATTTGAGATTATACTTTTTTATGAAAACTAAAGATATGGAATTATGTTACTTCCCTTGAGCATTTGTTAAGGTGTTTATCATGAGAGATAATATTCTGATGAGCGATTAGCATTTACTATCTTGCCCAATCTTATTAACGTACTGGTTCCTTTCTCGTTCTTCATTCCCTTTTATTTTCCCTACACAAAATACTATAATTTAGTCACGTCTATTTGCAGGCAGGTGAAGAAATTTTATTAAAATGTGATGCTATTCTTTTGCACTCCCTTTTGGTTATGGTTATAATGTCTTTGATTATAAAAGTCATGATACTTTAACATTAAGGTAATGGCCTAGGGCTGAATTTATCTTTTTGTCATTCTTATTGATGCTATGATAAAGGGTCTCATTCCTCCTCTCAATATCCTTATAAAAAGGTTTAGAAGTTAGAGGTCTCATTTCATAATCATAGAAGTTTTCAGAGTGCATTGATCTTAAGTTTTGAGTGCATTCTTCCCTTTTAAGGACTAAGTGCTTATATTGCTAGCATATTGGACCTTCCACACCCTATACTAGTGTAACTATTATGGAGTTTTGCTCTGACTAGTTAGGAGTTTATTGAGGCTCTGTAGGCATTCAATGCCCTATCTTTTGCTAGAGCATTCTCATGATTATCAAAGGTAGATTATGGATCATCTCTTAGAGCAAATTTTCATTAACCCATCTAGGGAATGCTTGTCTTTTGTTACTCCTCATATTATTAACTATTTTTGCTTTTACAATTTATCAGAGTAGGTTTTCTTTAAGACTTCAGGTAGTGTTCCAAATAATTCTCCATATGAGGTTATAGGAATAGATAATGAGTCTAAAGAACCTAAGCATCCTATTCAATCTCTTGAGGTTGCCAAGATGAAGCTTCTATAAATACGATTATCAATGATATCTCTTTGTTAGATGGGCCCATGATTTATTAGGCTCTTGTTGTCTAGAGTCTTGTTGAGCATCAGGTTCACCTTAATAGTATTACCCTTTTTCCTATAGATACTTCACATGTGAATACTCTAGCTACTTTCCTATACTTTTAAAACACTAATCTTGAATGTTATTATTAAAGTATTTTTACAATCTTATTTCGGCTCAAGGACTTTTATTATGCAAAGTAGTTATTTTCACAATAGATGTATGCGAGTGTATACATGCTATCTATGATATGCATGATCCTAATAGGTCTTTTATTTGGAAAATAGCTATGTTGTCGATCATAGAGTATAAGAATGATGTTCTTCATCAACAGCTTTTAGGTTTGAGCTTTGAACATTCAAATGTTGGTACTTCTAATGTTAGAGCTTTTGATACAACTTGTCAGACAGATAATTAGGTCATGATGTATTAATGAATTGTTGGTTGTTGCTTATATTTTACTTCTTTCTACTTCCAAAACTCTATTAATAACTCTTATACTTTAGTGTTCTATCTTCACTCTTTGAATGCAAACTTACTATTTTGTAATTTGCCCCTAGAGCTACATTTTGCCCCCTAATTTCATTCTAAATTCATTAACTTTATTCTGGAAGTCTTTTCCATGTGTACAAGAAACTTATTTTGTCTACTGTTGCTATTAGTCCAATCTTATTAGTTGTAGTCTCATGTATTGAAGATGAAGAGGAGTGAGTAAACTTAATGAATAGAGTTCTTGAAGCTAAAATCAACTGCACTTGCTCTTTAAAGAACTCTTGAGTAGAATATTTGATATTGATGTAATGATTGATGATAGGTACAAGGAATGGGTTACAATGCAAGTTATTGAGCCACCTGAATTCCCTAGGTATAAGGAGACACTAGACTTACAAGCAAAATCATAAAAGGGTGATAAAAGAGAAAACATAACTAGTATAGTGATCTCATAGCTCTAATTATTTAGCTTTCATTAAGTTTTGTCTTTCCATTTAGATACTTACACAATATGATAAAGATGAATATAAAATATTTGAACAAAAAATTCAAATTCAATCTTATTCATTCATTAAGGGAAAAATGAGTACATTCATTACATCACATGATACAACTCCTACTATCAGCCAGTCTTGAATTTAAATAGCATAACTATGCCTAAATAAATACTCTCCTCATCCACCCTCTTTCTCTCACCTTTACCTAATTAATCTCTACCCAAATCCTAGCCTAAACATTATTTTAAACACTCTTTAATCCCTCTATATTCCTAATACAACAATCAAATCAAACACAAGCCCATATAAACAAAAACATCAACAAAAAAATCAACCTAAACTCAACCAAGTGCTCATTTAACCCTATTTGCTTTCAATCTCCATTTTTTCAATTCAATATTTGTTTTTAGGGAGTTTAATCTCATGTTCTAAGGCTAAAAACTCTCTAAAACTCATTTCTCTTCATCTTAGGTTTTAATTTTTAGGTTTGGGGGGCCTTTATTTTTTAATTTTGGTGTAAAAAAGCCAAGTTTTTACTTGTGCACTAGAAGGGATAGTCAAAATTACAACATGAATAGCTAGTTTGACTATCCACATCCTAAATCCAGCTATTTATGTGAATTTTAATTAAACAAAGTAGAAATCTAGCTATCCATGTCCAAGCCTTCAAATCATGCACTCATTGCTTCGATATAATTCCAATGATGGTTATACATTATATACGTTATAATTCTGATGATGATTCATATATGTTCTATAATGATCATACATCATTTAACTGAGTCTAAAATATACCAAGATGATCAAATTTAACATTTTTTCTAATTTATTTTCATTTTTAAAATATTTTTCTTTAATACTCATCTTTTGTTTTAAAGCTTTTGCATTTTCTTACTGGCTTTGATTTTGATTGAGCCTTTGGTTAATGATCAACATTGTGATGATTATTATGCATTCATGATTATGATTTAGTGTTTGTGAATTGATTATATGTTAATTTAGTGACCTAATTTTATGTCTTTCATGCCTTGAACTATGTGTTGATTATTGTGCATTTACATTAAGTGACATATGTGCATTTATATTAATCTTTTAACTTATGTTGTGATTCTTGTGTGCATATTCTTATTTTTGATCTTTTTGGCCAATTTTTCATAATTTTTTAGTTTAATTTGTTATTATTATTAAGTGTGTGTTCATTTTGTGAATATATGAGCATTTTGCTATCACGAGAGTGCTAATTGACCTTTTATGGTTAATTTGGTACTACTGTGAGAATTCAATATGATCTATGTGCTTTTTATTGAATATAAATCAATATTTGCTTGTTTGAATGATATTTTTGTGTCTAATTTGTGAATTTTGATTGTCTTAAGTCTATAATGAGCATAATTTTCATATTTATAATTTTATTTTCAATTTGTGAACCTAGAAGCATCAATAAATCATTATTGGTTAAATTGATGTATTTTAAAATGTTATTCATGATTTTTATACTTTTTTTTTATTTCTAATCAAATTTCTTTTGTTTTATCAATTGATTATTGTCCTTAACCAATTTTTGCTCCTCCTATTGACTATTATTACTAATTGATTTCCTTGTTTATTGTATCTTTGCATTTCATGCATTCCCATGTGCTTCATGCATATCATGTGCCTTTTATATAACACCACAATGTATGTGAATTATTTTTAGATCTCTTAGATACTTTTGGCATGAACCTCTACATGCATCATCACCATTCTTGCATGATGTAAGCACCCAATTTTGGGATAATAAGAGTGTGGATGCGATAGAGGACATAATGATGAAAATTGACTATGAAATTAGATTTATTATATCTAATTTATTTTTTTAGACTAAATTGTAAATTCTTTTTAGAACCTACTTTAAAATAAATTTTCAAAAAATATAAAACAAGAATTATTTTTCAAAAAATAAATTTTCAATAAAAATAAAAAAGAGAAAATTAAAAAAAAAAGATGGAATCGGCCACGACTCAAAGCAATTCAATTTGCTAAATGAATTGCAAAGTTTTTTCTATGGCCAAAAGTGACCATAAATGGCTATGATTGCTAAGAGAATTTACAATGGTCATTTTCTTCAAAATCAATTGATCAAAATTGTATAATTTCGATCAGGAAAACGATAATCCAAATTTTTTTTTAATTCTTATTTTGATTAGTTATTTTATGATTTTATTTAATAAATATGCTTTCTATTATTATATAATTAATTAAATAAATGGTTTTTTATCTTATACATAACTTAGGGTTATAGATTGTTACGTATAAATATGTCGTTGTCTCTTTTTAGAGGGAGGCTCCTTCTGGCTTTTTACTTTCTCTGCATTTCTAATTTTAGCTGTGAGCCAAAATATAATGCTTTTCCCTTTATTTTTCAAATACTTTTTAGTTTTTTACCTTCAATTAGATCCAAATAAATAAATAATCATAGAAAATAAAATCACAGAAAATAAAACCACAGACTCTTTTTGAATGGTGATCATCCTTTTAAGGGAAATCAATACTACATTCCATTATGATATTCATCTCCTTTCTCTTTTATTTTAATTTTAATTTTAATTTGATTTTTTTTCTTTATTTATTATTTTAATTCATTCACTTACTTTTGTACTTATTGATTGTTTTATTTTCATGATGGATGGAGTGACATGAATTTCACTATGGAGAACAAAACCCATAAAAGTCCATGGAATGCCATAGATTAAAGCCATGTTAAAAAAAATAGATTTTATTTTTTTATTTTGTTTATTTTGTTTATATTCTATGTGTTTTGTTCATTTTTTTGTTTATTGGGTTTGTATATAATTTAATTATTTGTACATAGGTTGTAATGACCCCAATAGTGGGAATAGTGAAACCTTTATTTTATTGTTCTTCAAAATTGGTTACTAAATTAGGTTCACTTGGAAAAAATTTTAATTAAAATCAATGGTGGCTTTAGTTAATTTAAATTGCATGTAAATTGAATTAGGGTTAGAAATCATTATGTGTATGTTCTTTTAATTTTTTTAATTGTTTATTTTCTTTTACTTATTCATTTTTGACGTCAAGTCCACATTTAGCTTAATTCATTATTAATAGGCCCATTAAAATTAGTTTTTAGGTTTAATTAATTTTAAAATAACTTTAGGCCCATTTAGATTAATTTATATTTAGGTCCACCTATCTTAGTTTAATTAAAATTAACTTAGACTTAACTTAGCCCGTTAAAGCTCTCTTTTAAAATAAGTAGATCTGAGATCATTTCATTTATTTTGAAATAAAATAGATATAAGCCCACTAATCCATCCAATTCAATCCAAATAATTTCCATTAAAATTAATAGACTTAAGACCATTTTTTAGAATTAAAATAAACAGATTTAGGCTCACTAATTTAATTATAATGTCAGCCCACCTTTAGTTCCTATTTCATTTGTAAATAAAATATGTAGATTTAGCTAACTTAATTAAAATCAATATAGAATAGACTAATTTAGGGGTGTTTCCCCTTATATGAATGCATTGTTTGTATGCTATTATACGACTAGTTGCTTTAGAGTTAAACGTGTGCTACAGTAGGGTTTAAATGAAATTGCAAGTAAATAGGGAATAATTTAGTAGTTAATAAAGTAATTTTAAATAAACACAAGACTAAGAAAATTTGGTATTCCATATCTAGAATCTCCTGGTTGTAGTGCTAACTTTCTTTTAGAGAATCGAGTTACCACCACCTTCGATTTGTCTTAGTTATTACCCTGGGTTATGACTCCTCATCTACATTCTATGTCTTTATGATCTAGCAGTGTGTTCCCTAGAGCCCTGAGCTCAAATAGTGTCATGATTACTAAAATCTTAGATGCACACTAAACCCCACCATATACAACAGTTTGCATCATTCATCATCTTTGCACGCACCCCGAATTTATTTAATGCTTATGTGAATCATGCATTTGCATCTACATCATACATTTTTCATAAATATGTCTATTGTTACTCAATCTTTAAGGTCCTAATCTCTCAATTACTAAATCTACTAACATTACTAACTATACTAACCACTAACATTTATTTTTATTGCAATCTATTTTTCAAGAATTTTATTTATTGTCCAAATATTATGTATTGCTCATATTCTTATTATCAAACTCTTAATCTCAATCTCTACACTCAATCTCGTACTCTCTACATTTTTATGTTCATTTTATTATTAATTAATGTATATTTTATTTACTTTGTATTTGTTCATATTTCTTCATTATTATCCCTATTCTTAATTTCATTAGCTATTTATTTTATGCCTTATTTATCATTAGTTAGTTAATTTTCCTTTAATTGCAATCTCTACTTCCAATTCTATCTATTTTTATGCTTAATTTGTTATTTATTTGCCTTTATTCTTATTTTATATTTATCATATTTGTTATCTTTATAATCTCTACAATTCTATTTTCTTTATCTCTAGTGTCATTTTCTTTACATTTTTATGCTTAATTTACAATTTTATCTTTAATTATTATTTCTTTGATTTAATTTACTTTTGTTATGGTTCTTTATCTTTTTTTTATTTATTTCCATTGCCATATTTTTTCTATGTTCACAAGCACTTTCATATCTTAATTTCATCTCATTGCATTTTCCTTTCTATTTTTAGTTATCAATTTTCTTTCCTTATTATTTCTTTATGCATTTTTACAATATTGCATTATTTCTATATATTAATTATTATTTGATTAATGTTTGTAGCATAATTCTTCTCTACACTTCTAATTCTACTCCATTACTTGTTACTTTTTCTTTTATATATGTCTCTACAATGCCATTTGCTATATATTTAATCTCTTTGTTTACAATTTATATTTACTTTTTGTAATTTAATTATTATGTTAACATGTTATTTTCTCCATAAATTTAATGTTTATTTAACCTTTTATTCTTTTCCCCTTTTCTAATTTATTTTTAAATTAATTTTTCAAATATTTTGTCCGTTATTACTACATATCTAATATTTATTTTTTTTATGCATTGTCTAATTTATTTTCATTAATTCTTAATTTTGGCTAAATAATTTAATTTTTAGTATAATCACTAATATAATTCTTATTTCCATTTTTTACCTTGATTTTAACTATAATTTCCTTTTTATTTTAATAATTTTTCTCATAACAATCTTTATTCTTATTTTATCCTGAAATTTCTTGATTTTCATTTTTATTACATCTTAAAGGATTTATCCATTAATTTATCTTCTTTTCTTTACTCAATTTAATTTCTCATTTTATGTCCTTTTATCTTATTTTATTACATTCAAAATTGCCTTTATTATGTTTCATTTATGAATAGTTGTTTATTGCTTGTTATGTTTTATGTATCCATTCACAATGTTAAAATTCAACCAAAGTCTCAAAATCAATTTTTTCTTTTTTTTTTAAATGATTTTATGATGATTGTTTGGATGATAATGACGCAGTAATTTGTGATGTGCATTCAATTTATCCAAGGTACAAGATTTACATGTTGAGGTCTAATTTGATGAATTATACACATTATAAGTTAAAGACTCTCATTTGACCAATTAATCATCATAAATTTGGTCTTTTTCGTACTTTCTAATTTCCATTTTCTATTTATTCATTTGAAAAATATTAATAAAAATTTTCTATTTATTCTTTTTGTAAATTTTTTAATTAATTTTCACCTTATTTGCTATTTTCATTTTAAATATCAATTTTTATTAAAATAATGGCCCCAAAACTCAAAAAATAAGGACAAGATAAAGAGGAGGAGCCTATATTAGTTTTTGTCTCCCTTATCTCTACTCATTTTAATTTAATTATTGTTATTTATTTCATTTTCCATGATTAGAATGTCATGCATAGAAAATTCATGACACATGTATAATAAATTTTTTATGATTGTATGCTATTAATTCCATAAAATTCAAATATGCCATGGCTCTATACCATGATTATGCCATGTTTATTTATTATTCCATCATGATTACCATGTAATATATATATGTATACTATGTTAGTTCTAAACTTAGCATGATCATGCATCATATTTTCCCATGTTTATTTATTTGTTATGATTAATATGTTCATGTATCATGCAAAGCTCATGCATCATTCTAACATAGGCTTAATACATTTGTAGCCCCCTAAACTTAGCAATTTTTACCACTTTAGCACCCATACTTACACTTTTGCCATTTAGCCACCTAAAATTGCGAAAAAGGCAATTTATAAACCACTTTCTATTAATTTAAAGAATCATTGAAGTGTGTGTTTTGTTCTCATACTGATTAGGATGCAATGTGATTAAAATATAAGACACATATTAGGGCAACAATAAAATTTTAAAAAAGAGCTTAAAAATGTTAAATTAAAAACAAAAGCTATTTTTCATCATATATCATCAAATTTCAAACCCTAATTTTTATCGTCTATTATGATTTTCTCTAAAATCTTTGGGTTTCCATTGCAATTACTCATCTTTCTATTTTAACAGCATATAATCTTTGGGTTATATTCTTATTGAAGGCATTTAAGTTACTGAAATTGAAGGCACATGATTGTAGGGTAATCAAAGCCACTCAATTCAAAGGAAAAACAAAGGAACAATAGGCACTGATCAGTTGAAGCTTATGGAACAACAAAGGCTTGCATTGCAATTTTGAAAGTTGGAAGAAGAACGAAGAAGAAATTGAAGTTGCATAATGGAATCATTTTTTATCTTTTATCATTATGGTGGTAGATTTGCATCAATAGTAAGTTAAATAGTGTACTTTGGTGGAGAAATTTTTCCTAAATATTATTGGATGCTTATATGATAGGGTATTTAGACTTGGTGGATGACATGGAAAATTTAGGATACATTGAAGTGAAGTTGTCTTATAGAGTACTTGGGCATTCATTAGAAGATGGCTTAACATAAATGAAGGATAACAAAGAAGTGGTTGAAATGGTGAATTTTTTAACACTAGTTGAATCATTGGTTCATGTGTATATATAGGGTGTCAAAAGTGGTCTTAGCGATAGTATGGTCCTACAGGTGCCTTGTAAGTAAACTAGTGAAGGGAAGGAGATTAGGGCAACTCTAAGAGATATTGGTGGGCATATAAATAGAAAAGGAAAGGTCAAAGAGGTAGAAAAATTATCAGTTCTAGATAAAGCTAAAGAAGAAGATAAAGATAAGTTAGAAGAAGATGGAAGTTATGTTAAAGATAGTGATACATATGATGAGTTACCTATAAGAGAAGATGATATTGAGAATGTTAAAGATAAAGGAAATGTTGTGAATGAGGAAGATATTGTTTCTAGAAAAGAGTTAATAAAGTATAAACAGGCGAGACCAAAGCGTCAGACAGCTAGTGTAGAGAAAAACCATATTCAGCTTGGAGAAGCTAGAGTTGATAATGGTCATAATAAGGCTAGTTCATCAAATAAGAAGTGTGATGGCAAAGTTGGTGGAGATGAGAAATACTTTAACAGTGATGATGTAGGAAGTGATGTGAGTGATAATGAAAGATGCAATAAGGAAAAGGTTCCAAAAAGGATATCGAGTATAAGAGTGGAATGGTTATGTGCTAGGAGTAGTTTTGAGGCTAAACTTAAAGATCATCTACAGGAATTAAGTAAATTAAGGAATGGAATAGTTAAGGAACTATTGTGTTATAATAAGGAGAATTGGGTGAGGGTTTATTAAGGAACTAAAACCAAATGTGATTCTATGGAGAATAATATGTGCAAGACTTTCAATGTGTGGATTTTAATATCTATAAATAAGTCAATTATCACTATGTTGAATGAGATTTGAATGAAAATAATTCAAAAAATTCAAGTGATGAAGGATTTTGCAAACACATGGATTTGTGATATATCTCCAACAGTGATGGAAATGTGCAAAAAGAATAAGGAGCATTCTATGGAATGCATATACAGGTTTCAAGGTACAAGATGGGCCATATGGACACATTGCGGACATACAAAAATATACTTGTACCTATAGGTCATGGCAGTTGAAAGGCATCCCTTGTGCACATGCCATTTCTGCATTGCAATATAGGAAAATGTAGCCTATTAACTTTATTGATAAATGCTACTTGTAAGCACCCAATTTCAGGATGTAATTATGCACATGTACGATGAAAGACCCTATGATGAAAATCTAATTGAGAATTGATCTCTGGTGTCGACTTTCATGATTTAAAGAACTAAATTACAACATTTTATGGATGTAATTGCAAATTTGTTTTTTTAGGGATTTGATTACAAAAATTAGAAACTTCCGAGGACCTTTTTCATAATTTAAAAAAATAAATAATTAAATAATTAAATTTTTAGTTGACCAGCATTTAATATTGACTAGTATTATGTAATGCCAGTCGGCATTATGGGTGAAAATCGGCATTCTAGAATGTCTATTTTCGCTAAAAAGTGATTTTTACACATTTTTTTACACTGATGTTATCATTTTTCATTAGTCCAGAGTTTTAATTTTTTAAATCTTATCGCTTATCATTTCATTATCCTGAGTTTGAAAATTCAAAACTAAAATGTAGACTTGTCTTATAATCGCTCCCAACTATCACGCAACTTCTTATATGATCATAGGAACTAAAGTGATTAGGTCTGGCTTTCAAAGCCAGAAGGGAAGGCTGTGAGGGGGCTAGCTGGTGAGCAAAAGAAGAAAGGAAAAAAAAGCAAAAGGTGGAGAGAGTTTGTGAAAAGAAAAGCTGTGTGAAAACCCTAGAAAAAAGAGCTTCGAAAAAAACCAAAGAAAAAATAACCTTAATTGGCTACTATAAACGAAAACTATGATATTTGCTTTCAAGGTCTAGAGAATCAAGAAAAAACAATAGAGTCAATCTCAAAGTAGTAACAATCTTAATCTAAGGGGCATTCAAACAACATTTGCACAACATCTTGTACTTTTCTCTTTTCTCTTTTCTCTTTTCTCTTTATTTTTTATTTGATTTCTTTCTTTTATTTTTTATTGATTCTTTACTAATTAATTTTTATGTTTTTTTATTTATTTTGATTGGTGTTCTGTTGTACTCTAGAGATGAGGTTGAAATGAAATTTTGGCAGTGATTAGATTAAAGAATCCATGGGATGCCATGGATTAAGATCTAGAATACTCCTATAGGATTTAGGATTTATGATTTCTGCATTCTTTTAATTTTCTTTTGTTTTGGGTTGTAATTAAATTAATTTTGATTTCTATACAGTAGGTTGTAATAGCCCCAATAGTGGGAAATAATTGAATATTCTTTAATTTTTTGCACTATTAAAATTAATTAGTAAATTAGGTTAATTTGGTAAACCCAAATTAAAATTAATGGAGGCAGTAGTTTAATTTAGGTTGCATGTTAATTAAAATTAGGTTTTTTAGAAGAAATAATTTAATTGCTTATTTGATATTTTATTTAATTGTTTTAATAATTTTTATGTTTTTGGACTTATTTGTTTATTTTTGTAAGATTTGGGCCTTAAGCCCACATTAGGATCCAAACCCACTAAATAAAACTAGGCTTAAAAATGGTTTAGATTAGATAACTAAAATCAACTTAGGCCTATTAACCTAGTTTAGACTTAGGGACGTTGCTGCCTTTTGTATGCATTTTTTACATGTAATTTTATAACTTGTCATCTTTTTATGTTAGATGGATGTTTAATTAGGGTTTAAATAAAATTTCATGTAATTACAGAATAAAATAGTAATTCATAAAATAAATCTAAATAAACACAAGACTAAAAGAAGTTAGTATTCCACTCCCAAAATTTCGTAGTTATGGTGTTAGCTTTCTTTTAGAGAATAGAGTACCACCTTTCGATTTTTCCAAGTTATTACCTTGGGTGGTGACTCCTCATCTTCATGCCATATCTTTGTGATAATGGTTACTATGTTCTTTAGGGCCATAAGCCCAAATAGTATCGCAGTTGCTAAAATCTTGTATGCGCGCTAAACCCTACCGTCTATAGTGGTGACTCCACTAGGGATAAGAGATACCGATTCTACTTGTGTTCTTTAGAATTATTTTATTAATTATCATTTTATTCTTGCATTCATTCTACATGTCCCTATTAAACTAATAGCATTTTGTTTATAATTCAATGATTCCACTAGCTTCATATAGTTGTAAATTGGTTAACCATCACTTTAGCCTTAACTTGGTTCAAGAGAGATTACCGGGCTCATCTGACCAGAGTCTGTAGCACAAGTCTTAAAAGGGGGTAGTCTTTTCTTGAGTTTGCAAAGGATGTTGGGCCCCTCTGACCTTGGCCTGTAACTCAAGTCTTAAAGGAGAGCATCTTGCTAAGGGAACCTTGACCTTTTATCGGACCCTAACTACATATAATGGCTTAGATACTTCCCCTAGGATCTACTAAAAATTGCTTATATGACTTTTACCATGAGGTATTTCTATCGATAAAAGCCTAGGTCCATACTTTTGAAGCCCCTTAGGGTAATAAAGATTGGGCTAGACCTTTATACTTAGAAATGTTATTTCTATGCTTATTTCTATGAGGTATTTCTATCTATAAAAGCCTAGGACAATACTTTTGAAGCCCCTTGGGGTAATAAATATTGGGCTAGACTTTTATACCTAGAAATGCTATTTCTATGCTTTACTACTTTAAAAGAGATCTGACATGTGCGTCGGTCCCTGATATCCCCCATTGATATTAAAACCTAAACCAAAAAATCCTAGGACAAGAAACTTGCCATTGAACATGTGTGGGAGGAATAGGGTTGGAAGGATGTATATTGTACACTTGAGTGATACTTGCTACTTGCTACTTATTGCATAACACATGTATCACACATACATGCATACATGTATCTTAGTCATCATGCTAACACCTTATTTTATAGCCATTATAGATACACCAAGGTCTTCTTATATTTGGGGACAGAAAGGTGGCAGACTAAGAAGAACGAGGCAAAGCTCTAAAACCTTAGCAAAGGAAATCCTGAACATACTAGATAGACTTCAAAGAAGCCTTATCAACCCACTTTACTTAGAAGTTGAACCAACTTCACCTAAATTTGAAATAGAAAGGGAACTAGACCTTAGAAAGCATTAACAGAGCTTTTATGGATAGCATGAGGGCTATGATGCAAGATGAGCTGAGACAAGCACTAGCTGGATTGATGCAACCTGCTACTATTATACCACTAACTACAAATGAACAACCACCCACTGCTGCTACTGTCCCACCTATTATGGATGCTCCACCTGCTGCCAATAATGCTAGGGGGCAACCTATTTCTAGAAACCCACCTGTTGTTGATGTGAAGCTTGAGGATATTGAGAACTAAATGATAGAAAAGGCAAATAAAGAATAACTTGAACTGGTACAAGATCATGAGTCTAAGCAGATGCATGCACTGACCCAGAAGATGTCCAAGATGGAAGAGCAAATTAGGGGATGAGGCATAGGGTATTCATTTGACTTTAATGACATATTATAGATAAAAGATGATAGGTTTCCTGATAAGTTCAAAATGCCACAACTACAAAAATTTAATGGGAGAGGAGATTCGATGATTCATCTCAGCCAGTATACAACCACCATAAGTTCACTAAAGCACCATAAGTACTACTAAACTAAGTTATTTGTGTTATCCTTAGAGGGAATGGTTATAAGCTGGTATCATGGGCTTGAAAAATCTATGAGAACTGACTAGAAAGAACTATGTACTGCCTTTTTTAAAATAGTATAATTATAATACTATATTAGAAGTGTCCATCATAAATCTAGAACTAACAAGGCAGAAACCCAATGAATCTTTCTTTGATTTCCTTACTAGATTCATGAATAAAGTAGGGTTGATGAAGAATAAACTGGCAAAGAAGGATCAGGTTAGGATGATAGTTCAAAATGTGTCACCCAATATGGTCAAGAGGTTGTAGTTGATGAATCCTAAAACTTTCATAGACTTGTGTGATGATGGTCTACAAGCAAAAGAGATTAAGAATGATAAGAAAAGAAGCTCTATAGGCACTAGAACCTGAAACTACCTAACTGGGGGCACACAACAGGGAAGTACTAACCAAGCTGTGGAGGTGCGTGCAGCTTAGCAACCCCAAAGATTCTCTAACTTTAACCAACCACTCTCTAAAGTCTTAAAATGATTGGTCCATAGAGGCTTACTCTGACCCTTAACCTTTTCCAAATCACCTAACCTGAATGTCCCAGGCTATGACCCCAATAGCTACTACAAGTTTCACCACGTAGTTGGCCACTCCACAGACACATGTATTCACCTTAAACATGAGATCCAAAACCTAATAGACTCCAGAAAAATCACAGACCATGAAAAATCCAACTCCAACCCAAACACTAGAAACAATCCTTTCCTTAACTATAAAAATGTCCCACCACCAGCCACTATGATGATTAACTCAGGAGTGAGCGAAGAAGAAGTACTAAACTCCTTTAAAAAGCTAAGCGTTATAGCTAATGGAGAATCTCCTTATGCCTCAAAGGAGTTGAGGATTTACTAGGGCAACCTTAAGGAAATTTGACTATAAGGTGTTCTATTCCAAACTACCCTCTGCAGATATCCTAATTGAATCAATTGTGCCCTCAGGATGGGGTGATGAGTTTAATGATGAGAAAGAATCCAAAGCCCCAAAACAGCTAGGAGTTGAAAATTTATTAGGGTAGCCCTTAGGGAAAATTGATTATAGGGTGTTCTATTCAAAGCCTACTACCAGTGATATACCTTTAGAGGGGATTGTGCCATCGGGATGGGGTGATGAATTTGGTGATGGGCCAGCAAAAGCAGAGAAGGAGTCTCTAACTCCTAAACAGGGGATTAAGGAATTGTTGAGAGCACATCTAGGAAAGCTTAGCATAGAGGGAATGGAAACATGCATAGTAGAAGTATGGAAGGACAAAAAGAGGGACATAATCATTAGATTTATAGACATTTAGTATGAATCTGATGAAGAGGGTCCCACTGGTCTAGATGTGTGGAGTAATGACCCCAAAGTGAATCATGTCACTAGAAGTAAAAGGAATTATAAGGCATTAGAGAAGAAGATGGAGAGAGTTGCAGAAAGAGAAGAGATAGATGATGTAGAAATAGGAGAAAGGGAAAAGCAAGATATGATCCTGGAATAATTGAAGAAGGCTAAGGCAAATGTCAGTATCTAAGAACTATTGATGCACTTAGGTAGCCATAAAAGAGCTCTGGTGAAAGCTCTGTCAAACATGAATATTGAAACAATAGCCACACCCAAGGCTATGGTAGCAAAGATTACAGAAGAGAAACACGGGCTAATAACCTTCTTAGATGATGACCTACCTTTGGAAGGAAGAAATCATAACAAGGCATTGTTTATCCCAACTGAAGTAAAAGGGAAAAGAACCAACTTTACAATGGTTGATGATGGTTCTAACATTAATGTATGCCCATTAAAGATCTTGCCTAACTTAGGTTTAAAATTTGAAGACTTGATAGATTCAAACCTCATAATCAGAGCTTATGATGATAGCACTAGGATTGTGGAGGGGATATTCCAAGCTGTAGTCAAAATAGGACCAGTGGAATCAACAATTGAGTTCACTGTGCTGGATATACTAGTTACTTATGCTTTGTTGTAGGAAGGCCATGGTTCCATTATAAAGTTGATTATGTCGGAGGGGTACCCTAAACTATGCACCAGTAGATAAAATTCCCTCATGAAGGAGATGTAGTGACAATTGAAGTAGGAACTAATGCAGCTATGGCTGCTATATTCGAAACAAGTGTGTGTTCCTCCCAGTTTTCAAATTACTGGGATATTTGACAGGACTGAGATGGACCTAAGGATTGCAAATATAATGGAGAGCATGAATTACCAAACTGGACGAGGGCTAAGCAAGAATGAGCAAGGAAGTTCTAAGCTACCAAAATTCAAAAGTCAAAGTGACACTAAAGGATTAGGGTGTGTCGAGACAAGATTGACCAATAGAAGGGAAAGAAAGAATGAGAAGGCTAAGAGAAATAAGCCCCTGGGGAGAGTTGAGCCATTTAGTGATAATTTCATCAAGCTAGGAGAGGGTAATACTATCTAAGTGCTAAGGAGTCCGTCAATGTCACTGGCAAAAATGTTCTTGGGTTTGAGATTTTCAAGGACCAGATTATTAAAAACTTAACCAAGAATATCAAAGAAGAAGTGATGAAGAAAGTAGCTAGAAGAATAGGGGATGCTACTATCGAGGAGCTGCTATGTCTGCCACCTAAAGAGGAGCCACCCCAGGATTTAACTACTCTTATTAGTGATAGCTTTACTAATGTTTTTTATGAAGAAAATAATATAATAATGTCCAATCTTTATGAGGATGAAAACTTTATTTTTCCTTTGGTCAATGATATGAATGCTGGTTTTGCTTACTTGTGTGATGTGCATCCTGATAGTTTTATGCATTATAATTTTAATCGTACATGCATGTTTGACATTAATTCAATTCAATTTGATTCATTTAATATGGGCACAAATGATAATCCAAAGAACATTTCTATATCATATGATGTAACTCATGAAGAAAGGGAAAATTTTGAGAGAATATTAATAAAGAAAAATGTAGTATTTGCTTGGACCTACAAAGAGATGCCAGGTTTAGATAGGGACATTACATAGCACCACATTCCAACTCATCCAGGAATAAAACCAGTTAAACAGAAATTGTGTAGGCTGAGATCAGAATGGACTCAAAAGATAAGAGAAGAATTTGCTACACAAATTCAGGCCAACTTTTTAGAGGTAGTAGATTATCCCCAATGGCTAGAAAATGTAGTCTTGGTACCCAAGAAAGATGGTAAGGTGCGAATGTGTGTTGATTTTAAGGATCTAAATAAAGCATATATGAGGGATGACTTCCCTTTACCTCACATTGATGTGATAGTGGATAGTGCCACATCAAATGCAATGTACTCCTTCATGGATGGGTTCTTTGGGTATAATCAAATAATGATGGTAGTTATGGATAAGATCAAGACAACTTTCATCATAGAATGGGGGACATATTGCTACAAGGTTATGCCTTTCGGGTTAAAGAATGTAAATTCAACATATTAAAGGGTAGCCACTGCTCTTTTCCATGACATGATGCATAAGGAAGTGGAAGTATATATAGATGATATGATGGTCAAGTCAAAAACAAGAGAGGGGCATTTTGAAGCACTAGAAAAATTCTTAGCATGCATTAAGAAATATAATTTAAGACTCAACCTGATGAAATGCATTTTTGAAGTTACTTTAGGGAAGTTGCTGGGGCATATAGTCAGTAGTAGAGGAATCAAAGTGCACCCAGATAAAGTGAAAGCTATTCAGTAAATGTCAGTACCAAGGATAGAGAAAGATGTGAGAGGGTTCATAGGCAAGTTACCGTATATTAGTAGGTTTATTGTAAGGCTTACTAATATTTATGACCCAATCTTTAAGCTTCTGAGAAAAGATCAACCTATCAAGTGGAATGATGACTGTCAAAAGGACCTTTGATAAGATAAAAGAGTATCTCACTAATCCACCGAGGCTAAGTAAACCCTTAATCCTATATCTAGCTTTAGAAGAAAAGGAAATAAGGGCAATGTTAGTACAAGAAGGACTGGATGGGGTAGAGCATACAATGTATTGCCTTAGCACAAAATTCTTGTCGTATGAAGAAAAGTATAATTTGGTGGAGAAGACATGTTTGATAATGATTTGGGGAACAAGGAAATTAAGGCATTACTTTCAGTCTCATACGGTCCAGGCCATTTTGAAAATAGACCCCTAAGATACTTATTACAGGCACCTGTTATGACCAAAAGGATGTCTCGATGGCTCATTCTCCTAACTGAATTTGATATAGAGTACATTGCCATGAAGGTTATTAAGGGAAGGGTAGTAGTAGAATTCCTAGCTCAAAATGTAATAGAGGGCAATGAACAGTGGAGCTAGAATTCCCATATGAGAATCTAGTAGTTGTAGAGCATCAGGAATGGAAGCTTTATTTTAATGGTTCAATAAACAACAAAAGAGCTGAGTTAGGAGTGATCCTCATCATGTTAGAGGGAGAAATCATACCAATGGTCAAAAAGCTCGATTTTAAAGTAACTAATAATATGGTTGAGTATGAAGCATGCATTCATGGAGTAAAAGCAGTGATGGTAGCTGGAGCAAAGGAGTTATTAGTATAAATAGATTCTATGTTGGTTATCTACCAAGCTAATGAGGAATGGGAAGTGAAAAAGGAAAAGGTGAAACCCTACGCCTATTATTTGAAAGCTTTAACAAAGAATTTCACCAAATGTCTCTTTATCCATCTATCAAGAGATGATAATCAGATGGCAGATGCATTGGCAACACTATTTTCAATGTGGGATAGTGTGACTGGGTTGACTATAAGGCCATTAGTGATAATGAAATCAAAGGCTCCATGTTATGGGGGTGAGTTGATTATAGGGATTCAGATAGGGCCTCAAAAGAAGCCATGGTTTTATGATGTTCAGAAGTTTATTGAGGAAGGAAAATATCTAGATGAGGCCACTTTAAAGAAAGATATGCCATGCATGTTATTATACGTAATTTTGCAAGTCAAGATGAAGTGTTGTATAAGAGAATGTCGAATGGAATGCAGCTCAGATTTCTCAAGAAAGATGAAGCAGAAGAGGTGATAAAAGAGGTTTATATAGGAGCTTGTGGTTCTCATATGAATGGGATAATATTGGAAAAAAATATAATCAGATAGGGGTACTACTGGATGAGCATGGAAAAGGATTGTATTAGAATAATAAGACAATGCCATCAGTGTTAAATCTATAGGAACCTCAACCACCTTCCTCTAATAGTGTTGAATAGTTTATCATCTCCTTAGCCTTTTGCAGCTTGGGGGATTAATATCATAGGAGAAATAATGCCAACAACGTCAAATGGGCATAGGTACATAGTCATGGTAATTGATTACTTCTCTAAATGGGTAGAGGCTGAATCTTTTAATGCTCTAAAGGCAAAACAGATGGCCTGATTTATCGAGAAGAATCTCTTTTGCAGGTACAAGGTTCCACATCATGTAGTTACAGACAATGGGGTTCAGTTTGAAGTAAAAATGGCAGAGTTATTGCAGAAGTATGGGATCGAGCATTATAAGTCTTCACCATATAGACCTCAGGCTAATGGAACAGTGAAAGTAGTAAATAAAATATCAAGAAAATCCTCTCTAAGATGGTCAAAACTTATAAGGATTGGTATGAGTTTCTTCCTTTTGCCTTGTGGGGATATAGAACTACAGTCAGAACTACCACAGGCCAAACTCTGTTCTCCCTGGTGTACGACTATGAAGTAGTTTTACCAGTAGAAACTAAGATCAAGTCTCTAAGAGTAGTTATGGAGGCCAAAATGCCCAAGAGTGAATGGGCATATAAAAGATATGATCATCTAGTGTCTCTTGATAAGAAGAGGATGAATGCTTTCTTTCATACCCAGATATACCAGAAGAGGATATCAAGGGCATTTAATAAAAAGGTAAAGCCAAGGAAGATAAAAGTTAGGGATATGGTGCTAAAATAATCCAGAGAAGTGGTGTTTGATCAAAGAGGAAAGTTAATACCAAACTAAGAAGGACCATACTTAGTGAAGTCAGTTCTGCCAAAGGGAGCTGCCAAGATATCTAATCTTGAAGGGAATGAGTTCATGGAGCCTATTAATCTAGATCACCTTAATAAATACTATCTATAAAAATAAATAAAAGTAGTATAAAGAAAATAAAAGTTCATTGACTAGAAAACCTGAAAAGGCTAGTCAGGCATAAATTAGGACATTCCTACTGCTAAAAAAACTTGCAAAGAGCTAGTATGCAAAAATTAAGGAATAAAATAAAAGAGGTCCCACTGATTAGAAAACCCATAAAGGGCTATTCATGAAAAATTTATGGAAATAAATGCGAGAAAAAAATATTCAGTTAAAAAATCAAAAAGGACTAACTGATAATATAAGTTATATCATGTGATGTAGCAAATGTACTCATTTTTGCCCTAATTAATTAATCTTATTGAAATTGAAATTTTGTTATGACATTGCATGTTCTATCTTATTTATAATACATAAGCACTAGAAAGGAAAACATAGCATAAAAGACTAAGACTAGCTTTATGAGACAATTTTGTTCTAGTGGTGCCTATGTTTCTTTTTCTGAGACTCATCATGTAAAGCTTAAATCCTCTTGTCTCTAGAAAGTCTGAGTGGCTTTATAGTCTGTATCACAACTCAAATACGGAAAAGAAAAAAAATAATAAGCCAATTAAGTTAAAAACCTAAAAGGGTAGCTTAGGCAAAAGTCATGGCATGCCTATTAAGTTGAAAACCCAAAAGGGCACCTTAGGCAAAAGTTAAGGCAAAAAAATAATAATAGTAATAATAAAATAAAATTCACTTAGAATCATCTATTCATCTAAGACTAATTTAAGGAAAGGGAAGTTTGAAATAGAGCATTTCTAACTACAAATTAGAGATGAAAATAGCCTAGAATCAGTCATCCCTAGCTCTAAAGTCAGGCCATAGGCTCCATCCTCTACTAGGATCATCATAGTGATAGGAATATGGAGGTCTAGCAGACGAAGTACCAGCACCATAGTTGTCAAGGCCTGAGTTAGCAAGCCACCAACGAAGCATGTTAATCTCCTACTCCAGATGTCGTGAATAACTCTGCACATATAGGAAGCATTATATCATATGCATTCCATGCACACCATGCATACATTTGCATAATAAGTGTATATACTTACTAGCCAACTATTTATGACTTTCATGGTAAATAACCTCTGAGATTAGGTAAGTCTGTGCAAATACTCTACTTATGTTTGGGGGACCTATTTTGTAAAGTTGTACTAACATCAATACCAAGTGTACAAGTAATATAAGAAATAAGTCGGACAAACTCACATGAGAAGTATTTACTGGAGAAAAGATAGGAACATCACCAAAATTTATTTATTGCTCAACTAAAGCTTGAACAACAAGAGCCCAATAGAGCATGGATCTATCAGGAAGAGGAACATCGCCAAAAATAGCACTAGTAAAAGCTCCCTCATGGTTAGTCCTAACATGATGAGTATGTTGTGCATGGCCAAGACTGGACTCGAGGACCTTAGGTTCAATCTCAAGCTTAGGAGCAACCTCACTCTGATGCACAGTCTCAAACCCCTTATCAGCTCCAATTGCCTCCTCCATCGCTTCATCAGCAGGGAAGCAAACCTCCTTAATCTGTGAAAAGAAAACTATGAGAAAAGAATAAGTGATTGGAGAGTTCTAGGAAAGAATGATCAAAATTTACCTTAGCTTGATCAATAGGAACTTACTCCAAGAGGGTCTCATGGATGAACTGTCGATAATGGTGAGATCGCTCAAGAAAAATAGTGGTATCATATCCCAATAATGCCTCTCTCAACTTTAAGCCCATCATATGAGAACTGTAAAGCATCAAGCAGGGGAAAGCAATAGGAATACAATGTAGGGAAGGTCTAGAGTGCCATCGGTATACCCGCTCTCCTAAATACCACATCCGGCATCCATAACAAAATAGCAGAACCCTCATCCCCTCAAGTCATACTGCGGCATCCATGAAATCATATTACTGGACATGATCAGCCTCTAGCCAATCATAATAGGTTTGCAAAATCAGTATTAATTAAGTTTAACTTGGATTAATTCATGAAGTACTAATGATTTTATTTTCTTACCACATCCTACTCGACAGTGTTCAGCTGATTGTGATAGGTCTGTAGAGTATTTATGACACTCACTAAATGGGAGGAACCCTATCTCTACATCAGAGGGAGGCTCTTATCAAAGCTGATAGCCTTGAAGCCACGAATGAACCCAATCTCTATGTTCTAAATCTAAAAGATAGAATAAGTCAACAAAAAAAAAAGAAAAGGAAAAGAGAGGATGAGAAACAAAAAGGGGACAGACTCACATGTAGGGCATGCTAGAAGCCGCACGTGGTGACAGTGCATCTACATATAGGGTCCAATCTATAATATAAATAGGTCAACACCACAGATCCCCAATTGAGGGTGATAACTTAGTCTAAGTCTCGAAGTGGGTCAAGAAGGGCAATGCTGACCTCATGACTAGTCTCGCATAAGAGGGTCGTGCCAAGCAAGATTAGGAGGAAGCACCTCACCTTATGAGCAATTTGATAAAGTGTGGTGGTGGGAAGACATCTGAATCCCTCGAATAATGATGAAAGAACAACATTCTTTCAGTTCTTCCATGTCAAGACAAATCTAATCAAATCTCACACATACTGACTCTGCGCATGCTTAAGAAGATTACAATAACTGATATCAAAAGAAATGGGATTTCCTCTGAAGACAATCCTGGTGATCACAGAAAAACTCATAGGCAAAATAGTCAACTCACCTACATAAGTATGGAATGTATAGGTGGCATCCATCCATTACTCAATCAATGTGAATAAAGAATGGCGATTAGACCTCCCTTGAGAAGTCAAAAGCCCAATGACAAATCATTTGAACCTGGAGGCCCAAACCAGCTGTGCAACATCCCCCGGTAGCTCATGGAATAATTCATGAAGTATGAAAAAATAGCTCGTGAACTTCATTGACTGCTGGGAGAATAAACAGAAGTGGGAAATGTTACCTCATTGTCCACATCTGTGCACGTATAAAGGTGAAGGTGAGTCAAAGGAAGCACAGTAGAACCTTCTCAAAGTCCAAATTTATTTTAAGGAAAAAAGAGAGGCATAATGGCTGGATCAGCTAGAATCTCTACTCCTCTGTGTAGTTTATATTATGGGTCAGCCATAGGATTCAACAGATCATGAATTAGACTTCGGATGAGCAAGAAATCAAGAGAAGAAAATCAAAGAAAAAAAAAGGAAAGAAATGGAAAGGGAAATTAAAGAATTTCATCGAAACTAAGGAGGAAAGCTTCTTATAAATGGAAAATATCCATTTTGGTCCCTTGAGTATGCATGCATTGAAAATCAAGTTTTTCTTTACAATTTTATCTATAATTGCATTTTAGTTATGATTTAATTCCTAAATAATTGACTCAACTTATGCCATCAATCAATTAATTATATTTGTATTTATTCGAAATTTTTTATCAAGTACATAATATAAAATATTACAGAATTCAACTTTGCATTTCTACATGCATCATTCTAGTGTCAAAATTCATTTCATGTTACACAATAGCTAAAACATAAATTTTCAAATTATCATGTTATGTGTTGCCTAATAATCATAACATGAGTTTTAAATTCGACATGATATATGCTTCAATAGTGGTTATAACATGACCTTTTTCAGACTTTTTACCACCAAACACTAAATAGTAGCCATGGTGATGTCGCTTGACATCCCACAGGGATTATAGTGGATTGTAAATTGCTAGACATTCCATAGGAGCTACAACACCATTTTCAAAGTTCGCTAGATGTCCCACAAGGAATATAGTGAGGGTCATTGCATTCATTTCGTTAAACGTCCCACAGGAATACAACGAAATTCAATATCACTAGAAGTCCCAAAGGGAATATAGTGCATTTTACTAAAAACTACACAGTAGTTATAGTATCATTGCTAGACATTCCATGAGAATTGTAGCACATTTTTCAAATCACGAATTGTTAAACGTCCTACAGGCAATATAGCGAGAGTCATTTCACTTTTTTTGTTAAAATTTCCTATAGGGAATATATCAAAATCTATTTTTATTAGACGTCTCAAAGAGAATATAGTGTAGTCCACTAGACAATACATAGTAGTTATGGTATTATTGCTAGATGTTCCATAGGAATGATAGCATGTTTTTAGATCACGAGTCGCTAAACATCCCAAAGGGAATATAGTAAAATGCATAAGTTTCACTAGACATTCCATAGGAAATATAATGAAAAATATTAAACATAGCATCTTGCTTATAATTGCTCAGCAATTTAAGCATCAATTAGTCAATTAGGATACAATTAAGTCTTTCTTTCAAAATTATGTGTTACTATTGCTTTGCCGCAATTTGTCAAGCAAATACTGACAAAGGGAGGCAACTATAAGCACCTAATTTCAAGATACAACTATGCATGTGTGCAACAAAAGACCCTATGATGAAAATTTAATTAAGAATTGATCTCTAGTGTTGAGTTTCATGATTTAAAGGACTAAATTACAACGTTTTGTGGATTTAATTGCAAAATTGGTATTTTAAGGATTTGATTGCAAAAATCAGAAACTTTTGAGGACCTTTTTCATAATTTAAAAAATAATTAAATAATTAAATTTTTTGTCAGTCGGGATTGGCATTACATAATGCTGATCGACATTATGTAGTGTCGATAGTCATTACATAATGTCAGTCGGCATTATGGGTAAAAATTAGCATTCTGGAATGTCAATTTTCGCTAAAAAGTGATTTTTATGCATCTTTTATACTTGTTTTATCATTTTTCATTTTCTTCATTGGTTTGTAGCTTTAATTTTTCAAAATCTTATCGTTTATCATTTCATTATCCTAAGTTTGAAAATTCAAAACTAAAATGTAGAATAGTCTCTTGATCGCGATATCACACAACTTCCTGCGTGATCACCGGAACTAAAGTGATTAGGTTTGGCTTTAAAAGCCATAAGGGAAGGCTTTCAAGGGGCTAGCTAGCAAGCGATAGAAGAAAGAAAAAAAAAGGTGGAGAGAGTCTGTGAAAAGAAAATCTATATGAAAACCTTAGAAAAAAGGACATAAAAAAAACTAGAGAAAAAAAAACCTTGATTAGCTACTGTAAAAGAAAACTATGATCTTTACTTTTAAGGTCTATAGAATCAAGAAAAAAAACAATATAGTCAATCTAAAAACAATGGCAATCTCAATCTGAGGAGCATTCAAATAGCATTTGCATAACATCTTCTACTCTTTTCTTTTCTCTTTTCTCTTTATTTTTTATTTGAATTCTTTATTTTATTTTTGATTGATTCATTACTAATTAATTTTTATATTTTTTTTTGTTTTGATTGATGTTCTATGGTACTGTGGAGATGAGGTTGAAATGAGATTTTGGCAATGATTACATTGAAGAATCCATGGGATGCCATGCACTAAGATCTATAAAACTCATGTAGGATTTATTATTTATGATTTCTACATTCTTTTAACTTGCTTTTGTTTTTCGGTTGTAAATAAATTGATTTTAATTTTCATATAGTAGGTTGTAATAGCCAATACTGGGAAATAGTGAACATTCTTTAATTTTGTGCACTATTGAAATTAATTAGTAAATTAGGATAATTTGGTAAACCCTAATTAAAATTAATGGAGGCAGTAGGTTAATTTAGGTTGCATATTAATTAAAATTAGGTATTTTTAGAAGAAATAATTTAATTGCTAGTTTGATCTTTTATTTGATTATTTTGATATAGTGCTTTGATATTTTTTATGTGTTTGGACTTGTTTGTTTATTTATATATGATTTAGGCCTCAAGCCCACGTTAGGTTCCAAATCCACTAAATAAAAATGGGCTTAAAATGATTTAGATTAACTAACTAAAATCAACTTAGGCGCATCAGGTTAATTTAGACTTAGGCCCATTTTTTAGGTTGACTAAAATTAATTTAGACATAGCTCAACCCATTAATTTCATTTCTTTTAAAATAAATACATTTAGGATAACATCATTTAAAATTAAGTCACAATTAGGTCCACTAATTAATTCCTTTCTTTAAGAATTTGTAGACTATAGACCCATTTTTAGTTGAAATTAAAATGAATAGACTTAAGGTCACTTATTAACATGTAAGTCCATCCTAGTCCAATTGACTTGTAAATAAAAATATGTAGAATTAGCTAATTTTAATTAATAAAATTAACTTAGTTTAGACTTGGGGACGCTGCTGCCTTTTGTATGCTTTTTTTATATGTAATTTTTATGACCTGACATCTTTTTGGGTTAGATGGATTTTTAATCAGGGTTTAAATAAAATTGCATGTAATTAAGGAATAAAGTAGTAATTCATAAAATAAATCTAAATGAACACAAAATGAAAAAAAGTTAGTATTTCGTTCCTAGAATTTCCTAGTTGTGGTGTTAGCTTTCTTTTAGACAATCGAGTACCACCTTTCAATTTGTCTCAATTATTACCCTGGGTGGCGACTCCTCATCTCCATACCATGTCTTTGTGATAATGCTTAGTGTGTTCTCTAGGGCCATAAGCCCAAAAAGTGTCGCGGTTGCTACAATCTTACACACGCGCTAAACCCCATTGTCTACACTACCATAAAGCAACTTACTTAAAGACATATTCACACTACATAAAGTTAATTCCGGGCATGAAATTATGGCAGAAAAAGGGCCATCTATTAGATTTTATGATTCAAAAATGCAATAGAAATTAAAATTTTGTAATCACAAACCCTAACCCGGATCTAAGTAATTCCATTAATTGATTTAAAACTAGGGTTTTCAAATCTTACCACAAACGCAAAAGAGGCAAGATTTCTGAAAGGTAGAGAGGAGGTTCACTCTGGTGACACCTTACCTCGAGCTTTTGATTTTGGTAGTTCAGATCAAGACGTCTCCAAAAGAATCTGTCCTCCACAAGCATCCACATGAATAGCCCTTGATTAAAACGAAAACTTTGTGTGCTAGCACTTCTCTTGATTTCTCACAAATCAATAACAAAAACACTTTATGTTTTAGTTTTTCTAAGAGGAGAAAAATGATTTTTTGGTGGCTAATGATTAAGTTAGTGAAACCTTAGAGAATATAACATATTTATAAACCTCTAATTAGGGTTTCACTTACCAAAATAACTTTTTGGTAATTTCTCAATTATTATTGTTTTGATTTTATTTAAAATTAAATTAGAAATAATATTCTATTTATTTAAGATAACCTTTACCTTAAATAAATAAACTATTTATTTATTTCCACATAGCATATTTGGGCTTCTCAAACTCATATCCTTTTTTGTGCCTATTCTAAGTGTGTGACCCTGTAGGTTCACATGACGTTGGCAGTGGGCCTTAAATCTCTATTTAGGCCTATAAATCATAAGCGGCCTTTAGCAAGACATTATGAATACCCAAGTCATGTAAAATCAATAATCTGACATAACCTAATTTATAATAAATATTGTAATCCCTTTGTCACATGATATCTTGATTGAATATAAGGCATAGTTTATGTCATCGTTATATAATTCAATCATATTATTTCTTGACTCTAAGTAGATTGAGAATGATAACTCTTTATCAATTCACTTTAGCATGGCCATGAATTTTCCTCAGTTTATCTTATCAAGGGGCCCATAGATATCTTACTCAGATTAAATGAGGGATAAATTCCTTCTCAATCACTCACATTCCTCACATAACTCATTTCATATCTAACAATAATCTATTTAATCATCCTGTTAAAGACAATGTTATATTGTGTCAAAATATATAATAGCTATGTAGAAATCCATGATGATTTAAAGGTCAAAAGACTAAATCAATATTATTATGATGAGAATTACTTATGACAATTATCTATGTACTATTCTCATGATGGGTCAATCCAATAAATTATTTCCCAAATAAGTACCTATGAGTTGACTTAATATCTCATATTCATGATCAGTAAAACATAATCATCAATCAACATCATACTAGCCATAACATATTGTTATAACTAGGGATAATTTGAAAAAAACTCATATTAATCTAAGGGTTTTACTATCAAGTAACATACTTGATGACCTTAGTAAGAATTGACTATTCAAGTAATTATTATAACACAAAATGATAATGAAAAATGACTATTTATTAAATAAAATGATAAAGTCAAAACATGGTCATACATGATTGACCTAGTGCATATCACTAACACCACCCTCTAATTGAACCACAACCATTCAATACATTGCCAGGGGAACCAAAGCAAAATAGGAGGAAGATACGGGATAAACTAAAAAAAGTTAAGAAATTTCCAAGACATGGTGCAAAGATGACATGTAGCTTGTGTAAATAGACATGGCATAATAAAAAAGGTTGTTCAGTTAAGCAGGTAATTAGTAATTACTTTAGTTTTATAAGTTTCATTGACTATGGTTGCTTTATCTTTTTTCAAGTTAGAACTAAAACAACAGCTACTAATGATGCAAATAGTAATGCAAATCCAAGTGGAACTTAGGTTTTGTGTTTATTACTATCAATTGAAATTTACTTTTGCTAGGTTGGTTGAACTTTCACTTGGAACTATTGAAATTTGGCTTGACTTTCAAATATAGGTTTCCCAAAGTTCAAGTGTAGTTGAAGGTGCAAGAAAGACAAAGGGTAACCAAGTTCATAGTGGCAATAGTGCTAATCAGTCTACAAAATTGCAAGCTAAAGGTCATAAGAGGTCCTTTGAATGTACATCATCTTCTAAAAAAAAGGAATTTTTAAAGAAGGGTATGGTCTATACAACAATCTTGACACTGGAGTCACACTTAAAAAGGTCTGTTGTTATTTAGATGTAATAATTTTATAAAATTATTTTACATTGTCTTATTTGTTTACTTTGTGAGTTTGTAGTTTGGCTAAAAAACAAACAATGTTGTTTTTTAACCACCTCACCTAAAATTCAAAGGCAAAGATGCAATTACAATAAGGCAACTCAAAGAAAGAAGAACCAAGTTGCAAACTCAAAGATCAACACAATTGTGTGTACACTTCACAAATGAATCTAGCCAACCTTATTTCCTTAGCCAAAACACAGTAATAACAAGATCAATTACATTAAAGAAAGGGAGTCTGAGTCAACCAATACCAAGAGACAGTAAAGGGAAATCAAAATTTCTTTAAACCTTGTGTTTTATATATTTTGGTTGCTAACTGATTTATGTATTTTAAACATGCTTTATGAATGAGCTTATATTCTAGCTAGTAAGTTTGGATAGCAGACTTATTTAGGTACTTTATTTTATTTAGGTCTATTATATAGACTTAGGTAGCATCTATTGAATGAGATAATTGTTTGAGATCTAGATAGTATTTTATTTAGCACAGTGATTGAGCTTTTGTAATCACTAATTATATATATAAAGTTGATTTTGCTATTCAATTATATACTAATTTAATTTGATTGTTTTAGCTTAGTGATTGAGCTTTTATGTTAATTTATGAACTTTGTATTTTCTAGCTATCATAGGTAAACAAATTTGAATAAAACAGGATTGCTAAATTTCATTTCATCAACTGCATTAGCACTACATTAATAGAGAACTACATAAACACTATATTAACTTTCTACTATCAACATTATCAACACACAGTAACTTCCTACTATTAACATAATCAACTACATTAACTTCTTACTATTAACATACATACTATAGTTGTTAAAATTTGATGCTGATTATACAAATGAGTATATCATACTTAACATCATAATGATCTAAGAAAATTGCTTTTGGCTTTTTTTTTCCCTTTCTTTATCAACAACTGAAGCTTTATTTATTAACCATGAATGCAAGCTTTAGTTGATCAAAAGTTAATGGATCATACCATTAAAAATATCCATATACAATTTGCCTTCCCACCTACCAATTTCATTGAAATTTTCATATTTCAAAATCAAAACCCTAATTAATAAACAACTAAATTCAAACTTACACCAAATCGAGGACATCCACAAAATCAACTCCCAGGATTTGTATTGATGAGGGACATCTTCAATGCAATTATTTCATTACAATCACACATTGGTAAAGAAAATTGAATTCTTATTGAATAACTACTGTGTGAAGTCAATTGCCTCTAAGATGCCATTCACATAAAACCCTTAATTTTTTTTAAAAAAATGAAGCAAATGGCTATTGAAAAACAATAAGAAGGAGAACAATAAGATAAGAAAATTTTGGTCTATTTAAAGAATTGAAAGAAAATGAAGAAGATGAAAGCTCAATTAATGAAGAAGTGAAGAAGATGATTATGAAAAATAGTTTAAAAAGTCCCATCGTACACTGATCAATGTTAATTTTTTTTCATTTCATGTGCTCATTTGCGTTTAATTACATGTATCTGCCATATAAAAAAAAGTGGTTTATAAATTTCCTTTTTGGTAGGTTCAAGTGGCTAAATGGCAAAAGTGTAAGTATGGGTGTCAAAGTGGCAAAAATTGCTAAGTTCAGGGGGCTATGGATGTATTAAGACTTTTACATATTATATTGTTATTATTTGCTTGTGTGAATACATTATGCTTGCATTTGTATACATTGGTTAATCCAAAATGGTACATATTTCTTGGAAGCATTATATTAATCTAGTAAGGTCAGTCTTGCTTAACATATAGGCAATATGGAGATCTCTCAAAATAAAATGAAACTGCTCCTGTTGACATCACATCTGAACCTAATGCTTTATTTTGCAGGAGAATTTTGGTTTTGAGTAAGGGACTTAAGTTTGCCTAGTCCTTAATTAGACAATTTCTCAAATGATATCAAGTGGCAACTCCTATTTCTCCTGGTTGGGTTAAGGGTTGTAAGTGCACTTTTATCATCCCAAAGCTCTTCTAGTATTCCTCTCACATTCCTTTTATTTTCCCATAACATGGAAAAAGGGTTCATGATCCAAACAATGTTGAGTCAAACATGCTAGCGTCAATATGTACATTTTCAAGTTTTAGCATAAAAGTTTTTAGCACTTATAAAATTTTTAAAATGTCCAAAATCACACATGATTAGTAATATAACCATGTTATGAAGCTGTGTCCTATATGCATTATCTATTAGAAACCAAGATGGTTTAAAGCATAGGTGTGACACAATAGTATTATCAGTATTACCTAATTTTATGAATTTTTGTACAAAGCCTAACATAACTTATGACATATGAAACTTTAGGTTGTAGGCCAAATTCAACAATATTTGGCACATAGGTAACACACACCTATACTATGGTTATTAGGAAAATTAGTTTTTAAGAAGAAGCTTGTAGAGGCTATATTGTCGATCAGGAATTTTTCATATAACAAAAAATAGTAGGCGACATAGCTTGGAACATGAGCATGACACATCCATGTCACATGATAGATATAAAAGGTATGCTTCAAAACTCTAGCTAACATTATTAACTCCTCAATTTTCTCTCTCAATTTTTCTTTTCTTGCACTCTATTCCATCCTTTTTTTACCTAACTTTCCATTAAATCTTATCATTTTCTCCACTAATTTTGTAATGATAAACAAAAAAATAATGTGTTCATACTAGTGAGGGACCCTATGCATAACACAAAGAATCTTCAAGCACCCTCACTTCTTAATCATACCATCTGTTACACTTTGCCACCATTAAGAAAGGCATTAGATCATCATCATCATCATCATCTATACACCCTCTTCCTCAGTTTCCCTCCGAACCACATTAAGAAAGGTACAATAATTTAATTTCACTTTTTATTAATCTTAATTTTCATGTAGTTTTTAATGATTTTTAATAAATAAGGTTAGTATAAGAAATACAATCAATGGTAGAAATGACTTTTTTTTTATTCATGAACTCATTTATCATGAGTTATTTATGAAGCTTTTAGCATTTTTTCATATGATAATGGTTTGTTATCTTATTCTTAGCCTAATACTATAAATTTTAAGTTGTGGGCAACCATATGCTTTATCTTTGACTAACTTTGCAATCAATTATGGATTTTATAATACTACATTTACTACTAATGATGCATATGAAGGCAAATTGATTAATTTTAATAGTGAAAGTGCAATTTATTTTTGGAAAGAAATAGTGTTTAATGATCCTAATAGAAATTATGACCATAGGATGTTTAAGAGTACAATAATGGATAACCCAGCCTTATGATATTTACATCATTTGATTATGCATACTATTTATTATCATAATGGGAGTATTAAGACAATGACCCTTAAAGACTTATTTTATTTGATATTATTTAGGAATGGGAAGCTTAGACATCTTAGTTATGGTTTTATAGTGTATATGGATAGCAAGTCTAAGAAAGAAAAGGGGTGCACTTTATAGTGGTATATATATAACTAGACTAGCTAAACATTTAATGGTTTTTAACAATCTAATGGCCTTAACTAATGTTTATTCTATGTTCCTATCTAATTTTAGTGTTATGAGAAAAATTAGATTAATTGAGCAATAATAGGGTATATATGTTATAATAGGTGCCTAAGCTCATACACATGATGATAATGATAATAATGATGATGATATGGAAGGGGATGATGAAGGCCCTATAGATGCCCGTAATCCACATGCACTTTTGGCCCTTATGCACGTTCTTCCTCTACTCCTTTTCCTTGTGACATGGAGTTAACCATCTATGACATCCAACATTATAGAGGTACCACATTACAATATTGGATTGGATTTATAATAGTTTTTCAAGCTTTTTCTTAGGTTCATAACTTCTTGCTACTACCACGATCTTCATTCTCTAATTTTGACTAAGGTTCTAGCCTTGTTGAGACTAATGCAGAGGAGGATGAGCCTATTGTCTCATGATGATTATATGACTCTTTATGATTTTTTATTTAATGTTTTCTTATTTTTAGGTTTTGTTTTATTTTTTATTTTTAATATTTTATATGTAGTTGAATATGTTAATAGCACACTTATGTATATATTTACTATTTTTGTTCCTTATTATTATTATTTTTTATTTATGGATCTTAATTACACAATTGGATATCCAACTCCAATGTTTGGACATATGTAGTGACATACTACATTAAAAAGTACTTCTTTTTTGCTTTAATTATTTCTTACCATTGAGGACAATATGGATTTTAATTGTGTTAATTTATACTTCATTTTTATGTGTGCATTATTTTTATTTTCGATTGTTATGGATTATTCAATTCATAATTAGGAACAATAAGCAAATAAGTGTGTAACTTCAATTGCCTCAAAATTGAGAACATTTATTGTTATGGATAATTGAATATGATGCTTATGTGTGGATAGTTTAGTTTTCATAATTCAAGGCTTTGAGATAATGATATACGCATAGTTCATTCTTTTCAAAATATTTATAGAAATGGGAATTGATTAGGGTTATAAAATTGAAAAAAAAAGGAAAAGGGCAAAATGGAGCTCAAAATGCACTCACTAATAAAAAAAGAAAAAGAACAATAAAAGTAAAAGTGACATGGAGCATAAAATGCACTCACCAAATTAAATCACTGTGAAATGGAGTGTAAAACATAATTACAAAGCATAAAGAATTTTATGATCCCATGATGTTATTTTGTTTCATTTAGTTACAATGCCTATTGAATCTCTATATAGGGAAGTGCTTGCATTATGTTTACTAAATTAATTGCATATGAGATATTTTTGTTTGATTATCCTTATTAATAAGCATTTTTTAGTTTGGTGTTATTGAGGTTGCATATCTTAAAAGTTTAGTGTCCTTGGTTGTAGTTGAGTAATCTATAGTTTATTATTTGTTATTTCTCTTGTTTGAGGTCAAGTAAGTTTTAAGTGTTCAGGAATTTAATGCATGTAAAATATTTGTATATTTTAAGTTACATTTTATTGAATTTTATAAGAATTTTTTGAAGTACGATATTAATTATCCTAAGATATTAAGGTTAGTTAGGAATAATTTTTAGTTTAGAGTTTTAGTTAGAAATTGATATTTTGGATTTAATTTGAGTCTAACTAGGACTTTTTTAGTTTCTAATTATTTTTCCTCTTTTTGTATGAAAATTATTTAAGGAATTCAAGTATGGCCTATGACATGGGTGTGTCATTGCCCATGTCCCTCTCTAGAATTTTTGAAGTTAGTAGCACATCTTAAAGCATGACCATATGCCTTTCTATAAAGATTTTAAGATTTCAAAAATTCCATCAAGCCTTATAGCATGACTGTGTTCCAGGCCATGTGAATCTTTATATGAAAGTTAAATTTGGGCATGGGCATGGACAAGTGTTAGGGTCATTTTTCAAAACCCTAAAGGCTAATGATGAAAGTAGAAAATATCTCACTAGTAGATGAGATTGATCAAGGATGATGATTGAAAAGCAAGTTCACAACCATTTAAAAAACTAAAGTCCCACTCGATTGCCAAACTAAACCTTTTAAAACCAAACCTAACCCTTAGAAAGAGGTTCTAATGATTGTGAGAGAGAAATTTTGTGTCAAGTTTTGTTTGTTGAGTTAATCAGTAAATTGCTAAAAATGGCTATTTTTGTGTTTATGTTGTTTATTTTTCAAATTGGTTTTGAATCTACAAGCTTCGGTTTTAACCTCAAGAAGTCATGAGATGAAAAGTCAAATTTTGGTCAACAAACCTTTTTAACAGTCAAATTGAGCTCCTAGAGATGAATTTTAATATTATAGTGTGTCAACCAGGACCATTTCACAACAAGTCAAAATTTTAACCTCTAATGGGAAAATCAAGTCCCACATGTGTAATTAAATCATGCACATCCCTTAAAGTAGTGACCAAACAAAGAATATTCTATTTAATAATATTTTTGGATAAGTGTCAATTTAGGATTGATAAAAGTATATTGTTTTTTCCTTTAATGTGAAATAATACCACTTTTAGTTGTAACTTAATTACAACTATGTCACCCAGTCTTTGTCTATAAATAGAAGGTTTGAGGAAGCATTTTAGGAGGAGAGCTAATGATAAGAGAGAGAAAATTCATGTAGCAAGAGTTAATGAGAGAAAATAAATGAGTGAAAATTAGTGAAAATAGCCAAAATAATGTCAAAATAAACACTCTCCTCATCCACCCTCTTTCTCTTAACTTTTCTTATTAACCTCTACCTAATATCTAGCACAAATACTACCCTAAATACTCTATAATCCCTCTAAAATCCCAATACAAAAATCAAATAACAAATAAACCCATATCAGCCTAAAATCAATTTAAACTCAACCATGTGGCCGCTTGTCTATATTTGCTTTCAATCTCCATTTCTTCAATTCAATCTTTGTTTTGGTGAGTTTAATCTTATATTCTTAGACTAAATACTTTCTAAAACTCATTTCTCTTCATCTTGGGTTTAGTGCCTTTATTTTTCAATTTTATTGGAAGAAAACTAAGTTTTCACTCATGCACTAAAAACGATAGCCGTAATTGCTTGATGAACAATCTGTCACTATCCATCTTGCAATCTCTGCCATCCATGGTGAATTTTAGCTAGACATGTGGCAAATCTAGCCATCCATGCCTGAGCCTCCGAATCATGCATTCTTTGCTTTGAAATGATTCCAACAATGGTCCTAATGACTCATTTACATTCTATTATGATTATATATCACCTAAATGAGTCTAAAAGGTCCTATAATGATAAAATTTAATATTTTTCTAATTTATTTTCATTTTTAAAATATTTTTCTTTAATACTCATCTTTTGTTTTTAAGTTTATTCATTTTGTTATTTACTTTTATTTTGATTGAGCTTTTGGTTGACAATCAACATTGTGTTGCTTCTTGTGTAATTTTCATTGTTATTTGGGTTTTTTAAATTGATTATGTGTTAATTTAGTGACCTAATATTGTGTTTTTTGATACTAAAACTATGTTTTGATTGTTGTGTATACACATTAAGTGAAACATGTGCATTTGCGACTCTTGTTGTTATTCTTGTGTGTATACTCTTGTTTTGGATTTTTTTATTAATTTTTGATAATTTTTCAGTATAATTTGTTACTATTATCAATTGTATGTACATTATGTGATTATATGTGACTATTTGATTATTTTGTGATCTTAAGAGTACTTATTAGATATCAATAGTTGAATTGGTACTACTATGAGAATTAAACCTAATCTATGTGCTTTTCATTAAATTCCAATCAGTATTTCAATAATTTGATAATTAATTTGTGATAGTTTTGAGTCCATTTTATGAATAATAGGTTATTATTTGTATATTTTTCATATTTGTATTTTTATTATCATTTTGTTTACTTAGAAGCATCAATTGATCATTATAGGTTAAATTGATGTATTCAAAGTGGTCATATATTATTTTCACACTTCTTTTTTACTTTTAATCAACTTTCCTTTGCTTTATTATGTGGTTATTGTTTCTAACCACTTTTTCTCTTTTTACTGATTATTATTACTAATCAATTTTCTTATTTCTTACATTGTTGCATTTCATGCATTCTCTTATACTTAACGCATATCATGTGGATTTTGCATATCACTACCATGTGTGTGAATAATTTTTAGATCTCTTATATGCATATTGCATGAACCCCGTCATGCATCATTATTATTCTTTCATAAATTTCAAAATTGCATCATATTGCATGAATCCCAACTTGCAGCATGCTCCATCCTTTGCATGTACCTCGAATTTATTTAATGTTGGTGTGAATCATGCATTTTTTCATATATGTATCTTGCTACTCATCACTCAACTACTAACTCTACTAACTACTAACATTTATTTTTATTGCAATTTACTTTTCAAGCATTTCATATAATTATATTATATTTCTCATTTTATTATAAAATCTCAATCTCCCTTTTTCTACATATTTACATTATACATATATGTTATATGTTATAAATTATATTAAATAGAATAAAATATAAAAATATATTAAATAAAAAATAACTAAGATTAAATTAACACACACACACATTATACGTATAACTATATTATGTTGCTCATTTTATTATAAAATCTCAATCTCTACTCCTAGTCTCCCATTCTTTACATATTTATGTCCAATTTACACTGTCATTTATCTTTTATGCTCTATTTATCATTTATTTGTCATTTTTCTTTAATTGCAATCTCTACTTCCAATTCTATCTACTTTTCACTTTATTTGTTATCTATTTTCCTTTATCTCAACCTTTTGTTATTGTATTTATCATCTCTATAATCTCTATAATTATATTATCTTTATTTCTAATCATATTTGCTCTACATTTTTATGATTAATTTACAATTTTATGCTTAATTTATTATTCCTTTGCTTTAATTCCTTTATTTATTTATTTTTATTGCCATGTTATTTATTAATTCTCAATCACTTTCTTTTAATGTTTTTATTATTTGTCATTTAATTCATAATCTCATCTCAATTTCTACTCTCATCTTATTCTTATTTTTCTTTCTGTTTTATTATTTCCATATATGCATCTCCATTGTATTGCTTTTTTTTATTTAAATTATTATTTATTTTATGTTCTTAGCATAATTGTTCTTGACACCTCAATTTTTATTTTATTTTAATTTTTTTTGTTTCTTTTCTTTTATATGTGTCTGTACAATTATATTTTCCATTTCTTTATATTTATATTTTATTATACTTCTTATCTCAACATACACTTATTTCTATCTTATTTTTACTGTTTGTTCCTTTTACTATCATTCCCTTTCCTAATTTATTTTCTAATTATTCTAATATTCTTGAACTTTTTACAACGTATCTAATAGTTATTCCTGTTATGCACCTTCCAATTTATTTGTATTAATTCTTAATTCTGACTAAATAATTCAATTTTCTATATAAACATTAATATAATTCTTATTTTCATTTTCTACCTTGGTTTTAATCATAATTTCCTTTTTATTTACTTTATTTTAAATAATAAATTTTATTTTGTCTTGATATTATTTTATTTTTTCCTTTTAACTACATCTTAAAGATTTTTCCATTAATTTATCTCCTTTTCTTTGCTTATTTTATTTTCTATTTTGATTATATTATTTCATGTCCTTTTTATTACATTCAAAGATGCCTTTCTTTTGTTTCATTTTTTAATATTTGTGTTTTATTACTTGTTAGGTTGTATTTTGTGTATCCATTCATAATGTTGAAATTCAACCAAGATCTCACAATTATTTTTTTTTATTTTCTTCTTTTAAGATTTATATCTTTAGGCCTAATTTAATGAATTATACACATTATAAAATAAAAGGCTCTAATTTGACCAATTAATCACCATAAATTTGGTCCTTTTTAGTACTTTTTAACTTCCATATCCAATTTATTTATTTGAGAAATATTATTTAACTTAATTCTTTTATCTTTTCAAATATTTTCCTTTTATTCTTTTCATGCATTTTTCAATTATTTTCATTTTATTTACTATTTTTATTTTAAATAGTAATTTTTCTTAAAATAATGGCGCTAAAACTCAAAAAATAAGAAGAAGATGAAGAGGAGGAGCCTACTCGAGTGTTTGTCTCTCTACTCTTTTATTTTTTTTATTATTGTTAATTTCATTTTCCATTTAAAAATACTTGAGATCCCAAGCATAGAAATTACCATAACATGTGTGCTTTAAATATGCTATAATTGTGTGTTACTATTACCATGACATGTAAAATATACTATGATCATGCCATGTTTATGCCATGTATATTCAATATGCCATCATGATTGCCACATGACATATGTGTGCATATTATGTTAGTTCAATACTTGCCATGATCATGCATTATATTTTGCCATATATTTTTATTATGATTAATATGTATATGCATTATGTCATGCCCATGCATCATTATTCTTTTAATATATTGTTTTTATATGCTTATGTGAATATAGTGTGCTTGCATTTGTGTGTATGGATTGATCTAAAATGGTACATATTTCTTGGAAGCATTGTATTAAACTAATAAGACCGACCTTGTTCAACATTCGGGTAGTATGGAGATTCCTCGTAAAAATGAGTATGATCTTCCTAACATCACATCCAAACCCAATGCTTTATCCTATAGGTGAATTTTGGTTCTAAGTAAGGGATCCAAGTTTGCCTAGTCCTTAACTAGATAATTTCTCAAGTGATACTGAGTGGTGACTCCTATTTGTTTGACTAGGTAAAAGGTTGTAAGTGGACTTATGCCATCCCTATTCTCTTCTAGTATTACCCTTACATTCCCTCTATTTTTTTAACAAGGAGGGGGATCATGATGCAAATAGTACCAAATCAAACCTGCTAGCATCAACAACATGCTTTAGGCCATGTCAAGCGAGTTCAAGATCAAGCATAGCTTAAAGTACAACCATATTAAAAGTCATGCTAGACAATGAATGATTCTTACTTAGATTTTTATTAAGAATTCGTGAGGATTCAATATTGTATCATGCAAAGTCTATATCAAAGGGGATATTATGAATATTTTAGAAAAAAAAAAGAGGAACATTGGGAAGTTAAAAACAAAGAGATCTAAGTTATAAAACAAGAGGTGAAGATCAAGGATTATTCTTTCATAACAAGTTTTTCTAGTTCCTTTTCATCCTCTTATTTAATATCACGCACTTTTAATATTTGATATATGCAATTAGAGCCATGCATGGCTAAATGTTTCTTAGGATTTGGATTTGTATTAGCTTTCTAGGTTGTGATTAACACTGTTTTTAGTTATTATATTGACTTTGAGTTAATTTTATGAGTTTTAATTAATTTTCTTGCTTTTGATTTTGGATCTACTTGATTGCATGTTCATGGATAAATTAATTAATGGAAGTTAAATAATTTATTAGTTCAAAACACATAGAACTTAGATCACTCAATAGTGTGTGTGATCCACAAGTGCACATATTCATCCAACCAGTAAAAACATCAATCCTATAGGAAATGGAAATTGATTATTGAATTAATCTTTGTATTTGCTTATTTAGATAATCAAATGGGATTGTTGTTAGAAATTAAAATAGTCTTAAACAATTAAGCTTAACTACTTTAAACATTACTAATTAAATGAATGTTAGGATTTTTATCCTAGAACTTATCTAAAATTCATGTCAATTTGCTTTTTAGTTATTAATTCCAATTCATTTCCCAAGCATCTTTTGAATTATGAAAGTCTCTCTTAAGCACTCTCATAATTTATTGATCATAACAATTGTTCAATTATTTACCTCTCACTAACTTAAGTAACTGATTATTCTCAATATTGAAGTGTAGCTTTTTAACATAATACAAATAACTAAACCATCTCTTAACCAATTCAATTAAATTAATAGATTATTATTATGCTCTCAATAGAGTCAATATTTTAATCTAACACTATCATCTAGATCATTTTAAAGGGTGATAATTCCTAAAAAAGCATTAAGTTCAATAATAATCATGGAATGAGAATTTAGTGATATGGAGTTTAACCAATGAAGTACATTTTAAGTCAGGTTTAAAAACCTTAATTAATAGTTTAACTACTCATGGCAATTAAAGGAAGAGAGGAAAAATAATTAAAAGTTACAAATATACACATCATGGTATAATAAATAAAACACAAGAGAATAATTGAAAGATAAAACCCTTTTTATTCTCCTTCTCTTGAGTAATGTTTTAAATTGTAACTTCAATATTCTTCTCTTCAAGCAATCCTTAAGTAGATAAAAATCAACTAACACATAAGCTAAAATTATTGTACTTCAAAATAAAAATAAACTATATTGTTCTAAGACTGGCCAACCTCTCCCAAAGAGGTTAAACATCACTATTTATAATAGTTCTCCAAAAACCTAAAATAAAGTTTCTTTATTTTGTTCTCTTTAAAGTGCATGGCTGTGCACTTTAGTATGCACATTTTTGCACACTTGGGTTGCCAGAAAATTGAGAAATCATGCACACATGTGCATGTTGAGGCGCATAGACGTGCTTGTGTTGATCTTCGATAAGCTTGAACTTCTACAAATTAGGCATAGTTGTTCACATTATGATGCATAACCATTCAAATATGGCTCTCTACAAGGTGAATTTTCCAAGCTTAGGCACAGTCGTGCAAGCTTCCTTGTCTTTATTTCATAGAGATTTTGAACTTTTCTCTTCAAGTTCTTGCTAAGACACCTTATGCATCGGTCCTATCTTACCTAGCCATTCAACATAAAAGGCATAAAAATTAAGCAAAAACAATAAAAACCAAAATAAAACAATTAAAACCTCTAAATATCTAAGTCCTAAAGAATGTTATTCTAACCATCTAGATAAAACTTAATGAATTTGTGTTCAAAATCTAGTATTTTTTTCACTTATCAACTCCTCCACACTTGAGCTTTTACTTGTCCTCAAGCGAATCATGAAAACAACCTATTAATATGAAGAACTTAACTCATTTCCAAGCTTTAACTTGACTAGCTATTATAATCTTAACTTAATATAAAGCTTAAGAACTAAAAATTGAAATAATAACTTAAGGTTAAGGATATGCTATTTTACCATGTGAAGAGCAAACTTCTCAATTGAATTCATAAAAATAGAAAATTATAATTAGAGAAAGAAGAAATTAAATACAAATTAATTCAAAACTTGATTAATTTAAAATCCTTATGTACAAGGCACTTTATGCAATTTTTATTTTATTTATTAAAGTTTTTCCCTATTTTAGTATCCCCTATGTTTCCCGCACTACTTATTGTGGATATCTCCAATAAAGGGTCTTTTGGACACTCATACTCTATTTAAGAGCACTGGAATAGCAGGAGCATATAAAGATTTAGAATTTTGAAGTTTTAGCTCCTTTTAAATGAGTTCATTTTACACTCCATCTCGCTTTTATTTTCTTTTTCTTTTTATAGATACCAAAACACATTAAGACTTGACTAACCTTAAGAGTTGAATTTTCAATTTTTACATACAAACACCTTTCTTAAAAATCAAGAATCCAAGTTCAATACTCAATTAAAAAGTAAGCATTAAGTTCATTCAAGATTAAAATTCCTTACCCATAAATTATTTTCCCAATCTTAAAAGCCTAAACTCAACATTAAATAAAGAGTAATATATCTTTTTAAGAAAAGTACCTTCAATGAATTAAGCTCTACCCATGAATAGGCTTTAAAAACTCAAGTGTTATGCATGAAGTACCTCCTAACAACAAGATGCAACAAAAGACATAATGTAATGGAATGCATTATCCCTCCCCTTCTAAATTAATAAAATTAATGTAAAAGCAAAAGAAAATAAAAATAAAGATAAAGATAAAAAAAAGTACTCCCCTTTCTAAGTGGTTCTGGTGGCAAGGAAGTGGTAGAATAGGTGGTTTCCATGAGCTTCTTGAGCCTCTTGTTTTCATTTGCTTGAGCTTTTTATAGCTCTTCTATCATGATTTAAAGGTTATTCAACCTAGCATAAAGCTTCAATTTCGGCTTATTCAGTTGAAGTAGCAATAATTGCTCCTATGATTCCTCATTGCTTAAAGTCTTTCACTTAATCCATTTTTCATCGTCTTTTAAAGCAAAGTTATTCATTTTTCATAAAGAATTCTAGTGCAATAAGTAACATTTTCTATTCTTAACCTCCTTCAATGTCCTCCATTCTGTGATAGTTTTGGTACAAATGAGCACCCTTTCACTCAAAGTCTTTGATTTAAGGACTCCCATGCCTCGAATAAAGTAGGTCAAATTAAAAGTAGAAAAGTATTAAGCTAATACGGAAATAATATGTCCTATAGAGAGATTTGCCTTCCTCATATGCACAATATGCTACATTATCTAGAAAATAAAATGTGCAATAGAAACACTAGTGTTAGTAGGCATGAACCATAATATAAAAAGTTCATCCCTTAAAACCCTGATGCTTTCTTACTTCGCAAAGATATTGTGTGACATAAATTTATACATCAACAAATGATAATGATTCCAAATTAAGCCACTGACAATTGTCTCTCCCTCACCAAATCTACTATTTTCTATAAGTCTACTCCAAAATGCATGCATGTCAAATTCTTTTGGAGGATGCCTAAGACCTTTATTAGTAAAACCAAAAACATTATACATAAGTTCACATTCAATATGAAACTCTTTATTGAAAAATCTATATGAAAATACTTACTTATCCTCATCTATAAATTTTAATGTTATGTAGAATTCAATTGTGAGTTCATAAAGAGTGTCATATTTCATCTTAATAAACTAATTCCATCCCAATTGATCATAAAAATGACTATTTCCTCATTAACCCCTATGTCTATTAAAAAATCATCCTTCGATTTAGAAGAGAATGGCATTTATCACTCTCCTCATGTGAATAGATGGGAAAGAAAGCATCATATTCTTTAGTGAGATCGCTCACCTCGTTACCTTTTTGTTTTATTGACTTACCCTGCTTTTTCCTTGGTTGATTTTACTCTTCCGATGACATTATAGATCAAAAATAAAAATAAAAATTTATTTACACAAGTGGGTTGAAAGAAAGAATTAATCAATTAGAGCTTCTCTAAAATTTTTAGAATGGCTCTCCTTTGAAAACATGTTTTTTTTATAAATAGGGAGTAATCTTTGTACACAAAGGAAGAAATTTCTCCTTAAATTAGAAGAGGAAAAATTAAAAGTTGTAAAAAGGAAAGAAAAATAAATAAAAATCCTTTTCCTAATTGAATATTGACATTACCGAAATTTCCAAAATAAAAATTTATTAACCCTAACCTAAAAATAAAATTTAAAATAGCCCTAAAAATTTGAAAAGAAAATATAATTCAAATCTTAAAAGGACAATAAAATTAAGCATAAAATTAAAATTAAAATTAAAAAGGAAAATAAAAGCCAAAATTTTAAAATTTTAAAATTTTTGTAAAAGCATTAATAAAAAGTGCAATTCACCCCCCTCCCCCAACACTTAAAGCTAACATTTTCCTCAATGTTGGTAAGCATTGATTTCTATAAAATCTTTATGAATTTTTGTTTAAATGTGATGTGTTTGTGTGCACACGACTGTGAACATTAATGTACACAACTATGCCTATAGTCTGCATATATTCACGATTATTTGCATTGAGGAACACAAATGTGCCTGGTTCAACATTCTTCTAGGTTGCAAGTTACACAATTGTGTACATTAACATGCATAGTGGTGCTTGGGGCCATTTCTGCATAAATTGATGAGTACAAAACTATGTGCATCATCTAAGTCAATTATTTTCCTCCCTTACACTTTGAGAAATGACATGTTTTCTATATTAAACCTACATATCTTGTAAATGTCGCTACAAGAACACTTATTTTGATTGTTTAATTGAATTTTTGAGTGACATCTCAAATTTTTAGTGCAATTGCATGACAAATATCTATCTTCTTATTATTCACCATGCAATAGAGGATAACAAGTTTAGTTTTCAAAATAACAGAATCACCAACCTTCATTTTGAATATAGTGTGTGCCATAAGTCGATGCACATACATAAGAGCATAGGAATGAATATGAAACTCTTTACATGTCCTAGCCTCTTATCTAGCCCCTCTATCCCTAGTCAATTCTCTCCAAAATTCATCTCAATTAAAACCAATATTTGCCTTTTGATCTCTTAGAAACTCAAAAACATCATTTAATTAAAACAACTGCAATTTAAAATCCTTATTTCTAAGACTAAAGGAGATGAATTTTGCCTCATCATCAAAATGGTAAAAAGAAAAAAATTCACAAGTTGTCCTTAAGTAAGAGGGATATGCCCTAATCATGAAACTCTTAAATGAAAATGGTTATGCAACAACCAAGTGTGGTGAGACATGCCTTAAATAGGGTAAAATTTCAAAAATTTTACTTATATAACCCTTAATCGTATGAAGAATTCCATTCCCATAGATCCATTTTGCATTTTACATATAATTAAACTACACATCAACATGTAAAATAACATCCTAGGAATTTGGACGACAATAATTATCTATAAGCTTTAATGTAATTAGTTCAACTCTTGAATCAAATGCACTAGCCTCATAAGTGTGAGGCCTTTAGCTTCAAAAACCAAAGCTTCACCAATCACCTTTTTGCCTTGATTTGGTTAAATGTAAATAGCCTTTTAAATGTCCTACACAAAACTTACTCTAACTTAATCTCCTTGCAAGGACACTTAGGGTTTATTTTGTGTAGTTATTGTTTTTATTTCTTTTATGTGTCTCTATAAAATCTTTAACCATCTAACCTTAGAAACATATCTTATGTTATGTATTTATAAGCAAAGAAAGCAAACCCTAATGACATCATTGCTTACATTACATGTATACAACTCATCATGATAGGTATATAACTTGTATAAGATATAAGTACGTAGAGAATTGAATACATCTTATGTATATGTCTACATACATTCTCTATACAAATCAATGAACCTTAATCTTTAATTTATCCAAGGGCAACATTATAGACTTGAGAGATAATGTACCTAATATGCCAAACATGCCATGGTCAACAATTTGCACTTAAAAGATAACTTATGCATAATAAGCCAAATTTGACCATATCCTTTTATATGGACTTGGGCTTGGTAATTGGGTCAAAACTTGGCCCAAGCCCATTTTAGCCCAGTCTATAAGAAAAATGGGCTTAGATTAGTTTCATGAGCCTTCTCAACATCTTGGACTAATCATTGGTTTAAAACACTTTTAGGCCTAGGCCTAAACAACATGGGCCATTAATCCAAGTCTAAATAGAAACAACATATATTATTAACTTAATACCTTAATTAATATCTCATATTACTTAAGTATTAATTAATAATTAAACCCTTACTTGAATTAGATTTCATGATATGCTAGAATCATTACTTCAAGCATAAACCCAATTCTATTAATCTTAATTAATTGATTAAACACTTTAATCAATAATTAGATTAATGTTAATGGCAATTTGGAAAAAAAAATTTAGGTATGATTTACTAGGTTCATGTATAATTGTTAATGAGAATATAATATCAACACATGATATAATTTGAAACTCTTTCAAGTCTAAATATGAAAATCTCAATTATACATGTTTAGTTCTCATAAGTTGTGAGTGACCCCTAGGATCAATATGACAACTACCCAATTAGAAATGAATGCATGTATTAATTCACACGAACCCTTTGGTCATAATTACCGTGCACTAAAATCGTTTCATTAGAAGATCTAGATAGAGCCTAGAGTTAAGGTTTAGTCAAACTCTAATAGCTTTATCATATGATCTCATCTCAAGTTCTATTCTTTGTAAAACATAAAAAATACTAAAAACACTTTCTAACATTGAAACTCTTTCAAATTGTGTTATGTTTGTCTTGGTTAGGAACTTATTCATTAAGAACAAACTTAGATAGAATAGGATCTTATCTTGGTTCCCTCTAGCCAATGAATCCTATCTTGATCAAACATTTATCCCTATATTTAACTTATTAGAGCCACTACACGCCATATACCCATGTGTGATTAACACAGGTATATAAGTGGTAATAAACCCTAACCATTTAAAAGTGGATGACCATGTTGCCTCAGGTTAAAGGAGTATATGCACCATTATGACCTAGATTGTAATCATGGACTATAAATGAATATCATCATGATCATAAATCTAATGTCACTGTCTAATCCACCCATCATATGAGTATCCACATGTCTATTCTGATATCTCATATCAAGTAGCATAAGACTCACTACGTCCCACTATTAATATCACATACTAATCAAGGAAAATATATAAAGGTGACAGTCTAATTAATATTACCCAAATATTAATTTATCAATTATGAACATTTTTATAGCATATGTACTAAATAAATTTGTAGCTCATATTATCAACTCTTGATAATAAATTTATTTAACATTATGTTAATGGATAAATACTCAAATAAACAAATACTTTATTTAAATTAATATTTTATTGCCATTTGGGATTATTTACAATGTCAAGATATGTGATTGGCCTCTAGGGCATACAACCTATACTAACAATCTCTCATTTGCACTAGAGCCAATCACTATAGTATCTTAGACCTATCTTCTTAAAATGTCTATCTAACTGTAGCTAAGTTAATGCTTTAGTAAGTGGATCAGCGACATTATCGGCTGAAGCTACCTTTTACACAAGCACATCGCCCTTCCCAATAAGTTCTCTACTAATATAATAGTGCCTTTCTATATTTTTAGATTTCTAGTGAGACCTTAGTTCCTTTGCTAAAGCAATGGTTCCATTATTTTAATAATACAAAGCAATCAAGAACTTAATAGAAGAAATAACTCCTAGCCCAATAACAAACTTCTTAATCCAAATAGCTTCTTTAGTAGCATTCGATGTGGCTATATACTCAGCTTCTGTTGTCAAATTAGCAGTGATACTTTGCTTAGAACTCTTCCAACTCACTATACCTCCATTATAGTTAAATACAAACCTGGAGATAGACTTTCTATCATACACATCTATTTGAAAATCAAAATTTATGAAACCATCTATATGTAGGTCACCTCCTTTATAATTTAAAACTAAATCTTTAGTTCTTCTTAAGTAGTTAAAGATTGCCTTAACGGCTATTCAGTGTTCCAAACCTGGATTAGATTGAAACCTGCTAGTCACATTAATAGTATAGGCAATATCAAGCCTAGTACACAAAATAACATACATTAAGCTGCCTATAGCTAAAGCATAAGGAACTTTAGCCATTTGCTCTATCTCCTTTGGTGTTTTAGGTGACATACTTTTTGATAAATGGATACCATTCCAAAATAGTAACATTCTTGTCTTAGAATTAAGCATTTTGAACCTCTTCAACACCTTTTCTAAGTAAAGACTTTGGTATAAACCTATAATTCTCTTCAATCTATCTCTATAGACTCGAATCTTGAGAATATAGGTTGCCTCCCCTTAGTCCTTCATTAAGAAGGTTTTAGATAGCCATACTTTCATACAAGTTATCACTAACATCATTTCTAATTAATAGAATGTCATCCATATATAAGACTAAGAATGTGAGACTTACTCCCACTAACCTTCTTGTAAACACATGGATTATCTTCATTCTTAATAAAACCATAAGAATGAATACCCTTATTGAAATTATGATTCTAACTTGAATCATATTTTAGACCATAAATAGATCTATTAAGCTTGCACACTTTTAAACTATCCTTGGATTCAAAACCCTTAGGTTATTCCATAAATTTTTTTTCCTCAATATAACCATTAAGGAAGGTGGTCTTAACATCCATTTACCAAACATCATAATTATAATGTGCAGTTATAGCTAGAAGAATGTGCATGGATTTAATCATAGTTATTGGCAAAAAGTTCTCCTCATAGTTGGCCCCTTGCCTTTAGCGAAACCCTTTCATTATAAACCTAGCTTTATAGGTCTCTACCTTTCCATTTGCACCTATCTTTCTTTTGAATATCCATTTACACCCAATAGGTATAATACCCTCAGGAGGATTAATAAGTATCCATACTTGGTTTACATAGAATCCATTTTAGTTCTTATAGCCTCAAGCCATCTTAAATAATATTTATAACATAAAGCTTCTTCATATGTATTAGGATCATCATCATGAATGTTCTCTTCATGAACATGCAACTCTTGCATATTATGAAAAAAATTGTATCTCTTAGGAGGCTCCTTAGGTTGATCAATGGACATTTGATTAATTTGTTGGGCTTTTTTAAATGACTTTTCATCTAACATTATTTTCCTTCCTTTGCCACCTCCCTTAAGAAACTCTTTCTCAAGAAAAATAGCATCTTTATTAATAACAATAACATGTCCAGTATGAAGATAAAAGTAATACCCTAAACTATCTTTAGGAAATCCAACAAACCTTCCTATAATCGATTTCACATCAAACTTATCTAATTTTAGTCTTTTGATTAAAGCATGACATCCCCAAATCTTAATATGGTTAAGACTTCATTTTCTACTGTGCCATATCTTATATGGTGTAGTAGAAATGGATTTAGATGGAACACAATTAAGGATGTAAGAGGCTATTTAGAATGCATCACCATAAAGTGAAATAGGAATATCAGTGTAGCTCATCATAAATCATACTATATCTAATAAAGTATGATTTTGTTTTTGGATACACCATTTTATTAAGGTATTCTAGGTGGTGTGATTTGTGATGCAATGCCATGTTCCTTAAGAAATTCAATAAACTCAGGACTTAAGTATTCACCTCCTCAATTTGACCTTAGATTTTTAATAATTTTTCCAGTTTAGTTTTCCACTTGGGCTTTGAATTCCTTGAACTTTTCAAAAGATTAACTTTTTTTCTTCACAAGAAAAAAGTGCCCAAACCTTAATAGTTCTTCTATAAAGGTTATAAAGTAGTAAAAACTATCTTTAGCCATTTTGGTAAATCATCCATATACATAAGTATGAATGATCTCCAACACATCCTTGGCTCTTGCCATTTGTCCAACAAATGGTGATCTAGTCATTTTACCTTAAAGACAAACCTCACCAGTCAAATTCGATACAGATTCAAGATTACTCAAGATTATCCATATGTGTATTCTGATATCTCATATCAAGTAGCATGAGCCTCACAACCTCCCACTATTAGTATCACATACTAATCAAGGAAAATAGACAGAGATGATAGTCTAATTACTATTACCCAAATATTAATTTATCAACTATGAACATTTTTATAACATATATACTAAATAAATTTGTAGCTCATATTATCAACTCTTGATAACAAAATTTATTTAACATTATGCTAATGGATAGATACTTAAATAAAAAAACATTTTAATTAAATGAATATTTTATTGCCATTTAGGACTATTTACAATGTCAAAATATGTGATTAGCCTCTAGGGCTTACCATTTATACTAACAACTCTACCACCCAACCTTTCTCAAATGCAAAGACACATCATCAAGTAACCCTACATCTTTTAAAGCTTTTTTGTTAGAGTACCTATTGGGTTGGATTTTTCTATGTACCACATCCTTAAATTTCTTATGTTGATGTTCATTAGCAAAAGAAACTTATAGAGGAAATCATTTTACCTCTCCATTCTTTTCTTCCCTACCTAAATTCCTTGAACAATCTCCAAGCCTTTATTATTTTGGAGGAGGAGTTATGGTCTTGGCTACATCAGACTTTGTTCTCACTATTTTCTTATGATGCAATGTGAATAATTTTGGAAATAAAGAAGTTTGGTATTTGAATGTTATGAGAGAAATTAGGGATTTGATGAAATGAAGAAGGAAAATAAGAAGTTTGGAGGATGTGCAGAAGTTATAAATTGAAAACCAAGTGGGGGATTTGAAAAGTCATGTTTTTAAAATTTAGAAGTCACAACTTTTGATGTGCAGTGCATCGGCACACAGCTATGTGCCATGTGCATATCCATGCACATAATTGGCATGTCCTTTTGTGCATAATTGTGCACATGGTTTTGCATTGTTGTGTCTACTTAGTTAATTTTTGGCTTGATAAGTGCATGGCTATGCAAACAATAGTGCACGGTTGTGTCAGGTTTAAAGATTTGATCCTAGCTTAAGGGTATTGTTGCACGGCTACGCATATGGGTGTATACAACTATGCATATTCACCTCAATATGAATATGACATAAAACATTTAGCATTCAATATAACTACTGTAAACAAAATTGGCACAACTCTAAATAACACTTAATCAATCTTCCAATCATCATTCTCATAAGGAATAATATGCATATAAGAATCAATAATAATTTTCATCAAAATGAATATAAGAGATAATAATTTGAATTGACTTGAAAGCTTCCTATCCTTTATGCTCATTAATTTTTGGAATTTTGCTTATGTTTTCTCATTATCAACCTCTTTCTTGTAACTGCATGAAAAACTACTACATAAGGAATATGAACTATAAAACAAGAATAAAATTTAAGAGAAATTAAGCAAAAATTTAATTTAAAATTATACTCTACACTTGGTTGAGCTCCCAAGAAGAGGTTATTTAAGAGGTCATAAGCTTCTGCCTCATATGCTTTACTCAATAAATTTTTCTAAGTAGGCAACATGATGGAACACATCATTTTGCCTCTAAAATACCCCCTCAATCTTAGGCCATTCACCTTAAATTTATCTCCCTGACTGCCCATTACTTCAACTGCTCTATAAGGGTAGACTTTTGTCATTATGAAAGCAACTAACCATATTGACTTTAGGTTCCTTGGGAATAGTTTTAGCCATTAGTTAAAGTGAAAAACTTGATATCCATTATCAAAGCCTTTCTTCCTTATGTTTGCATTATGTCATCTCTTAGTCTTTTATTTATACAGCTTAGAGTTTTCATATTCTTCCTGTCTAATTTCATCCAACTTATTTAACTACAACATTCTCTTTTTGGCTACTTCCTTGTAACTATAATTCAATGCTTTTACAACCCAATAAGCTATGTTCTATTTCAACTAGAAGATGACAAGTTTTACTAACTAAAAAGGTGACATACCAATTAGTGTTTTATAAGCCATCTTGTACGCCCATAAAACATTATCAATCTTTTTTACCTATTTTCTTCTAGATCTTTCCACTATTCTCTCTAAAATCTTTTTCAGTTCTTTATTACTAACTTATACTAGCCCACTAGTTTATGGATGATAAAGAGTTGCCACATTATGTTGCATCCCATGCCTAGTTAGCAACATCTCCATATTCTTATTATAAAAATGAGTTCCTCCATCACTAGTTATAACTCTTGGCATCCCAAAATGAGTAAAAAGTTTTATAAAAAACTTACTTACTATCTTTGCATTATTATTGACACATGCTTAAAATTTTACCCTTTTAGATGCATAATCAATATATACAAGGATATATCAATTACTCTTTGAATTTGGAAATGGTCCAATGAAGTCAATACTCCAAACATAAAAAATTTCTATTTCCAAAATCCCATATTGAAGCATATCATCTTTCTTTGATAAATTTCCACTTCATTAACACATGTCACAAGATTGCATAAATTCTTTAGCATCCTTGAAAATTGAGAGCCAATAAAAGACACTCTCTAATACTCTAGAGGCTATCCCGTGAGGGCCATAATGTCCACCACATATCAAACCATAGTAATGCTGGAGAATATATTGTATTTCCTCTTTAGGTACACATCTCCTAACTATGCCATCTCTACATAAATTTTAAAAAAAAGGATCATCCCATATGTAATTTTTAGAGTTATGAATTAATTTCTTTCTCTATTAATAAGATACATTTAAGGGAAATTTACCACTCAAAATTAAATTAGCTAAATTAGCAAATCATGGTGATAAAATTAAGAGTAAAGAGCAACTCATCTAGAAATATATCTCTAATGTCTCATTAGCTTCACTATTACTCTCCTTTGACTCTAATCTTAATAGGTGGTCTGCTACCATAATTTTTAACCCTTTCTTGTCTCTAATTTCAATGTCAAACTCTTACAACAAAATTATCCATTTTATTAACCTATGCTTCGAGTCTTTCTTTGAGAGCAAATACTTCAAAGCTTAGTGATCTATATAAACCACCACATTTTATCCAAGAAGGTATGATCTAAATTTGTTAAATGCAAAAATTATTGTTAGCATCTTTTTCTCAATATTGGCATAATTTATCTAAGTATTAGATTAAAATCTGCTTGCATAATAAATCACATACAACTTCTTATCTCTTCTTTATCCTATAAATGCTTATATAATATAGTCACTGGCATCACACATGAGCTAGAATGGTAGACTATAATTTAGGGCCACCATTATTAGTACTGACACAAGTGCCTCTTTTAGCTTGTCAAATGCAATTTTACAAGCATCAATGAAAATAAAAGGTACATAATTTTCAAGTAATTGACAAAGAGGTTTAGAGATTTTAAAATAATCCTTAGTAAACTGCATTTAGAATCCTACATGTCCTAAGAAACTTCTTACTCCCTTGAAATTGGTTGGGTACTGCAGCTTCTCAATAATATCTACTTTGGCTTTATATACCTCCATGCCCTTTCTTGAAATTTTGTGCCCTAGCATAATACCCTCTTTAACCATAAAGTAACACTTTTCCCAATTCAAAACCAAATTTGTTTCTTTGTATCTGGCAAGAATCTTATCCAAATTCATTAAGCATTCCTCAAAAGAATTCCCACACACTGAAAAATCATCCATAAAGACTTCCATAATTTCTTTAACTAAATCTATGAACATTGCTATCATACACCTCTAAAATATTGCAGGTACATTGCATAAGCGAAATGGCATTCTCTTGTAGGCCAAAGTGGCATATGGATAAGTGAATGTGGTCTTTTCTTAATCTTTTATAGCAATGGCCATTTGTTTTTAACCTGAATAACCATATGGAAAATAATAGAATACATGCCCTAAAATTTGCTCTAGCATCTTATCAATGAATGGAAGCAAACAGTGATCCTTTTTAGCAGCTGCAATTAACTTCCTATAATCTATACAAACTCGCCAACCACTAACAACTCTAATGGGAATTTAATCTCCCCCATCATATTTTACTATTATTATGCCACCCTTCTTTGGTACATATTAAATAGGATTGACCAATGAACTATTTGAAATGGGGTAAATAATCCATGCATCTTATTATTTAAGCACTTTTTTCTTCACTACCTCTTGTATATTTAGATTTAGTCTTCTTTATCTCTTAACGGTAGTTTTGTGTCCATCCTTTATAAGTATTTTGTGCATACAATATGAAGGATTTATAATCTTCATATCTAAAATTTGCTACCCCAAAGCTTGTACTCTCTTTCTTAGCAACTATACTAATGCAACCTCTTATTCTTCACTACGTTTAGATGAAATGATTATAGGTTGTGTTTGGTTCTCTCCCAAATAAGTATATCTCAAATTAGGAGGTAAAGGTTTCAATTCTAACTAAGGTGGTTGTTCAATAAAAGGGGTAATTAGTTTTTTGTTTAAAGGAAATTCAATTTTTTGCATTTAGTTTAAATGTTTGAAGGATTCTTTTTCAATAGTTTTTACCTATAAACACTTATCTAATTCCTTTAATTCTTAATATTTTGCCAACCTCTTTATTTACACAATCATCAATCACATCAATTCATATACAATTATCATATTCAGAGGGATGCTTCATACCTTGGTAAACATTAAACGTGTAGTTATCTTCACTTACTCTTAATGTAAGAGTTCCTTAAAAAAATTAATGATTTCTTTAGTCGTGTATATGAAAGGCATTCCCAAGATTAGTGGCACATCTTCATCTTCTTTAAAATCTAGCATAAAAAATCAACTAAAAAGATGAACTTCCTACTTTCACTAAAACATCTTCCCCAATTCCTTAAGGTTTCTTGATTGTTCAATCTACAAGTTGTAAACAAATTTCTATGCCTTTTACTTCACCTAAGCCAAGCTTCCTATAAATATATCAATGCATTAAGTTAATAAAAGCAATTGAATCATAAAGAGATTTTTAAAAGTTTAAATTACCAACTAAGAAAGGTGTAGTAAAAATCCTTCGATGTTGATGCTTTAGTGGAAGTTTGCTTAAAACTATGGCACTACACTCTTTATTGAGTGTAATAGTCTCAAACACTTGCAATTTGTTCTTGTTAGAATTGTATTCTTTTAATAATTTAACATATTTAGGCATTTGAGCTATAACTTTTGTTAGATTTCCACAATTCATACATGCAGTAAAAAGCAAAAATTTTTAATCATGAAACCCTCATAGGATCCATGTAATTTGAATAAATCAATTAAGAGGGATTCCAAACACTCACCAAGAAAATCTTATGGCATGATTGCTAGAAGGAAGAGAGGGGGTTCACTCCGATACCAACCTACCTTGAGTTTTTGGTATAGGTCTTGTCAAAGTAAGATGCCACCAATAAAGTGATGTCCTTTACTGGTATCCACATGAATAGGGTAACCCAAGCAAGGATGGTGTGCTAGCACCTTTACAAAGATAACTCTTTTCTTTTCTCTCTATGTGTATCTTTGCTTTTCTCAAAAGAAGTGGAAGAAGGAGGAGAGTGAGAGTGTAGAAAACTATAGATAAAGAAATGTATATATAGACATCTCATCTAAGGTTTCTTTAACCACTTACTTACCAAAATAGTTTTAGTAAGATTAAACTTTCTTTTTCAATTTTAATTCTAATTCTAAAATTAGAATTATTTCCTATTTATTTAAGATAATATTTACATTAAATAAATTAGAAAATAAATAAATAAATATAAATATAAATATATACACATATTTATTTATTCATTTATTTATTCTTCCATTGAGATTATAATTAGGTTAATTAACCCAAGTCTGCTTTGGGCTTGTTTTAAGTGTGCGACCCTATAGGTTCACACAATGTTGGCAATGGGCCCAAAATTCTCATTTTGGCCCACAAGTCATAAGTGGCCTTTAACAATACATTATGAATACCTAAGTTGAGTGAAGGCCTATAATGTGACATAATCTAATCCACAGTGTATATTATAGTCCTTTTGTCATGTGATTTATTTCATCCTTATATAGTTTAATCATATTATTTCTCAATCCTAAGTAAATGGATACTAATAATTCTTTGTCTAACATTAACAACTCTTTATCAATACATTCTAGCATGGCCATGCATTTCTCTTTAGTCTAACTTATCAAGGGGCCACAGATATCTTCTCAAAATATATGAAGGAAAAATTTCATCTTAATCACTTACATTCATCACATAACTCATTCTATATCTCATTATAACCTATTTTACCATTTCGTTAAAGATGATGTAGGGATGTGTTAAAATACATAACTTATTATACAGATAATCTCAAGTTAAGAGACTCAAATAATACTACTGTGATAAGAATCACTTATGACAATTATCCATGTAGTATTCTCATAATGGATCAATCTAGTACATCATTTCTCTAAATATGTACACATGAGTTTAACTCAATATCTCATATACATTATTAGTAAAACATAATCATTGGTCAACCTTATACTAGACTTTGTTCATTGTTGTTCCTATAATAATTATTAACTAGGGATAATTTAGAGTAGAATTCAAGTATCATTTAAGAGTTTTACTATTAGGTAACATAATTAATGATCTTAGGTAGAATTAACTATTTGATGAACTATTTAGAATTAGCCAATAATAATAAAAATGCCTCTTTATTAATAAAATGCAAATATGATAAAGTCAAAGAATGGCCACTACACAATTGGCCTAAGGCATATCACTAGCCACTTTAACCAAAGGTATGAAGATGTGTATCTTCCTAAACATCTCTAAAAAATTTGCAAATTATTGATCATGCTCTTGCTTTCTTAATCTCTGTGGAAATAGCACTAATGGCTCATAAGGTTTAAGCGAGGGTACAGACTCTATCTTTATATTATTATTCTACTCTTTTGCCTCTACTTTACTTTGTACTTTAATTTTTTATTTCTATTCCTTTGCTCCTTTTTATTTTTCCTCATTAGTTGTAGGTGTGCTCTTCTTTGGTGTATATAATTCCATACCACTCCTTACAGTGATTACCTTCAATTGTTCTTTAGGATTCTTTTTAGTGTTACTAGGAAGTGTCCCTTAGTTCCTTGAAGATAAAGAATTAGCTAACTAACCCAATTGCACCTCTAAATTAAAATTAAAGAAGAATGATTCCTAAACATCCATTAGGTATCTTGATGCATTTATTCAAACCTCCCTTTTAATCTTTTATTTGCCTCATTTTGTTGATTCATCTTGGTTACTATCACATCCATGAATTTATCCATTTTTCTCTCCAATAAAGAAAATGATAATGAAGTTTTCTATTATTGGAATTGGGATTGCCCTTGATGTTGATAACCATTATTTATTATAAACCTAGTGGTCCTTATGGTCTTCACTTATTGTTGCTTATGTTACTCCATAAGAAATTTGGATAATTCCTCTAATTTAGATAACAAGTGTTTCCTAGCACATGGTTTTGTTGCTAACCATTATTGAAGTTACCCATATAGTTCATGCTCTCCATAGATAAGTTCTATATTTATTGACACTCAAGCGTGTGATGTCCACCATTATAAAGCTTACAAGATGAAGAAATTGATAATAAAACAGCATTAAAGCCCTTCTTATCCATTCTCTTTGTCAAGGCATCTAGTTCAACATTTACCATAGTCAATCCATCCACTTTTAATGTTCCACCCTTCCTTGGCATAGCTCTTTCAGTTAATTACAAGCTCTATATATTTACCAATTCTTTAAAAAGATCCAATGTATCCTCTAGTGTCTTAGACATGGCAATCTCTCTTGCTATAACATTAATTTTGACTTTGACTACTGGATTCACACCCTTATAAAAAGAATTGAGCAAAATCCCAAGTAGGTATCAAGTATTTTTTTTACATTGCCTCTATATGTCCTTGAATCTATCCCAACATTCTATGAGCTTTCATCTTCCTTATGATAAAAAGAATTAATCTTGTTTATAATCTTCATCACTTTTTCAAGTGAAAAATATTTTATTGAAAAATGTTATATACATCTTTTTCCACGTATTAATGGAATTAGGCAACAAGCTAGTAAACCTTCTCTTCACTCTATCAATAAGTAAGAAAGGAAACATCATAACTCTGATAGCATCTGGTTAGACCCCATTCATTCTGAAAGTAGAACAACACTCTAAAAATCTTATCATGTGACCTATAAGATCTTTATGAGGTAAACCACTAGCTTAAGAGTTCATAATCATCTTAATCATTATTGGTTTGATCTTAAAGTTATTACTAGAAACTGACGGTCTCATAATAAGATTTTGATCGCCTTACATATATGGACTAACAAAGTTCCTCATAGTTCTTTGTACATTAGGTCTATTTTGATTCTCTTACTATTTAGCAAATGGTGGATCTTGATGACCATTACCTCCATCTATAACTCCATTTCCAACTCCATTCATCATATTCCTTTTTCTCCTTAATCTCCTGTAAAATTTTCTATCAATTTCAATATCTAGAGATATCAATGATTCACCTTGTCTAGTTAAATGTTGCATTGAGCGCATATATGGATCATTTTTCCAAGATCGATGCATTTATCAGGTTGATGCATAAACAGGCTAGTGGCAACCATTTACCATTTTTTTTGGGTTACTATTATTTATTAGAGGGTCTGCTTGAATAGACTTTGTAAATTGGAGTCACCACCTAACTTGAATCAGGAAGAAGTGGAAAAAATTCACTTCTATAACTAGAGAATCTGGGTTCGAGGGTAGGAGTTACTTATCATATTCTTATCACACATGTTGCTTATTTGTTCACTACTTCACCTTAGTTTTGGTTATATGATGCATGTGCCACACCTTGATCATCAATCAATTTAAATCGAGAATAAAGCATAGGGTAGTTCAATGGGTGAGCATATATCACAAAATAAACAAATAAACAAGCATCCATCAACCAAGCACATAATCATGTAGACAAGTAAGCACGTAGCACACAAGCATGCAAGAAATAATCAAAATAAACAAGCAAATAAGCAAAATAAAAATGGGGAAAGGGACTAAGGATTACAACCCAAGAATGGAGACTATTATAATACATACATCCAAAATAGAAAATAAAAGGGGATTAGTATCAAGGATTACATTGCCTTGAAAATTTCCTATTCTATTAACTACATCCAAAATGGAAAATAAAGGAAAAATTATATTGTAATAATCTTGCAAAACAAAGGTTAGTCTTCACACACATGCAAGCACTCAACACATTTAAGACAATGTACATATATTCTATTTATCTATAATTGAAATAACAAAATAATGAAACTTATAATCAAATAAGGATGCTAATGAGTATGCAAAATGCAAGAGTTGAGAATTTGGGTATTTTGGCATAAGATCATCATTTTTATTATAGAAATGTAATTAATAGATTAATAAAAATGTGCAAATAAACTAATAAGAAAAATGATAAAAATACTATTTCCACTATATAAATATTAACTTTGTAATAAAAATAGTAAATTTATCAAGAGAGAAAATGGAGCAATAAAAATAACAAAAATAATAAAAGCAATAAAAATACAAGCAAAATAAGGGAAATGACAAAAATACTATTTTCACCATGAAAATATTAACTTTTGATAATAATAGTAAATTTATAAAGAAAAAGATATGAAAATAACAAAAATAGCCAAAATAGCCAAAATGCAAATAAAAATAATAAAATGTAGAATTAAAATAATAAAAGTAATAAAGATGTCATTCCCACCATAAAAATATTAACTTTATGATAAAAATGATAAATTTATTAACAAAAGATATAAAAATAGCAAAAATGATAGAAATATCAAAATAATAATAATAATAATAATAATAATAATAATAATAATAATAATAAAGTGCATAATTTAAATAATAAAAAGTGATGAAAATGTCACTTTCATCATAAAAGCATTAACTTTATGATAAAAATGGTAAATTTATCAATAAAAGACAATAAAATAGAAAAAATGGTAAAAATGCAATAAATATAAATAAAATAAATAAAAGTGTAGAATTCAAATAATAAAAATGACATTCTACCATAAAAATATTAATTTTATGATAAAAATGATAAATTTATCAAGAAAAGACATAAAAATAACAAAAATGATAAAAATGCAATGAATGTCATAAAAATAATAAAAATGCAGAATAAAATAATAAAGATGATAAATATGTTATTTTTACCATAGAAAAGTTACATCTATGATAAAATGGAAAATTTACAAAAACAGAACATAAAAGCAATAGAAATAATGAATATGCAATAAAAATGGCAAAAATAAATTAAAAAAAAAACAGAATTAAATGAGGAAAATGATAAGGAGATGATAAAAATACTATTTTCACCATCAAAATGTAGATTCTATGATAAAAATAATAAATTTACCAAAAATGACAATAACAATGGCATAAATAGTAAAAACGTAAATAACATAATAAAATGATAAAAATATTATTTTCACCATAAAAATAATAAATTAATCAAGAAAGAAAATAACGAAAGTGATAAAATTAATAAAAATGCAAAAATAACAATAAAAATGCTAACTTTACACCAAAATACCCATTTTTATATATGAATAAAAATAACAGAAAATGCAAAAATAAATGCAAACACTCCTAGATTTTACCCGAACTACCCATTCCGTCTACATATCTTATTTTCAAACTTCAAATCACCACAAAAAGCACAACAACATCAAAAGGTAATAAATAATAAAAATAAAATGATAAAAAAATGCAAGAAATGAGCAAAGAAAAAGAAAATTATATAATACATAAATTTTAATTAAAAATAATTTGGAGATCCTTAAAGGGACCGACTGATTACCTTTGTAGCATGCTTTGACTTCAAAGGAGTTGGGTTTGGATTTATGAATCTAAATCTAAGAAGAGCAAGATTTTTAGTTGGAATGTTTGGGTGTGGAAGGGTGTCCAAGTGCTTTAAGAGAGGGAAAGAGTCCTAAGTCTTCAATTTGACAGAGTTTTAGTATCTTTTTTTCAAAATAAGGTGTGAAGGGCCTATGACAAGGGTGTGTATGCAAGCATGCACACAAAACGCACTCCTTCTTACTGATGCGACTATTTTAGGTTTTATAAGGTTTGGGTATGTGCTTTAGGAATTTTTGGTTATTAATCTTGTTTGAGCATGCTTAGGAAGACTTTTGAAGAAAATTTTCCCATGTTTGGTAAACTGGAAACTTTTATCACTAAATTTTTTGGCACTGTCAAAATTTAGGTATCAATAGTTACCCCTACTTCACATGCATTTGATCAAGCTAAACCTTGTTAATGCATGTGAAGCAAGTTTTAAAAAAATGAGATATAAAAAAATTTCATTAGAGTGTTATGTGACCTTGACTAATCTATAAGTGGGGATGCATTGTATAGCCCTAATAGGCCTCAAGTGTCAGGTTTTAAAGAAACCAAGTTAGAAAAAAAAATTTGGGATGCTTAGTCGCCTTTACCAAGCTACAAATTGGGGTGCCATAACCTTTTCCAAGCCACAAGTAAGGGGAATGCTAAAAAATTTTTCATGAGGAGATACATTGTATAACCTTAGGTGGGCCTCAAGTGTCCAATTTCACAAAAACCAAGGTGGATATAAAATCTTTTATAGGAGCTATGTAACCTTTGCCAGGCTACAAAGCATGACACACCATTCAGCTTTGCTTGGGCCTTAGGTGCAAGTGTTGTGTGATTTTTTTCAAGCTGTTGATGTGTGTAAAACCAAAATGTTTGATGCAGTTTTGATTTTAAAATTGTGATACATGAGAGTTTGGTTCATGCTTTCAATGGTTTACCTTTTCTAGTAAGTGATGCACATGAGGAACTTTGAGTCAATTCGGCTGCAGTTGTCTCACTTTTATTTAGTTTTCAATGTTTCTCCAAGGTTTGGCTAGCATTCCTTTACCAACATTTCTTATAATTGAGTGGAGAGCAAGCATTCCATGTGATAAGGAAATTCATCAAATGAGATCGTCGAGAATTGTGATGCATGAGGCAACCTTTGATGTCATGTCATTCCCCTTTGGAGGTAAATGCTTGATCCTACTTCTTTCTCTTCTTTGGCATTCACCACCTATTGTCACTCAACATGAATGTTATCAAAGATTTCCTTGAATATTCTTACTCAATATTTGAGCAATGGAGTAGATTGAGTATGATCATTATTATTTATTATTTCTTTTCTCTTTTTTCTTATTTTTTTCTCTTTTTTTTTTTGCGAAGCATTTTCTCTTCTCAAGCATTCCCCCTCTTTTGAAATTTAGCATAAATGCCATTGAAGAGTTCTTTGAATATTCTTTCTCCTTAAAAGACCATTAGAGTATATTTATTAAGTTCTTTCCCTCTCTTTTTTTTTTGCATTTAAACCTCTTCCAAGGTCTAACATGGTAATCGCGGGCTATTTTAACTTCTCGATTCCTGATGACTTTTCTTTTAGTGGATTTTCTGTCTTTCATGAAGTTTTCAAGCATTAGATTGATTAGAAGTGAGAATACCTCTTAAAGCTACTAGCAAAAGTCAAGAAGCTTTAAAAATCTTATCAAAGTGAGATGGTTATTGTTGAGGTTTACTGGTCCATCTCTAGCACGTTCTCCTTCTCCAGTGCAAGTTCACTTCCAAGAGCACAAAAGATTTTTGGAATGAAAACATGAATATGGATGTATGAATGCACATATGAATTTTCTTTAAAATAAGGTGAGATAGAGTATGTCCCTAGGGATATAACATATTTCCTTTTATGTGTTATATCTTCCTTCAACTTTGCAAATGCAGCAAACATGCATCATCCATCTCCATCAGCCTTTATTTACTTTAGGTGTTCTAACACATGTTTTCAAACTCCATAATCATTTTCATTTGTTAAGTGCTTCTTAATAGCACATCAGGATGCTTCTCTTTAATCTGCTTTCAGTTCATCATGCTTTAAGTGTTCAAAAATATGCCTCTACTAAGAAAATTGAGCCATAAAAACTTTCTATAGCATGATCTTGAAGAGATGTAGCAGAGTAAGATAGTGGCTAAGAGCCTTTTTTAAGATGATAGGAGAATGCTTCCTCTTTATCTACTTTTTAGATGGCAATGCTTTAGGTGTCCTAAAACAAGCCAGCAAAAGTCTATAACCTAGCTTTTGTCTTCCTCTTATTGGGCAAGTGCAACATTTTTCCATGACTCCATAAAAGCCATAGATGCCTTATTAGGAGTTAAGAATGCACTAAACCCTTATTATCTACTTATTTCATATAAATCTCATAAAACTTGCAACCAGGCACTTTTATCCTCTTCTGCTCATCAAGTACATCTCATTCTTCATTTAATGCTTGTTCACACTAGCCATTATTATTATTCTTTTTATTTTAACCTTCCCTTTCTATATTTAACAGCCTCGTTTGAAGAGGGCTCAAGGCATAGGTGCTACAGACAGCTCTAGTGGGACAGAGGCCACTGGAAATGGTATTGGTATCCCTTATAAGGCTGCTTAAATGGTTTCTAGAATTATTGTACTACCTCTGCTTCTGGTGGTTAAGGGTTATAGCCTCCATAGCAAAGTGGTATTTCATATGGTTCCTACATCTACTAAGCCTATGGCCTTTATTCCAGAGAACAATACCCATTGAGTTTTATCTTTGTTGCTTTGTTGCTTTTGACTTTTCATTCATTGACTACTTTTAGAGGTTCCACTGGAGACAGCTTAGTACTAGTGCCAGTGTGCTTCAAGCTTAGTGAACTATCATGTTCATTATTCTATGGAGGCTCATATGAGTATTTCTTCATTTCTTTCTATACTTTTTTCTTTCTATACTATATTTCTTCATTTCTTTCTTCATATGAGTCTAGATCTCCCCTATTTCCCTTTTCTTTTTTCCTTACTTTATTGAGGATGATTTTTTGGATATTTTGAGATGTGCCTTGACTAATTTTATTTTTATAATGGTTCTGATGTCTTTTGACTTTCCAATGCTTTGCTTTTTTTTTCTCATCATTCGATTATAACAAATACAAAAGAAAAGGAAATATTGCATCAATGAAAGATATGAACTCTAAGATGAAAATTTTTCTTATACATGTGACATATATTGATTCAAGCATATTTACTTCTTAACATGTGCAACTTTAACAATTTTCACATTTTCATTGAGTAACATTTATCATGAGCATGGTTGCACTTCAGATATTTTAGAGTGATAGTACCCATGTCTTTAATTACCCCTTTCGGGTATTCTAATTAAGTATTTTACCTCTCATTATCATTTCTTTTTCTTTTTCTCTCTCTTTTTTATGAATAGTAGTGCTTTAGCTTATTGACATTAACACATTTTAAGAATTCATTCTCGTCAACTTAACTACACCTTTTGAAAGAATAGTCTTAACCAAATAAAGCCCTTCCCATTTAAGTCTAAACTTCCCTCTTAAGTGCATTCTGATTAGCTTGCCTTAATACCTAGTCTTTGGCTTTGATGTCATGTTACATCAATTTCTTATCAAAGGCCCTTGCAATTCTTCTTTGGTAGAGCCAAATGTGATAGAGCCTCTTTAACCTTTCACTGTCAATTATATTGGATTAGTCTTTGTTCCATCAACTTTTCCTCGAGTATGTTGGCTTTAATTATCATTCTCTGCAATTTCATTCCACTTCAATTAGTAGTATAGCTTTTGTTCCATACACCAATGAGAAAGGAGTTGCCCCTGTAGACATTCTGACTATCATGCGATACTCCCAAAGAGCAATTGGTAACTTTTTAGCCCAATCACAGTGGGTTTCAATCATCTTTAAAAGCATCTTCTTAATGTTCTTCTTTGTTACCTCTACTTACCCATTCGCTTGTGATATGTAAGGCAATGACTTGTAGTGCTTTATCTTGTACTTCTTAAGTAGTGCCCATACTTCTCCTTAAAACTATACCACATTATCAAATCAAGTGGCGAGGAATCCCATATCTACAAAATAGATTCTTCTCTAAAAACTTGGTTACCTACTATGACCTAGTTTGGCAAATGATTCGGCTTCTAACCATGTTATGAAGTACTCAATTGCTAATAAGATGTATTTATGTCCATTAAAAGCTGTAGGATGAATGTCTCCTATGATGTATAGTCCCTATACTGAGAATGGCCAAAAGGAGGACATGGTATGTAATTTTGAATGTGGAAGATGGTTGATATCTCTATACATCTAAAATTTATGGCATCTCTTGGTGAACTTAACATAATCTTCTATTATCATCATCTAGAAGAACCTTTGTCTCATTATTTTTTTTTTTTGCTAGTGTTGTACCATTCATGTATGGACCACAAACCCCTTCATGAACATTCATCATTACCTTCTTTACTTCATTTCCATTCAAATAACATAATTGTATCCCATCCAAAGTCCTTTTGTATAAAGTGCCTTGGTGGAGAACACACTTTGTTGCCAATTTTCTACTGATTGTCTTATCCTTCTTAATTTCACCTACATGATACTCATATTCTTATTTAGGTACTACAGTATATCATAGAACCAAGGTTTCTAATATGCTCTTATATCCATTAATTTTATAGTCTTTTGACACGGCTGATTAGACTTCAGTAATACAAGCAGCTTGGTTAGCATAGTTATCGGTCCATCCTAAACTAATGCTAGCGATGCTAAAGTGTCTGCCATCTAATTATGATTTCTAAGCAAGGAATGAATATGCATTTCTAAAAGGATTGTTTTAACTACTAGAAATGTTTAAAATATGGTTTTAGGTGTGGCTCCTTCAAATCCCACTCATCTATTATCTGATTGATCATTAACATTGAGTCTCCTAAAATTTCTACTTCTATAACCTTTAAGGCCAACAATGTTTCCATTCCCATTACACATGCTTCATACTCTATTTCATTATTCATAACCCAAAATTTTAATTTCTTTATTATCAAGATTAGTTCATTCTCTAGAGTTAATAATATTACCCCTATTCCTGCTCCAAACCAATTCACTACTCCATCAAAGTACATCTACAATCCTTGGATCTCAATTGTCACTATAAGGTCATCAAGAAACTTGATTTCTATCTCTTTGTCATTTTAAGTTAGGCTTAGAGCTAAAAATTCAGCCACTGATCTTCCTTTTGTTGTCTTTAGTTAGGTATTCAACATCAAACCCTATGAGTGATACCAACCATTTAGCCAGCTTCCCAACTAGCAAAGGAGCTTTAAATAAGTGCATTATTGGATCTAACTTTGAAAATGGTTGAATCTTATAAGACTGAAAGTAGTGCCTCAACTTCTTCATTGCCCAAACCATTACTAAAAAAACTGCTCAACCTGGCTATACTTCTCCTTATAGTGAGCATCTTCTTACTTAAATAGTAGATTGCATGCTCAACCCCTACTTGGGCTAGTATAGCTCCAATTTCATTCCCTTCAATTGATAGATACATAATTAGAGGTTTTCCCATTTTTTGGGGTCTCAGAATTAGAGGATTCATGAGATAGTCTTTAATTATATCAAAAGCAATCTAACATCATTCATTCCATACCACTAACTTATCCTTCCTAACTAGATTGAATATGGGCTCACACACCTCAGTTTACTTAGCTATGAATCTATTGATGAACTGTAGTTTTCCTAGGAATCCATAATCTCTTTTCTAATTTTTTCCATTGGCATTTCTCATATTTCTTTTACCTTATTTGGATTAACTTTAATTCCCCTTTAACTAACTATATATTCTAATATCTTCCCTAGTTACCCCAAATACACACTTTTTAGGATTCAACCTCATATTGTACTTATCTACTCATTGCATGAATTACTCCAATGCAGCCGGATGTTATTCTTAAGTTTTTGACTTCACCATCATGTCATTGATATAGACATCTACTTCCTTATATATCATATCATGAAACATTATTGTAGCCATTCTCTAATAGGTCATACCTACATGCTTTAAACCAAAAGGCATAACCCTATAATAGTATTGTAAACACCGAATTTCGGGATGATAAGTTATGGATGTGACAAAAGACTCCAATGATGAAAATGTCATGAATAGGTCTTCAATACTTGAACTTTGAAACTTTAGGGGTCTAATTTCATTTTTTTCAAAGAAAGAATTTAATGTTTTCATGGCCTAAATTGCAATGCTTTTTAGGGACCTAATTGCGAAACTTAAATTCTTTTAAGGATGTTTTTATAATTAAAAGTTAAAAAAATTGATCAGAATTACACTAATTCCGATCCGAATTACACAATTCTGATCAAAATTAAACCTCTTCCGCCTCGAGTTCTCGAATTTTCCAAAAAATTTGACTCCTAATTGGTCTAAAATTCTCCTAAGATTATTTTGATAATGTTTTTAAGGAAATAGAAGTCTTTTAGGAATCAATTTATAACTCAAGATGTATCCCTATATAAGAAGGGTTTTGGCTGTGAAAATAGGGGAGGAAAAAAATTAAAAAAATGAAGGAAAGGGCAGAAAAAATAGAAAAGGTAGAAGAAAAAAGAAAAGAGAGGAGGAAGGCATGGAAAAGAGAAAGGAAAAGAAGAAAAAAATCTTATTCTCTACAAAATTCTTTTGCTTAAATAAAGATCTTTGAAGGATTTTTAAAGAACAATATTTGAAGACCTATCAAGAATGACTATTCTACAAAATCTGAGGAGCACTCCCTTAAAATCATCAATGAGCATCATCTTCTTCTTATTATTTTATTTTATTTAATGTTATTGATTTTTAAGTTTGTTTTATTATTTTTATTATCTATTCACTAACCATAAATTTTATTTTTTTATGGTGATTATGGAGGAAAACACATGATGATCATACTTAGAGAATCAAATCCACAAGAGGTCCATGGAATGTCATGGATAAGACCTTGTAGAGATATAGTTTCTAGGGTTTTTTATTATAATTTTATTTTATTGCTTTATTTTTTATTTATTTTGGGGTTGTATTAATTATTTTTATTATTATTTTCAATAGATTATTGTAATAGCCCCAATAGTGGGAATAGTGGAATTATATGTGATTGCTTGTTTATTTTGATTAATTGGTTAGTAAAATTAGGGTTTTAATTAGGTAATTAATTAAAATTAATGGAGGAAGTAGATTAGTTTAGATTACATGTTAATGAAAATTAGGGTTTAGAAGGAAATAATTTAATTAGTTGTTTGATTTTATTTTAATTATTTTATTTGTTTTTGGACTTGTTTATTTTATTTGTTTTTAGGCTTTTTTATTTATTTTTATGTGTTTTGTGCTTTTTTGTTTATTCTTATATGTTTTTGCCATTAAGCCCATATTAGATTTTAAGCCACTTAAATAAATTTAGGTTTTTAGGTTTAATAAATTAAAATGCATTTTAGGCCCATAATTAATTAGATTTTAAGTTAAAGATAACCTAGGCCCATCTAGTAAATTAGACATAAGTCCACCTAATTTAATTTAATTAATTAGATTTAGCTCATTTAATTAAAGCCTTTTTAATAATTTGTAGATTTAAGGTTACCTTAGAATTAAAACATGTAGAACTAGGCCCACTAATTTAAATACCTTCATAATTTGTAGATCTAGGCCCATTTTTAGAATTAAAATAAATAGACTTAGGTTCATTTAATTAAAATTAAAAAGAATTAGTCTTAGATCACTTGTAAATTAAAATATGTAGATTTAGCTCATTTAATTAAAATCCATGTATATTAGACTAACTTAGGGGTTATATGTTTGAATGAATGCATCATTTACTTGTATTTTCATGACTAGTTTGCCTTGGAGTTAATTTCTAGAATAAGGGTTTATATGAAATTGCATGTAAATAAAGGATAATGTAGTAATTCATAAAGTAATTCTAAATGAACACGATGTTAGTGATATGCACTAGGTCAATCATGTATGACCATGTTTTGAATTTATCATTTTATTTAATAAAAAGGAATTTTTCATTATCATTTTATGTTCTGACAATTACTTGAATAGTCAATTCTTACTAAGGTCATCAAGTATGTGACTTGATAGTAAAACCCTTAGATTAAATATGAGTTCTATTCAAATTATCCCTAGTCATAACAATATGTTATGGCTACTATGATGTTGATTGATGATTATGTTTTACTAATCATGAATATGAGATATTAAGTCAACTTATAGGTACTTATTTAGGAAATAATGTACTAGATTGAACCATCATGAGAATACTACATAGATAATTGTCATAAGTAATTCTCATCGTAATAATATTGATTTAGTCCTTTGACTTTGAAATCATCATGGATTTCTATATAAATATTATATATTTTAATACAATCTAACATTGTCTTTAACAGGATGATTAAATAGATTGTTATCAGATATGAAATGAGTTATGTGAGGAATACGAGTGATTAAGAAGGAATTCCCTCATTTAATCTGAGTAAGATATCTATAGGCCCTTTGATAAGATAGACTGAGGAAAATGCATGGCCATGCTAAAGTGAATTGATAAAGAGTTATCATTCTCAGTATACTTAGAGTCAAGAAATAATATGAATGAATTATATAGGATGACAGAAACTATGCCTTATATTCAATCAAAATATCATGTGACAAAAGGATTACAATATTTATTATAAATTAGGTTATATTAGATTATTGACTTCACATGACTTGGGTAGTCATAATGGCTTGCTAGAGGCCACTTATGACTTGTAGGCCTAAATAGAGATTTAAGGCCCACTGCCAATGTCATGTGAACCTACAGGGTCACACACTTATAACAAGCCCAAAAACGGATATGGGTTTAAGAAGCCCAAATATGCTCTGTGGAAATAAATAAATTGTTTATTTATTTAAGGTAAAGGTTATCTTAAATAATTGGAATATTATATCTAATTTAATTTTAAATAAAATCATAATAATAATAATTGAGAAATTACCAAAAAGTTGTTTTGGCAAGTGAAACCCTAATTAGAGGTCTATAGGTCTATAAAATATGTTATATTCTCTAGGGTTTCACTAACACAATTATTAATAACCAAAATTCATTTTTCTCTTCTTAGAAAAACTAAAATACAGAGTGTTTTTATTCTTGATTTATGAGAAATCAAGAGAAGTGGTAGCACACAAATTTTTCATTTTAATCCAGGGTTGTTTGTGTGGACACTTATGGAGGACATATTCTTTTGGAGACATCTTAATCTGAACTACCAAAATTAAAAGCTCGAGGTAAGGTGTCACCAGAGTGAACCTCCTCTCTACCTTCTAATAGTCTTGCCTCTTCTGCATTTGTGGTAAGATTTGAAAACCCTAGTTTTACATCAATTAATCGAATTCCTTGGATCCAGGTTAGGGTTTGTGGTTAAAAGTTATAATTTTCGTTGTGTTTTAGAATCACGAAACCCAATAGTGGTATCAAAACCACTTGTAATTCGATTAATTTGATTTTATATATATGTATATATGTTTTTGAGTGATTCATTTTTGAAAAAGTGTTTTCAAAAATTTTATCCAAATAGTTTTGTTTCTGTGACGTCCTCTAAAATCTGTATGAAAACAACAGTAAATATTAATTCAATTAATTTTTATAATTATTTAATATGATTAAATAGTAATCAAAATTTTGATTTTCTAGTTTAAGTATTTTGTTTTTCTGAAAAACTGAATATGTATACAGATTTTTGTCAAAGGGTGATCTGCTTAAGAGTTAAACAGATCATGTAGAATAAACTATTTAAGTGTTAAACATAATAAATCTATTTGGAACAAATTAATTTTTCTGCAATATGATTTATGAATAAATTAGGGTTTATGGTGGCAGTTGTTTAAATGTTAAACATAAAGGAAAATGATCCATTTTGAACAAATCAATCAGACAGCAATTTGATTGCAAAAATTATTATCGTTTTAGGGTTTTCAGCAACAACTCATTCAAAGAGTTAAGGTAAATTGTTTACCTTTAGGGGTGTTGCCCTCGAACCCTTGCAAAGGGGCATTGCCCTCTTAACCCTACCCACTAACCAGCTAATAGGATCGCCACCTGTGGCGCTGCCCCCAGACCCCGCTAAGGGTGCTGCCCTTACTACCCCATAAGGGGTGCTACCCCCGAACCCCACTAGGGGCACTGCCCCTACGACCCCAAATGGATTTGTCACATAATTTATTTTTCATCATAATAATTAAATTAACATGTAATTTGATTTATTATGCTATATATGTTTATTTTTAAATGCATGGTGCATAGCACGGCCCTTAAACCAATGTGATTGGATTTTATTATTTTATTTTATTAGGTTGTAATTTTTAAATATGGCTTGCGAGTCATTTTATTTGTTGTAATTATTTTATTTTATTAGATAGTAATATAATAGTTTTAATTACAACATATAATGTAAATCAAGACCCAAGATGCAAATTCAAGTTAGAGGCCCGTGATAGGGATCACGAGTGGGAGCCCAAGGACGAGGTCCATGGTAGAAGATGGAGATCCAAAATTGAAGGCTCAATTTGTATTTGTAATATCACCTAGGTTTGACCTTTGTTCTTCATATTGGCATATAAAGATCAACTTAGTTATGGGCCATGCTATGTCACGTTTATCTTATTATGTTAGTATGTTTTGCATGTGATGCCATGAGATGCCATGTATGAGATGCAATATAACAATAACTAAATAAGATAAAAATTATATAAACCCTAATCTAATATTAAGTCATTAAAATGCCTCCCATTAATCAACACTTATTAAGATTTGGATTGCTATATATAGATTATGCCAAAGCATTGTATATAAAGCCATCTAAATAAGATAAGATGGATAATGGTGATATCCATATGTTTGAATTGGTTAGACTTAACTAGGTTATCAAAACAATTTTGGACCTAGGGCATTTGATAGGATATGTTGGTATATACGATGTTTTATAATTATCCAAAAATTACATGAGATGTAATTGGTAAAGTGTTACCTACCTAAATAGCCACACTTTAGGTAATAAGCCAAAGCTTACTTAAAGTAAGGTGAAATATGGATCTTGGCCCACTAAGAAATTTCAATTGTTGAAATTATTTTGAAGGTTTTATTATTTATGAAAATTTAATAGGAGTTTTCTTATGCCTCTTTCATAATAAAACTGAACGTACTCTATATATAATTGTTGTAAATAATGACATCAAACATTGCACCTACCATGTTACTGCAATCGATCATTGAGAAGGATAAGCTAAATGGGACTACTTTCTTGACTGGTACAGAAACCTAAGAATTGTTCTTAGGCAAGAAACAAAATGAATATATCCTTGATTAACCCATCCCAGAGGAACCAACTTCTAATGCTCTTAGAGCACAAAAGGATGCTTATAGTAAGCATCTCAATGATTTAATTGATGTCACTTGTCTCATGCTTGGGTGCATGGAGTTTGAGCTTCAAAAGCAACTGATGGAAATGGAGGCTTATACTATGATAGGCCATCTTAAGGAAATGTTCCAAGAAAAAGCTATAATTGAAAGGTTCAATACCATTAGGGCATTGCACTCCTGCAAGTTGACTGCTAGCGGCTCTATCAGTCCTTATGTTCTTAAGATGAAAGGTCATCTTGAACACTTGGACAAGCTTGGTCTCAAGATTGAATAAGAATTAGCTGTTGATATCATTCTCTAATCTTTTCCTGAAGCTTATGATGGTTTCATCATGAATTTCAATATGCATAGTATGGAAAAAACTATTACAAAGTTGTATGGGATGCTTAAAACTACTGAAAAGAACATCATGAATTCCACCAAGAATGTTCTAATGGTCAATAAGGGAAAGAGTATGAAAAAATTTGGAATTGGAAAGGGCAAGGGCAAGGCTTCCAAAGGCTTTTAAAATCCAAAACCAAAGCCCAAGCCCAAGTTCAAAGCTGAACCCCAAGCAAAGCCACTAAAGGAGGGAATATGCTTTTTCTACAATAAACCAGGTCGTTGGAAAAGAAATTGCAAGCTATATATGAATGATCTGAATAAGAATAATGGTAGTGTAACTAACTTTTTAGGTATTCATGTTATAGAAATTAATTTATATACTTCTTATTCTTAGGTATTAGATACTAGATCAAGATCTCACATTTGTACTAATGTGCAGGGTCTAAAAAGGAGTACATCATTGGCTAGAGGTGAAGTAGACCTACAAGTTGGAAATGGAGCAAGAGTTGCTGATTTAACTGTAGGGACTTATGACTTAACTTTTCCTAGTGGACTTGTATAAAATTTAGAAAATTGTTATTATGTGCCTACTATGTGTAGGAATATTATTTATGTGTCTTGTTTGGATAAGAAAGGATTTGAATTTATTATTAGGAATAATAAATGCAATATTTATCATGATAACGTTTTCTATGGATTTGCTCCACGCACTAGTGGTCTTTATGTTCTAAATGTTAAAGACACTAATGAAAAGTTAATTTATAACATTGATACAAAGAAGTTTAAATCTAATGATTTAAACACCACCTATCTTTGGCATTGTCGTTTAGGCCATAAAAATGAGAAATGCATTTTAATGCTTCACCAAAATGGGCTTTTGGATTCATTTGATTATGAATCATTTGAAACATGTGAATCTTGTTTACTAGGAAAAATGACTAAAACACCTTTTATTGGAAAAGGTGAGAGAGCTAATGATTTATTGGGCCTTATAAATTTAGATGTATGTGGACCATTAAACTTAACTGCTAGAGGAGGTTTCCAATACTTCATCTCTTTCATAAATGATTTCAGTAGATATGGCTATGTCTATCGAATGAAACATAAATCTGAATCTTTTAAAAGTTCAAAGTTTTCAAGAATGAAGTACAAAACCAACTTGGTAAAAATATTAAAACACTAAGATCTGATCGAGGTGGTGAATATTTAAGCCAATAATTTGTAGATCATTTGAGAAATTGTGGGATTATTTCACAATTGACTCCTCCAGGTATATCATAATTAAATGGTGTGTCCAATGGAGAAATCAAAATTTATTGGATATGGTTCGATCAATGATGAGTCAATCTAATCTTCCAATCTCTTTTTGGGGATATGCTTTAGAAACTGCTGCATTCATTTTGAATAGAGTTCCAACAAAGGCAGTTGAAAAGACAACATATGAGATGTGGACTGAAAAACTTCCCAGTTTGTCTTTTCTCAAGGTTTAGTGATGTGATGCTTATGTGAAGCGTCAAATCTCAAATAAACTAGCACCCAAACCTAATAAATTCCTTTTTCTAGGATATCCTAAAGAAACTAAAGGATATTATTTTTACAATGCCTCTAAGAATAAAGTGTTTGTTCCTCAAAATGGTGTATTTTTAGAAAGAGAATTTATTCCCAAAGGATCTAGTGGGAGCACAGTCTAACTTGAAGAAATTCAAGACCCACAAAATAGCATTATACCAAGTATGGAACCGCAGCTATATCAATAAGTAACTGTTAGACCTACACAAGTACCAGAAGGCCTAAGGAGGTCTAGTAGGACACATCAAATCCTAATGAAATATGGATTTCTCATTACTAATGATAATGATGTGTTGATTATGGATCAAAGTGAGCCCACATCCTATCAAGAAGCCATAAATAGTCCTGACTCTGAGAAATGGCTAGAAGCCATAAAATCATAATGCAATCCATGAATGATAATCAAGTTTGGACCTTGATTGACTCACCTGATGACTTAAAAACTATTAGATGCAAATGAGTTTTTAAAAAGAAAACAGACATGGATGGAAATATGCATACCTTTAAGGCAAGACTGGTTGCAAAGGGTTTCAAATAAACACATGGTATAAACTATAATGAAACCTTTTCACCAGTTGCTATGTTGGAATCTATTCAAATTCTCCTTGCTATAGTTACATACTATGATTATGAGATATGACAAATGGATCTCAAAATAGTGTTTCTTAATGGAAACTTACTTGAGGATGTGTACATGGCACAGCCAGAGGGTTTTGTCAATCCTGAGAATTCTAGAAAGGTATATAAGCTTCAGAAGTCCATTTATGGACTAAAGCAAGCATCTTGGAGTTGGAATCTTCATTTTGATGAAGCAGTCAAAGATTTTGGCTTCATTAAGATTAAAGATGAACCTTGTGTTTACAAGAAGGTTAGTGGGAGTGCAACTGTGTTTTTAGTGTTGTATGTTGATGACATACTACTCATTGGAAATGATATCCCTATTTTACAAAATGTTAAATCATGGCTAGGGAATTATTTTTCATTGAAAGACTTGGGTGAATCCGCTTATATATTAGGCATCAAGATCTATAGAGATAGATCTAAAAGGCTTAATGGCCTAAGTCAGAGCACTTACATTGGTAAGGTATTGAATGGGTTTAGCATGCAAGACTTTAAGAGAGGATTCTAACCAATATCACATGGCATTAGTCTCAATAAGACTCAGTGTTCTATGACACAAGATGAGCGAGATCGTATGAGTAAGATTCCATATGCTTCTACTATTAGATCTATCATGTATGCAATGTTGTGTACTCAACCTGATGTTTCATATGCCTTAAGCATAATGAGCAGATACCAGTTAGACCCAGGTGAAAGTCACTAGCAGCAGTAAAAAATATCCTTAAGTACTTGAGAAGAACTAAGGATGCATTTTTACTATATAGTGGTAAGGAAGATGAGCTAGTTGTAAATGGTTACATGGATGCCAGCTTCCAAACTGACAAGGATGATTTTCGATCACAGTCAGGTTATGTGTTTTATTTGCATGAAAGTGTAGTGAGCTGGAGGAGTTCTAAAAAAGACACCATTGTTGATTCTACAATAGAAGCTAAGTATATAGTTGCCTCATAAGCAACTAAGTAGTTTGTTTGGATCAAGAAGTTCATAACTGGACTAGGTGTTGTTTCTAGTATATCAGATCCAGTGAACTTATATTGTGATAATAATGGAGTTATAGCTTAAGCTAAGGAGCCCAGATCACATCAGGGATCCAAACACACACTCATGCATTATCATCTCATTCGAGAAATCATTGAGAGAGGAGACGTGAAGGTTTGTAGAGTACCCACTAATGATAATTTTGTTGATCCACTAACTAAGCCTCTTCCATAGCCTAAGCATGAGAGTCATATTCAGTCCATGGGTATTAGTTTAATATATATTGGGCCTAGTGCTAGTGGGAGATTGTTAATGATATGCACTAGGTCAACCATGTATGAACATGTTTTGACTTTATCATTTTATTTAATAAAACGGCATTTTTCATTATCATTTTATGTTATGATAATTACTTGAATAGTCAAGTCTTAATAAGGTCATCAAGTATGTGACTTAATAGTAAAACCCTTAGATTAAATATGAGTTCTATTCAAATTATCCCTAGCCATAACAATATGTTATGGCTAGTATGATGTTGATTGATGATTATGTTTTACTAATCATTAATATGAGATATTAAGTCAACTTATAAGTACTTATTTATGAAATAATGTACTAGATTGACCCATCATGAGAATACTATATAGATAATTGTCATAAGTAATTCTCATCATAATAATATTGATTTAGTCCTTTGACCTTGAAACCATCATGGATTTCTGTGTGACTATTATATATTTTGACACAATCTAACATTGTCTTTAACATGATGATTCAATAGATTGTTGTTGGATATGAAATGAGTTATGTGAGGAATGCGAGTGATTGAGAAGGAATTTGTCCCCTATTTAATCTTAGTAAGATATCTATGGGCCCCTTGATAAGATAGGCTAAGGAAAATGCATGGCCATGCTAAAGTGAATTGATAAAGAGTTATCATTCTCATATGACTTAGAGTTAAGAAATAATATGATTGAATTATATAAGAATGATAGAAACTATGCCTTATATTCAATCAAGATATCATGTGATAAAGGGATTACAATATTTATTATAAATTAGGTTATGTCAGATTATTGACTTCACATGACTTGGGTAGTCATAATGTCTTACTAGAGGCCACTTATGACTTGTAGGCCTAAATAGAGATTTAAGGCCCATTACTAATGTCATGTGAACATAAAGGGTCACACACTTAGAAGAAGCCCAAAAACGGATATGGGTTTGAGAAGCCCAAATATGTTGTGTGGAAATAAACAAATAGTTTATTTATTTATTTATTTAAGGTAAAGGTTGTCTTAAATAAATGAAATATTATATCTGATTTAATTTTAAATAAAATCATAATAATAATAATTGAGAAATTATTAAAAAGTTATTTTAGTAAGTGAAACCCTAGTTAGAGGTCTATAAATATGTTATATTCTCTAGGGTTTCACTAACACAATTATTAGCCACCAAAATTCATTTTTCTCTTTTTAGAAAAACTAAAACACATGGTGTTTTTGTTCTTAATTTGTGAGAAATCAAGAGAAGTGCTAGCACAAAAATTTGTCATTTTAATCAAGGGTTATTCGTGTGGACACTTATGGAGGACGGATTCTTTTGGAGACGTCTTGATCTGAACTACCAAAATCAAAAGCTCAAGGTAAAGTGTCACTGGAGTGAACCTCCTCTCTGCCTTCCAATAGTCTTGCCTCTTCTACGTTTGTGGAAGATTTGAAAACCCTAGTTTTAAATCAATTAATTGAATTACTTGGATCCGGGTTAGGGTTTGTGGCTTAAAGTTTCAATTTTCACTGCATTTTTTAATCACAAAACCCAACACATGAGACTGAAAGAACTTGGTATTCCATATCTAGAATCTCCTAGTTATGGTGCTAGCTTTCTTTTAGGGAATTGAGTACCACCTTTTCAATTTGTCCCAGTTATTACATTAGGTAGTGACTCCTTATCTCCACACCATGTCTTTGTGACAGTGGTTAGTGTTTTCTCTAGAGCCCTAAACTCAAACAGTATCGCGATTGCTAAAATCTTGGACGCGCACTAAGCCCCACCTTCTGCATTATGTCCCCCTATTTAATGATAAATGTTGTTTTAGCTTTATTAATGACTACCTTAAGGATTTGATTATACCTTTAAAACCCATCCATAAAGGAGTACATAGCACATGCAGCTGCATTATCAATCAGTGCATCTATGTGAGGCAATGGGAAGTCATCCTTCAAGTGTGCCTTATTTAAATCCTTGTAGTCTACATAAATCCTTACTTTTCCATCCTTCTTGGGCACTAGAACCATATTAGCTAACCATTCTGGATAATCCACCACCTTTAGGAATTTGGCCTTAATTTTCTTCTCTATATCCTCTTTCACTAATTATGCCTATTCCAGTCTAAGTCTTTGTAACTTCTGCTGCATTGACTTGTGTCCCTCTTTAGTCAGAATGTAGTGCTAAGTGATGCCTTTGTCAATACCAGGCATGTCATCATACATCCAAGCAAATACTTTCAAATATTTTGTTAATATCTTTCCTAATTCTCTTTTTTCCACAAGGGTAACATTTTTGAAATATGCAATATATGAGGATTTTCATCCATGCCCATGTTAAAATGGTTCTTTGTTAATAGAATAGATGTCAAAAATGCTCATGTAAGATTCAATTAAATGCTCATCATTATCATAAGACACATCACATAAGTAAGAAAATCATATTTCATTACATCATACTTAGAGTTTGGTACATTAAAAGATTCAAACAGATTAGTAATACAAATATCATCAAAAATAGGTGCATCCTAGAATGTTCTTTATGCTGGACTCGATGAGAGCTACAATGTCAGTGTGGCTAGGGATCTCAGCTTCTAAACTAATGTTTTATAGGACCTGCTCAATTTCTTCTAAAGGAATTTCCTCTTTCTGATCTTTTTCCTTCTTCATGCTACTGATTGTGCCAATAAAAATCTCAAAGCTAGGCTTCTTAATCCCATTACATTCCCATTCTTCTAGCTAGCCTTGATACTTAAAAAGGTCTTTAGAGATGAAGGCAGTTTCCTTTCCTTTGTCATTGGTTGGATCATACCCTAGTCCTTGCTTACTAGTTTGCCCTTTAAAGTCTAGTAGTACTGAGACTCACTCTTCTTCTTTCTAAGCCCAATTCCTAATTTATAATTCATCCACTTCATTATGGCTACCACTTTTGGACTGACCCAATCTTTATTGATTACTGACACTTAGAAAACTAGAGGGGTCACATTCATGTAGGCAATTAGACTATTAGTCTTAGCTTTGGCAGTAGCTACTTTCCTATTGAGTGGAAACTTGAATTTTTAATGCAAAGTGGATAGTACTCCTCCTAGTGGATGATACCAAGGTCTTCCTAATAATAGAGCAAAATTAGGTAGAATATCCAGTATTGTAAACTTAACAACAGACTCAATTTCTTCCATGGTGACTATAGCCTCAAACATCCCCACTACTTGTTTCTTAAAATCATCATAAGCTATTATTATTACATTAGAACCTTTAAGATCTTAAACTATTATCTTGAACTTTTAGAGTAGCTTAAGTGGACAAATATTGATGGCCAACCCATCATTAACCATAACATAGGAAGTCTTCTTGGCTTTCATAACCACTTGAATGAACAAAAGTCTATTATGAGTTTTTCCTTCTAGTGGGAGATCTTCATCATAGGAAGAAATAACATTGTTAGGTTTCAGGAATAGTGAGGCTACCATATCTTTAGGGGAAATATCTAAAGAAATTATTGCACTATCCAGAGCATGTGCTAGGGTATCTCAATGTTTCTTTGATGTCATTAAGAGACCCTATATACTAACTTGAGTCTGAGTTATTTTAAGCTGTTTCAAAATTGAATCTTCTTCTGTTTGGATCATTAGTTCACTCTCCTTTGTAGTTTTTTTAGCAACTTCTTTTCCTTTCATCATATCCTTCTTAGCAAGTTGGTACACCCTTCCACTTCTAGTCACATAGTTAACCAAAAGCTCTTTATTTGAGTTATACCATACATTGATTCCCATCATAAATAGTGCACTTGTCAACTGAGCAATAATAACTTTATTTTTCTTATCTTCTTTACCAAATTCTTCTCCCCATCCAGAGGGTACAATATCCTCCTTCTTAATGGCAACTGAAGATGGTGTACTTTACACTTTAAAATCAAACTTTCCATAAGGTTTTCCTATCAAGTCCCAAACTTCTACCTTTACTTTTGGCTCTTCCTCTTCTTTAGATTTAAATGGTCTACGGTCAACGATGGCTTCCCTAACCCTTTTTATTACCAACTGGTTGAGATTCCTTTGCATCATTACATAAGGTGTGCAAACATGAAGCATGGATATTTACTGGTAGGTGGAAGGATCCATTTCACCATCACTCAACTCACAAATAATTTCCATGAGATTCACTTCCAATATTGCCAAAAGTTCCTTTTCTTCCCCCTTAACTTTTGCTTCCTTACTCTTAGAGATGTCTCAAATGGAACTTTGGACAAAGGTCTCAAGCAACCCAAAAGAGATGGCATAAGATGCTAAAAGTGGCATGTTTCAATAATTGGGTAAATGTTAGTTTTGACATTCAGTTGCTTTTCAAGATCCTCAATCTTGCTAGGGTTTATGAGGTCTCGAATTCAATCTTTTAGGATATAGCAATCATTACTATAATGGCCATGCAGTTAATGGTAGTGACATAAGAAATTGGGTTGATTTGTGCTAGTAGAGGGTTAGGAAAAGGTCTTGGTTCTAAGCACTTGAGAAGGCATTTTTGTTGAAGTCTCTAAAAAACTTTGGATAAGGGTAAGCAAAAGTTTAAGTATTTTCAATTTCTCAAGGAGTTGATAGTTACGTTTATTTCAGTGGCATCGGCATTTTGGCTAGGTTGTGTTAGTTTTCTATAAGGATTCTTGGGTTGAGAGGCTTCTTCATCCTCGATTTGGATGCCAACTTAGTGAAGTGCTTTGAAGGTGGGATAATGGATGAACAACATCTGTCTACAAAAATGGGGTAGAGCTCCTTTGATTACCATCTCTATTTTTTCATCTTCTAAAGGTTTTTCTCTCATCAAAATGGCTTTTCCTCTCCATCGAGCGATGTAGTCTAAAACAATCTCCATTTTTCTATTTTGTGGTCTCTAAATCATGCCTAATAACATCTATTTAAGTTTTATACTCATACTGCTAGATAAATTTCTAGGTAAAGAGCATCCAGTCATTTTTTATTTCATCTTTCAAATTAAAGAACCATGCTCTTGGTCCTTTTTTAAGTGAAGTAAAGAAGAACTTCACAATGTGATTCAGTGAGCTGCATATAAGCCATGAAAGTAGCATACTATTGCAAGTGGACTTAGGGATCTCCAAGACCATTAAAATTAGTGAACTTTGGTAGTTTATAATGTTCAAGCAGAGGTTCATCCTTAAACAATAAAAGATCAATGTAATCTTGACTTCTCATAGCATTCTTCTCCTTAAGTGAGAATTCAAGTTGGGTCATCCTTTAGGACAGTATCTTGACCTCTTCTAATAGCTTAGACTTAGTCAGATTGACTAGTTTAGTAAGATGCAAAAGAGGTACTCCTCTCATCACTTAATAATATTCATCATCCTCAGTAAATAAACTTAGTGTGGGCATTGTGCCTTTTCCTTCATCAACCCTTACAATAACTAACATAAAAGCTTCATCCTAGTCACCCTTCTTATGGATCATTTGTTCGATTTCAGTTTTCATCTCTTTCTTCATAAAATCATACAAGGACCCATTACTCACCATCCTCTTAAAGGCATCCCTCATTTATTCTTCTGTATTCTGAGCCATTATCTTATAGATTGGATGAGCCATATGAGCAATAGGACTAATGCATATGGACTTGGCTAATTTAAGCTTATGTGACTTTTTAAGAGCTACCTTTCTGCATAGATATGATAGTTAGGATGGCAAAGGGATGATGTATGCATGCATGATATGTCATGTTCTGCAAAATGAATAGGTTAGCATGTATGAATGGCATGATGGTCATAACTTTACTAAAGTAATAATACGAGATGACTACAAAAGAAAATTGTGGGTTAGCTCATAGTGAAATGTAATTCTAGATATACATATGTATGTATGAAAGAGGGAAAGAAAGGAAAATAAATAAACAAACAAGGTTAGTTTAGAAAACCTACAAAATAAATAAACCAAACACAAGCAATCGTTCCTTCCAACCTTATTACTCCACGCGGTAGAGATTTTTATCCTATAAGGGTTTTTGAATCATAGTCATCAAGGAACTATGGTTCAACTCTTATACTAGGCTGTTTTAGTCCATGTTAATTAGACTCAAAAGGAAAACTATATAGCAATACTTAAATGTACTTAAGGTAAACATACAATGTCAATAAGAGGCCCAATCATCAGGTCACAAGTGACACCTATAGTCCAAGTGTGCCCATAAGAACAGGAATTATACTCAACAAAAGGGATCTAAGTTTATATCCCCTTTATCAACATTCAGTATGGTTACCAAGAAGATGAGATTTTTTCTTGGTAATGTATAATTTGATTCTTTTAGCATAAACATCCATAATCTAGTTGAATTTGTGATTCATCCATATGATCTGATAAAGACAAATGGATGATTTTTCTAGGTTCCATCATCAAAAAAATCACTATTCATCGGTTCTTATAAATTATACAAGCTGAGGTGCATGATTCTTGTTATTCCTTATGTATTGGGCTTACATAAGGTAGATAGGGATCATATTGGTCTAAGCGTGGGCAGTCTATGAGAACTAATATAATGACAACAAATGGTGACAAACACTAGGGATGTCATAGCATTTGTAAATTTAAAGTCAAACGGACAACATCAGGATAGGGTAAACATGTAAGAGCTAAGTAGGAACCTAAGGAAGATTTCTGCTTTCTACATGGGCTGTGTCAAGCTTACGACTAAGGGCTCCTTTAGTGAGAATGCCCCTATATGACTAGGGTTACAAACTACGGTCAGTGAGTCTAACATTCTTTTACCTACTCAAGAAAAATTGTACCCCAATTTGGACTTAAGAGCCATGCCACATCACTTTAAGCCTTATAGCTTTTCTTGATTGAGTAAAGGCTAAAGGTGATAATACCAATCTCATCACACCATAACTCAAGTGGAATCATGGTGGCAATGTCATTCAGTATTATCAAGGGTTTAGGGATGAAGGGTGCACGTGATGAGTGTAATGAAATGCAATTATATTGTTGTGAAAGTGAATAAACAAGTTATGAAAAATAGAAAATAGTATTTTACCCCTCAACCAGTAGCCACTGGAGTCGCCAGAAACCTATGGATCATTTTTTAAAGATCAGTACGTTTATCGGGTCAGGGCATACACAAGCTAATGGCAACCTACTGATTTTTTATTATGTTGTTGTTGTTTATTGGAGGTTTTGCCTAAATTAGCTTTACAGATTTAAGTTGCCACCTAACTTGAATTGGGAAGAAGTGGAAAAAATCCACTTCCATAACCAAAGAATCTGGGTTTAGAGGGTAGGAGTTACTTATCTTGTTTCTTAGCATACATGATGCTTATTTATTCACTACTTCACCCCAGTTTTGGTTTTATGATGCATTTACCACACCTTCATCATCATTCAGTTTAAACTAAGAATAAAGCCCAGGATAGTTGAATTGTAGAGCATTCATCACAAAATAAACAAATAAACAAGCATCCATCAACCAAGAAAAAAAATCATGTGGACAAGTAAGCACGTAGCAGACAAGCATGTAAGAAATAATCAACATAAACAAGCAAATAAACCAAAAAAAATTGGAGAAAGGGATTAAAGATTACAACCCAAGAAAGGAGCCTATTCTAATAAATATATCCAAAATAGCAAATAAATGGGGATTAGGACTAAGGATTACATTTCTTTGAAAATTTCTTATTCTATTAATTACATAAAAAATGGAAAATAAAGGAAAATTCATATTCTAATAATCCTTCAAAACAAAGGTTAGTCTTCTCGCACATGCAAGCACTCAACACATTTAAGACAATTTATATATATTCTATTTATCTATAATTGAAATAACAAAATAATGAAAAACAATAATCAAATAAGGATGCTAATGAGTATGCAAAATACAAGAGTTGAGAATTTGGGTTCTTTGGCATAAGATCATCATTTTTATTGTAGAAATGTAATTAATAAATTAATAAAAGTGTGCAAATAAAGTAATAAGAAAAATGATAAAAATAATATATCCACCATAAAAATATTAACTTTATGATAAAATTAGTAAATTTATCAAAAGAGAAAATGGAGTAATAAAAATAACAAAAATAATAAAAGCAATAAAAATACAAACAAAATAAGGGAAATGACAAAAATACTACTTTCACAATGAAAATATTAACTTTATGATAAAATAGTAAATTTATCAAGAAAAATATTTGAAAAGAACAAAAATAGCCAAATGCAAATAAAAATAATAAAATGGAAAATTAAAATAGTAAAAGTGATGAAGATGCCATTCCCACCATAAAAATATTAACTTTATGATAAAAATGACAAATTTATCAACAAAAGAGATAAAAATAATAGCAAAAATAATAGAAATAGCAAACTAAAAATAAAAATAATAAAGTGCAGAATTTTAATAATAAAAGGTGATGAAATTGTTACTTTCATCATAAAAACATTAACTTTATGATAAAAATGGAAAATTTATCAATAAACATGTAAAAATAACAATAAAAATGCTAACTTTACACCAAAATACCCATCTTTATGTATGAAGAAAAATGATGCAAAAATGATGGAAAATGCAAAAATGAATTCAAATACTCTTGGATTTCACTTGAACTTCCCACTTTGCCTACATATCTTATTCTCAAATTCCAAATCACCATAAAAATTAGAACTTCATCAAAAGGTAATAAATAATGAAAATAAAATGCAAAAATGATAAAAATATGCAAAAAATGAGTAGAAGAAGAATAAAATGATTTGATATGCAAATTTTACTTAAAAATAATTAGGAGATCCTTAGAGGGACTAGGTGATTACCTTTGAAGTGTGCTTTGACTTGGAAGGAGTTAGGTTTGGATTTAAGGGTCTAAATCCTAAGAAGAGCAATTTTTTGGTTGAAGTGTTTGGGTGTGGATGGGTCTCCAAGGGCTTTAGGAGAGGGAGAGAGTCCTAAGTCTTCAATTCGATAAAGTTTCAATATCTTTTTTTTTACCCCCTTTTTCTCAAAATGAGGTGTAAAGGGCTTATTTATAAGAAAAATTTTGGATTTGGGGTGAGCAAGCACACAGCAAGGGTGTGTATGCAAGCATTCGCCTAAGGTGCACAAAACACACTCCTTCATGCCAATATGGCTATTTTAAGTTTTATGAGGTTCAGGTATATGTTTCAGGGATTTTTGGATATTCATCTTATTTGAGCATGCTTAGGAAGATTTCCAAAGAAATTTTCCCCCTTTTGGTTGACAAGAAACCTTTATCATCGGATTTTTAGGGACTGCCAAAATTTAGGTATCAACATCATACAATAGCGAAGTTTATAATGAAGACAATGAAAAACTATAAGGAACTAAAAAAAAGTAAAATTAAACATATTAAAAAGAAGTCTAAATCAAACAATGTTATTTTATTAAAATTTCAATTAATCACTCCTTAGTAATAGCACCAAAAACTTAGTGTGTGAGATCCATAAGTACACGGAGTCGTCCAAAATAGTAAAAATATTGATGCCATAGTGATTGAAAATTGATTATTGAATTACCCTTTGTATTTGCTTGTTTAAATAATCAAATGGGATTGTTGCTAGAAATTAAAATAATTTTTGGCAATTAAATCTAACTACTTATAACTTTACCAACTAAATGAATGTTGTGGTTTTTATCCCCAACCCAATTTATCTAAAATTCATGGCAATCTTCTTCTCAATTATTAATATCATTCCATTTTCCAAGCATCTTTTGAATCATGAAAGTCTCTCTCAAGAACTTTCATAATTTATTTATCATAACAAGTACTCAATTATTTTGCTCTCACTAACTCATGCAATTGATTCTTCTTAATCTTAAAGCGCAGCTTTTTAAGGGAATACTAATAAATAAACTGTCTCTCAAGTAATTCAATTAAATTAATAGACTATTATTATGTTCCCAACAGAGTCAATCTCTCAATCTAACTATCATAACTCAAAATTTGATTGTCCCTAAAAAGGTCTAATGATGAAAATAATCTTTTGAATATGATAAGAGTCTGTTAATTTGTCCTACCTTTGAAGCTTGCAAGAGTCTAAAAAGCCTAAAAATCCCTAAACTGACCATTTGAAGTGATGAATTGGTCACCGAATCATTAAGTTGTACTTTGATTTCATGAAATATGGACTCTCATAATGATAAGTTGCTCATTTCAAATAATCATTGCTCAAAATGTGCAACTTGTTAGACCGATATTGATCTCGTGAGATCGAGGTTCAACTTCATGAAAACAAAAGCCAATTTTAACAAAATAGACATTGAAAACATATCCAAAAGGCCCAAAATGCCTTTAAAAAGCCTGACTGCGTTAAGCACCTGAGCACAAATGTCAGAACGTGTGTGCACGCATTAGTGCATTTGTCCATATGCTCCAATCACATGTCCTCACACTAAAATACATGTCCACATATTTTGGAATGCGTGTGCACATGCCCAACGCATACACACAAGCTCCTAAAGCCCTAAACGAGCCTTTTCTTCACCCATACTCTGTATATACATGTACACATCAGCAAAATGAGCATGCACATGCAAAATTTCCATCCTCTATATATACTAGTGTCCTCCTCTCATTATAGGGGGCCTGATCACACACTATAATGAAACTCTATCGCATTAAAGACTAAAAAATCTCAATTTACACACTTTTAACTCATGCACTACATTTTTCTTAAGATTTTTAGACCAATTTGAACTAAACCTAGCCTCGTCTTTATCAAAGCAAGTGGTAAAGGTATACAAATTTTCATTCTACACATCATTTTTCAACCTCTAAACAAGGACAATTTAATCTCTATATAAAGCTAAAGCTTTGAAAACACAAAAAACAAGCTTAGTCAAATCTGAGTACTAAACAATCATTGTTGCAGATTTATTTTACTATTCTACATTTTTATTTCTATTGCTGCCAATAGTTGAGAAATTATTATGATTGTGTGGTGAGACTAGCAATTTGCATACAGTTTAAATAATTATATATTCTATTTAATTATAATAAATTGTCATTTTATATTATCTAGCTCTGGAATATGAAAAATCACGAAAAAGTATCATTTTTATGCTAAATCTATAATTTTTCATTATTTTTGCATCATTTTCATTATAAAAATTACATTTTTATAATAAAGTTTACAATTTTATGCTTATCCTACATCTCATGCACAAAATTATCATTGCCTACATCAAGAATCACCCTTCACTTTCAAAAATACAAAATTTATCATTTTCATGCATCTCCTGCATTATCAACATATTTTCTTGATAAAAATCATATTTTTACATTAAAATCAACATCATTATATCATTCTTGCATGTTTATGTGAAAAATCATTAGTTTTCGCATAAAGTTCGCATTTTTCTCCAAAAATAACTAATTTGACCTTTTTACCTTTTATTCATATTCATAATGTAAAAATCAAATTTGACACAAATTGACATTCTCACATGAATTTCACATTTCTAGTATACACTCTGCACTCTGAATATAAAAATCACATTTTTGCATTATATCTGCATCTTTGAAATTAAAATTGCATCTTTCCACTCCTTAACATGACCATAAGTATTTTCTCTCATTTTTCCAATAAAATGCATTTATAATGTGAAAGATCACATCCTCGAGCTAGAGCCTTCATTTCATTATCCAATGATGCAATCATACAACTTTTATTATTTTCTCATCATTTATGAATATTTTGTCTTTTTAGTAATCATTTCATTTTCATTTCAATAATCTTACAAGTGCACACAACTACATGTATCTATCTGCTTATTTGTTATCCTATTGGATGAATGGATGGAATTGCACATAGTTATGCTAACCTCTATTTTACAGGTGTATTCTAGATCTAGGACTAGATTTACATTCTTGTACTTTTTCTCTTTCATATGTATTTTACTAGGAAAGCAATGTAATAATTGTAAATAATTTCTTTACTTTTAGTTATCTGTGTTGTGTGAATGTGCTCATATAAATTGTCATTACCGAAACTAGGGTGCTACAGTAGCCATGATTTGAATATTATACAATGCGAAATAGCCAAAAAGTTGATGTGATCTACCAAACTTAGAATCTTTACTAAGGGTGATACTCGTTGAGTGAACCGATGTCATCCCTTACATTTTTTTCCTAATTCCATAAATAAAGCATCTTGCATCCACCTAAGATCAACCATTTGTCCCTATCCTATAAACAAAATAGATGTCCCTTTGATAAAGTTTCCATGTCCCAAACGGAAAAAAATAAACAAAAATAATAAAAGAACAAGAGTTCACCGCTTATCATTTCCTTTAGTATCTCATACTAACCTTATCATCTAGATCAATTAAAAGGATAATCATTCCTAAGAAAACATTAAGCTTAATAATAATCATGGAATTAGAATTTAGTGATATAATAACCAAAGTACATTTTGAGCCCAGTTTAAAAACCCTAACTAATAGTTTAGCTACTCATGGCAATGAAAGGAAGAGAAGTAGAATAACTAAGAGTTACAAACATAAATATCATGATATAATAAATAAAACATAAGATAATAATTGAAATAAAAAGCCTTTTTTATTCTCCTTCTCTTGAGTAATATTTTCAATTGTAACTCCAATCTTCTACTCTTAAAGTAATCCTTAAGTAGATAAAAATCAACCAACACATAAAATAAAATTGTTGTAATTTAAAAATAAAAATAAATCTATATTGTTCTAAGACTAGCCAACCTCTCCCAGAGAGGCAAAATAACACTATTTATAATAGTTCTCTAGAAACCCTAAAATTAAGTTTCCTTATTTTGTTCTCTTCAAAGTGCATGGTTTTTCACTTTAGTATACACAGTTGTGCACACTTAGGTTGCTAGAAAATTAAGAAATCAAGCATAATCATGTATACTAAGGCATATAGTCATGCTTATATGTTAATCTTCTGTAGGCTTGGACTTCTCCAGATCAAGCATAGTCGTGCAAGTGTGGATCTCTGCAAGGTGATTTTTCTAGGCTCAAACACAATCGTGCACGCTCATGTGCATAGTGATGCAAGCTTCCTCGTATTTATTTCATGGAGTTTTTAAGCTTTCCTCTTCAAGTTCTTACTAAGACACCTCATACATCTATCCCATCTTAAGCACACCTAGCCATTCAACACAAAGAGTATCAAAATTAGGAAAAAATGATAAAAAAAAAACAAAATAAAATTGTTAAAATCTTTAAAAACCTAAGTCCTAAAAAATCTAACCTAATAATGCTATCCTAACCATCTAGACACTTAAAACATAACTAATTTGTGCTCAAAAACTAGTATTTTTCATACTTATCACTTGACCAAAGAAAGTAGGATAGCTCTTCGAGTTTTAAATAATTAAGGAACTTAATGAATTTTTATTAATCTTTTAATCACGATAGTAGGTTAGATTTTAATTTTAATATTCTTAATTGAACACAGGAAAGGCATTAAGTAATTTAGAATAATTACCCTTAACTAAAATCTAGCATTATAACAATTAAGATTATGATGTTCATGATCGATATAGAATAATGAAACAAATGCCAAATTATAAATTTGAACTAATTGATTTTTTTTAGTTATTTTATTTTCATAATTCATTTTCTAGCTAATTATCCATTAAATTTAATTTATTAGCTAGAAAAATAAGTAGTAAAAGTTAGTAATCAGTATTATATCCTTTTGGGAGTGATAATTTTTACACTACAAATCACAATTCATGCACTTATAGGTTTTAGCACAATAATATTTAAAGAAAACTATATATCTTGGATTGTTCTATAATAGCTTTTTAGATGTATTAGGAGGGTATATTGATGCTAGTTAGATAAGTAATACAAGTGATATTAAATCTATGTCTTATCAATTTTTACACTTAAAAGTGGTGATATTTCTTAAGCATTAAAGAAACAATCATGTATTACTCATTCAATGATGGAATCTGAGTTTATAGCTTTAGCAGCTACAAGTAAGGAAGGGGATTGGCTGAGAAATTTACATTAGATATAAAACTCTAGCTATAACCGATGCTAGTCATTTCCTTATACTGTGATAGCCAAGCAACTATATTGAAAGCTTTTAGTGAGATATACTACTGAAAGTGTAAACATATAATCTTGAGACATGTGTTTTTAAGGCAAGTAATTTGTGATGGTATTATTACCATAATATATATACGGTCTTATAAAAACTTGGTAGATCCATTTACGAAAGGATCTCAAGAGATATGGTTAAAAGTACTTCTACTAGAATGGGACTAAATCCTTTTAACTAAGCTTATCATTTAATGGAAATCCAACTTCTTATTAGCACTAGCACTAATACAGAAGTTTAATGGACAGCAACAAGTTAATTGATAAGTAGTGTTAATAAGTACTAATATTGATTTAGAACTAAACTATTAGGAGGATTAGTAGTTTTACTCTTAATGAAGTTCAATTTCAAATATTTATAGATAAAAGGAACTTCACCTATATGAACATAGGAAGTGATGTCATTTCAACAAAGTAATAAGACTTTGTAAATGTTCATGAATTCAGGATTGTAACATAAAAGCCATATTAGTACTCATTTTTGTGAACCTATGAAAGAAACTAAATAGTGATAAGAAATCATGTTTTAAAGCTTAATCATCATTAACATTTATTTTTGGCTTAAGAGTGTGCCACCATTGATTTCGTTAGGAACTTGAAATATTTACACTAAATTGAAAGATACTTTTATTATATGTGCAACTTGATTTATTACTTTATACTACAAACTAAGAGAGCGATTATTGAAATAATTCAACATAGTTTGAAGTATAAAGTATATAAATACAAGATAAATGTGTATCTCACTTTATTTTTATATATATAACAAGGAAAATATGATGGAGAGAAACATAGGCCTGTGCACGATCATGTTGAGTATATTTGAGATAAAATGTGTTATTTGGCAGAAGTCAGTATATTTGGAAGCACAAGAGTGTTCCAAACCATGTCTAATAAGAATATTTTTCATAAAGCCACACTATTTGGAGCATGAGTGTGTTCCAAACCATAGTCGATGAGTTTCGAACTTCCAAAGATAGACATGGGTAGGAACACGAGTGTATTACATGGGGTGTTGATAAACACAGCCTAGGACATGACATTTGTTCTGGAAAATATATGAACAATCTATTTTTGAGTTGAAATCATTCAATGAATGGTTATGTCTTTTTCAGTGAATGATTTTGCCGTAAATAAAAAAGAACATAGAACTCTATAAATACACATCTTTTGCATTTTAAAATAGATTGATCACTCTCATCTCTTGTATTTTTCTTTATATATTTCTTAAAAGGTTCTTTAGAAAACCTCAGATTTTTGCTATCTAAGTTTTCAGGTTTTGCTGTATCCTAAAAGTTTTTTTTTCCAATAAAAATTCAAAGCAAACATAGTGGAGGCAATAAGCACTTAAAAGAAAGTGATTGTTTCATGCCTTAAAGCCCAAGACACAATCACTACCATAACAACATCCACTATAAAGATAAGCAACAACATGATTGTTCATAACTACATTTATAAAATTCAAGATTAAACTACATATGAGGTCATCAATACAACAAGAATGACATACAAACAACAATAATGCAAACAATAGTTATACTAAATATATGTTTTGTGAGGATGGATGGTCAACTATGTATTGAGTGAGTATAATGTTAAAAAAAAAAAACGCAATATATCATGTGCAAATTATATATATTTAATTTAATCGTTATCACATGCAAGATTGGAGAAACTAAAAATCACAATATTCATAAAAAGCACATATATGAGTGTTGTTTAACTTTCCTTGTTTTATCACGATTCCGATGATTATTTTATCTAATATGCGGTTTAACTTTCCTGGTTTTATAAAAGTACATAGCAACATACATAGCATGTGATAGGTAAAATTCATTATAAAGCCCTTTAACTTATTTGATTTATTCTATTGAGCTCTTATTATTTCATTGCATTATTGAGCTCTTATGCTTTTATTTAAATAGCTATTGAGGACTTTTTTAAATAGTCTTAATAAATGGTGTTAAGTATTGTATATAAAAATAAAACAAAATTCATTATGAAGCTTCTGAACTTATTGGGTTTATTCTATTGAGTGCTTATCCTTTTTTATTGTATTATATTAAGCCTCTATGGTTTTATTTAAATTCTTAATGATATTATTTTTATATATAATATTTAACACCATTAGTAGATCTATCAAATCTTAATAGCTACATAAATAATATAAGGGCTCAATAGAATGTAATAAAACGATATAAATTCAATAGAATAAATGGTTATAGTTCAAGGGTTTGATATTGGATTTTGCCTCTGTAATACTATCCATTTTTATTTTATTCCTTTTTTACCATATATTATATAATTTAAGTATGAATTCTATTCATGTATTGTAAAGGATATATACAAAATGGTGCAATTATGCAATTATTTGTATTTTAACTCAGTCATGCATGTTTCCAACTATATGAATGTGGGAAGAAAATATAGTAATATATGTGTAAGTACCTTAATGTATATAGGATCTTATTAAAATACTCATATATGAGGTGAAATCCTATTCCTCTACATCCCATCACCTATCTGATTATTTGGTCTATGCTCTTTCACGTCTAGAACTATAACGAAGTGTCAAAATTAGAAGTAAGAGACTGAACTATCATAGACCTCCCCATACTGGTAGTAAATAGATTCACCATTCATTCAAAAATTAATGTAAAACACATACGTAAATAAATTTCCAAATAATTATTTTAATTAAGCCAAATAGGTCATCGTTTAACTATTGTACACTCAATATAATAAGTATATAACCTCTAAAATTTTTAGCATATATACATAGAATTTAGTTTAGTGAATTTAGTTGATTTTGATAATTTAGTTTATATTGTGAATTTTGATAAATAATTTTTAGAATATATTTTGAGAATTTAGTTAATTTTGATAATTTAATTAATTTTGTGAATTTCATTAATTCAGATAAATGAATTTTAGAATATATTTTGATTTGAGAGAAATAATGTGTTGAATATATTAAAAATAATTTAGTGAATTTAATTAATTTAGATAAATATATATCTTATTATCCAATTTTAAAGATATCAATCCCTCGGCTACTAACCCTTACTAATTTTTACTAATATATATATATATATATATATATATAGGCCCGGCTTTAGACATATGTGTCATGCCTAGAGCACCCTTTAAATATGGGCCCCATATATATATTAAAAAATTATTTTAAATAATTTTTATTTTATTGTATTTTTTTAAAAATAGTCATTCAATTATAAAATAATTTTTATTTTTTAAATAATTACTATTACTATTAAATATGCAAAATAAATATTATCTAATGGTATTAAAGTTAAATATAAATAAATTTATAGTTTATATTTATTTATCTTTTTTTATGTTGCATTTTGTTAATTTTTCAATTAAATCATTTGCTAGATATTTTATTTTTATTTTTAGATTCAAAAAATTTTTAAATTTTATTACATGCTAATTAAAGCAAAAACTAGGGAGAAAAGTGACAAGGAGAGGCTACTACTTCCTTTTAACCAATTAAGTTTTATTATAATCCTTTAAAATTTATATATTCACCCTCTTTCACCAAAATTTAATTGATTGCTGCATACTTTCAATAATAAATTAAATATATGTATAATTTTTTAGTTGAAAATTTAAAAATTTTCTCTTTAAAGTTAGACCAATATTGATGCTAATATCAAATTATTTTGTAATTTATTTAATTTTCATGGCATAAAATAGTTAATATCTAAAAAATACAAAAACCCTTGAACCGGTCCTATATATCTTATGGTTGGATGCATTTTCACTTAAAGGATTGTAATTTTTTTTATAACATTTAAAGGTATGTGGGTTTATTTTCTAACACTTCAATAGTCTATCAACAAATATCATCATTGTTTTGTAATAAAACTTTAATATAACATTCCATCTCAATAATATAAATGTTTTACAAGTAATTTACCATCAATATAAGTATTTAGATACTTTTATAAATATTACAAATTTTTTAAAAAAAATACTTCTTTTTATTCATAATAAATTTAAAAATACAACTTATATATATATATATATATATATATATATATATATATATATATATATATATATATATATATATATATTAAAAATTATTTTAAATAATTTTTATTTTATTGTATTTTTTTAGAAATAGTCATTCAATTATAAAATAATTTTTATTTTTTAAATAATTACTATTAAATATCTAAAATAAATATAATTTAATGGTATTAAAAGTAAATATAAATAAATTTATAGTTTATATTTATTTATCTTTTTTTATGTTGTATTTTGTTAATTTTTCAATTAAATCATTTGCTAGATAATTTTATTTTTATATTTAGATTCAAAAGATTTTTAAACTTTATTATGTGCAAATTAAAAGTCAAAACTAGGGAGAAAAGGGACAAGGAGAGGCCACTACCTCCATTTAACCAATTAAATTTTATTGTAATCCTTTAAAATTTATATATTCACTCTCTCTCATCAAAATTAATTGATTGCTCCATACTTGCAATACAATAAATTAAATATACACATAATTCTTAGTTGAAAAATTAAAAATTTTCCATTTAAAGTTAGACCAATATTGATGCTAATATCAAATTATCTTGTAATTTATTTAATTTTCATGGCAGAAAATAGTTAATATCTAAAAATAATAGTTAATTGAAGATTTTAAATCTAAAAAATTAAAAAATAATTTTTTGTCTATGGCCGCAAAAACCCTTGAACCATTCCTGTATATCTTATGGTTGGATGCATTTTCACTTAAAGAATTGTGATTTTTATCGTAACATTTAAAGGTATGTAGGTTCATTTTCTAACACTTCAACAGTCTATTAACAAACATCATCATTGTTTTATAATAAAACTTTTATATAACACTTCATCTCAATAATATAAATGTTTTACAAGTAATTTATCATCAATATAAATATTTAGATACTTTTAAAAATATTACAAATTTGTTTTAAAAAATACTTCTTTTTATTCATAATAAAATTAAAAATACATCTTATTTTTATTTATTGTGAATTTATTTTAATTATTTGAATGCTAAACTACTTAGTAAATAATTTTACTATGAAAAATTCATATTATTTTAACACTATATCATATTTTTTAACATTATTATTGAATAGGGTACCAAAAAGCAAGTTGATACAAACCACATACCTTTAAAAATTATAAAAAAATACAACTCTTTAAGTGAAAAAGCACCTAACCTTAGGTTATTTTATTGTAATTTTCCCATCTATATTTATACATATACTATATAATCTATGTTTATATTACTGTTACTTTTTTTTTAATCTCTCAATGTCATTCTCTTTATATTTTGTATCTTATTTACTAACTATCTACTTTTATTGTTCTTTATATTTCATGTTCATAATATCATTTTATCTCAATGCCAATCTCTAATCTCATCTCATATTTACTTTTCTTCTTAGTTTATGAATATAACATGCTTCATTGTTTTTTTATTATTACCTTATTTATTGATTATTATTCACTTTGATTGATTGTTTTGATCATATTCATTTACTTAATATCTTAAATGAGTATATCCTTGTTCATTTTATATTCATATTACTTCTACTTAAACTTTCTTTCATCTTCTTTTGATTATAATTATAATTACAAATAATATAGTTTTCATACATACCTTTTATCTTTTCTCATTTTTCATTTTATGATAATAAATATCTCATAAGAATAAAACTTATTTTACTTTTGAACTTTACTATGATTTTAATGTGTATTATTATTTACCACATTTTGTTCCTTAAATATTTTTCATTTCAATTTAAATATGTTTTCATCTCTTTATTTAATATTTAATATTAAATTGTTTTCTATTTAATATTAAATCTTAAATCGTAATCCTTGTTTATAATTTCTTTTTAAATTGTTTTCTATTCATTTTCTTTTATGTATATGTGTTATGTGTATATTATTTGGTGTATTACTTCGTGAGTGCTTGTTGGAAATTATTGATCTTTGATTCAACCAAAACCCAAAATCTTTTATTTTTATATATGTTCTCTTTTTTTCTTTTAATTCTTTCTTTTAATGATGATTGTTGGAATTATTGAAAAACAATAGTTTGTAGGATGAATTTAATCTATCTAAGGTACAAAACTAATGTTTTGAAGCCTAATTTGATGGATTATTCATATTACAAATTAGGAGTTTTAACATATTAACTCTAAGGGATGTAAACTACAATGATTTGTAGAATGCAAGGACAAATAATGCAATTTGCCTAGAGAACAAGCATGACAATTATTCAACGAAACATATTTTTTAAAACATGGTGATTGAAATTGTCTAACAAGGCAATGAATAATGGTAGAATTTGGGTGACTCAAACATTGGTGTCATGTCTCCAAATAAGCCAAATGAGCAGCAATGGATGGTGAGAACTTTTGGTTATAGGTTGTAATTTGTAGAGCCCCAATTCACTCACTCCTTGGAGTAGAGTTTGCTGTTGGGTTTCCATGATCCATACAAAAAATGGAAATTAAAATTTTTAATCACGAAACCCTTACAGGATCCATTTAATTCTAATAAATGATTGAAGAGGGATTCTAAAAACTTACCAAGACATTTTCAAGGCAAGAAAGTTAGAAGGAAGAGGGGGGGATTCACATCAAAGACACCCTACCTCAAGCTTTTCATATAGGTCTTGTCGGATCTATGTGCCACCAATAAAACCACTCCCTCTATCGGTATCTACACAAACAAGGTGACCAAAAAAATATTGGTGTGCTAGCACCTTTATAAAAAAGATGACTCTTTTATTTTGTTGTCTCTATGTGTTTTTTCTTTTCACAAAAGAAGTAAAGGAAGAAGGAGGAGAATAATAGCTTTCAAAAACCTTAAAGAATGAGATGTATTTATAGACATCCATTCTAGAGTTTCACTTACCATTTACTTACCAAAACAGCTTTGGTAAGACTAAAATTCCTTTTTTTATTTTGATTATAATTCCAAATAAGAATCATTTCCAATTTATTTAGGTAACTCTTACCTTAAATAAATTAGGAAATATATATTCTTTTAGAGAGATTATTATTGGCTCAATTAACCTAAGTTTGCTTTGGGCTTATTATAAGTGTGCAACCATGTAAGTTCACACAACATTGGCAGTGGGCCTAAAATTTTATTTTAGCCCACAAGTCATAAGTGGCCTCAAACAAGACATTATGACTACCCAAGTTGTATGAAGGTCGATAATCCAATATAACCTAATCCACAATGTGTATTATAGTCCTTTTGTCAAGCAATATCTTGGTTGAACACAAGGCATGGTTTATGTCATCCTTATATAGTTCAATCATATTATGTCTTATTCAAAGTAGGCTAATGCTAATATCTCTTTATTTGATATTGATAACTCTTTATCAATACATTCTAGCATGGTCATGCATTTCTCTTCAGTCTAACTCATCAAAGGGCCCATAGATATCTTCCCAAAATAACTGAGGGACCAATTCCATCTTAATCACTCACGTTCCTCACATAACTCATTATATATCCAATCACAACCTATTTTACCATCCAGTTAAAGACGATGTAGGGATGTGTCAAAATATAGAACTCATCATTCAAGAAACAATGGTGATTTTAGGTGAGAGACTCAAATAATACTACTGTGATGAGAATTACTTATAACAATTGTCCATGTAGTATTCTCATTGTTGGTTGATCTAGTACAATATTTTTCTAAATATATACCTATGAGTTTAACTCAATATCTTATATACATTATCAGTGTACATAATCATCAATCAACTTCATATTAGCCTTTATTCATTGTTGTTCCCACAACAATTATCGCCTCGAGATATTTAAATTAGAATTTAAGTATTACCTAAGATTTTTACTATCAAGTCACATACTTGATGACTTTAGTTAGAATTAACTAATCAAGGATAATGAATAGAATTAGCCAGTAATAATAAAAATGCCTCTTTATTAATAAAATGGAAATATGACAAAGTTAAAGTATGACCATCACATAATTGGCCTAAAGCATATCACTAACAATCTCCCATTTGCATTAGGGCCAATCAACATTGTATCTCATAGCCATTGACCTAATATGACTCTCATGCTTAGGCTATAGAAGAGGCTAATTTAGTGGATTAGCAACATTGTCATTAGTTGGTACTCTGCATATCTTCACGTTAGTGATCGAAAATCATCCTTGTCAAATTAGAAGTTTGCATTAGTGTAACCATTTATAATTAGCTCATCTTCTTACCCACCATACAGTAAAAATGCTTCTTTAGTTCTTCTCAAGTACTTAAGCATGTTTTTAACTATTATCTAATGACTTTCACCTGAGTTTGACTAGTATCTACTTGTTATGCTTAAGGCATATGTAACATATGGTCGAGTGTATAACATGACATACATAATAGATCCAATAACAAAAGCATATGGAATTTTACTCATGTAGTCTGGCTCATTTATGTCATTGGACACTAAGTCTTGCTAAGACTAATACCATGAGACATTAGCAAGAACCCTCTCTTAGAATTTTGCATATTGAACCTATTCAGTACCATGTCAATGTAAGTGCTCTAATTTAGGATAATAAGCCTCTTAGATCTATCTCTATAGATTTTGATGCCTAAAATATAAGTGGCTTAACTTAAGTCTTTCATTTAGAAATAATTCCCTAACTATGATTTAACATTTTGTAGAGTAGGAATGTCATTTCTAATGAGTAATATGTCATCAATATATTGCACTAGAAAAACTGTTGCACTCCCACTAACCTTCTTGTAAACACAAGGTTCATCTTTATTCTTAATGAATCCAAACTCTTTGACTATTTCATCAAAATGAAGATGCCAACTCTTAGAAGCTTGTTTCAATTTATAAACGGATATTTGAAGCTTGCAAACCATTTCAGAATTCTCAAGGTTGACAAAACCGTCTGGTTATGTCATGTACACATCCTCAATTAGGTTTCCATTAAGAAAAATTATTTTGACATCCATTTTCCATATCTCATAATCATAGTATGTAGTTATAGCAAGGAGAATTTGAATGGATTAATATTTAAGTATAGCAACTAGTGAAAAAGTTTTATCATATTATATATCATGTGTTTATTTAAAACCCTTTGCAACTAGTCTTACTTTAAAGGTATGCACATTGCCATCCATTTCAATTTTTTTTTGAAAACCCATTTGCACCCAATAGTTTTTAAACCATCAGGTGGATTAATCAAAGTCCATACTTAATTATCATACATGGATTGCATTTCTGATTTCATGGCTTCTAACCATTTCTCAGAGTCTAGGCTATCCATGGCCTCTTGATAAGTTGTGGGTTCACTTTAATCCACAATCATCACATCATTATTATTTATTAAGAGAAATCCATCTCTTAGGGACATGGCATGTCCTTCTAGGACTTTATGGCACTTATGTAGATTCAACAGTTACTAGTTGATCTAGTTGAGGCTCCATCTATGGTACAATGCTATTTTATGGTTCTTGAATTTCTTTAAGTTCTATTACTCCTACTAGTTCCTTTGGAAATGTAGTCTCTTTCCAAAAAGACACAATCCTAAGCAACAAACACTTTGTTCTCAGAAGCATTGTAAAAGTAATATCCTTTAGTTTCTTTAGGATATCCCACAAAAGGCATTTATCTAATTTGGCTAATAATTTATCTAAAATTTGACGCTTCACATAAGCCTCACATCCATAAATCATAAGAAAAGATAAATTAAGAGATTTCCTAATCTATATCTTATATGGTTTCTTCTTAACTGCCTTTGATGGAACTTTATTTAATAAGAATACAACAATTTTTAGAGCATAACCCCAAAAGGAGATTAGAAGATCTGAATGACTCATCATAAATCGAACCATATCCAATAAATTTTTATTTCTCCATTCAGACACACCATTCCATCATGGTATTCCAAGTGGAGTTAATTGTGAAATTATTACACAATCCTTAGGATGATCAATAAATTCTTGGCTTAAATATTCATCGCCTTGATCAGATCTTAGTGCTTTAATATTCTTGCCAAGTTGGTTTTGTACTTCATTTTTTGAAAATTTTGAACATTTCAAAAGATTTTGATTTATGTTTCATTAGATAAACATAGTCATATCTACTAGGAAAACTCAAAACAAGTCCACTATGGAAAGTTAAATCATAAGTTTCTATAGCTAAAGTAGCAACTCTTGCTCCATTTCCAACTTGTAGGTCCACTTCACCTTTAGCCAGTATTTTACTCCTTTTTAGACCCTACACATTAGTAAAAATGTGAGATCCAGAATCAGTATCTAATACCCAAGAATCAAAAGTAGATAATTTGACTTTTATAATATGAATACCTAAATAAGTAGTTGCACTATGCTTATTCTTCTTCAGATCATCCAAATAGAGCTTGCAATTTATTTTCCAATGGCCTGGTTTATTGTAGAAAAAGCATGTTCCCTCCTTAGGTGGTTTTGCTTAGAGTGCAGGTTTAGGCTTAGGCTTTGGCTTTGGCTTATGAAAGCCTTTGGAAGCCTTAATCTTGCATTTACCCTTTCCTATCCTTTTTATACCTTTCCCTTTATTGACTATTAGAACATCCTTGGTAAACTTAATGTTCTTTTCAGTAGTCTTAAGTATCCCATTTAATTCAAAAATAGTTTTGTTCATGCCATGCATGTTATAGTTCATAACAAACCCATCATAAGTTTCAAGTAAAGATTGGAGAATAATATCAATGTATCAATGGTTAATTCTTGTTCGATCTTAAGACCAAGCCTTTTAAGACCTTCATGACAACCTTTCATTTTAAGAACATAAGAAGCCATTGAGCCGACAATAGTCAACTTGCAAGATAGTAATGCCTTTATACTACTAAACCTTTCAATTCTAGCTTTCTCTTAGAACATTTCCTTAAGATGGCCATTATGGTATAAGCATCCATCTCCATTACTTGCTTTTAAAGTTCTAATTCCATGCTTCCAAGCATGAGGCATGTGACATCAACATAGTCATTAAGATGCTTACTATGAGCATCTTTTTTAGCTCTAAGAGCATTAGCAACCAGTTCATCTAGGACAAGTTGATCAAGGATATATTCCTTTCTCTCTTATTTAAGAACAATTCTTAAGTTTCTGTACCAGTCAAGGAAGTTTTTACATTTCAACAGTGCTATAACGAAATCTAAACTCTAAGGGTTGTAGTTAAGGAATCAAACCATCATTTAAATAATAAGGCCTTTTGTTTCATTAAGGTTTTATAAGTTTTACTTAATTCCATTTCTTTTGTTTACTTAGTTGAAATTTTCATATGTGAAAAAGTACTTATTTATGATCGTTTGTCAAAGTTGGTGCTGTTTTTTATAATTTGATCATAATAATTTACATATTTTGTTGACTAAAAAGGAGGAAACTTGATTAATTCTGATTTTATAACTGGAATTCATGTGATGCCTTAATGAAGGGGTGTCACCTCTTTAAGCAAAGGCAAAATTACATTGCCTTAAGGGCCTAAGGTGACACCTTAATGAAGAGGCATCACCACATGACTTCCCTTTTTTTAGTTCCAGCATTTTATTTAAATCATTAGTTATTGATCTTTTTTTAATTCGTAAATGTTTTATGTGAATCCATTTCTTTTTTTTGAAATTTATTTAGCTCTGATTTCCTTTTAAAAGTTAGGTACGAGTTCATCAATATTTTAGGTTAGTCTTTTATTGTTAAGTTTATGTTCACTTCAATTTTGATTTCCTTACATGTTTTGTTCAATTTATGTTTTTATTTCTATATTTTTGTATTTTTTTTTCTATATTTTTGTAAATTTTTACTTCCCTTATTCATTTAAATTTCATTTGTGCTTTATTCTATTTTCATGAAATTAACTTGATGGTTTTCCTTTTGTAGGTTTTTTTATTATGATTTGTGAGGAAGTTAATTAATTTGAATTTTTCAAGAACAATTTACAAAGATGAATTATTCATCCATTGAACCCTTTAGTTTATAGATCTTCAATTTGGTTTGTTTTATTTTTATTTATTTTGCAATTTTGTGCATGTTCAAAGGGATGCAGTTCTTTTCACTTCCCCTATTCTTTGTGTGGTTTACTTATTTCTATTTTATTATTTTATTTTGATTGCATGTTCAAAGGGATGTAATTATTTTCTCCTCCCCCCATTTTCTTTTGCATGTGTACTTTATTTATTTTTATTTTTATGTTGCTAATTGAATTATGGATATGTGGTATGTTTGGACCTAAGGGGCATGAAATTGGTTTAATGAGCAAACTTGGGCTTAATTATAAAACTGGAATTATTTGAAGGAAATTGCATTTGCATGTAATAAAAGGAAATAATTAAATAATTAAAAATAATAAAACATAAAACACAAATGAAAGGACAACCGCAAGGTTGGTTGGGCATTCAAAAGCCCATACGTAGTCTACGAGTCCAACCTCTAATAACAATTGTTGGGGCCCTCTGTGGGATTTAATTGCTATAATTGTGTCCCAAGTCTTATCTAATATGGGCTTAAACGTTCATATTGTATTTCTTAGTGGACCCTAAGTCAACACAGTATTATGGTTGTCAAACACTTGGGCGCGCGATGAACACTGCCGCCTACAGTTATGCCTTTATTTAACATAGTCTATTTAACCTTTATGAACATGACATGTTTGGTTAACTTATTAAACTTTATGATTCAATTATGTATGTCCTGCCTAAAATTACAAACATTTTGTATCACAATATCCTAACCTTAAACCATGTAGATATCATGTTTCTGTCCCATAAAAACTAGATTTGGCACCTATATGGTTTAATATAAGGATTATTATGATATCACTTGTTTAATTTATGTTCACTTCAATTTGATTTCCTTACATATTTTGTTCAATTTCTATTTTTATTTCTATATTTTTGTATTTTTATTTTTCTGTATTTCTGTAAATTTTTACTTTCCTTATTCCTTTAAATTTCATTTGTGATTTATTCTATTTTCATGAAATTAACTTAATGGTTTTCCTTTTGTACGTTTTTTTATTATGATTTGTGAGGAAGTTAATTAATTTGAATTTTTCAAGAACAATTTACAAAGATGAATTGTTCATCCATTGAACCCTTTAGTTTATAGATCTTCAATTGGGTTTATTATTTTTATTTATTTATATTTATTTTGCAATTTTGTGCATGTTCAAAGCAATGTAGTTCTTTTCTCTTCCCCTATTCTTTGTGTGGTTTACTTATTTCTATTTTATTATTTTATTTTGATTGCATGTTCAAAGGGATGTAATTCTTTTCTCCTCCCCCTATTTTCTTTTGCATATGTACTTTATTTATTTTTATTTTTATGTTGCTAATTGAATTGTGGATGTGTGGTGTGTTTGGACCTAAGGGGCATGAAATTAGTTTAATGTGCAAACTTGAGCTTAATTATAAAACTAGAATTATTTAAAGGAAATTGCCTTTGCATGTAATAAAAGGAAATAATTAAATAATTAAAAATAATAAAATATAAAATACAAACGAAGGGCAACCGCAAAGTTGGGTGGGCATTCAAAAGCTCATACCTAGTTTACAAGTCCAACCTCTGATAACAATTGTTGGAGCCCTCTATGGGATCCAATTGCTATAAGTGTGTCCCAAATCTTATCCGATATGGGCTTAAAGATTGTATTTCCTAGTGGACCCTGAGTCAACACAGTATCGTGATTGTAAACACTTGGACGCGTGATAAACTCTGCCGTCTATAGTTATGCCTTTATTTAATAAAGTCTATTTAACCTTTATGAACATGATGTGTTTGATTAACTTGTTAAACTTTACGATTCAATTATGTATGTCCTGTCTAAAATTACAAACATTTTGTATCACAATAACCTAACCTTAAACCATGTAGATATCATGTTTCTATCCCATAAAAACTAGATTTGGCACCTGTATGGTTTAATATAAGGATTATCATAACATCACTTGTTTAATTTCGTCAGCAAAAATCTAGTCACTTAGTTGTACCACATTCATGTCAACACAGTGTTAACTTAGCAAGTCAATTTGACACTATTTGGATCACAAACTTGAAGGGTAGGGGGAGAGAATATTAAAAGAGTTTAGAGACGGCATAAATATATTTATAACCTTTTTTACCCAGTCAAGAGAAACAAAAAAAGTTGCCACGCAATATCAAATGAGAAATTGTCTGATTAAGGGTTAAACAAACTAGATCCTCGCTTATAACCAAATTCGCCTACAGATTCGAATGTCAATTTCGGCAGGAGCAAACTCTTTATATTAAAGGCATGTGAAGAAGAGGCTTAAGATGTAAAGAAAGAAGGAATGCATACATATTAGCACATTTGATTAGCGTTATCAAATTAAAACTAACGGTTAGAATAACTTAATTGTGAGCAAATTCTCTTTTAAGACTAAATTATAAAATACACCAAACTTATAGGACTGAAAAAAGTGATTATCCTTGATTGAAAACCAAAAGTCCAGTGCATACACGATTTTCAAAAGTTCTGATATGTGAAGCTTTTGTTAATCTTCTAAATTTACATTTTTCCATAGAAAATTCAAACTAAAATTAACCCTCTCAGCTTTACACAAAATTGGCATACACGATAAGCCACAATTGAACAATCAAGTCGAATCATCCAAGAAAAAAAAATAGCTTGACTACATCTGCGGCAGCCAAAAAAATTTACTCTTCAGCCTAGGAACTCAGTTTTTCTTGATAGCCAAAGCTGCTGCTCTGTACCATGCAGCTGCAGCCATCGCTCCTGGATCTGGAACTGATGCAAGGATTTCTGTCGAAATATAGCTAGAACGGCCAGCCTGCACAAATGGTTTCTTAAAATCCCAAATGCATGGATCGCAATACTAAAAGGGACAATTATATTTTTGGTATCTAATTTTCTCAATTTTGACAATTTAGTGTTCCAACTTGTTTATTATAACGAACAGATGTATGAACTTGTAAATAAGTTAAAATTTAGTGTATTTAACATGTCCCAAATTGCAAATTAATCAGTGTCATTAGATTCAAACTAACACGTCAATGTAATCATGATTCCTGATAAAATGATTAAACGAAAAATTCAAATAAGCAAAAAAGTTGAGATCATCTACAAAAATTATATGATGCGATCCATGAATTATTATATCTATATTTTTAAATTTTTTTAATTATCCTAAATTAACTGGAAAAAAATGCTAGATTGAATCACTAGGCACAGAAAGCCAATTAAAATATTTATTTGGTTTATGGCTGAGACAAATATAAGCCAGACAGGAGACGAGAATATCATACAAAACCACCCAATTGCTATAATAAGATAATAACAATAGGCAACTAGGGATGAGTTAATTTTAACAATAAGATAAAATTAACAAATAAAATTAACTAAAAGAAAGACTAAAATAACTAGTAAGTGTAAAGCAAATTCACCAAGAAAATTCTGGCATGCAAGAAAAGCACAAATGTCTACAAATAGGCAAAAATAAGAAAGATGGATATGCCAAAACTAAAGCAAACTAGGGATATAAGAAAGTTAATAAAACCTAGTGGAACAATACAAGGAAATGTCAAGGTATTTTAATAAACTCCATAAAAGTCACAAAAAAGTATCTTGGAAATCAAACATCAAACTTCGGCAGAAGAATATTTTCAACGTTACTTTCCATCCACCGTCAATGTTTTCACCAGAAAAATAATGATGATGATGACAGCAATGAGTTTAATAGTTATGATGGGTGGAGGGTAGGCAATTAAATTTATCTTTCTACAGAACTCATGCATCAGTTTAACGGAAAAAGTAATTTAATGTAGTTGTTCCTTTTTGTCACAAAGACTAGCAAAATTGAAGAAAATGACTTCCTACTTCACTTGTTGTTCCATTAAAACAAAAAAAGGGTGCTTTGATATAGCTATTTTTTTGTCAACGGTAACTTGTATTATGTCCTTTTCATCCACAATGAGCAGCAGATGATGTATAAAAGCAAAATATCCATGTCTGATGTTTTTGTTCTCTAGAAATAATGGGAGAAGATGCATGCATCAGCATCTCAAAAAGAATGGGAAAATAGAAAGTAACATCACCTGTGCCTGCATAAGCTTGGTTGATTCAGCTCCAGCCAATGCTGCTTCTGATGAGAATAAAAAAGCAGTGAAAGGATCATCCCCAGCAGTTAACCTCTGCTTGTGGAAGCACATAAATTAGTACCGGTCCATAAGAGTAGAAAGCATCAATTTTAAAGATCAACGACAACAATTATTTCTGCTGACCTCCTGAAGAGCTGCTGAGGCTGGAATAAGTGCATCTAACATTGTGCGATAGCCAGCACTAGCCCCACCATACTTACTGACAGCAGAAATGGAAGCTTCAAGTGCTTCAGCCCCTAATGCAAGAGAGTGGTTAAGGTCAATGGCATGCACTTCTGAAAATCATGCATTTGGGAACATAATCTCACATTGTTTCGATGTGACAGCCGACTTCATATTTGCTTTCAACTGAGCATAAGCTGCCTTGCAAAAAATATTGTATCTGTCCCAAGAAGTAATGAGTAAATGTAGAGAACTATTAACTACAAAATTATTTAAGCAAAAAAATTATAATAACAAAGAAAGTATTATACATGATCCCGCTTGTCCCTCCCATAACTCTTCTAATAGATGATCCAATTTCATTTACTGTTTCTGCAGCATCATTCAGAGGATAACTAGGAACAGAAGAAAGTGATTAGTCTGAGAGAGAGAGAGAGAGAGGGGAGAGAGATAGATTCAAACTTTTATAAACAAAAATGGTAGAACTTGGAAGTTTCATTCAATTTTTCATTACACACTACCAAAAAAAAAAAAAAGATATGAAGTTGCCAAAAATAAATAAATAAAGTCAGCCTTATATTTTCCATAAATCTGTATAGAAAAGTAATTTTCCTTGATAATGTAGCCAAGAACTTCAGGATAGCGAGCACTTACTACTTTTTCATGTCTTCTAGAATTGTTGTTGCTCCTCTATACATCTGTAAAAGAAGTTGAATCAACCATATGTCATGCACCAAGTAAAAATTATGATTAACAATGAGTTTAATGATAACTCACTGTAGATCCACAGTCACCATCACCTGCTTTGCTATCCCATTCATTTAAACTGTCCCTCATATTCATAATTGCATTTGCTGCTGCCTCAATAGCCATCTCAAGAATGTGTCCTTGTTCAGTTAATTGCAGTGGCCTAGCCAAGGACTGATAAAAGGAAAACATGGACAACCAGTTTGGACAAAGAATCACTACAAATAACTAAATTGCCACTCTATTCATATCACTGCTTGCCTTACTAATTTTAAAGAAAATTACTGAAAGCCCCTAAGTTTGGCCTAAAATACCTTTTCACCCATACTATTCAAAATTAGACACCTTAATTCTCACACTAATATCAGGAAAAAAAAATTTAAGACTTAGGGGCTAAAGTCTTTTATACCTTGAAATTCAAGAACAATAGTACAGTCAAATTTTTTTAAAAAAATAAATGTTCAGGACTAAAGTGCAGCAAGAAAAAGCGACTGGTGTTGTATATCAAGAACCAAAATATTACACAAGTAGCCAAATTTAGGAACCAAAGTGCTATGCACAGGATGTCAAACCTTGAAGGGGAAGGAAATTCAGTGAACCCCAACTGACAAAAACTTATTTCAGTTTTTTTCTTTTTCGAATAAATATAGGTACACTCAAGTTAATAATTACATAGGAGGCGCATATAAGCCCCCACTCAAAAAAATTTCTACTCTTAACGTATTTAATTATCATTAGCATCGGCAATAAGACATGGTACCGGCAATAAGACATGGTACCTATTAGTGAGTGCCAACTATACTGCTAGCATATCAAATTCATTTTCTAGAAGTGAAATGCCAAAGCATTACTTATGTCAAACTGAAGCTTTCAGCCTGTATTCCTTGCAAATGCAAAACCAATCTTCAATCTCATTTATAAAATTATATCCTTTTACATTAGTAATAAATATCCCTAAAAAATGTTTTGGTCCCTAACAGTTCCTATAAGCATTTACATATCGATATAAATAAATTAAAATAAAAATGAAAAAAGAATAAGAGATGACAGACAACGAAAAGATTGAAGCTTTCATTAATTAACTGAACTCAACTTCTTTCAAATTCCAACAGCTAAAAGTAAACACATAATCAGGCGCATCATCAACTTACCCCTGAATGGTTATAGCATCAAACAATATGCTTGCATATTCCAATTGTACAAGAATATAGTTGAACTGATTGCAATCAAAACCAACATTTGAACCATATATATTTCATTTTCAAAATGAAAAAATATGAATGAATCAACATCTCAAATGTGCTTTATTCCTACATGAATTCAAGAAATATAATGTTAAAATACTTCAGTCCAATATTAGCCTAAAAATAGGATGGCTCTAAAAACAGCTTGATTTAGAAGCTTTTGCATAAATAGCTTGATTTATCCAAAAACAGATAGTTGATCACTAGTTCAGGCAATTGGATAAAGATCTTTCTTCACTAGTAATAAACAAAAAAAGCAGAAGCCATCCCATTAAATTTTATTTCTAAACAAAATTCATGATGTAAGAAGGAAAACCACCTTAGACCCTTTTACGATTGGCAAAAAAAAAAAAAAAAAAAAATGAATGGTCCAAATGGTCTACACATGCAGAACTGAGAACCTTCAAAGCTAAAGATATGCCATAAATTATATAGCAAATTCCTTCTTTTTTAACCTATTGAATTTGGTAGACCAACAGTGCTTAACTTCTGGGCTCTAGCAATTCATTGACATTAAGTAAATAAACAAAGACCCTCCACTTGGCCTTAGATCCAAATGAATTGTTTTGATTTTATTTTTAAAATTTCCCATTCCAGAATTACATCTAATGATATGGGAACCAAACAAATTATTTTTCCAGAGAACAAAGAAAAAATTAGACACAAAATCCAAGCTATGAACCAGTAAAATTCCTTGGAGAAAGAATGTCTTTCCACAAGATCACGTCAATATAAGCAATAATTAGAAGAGATTACCTCATCACTCTTTGTTGAATGAGATAACGGCAGTGGAACAGGTATCTTGGCAGGCAAACGATTGCCTGAAAATAAAGATCACTCCAGAAATCAATGGCAATTTGTATGAGAACTTCTAGAGACTAAGTCAAGTATTTGAATGACATGCTAAGAGTATTTTAATGAAAGAGCGAATAAACTTTGTATTTTTACGGAAGAAACATAGATCACCATAATGCTTAAAGCATCAAGGAATGATAATAGAAAACAATTGATGAATGATAATAGAAAACAATTGATGAATGATAATAGAAAACAATATGATACACAGCAAACAAGATTGAAGAAATATAATGCATGAAAACATTGTTCTGCACTTTGTAACAGACCATCAACTCCAGAAGGCCAGAATGGAGCCTTGGTTGCAGCATCCAACCATTGCAAAATTGTTTCATCTGCCTTCATTATGGAAATTGAAAATCCTGAAAAAAAACACCACAAGGAGGTGAACAACTATACCATTAAGTGACAGAAAACTCACTCTTTCCACCAGAATCAGACCTGCCATATCAAGGGAAGTCATAAATGACCCAGTATACACTCTATCAACAGCAAGTCCATGCTCCAGCTGCAATTGAGGGACTGCTTTCCCAGCTGCAATCATCAGCTCCATTATAGGAGTGGCACCAAGTCTACAGTTAAGGGCCAGTAATCAAGCATTTTCTCAAAAAACAAGCATTCAGATCACCACTATGATTTACTTAAAAACAGGTAAATACCAGCAATTAAATGGAAAATCAAAGTTCGAAATTTTTCAATATCCTCTGAGTAAACAACCACAGCAAAACAAGGATGCTTGATTTTAAATATCAATTCATCCCTATGACCAACCAAGGTAAATTCAAATCTAAAGCAAAAAAGAGAAATCCTTGAACCTACCCATTGACCATAAGCACCACTCTGTTACCACGTGTAATTGGAACATAGTTACTTTCCTGCAAGATCAAACAGAATAAAAGAAATAGAGTACCACACATATTTTCTTCATTTTTGTATGTAAGTGTGAAGACAGTATCTAATGCAATAAACAAATGGGTAAATTACTAACAGCCTCCTAAGGTTTGCTTAAATATATTAGTCGATCCCTGCTATTTTGGTAATACATTATGACATCCCTCAGTTTTGTTTCTGTTATACTAACGCAACCCCCTGTTAGTTTTACTGTCAATTCATGGACTTAAACCGTAATTTTTTAATAGACAATATATATTTTTTGGTCCTTGAAGTTTTATATTTTTAAAATTCATACCGTTTTTGCAATTTAGATGCTATATTAAATTTTTAATTATTTTCACAAGTAAAAAAATGAGTCACTTATTTTAATTTTTAATATTTTAAATTTAAAAACAAATAAACAAACAAACATTAAAATAAAAAATTGTAAAAGTATTTCTACGTTTCACAATATCTTTAATTATAGAAGTCTTTTTTTTTTTACAAATTTTATTTTTTAGAATAAAATGTTATAATGAAAAGGAACACTATAATTAAAGACACTAAGATTTTTAAATGTATTTTGCAATTTTTATTTTTGATTTAAATTAAAAAAAAATTAAAATTCATATTTTTATATTTTTTTAAATTTTTCATAAATATTAATCTTTCATTTAGATTCTTTTATGATCAAAATTTTTAACTAATGTGAATAAGTTTCCAGTAAATTTTTAAAATAATTTAAGAAATTCAAATATTTAATAAGGGTGAATCTAAGTGAAAAAAATTAGCATTCAACAAAGTTCCAATTAAATAAGTTATATAAAATATAAAACTTGTTTCAATTAAAAAATTATACAATAAATTTTTATCATAAAATCTTTTTTATCATAGTATCTTTATCTAAAAGAGGTATGTTTTCATTGAAAATAAAATTTTTATATTTAATTTAAATATAAAAATATTATTCTCTATAAAAATTTTATATTTTAAATAAGTGAATTTATTTTTCACTTGTGAAAAAAAAATAAAAAAGTGATATAGGAGCTAAAAAGTAAGGAATGGTATGAATTTTAAAAATATAAAACTTCAAGAATCAAAAGAAAGTATTTTTTTGTAAGAAAATTACACTTTAGTCCATGATTTGACAGCAAAACTAACAAAAGGATAAGTTAGTATAATGTAAACAAAATTGAGGGATGTCATAATATATTGCCAAAATAGCAGAGATTGACTAATATACTTGAGTAAACCTCAGAGGGGGGGGATGTGAAGAAACATGCTCTAAAATTAATGACCCAAGGCCTCCTAAAGTAAAGACCAACTTTATATACATACAAATGAAACATGTAGGAGATGTTTGCAAACATTCTTAATAGGTGAAATATAGAAACAAAAGAAGCCACATAATATCTTTTTCCACAGAAATTGAGGTAATTAACACCCTACATGGCATAAAAAAGGTAATTGATGAATGTCATCCAATATATGTAAGCAATCAACAAATATAATTCCCTCCCAATTTTGCCACCTTAGCCACACTTCTTACCAAAACATAAACTAAAGTTTTTCTTTCTTGATTAGAGGCATTAATCTTGTGAAAAAATGGGGATGCCTAGCTATTTTCTTAGCATTAAAATCAATTCTCTATCTAGTGGTGTTCTGCAAAGTCAACAAGAGTATCACGATAGGTGACAAAGAATGTTAAAGCGTATCTCAATCCAACAACAAAACTTGCCACTAATTAAGGCCTATGTCGATTCACTACATGAAGGTAAACTCTGCAATCAAATTGTTGAATCTTTTCAATATGCTAACATGACTCAATATAACCTTCGCAATAATCCCCCTGTCAACAAAAGCAATGTCCAAGGAGAAGCATTAAGAAGGCTTGAAACATGCACCCTAGTATTTAAGCGAAATTCTATGTCATGGCTTCTTCTTTGCATATAACTCCACTTGTCAGTTGCATTCTTTCACATACTGTGACCAAGACTGATTCCTTTTTCATTAAATAAAGAATGATGGAGCTTGGGAATGCAATTAATGGCCTCCAACAGCTATATTCCAAGTCCCCTCTATAAATACACATCAGAAAACTTCATTTGAGAAGTTACACACACTTTGATTAAGCACTCAATTTATTCTTAACATTTGTAAAGCTCATTAACTCTTTTCTATATTTCAATTTATTGAGTGTAGGTTTTGTGTTCTAGCTTAGTTTCTTCTTCTTCTTATTTCTTGAGTTGAAAAAGGAATTGAGGAACTAAGTTTTAGAGGGAATTGGTTTGTGTTAATCATTGAAATACTTGGATTTTGGTTGTAGTTTGAGTTTAACTAAGAAAAACTCATTTGTGTGACGGTTTAAGTTTGGGCCTTGAAAAAACTCTTGTAAAAGTTTGAGTTGAGTCTTGAAAAACTCATATAATCAATCTTAGAAATAAGATTGATATGAGTGATTGAAAATCCTAACTTTTCAGGATAAGTTAGGTGGAGATGTAGAATTAATTGAGAATCCGAACTCCTTAAATCAAGTGTCTCAATCTTCTTAATCTTCTTTATATTTTCTTTAAACTCCATTAATTATTGTTTTAATTTCTTCCCCCCTCCCCTCCTTTTCCTCTAAGGCGCTTTCAAAGACACTTAAGCATCGCACCTGGGATTAGAGAATCACATCACATATCAAAATGGAATAACCCATATTTTATCCTGTATTTCTTTGTTTGGCAAGTTAACTTTTTACTTTTATTTGTAATAGTAAACAACCACATTTCACACTTCAACAAAAATATTATTTGACCTGTGATATATAGTAAATAAATAATTAAATATATTATTATTATTATTATTAAATAGTTTTAAAAATAATAATTTATATAACAATTTAATATAATTATAATTCATTACAATTTTTATAAATCTTTTATTTAAATAATTATGTGATATTGCTTCAATATTTTTTATAATTAATTTTTCTCAACTCTAGAAATGATTTCTTATAAAAAAAATATTATGGAATAATTAATCAAAAGAAAATAAAAAAATCATTAGCTATTTGTCAATCAAAATTTTAAAAATAATAGAAGTTATATTTTCTTTATATAATAATTTAAATATTACAACCCCATTAAATTTATAATTTATTACAATTTCAATAAATGTTTTATTTGAGCTAGAAAATTTTGTTTCTCCAATATTTCTAATATTAATACTTTTATTTACACAAAACTTAATTTAATGTAATTTTTTAAGTTCAACTAATAATTAAATGATGGATTTTAATTAATTTAATTTTAACTCTCTTTTGTTAAATTTTATAAAAATATCTAAAAATGATAATTATACTACTTTTTTTATAGAAAATATACTTTCAAACAAATTATAGGCACTATTTGTTATTTATTTACTTATTAAATTTAATATAATAAGACTTATAAAATTATGCTATCTAATTTAATTTATATTAGATAAAAGATAAGTAGATCTAATTAAAATATAAAAATATATATTTTTAACAAAATTATCACTAAAATTTTAATTAATTTAATTTTGTAAGAGATTAAATATAAATTAACATAATTAAAATAGAAAACATATTTTCAAATAAGTTAGAATTGTATGTTTAACATTTAATTATATTTTTAGCGAGGTAAAATTTAATTATTCATATTCTAATTTATAATATAAAAGCCAACTTAATTGAAAGTATGTTTAGCATTTAATAATATTCTTTACAATTTTTATATTAAAAATTAGAATATGAATAATTAAATTATTAACATAACTAATGTGAATTTAAGAAATCATAATAAGGGTTTTACCTCACTAAAATAAAAGTAAAAGGACTTAATGTTTATAAAAATAATAGTAAAAGATGTTTTCATTCTAATGAAAAAAGTACAAGGAAACAAGTAGCAGAATGTACAGTTAGCAACTGGAGAAATCAGCAAATTTCATCCTTGTATAACTTCAATTTTATATATGCAATGAAGGCAATATATTTTTATAAAAATAAATAAATAAATAAATAAATCTTCCTTCAAATGAGAGCACTTCCAAATGAATTTTAGGGGTCACATACCAGTGACAAAATCTGCTTAAGAACATGAGATACCACCACCTCAATAGGCTGAAGATCAGCAACAGCAGCACCAGGCTCACCGTGCTAGTAGTAGATAGGTCCCAAAAAGATAAAGGATATTATTCAGATCTGATTCAAAACTATCCAAGCAAAGATAAAATAAATGCACCAAACAGTGGTTATATAAGCTGCAGTAAGATAGATGGCTACTAAGTGGAGCATATATAATGAGAAAGAATTAATTTGAAATTACACACTTCTCTCTCTACTTTCTTTTCTTTTGTATTATAAACTTAACAAAAATAATCTACATGTAAATTAACATTAAATTTATTTACAGCAATAGTAGTAAAAGGGTTAGTTACCAAAAAAAAAAAATGCAAACTTGACCAAATTTTCAATTTTATTATAAGCTTCTAATTTTTACAAATTAATCCACAAATTTTTGAATCAGTAATAATTTTATTGTGTGACCTATTGAACTAGAAAAACCAAATTTCCCTGTTGAACAGGTGACTTCACCATTAAAAAAATCATCTAAAATAAATTTATTCTACAGTTACAAAAAATTTGGAAAATACAACTTTTAAAAAATATTTTATGAAAAATATATTTTACATAATAATATTATTTTTTATATTTCACAAAAATATTTATTTACATGAAACATGTTCTATATTTTCTTAATTTTTTATGAAAAAATAATCAACTTGTAAGTATATTTTCTAAAAATGTCCAAACATCATACATATGAAACATATTTCATTTAAAATTTTTTTGCACCAAATAAATATTTTTCATGAAAATTATTTTCTAAATACAAAAATTTTGTACAACGGAAAAAATTTATTACTGCTTTCAAGAAATTCATTAATGCTTCTATATAATCTTTTTGAAATGTGAAATAACCTGCTCAATAGGTGATTAATGGCTAATTATTAAGTTACAGGTCATATGATAGAATCGTTTTTAATGTAAAATATCAAGTTTAGGAATTTTTTGGTAATCAACTCATAGTGAAAGAAAATCACATAAAATACAGAACTATAATCTTGGGAAAATAATGCCTCACTGGAAATCACTCACAATTCCAAGACCAAGTTCCATCTTTCCTGGGCCTAAACGATCTGATGTAACCTGACCCGGCAATGTGCAAACTGATAATGCAACACCCATTGTTCCGACCATTTCTGATGCACGTTTTGCTTCCGCAGCAACTTCATTAAGAGAAAGACCAGCAGTTGCAGCAGCTCCAGCAACCTGTGTTTCGAAAGGAAAATCATATCACAATATATTTATTAGAAATAAAGCATTAACTAAAATGTAATCATGAAGGGATTTTTTTCACCAAACTCCTAAAATTCCAAAAGAAAGAACTATAACAGAGTTCACTAACCATCGCAAGCAATTAAAATTATTATTCCAAGTTATATGTACAAGAAAAAAAAAAAACAACAGCAGCAGCAACAACATTAAATAAAAAGCAGTCTAAACCCCACAATAGAATATAAACTGTTCTTAGTTCATTTCTTCATTGTACTACTTTAGTGTGAATTGATTTTTCTGACAAGAGCTCAACTACATGCTTTAAAAATACCAAGAACAACATATTATTCATAAAGAAATTCTTAGGCAAAACTGAAAAGAAGACAACAGCTGGTGACCAAACAAAGTCAACAGTCGAAGACAAGGAATACTAGCAAGAAGAAACAAAAGAATCAGCAAAATTTGTTGAAAACATTAAAAGAAATTATTGAAAAAGCAGGAGGGAGAGAGACAGGACGGGGGAAGAGGGGGAGAGAGAACCTTATTAACAAGAATGGTGCCTGCCAGACCACGCCGTCCAACTATGCCCCGAGGTGGAGGTAAAGCACAATCATCTCCAACAATTACAGTCTGCTAAAGCATATCTTGACTTTATTTTGATCTCCAGAATTGAGTCTATTCAAGGAAAGAGCATGAATTTGAACTAAGATGTACCTCAACTTTATAGCCTTCAGATTTTGCTTGCTCAGCAGCCAAACCAAAATTTAAACGATCACCAGTATAATTCTGTAAACATCCAGATTACAACACCATGAATCCGCAAATAAATGCTTCAACACCAGCTTTACTTATTGTATCAGACAATTTAAATAAAGGAAAATCCTGTATTCCCTCAACTTTATTGTCTTAGTTTAATTTTTTCTGTTTACTTCCTCATTTAGTTTTTTTGTTTCCTTGTTCCCATCCTTCCAAAATCCAATTTATTTGGAACAAAAATTACCGTAACAATCAGAAGACATCCCATTGGACCAGTGACAGCTCGAATACCCTAAAATTGAATTTATCAGAATAGGATCATCTAAAATAAGAATTCTAAATAAAACTGATAGAATCATTTATTAAGCAATCAATAAAATACAGAAACCATACAGCAAGAATTGCATCAACATGTGGAGAAGCAAAAACCTCCCCACAAATAGCAGCAGTGAGCATCCCCTCTCCAACAAATCCAGCATGTGCAGGTTCATGCCCACTTCCACCACCTATAGCATTTAACAAATAACTATAACAAAAGCTCCAGATAAAATGAGATTCAATTTCCAGAAAGCACTAGATTTGCTCTCAACAAACCATGTTAAGACCAAAAAGAGCTGTACTTTGGCAAAATATCACAAATTATAAGTTGAATAACACAGAAATTAGGTGTACTTGCTGATGTTCGAAGAAATATGTAACAATCCACATAATCCTTGATAACTGAAGCATAGCAAATTTTCATTAGAGCAGAAGAGATGCAACTGAAACATTAGGCAGGACAGATTTGACGTGAACTATCCTGAGTTTATTTTGTGGAAAATAAAAAATTTTGGGGCTGAAGTTTGTTGTTACAGCTGATTTTTTAGATCTGAAAATGAATGAAAAATAAGGAAAAATAGTAAAAGGGCTTCTAAGAATCACAACTTGGAGGTTTTTAGGAATCAGAATCACACCTAGGATTGAATTGAACCACAAAATTGTAAATAGCAAACATGCCATAATTTTCTTTTTTTTTATGCATTAGAAATTGAAACAACATTGCAAGTTGCAACCTACAAAACTTGATCATGCCAAGGAGTTAATGAAGTTCAAAATTTTGCTTTTGTTACTGCCATCTAAGAACATAACATCTTTTCCATCCAATTATTCATTCTTCAAGACTACAAAAGTCAAGGCCAATATTTCTCCAACTAAAGATGAATTTTGCAGTTAGAGAATTTCAAGTTTAGAAATTATTTAAAATAAATTATTAATTATGAAATTTCTCTCATAAATTAGTACGGACTCAAGGACTCAACTTACAACTGCAGTAATTCAAGTTGACCAGGAGCTGAAGTTAGAACGCTTGTTGACAAAATTCAATAAGTTTTTACTCACACCTGCAGGACTGCCTCCAAGCTGAATGCATCATCATAGAATTAATCTTGAGCCTGGAACAAGTCATGTTGTGGTTCAACATGATTTTAAGGTTGAGGACAAGTACCAACTTGAGGGGGTGAGTGATGTTACAGTCAAAAGGGACCTTTTTACTGGAGAGGTTTATCAATGTTTGTAGCATGGGAGAATCAAGGGAGCAGCAACGAATTAAGGGATTAGTAATGCAGCCATTAGTCAGCCTTTGATTTATAATTTTAAACTTATAATAAAATTTTTTAGATTGTCAGAATTTGCATTTTGAATTTTGCAATAGTTTGTTTTGATCTTTGTTATCTTTCAGTTAATATTTCTATGAAAGTGTGTTCTAAAAGATTGAAGGTTCTCTTTTGACGAACCCTTTTCATTAGTACAAATAGACATGCACGCACACACACACACACACACATATATATATATATATGCAAAGGTTCTTTAAATAAAATTTGTCAGTTAATATTTCTATCAAAGTGTGTGTTCTAAGAGATTAGAAGGTTCTCTTTTGACAAGCCCCTTTCATTAGTACGAATAGGTCATCAAGAAAAACTCAAAAACACAATGACCCTCTTCTTGAGGTACAAGTTGCTAGCCCTATAACAAGATCACATATATGAGACTGTCGTAGAAATTTTCCCAGTTTAGGATTTCTAATAATAGTAGTGTTAGGATTGGTTTTGGGTTCTATAAGTACCCATAGAAGCTATAGTTATTTTCCTTTTGATATAAATTGATAATTTTCACAAACAAAAGGTATTTCTCTTCAAAGCTTTGTGCTTTTCTATTAGCTTTACTCTTCCCCATAACTGTAAGCTTTGGGCTGTATTTTGTGTGTAGCTGTAGTTCCTTAGTGATTTTACATCAATTAGTTCCAAGGAACACTAACATTATTCTAAGACTTGTGCAAGAAGAATATACTTATAATTCATATACATGTACACATTCAGGTATGTATATACATGTGGATATATGTGTTTATGCTAAAATATAAATATATTTATTCATACAGAAATAATCATTAGAAGAATTTGCAAAGAAAGTATTGAACAACTAAGGCTCAAATGAACTATAAATTAAGCAAATACCACATTAAAAAAACAAATATGCATTTGAGATCTTTTTGCTTTTACAAAATATCTTAATCTTGACAAGCTATTTTGTGCATATGTGTATGTATGTATGTCTTTATACAAACAATGTTCCTAACAAATATCCTAAAATTATAATACAAAAATGTTTCTAGTTTCTACTGGTATAACATGAAATCATGTGCTAAACTTTAACTAAAGGACGTAAACCATCCAATCTGCCATTATTTTTGGAATAAAGAAAAGGAAAAACTTTTTAAGTTCTCATTTTTATATTTAATTAAATTGTAATTTTAACTTATTAAAATTATTTAATTAATTATTTTAAACTATATATATTATTTACAGTCCGTACAAAGCGCAGATTTATGACTAGTTACATGTATAATTGTGCCATTTACTTTCAAAATTAATTAAAATAAAATTTGGTGAAACTTTTGCTTAAATTATTTTATAAAAAAAATTAAACAAAGAAATTTCTTAGCCATTAAACTTATATTCATATTATTTAGATTTAATCTTTGTAAGTGTGGTTATCATTTAATACTAATTCTTAAACTAACAAATAAAATATGAATAATTAAATCATACATGAAATTGACAAAATTTCGCAAATGGGGCTTAATATTGCTAAAATAAAAGTATAAGAACTTAATGTTTACAAAAATAAAAGTACAAGGGGTTAATATAGAAACGTTTTGGTATTTTTACTTGTAAGGTGAATCCTAGTCTCATTTGACAACAAATGAGACATATGCTCTCATTTGTCATTACAAAAGGATTCAATGTGTAGAAAAATAAAAGACCTTGAAAATCAAAGACCCAACATATGCAAATTAAAATGCAGGGGTAATTGTAATAAGTAAAAAATAAAAAAAATGGAAGGGTAAATATGGGTTTTTCCTAAAGAAAACAATTTTGGACATATAACAATTATTTCGTTCTTAAAAATCAATTATTTGTTAAAATCATAAGGAGGAAGAGATCATTAATATATATATATATACTTATCATTGCGGTTGTAATTGTTATCTAGCTGTTGCGTGTTTTGTGAAACTGATACAAACCTTGAAAGAAGAGCAGTCCAACATTAAAAATGACGAAGCAAGGCCAACAACACAGGAGAAAAGTTCTAAAAGATATGAGAGCAGCCACTGCATAAGCATTTAGTCTTTCAAGAACAAGACTGAAATTCTAGATAAGAAATAATAATAATATTGGGTTGTTTTACTTATCGCTGCGGTTGTAATTGTTATCTAGCTGTTGCGTGTTTTGTGAAACTGATACAAACGTTGAAGCAAGAGCAGTCCAACATTTCAAATGACGAAGCAAGGCCAATAACACAGGAGAAAAGTTCTAAAAGATATGAGAGCAGCCATTGCACAAGCATTTAGTCTTTCAAGAACAAGACTGAAATTCTAAATTAGAAATAATAATAGATGAATTTGATTCAGCTGAAATTTTCTATGGAGGTTCTGGTTAGTCTCAATCAACAAATCCCGTTTGGTTTTGTTGATTGAGAACTGGTAAAAACTGATTTTAAAGACTAAATGATTCTTGAACTTATGTTTGATTGAGAAGGTGTGTTGTTGTACATGGACGGATGCTGATGGGATAGAAATCAAGGATGGGGCAGCCATTGTTGTAACAGCTCGAGAAAAATATAGTAGATGACCACTCATTACAATCTGATAGCATGTGATAGCTATTTGTGCATATTGAATAAACCGAGTTAAAATTACATACTTGTGCTCCAGGTATATTATAAAACAACAGCTAGATAACAATTACATTAAAATTGCAAATATAAGTAAAGTACAACAACTCAACAAACTGATATTAAAGAATTCTGACAAAGCTAAGTTCATCCACTAACAGGCACTAAGGACACAAACATGGTACAGCACATTCTTCTTAGAATGAAAATGGAATTACTAATGCAAGTAGCTACTTGGTGCCAAAAATTGTTTGTCATCCAAAACAATAATAACAGTATGCACTATTCAAGTTAAAACCAGGGAGTGACAACATCAGCAAAGGAAATAGACAAACATGAATTAAAATAGACAAGTCATAAAAGCAAGCATGAATTAAAATTGGAGTTGAAATGCTTTTCTGTGACAGAACCTGATATAACTGCGACCTTATCATATGTAGAGCCTGAAACATCAGCACGTAATACAACCTTGACCTGTACACAAGATGATTAAATGTCATAAACTAATTCTAATTTTTTTTTATACATTAACAAACAAATTATTTATCTATAAATCACCTCTGGGAAACCATCCAAGTACTGCAGGCCGGGATAAGTTTCCGATAGACCCTCAATGAATTCAATGACCACATCTACAGTAGACAAGAACGAAAAAAATAAAAACCCCCTAAGCGATACTGTTCATATTAGATCACGGCAATGCACAATTAAAGCAAACGGGCAACCAACATTCCAATCGGTCAATCCAGAAATGATTTAGAAATGAAAAAAAAAAAGTCACTATAATAATTGTGACTTCAAATAAACATGCATCAATAAACAACAACAAAAAGAAGAAAAAAAATCTCAGCATCAATATCAATGAAGGAAGATTAGAAGGAGAACAATGCGAACCAGAGGGGTCGTTGATGAGTTTCTTCCCTTGAAAAGCCATTGAAACGGCGTCGATTTCGGCTTCAAGAATCGAGAAGGACGAAGAAATAACTTGAAGTTCTAGTACTGGTCTGTATTTTGATTTTGGGAATTGGTATTGTAGAATTTCAGGAGAGGCCTTTCCTATTTTTCTTTTTTCCCGTTGTTTCTTCTAGAGGAAGTATTTGCTGTTACTGTCGATTGTCCAGACAAAAAATCTGTTCTTATTGGACGGGTACAACTGATCCTTGGGCCGGTTTGGGCCGGATCCGTAAGGCTAATTAAAAAATTAGTGATTACAGATATAACTTAGAGGATCACTTCATGTCATGTCAGGTCAACGGCCATAGTTTCATTTGTGGGTGGCGACTTTTTCTTTTTTCACTTTATTTTATTTGCTTTCATTCATTGTCTGCTTTTGGTATATTTTTAAAATCCTGTTATTATCTTCGGCGTTTAGCATTTTTGTTTTGAATTTTTGTTTTTTTGTTTTTTCTGTAAGTTTTTTTACTTATTTACTTTAATTAAAGTTTATTATAAATTTTAAATAATTTAATTTTATATTTTAAAAAATAACTTTTTTAATTTTAAAACCTACTATTATTTAGAATATAAAGATTAAGTTAATTAAACAAAAAATTATTAATAGTCTTCAATAATTATTTTTTTCATAATTATTTAGAATTTAAAAATTAAACTAATTAAAGTAATAAGTATTCATAATATTTAATAATTATTTTTTCAGTAAAAGTAGTAAAAAATTATGAAATATATCAAATAAATTATCATTTTTGTTATTGATATTAATAAAAGTAAAAAATTATATATATGATTTTAATTTTATTATTAATTATGAAAAAATGAAAAAACAACAAACAAAATACAAATCAACAATGCAATTTTTTTTTTGCTTTTGTTGATTTTTTATTTTGGGTGTAGCTTTTATTTGTTTTTATTGTTTCTTTTTATTTATATTTGTTGATTTTTATTAAAAATAAAAAAATAATTATAAAAAATAATAAAAATTATGAGATATATTAAAAAATTATTTTTTTATCATTAACACTATTAAAAGTATAAATTTTATTTATAGCCTTAATTTTGTCATTAATAATAAAAAAATAATTTAAAAATAGTAAAAAATCAACAAATGTAAATAAACAAAAATTAATAACAATCAACAATTGTAAATTGTTATTTTTTTTGTTTCAATAATTATTTTTAGTTTTTTTTTTGTTCGTAGATTTTTGTTGATTTTTTTATTTTTTCAACTTTTTTTTGTTTATATTACAAATATATCATAAAAATTGTAAACTTATTATATATTAATTATCAACAAATATTAAATAATTTTTTTTAAAAGAAAGAAGTTGTTAAACATTTTAATCAACAAATTAAAGTAAAAAATAAAACAAAATCTTTATTCTTTAAGAATACAAAAGGAGGAAATTTTGTTTATTTATTGTTGTTACAACAGTTGAAGATATTTATTACTTAGTTTAATAAGAATAAAAAATATTTAGCTTATAATTATTCATCTGAAAAAAAGTTCTAAAGATAAAAAAATATTAGGCAAAAAAAAAAGAAAATGTTAAGAATAAAAATAAAACAGTACCTTAAAAATAAAAATAAAAACATTGAAAAAAAAGATGAAAATATTAGAAAAAATATAAATATAGTACTATAAAAATAGAAAAAAATATTTAGCAAAAACATGTTGAGAAAAAAATATTGATAAAAAAATAGAAAAAGACATAAAAAATATTGAGAAAAAATAAATAAAAATAGTATAAAGTAAAAAAATTGTTAAAAACAAATAAAATATTAAAAAAGTTGAAAAAATCAGTAAAAAAATGTTAAAAAAAAACAACATTAAAAATAAGTATGGCAACAAAAATGGACTATATTTAAAAGAAAAAGTTAAAAAAAAATAATTTTTAAAGTAAACAATATTTTTGAAGTTTTTTTTTATTTTTAGTATATTTATATAAAGAAACTTATAACTAAGGTTTGACCCCACTTTTTCATGTATACTTTCCGCAAGTCCTTTTTTTCCCGTTTATCTACAGGGTTTTTCACTTCTATTTTTTTCTTTTTTACCATTTTTCTTATCCTTCTTCTTCTTATTATTATTTCATAACTATTTTTTCTATTTATTTTTTCTTTCTTTGCTAACTTTATTTTAATTTTATTCTATAACTATTTTATTTTTGATATTATTATTCATTCTCTTATTTCTTTTATTTATTTTTATTTTTCTTTCTTTGCTTATTTTATTTTATTCATATTTATATTTTATTATTTTTCTAGGTTGTTTGTGATTTTTTATTTTTTTCATTTGTACATCATTTTTTGGTTGTTTTGTTTTTTTATTAAAACAACCAGAAAAATAATTAGAAAATTACCACAAAACAAACTAAGAAAATTGAAAATGAGCCAAGAAAAAAAATAAAAAAATCGAAAAGAATAACCCAAAACGAGGGTTGTGCACAAGTCCTAGAGAATCCGAACCATCTCAAAAAATTGAATCAAAAATATTTGTTGACCATTTAACTTTTTCCAAAATAAACCGTCCCGAAATATTTATTGGAGTGGGTCTAGAGAACATAAGTTCTTTGAAGCAAACTACCCTGAAATGCATCGAATTGAAGAATCAAAACTGGAACCGATATTAGTATCATTTTAATAATTAATTATATTTGAATAATTTATTTTAAACAATCTATTATTAAAACTTAACATATAATAATTGACATTTTAAATACTAATTAATTATTTATTTAAAATAAAATAAATACACTCATCAACTAAATCTTTTTATAGTTTATTTTCAACATATGTATAAATCATAAAATAAATTTATATAGTAAAATTTATAATCATATTATCTTATATGTTCAAATTATATGAATATTAAAATATAGGCGTATTCTATGATTACTTTGTTTTCAACAAAATAAAACTCACTTTTTCAATAATAGCTATTAAATGAAAAAAAGTAATATTATCATGTGATAATGAAAGTAAAGTAAAATTAAAGTACTTCAAAAACATAGTAACATAACCATTTTAAAATATTCGTTTGCATTTAAAAATATCTGTTTGTTCTCGATCCACTCCGAATTGCTCCAAATTTTTTAATCGAGTCTGGAGAATTTGCACTCTTCGACCTACTTCGACCTGTGTACAGCCCTACTCAAAACAACCATTTGTTTTGGTTGTTTTACTCATTGTTTTTGCTGGTTGTTTTCTAATTATTTTTTAGTTTTTTCTTTTTTCATTTGCACAATATTTTTTGGTTTTTTTGTAGTTGTTTTGGTGTTTTTTTGTTTTTTATTAAAACAACCCAAAAACTACCACAAAGAAAGCTCAAAAGCTGAAAAATGAACCAAGAAAAAACAAAAAAAAATTGATAAAAATAAATAAAAATTGTTTTAGTTGTTTCCTAGTTGTTTTCTAATTGTTTTTTAGTTGTTTTTGATTCATAGTTGTTTTTTATTTGATTTTCTACTTGTTTTTGGTTCTTTGTTGTTTTTCTGGTTTTCTATTTTTTTTTTTTTGAAAAAAAAAATAAAACAACCAGAAAATAAACACAAAACAAGCTAAAAAACTGAAAATGAACAAAAAAACAAAAATAATCACAAAATCAACCAAAAAACAATCATTAAAACAACCACAACAAAAACAAACTAAAAAACTGAAAAATAAACAAGAAAAAAATCAAAAAATTACCACAAAAATGATTAAAACATAAATAAAAACCACAACAAAAACAAACTTAAAAAATAAAAATAAACCAAAAATTATTACAAAAAATTGATTTAAAATTGTTAAAATCAAATGCTTATCTAAAAAAAGTGCCACAATAGGAAAATAAGAAAAAAAGGAAAAAAGAAGACAGAGATGGGCAACCATGTCACCGTATTTTTGAAAAAAAAAAAACAAAACAAAACCTTTTATAAACAGCATTTTTGTAAATAAAAAAAAAAAGGTCAACAATATTTTTGAAAAGAAAAATTTCTAATTGTTTTTTAAAAGTCCCTTATAAAAAGAGAAAATATCATTGCAGGAGCCATTTAACCAAACTATTATCATTTTTTTTATTTTATCCAATTGGTTTTTCAAAAATGACTCTCCGTGTTTTCATATATAGATTTTAATTTTTTTTTTCTTTTCATTTTTATCCTTTTATTCCAAAATTGATAATGTTTGTTTTTTTTTTTTTTTAATTTTGGCCTGTTTTTTGCTATCTAACTCATTTTATGTATTTATGTTCATTTTTAATTGAAGTTAATTGTATATATTTATTTAATTTTTATATTTTAAATCATTTTAATTTTATATTCTAAAAAATAATTTTTTAATTTTAGAATATAAAAATTAAGCTAATTAAACTAAAAATTACCCATATTCTTCAATAATTATCTTTTCAATAAAATTTTTACTTTTGTTGGTATTAATATTAAAAATAATTTTTTTGTTGCCTTTTGGTTGTTATTTTTTATTTTTTAGTTTTTTTTGTTATTTTTGTTGTTTTGTTTGTTTTTTATTATTTTTTCAGTTGTTGATTTTTATTGTTTTTGTTATTTTTTTTATTATGAAAACTCAACAATTGGAAACAAAAAAAATTTAAAAAAAAAAAACAAAAACAAAAAGCAACCAAAACAACAAAATATAACTAAAAAAAAAAACTTATGAAATATATTTTAAAATTTGTTATTTTTATTATTAATATTAATAAAAGTAAAAATTTTATTTATGTTCTTAATTTTATTATTAATAATGAAAAATCAATTGAAAAAATAACAAAAATTAACAACTGCAAAAGTTTGTTTATTTTGTTGTTTTGTTATTTTAGTTGTTGTTTTCAGTTTTTTTATTTATATTTGTTGATTTTTGTTAAAAATGAAAAAATAGCAACAACAAATTATGAAATATATCAAAAGAATTATAATTATTATTATTAATAATAATAAAAGTAAAAAAGTTATTTATGGCCTTAATTATAGTATTAATAGTTAAAAAAAATAACTGAAAAAATAATAAAAATCAACAACTGTAAAATTTTGTTATTTTTGTTGATTTTTTGTTTCAGTTGTTTTTTATTCTTTTTGTTTGTTGATTTTAGATAACAACAAAAAACAAAAAAATAATAAAATATATCAAAAAATTTATTATTTTTATTATTAATACTAATAAAAGTAAAAATGTTGTTATGGCCTTACTTTTATTATTAATAATAATAAAATAACTGAAAAATCAACAATTACAAAATTTCATTGATTTTTGTCATTTAATTGTTTTAGTTTTTGTTTTTAGTTGCTTTTTATTGTTTCCATTTGTTGATTTTTATTAAAAACAACAAAAAATTATGAAATATATAAAAATTTATTATTTTTATTATTAATACTAATAAAAGTAAAAATTATATAGATGGTTTTAGTAAAAATTTCCATGTTTGAGGTATTATAATAAATGCAAGTGTACACAATATAAAACATGTTTCCAAGTTCACAATTAGGCACAAAGTACATTATTCAAACTTGATTAACATGAGTTATATGAAGATTATGGTATTTTGTTGTGCATACACAAGGCACAATATAGTAAATCAATAAACTAAAACTACCATATTGAATGTTCACATGATGACATGTATAACAATGTAACTATTGCTGCCTTATGTGGCACTTATAATAAGAAATCTAGCCATCTAAAATTGAAATCAACTTTAAAACCCATATGGAAAGGCCGTGAAAATGGTTCTACTTTTAGATTCTTTGAAGTGCAATCATGGCACATGCTTGCTTGACAAATTGCGACAAAGAGAATAAGCACACAATTTCAAAGCAAAGAGTTAGGACACTTACCTATGTGCCATGATTATGCATGACACTATGTAGTGTTGAATGCAATTTAACGAACACTAAAATTTCTGTGGAATTTATAGTTGTGATGCTATCATTATGTTCAGTGAATAACAATTAACACTGTGTTCAGTGCATTTTGGAAACAGACTATAGTTCTAGTGGAACATATAGCGGTGATGCTATTATTGTGTTCATTAAATAGCAATTGACACTACGTTTAGTGTATTTTGAAAACAGACTATAGTTCCAGTGGAATATATAATGGTGATGTTATCACTATGTTCAATGAATAACATTTGAAACTATGTTCAATGCATTTTAAAAACAGACTGTAGTTCTAGTGGAACATATAGCGATGATATTATCACTATGTTCAGTGAATAGTAGTTGACACCATATTAAGTGTATTTTGCTATATTCCCTATGGGACATTTAGCAAGTGATTTTCATTATATTCCCTATAGGACATCTTCTAGTGATTGTGATTTTCACTATATTCCCTATGAAACATTTAGTGATTATAATTTTCAATATATTCCTTGTGGAACATTTAGTGATTGTGATTTTCACTATATTCTGTTGAGTTTCATGATTCCATATGCAATGGAAAAATTAAATTTTAATCATAAAACCCAAACCCGAATCTAAGTAATTCGATTAATTGATTAAATCTAGGGTTTTTATTTTCTTACCACAAATGTAAAAGGAGCAAGATTTTTGAAAGGAAGAAAGGAGGTTCACTCTGATGACATTTTAATTTGGTAGTTCGGATTGAGATATCTTTAAAAGAATCCATCTTCCACAAGTATCCACATGAACAACCCTTGATTTGAAAATGAATACTTATATGCTAGCACCTTCTCTTAATTTCTCAAAAATTAAGAATCAAAAGAACTATGTGTTTTTGTTTTCTAAAAGGAGAGAAAACGAATTTAGTGGCAGAATAATGAGTGTTTTAAAACCCTATAGAATATAACATATTCATAGACATTTAAATTAGAAAGATGGAATTTTCACTTATTCTTATTTTGATTTTATTTAAAATTAAATCAGAAATAATATTATATTTATTTACGATAACCCTTACCTTAAATAAATAAATCAATCAATATTTTATTTATTTATTTCCATAGAGCTTATTTGGGCTTGTTAAACCCATATTCATTTTGAGCTTGTTCAAAGTGTGTGACCTTGGAGGTTTACATGACATTAGAAGTGGACCTGATTTAGGCCTACAAGTCATAAGTGGCCTCTAGTAAGACATTATGACTACCCAAATCATGTGAAGTCAATAATCCGATATAACCAAATATATAATGAATATTCTAGTCCCTTTGTCACATCATATCTTGATTGAATATGAAGCATATATTATGTCATCCTTATAGAATTTAATCATATAATTTCTTGATTCCAAGTAGACTGAGAATGATAACTCTTTATCAATTTACTTTAGCATGGCCCTATATTTTCTTTAGTCTATCTTATTCAGGGCCCATAGATATCTTACTCATTTTAAATGAGGGACAAATTCCTTCTCAATCACTCATATTCCTCACATAACTCATTTTATAAGCAACAACAACCTATTTTATCATCTGGTTAAAGGTAATGTAAGATTATGTCAAAATATAAAATAGTTATATAGAAATCCATGGTGATTTCAAGGCTAGAGGACTAAGCTAATATTACTATGATGAGAATTACTTATGACAATTATCTATGTAGTATTTTATGATGGGTCAATTTAGCACTTTATTTCTCAAATAAGTACCTATGAGTTAACTTAATATCTCATATTCATTTTTAGTAAAACATAATCATCAATCAACACCATACTAGCCATAATACACTGTTATGAGTAGGGATAATTTGAATAAAACTCATATTTAATCTAAATGTTTTATTATCAAGTCACATATTTGATGACATTAGTAAGAATTGACTATTCAAGTAATTATCATAACACAAAATGATAATGAAAAATGCCTCTTTATTTAATAAAATGATAAAGTCAAAACATGGTTATGCAAGATTGACTTAGTACATATCTCTAATAATCTCCCACTTGTAGTAGGCCCAATCTATATTAAAACTAATACCCATGGACCTAGTATGACTCTCATGTTTAGGCTGTGGAAGAGGCTTAGTTAGTGGATCAGTAACATTATCATTTGTAAGTACTCTACATATCTTCATGTCTCCTCTCTTAATGATTTCTCGAATGAGATGATAATGTCTGAGTATGTGTTTGGATCTCTGATATGATTTGGGCTCCTTAGCTTGAGCTATAGCTCATTTATTATTATAATATAAGTTCACTTGATTTGATATACTAAGAATAACACCTAGTCCAGTTATGAACTTTTTGATCCAAACAACCTCCTTAGCTGCTTCTAAGGTAGCTATATACTTAGCTTTTATTGTAGAATCAACAATGATATCTTTCTTGGAACTCCTCCAGCTCACTGTACCTCCATTCAAAGAAAACACATAACCTGATTGTGATAAAAAATCATCTTTTTTAGTTTGGAAGCTAGCATCCATGTAACCATTTACAACTAGCTCATCTTCTTTACCACCATACAGTAAAAATGTATCTTTAGTTCTTCTCAAGTACTTAAGGATATTTTTAACAGCTATCTAGTGACTTTTACCTGGGTTTGACTAGTATCTGCTTGTTGTGCTTATGGCATATGAAACATTAGGTCAAGTACACAACATTGCATACATGATAGATCCAATAACAGAAGCATATAGAATCTTACTTATACTGTCTCACTCATCTTATGTCATAGGACATTGAGTCTTGTTGAGACTAATGCCATGTGCCATTGGCAAGAATCCTCTCTTAGAGTCTTGCATGCTAAACCTGTTTAATACCTTATCAATGTAAGTGCTTGGACTTAGGCCAATAAGCCTTTTAGATCTATCTCTATAATCTTGATGCCTAATATATAAGTAGCTTCACCCAAGTCTTTCATTGAGAATTAATTCCCTAACCATGATTTAACATTTTGTAAAATAGGGATATAATTTCCAATGAGTAGTATGTCATCAATATACAACACTAAAAACACAATTGCGCTCCCACTCTCCCACTAACCTTCTTGTAGACACAAGGTTCATCTTCATTCGTAATGAAGCCAAACTCTTTGACTACTTTATCAAAATATAGATTCCAACTACGAGATGCTTGCTTCAATCCATAAATGGACATTTGAAGCTTGCATACCTTTCAAGAATTCTCAGGATTGACACCTCTAGTTGTATCATGTACACATCCTCAAGTAGGTTTCCATTAAGAAATGATGTTTTGACAGCCATTTGTCATATCTCATAATCATAGTATGCAACTACAATAAGGAGAATTCAAATAGATTTCAGCATAGCAACTAGTGAAAAGGTTTCATCATAGTATATACCATGTGTTTGTTTGAAACCCTTTGCAACCAATCTTGCTTTAAAGGTATGCACATTACCATCCATGTATGTTTTCCTTTTAAAAACCCATTTGCATCCAATAGTTTTTAAGCCATCAATTGGGTCAATCAAGGTCCAAACTTGATTATCATACATGGATTTCATTTATGATTTTATGGCTTTTAGCCATTTCTAAGAGTTAGGACTATTTATAGCCTTTTGATAGGATGTGGGCTCACTTTGATCCACAATCAACACATTATTATCATTAGTTATGAGAAATCCATATCTCATAAGGATTTTATGTGTCCTACTAGACCTTTTTAGGCCTTCTAGTACTTGTGCAGGTTCAACAGTTACTTATTGATCAAATTGCAGTTTTTATACTTGGTACAATGCTATTTTGTGGGTCTTGAATTTCTTCAAATTGGACTATGCTCCCACTAGATCCTTTGGAAATAAATTCTTTTTCTAAAAATACACCATTTCGCACAACAAACACTTTGTTCTCTTAAGCATTATAGAAATAATATCCTTTAGTTTCTTTAGGATATTCTATAAAAAAGGCATTTATTAGATTTGGGTGCTAGTTTATTTAAGATTTGATGCTTCACATAAGCATCACATCCCTAAATCATAAGAAAAGACAAACTGGGAGATTTTACAATCCACATCTCATATGGTGTTTTTTCAACTACCTTTATTGGAACTCTATTCAAAATGAATGCAGCAGTTTCTAAAGCATATCCCCAAAAAGAGATTGGAAGATTAGATTGACTCATCATTGATCGAACCATATCCAATAAAGTCCTATTTCTCCGTTCAGACACACCATTCCATTATGGTGTACTTGGAGGAGTTAATTGTGAAATAATTCCACAATCTCTAAAATGATTTACAAATTCTTGGCTTAAATATTCACCACCTCAATAAGATTTTAGTGTTTTAATATTTTTACTAAGTTGGTTTTGTACTTCATTCTTGAAACTTTGAACTTTTCAAAAGATTTATATTTATGTTTCATTAGATAGACATAGCCATATTTAGTGAAATCATCTATGAAAGAGATGAAGTATTGGAAACCTCCTCTAATAGTTGAGCTTAATGTTCCATATACATCTGAATTTATAAAGCCAAATAAATCATTAGCTCTCTCACATTTTCCAGTAAAAGGTTTTTTAGTCATTTTTCCTAATAAACAAGATTCACATGTTTCAAATGATTCATAATCAAATGAATTCAAAAGCCCATTTTGGTGAAGCTTTGAAATGCATTTCTCATTTATGTGGCCTAAACGATAATGCTAGAGATAGGTAGTGTTTAAATCATTAGATTTAAACTTCTTTGTATCAATGTTATAGATTGACTTTTCATTAGTGTCTTCAAAATTTAGAACATAAAGACCACTAGTGCGTGGAGCAAATCCATAGAAAATGTTATCATGATAAATATTGCATTTATTATTCCTAATAATAAATTCAAAACCTTTCTTGTCCAAACAAGAAATAAAAAATAATGTTCCCACACATAGTAGGCATATAATAACAATTTTCCAAATTTAAAATAAGTCCACTAGGCAAAGTTAACTCATAAGTCCCTATAGCTAAAGCAATAACTCTTACTCTATTGCTAACTCGTAGGTCCACTTCGCCTCTAGCCAATGATCTACTCCTTTTTAGACCCTTCACATTAGTACAATATGAGATCCTAATCCAGTATCTAAAACCTAAGAATCATAAGTAGACAAATTAATTTCTATAACATGAATACCTAAAAAGGTAGTTGCACTACCTTTATTCTTGTTCAGATGATTCAAATATAGTTTGTAATTTCTTTTCTAATGACTGCTTATTACAGAAAAAGCATATTCCCTAATTTGATGGCTTTGCTTAAGGTTCAACTTTGAACTTGGGCTTAGGCTTTGGTTTTGGCTTCTAAAAGCCTTTGGGAGACTTGCCCTTGCCCTTTCCAACCTTTTTCATATCCTTTCCCTTATTGACCATTAGAATATCCTTGGTAGAATTCTTGATGTTCTTTTCAGTAGTTTTAAGCATCTTATGCAACTCTGAAATAGTCCATACTATGCATATTGAAATTCATGATGAAACCATCATAAACTTTAGGAAAATATTGGAGAATGATATCAATAGCCAATTCTTATTCAATCTTCAGACCAAGCTTGTCCAAGTGTTCAAGATGACCCTTCATCTTAAGAACATGAGGACTGACAGAGCCGCTAGCAGTCAACTTATAAGAGAGCAATGCCCTAATATTATTAAACCTTTTGATTCTAGCTTTCTCTTGGAACATTTCCTTAAGGTGGCCTATCATAGTATAAGCCTATATTTCCATTAGTTGCTTTTAAAGCTTAGACTTTATGCATCTAAGCATAAGACAAGTGACATTAGTTGAATCATTGAGATGCTTACTATAAGCATCCTTTTATGCTCTAGGATCATTAGTAACTGGTTCCTCTAAGATGGGTTGATTAAGGATATATTCCTTTCTTTCTTGCCTAATAACAATTCTTAGGTTTATGTACCAATCAAGAAAGTTAGTCCCATTTAGCTTATCTTTCTTAAGGATCGATTGCAGTAACATGGTAGGTGCAGTGTTTGATGTCATTATCTACAACAAATATATATAGAGTACATTCAATTTTATTATGAAAGAGGCATAAGAAAAACTCCTACTAAATTTTCATAAATTATAAAACCCTCAAAATAATTTTAATAATTGAAATTTCTTAGTGGGCCAAGATCTATATTTTACCCTACATCAAGTAAGCTTTGGCTTATCACTTAAAGTGTGGCTATTTAGGTAGGTAACACTTTACAAATTTCATCTCAAGTAATTCTTGGATAATTATAGGATATCACATGTACCAACATATCCTATCAAATGGCCTAGGTCCAAAACAGTTTGATAACCTAGTTAAGTCTAACCAACTCAAATATATGGATATCACCATTGTCCATCTTATCTTATTTAGATGGCTTTATACATAATGCTTTGACATAACCTATATATAGTAATCCAAATCTTGATAAGTGTTGATTAATAAGAGGCATTTTAATGACTTAATATTAAATGAGGGTTTAGTTAATTTTTATCTTATTTAGTTATTGTTATATTGCATCACATAACATCAAATGCATAACATACTAACATAATAAGATAAATGTGACATAGCATGGCCATAACTAAGTTAATCTTCATAAGTCAATATGAAGATCAAAGGCCAAACCTAGATGATATTACAAATACAAATTGAACCTTTAATTTGGATCACCATTTTCTGCCATAGACCTCCTCCTTGGGCTCCCACCTTAGATCTCCATCATGGGCCTCCAACTTGAATTTGCATCTTGGGTCTTGATTTACATTACATGTTGTATTTAAAACTATTCTATTACTATCTAATAAAATAAAATAATATAACAAATAAAATGACTCGCAGGCCGTATTTAAAAAATTACAACCCAATAAAATAAAAATAATAAAATGCAATCATATTAGTTCAAGGGCCATGCTATGCACCATGCATTTAACAATAAACACAAAATCCAAAATAATTCAATTAACAAATTAATTAAATTATTATATTTAAAAACAAAAAGCATGATGAGTCTATTCGGGATCAAAGGGCAGCACCCCTGAAGGTAAACGATTTACCGTAACTTTTTGAATGAGTTGTTGCTAAAACCCTAAAACGACAATAATTTTTGTAATCAAATTACTATTTGATTGATTTGTTCAAAATAGATCATTTTTATACTTAACATTTAAATGGCCACCAACATTAACCCTAATTTACTCGTAAATTATATTACAGAATAATTAATTTATTCCAAACAAATTTATTCTATATAATCTATTTAACACTTACACATACTGCCCTTGATAGAAATATGTATAATCAAAATATTCATGTTTCAACATTAAATAGAAATCGAATTTGCTATTTAAACAAAATACTTATTTTGATTTCTTAAAAAAAATACATAACATAGAAAATCATAATTTTGTTCATTATTTAATCATATTAAATGATTATAAACATTAATCGAATTAATGTTTAATGTTGTTTTCATGCAGATTATAATTAATTATCATAAAATAAAAACTGTTTGGATAAAATTTTTGAAAACTCCTTTTAAAAAATGAATCACTCAAACACACATATATCACATATACACATAATCAAATTAATGAAATTTAAAGTAGCTTTGATACCATTGTTGAGTTTTGTGATTCTATACGTAGCGAAAACATTAAATTTTAATCACAAAACCTGAATCTAAATCTAAGTAATTTGATTAATTAATTAAATCTAGGGTTTTCGTTTTCTTACTACAAATACAGAAGGGGCAAGATTTTTGGAAGGAAAAGAGGAGGTTCACTCTGGTGACACCCTATCTTGAGCTTTTAATTTAGCAGTTTAGATTAAGATGTCTCTAAAAGAATCCGTCCTCCATAAGTGTCCATATGAATAGCCCTTGATTTGAAAATGAATACTTATGTGCTAGCACCTTCTCTTGATTTCTCATAAATCAAGAATCAAAAGAACTATATGTTTTTATTTTCTGAAAGGAGAGAAAATGAATTTGGTGGCAGAATAATGAGAGTGTTTTAAAACCCTAGAGAATATAACATATTTATAGAAAATTAAATTAGGGTTTCACTTACCAAATGACCTTTTAGTAATTTCTCACTTATTATTATTATGATTTTATTTAAAATTAAATCAAAAATAATATTCTATTTATTTAAGATAACCTTTACCTTAAATAAACAAATGAATATTTTATTTATTTATTTCCATAGGGCTTATTTGGGCTTGTTAAACCCATATTTGTTTTGGGCTTATTCAAAGTGTGTGACCCTATAGGTTCACATGACATTGGCAGTGAGCCTTAAATCTCTATATAGGCCTATAAGTTGTAAGTGGCCTCCAGTAAGACATTATGACTACTTAAGTTATGTGAAGTCAATAATCTAACATAACCTAATATACAATGAATATTCTAGTCCCTTCGTCACATGATATCTTGATTGAATATAAGGCTTATAGAATTCAATCATATAATTTCTTGATTCCAAGTAGACTGAAAGTGATAACTCTTTATCAATTTACTTTAGCATGACCATGTATTTTCCTTAGTCTATTTTATCAAGGGCCCCATAGATATCTTACTCATATTAAATAAAGGACAAATTCCTTCTCAATCACTTATATTCCTCACATAACTCATTTTATACCCAACAACAACCTATTTTATTATCTGGTTAAAGATAATGTAAGATTGTGTCAAAATATAAAATAGTCATGTAGAAATCCATAATGATTTCAAGGTCAAAGGACTAAGCCAATATTATTGTGATGAGAATTACTTATGATAATTATCTATGTTATACTCTCATGATGGATCAATTCTACACTTTATTTCTTAAATAAGTACCTACGAGTTGACTTAATATCTCATATTCATGATTAGTAAAACATGATCATCAATCAACATTGTACTAACCATAATATATTATTATGACTAGGGATAATTTGAATAAAATTCATATTTAATCTAAGGGATTTACTATTAAGTCACATACTTGATAACCTTAGTAAGAATTGACTATTTAAGTAATTATCATAACATAAAATGATAATAAAAAATGCCTCTTTATTAAATAAAATGATAAAGTCAAAACATGGTCATACATGATTGACTTAGTGCATATCACTAACTTATTCCCTGTGTGACGTTTAGCGAAAATATGTTGTAACTACTGTGTATTGTCTAACTAATTGTATTATAGTTCTTATGGAACGTCTAGTAACTATGACTGAAAGTTTCATTATATTTTCTATGGAACATTTAGTGAAAATATGTTATAACTATTGTGTCGTGTCAAGCAAAAGTGATTGAAGAAAAGTGCTATAACTACTATGTAGTGTCTAGAAAATTGTGTTTTGAAAGTGATTAGTTGCAATCCATCCATTACTTACTAGCTTTTATGATGTTACAGTCCATAACTGCTCACGATTAGCTACAACCCTTTCATTGGTCGTTGATGATATTGTAATCCATAATTGTTTGTAGTGAGCTGCAACCCTTTTATTGCTCATTAATGATGCTACAACCTATAACTACTTGTGATTTAGCCGCAACCCTTTTATTGGTTACTGATTTATTTTGATTAAATTGTAACCCTTTCATTACTCACCCTTGTTGCTGTAATCCATAATTGCTTTCAATTTTTATCTTTAGCTATTGGATTTGAATGCTTTAATTTTTTTATGCTAATTGATTTGAATTTATGCTGATTTCTTTGAATTTCTACGCTGATTGCTTTGAACAATTGCCTTTGTTGCAATTAATTTTGATTGACTTGATAGTGCTAGTACTGATTCTATATATTGGATTTATCTTCTTCTGGACTAGCTATTCTTGAAGGCTTGTTAAAGTTAGTTTCAACATGATAATTATATAAAAAAGTACATTATCTTTTTGAAAATTTATAAGAAAATTCATCACTTTATCATAAGATAATGTGCACTTAATGAATCTCGCTAATTTTTGGTGAACGATTAACATTTGCAATCTTGCTTGATCTTACTGATGTATTGGTTCCTTTCCCCTTCTTTATTCTCTTTTATTTTTTCTTGCACAAAATACCATAAGTTAGTATGGACTATTTACAAGTGAAGATATTTTGTCAAAATGCTATGTTATTCTTTCGCATTCTTCCTTTTTGATTATGATGATGATGTCTTTGATACCAGAGTTCATGATACTCCACCATTGAGGTCATGGCCTAGGGCTGAATTTGTCTTTCTATCATTCCATTAATGCTATGGTAGAGGGCTTCATTCATCTTCTTGATATCTTCTACCAAAAAATTTTTAGAAGTTAGATGCCTTATTTTCCTGATCAAAGAAGTTTTCAATGTGCATTTATCTCAGTTTTGGAGTGCATTCTTTCCTTTTAAAAGCAAAGTACATGTGTCACTGGCATGTTTGACCTTCTCATTACCATATTCCACACCCTATATTGGTTTTGATATTATGGAGTTCTACTCTTAGTAGTCAAGAGTTGAGAGTGACTCTCTGGGGATTTGATGCCATGTCCTTACTTGAGTGTTCTTTTTATTAGAGGTACATTTAGAAGCATCTTTTAGAGCAAATTCTCATTAATCCATTTGAGGTACATTTGTCTTTTATTACTCTCATGTTATTGATTGTCTTTTGCTTTTACAGTTCATGGGAGCAGGTTTTCCTTTTATTGAGACTCTAGTTGATATTCCAAATGATGCTTCAAATGAGAATATGGAGATAGATATTGACTTTGAGAGCTTCAGACTCTTATCTAGTCCCTTGAGGTTGCCAGGATGATGATTTTACAAGTACCACTATTAGTGATATTCCTTTATTGGATAAGCCCATGAAACATTAAGTTCATCTTTACAGCATCATTCCTTTTATCTTTACTCATTCAGATGCTTTACATGTGAATACTCTGACTACTTTCTTGCACTTTTACAACACTAATTTTGCATGTTAGTAGCATAGCATTTGTATAATCATGTCTGGGTACAAAGATTTTTATTATGCAAAACATGTATTTCACAATAGATTTATGTAAGTGTATGCATGTTATATATGATATGCATGATCCTAATAGGTCATTTATTTAGAGTAGAGTTATGTTGCCAATCTTGGAATATGAAAATGAAATGCTTCATGAATAACTTGTAGGTTTGAGCTTTGGATTGCTTGCTGTTGGTACTTCTAATGTTAAAGCTTATTATACAGTTTGTTAGATAGATAACTAGGCTAGCAAGTGGGGTCCATGGCTTGATACTAGAGCTTGTGATTGATCGATGCATTGTTGAACTTTTCTTTTTACTATCGCTTTTGCTATATGAAAATTGATGTATCTATATGCTTGTAGTTTACTTCTTTCTACCTTGAGATCTCTTTTGCTAACTCTTGTATTTTAGGTTCCATCTTCAATCTTTGAATGTGAATTGACTATTTTGCCCCCAACTTGCCCCTAGAGCTACATTTTGCCCCCGATTTCATTTTGAATTCATTCATGCTATTCTAGTAGTTTTTTTTCATGTGTGTAAGAGACTTAGTTTGTTCACTACTGTTGTTAATCCAACCCCATTAATTGCAATCTCGTGCATTGAGGATGCAAAGAAGTAGGTGAACTGATTGAAAGGAGTTCTTAATACTTAAATCAACTAGACTTGCTCCTGTTGGAAGAACTCTTGAGTAGAATATGAAGTTTGATGCTAATGCTATGATTAATAATAGTTACAAGGTATTGATTGCAACGTGAGTCACTGAGCCACCTGAATTCCCTATGTATAAAGGGATAATATACTTATAAGCAGAATAAGAAGAGAAACCATAACTAAAATAGTGATCTTATAGCTCTAATTTTAGCTTTCATTATATATTGTCTTTCCATTCAAACACTTATGCATTATGATAAAGATAAATATGCAATATTTGAACAAAAATTTCAAATTTTATCTTATTCATTCATTAGGGCAAAAACGAGTACATTCATTATATCACATGATATAACTCCTTTTATTAGTTAGTCCTTTTAGATTTTCTCAATAATTTTACCTTATTATTTTTTTCTTTCTCTCTCTCTTTTTTACTGTTCAGAAGTTATATCATTTGATATATGAATGTTTTTTAAATTTGCATTTATGCCCATGCTGAATGAATTTAATTGAATTGAATTTATGTCAAACATGAAAATGTGATCAATATCACATTATATAGTACCATTAGGATGTACATTACATAAGTAAGCATGATCAGAATTCGTATCATTGATTAATAAAAAAAAAGAAGTTTTAAATAAAATAGATTTTATTTAAAGAAGACAATAAGAAAATTTATTTCCTATTTTAGATGCTAGGGATGCTGAGTCTGATAGTGGTTATCCTTCAGGTGGTTGATATAACAACTATTCTTACATTTCCTTATCCTTGCTGTCTTGCACCAAGTTCTCAATGATATGTTCCTTGGAGATCTCATGCCTAAGAACATCCATACCAGGCATATTAATAGGTTCCTTTACACTAACGTAAGACTTCCCATGTCTTTCTTTAACAAAACTCTCCTTTAATGGTTTTGCTTTCTTCCTAACTATGGATGTTTCTTTCTTGTCTAGTAGCTTCCCATCATCAAACTTGTCACTCTACCCTGTAGGCATAGTTGAATCGAAGGGTATATCAAAAAAAGGTGGTTTAGTGTAAAACACCTTGTAGTCAAACTTGCCTGAGGGTTGTCTTAACAAATCCCTAACTCTTTCCATATATTTAGGGACATTAAGAGTTTCTCATTAGATTTGAGGTTTATATTCTTAAAGGAGTTTAACACTTCTTCCTCACTAACTCCCGAGTTGATCATCATGGTGGTTAGGGGTGGAACATTTTGGTAGTTTAAGAAAGGATTATTTCTGGTGTTTGGGTTTTTAGGGTTTGTGATTTTTCCAAAGTATATAAGGTTTTGGATTTTATATATAAGGCAAATACAGGTGTCTATGGAATGGCCAATAATTTAGTGGAATTTTCAATAACTATTTGGGTCATATCCTGGGACATTTGAGTTTAGCGATTTGGAAAAGGTGAGGGGTCTAAGCAAGCCCTTTTGTATCAAGTGGTCTAGGACTTTGGACAAGGGTTGGTTAAATTTAGAGAATCTCCTTGGTTGTTGAATAACATGCACTTCCACAACCCTACTAGAACTTCCTTGTTGTGTGCCCCTAGTTAGGTGGTTCCTTGTCCCAATGGTTCTATTGCTTTTCTTCTTTTCATTTTCCATCTCCTCATATTGTAATCCATCATCATAGAGGTCTACAAAAGATTTAGGGTTCATCATTTGCAACCTTTCAACCAAATTAGGAGATACATTATGGAAAATCATCCTAGCTTAATCCTTTCTAGCTAACTTATTTTTCATTAATCCTGCCTTATTCATGAATCTAGTGAGAAAATCAGAGAATGATTCATTTAGCTTTTGTTTAGTCAATTCTAGATCTCGAATGGACACTTCCAACTTATTATTATGGTTATACTATTTTAGGAAAGCAATACATAGTTCCTTTTAAGAAGCCCTAATAGAGTTTTCTAATCCATGATACCATTTCATAGCAATACCCTTCAAGGAAAGTACAAACAACTTTGTGACTATAGATAATGGAGCTTTAGTGGTGCTCATAGTTATTGATACTAACTAAGGTGGATTCTTAATATAATGCAAATATGCTTAGTATTTAGTAGTAGTTTAGTTTTAATCTCATTAAATTTTTTTTACGTTTAGTGTGTTTATTTGCCTATGAAGTTACTATTTTTATTTCTTTTATCTTTATGGTTTATGATGTAGGTTAAATACATGTGTTAGGCTCAATTCATGCTTGGAAAAGACTTGGAGTTGATTAGAACAACTTAGATAGCAAAAGGAGTCATTTTTGGACAATTGAAGCTTGTCACGAGTCATCACCATGGGCATGACTCATAACAGAGAGCTTCTGTCACGAGTTGTCACCCATGTCACGACTCTGCACAATGCAGAAGTCTAGAACATTCTGATTCAAGCAGTTTTCATATTTCGGTCATAATTTCTTCTACAGACATCAAAATTTGATGATTCAAGTTGCTCTAGAAAGATAACTCAGAGATTTAGAACTTTAATGAAGGAACTTTTGAGATTTAAAGTCATATTAATGGAATAAATTGCCCTTGAAGTTACAGTATTTGCCAAAGAAGATGACTTTTCATGAAGTGAAGCCATTCCAACTCAAAAGTTCTAGTCCCTTTTAGTCAATTGTGAATGCCTATAAATAGATAGTCTTAGTTAGGAATAAAAGAGGAATTTTCTTTCTATTGATATATATGAAATTCTTTCTTGAATGAAATTCTTTATATTATTATCTAAATTAGTGTTAGTTTGTTATTTAGTCATCATTATAAAAGGCAAAGCCAAGAAAGGAAATGTACTACAAGCACCAAGATTTAGTAAAAAGGGTTTTATCTTTTCTCTTATCTTTTCCTTTTTTTAATTTATATTTGATTTTCTTTTGTTTTTGCTTGATCATATATCTTGGCTAAACCTTTGTTTGTTAGAATTACAAGGAAGAATGAACCAATGAATTATATCTTTTTATAATGCATGATGAATTACTTTCAATTGAGTGTTTAATTGAGTGTTTAATTGAGTTGTATATTCTTGATCACCATATATGATGTGTTAGTCAAATTATTCACAATGACAGTTACGGTAATTTGGTGGAAAAATAATTGAATTCATTTAAAGGTTAGGAAAGTACCTGGACACAAGAAATCCACTTTTAGGGGCTAAAGAATTGGCAAGGAACTTCATGGTTTTTGTGTATTGCTAAAAATGATGCGACAACACTTATAGACTCTAGATGGAAATACCCTTATTTGACAACGACAATTGCACTTAAGGATTTTAGGTCATATTCTCCATTCATTGTATGTGTTCATTATTCATTATAATTCTTTGGCTAATTCAGAATTGTAGTTCTAATAAATAATATTTAATTTGATACTTAGATAATTAGATTATTTAGTATAGTTAGTAGTTAATTAGTATAGTTAGAATAATCTAATAAATTTCACTATTAATATATCGCCTATCCATCTTAGTATCTACTTGGTTAATATAAAATTTGCAAATTCCCAATGTTCGACACCCTACTTGCTCTATCTAAGTCCTTAGAGACTAGGGTATACAATTCTAACCTGCTTTAATTCTTGCATCTCTAGTTCCATCAAACTTTTGTAATTGGGGCATTTTGAACTTGTCAGGTAGCTTATCACTTTCCATGTACAGTATATCATTAAAGTCAAATGAGTAACCTATGCCTTGCCCTTTTATTAGCTCTTCCATCTTGGAAATTTTTTGATTCAGTGCTTGCATATGTTTGGACTAAAGTTCCTAAGCTAACTCAAGTGATTTTTTCTTCACTTTCTCTACCTTATAGTTTTTAACATCCTCAAATTTCATCTCCATAGTAGGTACATTCCTAGCAGCATTTAGTGGTGGTTTGCCAATATTATTATTGTTAATAAGTAGATCATCCATGACATGTGGGACAACAGTAGTAGGTGGTATGGCAGCAACTAGTGGTGTAGCAACAGGAGGTGGATTTTTTTAATAGGTGGAATAACTATAACACTAGGTGCTTATTTAATTATGGGTGGTTGAACAATAATAGCAGGTGGTATTAATCTAGCTAAGGCTTGTCTAAGTTCATCTTGCATCATAGCTCTCATGTCATCCATCAAAGCTCCCTTAATGTCTTCTAAGGTCTAATTTTCTCTTTGTTGTTGTTTCGTTTCTTTACTTTGAGTTGGTGTAGCTTCTAGGTAAAGCAGGTTGATAGGGCATTTTCCAAATTGTGAAGGATCTTTTTAACTATAAATTATGGACTCAAATTAGTTCTTACTAATCTTCCACTACTCTATTTCCAAACATAGGAAGACCTGAATGAATCTATAATGGCTGAAAAACAAAGTGTTAGTATGATGCATGAAATGCATGTGTGCATGTATGCATGATACACGTGCTATACAACAAGTAACAAGTCAAGTTAGGTATACAAATAAGAAGTCAAGTGTACATACATCCTTCAAACCTTATTCCTCCTACACACAAGTTCAATGGCGAGTCTCTTTCCTTAGGATTTTTTGTCTTGGCCTTAATATCAATATGGGATATCAAGAACTGACGTGCATGCCAAATATCTCAAAGCAGTAAAGCATAGAAATAGTATTTTTAGGTATAAAAGTTTAGCCTAATCTTTATTAACATAAATGGGCCTTAAAAGGTATGGGCTTGGGCCTTTATAGATAGAAATACCTAATGGCAATAAACACAAGTAATTTAGGTAAATCCACTTGATCCAAGAAAGGATCTCCCTTGTGTTGATGATGTTGTAGATGAGTTCTTGGATATGAATCTTCAAGAAAATGATCCAACAAGCCATTGAAACTAGAAGCTCTAAGTAAGAAAGAATATGAAGAAGTTCCTTAACTTACATTAAAGGAGGAGCTTCCAAAAGATTGGCAATTCAAGAAGGATCATCCTAAAGACCTCATCATTAGTGACATGTCAAAGGGGTTAACCATTAGATCCCATCTTAAGTCTATTATTAATTTAGCCTTTATCTTTCATATTGAACCTAAACATATTGATGATGCTTTGAATGATGAATTTTGGGTACTTACTATGTAAGAAGAGTGTAGATGGCGGGGTTTAGCACGCGTTTAAGATTTTAGTAACCGCGTCACTGTTTGAGCTCAGGGCTCTAGAGAACATACTAACCACCGTCACAAAGACATGGCATGGAGATGAGGAGTCACCACCCAGGGTAATAACTGGGACAAATAAAAAAGGTGGTACTTGATTCCTTAAAAGAAAGCTAGCACCACAACCAGGAGATTCTGGATACAGAATACAAACTTCTTTCAGTCTTGTGTTCATTTAGAATTACTTTATGAATTATTATCTTATTCTCTATTTACATGCAATTTCATATAAACCCTAAAAACAATCAACTATAAGGCAAACTGATCATGAAATATACCAGTAAATAATGTATTCAATAAATCACATAATCCCTAAGTTAGTCTAACCTACATGGATTTTAAATAAATGAGTTAAATCTACATGTTTTAAATTATAAGCAAACCTAAAGAACTAATTCCTTTTGATTTTAATTAAATGAACCTAAGTCTACTAATTTTAATAAAAAATGGGCCTAATTCTACATGTTTTAATTAAATAATGATCTTAAATCTACAAATTATGAAAAAGGTTTAAATTAAGTGAGTTAAGTCTAAATTAATTAAATTAAATTAGGTGGGCCCATGTCTAATTAACTAAATGGGCCTAAGGATATTTCTAATCTAAAATCTAATTACTTACGGACCTAAAAATATATTTTAATTAATTAAACCTAATTAATTATTAAATACGATGGGCTTAAATAAATAAATCAAGACCTAAAGTGGGTTTAAGGCCCAAAACACACAAAAATAATAAATAAAACCCAAAAACAAAAAAAAATACAAAAAACAATTAAATAAGATCAAACAAATAATTAAATTAATCTTTACTAAAACCATAATTTTTATTAACATACAACCTAAATTAATCTACTTCCTCCATTGATTTTAAATAATTACCTAATTGAAACCTAACTTTACTAACCAGTTTAATCAAAATAAACATGCAACCACACATATAATTTTATTACTCCCACTATTGGGGCTATTACATTAATTCATAAAACAATTAATAAAATAAAAATACAGTAATAAATAAAAATAAAATAAAACCCTAGAAACTAAGTTTCTACGAGGCTTTATCCGTAGTCTTCTATGGACTTCTCATGAAATTCATTCCTCCTACATAATCATCATGCGTTTTCCTCCATAATTACCATAAAAAAGATAAAATAATGATTAATGAATAAATTATGATAATAACTTGAAAAAAATGATAATAAAAATAATAATGTAAAATAATCAAATAAATAAGTAAATAAAGAATAAAAGAAGATGATATGCTTATGGATGATTTAGGGTGCTCCTCAAATTGATAGTTCATCGTTCTTGATAAATCTTCGAATCTTTTCCTTAAAAATTCTTCACGAGTCTTGAATTAATTAATGAATCAAAAGGAATTTTTTGGTAAAAAATAAATACAAGAAGAATAAAATCACGATTTTTTCTTATTCTCTTCCTCTTCTTTTTCTTTCTCACCTGGCCTCCTTTTTCCTTCTTTTCCTACACTTTTTCCTTCTTTTTCTTTTTTTTACTATTGCTTCCCTTCCTTTCTTTTTGTAGTAGAACTAGGAAGCCTAACCCTAATCCTAATGTGATTCTAATTCCTAAAGTGTATTTAGGAATTTTAAACTTGGTAGGATTGAGTTAAATAGGAAGTTTAAACCAATTAAAACATTGAATTGGAAATAATTAGAAATAGGAAAAAATGGAAGAATTCAATTATGACCGGGATTGTGTAATTCCGATCGGAATTATACAATCCCGATCGAAATTGTTGTAATTTCGATCGAAATTACATAATTCCAATCGGAATTATGGAATTCTGACACACCTTTTTTTTAACATTTAATTACAAAAAGGCCCCCAAAAAATTTTAAATTTTGCAATTAGGTCTGAAAAAGAACTTTGTGATTTGGTCCCTGAAAACATTAAATCCTTCCTTTAAAAGCCTTTAGAATTTTTTAAAGATCAAGTATCGAAGACATTTTCATCACTGGAGTCATTTGCTGCATCCATAATATATCATCCCAAAATTGGGTGTCTACAGTTGCCCCCCTTTGTCGTTGTTTGCTTGACAAATTGCTGCAAAGAAAAATAGCACCCAATTTCTAAATTGAAAGTTAGGATACTTGCCTGCTCCTTGAAGTCTCTGCTTATGAATTTGCTATACTCGGACGTACAACATTTCAAATGACATATCATACTTAGTCGTATGATATTGATTATACTCAGTCGTATAACCTTGGGTGAATGAAACACATGGTACTCAGTCGTACAATGTTTGATTATACTCGGATGTATAGCATTGAATTGAAAAATTACATCATACTCGATCATATGATGTTGATTATACTTGATCGTATAATCGATTGAGGATACATTACACTCGGTTGTACAATGTTGACTATACTCAGTTGTATAGTTTGTTTTAAAAAGGAATATCACACTCGGTCGTATGATGCTAATTATACTCGGTTGTATAATCGATTGAAGATACATTACACTCGATTGTATAATGCTGACTACACTCAGTCGTATAGTCTATTTTGATAAGAAACATCACACTCGGTCATACGATGCTGATTATACTCGATTGTATAATCGATTGAGGATACATTGCACTCGGTCATACAATGCTGACTATACTCGGTCGTATAGTCTGTTTTGATAAGAAACATCACACTCGGTCGTATGATGCTGATTAGACTCGATCGTATAATCGATGAGGATACATTGCACTCGGTCATACAATGTTGACTACACTCGGTCGTATAGTTTATTTTGATAAGAAACATCACACTCGGTCGTATGATGCTGATTATACTCGATTGTATAATCGATTGAGGATACATTGCACTCAGTTGTACAATGTTGACTACACTCGGTCATATAGTTTGTTTTGATAAGAAACATCATACTCGGTTGTATGATGCTGATTATACTCGATCGTATAATCAATTGAGGATACATTGCACTCATTCGTATAATGCTGACTACACTCGGTCGTATAGTATATTTTGAAAAGAAACATCACACTCGGTCATATGATGCTAATTATACTCGGTCGTATAATTGATTGAGGGTACATTGCACTTGGTCATACAATGCTGACTACACTCGGTCATATAGTCTGTTTTGATAAGAAACATTATACTCGATCGTATGATGTTGATTATACTCGGTCGTATAATCGATTGAGGGTACATTACACTCAGTCGTACAATGCTGACTACACTCGGTCGTATAGTCTATTTTGATAAGAAACATCATACTCGGTTGTATGATGCTGATTATACTCGGTCGTATAATCAATTAAGGGTACATTGCACTTAGTCGTACAATGCTGACTACACTTGGTCGTATAGTTTGTTTTGATTAGAAACATCATACTCGGTCGTATGATGGTGATTATACTCGGTTGTATAATCGATTGAGGGTACATTGCACTCGATCGTACAATGCTGACTGCACTCAGTTGTATAGTCTGTTTTAATAAGAAACATCATACTCGGTCGTATGATGCTGATTATACTTGGTCGTATAATCAATTGAAGATACATTGATAGTTTTAACAATTCCTTAAATCGCTAAACTATAAAGCTTTACTATCTGGGACTAAATTGCAAAGAATCAAATGAACCTAAATGTAAATGAAAGTTAAAGGACCAAATAGGATATTTTCCCCTTTATATATTTCATTCCTTCTTTTTCCGATCCATATTCTCTTTTTCCTATTCTTCTTCTCTTTTTTTCCTTTTCATTTTCTCTTGATTTTCAAATTTTCTCTTTTCAATTAAACTCTCATCCGACATTCGATTTTGGATCCGTCTGATCCTATGGCCCACCCACAATGTAGGCTACATGGGAACAGTTCCAGGTAATTAGATACCATCACTTTACATCCACATTTTCCCCAAAATGATTTGGGACTTCATAAAGATGAAGAGATATTTCCATTGACCCACTTGCACCTCCACAGATATTCTCAGGCTAGAAATGAGGCAAATTTCTTATCCCTATTTTTAATTATGTAATAAACATATTTATTTTAGTATATAAAGTTAATGTTTATATGCATGCAATTTAATGGAAAAAGTAGATGTAAATCATGAAAAATTGACAAATTAAAATCAAAATGTGTTAAATTTCACTGGGATTTTCATCAGAAGTCTGAATTTCTGGATTGAAATCCTAGATTTCCGATCGGATTTCTCAAAATTTGATTGGATATCTGGATTGGAATTCTAGATTTTCGATAGGAAATCTAGACTTCCAATTTGATTTTTTAATTTTTTAGTATTCACAACAAATATGCAAATGTATGCATGCTATGCATGATGTACATGGTTCTAACTATTTTTTGATGCAACAGAATTATGCCGAGGATTTGGAGTGTGAGAATGTGAGGCTCCGACGACAACTTGCTAGCCTTAGTTTTGATGGACCCAATGCTGGGACTTCTATGCCCCTAGATCAGAGTGATGATCCAGCTAGAGAGTGGAGCCCCTGGCCGGACACTAGAGCTCAGGAGGACTAACCTTCTTTAGGAATTGTATTAGTGTCACTGTACTTTGAGATATTTCAGAACTGTCTCCTTTTATGCACCATTGACTTTTATTTTGGACCAAACTGTAATTTCCCTTTTTTTTTCACCGGCCAGTGTCCTAGATTTCCAATCGAAAATCTAGAATTTTGATCAGAATTATGGATTTCTGATAAAAAATATAGAATTCCAATTAGAATTATGGATTTTCGATCAGAAATCTAGAATTCTGATCGGAAATCTCAGGTCTGATTTTTCTTATTTTCCTTCTCAGATGCGAATTTGGTCCAAAAACAATCCTAATCCTTTCTATATTTGATTTGCGGCCTATATAAGAACAAGAATGATAAGAAAAATACAGTACTTTCATTTTCTTCGCCCCCATAATGACACAAGCCACACTTATGTTGGTGAAGAAACTTCTTAAATCCTTTAATGGAGATGATTGGAATAAAATTTTGCGTTTTCATACCAAACCCTTGAAGTCCCTTTAACATATGAAGATAGACAATAATTTATTACACGCTGCTGCCACTTTCTGGGATGCTAGGGATCACGTATTTAGATTCAACGGATAAGAGCTGTGTCCCTTAATAGAGGAGTTTGCTGCTATTTTGGGATGTTCACTAAGTTCGACTGCTACCATTGCTCTCCCAGATCTTGATATTGAATTCTCAGGCAGATTAATAGCATTCTTTGATTTGCCCCCAGATATTATCTACATGCACGTGCATAATGCTAAAACCATCAGTCTTCCCTTTCTAATTTCCTCTTGTGGAACTAGAGACAAAACCAATGCTGCTTGGATCAGGACTGTCACTTTTTGCCTATATGCTCAGTTTCTACTGGTATCTTCTTATGGAGATGCTGATGTAAGAATTATCAATATCTTAGAATAGGTAAAAGCTGGAGCTAATCTCGTGCTTGTTATACTTGTTGAAACTATCATTGGGTTAGATAATTTCAAAGTTCAAAACTGACTCTCAAGCAATTTACTTCTCCTTCAGGTATGTAATCCTTTTTTTTTAGCTGCCCTTTCAGGTTTTCAGCTTAATTTTTTTTAATATTTGGTTACAGGAGAAATTGAGTCTGCTTAATGCTCCTCCCAATGCTTTAATTTATCAACCTTATCATCTACAATCTTGTCCTTTGAAGATAAAGAATAAGCCCACTACGGATCAATGGGTTGATTGGATGAAAGGCATCACTGATACTGAGATTACTTGGATATGTCCTTGGTGGAGATTAAAATTCATGACCATTAACTTGTATGATAACTGTGTCCCTATTCCCAGATTATACTTTTTGACCTTTCTTTCTCCTTTACGCCTCTGCTGTCAGTATGGTCACCCTTAATTCATTATTGCTGTTATAACCGACTTTAAAGGTTTCCTTTTAAGATAAGATTTCTTGGACAAGGTGAAGAACTTATGGCCTTATAGAGCTTTGGAACGCAATATGTGCCTGGATGCTGACATGACTACTGATGACAACTATAAGACTTGGGTTAATATGCAATCTACAGAATCACCAAAACTTATTAAATACAAAAAGACTCAAATATTATTAGATGAGTTAAGAAAGAAACAAAAACACAAGTAGTGGTCTCATAAGTTTGGTTTCTTATATTTTATTTTTCCTTCAAGTCTTTGTGTCTTGTAATAAAGATCGAATACACAATATTTAATAAAAATGTCTTTTCAATTCATTTCATTACCCAAGGAAAAAATGAGTACATTTATTACATCACATGACATAACTCCTGTTATCAGCTAGTCTTTTCAGATTTTCTAACTGAACATTTTTCCTCTCATTTTCATTTCCCTAACTTCTTCCTGATCAGCCCTTTACGAGTTTTCTAAATAATGAGAATGTCCTAGCTTTGCCTAACTAGCCTTTTTAGGTTTTCTAGTTAGTGGACTCTCCTTTTTTTTAAAGGTAGTATTTCTTAAGACGATCCAGGTTAATTGGCTCAGTGAATTCATTCCCTTCTAGATCTGATATCTTTGCGGCTCCCTTGGGTAAGATTGTCTTAACTAAATACGGTCCTTCCCAATTCAGTTTGAATTTTCCTCTTAGGTCAAACACTATTGCCCTTGCGTGCTTTAATACCATATCTCCTACTTTTATCTTTCCTGGCTTAACCTTTTTGTTGAATGCTCTTGCTATTCTTTTTTGATAAATCTGAGTGTGGAACAAAGCATCCATCCTTTTCTCATCTAGTGATACAAGGTAATCAAACCTCTTTTGCATCCATTCACTCTCGGGGATTTTTGCTTCCATAACCACCCTTAAGGATTTAATTTATGTCTCTATGGGTAGAACTGCTTCACAACCATATACTAATGAGAATGGAGTTTGTCTCGTAGCCATACGTGTTGTATTCTGTATACCCATAAAGCAAAAGGGAGGTGTTAAGACCAATCCTTATGTGTCTTCACCATCTTAGAGAGAATCTTCTTTATATTCTTATTAGCCACTTTTACTGCACCGTTAGCCTGAGGTTGATAAGGTGAGGACTTATGATGCTTAATCTTGTATCTTTGTAACAACTTAGTGGTTTCTACCTGAAACTGAACTCCATTGTCTGTCACAACATGATGTGGGACCCTATACCTACAGATAACGTTCTTGATGGGAATTGCAGGTTTCATTAATTAACTCCCCAATAGCAAGAATACTATGATAAGTTGAATTAGAAGAAAACTAGAAATTACCAATTTAATCCACAAATTCGGATCGTTCAAAGATTGAAGTAAGAAGATAGATGCTACTTAACCCCTTTACCAACAAGGATAAGATACTAAGATAGAATTTGAATTTCCTTTTATGCCACAAACAAGAAAGTTTGATAAATAACAAGAAAATAAAGATTTAGATTTTGACACCATAAGCTAGAATAAAGCTTGATAAGTCACAAAGTTTATGTAAGAAATTAAAGACAAATTCTCTTAACATCCCTTTTCATGTGTGGCCAAAAGAAATGGTCACCTAACACATCCAAAGTTTTCTTAATCCCAAAATGCCCCATTAAACCTCCGCTATGTGCCTCTCTCACAAGTAACTCTCTTAAAGAACTTTGTGGCACACACAATTTGTTTTCCCGAAAAAGAAAACCATCAAACTTATAGAACTTATCAAAACCCCCTTTCTCATATGCCCCATAAACATTAGCAAAATCAGGATCATTAGAATTAAGATCTTTGATGTATTCAAATCCTAATAATTTTGCATTAAGTTTAGAGATCAAGGCATACCTTCTTGATAATGCATCGGCCACCACATTTTCTTTCCCTTGGTTGTACTTAATGATGTACGGAAAGGATTCAATGAATTCCACCCATTTTGCATGTCTCTTGTTGAGCTTTCCTTGTCCTTTTGAGATACTTCAAGGACTCATGGTCAGTGTGAATTATGAATTCTTTATAACTAAGGTAATGCTGCCATGTCCTTAGAACCCTCACCAATGCATAAAACTCCTTGTCATATGTAGGGTAGTTTAGACTTGCTCCACTTAGCTTTTTGCTAAAGAATGCTATGGGCTTTCCTTCTTGCATCAAAACTCCTCCAATACCTATGCCACTTGCATCGCACTCAATCTCAAAAGGTTTAGTAAAATTTGGCGAAGATAACAAGGGTGCAGAACTTAATTTATCTTTTAGCAAGTGAAAAGCCTCATCTTGTTCAATTCCCTACTTAAAACCAACATTCTTTTTGATGCATTCAGTTAAAGGTGCAGCTATGGTAGAAATTTTTTTAATGAACCTTCTATAAAAGCTAGCTAAACCATGAACGCTTCTTGCATCACTTACACTTGTGGGTGTTGGCCATTCTCTAATTACTTTTACCTTTTCTTGATCAACATGAATGCCCTTGTCATTGATAATATATCCAAGAAAAGTAATTTCATTAGTGCAAAAATAACGTTTCTTTAGATTAGCATACAACTTCTCTTCTCTAAGCACATCAAAAACACAAGTCAAATGTTGTACATGCTTATATAAATTTTTGCTATAAACCAAGATATTATCAAAATAGAAAACAATAAATTTGCCTATGAATGCTCTTAAAACATGATTCATCAATCTCATGAAAGTGCTTGGTGCATTAGTTAAACCAAAAGGCATTACTAACCACTCATATAAACCATGTTTAGTTTTAAAAGCTGTTTTCCATTCATCACCTTCTCTCATTCTAATTTGATGATAACCAGATTTCAAATCAATTTTTGAAAACAAATATGAACCATGCAATTCATCTAACATGTCATCTAGCCTAGGAATGGGATGTCTATACTTCATCGTGATTTTGTTGATGGCACGACAATCAACACACTTCCTCCAAGTTCCATCTTTCTTAGGCATTAACAAGACAGGTACGGTACATGGACTCATGCTTTCATGAACATAACCCTTCTCCATAAGCTCACTCACTTGCTTTTGGATTTCCTTGGTCTCCTTCGGATTACATCTATATGCTGGTCTATTTGGAATGCTTGCTCCTGGTATGAAATCAATTTGGTGCTCAATGCCTCTTTTAGGTGGCAAACCATTTGGAATTTCTTCTGGGAATAAATCTTCATAAACCTGCAAAAGATCAACAACAACACTAGGCAAACCATTGGTTATTTCGTTAGAAATATTCAAAATCTCCTTATACATAAGTACAAGCATGTGTTTCCTCAAAAGCATAGCTTCCTTCACATCACTCATTTTTGCATAAACACTCATTTTTCTTTCATTTGAACCTTCCTTGTTTTCTCTCACCATGTGTTTCCCATTTTGGTCAAGAGAATTGGAATTTTTAGGTTCACTCATCTCACCTTTTTCTTTACTCTCAAAGGTTTCCCTTCCCAAAGAATTTCCCAATGAAGAACCCATTTCTTCATATTATTACTTGATGCGCATTTGATCTTCAAAAATCTATTTTGGAGTTAATGGTCCAAGGTTAAACCTTTTTCCATCCATAGTCAAAGTATACATATTTTTGAATCCATAATGATTAGCCCTTCTATCATATTGCCAAGGTCTCCCCAACAACATATGTCCGGCCAACATTGGTAACACATCACACAACACCTCATCCTTATATCTACCAATTTGAAAAGAAATTAGAACTTGCTTATTTACCTTTACAACTCCACTTTCATTAAGCCATTGCAACTTGTATGGTCTTGGGTGCTTGGTAGTAGGCAACTTCAATTTCTCCACTAGCAAAGTGCTTGCTACATTAGTACAACTTCCACTATCCACAATCATGTTGCACAACTTGTTAGAAATCAAAAAATGAGTATGAAACAAATTTTCCCTTTGCTCCTTATGGACATCATGTTTATTTTGCAAACTTAATGTTCTTTGAACAACAAGATTATCTCCTTTAGCACATTCAACATCACTACAATCTTCTAAAGAAGGCATATCATCATCACTATCCCCCTCACTCTCTGATTCAATATCACCATCCCTTAGAATCATAGCTTTCTTATTTGGACATTCTCTAGCAATGTGTCCATGAGCCAAACACTTAAAACATTTGATTACCTTAGTTTGGGCTGGTTGATTCTCACCCTTTCCCTTATTACCCAAGTCAATTTTAGGTTTAGTTTCTTCCACTTTTGACTTATTAAAAGGTTTATAATCCTTTTTCCCCCAAGAAGTTTTCCAAGAAGAAAAAGAACCCACATTTAGTTTAGAATCATACCTCTTTCCTTTCAATTGCCTTTCCACTTTCATGGCCAAATTCACCATATCTTCAATCTCCACATAATGTTGTAAATCAACAACATCAGCAATGTTTTTATTTAGCCCTCTCAAGAACCTTGCCATGGTAGCTTCATGATCTTCTACCACATTTGATCTAATCATAGCCTTCTCCATTTCTTTGTGATACTCCTCCACACTCATGGATCCTTGAATTAGAGTTTGTAACCTTTGATGAAGCTCTCTATAATAGTGGCTTGGAACAAACCTCTTTCTCATGATTTGCTTCATTTCCCTCCAAAATTCCACGGGTCTTTCTCCATATCTACGTCTTTCCTTGCAAAATTGATCCCACCAAACAATTGCATAATCACTAAACTCAACAGTGGCAAGTTTTACCTTTTTCTCCTCCGAATAATTATGACATTCGAAGATGAGTTCCACTTTCCTCTCCCATTCAAGGTACACATCTGGATAATTTCTTCCTTGGAATGAAGGAATCTTCATTTGGATACTTCCAAGGTTGCAATCAACATCATCATTAGGATGTCCTCTCCTAGCTTGTCTCCTAGGATTGATTTGTTGTCCCACCAAGGTGACTTGATCATCATCCAATTCATCCTCTCCTTCATAGTCCTCTTGGTCAATTGGTGGATGTCTCTTTTGTCTAGGCTCTCCTTGTAATTGGTTAAGGATGCCATCATGCCTCTCTAATTTCTCATTGACTCCCGCCATCATGTTAAACATTCTTTCGAATTGTTGTTGCATAGCTTGAATCACATGATCATTTGTAGAAGAAGAACTTGTGTCTTTTGACATGATTGTAAAACCTAAAATTTTAATAAAAGAAAATAGAAAGAAACAATCTCACAACACTCCCTCACGTGTTTCACTCAAACTTGATGTATACCACTCGTGTTTACACTCAATTTGGCTTTTTCTCTAATGATCTCACACTCTTGCCTTTTACCTCTCAAATTTGCCTTTTGATTTCTTAGATGAACTAAGTTTCTCAATTAAACAAAATTCAAGAATGTAGTAATCAATGATAAAAAAAAAAATAATAAGGTAGGCTAATAAGAAAATAATAAGGTAGGGTTAAAGAAATGAATAATTTGTAACAAATAGGCTAATAGAAATGAAAAACAAAGATAGATCATTAAATAACACAAAGAGATAGAATTATAAAGATAGATCTCAATGGAATATGAAGAGTCAAATTTTTTTAATGTAAACTGAGATCTAACACAAGAATATCAAAGATAACATTTTTTTTATGGACGAATTTCTTTTTTTTTTTTTGATATATGCACGAATTGAAAGGTATCATAAAAATCTCAAAGATAACAACTTTTTTTTTGATATCTGCAAACAAAATCTTGAGATAAGAAGAATAAAGATAAAAAAAATACAAGAACAATAGATAGCCAGAAAGGTGAAAAATATAAGATGAACACAAGATATTGAGAACTAAAAGATAGTTTTTGATACGCAAACCTCAATCTTGAGCTAATGCTCTGATACCACTTATGATGGGAATTGTAGGTTTCATCAATTAACTCCCCAATAGCAAGAATACTATGATAAGTTGAATTAGAAGAAAACTAGAAATTACTAATTTAATCCATAAATTCGGATCGTTCAAAGATTAAAGTAAGAAGATAGATGCTACTTAACCCCTTTACCAACAAGGATAAAGATACTAAGATAGACTTTGAATTTCCTCTTATGCCACAAACAAGAAAGTTTGATAAATAACAAGAACACAAAGATTTAGATTTTGACACCATAAGCTAGAATAAAGCTTGATAAGTCACAAAGTTTATGCAAGAAATTAAAGACAAAATTCCTCACAATAAAACTCAAACAAAGTTATAATTCATATATCAAATTCATTCATCCTACAAAAGAAAGAAAAGGACTTGTTTATATAGAGTACAAGTCCATGCACACACTACTAAAATAGACTCACACACATAGGATTACTTTTACTCTTAAATGGCCTTAATAACCACTACCCACATTAATAGCCATTACTTGGTATTAATTGCCCCATTAACTCTTAATAACCACTACCCACATTAATAGCCATTACTTGGTATTAATTTCCCCATTAACTTGTATATGGTGGCTACATGTAACCCTAATTGTTATTAACATAAAAACAAGTTAAATATTATTCCTTGGGCCTCCATGGATGCTTTATTGGGTTGAAATTCTTAGGCTTTCCAAATGTCCCTAATTAAACCCAATATGGCTTCTTGAAGCTTTTTGGATTTGGACCTTGTGATTGGGCCTTCTTGTACTATTAATGGATCTTGGATCTCTTTAGGCTTTGAACTTGGATTCACATCAGTTCTTCTCAATGAACTTTGCCATCTGTCTAGCTTTTAGGGTGCCAAAGGATTATGCTTCTACCCATCTTGAAAAGTAATTGATTGCAACTACTATATATTTATGCCCATTTGAAGCAGTTGGTTTTACTTCCCCTATTATATCTATTCCCTAGGTTGCAAAGGGCCATGGAGATGTTAAACTATTTAGAACTATAGGGGGAAGATGATTGAGGTTCCCATGTACTTGACTTTGATGGCATTCTCTCACTATCTGGATGCAGTCCTTTTCCATACTCCCCCAATAGTACCCTTGCCGAGTAATTTTCTTTGCCTTGCCAGAATTATCCCATTCATATGTGATCCACAAACTCTTGCATGAATCTCTCTCATTTCCTACTCTACTTCATCCTTCTTGAGACATCTCAACTGTATTCCATTTGACATCCTTCTGTATAATATCCTATCATGACTTGCATAATGACATGCAAGAACAAGTTGCTTTGTCTGGGCATCTTCTTTCCTTGATAAATCTCTGGATGTCGTAAAACCATGGCTTTTCCTCTAGCCTTATCTGAATATTCATGACATGTTCTTTGCCATAACACAGAACTTGCGTTTTCATTATCACCAAAGGTTTCATCATCGATCCTATTGGTTTATCCCACATTAAAGAAAGTGTTGCCAAAGCATCCGCCATCTGATTCTCATCTCTTGGTAAATGCATAAAAAGACATTTCGTGAAATTCTTTATTAGCTTTCTCAAATAATGGATGTAAGGTTTTAGTCTTTCTTTCTTTACTTCCTACTCCTCATTAGCCTGGGTGATGACCAACATGGAATCTCCGTAAACCAATAGGTCTTTCACTCTGACTACCAATGCTACTTCCATGCCATAGATATATGCCTCATACTCAGCCATATTATTGGTAACCCTGAAGTCTAATTTCTGGGCCATTGGGATGGTTTCTCTTTCTAGTGTGATAGGAATTACTCTTAACCTTGCTCCTCTATTATTCACTGCTCCATCAAAATAAAGTTTCCATTCTTGGTGTTCTATTACTGCTAGGTTCTCATATGGAAACTCTAGATTCCACTCCTCATTTCCTTCGACTGCATTCTGGGCTAGAAACTCTGTTATAGCTCTTCCTTTGATGACCTTTATAGTGACATATTCTATATCGAACTTAGTTAAAAGTACCAACCATCTAGACATCTTTCCAGTCAAAGCCGGTGTTTGGAACAAGTATTTTAAAGGATTTATCCTTGAAACGACTTATACTTTGTAGGACTGGAAGTAATGCCTTAACTTCTTTATAGCCCAGATCATTATCAAACATGACTTTTCTATAAGATTCTACTTTTCTTCATATGGTAGGAACTTTTTACTGAGGTAATATATAGCGTACTCCACCCCTTCGGGCCCTTGTTATGCTAGCATTGCTCCCATTGCCTTTTCTTCTAAAGCCAAATATAAGATTAAAGGCTTACCTTGTTTTGTGGCCTCAATACAGGCGGGTTAGTAAGGTATTCCTTAATCTTATAAAAAGGCTTTCTGGCATTCTTCATTCCACTCCACGGGCTGATTCTTCCTCAAGAGCTTGAAAATCGGGTCGTAGAACATAGTAAGTCTCGCAATGAACCTGCTGATGTACTAAAGTTTTCCAATAAACCCTCACACTTCCTTCTCTGTTTTTAGTGCTGGCATCTCTTGGATGGCTTTAATCTTGTCTGGATCAACTTCTATTCCTCTATTACTGATTATGTGCCCTAATAACTTTCCTAAAGTTACCCCAAAGATGCATTTCTTCGGATTAAGCCTTAGGTTATATTTTTCTATTCTTCCTAAGAACTTATCTAAAGCCTTAAAGTGTCCCTCTCTTATTTCAGACTTAACCATCATGTCATCAACATAAACTTCCACTTCCTTATGCATCATATCATGAAATAAGGCAGTGGCTACTCTTTGATAAGTTGCTCCTGTGTTCTTTAATATGAAGGCCATCACCTTATAGTAGTACGTTCCCCATTCTGTAATGAAAGCAGTCTTGATCCTGTCCATCACTGCCATCATTATCTAATTATAACCTGAGAACCCATCCATAAACGAATACATCGCACTAGATGCTGCACTATCCATAATCACATCAATATGGGGTAAAGGAAAATCATCCTTTGGATATGGCTTATTCAGGTCCCTAAAGTCCATACACATTTGAACTTTTCCATCTTTCTTGAGAACTGGTACTATATTTTCCAACCATTGAGGGTATTCCACAACTTCTAGAAAACCAGCCTGGATTTGCTTAGCGACTTCTTCCCTTATCTTTTTTGTCCACTCGGGCCTTAACCTATGAAGTTTCTGCTTGACAGGTTTAGCTTCAGGATATGTTGGAATGTGATGCTCCACAATTCCCCTATCTAACCCTGGCATATCCTCACAGGACCAAGCAAATACTACCTTTCTTTTTATTAATATTCTCTTAAATTTTTCCCTCTCTTTAGGAGTTAAGTCATGTGATATAGAAATGTATTTTGGTTGTTCATTTGTGCCCATGTTTAATGAATCTAATTGAATAGAATTAATGTGAAACATGCATGAACGATCATTATTAAAATACTCAAGACCATCAGAATCCATATCACACAAGTAAGCCAAACTAGAATTTATATCATTGACCATAAAGGAAACAAAGTTTTCATCCTCAAATAGACTAGACGTTATTACATCAGTTTCATCATAAAAAACATCAGTAAAACTATTATTAATGATACTAGTTAATTGCTATGATGGTTCTTTGTTGGGTGGTAGACAAAGCAGTTCTTTGATGTCTTCGGTTTTCATCTTTTCAGCAACTGTCTTCATCACCTTGTCTTTGTTGTCTTGAACCAGCTTTTCAACTATCTGTTCTTTAAAAATTTCAAATCTAGGGACATCCTCACCAGCTACTTGGACAGGCTTCTTTTCACCCTGGTAGAACTTCTCCTTTCCTTACTTGATAAAGTTACCTTTCAGGGGTCCCACACTCCCTAGGTCATTTTCGTGGAAAAACCTTCTTTTTGTCCCTTTGCTACTGAACCCAGCTCCAGTGTAGTCTAATCCTCTTGTGTCATTTTAGGTTTTGAAATCTGGCAGTTCTGGGATTCCTTGCTCATTTTTCCCTAGTCCTTGTCCTGGTCGGTAATTCATCTTATTGATCATGTTCATAATCTTTGGATATATTGCGACTCCCTCTTAAATCATGGCCACTTAGTAACCTGGGGGAGTGATTACCTATTTCTGACTATCAATAACTGTAGACACCATTTTGCCCATACTAGCATCTAGAGTCACCACTTCCCAATCAAGTAGGAATTTCACCTTTTGATGCACGGTCGAAGGCATTCCTCCCAAGACATGATACCGAGGTCTACCTAGAAGAAGGGCATATATGACAGGAATATCTAGCACAATGAATTCCACCATTGCTTCTATAGGTCCAGTCTTTACAGAAGCCACAAAGGTTCCTTCTACACTCCTTGTTCTATCATCATAAGCCTTTATTACAAGGTCTGATTTTGCTAAATCCTCCACCTTCACACCTAAATTGGGTAGGATCTGTAGTGGACAAACATTAATTACAGACCCATCATCCACCATCACATAATTAGTCCTCTTCCCTCTTACTTCAGCTGGGATGAATAGTGCTTTATTATGGTTCCTTCCTTCCACAAGTAAATCCTCATCCGAGAAAGTAATGACCCCATGCTTTTTCTCAGTAACCTTGGCCACCATTACTTTAGGAGTTGCTGCAGTTTCAATTTCATCTTAGTTAAAGCCTTAACTAGGGCTCTTCTGTGGCTGCTCGAATGCATCAAGAGCTCCCAAATGCTTACATTGGCCTTTGCTTTCTTAAACTATTCGAGAATCAAGTCATCACCCTGTTCATTTAAGTCTTCTCCTTAAACAACTTCTTCCTTCTCTATGGCTTTCTCTGTTGGCTTATAACCCTTCCCACTTTTGGTAACATGGCTGACTTCAGGATTATCTATCCATACATCATACCCTTAAGTGCCTTCCTCATCCGAACTATACCAAATATCAATCATCCTTATAGTCCGATCTTTCTTCCCTTCTTTCCATACATTGACCATACATTTTTCCTTTTTGACTAGCAACTTTTCATCATCAAACTCCTCACCCCATCCTGTAGGCTCAATTGTATCAATAGATATGTCAAAAGAAGGTGGTTTGGAGTAAAACACCTTATAATTGAACTTGCCTGAGGGCTGACCCAGTAAGTCTTCTGCCACTTCCACACTTTTAGGAGTATTAGGAGATTTCTCAGTAGTTTTAAGGCTTAGATCCTTAAAAAAGTTTAGCACTTCTTCTTTGCTTACTCCTGAGTTAATCATCATGGTGGTTGGGGGTGGTACGTTTTGGAAATTTAGGAAAGGATTATTTCAGGTGTTTGGGTTTTGGCTTGATTTTTCAGGGTCTGTGATCTTTCTAGAGTCTATAAGGTTTTGGATTTCATGTTTAAGATGCATGCAAGAATTAGTAGAGTGACCAACGACTTGATAAAATTTGCAATAATTGTTTTGATTAAAATCAGCGAGGTTTGGGTTTGGTGGTCTAAAAGGGGTTAAGGGTTTAAGGAGGCCTTTTTGAATGAGATGGTCTAGGACTTTAGATAAGGGTTGGTTAAAATTTGAGAATCTCCTAGGTTGTTGGATGGTATGAACTCCTATGACTCAATTGGTATTTCCTTGCTGTGTGGCCTTCTTTTTCTCATTTTCGATCTCTTCAGCCTATAACCCATCATCATGAAGGTCCACGAACGTCTTAGGGTTCATTATTTGCAACCTCTCCACTAGGTTAGGTGACACATTTCTGACTATCATTCTAACCTGGTCCTTCTCTGCCAATTTGTTCTTCATCATTCCTGCCTTATTCATGAACCTAGTCAGAAAATTTGAAAATGATTCGTTGGGCTTTTGCTTGGTTAGTTCCAGATCTCTTATAAACACCTCAAGCCTAGCATTATAGTCGTATTACTTTAGAAAAGCAGTGCACAACTCCCTCCAATATGCTCGGATAGACTTCTCTAACCCATGATACCAGTTAATGGCCATACCTTCCAAGGACAGTACAAACAGCTTAGTAACCACGGCCACAGGAGCCTTAGTGGTACTCATAGTAGTTATGTATTGACTGAAATGAATCCTCGGGTCCCTAGTACCATCAAACTTCTGCAGCTGTGGCATTTTGAATTTGTTAGGTAGCCTATCTTCCTTAAATTACATCACATCATCAAAGTTAAATGGGTACCCTAAGCCTTGTTCCCTCATCAACTCCTCTATCTTAGACATCTTCTGAGTTAATGCCTTCATCTGTTTGGATTCCAGATCTTGAGCTTGCTTAAGTGATTCCTTTTTCGCTTTTTCAACCATGTAACTCTCAACATCCTTAAGTTTCATTTCACCAACAATGTCATTGTTAACAGGTAGTGGACCTATGGCAGGTGGGTTGGTCGTGGCGGGTGGTGTAGTAGCTGCAGGTGGTGGCATTAGTCCCGTTAGAGCTTGTCTTAACTCATCTTGCATCATTGCTCTCATATCATCCATCAGTGCTCCTTTGACATCTTCTAGGGTCTAGTTTCCCCCCTCTTGTTGTTCCATTCTTTTAGTTTTTTCAAATTGCATAGCTTCAAAATAGAGCGGATTAATGGGGCTCTTTTCTAGTCTGCTAAGGATCTCTTTTGTGATCGATTGGGGGCTTGAATAAGTTCTCACCAGTTTTCCACCTTTTCGACTCCAAACACAAGAAGACCCGGACGAATCTATAATGGCTGCAAGACAAGTTGTTAGTATGATGCATGAGATGCATGTATGCATGATGCACGTGCTATGCAACAAGTAGTAAGTAACAAGTTAGGTATACATACATCCTTCCAACCTTATTCCTCCTGCACACGTATTCAATGGTGAGTCTCTTTTCCTAAGATTTTTGGTCTTGGTCTTAATATCAATAGGGGATATTAGGGTTCGACGCGCATGCCAAATCTCTCAAAGTAATAGAAGCATAGAAACAAAATTTCTAGGTGTAAAAGATTAGCCCAATCTTTATTAACCTAAATGGGCTTGGGCCTTTACATATAGAAATACCTCATGCAACATTCACAAGCAATTTGAGTAGATCATAGGGGAAATAACTAAGCCATTATATATGGTTAGGGTCTAGTAAAAAGGTCAAGGTTCCCTTATCAAGATGCTCTCCATTATGGATTTTGAGTTACAAGCCAAGGTCAGAGGAGCCCAGCATGCTTTGCAAACTCGAGAGAAGACTACCACCCTTAAGGACTTAGGTTACAAGCTTTGGTCAGATGAGCCCAATAATCTCTCTTGGACCAAGTTATGGCTAAGAGTGATGGTTAGCCAATTTACAACCCCATGATGCTAGTGGAATCATGGAATCATAAACCAACGCCATCGGTTAATAGGGACATGCATAATTAATGCAAGAATAAAATAACAATTAATAAAATAATTCTAAAGAACACAAGTAGAATCAGTATCTTTTATCCCTAATGGAGTCACCACTATAGACAGTGGGGTTTAGCGTGCGTCCAAGATTTTAGCAACCGCATCACTGTTTGAGCTCAGGGCTCTAGAGAACACACTAACCACTATCAAAAAGACATGGCGTGGAGATGAGGAGTCGCCACCAAGGGTAATAACTGGGACAAATCGAAAAGGTGGTACTTGATTCCTTAAAAGAAAGCTAGCACCACAACTAGGAGATTCTGGATACGGAATACCAACTTCTTTCAGTCCTGTGTTCATTTAGAATTACTTTATGAATTATTATCTTATTCTCTATTTACATGTAATTTTATATAAACCCTAAAAATAATAAACTTCAAGGCAAACTAGTCATGAAATATACCAGTAAATAATGCATTCAATAAATAACATAATCCCTAAGTTAGTCTAATCTACATGGATTTTAAATAAATGAGTTAAATCTATATGTTTTAAATTATAAGCGAACCTAAAGACCTGATTCCTTTTGATTTTAATTAAATAAACTTAAGTCTACTAATTTTAATAAAAATAGGCCTAAGTCTACATGATATGAAGGTATTTAAATTAGTGGACTTAATTCTACATGTTTTAATTAAATAATGATCTTAAATTTACAAATTATGAAAAAAGTTTAAATTAAGTGAGCTAAGTCTTAATTAATTAAATTAAATTAGGTGGGCCTATGTCTAATTAACTAAATGGGCCTAAGGATATTTATAATATAAAACCTAATTAATTATGGACCTAAAAATATATTTTAATTAATTAAATCTAATTAATTATTAAATAAGATGGGCTTAAATAAATAAATTAAGACCTAAAGTGGGTTTAAGGCCTAAAACACACAAGAATAATAAATAAAACCCAAAAACAAATAAAAATACAAAAAAGAATTAAATAAGATCAAACAAATAATTAAATTAATCTTTACTAAAACTCTAATTTTGATTAACATGCAACCTAAAATAATTTACTTCCTCCATTGATTTTAAATAATTACCTAATTGAAACCTGACTTTACTAACCAGTTTAATCAAAATAAACATGCAACCACATATATAATTTTATTACTCCCACTATTGGGGCTATTACATTAATTCATAAAAGAATTAATAAAATAAAAATACAGCAATAAATAAAAATAAAGATAATAAAAATAAAATAAAACTCTAGAAACTAAGTCTCTACAAGGCTTTATCCATAGTCTTCTACGAACTTCTTATGAAATTCATTCCTCCCACATGATCATCATGCGTTTTCCTCCATAATCACCATAAAAAGATAAAATAATGATTAATGAATAAATTATGATAATAACTTGAAAAAATAATAATAAAAATAATAATGTAAAATAATCAAATAAATAAATAAATAAATAATAGAAGAAGATGATAAGCTTATGGATGATTTAGGGTGCTTCTCAGATTGATAGTTCATCGTTCTTAACAAATCTTTGAATCTTTTCCTTAAAAATTCTTCATGAGTCTTGAATTAATTGATGAATCAAAAGGAATTTTTTGGTAAAAAATAAACACAAGAAGAATAAAATCATGATTTTTCTTCTTCTCTTCCTCTTCTTTTTCTTTCTCACCCGGCCTTTTTTTTTTCCTTCTTTTCCTATGCTTTTTCCTTCTTTTTCTTTTTTTACTATTGCTTCCCTTCCTTTCTTTTTATAGTAGAACCAGGAAGCCTAACCCTAATCCTAATGTGATTCTAATTCCTAAAGTGTATTTAGGAATTTTAAACCAGGTAGGATTGAGTTAATTAGGAAGTTTAAACCAATTAAAACACTGAATTGGAAATAATTAGAAATTGGAAAAAATGGAATAATTCAATTCTGACCGGGATTGTGTAATTCCGATCGGAATTATACAATCCCGATTATAATTGTTGTAATTCTGATAGGAATTACATAATTTCGGTCCGAATTATGGAATTCCAACACACTTTTTTTTTAACATTTAATTACAAAAAAGCCCTCAAAAAAATTTAAATTTTGTAATTAAGTCCTAAAAAGAACTTTGCGATTTAGTCCTTGAAAACATTAAATCCTTCCTTTAAAAGCCCTTAGAATTTTTTAAAGATCAAGTATCAAAGACATTTTCATCACTGGAATCCTTTGCTGCATCCATAACATATCATCCTGAAATTGGGTGTCTACAAAGAGCTTAATTAATTTAGGAGAAATAAACTTTGGAATCTAGTTCCTAGGCCTAAACATCATCCTATTATAGGCACTAAGTGGGTGTTTAGAAATAAGATGAATGAACAAGACATCATAATTAGGAACAAAGTTAAATTAGTAGCTAAAGGTTATAATGAAGAAGAAGATATCAAGGTTAGAAGCTATTAGGATGTTACTTGCATTTATATCTTTCATAAATTTTAAACTTTATCAAATGGATGTGAAAAGTTCTTTTCTGAATGGTTTTATTCAAGAGGAGGTTTATGTTGAATAACCTTCGATTTTTGAAAATTATGAATTTCCCAATCATGTTTTCAAACTTTTAAAAGCTTTATTAAAAAAGCTTAGTAGAAAAGGCCAAGAAACTTTCTTTTTAAAAAAGGATTCTCCAAAGCGAGTGTTGACACAACCTTATTCATAAAGAAATTCAAGAGTATTTATTGATATGAAAATATATGTTTATGATATAATATTTGGTACTATTAACCATTTTTATATGAGGATTTTTTAAAGCTCATACAAGGAGAGTTTGAAATGATCTTAATAGGAGAGCTCAAGTTCTTTATTGGCCTTTAAATTAAGCAAGAGATAGAAGGGATATTCATCAACCAAGCCAAGTACACTAGAGACATCCTTGAGAAGTTTGGAATGGATTAAGCTAAAGCTAGCAAGACTCCAATCAGCACAACCACCAAACTTGGAAAGGATAAAAGTGAAAAGCCAGTTGATGAAAAGTGCTTTCGAGGTATGGTTAGATCTCTTCTTTACCTTATCGCTAGTAGACTCGATATCATATTTGTTATGTGTTTATGTGCTAGATTTCAATCTTGTCCTTAGGAATCATACTTAAATGCTGTTAAAAGAATTTTTAAAGATCTAATAGGTACCATAAACTTAAGAATTTGGTACCCTAGGACTGATTCCTTTATCTTAGTTAGATACTCGGATGCGGACTTTACCAATAGCTTGATGGATAAAAGAGCACTTATGGAACTTATCAATTCTTAGGATAAGGCTTAGTTTCTTGGTTTAATAAGAAATAAGTTTCAATTGCCTTATCCATGGCCAAAGTCGAGTATGTGGCGGCTAGTTATTGTTGCTCATAAGTTGTGTGGCAAAAATAACAACTCAAGGATTTTGGCATTGAGATTGATCACATTCCTATCAAATGTGATAATACAAGTGCTATTAACCTTAGTAAGAACCCCGTTCAACATTCTAGAACTAAGCTCATGGACATTATGCATCACTTTCTTATAGATAATGCTTAATTAGGACACACCTTCTTAGAATTTATGGATACAAACCATTAATTAGTGGATATTTTTACAAAACCCCTTAGTGATGATAGAAACAATTTTATTTTAAATGAACTTAACATGCTTGATGGATCTAGCTAAAAATAATATGTTTTATTGCTTATTTACATACTCAATTGCCCACATATATGTCTTTAATGCATTGATTTTCTATGCTAAATTGATTAATTTTGTTTTCCATAATCAATAATAAGTGAATTAAAATCAATTTATTTGATTTATTAATGAAAATTGCACATAAAAATATTTCTAAGACCATTGCTACCATTTGCATGATTTAAAAAAACTTTATTATTTCTTAAAAATGTCAAATTTTAACCCTTATTTGATTTCCTTGAAAACTTACCTGGGAAGGGTGTAGTTGTACACTTTTAAAGTTAATTTTGGATTCAATTATAATTTTTTTAAAATTTCAGAGGTCAAATTGCAATTTAGTCACTATTGTGACTATACGTATCATGATTGTGACTGGTCTATCATGACCGTAAGCATAGTTCTAGCAGACTTAGGAAACTGAATTTTTATTATAATTAGTCATGTCTTTTCAATTCAGTAACGGTTTTTTTTAAGTCACTTATGACTCATAAAATCTATTTTGACATGAATGTAACTCCTTGTCTTTATAAACCTAATTGTCTACCACATTCATCAATTTCATCTTTCCTTTTAAATCTCTCTACATTATCAACTCCTTCTTTCTCTTCATTCCTTTATCCTTATCTCTACATCTCCCTCTCATATATTGCCCCCAAGAAAAGCAAAACATCTTCCTCCTCTCATAGTAAGTCTCAAAGAAGAGCCACCAAAGGTTAGCCCTTTTTAAAAAAAGAAACATTGTTTCCATAAGATACATGTTTTCCTTTACCTTGCAAAAGATTGAGTGTTTAAAAGATGTGGAGGAATTACTCTTGAAAGTGAGTACTAAAGACTTTGCCTTTGATCCTCTTCCTACTTATCCATCTTTAGTGGTTGAATTCCTCTCTTTCTTCACTCTTAGAACCACTTAATTTGATGATGAAAATCCTTATTACAACATAAGAGTCAAACTTGGTTGTAAGGATCACTTTATAACTACCATTGACTTTGATATTCTCTTTGGTTTTTCTAGGGAAGGGAATGTTCAAACCCTCTCTACATGGCTTCCTTACTTTTTTTGGGTGAAACATTGCAAGCCACAAACTTCCATCTTCCTAGCCAATTGCACCAAAGCTTCCTCCTTTTAATTTAATGTGCTTTAGTACATTCATCATTTTTTAGCCTACACCTTCAATGAAAGAGGATAAAGCAATTAGGCCATATCCTTAGATGATCTTTTTATTCTTCATTGTATGGTGGATGACATCCAAATTGCATTAGGAAGGATTCTTTAATGGTGCCTTTAGTTGGTGAGTGATAGTGTTTTGAGCTCCATTTGCATTGGTGGAATTATCACTAAACTTGTAAAATTATACAATGTTCAATTAACTAACCATGAATGCATTCCTCCCATTTTTCTTGATGACACTCTTATAAAAAAACTCCTAACAATTCTCTCTTATGAGCAATAAATGGGTTTGGAAAGGAGATGGTTCACAAGAAGGTGGTGAGGGAGGAGATGACATGGACATAATCCTAAGGGAAATTCAAGAGTTTGAAGGCCAAAAGGGTGAAGAACCCAAGTTGCTTAAGAATGGGGCACTTCCTCTCAAAGGAAAAGATTAAGAAGAGAAGGCACATTTAAGGGTCCTCAAGTGGTGGAAGATGAGCCTCAATGGATTGGAAATCTATTTGATAGAATTTCCTTAATGGAGTCCAATTTCAACCATTGATTTGATCGAGCTAATGAGCAAATTGCAAACCTTCAATATGATGTGTGTTGGCTATAACAATGATCAATCTTAATTTTTATCTTAATAAACTTAATTTTGAGCATCTAATATATTTGCTACAAGTGTGTATAAGCTAGGTAATTTTTGGATGACAAAATAGTAAAGAAAAATTCAAAGAAATTAAAGTATGGGTTGTACTCTTGAGCTCTGTCCTGATTAGGATCTAGACTGGGATCAAACAAGCTCAACCAAGAGCAAAACAAGCAAGTTTTGGAACTTTAGATAGAACCTATCCTGAGTGATAATCCCAATCAGGATGTAGACTATGACAAATGATCCTGATTAGGACCAAAGGATCCATACCAGGACCAAAGATAAACAAAAATTAAAAAAGGATTGAACTAATCCCGAGTCTCGATCCCTATTGGGATGGCACCCGAGATACTAATCTCGACCATAGTCATAATCGGGACCCTCCTGTCACTTTCATCCTTAATAGTTCTATTAGCTCTAATGGCTAGTTTTATTAAATGTCCTAACTAGGATTGAGAATATTCGACTAGGACTGATGAAATTCCTGTAAAAAGCTGAATAAAAATAAAGCCATGGATGAAGTTAATGCTTCTCAACAGACATTTTTGAGTTGTTAAACTATAAAAACAACTCCTGAAAGCTCAATTGAAGGTTACACACTTTGGTTGTTGAATAATTTACTCTTAGCATTCAATTGAGCTCTCAAACTTTCATAAACTTTCTTTATTATTCTTTAACTCTACTGAGAGTTGGTTATGTATTAGAAATATGACTTTTACTTCATCTAATTTTTAGGATAGATTAGAAGGGAAGTGAGGCTTGTTTTTAAAGAATTGGTTGAAGTGTTTATCCATTAAAACACTTGAGATTTTAGTTACAACTAAGCCTTGTGAAAGCTCATTGTTGTATGGTTTAGAGTTAACCCTCAAAACTCTTATAATCATAATCTTATTAATTAAAAATCCTAACTTGGGGATAAGTTAGGTGGAGATGTAGGATTGTTGAGAATCCGAACCCCTTAAATTTGTGTGTTCATCTTCTCCTTCTCGTAATCTTTACTTAATTCTTGCTTAAATTATCTAATTTCCTTTTAATTTTTAAAAAGCCCTATTCACACCCCTCTAAGGCAATTGTAATTAGTATCAGAGCTTGAGTTCCAAGCACTTAATTACTAGAATTCATGATTATGGGGAGTAAATCTCAAAATTTCTCTTCACTTAGACCATTCTTTGATGAAAGTGATTATCCCCATTGGTAGTTCAAAATGGAGCTCTGTCTAAATAGTGACCCAATAAAGCTATAGGATGTCATCCTAGATGGTTAGGAAACTCTAAAAGGCAAAGTCAATGATATGGAAGCGGTTCTTTAAAGAAGTTAATGAAGTCAAACTCAAAAAGAAGAAAATCACAAAAATAAGAGAGCAATGATCACTCTTCTTTCTTCTATATTAAAAGAAGAAGGTGGTGAGGTTCAATATTGCTAATTAACAAAAGAGGTATGGAAAACTCTTGAGAATCTTTATGAAGGTAATGTGCAAGTGAGAAGTAAGAAGGTTTAACTCCATATGTATGAGTATGAACTTTTTAAGATGAAGCCTTAAAAGTCAATAACTGAAATGACAAATTGTCTCAATGCTCTTCTTACTACTCTAAAGAAACTTGGAAAACTTTTTTCCAAAGTGAAAAACAAGATTCTAAGAATCCTGCCTAACAAGGATTGAGAATCTAGAGTTACTTTAATTGAAGAAGCACAAGACCTCTCAACTCTCTCAATTGATGTGCTCATTGGAAAGCTCCTTACACATGAGCTTACCATCAAGCAAAGAGGAGATGAGAGAGATGAGAAAGAAGAAAAGAAAAAGAGTATTTCATTAAAGGCCATCCAAAAAGCTAGTGAAGATGAAAGCTTAGTGGACTCTAGTGAAGAGGATGATGAAGTAGCTATGATCACTAGAGGGTTTAAGAAGTTCTTAAAAAGAAAAAGCTTCTTAAGGCAAAAAAGACAATAACAAGTTTGATAGTAACAAGAGCAAAGAAGTTATTTACTATGAATGCAAGAAATCAAGTCATATAAGAAGTGAGTGCCCCAAGCTCAGATTTAAGAACAAAGGAGCAAAGGACAAGAAGAAGGCCTTCAAAGCTTTATTGGATGATTCCTTTGAATTGGAAAAGGAAGAGGAGCAATAAGAAGTGGTATAGGTGGCAAGGTTCAGCGCACGCCCAAGTGTTTGATGACCACGACATTATGCGAACTTAGGGTCCACTACAAAATACAAATGAACTTATGGCCCAAGTTAGAGATGAGAGTCACCACCTGGATGAGACCTAGGACACACTTTACAATAATTAGATCCCATAGAGGGTCCTAGCAACCATCCTCAGAGATTGGGTTCAGAAACTGAGTGTGGGCTTTTGGAATGCCCACCCAACCTTATGGTTGGCCCCTGATTATGTTTTCTATTTTATTATTTTTAATCATTAAATTATTTCTTTATTAACATGCAAATTGCAATGACCTTTAATCAAAATTTCCATTTTTACCTTTAAATCCAAGTTTGCACATTAATTCAATTTCAAGTAATTTATTATGATTCACAACATTTATCACATAATAAAAACATTCATCCATAATAACAAAATCAAATAAAGTAAATGTGCATGCAAAAGAAATGGAGGGAGGAGAAATGATTACATCCTTTATCATGCAAATAAATAAAATAAAGAAAGTAAAGTTTACAAATAAATAAAAAAATTACAACCCTTTAAACGTGCAAATAAATAAATAAAATAAACTAACTAAACAAATTAGGATAAAGAAAATAAAGAAAAATAAGAAATAAATCTAAAGAGTCTTCTAAAATTGGGATAATAATTAGTGATCAATAATCACCTAACTTTATTCCTATAAAACAGAAATTATTAACTTCCCATAAAATATAATAAAAGTCATACAAAAAGAGAAAACCAAATTAATTTTATAAAATAAAAGTAAATCCTAAATAAACAAAAGCAAAATAAATTAAGCATTTAAGGGTTTAAGCATGGAAATATTTAGAATTGCATATGAATATAGATATATATATATATATATATATATATATATATATATATATATATATATATATATATTGCACACTAAATGCAAAATTTCAAAGTCAATCCACACAAAATATCTAATAAAATCAACAATTAAAAATTAAATATCATGCATAAAATAAATAAAAAGATAAACAGATATGGCAACACTTGATCAATTAGGCATCACCTTATGTTATAAAGGTGAAGTTACAATTCCTTAAGACAAAGAGGCGACACCTCTTCAATCAGGTGTCACATAAATTACACTTCTAAAATAGAAATAAAAGACTTTCTTATCATATTTTAAAGTGTACATTATATGGCTAAATATAAATGACAAAAGGGATGCAAATCAATAGGAAGTTACTAAGATATTCTTTGCATGCCAAAATTCATTTACAAATGGAATGAAATTTAAGGGCTAAAAATTTAAAAGAAATAGAGGACTTTAATATTTATGCTAATTTTCTCTTAGAAAATGACGGCCCTCAGAAGTGTTAAAATGATTGTTGATGAGTCTCAAGCAGTGCAAGCCAACCTTTTCTCCTTATCAAACTAAATCTCTTGTAGTCTTTCCCTTCTTTTGTTGTTCTTTGTTTTTTTTTATTCTCAGGCCTTTTTTTTCTTTTTTTTTTCTAGCTCACTATTCTCTCCTTTGTCTTTTTTACATTATGTTTAGTAATCTCCCATATTTGATTCCTCTATTTTTTTTATTTAACCCCCTCCTTCAAATGCTCTCATTCATTCCCCCTTTAATTCTCTCATTCATTCCCTCTTGATTTCTTTTTATTTTTTTTATTTTAGAAACTCTTATAACTTCCCCCACATTCCCTTTCATGTTTAATAATGCCTTTCCATGCTAATAGTAAGAGAAAATCACATTAAATGTGGTTTTCTCAATCATTTTAAAAATAGCTTAACATCATTGAGGTGTTATCTCTTTGATGAGGTGACTTCCTTATTAATAAGACGAATGCCTCATCAATAAGACGAATGCCTCATCGATGAGATGAACTTATCAATGAGACAAACACCTCATTAATGAGATGAACACCTCATCAATAAGGTGACCACCTCATTAATAAGGCGTCATCTCATCATTGAGGCCCACTACTCTACAGGCCCATTAAGGAAGAAAAGGGTCAGACTTTGCACTACTAAGCTAATTTTATTTGAATTTTCATCATTTGGCTTCGTTCTTAGGTTGGGCCAAGCCATGTGTCAATAATTTGCCCCCTGCTTTTTCAAAAATTAAAATGAAAGCAATGAAATAAGATTTATGAAAAAAGCATGATGTAGATAATCAAAAGGATATAAATTTTTAGAGTCAGATGTTTAAGAAAATAATCAAATGTTATGTTTTTACACCAATGACCTTGGGGTATAACCCGAGAGGTAGAATGTTGATACTTTGATCAATAAGTTTAGTCTTATGCACCACTGACCTTAGGGTGTAACCCGAGAGGTGAAATTTTCACAAAATAATTTTTAAAAGATCAATATACATCATAAAATTTTAAAAGGATGTAACTCTATCATCGAGAGATTGTTTGAACTTCTTATGCTATTAGCCTTGGGGTACGACCTGAGAGGTCATCTTCCTAATATTCATGTTGTCAGCCTCAAGGTGTAAACCCTAGAGGTTAAATTTTTAAATTTCATACCGTCAGCCTTGAGGTACAAACTTAAGAGGTAATTATCTTTAAATTTATGTCATTAGCCTCGAGATATAAACCCAAGAGGTGGAATTTCTCAAAATTCATGCTATTAGCTGCTAGGTACAAACTCGAGAGGTCAAAATTTTGAATTCTAGACTATTAGCCTTAGGGTACAAACCTGAGAGGTCAATGTCTAATACTTCAATCAGAAAACTCTATCTTTGACATTGTCAACCTCAAGGTACAACCCGAGAGGTGAAAAACTGATAATAATCTCGTCACATGAGATGGGAGCCTTATAACCACTTTTGACTTCAAGCGAGGTTAACTAAAAAATGCCATATAGCCTTTAGGCATTAGGCAAGGTAAATTAAAATAGGCCATATAGCCTCATGGGCATTAGGTAAAATCAAACAAAACAAGTCATGTAGCCTCATAGGCATCAGGTAAAATTGAATAAAACAAACCATGTAGTCTCACATGTATTAGGCAAAATCAAACAAAACAAGCCTTGTAGCCTTATTGGTGATAGGAAAAATTAATTAAAATGAGCCATATGGCCTCTAGGGCTTCAGGCAAGGACAATCAAAATGTGTTATATAGCCTCTAGGTTAGGTAATAACAATCAAAATGTGCTATATAGCCTTTGGGACGTTAGGCAGGGACAATCAAAATATGCCATATAACCTTTAGGGCGTCAGTTGGGGATAATTAAAATATGCCCTATAGCCTCTGGGGAGTCAAGCAAGAATAATCAAAATGTACCATAGCCTTTTGGGTGTCAGACGGGGATAATCAAAATGTGCCATTTAGCCTCTGAGGCATCAGAAAATAACAATCAAAATGTGTTATATGATTTTTGGGGTGTCAAGTAAGAAAAATTAAAATGTGCCATATAGCCTTTGGGGCATTAGGTAAAGTCAAGCAAAATAAGCCATATACCCTCACAGGCGTCAGGTGAAATCACTATAGCAAGGTTGCATCCTACGCATAAGAGCGAACTCATTATTGGAAAACACATTTAGAAAGTTCTAAAACATGCTTATGATCTTTGAAAGCTTTAAAAAATGATTTGACAACACAATCTTGTGTGGTGTATGTGTCATACCTCAAATTTGACTGTCTCTAAAAAGTTCTAATGATGAAATGAATCTTCAAAAAGATTAGAGTCTACTCGTTCGTAACTCCTCTGAAGTTTGTAACCTTAAAATCCTAACCGATCCCACCAGCATGCAAAATTGATCATTGAGTCATTAAGTTATGCTTCGATCTTATGAAATACGAATTATCAGAATAATAAGAGGCTTATTTCAAGCAATCTTCTCTCAAAACATGCAGCTTATTAAGCTGGTGTTCATTTCATCAGACCGGGACCCAACTTTATGAAAAAAATGGAAATTGATTTTGATAAAATGAACTTTGAAAACACATCTAGAAGGCTCCAAAACCTTTGAAAGTGGTCCCAAAATAGTTCAAAATAACTTGAGGATTAACGCACGTCACTTAAAAGTGTGCATGTAGCCATGAACACCCTTAAGTGTCACGTGCTAAAATCAAAGCTGAACTAGACAAAACAAAATTAGGGAACGTGTATGAAAGACTCTAATACCTCTAGAATTTATCTTAGAATAATCTAAAATAACTCGAGGATTAGCGCGCATCACTTAGAAGTGTGCGTATACACCCCTAAGTGTCACGCTCTAAAATTAAGGCTGAATTAGACAAAATGGATTATGGAAACTCATCCAGATGGCTCATAAACCTTGAAAACCAACCTCAAAATAGCCTAAAAAATCCCTAAATTGAGTGCATAACATGCAAAAGTGTGAGTAACCATGCACCAAGTGGCAGTCACACGCACTTTATGTGGCCACATGCTTCATCGTAGGGATGCACATGTGACCATACCTATACCCCTCTCTTCCTCACTTTTTGCACTATAAATAGGTGTCTCCACACCCCATTTTGAGGGGGGGGGGAGCAAAAGAAAAACACACACACACTTAAAAATCTGTCCGTTTGAAGACATTAGAAACCTACTTCTAGACAGTTTTAGCTCTCCCACTGCACTTTTCTTAGGTTATTAGGCCTCCCTTCCACCAAACCTAGCCTCATCTTTGTCAAAGCATGCTTTAAAGGTATATAAACTAGTATCATTCTACACGACATTTTGAACCTCTCGACGAGGAAAGCTTGACAATCACTCAAAGCTAAAGCTTCAAAACTCACACAAGTTCAGTCAAATATGAGGAACACACAATCATTTTAGCATGTTTATTTTATTATATTGCAATTTACTTTATTGTTGCCAACATTTGTGAATATTATTATGCTTTCATGATGAGACTAGTAATCTTGTATGCTATATGAATAACCTATGCTTTATTTTGCTCATTTCATATCATCATTTTGCATAGTCTAATTTTAAAATGTGAAATCACACTGCACATATCAATAACGTGAAAAGTTTATGTTCTAGAATAGTCATCATATTCCCAGTCCAATGATGTCATCACGCATCCTTTATATTGTCATTATATATCATAGCATAAATAATCACTGTAAACATACATGATTATGTACATTTTGCTTACTCTTTCAAGTGATTGAGTGTCCATTGCTTACCTCATTATTCATGTGATCGAGCAAACTATATGCATAGTTGTGTTAACCTTGTAGGTTCATTATATCTAAGTTAGATTTACTTTTTTGCAATCTTTTTTTCATTTTGTATGTATTTTATTTAAAAAGTGATGTAATAATGATATTTGAACTTTATTATCTTTCATTATCTGATGTATTGTGTAAATGCTATACAAACTATCATTACCAAAATGAGGGTGCTGTGGTAGTTATACATTGAATATCATATAATGAGAAATAGTTAAAAAGTGGATGTGATCCTCTGAACTAGAAAAACTTTGTTGAGGTAATACTAATTGAGTGACCCGATATTGTCCTTTTCTTTTTACAATTTTCTAAAAATTGGGTGGCAACTCCACAAAATAAAAAAATGCATCTTGTTCCTCCCGAGACCAATCATTTATCCCTATTTGGTAAAGTTTCATGTCCATTGGAAATAAAACATAGAGATCCTCATAAAACTTTCTAGAAGGAGTAATTATAAAAAAAAAGCTCTATCACTTGAGAGCACGAGTCACTCATAATGGCGACTCCACTTGGGATTTTTAAGTAAGAGAGATCAACTCAAAAATAACTATTTCTCATTATGCAATACTTAATCGTATAGAGCCCCTCACCACTGCATTTGCATTATATATCACACATGCACCACTGGTCCCTAAAACCTCAATAATACTAAATGACATTGCCACCATGATTCCACTCGAGTCACAGGGTGACAAAGATAGGTATTATCACCTTTAGTCTTTACTCGTTAGACTTATCTGACCAGAGTTTATGACCCAAGTCCTAAAGGGGGCGACCGAGTTATCAAAAGAATGTTAGACTCACTGACTGGAGTCTATAAACCTAGTTATATGAGGACATTCTCACTAAAGGAACATTTAGCCTTTCACCCTGGCTCAACTTATGTAGATAAGTGAGTAGTAACATCCATTAGAATTCCACCAAATTGTGCATGTTGTCCTTGTCTTAACACTATTCATTTGACCTAACATTCATAAATGACATGACTCTCATAGTGTTTATCACCGAATGACATCATAATGTTAGTTTTCATGGAATGTTTTTGCTCTAATCCTTATGATTTCACTTGAGAGCATAGGTTACTAATAGTGGCAAGTGTAATGACCCTTATTTTAAATTATTAAAAATTATTTTGAGATATGCAGTGTTAATAATATTTTCAATTTTATTTATATATTATCATTATTTATGAATAGTATTTATTTATTTTAAGTTAAATATTTTATTACATAAGGATTTATTTAGAAGTTAGTATTATTATTATTATTTTTTTTTTATTATTATTGTTAGTATTATTATTAGTTTTGTTATTTTAATGTGTGTTTATTATTATTATTATTATTATTATTATTATTATATATATATATATATATATATATATATATATATATATAACAGTGAGCAGGTTAAATTTTGGGTCAACTACTTTTTTCCTCCCCTACTTTTTCTTTTTCTCTTTCTTATTTTTCTTATTTCCTTCTCCATTTTTGTTTACTAACAATGTCTAGCCCGAGCTCCCAGCACTGCCTGAACGACCACCATCCACCTCAAAAACTCGCCGCCACCTTCCCTTCCTCCTCTCACCTTCTTGTTGCCGTCTAACTCCTTGTTGTCGCTGGAAACCGTGTGTATGCTACAGTGTTATCGATGAGATTCTGGTCATTTCAGCTTGCATTTCTGGGCTCGTTCGACTTCTCTTGACATGGGCTACTTGATTCTCAAGTCGGTTCAAGCTTAGGACATTCAGTTAGTTAGATATCTCTAAGTTTTAGTTTATGCCTATTAGGGTTTTTATTTTTTTTAAACTTGTTTGTGTTTGATTCATGATTATTTCCTTAAGTAATGTTGTTATATGGATCTTTAGCTTCTCAAATATATTTTTAATTTATTTTTCTGAATTTATTTGAATTATGCATAATTTTTTTGATAATTTAAATGAATTTTTGGTAATTATGTTAAATTAGTATAGTTGATTTAAATTATTAGCCTTGGAAATGAGAAAATAATTTTTAGTAATTTTGGTTAATTTTTGAATAATATTTAGTATTATGTAATTTTTGTATTAATTGGTAAACTTTGTGTTTTAATTGAAATTATGGTTAATTAGTATGTTTTAAGTAATTTTGGAATAATCAATAGTATTAAAATAATTTTTACGAATTATTTACTATTTATAACTAATTGATAATAATTTTTGAAATTATATTCATATAATAAATTTATATACTATTTTTGTGATTAAATGATTTTTTAACTATTTTTATTATATATTTAGACTATTTAGATAATTAATTGTGAATTTGACTATTTAATTCTCAATAATCGAAAAATTGGATTTTTATTAATATTATATAATTTATTTATATTTTATTAACTAATTTGGAAAGATAATTATCTTTAATGTTTTTATTATTTAAATAAATTATATTGTGGTTTATTATTGATGATTTTTAGTATATTATTATTATTATTATTATTATTATTATTAAATATTGCTTTTATTATGACTTGTGATCCTCGATTGTGAATTGTGTAGTTTGGGGTCTCAACTTAAGGTGGTAAGCATTTGTGAATTTTGTATTGTTTTTCTATGTAGGATTGGCTCTACTTCTATAGAGCGATGTCCATTTTACAAAGAAAACTTTGTTGAATTTTCAGTATATTTCTCATAAAACATGACATCGAGTCTATTTTAGTAGAGTTGTATTTCTTTAGTCGAGTCTTTCCTTAGAAATCTAGAATTTTTAGGAATTTTATTTTTATTTATTTTTTCTATTTAATCACGCCTCCAGCCAAGTTGACTGGTCAGGGTCAAGCGCGACTGCATAGAGGAGCGCGTTCCAACTGTAAGTTAATAATTGAATTGTGTATAGGAAAATGTATATAGTTATATTAGCATGTTTATATTAAGTTTACACATAATTAGTGAATTTTATTGTATTGTAATCTTCCTTGTTTATTTTTATTTATTTATTTAATTTAAAAGAAACTATGGTAGAACGGGCTACCTGATGGGTTTCATCTAGACCGTGTGCGCATCAGTAGGATTGAGAGTGAGTGTTGGTGGTTATAAGGCTCAGTGATGCTTTGTTCTCGGGCATGATTTTGTGAGACTATATATATATATATAAGGCTTAGTGATGCTTTGCTCTCGGGCATGATTCATATATTACTGGGGCAGATAGCTCAATGATGCTTTACTCTCGAAAACCGCTAGTAAATATTGGTTTAAGTGAATTGATTGTGGCTGGTAGCTCGATTGATGCTTTGCTCTCGGGAACCAGTAGTCCTTGGATTATAAAAGAGCCGAAAGGTTGTTGAATTTATGGACTAGGGTTCTACCTAGTTTTCTTATAAAAATGATTTAATGAGGCTTATTGTATTTTATAAAGTATTTTATGATTTTAAAATACTTTATTTTAGTAAAAGAGGATCTTGGTAAAACTAAATAGTTTGAATGATAAATTATAAACTTCTTATTCGCATAAATATATTTTAAAGTAGGGTTTTGTACTATATACATTTCTTTTATTAACTTACTTAGTGAGGTCTGACTCCCCTCAATTATTTTTTCAAGATCTCGGGAGTCACCTGTCTGTTAGTCTACTATATGCTGGGTTTTTTCTTCTCCGACTATTTTATATAGGTTTATCTGATATATATTATTATCATGTGTGTATTTTAAATCAAGAATCCTATAGTAGAAGTGGAATGATTAATTATTATGTTGTATTTTTGAATTGTTAATGAAAAACGTGTACTAAAGAATATTATTATTTATATTATCTAAGTTTATGTTGAATTTTAATTCATTTGTAATTTTTATCTTTATTTAAATTATGTCATTTTATTATTGTCTTTATTTTATTAAATTTTTGTTAAGGCTTACTATGGGTTTCAGGTACTTTATGCATTTCCATTCCCTAGTGCCGGTCACATGCCCCTTTTGGATTCAAGTCGTGATAGTGACTCCATTAGGGGTTTCTAAGTAAGAGAGATCAACTAAAAAATGACCATTTCTCATTATGCAATACTCAATCGTATAGAGCCTCTCACCATTACATTTGCATTATATATCATACATGCACCATTAGTCCCTAAAACCTCGATAATATTGCATGACATTGTCACCATGATTCCACTCAAGTCACAGGTCAATAAAGATAGGTATTATCACCTTTAGTCTTTACTAGTGCATTTGTCGAACTCATCTGACTAGAGTCTGTAACCCAAGTCTTAAAGGGGGGCGATCGAGTTATTAAAATAATGCTAGACTCACCGATTGAAGTTTGTAACCCTAGTTATATGAGGGCATTCTCGCTAAAGGAACCCTTAGCCTTTCACCTTGACTCAGCTTATATAGATATGCGAGTAGTAACATCCACTAGGATGCCACCAAGTTGTGCATGTTGCCCTTGTCCTAACGCTGTCCATTTGACCTAACATTCATAAATGACATGACTCTCCTAGTGTTTATCATCGAATGATGTCATAATGTCAGTTTTCATAGAATGTTTATGCTCAGATCCACGTGATTCTCATCTACTTTGTGCTATCCTGAAGCATGAGGGATGATAAGAATTATGTACCTTAACTTGAATAGTTTGTGCAAACTAACAAATAATGACATCCCTCAATGACAAAACTTATTAGACATCATCCATTTATTCTCATCAGATCAAATGAATGGGTTAGGAATTCAATTAGATTGTGGACCTTTATATAAAAAAATAAAACTATAAACTATCAAATGATACTTTCATTACTCTTGGTAAACATATCGAATATCGATACAGGAGCAAGAACTTGGGCTCTTTTTCATTGACCTTAGCCCTATGCATACCGGTGCATATTGGCTTTGAACATTATTTGAAGCCTGACAATTGATCGCTATATTGACATCATGTGATCACCTCAAGTACATTTTGGTATTATTCCTCTACTTATCCTTTAGTTTTGATCCATCTAAATCCAAATAGCCTAGTCTAGAGAGTGGAATAGTAGTCCCCCGATGACTATAGGTTTAAAACTACCTAGGAAAGAAACTGATGACCTTATGGAGAAAAGGTTGAAAGCGAGAGCTTGCTTGTGATTAGTTTGTTCACTGTGCAGGAAATACTAACCAACTTTCTAAGATTAATCATGCATGTTTTCATACCTCAAATTTGACTATCCAAAAAAAGGTCCAATGACGAAATGAATCCTTGAGATGATTAGAGTCTACTTATTGATAACACCTTTGAAGTGTACAACTGTAAAAAACCTAACCGACCCCATTAGTGTGCAAAATCGATCACCGACCTATTAAGTTATGTTCTAACCTACAAAATATGAATTATCAGAATAATGAGAGGTTTATTATGAGAAAAATCCTCTTAGAATAGTTATCTCGTTGGCCTAGTGCGCATTTCATTAAATTGGGACCCATTTTTGTGAAAAAATGAAAATCAATTTTGATAAAATGAACTTCGAAAACACATCCAGAAGGCCCCAAAACATATAGGAGTGGTCCCTGAATGGTCCAACATAACCTAAGGATCAATGCATATCGCTCATAAGTGCGTGTAAACTCCCCTAAGTGTCATGTGCTAAAATTGAGGCTGAATTTGTGAAAATGGACTTTGAAAATGCATCCGAAAAGCCTAAAAAACATATGAACCAACCTTAGAACAGTGTGTAAAACCTAGGAAGTGTGCGTAAAGTGTTAAAGTGCATGTGGAAGCACATGTGTGCGCATATGGAAGCACATGTGTGCACGTGTGGAAGTGCATGTGTGCGTGTGTGGCCACGTGCACACTGTGTATGACCATGTGCAGTTGGTGTGGCCACATACAAAATCCTCAATATATGCGTGTGACCACACCCTACCACCCTATTATACCCAATTTTCCCTATAAATAAACCCCTTCACACAACATTTTGGGGGGGATCAAGTGGAAACACACACACACACACACACACACACAAAAATCAATCTAATTGAAGGCGCTGAAACCCCTTTCTAGATAGTTTTTTCTCTCCCATAACCTTTCTCTTAGGTTGTCAGATCCCTTTTCCACCAAACCAAACCTTATCTTTATCAAAGCACATTATAAAGGTATACAATCTAGCATCATTCTATTGTCATTTTGAGCCTCTTGATAAGGAAAGCTTGATAATCTCTTGAAGCTAAAGCTTCAAAACTCACACAAACTTAGTCAAGTCTGAGGACCACACAATTATTTTAGCACTTTTATTTTATCGCATTGCATTTTATTTTGCTATTGCCAGCATTTGAGAATACTATTGTGCTTATGTGATGAGAATGGTAAACTTGCATGCTACGTGAATAATATATGCTTTATTATGCTCATTTCACATCATCATTTTGCATCCTCTATTTACAAAATCATGAAATCACATCGTAAATACCAATAATGTGAAAAGTTCATATCCCATAATAAAGTCATCATGCTCTCGGTCTAGTGATGACCTCATGCATCCTTTATATTATCGTCATATATCATTATAACATAAATAATCACTATAAGCATGCATGATCATCCTATTATTCATGAAATTGAGCAAGCTGTGTGAATGGTCATACTAATCTTGTAGATCAGTAATATCCAAATTAGATTTACTTTTCTGTAATCTTTTCCGTTTCATATGTATTTATTAGGAAAGCGATGTAATAAATAAATTTTCAGCTTTATTATCTTCCACTATCTGATGTACTGTGTAAATGCTATACAAATTTTCATTACCAAAACTAGGGTGTTGTGGTAGCTATACATCGAATATCATATAATGAGAAATAGTAAAAAAGTAGACATGATCCCCCAAACCTGAAAATCTCTGCTAGGGACAATACTTGCTAAGTGATCTGATGTGGTCATTTTCTTTTCCTAATTTTCTAAAAATTGGGTGGCGACTCCATAAAATCAAAAGTGTTTTATCCCCTCGAGACCAATCATTTATCCTTATTCAGCAAAGTTGCAATGTCCCTCAAAAATGGAAAAGACCCACACAATGTCCCATAAAAACATATCGCTATAAAAAAAGCTCGAAAGGGAAAATGGATGCTCATAGTGGCAACTCCACTGAGGACTTCTAAGTAAGAGAGATCAAGTTGAAAATGACTATTTCTCATTATGCAATACTCAATTGTATAGGGCCCCTCACCATTGCATTTGCACTACACATCACACGTGCACTACTTATCCTTAAAAGCCTCGATAATACTAAATGACATTACCAATATGATTCCACTTGAGTCATGGGGTGACAAAGATATAGTATTATCACTTTGAGTCTTTACACATGCATTCACTAGACTTATATGACCAGAGTTTGTAACCTAAGTCCTTAAGGGGGCGATTGAGTTATTAAAAGAATACTAGACTCATTGACTGTAGTCTGCAACCCTAGTCATATGGGGGCATTCTTGCTAAAGGAACCCTTAGCCTTTCACCCTAGCTCAGTTCAAGTAGATAAACCAATAGTAACATCCACTAGGATTCCACCAAGCTATGCATGCTATCCTTGTCCTAACGTTATCTGTTTGACATGATACTCATAAATGACATGACCCTCTTAGTGTCTACCATTGATTGACATTGTAATGTCAGTTTTTAAAGAAAATTTACGCTCAAGACCATGTGATTCTCATCTACTTCGTGCGAGCCTAAAGCATGAGGAATGATAAGAATCATGTACCTCAGCTTGAATAGTCTATGCAAATTAATAAATAATAACATCCCTCGATGATGGAACTTACAAGATGTCATCCATTTATCCTTATCAGAACAAATGAATGGGTTAGGAACCCAACTAGATGATGGACCTTTATGTTAATAAAATCAAACTATAAACTATTAAACAATACTTTCATGACTCCCTGTAAACATATTGAATATCGATATGGAGGTAAGGACTCAGACTCCCTTTGATTAACCTTAGTCTTATGCATATGAGCACATGTGGGCTTTAGACATCATTCGAAGCCTAATAATTGACCCTCACATTAACTTTATGTGATTACCTCAAGCACATTTAAGTATCCTTCCTCATTTTACCCTTTGGTTCTGATCAGCATAAATTGAAACAGCCTAGTTTCGAGAGCGAAACCATAGTCCTCTGATGACAATAGATTCAAAACCCACATAGGAAAGAGACTGAATGACCTTATGGAGAAATAAGGTTGGAAATAAGAGATTGCTTGTGATTGGTTTGTTCACTATGTAGGAAACTAACTAACTTTAATCATGCATACATCACATACATGTAGATAGCACGTATTAACCGCTATTTCTTATAGGAATCATCATCCGTCATTATAGGATTCTGCATCCACTCCATACATACATGCTTACCCTTTTGTTTTGCAAGCACATGTCATGCATCATTCATTTAACTAACCCTAATAAATGAATGGGAATACAACATTCAAACATGAGTGACCAAAAAGATACCTCTTGTTAATAATTCAAGGACAAGCTAAAAGAGGGAATCCAAAAGTTGCTCACTAATGGCACCATAGTTGAAATCCTCCAAGCTTAAATCAAAGCTAAAGGTGCTTGAGATAGGAATAGCACACCAAGTAATGAAGCCTTTACATCTATTCACGTGGTGGGCAGATAAGGCATAAGGCATTCCCCGCACTCCAATTCAAGTTGATGATGACAATGACTACTACCAAGATCTCAAGAATGCACTAAAAGCTATAAAAATTACTGACATGACCAAGCTTGAATTGATAGGGGAGGTCCAAATATTGGCCAATAGGATGACTCAGTTAGAATTTGCCTTCAAAGACAAGGGAACTCATGGCTTCAAAAGCTTTACCAACCTAGCACTATTCAAAGATGAGCCACTTCCAAATGATTTTAAGCTACTAAACTTTGCTAAGTTGATAGAATAAGGGATCCAAGGGTCCATCTAAGGCAATATGCTACCTTCATTGTTGCCATAAAACTTATAGAATCATAAATTGTTATATTCTTCTTCATATCATTGGAGGAAGGACTAAGGGCATTCATTGACTTTGAAGATGAAATCAAAAGCGATTGCCTATTGCTAACTCAAAAGTTCATTAAGTTGTATGAATACAACACTCAACTGGACATCACTCAAAAAGATCTTGAGACCATAAAGTAGAAACCCAATGAAGCTTTCTCTAATTATGTGAAAAGATGGTAGGTTAGGCAATCAAGATGAGAAATCGTCCTCCTGAGGATGAATATATACATATGATAATCAAAGGGGCACTTCCACACTTTAGAAAATAGATGATCTTTGCTCATTATCCTAACTTCAGAGCTCTCCATCAGGCTAGGATCAGAATTGAGGATGAGGAACCTCATTAAACTAAAAACACTTTTTGCCTCAATACCCAACCAAACATTCAAAACACCTTTATATGAGTTGCAGAAATAAACATGATCCAACCTATCATCCATAAGTCACTATAGGCACCCAATTTCAGGATGATGAGTTATGGATGCGACATAAGACTCTAATGATGAAATTTTCATGAATATGTCTTCAATATTTGAAACTTTGAAACTTCAAGGGTCTAATTACATTTTTTAAAGAAAGGATTTAATGTTTTTTGTGGATTAAATTACAATGCTTTTTAGGGATTTAATTACAAAACTTAAATTCTTTTGAGGACCTTTTTGTAATTAAAAGTTTAAAAAAAGTGATCGAAATTACGCTAATTTTGATCGGAATTAGACTCCTTCCACAAATTCTTGAATTTTCTAGATAATGTTGAAATTTCTAGATAAATTGAGTTTTAATTGGTCTAAAATTCTCCTAAAATTATTTTGATAATGTTTTTAAGGAAATAGAAGTTTTTTAGGAATCAATTTATAACTAAGGTTTCAAGATTTATCCCTATATATAGGAGGGCTTTGGATTTGAAGGAGGGAAAGGTAGAAGGACAAAATAAAAGGAATGAAGAAAAGGAAAAAGAGAGGAAAAAATGAGAGAAAGAAGAAAAGAGAAAAAAAAAATCTTATTCTCTACAAAATTTTTGCTTAATTACTTGATGAAAAGATCTTTGAAGAATTTTTGAAGAATAATATTTGAAGTCTTATCAAGAATAGTGATTCTACAAAATTTGAGGAGCACTCTCTAAAATCATCCATAAATATAATCTTCTTCTTATTTTATTTCTTCTTTTTTGATTTTATTAGTTTTTGATTTTTTTTATTATTGTTATAATTTATCTAATAACCATAATTTTTATTATTTTTATGGTGATTATGGAGGAAAACACATGATGATCAAATTTGGAGAATAAAATTCATAAGAAGTCCATGGAATGCCATGGATAAGACCTTATAGAGACATAGTTTCTAAGGTTTTGTTGTTATTATTTTATTTTATTTATTTATTTTTAGGGTTGTATTAATTATTTTATTATTTTCTATAGATGATTGTAATAGCCCCAATAGTGGGAATAATGGAATTATGTGTGATTGCATTGTTTATTTTGATTAATTAGTTAGTAAAATTAGGGTTTTAACTGGGCAATTAATTAAAATTAATGGAGGAAGTAGATTAATTTAGGTTTCATGTTAATGAAAAATAGGGTTTAGAAGGAAATAATATAATTAGTTGTTTGATCTTTAATTTAATTATTTTAATATGTTTTATTTGTTTTTGGGCTTATTTATTTTATTTGTGTTTGGGTTTGTTTATTTTTTTTATGTGTTTTGGGTTTGTTTATTTTTTTTTATGTGTTTTGGGTTTGTTTATTTATTCTTATGTGTTTTGGGCCGTAACCCCATATTAGATTCTAATCCACTTGGATAAATTTAAGGTTTTTTAGGTTTAATTAATTAAATTGCATTTTAGGCCTATAATTAATTAGATTTTTAAGTTAGAAATAACTTAGGTCCACCTAGTAAATTAGACATAGGCCCACTTAATTTAATTAATTAATTAGACTTAGCCCACTTAAAGCCCTTTTTATAATTTGTAGATTTAGGGTCAACTTAGAATTAAAATATGTAAAATTAGGCCCACCTATTTAAATACCTTCATAATTTGTAGATTTAGGCTCATTTTTAGAATTAAAATAAATAGACTTAGGTCCATTTAATTAAAATTAAAAGAAATTAGTCTTTAGCTCACTTGTAAATTAAAAACATGTAGATTTAGCTCATTTAATTAAAATCCATGTATATTAGACTAACTTAGGAATTATATGTTCGATTGAATGCATTATTTACTTGTATTTTCATGACTGGTTTGCCTTGGAGTTAATTGCTAGAATAAGGGTTTATATGAAATTGCATGTAAATAGAGGATAATTTAATAATTCTAAATGAAAATGAGACTAAAAGAAGTTGGTATTCCGTACCCAAAATCTCCTGGTTGTGGTGCTAGCTTTTTTATAGGGAATTGAGTACCACCTTTTCAATTTGTCCAAATTATTAGCTTGGGTGGCAACTCCTTATCTCCATGCCATGTCTTTGTGACAGTGGTTAATGTGTTCTTTAGAGCCTTAAGCTCAAATAGTGTTGGGGTTGCTAAAATCTTATACGTGCGCTAAACCCCATCGTGTACAGTGGCAACTCCATTGGGGATAAGAGATACTGATTCTACTTATGTTCTTCGGAATTATTTTATTCTTGCATTAGTTTTGCATGTCCCTATTAACTGGTGGTATTGGTTTATGGTTCCATGATTCCACTAACTTTATGGGATTGTAAATTAGCTAACCATCACTCTTAGGCTTAACTCGGTTTAAGAGAGATTACCGGGCTCATCTAACTAGAGTCTGTAACCTAAGTCCCTAAAGGGGGTAGTCTTCTCTCAAGTTTGCAAAGGATGTCGGGCCCCTCTAACCTTAACCTGTGACTCAAGTCTTAAAGGAGGGCATCTTGTTAAGGGAACTTTGACCTTTTTACCGAACACTAAGCACATATAATGGCTGAGTTATTTCCCCTAGGATCTACCCAAATTGCTTATGAATGTTGCCATGAGATATTTCTATCTATAAAGGCCTAAGCCTATACTTTAAAAGCCTGTTTAGACTAATAAAGATTAGGCTAATCTTTTATACCTGGAAATACTATTTTTATGTTTTACTGCTTTAAGAGAGATTTGGCATGTGTGTCAGTCCTTGATATCCTTTATTAAGACCAAGAAAAAATATCCTAGGAAAAGAGACTCACCATTGAATACGTGTGTGGGAGGAATAAGGTTGGAAGAATGTATGTACACCTAACTTGATTTGCTATTTGTTGTATAGCACGTGCATCATGCATACATGTATACATGCATCTCATGCATCATACTAACATTTGTCTTTTAGCCATCATAGATTCATTTGGGTCTTCCTGTGTTTGGAGTCGAAAGGGTGGTAGACTAGTAAGAATTGGTTCGAGTCCATAATCGATTGCGAAAGAGATCCTCAGTGGACTGGAAAGGAGTCCCATTAAACCACTCTACTTAAAAGTTGCACAACCAAAACAATCCGAAGAAATGGAATAACATGAAGGAGGAAACTAGACCTTAGAGGATGTCAAAGGAGCATTGATGGATGACATGAGAACAATGCTGCAAAATGAGTTAAGATTAGCTTTAGCCAAATTGATGCCACCACCTGCTGCCACTGCACCTCTTATGGCCAATCCACCTATTATGACCAATCCACCTACTATCAATGATAATGTCGGGGAAATAAAACTTGAGGATGTTAAGAGTTATATGGTTGAAAAGGCAAAAAGGGAATTACTTGAGCAAGTTCAAGAGCCAGAATCCAAGTAGAAGCCTGATAAATCATTTTTGGATTATTTGACTAAATTCATGAATAAGGTAGGGTTAATGAAAAATAAGCCAGTTAAAGAGGATCAGGTTAGGATGATAGTCCAAAATATGTCGCCTAACTTGGTTGAGAGGTCATAAATGATGAACCCTAAGACATTTGTAGACCTTTATGATGATGGGTTACAAGCTGAGGAGATTGAGAATGAGAAAAAGAGTATTTCTAAAGGCACCGATAGAAGGAACTACCCAACTAGGGGCACGTAACAAGGAAATAATAGTCGGGTTATAAAAGTCCATACTATTAAAAAATCTAAGAGATTCTCTAATTTTAACCAACCTTTGTCAAAAGTCTTAGAGCTCTCAATGCAAAAGGGATTACTTCATCCTTTACCTAATCCAAACCCAAACACCCCAGGCTATAACCCAAACAAGCACTGCAAATTCCATCAAAACCACTAACACTCTATAGATAACTACATTTGCCTCAAACACAAAATCCAAAACCTTATAGACTCTGGGAAGATCATAAACCCTGAAAGCCCAAGCACTAGAAATAATCCTTTCCTAAATTACCAAAATGTACCACCCCCAGCTACCATGATGATTAACTCAGGAGTTAGTGAGGAATAAGTGTTAAGCTCCTTTGAGGATTTAGACCTTAAAACTAATGAGAAATCTTATAATGCCCTTAAAGATGAAGAAAGAGTTGAAGACTTATTGGGTTAGCCTTTAGGCAAGTTCGACTATAAGGTGCTTTACACTAAACCACCTTCTTTTGACATACCCTTCGAGTTAATTGTGCCTATAGGATGGGGTAATCAGTTTGAAGATGAGAAACTGCAAGACAAGGAAGAAACATGCACAATGGAGGTACAGAAAGATGAAGTCATGTAGACAGTTGGCAAGAAGATGCAATAATAGCTATTATGTTACCCACCTTAAAGATAACCACTATGAGACTCAACATCCTTAGCATACAGAATAGAAAATTAAATTTCTTATTGTCTTCTTTAAATAAAATTTTAGTTTCTTTAGAACTTATTTTGTTTTAGTGATCAATGGCATAAATTATGATCATGCTTACTTGTGTAATGTACATCCTAATGGTACTACACATTATGATATTGATCGCATCTGCATGTTTGACATAAATTCAATTCAATTAGATTCATTTAGTATGGGCACAAATGAAAATTCAAAGAACATTCATATATCATATGATGTAACTTCTAAAGATAGGAAATTTAAGAAAAAAAATAAAAAGAATGAAAAAAGGAGAGAGAAAGAAAAGAAAAAATAATAGTGAGGTAAAAATTAAAGAGAAAATTAGGACTTATTGATAAAAAGAGTTGTATCAAGTGATGTAATGAATGTTCTCATTTTTTCCTTAATGAATTGTTAAAATTGAATTTGAAATTTTTTTTCAAATATTCACATATTCATCTATATCATACTGCATAAGTATTTGAATAGAAAGACAATACATAATGAAAGTTAAATCAGAGCTATGAGATCACTATTTTAGTTATGTTTTCTTTTTTTTTGCCACCCCTTTTATAATTTTCCTTGTAAGCCTATCGTCCTTTTATACCTTGAGAATTCAAGTGGCTTAATATCTTGCATTTCAAGTCTTGTCTTGTAATTGTCATCAATTATTGCATGAACATCAAGCCTTGTATTCAGCTCAAGAGTTCTACAAAGTGCAAGTCTAGTTGATTTCATCATCAAGAACTCACTTCAATCGGTTTGCCTATTCCTCTACATCTCTAGCACATGAGGTTGCAACTAATAGGGTTAGTAAGTCAAAGGATCAACAACAGTAGTGAATGAACTAGGTCCCTTGCACATGGAAATGAAAAAAGATTGCTAGAATAACATGAATGAATCCAAAATGGAACTGGGGGCAAAATATAACACAGGGGGCAAATTAAGTCCACATTCAAAGAGTAAAGATGGAACACTGAAGTATAAGAGCCAGTATAAAAGATCTCAGGGCAGAAACAAGCATACAAATACATCAATTATCATACAACAAAAGTAGTAGCAAAAAAGAAAAGTTCAACAGTGCATCAACCAATAACGAGCTCCAGTGTAAAGCCATGGACTCCATTGGCTAACCTAGTCATCAGTCTGATGAATCATATTAGAAGCTCTGACATTAGAAATACCAACATTGAAGTAGTCAATGCTTAAACCTACAGGCTATTGATGAGGCACCTCGTTCTTATACTCCAAGCTATGAACACATCTTTATTCTAAATAGGAGACCTATTAGGATCATGCATGTCATACATAACATGCATACATTTGCATACATTTGTTATGAAATACTTATTTTGCATAATAAAGTATTTGAGCCTAGGTGAGATTGTGCAAATACTCTGCTACTAATATTTAAAATTAGCGTTATAAAAGAACAAAAGGTAGTCAGAATGTGCATATGTGAAGCATATGAAAGGAAAAGGGTAGCACTAACAAGGTGAACTTGATACTCAAGGGACTTTAGACCTCAGGGATCTAAAAGGCCCATCCAGTGAGGGAATATCATCGACAGTGATACTTGCAAAAGCATCATCCTAGCAACTTTAAGAGGCTAGATAAGACGTTTGGGCTCCTCAAACTCAGTATCCATCTCTATAGTCTCATCAGGAGCATCATCTGGAATATCTCTTCATAATAGTTAGACCAGTGTAGGGTATGAAATATGGTGATGAGAAGGTCCAATATATTAGCAATACAGTTGTCGAACCTAAAAAGGGAAGAATGCACTCAAAACTTGAAATGAATGCACTTTGAAAAAAAAATTTGATCAAGAAATAATATCTCTAACTCCTAAACCTTTTTTACAGGAAATATCAAGAAGAGGAATGAAGTCCTCTACCATGGCATTAATGGAATGGCTAAAATACAAATATAGCTTAAAGCCATAACTTTAACGGTGGAGTATTATGACCCTGCAATCAGAGACAAATCTAAAGGGAAGAATGCAAAAAAGAATGACATTGCATTTTGACAAAATTTCTTCACTTGCGAATAGAGCATACTAACTTATGGTAGTTGGTGTTAGGGAAGAATATAAGAGATTGAAGAAGGTGAAAGGAATTGATATGTCAATAAGAACAGGAATGGTTGCAAATGCTAATCATTCATTAGAAGTATCATCTTGAATGGCAAACACTCATCAAGATAATAAAGGGAAGTAACAGAACTCTATTTCCTTAGATTTTGTAATAAAGAACCATCTCAATCATAAAATTCATAAATTGAAACTAAATTCATCCATTTCATAAGATCATGTGCGAAAAGCCTATCTCATGACTTTTGATCATAGTGGCTTTCTTTTATTAGCCTCATAGAATTCAGATGAGTAGTTAACAACTTTGTGTTGAGAGTTTATAAACTTTAATCAATCTAATGTTTTCTTTGCACCCAAACGAAGGGAAGAAAATGTAAAAAAAAAAGTGGACATAAAGCATAAATTGCTTGAATTTCAAAGTATCATTTTAGTCTTTTAAATGATAAATGTGCATATAATCTACTATAATGCTCAGAAATGAGTATGCATACAAAATCCTTTGACGGTATCCACACTGAGTAATATGAGAAAGGCAGAGGAATACTAAGAGGAGAATAAAAAAAAGAGCAAGCATAATTTACTCCAATGCTAAAAAAATGAGTAATAGTATCAACATGAAACCTCTGGCGGTATCCATGCTGAGTAATACAAGAAAGGCAGGGAATATTAAAAGAGGACCATGCTAAAAATTGCTTTATTTACTCCAATGCTCTATAAGAGTATGAGTATCTAAAGCACCTTTCCAATGATATCCACATTGAGTAATATGAGAAAGGCGGGGGAATACTTAGATAAGGAAGGAAAGCACAAATAATAATTTAAAGGCTATTTTAATACTCATAATTCAATCTTTTTATGCTTAATTTCCATGAGTTTTGTTTAGCAAACTCTCCCTAAAATTAGGTATGGAAGTAAGCTCTTCACTTGGTAAAAGACATGCTCTCAGCATAAGATGGTTAATGATGTATCTAACCTCTACAAGTGGAAAATAAATGATAGTCATGAAAATTAAATATAGTGAGATTTAATAAGTGCACGCTATCTCATGAAAAGTGATGAATTTTCTCTTAAATTTTAAATGTCATAATGTACTTTTATACATTCATTATGATTGAAACTAACTTCAACAAGTTTGCATGAATTAAAAATCCATGAGAAAGTGCACCTAACTTGTAGAGATGGTTGGCATAGCAAAATTGAATCAGTCAGCAAAGAAATTCTAATTAGTAAACACAATATAATTCAAAGTCAGTTAGCACAAAGAATTCAAAGCATTCAACTAAAATAACCAAATTTGCGAGCAATTATGGATTGTAGTATAATTACATAAGATAATTTAGACTATACGTCTGAGTGTAGTAAGCATTGTACGATCGAGTGCAATTATATTTCCAATCAAGATTATACAACCGAGTATAATCGGCATCTTACGACTGAGTGTGGTGTTTCTTTTTAAAAACAGACTATACGACTGAGTGTAGTCGACATTGTATGATCAAGTGCAATATATCCTTAATCAAGATTGTACGACCGAGTATAATCAGCATCATACGACCAAGTGTGGTGTTTCTTTTCAAAAACAGACTATACGATTGAGTGTATTTGGCATTGTACAACCGAGTGCAATGTATCATCAATTATGATTATAGGATTGAGTATACATATGATCGAGTGTGATGTTTCTTTTCAAAATAGATTATACGACCGAGTGTAGTTGGCATTATACGGCTAAGTGTAGTCGACATTATACAACCAAGTGCAATGTATCTTTAATTAAGACTAAACAACCAAGTATAATCGACATCATAGGACCAAGTGTGATGTTTCCTTTCAAAACATACTATATGACCGAGTGTAGTCGACATTGTACGACTGAGTGTAATGTATCTTCAATTAAGATTATATGACCGGGTATAATCGGCATCATACGACCGAGTGTGATGTTTCTTTTCATTCAAACTGTATGTCTGAGTATAGTTGACATTGTACGACCGAGTACAATGAATCTCTTTCACCTAAGATTATATGACCGAGTATAGTCAATATCATACGACTAAGTATGATATGCCATTTCAAGTCAATGTTGTACATTTGAGTATAGCAAGTTCATAAAGCAAAAGCTTCATGAAGCATAGGTAAGTATCCTAACTTTCAATTAAGAAATTGGGTGTTGGTTTACTTTGCCGTAATTTGTCAAGCAAATAGCGACAAAGGAAGGCAACTGTAAACACCCAAGTTGGTGATGATAAGTTATGGATGCAATAAAAGACTCCAATGATGAAAATGTCATGAATAGGCCTTCAAAATTTGAAACTTTGAAACTTTAAGGGTTTAATTGCATTTTTTTAAAGAAAGGATTTAATATTTTTGTGGATTAAATTATAATGCTTTTTATAGATCTAATTGTAAAACTTAAATTCTTTTAAGTATCTTTTTGTAATTAAAATTTAGAAAAAAGTGATTAGAATTATGCTAATTTTGATTGGAATTACACAATTTCGATCGGAATTAGACTCCTTCCGCAAATTCTTGAATTTTATAGATAAATCTCAAATTTTCTATATAAATTGAGTCATAATTGGTCTGAAATTCTCCTAAAATTATTTTGATAATGTTTTAAGGAAATAGAAGTCTTTTAGGAATCAATTTATAATTAGGGTTTCAAGATGTATCCCTATATATAGGAGGGCTTTGGCTTTGAGGGAGGAAAAGGCAGAAGGAAAAAAATAAAAGGAACAAAGAAAAGGAAAAAGAGAGGAAAAAATGAGAGAAAGAAGAAAAGAGAAAAAAAAATCTTATTCTTTACAAATTTTCTTTTGTTTAATTGCTTGATTAAAAGATCTTTGAAGAATTTTTGAAGAATAATATTCAAAGTCCTATAAAGAACGGTGATTCTACAAAGTCTGAGGAGCACTCTCTAAAATCATCCATAAGGATAATCTTCTTCTTATTTTATTTCTTCTTTTTTGATTTTATTAATTGTTGATTTTGTTTCATTATTATTATAATTTATCTACTAATCATAATTTTTATTCCTTTTATGGTGATTATAGAGGAAAACCCATGATAATCAAATTTGGAGAATTAAATTCATAAGAAGTCCATGGAATGGCATGGATAAGATTTTGTAGAGATATAGTTTCTAGGGTTTTTTATTTTTATTTTATTTTATTGCTTTATTTATTTATTTATTTTTAAGGTTGTATTAATTATTTTATTATTTTCTATAGATGATTGTAATAGCCTCAATAGTGGGAATAATGGAATTGTGTATGATTGCATTATTTATTTTGATTAATTGGTTGGTAAAATTAGGGTTTTAATTAGGTAATTAATTAAAATTAATGGAGAAAGTAAATTAATTTAAGTTGCATGTTAATGAAAAATAGGTTTAGAAGGAAATAATATAATTAGTTGTTTGATCTTTAATTTAATTGTTTTAATATATGTTATTTATTTTTGGGCTTATTTATTTTATTTATTTTTGGGTTTGTTTATTTATTTTTATATGTTTTGGGTTTGTTTATTTATTCTTATGTGTTTTAGGCCTTAAGCCCATATTAGATTCTAATCCACTTGGATAAATTTAAGGTTTTTTAGGTTTAATTAATTAAAATGCATTTTAGGCCCATAATTAATTAGATTTTTAGGTTAGAAATAACTTAGGTCCACCTAGTAAATTAGACATAGGCCCACTTAGTTTAATTTAATTAATTAGACTTAGCCCACTTAAAACTGTTTTCATAATTTATAGATTTAGGGTCAACTTAGAATTAAAATATGTAGAATTAGGCCCACCTATTTAAATACCTTCATAATTTGTAGATTTAGGCTCATTTTTAGAATTAAAATAAATAAACTTAGGTCAATTTAATTAAAATTAAGAGGAATTAGTTTTTAGCTGACATCTAAATTAAAAACTTGTAGATTTAACTCATTTAATTAAAATCCATGTATATTAGACTAACTTAGAGATTATATGTTTAATTGAATACATTATTTACTTGTATTTTCATGACTGGTTTGCCTTGGAGTTAATTGCTAGAATAAGGGTTTATATGAAATTGCATGTAAATAAAGGATAATTTAGTAATTCATAAAGTAATTCTAAATGAACACGAGATTGAAAGAAGTTGGTATTCCATACCCAGAATCTCCTGGTTATTGTGATAGCTTTCTTTTACGGAATCGAGTACCACCTTTTCAATTTGTCCTAGTTATTACCCTAGGTGGCAATTCCTCATCTCCACGCCATGTCTTTGTGACAGTGGTTAGTGTGTTCTTCAGAGCCTTAAGCTCAAATAGTATTGGGGTTACTAAAATCTTGGACGTGTGCTAAACCCCACCATCTACACTCACCATATGTCAATGTCATTAAATCACTAAGAAAATTCTTAAACTTTAACCTTCCACTATCCAAAATATTCTAGAGACTTCAATAAAAGAACCTCCTATAGCCACAAGAGCTTAGGCCTCTTCTAAACCCACTACCACCTCAGATTAACCAAAATTTGTTTTGCCACTTTCACTAGATGCTTGGCCACACCACTGATGCATGCAAAACTCTTAAAAAAGCAATCTAAGATCTCATTTACTCTAGAAAAATTGATGACCTAGAAAAATGACCTAGTATCAAGACCAATCCAGTCCCAAACTATCAAAACATGCCTCTACCAACCATCAACTTGATCTCCTCCAATCTACTAGAAAACTTTGTTGGAAAATCAATCCAAGCCATAAAAGAAACCCATGATAAGCCCTTAGAGGACAAACCCTCGAATCCCATTCTTGAGCCTCATGATTCTAATAAAGATGAGCAATGCCTTTTCCCTTGAATACATTCTGATGCCTCAAAAATTCCTTCCCCACTTGATGATGCAAAAAAGAGCTAGGAATATAGCTCTCCCTATGAACGGTGAAGTGATTGATTGCCTTTACTCATAAGAAGTAGAGACAAACCAAAATCTCAGTAGTGATAATGAGATATAGGATTTACTAGGCCAACCATCTTAGAAGTTCAACTATAAAGTCAAGTATACAGCACCCCCAGCTACCCACACACTCTTAGAAGACATAGTACCCTCAGGATGGGGAGAAGAATTTGACAACGAAGATGGGATGGTCAGTACTATTTAGCTTTAGAACTTGCAAGTCATGGGGATAGACATATGGTATGACTCTGATAACCTTGAAATCATTGTCTAGGACCAGAACAATAGTACAAAAGTAGATAAGCAAGCAGTTGAGAAGTCCTCACTAGCAGCTAATCATGTAACTCGCTATGAGCGAGTATATCAACCTCTTAAGAAAGAGAAGGAAACCTCTAAAGAGAAAGAAGTATCAAGAGATCAAGCTCTGGTCATAGAGGAAGACACTATCCTAAAATAGCTCAAGAAAACTTAGGCATAAGCCAGCATTTGGGACTTACTCATGGCCTCTAAGAAGCACAAAGATGCCCTAGTCAGAGCACTAGATGAAGAAAAGATTACCATTAATGCCTCACCTTGCAAGATGATAGCCTCTTTAATGAAAACTCATTTTAATTTAATCACTTTTTCAGACAAAGATTTACACCTCGAGGGCAGGGTCCACAATCATCCTCTCTTTATATAGGCAATTGTCAGGACTAAGAAGACCCCATATGTTATGGTAGATGATGGGTCTGCCATTAATGTTTGGAGGTTGTTACATAAGTTTAGGATGAATGTTGAAAACCTAGAAGAATCCAATGTGGTCATACGAGCCTATGATGATTCAAATAAGCTAGTCATTACCACTTTCAAAGTAGTAGTTACAGTGGGAGATATCGAATTAGTAACATAATTTACCATCCTAAGCATCCCTCAGACTTTTGCTCTACTACTAGGAAGACCTTGGTTCCACCCATTAGGGGGCCTACCTTTCATTGTGCATCAGAAGATCAAGTTCCCTCTGAATGGAAAGGCCATTCCCATCCCTACTGAAACAAACAACATTATTGCCTATCTGAATGTGGTCCCACTAGGAGTCTAGGTTTCTATGATAAGTGACAGTCATGTCGATCATGAATTTGCTGCTATGATGAAGAAGATGTAATATCTACCTGGAATAGGATTATGAGGAAGAAACATTAGAGTCAGATAATTCCCTAACTTTTGAGGATAGACCAATAGAAACAGTCTAGGGTACAATCGTGAAAAGGATACTAGGGCTAAGAAATCAACCTCTTTTGTGGCTAAAAGCTCAACTCAAGGACAAGCTGAGGAATGGATGAGCAACAGAATCAAGAAATAGGGGTTTGAGATCTTTAATGACACCCTCAAGAAGAAGCACTTACTAAACTTGATCACTGAGACTAACATCTATGAGTTAATGAAAAACTTGGAGATAGAATCCAAGAGTAAAGCTATCAATCATGCCCAGGCTACTGCCATCCTTAAATCAAGCATTGATGACATCCTATTCGAAGACATTGCTAATGATGATCTCTATACTTTTTCTTTATTTGAAACTACTGATGTAATAAACTCTAAAGTTAATGTAATGAAACCTGATTTTGCTTAATTGTTTGATGTCTTTCTTGATGGTAGTGTGCATTGCATTGATAAAAACATTAGCATATTTGACATTCATTCCATATGCACTGAATCATTTAACATTGACATGCATTATATATTGCATATCATACACTCATACATAAAACATGTGTATAAAATAAATAGAAGGCATACCCTATGAGTGGTAGAAAACTCCAAAAAGCACTATTGTGCACTCCCAGCAATAGTATACCAATACTAACTAGAGGAGACAAGAATCTACAAAAGCAAGTAAATAAGTCAATCACCACTCATTAAATGAATGGAACACAAGCAAGAATAAGTGGAGAACATGAACATGGGAAGCATCAGCTGAAGCAACACCTGACTGAGGAAAGATAGGTCTAGGTAAATAAAAAATCACTACTTTACCAAGGATATCTATCCTAAGTAAAGACAAAGATGGTTGAACTGTCAAGTCCCCAAGAGTAGTACTACCAGAAGCCACACCACTGGTATGAGCAGTCACTTTAGTATGGAATGTGCCCTTATCCTCCTTAAAATGAGATACAGATCTTCTCTGACATCGTTTCAGATATGTTCTCACAACTCACATTAATTATAGTTTAACACTAATAAAGTTTTCTACATGCTTGCACCAAAATAGGAATAAAGGCTTACTAGATCAGAAGAAATGACTCTCAATGACCCACGTGATGGCCTAATCCTTGAACCTAAAGCATGAGATGCATCTGCCTAAGAAGGTGGACGTGCAGGAAAGGTCCTACTAGTTATAATGTTAATCAATTGAGGGATTAATACATCAACATAAGGCAAGCCCACACTCTTTAAGAGGCTCTCAGAGGGGAATCCCATTATAACAGTAGCAAGATCATCACCACAAAGCTCATGGCCCTAGAACATGTCACTAAAAGGAGGGATGAGAACTCTCCTCATAAATGGGCCATCCTACCAATGATGGACTCACTCACCCAAATAACACACTTTACTAAAGAGGCTAAAGAGTAACACTCGTCTCTCTATTAGCTGCCATGCAGTCACCATCTCTACCATCCAATGATACCTAGGTACCCACCAATGAAGAAAGATATACTTAAAGGGAAAAATGAATAAAAGATCCCTAAAAGAGAAATAACTAACACAGCAAGAATTAAACATACCTGATTAAAGGACAACTTCCCCATATGGTCCTGAGCTACCTGCAATCCTCAATCAAATAAGTAGTCTTCCTAATCCAGTGAGAATAATGAGGGAAGTCGTCCTTTAGGAAATGGTCAATAGACGGATGAGGGAGAATCCCACACTTATATGCTTAAATCTATCAAAACTAGAGGGTCATAAATAAAAAACTAAAAGTAAAATAATAGACAACAAAACTCCTACTCACATCTAGTATGAACAAGCATATGCAGATCCTCGAGCCACCTTGGCATGCTGCATCAAGGCTTGAGTACATGTGACCAAAGGCAGTAGTGCCCAAATAATAGCTTGGCAAGCCATCCAGATTTCTCAAGATAGATAGTAATTACAGATCACCCATAGCTGAAGGGTTCGGGAAGATAATAGTGCTCAGGAAATAAAATAAAAAGCAACGAGCCAACTACTTTGCTGAGATAAGACCATCATCGTACAAAGTCTGAATGGAAGAAATAAACTCTATGTAATGAGTGAGATACGGGTAGTGAGACTTCATAGGTGTGACCACCCCAAGTAAATCCATCATAAGATGCCTCCTTGCCATGGTAGTAGAACACTCCTCCTGATTGAAAAGAATAGGCTCTCTAGAAAAGCTCAAGCCTATGATAGTGTCAAAATCCAAAGGGGTAATAGTCATTTCCCTAATAAATAGATGGAAAGTATGCGTTGTGTCCATCCATCACTCTATCAACATATACATGGAAATCTAACTTGATGCATACGAGTCATAAGATAATGCAGTAATGACTCCATTAAAGCTCTTCCTGGCAATCATCTGCTTTACACACATCGGGAGACCCTAATAATACATGCTGACTCTGTTGAAACTACCAGGCAGCACAGTAACATACCTATAAGGCTACAAATAATAGGCATGCTATCAAACATTTGCATAACTACTAAATACTAACACATCTCTCTCTATTATTTAACAGGGTCAAAATAATAACAAAAGCCGAAAAGAAAAGTATCACAATAAGTACTAGTAGACAATCACGAAAAGAAAATAAAGCAAGAGTTATCTACCATTAGCATTCACAATAAAGCTACAACTTAATAGACAGTTACAACAAGAGCTACATACCTATAAGAACCTCATATAATAAAGTAAACAACAAAGCAGCCAATGAACAAGCTTAAAAAAAAAGGGGCAAAAAAGGACCTACCTCATGTTGATGATGCACCCAAGCATGTGTCTCTAAGCTATAAACAATAGGGATCAGATCTCCTCAAGAAAGCTTGGATGGTTGAGAACTATGTGCACCAGATGTGCTAGTCCTTGCAGTGGACATCCCAGCTCCAATGGACTCTGTAAAGTCACCCTCAACATTAACATCAACATCAACAAAAATATCCTCCAGACCCTTAAGAATGTTAGGGAACTCCATTTTATACAGAAGAAAATGGAAGTACAGAAGCAAAAATAGAGAAAATAGCACATAAAACATAAAAAGGTCAAGGAAAGTCAGAAAACACTAAAAAAAGCCCGGGTGAAGCCTCCATAGACCTCCAAAATAGCTGTTTAAATAGGCCTAGAGGGGAAGAAGTGTGTGACCGTGTGCCTCCCATGCATAGTCATGCACACTTCCCCCTTCCACCCGCTCTTATGTGGTTTTATGCGCACTTTAAGACTTTGCACGCTCATTTCTATGGTCCTAAACTTCCATTTGAGCATAAGACATACACCAAACTCACACAAAAGTACACTAATGTGGACACCATTTATCTAAAGACACTATGCACACAATTCTTTCTTCAGAAAACTCAAAATCTTATAAAAGAAGAAAACCAAGGAAAACTCATTGTAAGGATATCTCTCTCTAAATTAGTAAAATAACATCCTCAACATAACTACATCATCACTATATAACTACTGCATCATTACTACATCATCACTACTACCTCATTCACATTGCTTAGAAGCATCTTCTCATTGCTTAGAAGCACTCTCACATTACTTAGAAGAACTTTCATTGTTTGGAAGAACTCACTTTCATTGCTTAGAAGCACTCTCACATTGCTTAGAAGAACTTTCATTGTTTAGAAGCACTCACTTTCATTGCTTAGAAGCACTCTCACGTTACTTAGAAGCACTTTCTCTGCTTAAAAGCATCTTCTCGTTGCTTAGAAGTACTTTCATTGCTTAGAAGCACTCTTATTGCTTATAAGCACTCTCACATTGCTTAGAAGTACTTTCACTACTTAGAAGCATCTTCTTATTGCTTAAAAGCCCTTTCATTGCTTAGAAGCAGTCTCACATTACTTAGAAGCACTCTCACATTACTTAGAAGCACTTTAATTACTTAGAAGTACTTTCATTGCTTAGAAGCACTCTCACTGCTTAGAAGCACTCTCACTGCTTAGAAGCACTCTCACTACTTAAAAGCACTCTCACATTGCTTAGATGCACTTTCATTGCTTAAAAGCATCTTCCCATTGCTTAGAAGCACTTTCACTACTTAGAAGCATCTTCTTATTGCTTAGAAGCACTTTCATTACTTATAAGCACTTTCATTGCTTAAAAGCACTCTCATTGTTTAAAAGTACTTTCACTGCTTAGAAGCATCTTCTTATTGCTTAAAAGCACTTTCATTGCTTAGGAGCTTTCTCATTTACTTAGTAGCATCTTCATTTTATGTGACACTTAAGAAGGTTATAATCGCATGTTCATTTGTATGACACCTAAGAAGGTTATAGTTGTATGATTGTTCACATGACACCTAAAAAGGTTATAGTCGCATGCTCATTTTGCATGACACCTAAGAAGGTTATAGTCACATGTTCATTTGTGTGATACCTAAGAAGGTTATAGTTGCATTTTCATTGCTTAGTAGCTTCCTTATTTCGTGTGACATCTAAGAAGGTTATAGTCATATGTTCATTTTTGTGACACCAAAAAAGGTTATAGTCGCATCTCTTTTTTACTTAGTAGCATCCTTATTTGCATGACACCTAAGAAGGTTATAGTAACATAAATCCCAATGCACTTTGCACGAATCATAAACTTGCATATGTCTCAAATAACACCTTGCATGACAACTAAGTCACAAAACAATAGCAATAAACAAAAGACAACAACAACAGTCAAATCTGGACATGACATCTAAAGATAACCCATAGGTAAGTAACTCTCTCCCTACTAAATTTTTTTTTGCATCTTTGCACTTGCTTCATGTGTATTGACACTAGCGCTAGGTGGCTATGCAACACATATAAAGTAGGGGCAACTATCATACCTTAAATTTGACTATCCCAAAAAAGGTCCAATGATGAAATAAATCCCTGAGATGACTAGAGTCTGCTCATTTGTAACACCTATGAAGTGTGCAACCTTAAAAAACCTAACTGACCCCACCAGTGTACAAAATCATTCACTAAGCCATTGAGTTGTGCTCTAACCTTATGAAATACTAATTATCAAAATAATAAGAAGTTTATTTTGAGAAAACTCCTCTTAGAATACTTAACTCATTGGGTTGGTACAAATTTTGTTGGATCGAGACCTAGCTTTGTGAAAAATAAAAATTGATTTTGATAAAATAAACTTTAGAAACATGTCTGAAAGGCTCCAAAACCACCGAAAGTGGTCTCAGAATGGTTCAACATAACCCTAAGATTAGCGTGTATAACTCAGAAGTGCGCGTAAATGCCCCTAGGTTTCATGTACTAAAATTGAGGTCAAATTTGGCAAAATAGACTTCAAAAATGCATCTAGAAGGCCCAAAAACCCTATGAACCAACCTTAGAATAGCATGTGTAAAACCTAGGAAGTGTTTATAAAGCATCGAAGTGTGCATGGAAGTGCATGTTTGCACATGTGGCCACTCGCCAAGTGCATGACCATGCGCCCTTGGCATGGCCACGTGCAAAAACCTTAATATACGCATGTGATCACACCCACACCACCCTATTCTACCCAATTTTCCCTATAAATAGACCCTTCCAGACCCCATTTTAGAGGGGGGAGCAAGTGGAAATAGACACACTCAAAATTGATAGGATTGAAGGTGTTGGAAACCCTTTTCCAAATAGTTTTTGCTCTCCCATAACCTTTCTTTTATGTTGTTAGATTCCTTTTTCAACAAACCAAGCCTCATTTTTTTCAAAGCATGCTTCAAAGGTATACAATCTAGCATCATTCTGTTGTCATTTTGAACCTCTCGATAAGGAAAGCTTAATAATCTCTTAAAGCTAAAGCTTCAAAACTAACACAAGCTCAGTCAAGTCTAAGGACAACACAATTATTTTAGCATGTTTATTTTACCACTGTATTTTATTTTATTATCGCCAGCATTTAGGAATACTATTGTGCTTGTGTGATGAGACTAACAATCTTGTATGCTATATGAATAATATAAGCTTTATTATGCTCATTCCAATCATCATTCTACATCCTCTATTTCCAAAATCATGAAATAACATTATAAATACCAATAATATGAAAAGTTCATATCCCGGAATAGATTCATCATGCTCTTGATCTAGTGATGACCTTATGCATCCTTTATATTATCGTCATACATCATCATCGCATAAATAATCACTACAAGTGTGCATGATCATCCTATTATTCATGAAATTAAGCAAGCTATGTGAATGATTATATTAATCTTGCAAATCAATCATATCCAAATTAGATTTACTTTCCCACAATCTTTTCCTTTTCATATGTATTTTATCATGAAACTAATGTAATAATATTTCAAGCTTTATTATTTGCCACTATTTGATGTACTGTGTGAATGCTATACAAACTATCATTATTGAAACTAGGGTGTTGTGGTAGCTATACATTGAATATCATATAATGAGAAATAGTTAAAAAGTAGATGTGATCCCCCAAACTCAGAAATCTCTACTAGGGACAATACTCACTGAGTACCTGATGTTGTCCCTTTCTTTTCCCAATTTTCTAAAAATTGGGTGGCGACTCTATAAAATAAAAAATGTCTCATTCCCTAAGACCAATCATTTATCCCTATTCGGTAAAGTTTCCATGTACCTCGAAAATAGAAAGACCTATATAGTGTTCCATAAAAATATACTGCTATCCAAAAGTGAGAAGACATGTCACATTTTTTGTCGCTCATACCACTATAGCCTCTTCTAGTGTCAAGTGAATAGAATCATGCCACTATAACCTTTTTAGGTGTCAAGCGAATAGAATCGTGCCGGTACAACTTTTTCAGGTGTTAGGCGAACAGAATCATGCCACTATAACCTCTTTAGGTGTTAAGCGAATAGAATCATGCTGCTATAACTTCTTTAGGTGTGAGGTGAAGAAAATTATGCCACTATAACCTCTTCAGGTGTTAGGCAAATAGAATGTTATGATCATTGTGATTAATGTAATGTGTCCTCTTTTAGTATTGGTTGGTGATGATGCGGTGATGATGTAGTCATGATACATCGATGACACAATGATGATGCAATGATGATGTAGTAATGATTATGTCATTACTTATTGTGTTCCAGATGTTATTTTGATGATTTTGAGCAGGGTATCCTTTTAATAATTCTACCTATTTTTCTTCTTTCGGGAGGTATTAAGTTTTTGAAATTGGTGAGGCCGCACATGTTGTTTTAGACAGATGTAGTCCTCGTCAGTGTACTTTTGTGTGAGTTTAGTTCATGTCTTATGTTCAAATGGAGGTTTAGGACTAGAGAAATGATTATGCAAAGTCTCAGAGTGTGCGTAAAACTATACAGGATCACGTGGAGGGGAGAAGTGCTTGTGGCTATGTGGGGGGGTAGCGTGGTCATGCGTTTGGCATGTGGCCACGCGCCTTCCCCTCTCAATGATTTTTTAAATGCATGTTCTAAAGGTCTAGGGAGGCTTTTTTCAAACTTCTTTGAGTGTTTTCCAAGTCTTTTTAACCCTTTTCATGTTTCAGGTGCTCTCTGTTTTATTTTTGCTTTTGTATTTTCATTTTTCTTTATATAAGATGGAGTTCCCTAACATTATATAGGGTTTAGAGGATATCTTTTTGGATGAGGATGGTACCTTCGCAAAGGCCACTAAAGTTGGGACTTCTATTGCGGGGACTAGTAGTATTGGTCCGTTTGGCACTTAAGGTCCTCAGTTGTTTAGGCTTTATTGAGGAGACCTGATTCCTATGGTTTATAGTCTAGAGACTCACACTTGGGCTAGTCATCTTTGCCAGGTAAGTCCTTCTACCCTTATTAATTAGTTGTCTTACTATTTATTTTGATGTATGAGGTTGTTGTAGCTGTAGCTCTATAGCTCTATAGTACTTGATGTAACTGTATGTTAACTCATAACTTCATTATGAATGCTAATAGTTAATAGCTCTTACTTAATTGTCTTCTAGTGTTTGCTATGATACTTTTCTTTTCAACTTTTCTTATTATTCTTATTAAATAATAGAAAAAAGATATGTTAGTATTTATTAATTATGCAAATGTTTGATAGTGTACCTATTATTTATAGCCTCATAGGTTCGTTATTGTGTTGTTAGCATGTATTATCAGGGTCTTCCATTGTGCGTGAAGTAGATGATTGCTAGGAAGGGCTTTGATGGGGTTGTTGTTGAATTATCTTATGATTCATATGCGTTAAGTTAGATTGTTATGTATACACTAATAGAGCAATGGATGGACACGCCGCATACTTTCTATTTGCCTATTAGGGAGATGACCATCACTCCTTTAGACATTACTACTATTACAGGCTTGAGTTTTTTTGGAGAGCTCGTTCCATTTAGTGAGGAGGAGTGCTCTTCTGTGGTAGCGAGGAGGTGCCTTACCATAGAGTGGCTTGGGGTGGCCACTCCTATGAAGTTTGGTTGCTCATACCTCACTCGTTATACTGAGTTTTTTCTTCCATGTGAACAATGTATGATGATGGCCTTATTTCAGTAGAGCAGTTGGCTCGCTACTTTTTAATGCTTGTTGAGTGCTTTCTTCTTCTCAAACCCTTCAGGTACGGGTAGTCTGTGGTTGCTACCTGTTCTGAAGAATCTGGATGGCTTGTCGAGTATTCCTAGGGTACTACTACTTTTGCCTTTATGTACTCATGCCTTAATGTAGCATGTCAAGGTGGCTCATGGATCTATAGATGCTTATTCATACTGGATGTGAGTAGGATTTCTAGTGTTTGTTCTTTTTTCTCTTTGTCTGTAGTTTGTTGTTTCTGACTTCCTGGTTCTAATAGATATGGGCTTATGAGTTTGGGGTTCTCCCTCATTCGATCATCGAGCATTTCTTGGAGGATGGCTTTCCTCATTATTCTTGCTGGATCAAGAGGACTACTAATTTGATTAAGGATTACGCAGTGGCTCAGGACTATATGTGCAAGTTATTCCTTGATCAAGTATGTCTGACTTTTGCTATGTTGCTTATTTCTCTTTTAGAGAATATTTGTTCATTCTTGCCTTTTGAGCAGATTTTCCTTTACTAGTGGGTGGCGAGGCCATATTGGATGGCAAAGATAGTAACTACATAGTAGCTGACAAAGAGACGAGTGTTGCTCTTTGCCCTTACTAGCAGTGTGTGGTATTTGGGCAAGCGAGTCCATCATTGGTGGGATGGTCCATTTATGAGGAGAGTCCTTGTTGCTCCCCCTGGTGACATGTTCTAGGGCCATGAGCTTAGTGGTAACAAGCTTGCTGCTGTCATGATAGGATGCTCCTTTGAGAGTCTCTTAGAGGGTACAGGCTTGCTTTATGTTGATGGTTAATCCCTCAGCTGATTAACATTATGGCTAGTGGCAATTTTTCTCTACCTCTATGTCCTTAGGCAGATACTTCTCATCCTTCGGATTTGAGGACCGAGCCATCACATGGATCATTGAGAGTTGCTTCCTTTAATTTGGTAGGCTTTTATGTATGTTTGTACAAGCATGTAACAAACTTTATCGGTAATAAACTATAATTGACGTGAGTTATGAGAGCTTATCTACAGTAGTGTGGATCTCGTTGAAAGAGATCTAGGTCCCATTTTGAGGAGAATAAGGGCATGTTCCATACTGAGGCAATTGCCCATACCAGCGGTATGGCTTCTAGTAGTACTATTCTCAAGGACTTGATAGTTCAACCATCCTTAGCTTTACTTGGGATGGATATCTTTGGTAGAGTAGTGCATTTTGATTTGTCTTGCCCTAACTTTCCTTAGTCGGGTGTTGCTCCTCCTGACGCTACCCATGTTCGTGTTTTATTTCACTCATTTTGCCTTTGTTTCATTTATTTGGCAAGTGGTGATTGACTTATTTGCTTTCTCTTGTAGATTTTTGTCTCCTTTGGTTAGTACTAGTATACCATTGTAGGGAGTGCACAGTAGTACTTTTTAGAGTTTGTGACCACTCAAAGGGTATGCCTTCTTTATTGCACCTATTTATTTTATGCACATGTTTTATGTATGCATGTATGATATACAATATGTTATGCTGGTTGAACACCATCACGCTAGCCATGAATGGAAGCAAGAGAGCATGGCTTATCATGATCATATTAGTGAGTTGGAGTCATGACTATCATCCATTGCGATGAATAATAATGAGCTCGGATTAGATAAGGGAGATGCTTGAGTAGGATTGGTGCTTGCTTCTGATGGTATCCACAATCGATCTAGTTGTTTTAGGAGCTATATGTAGGGCTTTTGGCATGTGATTTTCTTTATTGTATCATTTTCCCTAGGTTATAGACTCTGGTGTTGTATTTGGGCAGTTGTCCCACATATGCTGTATGATACTTGTATGATGATAACTATATATCATTGATGATGTTTGCCATTTCTCTTACCTATCTTTTTTATTTTTCCCTTTTTTGCCTAAGGGGTCTCCTTTTGGAGCTTTTCGCACTTAGTTTGTTTTTTGTTTCTTCCCTTTTTTTTCCTAGGGTGTCTCCTCTCTGAGCTCTTCACACATAGCTGGGCTTTTTTTATTTTTTATTTTTTTAGGCTTTGATGATAATGGTTGATCTCAAAGAGAGAGTTAAGAACTATGGTCATGTAATGAAAGAAAATGTAAAGCATGCTTGATGCAATCATGATGATAAAATGTATTGCATTTTTCAAAGACATTTTGCATAAATCGGCAATCATTCTCATTTCATTAAAGTCATTTAAGAAAAGCACAGATGAATTTATATAAATTTTGAACTTGAGGTTACCACTCTTTTTAACTTGCATTCTCAGGTTTTCTAGTTAAGTATTTTCTTTCTTTCCCTAACTTTTGCCTAGGTTGCCTATGCAGGGTTTTCATCCTAGCGGGAGGTCCCTAACTTTTGCATGAGCTGCCATTTTTAGGTTTTCAACTTAGTAGAATTTTTTTTTGCCTTAGACGTAGAACTTTTTCGAGCAATCTATATTAATAGGTTCAAAGAATTCGTTGCCTTCAGAATCTATTAAATTGATTACTCCTTTCAATAAGACATGCTTGACTAAGTGTGGGCCTTCCTAATTCGGTTTGAATTTCCTTTTTAGGTTTGGAATAATCTGCCTCATTTGCTTTAATGCCTAGTCTCCTGCTTTTACACTATTGTGTTTTACTTTCTTATTAAAGGTTTTAGCTAACTGTGCTCAATACAACTGTGTGTGGTATAGAGCCTTAAGCCTTTGACTGTCCAAGAGGGTGAGATTATCGTGCCCCTGTTAATTTGGTAGTTCAAATTTGATTGCTACCCAAAGAGACTTAATTTCTATTTCAACCAGAAGCACTGCTTTTGATCCATATACTAGTGAGAAAGGAGTTGCTTCGGCTGAAGTTTTGATTATTGTTCAGTACCCTCATAAGGCATATGGCAATCTATCTACCCAATCTCAGTAAGTTTGAGTCATTTTTGACAAAATCCTCTTGACGTTCTTATTTGCAACTTCAATAGCCTTATTTAATTGTGGTCGGTAAGGATTAGATTTGTAATGTTCCACTTTATAACTCCTTAGTAGCTCTTTAACTTCCCATTAGAATTGGACACCGTTGTTAGAGATGATGTGATGGGGGATCCCATATCAATAGAACAAATTTCTTTTGACAAATTTAGCCATTTTCTTGGCTCTTATCCTTGTGAATGATTCTACTTTGACCCACTTTATGAAATAATCCACTACCACTAAGATGAACCTGTGTTCATTTAAGGCTATCGGGTGGTTTCCTCAATTATGTCTAGTCCCCATGTTGAGAAGGGCCATGGTGAGGAGATGTAGTGCAATTCTGTTAGGGGAAGGTGATTGACATTCTTGTGGATTTGACACTTGTGGCATTTCTTTATAAATTTGATACGGTCTTCCATCATCGTTATCCAAAAGAACCTTTGTCTGATAATTTTCTTAGCTAGGATTGCTCTGTTCATGTGAGGACCACAAACACCCTCGTGTACTTCTTTTATTACTCTTATAGCCTCAGTTTCATATAGACATCGGAGTTGTATATCCTCTGAGGTTCTTATGTATAGCACATTCTGGTGCGATCTGAATTTTAATGCTAATCATTGAATGACTGCATTATCTCTTTCATTTACCTGATTAGGATTGACGCATTTGCCATATGATTATGATTCATAGGGAGATGAATGAATTTGCATTCTTTGAAGGACATGGTAAGTAGCCTTAAGTGATCCAGGTAAGGCTTTAAGTATTGCTCTTTCAATTCCCACTCTTCCGTGGCATGGTTGATTACTAGCATGGAATCTTTGAAGATTTTCACTTTTATAACATCCAGAGGTATTAGTTCTCATTTTTCAAGTATGCATGCCTCATATTTTGCTTAATTATTTATGACTCTGAATTTGAGCTTTTTAGCCATTGGTACTACTTTGCCTTATAGGGATTGTAATATGACACCGACTCCTACACCAAATTGATTGACCACTCCATCAAAGTACATGCACCATCCTTGGATTTTAATGGCTGAATTGAGGTCATCTAAGAAGTCTAGTTTGATTTCTTCTGAGTTTAGAATGAGGTTAAGAGATAGAAATTCAGCCACTGCTCTCCCTTTTACCACCTTTTTAGTTAGATACTACACATCAAATTCTATTAACAGCACAAGCCACTTAGTAAGTTTTCCCACTAGAGAGGGAGCTTTGTAGAGGCACTTCATTAGGTCCATTTTAGACACAACTTGAATTCTGTATAACAAAAAGTAATGTCTAAGTTTCTTCATTGCCTATACCATTGCCAGACATATCTGTTAAACTTGGGTGTACTTCTCCTCATACGATAGCATTTTCTTGCTTAAGTACTATACTATATGTTCTACTTTTTTTTCCTTCTTAAGCTAACATTACACCAATTGGATTTCCTTTGATGGCCAAATATAGGGTTAAAGGTATCCCTGGTCTTGGTGGTCTTAGAACCAATGGGTTGGATAAGTAGTTCTTGATCTTGTGAAATACTAGCTGACACTGTTCGTTCCATTCAACTGGATGATCTTTTTTGAGTGGTTTGAAGATTAGTTCACACACAACTTGGCCATGAATTTGCTGATGAATTGTAGTTTCCTTAGAAACCCTTTGATTTCTTTCTCTGTTCTTAGCACTGGCATTTCTCTGATTGCTTTTTCTTTGTTTGGATCCATTTCAATCCCATTTTAATTAATAACATACCCCAACATCTTTCCTAAAGTGACCCCAAATACATATTTCTTTTAATTAAGCCTGAGACTGTACTTTTTGACTCTTTTGAGGAATTTTTTGAGGTCTGATGAGTGTTCTTCCTTAGTTTTTTTGACTTGACTGTCATGTCATCAATGTAGACCTCTACTTCTTTGTGTATTGTGTCATGGAACATTACAGTTGCTATTCTCCAGTAAGTCACTCCCAAATTCTTTAGTTCGAAGGACATTACTCTGTAGCAATAAGTACCCTATTCCGTTATGAAGGCTATCTTAACTTTGTCGATAATGGCCATTAGGATCTTATTATACCCAAAGAATCCATCTATAAAGGAGTACATTGCACATGTGGCTGTGATATCAACTAGTATATTTATGTGAGGTAGTGGGAAATCATCTTTCGGGCATGCCTTGTTCAGATCTTTGTAGTTGATGCAGATTTAACCCTTTTGTTTTTCTTTAGTATTGGCACCACATTTGCTAAACATTCCAGATAGCTCTAGGAATTTTGCCTTGAATTTCTTCTCAATGTCTTCTTTCACTAGTTAGGCCCATTCTGGTATGAGTCTTTTTAGTTTTTACTTTACTAGTTTGCACCCATCTTTGGTAGGGATGAAGTGTTGAGAAATGTCTTTATTAATACCAGGCACATCGTCGTATGTCCAGGCATATACTTTTGAATATTTTATTAATATTTTTTCAATTTCTTTCCTCTCTTTAGGGGTAACATCTTTCAAAATATGCAAAATGTAATGTTAAATGATTCAGTGCATATGGAATGAATGTCAAATATGCTAATGTTTTGATTAATGCAATGAACACTACCATTAGGAAAGACATCAAACAAGTAATCAAAATTTGACTTCATTGCATTAGCTTTAGAGTTCATTACTTCATCAATTTCAAATATAGAAAAAGTACAGAGATCTTCATCAACAATGTCTTTAAATAGGATATCATCAATGCTTGATTCAAGGATAACAACAACTTGAGCATAATCGATAGCCTTACTTCTAGATTCTAGCTCTAGATTTCTCATCAGCTCATTGATGTCAATGTTAGTGACCATATCTAGTGAGTGCTTTCTTTTGAGGGTGTCATTGAAGATCTTGAACCTTGATTTCTCAATTCCATTGCTCACCCACTTCTCAACCTGTCCTTGGGTTTCTTGGACATCTTGGATTGATTGTTCAATAAGGTTTATTGGTAGATTAGAGGAAATCATGCTGATGGTTGTTGAGGCATGTTTTGATTGTTTGGGATAGGATTAGTCTTTATGCTTTGTCATTTTTCTGGGTCGTCAATTTTCCCAAAGTGAATGAGGTATTGGATTGCATTCTTAAGGGTTCTACATGTATCAGTGGTATGACTGGGTGTCTAGTGAAAGTGGCAAAATAAGTTTTGGTTAATTTGAGGGGGTAGTGGCTTTAAAAGTGGTTTGGGTTCTTAAGGTTGTAAGAGGCTTTTTTGTTGAAGTCTTTAGAATACTTTAGATAGTGGGAGGTTGAAGTGTGAGAACTTTCTCAATGGTCTGATGACATTGATAGATGGTGAACTATAGGTGCTGGATTGGATCATGTTTATTTCTATGGCTTGGGTGAAGGTGTTTTGGATGTTTAGTTGGGTGTTGTGGTGGAAGGTGTTCCTGGCTTGCTAAGGTTCCTCATCCTCAATTCTGATCCTAGCGTAATGGAGAGCTCTGAAGTTAGGATAATGAGCAAAGATCATCTATTTTCTGAAGTGTGGTAGTGCCCCTTTGATTACCAACTCTATTTGTTCATGATTTGGAGGACAATTTCTATCCACCTTTTCCCACCATCTTATGACATAATCAAAGAAAGCTTCATCGGGTTTCTGCTTTGTAGTCTCAAGATCTCTTTGAGTGGTGTCTAACTGAGTGTTGTATTCATATTGCTTGATAAACTTTTGAGTTAGCAATAGCCAGTCACTTTTGATTTCATCTTTAAGGTTAAAGAACCATACCCTTGGTCCTTCCTCTAACGATGTAAAGAAGAATCGAACAATCTGAGATTTTGTAATCTTTGTTGTAGTCATGAAGGTAGCATATTGCCTTAGATGGACCCTTGGATCCCCTATTCCATCAAACTTAGCAAAGTTTGGTAGTTTAAGATTATCTAGAAGTGGCTCGTCTTTGAATAGTGTTAAGTCAATAAAGCTTTTGAAGCCATGAGTCCCCTTGTCTTTGAAGACGAATTCCAACTGAGCTATTTTATTAGATAATAATTTGACCTCCTTTGTCAATTTAGGCTTGGTCATGTTAGCAATTTTTATAGCTTTCGGTGCATTTATGAGATCCTAGTAGTAGTCATTATCATCATCAGGTTGAATTGGAGTACCGAGAATTCCTTTTTCCTTATCTACCTTAGGGTGAATAGATGTAGAAGCTTCATTCAATGGTGTGCTATTCCCATCTCGGCATTTTTGGCTTTAATTTGGGTTTGGAGGATTTTGGCTATGGTACCATTAGCAAGCAATTTTTGGATCCCTTCTCTTAGCCTATCTTCGAATTGCTGAAAAAAGTTATCTTCTTGGTCAATAATGCTAGATTTAGGATTCCTGTACATTTATTAAGGTTAGCTAAATGAATGATGCATGACGTGTGCCTGTAAAAGAAAAGGGTGAGCATGTATGCATGGAGTGGATGCAAAATCCTCTGATGAAAGATGATTATGCCTATAAGAAATAGTGGTTAGTACATGCCTAATTACATGTATGTTATGTATGCATGATTAAAGCTGGTTAGGTTTTCCTACACAATGAACAAACCAATCACAAGTAAGCTCTTACTTCCAACCTTATTTCTCTATGAGGTTATTCAGTCTCTTTCCTAGGTAGGTGTTGAACCTTTAGTCATTGGAGGACTATAGTTCTGCTCTTGGAACTAGGTTGTTTCGATTTATATTAATTAGAACCAAAGGGTAAACTGAGGAATGACACTAAAATGTGCTTAAGGTAACCACATGATGTTGATGTGAAGGTCAATTGTCGGGCTATAAATGATGTTTAGAGCTTGCATGCACTCGTATGCATAAGACCAAGGTCAATCAGAGGGATCCCAAGTTCTTGCCCCCATATCGATATTTGATATGTTTACCAGAAGTCATGAAAGTATCATTCGATAGTTTATAGTTTGATTTTGCCGACATAAAGGTCCATAATCTAGTTGGATTCCTAAACCATTCATTTGATGTCATAAGGATAAATGGATGACGTCTCATAGGTTCCATCATCGAGGGATGTAGTTATTTGTTAGTTTACACAAAGTATTCAAGCTGAGGTATATGATCCTTATCATTCCTCATGCTTCAGGTTTGCATGAAGTAGATGAGAATCACATGGTCCTAATAATGAGTATTCTATGAAAACTAACAATATGATGTCAATGTCATTCGATGATAGACATTGGGAGAGTCATGTCATTTTATGAATATCAGGTCAAACGAATAATGTTAGAATAGGGATAGCATGCACAACTTGGTTGAATCCTAATGGATGTTTCTATTAGTTTATCTATATGAGTTAAGTCAAGGTGAAAGGCTAAGGGTTCCTTTAGTGAGAATGCCCCAATATGACTAGGGTTATGGACATCGATCACTGAGTCTAACATTTTTTGGATAACTCAATCACCCCCCTTTAGGACTTGGGCTACAAACTATGGTCAAATAAGTTTGATGAATGCATGAGTAAAGACTAAAGGTAATAATACCATAACTTCATCACCCCATGAGTCGAGTGGAATCATGGTGGCAATGTCATTTAGTATTATAAAGGCTTTTAGGGACCAATGGTGAATGTGTGATGTGTAGTGCAAATGCAATGGTGAGGGTCTCTATATGGTTGAGCATTACAAAATGAGAAATAGTCATTTTTGAATTGATCTCTTTTACTTAGAAGTCCTTCATGGAGTCGCCATTGTGAGTGATCTTTTTGCTTCTCTTATTTTCAATTTTAAGGCATGTTTCCAATGGACATGGCAACTTTACTAAACAGGGACAAGTGATTGGTCTTGGGAGGAACGAGATGCTTTATTTTTTATTTTATGGAGTCGCCACCCAATTTTTAGAAAATTAGGAAAAGAAAGGGACAACATCGGGTCACTCAGCGAGCATTGCCCTTAGTAGAGATTTTTGGGTTCGGCAGATCACATCTACTTTTTGACTATTTCTCATTATACGATGTTTGATGTATAGCTATTGCAACAACCTAGTTTTGGTAATGAAAGTTTATATAGCATTCACGCAATTCATCAAATAGTGGAAGGTAATAAAGCTAAAAATATTATTATTACATTGCTATCCTAATGAAATACACATAAAAGGAAAACAAGATTGCGAAAAAGTAAATCTAATTTGGATATAATGAATCTGTAAGGTAAATACGACCATTCACATAGCTTGCTCGATCACAAGAACAATTGGATAATCAATAGACACTCGATCATTTGAAAGAATAAGCAAAATGTAAATGATAATGTTGTAGTGATTATTGATGCTATGATGATATATGATAATATAGGGGATGCATGATGTCATCATTGGACTGGAAACATGATGACTCTATTCCAGGATATGAATGTCATACCTCAAATTTGACTGTCCCTAAAAAGGTCCAATGATGAAACAAATCCCTGAGATGACTAGAGTATGCTCATTTGCAACACCTTTGAAGTGTGCAACCTTAAAAAACCTAACCAACACCAGCAGTGTGCAAAATCAATCACTAAGTCATTAAGTTGTGCTCTGACCTTGCAAAATACGAATTATCGAAACAATGAGAGGTTTATTTTGAGAAAACTCCTTTTAGAATACTCAGCTCATTGGGTCGCTGTGCATTTTGTTAGATTGGGACCCAGCTTTATGAAAAAATGGAAATTGATTTTGATAAAACAGACTTTGGAAACACATCCAGAAGGCCTTAAAACCTCTAAAAATGCTCTTGGAATAGTCTAACACAACTTGAGGATCAACACATATTGCTCAAAAGTGTGTTTAAATGCCTTTAGGTGTCATGTGCTAAAATCGAGGCCGAATTTGGCAAAATCAACTTCAGAAATGTGTCCAGAAGGCCCAAAAACACTAGGATCCAACCTCATAACAATGTGCATAAAACCCGGGAAGTGTGTATAAAGCGTCAAATTGCACGTGGAAGCGCATGTGCACGTGTGGACATGCACCAAGTACGTGACCACACTCACTTTGTATGGCCATATGCAAAATCCTTAATATACGCATTTGACTGTGCCCCTACAACCACATTCTACCCAATTTTCCCTATAAATATACCCCTTTACACCCTATTTTGAAGGGGGAAGCAAGTGGAAATACACACACACTCAAAAATCGATCCGATTGAAGGCGCTAGAAACCTTTTTCCAGATAGTTTTTGCTCTCCACAGCCTTTCTCTTAGGTTTTTAGATCCCTTTTCCACTAAACCAAGCCTCATATTTATCAAAGCACGCTTCAAAGGTATACAATCTAGCATCATTCTACTGTCATTTTGAACCTCTCGACGAGGAATGCTTAATAATCTCTCGAAGCTAAAACTTTAAAACTCACATAAGCTTAGTCGAGTTTGAGGATTGCACAATTATTTTAGGATGTTTATTTTATCGCATTGCATTTTATTTTACTGTCACCAACATTTGAGAATACTGTTGTGCTTGTGTAACGAGATTGGCAATCTTGCATGCTATGTGAATAATATATGCTTTACTATGCTCATTTCATATCATCATTCTACATCCTCTATTTTTGAAATCATGAAATCACATCATAAATACCAATAATGTGAAAAGTTCATATCCCAGAATAAAGTCATTATGCTCTTGGTCTAGTAATGACCTCATGCATCCTTTATATTATCGTCATACATCATCATAGCGTAAATAATCATTGCAAGCATGCATGATCATCCTATTATTCATGAAATTGAGTAAGCTGTGTGAATGGTTTTGTTAAACTTGTAGATCAATCATATCCAAATTAGATATACTTTTCCATAATCTTTTCCTTTTCATATGTATTTTATCAAGAAAGCAGTGTAATAAATATATTTTAGATTTATTTTCTTCCACTATTTGATGTATAGTATGAATGCTATACAAACTATCATTACCGAAACTAAGGTGTTGCAGTAGTTATACATTGAATATCGTATAATGAGAAATAGTAAAAAAGTAGACATGATCCCCCGAACCTGGAAATCTCTATTAGGGACAATACTCACAGAGTAACTTGATGTCGTCCTTTTCTTTTCCTGACAATTTTCTAAAAATTGGGTGGTGACTCCACAAATCAAAAGTGTCTCATCCCCTTGAAACTAATCATTTGTCCCTATTTGGCAAAGTTTCCATGTCCCTCAGAAATGGAAAGACTCGCACAATTTCCCATGAAAACATATTGCTATAAAAAAAGCCCGAAAGGGAAAATGGTCACTCATAATGGTGACTCCACTAGGGATTTCTAAGTAAGAGGGATCAACTCGAAAATGACTATTTCTTATTATGCAATACTCAATTATATAGAGACCCTCACCACTACATTTGCACTACACATCACATGTGCACTTGTCCCTAAAAGCCTCGATAATACTAAATGATATTGCCACCATGATTCCATTTGACTCACTAGGCAAAGAAGATACAATATTATCACCTTTAGCTTTTACTTGTGCATTCACCAAAGTCATCTAACCAAAGTTTGTAACCCAAGTCCTTAAGGGGGCGACCGAGTTATTAAAAGAATGCTAGACTCACTGACTGGAGTTTATAACCCTAGTCATATGGGGGCATTCTCATTAAAGGAACCTTTAGCCTTTCACCCTAACTCAGCTCATGTAGATAAACTAGTAGCAACATCCACTAGGATTCTACCAAGCTATGCATGATGTCCTTGCCCTAACGCTGTTCGTTTGACTTGATATTCATAAATGACATGACCCTCCTAGTGTCTATCATTGAATGACGTCATAATGTCAGTTTTCATAGAAAATTTACACTTAGGACCACGTGATTCTCAACTATTTTGTGTGAGCCCAAAGCATGAGCAATGATAAGAATCATGTACCTCAGCTTGAATAGTCTATGCAAATTAACAAATAATGACATCCTTTGATGACGAAACCTACGAGATGTAATCCATTTATCCTTATCAGATAAAATGAATAGGTTAGGAACCCAACTAGATTGTGGACCTTTGTGTTGGCAAAATCAAACTGTAAACTATTAAATGATACTTTAACAACTCCCAATAAACATATCGAATATCAATACGGGGGCAAGAATTCAGACTCCCTTTGATTGACCTTGGTCCTATGCATACGGGCATATATGGGTTTGGACATCATTTGAAGCCCGACAATTGACCCTCACATTGACATCATGTGATTATCTCAAGCACATTTTAATATCATTCCTTAGTTTATCCTTTGGCTTTGACCAACATAAATCGAAATAGCCTAGTTCTGAGAGTGGAACCATAGTCCCCTGATGACTATAGGTTCAAAACCCATTGAGGAAAGAGATTGAATAACCTCATAGAGAAATAAGGTTGGAAGCGAGAACTTGTTTGTGATTGGTTTGTTCATTGTGCAGGAAAACTAACCAGCTTTAATTATGCATACACTACATACATGCAGATAGCACATACTAACCACTATTTCTTATAGGAATCATCATATTTCATCATAGGATTCTGCATCCACCCATGCTCACCCTTTTCTTTTACAAGCACACATCATACATTTTTCATTTAACTAACCCTAATAAATGCACAAGAATACGACATTAAAACATAAGTGACCAAGAAGATACCTCATGTCAGTAATTTGAGGATAAGCTAAAAGAGGGAATAAAAAAGTTGCTCACTGATGGCTCCATAGTTGAAATCCTCCAAGCCTAAATCAAAGCCAAAAGTGTCAGAGATGGGAATAACACCCCACTAAATAAAGCCTCTGCATCTATTCACCCGAGGTCAGATAAGGCGAAGGGAATTCCTCGCACTCCAGTTCAAGCTGATGATGAAAATGACTACTATCAAGATCTCAGAAATGCACTAAAAGCTACAAAAATTACTAACATGACCAAACCTGAATTGATAGGGGAGGTCAAACTATTGGCCAACAGGATGGCTCAGTTAGAATTTGCCTTTAAAGACAAGAGAACTCATGGCTCCAAAAGCTTTACCGACCTGGCATTATTCAAAGATGAGCCACTTCTAGATGATTTTAAGCTACCAAACTTTGCTAAGTTTGACAAAACATGGGATATAAAGGTCCATCTAAGACAATATACCACCTTTATGGCTTCCATAAAGCCTACAAAATTATAGATTGTTCAATTCTTCTTCACATCACTAGAGGAAGGATTGAGGGCATGGTTCTTTGACCTTAAAGATGAAATCAAAAGTGATTAGCTACTACTAACTCAGAAGTTCATTAAGTAGTATGAATACAACACTCAGCTGGACATCACTCGAAGAGACCTTGAGACCACAAAGTAAAAACTCGGTGAAGCTTTCTCTTATTATGTTACAAGATGGCGAGGAAAGGCAGTCACAATGAGAAATCATCCTCCTATGGATGAATAAATAGAGCTGATAATCAAAGGGGCACTACCGCACTTAAGAAAACATATAATCTTTGCTCATTATCCTGACTTCATAGCTCTCCATTAGGCTAGCATCAGAATTGAGGATGAGGAACCTCAACAAGCTAGAAACACTTTTCACCATAATACCCAACCAAACATCCAAAACACCTTCACTAAATGCCTGGCCACACCACTGATACATGCAGAACTCTAAAAAATGCAATCCAAGAGCTCATTGACTCTGGAAAAATTGATGACCTATAAAAATGACCCAATATCAAGACCAATCCTCTCCCAAACTATCAAAACATGCCTCCATCAACCATCAGCATCATTTCCTCTAATATACTAGTAAACCTTGTGAAATAATCAATCTAAGATGTCTAAGAAGCCTAAGTTTACTACAGACAAGTTGAGAAATAGGTGAGCAACAGAATCGAGAAATCAGGGTTTGAGATCTTCAATGACACCCTCAAAGGAAGGCACTCACTAGATATGGTCACTGAGGCTGACATCAATGAGCTAAATAGAAATTTGGAGATAGAATATAAGAGTTAAGCTATCAATCATGCCCAAGCTGCTACCATCCTTGAATCAAGTATTGAAGACATCGTATTTAAAGACATTATTGATGATGATGTCTGTAATTTTCTTTGTTTGAAAGTGATGATGTAATGAACTCTAAAGTTAATGCAATGAAATCTAATTTTGCTTACTTGTTTGATGTCTTTCCTGATGGTAGTGTGCATTGCATTGATCAAAATAGTAGCATATTTGACATTCATTCCATATGCACTGAATCACTTAACACTGGCATGGAATCTGAACCATTCATTCTGTATATTTTGAAAGAAGTTACCCTTGAAGAGAGGAGAGAAATTAAAAAAATATTTAAAAGTATTTTTTTGGATGTACGAAGATATGCTTGGTATTAATAGGGACATTACTCAACACTTCATTCCTACCAAAGAAGGGTGCAAACCGGTAAAGCAAAAACTAAGCAGACTCATACCAGAATGGGCCTAACTAGTGAAAGAGGACATCAGGAAATAGATCAAGGTAAAATTCCTAGAGGTAGTAGACTATCTAGAATGGTTAGCAAATGTGGTGCTAGTACTAAAGAAAGATGGAAGGGTTAGAATCTAGGTTGACTACAGAGATCTGAATAAGGCCTGCTCGAAGGATGATTTCCCACTGCCTCACATAGACATACTAGTTTACAGTGCCACCATATGCACAATGTACTCCTTCATCGATGGATTCTCTAGGTACAATCAAATCCTAATGGCCATTATCGACAAAGAAAGATAGCTTTCATAACAAAATAGGGTACTTACTACTATAGAGTAATGCCTTTTGGACTAAAGAATGTAGGGGTAACCTACCAAGGAATGGCAACTATAATGTTCCATGACATGATAAACAAAGAAGTGGAGGTATACGTTGATGACATGATGGTCAAGTTAAGAATGAAGGAAGAACACCACTCTGATCTTAAAAAGTTCCTCAAAAGGGTCAAAAAGTACAGTCTAAAGCTAAATCAAAAGAAATGCATATTCGGGGTCACTTCAGGAAAGATGCTGGGGTATATTGTCAATCAAAATGGGATTGAAATGGATCGAGACAAAGCAAAAGCCATTAGAGAGATGCCAGTGCCAAAAATAAAGAAAGAAATCAGAGGGTTTCTAGGGAAAATACAGTTCATCAGGAGATTCATTACTAAGTTGATAGCAATGAGTGAATCGATCTTCAATCTACTTGGCAAAGATCAACCGGTTGAATGGAACAAACAATGTCAGCTAGTATTTGACAAAATTATAAGATACCTAGCCAACCTATCAATTCTAAGACCACCTAAACTAGGGAGACCTCTAACCCTATATCTAGCCATCGAAGGGAATGTAGTCGGTGCAATGTTAGCCCAGGAGGCAGAAACGAAAGTAGAACACGTAGAAGTACATCAAAGTTGAATAGATATGCCTAGCAATGGTATAGGTAATGAAGAAACTTAGACAATATTTTCAATTCTATAGAATTCAGGCTATGTCTATAATTGACCCAATGAAGTACCTTTAAGAATCTCCCTCTCTAGTGGGGAAACTTGCCAAGTGGCTTGTACTGCTAAAAGAATTCGACATACAATATCTAACTAAAAAGGCAGTAAAAGGGAGAGTAGTAGCTGAATTTCTAACCCTCAACCCCGTTCTAGACTTAGAAGAAATCTAATTGGACTTCTTAGATGACCTCAGGTTAGCCATTGAGATCCAAGGATGGCACATGTACTTTGATTGAGCAGCTAATTAGTTCAGCGCAGGAGTTAGTATCATACTACAATCTCTAAAAGATGAAGTAGTACCAATTGCTAAAAAGCTTGAGTTCAAAGTCACAAATAATGAAGTAGAACACGAGGCATGCACACTTAGAATAGAAGCACTGGTAGCCCTAGATATCATAGAAGTCAAAATCTTTAGAGATTCCATGCTAGTAATTAATCATGCCATGGAAGAGTGGGAACTGAAAGAGAAGCACTTAAAGCCTTATCTGGACCATTTGAGACTAGTCACCATGTTCTTCCAAAAATGCAAATTCATTAATCTCCCTGGGAATCATAATCAGATGGTAGATGCACTTGCTTCCTTAGCATCAGTATGGGAAGGACCATCCAAAATACCCTATGAAGCCTCTAATTCTACTCAGATTGGGATAGGCTTGTCATAAAATTATAGAATGGTGAAGATAGAAATAGCTAGAAAGCCCTAGTTCTATGACATCCAGAGATATATGAAGGAACAATCCTATCTTGATCAACCAAATGAAAGAGACAAAGTATTCATTTGACGACTAGCATCAAAATTCATATCGTACTAGGGTGTGTTATACAGGAGAACCTCAGATGGTTTACAATTTTGATTTCTCGATAAAACTAAAGTTGCAAGAGTAATAGAAGAAGTGCACGAGGGTGTTTATAGTCCACACATAAATAGAGCAATCCTGGCTAAAAACATAATTAGACAAGGGTTCTTCTGGATGATGATGATGGAAGATTGCATAAAATTTATAAGGAAATGCCAAAAGTGTTAGATCCACAGGAATATCAACCACCTTCCCCCAACATAATTGCACTACATCTCCTCTCCATGGCCCTTCTTAGTATAGGGACTAGACATAATTAGGGAAATCCAACAAACAACCTTGAATGAACACAGATTCATCTTAGTGGCAGTGGACTACTTTACAAAATGTGTTGAAGCAGGATCATTCGCAAAGATAGGAGCCAAGCAAGTGGCTAAGTTTATCAAAAGAAACATGTTTTGTCTATATAGAATCCCTCATCACATCATCTTTGACAACAGTGTCCAATTCCAAGGGGAGGTTAGAAAGCCACTAAGGAGTTATAAGGTGGAACATCATAAATCTTCTCGTTACTGACCACAAGCAAATAGGGCCGTCAAAGTTGCAAATAAGAAAATCAAAAATATCTTATCAAAGATGACTCAGACTTATTGAGATTGGATAGACAGATTGCCACATGCCTTATGGGGTCACTAAACAACAGTCATAACTTCAATATAAGCAAATCCTTTGTCATTAGTGTATAGATCAGAAGCAGTTCTTCCAATCAAAATAGAGATCAAGTCTCTTTGGGCAGTAATCAAATATGAATTGCTAGAAGTACAATGGGCTCAACAAAGGCACGACAATCTCACTCTCTTAGATAGCTAAAGGCTTAAAGCTTTATACCACACACAGTTGTATCAGGCTCGACTAGCCAAGACCTTTAATAGAAGAGTAAAACACAAGAGTATGAAAGCAGGAGACTAGGTGCTAAAGCAAGTAAGAAAAATGTTTTAGACCTAGAGGGAAATTTAGACCGAACTAGGAAGGGCCATACCTGATCAAACATGTCTTATTAAAAGGAGTAGTCAAGCTGATGGATTCCGAAGGCAATAAATTCTTTGAACCTATCAATACAGACCGCCTAAAGAAGTGCTACATCTAAGGCATAAAAAAAATCATCCTGCTGAGTTGAAAATCTAAAAATGACGTCTCATTCAAAAGTTAGGGACTTCCCATTGAGTTGAAAACCTAAAAATGATAGCTCAGTCAAAAATTAAGGAAAGAGAGAAAATCCTTAATTAGAAAACATGAGAAGGGAAGGCTAGTTAAGGACATATCAAAATTTGTATAAATGCACCTATGCTTTTCTTAAATGATTACAGTGAAAATGAGAATGGTTCCCAATTTATGCAAAATGTCTTTAAAAAATGCAACATATTTTTATCATGAATTGCATTAAGCATGCTTTGCATTTTCCTTTATTACTTAACAATAGTTCTTACCATCCTCTCTGAGCACTCTCTTTGAGATCAACCACTATTGTTGAAGCAAAAAAAAAGCCTAGCCAGGTGCAAAAATCTCTAAAAGGAGGCACCCAAGGCAAAAAATGGAAGAAAAACAAAATCTAGCTAATTGTAAAAAGCTCCAAAAGGAGATGCTTTAGGCAAAAAAGGGAATAGAGGTAGACAATAGTAATGGCAAACATTATCATTAATGATACATAGTAAAAAGCATATACAATAATCATTGTACAAGCATCAAACAACAAGCGGGACAAATGCCCAAATAGAACACCCAAAGTCTATAAACTCGGGAAAATAATACAATAAAGTAAACCACATGCCAAAAGTCCTACACCTACCTGCTAAAACAACTATACCAGCCATGGCTACCATCAAAAGCAAGCATTAATCCTGCTTAAGTACCCACCTTTTCTGAATGACCTTATGGAGAAATAAGGTTGGAAGTGAGAACTTGCTTGTTATTGGTTTGTTCACTATGCAGGAAAACTAACCAGCTTTAATCATGCATACATTACATACATGTAGATAGCACATAGTAACCACTATTTCTTGTAAGAATCATCATATTTCATTATAGGATTCTGCATCCACTCCATATATACATGCTCATCCTTTTATTTCACAGGCACACATCATGCATCATTCATTTAACTAACCCTAATAAATGCACAGGAATACGACATTCAAACATTAGTGACCAAGAAGATACCTCATGTCAGCAATTTGACGATAAGCTAAAAGAGGGAATCGAAAAGTTGCTCGTTGATGGCACCATAGTTGAAGTCCTCCAAGCCCAAATCAAAGCCAAAAGTGCTAGAGATGGGAATAGCACACCACTGAATAAAGCCTCTATATCTATTCACTTGAGGGTAGATAAGGAAAAGGGAATTCCTCGCACTCCAATTCAAGTTAATGATGACAATGACTACTACCAAGATATTAGAAATATACTAAAAGCTACAAAAATTACTAACATGACCAAGCTTGAATTAATAAGGGAGGTCAAACTATTAGCCAACAGGATGGCTTAGTTAGAATTTGCCTTCCAAAGGTAAGGGAACTCATGGCTCCAAAAGCTTCAACAATGTTCAAAGATTAGCCACTTCCATATGATTTTAAGCTACCAAAATTTACTAAGTTTGATAGAACAGGGGATCTAAAGGTCCATCTAAGACAATATGCTACCTTCATGGCTTCCACAAAGCTTATAGAATCACAGATTATTCAATTCTTCTTCACATCACTAGAGGAAGGACCGAGGGCATGGTTCTTTGACCTTGAAGATGAAATCAAAAGCGACTTTGCTACTACTAGCTCAAAAGTTCATCAAGTAGTATAAATACAACACTCAGCTAGACATCACTCAAAGAGACCTTAAGACCATAAAGTAGAAACCTAGTGAAGCTTTCTTTGATTATGTTACAAGATGGTGGGGAAAGGCAATCAAGATGAGAAATCATCCTACCTGGGGATGAACAAATAGAGCTGATAATCAAAGGGCACTACTGTACTTTAAAAAATAGATGATCTTTGCTCATTATCCTGACTTCATAGCTCTCCATTAGGCTGGGATCAGAATTGAGGATTAGGAACATCAGCAAGCTAGAAACACTTTTCGTCGCAATACCCACCAAACGTCCAAAACACCTTCTCCCGAACCACATAAGTAAACATGATCCAACCCAACACCTATAGCTCACCATCTATCGATGTCATTAAACCATCAAGAAAATTCTTAAACTTTAACCTCCCTCTATCCAAAGTATTCCAGAGACTTCAACAAAAGAACCTCCTATAGCCACAAGAGCCTAGGACTCTTCTAAACGCACTACCCTCAGACTAACCAAAACTTATTCTACCACTTTTACCAGATGCCTGTCCACACCACTGATACATGCAGAACTCTCAAAAATGCAATCCAAGAGCTCATTAACTTTGGAAAAATTAATGACCTAGAAAAATGACTTAGTATCAATACCAATCCTCTCCCAAACTATAAAAATATGCCTCCACCAACCATCAACATGATTTCCTCTAATCTACCAGTAAACCTAATTAAATAATCAATCCAAGATGTCCAAGAAATTGAAGTCTACTAAGGACAAGCTGAGAAATGGCTGAGCAATAGAATTAAGAAACTGGGGCTTGAGATCTTCAATGACACCCTCAAAGGAAGGCACTCACTAGATATGGTCACTGAGACTGACATTAATGAGTTGATGAGAAATTTGGAGATAGAATCTGAGAGTGAAGCTATCAATTATGCCTAAGCTACTGCCATCCTTGAATCAAGCATTGAAGGCATCCTATTTGAAGACATTGCTGATGATGATCTCTATACTTTTCTTCGTTCGAAAGTGATGATGTAATGAAATCTAAAGTTAATGCAATGAAATCAAATTTTTCTTACATATTTGATGTCTTTCCTGATGGTATATGCATTGCATTGATCAAAACAGTAGCATATTTGACATTCATTCCATATGCATTGAATCACTTAACACTGGCACAGAATCTGAACCATGCATTCTATATATTTTGAAAGATGTTACCATTGAAGAGAGGATAGAAATTGAAAAAATATTAATAAAATATTTAAAAGTATTTTCTTGGATGTATAACAGTAAGCCTAGTATTGACAGGGACATTGCTCAACATTTCATTCCTCCCAAAAAAGGGTGCAAACCGATAAAGCAGAAACTAAGAAGACTCATACCAGAATAGGCCTAACTAGCGAAAGAGGACATCGAGAAATAGATTAGGGCAAAATTCCTAAAGGTAGTAGACTGTATAGAATGGTTAGCAAATGTGGTGCTAGTACTGAAGAAAGATGGAAGGGTTAGAGTCTGCGTTGACTAGAGAGATTTGAACAAGGCCTGCCCAAAGGATGATTTCCCACTACCTCACATAGATATACTGGTTGACATCACCGCCGTGTGTTTAATGTACTCCTTTATGGATGGATTCTTTGGGAACAATTAGATCCTAATGGCCATTATCGACAAAGCAAAGATAACTTTCATAATGGAATGGGGTATTTACTGCTATAGAGTAATGCTTTTTGGACTAAAGAATGTAAGGGTAACCTACCAGGGAATGGAAACTATAATGTTCCATGACATGATACACAAAGAAGTGGAGATATACATCAATGACATGATGGTCAAGTCAAGAGCCAGGGAAGAACACCCTTTTGATCGTAAAAAGTTCTTCAAAAGGGTCAAAAAGTATAGTCTCAGGCTAAATCCAAAGAAATGTGTATTCGGGGTCACTTCAGGAAAGATACTGGGGTATGTTGTTAGTCAGACTGGGATTGAAATGGATCCAGACAAAGCAAAAGCCATCAGAGAGATGCTAGTGCCAAAAATAACGAAAGAAATTAGAGGGTTTCTAGGGAAACTACAGTTGATCAGAAAATTCATTGCTAAGTTGATAGCGATGTGTGAACCAATCTTCAAGCTACTAAGAAAAGATTAGCTGGTTGAATTCAATGAATAGTATTAGCTAACATTTGACAAAATCAGAAGATACCTAGCCAACCCATCAGTTCTAAGACCACTTAAACTAGGGATACCTTTAACCCTATATTTGGCCATCGAAGGGAATGCAATTGGTGTAATGTTAGCCCAGGAGGGAGAAATGAAAGTAGAACACACAGAAGTATAGCTTAGTCGAATAGATATGCCTAGTAATGGTATGGGTAATGAAGAAACTTAGACACTACTTTCAATTCTACAGAATTCATGCCATGTCTAAAATTGACCCAATGAAGTACCTCTATGAATCTCCCTCTCTAATGGGGAAACTTGCCAAGTGGCTTATACTGCTAACAAAATTCGATGTACAATATCTGACTAAGGAGGCAGTAAAAGGGAGAGCAGTAGCTAAATTTCTAGCCCTCAACCCCATTCCAGACCCAGAAGAAATCCAATTGGACTTCCTAGATGACCTCAGCTCAGCCATTGAGATCCAAGGATGGTGCATGTACTTTAACAGAGCAGTCAATTAGTTTGGTGCATGAGTTAGTGTCATACTACAATCTCCAAAAGATGAAGTAATACCAATTGCTAAAAAGCTCGAGTTCAAAGTCATAATTAATGAAGCAGAATACGAGGCATGAACACTCAGAATAAAAGCACTGATATCCCTAGATATCATAGAAGTCAAAATCTTTAGAGATTCCATACTAGTAATCAATCATGCCATGGAAGAGTGGGAACTAAAAGAGTAGCACTTAAAGCCTTATCTGGACCACTTGAGGCTACTCACCATGTCCTTCCGAAAATGCAAATTCATTCATCTCCCCAGGATTCACAATTAGATAATAGATGCACTTGCTTCCCTAGCATCAGTATAGGAAGGAAAATCCAAAATACCCATGAAGCCTCTGATTCTACTCAGATCAGGACAGGCTTGTCATAAAAATTGTAGAATAGTGAAGATAGAAATAACTAAAAAGCCCTAGTTCTATGACATCCGGAGATATATGAAGGAATGAGCCTATCCTGATAAAGTAGATGAAAGAGACAAAGTAGTCATTTGATGACTAGCATCAAAATTCACATCGTACTAGGGGTGTGTTATACAGGAGAACCTCATATGGTTTACAACTTTGATGTTTAGATAAAAATAAAGTTGCAAGAGCAATAAAAGAAGTACACGAGGTGTTTGTGGTCCACACATGAATAAAGCATTTCTAGCTAAAAAGCTAATTAGACAAGGGTTCTTCTGGATGATGATGATGGAAGACTGCATCAAATTTGTAAGGGAATGCCACAAGTGTCAAATCCACAGGAATGTCAACCACCTTCCCCCAATATAATTGTACTACATCTCCTTTCCATGGCCCTTCTTAGTATAGGGACTAGACATAATTAGGGAAATCCACCCAACAGCCTCGAATGAACATGGATTCATCCTAGTGGCTGTGGACTACTTTAAAAAATGGGTTGAAGTAGAATCATTCGTAAAGATAGGAGCCAAGCAAGTGGCTAAGTTCATCAAAAGAAACCTATTATGTCAATACAGAATCCCTCATCATATCATCTTTGACAATGGTGTCCAATGCCAAGGGGAAGTTAGAGAGCCACTAAGGAGTTATAAGGTGGAACATCATAAATCTTCTCTTTACCGACCACAAGCAAATGGGGCCGTGGAAGCTGCAAGCAAGAACATTAAAAATATCTTATCAAAGATGACTTAGACTTACTAAGATTAGGTAGATAGATTGCCACATGTCTTACAGGGGTACCAAACAATAGTCAGAACTTCAATAGAAGCAACTCCTTTCTCACTAGTGTATGGATCAGAAGCAGTTCTTCTAGTTAAAATAGAGAAAAAGTCTCTTTGAGTAGCAATTAAATCTAAATTGCTAGAAGTACAATGGGCTCAACAAAGGCACGAAAATCTCACTCTTTTGGACAGTTGAAGGCTCAAGGCTCTATACCACACATAGTTGTATCAAGCTTGACTGGCCAAGACCTTTGACATAAGAGTAAAACACAAGAGTGTGAAAGCAGGAGATTGGGTGCTAAAGCAAGCAAGACAAAATGTTCCAGACTTAGATGGAATTCAGACCAAACTAAGAAGGTCCATACTTGATCAAACATGTCTTATTAAAAGGAGCAGTCAAGCTAATGGATTATGAAGGCAACGAATTCTTTGAACCTATCAATACAGACCTCCTGAAGAAGTACTACATCTAAGGCATAAAAAAATCATCCCACTAAGTTGAGAACCTAAAAATGCTCATGCAAAAGTTAGTGACTTCCCACTGAGTTGAAAACCTAAAAATGATAGGTTAGGCAAAAATTAGGGAAAGAGAGAAAATCCTTAACTAGAAAACCTAAGAAGGCTAGTTAAAGATAGGGGTAACATTGAGATCGAATTTTGTATGAATGCACCTATGCTTTTCTTAAATGATTACAATGAAATGAGAATGGTTCCCAATTTATGTAAAATGTCTTTGAAAAGTGCAACACATTTTATCATGAATTTCATCAAGCATGCTTTGCATTTTCCTTCATTATATGACCATGGTTCTTACCATCATCTCTAAGCTCTCTCTTTGAGATTAGCCACTATCGTCGAAGCTAAAAAAAAGAGCCCAACTAGGTGTGAAAATCTCTGAAAGGAGACACCCTAGGTAGGGGAAGAAAAAGAAAACCTAGTTAAGTACGAAAAGCTTTAAAAGGAGACGCCTTAAGCCAAAAAAAGGAATAGAGGCAGACAATAGTAATGGCAAATATCATCATCAATGATAAATAGTAAGAAGCATATACAATCATCATCATACAAGCGTCATACAACATGTGGGAAAAATGCCTAAATACAACACCCAGAGTCCATAACCTTAGGAAAAGAATACAATAAAGCAAACCACGGGCCAAAAGTCTACACCTACCTGCTAAAACAACTATATCAGTTGTGGCAACCATAGGAAGCAAACATTAATCTTGCTCATGAACCCCCCCCCCCCTCATATGGTCCTAACTCATCATCATTCATTGCAAAGGATGATAGTCGTAACTCTAGCTCACTAATGTGGTCATGATAAGCTGTATGCTCTCGCTCCCATTCATGACTAGTAAGATGGTGCTCAACCTGCATTACATATTGCATATTATACACTTATACATAAATCATGTGCATAAATTAAACAGGTATAATAAATAAGGCATACCTCTAAGTAGTAGCAAACTCTAAAAAGCATTGTTGTGCACTCCTTGCAATAGTATACTAGTACTGACTAAAGGAAACTAGAATCTACAAAAGCAAGCAAATAGTCAACCACTACTCACTAAATAAATGAAACACATGCAAGAATAAGTGGAGAACATGAACATGAGTAGCATTAACAAGAGCAACACTCGACTGAGGAAAGTTAGGTCTAGGAAAATTGAAACTCACTACTCTACCAAGGATATGCATCCTAAGTAAAGGCAAAGATGGTTGAATCGTCAAGTCCTCAAGAATAGTACTACCATAAGCCACACCACTAGGATGGGCAGTCACCTCAGTATAGAATGTGCCCTCATCCTCCTCAAAAATGAGATCCACATGTTCTCCGACGTCGCTACAGGTAAGTACTCATAACTCACATCAATTATAGATTATTACTAATAAAGTTTACTACATACTTGCACCAAAATAGGAATAAAGGTTTATCGAATAAGAAGAAGCGATTCTCGATGATCCGCATGATGGCCTAATCCTCAAACAAAAGGATGAGATGCATCTGCATGAGAAGGTAGAGGTGGAGGAAAGTCCTATTAGCTACATCGTTAATTAGCTGAGGGATCAATACATCAGTATAAGGCCAACCCGCACTCTCCAAGAAGCTCTTAGAGGGGAATCACATTATAACAGTAGTAAGATCATTACCATAAAGCTTATGGCCCCAAAACATGTCATTAGGATGAAGGATGGGAACTCTCCTTATATATGGGCCATCCCACTAATAATGGACTCGCTCATCCAAATACCACACTCTACCAATGAGGCTAGAGAGCAACACCCGTGTCTCCATCAACTGCCATGCAGCCACCATCTCTATCGTCCAATGAGACCTTGCCACCCATAAGTGAAGAAAAATCTACTCAAAGGGTAAGAATGAACAAAAGATCTTGAAGAAAGAAACAACTAACACAATAAGAATCAGACATACCTAATTGGGGGACAGCTTCCCCATATGGTCCTAAGCTACCATACAATCCTCAATCAAATTTGTAGTCTTCCTGATCCAGTGAGAATAATGAGGGAAGCCATCCTTTTGGAAATGCTTGATGGACGAATGAGGTAGAATCCTGAACTCATACGCCCAAATCTATCAAAATTAGAGGGGTCAGAAATAACAAACCCAAAAGCAAAGAACGACAATAGAACTCCTACTCACATCCAACACGAACAAGCATCTGTAGATCCTTGAGCCACCTCAGCGTGCTACGTCAAGGCCTGAGTACATATGAGCAAAGGCAGTAGCACCCTAGCAATACCTCATTAAGCCATTTAGATCTCTCAAGATAGACAACAATCACAGATCACCCGTACCTGAAGGATTTGGGAAGATAAGAACACTTAGCAAATAAAATAAAAAGCAATGAGACATGTTCTACTGACACAAGACTATCATTGTACAGAGTCTGCACAAAAGAAACAAACTCCATGTAACGAGCTAGATATGGGCAACCAGACTTTATAAGTGTGACTACCCCAAGCAAATCCATCATGAGATGCCTCCTCGCCACAGTAGTAGAACACTCCTCCTCACTAAAAGAAATAAGCTCTCCAAAAAAGCTCAAGCCTATGATAACGGCAAAATCCAAAAGGGTAATAGTCATCTTCCCAATAGGCAAATGGAAAGTATGCGTCGTGTCCATCCACTGCTCTACCAATGTATACATGGAAATTTGACTCGATGCATACGAGTCATAAGATAATGCAATAATGACTCCATCAAAGCCCTTCCCGGCAATCATCTGCTTCATAGACATTGGGAGACCCTAATAATACATGCTGACTCTGTTAAAACTACCAAGCAGCATAGTAATATACCTACGAGGCATTAAATAATAGCTACACTATCAAGCATTTGCACAACTACTAAATACTAATATATCTCTCTCTTTATCATTTAACATGATTAAAATAATAACAAAAGCCGAAAAGAAAAACATCGCAACAAGCACTAGAAAATGATCATAACATTTACAATAAAACTATGACTAGATAGACAATTATAACAATAGTTATAGAGCTATAGCTATAATAACCTCATACAGTAAAATAAACAATAAAGCAGCCAAGAAACAAGCTTTAGAAAACAAGGGAAAAAAAAGGACTTACCACGCGATGATGACACACCCAAACATAAGTCTCTAAGCTATAAGCAACAGGGATTAGATCTCCTCGAGAAAGCTTGGATGGCTGAGAAATCTGAGCACCAGATGTGTTAGTCCCTACAGCAAATGTCCCAGCTCCAATGGCCTATGTCAAGTCACCCTCAACATCAACAACATCAACAAAAATATCCTCTAGACCCTCAGGAATGTTGGGGAACTCCATTTTATGCAGAAGAAAATGGAAGTACATAAGCAAAAATAGAGCAGATAACACTTAAAACACAAAAAGGGTCAAGAAAAGTCAAAAAACACTCAAAGAAATTCAAACAAAGCCTCCTTAAACCCCTAAAATAACCATTTAAATAGGTTTAGAGGGGAGAAAGCATGTGACTAAGTGCTGGGTGTGTGACCACATGCCTTCCAAGCATAGACACACACACTTCCCCCTTCCATGCACTCTTTTATGGTTTTATGTGCACTTTGAGACTTTGCACACTCACTTTTATGAACCTAAACTTCCATTTGAGCAGAAGACATGCATAAACTCACATAAAAGTACACTAATGTGGACTCCATCTGTCTAAAGACACTATGCATGCACCACCTTTTTCAAAAAACTCAACATCCCATGAAAGAAGAAGAGCAAGGAAAATTCACTATAAGGATTTCTTACTCCAAATCATTAAAATAACATCATCAACATGACAAATAGTGGTATCATTACTGCATCATTATTGCATCATTATTGCATCACTATTGCATCATCACTGCATCATCACTATGACCTTATAGAAGCACTCACTCATTGCTTAGAAGCACTCACATTGCTTAGAAGCATCTTCATTGTTTAGAAGCATATTCTCATTGCTTAAAAGCACTTTCATTGCTTAGGAGCATCCACATAGCTTACGAGCATTCTCATTTTCTTAGTAACATCCTTATTTCACATGACACCTAAAAAGGTTATATTCATATGTTCATTTCGCATGACACCTAAAAAGGTTATATTTGCATGTTCATTTTGCATGACACCTAAGAAGGTTATAATTGCATGTTCATTTGTATGACATCTAGAAAGGTTATAGTTGCATGTTCATTCGCGTAACACCTATGAAGGTTATAGTCATATTTTCATTGCTTAATAGCATGTTCATTCGCTTGATACCTAAAAAGGTTATAGTCGCATATTCATTTGCATGACACCTAAAAAGGTTATAGTCGCATGTTCATTTGCATGACACCTAAGAATTTTATAGTCGCATTTTCATTTTTTAATAGCATGGTCATTCGCATGACACCTAAAAAGGTTATAGTCACATCTCCCTCTGCTTTATAGTATCTTCATTCGCATGATGCCTAAGAAGGTTATAGTCACATAAATCCTAATGCACTTTGCATGAATCATAAGCTTGTATATGTCCCAAATAGCACCTTGTGTGATGACCAAGTCACAAAACAACAACAATAAACAAAACACAACAATAGCAGTTAAATCTTGACAAGACGTTTGAAGACAACCTATAAGTAAGGACCTCTCTCCTAGCTAAAACATTTTTTGCATCTTTGCATTTGCTTCATGTGTATTGACACTAGCACTAGGTGGCTATGCAACACATGTGACGTAGGGGGCAATTGTTATACCTCAAATTTGACTACCCCTAAAAAGGTCTAATGATGAAATGAATTCCTGAGATGACTAGAGTCTGCTCGTTCATAACACCTCTAAAGTGTGCAACCTTAAAACCCAACCAATCCCATAAGTGTGTAAAATCAATCACTGAGCCATTAAGTTATGCTCCGACCTTGCGAAATATGAATTATCAGAATAATGAGAGGCTTATTTCAAGAAAACTCCTCTTAGAATACTCAGCTCATTGGGTCGATGCACATTTCATTAGACCGGGACCCAACTTCCTGAAAAAACTAAAATTGATTTTGATAAAAAAAACTTCGGAAACATATCCAAAAGGCCCCAAAACCTTTGGAAGTGGTCCCAAAATAGTCTAACATAACGTGAGGGTCAGTACGTATCACTCAAAAGTGTGTGTAAACACCCGTAGGTGTCATATGCTAAAATTGAGGCCAAATTTAGCAAACTGAACTCCAAAAATGCATTTTAAAGGCCCAAAAACCCTATGACCAAATCTTAGAATAGCATGTGTAAAACTTAGGAAGTGTGCATAATGCATCGAAGTGTGCACAAAAGTGCATGTGTGCGCGTGTGGCCATACACCAAGCACGTGACCATGTGCACACTGTGTTCGATGACGCGCACTTGGTGTGACCACACATAAAATCCTCATTATATGTGTTTGACAATGCCCCCACCATCCTATTCTACCCAATTTTCCTTATAAATGGACCCCTTCACACCCCATTTTGGAAGGGGGAGCAAGTGAACCACACACACACTCTTAAAAATTAATCCAATCGAAGGTGCTAGAAACCCCTTTTTAGATAGTTTTTGCTCTCCCACAACCTTTTTATTAGGTTGTTAGACCAAACCAAGCCTCATCTTTGTCAAAGCATAGTTCAAAGGTATCTAATCTAGCATCATTCTACTGCCATTTTGGACCTCTCAATGAGGAAAGCTTGATAATCTCTCAAAGCTAAAGCTTTACAACTCACATAAGCTTAGTCAAGTCTATGGACCGCATAATTATTTTAGCACGTTTATTTTATTGTATTGCATTTTATTTTACTGTCACTAGCATTTGAGAATACTATTGTGCTTGTGTGATGAGACCAATAATCTTGCATGCTATGTGAATAATATATGCTTTATTATGATCATTTAATATAATCATTTTTCATCCTCTATTTTTGAAATCATGAAATCACATTGTAAATACCAATAATATGAAAAGTTCATACCCCAAAATAGAGTCATCATGCTCTTGGTCCAGTGATAACCTCATGCATCCTTTATATTATCATCATACATCATCATAGCATAAATAATCACTACAAGCATGCATGATCATCCTATTATTCATGAACTTGAGCAAGTTGTGTGAATGGTTATGTTAAACTTGCAAATAAGTCATATCTAAATTATATTTACTTTTTCATAATCTTTTCCTTTTCTTATGTATTTTAACAGGAAAGTAATGTAATAAATATATTTTCAGCTTTATTATCTTCCACTATTTGATGTACTGTGTGAATGCTATACAAACTGTCATTATCAAAACTAGGGTGTTGTGGTAGCTATACATCGAATATCGTATAATAAGAAATAGTCAAAAAGTAGATGCGATCCCCCAAACCTAGAAATCTTTACTCGAGAAAATACTCATAGAGTAACTTGATGTTGTCCTTTTCTTTTCTTTATTTTCTAAAAATTGGGTGGCGACTCCACAAAATCAAAAGCGTCTCATCCCCCTGAGACTAATCATTTATCCCTATTCGATAAAGTTTCCATATCCCTCAGAAACAGAAAGACCCGCATAATGTCCCATGAAAACATATCGCTATAAAAAAAAGCTCAAAATGAAAAATGTTCACTCACAATGAACTTTTCACATTATTGATATTTTATGATTGATTTCATGTTTTAGAACTAGAGGATGCAGAATGATGATATGAAATGAACATAATAAAGCATAGATTATTCATATAGCATGCAAAATTGCCAGTCTCATTACACAAGCACAACAATATTCCTAAATGCTAGCGATGATAAAATAAAATACAATAAAATAAAATAAATGTGCTAAAATGATTATGCGTTCCTCATACTTGACTAAGCTTGTATGGGTTTTAAAGCTTTAGCTTTGAGTGATTATCAAGGTTTCCTCATTGAGAGGTTTAAAATGACAATAGAATGATGGTACTTTGTATACCTTTGAAGCATGCTTTGACAAAGATAAGGCTTGGTTTAGTGGAAAAGATATTTAATCTCTTAAAAAAAAGAAAGTGGGAGAGCAAAAACTATATGGAAAGGGGTTTCCAATGCCTTCAATTGGATACATTTTTTAGTGTGTGTGTTTTCACTTGCTCCCACCCTTAAAATAGGGTGTAGAGGTATCTATTTATGATGAAAAATGTGTGGAATAGGGGGGATAGGTGTGGTCACATATGCATCCCTAGGACAGAGCATGTGGCTATGAGAAGTGTGCACAATTGTACGCTTGGTGCGTTTGCATGCAGTTCGTCCCCTTTTGTGCATTACGCACTTCATTCAGGGCTTTTTTGAGGTTTGCGCCTAGGGTTTTGGGCCTTCTAGACACATTTCTGAAGTTTGCTTTGTCAAATTCAGCCTTGATTTTAGCACATGACACTTAAAGGTGTTTATGTACACTTCTAAGAAATATGCACTAATCCTCGGGTTGTGTTGGACCATTCCGGGACCACTTTTAGAGGTTTTGGAGCCTTTCGGATGTGTTTATGAAGTCTTTTTTTTGTCTAATTTGATCTTTATTTTAGTGTGTGACACTTAGGGTGTTTATGGCTTTACACGCATTTGTAAGTGATAGACGCTAATCCTTGGGTTATATTATACCATTCCGGGACCACTTTCAAAGGTTTTGGAGCCTTTAAGACGTGTTATCAAAGTTTTATCAAAATTGATTTTTGTTTTTCAGAAAGTTGGGCCCTGGTTAAATAAAATGAACACCAGTTTAATAAGCTGAGTGTTTTGAGAAAGGAATTCTCATAATAAGCTTCTTATTATTCTGATAATTCATATTTCATAAGGTCTAAACATAACTTAATGGCTCGGTGATCGATTTTGCACACTGGTAAGGTCGATTAGGTTTTCTAAAGTTGCACACTTTAGAGGTGTTACAAACGAGTAGACTCTAGTCATCTCAGAGGTTCATTTCTTCATTAGACCTTTTTTAGGGATAGTCAAATTTGAGGTGTGACAGGTTATAACTTTGATGTCTAGATAAAACTAAGGCTGTAAGAGCAATAAAAGAAGTACACTAAGGTGTTTGTGGTCCACACATGAATGGAGCAATCCTAGCTAAGAAATTAATCATGCATGGGTTCTTCTGGATAATGATGGTGGAAGACTGTATTAAATTTATGAGGTAATGCCACAAGTGTCAAATCCATAGGAATGTCAGCCACCTTCCCCTAATAGAACTACACTACATCTCCTCTCCATGGCCTTTCTTAGCATGAAAACTAGACATAATTAAGGAAATCCAATTAATAGCCTTGAACGAACATAGGTTCATCTAAGTGGGCAGTGGATTACTTCATTAAGTGGGTCAAAGTAGAATCATTCATAAAGATAAGAGCCAAACAAGTGTCTAAGTTCAGTAAAAGAGATATGTTCTATTGATATAGGATTCCCCATCGTATTATCTTTAACAACGGTGTTCAATTCTAAGGGGAAGTTAGAGAACTATTAAGGAGTTATAAGGTGGAACATCTTAAATCTTCTCTTTACCGAGTGCAAGAAAATGGGGCCGTTGAAGATATAAATAAGAACATTAAAAAGATTTTATCAAAGATGACTCAGACTTACTAAGACTGGGTAGACAGATTACCATATGCCTTATAGGGGTATCGAACAATAGTCATAACTTCAACCGAAGCTACTCCTTTCTCACTAGTATATGGATAAAAAGTAGTACTTCCAGTCAAAATAAAAATCAAGTCTCTTCAGGTCATAATCAAATCTAATTGCTAGAAGTATAATGGGCCTAATAGAGGCATGATAATCTCACTCTCTTAGACAGTCAAAGGCTCAAGGCTCTATACCCACACAGTTGTATCAAGCTCAACTAACTAAAACCTTCAATAGAAAGGTGAAATATAAGAGTATGAAAGCAGGAGATTAGGTGCTAAAGCAATCAAGGCAAAACATCCTAGACCCTACAAGGAAATTTAGACCAAATTAGGAAGGCCTGTACTTGGTCAAACATGTCCTATTAAAAGGAGCAGTTAAGGTGATGGATTTTAAAGGCAATGAATTCTCCAAACTTGTCAATACAAACTGCCTGAAGAAGTACTACTTCTGGGTTTAAAAAAATCCTGCTGAGTTAAAAACATAAAAATGGTAGCGCAAGCAAAAATTAAGGACTTTTGCTAGGTTGAAAAACCTGCATGGGCAACCTAGGCAAAAATTAGGGGAAGAGAGAAAATACTTAACTAGAGAACCTAAAAAGGCTAGTTAGGAATATGGGTAACCTTAAGTTCAAAATTTATAGGAATGCACCTTTGCACTTCTTTAATGATTTTAGTGAAATGAGAATGATTACTAATTTATATGAAATGTCTTTAAAATAATGCCACACATTTTATTATCATGAGTTGCATTGAACATGCTTTACATTTTTGTTTTTGCTATCTTCTTTGAATTCTCTCCTCAAGATCAACCACTATCGTTAAAACCTCAAAAAAAAAGCCCAGCTAGGTGTGAAGAGCTCTAAAAAGGAGACACCTTAGGAAAAAGAAGGAAGAAAAAAAAAAGAAAACCTAGCTAAGTGTGAAAAGCTTTAAAAGGAGACACCTAAGGTAAAATAGGGAAAAAATAAAAGAGGCAGACAATAGCAATGGCAAACATCACTAGGCATAGCCATGGCATACAACAAGAAGCATATACACTACAATTATCATCATGAATGTATCATACAATACATGTGGGATAAATACCCAAAGTCCATGACCTTGGGAAAATAATACAACAAAGTAATCATAAGCTAAAAAGTCTTATACCTAGCTCCTAAAATAATTACATCGATCGTGGCTGCCATCAGAAGCAAGCATCAATCATGCTTAAGCATCCCCATCATCTGATCTAGACTCCTCGTTGTTCATCATAAAGGATGCTAGCCATGACTTTAGTGTTAGTGATATGCACTAGGTCAATCATGTATGACCATGTTTTGACTTTATCATTTTATTTAATAAATATGCATTTTTCATTATCATTTTGTGTGATGATAATTACTTGAATAGTTAATTTTTACTAAGGTCATCAAGTATGTGACTTGATGTAAAATCCATAGATTAAATATGAGTTCTATTCAAATTGTCCCTAATCATAACAATATGTTATGGCTAGTATGATGTTGATTAATGATTATGTTTTACTAATAATGAATATGAGATATTAAGTCAACTCATAGGTACTTATTTGGGAAATAATGTACTGGATTGACCTATCACGAGAACACTACAAAGATAATTGTCATAAATAATTCTCATAATAATAATATTGATTTAGTCCTTTGACCTTAAATTCATCATGGATTTTTATATAAATATTATATATTTTGACACAATCTAAGATTGTCTTTAATAGGATGATAAAATAGATTGTTTTTGGATATGAAATGAGTTATGTGAGGAATATGAGTGATTGAGAAGGAATTCATCCATCATTTAATCTGAGTAAGATATCTATGGGTCCTTTGATAATATAGACTAAGGAAAATGCATGGCCATGCTAAAGTGAATTAATAAAGAGTTATCATTCTCAGTCTACTTAGAGTCAAGAAATAATATGATTGAATTATATAAGGATGATAGAAACTATGCCTTATATTCAATCAAGATATCATGTGACAAAGGGATTACAATATTTTTTATATGTTAGGTTATGTCAGATTATTGATTTCATATGACTTGGGTAGTCATAATGTCTTGTTAAAGGCCACTTATGACTTGTAGGCCTAAATAGAGATTTAAGGCTCACTGCCAACGTCATTTGAACCTACAGGGTCATACACTTAAAACAGGCCCAAAAACGGATATGGGTTTAAGAAGCCCAAATATGCTCTATGGAAATAAATAAATAGTTTATTTATTTAAGGTAAAGGTTATCTTAAATAAATAGAATATTATTTCTGATTTAATTTTAAATAAAATCATAATAATAATAATTGAGAAATTACAAAAAAGTTATTTTGGTAAGTGAAACCCTAATTAGAGGTATATAAATATGTTATATTTTCTAGGGTTTCACTAACTCAATTATTAGACACCAAATTCATTTTTCTCCTATTAGAAAAACTAAAGCACATAGTGTTTTTGTTCTTGATTTATGAGAAATCAAGAGAAGTGCTACCACACAAAGTTTTAGTTTTAATCAAGGGTTGTTCATGTGGATGCTTATAGAGGACGGATTCTTTTGGATACATCTTGATTCGAACTACCAAACTAAAAAAATTGAGGTAAGGTGCCATCGGAATGAACCTCCTCTCTGCCTTCCAGAAATATTGCCTCTTCTGTGTTTGTGGTAAGATTTGAAAACCTAGTTTTAAATCAATTAATTGAATTACTTGGATCCAAGTTAGGGTTTGTGGTTAAAAGTTTTAATTTTCACTGTGTTTTTGAATCACAAAACCCAATAGTGGTATCAGAGCCACTTGTAATTTGATTAATTTGATTATATATATGTGATATATATGTTTTTGAGTGATTTGTTTTTAAAAAGAGTTTTCCAAAATTGTATCCAAACAGTTTATTTTTGTGACATCCTTTTAAATCTATATAAAAACAACATTAAATATTAATTTAGTCAATGTTTATAATTGTTTAATATGATTAAATAGTAATCAAAATTTTAATTTTCTAGTTTCAGTATTCTATTTTTATGAAAAACTGAATGTATATATATAGATTTTTGTCAAAGGGCAATCTATTTAAGAGTTAAACAAATCATGGAGAATAAATTGTTTAAGTGTTAAACAGAATAAATCTATTTGGAACAAATTAATTATTCTACAATATAATTTATTAATAAATTAGGGTTTATGGTTGTGGCTGTTCAAATGTTAAACATAAAGGAAAATGATATGTTTTGAACAAATCAATTGGACAGTAATTTGATTACGAAAATTATTGTCGTTTTAGGGTTTTCAGCAATAACTCATTTAAAGATTTAAGGTAAATTGTTTACCTTCGGGGGCATTTCCCCCTCGACCCCCACCCGCTAACGGGCTAATAGGACAACCGATAGGGGCACTACCCTCGAACCCCATTAGGGGTGTTGCCCTTATGACCCGCAAAGGGCGCTACCCTTTGACCCCGAATGGATTTGTCACATAATTTATTTTTCATCATAATAAGTAAATTAATGTGTAATTTGATTTATTATGCTATATATGTTTATTTTTAAATGCATGGTGCATAACAAAGGCCATTGAACCAATGTGATTGGATTTTGTTATTTTATTTTATTGGATTGTAATTTTTAAATACGGCTTGCAAGTCATTTTATTTATTGGAATTATTTTTTTTATTAGATAGTAATTTAATTTTTTTAATTACAACATGTAATGTAAATCAAGACCCAAGATGCAAATTCAAGTTAGAGGCCCGTGATGGGGATCACAAGTGGGAGCCTAAGGATGAGGTCCATGGTAGAATATAGAGATCAAAAATTGAAGGCTCAATTTGTATTTGTAATATCACCTAGTTTTGACCTTTGATCTTCATATTGGCTTATAAAAATAAAATTAGTTATGGGCCATACTATGTCGCGTTTATCTTATTATATTAGTATATTATGCATGTGATGCCATGAGATGCCATGTATGAGATGCAATATAATAATAACTAAATAAGATAAAAATTATCTAAACCCTCATATAATATTAGGTCATTAAAATGCCTCCCATTAATCAAAACTTATCAAGATTTGGATTGCTACATATAGGTTATGCCAAAGCATTGTATATAAAGCCATCTAAATAAGATAAGATGGATAATGGTGATATCCATATGTTTGAATTGGTTAGACTTAACTAGGTTATCAAAATGGTTTTGGACCTAGGGCATTTGATAGGATATGTTGGTATATACAATATCCTATAATTATCAAAGAATTACATAAGATGTAATTGGTAAAGTGTTACCTACCTAAATAGCCAAACTTTAAGTGATAAGCCAAAGCTTACTTGAAGTAGGGTGAAATATGGATCTTGGCCCACTAAGAAATTTCAATTATTGAAATTATTTTAAGGGTTTTATTATTTATGAAAATTTAGTGGGAGTTTTCTTATGCCTCTTTCATAATAAAACTAAACGTACTTTACAAATATTTGTTATAGATAATGGCATCAAACACTGCACTTACCATGTCACTTTGATCGATCCTTAAGAAGGATAAGATAAATAGGACTAACTTTCTTGACTGGTACAAAAACCTAAGAATTATTCTTAAGCAAGAAAGAAAGGAATATATCCTTGATCAACCCATCCCAGAGGAACCAGCTACTAATGCTCCTAAAGCACAAAAGGATGCTTATAGTATGCATCTTAATGATTTAGTTGATGTCACTTGTCTCATGCTTGGATGCATGGAGTCTGAGCTTCAAAAGCAACTGATGGAAATGGAGGCTTATACTATAATAGGCCATCTTAAGGAAATGTTCCAAGAGAAAGATAGAATTGAAAGGTTCAATACCATCAAGGCATTGCTCTCCTGCAAGTTGACTACTGACAGCTCTATCAGTCCTCATATTCTCAAAATGAAAGGTCATCTTGAACACTTGGACAAGCTTGGTCTCAAGATTGACCAAGAGTTGACTATTGATATCATTCTCCAATCTTTTCCTAAAGCTTATGATGGTTTCATCATGAATTTCAATATGCATAGTATGGACACAACTATTTTAGAGTTGCATGGGATGCTTAAAACTACTGAAAAGAACATCAGGAATTCCACCAAGGATGTTCTCATGGTCAATAAGGGAAAGGGTATAAAAAAATTTAGAATTGGAAAGGGCAAGGGCAAGGCTCCTAAAGGCTTTCAGAAGCTAAAACCAAAGCCCAAGTCCAAGCCCATGTTCACAGCCCAAGCAAAGCCACCAAAGGAGGGAATATGCTTTTTCTACAATGAACCAGGTCATTGGAAAAGAAATTGCAAGCTATATATGAATAATTTGAACAAGAATAATGATAGTGCGACTACCTTTTCAGGTATTCATGTTATAGAAATTAATTTATCTTCTTCTAATTCTCGGGTATTAGATACTGGATCAGGATCTCACATTTGTACTAATGTGCAGGGTCTAAAAAGGAGTAGATCATTGGCTAAAGGCAAAGTGGACCTACGAGTTGGTAATGGAGCAAGAGTTGCTACTTTAGCTGTAGGGACTTAAGAGTTAATTTTGCCTAGTGGACTTGTTTTAAATTTAGAAAATTGTTATTATGTGCCTACTATGTGTAGGCATATTATTTCTATTTCTTGTTTGGGCGAGAAAGGATTTGAATTTATTATTAGGAATAATAAATGAAATATTTATCATGATAACATATTCTATGGATTTGCTCCACGCACTTGTAGTCTTTATGTTCTAAATGTTGAAGACACTAATGAAAAGTCAATCTATAACATTGATACAAAGAAGTTTAAATCTAATGATTTAAACACCACCTATCTCTAGCATTGTCATTTAGGCCATATAAATGAGAAACGCATTTCAAAGCTTTACCAAAATGGGCTTTGAATTCATTTGAAACATGTGAATCTTGTTTACTAGGAAAAATGACTAAAACACCTTTTACTGGAAAAGGTGAGAGAGCTAATGATATACTGGGCCTTATACATTCAGATGTATGTGGGCCATTAAACTTAACTGCTAGAGGAGGTTTCCAGTACTTTATCTCTTTTATAAAAGATTTCAGTAGATATGGCTATGTCTATCTAATGAAACATAAATCTGAATCTTTTAAAAAGTTCAAAGTTTTCAAGAATGAAATACAAAACCAACTTGGTAAAAATATTAAAAAAAACACTAAGATCTAATCGAGGTGGTGAATATTTAAGCCAAGAATTTGTAGGTCATCTGAGAGATTGTGGGATTATTTCATAATTAACTCCTCCAGGTACACCATAATTAAATGGTGTGTTCAAACGGAGAAATCAAACTTTATTGGATATAGTTTGATCAATGATGAGTCAATCTAATCTTCCAATCTCTTTTTGGGGATATGCTTTAGAAACTACTTCATTCATTTTGAATAGAGTTCCAACAAAGGCAGTTGAAAAGACACCATATAAAATGTGGACTAGAAAACCTCCCAATTTGTCTTTTCTAAAGATTTGGGGATGTGATGCTTATGTGAAGCGTTAAATCTCAGAAAAACTAGCACCCAAATCTGATAAATGCCTTTTTGTAGGATATCCTAAAGAAACTAAAGGATATTATTTTTACAATGCTTTTGAGAATAAAGTGTTTGTTGCTCAAAATGGTGTATTTTTGGAAAGAGAATTTATTTCCAAAGGATCTAGTGGGAGCACAGTCAAACATGAAGAAATTCAAGACCCAAAAAATAGCATTGTACCAAGTATGGAACCGCAGTTGGATCAACAAGTAACTGTTGGACCTGCATAAGTACCAGAAGGCCCAAAGAGGTATAGTAGGACACATCAAATCCCAATGAGATATGGATTTCTTATAACTAGTGATAATGATGTGTTGATTATGGATCAAAGTGAGCCCACATCCTATCAAGAGGCCATAAATAGTCTTGACTTTGAAAAATGGCTAGAAGCCATGAAATCGGAAATGTAATCCATGTATGATAATCATGTTTGGACCTTGATTGACCCAACTGATGGCTTAAAAACTATTGGATGCAAATGGGTTTTTAAAAAGAAAACAGACATGGATGGCAATGTGCATACCTTTAAGGCAAGACTGGTTGTAAAAGGTTTCAAACAAACACATGGTATAGACTATGATGAAACCTTTTCACCAGTTGCTATGCTAAAATTTATTCGAATTCTCCTTGCTATAGTTGCATACTATGATTATGAGATATGGCAAATGGATGTCAAAACAACATTTCTTAATGGAAACCTACTTGAGGATGCATACATGACACAACCAGAGGGTTTTGTCAATCTTGAGAATTCTAGAAAGGTATGTAAGCTTCAAAAGTCCATTTTATGGACTGAAGCAAGCATCTAAGAGTTGGAATCTTCATTTTAATGAAGCAGTCAAAGAGTTTGGCTTCATTAAGAATGAAGATGAACCTTTTATTTGCAAGAAGGTTAGTGGGAGCGCAATTATATTTTTAGTGTTGTATGTTGATGACATACTACTCATTGGAAATGATATCCCTATTTTACAAAATGTTAAATCATGGCTAAAGAATTATTTTTCAATGAAAGACTTGGGTGAAGCTGCGTATATATTAGGCATCAAAATTTATAAAGATAGATCTAAAAGGCTTATTGGCCTAAGTCAGAGCACTTACATTGACAAGGTATTGAACAAGTTTAGCATGAAAGACTCTAAGAGAGGATTCTTGCCAATGTCACATGGCATTAGTCTTAGCAAGACTCAGTGTCCTATGACATAAGATGAGCAACCACATGAGTAAGATTCCATATGCTTCTGTTATTGGATCTATCATGTATGTAATGTTATTTACTCGACCTAATGTTTCATATGCCTTAAGCACAACGAACAAATACCAGTCAGACCCAGGTGAAAGTCACTGGACAGTAGTAAAAAATATCCTTAAGTACTTGAGAAGAACTAAGGATGCATTTTTACTGTATGGTGGTAACGAATATGAGCTAGTTGTAAATAGTTACACAGATGCCAGCTTCCAAATTGACAAGGATGATTTTTTATCACAGTTAGGTTATGTGTTTTGTTTGAATGGAGGTGCAGTGAGTTGGAGGAGTTCCAAGCAAGACACCATTACTGATTCTATAATAGAAGCTAAGTATATAGCTACCTCAAAAGTAGCTAAGGAGGCTGTTTGGATCAAGAAGTTCATAACTAGACTAGGTATTGTTCCTAGTATATCAAATCTAGTGAACTTATATTGTGATAATAATAGAGTTATAGCTCAAGTTAAGGATCCCATATTACATCAGAGATCCAAACACATACTTAGGCATTATCATCTCATTCGAGAAATCATTGAGAGAGGAGACGTGAAGATTTACAAAGTACCCACAACTGATAATGTTCCTGATCCACTAACTAAGCCTCTTCCACAGCCTAAGCATAAGAGTCAAACTAGGTCCATGGGTATTAGTTTTAATATAGATTAGGCCTAGTACAAGTGGGAGATTGTTAGTGATATGCACTAGGTCAATCATGTATGACCATGTTTTGACTTTGTCATTTTATTTAATAAAGAGGCATTTTTCATTATCATTTTGTGTTATGATAATTACTTGAATAGTTAATTTTTACCAAGGTCATCAAGTATATGACTTGATAGTAAAACCTTTAGATTAAATATGAGTTCTATTCGAATTATCCCTAGTCATAACAATATATTATGGCTAGTATGATGTTGATTGATGATTATGTTTTACTAATAATTAATATGAGATATTAAGTCAACTCATAGGTACTTATTTGGGAAATAATGTACTGGATTGACCCATCATAAGAATACTACATAGATAATTTTCATAAGTAATTCTCATCATAATAATATTGATTTAGTCCTTTAACCTTGAAATCATTAATGATTTCTACATAACTATTATATATTTTGACACAATCTAACATTGTCTTTAACAAGATGATTAAATAGATTGTTGTTGGATATGAAATGAGTTATATGAGGAATGTGAGTGATTGAGAAGGAATTTTTCCCTCATTTAATTTAAGTAAGATATTTATAGGCCCCTTTATAAGATAGATTGAGGAAAATGCATGGCCATGCTAAAGTGAATTGATAAAAGTTATCATTCTCAGTCTACTTAAAGTCAAGAAATAATATGATTGAATTATATAAGGATAACAAAAATTATGCCTTATATTCAAACAAGATATCATGTGACAAATGGATTACAATATTTATTATAAATTAGGTTATGTCGGATTATTGACTTTATATGACTTGGGTAGTCATAATGTCTTGCAAAAGGCCACTTATGACTTATAGGCCTAAATAAAGATTTAAGGCTCTTTGCCAATGTCATGTGAACCTATAAGGTCACACACTTAGAATAGGCCTAAAAATGAATATGGGTTTGAGAAGCCTAAATATGATTTGTAGAAATAAATAAATAGTTTATTTATTTAAGGTAAAGGTTATCTTAAATAAATAGAATATTATTTTTGATTTATTTTTAAATAAAATCATAATAATAATAATTGAGAAATTACCAAAAAGTTGTTTTGGTACGTGAAACCCTAATTAGAGGTCTATAAATATGTTATATTCTCTAGGGTTTCGTTAACTCAATTATTAGCCACCAAAATTCATTTTTCTCCTTTTAGAAAAACTAAAACACATAGTGTTTTTGTTCTTGATTTATGAGAAATCAAGAGAAGTTCTAACACACAAAGTTTTCATTTGAATCAAGGGATGTTCATGTGGATGCTTGTGGAGGATAGATTCTTTTGGAGACATCTTGATCTGAACTACCAAAATTAAAAGCTCGAGGTAAGGTGTCACTAGAGTGAACCTCCTCTTTGCTTTATAGAAATCTTGCCTCTTCTGCGTTTGTGGTAAGATTTGAAAATCCTAGTTTTTAATCAATTAATCAAATTACTTGTATACGGGTTAGGATTTATGGTTAAAATTTTAATTTCCATTGCATTTTTGAATCACAAACCCAACATCCAGCTTACTAATACAGTCATGTTAAGCTGTACACTCCCACTCCCATTGCCACTCATGGCTAGCATGCAAATATTCAGCTTGCATTATATGAAAATTGCATATCATACATACATACATAAAACATGTGCATAAATAAACATGTATAATAAGGAAGGCATACCCTTTGGTTTCTTGTAAACTCTATAAAATGTTGTTGCACACTCCATGCAACAATATACCAGTACTAGCTAGAAGAGATAGGGATCTATAAAAAACAAGTAAATAAGTTAAGCATCAATCATCAAATAGGCAAAGCAAAGGCAAAATAAGTGAAATAAAGCATGAACATAGGAAGTATAAGGAGGGATAACATTTGACTAAGAAAAGCCAGGACGAGGCAAATCAAGATACACTCCTCCACTAAAGATGTCCATCCTAGATAAAACCAAGGATGACCTAATTGCCATGTCCCCAAGAATGGCACCACTAGAAGCCATACTGCTAGTATGGGCAATCACCTTAGTATGGAACATGCCCTTATCCTCCTCGAAATGGGATCCTGATCTCTTCTAGTGAGATCCCCATCACTGTAGGTAAGTCCCTATAACTTGTATAAAATAGGAATAAAAGCCTACCGAATCAGAGGAAGCAACTCTCAATGATTTGCATGATGGCCTAGTCCTTAAATTCAAAGGATGAGCCCCATATGTTTGAGGAGGTGGAGGTGGAGGAAAGGTGCCACTAGCCATAGCATCAATTAAATATGGGATCAACACATCGACATAAAGAGATCTTGCACCCTTTAGGAGACTTTTAAAAGGATATCCTATCATGGCAGTAGCTATCTCATTTGCACTAAGCTTATGACTCCAGAATATGTCCCTAGGAGGAGGAATAGGGACTCTCCTTGTAAATGGACCATCCCACCAATAATGGACTTGCTCACCTAGATACCACATCCTATTAGTAAGGCTAGGAAGTAGCACTCATCTCTCTATTAGCTGCCATACTGTCACCATCTTTGCCAACCAATTTTACATCATCGCCCACCAACGAAGGAAGATCTGCTTAAAAAGCAAAAGTAAATGAAGAATCTCTCAAAATTGAAACAACCAATATAGTAGGAATCAGATATAAATGACTAGCAGACAACCTACCCATGTAGTCCTTAGCTACAATTAAATTAATGGTCTTCCTAATCCAACAGGAATAATGAGGAAAACTATCCTCCAAGAAATGCTTGATAGTTAGACAAGGAAGAACCTTGAACTTATAAGCCTAGATCTATCAAATTCAGAACTCAAAAAATAAAAAAATAAGTAAAAGACAAAAAGCAAAAGGACAAATACAAGAACTCTTACTCACATCTAGCACAAATAAGCATCTGAAAATCCTCGAGCCACCTCGGCATACTGCAACCAGACCTGAGTACATGTTGGCAAAAGCGGAAGTGCCCCAACAGTACCTTGATAAGCTGTCCAGGTCCCTTAAGATAGATAACAACCATAAACTATCTGTACCTAAAGGATTTAGGAAGATGACAACACTCAACAAGTAGAACAAGAAGTAACAAGCCAACTGCTCTTTTGAAATAAGATCAACATCATACATCATTAGCATAGTAAAGATAAACTCAGTATAACGAGTAAAGTACGAACAACCTGACTTCATAGGGGTAGCCACCCCAATAAACTCTATGGTAAGGTGCCTCTTTGCCATCGTTGAAGAACACTCCTCCTCACTAAAGGGAACAAGCTCCCTAGAAAAGCTCAAGACCGTGATAGTGGCAAAGTCTAGAGGAGTGATGGTCATCTCTCCAACGGGCAAGTGAAAAGTATGCGTTGTGTCCATTCACCGCTCAATTAACGCATACATAGAAATTTGACTCGATGCATATGAGTTATAAAAAAGCATAACAATAATCCCATCCAAACCCTTTCCGATAACCATCTACTTCACACACAGCAGAAGACCTTGATAGTATGTATTGACCCTACTTAAACTGTTAGGTAACATAGCAACAAACTTATAAGGCTATAAATAATAGGTGTGCTATCAAGAATCTACATAGTTAATAAATAATGACACATCTTTTTCCTCTGCTACTTAATAGGATCAAGAAGAGCTGAAAAGAAGCATCACAGTAAGCACTAGCAGATAATTAGAATAAAAAATAAAGCAAGAGCTATCAAGTTATCAGCACTCAAAATAAAACTATAGAATAATAGTCACAACAAGAGCTATATAACTACAACTGTCACAACCTCAATTGAAAAATATAACAATACAACAAAAGCTAACAAATAGCAAGGTACCTAGACAACTAAATAACCTCAAGCATGGAGGACCTACTTGGCAATGATGACAAGCCCAAGCATGATTCTCCATACAATAAACCATGGGGATCTGGCCTCCTTTAGAAAAGCCTAGATGGTTGAGAACCTTAAGCACCATCAGTACTAGTCCCTGCAATAGAAGTCCTAGCTCTAGTGGCCTCTGTGAAGTCACCTTTGATATCCAAAAGGATATCCTCCAAACCCTAAAAAATGTTGGGGAACTCCATCTTATGCAAATAAAAACAAAAATTCAAAAGCCAAAACAAAGTAGAAAACACCCAAAACTAAAAAAGGGTCAAGAAAAGATGAAAAATACTTAAAGAAGACCAGAAGAAGCTTCCTTGAACCCCAAAAATGGCTCCTAAATAGACTAAGAGAGGGGAAGACATGTGGCCACATGCCAGGCACGTGACCGTGTTATTCACACTTGCAGCCATGTGCACTTCCCCCTTCTATGCACTCCCGTATAGTTATACGCGCACCCCGAGACTTTGCACACTTATTTCTCTAGTCCTAAACCTCTATTTGGGTATAAGACATTCACTGAACTCACATAAGAGTACACTAATATGGACTACATCTATCCAAAGACATCGCACATGACCTCACCATTTTCAAGAACTCAACACCTCCCGAAAGAAGAAAAATATGGAAGAATCACTAAAAGGATATCCTGCTCAAAATCATCAAAATAACATCTGCAACATGACAAGTGATGACATCATCATTACTGCATCATCACCGACCAAAAAGAGAAGGACTATGAATCGATAAAATTCAAAAGTTATCACCATAAATCAAGATTAAAAAGCACAATAACCAAGCAAAAGAGGTAGAAAGAACACAATGCATCAATTAAATCATAACCAATCTGTTCACCTGACATCTGAAGAGGTTATAATGGCAGTATCTATTCGCTTGACACTAGAAGAGGTTATACTGGCAATATTTATCCATTCGTCTAATACCAAAAGAGGTTATAATGGTAGTATATGTTCGCCTAATACCCAAAAAAGGTTATAGTGGTAGTATCTATTTGTTCACTTGACACCTAAAAAGGTTATAGTGGCAGTATCTATTTATTTGCTAACACTTGAAGAGGTTATATTGGCAATATCTATCTATTTGCCTGACACCCGAAGATGTTATCATGGCAATATTTATCCATTCACTGACACTCGAAGATGTTATAGTGGCAGTATCTATCCATTTGCCTAACAGTGAAAGAGGTTATAGTGGTAGTATTTATCTATTGGCCTGACACCTGAGGAGGTTATAGTCGAAGTATTTATCAGTTTGCTTGACATGTGAAGAGGTTATAGTGGCAGTATTTGTCCATTCACCTAACATTTGAAGAGGTTATAGTGGTAGTATATGTTTACCTGACACCTAAAAAGGTTAAAGTGGTAATATCTATCTATTTTCTTGACACCCGAAGAGGTTATAATGGCAGTATCTATCTATTCGCCTAACACCCAAAGAGGTTATGGTGGCAGTATCTATCTGTTTTCCTGACACCTGAAAAGGTTATAGTGGCAGTATTTATCCATTCACCTAACACCTAAACAGGTTATTGTGGCAGTATCTATCCATTTGCCTGAAGCTCAAAGAGGTTATAGTGGTGGTATCTTTTCACCTATAGTGGCAGTATCTATTCACCTAGAATCATAGTAACTATTTGCCTAACACTCAAAGAGATTATAGTAGCAATATCTATCCATTTGCTTGACACTTGAAGAGGTTATTGTGGCAGTATATGTTCGCCTGACATCGAAGAGGTTATAGTGGCAGTATCTTTTCACCTAGAATGGTAGTATCTATTTGCCTAACACTAGAAGAGGTAATAGTGGCAGAATATATTCGCCTATTGTAGCAGTATCTATTCACCTATAGTGGTAGTTTCTATTTGCTTATAATGGCAGTATCTATTTGTCTATAGTGGCAATATCTTTCCACTTATAGTGGCAGTATCTTTTCACATATAGTGGCAATATCTTTCCACTTATAGTGGCAGTATCTTTTCACATATAGTGGCAATATCTATTCTCCTAGAATCACAGTATCCATTTGCCTATAGTGGCAGTATTTATTCACCTATAGTGGCAGTATCTTTTAGCCTATAGTGGCAGTATCTATTCACCTATAATGACAATATCTATTCGCCTAGAATTGTATTTTCTATTCACCTAACAACTAAAAGAGGTTATAGTGGAAGTATCTATTTGTCACTATAAGAGGTTATAATGGCATTATTCCAATAATCAAATCACAATAATATGACACTTAAGTAAGTACCTCTCTCTTTAGAAAATGATTTTTTGCATCTTTGCATTTGCTTCACATGTATTAACACTAGTGCTAGGTGGCTATGCAACACACATGAGCAAGGGGCAACTATCATACCTCAAATTTTACTATCTCCAAAAAGGTCTAATGATGAAAGGAATCTTTGAAAAGACTAGAGTCTGCTCATTCATAACATCTTTGAAGTGTGTAACCTTAAAACCCTAACCGATCCCACTAGCATGCAAAATTGATCACCGAGTCATTAAGTTTTTCTCTGATCTTATGAAATATGAATTAACATAATAGAAAAAGGCTTATTTCGAGCAATCTCCTCTCGGAACACACATCTTGTTGAGCTGGTGTTCATTTCATTAGATCAAAACCAAACTTTGTGAAAAAATGGATTTTGAAAACTAGACTTTTAAAACACGTCTAAAAGGCTCCAAAACTTCTAGAAGTGGTCCTAAAATAGTTCAAAATAACTCGAAGATTAGCGCATGTCACTTAGAATTGCGTGTATACACCCCTACGTGTCATGTGCCAAAATTGAGGTTGAATTAGATCAAAATGGACTGTGAATATGTGTCTAGAAAACCCAAAAACCTTTGGAACCAACCTTAGAATAGCCTAAAAAACCCAAAATTGAATGCGAAATGCGTGAAAATGTGCATAACCACGTGGGAGTATGCATAACCACATGCTCTGTCTTAGGGACATGCACGTGACCATGCTTATACTCCTCTCCTCCTCATATTTTACACTATAAATAGGTGTCTCCACACCCCATTTTAAGGGAGGAGCAAGAGGAAAACACATGCACACTCAAAAATATGTCCGCTCAAAGATGTTAGAAACCCACTTCTAGACAGTTTTAACTCTCCCCTTGCATTATTCTTAGGTTATAAGGCCTCCCTTCCACTAAACCTAGCCTCATATTTGTCAAAGCATGCTTTAAAAGTATACAAACTAGCATCATTCTACAAGTCATTTTGAACCTCTCATGAGGAAAGCTTGATAATCCCTTAAAGCTAAAGCTTTAAAACTCATAGAAGCTTAATCAAATATGAGGACCACACAATCATTTTAGCATGTTTTTTTTATTGCACTACATTTTACTTTACTGCCACCAACATTTATGAACATTATTATGCTTGCAAGATGAGATTGGCGTTCTTGCATGTTATATGAATAATCTATGCTCTATTTTGCTCATTTCATATGATCATTTTGCACCCTCTAGTTTCAAAATGTGAAATCACATTGCACATATCAATAATGTTAAAAGTTCATGTTCTGAAATAGAGTCATCATGTTCCCGATCCAAAGATGTCATCACACATCCCTTATATCATCATCATATATCATCATAGCATAAATAATCACTATAAACATGCATGATTGTCTACATTTTGCTTACTCTTTCAAGTGATTGAGTGTCCATTGCTTATCTCATTATTCATGTGATCAAGCAAGCTATGTGCATAGTCATGTTAACCTTATAGGTTCATTATATCTAAGTTAGATTTACTTTTTCACTATCCTTTTTTCCTTTTATGTGTATTTTCCTTCCTTATATATATATTTTTTTGATGTATTGTGTGAATGTTATACAAATTGTCATGATTAAAACTAGGGTATTGCAGTAGCTATACATTGAATATCATATAATGAGAAATAGTCAAAAAGTAGATACAATCCCCCGAACCTGAAAAACTCTATTTGGGGCAATACTTGTTGAGTGACATGATGTTGTCCCTTTTTTTCCCTAATTTTCTAAAAATCAGGTGGTGACTCCACAAAATAAAAATAAAACTATCTTGTTCCTCTCGAGACCAATCATTTTTCCCTATTCAAAAAAGTTTCCATGTCCCTCAGAAATAAAACACAAATATCCTCATGAAAATTTCTAAAAGGAGTAATCGTAAAAAAAAAAAAGCTATTTCATTCGAGAGCACGGCTTGCTTATAGTGTGCAATGCTTATAGAAGACATGTATTATTCTAATGCATATAAGTTTGAGATGTCAAAATAATTTTTAAAAAAAATTTCATGTATGAATGAGCTAAGAGAAACATTAAATCTTGAATGATTTAGCCAAATGCCTTTTCTATTTAAAACTAATTTTTAGGAACTAGCCCTCATTACAACAAAGAATTTGAATCAAAAATTCAATATATTAAAGACTATTGTTGATACCTGTTTATTCAAATGGAATGGAAATTGAGACCCTCTCATGATCAAATTGGGATTATGACAATAAATGCCCTATACTTAGTTGCCTCCTTAGAATGCTTCACTATCGTAGAATGGTAGTCCCTTAGTTTGGAAAAGATACTTTGTTTGCCCCCCAGTTTAAAGACTTGTTGAAAGAATCTATCACTCATGAGGCTCAACATATAACATGATTTTAAAATCTAATCCTTAATTGAGGAATTGATAGACCTCTTATTCTTACATCACAAAGTAGAATCTTATGATTTCTCAACCTACTCTTCTTAGAATGAAACTACAACCAATTTTATTTTATATTCCCTCTTTTGCCTAGGCTGCTCCTTTTCTAGGAGTTTTTGAACCTAGTTGGGTCTTTCATTTTTTTCTTTATTATTTTTCCTTTTTTTTTTCTTAGGTCACTCCCTTTCTAGGAGTTTTTAACCTAGCTGGGTGGTTATAAATTCATGATGATGATTAACCATTATTTTGTTCTTCTCGATGTCTATATTGTTACTTTAGCTATTGATTTCTCAATGCTCTTACTACTACTAATTATCATACATTGATTTCACTCATCACGGATTGCTATGGAACTTGTAAAAAGTCTATGTTTGACACTTCACGTGTTAACATTATATCAGTCATGACTATCTTGACGTGATTACTCCTTTGTGAATTCATTTGAAAAAAGCTAAGAATGAAACTGATCAAAAGGAAATTGAAGGTTAATTCTGACATTTAATCCTTTTAATGTGGTTTTTCTTTTTTCTTTTTGCTCTTTTTTTTAATCTCTTTCTCACTCAAGCATAAGATTACACGCATAATCAAGACTAATTCATAAACATGTAAATTAGATAATCAAAAATTTATTAGCATAAAGAAAATCTATTGCAACATAATGTCATTCAAAATCATTACAATTGAATAATTATCCATGAGTGTTCAAATTCAAGTCAGCTTCAGCTTATATTCTAAAATGTTATAAATCCTTAAAGTCCTTTATGCCCATGTCCTTTAATTTACTAGCCAGATGGTAAGCATGATTTAATGGCTATGATCAGCTGGCATGATTATGCACATCTATGCTTCATCTGGGCCAACTTCACTCTCCATCTAGTCGGGAAGCTTATGAAGGACTCACTTAATCTTTGCTTTGTATTCTATAACTCTTGAAGAGAAACTTCAAATTACAAATATAGCCCATACTACTTGATAAAGGTTAAATACAACTCCTTCTAGTCTTGTTGAACATGTGCATCCAGAGTGTAATACCACTTAATGTCAGCTCCTTCTAAGGATAATGAAAATTGTTTAACAATTTAAGCTTTAAACAACCTAGTAGCCTTCATATAAGTGACATACTACTTCAAGTACAAGTGAGGATCATCAGTGACAGAGTATTTCATTATATTTGGAAATTTGTATTTTGGGGGCAATAATTCTTCCTCTTCCAAATCCAAGTCCACATCGACAAGATTAGGATGGAGCGCGTGATTTTTCATTGCGGTATGTAGTTAATCCATTTACCTTTTCATTTCTTTCATCCATTTTTACCCAGTTAGATTTGTTGGTGCTTTTAGTTTTTCTTTTGCAGGCTCATTAACAATGGTCCTAGGTTCAAAGTCTTCTTCATCCTAGGGCATCTTCCCTACCATCTTGATAACCATGTCTCTAATCATTTGTCGTGGTGTCATATCTTTGATTTCTTTTAAAATTTCTTGTTTGAAAGATTCAACTTCAAAATTAGAGGGTCCAATCATTCTACTCCCTTGTGAAATGGTCTTAATTGCTTAATTGGATCTTTGATATTGATGGGCTAGACTTACCTCTGATCTGTTTCCAAATAAGAAGAGGCTTATGGCTATGAAAAATGCATTTTTGAAAATTACAATGAATGTCATGTATGCATGAAATGCAAAATTATTTTTTTGACAAACACAAGCAGATCATTAAGCGAAGCCTTCCAACCTTATTTCTCCCATACACGTGTACAATGGTGAGTCTCATTTTCTAGGATTATTCAGGGGATAACAAAATCAATGTGCAAAATAAATTTCTCGAGATGATATTTAGCAAACAAGTAGCAAATCTTATAAATAAAACCAAAGTCCAATATAATGGGCCATAATAAGAGCTTTGGCCCAACTTAACATGGTCCATCATTGGTGGGCTTGATCATTATAAATAAAACTACTATATGGCATTAAACTTATGCATTTTGGGAAATCCTAAAGGAAGTTGCTATATCACTACATGAGCTGAGTCTTAGGTGAAAAGGTTAATGCTCCCACAACTATATGCCTCCACTATGTCTCCCCACTCAAGGGTCCATTTGACATGGGATAAGTATGTGCTATGAGTGACAATAGCCAAATACCTTACCACTAGGGTTAAGTGAAACACAAGTAGCAAATCAATGACTATTATCAGGTTATTCGGGACTGAGTGCTCATTGTGTGAAAGGTGTTGTAAATGCAAGGGAAGTAATAAAATAATTAAAAATGATAAAACACAAAACATTGGAATTAGTTTCTCTACCCTCAGTGAAGTCACCATCTGGATGATACTTGGGACACACTTTATAATAATTAGATCCCACGGAGGACCCCAACAATCGTCCTTAGAGATTGGGTTTAGAAATGAGGTATGGGTTTTTGGAAAGCTCATTGAACCTTGCGGTTGGCCTCTATTTGTGTTTTTTGTTTTATTAGTTTTAATCATTAAATTATTTCTTTATTAACATGCAAATTGCAATGGCCTTTAATCAAAATTTCCATTTTTACCTTTAAATCCAAGTTTGCACATTAATTCAATTTGATGCAATTTAATATGATTTATAACATTTATCACATAATAAAAACATTCATCCATAATATCAGAATCAGATAAATTAAATGCGTATGCAAAAGAAATGGAGGGAGGAGAAATGATTACATGCTTTATCATGCATATAAATAAAAATAAAGAAAATAAAAATAAACATGAAAAGAATATGGAAGGATAAAAGATTACAACCCTTTAAACATGCAAATAGATAAATAAAATAAACAAACTAAACAAATCGGGATAAAGAAAATAAACAAAAATAAGAAATAAATCTAAAGAGTACTATAAAATTAGGATAATAATTGGCGATTAATAATTACCCTACTTCATTCCTGTAAAACAAAAATTATTAGCTTCCCACAAAATATAATAAAAGTCTTATAAAAATTGAAAACCAAATTAATTTCATAAAATAAATGTAAATCCTAAATAAACAAAAGCAAAATAAATTAAGCATTTAAAGGTTTAAGCATAGAAATATTCAGAATTACATATGAATATATATATATATATATCTTAAAATAAAATTAAAAGAAAAATTATAGAATCAATCCACACAGAATATCATATAAAATCAATAATTAAAAATTAAATGTAATGCATAAAATAAATTGCAGGATTGATCAAGCATTGCCTTATGTCATAGAGGTGAAGTTACATCGCCTTAAGAAAAAGAGATGATGCCTTTTCAATCAAGTATCGCTTAAATTACAATTCCATATAAAAAATAAAAGAATTTTCTATCAAATTTTAAAGTGTAAGTTATATGGCTAAAAATAAATGACAAAAGGGATACAAATTAATAGGAAGTTACTTAGACACTCTTTACATGCTAAAATTCCTTTACAAATGGAATTAAATTTAAGGGAAACTAAAAAGTTAAAAGAAACAGAGGACTTTACTATTTATGCTAATTTCAACTTAGAAAATGATGGCCCTCAGAAGTGTTAGAATGATTGTTGATGAGTCTCAAGCTGTGCAATCTAACCTTTTCTCCTTGTCAAACCAAATCCTTTATAGGCCTTCCCTTTTTTTTTGTTCCTTTTCTTTTTGATTCTCAGGCCTCTTTTTCTTTTTTTAGCTCACTATTCTTTCCTTTGTCTTTGGTGGTAGAATAATAATTTTGTGAAACCTTAGAGAATATGTCATATGTCATATTTAATTAGGCTTGTTCTAAATGTGTAACTCTATAGGTTCACATGACATTGGCAATGGGCTTGAAATCCCTATGTAGGCCTACAAGTCATAAATGGCCTCTAACAAGACATTATGACTACCCAAGTCATGTGAGGGTCGATAATTTGATATAACCTAATTTATAGTGAATATTGTAGTCCTTTTATCCCATGATATCTTGATAGAATATAAGGCATAGTTTTTTTTTATCCTTATACAATTCAATTATATTATTTCTTGATTCTAAGTAGACTAATACAATTCAATTATATTATTTCTTAATTTCAAGTAGACTAAGAATGATAACTCTTTATCAATTCACCATTCATTTTCCTCAATTTATCTTATTAAGGAGCCCATAGACATCTTACTCAGATTAAATGAGGGGAAAATTCCTTCTCAATCACTTATATTCCTCATATAACTCATTTAATATGCAACAACAATCTATTTTATCATTCAAATAAAGATAATGATAGATTATGTTAAAATACATAATAGTTATGTAAAAATCTATGGTGATTTCAAAGGAAGAGGACTAAATCAATATTACTATTATGATAATTACTTGTGGCAATTATTTATGTAGTATTCTCATGATGTGTCAATCTAGTACATTATTTCTCAAATAAGTACTTATGAGTTGACTTAATATCTCATATTTAAGGTTAGTAAAACATAATCATCAATCAACACCATACTAGTCTTCATACATTATAATGATTAGGGATAATTTGAATGTAACTCATATTTAATTTTAGGGTTTTACTATCAAGTCACATACTTGATGACCTTAGGAAGAATTGACTATTTAAGTAATTATCGCAATAGTAAATGATAATGAAAATGATTCTTTATTAATAAAATGATAAAGTCAAAACACAGTCATACATGATTGACCTAGTGCATATCACTAACAGCGTTGTCTTATGACTAAGGCCCACTACTCCATAGGCCCATTAAGGAAGAAAAGGGTTAGACTTTGCACTACTAAGCTCATTTTCCATGAACTTTCATTATTGGGCTTTGTTCTTAGGTCGGGCCAAACTATATGTCAACAAGTGGCCAACCTTTGCTTTATGTCTCTTAAAGACAAAAATAAGGTACTTTCTACTTCTCATTCTTCATGTAACGATTATAATGATCGTTACGATGATAAGAGCACTATTGTGAGCAAACTCATGCTTAAATGCAAAAGCTTACTCTTTAAGAAGAAGTATGACAAGCATGAATTATCTAGTTTATCTAAGGAATTTGAAATTTTTAAAAATGATTTTTCTAAACTTGTTGAATCAAATGATAAACTTGATAATGACTTAAAATCTTCAAATTCCTTAGAGGACCAACTCAAGATAGCTAATGATGAAAATCTTAAGCTTTCTAAAAAAGTCTTCGAGTTGAAGAATTCCATCTCTAAATTTAAAATAGGAAAGGAGACTTTAGATAGTCTACTTAACTCCCAAAAATTCCATAGAGATACTCATGGAATTGGACAAAGAAATGGCATGTCTTCCTTATCATCATCTCACATTAACTTCGTTAAAGCTTCATGTGATTCTACCTCTAAGCCTCTCAAGACTCAAGCTTTTAAAACTGAAAGGTCTTATATGTCAAATGGAAAGGGAAAGTCTCACATGACTTAACCTTCCTTGACACAAAAAGATAAGGCTCAAACCAAGAAGCCCTAACCTAGACATGCTTATATGTACACCAGATGCAAAACTCCTAAGCATGCTACACAATCATCATACAATAGACAATTTCATTGTTAATGCATGCCACACACTCATTTTAAATTAATTAAACTTTAAAAAACCTAAATCTAAATGGGTTAAAGCCTAATGTGGGCCTAGGGCCCAAAACACATAAACATAAGTAAACAAACCCAAAAATAATAAAAATATATCAAAATAAACAAATGAAAGATCAAACAATTAATTTGACTTATTCCTTCTAAAAACCCTAATTTAATTAAAGTGACTCTAAACAAATAAAACAAAATAATCAATAAGCAACCCTAATACTAACCACTTAAATCTAATCCAATTTTAATTAAACAACCTAATGATTTCTATAACCATTAATTTTAATTAATTACCTAATGAAAACCCTAATTTTACTAACCAATTAACTAAAACAAAACATCCAATCACACACACACACACACAAAATTTCACTATTCTACAAATAAGAAAATTAAATAGAAAACCCTAAAAACTACATCTAACTACAAGGTTATATCCATGGCATTTTATGGATCCCTATGGACTTGGTACTCCAAGCATGATCATCATATAATCTCCTCCATAATCACCAACAAAAGGGTAAAATAATGATTAGTGAATAAAATTATAATAAAAATAAAGTTGAAATTCAACTAAGTCCTTAAAAAGTATTACAACTAAGTCCTTAAAAAAACCAATGAAACTCTTCTTGAAAATGTATTCAAACTTTTAAGGTTTTAAACTTTAAGTGTTGAAGACCTACTTATAATATTTTCATCATTTGAGTCCTTTGTCGCATCCATATTTTATTATCCCAAAATTAGGTGTTTACAGTTGCCCCCCTTTGTCATTGTTTGCTTGACAAATTGCAACAAAGCAAATAAACACACAATTTCTTAAGAATAAAGTTTAAGTGCTTACCTGTGCTTCTTGAGGCTTATGGTTATAAGCGATCATCAGTTCATAATAAATGCTTGCGTTGTTATACAACACTAGGCATAAGCTTAAAACATCTGAGGAAACAATATACTCGGACGTATAACGTTAATATGGAAGGATACATCATATTATACTCATTTGTATAATATTGACTATACTCAATCTTATAGTCTGAATTGGAAGGATGCATTGTATTTGGTCGTACAATGTTGACTACACTTAATCGTATAGTCTAAACAAAAGGATACATTATACTTTGTCATACAATGTCGACTACACTTGGTCGTATAGTCTAAATGAAAGGATAAATTGTACTCGATTGTATAATGTCAACTACACTCGATCCTATAATCTAAATGAAAGGATACATTGTACTCAGTCATACAATGTCGACTACACTCGGTCATATAGTCTGATTTGAATGACACATTGTACTCAGTCATAGAATGTCGACTATACTTGGTCATATAGTCTAAATTAAAAGAGGTACATTGTACTCAATCATACAATGTCGACTATACTCGGTCGTATAGTCTGAAATTGAAATGACACATTGCACTCGATCATACTATGTTGACTATACTCTGTCGTATAGCTTGATTGAAAGGATACAATATACTCAATCGTATGATGTCAACTACACTTGGACGTATAGTTTGAATTAAAAGAGGTACATTATACTCAGTTGTATAATATTGACTACACTCGATCGTATAGTTTAAAATTAAAATGACAAATTGCACTCAGTTGTACAATGTCAACTAAACTCGATCATATAGTCTGAATGGAAATACACTACACTCAGTCGTGTAGCATTGATCTCTTTTATGATTTTCCTTTTGCTGATTCATTCTTTTTTTCCCTTATCTCTTTCATTACTTACTGATTATGCTACAATCCATAACTATTCATGATTAGCTATAACCCTTTCATTACTCACTAATGATGCTACAATCCATAACTACTCGCGATTAGCTGTAACCCTTTCGTTGCTCGCCTTTTATAATGCTACAGTCCATAATAACTCGTTGATGATGCTGCAACCCATAATTGCTTGCAAATTGACTGCAATACTTTCATTACTGGCCTTTGATAATGCTACAGTCCATAACTGCTCGCTAATGATGCTGAAACCCTTAATTACTTGTAAATTGACTGCAATCCTTTAATTGCTCGCCTTTAATAATGCTATAGTCCATAACTACTCATTGATGATGCTGCAACCCATTATTGCTTGCAAATTGACTACAATCCTTTCATTGCTTGCCTTTGATGATGCTACAGTCCAAAACTATTCACTGATTTTAATTAACTACGACCCTTTCGTTGCTCGCCTTTGATGCTACAATCCATAACTACTCATGGTTTTTATCTTTAGTTGTTTGAGTCAAATGCTTTGAATTCTTTCTATTGATTGATTGGCATTTTTCCCGACTAACTTTAAATTTTGCTGTGTCGATTGATTAAAATTTCTTTATTGACTAATTTTAATTCTACTATATTAGCCATCTCTATAAGTTGGGTGCACTTCCTTCTGGATTTGCAATTCCTATAGACTTGTTGAAGATAGCTTTAATCATGATGAATGTACAAAAGTACATTATAATATTTAAAATTTATGGGAAAATTCATCACTTTTTCATGAGATAGCATGCACTCCATGAATCTTATTATTATTTTTTATTTTCATGACTATTATTTATTTGCAATTTGCAACGGTTAGAGCCATTGTTAACCATTTTATGTTGAGGGCATATCTTTTACCAAGTGCAAAGCTTACTTCCAAACCTAATTTTAGGGAGAATTTACTAAACAAAACTTATGAAAATTGAGCATAAACATATCAAATTATGAGTATCAAAACAATCTTTGAGTTACTTAGCGTGGATACCGTTGGAAAGGTCCTTTGGATACTCATACTCTTACAGAGCATTAGAGTAAATAGAGCAGTTTTTAGCATGCTCCTCTTTTAGTATTCCCCCACCTTTCATGTATTACTTAACATGGATACTGCCAGAGGTTTCATATTAATACTCTTACTCATTTTTTAGCATTGGAGTAAATTATGCTTGCTCTTATTTTGATTCTCCTCTTAGTGTTCCCCCGCCTTTCTTGTATTACTCAACGTGGATACCGTCAATACTTATACTCATTTCTAAGCATTGGAGTAGATTATATGCACATTTATTATTCATAAGATTGAAAAGATACTTTGAAATTCAAGCCATTTGTACTACAAGTCCATAAATTTTGTTTTTACAATTTCTTCCCTCATTTGGGTACAAAGCAAGCATTAGATCGATTAGAGTTTACAAACTCTCAGCACAAAACTATTAATTGCTCATCTAAATTATGTAAGGCTAATAAAAGAAAGCCATTATGCTCAAAGGTCATGAGATAGGCTTTTTGCACATGATCTCATAAAGTGGATGAATTTACTTTCAATTTGTGAATTTTATGATTGAGATGGTACTTTAATACAAAATTTAAAGAAAGAGAGTTTTGTTACTTCCTTTTTTATTATCTTAATGGGTGTTTGGTATTTACTATCTGGCCCATTCTTATTGATGTATCGATTGCTTTCCTCTTCTTCATTCTCTTTTGTTTTTCCTTACACAAAATACCATAAGTTAGTATGGTCTATTTGCAAGTGAATAAATTTTGTCAAAATGTAGTGTTATTCTTTTTTTTTTTTGCATTCTTCCTTTTTTATTGTGGTGATGATGTCTCTGAACACGAAGGTCATAATACTCCACCATTGAAGTTGTGGCTTTGGGTTACATTTGTATTTTTGTCATTCCAATAATGCTATGGTAGAGGGCTTCATTCCTTTTTTTGGTATCTCCTACAAAAAAGGTTTAAGAGCTAGAGATCTTATTTCTTGATCAAAAAATTTTTTAGAGTGCATTCATTTTAAGTTTTAAGTTCATTCTTCCCTTTTTAAAAGGCCAATAAATGTATTGCTAACATGATGGACCTTCTTATCACCATATTCCATACCCTACACTAGTCTAACTATTGTGGAGAGATATTCTATATGATGCTCCATATGAGACTATGGAGATGGATATTGAATCTGAGGAGCTTGAATGTCCTATCTAGCCTCTTGAGGTCTCCAGGATGATGCTTTTACAAGTATCACTATCGGTGATATTCCCTCACTGAATGGGCCCATCCGATCGAAATTCTATAATTCTGAGCTTTTTCTACTTTTAATTATAAAAAGACCCCTAAAAGAAATTAAAATTTTCAATTAGGTCTTAAAAAGTATTACAATTAAGTCCTTAAAAAACCAATGAAAGTCTTTTTGAAAACTTATTCAAAGTTTTTAGGTTTCAAACTTCAAGTGTTGAAGACCTACTTATAACATTTTCATCATTCGAGTCCTTTGTCACATCCATATTTTATTATCCCGAAATTGGGTGTTTAAACTCCTAGCATCCTCGAGAAGGTTACAATAGCTGACATAAAAAAGAACTAGAATACCTCTGAAGGCGATTCCGGTAATGGTAGAAAAGCTCATCGGAGAGATAATCAACTCACCCATATGAGTGTTAAAGGTTTAAGTGGTGTCCATCCACCTCTCAATCAGTGCAAAGAGCAAGTAGTGGTCTGAAGCCCAATGCCTCGATGTATTGCATCACCTCTCTAGACAGACCATGAAATAACTCTAGGGCCAGATGAAAGTAACTTGAGAACTTCAGGGGTTTCTACATAAAAATTCAAAAACAACAAAATCAATATATTTCTAATCTTTGCACATTTATATTACATTTAGTTATATTTTTATTAAAAATTTTGAAAAAATAAAAATTTTCTTGAAAATTTGAAAATGTTGAAATATTAAATAAAATTTTTAAAAATTACCAATTGGATTTCTAAAATTTTGATTTGAAATCCATAAATCTGATCGGTATTCCATATTTCTAATAAAAAATCCAAACCTCAGGTAGGACATGCACACTTACCCAATCATATTTTTTGATGTTTTAATTTAGTTTTCATCTAGAAAATTAATTTGCATAAATTAATTTTGCTAAAAATCTTTAGCTCATACTTGCATGTTTAAATTCTTGCATAATTCAATTTAAATTCAATCACTAATTAGATAGAATAAAATTAAAATTATGCACAATAAGATAGAGGGATAAAATATGCACCTTGTCACCATCATTAGAGCTCCAGACGAGTCAAAGGAAGGACTGTTGCACCCTTCTTAAGTCGTAAATGGTTCTATTGAAAATGTGGGGCCAGGAAAATTGGATTAGCTATACTAGAGGCACTAACACATAGTCTACATGGCGGGTGAGCCATAGGAACATATGGATCCATTTCCAGATGTCAAATGAAAAAGTAATCAAGAAAAGAAGAAATCAAAATCAAAGTGAAAGTGAAAGGAAAAGAAAAAAAAAAGAAGATTAATCGGAAAAAGAAGAAAAAAATGTATATATTAAAGTGGCAAATATCCACTTTAATCCTTCCAAACTTAGCTTATAAATAAGTCCAGAAGTTTTCTTGCAATTTAATCCAAAACTGTAATTCAATTAAGAAATGAATTCTTAATTGACTTCAAAAAACAACATGATCACAAATTTAATAATTCATGGAATTATTAAATTGTCAGCACAGATGCACAGTTAATCAGTGCAAAATTTCTAAATTTCAATCAGTTTGAAAATACAGAAAATTTAATTTCTATATTTTACACATATTTTGTTATTCACTACACAATAGTAATAACATCGATGCATACATTTTGTTATTCGCTACACAGTAGTTGTAACATTAATTTCAAATTATGCTCATTTATATGTGTTAGTGATATACACTAGGTCAATGATGTATGATCATGTTTTGACTTTATAATTTTATTAATAAAGAGGCATTTTCATTATCATTTTATGTTATGATAATTACTTGAATAGTCAATTCTTCCTAAGGTCATCAAGTATATGACTTGATAGTAAAACCCTTAGATTAAATATGAGTTCTATTCAAATTATCCCTAGTCATATTAAGGCTAGTATGGTGTTAACTAATGATTATGTTTTACTAATAATGAATATGAGATATTAAGTCTACTCATAGGTACTTATTTGAGAAATAATGTATCGGATTGACCCATTATGAGAATACTACATAGATAATTGTCATAAGTAATTGTCATCATAGTAATATTGATTAGTCCTTTAACTGTGAAATCACTATGGATGTCTATATAACTATTTGTATTTTGACATAATATAACACTGTCTTTAACAAGGTGATAAAATAGATTATTGTTAGATATGAAATGAGTTATGTGAAGAATATGAGTAATTAAGAAGGAATTTGTCCCTCATTTGGTGAGTAATATGTTGCATAGTAGCTATAACTTGATTTTAAAAATTCATTTTATTGTATGCTGCACAATAGCTACAATATATATTTCAATTTAAATTTTCACTTTTTTAGACACTACGTATTAGTTATAACAAAGATTCAAAATCTTTGTTAGATGTTCTATAAAATCTATAGCATAATCACATATAGCTAAACACTACATAGTAGTTATAGCAATTCACTTCGCTAAATGTCCCACAAAAAATATGGCGACATTCATAATTCACTTTGCTAAATGTCCCATAGGGAATATAGAAAAATTATCACAATTGCTAAACACCCCATAGCGAATATAGTAAGAAAATCACAATTATTAAATGTTCCACAGGAAATATAGTGCAATTTGTTAGACACTACATAGTAGTTGCAACTTCACCTCACTAAACATCCTATGGGAAATATGGTGAAATACTAATTTCACTAAACTAAACGTCCCATAGGGAATATAGTGAATTCTAACATGAGTCTACAACCAATCATAGACAAAGAGCCTCACATATAAATAAGTATCCTAACTCTCTACTTAGAAATTCTGTGCTTTTTTGCTTTACAACAATTTTTCAGGCCAATAGTGACAAATGAGAGCAACTATCAACACCTAATTTTAGGATGAAGTATGGATGTGATAAGGATCTAGTAATGAAAATTTATCCCAAAATTATTTTTCAAATTTCAATTCCTGAATCTCAAGATTTGATTGTTAAGTTTTTAAGGACTTAATTGTAAAATTTTATTTTCTTTTATGGGTCAATTTTTAAATAAAGGCAAACAAAATAAGGGCCTAATTGTAAAATTCCATATCATAATTATGTAATTCTGATCGAAATTATTTACTTCTAATCCAAAATTACAAATTTTCAATCAAAAATATGGAATTCTGATTAGAATTCCACATTTTCGATAAAAAATGTACAATTTCAATTGGAATTGCACAAACCCGATAAGTTTCTGGCTAATTCTTTTAATATTTTAAATTTTTTGAAAATAAATTTCTTAATTTTGATTGGTCCAAAAGTAAAATTAAAATTACATAATGACTCTTTAATTTGATATTTACATAATTATCACTATTTTATTTTTTAAAAATTGTAATTTATCTCTTGTGATTTGATAACCACAAGAGGTGAGTTATGTAATGAAATTTTTTAGGGTTTTTTTGAGTTTTTTCTATATAACCTTGTGTATTTTGCACAAGAAGAAAAAAATGAAGGAAAAAAGAAAAAAAGAAAAATCACGTAAAAGAGAAAAAAAAAAAGAAACATAGAGTAAAAGAAAGAACCTTTTATTCTTTAGACATGCTTTTTCTCTTGAAAAAGCACATACTTTTAATTAAAAATAGAGTTTCTTTACTTTTACTTTTACTTTTTCTTTTTTGAAAAATAAGCAATCAACACGTGAGAAGGAAAATTAATCTGTAGACTCAATTATGACTATGAAAATAGTGAATCAGCAAAACTATAAGGATCAATCAAACAGCACCACACCAATAGTGGTAGTAGTTTTTATGGTATTTGCATTATGCAATTAATTTTGGGCATGTGATTTTTATTGCACGTAGGTTGTAATAGCCCCAACAATGGGATAATAGTGAAACCCATTTAATTTTTTACATTTAAAATTGATTAGTAAATTAGGTTCAATGGGGTAAAATCTTAATAAAATCAATGGTGGTAGTAGTAATTTTTAGGTTTCATCTAAATTGAATTAGTTTTAGAAATCGTAGAATTTAAATTTGATTGATTATTTACTTAGTTTGTTATTTTAGCTTGTTTGTTTATTTTTGTGCGTTTTGGGCCCCAAGCCAAATTTTAGGTTTTAATTCACTAATAATAGGCTTTTAAAATTGGTTTTTTCGATTTAATTAACTTTAAAAATTAATTAAGACCCATTAGGTTATTTTTGATATAGGCCCACTTTTAGTTAATAAAATTGACTTAAACACTAGCTAAACCCATTAAAGCATTTTTTCATAATTTGTAGACTTTAGGGTCATTTCACTTAAATAAAATCAATTAGACTTAAGACATTAATTTAAAGTCTTTTAATAAATTTGTAGTATTAAGTCCACATTTTGAGAATTACTAATTTGAAAAAAAATTGGATAGGAATTAGGCTTTTTTTTAGCCTTTAGGTTTACTTATAACTAAAACATGTAAACTTAGCTCACTTAATTAAAATCAATATAGATTAGACTAACTTTAGGGCATTTTTGCTTTATGAATGTAGTTTTTGTATGTTATTTCATGACTAGTTGCCTTTGGAGTTAGATGAATTGTCAAATAAGGTTTATATGAAGTTTCATGTAGTTAGAGAATAATCTAGTAATTAATTAACTAATTCTAAGCAAACATAAGACTAAAAGAAATTAGTATTCTATATCCAGAATCTCCTGGTTATGGTGCTAACTTTCTTTTAAGGAATCAAGTTACCACCACTCATTAGTTGTCCCAATTATTACCCTAGGTTGGCGACTCCTTATGTCCATGCTATGTCCTTGTGATATAGTAGTGTGTTCTCTAGAGCCCTCAACTCAAATAGTGCCATGGTTGCAATATACTTAGGTAAGTGCTAAACCCCATCGTCTATAAATCCTAAGGTGTCCTATGGAAAATGTGGGGCTAGAATAAGTGGATATACTATGGCAGAAATACTAGCATGTGAAGCACATGATGAATGAGCTATGGAAACAAACAAATTATGAATCAGACATCAAATGAATGACTAATTGAGAAAAGAAAGAATCAAAATCAAGTGAAAGTGAAAAAAAAGAGAGGTGGAAGGAGAAGGATTAGGAAAAGGAGAATGAAAAGGTGAAAGTGAAAGGTAATATAAATAAAATGGAAAATATCCACTTTAGTTCTAAGTTTAGTCATAAATAGGTCCACAAGTTTTCTTGCAATTTAGCCCCAAATTACAATTCGATTAGGAATAAATTCCTAATTGATCTTAGAAAACAATAACAGTATAAACATGATTTAAAAATTCATGTAATTATTAAATTATCAACATGAATGCATAGTTAAGTCAACACAAAATCTCAAATTTTTTGTCAACACAACATTTTAGAAATTTTGATTTTCTGAATTTTGCATGCCCAACACAAACTTTAAATTCACTTTGTTATTTCTATACAATAGCTATAACAACATTTCAATCACTATAGCACATTTTCAAACACCATTCATTAGATGTTTCATATAAACTATAGTGCACTTTTTTGTGTGCTACACAGTAGCTATAATAATTTTAAATTCACTTTTTTAGACACTATATAGTAGTTATAACAATAATTTAAAAATAATCTTTTGTTAGGTGCTCTATGGGACCGATAGCATGAACATGATTAGCTAGATATTACATAGTAGTTATAACACATTTTCAAGTCATAACCAAAATCATTAGACGTTCCATAGTTACTATAATGAGATTCACCAATCGCAATTCACTAGACATTCCATAGAAATATAGTGAAATTTACTAAATGCTACATAATAGATATAGCATTTTACTTGATTATACATGGCAGCTAAAGCACCTATCACAAGTCTGTAGTCAACTATGAATCAAAAGTCTTGAAGAGTATTGGTAAGTATCCTAACTCTTTACTATAAAATTGTGTGCATATTTGCTTTGCTAAAAATTTTCAAGCAAACAACAACAAAGGGGGGCAACTGTAAGCACCCAATTTTGGGATGGGTAAATATGGATGTGACAGAGGATCCTATAATAAAAATTTATTACAAATAGGTCTTTAGAGTTTGATTTTTGAATCTCAAGGCTTAATTGTAACTTTTTAAGGACTTAATTGTGATATTTTTATTTTCTTTTATAGGTCAATTTATAAATAAAAGAAAATTAAAAAGGACCAGAAAAGCAAACTCTCTATCAAAATTATGTAATTCCGATCGAAATTACATATTTCTGATAGAAAATATGTAATTATGACTGGAATTACACATTTTCGATTGGAAATATGCAATTTCGATTGGAATTGCACATTTTTATTGGAAATGCATAATTTCAATCATAATTATGTATTTTTTATCAGAAATACACAATTCCAGTGAGAATTGCACATCTCTAACTGGCTCGGTTTCTAAATTTTTAATTTTTTAATTTTTTTAAAAAATTATGATTGGTTCAAAAATAATAAGAAAAAGAAGATAAATAATTTTTTTATAAATAAGGTGATAATTATGTATTATCACCATTTTATTTTGAAGTTTAATCTCCTGTGATTTTGATAATCATAGGAAATTTGCTTTTTTTCTTTATAAACCTACAGTTCTACATTTAAAAAAAAAAGGCTGTAGAAAAATTGAAAATAAAAAAAATCTTTCTTTATGTGTTTTTCTTTTGACATTCACAAGTCCTTAAGAAAAGGTAGTAAAACCTGAGATCAAAATTTAATTAACAAACTCTATTCCAATACGGTGAGCTAAACCTCTAAGAAGCAATCATTATAGCATTAATTTTCATTCATCCTTCCTTTTGTTTTTTATTTATTTATTTCATTTAATTTTATTATTATTTCCTTATTGTTAAGATTTCTAATTTATTTATTTACTTTTTTGTGTTTTTATGACTATGATGGAGATGACTTGCCTGAGATTATTGAATGCAGTTAAATTGATAAAACCATGAAGATCCATAGAATGCCATGAATAAAAGCCTTATTTTAAAATCACATAGTTTTTTAGGATTTATTTTTTTATTTATTTGTGTGTTCTTTTTAATTATTTATTGGTTGTTTTATTTGGTGTTGGGTTCTATAATTAATTTTATTTTTATGTGTAGATGTTGCAATACTCACAATAGTAGGAAAAATAGTGAAAATCTACTTTTTTGTGCTTTTAAATTAGTAAACTAGGTGCAATTTGGTCAAAACCCTAATTAAAATCAATTGTGGCAATAACTAATTAGGATTCCTACAAATTGATTTAGGGTTAGAAATTAAATTCTTTTTTTTTTTTAGCTTGTTTTATTATTTTTGGCCTAATTGTTTAATTGTAGTTATTTTATATGTTTTAGACCCATAGGTTTCTTTAGGCCTATTTTCATTAACTCAAGAGTTTAATTAAGTAGGATTAATTAATAGGATTGAAATTAAGTTTAGGCTCATTTAGGTTAATTTAAACATAGACCCACCTTAAAATTAAAATAATTTAAACATAGCCCATTAAATAATCCATTTTAATTTTTAGATATAAAATGAATTTAGAATTAAAAATAATTTAGAACTAGGCCTACTAATTTAATCCAATCTATTTCCTATAAAATTAAATAGACTTAGGCCCACATTTAAAATTAAAATAAATAGACATAAGCTCATTTAATTAAATGATTTAGGCCCACCTTTAGTTCCAAACTCATTTGTAAATAAAATATGTAGACTTATCTCACTTAATTAAAATCAATGTAGATTAGACTAACTTGGGGGACACTTCACTTTACATGATTACAATATTTGTGTGTTTTCATATGACTAGTTGCCTTGGAGTGATTGTAAAATAAGGGGTCTAAAATGAAATTTCATGTAATTAGGGAATAACATAGTAATTCATAATGTATTTTTAAATGAACACGAGACTAAAAGAAGTTGGTATTCCATACACATAATCATCTTGATGTAGTGCTAACTCTCTTTTAAAGTATCGAGTTACAATTACTTTTGAAAGTTGTCCCAGTTATTATCCTAGGTGGTGACTCTTTATCTCCACGCATTATCTTTGTGATATAATAGTGTGTTCCCTAAAGTCTTGAATTCAAATAGTGTCGCAATTGCTAAAATCTTCCCTATAGTTAGCTTGTTAGTAATTAGCACTACTTCACCTCTTAGTGTTAAGAGTATGATTATGACTCTTGTACCAAACTAATGTACTGTTCCATCAAAGTACATGTGCTATCTTTGCACCTTGATGGCTGAATTAATGTCATATGGAAAGTCCAATTGGACTTCTTTTGAATCTGGAATTGGTTTGGGGGTTAAGAACTCAGTAATTGCTCTTCCTTCTATTGGCTTCTTAGTCAGATATTGCACATTGATTTTTGTTAATAGAATAAGCCACTTGGCGAGTTTTTGCACTAAGGATAGAGCCTCGTAGAGGATCTTCATCGAATCCATTTTGGACACAGCTTGAATTTTTTAGGATTGAAAGTAGTGTTTGAGTTTCTTCATTTCCCACACCATTACTAGGCATATTTATTCAACCTGATTATATTTTTCTTCGTAAGGTAACATTTTCTTACTCAAGTAATAGATTGATGATTCAAATTTTGCTTCTCTATCTTAGCTAACATTGCACCAATTACATTTCCTTTAATAGCTAGGTATAGAGTCAATGGTATACCTAACTTTGGTGGCTTTAAGGCTGGTGTATTAAATAAGTACTCTTTGATTTTATCAAAAGCTGACTGATATATGACTTGCTAATTTTTTTTATGTAGTTTGAAGATTGGTTCATATATTGCTATTAACTTAGTGATGAATATGCCGATGAACTACAGTTTCCCTAGAAACCCTCTTATATGTTTTTTCTCTTTAGTAGTGGCATTTCACAGATTGCTTTTACTTTATCTGGATTGACTTTGATTCCATTCTAATTGATAATATGCCCTAGCATTTTGCTCGACGTGACTTTGAATTCACACTTCTTTTGATTAAGTGTGAGGTTGTACTTCTCAAACCTTCTGAGGAATCTTTCAAGAGCGACTAGATACCCTTCCCTTGTTTCTAACTTTACCATCTTGTCATCTACATATGCCTCCACTTCTTTATGTATCATGTCATGGAACATAGCAATTTGTATTCTTTAATAAGTTGCACTTGCATTTTTCAGACTAAAAGGAATCACTTTGTAATAGTAAGTACCCCATTATGTTATGAGCTATCTTTACTTTGTCAGTGATGGCCATTAAGATATGATTATACCCAAAGAACACCTATCCATGAAAGAATAAATTACATAAGTAGCAGCACTATTGATTAACACATATATATGAGGCAAAGGAAAGTTATCATTCAGACATGCTTTATTCAAATGCTTGTAGTCGACACAAATTTTGACCCTTCTGTCATTCTTCGATGTTGGCATAATATTTGCTAACCATTTTGGATAGTCTACCACCTCTAAGAACTTTCTTTTGATATTCTTTTCTATGTTTTCTTTTACCAGTTGGGTAGACTCTCATCTTAGTCTTCTCTATTTCTGCTATACTAGTTTGCACCCTTATTTTGTGGGAATGAAGTGTTAAGCAATGTCTCTAACGATGCTATACATGTCTTCATATGTCCAAGCAAATACTTTTGAATATTTTATTAATATTTTTTTCAATTTCTCTACTCTCCTCATGGGTAACATATTTCAAATATGCAATATACATGGTTAATTTTCTAGGCCAATGTTAAATGGTTCAATGCATATAGAATGAATGTCAAATATGCTCATGTTTTGATCAATATAATGCACACTACCATGATAAAAGACAAAAAACAAGTAGGAAAAATATGATTTTATTGCATTGACTTTAAAGTTCATTACATTATCAATTTCAAATAAAGAAAGAAAAAGGACAAATATCATATGGACTAAACAATTGATAGACGGTTTTGTCTATAGGTCACCCATTATTTGTATGCTTCATTCATTATATTATCAATGGTGAAGTAATGAATGATTTGTCTTTGCCATGTGGCCTTAAAGTTCTTAATGAATCTCTAGGATAGCACACCACTTATGAAGTCCATAGGTCCCACTGGTATGTTTTGTTTTACTCTATACTACTTAGTCACTAGCGTTGGATAGTAGTGAGTGCATGATCTAAATCTAGAGTTTTTCATACAATTCACATATATTCCTAAAGTCACATGCTCTAGCCTCTATTAAAGGCATGTCCAAGTTATCTCCTTCTTTGAAATGGTTTTCATCCATTCAGTCCATTCTTCAATTAGAATGTGTACAAGGCACCTATTGATCCCCTTGAGGGGCTTTTTTTTATGGTTTCTTAGTCGGTACTTCATCCAATTCCTAATAGGTTTTCCCAGGATGCTCAAACTTTTGTTGCAACCAAATTTAGAGTAGTAGCGAGCTTCTGATGAAGTTTGAGCATTTTCTAGTTCTGAAGTCATTTAGCCCTTGAATAGCCTCAGCTAAGATTAATGGATAAAGGGTTATTTTGCACTCAATACTCTTGATCACCTGAAGTATTTTATAGTCCGCTAGCCCATCCTATAATACAGTGAAATATTGGAGGAAAGGTAGTATGAGAGAATTTGAGCCCAAGGCTAGGTTTCTTGGTATTACAGGCTCTTAAAAGTTGCATAAGAATCAGTCATTTGTTTGTAGTGACTAGTTCATTGACTTTTTATGGGCTTAGGTCAAGACGTATTCAACCTAGTTATGGATACTCAATTTTTTGATTGATAAAGATTGCTTCCTCAGTTTCAATAGGGATGGCACTAAACTCTTCATATAAAGGACATAATTTGAGACTGTTGAAGTGAAAAACATATTCACATGGATCCTAAAGTAAGATAATTGTGCGCAAGAAATCATGGTCTAGATTTATATGTTAAAAGGTGTCATACCTCATCTCACATAGCCTGAAATGGAAATTTAAAACCATCCACTTCGTAAACCATTTACTTTAGTCTAAATGTTTTATAAATATAGTTATACTTGTAAGAAGGATTAAAATAAATTTTCTAAATGAAAGTTTGGTCCTTCTCTATTATACATTTAGAGAATAAGAACTTATACAATTATATGTTTTTACGATTAATGATATAGGTATAAAAAAAATAGGTAATATAGAAAATCATATTATTAAACTAGATTGTTATATTTATTTATATATTTGAAATGCAGTGGTGAACATCATTAAAGCTATATAAAACAGGTTTCTAAATAGTAACTTTACATACAGTCTATCACCATCATTTAATTACAAGATATTTTTACTTATAATACATAAAGAAACAAGGTTAATAAATAAAGATACAAAGCTTCTCTGACAAGGAAGTTGGCTAACCTTACTTTAAACTTCTATCTATACTCACTTAGCGTAAGCCACCCTCTCCTATTATCTAGAAAAAGTTTAGAAAATAAAGTAAAAGTGAGTACAAAAATACTAAATGAATAAAGGTTACAAGCAAAAAACCATTTAACTTAATTTAATATAATAAACATGACAAATCAAAATACAAGAGTATTTATAATCAAATTATAGTTCACTTAAAACATTGAGTCTATTCTTACTTTTAAACTTGAGCAAAGCTTATTAAAGTAAAATACATGCCTTTTAAATGCCAATACAATATTTCATATGCATTAACCATCCCTATAATAAGCATCACAACCAAGCCATAATGTATAGGCCATCACAAACTCACTCTCTAAGTACACTTGAATGCTAACCCTTTGACTACATTAACACAGAATAACCCTTCTCCCTTCACTGTCCTTCAATCGAGTGTCATGTTGTTTATTGCATAATAATAACCAACACAATTTAAAATGTACAAATATCACCTCAAAACATTCACACAACTCATATAAAGTAGTAATACACAAACCAAATACCATTTTCCAAAAATAACTAGCCAAAATAATGCTAACACATTTGCAATTTAATAAGCATTCAAAATGAAACCATCTCTTATCATAATCCAAAGGTACAAAACCAATTTGATTAGAAACTCAATTAAATTAACAAGTATATGACATAATCTCAAATCAGATTGTAAAATAAAAGCTTAAAGTAGTAACCATTTAGCTTGTGAACTTGTAAACATTATTCTTTTAAAGCTTGAATACCTTAAGTAATTCAAGTAATCATCAAGCTAAATTGAAACAATTCTTACACATCATTTTAGCTTCATAAAATGTCAATAAAAAGCTCATTTTCTTGCTATTATAAAAATAGTTTAAGGGCTAGCACATTTACTCACTAAAAAAGCCTATATACACACATAATTGATCCTTCATTTTTCTTAGTTTGCACCAACACCTTCCTTTCCTTTCCTAATACTAAAAATCTTCAATTCATACATGTATGTTCAATTCTTGCATAATTCAATCTAAATTCAATAACTAATTAGATAGAATAAAATTATAATTGTACAAAATAAGACAGAGGGACAAAATGTGCACTTCGTCACAAGCATTAGAGCACTTATGGAGCTCTAGACAAGTAAAAAGAAGGACCATTACACCCTCCTGAAGTCCCAAATGGTTCTATAAAAAAGGTGGGGCTAGGATAACCGGATCAGTTGTGCCAAAGGCCTTAGCATATGGTCTATGTGGCGGGTTAGCCATAAGAATATATGAATCCAAATTCAAACGTCAAATGAAAAAGTAATAAAGAAAAGAAGACATTAAAATCAAAGTGAAAGTGAAAGGAAAAGAAAAATAAGAAAAGAAGAAGTTTAATCGAAAAAGAATAAGAAGAAAACATAGATATATATTAAAGTGGCAAATATCCACTTTAATCCTACCAAACTTAACTTACAAATAAGTCCACAAGTTTTATTGCAATTCAATTGAGAAATTAATTCTTAATTGATTTCAGAAAACAACATGATCATAACTTTAATAATTCATGGAATTATTAAATTGTCAGAATAAATGCACAGCCAATCAATGCGAAATTTCCAAATTTCAATCAGTTTGAAAATAAAGAAAATTTAATTTCCATATTTTACACATATTTTGTTATTCACTACACAGTAGTAATAACGTCAATGCATATATTTTGTTATTCACTACATAGTAGTTGTAACATTAATTTCAAATTATACTTAGTTATATGTTGCACAGTGACTATAACTTGATTTTAAAAATTCATTTTATTGTATGTTGCACAGTAGCTACAATATAAATTTCAATTTCAATTTTCAATTTATTAAACACTAAATAGTAGTTATAACAAAGATTCAAAATCTTTTTTATATGTTCCATACTAACTATAGCATAATCACATATAGCTAGACACTACATAGTAGTTATAGTCATTCACTTTGCTAAACATCCCATAAAGAATATGGCAAAATTTACAATTCACTTCGCTAAATGTCCTATAAGGAATATAGCAAAATTATCACCATTGCTAAACGCCCCATAGGGAATATAGCAAGAAAATCACAATTACTAGATGCTCCATAGGAAATATAGTGCAATTAGTTAGACACTACATAGTAGTTGTAACATAACCATGCTAAACGTCCCATAAGGAATATAGCAAAATACATATTTCACTAAACGTCCCATAGGGAATATAGCAAATTCTAACAAAAGTTTACAACTAATCATAGACAAAGAGCCTCACACACAACTAAGTATCCTAACTCTCTACTTAGAAATTGTGTGTTTGTTTGCTTTGTAGCAATTTGTCATGCAAACAATAACAAAGGGGGGCAACTGTCAATACCCAATTTTGGGATAAAGTGTGGATGCAATGACAATCTAGTGATGAAAATTTATTCCAAAATTAGTTTTTAGATTTTGATTCTTAAATCTCAAGACTTGATTGCTATGTTTTTAAGGGCTTATTGTAAAATTTTCTTTTCTTTCATATATTAATTTTAAAATAAAGGAAAGCTATAGAAGGGCCTAATTGTAAAATTTTGGATCAAAATTATGTAATTCTGATTGAAATTATATTTTTTCGATGTGAAATATGGAATTCTAACCGGAATTACACATTTTCGATTAAATTCCACATTCTCGATTGCAATTGCATTAGTCCAATCAATTTTTGGTTGATTCTTTTAATATTTTCAATTTTTTGAAAATAATTTTCTTAATTTTGATTATTCCAAAAGTTAAATTAAAATTATATAATGACTTTTTAAAGTGATATTTACAAAATTATCACTATTTCATTTTTTTTTAAAAAATTGTAATTTATCTCATATGATTTGATAACCACAGGAGGTGAGTTTTATAATGAAAGGTTTTAGTGTTTTTTGAGTCATTTCTATTTAACCCTATGTATTTTGCACAGGAATAAAAAAAGGAAGGAAAAAAAGATAAAAGAAAAATCATGTAAGAGAGAAAAGAAAAGAAACAAAGAGTAAAAGAAAGAACCTTTTGTTCTTTGGACATGATTTTTCTCTTGGAAAAGCACATAATTTTAATTAAAAAGAGAGTTTCTTTATTGTTTTTCTTTTTTTAAAAAAAAAAATTAGCAATCAACACGTGAGAAGGAAGATTAATCTACAGACTCAATTTCGACTACCAAAACTATGAATCCATAAAACTCTAAAGAGCAATCAAACAACATCTTATCCAAAACTTTTAAGTGATAGAACTTTTAATTTCTATTATGTTGGAACAACTTCTTAAATTCAAAGAAGAGAAAGACAACTTTTAAAGAAGATGTTATTAAGCTAAAACAAATATGTTTTATTGCTTATACTTTTACATCAATGAATCCACACACACAGAGATATATATATATATATATATATATATATATATATATATATATATATATATACAAGTTTATTCCAATAATAGTTAACTAAAAATAACTTATTAAATATAAACCATTGAATTTGATGGTTTATATTTAAAAGCTGTAATGGTTATTATTAATTAATGGTTTTAAAACAAATACGTTTTAAACCATTAATTCCTTAAATAAATACATTTATTAATAATAAGATTATTAATAACTAATAATAGGATTCTCCTTGATTATAGCTATCCTATTTAAGTGGCTTGAACTCCTGGTCAAGCTAAAATTTGAGATGAGGAAATTCTTGAATTGCTTTGTCTTAGATATACCACTTTGACTTATGCGAAAGGTGATCTTTTCTGCCAATATGAAAATACTCCCTATAGACGATAGGGTTTAGTACACGTCCAAGATTTTAGCAACCGCGACACTGTTTGAGCTCAAGCCTCTAAAGAACACACTAACCACTGTCACAAAGACATGGCGTGGAGATGAGGAGTCACCACCTAGGGTAATAAGTAGGAAAAATCGAAAATGGTGGTACTTGATTCTCTAAAAGAATGCTAGCACCATAACCAAGAGATTTTGGATACGGAACACTAACTTCTTTTAGTATCATGCTCATTTAGAATTACTTTATGAATTACAATTTTATCCTCTATTTACATGCAATTTCATATAAATCCTTATTAGACAATTAACCCCAAGTAAACTAGTCATGAAAAATATGTGTAAACAATGCATTCATTTAAGTTCATAATCCCTAAGTTAGTCTAATCTACATTGATTTTAACTAAATGGGCTAAATCTACATGTATTAATTTACAAGTGACCCTAAAGACTAATGGGCCTAATTCCAATTTAATTTTAATTAAGTGAAACTAAGTCTATTTATTTTAATTCTAAAAATAGGCCTAAATCTACAAATTATAAAGTATTTAAATTAGTGGGTCTAATTCTACATGTTTTAATTTTAAGGTGATCTTAAATCTACAAGTTATGGAAAAAGCTTTAATTTAATGGGCTAAGTCTATTAAATTAAACTAAAGTGGGCTTATATTTAATTTACTAAATGGACCTAAGTTATCTCTAACCTAAAATTTAATTAATTATAGGCCTAAAATCAATTTTAATTAATTAAACCTAATCCTAATTAAATTAGTAAACTATTTAAAGAAAAGGTGAATCTAATTATTAAACCTAAAAAAACCTATAATCAATTTACTAATCAATTAATAAAATAAAACACACAACCACACACATAAGATTTCACTATTCTCACTATTAGGGCTATTATAATAATCTACTAAAAATAAAAATAAAAATTAATACAACCCAAAAATAACTAAATGAATACAAATATAAAATAAAACAACCAACAAAATAATAACAAATAAATTAATAAACCAAACCCTAGAAAGTATAGTCAACTACAAAATTCAATCCATGGCATTCCATGGATCTTCATGAATTTTGTTCTCTACAATGAATTCGTCATATAGCTCCATCCATAATCACAAACATAAACACAGAAAACAAAATAAACAATGATTAGTAATTAAACAAAATAGAAATAAAAATTAAATTAAATTAAATTAAACTTAAATGAAACCAAAATAATCAAATAAAATAGACAGAAGAGGGTAGAAGAAGAGATGATTAGATGGATGCAGTATTGATTTGCTCCTCAGTGTGTTATAAATCACCATTGATTTTTAAAAATAAATCTTCAATACTTTATTTTCTCTTCCCAAAAGTCTACTGCTTCTTCTCTAAAAGAACAATACTTCATTTTTTTTAGAGTTGAAAGCTACGTAAAAAGAAAAGAAGAAGAAAAAGAAGTCCCCTTTTTAAGAGAGTTTAGCTAGGTTTATATAGAAAACCCTAGCTAAAGTCACGTATCTTACTTTGACTTCTCCTACTCACAATGATAAGGTTTTGGTTTAATAAGGACTTTTAATTTCTGTAAAAATTTAAATAAATCCTAGAAATGGGATTTATCACATTATTTGACCAATAAAAATTAAAAAATGATTTTTTATTTATTGAAATATAAAAAAAAATATAGACGAAACACATTTGGACTAGCATAATCCCAGTTGGGATTATAATTTCGATTGGAATTATGTAATTTTGATCTTTTTTTTTAATTCTGATCTTTTTTTACCTTTTAATTACATAAAGACCCCTATAAGAAATAAAATTTTACAAATTAAGTCTTTTAAAAAACCAATTAATTTATTTTGAAAACGCATTTAGGCTTTTGAGTTTTCAAACTTCAAGTGTTAAAGATCCATTTATAATATTTTCTTTATTAGAGTCCTCTGTCGCATCCACACTCTATCATCCCAAAATTGGTTGCTTATACTCTCATTCTCCATGTTTTGTTTAATGAACCTGTTACTCTAGAATACAATCCTCCTTTAAAGGATCTTCTCGCTCCATCTTTAAGTCATCGACTGAGGGAAGATGGGCATCCGCACTAGGTTCATCATCCAATAGAGATGGTTTAAAGAGCTTTAAGTTATTAGCATTAATGACCAAGAAAATATGCATGTATGGTGGTAGGTCAAGCTACAAAGCATTATCACCAATTTTCTTAATGATTATTAACGATCCATATCTGATAGGCTTCAATTTCTTTTCTTCTCCTTGTAACCGCTCCTTATCGAGGTATAGCAATACTTAGTCACCTTCTTCAAAGTGACATGGCATATGGTGTTTATCATGGCAAGCTTTATATCTCTATTGAGAATGTTGCAGTTGTGTTTCCACTTCTGAATGAATCTTTCTAACTTGTTCAAGAAATTTTTGTTCTTAAACAAGTTCTTATTCTTCCTTTCCACTTAACAATTTATCACCTCTAGTGAATGCCATATCAAAATGGCTATAAGGTAAATAACCTAAACAAACCTTAAAAGGATATTTCAGTGTGGAGCCATGAATTTCTCAATTAATAGAATACTATAAGTAGGGGAGACTTTCATCCCATATTTCTGGATGCATGGAATTGTAACCCCTTAATAAATGTACCATAGTTCGATTAACAACCTCTATTTGTCCATCTCTCAATGGATGAAAAGCAATACTGCACTTTAACCTAGTATCCATCATTCCCAATAAGGACCCCTAGAAATATCCTAAGAATGGACTATCTCTACTTGATATAATCAATGTTGGGAGGCCAAAATGTTTTCCAGACATTCTGGAAAAATAATTTAGTTTCCCCTTCTCCTATGGCAGTCCTTTTACATGGAATGAGTATCACCATCTTACTGAAATGATCCATAACCATGAATAAGTAATCATCATGGACTTGGTTTTAGACAATCCTCTAAGAAAGTCCATTGAAATTCTCTCCTAAGGTTGGCTAGGTACTAGAAGTGGAAGATATAGTCCTAACTTCTTATTAGAAGGCTTCAAGGTGTTACATAGAACACAACCTCATATATATTGAGAGACATCTAGGCGCATCTTTGGCCAAAAGGCATATCAATGAAGATTCAGTAAAGTTTTCTTTACTCTAAAATGTCATGCAACTTTGGAAGTATAAGCTTCACAAATCCACTACAACCTATCACCATCTTCTGGTATGCACAATTATACTCCTTTGTACATTAGTCCATCCTTTAGTTAAAACTCAATGGTCTTCCCTTATTGTAACTTAGCAAGAGCTAAACTAAAATAAATGTTTATGTATTATAGAGGTCACAATACAAGTAGCTTAAATACTTTGACAGATTAAGCAATAAAACATACAGGTTCATTAGACCACTATAAAGACACAATCAACTCTTGATTAAAACTAAAAAGTTTTAATGAACTCTTTAAAGTTTACTTATAGCCAAACCAATAATAATTTATACTTTTTTAGCTTAAGTTATGATAAAAACAATGAGACTATAAAATAAGGAACTCAGAATTTGAAAATGGCAACTTATAAACCCTAACTTAAATAAACCAAAACTCTTAAATTACTTATCAAATCAATTAGTTCAAGATTTTAGAATAAATATTATGGCCTAAAATTTATTTTATATCATCAAAATCAACTTGGAAGAATTAGCTTCAACTAGAAAATTCATAAACTCTCTCTGGTCTCGCTTTTTCTTTTCTAGGCTACTCATGTTTTCTTCTTCCTTTTTAATCATATGCAGTTGCTTACTAAAGTCCATAGCCTAGGAATATTCTAGGGTCTTTTAGGATGTATTAAAATATAAAATACCCTATTTGACCCTTAATGAAATTATTAGACTTCCTATTAACCCTTAAGCTTCTAATTGTTCATTCCATGATGACTATTTATTTCAATTAAGCTTTTTTATCATCCTAATCTTTTTAATTCTCACTCTTCACTTTAATTTTACTCCTAATCTCTTTTATTATCATAATTTCACTCATTTAAAGTGTTATCAAAATGCAAAAATTCTAGCTCTTTAATTGAGTACAAGTCATGGCCTAGCCTAATACACTAGCCTAATAATATATACTAGCTTATACTTAAATTCAATCAACATATATATAAGTGCAGTGTATAATAAATGCAAATTTACCTAGAGGTAGGATATGGGTATGATAAAAGGTCTTGTGGCATAACATCTTAAAATATTCTAGGCTCTTCCAATTAGCCTTATCGAGGTTATAAAGGAGGTGTATAGTGATACTTATTTAGACTTGGGGGGTTTCAACCAAAGTGCTATCATCAAAAAATCTTTGCATCCTTTCTCTCAATCACCCATTATTTTGTTAGGAAGAACAAGCTTCATGGTCATTCATGTTGAGAGCTATATTTTTGCACATTAATGAGACATGATAAATATAAAATGGATTATGTATGCATGGTGTGTGCTTATAAAAGAATAGGGTGAGCATGTATGCATGGTGTGCTCATGCATAGTTTTATTATGATGAATGTAGAATGGTTAAAAAAGAACATGGTTAGTATATATTATCTAGATGTATGTTATGTATGCATGATTGAAAGGAATTTTAATACAACTGGTTAGCATTTCCTGCATAAGGAACAAACTAATCATAAACAAGCTCTCTCTTTTAACTTTATTACTCCACGAGATAATTTAGTCTCTATTATAAGTGAGTTTTAACCCAATATTCAACAAGGGACTATGGTTCCGATCTCATGCTAAGTTTCTTTAATTTGTATTGATTAGAATTAAAAGGTAAGCTAAGGAACAATACTCAAATATACTTTAAGTAAACACACAATGTCAATGTGGGGACCAATTGTTAGGTCACAAATGGTGTCCATAGTCCAAACATGCCGACATTTATAGGGGCTATATGATACATCAAGTTTTAACTGTCCTTTAAAAGGTCTGATGATGAAAGAAAGCTTTTAAATATTATAAGAGTCTATTCATTCGCACTACCTATAAAGTGTGCAAAAGTTATAAAGGCCTAAAAACTCTTAAATCAAGCATTTGAAGTGATAAATTAGTCACTAAATCATTAAGTCATATTTCAATTTCATGAAATATGAACTCTCAAAATGATAAGTCACTCATCTCAAATAATCATTACTCAAAGTGCATAACTTGTCAGACCGGTGTTCATCTTATGAGACTAAGGCTTAACTTTATGAAAATGGAAGCCAACTTTGACAAAATGAATATAAAAAATACATTTGGAAAGCCCAAAAACCTCAAAGAGCACTATAGAAACTCAAAAAATGGCCTTAAAATGCCTTGAAATAGCCCAAAAATGCCATAATATACTATGCATGTGCACGTGCTTCAAAACATTTGTGCCCACATGCCATGTGCCCAACTCTTGTCCATATAATCCTGAATGTGTGTGCATATATTCAACATGTACACACACATTCCCAACCCCCCAAACGTGCATATTTTTTTCCTTATTCTTCGTAGACACATGTATGAGTGCATACACATGCTTAAAACAGGTGTGGACATGCATAAAATGCACATGCACGTGTAAAAGTTTCCATCCTCTATAAATACTAGTGTCCTCCTCTCATTGTTGGGGTAACTACCATACATTAAATTTTGATTGTCCCCAAAAATTTCTAATGATCAAAGCAACCTTTCAAGTATGATAAGAGTCTATTTGTTTGTACCGCCTCTTATGTGTGCAAAAGTCTAAAAAGCTTGAAAATTCCTAAATCAAGCCTCTAAAGTCATAAATTGGTCACCAAATAATTAAGCCTTACTTTGATTTCATGAATTATGAACTCTCATAATGATAAGTCACTTATTTCAAATAGTTGTTGCTCAAAGTGTGAAACTTGTTAAACCAATATTCATCTTGTGAGATTAAGGATTAACTTTGTGAAAATGGAATTTGATTTTGACAAAATGGACATCAAATATGTGTTTGAAAGGCCTAAAAACCTTTAAAATCACTATAAAAATTGGAAAAAATGGCCCTAGAATGCCCTAAAAAAGGCTAAAAATGCCCGAATGCACTAAGCGCATGCACGCTCACAATCACATGTCAGAATGCATGTGCATGCATTGTTGCACAATCCCTTATTTTCTAGAGTGTGTGGCCAAGTTCCCAATGAGTGCCCACATATTCTTGAATGTGTGTGCATGATTCCAATGTGTACACATGCATTCCCAGCCCCTTAAACGTGTGTATTTTTGCCATATTCTCCATAGGCACACATATAAGAGGGTATACATGCACAAAATATGCATGGAAAAGCACAAAAATTTCCATCCTCTATAAACACTAGTGTCCCCCTCTCATTTTGGGGGCCTAATCACACATTATACTATAACTCTATTGATTTGAAGACTTAGGACTCCCAATTTACACACTTTTAAGTCATTCCACTCATTTTTTGTAGGATTTTTATACCTATATGAACCAAACTCAGCTTCATCTTTGACAAAGTATGCTTTAAAGGTATATAAATTTGCATTCTACATGTCATTTTCTATTAAAATGTGGACTATACAATTCAGTTTGCCTCAATTTCACTCTTTCTTGGATTTTTGTTTTTGTTTCCAAGATTAATGGGTTTTTTTTTCATTAAAGACAATTTAGACATTTTTTTATAGTTAAGCATTCTTCGACCTACAATCCTAGTATAATTATGCATTTTATGTGCATTTCATTACAATTGGTGACCATTCCTTCCTGCTATGAGGGCATTGAAACCAAACCACCCTGCACCCCACTTAAGTCGGGTCTAAGGATGTACCTCAACTTTTCATTAGTCACTTCCTTATGCCATTTATTTGGATGTTCTATTATTGTTTAAGGTTCAAGCAGAAGCTTATTTTCTTATGTTTCTAATATTAATATCTTATTTAGATATATTAGGGATCCCATTTCAGCTCCATTTTAATATCTATGATTTTCAAAAAAAGTAATTAAAAATGAAGGGTAAGTTGTTGAGAATTCTCATGAAATGGGTACATTTGAACTATATAGATGAAGTAATGGTTTATACATCTTAAGGCATTGATTGTAGAGATCAAGCTTTTGACTGCACAGATTACACCATGGACTATATAATTAAGTCTGGCTTAATTTCACTCCTTCTTAGTTTTTTGTTTTGTTTTTTTTTTTTAAGATTAATAGTTTTTTTATAGTAGTAGTTAACAATTTGGAAATACTTGGATATTAAGCATTCTCTATCTAGAATCTTAATAGAAGCACATTATATGCATTTCTTTGTCCTATTATGGGGGCAGCAAAACCAAACCGCCCTCCACCCTGCTTGGGCTGGGTCTGAGGCTGTACCTTGAATTTTCATTTGTCACTCCCCTAGGCCCTTTATTTGGCTATTCCCTTATTAATGGAGGCTCAAGCAGAAGCTTATTTACCTGTGTTTCTAACATGAATCTCTTATCTTTAAGTTTCAACAATCCTACTTCTGTACCAACTCAATATCTGTGATTTAAAAAAAAGTAAAATTTAAGGTCTTATATCTTATAAATTATTTTTTTTTAACTTGAACCAATAATTATACACAATTTATGGGTTTAGGTTGGGCTTCAAAAATCGCAAGTAATTATATTACTAAAAGCATATATTTTAATGTTGTTGGAACATTGTTGTGTGTTCATTTTAATCGTAATTATATTGCTTAACGCATATATAAAAATAAATTATATAGAACTTAGGGTTTATATATATATATATATATAATCTGTCAAATCAAACGTGTTAAAAGGTTGTTGGTTTTTTATGGAAGCAGGAATCATTTGCGAATTTATGCAAATAGGTTTAATTGATGTAATCACATAAATTAAAAAAATAAAGGAATTGACAAAAATAACTATCAATATATGAAAGATCCTTTTAAAAAAAAACAAAAATGAAGGGTAAGTTTTTTAGAATTATCATTTGAATTCTATAGATTGAGGGTTGGTCTATGCATCTCATGGCATGGTGTGTACAAATTACGCCTTGTGACTGTACAGCTTAAGCCTTATGATTGTACAGCTTAAGCCTTATGACTATACAACTTAAGCCTTGTGTCATACCTCAAATTTAACTATCCCTAAAAAGTTCCAATGATGAAATGAACCTCTGAGATTACTAGAGCATGCTCCTTCATAACACCTCTGAAGTGTGCAACCTTAAAAAACTAACCAACCCCACCAGTGTGCAAAATCATTCATTGAGCCATTAAGTTGTGCTTTAACCTTACGAAATATGAATTATCAAAACAATGAGAATCTTATTTTGAGAATTCCTTCCTCATAACACTTAGCTTGTTGGGCCAGTGTTCATTTTATCAGACTAGGACCCAACTTTGTGAAAGAACAAAAATTGATTTTGACAAAATAGACTTTGGAAATACATCCAGAAGGCTCCAAAACCTCCGAAAGTGATACCGAAATGGTCCAACATAACCTAAGGATTAGTGCATATTGCTTAGAAGTACACATAAAACCATAAACACCACTAGGTGTCATCTACTAAAATTGAGGCTGAATTTGAAAAACAAACTTTAAAAATGTGTCCAAAAGGCCCAAAAACACTAGGAACCAACCTCAAAAAAGCCCATGTAGGCCCTAGTTAGAGTTCATAACATGTGAAAGAGCGCACGAGCACACACATGTGTGCGTAGCCATGCGCTCAACGCACAACCACGCACACTTTGTGTGGCCACGTGCTCAGTCTTAGAGATGCACATATGACCATGCTTATACCCCTTATTCCACACATTTTTCACTATACATAGACACCTCCACACCCCATTTTAGGGAGGAGCAAGTGGAAACACACACATACACACACACTCAATAAATATGTTCGATTGAAGGCATTGAAAACCCCTTTCTAGATAGTTTTTGCTCTCCCATTTCCTTTTTCTTAGGTAATTATATCTCTTTTCCACTAAACCAAGCCTCATCTTTGTTAAAGCATGCTTCAAAGGTATACAAACTAGCATCATTCTATTTTCATTTTAAACCTTTTAATGAGAAAAGCTTGATAATCCCTCGAAGCTAAAGCTTTAAAACCCACACAAGCTTAGTCGAATTTGAGGACCACACAATCATTTTAGCACATTTATTTTATTTTCTCCAGCATTTGGAAATATTGTTGTGCTTGTGTGATGAGACTGGTAATTTTGCATGCTATATGAATAATCTATGGTTTATTATGTTCATTTCATATAATCATTCTGCATCCTCTAGTTCTGAAACATGAAATCACATCATAAATATCAATAATGTGAAAAGTTCATGTCTTGAAATAGAGTCATCATGTTTTCAATCTAGTGATGACATCATGCATCCCCTATATTATCATCATATATCATCAGAGCATAAATAATCATTATGAACATGCATGATTATCTACATTTTCCTTACTCTTTCAAGTGATCGAGTGTCCATTGCTTATCCCATTATTCATGTGATTGAGCAAGCTATGTGAATGGTCGCATTTACCTTGCATATTCATCTTATCTAAATCAGATTTACTTTTCTACAATCTCTTTTTCCTTTTATATGTTTTTTATTAGGAAAGCAATTTAATAGTAATATGTTTAGCTCTATTATCTTCCACTATCTGATGAATTATGTGAATGTATACAAACTGTCATTACCAAAACTAGGGTGTTGCAGTAGCTATACATCAAACATCATATAATGAGAAATAGTCAAAATAGTATATGCGATCTCCTAAATCTAGAAATCTCTGCTGGGGACAATATTTGTTGAGTGACTTAAGATTGTCCTTTTCTTTTCCCAATTTTTTAAAAATTAGGTGGCAACTCCATAAAATAAAAAAAAAGCATCTCATTCCTCCTGAGACCAATCATTTGTCCCTATTCAGTAAAGTTGCCATATCCCTAAAAAATAAAATAAAAGGACCCTTACAAAACTAATTCGCCTCAAAATCGAAAACAAGAAACAGGTTGCTCACAATAGCAACTCCACTGGGACTTCTAAGTAAGAGAGATCAACTAAAAAATGACTATTTCTCATTATGCAATACTTAATTGTATAGAGCCCCTCACCATTGCATTTTCACTACACTGTTGGGTTTCGTGATACAAATGTAGTGAAAATATAAAAATTTTGTCACATTCCCAAACTCAGATGCATGTAATTCGACTACTTGATTAAATCTAGGGTTTTAAGAATCTTACTAAAATGCAGAAGAGGTAAGAAAATCTGGAAGGATGAGAGGAGGTTCACCCCAGTGACACCTTACCTTGAGCTTTTGCTTTCATTCAGACTCGTATTTTAGATGTCTTCAAAAGAATTCATCTTCCAAAGGTATCCACACGAACATGTCTTGATCAAAATGATCTGTGTATGTGTGTTAGCATGACTTGGTTGTCTCATAATTTGATTTTATTTTTCTCAAAATGCAAAGAAAACAAATTTTAGGTGGCTCACTCAATTGATTTATCTCAAACCCTAGATAATATAACATATATATAAAGTTCTCAATTAAGGTTTCACTTACCAATCCCTTTTTGGTAAATAGCCATTAAATTCGAATTTTATTTATTTAAAATAAAATCAATAATATATTTATTATTTATTTAAATAACATTGTCATAAATAAATAGTTAAATATATTTATTTACAAAGAGTTTAACTAGGCTTAATAAGCCTATAATTATTTTAGGCCTCTTCTAAGTATGTGACCCTATAGGCTCACATAACATTGGCAGTGGGCTTAAATCTCTATTTAGGCCTACAAGTCATAAGTGGCCTCTAGCAAGACATTATGACTACCTAAGTCATGTGAAGTCAATAATCTGACATAACCTAATTACAATGAACATTATAGTCCCTTTATCACATGATATCTGTATTAAACATAAGGTATAAAATGTCATCCTTATATAATTCAATAATATTATGACTTGATTCTAAGTATACTAAAAATGATAACTCTTTATCAATTCATTTAGCATGGCCATGCATTTTCCTTCAGTCTAACTCATAAATGGGCCTATAGATATCTTACTCATATTAATGAGGGATAAATTCATTCTCAATCACTCACATTCCTCACATAACTCATTTCATATCCAACAACATTCTATTTAATCATTCAGTTAAAGATAATGTTAGAATGTGTCAAAACATAAAATAGCTATTTAGAAAACCATGGTGATTTCAAGGTCAAAGGACTTTAAATAATGTCACTACAATGAGAAGTACTTATGAAAATAATCTATGTAGTATTCTTATAGTGGGTTAATCCAGTACATGATCTCTCATCATATACCTATGAGTTAACTTAGTATCTCATATCCATGATTAGCAAAACATAATTATCATTCGACATCATACTAGCCTTACTAATATTTATACAATAAATAAATGGCCAGGGATAATTAGAATAGAACTCTTATTTTAATCTAAGGGTCTTACTATCAAGTCACATACTTGATGACCTTAGTAAGAATTAACCATTCAAATAATGATCATAAAAGGAATGATAATGGAAATGCCTCTTTATAATAAAATAGAAATGTCAATACATAATCATAAATGATTCACCTAGTGCATATCACTAACATACACATCACACATGCACCATTGGTCCTTAAAAGCCTCAATAATACTAAATGACATTACCACCGTAATTCTACTCGAGTCACAGGGCAACAAAGATAAAGTGTTATCACCTTTAGTCATTACTTGTGCATTCACCATACTCATTTGACTAGGGTCTGTAACCTAAGTCCTAAAGGGAGGTGACTGAGTTATCAAAAGAATGCTAGACTTACTGATCGAAGTCTGTAACCCTTGTCATAAGGGCCATTCTCACTAAAGGAACCCTTAGCCTTTCACTCTAACTCAGCTTTTATAAATATATCAGTAGTAATATTCACTAGGATTCCACCAAGTTATGCATGCTATCCCTATCCTAACGTTGTTTGTCTGACCTGATATTCATAAAATGACATGACTTTCTTAGTTTCTATCATCGAATGATGTCACACTATTAGTTTCATAGAATATTCATGCTTAGGACCACATGATTCTCATATACTTCATGCAAGCTTGAAGCATGGGGAATGATAAGAATTATGTACCTTAGCTTAAATACTTTAAGTAAGCTAACAAAAAATGACTTCCCTCGATGATGAAACCTATGAGACGTCATCCATCTATCCTTATCAAATTAAATGAATGGGTTAGGAGTCCAACTAGATTATGGAACTTTATGTTGGCAAAATAAAATTGTAAATTATTGAACAATACTTTCATGACTTTTGGTAAACATATCGAATATCAATATAGGGGTAAAAACTTGGGCTCCCTCTACTTGACCTTGGTCCTATGCATACAAATGCATGCAAACTCTAGACATCATTTGAAGCCTGAAAATTGACCATCACATCGATATCAGGTGGTTACCTCAAACACATTTTAGTATAGTTCCTCAGTTTACCCTTTGGTTCTGATCAATATAAATTGAAACAGCCCAGTTCCAAGAGTGGAACCATAGTCCCCCTATAACTAAAGTTTCAAAACCTACCTAGGAACGGGACTGAATACCTCATGGAGAAATAAGGTTGGGAGCAAGAGCTTTCTTATGATTGGTTTGTTCACTATGCAGGAAAAACTAACCATCTTTAATCATGCATACTGTAAACACCCAATTTCGGGATAATAAAATATGGATGCGACAAAGGACTCCAATGATGAAAATGTTATAAATAGGTATTCAACACTTGAAGTTTGAAATCTCAAAAGTTCGAATACATTTTCAAAAAGAGTTTCATTGGTTTTTCAAGGACTTAATTGTAATACCTTTTTAGACCTAATTGAAAATTTTAATTTCTTTCAAGGGTCTTTTTTATAATTAAAAGTTAAAAAATTAGAATTATAGAATTACGATCAAAATTACAGAACTTCGATCAGAATTATGTAATTCCAGTCATAATTACTTAATTATGATCAGAATTACACAATTCCGATCAAAATTACGTGTTTTTTGGTCTATTTTTGTATTTTTTTTACAGAAAAGAAAAATATTTTCTTGAGTTTTGATTGGTTTAAAAATTTTCTTAAATTTATTTTGGGATTTATCTAATTCTTCAAGAAATAAATTCCTTTTAAAATTGAAACTCTTCAGGAAATAAAGTCCTTTTAAATTTGGAACTTTCAATACGTAGAACATAGGGTTTTTGTTTTTCTCCTTATAAAAGAAAAGCTTAGGCTCATAAAGCAAGGGACTCAATTCTCATAAACTCTCTCTTTTTATTTGAAAATCTCTTTTTCTGCACTTACAAAAATATTCTTGGTTATTTCGCCTTAGAAGCAAGGAGCAAGAGTCCTTTTTTTTTTAGAAATAAATAACAAGTTTTTGAAGATCTATTTAATAAATAAACAATGATTTTACTAGTCTGAGGAGTCAACCACAGTGCATCCATAATCATCTTCTCCTTCTTTATTTTCTATTTTTTTTGTTCCTATTGAATTCTAGTTTTACTTATTTTTATTTTGTTTATTCACTAACCATTGTTTATTTTTGTGTTGGTGATTATGGAGAGGATCACTTAATGAGCTTACCCAAAGAATAAAATCCATGAATGTCCATGGAATGCCATGGATAGAACCTTATAGCTAAATAATCTTTCTAGGGTTTTTTATTTAGTTTGCTTATCATTATTTTATTTTTATTTATTTTTGGGTTGCATTAATTTTCCTTTTTCATTATTCTCAATAGTTGATTGTAATAGCCTCAATAGTGGGAATAATGAAATTTTATGTGTGTGCAATTAGATATTTGGTTTTAATTAATTGATTAGTAAAATTAGGGTTTTCATTCAGTAATTAATTAAAATTAAAGGTTATAAAAATCATTAGGTTGTCTAATTAAAATTAAATTAAATTTAAGTTGGTAAAATTAGTTTTCTTGATTGGTTGTTTTATTTATTATTCATGTTTACTTTAATTAAATTAGGGTTTTATAATAGATTTAATTAATAGTTTGATCTTTTATTTGTTTATTTTGAAGTTTGTTTAATGTTTTTTGGGCTTGTCTGCTTATGTTTATGTGTTTTGGGCCCTAGGCCCATAGTAGGCTTTAACCTATTTAAATAGATTTAAGTTTTTTTAGGTTTAATTAATTAAAATGCATTTTAGGCCTATAATTAATTAGATTTAGGGTAGAGATAACTTTGGCCCATTTAGTTAATTAGACACAGGCCTACGTAATTTGATTTAATTAATTTAGACTTAGCAAATTTAATTTAAGCTTTTAAATAATGTGTAGATTTAATATCACTTTAGAATTAAAACATGTAAAGTTAGGCCCATTAATTTAAATACTTTATAATTTGTAGATCTAGGCCTATGTTTATAATTAAAATAAATAGACTTAGGTTCATTTAATTAAAATTGAATATGGATTAGGCCCATTAGTCTTTAGGCTCACTTGTAAATTAAAATATGTAGATTTAGCTCATTTAATTAAAATCAATGTAGATTAGACTAACCTAAGGATTATGATGAATTCATTATTTACTTGTATATTTCATGACTAGTTTGCGTGGAGTTGATTTTTTTTTTTTGTTTTATATGAAATCACATGTAAATAGAGGGTAAAATAGTAATTCATAAAGTAATTCTAAAAGAATACAAGACTAAAAGAAGTTAGTATTCCATACCCAGAATCTCCTGGTTGTGGTGTCGGCTTTCTTTTAAGGAATCAAGTACCAACATTTTTTTTATTTTTCCTAGTTACTACCCTCGGTGGTGACTCCTTATCTCCACGCCATGTCTTTGTGACAGTGGTTAGTGTGTTCTCTAAAGCCTTGAGCTTAAACAATGTCGCGGTTGCTAAGATCTTAGGAGCACGCTAAACCCCATCGCCTACACATACATAACATACATGTAAATATGCACGTACTAACCACTATTTCTTATAGGAATAAAAATCTTTCTTCATAGGATTTTGCATCCACTCCATGCATACATGCTCACCCTTTTCTTTTGTAGGCACATTTCATGCATCATTCATTTAGCTAACCATAATAAATGTACAGGAATCCTACATCCAACATGAATGACCAAGATACTTCTTGTCAACAAATCGAAGATAGGCTAAGAGAGGGGATCCAAAAACTACTCGTTGATGGTACCATAGCCAAAATCCTATAAGCCCAAATCTAAGCCAAAAATGCTTGAGATGGGAATAGCACACCACTGAATGAAACTTTCACATTTGTTCACCCGAGGATAGATAAGGAAAAGGGAATTCCCTGCACTCTAACTCAAGCCGATGATGATGATAACTACTACCAGGATCTCAGAAATGCACCAAATGCTACAAAACTTACTAACATGACCAAACCCGAATTGATAGGGGAGGTCAAATTATTGGCTAACAGAATGGCTCGGTTGGAATTCACCTTCAAAGACAAGGGGACTCATGGCTCTAAAAGCTTTACTAAATTGGCACTATTCAATGACAAGCCACTTCCAAATGATTTTAAAATACCAAACTTTGCTAACTTTGATGAATTAGGGGATCTAAAGGTCCATCTAAGGCAATATGCTACCTTTATGGCTACTATATATCTTATAGAATCTCATATTATTTGATTCTTCTTTACATTATTAGAAGAAGGACCAAGGACATGGTTCTTTGACCTTGAAGATGAAATCAAAAGCAATTGGCTACTACTAACTTAGAAGTTTATCAAGTAGTATGAATACAACACTTAGCTAGACATCACTTGATGAGATCTTAAGACCACCAAGTAGAAACTCGATGAAACTTTCTCTAATTATGTCATAAGATGGCTAGGAAAGGAAGTTAAAATGAGAAATTGTCCTCTACAGGATGAATAAAAAGAGCTAATAATCAAAGGGGCACTACAATACTTCAAAAAATAGATGATCTTTGCTCATTATCCTAACTTCAGAGCTCTCCATCAGGCTGGGATTATAAATGAGGGTAAGGAAACTCAATAAGTCAAGAACACCTTCCACCATAACACCTAACCAAACATCTAAAACACCTTCACCTGAGCCATAAAAATAAACATGATCCAACCTGACACCCATAGTTCACCATCTATCAATGCCATTAGACTATCGAGAAAGTTCTTAAACTTTAACCTCCCATTATCCAAAGTATTCCAGAGACTCCAACAAAAGACCTTCCTACAGCCTCAAGAACCCAGGCCTCTTCCAAACCCACTACCCCCTCAAATTAACCAAAACTTGTTCTGCTATTTCCACTAGATGCCCAGTCATACCACTAATACATGTAAAACCCTTAAGAATGCAATCTAAGACCTCCTTAACTATGCAAAAATTGACAACCCAAAAAAATGACCCAACAACAAGACCAATCCTCTCCCAAACTATTAAAACATGCCTCCACCAACCATCAATATTATTTCCTCTAATCTACTAATAAACCTTGTTGAATAATCAATCTAAGATTTCCAAGAAACCCAAGATAAATCCTCAGAAGACAAACTCTCGAGTCTCATAATGCAAAAAGAGCCATGGATGTAGCTCTCCCTATGAATGGTGAAATGATTGATTGCCCTTACTCACAAGAAGTAGAGACAGATGAAAATCCCAGTAATGATCATGAAGTATAGGATTTATTGGGCCAACTATTTAGGAAGTTTAACTACAAAGTCAAGTACACAACACCTTCTGCTACCTACACACAAATAGAAGACATAGTACCTTCATGATGGGGAGAAGAATTTGATAATGAAGACAAGGTGATCAATATAATTTAGCTTCATAACCTATAAGTCATGGGGATCGATATATGGTATGACTCTGATGATCCTGAAATCATTATGTGGGACCAAAACAACAGTACAAAAGTATATAAGCAAGTAGTTGAGAAGCCCTCACTAACAGTCAATCATGTAACTTGCAACGGGCGGGTGTATCAACCTCTTGAGAAAGAAAAGGATCCCTCTAAAGGAAAAGAAGTAACAAGTGATCAAGCTCCAGTCAAAAAGGAAGTCATTGTCTTCAAACAACTTAAGAAGACTCAGGCACAAGCTAGTATCTAGGACCTACTCATGGCCTCTAAGAAGCACAAGGATGCCCTTGTAAGAGTACTAGATAAGGCAAAGATTGGCACTAATACCTCCCCTTGCAAGATGATAGCCTCTCTAATGAAAGCTCCCTCTAATGCAATCACCTTTTCAGATGAAGATTTGCCCATTTAGGGAAGGGTCCATAACCATCCTCTCTTTATACAAGCAATTGTCATATCTAAAAAGACTCCATGTGTTATGGTGGATGATGGATCTACCATTAATTTTTACTCCCTAAGGTTGCTATATAAGTTTGGGATGAATGTTGAAAACCTGGAAGAATCCAATATGGTCATACGAGCCTATGATGATTCAAAGAAGCTAGTCATTAGCACTTTTAAAGTAGTAGTCTCAGTAGGGGATATCAAATTAGTAATAGAATTTACCATCTTAGACATCTCTCCAACTTTTGGCCTACTGCTAGAAAGACCTTGGTTCCACCCACTAGGGGGCATACCCTCAATTATGCATTAGATATCAAGCTCCCTATAAACAGTAAGGTCGTTACCATCTTTGCTGAAACAAATAACATTATTGCCTGTCTAAATGTGGTTGTACTAGGATTCTAGGTTTCTATAATCAGTGACTGTCATGTCAATCCTAAAGTTGCTGCTATGATGAAAAAGATGCAATATCTACCTGGAACAGGATTGGGAGGAAGGAACATTGGGGTCATAAAATTCCCTGACTTCCAAGGACATACTAATAGATATGGTTTAGGGTATGATCCCAAAGAGGAAACTTAGGCTAAGAAGTGGATCTCTTTTATGGATGAAAGTTCAACCCAAGTCTACCAAGGACAAGTTGAGAAGTGGGTGAGCAACGAAATTGAGAAATCAAGGTTGAGATCTTCAATGACACCTTCAAAAGAAAGCACTCACTAGATATGGTCATTGAGATTAACAGCTAGAATCTAGGAGAGAGACTATTAATTATGCTCAAGCTACCGCCATCCTCGAATTAAGCATCAATGACATCCTATTTGAAGACATTATTGATGATGATCTCTATACTTTTTCTTTGTTTGAAACTGATGATATAATGTACTATAAAGTTAACATAATGAAATAAGATTTTTCTTACTTGTTTGATGTCTTTCATGATGGTAGTGTGCATTACATTGATGAAAAATTTAGCATGTTTGACATTCATTTCACATGCACTAAATCATTTAATATTAGCACGGAATCTAAACCATGCATTCTTCATATTTTGAAGGATGTTACCCTGAAGATAAGAGAGAAATTAAAAAAATATTAATAAAATATTCAAAAGTATTTTCATGGATGTACAACGATATGCCTGGTATTGACAAAAGCATTGCTCAACACTTCATTCCTACTAAAGATATGTGCAAATTGGAAAAACTGAAACTAAGAAGACTCAGACCAGAATGGGCCCAACTAGTGAAAAAAGACATTAAGAAATAGGTTAAGGAAAAATTCTTAGAGGTAGTAGACTATCTAAAATAATTAGCAAATGTGGTGCCAATACTAAAGAAAGACAAAAGGTTTAGAATCTTTGTTGACTATAAAGATCTGAATAAGGCCTGCTCAAAAGATAATTTCCCATTACCTCACTTAGATATAATAGTTAGCAGCATTGCCACGTGTGCAATGTACTCCTTTATGGATTAATTCTCTAGGTACAATTAGATCCTAATGGCCATTATCGACAAAGTAAAGATAGTTTTCATAATGGAATGGGGTTCTTATTGTTATAGGGTAATGTCGTTCAGACTAAAGAATGCAGGAATGACTTACTAGAGAATGGCAACTGCAATTCTCCATGACAAGATACATAAAGAAGCACAGGTGTATGTCGATGACATGATGGTCAAGTTAAAAACCAAGGAAGAACACCCATCAAACCTCAAAAAATTCCTTAAAAGAGTCAAAAAGTACATTTTCATGCTTAATCTGAAGAAATACATATTCGAGGTCACTTTAGGAAAGATACTAGGGTATGTTGTCAGTCAGAATGGGATTGAAATGGATCCAAACAAAGGAAAAACATTCAAATAGATGCTAGTGCCAAGAATAGAGAAAGAAATTAAAGGGTTTCTAAGGAAACTACAATTCACCAATAGATTCCTTGCCAAGTTGACAGCGGTGTTTGAACCAATCTTTAAGCTACTAAAAAAAGATCAGCCGGTTGAATGGAATGAATAGTGTCAACTAGCATTCAATAAGATCAAGAACTACCTAGCCAACCCATTGGTTTTAAGACCACCTAAACCAAGGATACCATTTAACCTTGTATCTGGCCATCGAAGGAAATGCAATTCATGTAATGTTAGCTCAAGAGGGAGAAATGAAAGCAGAACACGCAGTCCACTACTTAAGTAAGAAGATGTTGTTGTATAAGGAGAAGTACACCTAAGTCGAATAAATATGCCTGTCAATGGTATGCACAATGAAGAAACTCAAACATTACTTTCAGTCCTATAAAATTCAAGTTATGTCTAAAATGGACCAAATGAAATACCTCTATAGAGCTCCCTCTCTAGTGGGAAAACTTGCCAAGTGGCTTGTGCTGCTAACAAAATTTGATGTGCAATATTTAACTAAGAAGGCAATAAAAAGAAAAGCAGTGGTTGAATTTCTAACTCTCAACCGCATTATAGAATCAAAGAAATCCAACTAGACTTCCCTGACAACCTCAGTTCAGCCATCGAAATCCAAGGATGGCACATATACTTTGATGGAGTAGTCATTCAGTTCGGTGCAGGAGTTGGTGTCATATTACAATCCTTAGAAGGTGAAGTAGTACCAATGGCCAAAAAGCTCAAATTCAGAGTCATAAATAATAAAGCAAAATATGAGGCATGTGCACTCATAATAGAAGCACTAATATCCTTAGATGTTATAGAATCTAAAATCTTTAGAGATTCATTCTAGTAGTCAACCATGCCATGGAAGAGTGGGAATTAAAATAGCAATACTTAAAGCCTTACTTGGATCACTTGAGGCTACTTACCATGTCCTTCCAAAAATTAAATTCATTCATCTACCTATGAATCATAATCAAATAACAGATGCACTTGCTTCCCTAACATCAATATGGGAAGGACCACTTAAAATGCCCATTAAGCCTTTAATCCTACTCAAATCGGGACTACCTTGTTAGAAGAACTGCATAATAACGAAGATAGAAACAACTGAAAAACCCTAGTTCTATGACATCCATAGATATATGAAGGAACGAGCCTATCATGATCATGTAGATGAAAGAGATAAAGCAGTCATTCAATGATTAACATCAAAATTCACATCGCACAATGGTGTGCTATACAGAAGAACCTCAAACGGTTTACAACACTGATGTCTAAATGAAACTAAGTCTATAAGAACAATAGAAGAAGTACATGAGGGTGTTTAGTGTTCACACATGAATGGAGCAATCCTAGCTAAGAAACTAATCAAATAAGGGTTCTTTCGGATAACGATAATGGAAGACTGTATCAAATTTGTAAAGAAATTCCATAAGTGTAAGATCCATGGGAATGTCAACCACCTTCCCCTAATAGAATTGCACTACATCTCCTCTCCATGGTCCTTCTCAGCATTGTAATAACCCTGGTTTTTAAATTATTTTATTATATAATGAGTATGCAGTGTTAATAAATTTTAAAAGTTAAATTTAATTATTTTACTATTTTGTGATTAATTAATATGATTTATTTTTAATTAAATTTGTACGTAAATATATTATTTTCGACATTTAAATTTCATTGTGTATATTTATTATTTTTTAATATTATTATATTAATAACGTTAATTTAGTGCATGGTTATTTTAATATTATTTTTTTAAGTACTAATATTGTTTTATTAATTGACGTGATTTGAGTATTATTAATATTTTTAAAGTATTCCACTACCATTATTAGTGTTATTATTTTCATTGTTATTTTATGTGGGTTAATATTATAATTGTCATGTGATATTATTATCATAGTATTATTTTAACATTAATATTTTGAGTACATCATTATTATTTTATTTTTATTGATGGATATTATTGCATTATTAAATTATTTCATGAATATTGTTTATATTATTATTATTTTCAAATGTGTTTTGCATTACTATTATGATGGTTACTATTTTTATTTTTACCATTATTATTATTTTAATAACACTAGTTTATGTGCATTATTATTTCCATTATTTTTATTTTATTAAATATACATTATTTGTATTATTAATTATTTAATAATTATGGTTATTATTATTGTTACTTTTAAATGATATTTATGTGTTTATTTTTATGTGTGTGTGATTATATTGTGAGTGTGTGAATATATATACAAAACCAAGTGTGCATAACCCATTTTTCTTTCCCTTTCTTCCGCAATCCCGACCCCCTCTTGTTACTGTGCATCTTCTTCTTCCTTGCATTGCTCAAGCCACTAAGCTATTGTCTTCCACCACTGAACCTTGCCATCAACTCCCTTCCTTCTCCTCTCCTTCTCACCATCATCTTCTTATCGCTAGAAGGGTGATAGAAGCAACGTGCATTATTAAATTATTTCATGAATATTGTTTATATTATTGTTATTTTCAAATGTGTTTTGCATTACTATTATGATGGTTACTATTTTTATTTTTACCATTATTATTATTTTAATAACACTAGTTTATGTGCATTATTATTTTCATTATTTTTATTTTATTAAATATACATTATTTGTATTATTAATTATTTAATAATTATGGTTATTATTATTGTTACTTTTAAATGATATTTATGTGTTTATTTTTATGTGTGTGTGATTATATTATGAGTGTGTGAATATATATATACAAAACCAAATGTGCATAACCCATTTTTCTTTCCCTTTCTTCCTTAATCCCGACCCCCTCTTGTTACTGTGCATCTTCTTCTTCCTTGCATTGCTCAAGCCATTGAGCTACCGTCTTCCACCCCTGAACCTTGCCATTAACTCCCTTCCTTCTCCTCTCTTTCTCGCCATCATCTTCTTCTCGCTAGAAGGGTGATAGAAGCAACGACGACAGTAGCATGCATTCACAGTCATCGGAGGCATCACAGATGGCAGAAGCTACCTTTTCTAGTGTCATTCAATTCCTTAAGATCCGAGGAGGTTGATCCCGAACTTGGTTTTAGCTCTAACTTGATCTTTGGTGAGTTTTAGTTGATTTTTGATTTTAGCTTTAGGGTTTTTCCATTTTTTTTCAGTTGATCTTGTATGATTTGGTTAATCTACCTTAACAAATGTTGTTCCTAGATGATTAATCTATATGAAAATACTTTTTTTTTTTTTAGAATTTATTTAAAATTTTGTTAATTTTTTATTATTTTATTATTATTTATCTAATTTTCGTAAATTAATTTATTTAATTATAAAATTTGTTAAATTGGTGTTATTATGAGTTAATATTAATTTTAGAGTAAAGAAAATAGTTTTTAAGAATATCATGTAATTTTTAGAAATATTTATAGTTTATGCACACATTGGATAATTGAGTTAAATGTGTATTTTGGTTGAAATTAGAGTTTAATTGTATGTTTTAGTTGATATTAGAATATTATTTGTTGATAAAATAATTTTTATGAATTTATATAATTTTTATGGAATTTTATATAATTTATGTGTATTGTGAATTATTAGGTTAAATAAGTATTTTTGTTGAAATTATTGGATAAATATGTGTTTTGGTTGATATTAGTATATTATATGTTGATTAAATAATTTTAATGATTTTATATAATTTTTTTTAAAAATTAATTAGTATATTGGATATTTTGTATTATAGGGTTAAATACGTAATTTTGTTAAGATTATAGTTAAGCATTATGTTTTAGTTGGTTTTATAATTATTTAAGGTATTAAAATGATTTTTTACAAATTATTTACTATTTTTTAAACTAATTAATACTAATGTTTGAAAATTATTTTGCAAATATATATTATTTATTATTTGGGTGATAAAAATGGGTTTTAAACTAATTTTATAATATAATTAAACTATTTAAGCAATTAAATGTGAATTTATTATGTTATGTTGAATAATTGTAAAAAATTGAATTTTACTAATATTATATAATATTTGAGGTTTTATTAGTTAAATTGTGATAATTTTAGAATATTATATAAATAATAAGTGTATTTGTTATTTTGAGATTAAATGTGTATTTTATTATTTTTGTGATGTTAAATTGTGATTTTAAATATTATTTACAATTTATGTTAATATAATTGTAAAAGTGGGATTTTATTCCATTTATTAATTTTATTATCAAATATTATTTAAATTAGACTTTTATGTTTTAGTTGGAAAATAAAGGTTTTTCAATATTTTTATGGGTTTTTGATGATTTTTATTATTTTACTGTTTAATATTGTTGGTTTGTGAGTTGTGAACCTCGGTTGGGGATTTGTGGAGTTTGGGGTCTCAACCCAAGATGTTAAGTATTTGGTGATTTTGGAAGTGTGTTTTCTACGCAGGATCGGCCCTACTTTTGTAGGGAGAAGTCCATTTTACAGAGGAGACTCTGCCGAAATTTTGGTAGATTTCTCATAAAATGTGACAACCGGTTCGAATCCAATCTTGAATTTTTTATTGAGTCTTTCTATAGTAATCCTAAAAGCATAAAGTTATAAATTTATTCTAATGGTTGTTATTATTTTATTTTCTAGTTACGCCGAGACCGAGACCTATCGGATTAGGCTTGTTCAGTCTATCTCGTGGAGTGCAAATCAATGAGTTATTATACTGTATGTATATGCATTGCATATAGGATGCATGACTTAGGATTTTTTATTTTCATTATATATTTTTAAAAGTGATTTAATTTATAATATGATTTGGTACGATTCTAGTTTATTTTTAGTATATTTTGATGTATATGTTTGCATATTTTCTATACACATTTACTATTTCTTTGGTATATTTAGGGTTTATTTTTTATATATGCATGCTAGATAGTTAGGTTTATTTTTAATGTATTTTAGTTATATTCCTAAATAAATGCATGTCATATTATTGATTTATACATAAATTGTTTTTAAGTATATTTTTTGTATAATTTTGATATATTTCCAAATAAATTTATGTTTTATTATTGATTTAAACCTAGCATGTTTTTAGTATATTATAGGTTTATTTTAGTATATTTCATGATTGATTTGAATTTATTTTACATATATGTACTTGAAATATACTTAGTTTATTTTAAGTATATTTTTGGTATATATATGGTTTATTTTGCCAGTATGAATGTCAATCTACATTATTGATTTTCTAGATGTATGATTTATTTTAAATGAAGGATATCAATAGAACGTGCTACCTAGTGGGCAGCACTAGGACCGAGTACGTACCGGTGTGATAGATTTAGGATTGAGTGAGGATTATTTGTGGTGAATTATGATTTGATTGAGATTAATGATATGATTGATTTATGATTTGAGATGTGATATGATTGATAGTGTGATTGATTGCTGGACCTTGGTTGACCAAGTGTCTCGAGACTAATCACACCGATAGTCAAACTATTGGAGCTCAGTTGACTTAGTGTCTCGGGGCCAGTCTACTGTCCAGAATGGAATAAGTGATCTATTTGGATTTAAGTGAGCCTATATGGTTAGAGTGATGATATGGTTGATTGAGGTTATGATTAATAGGGTTCTATTTGATCCTTCATGTATTAAAATAAATGTTTTTGGCATTTATTATATTTATAAAAGCAGAGTTTGGCATTTGTGTAAAATGTCTGTATATACATATATATATATAAGAATGCCTGAATGGATATGGTTTATATTACATGTATATATAGTATAATAATTCACTCAGTGAGGTCTAACCCCCCTTAATTATTTTTTTAGGAGATCTTATCTCGTCAGACCTTAGTAGTAGAGTTCTTTGTCGATGTTCTTCCGTCCTAGCTATTTTATGTAAATGTATATTTTAAACTTTGATTTGTATTCTAGAAACTACAGTAGTAGTGTTATTGTATCAGAAGAGTATTGTTTTGTTTTTATACTTTGTACTCTGAAAATTGAATTTCAATATTGTATGAATATATTTATTTATTAAAGGATTTGGAATATATATTTTATATATCGATTCAAAAAAATTTAATTCAGTCGTATTTTTTTATTTATTTATTGCATATTTTTATTTTTTTAAGGCTTGCTACGGGTTCCGGATTCAAAAGAGTTCCCGTTCCCTAGTGCCAGTCATGGCCCTTGGTTTGGGTCGTCACAAGCATGGGGGCTAGACATAATTAGGGAAATCCACCCGACAACCTCGAATGGACACAAGTTCATCTTAATGGCAGTGGATTACTTCAAAAAGTGGGTTAAAGCATAATCATTCACAAGGATAAGAGCCAAGCAAGTGGCCAAATTCATCAAAAGAAATATGTTCTGTCAATATAGGATCCCCGATCATATCATCTCTGACAACAGTGTCTAATTCCAAGGGGAAGTTAGAGAGTTACTAAGGAGTTATAAGGTGTTATATAACAAATCTTCTCCTTACTGACCATAAGCAAATGGAGTCATTGAAGCTGCAAATAAGAACATTAAGAAGATTTTGTCAAAAATGACTCATACTTATCGAGATTGGGCAAACAAATTGCCATATGCCTTATAGGGGTACCAAAAAACAATTAGGACTTTAACAAGAGCAACTCCTTTCTTGCTAGTATACAGATAAGAAGTAGTGCTTCAGGTTGAACCAAAAATCAAGTCTCTTCGGGTATCGATCGAATTTGAACTGCTAGAAGTACAATGGGCTCACTAGAGGCACAATAATCTCACCCTCTTGGACAGTCGAAGTCTTAAGGCTATATACCACACACAGTTTGTATTAGGCTCGGCTAGCCAAAACCTTCAATAAAAAAGTAAAACACAAGAGTGTTAAAGCAAACGAGGCAAAATGCTCCAAAACTGAGAGAGAAATTCAGACCAAACTAAGAAGGCCCATACTTGGTCAAACATGTATTATCAAAACGAGCAATCAAACTAATGGATTCTAAAGGCAATGAATCCTTCAAACCTATCAATACAGATCGTTTAAAAAATTACTATATCTTAGGCACACGAAAAATCTTGTTGAGTTGAAAACCTAAAAACAATAGCCCAAGCAAAAGTTAGGGACTTCCCGCTAGGTTGAAAACCTTACATGGGTAACCTAGGCAAAAGTTAGGGAAAGAGAGAAAATACTTAACTAGAAAACTTAAGAAGGCTAGTTAAGGATAAGGGAAACCTCGAGTTTAAAATTTGTATGTTTCTTAAATAACTTCAATGAAATGAGAATGATTGCCGATTTATGAAAAATGTCTTTAAAAAATGCAACACATTTTATCATTATAAGTCTTTGCATTTTATTTCATTATATGACCATAGTTTTTAACTCTCTTCAAGATCAGTTGCTATTATCAAACCCTTAAGAAAAAGGGTCCCAGCTAGTTGTGAAGAGCTCCAAGAGGAAACACCTTAGGCAAAAAAGGGAAGAAAAAGAAAACCCAACTAAATGTGAAAAGCTCTTAAAGGAGACATCTTAGGCAAAAAAAGGAAAAATAAAATGGGTAGGAAAGAGCAATGGAAAACATCATCAATGATACATAGCAAAAATTATATACAATCATTATCATATGAGTATCATACAGCACATGTGGGACAAACACCCAAATACAACACCAGAGTCGATAACCTTGGAACCATGATACAACAAAGCAAACCACACACCAAAAGTCTTACAGCTAGCTCCTAAAATAATTACATCAGCCATAGCAGCCATTAAAAGCAAGCACCAATCATGCTCAAGCATCTCCCTCATATGATTTGAGTTCATCATCAATCATCGCAAAGGATGATAGTCGTGACTTTAGCTCACCAACACGATCACGATAATTCATGTGCTCCCCCTCCAATTCACAGCTAGCTTGATGGTGTTCAACCTGCATGACATATTGCATATTATACATGCATACATAAAACATATGCATAAAATAAACAAGTACAACAAAGAAGGCATGCCCTATGAGTGGTCGCAAACTCTAAAAAGCATTATTGCACACTCCCTACAACAGTATACCAGTACTAACTAGAGGAGATGGGAATCTACAAAAGCAAGAAAATAAGTCAATCACCACTTACCAAATAAATGAAATAAAGGAAAAATAAATGAAATAAAACACAAACATGGGTAGCATCAAAAGGAGCAACACCCGACTGAGGAAAGCCATAGCAAGACAAATCAAAATGCACTACTCTACTAAAGATATTCGTCCCAAGCAAAGCCAAGGATGGCTGAACCATCAAGTCCCCGAGAATAGTACTACCAAAAGCCATATCGCTAGCATAGGTAGACACCTTAGTACAAAATGTGCCCTCATTCTCCTCAAAATGGAACCTAGATCTCTTCTAATGAGATCCTCGCTGCTACAGATAAGCGCTCATAACTCATGTCAGTTACAATTTATTACAAATAAAGTTTGTTACATGCTTATACAAAATAGGGAAAAAAAGCCTGTCATATCAAAGGAAGCAACTCTCGACAATTCATGTGATGGCCCAGTCCTTGAATTTAAAGGATAAGATGCATCTGCCTGAGAAGGTAGAGGTGGAGGAAAAGTGCCACTAGCTACAACATCAATCAACTAAGGGATGAACACATCAACATAAGGCAAGCATGCACCCTCTAAGAGACTCTCAGAGGAGCATCCCATTATGGGAGCGACAAGCTCATTACCACTAAGCTCATGGCCCTAAAACATATCACCAGGGGAAGGAACAGGGACTCTCCTTGCAAATAGACCATCCCACCAATGATGGACTCGTCCAAATACCACACTCTGCCAGTAAGGTTGGTCATCTACCATGCAGTCACTATCTGTAATACCCTATATAATTACTTAAATAAAAGGGGTATTTTTTTTTATCAAATCATATTATTAATAAATATTTTCTTCTTCATCATATTATATTTTATTTATGCTTATATTATTTTAGGGTCGTTAATATATGTGAGTATTATTTAATTATTGTTTAAAGTTTCATTGTCTATTTTATTGTTATTATTATTATTATTATTATTATTATTAAATTATATTAAATATTATGTCTATATGGGTGCTTATAAATAAATGTATATATATATATATATATATATATATGTGTGTGTGTGTTTGTGTGTGTGTGTGTGTGTGTGTGTGTGTAGATATATTTAAGTAGAGTTAAATTGTTATAAGTGAATGTGTATGGTAGGTTGCATGATACAAATAGATATATATGTATAAGTGTATATATATGTATATAATATATATATATATATATATATATATATATATATATGTTTAACCATTGGGACCCAAAGAAACCCTCCCCTGTCACCCACACCTTCCTCACCACCATATATATATATATAGATGTTTAACCATTGGGACCCGAAGAAACCCTCCCCTGTCACCCACACCTTCCTCACCACCATCATCACTGACGCTCCCTTCACCGGTGCCACCCTCACCTCCGCCAGAAGACCTGCGCCCGTCACCTTCCTCAAGCAGTCAACTGCTGCCTTCTCCTTCCTCGTGACAGGACTCCCTTCTTCATGTCAAACAGCGAGCTCTTCTTCCTGCACGCGTGACAACTTATCCTGCCAGCTGAATCTCCGCTCGCCACTGCTGTCCATTTCACCGGTGCTGCTCAATCTCTTCCATTTCTTTCGACGACAGCAAGTTTCCCTTCCCTTCTCCCTCGTCCTGCTGGCAGTGAGTATCGCTCACTTGGTCCTTCCTCTCTTCGAATTCTTTGCTTGATTTTTGGTGAATTCTAGGTTAGTTAGAGTTAGTTAGTATGTATTGAAGTTGGTTTTGATTTTTTTTGAAATTTTTGGTAATTTAGTTAAATTTCCAGAAATTATTTAATGTTTATTTGGTTTTATTAGATATTTATTTGGGTATAATTAGTAATTAGGGTGGTTGTGGTTAATTATTTTTGAGTGAATCAAATTTATTGGAATTTTTAGGAATTATTGTAAATTTGGTAGAATTTTTGAAAATGTTAGTAATATTTTGTTAATTTTTGAAATTATGGTTAAAAATTATAAAATTTTAATAATTGAGGTTGTTATTAAATGTTATTAATTTTAGAACTCAAATTATAATTTTTGTGATTTTTATACTATTTTTATAAATATTTTTGAGTTTATGCCAAATTTGATTCTAGGTTAAATAATATATATTTGGAATTTTTTTTTTTAGTTGATTAAATATTTTAATTATATTAGGGAAGTTTATTTTGAGAAAAGGAATTTTTGGCATGATTAAATAATTTTAAGGAATTAATTTTAGTATTAATAGCATATTATGTAATTTATATATTCTAGGGGTAAAAATGTAATTTTACACTAAATATGGTAAAATATATATTTTAATTAGTCTTATTAATATTTAAAGGGTTTAGACAATTTTTATAAATTAATTGATATTTTTACCTAAGTAGTGTAAAATTTTAAATATCAAAATATATATATATATATATATATATATATATATATATATATATATATATATATATAATACATTACAAAGGTTTTAATTTGGATAATAATTATATTTATATTGTTGGTGACAGAATACAAATTTAATTGTTTAATTTTGAATACTTGAGATTTTATATATTTTTGTCTATTTTTAGTATATGTGTATGTGAAATATGTGTTTTTTTGAAAAATGTTAATAATTCTCGATATTCTGTTGAGTTGTGATCTCGGTCGAGGCTGAGTGTAGTTTTGGGAGCCCGACTCGAGTGTGGATGTTGTGGATATTAGAAGTACATTTTCTATGCAGGTCTGGCTCTACCTTTGGTAGAGAGATGTCCATTTTATAGAGGAGACTCTGCCGAAATTTCTGTAGATTTTCTCATAAAACGTGATACTCGTAAAATTTCTACCCTTAGTTAGGTTAAATCCTGTCTGTCGAGTCTTGTCCGATTTTCCCCGAGTCAGTCTGGAATTTCATTATTCTGTTGATTTCTAATTTCGATTCCTTAGTCATGATTTAAAAGTCGATTCATTATTTTTCTTTTAGAGCATATTGAAGCAGAAGCTGTGAGACCGAGGCAGACGCGTGGTCGTCAGCCTTCGCATTCATCCTGTAAGTCGATAGAATGATCTGTGTGTGTGTTTTAATTAACAAATGTGTGCGCTTATATTTTAACATTGATTATATGATTTATTTAATCTAATGATGTTATTTAAGCTTTAAACGCAGTTTATTTATTTAAAATCGATTTTGAGAAATTTTGGTAGAACGGGCCACCTGGTGGGCTTCACCAGGACTATGTGCACATGGTAGAGATTGAGAGATGGATCTGTTATATATATGATTGGTGAATGTTAAACTGGGACGGGTGCCTCGGTGGAAGCCTTTGCTCTCGGGGACCGCCAGTGATTGTAAGGTTATTAATGGACTGGGATGGGTGCCTCGGTCGATGCCTTTGCTCTCGGGGATTGCCAGTGCCATATATTTGGATTAAGTGAATGACTATGACTTAGTGCCTCGGTTGATGCCTTTGCTCTCAGGGACCAGTAGTCTAGTTGGAATAAGTGGGCCCAGTTGGCCATGTAGATTTTTGGGTTTAGGGTTCTACCGAGATTTTTCAAAAGCTATAAATATATACTGCAAATTATTTTTACTATAAACATATAGTTTTCAAAAAGGTTTTCAAATCGTACAGCTCTTTTTATTGACTTACTCAGTGAGGTATGATTCCCCTCAATTTATTTTTTTCAGGAGCTTGGGAGTTCGACCTCAGACTACCTCCATGTCGGGTTTCTTCTTCATCGGCTATTTTATGTAGGTCATTGTAAGCTGTATTGTGTGTTAATCTAGGTTGCTTCAGTAGTATATGCATTAAAGATTTGTATGGTTTAAACATAATTATGTAATTTATTTGTGTAAACCACGCTTATGTATAAGATTCAAATTCGATTTATAATATGAGATGTTGAAACACATTATTATTTAAACAGTTGAATGTGTGTAATTTGATAAAAATTAGTTTGATAATGTGCTCTATTTTAAAATAAAGTTTTAAATTGAAAGGAGTTGTTTACTTTTTCTTTAAGGCTTACTACGGGTTTCGGGGGCCTTATGCCTTCCCATTCCCTAGTGCTGGTCACGTGCCCTTGGGTTCGGGTCATGACACTATCTCTACCGTCTAATATGCCCTTGCCACCCACCAACGAAGGAAGATTTGCTCAAAAGGCAAGAATGAACAAAGAATCTCTAAAAGAGAAATAACCAACATAATATGAGTCAGACATACCTGATCAAGGGATGACTTGTCCATGTAGTCCCTAGCCACTATTCAATCCTCAATTAAATCAATAGTCCTCTTGATCTAGCAATAATAACGAGGAAAGTCGTCGTCCAAGAAGGACGTGGGAGAACCCCAAACTCATAAGCCTAGATTCATCAGAACTAGGAAGTCAAAAATAACAACTAAAGACAAAGAGCAAAAAGAATAAACACAAGAACTCCTATTCACATCCAACATGAACAAGCATCCATAGATCCTCGAGCCACCTCAACATGTTGCATTAAAGACCAAGTACATGTAGGCAAAAGTGGTAGTACCCCAGCAATACCTTGACAAGCCATCTAGATCCCTCAAAATAAGTAAAAATCGCAAATTACTTGTACCTGAAGGGTTCAGGAAGATGAAAACACTCAACAAGTAGAATAAAAAGCAATAAGCCAACTGCTTTGCTGAAACAAGACCATCATCATACATCATCCACACAAAAGAAATAAACTTAGTGTAACGAGTAAGGTACGGGTAACCAGGCTTCATGGGAGTGGCCACCTCAAGCAACTCCATGGTAAGGCACCTCCTCACCATTACAGAAGAGCACTCCTCCTCACTAAAAGAAATAGGCTCTCCAAAAAAGCTTAAGCCCATAATAGCAATAAAGTCTAAAGGAGTGATAGTCATCTCCTCAATAGGTAAATGGAAAGTATGCATTATGTCCATCCATCGCTCTATCAGTGCATACATAACAATCTAACTCGACGCATATGAGTCATAAGATAAAGCAATAATAACCCCATCAAAGCCCTTCTCGGTAATTATTTATTTCACACACAACGGAAGACCTTGATAATATATGTTGACCCTATTGAAACTACCAAGCAAAATAGTAATGGACCTATGAGGCTATAAATAATAGGTATGCTATCAAAAATTCATATAATTAATAAATACTAACAAAATGTTTTTTTATTTAATAAGAACAATAACAAAAGTTGAAAAGAAAAGCATAACGACAAGCACTAGCAAACAATCATAATAAGAAAATAAAGCAAGAGCTATCAATTATCAGCATTCACAATAAAGCTATAACTTAATAGATAGTTACAATAAGTACTATAAAGCTATAACTACAATAACCTCATACAGCAAAATAAACAGCAAGATAGCTAATTAATAAGCTTCAGAAAAAATAAGGGCAAAGAAAGACTTACCTAGCAATGATGTTTAGCCCACGCATGAGTCTTCAGATTGTAAACCACAAGAATTGGGTCTCTTCAAGAAATTCTAGATAGCTGAGGACCCTGAGTGCCAAACGGACCATCAGTACTAGTCCCTACGATGGAAGTCCTAACTCCAGTGGCCTTTATGAAGTTAGCCTCCACATCCAAAAAGATATCCTCTAAACCCTCTGGAATGTTGGGGAACTCCATTTTATGTGGAGAAAAATAAAAATTCAGAAGCAAAAAAATAGAGCAAAAAATACCTAAAACTCAAAAAGGGTCAAGAAAAGACAAAAGACACTCAATGAAGGTTGGAAGAAGCTTCCTTGAACCTCAAAATTGCATGTCTTAAGTAGATCATGTGCTTGGCGCATGATCATATGCTTAATAGGTGACCACGTGCACTTCGCCTCTCCACGCACTCCCATACAATTGTACGTGCACTCCAAGACTTTGCACACTCATTTCTTTAGTCCTAAACCTCCATTTGAACATAAGACATGCACCAAACTCATATGAAAGTACATTAATGAGGACTACATCTATCTAAAGACATTGCATGTGGCCTTACCACTTTCAAAAACTCAGCACCTCTTGAAAGAAGAAAATAGGGAAGAATCATTGAAAGGATACCCTGCTTGAAATCATCAAAATAACATCTGCAATGCAACAAGTAATTACATCATCATTGTTGCATCATCACTGCATCATCACTACATCATCATTGCATCATCACTATATCATCACCGACCAAGACTAAAAGAAAAGGACACATTACATCAATCATAATGGTCATAACAATTTATTCGCTTGACACTAAAGGAAGTTATAGTGGCATGATTTTCTTTGCCTGACACCTAAAGAGGTTATAGTGGTAGTATCTATTTATTCACCTTACACCAGAGGTGGTTATAGTGGCATGATTATATTCGCCTGACACCTGAAGAGGTTATAATGGTAGTATTTATCTTTTTGCCTGACACCTGAAGAGGTTATAATGGCAATATCTGTTTGTTTGATTGACACCGGAAGAGGTTATAGTGGCATGATTTTATTCACTTGACACTTGAAGAGGTTATAGTGGCAGTATCTATTTGTTCGCCTGACACGAGAGGAGTTATAATGGCATGATTTTGTTCTCTTAACACTTGAAGAGGTTATAATGGCAGTATTTATTTATTCACCTGACACCTAAAGAGGTTATAGTAGTAGTATTTGTCTATTTGTCTGACACTTAAAGAGGTTATAATGGCAGTATTTGTCTATTTTCCTGACACCTAAAAAGGTTATAGTGGGAGTATCCTAACAATCAAATCATAATAACACAACACTCAGGTAAGTACCTCTCTCTTTAGAAAATTATTTTTTGCATATTTGCATTTGCTTCACATGTATTAACACAAGTACCAAGTGACTATGCAACACATGGGAAGCAGGGGGCAACTATCATACCTCAAATTTGATTGTCCCTAAAAAGGTCCAATGATGAAATGAACCTCCAAAATGACTAAAGTCTACTCATTCATAACACCTCTCAAGTGTACAACCTTAAAAAACTAATTGATCCCACCAATGTGTGAAATAAATTATTGAACCATTAAGTTATGCTCCAACTTTATGAAATAAAAATTATCAGAATAATGAGAAGCTTATTTTGAGAATTCCTTCCTCGAAACACTCAGCATGTTAGGTCGATGTTCATTTGGTTAGACTGGGACCCAACTTTATGAAAGAACAAAAATTTATTTTGATAAAATGAACATTAGAAACACATCTGAAAGGCTCCAAAACCTCCAAAAGTGGTCCCAAAATGGTCTAACACAACCTGAGGATCAACGCGTGTCACTTAGAAGTACGTGTAAAGCCATAAAAATCCCTATGTGTCACACGCTAAAATTGAGGCTAAATTTAACAAAATAAACTTTGGAATCACATCTATAAGGCCTAAAAACCTTGGGACCAACCTTAAAAAAGCTTGCGTAGGCCCTAGTTGGAGCATATAACACAGGAAAGAGCATGTGAGCAAGCGTTGGCACACAACCACACTCACTTCGCATGGCCACGAGCTCCGTCCTAGGGATGTGCGTGTGACCATGCCTATACCCCCCTATTCCACACATTTTTCACTATAAATAGACACCTCCATACCTTATTTTGGGGGGAGGAAGTGGAAACACACATACACTTAAAAAATCTATTTGATCGAAAGCACTAAAAACCCTTTTCTGGATAGTTTTTGCTCTCCCACTACCCTTTTCTTAAGTCATTATATATCTTTTCCACCAAACCAAGCCTTATATTTGTCAAAGCACACTTTAAAGGTATAAAAACTAGCATTATTCTATTGTCATTTTGAACCTCTCAATGAGAAAAGCTTGACAATCCCTTGAAGCTAAAGCTTCAAACCCACATAAGCTCAGAGGACCACATAATCAATTTAGCATGTTTATTTTATCGCATTGCATTTTATTCTATTGTTGCCAGCATTTGGGAATATTTTTTTGCTTGTGTGATGAGACTGGCAATTTTGCATGCTACATGAATAATCTATGCTTTATTATGCTCAATTCATATCATCATTCTGCATCCTCTAGTTTTGAAATAAGAAATCACATTACAAATATCAATAATGTGACAAGTTCATATCCTAGAATAAAGTCATTATGTTTTCAGTCCAGTGATGACATCATGCATCCCCTATATTATCATCATATATCATCATAGCATAAATAAACAATGCGAACATGGATGATCATCTACATTTTGCTTACTCTTTCAAGTGAATGAGTGCCTATTACTTATTCCATTATTAATATGATCAAGTAAGCTGTGTGAATGGTCACATTTACCTTGTAGATTCATCATATCTAAATTAGATTTACTTTTTTTCAATCTCTTTTTCCTTTTATATGTATTTTATTAGGAAAGATATATAATAGTAATATCTTCAGCTTCATTATCTTCCACTATCTAATGAATTATATGAATGCTATACAAACTATTATTACTAAAACTAGAGTGTTGTGGTAGCTATACATCGAACATTGTATAATGAGAAATAGTCAAAAAAAGTATATGCAATCTCCCGAACTTGAAAATCTCTACTATTTGCAATACTCATTGAGTGACTTGAGGTTGTCCCTTTCTTTATTTGATTTTCTAAAAATTGAGTGGTGACTCCACAAAATCAAAAAGTGACTCATTCCTCTTGAGATCAATCATTTGTCATTATTTGGTAAAGTTGCCATGTCCCTCGAAAACAAAATGAAAAGACCCTTATAGAACCAATTCATGTTGAAACTAAAAACAAGAAACAAGTCACTTACACATTAGACTTCGCATATTGAATCATGGACTATACAATTAAGTCTACCTCAATTTCACTATTTCTTGGTTTTTTATTTTTGTTTCCAAGATTAATAGTTTTTTTTTTTACGTGGAAGCAATTTAGACATTTTTAGATAATTCAGCTTCATTGGTATACAATCCCAATAGAAGCATTTTATGCACATTTCCTTGCAATTAGCGATTGCCCCTTCCTACTTTAAGGACATTAAAACCAAATCGCCCTACACCCCGCTCAAGGCCAAGTCTAAGGTCGTACCTTAACCTTTCATTGATCACTCCTCCATACCATTTATTTGTATGTTCCTGTATGTGGTATACACCTTTGGATTTTTTTTTTTAAAATTTTGTATGTCATAACGGGATAGGATTAATGTGATATTGGGGGCACACAAGCTAATGGTAACCATCTATCGGTTGTTGTTGATGTAGGAGGGTCTGTTTGAATAGGCTTTATAGATTGGATTCACTACTCGATTTTAATTGAGAGAAAGTAAATTGAGAACTCACTTTCCTAACCAGAGATTATGGGTTCGAGGGGTAGGAGTTACTTATCCTATTTCTCATTATACATTACTCAATTACTCATTCCTTCACCTTAATTTTGGTTTTATGATGTATTTACCACATTTGATTCTTAGTTAATATAAGTTGCATTGGAAATGAACATGGGGTTATTGGATTGGACGCACATTCATCACATAATAGATAAATAAATAAACATCCATCCATTAAATAAATAATCATGCAAACATGTAGACAAGTAGCATGTAGAACACAACCATGCAAGAAATAATAATAAATAAAATAAACACACAAATAAACAAAATCAGAAGAAACAGGGAAAGGGATTAAGGATTACAACCCTTGAAAAAAGCCTTTTCTGATAAATACATCCAAAATAGAAAATATAAGGAAAATCAGGATTAAGGATTACATTGCCTTGGAAATACCCTATTCTAATAAACCTGCAAAACAAAGGTTAATCTTCACACACATCACACTTAGAGCAATTTTATATTTATTTCATTCATTCATAATAAAGTAATTTAAATGGCAAGAATAATTAAACAAATAAACAAACAAGAATGCTAATAAAGATGCATGATGCACGATTTTGGAATTTAGGAACTTTGGTACAAAGTTGTCATTTTTATTATAAAAATAGAGTTTTATGACAAAAAAGATGTAAAAATAACAAATTTGATAAGGAAGATAATGAAAGCAACAAAAGTAATAAAAATGCATATAAGGTAACAAAAATGATAAAGATGTCATTCTTACCATAAAAATGTCAACTTTATAATAAAAATGGCAAATTTATAAAGAAGGACAACAAATATAATAATAACAATAAAAGTGTAAAAACATGATGAAAATGATAAAAATACTATTTTTATCATAAAAAATATGGATATTATGATAAATGTAATAAATTTATCAAAAAGGCAATAAAAAATAATAAAAATACAAATAGGATAGCAAAAATGATACAATACTTTTTTTACCATAAAAATATGAACTCTATGATAAAAATAGTAAACTTATTGAAAGAGAAAAGTAGCAATGACAAAAATGATAAAAATGCAATAAAAATAACAAAATCATAAATATGCTATTTTTACCATGAAAAATATTAACTTTATGATAAAAATCATAGATTTATCAAGAGAAGAAATAAAAAAATTATAAAATGCAATAAAAATAATAAGAATAAATTAAATGCAAATAAAATGATAGCAACAATAAAATTGCTATTTTTACCATAAAATTGTGAATTTTATGATAAAAATAATAAATTTATCAAAAGAGAAAATAAAAATGACAAAAATGATAAACATGCAATAAAGATAATAAAAATAATAGAAATGCAAAAGAAATAATGAAAATGACAAAAATATTATTTTTACCATAAAAATATGAACTTTATGATAAAAAATAATAAATTTATCGAAAAAAGATAACAAAAATAATAAAAATGCAAATAAAATCATAAAAATGATAAAAATGTTATTTTTACCATAAAAATATGAAGTTTATGATAAAAATGATAAATTGATCAAAAGAGAAAATAAAAATGACAAAATGATAAACATGCAATAAAAATAATAAAAATACAAAAGAAACAATGAAAATGATAAAAATATTATTTTTACCATAAAAACATGAACTTTATGATAAAAAATAATAAATTTATCAAAAAAAGAAAACAAAATAATAAAAATATTAAATGAAAATAAATTTATAAAATGATAAAATTGCTATTTCTACCATAAAAATGTAAACTTTATGATAAAAATAACAAATTTATCAAAAAGGGCAATGAAAATAACAAAAATCATAAAAGTGCAAATAACATAATAAAATAGAAAAAAAAATGTTATTTTCAACATAAAAATGTGAACTTTATAATAAAAATAACAAATTTATCAAAAAAAATAATAATAAAAATAACAACAACAACAACAATAATAATGTCAACTTTACTACCAAAATACCCATTTTTTATATAAATAGAAAAATGATGTAAAAAATGATAGAAAATGCAAAAATGAATGCAAATACTCCTAGATTCACTAAATGCAAATACATATCTTATAACCAAACTTCAAAATCACAACATCATCACAAGATAATAAATAATAAAAATAAAATAAAATGTAAAAATGATGAAAAATGAAAGAAAGGAGTAGAAGAAGAAAAAAGCTATAAATGCAAATTTTTTAATTAAAAAAGATTGGGAGATCCTCAAAGGGACCGGGTGACTACCTTTGATGCATGCTTTAACTTAATTGTAGTTTGGTTTGGATTTTTGGATCTAAATCCTAAAGAGAAAAGATTTTTAGTTTAAGTATTTAGGAGAAAAAGGGGACTCCAAGTACTTTTAACGAGAGAGAGAGAAAGCTCTAAATTGTCCAAATCAGTATAGTTTTTCTTTTTATAAGAGGATTTTTTTTAAAAGTCCCCTAAAAAAATTTTAAAAAATGTAGCTCTTGGATCTCAACTCACAAATATGAATAAAAATCCACGTATGTGGGTCACCTAACTCATGCAAGCCCAATCATGGGTCAAATGAACCACGGATGTTGGTTGTCAACCAATGAGTGTGGGTTAGCTCAACCCTTGGTCTTTTAGGCCTGGTTCTCATACTTTTTCAGTATGTATTGAGTTTTTTTTTAGGTCCAGATGTGTTTTTTTTTTTTTTTTATGGATTCTTACATAGTCTAAGCATACTCAGAAATATTTTTGAAGAAAATTTTCCTTTATCTCGCAATAAGATCCTTCATCTTAAATTTTTAGGGAATTGTTGACATTTGGGTATAAAAAATTCCATTATTATTGTTTTATTTATGCCGATAGATATAATCAATGTAATCACAAAAATTAAAATTCACGACAATAATTATCAATATATCAAAACAAAACTAATACGGTATTGAAACCAACGAACAAGTTTAAGGAACATATTGATGGGTACTGGAATGCATTGGGAATTCGAAACCCCGCTTACGTTTATAAGAACCTCGCTAACGTGTTTCAGTTGGTTATTTTTTCAAATATTATTTGACGGTTCTTCTTTTTTAAAATACATATTGGCACTTTTATCAAAAAAAATAAAATCTGAGGGCATTTGAGACCTCGCCAATGTGTTTCAGTTGGTTATTTTTTCAAACATTATTTTATGGCTCTTTTTTTTTAAACACATGTTGGTGCTTTTATAAAAAAATAAAATCCAAGGGCATCTGTCTTATTGTTATATATATATATTCACGTAACACAATTTAAGGTTAAGGCTATACCTTTCCTTTTCATTTGTTCCTCCCTAGGCCCATTATTTTCATGTTCCCTTATTGTTGGAAGCTCAAGAGGATGCTCATTTACTTATGTTTCTAATATGAATCTCTTATTTAGAGCTTTTAGCATTCCCATTTCCATGCCAACTCAATATCTACTTATTGGGCTCTACATATTAAGAAGCTAGAATCGTCGGGGTATTTGTGCAAATAGGAATAATCAATGCAATCTTGATTTTTATAGGATAGATTATTTCGTTTAATATGACACATAAATTATACATAATTTAAGGTTAATATCTATTATTTGTTAAAGCAAGTGGGAATTGTTATTTTATTTATACCGATAGGTATAATCAATGTAATCACAAAAATTAGAATTCACCACAATAATGATCAACATATCAAAAAATCTACTATGGTACTGAAACCTATGAACGAGTTCAAGGAACACACTGGCGTGTTTTGGAACCTCGCTTACGTTTATAAGAACCTAACCAGTGTGTTTTATTTGGTTATTTTTTCAAATATTATTTGACAAATTTTTTTTATAACTCATGTTGGCACTTTTATTAAAAAAAATATATATCTAACTGTCTTATTGATTATTTGGTTTAACATGAAATAATTTGAACGAGTTGTTCACTTTTAACATTAAAAAGCAAAAAATGAAATAAAGCTTGCAATGAAAATTGAATAGGTTATTCTATTGGAATTTTGAAGCTCAAAATCTTTGAAATTGACATGTGGCAAGACTCAAAAATAAATCTAACTACGTTCAATTTTTATAATTTAACAATAAAAACTGAGACTTTTGATTTTCGAGAATTTTTAGAACTTCTATAATTTTTAAGAAAAATAGTCTGAAAAACGAAAATTTTCATATATTTTGAAAGAAAAATCGACTAGGAGTTTATTTAACAAAAAAATATATAAAAATATGCATCTAGAAGAAAGAATATATTTACATGAAAAGGTTACTATGTAGTGGTATTATTATAATTTTATATACCTCTAGGGACCTTTTTGAAAATTTTCATTTTCTTATTCTTTTGGAAGAATTGTACAATTAGTGTATAAACTTTTTAAATTTTACTATTTTAATGTTTAAATTAATTTTTTTTAATGATTAAGTGTATGAATTCCTTATTTTTGTCTCAAGTAGGTGCTTCTGATTAGCTTATGATGGCCTAAATACTGAGTCAATTATAGTGGGCCCCATATTTCTTTGTGTAAGCTGCCATATTGTGTGCCATGTATGCAAGAAAGATAATTTGACAAAAATAACCCTAAATACCTTCTTTTTAAAAAAAAAAAACTCTTTATCTCCTAAACTGAAACCTCCTCTCCTCTTCAAATTAGGATTTACGTTACCAAAAATAGCAAAATCCTAGTAGAAGAATACTGTTATTAAGCTCAACTCGGTCATAAGAATTGTCATTGCAAAGCATGAACGTATGGATGAAACGCTTGCCTTTTCTATCGCCGCTGTTTTGCACAAGAATGCCGCAAGAATCGACGGAGCTATAAGAACACCAAGTGTTAGTCAAGATCATCAGAGGGCGAAATGTGTTGGAAGTAATGTCATAGAGAAAAGAGCGGGAAAAAGCAATTTTTTAGAGAAGAACCCATCTACCTCCGCTACCTCCTGCTGGTATTCTTATCATGGAGAAATAGGACTGGTCGAGGTAAGGGAAATCTTGTAATGCAGAGAGTGTAAAGAAAGCGAAAAGAAGTGCAGAGATTCTGACAAAAGATTGGTTCTTGATCATGATCACTATTCGTAAAGCTGCAATGCTTTATTTCTTGTTTCTTTGGTGAATTAAAGATGGTTAGCAAAGTTTTGTAGATAAGACAAACATTGCTTCAATAGCTTGAGCAGATCTCGATTTGTGAGGTTTTTATGCCGGCAGTGAATAGATTTGGGATGGGGTTGGCTCATTTCCTGGGTAGGTAATGATGACTTTTTGTATTTATATGGTTGATTTATTTAATTTAATCTCGTGTTTATCAAACAAAGATCACATTTTTTCAAATTCTCACCCAAGTCTTATCCATTTTTCTGGCTCTAATACATATATGTAAACCAAACCCGAAACGTCTAATGTTAATAAAAAAAAACATATTAGTAAAAATCATAAATGTTCCATTTTTGGCTCATCAATAGTACTTTAGCCATCTGAAACAATTTCTATTAAGCGAAACCAAACATTATGACTTGTATAGCCAATCTAAGCTTAAGACTTGTCCAATAGCTAGCTCAGGTTTCCTAAGAGCTGAAGCTGCACATGATTCTTTGAAAATATTTTTATGTATGAACAATGTGAATGTCACAAGTATCTAGCCGTAAAATAAGTTTTCTCCTTTTTTATCCTTCAATTTGAACCTTCACATGGCAAGATTAACTCCCAAAGTGAAGCTCAGGCATGTAGTATCATTTGAAAACCAGTAACGAGCAATAAAGTGTATACATTATCGAAGGGCATATTCCATGATTTGGAGGAGCTGGCACCAATAGATGAACTCCCTACAACTACCCTCACTGCACCTACGCAACTGAACTGCCTCATCTCGGGGTTCAATCCATGCATTTCTAGGTTCTTACTCCATCCTTCTATCTTTGTGATGAAGAATCGTTAGGTACACATTTGATTTTTGGGATGAAATTTGGATTTTGGGATTAAGAATCAGTAGGTTTGAATCAATACGTTGAAGATTTCTTCTAAGTTAATGGGAAGAGGAATAGATGGAATGGCCAAAAAACCTAATTTATAAGTTCAAACACTTGCTCAACTTTCTTTCCTGTTGTTTTATTTTGTATATGTATGGGTGATTTGGTCTTTTTATTTATTGAGGTTATTTTTATCTTTCTAATTTAATTTTTTAAGGTTATTTTTATCAATTTTATTTTCTCCCATGAACTGACAGTTTACACATAAAAATATAGGGCCCACCGCCGATGACTTATCACTCAGGCCATCATCAGCTTATGAGAAGCAACTGCTTGAGATAAAAATAAGGAGTTCATATACTCAATCATTTAAAAATAATAATCTAAATACTAAAATAGCAAAATTTAAAAAGTTCAGACATCAATTATGCAAATTCTTTCTAATCTTTTTGGCATATATACCTCTATTTGCTTCATTTGGCCATTTATTCTTTCCGTATTCTCTTTGAACTCAAACTTTAAAATATAGGTTAGTTTTGAGATTAACATTGAAATTGAACAAGTCACGCATACTCCATGTCACTTGAACTTTGAAATTAAATTTTAAATTAAACCTGAAATTGAAATAATTCATGTAGACTCTAAGCCATATAGACATATGGTTATTAAAAATTTAAGAAAAATGCTTAAAATGGTTAACAAATGGTATTATTTTTGTACAAGGTAGGAAAAAAAGGAAGTGCTAAATGGTTAAACAAACAAATACCTATATCATTTCGCTAATCATGCATACAACTATGATTTCATCTTGAAAGGGTGGATGATATGTTTTAGGACTTGTGAAGCATCAAGAAATATACATAAATGTGAAGAAGCCCCCTCTAAGTAAGCATACACAATCAAAATGCAAGAGTCTAATGCATTCTTTCCCTAGTAAATACAAAATGCCAATTGTTCCACTCATGAAAATGTCATCAAAACAAATTTATTTTGTGCAAAATGGTGCTTAAGGTAAAATGATAAAAGTCTCTTTTATTTTTAAAATAAAATGTATAAGTAAGTACTATATTTAAAAAGCTTGTTGAAGATGTAACAACTTGTTGGTACTCAATTAGTAGCTTAAAGTGAATAATTATTAGCGGGTAAAATTTCAAGTCACGGACTCAAAGAGGACAAATATTGATGGGTAGAGTTTGGCAAAAAATAGGGTCCTTTGCCTCCATTTTATTCTATTATTATTTATTTTCTCTTGCTCAACCAAGTGTAACACCATGTGCATGATTATAGTTCACATGCTAAGTGTGCAAAAATTAATAAGAAATATTGTAAAGAGAACTACCAACTTCATAAATGAAAGGATAGGAAAAAATTAATCAAAACAAGGTTAGACAAATTTTTTTAAAAATATCACACAGAGTTTAGAAAGAAAATTACATTTTATTATAATTTTGAATTATTCACATAAATAAGAAATGAAAAAAACAACATTACATTGAGTTTAGACATATTCACAACTTTTGTCAAACTAAAAGCACATTATTCTTACTTAGACCCTAACCATATGCAAAAGAGTCCAAACACCACACTACTCATACGAGGTTCTTTAAATCCCATGACGTTCCATCTGGTGCAGCAGGTCAATTTTATATTGGTTAATCAAATCTTGAATGTCCTTACACAACTTATAGTATTGGTCAGTGATATGGCTAATCTATTGAAGGTAAGCACAATAAGCTTTATAATCATTATGTAGAGGTAGGTTATGAGATAGAGGTTTGGGTTCCTTAGGCTTCATTAGTACATTTGCGTAGAGTTTTTCAAAGATCTCAGATAATGGCTGGGTTAAATTAAATAATGGTTTTTTATGACATAATGTTTGAGTCTTCTTCACAACATATTGGCTTTCGCCCTTCTTTTTATCAATAAATAAGTCGTTGACTTATTGATTCTCAAAAATCTTCACCTTATTGGTCTTGCCAAGAGAATTTTCAAGAGATTAATATGAAATTGGGGAAAGTGTTTAATGAGGAAGTGGAACCTTATGCTAAATTATTTTTGGTGGAGTATTAATCCTTATAGCTACTTTGCTCAGCACTTCTTGGACAATATTCTCCATGTTCTTTTCCACGCATTCCTTTACTTATTTTTTCCCACTAGCTTCTGAAAGAATTTGTTAGCACTTGAACTTTCATCCATGGTTTAACTTATTCCACAAGGCTAGACATTATGATGATTAAAAAGGAAAATGAATTAGAATGAATGCATAAATGCAAAGACATATGAGACAAGGATGGACATAAATTTATTAATATAGAAAATGCATTAAACATGGAAAATTAAAATTGAAAAACATGTTTAAGACTTAAGAAAAGTTAAAAAGACCTTTATTTATTACATAAGTTAAAATATATGAAAAGGTGTAAATGCATGACTTCCTACATAAAAATTTAAAGAACATAAAATGGAATGTAAAAGTAGACAAGAAAACATGCACTAATGCATGTGAATGCATAACTAGTTGAATGCATGAACCTAGAATTTTATGTAATATAACATGTTAAAACTAAACACAAACATAAGTATTAGGCAATAAAGGGTTAATTTGAACATGCAAATATTAGTAAAAATGCATAACAATGAAAATTAACAAATTATGCATGAATTCATTTGTGGTCAAGGCATAGAATAAAATGCACAAATGCTAAACAATTGCATGTTAAATTGAAATATATCATCCTAAAGAATAAAATGGGATAAAAATATATAAGTAGTGAATATGAATTGGACAAAGATAATTGTATGATAACACAAAGATGACACTGCATAAAATATACAAAATGATGACAAATTATCTAGAAAAATAATGAAGGGTATAAATGATGAGTCAAAACCAGGTGAAAAACATGAGATTTATCAATGAAAACCTAAGACTGGATGATTGAAAAATTAAAACTGACTAGAAATTAAAAACTAGGTTTGAAATGATATATTGAAATATGTTAGACATAATTAATGGAGTATGAACCTAAAAGAGAGTTGAAACTAAAAAGAAAAAGAACTTGAAAGAATATGCAACTAAACATAAAAGTTAGTAGGTAATCATAAAATTATGGCAAGTTAGTTGAGCATGCAAGAATTAAGAAAACCTAAACATATAAACTAATGAAAAGGTTGGAAAAATGCAACAAGATACATTATATGAAATCATGCTAAGTTAAAACATAGAACAGAATGCACAAATGTAGTACATAATAGATAAAATGAAACAAGTCTTACAAGATGACATATGATCCTAGAAAATGGGTATCATATAATTGAATACTAGACAATGAATAAACTACAAGGATGAAAATATAATGCCTTAAAACTAATAAAGAATAAAACCAGATAACAATGCATCATTAATGGATTAAAACTAGACAAAAATAAGCTAACTCTAAACAAAAATAATGATGACTGAAACAAAGGTTAAATGATTACATAAAGTGATTGACTTATGAGTCAAAATCAATGCAATATGAGAGAATAAATTAAAATTACATAAAAGTAATGAAAGCCCTTAAAGGGGGTGAATAGGACTATCGAATAAAAATAAGAAATTAAAGAAATTCTTTGCAAGAATTGAATAAGAGTTTAGAAGGAAGAATAAACAACACAAAGATTTAAGTAGTTCAGATTCAATAACAATCATACATCTCCACCTAACTTATCCCTAAATTAGGATTTTCAACCACCTATAATCTTATTTAGAGGAATGAGATTACACAAGATTTTTGTGGCTTACTCTCACAACCTTACAACTTGAGCTTTCAAGGCTCACTTAAAAACCAAATCCCAAGTGTTTCAATGGACAACACTTAAACAATTCCTTTAGAAATAAATCTCACTTCCTTATAATCTATCTTAATATTTAAGATGAAGAGAAATTCTATTTCTAACACATAACCAACTCTCACAAGAGTTACATAAATACAAAAAAATTTTAAAAAAGATATTGAGAGCTTTAATTGCATGCTTTAAATGTATAAAATAAATGAGCAAGTTTTTCAACCTCAAAACAATCTTAAAAGGTCTTATTTATGCTTGAACAATCCAATTATAGATGTTGAAGCAATGATTTCATTCCCATTATTGTCCAATTTCATTTGAATGAAAATTTGAAATTTTGAGCTACATTTTGTCAGGTCCTAGTCAGGATATCCTCAGTCCCAGTCGGGACTAGTTTCAAATAGCTATTTCAAGCCTTTACATTTGAAATCCTACCTTGATCCCGATCGGGACTACCCCGTCACAAGCAATGTCCCGATTGGGACATGCACTCGGGATGGGCACTGCCATTTTAAGGAATTATGCTCCTTTTGGTCCCGCTCGAAACTACTTTAGTCCCGATTGGGACTTCACCCAAAATTATAACTTTTTATGCAATTTATTCCCTATGATGAGTCTGGTCGAGATAATACTTACAATGGCTTTTCAGAATCATTTTTCTTTGATATTTCATTATTATTTTTTACTTCCAAATTGTCCCTAACTTATACACACTTGAAGTAAACACATTAGTTGCTCAAAATTAAGTTTGTTAAGATCAAAATCAAGATTTCTTAACTTGCTAAGGTCAACAATCTCCCCCTTTTTTATTTTGACAAACTTATTTCGAGTTGATAAAAAATATAATATAAAGTGTGTGAACAATTTATGATAATAATGAATATCTGAAATAAGACAAATATATTTTTTTATTTCTCCCCCTATGTACATGGATATGATAAAAAATATAATATATTTTTCTAAATGACATACAATATATAATGATAAAGATTATGGTCCTTCAAGGCATAAAAGGAACTAATTTCAAACATATATAATGCATCATAAAATAGTACAAACATGAATGATCATATAGAGCTTAGCTAGTCAATAGATCATGTGACACTTAGCATATTACAATCACAAGCATTAAGCACAAATATCACAATGCTTTTTCTCGCCCTTTCTAAAACAATAAAGGAAATAAATGACCATAAACCAAAACAATGAAATAACAAACATACATAAAATCTTTATGAAATAGATGTGTCATTAAAAAAAATTAATATTAAGGACACACTATCATATAATTATGTCATTTATACAATCACATCTTTTAAACAAGGTTAATTTAAAATAAATTAACTAAGTATACATGCAAACTTAATTTAATATCAAAAAAATTCCTAAGAAAATAGATATTTATATTAGGAATTTATTTCATAAATGTATTTTGCATGTATATTGAGAGTTTTTAACATACCAATTGAGAATTTTTAAATATTTCTCCCCTTTTGTTAATATTAAAAAGAATACACTCAAATAAACACATCTAATTTTGAAACAAAAATGTTCTTAAAGGAAATGTAGTACAAAGATAAAATACCAAAAAATAAACTAAACATAAACTAAGATAGAATGAGCCTAAAAAGAAAACTATCAGCTATAGGCTCATTTATCGAAAATAAACCAAATATAAACTAAAAGTAAAAAAAAAGAAAAAGTACAAAAGTGATATATTCTTAAGGAGGGAAAGGAGGAGGAGGATAGGTGCATGTGTATCCTTGTTGGTCATAGATGTGATGAACATCATGTTGAAGATGAGCAATATTTGCATCAACTTGATTGAAGCACATATTGAAGTTAGTCTCAACTTCATCAAAACGAGCATTAAAGTTGGTTTCCTTGAGGGACATGCGCTAAAAAATTTGGCCAGCCTACAATGGTTCATCCTCTTGAGCTTGAGCACTCGAGGTTCCTTCATTCCTTGTTCTCTTTATTGGAGGAGTAACTTAAGGTTGAGGAGCTTGTTCTTCTTCTTATTGACCCTCTTACTCTTCTAACTCTTGAAACTTGGCTTTATTATTATCACTAGCACCAAGGTCATGTTTCCAAACCCAAACTCCATTGAAAGAAGTTAATTGTTTAGAGTTTCAAATAAAAGTAGTATTAAGAAAAAAAGGTTAGGTAGAAGGAAGAGAATCAAGATTAATATTGAAGAATTTAGCTAATTTTGTAACAATCCCACCAATGAAAATAGCATTGGTTTGAGTATCACTAATTAGCCAAATTCTCCATTATAAGAATCTTTCTAAATCAATACTCTCATTGTTATGAAGACAATAGAGAATGAAACGTTCAATCAAAGAGATTGCTTCATTAGATAGAGCTCTTTATTAATAGAATATGTGAGAAAATGATGTACATACTAGAGTGTTTTAGATTTAATAAAGGATGCTTTGGCATGTTCAGTGAAAAATTAAGGAGCATTGGGAGCCTTGATGTTATCTTAATAGGAGGTGGTGATCCACTAAGGGTCAACTTAAATGTGTCCCTCTTGAGAAAATCTAAAAAAAGTATCAAACTCTTGATAGGTCATGAATCGATCCCTCCCCCTAATTTAAATCTCATGGAAAAATATGGGTTTTCATCATCAAATTTTGCACAGCAAAGAGTAAAAGATGAGAGAAATTCAAAGATAAGGGTAGGATAAGAAGGAAAAGGAAAAAAAAAAGCAAAATAAAAAATCCCACCTTTAAGGAAAAGTCCTTTAACTTCATTAAGGCAACCAATGGCTTTAAGAGTTTCTTTATGCATATAACATGAGGGAATGAAAGCCCTTTTTTGGAATAAGGACATCCTCTTCTTGATTTCTTATGAGGAATAAGAAAAAAGAGAGTGAGTCGTTTTGGGTTTATCCTTCTTTGAAGGAGGAGGAGCTTAAGAAGATGAAGGGGTTTTTCTTATTTTTTTTGGAGCCATTAGGAGAGTATTTGAAGTTGAATGTGTAGAGAAAGAGAGGATTTGATTTTGAGATGAAAAATCAAGAAGGAATAGGATGGTATTTATAGGCATAAAATTAGGGTTTGGAAATGGCAGAATTCAAATTTGAATTGAATAAGAACCTTAAAATTCATTCTTATTTATGATTGGAGAGTTAAAAGGGTAGAAAAATTTTGAACTCCTTATCCTATCAAGAGCTATGCCCTGGTTGGGACATGCTCCCATCCTGATTAGGACATTCAATCCCGAGCAATGTCCTAATCATGACATTCGCTCGGGATTAATTCCATGTAAAAACACAAAATTGAGGAATCATGTCTCGATTGGGACATGATTTGGTCCCGAGCGGGATTAGGGTCCCTTCTCAAAAAGTTTTGAAAAATGTTGCAAATAGGTCCAAAATGATTTACAATTAAGTCCATGCAACATAAACTTGCATAAATTTGACAAAATTGATGATTTTTGAAGGAAATAAATGAGTAAAAGAATTCTACTCATTTAGGGAAAGATATATTTTGCTAAAAATTAAAATATTTAATTTAATGAAATTTTCATAAATTAATCATTAATTTTGCAAATAGAAGGAATAAAAAGAAAATCAAATAAACATGTCTCATATACCAAAAATAAACAACAAATATACTTAAGGTTCTATCAAAATCAAGACACACTAGAACCATTAGTTATGTTGAGTTCATGTTTAATAAAGTTTAATCTCTTTTCATTGAGAGGTTTTATGAAGATATCAGTAAGTTGATTATGTATATCAACAAAATCAAGTGTGCTATCACCAAGTTGAACATGATCACGTAAAAATGATATCTAATGTCATTATGCTTTGTTTTAGGGTGTTGAATGAGATTTTTGGTAAAGTTAATAGTACTAGCATTGTCACATTTGATAGGAATGTGATCAATTTTTATACTATAGTCCAACAATTATTGTTTTTGCCATAAAATTTGTGAACAACAAAGCCTTGCTACAATATATTCAGCTTCTGTAGTGGACAAGGCAACTAAAACTTGTTTCTTGCTAAACCATGAAACTAGATATTGTCCTAAAAATTGACAAGTTTCAAAAGTGCTCTTTCTATTTATTAGACTACCAGCAAAGTTTGCATCTGAATAACTAATCAAGTTAAAGGAAGAACTCCTAGGATACTAAAGTCCTAAATGCATTATTTTATAAAGATATTTAAAAATTCTTTTGATGACATTTAAATAAGACTCTCTAGGACTTAACTGAAATCTAGCACACAAGCAAGTAGTAAACAAAAGATTATGTCTTCTAGTAGTTAAATAAATCAGGGATCCAATCATACATTTAAATCGCTTTTCATCAACTGGTTTGCCATTATCATCCTTGTTGAGTTTGGTTATGGTGCTCATTGGAGTTTTGCTCGATTTAGATCCATCCATACCAAACTTCTTAAGAATGTCTCGTGCATATTTGGTTTGATTGATGAAAATCCTATCTTTACATTGCTTGATTTAAAGTCCAAGAAAGAACTTGAGTTCCCCCATCATACTAATCTCAAATTCTCCTTGCATTAGCTTAGAAAATTCGTCACACAAGCAATGGTTAGTAGCATCGAAAATAATATCATCAACATGTATTTGAATAATTAATAAATCATGCTTCGATTTCTTTATGAAAAGAGTTGTGTTAACAATACCTTTAAAGAACCCTTTTTATAAAAAAAATTGCTCAATCTTTCATACCAAGCTCTTGGAGCTTGTTTTAATTCATAAAATGCTTTTGACAATTTAAAAACATGTTTTGGAGAGTAAAAATTTTCAAAACCCGGAGGTTGCTCAACATACACCTCCTCTTCAATAAAACCATTTAAAAATGCACTTTTAACATCCATTTGATAAAGTTTAAAATCCATGTATGATGCAAATGCAAGTAGCATTCTAATAGCTTCTAACCTTTTAATGAGGGCAAAGGTTTCTTTATAATCAATGCCTTCCTCTTAATTATAGCCTTTAACTACTAGTCTAGCTTTATTCCTAGTTATGACACCTTGTTCATTCATCTTATTTCTAAACACCCATTTGGTGCCTATAATATGATGATGTTTAAGTCTAGGAACCAAGGTCCAAACCTTGTTTCTCTTAAATTGATTTACCTCTTCTTTTATAGCAAGCGCATAAAATTCATCACACAAAGCATCATCAACATTTTTTAGTTCAATTTAAGAAATAAAGGCTAGATTAATGATAGAATTGAGTTTAGATTTAGTAGTTACCCCTTTTGTAGTGTCACCTATGAGGAGATCTTGAGGATCATCTTTCTTGAATTGCCAATCCTTTGGAAGTTCATCCTTTAAGGTAGGTTGAGTTGTCTCCTCAATATCCTCCTTGCTTAGACCTTCAAATTCCAAAGGCTTACTAGCATTTTCTTCTTGAGTTTTTGCAATCTCATTTTCATATACAAGATCATCAATACTGCAAACATCCTTTCTAGGATCAAGTGAGTTTGATTCATCAAATACAATATGCATTCACTCTTCAACTACTAGAGTTCACTTATTAAAGACTCTATATGCTTTAGTAGAAATAGAATAGCCTATGAAAATTCCTTCATCGGCTTTGGAATCAAATTTCCTAAGATTATCCTTGGTGTTCAATATAAAGCACTTACATCCAAATACTCTTAGATATGAGATTTTGAGTTTTGTATTGTTTTATAGCTCTTAAAATGTTTTTTTTAATTGTATTTTGAAAACTCAGTTTGAAATATAATAAGTTGTGTTAACGGCTTTCGTCCAAAAGTATAAAGGTAAATTATACTCATGAAGCATTATTCTAGCCATTTCCACAAGAGTCTATTTTTCCTTCAACTACCCCTTTTTGTTAAGGAGTTTTAGGAGATGAAAACATATAAGAAATACCATTTTCATTACAATAGTTCTTGAAAAATTCATTTTCAAATTCGGTTCCATGATAACTTCTAATGGAAGAGATATAAAAACCTTATTATTTTTTAACTATTTTGGCAAATTTTTAAAAAGCTTTAAAAGTATCATTCTTATGAGTAAGAAAACATACCTAAGTAAATATATAGTAATCATCAACCTATACATATACATAGTGCATTCCACCGAGACTAGCAACCCTAGTTGGTCTAAACAAATCCATATGTATAAGTTCAAGTGGTCTAGAAGTGGACACTACATTTTTAAGCTTAAATGAGGACTTGGATTGTTTTCCCTTTTGACAAGCATCATAAGGTTTATCTTTAGTGAATTTAAGCCTAGGTAAACCAATCACGAGTTCATATTTACAAAGATCATTTAAAAGCTTAAAATTTAAATGTCCTTAACCTTTTATGCCATGTTTATATGTCATAGGAAATAAAAATTAAGCATTTTATGTCCATATTATCAATTTTACTCAAATAAATGACATAAACATTATCTACTCTTTCACCACTAAAAATTACTTTTTCTTTATCAAGACTACTAACAAAGCAATTTTGAGGATAGAAAGTTACCTTATTTCCCATGTCACATAATTGACTTATACTAAGAAAATTATGTTTAAGACCATCAATAAACAACACATGATGTATAGATAAGGATTGAGGATTACCTATTTCTCCAATAGCAATTATTTTTCCTTTTACATTATCTTCGAATGTAACATATCCTCCATCCTTAGCGTCGAGTTTATTGAATTGCTCTTTATTTCTTGTCATGTGCCTTGAACATTCACTATCAAGATACCACTTACGTTTTGTTCTTATGGATTTCAAGCACACCTACACAAAGCAATTTAAGTGTTCTTTTGAACCCAAACCTTTCTTGGTCTAGGTTGGTTAGTTTCGAGATAGTTTGAAGGAGGTAAATTCATGTGTAATCTTCTATAAAAGCACACATTGTTAGTATTTCCTTTGATCATGCAATATGAACATACAATATTTTCAAATTTATTCCTCCTATGATGAAATATTTTCCTAGTGTGTGAAACATGCCTTTTATGTTGTGTGTATCTCCTATTGTTTTGTGTCATTGTATGAGTAATACCTTTACAATGACAATGTGTATTTTGATAAGTTTGTGCAACATGTTTATGTGCTTTGTGTTGTGTAGCATGCCTACATGATTATGTCTAGTGTACATATATTATGCTTCAGTTAACGTGCTCTAGTTTAGCTTTACCTATTTATGTTAATGAAGGGTGTGTCTGTCTTATAAGACTTTCCTTTAATGTTTAACGCATGAGATCTTTTAGCTTTGAAAGCTTGAATCTCATTATACTTGGAGGTAGAAGGAGTGGAATTATATAAAGCTTTTACAAAATTAATATGTGATGAAGATGATAAAGACATTCCATTCTTATATCTAATTACATAAGTATCTCTATGAAATTTTTGAGAGTCAAGAAGACTATCTAAAGTTTCCTTTCCTTTCTTAAATTTTTCAATGTAATTATTTAATTCTAAGACCTCCTTAAAAAGATTATGATTTTCATCATTTTCTTTCTTAAGTTGGTCTTCCAAAAAAATATAAGATTTTACATCACTAGCAAGTTTTTCATTTTATTCAATAAGTTTGGCAAAATTATTTTTTAAAATTTCTCATTCTATAGTTAAGCTACCTAAATCATTCTTATAATATTTCTTCTTAGACAATAAACTATTGCATTTAACTAATAATTTGCTCACAATAGAGCTTTCATCATCATTGTCATCATCACAGTAATCATCATAATCATCAAAGGAAGAATAAGAAGTGGATAGTACCTTATTTTCATTTTCAAGAGCCATGAAGCAAATATTGGCCACTTCTTATTATTCCTCTTCCTCTTTGGATTTAGATAAATCATCCTAAGTAGCTTTGAATGCCTTCTTTTTATCTTTTGCTCCCTTGTTCTTGAATTTGAGTTTAGGGCACTCACTTCTAATGTGTCCCAGTTTCTTGCATTCATAGTAAGTAACCTCTTTTGTTTTCTTTTTCCTATCTCCTTCAAACTTCTTATTGAGGTCTCTTATTCTTGAGAAGTTTTTCTTTCTCAAAAAATTCTTGAAGTTTCTAGTGAGCAAGGCAATGTCAACATCTTCATAACTAAAGTCTTTGATGCTTTCATGTTTACTATCTTTTTGAAGAGCTTTTAGAGCTATGCTCTTTTTCTTTTTTTTCTTACTCTTCACCTCTTTGCTTAATGGTAAGCTCATGTGTCAAGAGCTTATCAATGAGCACATCAGTTAATAGAGTGGAGAGGTCTTAAGCTTCCTCAATTGAAGTGACTTGAGATTTCCAATCCTTCTTAGGTAGGATTCTTAAAATCTTATTGTTCACCTCTTCCTTAGAGAAATATTTTCCAAATTTCTTAAGGGTTATGAGGAGAACATTGAGATGGTTTGTCATCTTTATGATTGATTCGTGAGGCTTCATTTTAAAAAGTTCATATTCATACATATGAAGTTAAACCTTTTTGCTTTTTACTTATATTTCATAATGGTTTTCCAAGGTCTCCCACATTTCCTAGGCCAACATATAATGTTGTTGCCTCTTTTCTTTATTGTCATGAAGGAGACTAGAGTAATCATAACCATTTTATTTTTGTGATTTTCTTCCTTTTGATCAATACTCCATTGATTACTTGCAAGAGTAGTTACCACATCGTCAATGATGGTTATAGGTGGTTCCTAAACTTAGGACAATGTCCCAAAGTTTGATAGAATCACAATCATGAATTTCCAATGAGGATAGTCACTACCATCAAAGAATGGTCTTAATGAACAAATGTTTTGAGAATTACCCCCCATTGATCTTGTATTCTAGCAATAAAGTTCCTAGAATTCAAGCTTTGATACTAATTGAAAGAGTCCTAGAGGGGTGGTGAATAGGCCTATCGAATAAAAATGAGAAATTAAAGGAATTCTTTATAATAATTGAATAAGAGTTTAGAAGGAAGAATAAAGAATATAAATATTTAAGGAGTTTGGATTTAACAACAATCCCATGTCTCCACCTAACTTATCCCCAAGTTAGGATTTTCAATCACCCACAATCTTATTCACAAGATTGAGATTACACAAGAGTTTTATGGCTCACTCTTATAACCTTACAACTTGAGTTTATAAGGCTCACTCAAAAAACCAAATCCCAAGTGTTTTAATGGACAACACTTAAACCAATTCCTTTAGAAATAAATCTCACTTCCCTTCTAATCTATCCTAAGATTTAAGATTAAGAGAAATTCTATTTCTAACACATAACCAACTCTCACAACAGTTACACAAATAAAATAAATGTTTAAAAAAGATTTTGAGAGCTTTAATTGAATGATTTAATGTATAAAATGAACGAGCACTTTTTTCAACCTCAAAATAATCTTTAGAGGTTTGATTTATACTTGAGCAATCCAATTATAGTTGTTGGAAGCAATGATTTCATTCCCATTATTGTCCAAGTTCATTTGAATGAAAACTTAAACTTTTGAGCTGCATTTTGTCAGGTCCGAGTAGGGATATCCTCAATCCCGGTGGGGACTAGTCTCAAATAGTTATTTCAAGCTATTACATTTAAAATCTTACCTTGATCTCGATCGGGACTACCCCATCATGAGCAATGTCTCAATCAAGATATGAACTTGGGATGGGTACTGCAATTTTGAGAAATTATTCTCCTTTAGGTCCCATTTAGGACTACTTTGGTCCTAATTGGGACTTCACCAAAAATTGTAACTTTTTATGAAATTTAGTCCATGTGATGAGTCCGATCGAGATAATACTTGCAATGGCTTTCCGGAATAATTTTCCTTTGATATTTCATTATTACTTTTTACTTCCAAATTATCCCTAACTTATACCCACCTAAAGTAAATACATTACTTGCTCAAAATTAAGTTTGTTACTATCAAAATTAAGATTGCTTAACTTGCTAAGACCAATAAGTAATTATATTAAAAAAAATAAAAATGGATTAAAATGATATGTTGAAAGTCAACCAAGCATGTTATCCATAAAAAATGGAATGAACTTATAAAAGAATAAAAACTGTGAAGGAAAAGATATGCAATATGAACTATGATAAATTAAGACTCAAAATAAAAGATTGAATATAAACTTTTAAAAAAAGTCAAAACTACATAAAAAAAATGAAATATGACAAATGTACCTTGCAAAGAGCTAAATTTAGGAAGAAAATGGTGTTAAAACTAAACATAAATGTGTACCTTATGAGCTCAAAACTTGACAGAAATGATGGTTCAATCTTGAAAAAATCATAATATATTTGAATTTGGAAAAGATGATAAATTTTGGATTAATAAAACATGCATGATAATGAATGATCCTAAAAAAAGATTAAAAGTTAAAAAGTAATGAAGACAAAATGGAAGATTGAACTAGACAAAGGTCATTGAAAATGTACCTAAATAAATTTTGGACCAATTGAAAAACTATGAGGTGATAGGTCATAACATGATAAAATATGTGACCATTATAGTGAAACTAGGTAGAGATGATGATTTTAAAAACAATATGAACTAAGGAGAAAACATAGGATATATAGATGCAATATGAAATATTATAACTATATAACAGGTACGAATGTTGAGTTAAAATGAGACATAAATGATACTATATAACTAAACTAATTAAAATGGAGAAAATGCATGATTGAAACTAGAAAATTAATGAGTTAAGGCTATACACAAATGATGAACTTTAAGATGTATTAAAAACTAGAAAGAAAATGATAATTTAAACTTGAAACAAAACACAACTAATGAACTAGATTGACAAAATTTGAAAACTAAGAAGAAAATAAGTGCAAAACATGAAATAGTAAGAAAATGATGGTATGATGTGTTAAAATAAAGATGAGTTGAAACTGGACACAAATAATGGAATTAAGAAGAAAATGATGGTATTATATGTTAAAACTGTATAAAATACTATATAAAGGTTAGACATAAATGGTATAATGGAGAATTGATGGATTAAAATTAGACAATATGATGAAACCAAGAAAATAAGTGAAAACTTTAAACAATTTTAGAATTTTTTAAAAAAATGGTGTAATTGATCCATTAAAATATATGGTAAAAACATCAATGGGACAAACATGCAATAACTAAAAAATGACAATGCTAAAAAATTGACATCTTATACATTGATGTATGTATGAATGATAATATATATAATAAAACCAAACATAAATCATATAAAGTCCTTTCCAACCTTATTTCTCCTACATAGGTGGTTTATTCAATTTCTTTCCTAAGACGGCTTAACGGAACATTAACGGGGGATGAACCAACTCATATATACTCTCAAAAGAAAAATTAACAAATAAAGTGGATTTTTGTTTATATACATGACTTGATTTAGACAAAGTCTCGTGGTACTTATAAGATTTAAAAATAGTTTCCTTTTGAAACTAAGGCCTAGAATGTGATATCAGGATAACCTTAAAATTTTAGATTATTAAGAAATAACAAGCTAGGGGTTTTAATCCATATATATATATATATATATATATATATATATATATATATATATCTAATGAATCATAATTGCAAACCATATATTAGCTTATTATGATTGTTGAATCATAATAAGTTCCAAATGTTCTAGTTCATTTAGACATATAGGGGTTAAAATTGTTTACTTCATAATGTTACTAGGTTTAAAGCATTCAAGGGCCCATGGTAATATAGATATATTATAACTAAATGATTAGATTTAAGTCAATAAAAACATGCTATATTATAATAATCTTACGGATATAGTATCCTCATAATTTAAGGTTAGATTATTAAGATATTTCTTGTTTACTCTTTTTAGACTAAGCATACCTAATTAAACCTTAAAATTTAGCAAATTAGTTAATATGTCATGACCATAAGAGTCATAGTGTTTGAAGCATATATCCTAAATAGAGTTTACCATTTTTTATCATAAGAAACAAACAGTATGTAACAAATATGCCATGATAGGTTGACTTGGTTCGCATTAACCTTTTTTAAGTTCAAATGGGTATATAAATGCTAACAAAGGTTTGAGTTAAGTCTAGTATACTAAATACAAGATATACATGTCACTAAGAACTCAATTAAACCAAATGCAGTATATAGACACAAATCAAGTAAACACATACAAGGCAAGGTGGGTTAGGGTCAAAGGCCAAGGGTTCCTTTAGTGAGATGCCCTTCATTATGGACTTGAGTTACAAGCCAAGGTTAGAGGGGTCTAACATCTTTTGCAAACTCAAGAGAAGACTACCCCCCTTTAAGGACTTAGGTTATAAGCTCTGGTCAGATAAGCTAGGTAGTTTCTTTTTAACCGCGTTAAGGCTAAAGGTGATAATCCTAAAATAATCAATCCATGAGTTTAGTGGAGTCATGGTGAATCATAATGTGACACCATCAGGTTTATTTGGGCTTATGCACATATGATAAGTGTCATGATGCAAGTTGGTCCAAAATGGTATAAATAATTGGAAGAAAGGTATAAATGTCAATATTAACATCTCAATCCCTAGTGGAGTCACCACTATTGACGCCAGTCGGTTCAATTCAACACCATTTAGATCATGATCCCTTTTTCTTCTTATTGCAGGAAAATAGAGGAAATGTAAAAGGAATATTGGAAGAGCTTAAAGATGGCATAAGTGGACTAACCCTTTACCCGAAAAATTGTCTAGTTAAGGAGAAATAAGAGTTGCCACCTGGTATCACCCGAAAAATTATCTGGTTAAGGAGTAGAAAAATTGGATCACTTACTTAGAATCACATTCTCCCATTGGATAAAGCATTGGGTTTGGATGTCAATGTCAGTAAAAGTAAACTCAATATCTTAAAGGCATCTCCATATTGGCCGGATATTGAACAAGGTTAGCCTTACTAGTTATATACAATGCTTCTAAGAAATAAATACCATTATACACACAAATTCAAGCACAATATATATCACACAAGCAGATAATAACAATATGATAAATAAATAATGATGCTTCGATATGGCATAATACGAACATATTTATCAAAATAAATAATTATGCATGGTCGTGGCAAGTGAACTATCACTATATACATATTCATAACATGGCAATCCAAATGGCATAATGAATATTAATGGCATAAACATAGTATATTTACACGTTATGAAATTAATAGCACACAATCAAAGCATATTTCTAGATAGCGGGGTTAGCACGCACCCAAGATTTTAGCAACTGCGATACTATTTAGGCTCAGGACCTTAGGGAACACACTACTATGCCATAAATTCATAGCGTAGAGATGAGGAGTCACCACACAGGGTAATAACCGGGACAATTTGATTAGTGGTACTTAATTCTCTAAACGAAAGTTAGCACCACAACCAGGAGATTCTGGGAACAGAATACTAACTTCTATTAGTCTCGTGTTCATTTAGAATTACTTTATAAATCATTACTTCATTCTCTAATTATATGCAATTTTATTAAAACCAATTTGAACATCCATCTAACCCTAAGGCATCTAATCAATAAAATCACACATAAAAAAATGCATTTAAGTGCATCGTCCCTAAGTCTAAACTAGGTTAATTATAATGAAAGTTAGCTAAATTAACGCTTTTATTTACAAATGAAATGAACTAAAGGTGGGCCTACATTTTAATTAGTGAGCTTAACTCTACTTGTTTCAATTATCTATAAATGGGTATAAATATACAAGTTTTAAAAGAAATTGGATTTTATAATTAGGCCTAAGTCTATTTGTTTTATTTAAAATGGGAAGTGGGCCTAAGTCTATTTATTTTAAAAGGAAATGAAATTAAATGGGCTAAGCTAAGTCTAGGTTGATTTTATTAATAAAAAAAAGTGGTTTTATGTCTATTTAACCTAAAATGGGCCTAAATTGATTTTGAGTTAAATTAAACTTTAGACCAATTTTAAGGCTATTAATTGAGTGGGTTAGACCTAACATGGGCTTGGGGCCCAAAAGGATAAAAACCCAAAAATGAAACCAATCAAATAATAACATGCCAAAGCATATCAAACATACATCCATATGTGATTTCCTAAAACCCTAATTCAATTCCATGCAAACCTTAATTTACTACTGCCATCAATGACTTTAAAGTTTTACCCAGTGTTCCTAATCACTAATCCATTTTAAATGCATAAAAGTAAATTTTTACTATTCCCACTATTGGGGTTGTTACAATGTTCTATATACTGGAAATTAAAATTAAGTGCAAACCCAAATGAATTAACACAACAAAACACAAAAAATAATGATCACAAAAAAGGTAAAACCTAGATCTAATCATAGTTTAAAACCAATGGCATTCCATGCATCTTTCATTCAATTTTTGGATATCAGGCAATATCCTCCTCAACTCCCATCGGATCTCAAAAAGAAAACACATAAAAAAAATATTATGTTAGTGAAATTAAATAGCCAAAACAATAATGAAAATCACAAAAAAAAGAGAAGAATAAAAAAGGAATGTTGTGCAAATGATATTAGATGGCCCTTCATAATGGATTTTCACCATATATGGAATTGACTCAGTATGTGTTTTGGATCTTGGGACTGAATCACGTAAAAAACGTAATACATAATCTTAGTTTTTTTTAAATACAAGGAAAAAGAACTAGGTTTTGTGTTCTATGCTTTTTTTGCAGAGTCTACAATTTTTCTATGCTTCTCTTTGCACACTCAAAGCCTCTCAAAATTATTCTTCTTTTGGATTTTTAAAGCTAAAAACAACTTCTAGCCACTGTGATCGTGCAAAGAAGTTGCACGATCTTTAAAACTAAAGAACAGTTGCTCTCCATTTTCAAAAATCAAAACCTCGATATAAAGAAAGTGATAAGGGTTAAAATAAAATTAGAGATTCATGCATGTGTCTATACATAACCAATAAAAATTAAACAAGATGCCCAAGATTAGATTTTTTACAAAAAAAATATTAAAACAGTGAAGGAAAATATGGGTTAGCATTATGTAATCCAAAAAGCATTGCGTAATGTCGATTGGCACTATGCCTGTACTTGTCAAAATTTCATTAAAGCCCCCCAAAATTCAATTTCTATAATTTAGACCTTAAAACATTTTAACTCTTGTAATTAAATCCTAAAAAGGCTACAATTTAGTCCTTTAAATCACAAAACTCGACACTAGAGATCAATTCTCAATTAATTTTCAGTATAAGGGCTTTCGTCTCACACATGCACAATTGCATTCCAAAATTAAGTGCTTACAGTTGCCCCCTTTTGTTGTCGTTTGCTTGACAAATTATGGCAAAGCAATAGTAGCACACAATTTCAATAAAAATAATTAGGACACTTAATTGCATCCTAATTAACAAATCAATTCTTAAATTATTGTGCAATTTTAAGCAAGATGTAATGTTTAACAAGTCTCACTATATTTCCTACAAAATGTCTATTAAACTTTATGAAATTAGTTTCACTATATTTCCTGTGGAACGTTTAGCGATGATGAAATGAAAATCTGTTATAGTTCCTATAGAACGTCTAATGATAATACCATAAGTATTGTATAGTGTCTGGTGAACTACACTATATTCCTTGTGGGACGTCTAGTGATAATAAATTTTGTGATATTCCATATGGAACGTCTAATGATGCACACTATATTCCCTATGGGATCTCTAGTGAGAATGAGTTTTGTTATATTCCCTATGGGATGTCTAACGATGCACACTATATTCCCTATAGGACGTCTAGTGAGAATGAGTTTTGTTATATTCCCTGTGGGATGTCTAGCGAAACATAATTTTACAAATATGCTATAGTTCTTATGGAACATCTAGCAGCGATAAATTTAAAGACTTATCTGACAACTACTATGCAGTACATAACATAGTGACAGTTATGACTACTTTGCAGTACATAACATAATGATTTAAAGTTTTTGTCATAACTACTATATAGCACATGAGTTTAAAATCCTTTGATTCAAATGATGAATGTAAAATGCAAAAAATAAAACTTTTAATTTCATTATGTATTTTGTACTTGACATAGAACTTAGAATTACATACTGGTTATACATGTTAAGAATTCTATGAATTATTAATTTGATAGATGTCATGATTTAATTAGGAATGAATTCCTAATCAAAATGTAATTATGGACCAAATTGCAACAAGATAACTTAGATCCTTGTGCAAATAAAAGTAGTGGACCAAAATGGATAAAATGGATATTTTCCACTTTATATATTCCTTCCTTTTTGCATGTCTCAATTCATTTTCTCTTCTTCTTCATTTTTTTCCCTTCATTTTCTCTCTTTATTTTGATTCTTCTTTCTTTGATTTCTTAATCATTCAAAGTCTGATTTGTGATCTATCAGATCCTATGGCCTCTCCATAACACAAACAACGTAGGAGAGTAGAAATTTTTAAAGGTCAGTAGATTCTACCTCCTCATTTTCCTCAGAATGATCTTGGACTTTGAGAGGACTCATCCATCTTTCCTTTGACTCATTTACACACCCACAGGTGCAGAGATGTGGGTAATGAGGTAGCATTTCACCTTCTTAATTTTTTTTGGGATTGCCTTTGGAGGGTCCCCGGTTCCCTATGATGTGAGCTACTAAAATCTTTCTAAAGATGTACAGAGTTAGTATGTGTGTGACCTGATAGGGTTCATTCTGATGTGGAAGAATTGGAAGAATTTTCAGCTTTCATCCTTAGTTTAGGGGTTTAGACGTCAGCCCACTACTACTCCTCATCAGATTACCCAAAAGGCGAGGTGTCTTCTTCTGATATTGTTAGGTATGACCCTCTTTTGTGAGATCAGTCATAAGGTTAGTATTGCTTTGCTTAATCCACTTCATGACTTGGATCATGTTGCCACACTTGATTGAGGATCTACTGCACTTGCTTACTTTTACTACAAACTGGACACCGTCTATAGAGGTGTTGTCATGATGTGTGGCTTTTCACACGCCTTACATGTACGTTATCCTTTTCTTTAATATATTGTCTTCCTTTCCTTTTCCTTTTATTGATATGCTCTCTTCCTATCAGATTTGGAGCATAGAGATTGGTTTGATTTGAGGTCTCAGTGCTATTAGCTCTGATAAGAACTTTCCTCTGATGATGAGATAGGGTTCTTCTCGCCTTACTAGTAATAGGAACACTTTGTAGACATATCGTGATCAGTTGAACACCATTGAATGGCACTTAGTAAGAAAAATAAAATTATTAGTATCTTGTAATTTAATATGAGTTAAACTTAGTTAACCTAAATTGCAGATAAACTCTAATTGGTTGAAGGGTGTTGATGACATCCAGTGATATGATTTCATGGCCGCTGCAATACGCCTTAAGCCCATAAGGGTTCTACTCCCTGGATATGGCTGTTTGATGTGGTATTTAGGGGAGTAAGTGTATCACTGATGATGGAAGAGGAGACCAATATTGCTCTAGAGACTGAGGTTGTTCCCGATATTGAGAAGTCTGAGCCTAGACCTAGCCCTGTACATTATACTTAACATGTCAGGACTAGTCATGATGGTGCTTTTACAGGTGTTACCCTTAGTGATATCTCTCTCCCGAATAGGTCCATGTTCTATTGGGCTCCTACTATTCAGACTCCAATTGAGTAACGAATCCATTTTAGTAATGCTCAGCTTCCTATCTTTTCTCCAGCAAATGCTACTCATATGTGTCTTTCTAACTTATTCCCTGCATGATTTATACATTTGACACTAATTTTAGTAAATTTATAGAATAGGTTTCTTAGACACAGGTTGAGTACTTACATGGACTTGCCTCATCTCAGAAGTTATTCACTATGCAGGTCACAAACAGTTGGAGGCTAAGTATATACACTGGAAGTGCAAATGTATGCATGAAATGCATATGACATGTTATTTCCTATATGTACAGAGCTACTATAGTGATCTAGAATGTGAGATCGAGATGCTTCGTCGATAGCTTATAAGTTTAGGCATTAATCCTCATAGTGTTGGGACTTCATCTATTAGACCTTCGGATACCTTTCATTAGGAGTATCCTACTAAAGGATGGAACCCATGGCCGGATTCTAAAGCTCAGGATGACTGATTTAGGCTATCTTTATTTTTTACTTCTATTTATATTAGACTATTTTTATTGTACTATTATATTCTAAATCCTATACTGTTTGTATACACTATGTTGAATTGATCTCAGACTTGGATATGTTGACTTAAGTAGAGTAAAGGTTTTTTTTTCCTTAACTTTTGCCTAAGCCACCCTCTCAGGTTTCAACTTAGCAGGCCTGCCCTAACTTTTGCCTAAGTCGCCCTTTCGGGTTTTCAACTTAGCAAGCTTTTGTTTCATTTTATTTATTTTTTTATTTTCTAAATCTGGTTATAGGAGAAGTTGAGCTTGCTTACTGTTCTTGATAACTCTTTATCCTATCAGCCTCATCAACTACAATCTCGCCCATTGAAGGTGGAGGTCAGGCACACTATAGACTAGTGGGTAAACTAGTTACAGGGCATTACAGACATTGAGATTACATAGATCTACCCTTGGTGGAAGCTGAAGTTTATGACCCTTGACTTATATGATCACTGTGTTCCCATCCTAGGGCTGTATTTCTTGACTTTCTTTTCTCCTTCCCACCTTTGTCATCAGTACGGCCTCCCACAATTCATAGTTACTATTCTGACTAATTATGGTGGCTTCCCCCTCATATAGGATTTTTTTTGGATAGGGTAAAAAACTTATGGCCTCGTAGGACTCTAGAGTAGAACATACACTTGGATGCTAATAGAGCTACTGATGATAATTGTAAGACTTCGGTTTGGGTACAGGCTATGGAGCCACCATGATTCTCTAGATACAAGAGGACTCAAGCTTTACATGATGAGTCACAAAAGAAGAAACAAAGACAACATTAGGAAATGGTCTCATAGAGCTTATTTTAAGCTTTCATGTTTTATTTTCCTTTCTAGTACTTATGCATTATAAATAAGATAAAACATGCAATGTTAAAACAAAAATTCAATTTCAAAAGGATTCATTAATTAGGGCTAAAATGAGTACATTTATTACATCACCTGATATAACTCTTATTGTCAACTAGTCCTTTTGGATTTTCTAGCTGAATATTTTTCTCTCTCATTTATTTACCTTAATTTTTGCCTGACTAGCCCTTTGCAGGTTTTCTAGCTAATGAGACCATTTCTTTTATTTTTATTCCCTAATTTTTGCCTACCCCCTTTATGAGTTTTCTGAACATCGGGAATGTCCTAACTTTTGCCTGACTAGCCTTTTCAGGTTGTCTAATTAGTGGACTTTATTTTCTTTATATTACTTTTATTCATTTTAAAAGATAGTATTTCTTGAGGCGATCCAAATTAATAGGTTCCATGAACTCATTCCCTTCTAGATATGATATCTTCACAACTCCTTTAGGCATAACCGATTTGACTAAATACGATCCTTCTCAATTTGGTCTAAATTTTCCTCTTTTATCAAATACCACTTCTCTGGATTATTTTAACACCATGTCCCTAGCTTTTATCTTTCAAGGCTTAACCTTCTTATTGAATGATCTCATTATCCTCTTCTGATATATCTAAGTATAGAATAAAGCATCCATCCTTTTCTCATCCAAAGATATCAGGTGATTATATCTCTTTTATGCCCATTCACTCTCAATAGTTTTAGCTTTCACTTTATCTAGATCTACTTCAATTCCTCTGCTGCTAACTATATGCCTTAGCAGTTTTCCTGAAGTAACCCCAAAAATGCATTTCTTCAAGTTGTGCCTCAGATTGTACCTCTCAATTCAAGCCAAGAACTTATCCAAAGCTTCAAAGTGTCCCTCTCTTATTTTTGACTTGACCATCATATTGTCCATATACACCTTAACCTCCTTGTGCATCATGTCATGGAAAAGAGTTACCCTTTAATATGTTGCACTTGCATTCTTCAACCCAAAGGGCATAACCTTATAGCAATATGTCCCCCATTCCATGATGAAAGTTGTCTTAATCTTATCCAAAACTGCCATCATTATCTGATTATATCCTAAGAATCCATCCATAAAGGAATACATTGCACTAGATGTCGCACTATCCACTATTACATTGATGTGAGGTAAAGGGAAGTCATCCTTTGGACATGCTTTATTTAAATCCCTAAAATCTACACATATACATACCTTACCATCTTTCTTGGGTACCGGTACTATATTTGCTAACCATTAAGGATAATCTACTACTTCTAGAAAGTTAGCCTGGATTTGTTTAGCAATTTCCTCTCTTATCTTTTTAGTCCACTCTGGTCTTAGCCTGCATAGTTTTTGTTTGATAGGTTTAATTTATGGATAAGTAGGAATATGATGCTCTGCAATTTCCTAATCTAAACCTAGCATATCCTTATAAGCCCAAGCAAATACTACCTTTCTTTTTGCTAATATTCTCTCAAAATTTTTCCTCTCCTCAAGAGTTACCTCATGTGATATAGAAATGTTCTTAGGATTATCATTTGTGCCCATGTTATATGAATCAAATTAAATTGAATTAACATCAAACATGCATGAATGATCAAAATTAGAATGCACAAAACTATCAGGATGTACATCACACAAGTAAGCAAAACCAGCATTCATATCATTGATCATAGAAAAAATAAAGTTTTCATCCTCACACAGACTAGATGTTATTACATCAATTTTATCATAAAAAAATCAATAAAGCTATCATTAATGATAGTAGCTAAATCCTGGGGTGACTCCTCTTCAAGTGGCAGATACAGCAGCTCATCGATAATAGCATTACCTATCCTCTCAACTGCCAGCTTCATCACTTCCTCTTTGTTGTCTTTCACCTAGTTCTCCACAATCTGCTCCTTAAAATCTCAAACCCAGGAACATCTACTCTATCATCATTGATTGATTCCTTAGATCCTAAATAGTATTTTTGCTACTCTCAGGTCCATTTCAGTTCCATTAAATATCCCAGCAATCCAAAAACCATAGGGTGCACACATTTGCTTCTGTTTGTCCAATATGGCTACCATAAATGCATTAGTCCCAACTTTTATAATCATAACCTCTCCTTCATGAGGGAATTTTATCTTTTGATGCACAGTTGAGGGCACCCTTCCTAAAGCATGGAACCATGGCCTTCCCAACAGTAAGGCATAAGTGATGGGTATATCCAATATAGTGAATTCAACGGTAAACTCTACAGGTCCTATTTTAACCAGAGCTTGAAATGTCCCCTCCACATTCCTGGTGCTATCATTATAAGCTCGGATTATGAGATTTGGACTTGTCAAGTCATCGATCTTTAATCCCAAGTTGGGTAGGATCTTTAATGGACACACGTTGATAGTAGAACCACCATAAAAAAATTGGTTCTTTTTTCCCCTCACCTTAATAAGGATAAATAGTGCTTTGTTATGATTTCTTCCTTCCAAGGCAAGTCATCATCTGAGAATGTTATACACCCGTGTTCCTTTTCTATAACCTTTGCTACCATAACCTTAGGTGTGGCCACTATTTCAATGTTCATGTTTGACAGAGCTTTGACAAGAGCTCTTCTATGGCTACTTGAATGCATCAGTAGTTCCCAAATGCTCACATTTGCCTTAGCTTTCTTCAGTTGTTCCAAAATCAGGTCTTCTTTCTGTTCTTCCTTTACTTTTGTATCTTCCATTTCTTCTTTTTCTATGACTCTCTCGATTTTCTTTTCAGCTACTTTGTAATTCTTTCTGCTCCTAGTGACATGATTCACCTTAGGATCATCACTCCACACATCAAGACCACTCGGGTTTTCTTCATCAAAGTCATACCAGATGTCAACAATTCTAATGATTCAATCTCTTTTCCCATCTTTCGAGACTTCCACTGTGCATGTTTCTTTCTCCTTTAATTTTTCCTTATTAAGATTGCCTAAGTGTTTATTTAATAGATCTTCTACTCCCTCTTTAGACTATTTAGGAGCTAAAGGTCTTTTATCATCTTTAAACTCATCACCCCATCCTATAGGCACAATCCCTTTAATTGGTATATCAGTTGAACCGGGCTTATAGTATAAGACTCTATAATCAAACTTGCCCGAAGGTTATCCCAATAAATCTCCTTTTTGTGGTTGTTTAAGAGTTTCATGTTCCTTCTCTTCCTTTATTAGCTCATCATCAAATTCATCACCCTAACCTGAGGGCTCAATTGATTTAATAGTAATATCAACAAAGGGTGGTTTGGAATAGAACACTTTGTAATTAAATTTGCCTAAGGGCTATCCCAGTAAATCCTCTACTCTTGTAGAGGTATTAAGAGATTCTCCATTGGTTGTAGGGTTTGGTCTTTTAAAGGAGTTTAGCACTTATTCTTCGCTAACTCCCGAGTTAATCATCATGGTGGCTGATGGTGGGACATTTCAGTAATCTAGGAAAGGGTTAGTTCTGGTGTTTGGGTTGGAATTGGACTTTTCAGGATCTGTGATTTTTTTTAGAGTTTATAAGGTTTTGGATTTCATGCTTTAGGCAGATATAATTGTCTATGGACTGGCTAGCAACTTGGTGGAATTTGTAGTAACTGTTAGGGTCATAGCCGGGGACATTTGGGTTTGATGGTTTGGAAAAGGTTAAGGGTCAAAGCATGCCTTTCTAGATTAGCCTTTCTAGGACTTTAGAGAGTGGTTGGTTGAAGTTGGAGAATCTTCGGGGTTACTGAACTATGCACACCTTTACAACTCAATTGGTACTTCCCTATTGTGTGCCCCCAGTTGGGTAATTTCAGGTTATGGTGCTTTTAGCATTTCTTTTCTTCTCATTCTCAATTTCTTTTGCTTGCAAAACATCATCATACATGTCTATAAATGTTTTAAGGTTCATCATCTGCAATCTCTCGACTAGATTAGGTGATACGTTATGGACTATCATCCTAACCTGATCCTTCTCAGCTAGCTTGTTCTTCATTAGTCCTACCTTATTCATGAACCTAGTAAGGAAATCAGAGAAGGATTCATTAGGTTTTTGCTTTGTCAGTTCTAAGTCTCTGATAGACACTTCCAGTCTAATGTTGTAATCATATTATTTCAAAAAGGCAGTACATAATTCCTTCCAGTCAACCCGAATAGATTTTTTTAGCCCATAATACTAGCTTTCAACCATCCCCTCTAAATATAGTACAAACAACCTAGTGACTACAGCTAACGGTGCCTTAATAGTACTCATAATCATTGTATATTGGCTCAAATGAATCCTAAGGTCTCTAGTTCCATCATACTTTTGCAACTGAGGCATCTTGATTTTTTTAGGGCGTTTATCACCCTCCACTTGTAGCATGTCATTGAGGTCAAATGAGTGCCCCATTCCTTATCCTCTAATCAACTATTCCATCTTGGATATATTTTGAGTTAGGCCTTCCATCTATTTGGACTCATGATCATGGACCAGTTCAAGTGACTCCCTCTTCACTTTTTCTAGTATGCAGTTCTTGACGTCTTCAAGTCTCACATCAGTAGCAGGTACATTTATAGCAACAGGTTGCCCCCAACATTATTAGTAGTATGTGGTTGTTCAACAGCAACAGTAGGTGGTGGTATGATATCAGGTTGCACTAGTCCAACCAAAGCTTGCCTCAGTTCTTCTTGCATCATGGCTCTCATGTCATCCATCAAAGCTCCCTTAATGTTTTAAAAGGTCCACATCTCTGGTTGCTGTTCCATTTCTGTCTATTCAATATGAGTTGGTTTAGCTTCTAAGTAAAGCGGGTTTATAGGACTCTTCTATAGTTCTTGAAGGAACTTTTGAGCTATCAAACTTAGGACTTAGGTCTATTCTGACTAATCTGCCACCTTTCCATTCCTAGATTCAAGAAGACCCAGATGAATCTATGATGGTTGCAAAATAAGTTGTTAGTATGATGCATGGAATGCATGTATGTATACATGATGCATGTGCTATGCAACAAGTAGCAAGTATCAAAAAAAGTTTATAATATTTACAGCCTTCAAACCTTATTACTCCCACACACGTGTTCAATGGTGAGTCTCTTTTCCTAGGATTTTTTGTTTTGGCCTTTATATCAATAGGGGATATTAAAAGCCGACGCGTATGCCAAATCTCTCTTAAAAAAAAAGCACAAAAATAGTATTTCTAAATATAAAGGTCTAGCCCAATCTTTATTAGCCCAAATAGGCCTCAAAGTTATGGGCTTGGGCTTTTATAAATAAAAATACCTCACGACAATTCAAACAAACAAGCAATTTTGGGTAAAAAAATCCTATGGGAAGTAACTAAGTCATTATATATGGTCAAGGTCCAGTGAAAAGTTAAGGTTCCCTTAGAAAGATGCCCTCTGTTATGGATGTTGAGTTACAGGCCAAGGTCAGAGGGGCCCGACATCCTTTACTAACTCAATAGAAGATTACCCACCTTAAGGAGTTGGGTTACAGACTCTAGTCAGATGAGCCTGGTAATCTCTCTTGAACTGAGTTAAGGCTAAGAGTGATGGTTAGCCAATTTACAACTCTATAAAGCTAGTGGAATCATGGAATCATAAACCAACACCATCGATTTATAAGGACATGAAAAATGAATGTAAGAATGAAATAATAATTAATAAAATAATTCTAAAGAACACAAGTAGAATAAGTATCTCTTATCCTTGGTGGAGTCGCCACTGTAGATGGTGGGGTTTAGCACGCGCCCAAGATTTTAGCAACCATGACACTATTTAGGCTCAGGGCCTAAGGGAACACACTACTATGCCATAAAGTTATAGTATGGAGATGAGGAGTCACCACCCAAGGTAATAATTGGGACAATTTGATTAGTGGTATTTGATTCTCTAAAAGAAAGTTAGCACCACAACTAGGAGATTCTAGGAATGGAATACTAATTTCTCTTAGTCTCGTGTTCATTTAGAATTAGTTTATAAATCATTACCTCATTCTCTAATTACGTGCAATTTTATTAAACCCTATTTGAACATCCATCTAACCCTAAGGCATCTAGTTAATAAATCACACATAAAAAATGCATTTAAGTGCATCATCCCTAAGTCTAAACTAGGTTAATTTTAATGAAAGTTAGTTAAATTTATGCTTTTATTTACAAATGAAATGGACTAAAGGTGGGCCTACAGTTTAATTAGTGAGCTTAAGTCCCCTTGTTTCAATTATCTATAAATGGGCCTAAATCTACAAGTTTTAAAAGAAATTGGATTTTATAAGTGTGCTTAAGTCTATTTTTTTTATTTAAAAAGGGAAGTGGGCCTAAGTCTATTTATTTTAAAAGGAAATGAAATTAAATGGTTTAAGCTAAGTCTAGGTTGATTTTATTAATAAAAAAGGTGGTTCTAAGTCTATTTAACCTAAAATGGGCCTAAATTGATTTTGAGTTAAATTAAACTTTAAACCAATTTTAAGGCTATTAATTGAGTGGGTTAGACCTAATGTGGGCTTAGGGCCCAAAAGGATAAAAACCCAAAAATGTAACTAATCAAATAATAACATGCCAAAGCATATTAAACATACATCCATGCATGATTTCCTAAAACCCTAATTCAATTCCATGCAAACCCTAATTTACTACTACCATCATTAATTTTAAAGTTTTACCCAGTGATCCTGATTACTAATCCATTTTAAATGCATAAAAGTAAAATTTTACTATTCCCACTACTGGGGTTGTTACAATACTCTACATACTGGAAATTAAAATTAAGTACAAACCCAAATGAATTAACACTACAAAACACAGAAAATAATGATCATAAAAAAGGTAAAACCTAAATCTAATCATAGTTTAAAACCCATGGCATTCCATGGATCTTCCGTTCAATTTTTGGATATTAGGCAGTATCCTCCTCAACCCCTGTTGGATCTCAAAAAGAAAACACAAAAACAAACCAATTACGTTAGTGACATTAAATAGCTAAAACAATAATAAAAATCACAAAAGAAAGAGAATAATAAAAAAGGAATGTTGTGAAGATGATATTAGATGGCCCTTCAGAATGGATTTTCACCATACATGGAATTGAATCAATGTGTGTTTTGGATCTTAGGACTAAATCACATAAAAAATGCAATACAAACTCTTAGTTTTTTTTTTTTTAAATACAAGGAAAAAGAACTAGGTTTTATGATCTATGGTTTCTTTGCAGAGTCTATGATTTTTCTAGGGTTTTCTTTGAGTAGCCAGGGCCTCTTAAAATTGTTCTTCTCTTGGCTTTTTAAAGCCAAAAACAACTTCTAGCCCCTGTGATTGCGCAGAGAAGTTATGCGATCTTGGGAGCTAGAGAACAGCTGTTCTCCATTTTCTAAAATCAAAACCCCGACATAAAGAAAGTGATAAAGGTTAAAAAAAATCAGAGATTCATGCACATGTCTGTGCAGAACTAATAAAAATTTGAAAACACAACCAAAATTAGATTTTTTACGAAAAAAATATTAAACCAGCATAGGAAAATACAGGTCATCATTACATAATGATGTAATGCCGATTGGAATTGCATAATGCCAATTGGCATTATGCCTATATTTGTCAAAATTTCATTAAACCCCCCCCACCCCCCCCCCCCCCAAAATTCACTTTTCTGCAATTTAGACCTTAAAACATTTTAACTCTTATAATTAAATCCTAAAAGGCTCCAATTTAATCCTTTAAATCGCAAAACTCGACACTAGAGATCAATCTTGATTAATTTTCATCATAAGGGCTTTTTTCTTATGCATGCACAATTGCATTCCGAAATTGAGTGCTTACAATATGCATCACACATATGTCATGAATTTCTAGCATGTCATCCTAATTATGTTAAACAAAAAGTGAAATTAATAATAAAAACAATAATAAAATAATAGAGATAAAAGAGACAAACACTCAAGTAGGCTCCTCCTCTTCATCTTGTCTCTTATTTTTGAGTTTTTGCGGCCATTATTTTGATAAAAATGATATTTTAAAAGGAAAATAGGCAATAAGTTGAAAATTGATTGAAAATTTTGTACAAAGAATGAAAAAGAAATATTTGAAAAGATAAATTAAAAGAATAAAATCAAATAATATTTCTCAAATGAATAAATAGAAAATAGAAGTTAAAAAGTACTAACTATACCAAATTTATGGTGATTAATTGGTTAAATTAAGGCCTTTAACTAATAATGTCTATAATTCATCAAATTAAGCCTCAAGATATAAATCTTGTACCTTGGATAAATTAAATACACATAACCAATTATTGCTTCATTATCATCCCAATAATCAACATAAATGGTTCAAAAATAAGAAAAAGAAATAATTGATTTGATACTTTGATTGATTTTCAACATTATGAATGAATACACAAAACATAACAAGCAATAAATATTGATAAAATACAATAAAGGAAATTAGAAATGCAACAAAAGACAAAATAATAATAATCAAAATAAGAAATAAAATTAAGTAAAGAAAAGAAGATTAATTAAAAAAAATCCTTTAATATGTAATGAAAAGGGAAAAATAAAATAAAATTTATTATGAGAATTATTCTTGAAATAAAGTAAAAAATTTTGGAAATTATGGTTAAAATCAAGGTAAAAATTGAAGTAAAAATTATATTAACAATTATATTAAAAATTGAATTATTTAGCCTAAATTAAGAATTAATGCAAATAAATTGGAAAAATGCATAAAAGAAATAATAAATATAAGATTGTGTAGTAAAAAGGTTAAAATATTAAAATAAAGTAGAATTATAAAAGGAGGTTATAATAGAAAGTTAAATAAATATTCAATTTATGGAGAAAAAATAATGTTAACATAAGAATTAAATCACAAATAAATAAAAAGATAAAATAAATGAAAAATGGCATTGTATAAAAGAAAAAGTAACAAGTATATAACTTAAAATAAATGAAATTAAAATAGAAATTGAGGTGTAGAGAAGAATTACACCAGAAACATTAAATAACAAGGAATAATACATACATGGCCCATGTACTTGTAACTTGTTGTCACTTTGACACCTCCACTTATAGTTTTGCCATTTTAGCACATGAACTTGGCTAAAATGTAATTTTGAAACCCCTATCAACACATGTGGCATGGAATAATGAATTAGCATGTCCCACGTCATAAGGGTTTGACTGACCAAAAACTACAATTAGAGGTATCAAATTGACAAAAAGCGACAAGTACATGAGGTGATAGATGCATTATGTAATCATATTAGTGAAAATTAGCACATTTTAGCCAAGTTCAAGTGTCAAAATAACAAAACCATAAGTTAAGGTGTCAAACTAACAAAAAGTGACAAGTATAGGGGGTTATGGCCGTATTATGCCTAACAACAATTAATATAAAGAAAGCAAGGAAATATTGTGGAGATGCATATATATGGAAATAAGAAATAAAGAAAATTGTTGACCATTTTTATGATAAAACTCCTAATTTTAGACTTTGATAAACAATTTAGATTCTAATGATTTCGTTTAAGTGTGTATGGAGTTTATCTATCATTAAGAATAATTATTTAATGATTAGAGACAATGAAATACTCCTTAAAAGAGTATTAATATACATTTCAATGAAGTATATCAACCTATGCAAGTCCTTAATCTTTGAGAAGCAATTATATACTAAAAATATAAAACTTTGGACTTACAGTGGTCTTCTTAGGAGCACCTTATGAGCAAACCTTGTATAGTGTCTTAGGAGCTCATTTTTTCTAAAATGCTCAATGCTGCTCACAAGCTACCTTCATGATCATAAGGAGAAGAGATCAACTTATAAGGGTAGTCTTGATAGCATTCAACAAATATTTTTGAATGCAACGGTCCTCAAACTGATGATCACAAGCTATGGTTTGCTCCTGATGACCATGAGCAGCATTTTAATGAAAATAAGTCCAAGATGATTCAAAAATCAATAAGAGATGTTAGAGATATAATCAATGCATCCAATAACCATAACCTAAGTTGTTTATCTATATAAAAAACTCTTGGAGTTCAATTGAAAGTTTAAGAAACTTATTTGCTCATTATACTCTCTTAAGCATTCAATTAAGCTCTCAAAATTCTACTCAAATTCATTTCATATTTGGATAACTCTTATGATAGTTGGTGAGTGTTAGAATAGATATTCTTATTCTTCTATTTTCTAGGTTTAGAAAATGGGAAGTGAGATTATATTCTAAAAAGAACTAGTTTAAGTGTTTAGCCATCAAACACTTGGAAATTTGATTTTTAAGTAGGCCTTGAAAACTCAAGTTGTAAAGTTGAACAAATGAGCCTTAAACTCTTGTGTAATCTTAATGTTGTGAATATAATTATGGGAATTGAAAATCCTAACTTGGGGATAAGATAGGTGGAGATGTAAGATTGTTGAGAATCTGAACTCCTTAAATTCTTATGTTCATCATTCTTCCTTCTTAACATTCTTTCAATTCTTGTAAAGAATTCTTTTAATTTTCATTTATTGTTCATTTGCCTTATTCACCCTGACTCTAAGGCATTTTCATTTGGTATCAAAACTTGAATTCTAGGAACTTAATTACTAGAATAGAAGATCATGGCAAGTGAAATTCAAAACATCTCTTCACTAAGACCATTCTTTGATGCAAGTGACTATCCACATTGGAAATTCAAAATGGAACTCTATCTTGATAATGATTCTATTAAATTATGGGATATCATTCTAGATGGTTGGGAAACTCTACAGCCAAAATTGATGATGTAGAAGTGGTTCTCAAAAGAAGTTAATGGAATTAAACTCTAAAAGATGAGGATCATAAAAATAAGAGAGCTATGATCACACTACCCTCTTCTATATCTAGAGAAGAAAGTAGTAAGATACAATGTTGCTAATTTGCAAAAAAAGTATGGGAGACACTTGAAAATCATTATGAAGAAAACATTCAAGTGAGAAGCAAGAAGGTTCAACTCCACATGTATAAGTATGAACTCTTTAAAATGAAACCACAAAAGTCAATTGTAAAAATGATAAACTGCCTCAATGCTTTTCTCACAACCCTCAAGAATCTTAGTAAACATTTCACCAAGGAAGAAGTAAACAATAAGATTCTAAGAATCCTACCTAAGAAGGATTGGGAATCTCGAGTTACTTTAATTGAGGAAGCTTAAGACCTCTTTACTCTCTCCACTAATGTGCTTATTGGAAAGCTCCTAACATATGAGCTTACAATTAAGCAAAGAGGAAGAGAACAATAAGAAAAGGAAAAAAAGCATAGCACTAAAAGGTTCACAATATGATAATGAAGAAGAAAGTCTTGAAGATTCTAGTGATAATGATGGTGATTTTTCCATGCTTACAAGAAACTTTAAGAAGAGACTCCAACAAGAAGCATGAAGGAGAAAGCAAGAAGAAAACTAAAAATATTATTTACTATGAATGCAAGAAACTGAGACACATTAATAATGAGTTCCCTAAACTCAAATACAAGAATAAAGGAGCAAAGGATAAGAAAAAGGCATTCAAAGCTACTTGGGATGACTCCTCTGAATTTGAAAAGGAAGAGGAACAACAAGAAGTGGCCAACCTTTGCTTTATGGCTCTTAAAGATGAAAAAGAGGTACCATCTACTTTTAATTATTCTTATGATGAGTATTGTGCTTATGATGATGATGATGATGATGATGAGAGCTCTATTGTGAGCAAGCTCTTACTTAAGTGCAAAAACCTACTTTCTAGAAGGAAGCATTATAAGCATGAGTTAACTAGCTTAACTAAGGAATTTGAAAATTTAAGAAATGAATTTTCTAGTCTTATAAATCAAATGATAAACTTGATAGTGATTTAAAATCTTCTAATTCCTTGGAAGAATAACTCAAGAAAGCAAGTGATGAAAATCATTAACTTTCTAATAAGGTCGTAGAGTTAAAAAAAAACTCTATATCTAAATTTCAAAGAGGAAAAGAGAGTTTAGATAATTTACTTGACTCTCAAAAATTTCATGGAAATGCTCATGGAATTGGATATGCTAATGGAATGACCTCTTCATTATCATCATCACATATTAAATTTGTTAAAGCATTATGCAATTCCATTCATTCTACCTTTAAACTGATTGAGACTCAAGCTTTTAAAACTAATAAGTCTCATGTGTGAAATAATAAAGGGAAGCCTCATAAGACTCAATCCTATATGACATAAAGGGGTAAGTCTCATGCTGGAAAAGTACAACCCAAACATGCTTACATATACACTAGACACAACACTTATAAGCATGTTGTACAACATAATGCACCTAAACATGTTACACAAACCTAACAAAATACACATTGCCATTGTCAATGCATGTCCCACACTATAACTCAAAATAATAGGAGACATACACCACCACAACATCAAAGGCATGTTTCATTTACTAAACAATCATATGCTCCTAGAAGAAATAAGTTTGCAAATGTTGTATGTTCATATTGCATTATTAAAGGACACACCAATAATGTGTGCTTCTATAGAAGACTACATATGAATTTTTTTCCTTTAGATTATCTTAAAACTAACCAACCTAGACCAAGAAAGGTTTAGCTTCAAACGAACACTTAAATTGTCTTGTGTATATGTGCTTGAAATCCATAAGTACAAAAATAAGTAGTATCTTGATAGTGGATGTTCAAGGCACATGACAGGAGATAATGAGCAATTCAAAAAGCTTGATGCAAAGGATGGAGGACATGTCACATTCAAACACAATGCCAAAGGAAAGATATTAGGCATTGGAGAAATCGGTAATCCTTATTCTTTATCTATACATCATGTATTGTTTGTTGATGGTCTTAAACATAATTTTCTTAGTATAAGTCAATTAATGGATATGGAAAATAAGGTGACTTTCTATCCTAGAAATTGTTGTATTAGTAGTCTTGAAGAAGACAAAGTAATTTTTAGTGGTGAAAGAATAGACAATGTTTATGTTATTGATTTAAATAAAATTGATAATAAAGACATCAAATGCTTAATGACTATTTCCTATGACACGACATGGCATAGAATGTTAGGACATGCAAACTTTGAGCTTTTAAATGATCTTTGTAAACATGAACTTGTGATTGATTTACCTAAACTTGAATTCACTAAGGATAAACCTTGTCATGCTTGCCAAAAGGGAAAACAATCCAAGTCTTCATTTAAGCTCAAGAATGTAGTGTCCAACTCTAGGCCATTTGAACTTATACATATGGATTTGTTTGGACCAACTAGGGTTGCTAGTCTCAGTGGAATGCACTATGCTTATGTACTAGTTGATGACTACTCTAGATACACTTGGGTGTGCTTTCTTGCTCATAAGAATGATACATTTAAAGGTTTTGAAAATTTCTTAAAAAGAAAAAGGTTCTGGTATTTCTTCCATTAGAAGTGATCATAGAACTGAATTTGAAAATGAATTTTTTAAAACCTTTTGTAATGAAAATGGTACTTATCATACATTTTCTTCTCCAATAACACCTCAACAAAATGGGGTAGTTGAAAGGAAAAATAGAACTCTTATGGAAATGGCTAGAATAATGCTTCATGAGTATAATTTCCCTCTATACTTTTAGGCAAAAGCCATTAACTCATCTTGTTATATTGCAAATTAAGTTTTTAAAAGACTAATTTTAAACAAAACTTCTTATGAGCTATAGAACAATAGAAAACCTAAAATCTTATATATAAGAGTATTTGGATACAAGTGCTTCATATTAAATACCAAGGATAATCTTCAAAATTTTGATTCTAAAGCTGATGAAGGAATTTTCCTAAGTTATTCCACTTCTAGAAAAGCATATAAAGTGTTTATTAAAAGAACTCTAGTAGTTGAAAAGTCTATGCATGTTGTCTTTGATAAATCAAACTTACTTAATCCTAGAGAGGATATTGTAGGTGACAATGAGATTGTAGATAGTCAAGAAGAAAATGTTAGTAAGCCTTTGGAACTTTAAGGTCCAAGCAAAGAGGACAATGAGGAGATATCTCAACCTACCTTAAAGGATGAACTTCCAAAGGATTGACAATTCAAGAAAGCTCATCCTAAAGATCTCATCATAGGTGACACTATAAAAGGGGTAACTACTAGATCTAAACTTAAATCTATTATTAATCTAGCTTTCATTTCTAAAATTCAGCCTAAAAATGTTGATGATGAATTTTAGGTCCTTGCTATACAAGAAGAGTTAAATCAATTTAAGAGAAATAAGGTTTGGACCTTAGTTCCTAGACCTAAACATTATCCTATTATAGGCACCAAATGGGTGTTTAGAAATCAGATGAATGAACAAAGTGTTAGAACAAAGCTAGAATAGTAGCTAAAGGTTATAATCAAGAGGAAGGCATTAATTATGATGAAACCTTTGCCCCCGTAACAATGTTAGAAGCTATTAGAATGCTACTTGCATTTGCATCATTCATGGATTTCAAACTTTATCAAATGGATGTTAAAAGTACATTTTTAAATGGTTTCATTAAAGAGGAGGTGTTTGTTAAACAACCTCAAGGTTTTGATAGTTTTGATTTTCCTAATCATGTGTTTAAACTTTCAAAAGCACTGTATGGATTAAAACAAGCTTTAAGAGCTTGGTATGAAATATTAAGTAACTTTCTTTTAGAAAAAGGTTTTTCTAAAGGAAAAGTTAACATAATTCTTTTCATAAAGAAATCTAAACATAATTTATTAATTTTTGAAATTTATGTTAATGACATTATTTTTGGTGCTACTAACCATTGCTTATATGAGGAATTTTTTAAGTTAATGCAAGGAGAATTTGCAATGAGTATGATGGGTGAGCTCAAATGCTTCCTTAGACTTTAAATCAAGTAATGCAAATACAGGACTTTCATTAATCAAACTAAATATGCTAGGGACATTCTCAAGAATTTTGGCATGGATGGAGCTAAATCAAGCAAGACTCCTATGAGTACCACAACCAAACTCAGCAAATACAAGAATGGTAAATTGGTTTATGAAAAGCGATTTAAAGGTATGATCTAATCCCTTCTTTATTTAATTGCTAGTAGAATTGACATTATTTTTCTTACTTACTTGTGTGCTAGGTTTCAATCTAGTCTTAAAGAGTCTCATTTGAATGCTATCAAAAGGATTTTCAAATATCTTTATGGAAGAATGCATTTAAGACTTTAGTATCCTAGGAATTCATTTTTTGACTTAATTAGTTATTCAAATATAGATTTTACCGATATTTTACTAGATAGAAAAAGCACTTCTGGAACTTATTAAATTTTAGGTAATTTTTTAGTTTCTTAGTTTAGTAAGAAATAAGTTTTGGTTACCTTGTCCACTGCTGAAGCAGAATATATGGCAGCTAGTTATTATTGGTCACAAGTTTTATGGCAACAATAACAACTTAAAGACTATAGCATTGAACTTAATCACATTCCTATTAAATGTTATAATACAAGTGCTATAAACCTTAGCAAAAATCCCATTCATGATTCTAAAACTAAACACATTGATATTAGACATCATTTCTTGCATGATCATGTGCAAAATGGTGATATTTTTCTTGAATTTGTTGATACTAATCATCAATTAGTAGACATCTTTACCAAGCCTCTTTGCAAGGAAAGACTAAATTTTATTAAGCATGAGCTTGTATGATTAATGGTTCAAGCTTGTCTTATAAATTCTCTTATCTTTTCTCTTTTATCTTTCATACCCCAAGTGCATTATCCATGGCTCCTAAGAAGAAGACCACTCAAGATGTTTCTTCATCCTCTAGAAGAGCTACCAAAGATCAACCTAAGAAGCAACCTCCTTTCTCCTACACTATAACTCATTTTAGGGAAAGGCTTCCTTAATTCAAGGAAAGGAAAATTATTTCCTTAAAATTCATATCCCAAGCTACATTTGAAAAGATGGGATGCCATAATGAGGTTAGAACTTTGCTTGAGAATATGAGTTCGTATGATTTTTCATTCAATGCTTTTCCTACCTATCCCTTTTTGGTCCATGAATTTCTTGCTTCCTATTGCTTGAGAACCCACCACTTTAATGAGCAAAACCCTATGAATAACAGGAGATTTAAATTGGGTAGAAGAGATAGATTTCTTTATTCTCAAGGATTTGATGGTATCTTTAGTTTTAGATAAGGGGGTTTGGCTTCTCCTATTTCTTCTTGGCTTCCTAATCCTTTTTAGACTTAATATGTAACACCTAATGCAAAACCCTTTAAAGTGGGAGACACAAAAGTATCTAATTTTACTTTAAAATCTCTTTAGTAGGTGTATACATTTATTAACTATTTTATTCATGCTATGGGATTAAGTAATGAAGCTATTTCATTTAATGACCTTTTCCTTATTAGATGTCTTATTAAAGGCATAGATGTTGAGCTAGGAAGATGGCTTTAATGGAGATTTTGGTTAGCTAGTGATAGTGTTAGTGGTGCCTTATGTGTTGGAGGGTTTATCACTAAAATTGCTCATCACTTTGGGATTAACTTGAATAACACTCCTTCCATTCCTCCTTCTTTCCTTGATAATAACCTCTTGAGAAACTCAAGGAAATTCAAGCTTGTTAGAAATTCTTGGATTTGGAAAGATGAAGTAGGAGATGAAGATGCTGATGAAGAGCTAGAATAAGATTTAAAAGATATTGAGCACATTGGCACTCATGGTCTTGAAGGTGTTCAAATTAGAAAAGAAATCCCTCAAAATCATCCTCCTCCTCAATCTCATAGAAAAAGGGCAAGAGGACCTTCTACCTCTTAAAGAGTTTATGAAGAACCTGCTTAGGTTAGAGGATTTTTTTTATCATTCTCCATTGTTGAATCCAACTTCAAGAATAGGTTTAATCAAGTGGACACAAGACTTTATCATTTTGAGAATAGGATGGATCACATGGAGTATGATATTCATCAATTGTATGCTCATCACAACATGCAGTGCACTTGGCCTTATCCTCATCCTCCTCCTCCACCTCCACAAGACTAAACTGTTTTTATGCTTTTTTTGCTTGTTTTTCATCAATTTATGTTTGGTTTATTTTCTATCTATTTTTAATTTTTTAAGCCTTAAGACACTAGTTGATGTCTTATGTTTTGTTTCTTTTTAGTTTGCAATTGATATTCTAATATCTTTGTAACTCTATCCTTTTCATTAATGTAATTTATATTCTCTTAAACTTTCCTTTTGCATTTTGATTCAAAGGAAGAAACTTTTGAGATTTTTTAATTCTTTATGCATACATTATAACATTGTAAGTGTGGCTAGTTTTTTCATAATTTAATAATCATATATTCATTATTTTATACTTGTGATAAAAGGCCTTGTTTTTTTTACTTTGCTTATGCAAGACATAGATGTTAGGGAAAAGTATGAAAAACCACCCCATGGTTTCACGATTTTAGAGTTTTAAGTATATGTTTCATTTTATGATAATTTAGGTCCTGTGTTTTCACCATTTGACAATTTTTAATATATGAGGCTAATGTCGTTAAATGAGTGAAATAGATTTATTGAAAATCGTTAAATGACGACAAACACAGGACCCAATTTGTCACAAAAAGCGAAACACATACTTAAAATTGCAAAACATTAAAACCACATGGTGGTTTTTCGTACTTCCCTTTTATTATTTTTAGTTGGATCGTACAATGTGTCAAACTAATTTAACGGCATTAGGCTTGTATACTAAAAATTGTCAAACGACGACAAATATAGAAACCAAATTGTCATAAAATGAAACACATACTTAAAACTTTAAAACCGTGAAATCATATAGTGGTTTTCTGTACTTTTCTCTAGATTTTATAAAGATTTGGTCTATCTTTGTTTTTCATTGTTTTGGTTCTTGGTCCTTTATTTTCTCTAGGATTTTTTGTTCCTTTAGATTTATTTCTCTTTATGTCTCTCTCTTTTCTTTTTGTCTTTGCCAAAAGGGGATAAAATGTCATGGATAATTTTATTTATGATATGCTAAGTGCCAAATGATCATATGTTATTTTTTTAGCTAAGCTCTACATAATTATATGATAATGTACTATTTCTGTGATGCATTGCATATATGTTTGAAATTATTTCCTTTAAATTACCTAACATTTATTTTATGATCAAGTTATCATGTTTTTTATGTTTTTAACACATTTTTCATGTTAGGTTATGTTTTTTTATCTCTTATGTTAAAATTTTATGTCGTTTTTATATTTAACAAAAGGGAAATGAAATATTAAATTTATATTTCTTATCATGTCTATAAAAGAGGAGTAATAAAGAAATATATTTATATAAAGGAGAAAATTTTTTAAACCATTTTCAATTGGTATTTTTTTTAAATCATCTCCTTTACGATTATTTGATATTTTCAATTTATTTTATGCTCTGATACATGAATTTATGCATATGTTAAGAGGGAGGAAAATATTTTCACATATTGCATTTATTTAATTTGAAAGAGGGAGCACTCTTGTATAATACATACTTATTCATGTCATTTATTTTTGACACACTCACACTTTATTTATTATCTTATCAAATTGGTTGTCAAAGCCAAAAAGGGGGAGATTTTTAATCATTTACATGATCAAACTACTAATTTTGGACTTTGACAAACAATTTATATTCTAATGATTTCATTTAAGAGTGTAGGGAGTTAGTCTATCATCAAGATTAATTATTTAATGATTGGAGACAATGAAATACTCTTTAAAAGAGTATTAATATGCATTTCAATGAAGTATCTTAACCTACACAAGTCCCTAATCATTGAGAAGCAGTTATATACCAAAAATATACAAATTTGGACTTATACTGGTTTACTCATGAGCTGATATTATATAGTGCCTTAAGAGCTCATTTTTGCTAAAATGCTCAGTGGTGCTCACAAGCTACCCTCATAGAGCTCAACTTATGAGGGCAGTCCTAACAATAATCGATGGTTATTTTTTAATGTAACAGTCCTCAAACTAATACTCACAAGCCAAGATTTCTCCTTATGATCGTGAGCAGCGTTATAACAGAAATAAGTCCAAGATGATTCAAAAATCAGCAAAAGATGTTGGAGACATAATCAATGCATCCAACAACCATAATCTAAGTTGTTTATATATAGAAACAACTCCTAAAATTCAATTGAAAGTTTAAGCAACTTGTTTATTCATTATACTCTTTTAAGCGTTCAATTAAGCTCTCAAAACTCTCCTTAAATTCATTTCATATTTATATAACTCTTGTGAGAGTTAAAATAGATATTATTATTCTTCTATTTTCTGGGTTAAGAAAATAGGAAGTGAGATTCTATTCTAAAAAGAATTGATTTAAGTGTTTAGCCATCAAAATACTTGAAAATTTGGTTTTTGAGTAAGCCTTGAAAACTCAAGTTGTAAGGTTGAAAGAGTGAGCCTCAAACTCTTATGTAATCTCAATCTTGTAAATAAGATTGTAGGAATTGAAAATCCTAACTTGGGAATAAGTTAGGTGAAGATGTAGGATTGTTGAGAATTTGAGCTCTTTAAATTCTTGTGTTCATCATTCTTCTTTCTCAACATTTTTTCAATTCTTGCAAAGAATTATTTTAATTTACATTTATTGTTCATTTGCCTTATTCACCCTCAATCTAAGGCATTTTCAAAAATTAATAACTAAATTAAATAGGAAGAAAAATAAGATGAGGATAGAAAGTAAGATGAGATTATGAATTAAGATATGTATTAAATGATAAAATATAATAAACAAAATAATAAAAGAATGTGCTTAAGAGTAAAGAAATAGCATAGTATTGGAAATAAATAAAAGATAAATAATTATAATAAAAGAAATAAAGGCAAATAAATAATACATTGAGCATAATATTGTAAATTAAGCATAAAAATATAAAGAAAATTAGATTAGAGATGGAGAGAATAGAATTGTAGAGATTAATAAATATGAAAATATAAAATTGAAAAAAAAAATAAATAATAAATAAAGCATAAAATAGGTGGAATTGGAAGTAGGGATTGTAAATAAAGAGAAATGAGCAAATAAATCATAAATAGAGCATAAAAAAAATAGAAAGTGAGATTAAGAGTAGAGATTGTAAATAAAGAGATATAAATACAAAATAAATAATGAAATAAAAGGCAATTTAGAGGCAATTACTAATAAAATGAACATGAATATATAAACTAAACATCAAAATGTAGAAAATAAGAATGAGAGAAGATTGAGAATAGAGACAATAATAAAGAAAAATAAAGTAAATAATGAAATAAAAGATAAATAAAAATGTAAATTAGACATAAAAATATAAAGAATGGAGAATTGAGTGTAGAGATTGCAAATAAAAGATATAAATAAATGTAAAATAAATAATGAAATAAATAAAATGAACATAAAAATATAAAAATGTAAAGAATAGGAAATTGAGAGTAGAAATTGAGATTAGGAACAATATATAATATTTGGACAATAAATAAAATGTTTGAAAAATAAATTGCAATATAAATAAACATTAGTAGTTACTAATGTTAGTAGAGTTAGTAATTAAGATGTTGAGTTTGGAGATTGAGTAACAAGAGAATATATATATATATATGTGTGTGTACACACACCCGCACGTGCAAAATGCATGCTCACACAGGCCTTAAATAAATCTAGAGTGCATACAAAGATGATGAATGATGCAAATGGGGGTATATGCAATATGATGCAATTTTGAAATTCATGCAAGAATGGTAGTGATGCATGCCAGGTGCATACAAAATGCTTCTAAGAAATCCAAATATGTTTCACACATATGGTACTGATACGTAAAAGGCACATGATATACATCAAGCACATGAGAATGCATGAAATGCAAAAATACAATAAATAGGGACATTGGTTAGTAATAATAATCAATAAAAGGAGAAAAGTTGGTTAGAGATAATAATCAAGTGATAAAACAAAGGAAAATTGATTATAAATAAAAAAAGAAGCATAAAATGATGAATAATTCCATTGAATACATTAATTCATTCAATATTGATTAATTGATGTTTCCAAGTGCACAAATTGAACATGAAAAAAATAAATAAGTAAAATACACACTTATTCACAAAAGGGACTCATAATTAACATAAATCAACCATCAAAGAAAGGAAATATTGATAAGAATACAAAGAAAAGCTCATAAATTATATTTAGATCATTTAGGAGTAGCTATTTAACCATTAATGGCTAACTTGTACTCTTAAGATCACAAAATATACAAAAAGAACAAATAAAAAAATATGTAAGAAACCTTCAACAATTTCTAATTAGACTCAAAAATATCAACAAGAACTAAAATAAGGATATGCACATAAGAATCATAACAAGAGTCATAAAATCAACATAAATGCATATGTAACACTTAATGTTTATACACAACAATTAGGACATAGTTTCAAGGCACAAAAACACAAACTTAAGTCACTAAATTAACACATAATCAATCTACAAACATTAAATCACAATCAAGAATTCATTAAAAGCATCACAATGTTGATCATCAACCAAAGGTTTAATCAAAATAAAAACAAGTGAATGCATTAACTTTAAAACAAAAATTAAGCATTAAAGAAAGATATTTGAAAAATAAAAATAAATTATAAAAATATCAAATTTGATCATCCTACGACCTTTTAGATACATTTAAATGATGTTTGATCATTATAGAACACATGTGAGTCATTAAGACCATCATCAGAATCACATCAAAGCAAAGAAGATAAGATTTGGGGGTTAGGAGCTAGATAGCCAGATTTGGCCTCTGTTTGGTAGGAATTCATGTGGATAGCCAGAGTTAGGGTATGGATCATCAGTCCAACTGTTCATGGCCAAATTACAGGCATCCCTTTAGACACAAGTGAAAACTTAAATCTTTTACCTAAAATTTTGACAAATTAAGGCCCCAAACTCAAAAATTCAAACCCAAGATGAAGCAAAATGAGTTTTATAAAGTGTTTACACAAGATTTAGATTGAAGAAATGGATATTGAAAGAAAATAGGGTCAAATGAGCACTAGGTTTTTCTTTAGTTGATTTTTGGTTTATTTGAGGTTGTTGTGAGCTTTTATTTTGATTTGATTATTGTTTTGGATTATGGAGGAATTAACGAGTGTTTAGGAGAGTGTTTAGCCTAAGAATTAAGTGGGGTTGTGTTAGTGATATGCCCTAGGCCAATTATATAATGGTTATACTTTGACTTTGTTATATTTCTATTTTATTAATAAAAAGATATTTTTATTATTATTGGCTAATTATAATATTATCCTTAATTAGTGATTCTACTTGAGGTATTAAGTATATGACTTGATAGTAAAACTCTTAGGTGATACTTGAATTCTAATCTAAATATCCCTAGTCAATAGTTATGGGAATAACAATGAATAAATACTAGTATGAGGTTGACTAATGATTTTTTTACTGACCATGTATATGAGATATTAAGTCAAACTCATAGGTAGATATTTAGTGAATTGATGTACTGGATTGAACCACTATAAGAATACTACATGGATAATTGTCATAGGTAATTCTCATTATAATAGTATTATTTAAGTCCTCTAACCTGAAAGCACTATAGTTTCCTGCATAATGAGTTCTATATTTTGACACATCCCTACATCATCTTTAATGAAATGGTAAAATAGGTTATGATTGGATATACAATGAGTTATATGAGGACCCTTATTAATTATGGGAGGATATTTGTAGGCCCCTCGATGAGTTAGACTGAATAGAAATGCATGACCATGCTAAAATATATTGATGAAGAGTTCTTAACATCATATAAAGACTTATTAATATTAGTCTACTTGGGATCAAGAAACAATATGGTTGAATAATATAAGGATGACATATTTCATGCCTTATGTTCAACCAAGATATCGCGTGATAATAGGACTATAGTACACATTGTGTAGGTAATGTCAAATTATCACACAACTTAGTTAGTCATAATGTCTTGCTAGAGATCAATTATGACTTGTGGGTTAAAATGGAAATTTTAGGCCCACATCCAATGTTGTGTGAACCTACAAGGTCGTACACTTAAAACAAGCCCAAAGTAGACTTGAGTTAATTAACCCAATAATAATCTCTATGAAATATTAAATAAATAAGTGAATAAATAAATATATATGTGTATATATCTATCAATATTTATTTATTTATTTCCTAATTTATTTAAGGTAAGAGTTATCTAAATAAATATAAAAAGATTCTAATTTTGGAATTAGAATTACAGTAAAAAAAAAGTTTAAACTTACCAAAACTGTTTTGGTAAATGGAGGTTTATGTAACGTTATAAAGGATGGCTATAAATACATCTCATTCTCTGAGGTTTATGGAATGCTAATTTTCTCCTTTCTGCTTTTCCTTCTTCTATATAGAGAAAATACATATAAAGAGAAAATAAAAGTGAGACTTAAAAGGTGCTAGCATAATTATACTGTTTTCAGGATATCTTGTTCGTGTGGATATCGATAGAGAACATGGTCTTATTGGTGACATCTTAATCTGACAAAGAAAACACAAAAAGCTCGAGGTAGGGTGCCACCAGATTGAACTCGCTCTCTTCTTTCCAACTATCTTGCCATAAGATCATCTTGGTGAGGGTTTGGAATCCCTCTTTAATTGTTTTAATCGAATTACATGAATCTGAGTTTTAGGGTTTTTCATGAATTAATTTTTATTTTCTATTGTGTTTTGCATCATGAAACCTAATAAGTTGAGTAGAGAAAGGTGAGAGAAAGGGGATAGATGAGGAGAGTTTTTATTGTCACATATAGTTTAGGCTTATTTTTCTATTTTTTCTCTTTTTGTTCTCACTCTAACTTTTTTGCTATAGGAATTTTCTCTCTTTTATCATAAGCTCTCCTCCCCAAAATGCTTCCTTAAGCCTTCTATTTATAGAAAAAGGCTTGGCAGCATAGTTGTAATAAGTTTATAACTAAAAAGGGTATTATTTAACAATAAAAGACAAAAGTATATACTAGAATCAATCCTAGATTGACACTTGTCTAAGAAGAATGTTCCTAAATAGAATATTCTTTACTTAGTCACTACTCTTAAGGAATTGTGCAATATTTTATTATATATTTAGGACCCGATTTGACCACCAGAGACAAAAAAATTTGGACTTTTTGTCAAGTAGTCAACATTGACACACTATAATTTTAAAAGGTAGTTTTATACTAAAATTCAACTTTAGGAGCTCGATTTGAAATTTGAAAAGGTCTTGTAAGCACCTAATTTCAAAATGATAAAGTGTGGATGTGACAAAGACTCCAATGATGAAAATATCATAAATAGGTCTTCAATACTTGAAGTTTGAAATCTCAAAAGTTTGAATGCATTTTTCAAATAAAAGGTTTAATGTTTTCAAGGATTAAATTGTAATACTTTTTAAGGACCTAATTAAAAATTTTAAATTCTTTCAGGGGTCTTTTCATAATTAAATGTTAAAAGAATTATTACGAATTGGAAATCTACAATTCCTTTCGAAATTGTACTATTCCAATTGGGTCTTGCAATATTTTTTCAATTTTTTTAATTTTTAAAAATATTTTTCCTAAATTTTGATTGGCTAAAATTTTTCTAAAATATATATTTTTTTGATTTTTAGGAAATAAAATCCTTTTAAAATTGTAACCCTTAAGTACATAGGATTAGGGTTTTTAGCTCTTTTCCTATATAAGGATAGTTTAGGATCTTGAAAAGGGGGGCTCTCTTTGAACTATCTCTCTTTTTTTGCTTAAAAACAAGTTCTCTCCATATTTTTCTCTGAAGCAATACGTAAAATATTTTTCTTTAGATTTTCTTTGTTTTTGGAGCAAGAGCAATATACTTCTGAAGAGGAGGACATCAAGTTTTGAAGATCCATTAAAAGCAACGGTGATTGATAACACTTTGAGGAGCTAATCAATACTGCATCCATTCAATCATCCCTTCTTCTACCCTTTTCTTTTATTTTTATTTGATTATTTAGTTTGATTTTAATTTTATTTATTTTTTATTTTATTTAAGCTCTAATCATTATTTATTTTGCTTTTGTGTTCATAATTATAGTGGGAGTAACCTAAGCTGTGGAGTAACATGTGATTGAACAAGAATAAAATTCATGAAGATTCATGGAATGCCATGGATTAAATTTTGTATTTGAATGTAGTTTTTAAAAGTTTTATTTATTTATTTACTATTATTTTGTTGGTTATTTTATTTTGTATTTTTTGGGTTGTATTAATTTTTATTCCTATTTGCAGTATTATTCCTATTTTGTATTAATAGCTCTAATAGTGGGAATAATGGAATTTGGTGTGTGTGTGTTTGTGTGTTTTTTTATTTTAATTCAATCGGTTAGTAAAATTAGGATTTTCATTGGGTAATTAATTAAAATTAATGGTTATAGAAATCCTTAGGATTTTCATTGGGTAATTAATTAAAATTAATGGTTATAGAAATCCTTAGGTTTTTTTTAATTAAATTATAGTTAAGTTCGTAAATTTGGTTTTGCTTGATTGATTATTTTTATTTTATTGTTTATGGCCACTTTAATTAAATTAGGGTTTTAACATAAGTTAAATTAATTGTTTGATAATTTTTATTTGCTTAGCTTGATATTTATTATTATTTTTGGGCTTGTTTATTTGTGTTTATGTGTTTTGGGCCCTAGGCCCACATTAAACTTTAACCCATTTAAATTTAGGTTTAATTAATTAAAATGCATCATTTGGCCCATAATTAATTAGATTTTTAGGTTAGAGATAATTTAAACCCATTTTGTAAATTAGATATAGACCCACCTAATTTAATTAATTTAGACTTAACCCATTTAATTTAAACCTTTTTCATAATTTGTATGTTGATCATTTTATTATTAAAACATGTAGAATTAGGCCCATTAATTTAAATACTCCATAATTTGTAGATTTAGGCCCATTTTTAATTTTAAAATAAAATAGACTCAGGTTCACTAAATTAAAAGTAAGAACTTAGGCCCTTTAGGCTCACTTGTAAATTAAAGCACATAAATTTAGCCCATTTAATTAAAATCAATGTAGACTAGACTAACTTAGGGATTGTATTGAATGCATTATTTACTTGTATTTTTCATGACTAGTTTGCCTTTGAGTTAATTGCCAAAATAAGGGTTTATATGAAATTGCATGTAAATAGAGGATAATATAGTAATTCATAAAGTAATTCTAAAAGAACACGAGACTGAAAGAAGTTGGTATTCCGTATCCAGAATCTCCTAGTTATGGTGCTAGCTTTCTTTTAAGGAATCAAGTACCACATTTTTTATTTGTCTTAGTTATTACCCTAGGTGGTGACTCCTCATCTCCATGTCATGTCTTTGTGACAGTAGTTAGTGTGTTCTTTGGAGCCTTAAGCTCAAATAGTGTCACAGTTGCTAAAATCTTGAACGCGCACTAAACCCCGTCGTCTACAAGTCTATTGACCAAAATTTGACTTTCTATCTTAGAGCTTCCTAAAGTTAAATCAAAGCTCCCAAATTGAAAACCATTCTAAAAAATAGACACTATAGACATAAAAATAGTCTTTTTCAAGACTTTACTAATTGACTCAATAAATAAAACTTGACAAAGATTTTCTCTCTCTCAATCCTCAAAACCTCATTTTCGAGGTTAAGTTTAGTTTTAAAAAGGTTTAGTTTGATATTTGGGTGGGGTTTTAATGTTTTAATTGGCTCTGAACTTGCTTTTCGATCATCATTCTCAATTAATCTCACTTATTAGTGAGATATTTTTCTACTTTCATCATCAACTTTTAAGGTTTTAAAGTAAACCGTTGTTTATAAGCTTAGGACTCGCACACACACCATTTAAACTAGTATTGTTGACAATAACATTAATATATTTCTTAAACTTTCAAATCCAAAATTGGCATCCATATGGTTTAGCCTTAAGGTTACCCTAATATTGCCTACTTGGTTAATCACACTCCCAAATGGTCACCTAATTATATCTAATGCAAGAATCCTAAAATTTCACTGAAAATGCAGTCACACATTTTAGGAATAAATCACTTTATATGTTAACATATCTTTTAAGAGGATAAATAAGCTAGTTCACTCCCTATCGATGTCTTGGTAAGCCTTACCTTAGGAAAAATTGAATGAACTGCGTATGTGGGAGAAATAAGGTTGGAAGAGACTCTATATGCATATATGCAATACTTATGCATCTTGTATACATGCTTACTATTATAACATATCATACGTAAAATGTCATTATTTTATGCCCACTAAGAATTTAAGGTGCTCAAAATCGTACGAATAGAATGTTTCTTCTTAAGAACAACTTTGCACCTTTTGCATCTATACCTATGAGTTTCTTTCAAAAACTCATTAAGATTTAAAGATTTATAAGGCTTATTTTTGGCAAAATATGAGATGTCCACACATCAACTAGATTATAAGAAGCTAGAATAATAGGAAGAGACTAATAAATGATGGTGACATAGAATAAATAACAATGCTATGTATTAGCTAGTATTATGTTCTTATTAGCAACTAATGTTCTTGAAATTATGTATTTTCATTTGTAACTGAATTGGGACCTACCCTAAAGAAGTCCACTAAATTTTTAATAGAAGGATTAAAAATAGAATTTAAGTTTGAATTATGGTTTGGATTTGCTTCCTTAAATATAAGGTTTTATTCTAAGTTAGTAGTATAAGATTTAGAAAATTTTCTTTTTAAGGTTGTTAAAAGATAGCTAGTATCTTCATCAAAGGATGAGGAAATTGAAGGCTTAGCAAGTGGAATCTAGAAATGAAATTGGAGCAAAATTCCTTGGAAAGTACAATACAAAACTTTTTACCTTTGAAAACAACTTAGAAGGTGGTAGTGATAAGAATCCTTACTATATTAATCCTAGAATTGCGTTGAGTGTTTGAGTCAGATGTTATATATTCCCCTATATAAGAACTTAACCATTAAAGAAACTCAATGCTCCAAAGTTGCAAAGGGTTTCCATGATAGTGAACTAAATAAAACATTTAATTAAAGTACAATAAACCTACCCATCAATAACTTTAAAAAACCATTTACCTAACTAATCTTTTGGAGAAGTTAAAAATTCAACTTTCTTTTACATGAAAAAGAAAGTTAATAAATTCATATATCTACCTATGGTTATAGCTTTAATCAATGAAGTGCTTAAGTCAATCAATAACTGTTGAATAGAGAAAGCTAATTATAAACTACATAAAAGAATAGTAACAGTCTTAGAAAGCTATACCACATTTATAGCTACACCAGAGTACTTCCTAAGAGATAATAGTTGGCTAAATTCAATTAATTATTGAAACCAATTAACATTGCATGAATCAATAACCTGATTTAATAATTTAATTAAAGGAAATGGGCTATTAGGTTGCTTTAATGGCCTGATTGTAGTAGGTTTAGGTTTTTTGCACACAACATCAACAAAAGAATGATTAACTCAAAGTGAATGCTGAAAAATAAGCCTTATTTGGATAAGGTTTCTAACTTATGGTTTGTTATGGTTAGTATAAAAAGGAAGCTTAAGATGGTTTATGAGAGAACATTTGACTAAAAAAAGAAACAACTCCTTTCGAGTTTGGAATTGCTTATCGAAACTATATTAACATAATGTAAGAAGGAGTGATAATCATGAACTAATCGATGCTTAATAAAGCTTAAATGAGTTCTCTTAAAAAAAAGCCTTCCTGAGAATAAATATTTCCTATCTATCTACTAATATTTGGAAAATAACTGCCATAGAGATTCAATATTCCAATTAGGAATGAAATTTTGAAGAAAAATGATCTTGCCAGCTTAAGGCGGTAATCAACGACGAGGATGGGAAAGTTTAGGTTTTGGTGTTTGCTTTTGGGAAAGTGTAGGTTTAGTGTTTGCTTTCTAAAGGTAGGGGAGATTTGGGAGAGTGGGAGGTATAACGGTTTTTTTCTTACATATTTTTCTAATTGCATTCTCACTTATTTGAATAAAAACTAAGAGGGTGTTTGGTTTAATTGTTGTGAGGAGCTGTTAGTTGTTTACTTCCCAACAACTATGACAATGGTGTTTTGTTAACTTTTGAAATTATTAATTGGTAGCTGTTAGGATACTAAACAACTCCAGTTCACATCAGCTTCAACTTAGAACTTTTCTCTAGCTACCATTTTTGAAATAAATTTACTATCTTATCATTCTTAATTTTAATTAATTAACCTTAACTTAATAAAATAGTTAATTATAAAATTATTAAAAAAATCCACACAAACAAAAAAATATTAAAAATTATATTAATAACAATGTTCAAACTCGTGAATTCTAATACTAATAACAAGACATATTAGTACTTTATTTAAATTTAGTGTCAAAAATTTAATAAAAATAAAAATTACCTTATAAGTATAAATAATATTTAATTTACATCATATTTATTATTATTAACATTTATACTAATAAAATACACCAAATATATAATTTATTATTTAAAAAATAAATATAAAATATGATTATTTGTATCTAAATTAACTAATATTTATATATGTAATTATATATGCTGTCATCAACACGTAATATCAATTAGCTATAAATCTTCTCAACAACTATTAACTATCAATAACAATCTAGCTAAACAAAGCCCTAAAACTTCTTATTACAAAAGAGCATACGAAAGAGTATTTGAGCGTGACACCAATGGGTCGGTCCACTGATATATTAGCATGGCTGCCACATCATTTAAGAACCAACATATTAATTTCAATACTCTGCGTTCAACGAAGATTTGAAAACATTTTTTTAGGAGAATCATATTTGTTTGTTCAAACAAATAATAAGGGATTATTTAAGTCCCGTTATAAACATCAAGGGTATGCTCTATTAAAAACCAAGACGAGACACATGGTATGCGACCATTGTTACATACATAACATATGGTATCCTTGATTGTACTCTACCATTATTGCATTCGTATTCTTTTCGTTTTTTTTCTTAAAAAAAAAAAATTATAGGCAAGTTAAGTAGAGAGAGCGTGTGTGAGAGAGAAGAGAAAAGGACTTGCAGAATTGTTCTATCTATCTATATATCCACCACACGAGTAATTTAACCCGTCCTCTCCGGAGAATTAAGGGAACCAAAAAGATGGGAAAATAAGAATTCCCAAAACATTTTGCAGTTTAACTTGTATTTGACTATTTAGAAAAGGAAAGCTGTGAGATAAAGAGAGAAACGGAAGCATTGTTGAAGTGTCGCTTTCCTATATATACTCTCGAGGTATTGTAGCAAACTCAGATGACCCCAAAAACCCCTCTCTCTCACTCTTAATTCGTTCCCAATCCTTTTCCTGTTTCTCTGATCTTCTTGCAACACCACACACATCTTTCTCTTTCTCGTTCTCTTCCTATAAATCTTTATTATATATGACTCTTTCTTGAAGAGGTGAAAACTCAAAATCCTTTCTTTTTCGCTCATCCTTCTTAATTTCCACACATACTTTCTTTACTTGTTTCTTGATTCTACTGGGGTCTTTTTTTCCTTTTCTCTATCATCATCTGCGCTCTAACTTGCTAAGATTGCTATCTTGTCATCAAGAATAAAATCAATACCCGCTTTAGAGAAGAAGAAGGAAAAATCGTTCTGGTTTTGTTTTGGATTCTTTGTCCTCAAAAATTGGCTGAAAAGCTCAAGTCCATCCATTTCTTGGGAATAAAAATGTCCCATGAAGGGGGAATTTTTAATGGTAAGCAATCTTTGAATCAGATTCCTGACCTCTCACTTCACATAAGTCTTCCAAATAGTGCTCCATCTTCCCTATGTAATGGCACGAATGAAGCTGATGATTCAACTTTCCATGGTTGGCACAAAGAAGATGGTGAAGATGATGGCCTTAAATCACATAGTGATAGTTCTATAAAAATTGGGTTCATACAACTAGCTGATGAAGACATCGACCTTTCTCTTGCAAATCCAACTAGTACATCTTTAGAGGTAGAAAGCCCTTGGAAAAGAAATAGCAGCTTCGCTGGAGTGGATCAAGCAACGCAAAGAAACCTTCTTCAACGTGCTAATACTAATGGGATCTCAGTTCTTGATGTCTCAGGCTTCAAACCCATAAAGGGAATTCCAGTTTACAATAGCTGGAATATTAATTCAGGAGAGATAATGGATCCAAGATTTTCCTTTAACCAAATGGCATGTTCATCGTCTTGCACTCAGTACCCATCATGCTCTCCTCCCGGTGATAACTGTTCTTTTCCGGCCTATAGGATGGGCACATCATACCATCATTACCATAATCATGAATACAGAAGTAGTGTTGGTGGTGCAGAGGTTTATGGAAGTGGTATAATTAGATCAAGGTTTATGCCTAAGTTACAAAACAAGAGGAACATGAGAGCACCGAGAATGCGTTGGACAAGCTCTCTTCATGCCCGTTTTGTTCATGCTGTGGAGCTTCTTGGTGGCCATGAAAGTACAAATTATTCATACCTAGCTCTTATTTTTTTTCCATCTCTCCATAAATCTCCATATTTATATATGTCATTATATATCTTGTTCTTTTTGGTTCAGGGATTTGCTTATTTATTAATGGGTTGTGCTTTTTAATGTTTTATTTGATGCATAGGAGCAACACCAAAGTCAGTATTAGAGCTAATGGATGTCAAAGATCTAACACTTGCTCATGTCAAAAGCCACTTACAGGTCCGTAACTGTCTGAAACCTACTGATGAAATTTTCCTTCTCATATTTTTCCAGTTCCACAAGAAACCAGAAGAATACTTCTAATAATAACAGCCCTTTAGGCCTTTTTATTATCTTTATCTGTGCACCTTTGGTGAAGACTTTGCCCGTCAAAACTGGCACAGGAGCCGATGAGTGCAGTGAATGAATGAACAGTTGAGTCTGCCCTTTGTGGTACAGGACGAGTTCTGCTTTTTGAGGGATGGAGAGAGAGTGAAATAACAAAATAAAATAAAATAAGATAAAATAAAAAGTAGCCATCATTTCTCAATAATAGAAGCAATTACTGACCTTACCAAACATCGACCTCGTGGTTAATAAACAAACCAAGAAAAATCCAGAAAGAGAAGCATCTGATTTGATTTTTTTGACTCTTTTCTTTTTCTGTTTCTATCCCATTATAATATATGTAAAAATATTCTTTAATTTTTTTTTTTTGAATATTTTGAATATATACATATATAACTTCAAAATTTCATTAAAGTCTACGTCTCTCCATTATTTTTCTATTCATTTTCTTGGTCTCTTTTGCCTTTCGCAGATGTATAGAACTGTTAAGAGCACTGACAAACCTGCAGCTTCCTCAGGTAATTGCTTATCTTTCTTTTAATTTTTTACCTAATCTAATTCCCTAATTTTTGCTACCCATTTGAAAATTTTAAAAGATTCTCTCTTTTCTATTGTTACCCTTAATGCGTTCTATACATTTATAATATCTATGCTTTATGATTATACGATGAGGTAAACCAACCAACTTCCAAAAAAAAAAAAAATGTAAACCGACCGAAAAATAAAATGATTACACAATGATTATATATGCTGTTGGTCTTAATTGCATTGATAGATGGATCCGGTGATGAAGATTTCCTGTCTGTCACAACTCCCGTTGCTCAAAATTCTAACCATTTGCTCAACGCAAGAGGTGCATCAAGTACGTCCCTTGAAAATGATGATAATATTGGCTACACTTCATCAACTCTTTGGTGTACTTCTTCTAGGTGATTTTCTCTTTCTTACATTACACATTGAGCATTAATTGATTGTGATGGTGGTTCAGCTTCTTTTTTTTTTTTTTTCCTTTAATAACATATACCACTAAGACCTAATTAAACTTGAACCCAAGTATTAATCTATTAAAAATTTATGTGCCACTACCAGATAAGCAACTCTTGTTTTTATGTTAATATTGTTTATAGTAAATGGGTTTATTTAATGAGTTGAGGTTTAGAGAGGACATTGTATATTTTGTTTGTTCCATGCATGGCTGACTTTAACTAGCCTAGGAAATCTAAATCCACGTTCTCCTTCCTATTTTTTTTTTTAAATAAAAAAAAAAAACTAAAAAGTGCTTTCTTTTGTCTCAGCTTTTGCTTTGCATTTGCATTTTGCTTTCTTTCTGCTTTTCTTTTCTTTCTTTTGTTCAGGTAGTCTACATGGCCATGCATCATGTAGCTTTCAAAGAAAATTGAGTAACTCAGCCATGTGACTTCGGACTTTTTTATAATTTTTATCCAACCAGTAAAGCAAAACCCTGATACACATTTTTACTTTTCTCTTCTTTCCTGATACCTAGCTACATTTCCTTTGAACTTTTAAACATACATAAACACACGCATGTATATATATGAGTGCATTGAACCAAATTAACTATAATATAATTCTCTAATACTCACACTTCTCATTGGTGGGGTTTGAGCCCATGATCAAAGCTCAAGAGGCCTCAATCTTTCAAACTAAACGGAAGCTTATATTTCTGATTTATGTATACTGTCTTTCTATATGATCATAGTGTGATGACTTCATTTCCCAAATTCTATGGGTATTCACTTTCTTCTTTTCTTTCTTCCTTTGTTTATTTTTTGAGGGATGAAGGTCCAGACATTGAATGAAATCACATACATTAGCTATACATAACTATATGCTGGTTTACTATATTCATATTCCTTTCTAAGTATTGCTGGGTAATATTTTGCTCTTAATTATAAGGATAAAATAACGAGTGTGGACATCATTGTCTGATATTATGCTCTTTGCTAAGGGGATGAACGTGATTTAAAACCTTAATTCTAAATAAAAAGTGCTTCAGCTCCTAGTTTGTTATAGAGAATTTAATGTGGTCCCAAGTTATGATATCATCGTACATTTTCAAATTAAACACAATTTGATGCTTAACACCATTTTCATTACTTTTGAGCATTTTATTTGTTTATAGTTTTAAGAGCTTCTAGGGTTATTTTCTACTTTAAAAAAAAAAAAAAAGAAAGAAATGTGTATACATTTCATAAATTTCTAAAAATTTAACACACACACATATATGTTTCTGTGAATGTAGAAGATGGAGTTTATATAGTATAATCTAACGTTGAAGAAAAAATGCTATATTTTGATGGAACTTTTAAAATGGTTAATTTACTCTCACCAATAAAAAAGAAAAATAAACTCTCACTAATTATTGATAAAAAAAAATTCTAATATTTTGGCTATATGTGAAATTATTAGTTTTTAAAGCACTCAATATTAGTTCGTAGCTTCTATAAATTTTTATTTTTTAACAAACAATTAAAATATTTATAATGAAGGAAAATTCTGGTTTGATAGAAGGAGAGAGAAGGCCGCACAGAACAGTGATTTTTGCTTCAGACCAGAAATCACGAAAAATATTCTGAATCTTTTGACTCTAAGAAATTTCTGTTAAAATTTCAGAAGTTTAACAATGAAGAAATGATTTATGATAATCACATTGTAACTTTCTTTTCCCAAAATGTTTAGGATCAAATGAGGTATTAATATAAGATAATTACATTCAGTTAAAGGGCAAGATTTTTTTCTCGAAAAAAATAAAATAAAAATAAAAATAAGGGGGGCAAGATTTGGTTATAGGATTAACTACAAATATGTACCATAAATATTGAACTGAAGAGAGAAGGGGCAGTTAAATTCCACACAGCCCCAATATCTGTAAGGTTTTTAATCAAGAGGATATGATAAAAGAAAATATATAGTAACCATTCAAACATTTTACACATTATTGGTGCAAAGAAGATAATAAGGTTGATATTCATTCTTGTTTAAAATCCCTACCCGCAACCGACTCTATTCCTGTATGACTATTTGAATGAATTAAACATTAAAAATTGGTTGCTCACATTTTGAATGAGGTGCCAAACATCCTAGTCACTAAATCAATGATGTAATGGTAGAGTAAATATTCTTTGGGAGATTTTTGTCTACTCCCATAGTATTATATCTAATGTGCAACATATATATTAAGTGTTCTACACTAAGTCGATGAAAGCAAGACACATTAATGCACTGACTGTAGACAATAATTTTCTATATTCTAATATACGTCTATCAAATTTCGATCTCTTTTTCCCTTTCTCTTAAAAGAGCAAAAAGAAAAACTTTAACATCAAAGTATGAAACATCTATGGAACAATACAAAAACAATTTTAAATATGCATAAGAGAAAAAATTAATAAATATGACAAGATGTTATAGATATGAAGTTAATACCTTCTGCTTAATTTTGATAAAATAATTGTTTGTATGGAGTACTTTGATTCGTATTTTAAGATTAGAATTGAAATCGAAATGGAAGAGAATAAAAAATAAAATGAAAGTTTTAGTAAAGTGTTTGGCTTAATATGGAATAGGAATTGGTATCAACAATATTTATTTATAAAAGTATTTTATAATTATTTTTTATAAATTAAAAATTAGCATTATGATTATTAATTATAAAATTTTATTTTAAATTGATTATTAATATTTTTAAATAAAAATTATTTATTATTTTAATAATTATTTTTTTAAAATATCGTATAAATTTTAATAGTATATTATAATATTTTAAATTTTATAATTGGTTTGAATTGATTTTCATGGAATGAGAATTCATTCCTTAGATGTGTCATGGGAATGGTGATTTCCATTGGAATGAGAATTTATTTTCATCACCGAACTAAATTTTAACTAACCAAACATTCGGATTCAAATTTCCAACTTTATTTTTTATTAAGAAAACAGACCCTAAAATTGATAAATGTTTATTAAATCAAAATTGATAAATATTGATTAAATCAGAATACTTAGTAAAATTTAAAAGTTGAAATAAAATTATAAAATTTCACAAAATTTTAAATTTGTTACACAAATAACATAGGCCTCAACCAAATTTCTAAAAACTTTTATAATTAATATGTGCTCTCTATAAATTTTACATTATAAAATTTAATTTAAATGTGGAAAGTAAGATATATAATTTAAGTTTCAAAAAGTCACAAGTTTCAATAGATACTGATTATAAAGTGAGGTACAAGTTATTATTCTGAACTTTTTAGAAAGACATATATGCATTTTATACCATTTGGATTACTTAGAAGAAATAAACATGTCGGATGCTAATTTTTTTTCTCAGGAGATTTGGCCTGCTAACTACTTTGTATAATAATAATTATTAGTAGAAAATTAAATAACTTAGCTTATGTAATAATATTAATTATTTTCTTTTATACAAATTAAACATTGATTTAAAAAAACCAATAATATAAGACTTAAATTATACACCTCTAAATATTTTTGGAGAAAATTTGTCACTAAACTATGTTTTTCATTGGTTATATATTAAAATGCCTTTTAATTATATTTTCACTTTATAATTTTAGCTTATGTTGATATTGTGATTTTTTTAGTAAAATTTTTTAAATTAGTTAATGAGAACTAATTCAATACAAACTAAAATATCTTTAGTATAATGAATAACACTAAAATGTTTCTCATTTCTTTTTTCCTGTTTCCTTTTTTTTTAATTTCCTTTGTTCTATCTTCATCTGTATTTTTCTTAATTGGCTTCATTTTTGTTTTTCGTTCTTTTATTTTTGCCACCATTACCCACACCACCATCTCTATCACTACAATCAATCTTTAGTTTTTATCTTTTTATCGTGTAAATAAGCTGAACAATCTCTATATTTTCCTATTTCTTCATAAAGATGGTTTATAATAAAATTCAATTTTATCCTGCTCTTTTCATCATTTTATTGTTCTCTCCTATCATCCTTATTGCTTGATGGTTCTATATATATATTTATTTAATTTTTTTTTTATAATAAAAAAGTTATATGATTTAAATATCAATAAATTACACAACATAAAATAATTTTTCTTTTCAAAAGACAATAATAAGAATTAAACTCTACACTTCAATATACTCTTCTTTTTTTCTATATTTTAGTTGGTGGGGTCAAGATTTTAAAGACTATAACAATTACACTAAAGCAAAATGTAGTGTTTCGAAAAGTAAGTAGAATAAGAAGATTTGGTATAATTGTTCAGGTACAACTTATAGCTATCTAGTTTGCAAAGTTAGAAAATGCTGTTTTGTTATATTCTTTAAATGGTAACCATAATAAATCTTTAAATATCTATCAACTATCATTTGCATTAATTTCAATTTAAAATTTTCATGAAAACTCTCATTTTTAAATATAATTACTTCATTATCCTTATATGTAATTATAATTATTTAAATTAATCTAACAATTATATTTTTTATAATGTTAACTTCTTTTCTCTATATTTTTAGTTACTTTTTTTAAACAACTCTTTTTTAAGGATTCAAATTTATTACATTAGTATTTTTTATTTATAGTTTAATATTTATATGTATTAGACTTTTTTTTTTTAAAAAAAAAGTAGTAGAAATATTGTTATATTTAGTTACATCATTCTTAATATTCAAAATATATAGATATATAATATTTTTTATATTAATGAATATAAATTTCATATATTATTATTTGAACAAATAATATTGAATGTAACATTTTTAAAAAATTAAATAATAATTAATATTTATAATTGTGATTAAATATATTAATAATAACAACTATAAATGATTTTATAAAATATTTAATATTAATTAGCTACTAACTAATAGCTAACAACAATTTTCAGTTAACAGTTAGCAACAACAATTGAGCCACATATGTCCTAGGTTTATACAGAAATTTTTACCTATTTCGAACGTATTATATTAAATACTTAAAATTGTGATATTTAATATATGTGTCATATTTATTTTAGGTAAAAATTTCATAATGTAGAAAAATTCTTGCATAGGCTTGATGTATTACCTAACAGTTGAATGCGTAATATAAAGTCACATATCTTATTTTTATTTACCAAATGCAAACATTTTAACTTGTGTTAACCGTATGGCACAATACATCATGTGTAAGCGAAAATTTCTTGTAATATATATTACACATCCAACACAGGGATAAAAAAATACTTTCACTGTAGGTAAGTCTCCTAAGTTCGTATGTAACTAGTGTTGTGCTTTTATCAAGTCAAATCAAATGAAACAGACACTTGGTTATTCTACTTTTATATTATCTATATATCAGCATAAAAATTTGTTGCAAAGGTGAAGCAAATTAAAGAAAAATGACGGAGAAATTTTAGCTCGAAATCTTAATCACTGGAGCAGTCCCATTAAATCTTCTATCTTTTGCTTCATTATTATTTCCCAAAACTTTGATGAACAAAAGTTTTTATTAATTTTTTTTTAATTTCCAAAAATGTTGAATGAAATATGATGCTTAGTTCTACGCCTCAATTGCAAAAGTTTTGAAACAATTAAATCTGTGTCAAAGAATAAATAAATAAATAAACACTCACACACATATATTAAAGAGTTCTTTACTGGCTTGGCTTTTTAAATTGTGACTGGTTGTGAAATTTTTAAGTGCTATGTATCTATATATATCCATCTTCAATCAATTTTCAGTTGGTAAACGGTAAAAAATTCCACATCCATCAAAATATTTTAAGCTTCCTATAAGTGAATTAATGCATACCTGTGTGTATAAAGATGAAACATCCATTTAGTGAGTAAATAATTAATGGGTAGAAGGGATAAAATATATACTTGGACTGGAGTAAATCAGTTGTGTAATTGGACTGGAGTAACATATATACTTGCTCATTATTTATGGGATTTTTCTTTGCAGCAGAGGAAGATGGGTGCATCCCAGTTCAAGGGACCATTTGGATGAGTTGAGGCTACCAGAAGAAACCCTATCATCTCAACAGCCATCTGGAAACCAATTTGAGGTGAGTGGGATCAACTCTTTTATTTGTTGATTAACTTGGTCTCGAAACTTATAGAGCATACCCAAATTCATGCAATTACAATTAGCAAAAACATAACAGAAATAGGCAAATAATTATTGTTAAATATATGAAATAAATCTTATTTAACGGTGATAGAAGAAAAATATATATGAAAATACTAAAACACAATTTTAATAGAAAATGCGATTTTAAATATAATTTTATTAACTATGTTTATTAATTTTAAATAAAAAATTCTTAATTAAATTTGTAAGCATCTAAATATTATACATTTTTAATTTTTTTCTCTTATTTTTTCATTTGTCTTCTTATTTTCAAATTATTTTTTTTTGAAATAAATTACTTGTTAGATATTTTTTTGAACATTTAAATTTTTTTCCATCTTTTGAGTTGAAAAAAAAAAGGCAGAATATACAATTTCACCCCTGAACTTTAAACTCAATTATTGTATATTACCTTTCGATTTATATTTTGTTCAATTTTACCTATTAATTTATATTTTTTTATTTATTTAGACTATATAACTTCTATTTTTCACTAATTTTACCTGTTAACTTATGTTTTTCACCTATTCAAACCCAGTATGAGTTAAATACATGCGTTTGTTTGATATGTAAAAAAAGTTAAATAGGTTAAAATAGAAGTTAAAAAGTGAAATTGAACAAAATGAAAATTGAGAGATAACATAAAATAATTGAGCAAAATTCTATATTTGGCCAAAAAAATTCACAAAAATTCATTATATGTTAGCCTTAAATCATTTTTAATTTATTTTATTTTAATAGAATTTTATTTTAAAATAATTAATATATAAAAATAGTAACTTAATGATTTTATATCTTAAAAAGTGACCCAAAAAAAAAAAAAGCCATAACTACCCTTAAGCCGGTCCTGGTCATAAATAAACAGACCCTCACTATGCCATAGAAGAGTTTGACACATTTGTGATTATGTGAAGCTGCAAGGCCTTAGGGTTTTCAATATAAAATAATCTAACAATGATCAAGATAAAGTTAAGATTATAATTTGTTTCAAAAAGATCACTAAAATTCAACATAAAGTTAAGTAATTTACTGCAAATATTTATATGTATTACATGGAATTAACGAAGCTCTACATTTCTATATATATGCGTAGGGAAGTGAATTAGATCAATCAAAAACATCTAACAAGATAGCACTGGAGACTCCAAGCTTGGAGTTCTCCTTGGGGAGAACAGACTGGCAAATCAAGGGACGTGATTGAAATCGTGTATCAAGATAGACTTAGCAGTATATCATTGTATTTTAATTTTAATTTTTTTTTTCATTTTTGCTTTTGCCAGTAATGGGAAAAAAAAATATATGTAGAATAGATACATATATATAAGTGTTTTAAAATGGAAGAAAGGTTGTAATGGGTAAGGAGGGCTCAAGAGAAAAAGAGAGAATGATTTCCGTTAACCTCGCAATCAAAGGAAAAAAGATGAAACAGTATGTTAATGTCATTTCAATGAAGTAATCTTTGTATATTCTTTTTTGGGTTATGAGCAATGTGTTCATTTACGTATTGGCAAGAAAGCTGAGCAAAGGAACGAATTCAGTTTTAATGGTGGATTATACATACACATAAACTTAAAGTAAATTCTATGATTTCTCTAAATTTTTACAGAACCAGATCTTAGGTTTTACTAAATGATGTAAATACTGATAAGAAAAATTTTCTTTTAAAACAGCTGAAAATTAATTTAACAAATTATCAACAATAAAATTCAAATACTATATCTATTTGTGTCAACAAGCTGAATTGCCCACAAATTGCTTAAAATTCAATTCTAAAAAATTTGCTCTAGTCATTTATTAAATAAAACGAATCAAATTTGAATTTTATTTTAAAGTTCATTTGATAAATGAGCTCAGTCTCACCTTATTGATCCTTGACTCTTTAAATTCATTTAGTCTTAACTAAATATAATTTTATATATTATTTGATATTAAATAAAATAATTTAATTCGATGAAGAACTACATAGTTGTATCATTGAATTAGTCTTATTTGGTATTAAATTAATATTTTTCATGAGTTATAAATTTAAGACAGAATAATAAGTCATTAAGTTGTTATTATGTTCCATAAAAGACTCATAATTTATTTTTTATTTTATTAAAAATTTAATTTTATGTATTTATTTTAATTAAGTATAGTGACTTAAAATTATTTGAAATAGTTGTCAGGAGATTCATTAGAAAATTCATAATCTTTTTTTTTTTTAAATTAAAACCAAATAGGGAAGCATAATTAAAATAAGTTTCACAAACAAGCTAGACCAATTAATTTTTTTTTTTTTTTTAACTATGTCTTTAGTGGGTCATTTTAGTATTAGGTGTGTGAAAGCTTGACTTTATGGTCTCCTTTTTGTGTGATTAGTTCAGCTTTTGATTGGAGTTATTGATGTGCACTTGAGATAAGGAAAATGGAAAACAAGAAAAGACTCTAATGATAAAAGCAAAAGAATGGCTGTAAAGACATGGAGAATATTTGGGTTTTAAAGCTTCACATTGAAAATCACATCATTAATTTAACTGTTTGAGAATAAAGTTGGATGCTTTCATAAAATTTTGATAATGTGCCTAATTGGCCAATTCCACATCATTACTTTATTTTAATTTTCTTTACTCATGTAATTTCCCCCTTTGTGTGTGTTTTTATTCCAGATTTGCTTATTTATTGACGTGACTAAAATGGTATGTTGTGATTATGGGGTGCACTATGTGTCCCACTTACTAATCCTTTTTGTTCAAATTCAAAAAGGGCTGCAACTGTTTCCAATCTAATTATTCGTCTCATAATTCAACTTTTAACCATCTTTTTTGGAACCAAATCTTCAGTTCTTGACTCTTGACTGTGCAATGATGCGCAAATTGATGGAATTTGCCAGACTATTATTAATCATAATTGTTTGCTGGGACCCAAAAGTTTAGTTATATTAATTTTAAAATTATTATTATTATAAATTCATTTTAAATAAATGTTTAAAAAAATTCATTTTAAATATTTTTATCCATATACAAAAACATTGCCTTGGAATTCAATTTATATTTCAACCGAAGATATCAAAAAGAAAAGTGTCCCCAAATAGTATCTTTAAAGACGAAATTATTCTTTTCAAATTACTTTTTATATGGTTGGTTTCATATATTTTGAAATTCGTATTAAAAAATTATTTGCGTCATGGCTATTGTCACACTAGTAGCCATGATTCATTTTCGTAACAAAACATGCTTTGCAACTTTTTTTTAAAAAAAATTTCTGTGATGTCTCCCTTGTGTCTCAAATTCTGATTTTTTATTAAAGTATCTACTAATAAATTTTAACACAATAATAATATAAAAATTAAAATAAATTTTATGATTTAAACTTCAATTATTAAGTCCAATCAATTATTGAAATTGAGCATGTACATACGTATTTAATTTTGATTTAACTCTATATTTTAGTCCACTTTTAAATGTAATTTATTTCCTTAATTTATTAAATGATTATTTAAACAACTTAAAGTTTTATTAATAAACATTCAATAAAGGTGTTTTATTAAAGGTTTTTTTTTTTTGAAATATTATAAAAGGCCATTTAAACGTTTTAAATAATGATAAAAAAATATTTATAAATTATTTTTTATTTGCTGATATATTTAAATAATTATTTTGTAAATTAAGAAAATTGGCCAATATATTAATCCTTTTGATATAATAATTGAGACTATTGGAGTTAAAGTACATGTCGTAGTCTATACCAGCCCGTGGTTAGTCTACGTATTAAAAATAAATCAGCATCAACATAAGTACTTTTCTTTGGAAAAATTTAAGCATACTTTGGTCTCTCTCTCTCTCTCTCTCTCTCTGCCAAAGAGACTTTGGCTTCTTAAATCAATAGAGATGTGATTCATGACATGACATTATCATATCAAAGAAGAATCTACATAAAATTTAGTGGGGCAATTGCCTCCAGTGCTGAATTTTCACATAAAGTTTGTATAAAATTTGCCCTAATATCTAGAAAAGGCAATAGGAAAAATATTTTTTATTTTTATAAAAGTAGTAAATGCTTGCATTTTTAAGTTGCCAAATAAATTTTCATCTTTTTATCAGCCATGAGTTTAATTTTCATTTAAATGTACAAGATTAATGTGAAAAGCATCTTTTTAAAATTATTAATTTTAAAAAAAATCAAATGTTAATATTTTTTAAAAATAGTATAATATGCCACTGTTAGGATCATTTTTCAAAACCCTTAAAACCGATAATAGAAGCATAAAAATATCTCACAGTAGATGAGATAGATAAAAAATAATGATTGAAAAGTTGTTTTATTACCATTTAAAAGGGATAAGGTACAATTTTACCCCTAAAGTATACTCACGGACTAACATGTACCTCTAAATTAATTTTTGTCTCAATTATACTCCAAAAATAAGTTTCATTGATATTTATGACCCTTCATTAACAGAGCAGTTAAATCAACTGTTTGTGGGCCATATAATTACCACATCACCCTCCGCTCCTCCTCCTCCTCTTCTTTTTTTTTCTTCTTCTTCTTCTTCAATAAATAAATAACATCAACAAATCTAATGGAAAAAAAATAATAATATTAACATAAAGCCTCACTGCTGTAACCTCAACCTCAAATCACATTGTGCCAACCTCAACTTCAAAAAACAATTGGGCAATGTTGAGGGGAAATGAATAATTATTCTCTTCACCATTCTTAAGACTGTAAAATAATGCAACTATGAAATTAAATTTTTTTTAAAAAATATATTGTCTCCCTTGCTAAGAATAAGTTAAATTTTTTAGCATAAAAGATAAAATAAAAGTAAAAAACCTAAAAAAAAGTATATCGCTAGCAAGTTAATTTCAATTATTTTAGTGATGGTGGTGTATATACCAGTTGAATTTGGAGTTTGAATTTTGGACCCGTAATCTTTTATATCGTTAGACTTTTATATGGAGAGGTATCAATCATATAAAAAGACTTTGAGAACTGAGATTTTTTTTTTAGTGGGGGATAGGGCCACCTGTGGAGTTCGAACCCTCATGGGTGGACATCTTTGGCAAATGCCCTACCTGGGTACTTTAAGATTGAAATTGAAAGTTAAAGCTAATTAAAAATTTCATAACATGTGATAATTGAAGGGCTAGGTTAGGAAGATGGACAGTCATCATTCAATCTTAACCTCAACTTAGAGTGACATCGAGCATAGTGTAGTGGCCTTTTTCACATCTCACAGCCTCCCATCACGACAATAGTGGTGCAACCACTATAGGAAGATGGGCAGTCATCATTCAATTTTAACCTCAACCTAGAGCGACATCGCATATAGTTTAGTGGTCTTTTTCGCATCTTACAGCCTTCTAACACGATGATGATGCAGCCACCACCACTGAGCTCCACTTATGGAGATTGTAAAATAAACAACTGTGATGCTAGGTCCAGCTCGATTTTGCACCAACTACGATGGCTTCCAACTTTCATAGCTTCCCTCTTCAACTTTTCCAAAAATTAACAAATTTTTAGCTCCTCCCTAATGGGTGTTATCCACAAGTGCATAGAATTGTACAAGTATTAATAAAAAGATATCGTTCCCATGGAGATAGTGTTAATTACGGAGCTACTTTTAATATTTTTCTTGTTTAGACTACTGATAATTTTAATGATTAATAAGATAAATTAAATCTAAAACAATATAAAATTTTATCATTAATTGTATATAATTAAAGATGTTAGGGTTTAATTCCCCCGACTTAATTTATCTCAAGATGGTGATAATTTCTTATCTATTATGAATAACATCTCATTTTTTAAGCATCTTTAATATTGTGATGTCTCTCTCTAGTACTCTTATAATTTCAATTATGATAATTACCCGATTCCCTAGCTCTCACTAGCATTATTAATTAACCATAATCAATTTGTTCAAGCAATCTTTAATGGAATATTAATATCAAAGTGGCTCTTAACTAAATCAATTTAAATTAATAGATTGTTATTGTTTTTCTCACTAGAATTAATATTTAAATATAACACTAGTGTCTAAATAAATTCTAAAGGGTGATCAAGCTTGTAAACAACATTAAGTCCCATAACTCTCATGAAATGCATATTGTAATTGCCCTAAAGGGGAGGTGGTTAGGGATTCTGATAATTAAAAGAAAATTAAGAAGAAATTAAGGAGAGATTAAGGTTTAGAAGATTGCACACGAGAAATTAAGGAGTTCAGTTTCTCAATAAACCTATGTCTCCACTTAACTTTCCCAAGTTAGGATTTTTAAATCACCATAATCTATTCACTTAGATTGATTGTGTAAGCTTGAGTTTTAGGCTCAACTCTAACCTTACAAACAAGAGTTTAGGATCACCCTTCAACCTAATTCCCAAGTGTTTCAATAGGCAAACACTTTAACCTTTCACATAAGAATAGAACCCCACTTCTTTTTTCTAAAACCCTATAAAATATAAAAAGAAGAGTTCCTATTCTAGTCACACAATTAACTCTCATAAGAGTTAATGAAATATAAAGATTGTAAAAAGGAATTTTAAAGTTTAATGAATGCTCAAAGGAATTGATTCAACCATTAAGTGTGTAACTTTTTAAATGAAGTTCCAAGAGCTGATTTTATATTTGAGCATCAAGAATATAGCTAATGAAGCCATTAAAGTTGTCCTAAGACTCTTCAAGCTTCATTAATTACATTTTAACTTTTTATAGGAAGATGCTTAGTCTCGATTGGGAAATACCATGTCTCGATCAAGACATTCAATAAAAAACCAGCCGTTGTAAGTTAGAAGATTGTTACTTGAAAATGACTTGTTAAGTCTTAATCGAGACATCACTCGTGATTGACGTCCCGAGTAGCATCTTGATTAGGATAGAGACTAGGATGGTCATTGCTTGAATCTTCAAATGATGCAAGCTTGGGTCCTAAGTGAGGCCATATAATCTCGATTGGGATGGCCATGTCCCGGGTGATGTCCCGGTCAGGATGGAGACCAGGATGGTCATTGTTCGAGCCTTTAAAAATTGCTAGATTAAGTCCTGAGCAAAGTCTTATGATCCTAGTTGGGATATGCTTATCCTAAGTGATGTCCTAATCAGGACTAAGTTCGAGATGAACACAGTCCTTATCTTGATTTTGAGCCACCATATTACAAAAAGTGTCCTAGTTGGAACTATTGTTTGAGATGGCTATTGTCAAGCCTTCAAACATTTTGTTTTCTTTATGATTTTATTTCCAAAGGGATCCTAACTTATATACACTTGAGGCAAACTCATTAGATTTTCAAAATATGGTTTGTTAAGATCAAAATAAGGAGAATTGAGATTGATAATTACAAAAGGTCAACAATCTCCCCCTTTTTGATTTTGAAAAACTAATTTTGAGTTTGGAAATATAATCAAATATGCAAATGTATAAGTGTGTGATCTTTTAAGCTCCCCCTTAATTATGAGCTTTTTAAATTTACTCCTCCTTAGTGTATACATGAATGTTTAAATAATTAATATGGCATTAATAATTGGTGATAGTTTTAATAATCATGAAATCATTAGGATTAAGTTTAGGCATAAATCATTCGAATCAAACTTGGGCAAACTCAAACTTAAATCTAAAAGAGAATAAACATTGCATTAAATGAAAGAGAGAAGGACAATTATAAAAAGATACTTAATATAAACCGAAAAGAAACAAAAGAGAAAAGCCATAAACTAAACATGAACCAAAAAGAAACTAAGAATAGGACATAACAAAATACAAAAAAATAAGCCATAAATAAGATATAATATATAAAATATGTATGAAGACAATCATTCCTTATGAGGAGCACCATCTTGAGTAAGAGGAGAAGGATGAGTGAATGGAGCATAAGAGCATTTATATCCTTACTTTCCATAAAAATAGTGCATATTATATTGAAGGTGGGCTATATGCTCATCAACTTGATTAAATTGAGCATTGAAGCTGCTCTCTATTAAGCTCATACGGTCAAAGAGTTATCCCACCCATTGAGGCTCATTACCAAAAGCTTGAGGTCTTTGAGAAAAAGTGCCTTCTTGCCTTGTCCATTTCCATTAAGGTTGAGTATCAAGCTCCTCTTCACTACCTTGATCCTTAAATTCTTTAATTTCTTGAAATATAGCATCAAGGTTTTGGCTTTCACTAAGATCATGCTTCCAAACCCACTTGTTGTTAATTATAGAAAATTGCTTAAAATGATTAATAAAGGTTTCATCAAGAAGAAGTGGTTTGGTAGAAGGCAAGGTAGAGAGATCAATGCCATAGAATTAAGCAAATTTAGTGACAATTCCATCAATATGAATAACATTGGTGGAACTATCATTAATAAGCCATAATCATCATTGAAAAAATCTACCTAAGGCAATGAAGAATAAAAAGATTATAAAGAGAAATTGTTTCATTATTTATAGCTCTACCATTAATGAAATAGGTAAGAAAATGATGGACATACCACAAGGTTTTAGATTTGAGATTTGAGGCTTTGGTACGCTTGGCTAAAAAGCTTGAGGCTTGAAGAGCATGGGCATTTCCAAAAAGTGTGGGGAAGCTAGTTTGCGTTAACTTGAATATAACCCTCTTATAAAAAACCAAAGAGAGTGCCAAATTTAATATGAGTCATGATCCATTCTTTCCCAGCCAATTTGAATCACATTTAATAGTATGGATTCTCATTATTAAAAAGCATAAAATGAAGAGTGAAAGTAGAAAGAAATTCCATAATCAAAGTGGGATAAGAAGGTAAAGGAGAGAAAGTAAAGTCATATAAACCACCTCGTAAAAGAAGTTCCTTGACCTCTTCATATCATCTAATAGCCTTGAGTGTTGGTTCATCCATGAATCTTGAAGGAATAAGGGGCCTCTTTTAAAATTGAGCAAGTCCTTTTTTTTAACATCTTGAGAAGAATGAGAGAAGGGAGGATGTGATCTTTTAGGTTTATCTTTCTTGGAGGTTTGCTTTTGAGATGATGAAGGGGTTTTAGAATGTTTCTTAAGAGCCATGGTGAAAAAAAAATTGCTAAAGGAGAAGAAGTAAAATAAGGAGTGAACAATTACGAATAAATTTGAAGAGAAGAAATAAAAAATAAAAGTAAAGGAGGATAGTATTTATAGAGACTTAATAGGGAGAAGAAGAGGAAGGAAGTTTGAATTTTAGTCAAAAAATGCATAAAAAATTATTTCTAATTAGGATTTATGTGCCTATTCAATGTAAGGATTCATTTTTCCATATATTGTTAGGAGTGTAGTTTTGATTGGGACATTGAGCATCCTGGTTGGGATATTCATGTCTTGAGCACTATCACGATCGGGATTCAAATCAGGATCATCTCGGGTAAGAAATTGAATAGATGTCTCGATTTGATCTAAATGTAGTCCCAGTTAGGACGAAGCTCGTGATGCCCCTTGAAGTTTTAGAAAACTTTCAAATTAAGTCTAAAAAATGTTACAATTTAGTCCCTATGAACTAACTTCACATTTATTTGGAATTAACTAAGAGATAAAAGGAATTTAAAGAGACTTAAGATCATAATCATGCATTAATGGACAAAAAAAATTTATTTTACTAAGATTAAAATATTTAATTAATTGAACTTAATTCAATAATTAATCATTAATTAGCAAAATAGGAAGGATTTGAAAAAAAATATAAAAAAGAATAAAATTTAAAGAAGGAAGAGGATTAATAAGGCAAATTAAGCAATATGTTTTAAAAGAAAGAAAAATTGAATCAAATAAGCATATCATAACACATGTGCCACTTTCCATATATAATTTATCATCTCACAATAACATCATTGAAGTGTAAACCATTTGGGTAATAATACATATGCATTAATGCAAGCTAGAGCCATCAATCATGCTAAGATCTTGCTTGATAAAATTTAATCTCTCCTTATTAAGAGGTTAGGTGAAAATATCCGTAAGTTGATTGTTAGGGTTAAAAAAATAAAGTAAGATATCACCATATTACACATAATCTCTAAAGAAATGATGTATAATATCAATATGCTTGGTTCTAGAGTGTTGAATATGATTTTTACTAAGGTTTATAGAACTTGTATTATCACATTTATTCAAATATGATAAATATTAATGCCATACTCCATTAGTTTTTATTTTTGGTAAAATACCCATGAACAATAACAAATTGCCACCAACAATAATACACAAGGGAACTGAGACTTGTTTTTTTACTAAACTAAGTGTGAGCAACCGTCACTTTTATTGTGGTTTTTTATTACTTCGTTAGATAGTATAGTGGGTCTTTCCATTTTTTAAGGACATGGTAACTTTATCGAATAAGGACAAGTAATTGGTCTTGGGGGATGAGATATTTTATTTTATGGAGTCGCCACCCAATTTATAGAAAATCAGGAAAAGAGAGGAATAATTTTGGGTCACTCAGCGAGTATTATCCCTAACAAAGATTTTCAAGTTTGAGGGATTGCATTTACTTTTTGACTATTTCTCATTATATGATATTCGATGTATAGCTATTGTAAAACCCTAGTTTCGAATGAAAGTTCATATAGCATTCGCATAGTAAATAAGATAGTATAAGATAATAAAGTTAAAAATTTTATTACATCACTTTCCTGATAAAATACACATGAAAAAAAAAAGATTGCAGAAAAGTAAATCTAATATGGTTAATCTGCAAGGATAACATGATCATTTACATAGCTTACTCGATGAATGATAGGATGATCATGCTTATGGTGATTACTTATGCTATGATGATAATGATGATAATATAAAGGATGCACGAGGTCATCACTGGACTGAGAGCATGATGACTCTATTCCAAGAAATGAACTTTTTCATACTATTGATTTTTACTATGTGATTTCATGATTTCAGAAATAGAGGATATAGAATAATGATGTGAACTGATCATAATAAAGCATATATTATTCACATAGTATGCAAGATTTCTAGTCTCATCACACAAGTACAATAATATTCCTAAATGTTGGCGACAGTAAAATAAAATGCAATGTGATAAAATAAATGTGCTAAAATAATTGTGTGGTCCTTAGACTTGACTACGCTTGTGTGAGCTTTGAAGCTTTAGATTCGAGAGATTATCAAGCTTTCCTTGTTGAGAAGTTCAAAATGATAGCAGAATGATGCTAGATGTATACCTTTGAAGCATGCTTTAACAAAGATGAGGTTGGGTTTGGTGGAAAAAGGGATTTAACAACCTAAGGGAAAGGTTGTAAGAGAGCAAAAACTATACAGAGAGGGATTTCCTATGCCTTTGATTGGACTGACTTTTGAGTGTGTGTGTGTCTTCACTTGATCCTACCTCTTAAATAGGGTGTAGAGGGGTATAGGAAAAAATATGTAGAATAGGGTGGTGTAGGCACAGGCATGCGTGTATAAGGGGATTTTTGCACATGGCCACACCAAGTGTATGTGGCCATGCACAGTATGCGCATGGTCACGCTCTTGGCATGTGTAATGCGTGCACATGTGTGTTTTCACGAGCACTTCGATGCTCTATGCACTCTTCTCGAGTTCTATACATGCTATTTTGTAGTTGGTTTCTAGGGTTTTTAGGTCTTCTGGATGCATTTTTGAAGTCTATTTTGCCAAATTTGGTTTTGATTTTAGCACATGATACCTCTGGGTGTTTACATGCACTTTTGAGCGATACGCGTTGATACTCGAGTTGTGTTGGACCATTCCAGGACCACTTTCAGATGTTTTGGGGCATTTTGGATGTGTTTCTAAATTTCATTTTGTTAAAATTAGTTTTTATTTTTTCATAGAGTTGGGTCTCGATCTAATGAAATACCGGTCTAATGAAATACTAGCCTAATGAGCTAAGTATTCTGAAAGGAGTTTTCTTAAAATAAAACCTCTAGTTGTTATGATAATTCATATTTTACAAGGTCAAAGTATAACTTAATGGCTCGATGATCGATTTTGCACACTAGTGGGGTCGGTTGGATGTTTTAAGGTTGCACACTTCAAAGGTGTTATGAATGAGTAGACTCTAGTCATCTCGAGGATTCATTTTATCATTGGACCTTTTTGGGGATAGTCAAATTTGAGGTATGATAGTTGCCCCCTGCTTCATGTGTGTTGCATAGCCACCTAGCACTAGTGTCAATACATGTGAAGCAAATGCAAAGATGAAACAAATGTTTTAGCAAGGAGAAAGGTACTTACCTATGGGTTGTCTTTAGACATCTTGTTAAGATTTGACTGCTATTATTATGTTTTATTATTGTTATTCTGTGACTTAGTTGTCATGCATGGTGCTAGTTGGGGCATATACAAGCTTGTGATTCATGCAAAGTGCACTAGGACTTATGCGACTATAACCTTTCTAGGTGTCACATAATTAAGGATACTACTAAGGAAAATGTAGATGCGATCATAACCATTCTAGGTGTTAAGCAAATGAACATGCTACTAAGCAAAATGTGGATGTGACTATAACCTTCTCAGGTGTCACTCAAAATGAACATAGGACTATAACCTTCTTAGGTGTCACATGAATGAACATGTGATTGTAACCTTCTTAAGTGTCATGCAAATGAATAGGTGACTATAACCTTCTTAAGTGTCACGCAAATGATCATGTGACTATAACCTTCTTAGGTGTCATAAGAATGAACATATGATTATAACCTTCTTAGGTGTCATGCAAATGAACATGCAATTATAACCTTCTTAGGTGTCATGTAAATGAACATGCAATTATAACCTTCTTAGGTGTCTCGGAAATGAACATGCGACTATAACCTTCTTAGGGGTCACACAAATGAACATGTGACTATAACCTTCTTAGGTTTCACACAAATGAACATGCAACTATAACCTTCTTAGTGAAAGAGTCCTAGAGGGGGGGGGGTGAATAGGACTGTTGAAAAAAAATGGGAATTTAAAGGAATTATTTACAAGAAGTGAGTAAGAGTAGAGAAGGAAGAATGATAAACACAAATATTTAAGGAGTTCAGATTCTCAAAAAATCCTACGTCTCCACCTAACTTATCCCCAAGTTAGGATTTTTTAATCACCTACAATCTTATTAACAAGATTGAGAATACACAAGATTTTTATGGCTCACTCTTACAACCTTACAATCTCGAGTTTTCAAGGCTCACTCAAAAACCAAATTCCCAAATGTTTTAATGGCTAAACACTTAAACCAATTCCTTTAGAATAGAATCTCACTTCCTATTTTCTAAACCCAGAAAATAGAAGAATAAGAATATCTATTCTATTCACTCACCAACTCTCATAAGAGTTATACACAAAGATTTTTATTGAAAGAAAGTTTTAGAGCTCAATTGAATGTTTAAGAAAATGATGAATGATGCACAAGTTTTCTTTTTTCAATTGAATTCTAAGTTGTGTTTATATAGAAAAAAACTCAAAAATTTAGTTTTTGGATGTATCAATCATGTCTCCAACATTTAGAATTGATTTTGAATCAATTCTTGAACTTATGGCAACTCAAGGGCTGCTCACGAGTGCCTCACGAGTGAACAATACTCGTGAGGGGTGAAAATATAGCCGTTGCCTTAAAAAATTCCCATTGGAATGCTATTAGAGGTGTGCTCACGAGCAGGTCATGATCCACCAGCTCATGAGGAGCACTGCCATCTTTTCGCAAAAATGTGCTCTAAATGCTCCTTTGACGGACTGCTCATGATCACTTGTAAAGATGCTCGTTAACGGGATTGAAGATGATAGATTCAACCAAAATTTTCTTCGTAAAAGTTGTATATAATTGTCTTATATTTCCGTAAAACTTTGAATCACCTCATTTGAACATCTGTAGCTCAAGATATTGCTGAATTACCAAGAGTTATGCAAACTGAAATGCAAGCTGCATATGCTGACTTCGACTGAAGATTTTCATACCAAAATGAACTTGGATTTTGATGATCAAGTAAAATTTGGAAAGATTAAGGTTTATACTTCAAAAGTGAAGAAGCTCATTTTCTCATTTAAGAGTTCTAAATATGTTAAAAGTCTTCTTTAATCTTAGAGGTTCAAATAGCCCGAAAAGCCACTATTCACCCAAAAGTGTATATGCTTGGTATATGTTTGGTATATAATTCCCTACACACTTAATTTAAATTATTAGTATAAAATTTTTTGTCAAAGTCCAAAATTAGGAGTTTGACCATGCAAATGGTCAACACTTAGGTGTCATGTGAATGAACATGCTATTAAGAAAATAAGAATGCTCCTGAGCAGTGTGGATGCTCTTAAGCAATGTGAATGCTCCTAAGTAATGAGTGTAAGTGCTTTTAAGCAATGTGAAAGTGAGTGCTTCTAAGCGATGTGAGGGTGCTTCTAAGCATTGTGAGAGTGCTTCTAAGCAATGTGGGCGCTTCTAAGTAATGAATGAGGTAGTAGTGATGATGCAGTGATGATGTAATAGTGATACAATGATGAAGCAGTAATGATACAATGATGATACAGTAATGATATAGTGATTTGTCATGTTGAGGATTTTTTTTGGTGATTTAGAGTAAGATATCCTTACAGTGAATTTTCCTTGCTCTTATTCTTTTGTAAGATGCTAAGTTTTCTAAAGAAAGTGGTGCACACGTAGTGTTTTTAGATAGATGGAGTCTATATCAATGTACTTTTATGTGAGTTTGATGCATATTTTATGCTTAAATGGAAGTTTTAGGACTGTAGAAGTAAGTGTGCAAAGTCTTAAAGTGCACATAAAACCACAGAAGAGCCCATGGAAGGAGGAAGTGTGTGTGACTGTGCATGGGGGGTGCGTGATCATATGCTTGTGCATGTGGTCACATGCTTGTGCACGTGGTCATGCACCTGGCGTGTGGTCACACACTTCTCCCCTTTGAACTTATTTAAATGACTATTTTTGGAGTCTTGGGAGGCTTTATCTGGACTTCTTTAAGTGTTTTCTGACTTTTCTTGACCCCTTTTGTGTTTCGGGTGCTATCCGCTCTATTTTTGCCTTAAGTACTTCCATTTTCTTCTACATAAAATGGAGTTCCCTAACATTGCTGAGGGTTTAAAGGACATTTTTATTGATGTTAATGTTGATCTTAAGGGTGACTTTGTAGAGGCTGTTAGAGCTAGGACGTCCACTGAAGGGACTAGCATATTTGGTGCTTAGAGTTCTTAGCCATCTAGGCTTTCTCGAGGAGATATGATCTTGATTGTTCATAGCTTGGAGACTCATGCTTAGGTGTGTCATTATAATGAGGTAGGTCCCTATTTGCCTTATTTATTTTGTTGTATGAGGTTACTGTAGCTATAGCTCTTGCCATAACTATCTATCTAGCTTTATTGTGAATGTTGATGCTGATAGCTCTTGCTTTATTTTCCTTTTATGATTGTCTGTTTGTCGTGATGCTTTTCATTTTAGCCTTTTTTACTGTTTTGATCTTATTGAGTGATAGAGAGAACTATGTTTGTATTTAGTAACTATGCAAATGTTTGATAATGTACTTATTATTTGTAGCCTTGTAGGTATATTACTATGCTGCTTGTTAGTTTCAATAGGGTCACCATGTACTATTAGGGTCTCCTGATGTATGTAAAGTAGATGGTTGCTGGGAAGGGCTTTGATGGTATAATTACTGCATTGTCATATGACTTGTATACGTCGAGTCAGATTGCCATGTATGCATTGATAAAGCGATGGATGAACATAACATATACTTTCTATTTGCTTATTGGGGAGATGACTATTATCCCTTTAGATATTGCCATCATCACGGGCTTAAGATTTTCTAGAGGGCCCATTCCTTTTAGTGATGAGGAGTGTTCCACTGTTGTGGAGAGGAGGCACCTCATAATGGATTTGCTTGGGGTAGTCACACCTATAAAGTTTGGTTGCTTGTATTTCACTTGATACATGGAGTTTGTTTCTTTTGTGTGGGCTTTGTGTGATGATGGTCTTGTTTTAGCAGAGCAGCTAGCTCACTGCTTTTTATTTTATTTGCTAAGTACTGTTATCTTCCGTACAGGTGATCTGTGATTATTGCCTATCTTGAGAGACTTGGATGGCTTACTGGGCTATTACTGGGGCACTATTGCCTTTGCTCATATGTACTCAGGCCTTGACACAGCATGCTAGGGTGGCTCGAGGATCTGTGGATGTTTGTTTATACTGGATGTAAGTAGGAGTTCTACTATATGTTCTTTTGCTTTTGGTTTGTTATTTATGACCCTTTAATTTTAATAGATCTAGGCATATGAGTTTGGGATTCTCCCTCACCCATCTATCGAGCATTTCTAAGAGGATGGCTTTCCTTGTTATTCTTATTGGATCAGGAAGACTACTGATTTGATTGAGGATTACACAATAGCTCAAGACCATATGAGGAAGCTATCCCCTAATTAGGTATGTCTGATTCCTGTTGTTTTAGTTATTCCTTTCTTAAGGATCATTTGTTTATTGTTTCCTTTTGGGTAGATCTTTCTTTGTTGGTGGGTGGCGAGATCTCACTGGACGAAAGAGATGGTGGCTGCATGGCAACTAATAAAGAGACAAGTGTTGCTCTCTGGCTTTGTCAGTAGGGTGTGGAATTTAGGCAACTAAGTCCATTGTTAGTGGGATGGCCTATACATAAGGAGAGTTTCCATCCCTCCCCTTAGTGACATGTTATAGGGCCATGAGCTTTACGGTGATGATCTCATCGCTATTATAACAGGATTCCCTTTTGAGAGCCTTTTAGAGAGTGTGGGTTTGCCTTAGGTTGATGTATTGATCCCTTAGGTGATTAATGCCATAGCTAATGACACTTTTCCTTCACCTTTACCTTCTCAAGCAAATGCATCTCATCCCTCAGGTTCGAGGATTAGGCCACCACACGGGTCATTGAGAGTTGCTTCTTCTGATATGGTAAGCTTTTTATTCCTATTTAGGTGCAAGCATATAGCAAAATTTATTAGTAATAGACTATAATTGACATGAGTTATGAGAACTTATATGCAGCGATGCCGAAGGAGATCTAGATCCTGCTTTAAGGAGGATGCAGGCATGCTCCGTACTAAGGTGACTGCTCATGCTAGTGGTATGGCTTCTAGTAGCACTATCCTTGGGGATTTGATGGTTCATCTGTCTTTATCTTTGCTTGGGATAGATATCCTTGGTAAATCAGTGAGCTTCGATTTGCCTAGACTTGGATTTCCTCAGTTGGGTGTTGCTCCTGCTGATGCTACCCATGTTCGTGTTCTTCTCTTATTCTTACTTGTGTTTCATTTATTTAGTAAGTGGTGGTTGACTTATTTGCTAGCTTTTGTAGATTCCTATCTCCTCTAGTTAGTACTAGTATACTGTTGCTGGGAGTGCGCAACAATGCTTTTTGGAGTTTGCTACCACTCAGTGGGTATGTCTTTTTTATTGTACCTATTTATTTTATGCACATTTTTTATGTATGAGTGTATGATATGCAATGTGTAATGTAGGTTGAGCACCATCTTCCTAGTCGTGAATGGGAGTGAGAGCGTGTAGCTTATCATGAATGCATCAATGAGCTGGAGTTATGACTATCATCCTTTGCAATGATTGGTGAAGAGTTAGGATCTATGAGGGTGATGCTTGAGCAGGGTCATTGCTTACTTTTGATGGCAGCCACAACCGATGTAGTTGTTTTATAAGATAAATGTAGGACTTTTGGCATGTGGTTTGCTTTGTCATATTATTTTCTCAAGGTTATCGACTTTGGGTGTTGTATCTAGGCATTTGTCTCGCAAGTTGTATGATGCTTGTACGATGATGATTGTATATGCTTTATGCTGTGTATCATTGATGATGATGTTTTTCATTACTATTATCTACCTTTTTTCCTTTTTTGCTTAAGGCATCTCCTTTTAGAGCTTTTTGCACTTAACTAGGTTTTCTTTTTCTTCCATTTTTTGCCTAAGGTGTCTCCTTTTAGAGTTTTTCACACCTAGCTGGGCTTTTTTTTGCTATATAATAGTGGCTGATCTTAAGGAGTGAGCTTAGAGAGGATGGTAAGAACCATGGTCATGTAATGAAAAATACTGGAGGCAAGGAGCAAGATGTTTTTTCTTTAGGAGAAAATAACAAGTTTTTGAAGATATATTCAACAAATAAATGGTGATTTTACTACTCTAAGGAGCCAACTATAAGCATCCATAAGCATTATCTTCTCCCTACTTTCTTTTATTTTCTTCTTTTATTATGATTATGATTTTTAAATTTCAATTTTACCTAATTTTTTTATTATAATTTTATTCACTAATCATTGTTTTACCCTTTTATGATGGTGACTATGGAGGAGATCATATAATGATCATATTTGGAGAATTAAATCTATGAAGATCCATGGAATGCTAAGGATGGAAACATGTACCTAAACCGAATTTCTAGGATTTTTATTTAGTTTGTTTATCATTCTTTTATTTTTTATATTTATTTTATGTTACATTTATTTTCTTTTCTTTTTTATTATTTCTCATTAGTACATTGTAATAACCCCAATAGTTGATATAATGAAATTTGGTGTGTGCTCTTATGTGTTTAATTTTAATTAATCGGTTAATAAAATTAGGATTTTAATTGGGTAATTAATTAAAATTAATGGTTATAGAAATCTTTAGGCTCTTCTTTTATAGGGAGAAAAACAAAAACCCTAAATTCTACATACCAAGAGTTCTAATTTTTAAATGACTTTATTTCTTGAAGAGTAGATAAATCCTAAAATAAATTTAAGAAAATTTTTAAACCAATAAAAAATCAAGAAAATATTTTTTATTTTCTATAAAAAAATAAAAAAATAGATGAAAAAATGTAATTTCGACTGAAATTATGTAATTCCGATCTGGATTACGTAATTCCAATTACAATTATGTAATTTCGATTTTTTAACTTTTAATTACAAAAAGACCCCTAAAAGAAATTAAAATTTTCAATTAGGTCTTAAAACGGTATTACAATTAAGTCCTCAAAAAATAATGAAACTCTTTTTGAAAATGTATTCAAACTTTTGAGGTTTTGAACTTCAAGTGTTGAAGACCTACTTATAACATTTTCATCATTGGAGTCCTTTGTCTCATCCATATTTTATTATCCTGAACTTAGGTGTTTAAAGTTGCCCCTCTTTATCATTGTTTACTTGACAAATTGCAGCAAAGCAACTAAACACATAATTTCTTTTGAAAAAAGTTTGGGTACTTACCTGTGCTTCTTGAGACTTTGATTGTTGGTTCACAATAAATGCTCGTGTTGCCAGACAACACCAGGCATAAACTGGAAACACCTGAGGAAGCACTATGCTCATATGTATAACATTGATTTAGATGGATACATCACACTTGGTCGTACAATGTTGACTATACTCAGTCATATAGTATGAATTGGAAGGATGCATTGTACTCAGTCGAACAATGTCAACTACACTTAGTTGTATAGTCTAATTTGAAATGACGTATTGCACTCGATTGTATAATGTCAACTACACTCGGTTGTATAGTCTGATTTGAATAGATACATTGTACTCAGTCATACAATGTTGACTACACTCAGTTATATAGTCTGATTTGAAATGATACATTACACTCGGTCATATAATTCTAACTACACTTAGTTGTATAGTATGATTTGAAATGATTCATTGCACTCAGTTGTACAATGTTGACTACACTCGGTCATATAGTTTGATTTGAAATGATACATTGCCATTCGGTCATACAATGTCAACTACACTCCGTCGTATAGTATGATTTGAAATCATACATTGCACTCAATAGTAGAATGTTGACTACACTCAGTCGTATAGTATGATTTCAAATGATACATTGCACTTAGTCATATAATGTCAATAACACTTGATCGTAGTTTGATTTAAAATGATACATTGCACTCAGTCGTACAATGCTGACTAAAATCAATCGTATAGTCTGATTTGAAAAAACACATTGCACTTGATCATATAATGCCGACTGCATTCGATCTTATAGTCTGATTTGAAATGATACATTGCACTTAATCGTACAATTCCACTACACTCGGTTATATAGTATGATTTGAAAAGATACATTATGCTCGGTCATACAATACCGACTACACTCAGTTGTATAGTCTAATTTGAAAAGATACATTGCACTCGGTTGTACAATACTGACTACACTTGGTCGTATAGTCTAATTTGAAAAGATGCATTGCACTCAGTTGTACAATGCCTATACACTCGATCATACAATGCTAACTACACTTGGTCCTATAATCTAATTTCTTTTATTTTGAAAATTTAATAATTCAAGGAATTATCAAATCAATGTAGCTTTGCAATTTAGGACTAAATTACAAGAAAAGCTTTGGACTTAAATGCAACTGAAGTTATGGGACTAAAGTGGATGTTTGCCACCTTAATATATACCTTGCTTTTGTCAATTCATTTCCTATCTCTTTCATTCTCTTTTCTTTTCTTTTCCTTTCTCTTGATTTTGAAATCTTAGTTCTTCAGTTATTCTTTCATCTAATATCCAATTTGGGATTCATTTGATCCTATGGCTCACCTAGGATGCAGGCTATGTGGGAGCAGTTCTAGATAGTTAGATATGATCATATCTGAACTGTGTTTCCCTCAAAACAATTTGGGGCTTAATGAAGGGGAAAAGGTGCTCCCTTTGACTTGCTTGCACCTTCACAGATGCTCTTAGGCTGGTAATGAGGTAAATTTCTCTTCTATCTTTAACTTTGCAACAAATATATTTCCATTAATAAATTAACATATTTATGCATGCAATTATAGAACATTTTGTATACAAATTAAACAAAATTATCAATTTCAAAACAAAATTTTGTAGAATTGGTTTTAACATGTGAGAGGACTTAACATAATTTAGACATGTTTCTAAATTTTCAGTTGGAAATCTGAATTCTAGATAAGGATTTTTGGATTTTCGATTGGAAATCCATAAATAACAATTGAAAATCTAGATTTCTGATTAGAAATCTAGAAATCCAATCAGAATTCTAGATATCCAATCTTTTTTTTTTAAATAGAAATGAAAATAAATAAAAAGTAAAAGTTAGTAAGTAAAGTAATCTTGTCATTTTCTGAAAATTATTTAGAAACCATTGAAATTCTTAGGTTGCTTTCACTTTGCTTGAGAACTCTTTCATGATTTATCAAGAGAGGTAGTATAGCACATCTGGGCATTTGACACTTCATTGCTGCCCTACCGACTACTTGAGGTAGGTTAGATCACTATTCTCTTTTTGCCCTTATTAAGAGCTGGATGGATACTACTCACACCTTCCACACTCGAGTGGGTGAGCTAACTAATTTTCCTATGAGCTTTTCTGCTATCACTAGGATCAACTTTGGAGGTACCTCGGTTCCTTTTGAAATCCATTACTACACTCTTCTCGAGGATGCCAAGAGTCATTATATTTGTGACTTGCTCAGGTTTGTTCTGACATGGAAGAATCAGAAGAACATGCTTCTTTCTTCTCTTATTCAAGGTTTTAAGAGGTTACCCACTAGCACACATCATCAGATCTTTAGAAGGTGAGATGCTTCTTATTGATACTATTAGGCACTACCCTCTTTTGTGAGACTGGTCATGAGGTTAGCATTGTGCTTCTTAGTCCCATTCAGGATCTTGCTAAAGTAGTTACCTTCTATTAGGGATCTATAACTCTTGCCTATCTCTACAATAGACTGGATACTGTATGTAGAGGTGCTATGACAATGTGCCACTTTTGGCATATTTTGCACATACATCTCTTTTATGTCTTCTACTCCTTTGTAATTTTTTCTCTTTTATAGCTCTCTTTCACTCAACTATCTTTTCCTTTTTAGATCTAGGTCATTGAGATTAGGCTGATTTGAGGCTTTAGCATTATTAGCTATAATAAGAGTCTTCCATTGATGTAGAGCTAGGGTTCTTTTTGTCTTACTAGTGTCAAGTATGACTTACAGACTTATTGGGGCCAATTGAACTATTTAGATTAGGACCTGGTATGATAAATTTAACTATTAGCATATGAGCAGTTATAAAAGTTAAATAAAATTTATGTAAACAAATATGCATGTCAGATCATATTAGTTGGTTGGTGCAGAAGACATCCAATGATATAGTTTCATGACTACTGCTATGAGGCTTGAGATTATAAGGGTTTTTCTTCTTGGTTATGGTTGGCAGATGTGGTATCTAGGTGAGCATATTTATCATTGGCATATGGGGCTTTCCAAGAGGCATGTTCCTTCTTATATTCCCTCTTTAATGATAAGGAGTTATAGCTTGACTGGTTTTGAGCTTAGAGCAGCTCTTGAGAGATACGATGCTTTGACACTGCTTGAGTGTTCTCACCACCATCAAGAGTATATTCAAGAGAATCTCTTAGAGCAGGTTCCCCCAGATCCAGCTGAGGTATGCTTTCTATGACTATTCCTCCTTATCACTATCTTACTTTATTCTCCTTCATTACTGTGGATGATATTTATTTTATGTGTAGGTTAAAGATGCCACTGATGTTGCTATGGAGGAGAAGATTGATGATGACACTGAGAGGATTGAGTAGGAGGTTGAGCCTACTCAGTATTGTGGAGCTGCTCGAGGTAATACTTCCTCGAGTACCATTTTGGGTGATATTCCCTTGCTTGTTAGGTCTATGTAGTATTGGGCTCCTATGGTGCAGACTCCCATTAAGCAGCACATGTACCTTGATATGGTTCAGATTCCTAGTTTTTCTCCTGTTAATGCTTCACATGTAAGTGTATTTTTGCATTCCCAACCCTACATAAACTGACACTTATCACTGAATTAGTATATGTCATTTTATAGATCTCTCAGACATAGGCAAAGCATCTGTATGGACTTGCCTCATCCTAGAGATTATTTACTATGCAGATCATGAATAGTTGGCAGGTTAGTATTTGTAACAAGTATGCAAATATATGCATGATTTTAACTATCCTTATTGTGACAGAGTTATAGTGGAGATTTGGAGCATGAGAATGAGAAGCTTCATAGATAGCTTACGAGTCTTCACTTTGATGGTCATAATGCTGAGACTTCTATGCCCCTATATTAGAGCGACAATCCTGCTAGAAGGTGGAGTCCTTGGGTAGATACTGGAGCTTAGGATGATTGATCTTTCATCTTTAAGACTTACACTTTTATGACTATATTTTTTTTTCTATGTATTGTTCTCCTTTTTCTGAATGGATTATGGACTTTAGTTTTGGATTGAACCATAGAATTTAATGAACCCCTTTTTTTTTGTCAGAAATCTTAAAAATCTGTTCGGGATTATAAATTTCTAATTGGATTTCTAGAAATATAATCAAATTTCTAGAATTCTATTCAAAATTCTAGATTTTTGATTGGATTTCTAGAATTCTGATCGAAATTCTAGATTTTTGATCAAAAATTCAAGTTATGCTCTTTGCCTTATTTTCCATTTCAATTTCTAATTTGTGTTTGATTCACACATGTAAAATCCTAATCCTGTCCAGATGCAAAATCCCATATCAATTAGTCCTTTATGCCTATATAAATAGTTTGTTAAAGGGTAGTCACCCACTGCTGTGTGTTGTTTGCCTAATCATGACCCTAGTCACCCTTAATTTGATGATGAAATTTCTCAAAAGCCTTAATGGGGATGATTGGAACAAATTGCTGCCCTATCATGTCAAATCTTTGAAATCCCTTCAACATCTAAGGATAAACCATCATTTTCTTCTTGCTGTTGCCACTTTCTAGGACATTAAAGACCGTGTATTTAGATTCAATGGACAAGAACTGTGTCCATTAATTGAGGAATTTACTGCTATCCTTGGCTATTCTTTGGACTTGACTATTTTCACAACTCTTCCCGACCTTGAGATGCAGTTTCCCGATAGATTAATGACATTCTTTGAAATGCCCCCAAGTGACATATATGTATGTACATAACCCCAAGACTATTAGTCTTTCTTCTTCGATCACTTTTTATAGGACTAAGGATAAGAATAATATGGCTTGGGTTAGGAATGTCTCTTTCTACTTATATGCTCAATTTTTACTAGTGGCTTCTCATGGAGATGCTGACATGAGAATTGTCAGTATTATAGAACAGGTAGAAGTTGGGGCTAACCCTATGTCTGTCATACTTGCTGAAGCTATCATTGGGTTAGATAATTTCAGGGTTTAAAATTAACTCTCACGCAGTTTACTTCTCCTTTAGGTATGCAGCCTCCTTTTTTTTTTTTTTTGCCTAAGCTCCCTTTCAAGTTTTCAGCTTAGATTTTTTTTGGCTATAGGAGAAATTGAGTATACTTAGTCCCCCCCCTCCAATGCCTTGATTTATCAACCTTATCATCTACAGTCTCATTCATCGAAAGTGAAGGACGAGGGTACTATAGGTCAATGGATTGATTGGATGAAAGGCATTGTTGACACTGAGATTACATGGATCAATCCTTGGTGGAAGTTGAAGTTTGTGACCATCAACCTATATGACCACTATGTTTCTCTTCTTGGGTTACACTTTTTGACCTTCTTTTCCCTATCACGCCTTTGTCATTAATACGATTGTCCATAATTTATTATGATTGTTATACCTCTCTTCGAAGGTTTCCCTCTGAGGCAAGATTCTTAGACAAAATAAGGAACCTATGGCCTCATAGGGCATTAAAGTGAAACATGCATTTGGATGTTGATATGACAAATGATGATAATTACAAGGCTTAGGTTATCATGCAAGCCATAGAACCACCAGGATTTTCTAAGTATAAAGGACTCAAGTATTACTAAATGAGTCATAGAAGAAGAAACAAAAACAAAAATAGTATAGTGATCTCATAAATTTGGTTTTTTAGGCTCTTATGTTTTTTTATCATTTAAGTCTTTATGCTTTGTAATAAAGATAGAATATGCAATATTCAAACAAAAATTTCATTTCAATTTTATTCATTAATTAGGGCAAAGATGAGTACATTTATCACATCACATGACATAACTCTTGTTATCAATTAGTCCTTTCAGATTTTCTAACTGAACATTTTTCTCTCACTCTTATTAACCTAATTTTTGCCTGACTAGCTCTTTGTGAGTTTTCTGATCTTTGGGATCACTTCTTTTACCTTATTTGCTAATTTTTATTTATAAGCCCTTTGCAGGTTTTTTAAATAGCAGGAATGTCCTAATTTTTGCCTGACTGGCCTTTTTAGGTTTTCTAGCCAATAGACCCTTTTTTAAAGGTAGTATTTCTTGAGGTGATCCAGGTTGATTGGCTCAATGAACTCATTCCCTTCTAAATCTGGTATCTTTGCAGCTCCCTTAGGTAGGATTGTCTTAACTAGATACGACCCTTCCTAATTTGGTATGACTTTTCCTCTTGGATCAAACACCATTGCTCTTGATTGCTTTAGCACCATATCTCCATCCTTTATCTTTTCGGGTTTGACCTTTTTGTTGAAGGCTCTTGCTATCCTTGTCTAATAAATTTGAGTGTGGAATAGAACTTCCATCCTTTTCTCATCTAGAGACATGATTTGATCATATCTTGCGAGATCCCATACCTATAAATGAGATTCTTCTCAATGAATATTGCCATCTGCCTAGCTTTCAAAATATTGAAAGGTTATGCTTCTATCCATCTAGATAAATAGTCGATCATCACCATTATGTATTTATGCCCATTTAAGGCAGTTGGTATTATCTCCCCTATTTTATTTATCCTTCATGCTGCAAAGGGCCATGGGGATGTTAAACTTTTTAGCACAGTAGGGGGAAGATAGTTAAGGTTTCCATAAATCTGGCATTAATGACATTGTCTCACTATCTGGATACAGTCTCTTTCCATGCTCAACCAGTAGTACCCTTGTCAGATTATTTTCTTCATTAGGATCATCTCATTCATATAAGATCCATAAATCCCTGTATGAATTTCTCTTATCACCTATTTTGCTTCATCCATCTTGAGACATCTCAGCTGTATTCCATCTGACATTCTTCTGTATAATACCCCATCATGACTTGCATAGTGACATGCAAGAACATGAGAAGTTGCCTCATCTGGGTATTTCCTTTCCTCGATGAATCTTTGGATGTCATAAAACCATGGCTTTTCTTCTGGGCCTATATGAATACTCATAACTGATTCTTCACCATAACATGGAGCTTTCATCTTCATTATCACTAAAGGCTTCATCATCAATCCCGTCGGTTTATCCCACATTGAAGAGAGCATTGCCAAAGCATCCGCCATTTGATTCTTATCTCTTGGTAAATGCATAAAGAGGCATTTAGTGAAATTCCTCATTAGCTTCTTCAAATAACAAATGTATGGTTTCAACCTCTCTTCTTTTACTTCCTATTCATCATTAGCCTAGCTAATGGCTAACATGGAATCTCTATAAACCAGTAGGTCTTTGGCTCCAACTACTAGTGTTGCTTTTAGCCCATAGATGCATGCCTCATACTCAGCCATGTTGTTCGTGACCTTGAAGTCCAATTTCTTAGCCATTAGGATGGTTTATCCTCCAGGTGTGACAAGAATCACTCCTAGCCCTGCTCCTCTATTATTCACTGCTCCATTAAAATAAAGCTTCCATTCACGTCACTCTAAACTGCTAAGTTCTTATTTGGAAACTCTAAATTCCATTACTTATTTCCGTCGACTACATTCCTCGCTAGGAATTCTGCTACTACTCTTCCTTTGATTACCTTGGTATTGATGTACTAAATATCAAACTCAATCAGAAGTACCAACCATGTGACATCTTTCCTGTTAAAGTTGGTGCTTGAAATAAGTACTTTAAAGGATCAATCCTTGAAATGACTTGTACTTTATAGGACTAAAAATAATGCCTTAGCTTCCTTGTGGCCTATATAATAATCAAACACGTATTCTCTATAAGATCATGCTTCTCTTCATATGGTAGGAACTTCTTACTAAGGTAATAACTGCGTACTCTGCCCCTTTTGGTCCTTTTTATGCTAGCATTACCCCCATTGCTTTTTCCTCTAAAGCCAAATAAGATAAAGGGTTTACCTTGTCTTGTTGGCCTTGACACAGGTGGATTAGTAATGTATTCTTTAATCTTATCAAAGGCTTTTTGGCATTCTTCATTCCATTCCACGGGCTAGTTCTTCCTCAAAAGCTTGAGAATTGGATTGTAAATCATGGTGAGCTTCACAATAAAATTGCTAATATAATGTAGATTTCCAATAAATCCTCATACTTCCTTTTCTATTCTTGGTACTGGCATCTCTTGAATGACTTTAATCTTGTTTAGATCGACTTCTATTCCTCGATTGTTGACAATATGCCCCAATAACTTTCCCAAAGTGACCCTAAAGATACATTTCTTTGGATTAAGCCTCAGATTGTATCTTTCTATTATTGTCATAAACTTGTCTAAAGCCTCAAAATGTCCTTTCCCAGTTCTTGACTTGACCATCATATCATTGATGTACACTTCCACTTTTTTTGTGCATCATATAATAGAATAGAGCTGTTGCTACCCTTTGATAGGTTGCTCCTATATTCTTCAATCTGAATGGCATAACTTTGTAGTAATATGTCCCCCATTTAGTGATAAAAGTGGTCTTGATCTTGTCAATGACTACCATCATTATCTGGTTATAACTTGAGAACCCATCCATGAAAGAGTACATTGCACTGGATGTTGCACTGTCAACAATCACATTAATATGGGGTAAAGGAAAATCATATTTCAGGCATGCTTTATTCAGATCCTTAAAATCTATACACATTCAAACTTTCCCATCTTTTTTAGGAATATATACTATATTTTCCAACCATTGAGGATAGATTTGCTTAGCGATTTTTTCCTTTATCTTTTCTGCTCATTCTAGCCTTAACCTACAAAGTTTTTTCTTAATAGGTTTAACCTCTAGATATATCAGAATGCGATGCTTTGTAATTTCTCTATCTAGACTTGGCATGTCTTCATAGGACCAAGTGAATACTACCTTTCTTTTTATTAATATTCTCTCTAATTTTTTTCTCTCTTCAGGAGTTAAATCGTATGATATAGAAATATGCTTTGGTTGTTCATTTGTGCCCATGTTTAATGAATCTAATTGAATAGTATTAATTTTAAACATGCATGAACGATCATTATTAAAGTGCATAAGACTATAAGAATTAACATCACACAAGTAAGCAAAACCATAGATTATATCATTGATCATATAAAAAATAGCATTTTTGTCCTCAAATAGACCAAATGTTATTACAATAGTTTCTTCATAAAAAACATCATTAAAACTATTATTAATAATGCTAGCTAAAACCTATGGTGGTTCTTCATTAGGTGACAGATAGAGTAGCTCTTCAATGGCCTCAGCCCTTATCTTCTCAGCAATTTGCTTCATTACCTTGTCTTTGATGCCTTGTACCAGACCTTCAACTATCTTCTTTTTGAAGATCTCGAACCTAGGAACATTCACTCTAGCTATTTTGACAGGCTCCTTTTCACCCAGGTAGGACTTCTCTTTCCTTTCTTTAACAAAGTTATCTTACAGCGGTTCCACATTCTTTTAGAAGTTGTTCTTGTCAAGAATCCTTCTTTTAGTTCTTTATTGCCAAGTCCAACCTCTGTATAGCCCAATCCTCTGGTATCATTTTCTCCTTTAAAATCTGAGAATTTTGGACTTCCTTGCTCATTCTTTCCCAGTCCTTATTCTGGTCAATAATTCATCTTCTTGATCATGCTCATAACCCTAGGATCCATCTCAATTCCATAAGAAATCATGGCTATTTGGGAACCAGAAGGGGTAACTACCATCTATAATTACAGACACAGTCTTGTCCACACTAGCATCTAAAGTCATAACTTCTCCATCGAATAGGAATTTCACCTTTTGATGCACAGGCACTCCTCCCAAAGTATGATACTAGGGCCTACCTAAAAGCAAAGCATAGGTGACAGCGATATCTAGCACGGTGAACTCTACCATTGCTCTATAGGTTCAATCTTTATAAGAGCCATGAATGTTCCTTCTACATTCATTGTGCTGTCATCATAAGCTCTGATTATAAGGTCGGATTTTGTTAAATCCTCTACCTTCACCCCTAGATTGGGCAAAATCTATAGCGGGCAAACATTAATTGCAGACCCATCATCCACCATCATATAATTAGTCTTCTTCCCTCTAACTTCAGTTAGGATGAACAGAACTTTATTATGATTTCTCCCTTCTATAGGTAAATCCTCATCATAAAAGGTGATAACCCCATGTTTCTTCTTAGTAACCTTAGCCACCATTGCTTTAGGGGTTGTAGTAGTGTCAATGTTCATCTTAGCTAAAGCCTTGACTAGAGCTTTCCTGTGGCTACTTAAGTGCATCAGGAGATCTTAAATGCTCACATTTGCTCTTGCCTTTTTAAGCTGTTCGAGGATCATATCATCATCATATTCATATGATTCTTCTCTTTCAGCAACCTCCTCCCTCTTTATGGTCTTCTCCATTGGTGTATAACCCTTACCACTTCTAGTGACATGACTGGCTTTTGGATTATCCACCTATACATTGTAGCCTTTAGTGTCTTCTTTATCAGAGTTGTACCAGATGTCTACATCCCCAAGGGTTCACTCCTTCTTTTCATCTCTCCACACCTCAACCATGCATTTCTCCTTATTATCTGGCATCTTCTTATCATCAAATTCATCACCGCATCTTATAGGAGTGATCGACTAAATGGGTATATCAAAAGAAGGTGGTTTTGAATAACACACCTTGTAGTCAAATTTATCTAAAGGTTGTCCCAACATGTCTTCTATCCTTTCCTCATCTTTGGGGGCATTAGGCAGTTTCTTATTGGTTTTAAGGTTTAGATCCTCAAAGGAGTTAAGCACTTCTTCCTCACTAAATCCTGAGTTGATCATCATGGTGGTTGGGGGTGGCATGTTTCGGTAATTTAGGAAAAGGAGTTAACCTTCCACTATCCAAAGTATCCCAAAGGCTTTAAGAAAAGAACCTCCTACAACCATAAGAGTCTAGGCCTTTTCCAAACCCACTATGACCACAAATTAACCAAAACTTGTTCTGCCACTTTCACTAGATGTCTGGCCATACCACTAGTACATGCAGAACTCTAAAAAATGCAATTCAAGACCTCATTGACTCTAAAAAAGTTAATGACCTAGAAAAATGACCAAGTATTAAGATCAATCCTCTTTAAAATTATCAAAACATGCCTCCACCAATCATCATCATGATCTCCTCTAATCTACTAGAAAACCTTGTTAAAAAATCAATCTAAGCCATATAAGAAACCTAAGATAAACCCTCAGAGGACAAACCCCCAAAACTCATTCTTGAGCCTTGTGATTCTAATGAAGATGAGTAACACCCTTCTACCTTTGATTACATTCCAATGCCTTGAAAGTTTCTTCACCACTTAATGATGCAAAAAAGAGCTAGGGATACAACTCTCCCCATGAATAGTGAATTGATTGATTTCCTTTACTCACAAGAAGCAGACACAGACAAAAATCTTAGCAGTGACCCTGAGATATAAGAACTATTGGGCCAACCATCTGGGAAGTTTGACTACAAAGTCAAGTACATAGCACCTCCTACTACCCACACACACTTAGTAGAAATAGTACCCTTAGTATGGGGAGAAGAATTTGATTGTAAAGATGGAATGATCAGTACTTTTTAGCTTTAGAATCTACAAATTATGGGGATAGACATATGGTATGAGTTTGATGATCCTAAAATTATTGTCTGGGACTAGAACAACAGTATAAAAGTAGATAAGCAAGCAACTAAGAAGCCCTTACTAGTAGTTAATCATGTAACTCACAGCGGGTGGGTATATCAACCTCTTAAGAAAGAGAAGGAACCCTCTAAGGAGAAAGAATTAGCAAGAGATTAAGCTTTAATCAAAGTAGAAAACACTATCCTTAAATAGCTCAAGAACACTCAAGGACAAGCTAGTATTTGGGACCTACTCATGGCCTCCAAGAAGCATAGAGATGCTCTAGTCAGAGAACTAGATGAAGCAAAGATTTTCACTAATGCCTCACCTTGCGAGATGATAGCCTCTCTAAAGAGAGTTCTTTCTAATGCAATCTCCTTTTAAAATGAAGATTTACCCCTCAAGGGAAGGGTCCATAATCTTCCTCTTTTTATATAGGTAATTTTCAAGACTAAGAAGACCCCATGTGTTATGGTAGATGATAGATTTGCCATCAATGTTTGCTCTTTGAGGTTACTACATAAGTTTAGGATGAATATTAAAAGCCTAGAAGAGTCCAAAGTACTTATATGAGCCTATGATGATTCAAAGAAGCCAGTCATTAGCACTTTTAAAGTAGTAGTTATAGTGGGAGATATCAAATTAGAAATAGAATTTACTATCTTGGACATCTCTCCGACTATTGCCCTACTACTAGGAAGACCTTAGTTCCACCTACTGGGGGGCATACCTTTGACTATACATCAGAAGATCAAGTTCTGTTTGAATGGAAAGGTCATTACCATCCATGCTAAAATACATAATATTATTGCTTATCTGAATGTGGTCCTACTAGGATTCTAGGTTTTTGTGATCAATGATGGTCATGTCAATCCTAAAGTTGCTATTATAATAAAGAAGATGCAATGTCTGCCTGGAATAAGATTAGGAGGAAGAAACATTGGAGTCATATAATTCCTTGACTTTCGAGGATAGACCAACATAAATGGTCTAAGGTATAATCTTGAAAAGGATACTGGGGCTAAGAAATCAACCTCTTTTGTGGATGAAAGCTCAACCCAAATCTATCAAGGACAAGTTGAGGAATGGGTGAGCAATGAAATTAAGAAATTGGGGTTTGAGATCTTCAATGACACCTTTAAGGAAAAGCACTTACCAGACATGATCACTGAGATTGACATTTGTTGTCATCATCGATTTTGAGAGTGAAGCTATCAATCATGCCACAACTGCTGCCATCCTCGAATCAACCATCAATGACATCCCATTCGATGACATTACTGATAATGATCTTTGTACTTTTTCTTTTTTTGAAAATGATGATGCAATGAACTCTACTGAAATCAGATTTTGCTTACTTGTTTGATGTCTTTCCTAGTGGTAGTGTGCATTGTATTGATAAAAACATTAGCGTATTTGAAATTCATTCCATATGCATATTTCAAAACAAAAGAAGTGTGCAAACTGTAAAGTAGAATCTTAACCATGTATTATGCATATTTCAAAAGATGTTACCCCTAAAGAGAGGAGAGAAATTAAAAAATAATAATAAAATATACAAATGTATTTGCCTGGACGTACAACGATATGCTTGGTATTGACAGAGACATTGCTCAACACTTCATTCCAACTAAAGAAGTGTGCAAATTGGTAAAGTAGAAGCTAAAAAGACTTAGACCAGAATGGGCCCAACTAGTGAATGAGGACATTAAGAAATAAATCAAGGAAAAATTCCTAGTGGTAGTAGACTAACCAGAATGGTCAGAAAATGTAGTGCTAGTAACAAAGAAAGATATAAGGGTTAGAATCTGCATCGACTATAAAGATCTAAATAAGGCCTGCTTGGAGGATAATTTCCCGTTACCTCATATAGACATACTGGTTGACAGCACCACCATATGTGCAGTGTACTTCTTCATGGATGGATTCTCTAGGTACAATAAGATCCTAATTGCCATTATTGACAAAGGAAAGACAACTTTCATAACATAATAGGGTACTTATTACTATAGAGTAATGCCTTTTGGACTAAAGAATGCAGGGGCAACCTACTAGAGAATGGCAACTGCATGTTCCATAACATGATACATAAAGAAGTGGAGGTATATGTCAAAAACATGATGGCCAAATAAAGAACTAGGGAAGAACACCCCTTTGATCTTGAAACGTTCCTTATAAGGGTCAAAGAGTACAGTCTCAAGCTAAATCCAAAGAAATGCATATTCGGGGTCACTTGAGGAAAGATGTTGGGGTATGTTGTTAATCAGAATGGGATTAAAATGGATCCACACAAAGAAAAAGCCATTAGAGAGATGCTAGTGCCAAAAATAGAGATAGAAATTAGAGGGTTTCTAGGGAAACTATTGTTCATCAGCCGATTCATCGATAAGTTGACAATAGTGTGTGAATCAATCTTTAAGCTACTCAGAAAAGATCAGCCGGTTTAATGGAATGAACAGTGTTAGCTAATATTTGACAAGATCATAAGCTACCTAGCCAACCCACCGGTCCTAAGACCACCTAAAGTAGGACACCTCTAACCTTGTATTTGGCCATTGAAGGGAATACAATTGGCAAAATGTTAGCCCAAAAGGGAGAAATGAAAGTAGAACATGAAGTATACTACTTGAGTAAGAAGATGCTACTATATGAGGAGAAGTACAACCAAGTCGTATAGATATGTTTGGTAATGGTATAGGCAATAAAGAAACTCAAACACTACTTTCAATCCTACAGAATTCAGGCTGTGTCTAAAATGTACCCAATGAAGTACCTCTATAAAGCTCCCTCTCTATTGTGAAACTTTCCAAGTGTCTCATGTTGCCAGTAAAATTTGACATACAATATCTAACTAAGAAGGTAGGAAAAGGGAGAGTAGTGGCTGAATTTCTAGCTCCCAACCATTCTAGACTCAAAAGAAATCCAACTAGACTTCCCAGATGACCTTAGCTCAGCCATTGAAATCCAAAGAAGGCACATGTACTTTGACTGAGCATTCAATCAGTTTAGTGTAGGAGTCAGTGTTATACTATAATCTATAGAAGGTAAAGTAGTACCAATTGCTAAAAGGCTTGAGTTCAGAGTCATAAATAAATAAGCAAAATACGAGGCATGTACACTTAAAAAAAGGAGCACTGATAACCTTGAATCTTACAGAAGTTGAAATCTTTAGAGATTCCATGCTAGTAATCAATCATGCCATGAAAGATTGGGAACTGAAAGAGTAGTACTTAAAGCCTTATTTGCACTACTTGAGGCTACTCACCATGTCCTTTAGAAAATGTAGATTTATTCATCTCCCCTAGAATCATAATCAGATGGTAGATGCACTTTCTTCCCTAGCATCAGTATGGGAAGGACCATCCAAAATGCCTATGAATCCTCTGATTCTACTTAGATCGAGACAATCTTATCATAAAAACTATAAAATAGCAAAGATAGAAGCAATTGAAAAGTTTTGGTTCTATGACATCTAAAGATATATATAGGAATGAGCCTATCTCGATCAATCGGATGAAAGAGACAAAGTGGTTATTTGATGACAAGTATCAAAATTCACATTGCAGTAGGGTGTATTATACACAATAACCTTTGATGGTTTATAACTCGAATGTCTAGATGAAACTGAAGTTGCAAGATTAGTAGAAGAAGTACATAAGGGTGTTTGTGGTCCACAGAAGAATGGAGCAATCATGGCTAAGAAGCTAATCAGACAAGGGTTCTTTTGGATGATGATGATAGAAGACTGCATCAAATTTGTAAGGAAGTGCCACAAGTGTCAGATCCATGGGAATGTCAGCCACCTTCCCCCAATAGAACTACACTATATCTCCTCTTTATGGCCCTTCTTAGCATAAGGACTAGACATAATTGGGGAAATCCACCCGATAGCCTAAAATGGACACAAGTTCATCCTAGTGGTATTGGACTACTTTACAAAGTGGGTCAAAGCAGAATCATTCACAAAGATAGGAGCCAAGCAGGTGGCTAAGTTCATGAAAAGAAACTTATTTTATCGATATATGATCCCCCATCATATTATCTCTGACAACGGTGTCCAATTCCTAGGGGAAGTTAAAGAACTACTAAGGAGTTATAAGGTGGAACATCATAAATCCTCTCCTTATTAACCACATGCAATTGGGGCTATCAAAGTTGTAAACAAGAACATAAAAAAAATCTTATCAAAGACGAGTCAGACTTACCAAGATTGGGTAGATAGATTGCCATATGTCGTATAGGAGTACCGAACAATAGTTAGAGCTTCAATAGGAGCAACTCCTTTCTCATTAGTGTATGGATCAGAAGCAATTCTTCCAATCAAAATAAAGATAAATTCTTTTCAGGTAGCAATCAAATGTGAATTGCTAGAAGTACAGTAGGCTTTACAGAGGCATGACAATCTTACTCTCTTAGACAGTCAAAGGCTCAAGGCTCTATACCTCACACAGTTGTATCAGGATTAACTAGCCAAGTCCTTTAATAGAAAAGTAAAACACAAGAGTGTGAAGCAGGAGACTGGGTACTAAAGAAAATAAGATAGAACATTCTAGACCCTAAAGGGAAATTCAGACCAAACTAGGAAGGCCCATACCTAGTCAAACATGTCTTATCAAAAGGACCAGTCAAGCTAATGGATTCTGAAGGCAATGAATTCTCTGACCTGTCAACACAAACCACATGAAGAAGTACTACATCTAAGCATAAAAAAAATCATCACGTTGAGTTGAAAACCTAAAAATGGTAGCTCAAGCCAAAGTTAGGGACTTCTCACTTAGTTGAAAACCTAAAAATGGCAACTTGTGCATAAATTAGGGAAAAAGAGAAAATATTTAACTAGAAAATATGAGAAGGCTACTTAAGGATAAAGGTAACCTCAAATTCAAAATTTATATGAATGCACCTATGCTTTTCTTAAATGATTACAGTGAAATAAGAATGATTGCTAATTTATGCAAAATGTATTTGAAATGTGCAAACATTTTATCATCATGAATTGCATAAAGCATGCTCTACATATTTTTTCATTACATGACCATGGTTCTTACCACCCTCTCTAAAGCTCACTCATTGAGATCAGCCACTATCATATAGCAAAAAAAAAAAAAAGCTAGCTAGGTGTGAAAAGCTCTAAAAGGAGACACCTTAGGCAAAAAAGGGAAGAAAAAGAAAACCCAGTTAAGTTCAAAAAGCTCCAAAAGGAAAAAGGTAGATGATAGTAATGGTAAACATTATCATTAATGATACACAACAGGAAGCATATACAGTCATCATCGTACAAACATCATACAACATATGGATAAACACCTAGAGACAACACCTAGAGTCCATGCTATAGTAAAGCAAACCATAGACTAAAAAGTCCTACACCTATCTCCTAAAATAACTACATCGGCCATGGCTGCCATCAAAAGCAAGCAATGATCCTACTCAAGCAACCCCTCGTCTGATCTTGACTCATCATTGTTCATCGCAAGGGATGATAGCTATGACTCTAGCTCACTGATGTGGTTATGATAAGTTGCATGCTCCTGCTTCCATTCACGACTAGCAAGATGGTGCTCAACTTGCATTACACATTGCATATCATACATTTATAAATAAAACATGTGCATACAATAAATAGGTACAATAAAGAAGGCATTCCCTCTGAGTGGTAGCAAACTCCAAAAGCACTATTGTGAACTCCTTGTAATAGTATACCAGTGTCATACCTTAAATTTGAGTGTCCCCAAAATGGTCTGATGATGAAATGAATCCTCGAGATGACTAGAGTCTGGTCATTTGTAACACCTATGAAGTGTGCAACCTTAAAACACCCAACTGACCCTACCAGTGTGCAAAATTAATCATCGAGTCATTAAGTTATGCTTCATCCTTGTGAAATACAAATCATCGAAACAACGAGAGGTTTATTTTAAGCAAACGCCTCTTAGAATACTTAGCTCGTTGGGTCAGTGCGTATTTCATTAGACTGGACCTAGCTTTGTGAAAAAATAGAAATTGATTTTGGTAAAACATTTAAAAAACATGTCTAGAGGGCTCCAAAAGCTTGAAAAGTGGTCTGGAATGGTCCAACACTAGTCGGGTATCAATGCGTATCACTCATAAGTGTGTATAAACACCTTTAGGTGTCATATGCTAAAATCGAAAGCTAAATTTAGCAAAGGACTCTGGAAGCTCCAAAAACCTAGGATGTTGGAGTAGCATGCATAAAACATAGGAAGAGTGCATGAAAAAGCACATAAGAGCACATGGCCACGTGCCAAGTGCATGACCATGTGCACACTATGAGTGGTCATGCGCACTTAGCATGGCCATGCACAAAAATTCACTTACACACATATAACCACACCTATACCACCCCATTTTACACATTTTTTCCTATAAATAGACCCCTCTACTCTCCATTTTGGAGGGGGAAGCAAGGGAAGACACACACACACTCAAAAGTTAGTCCGATCGAAGGTGTGGGAAACCCTTTCCTATATAGTTTTTGCTTTCCCACAGCCTTTCGTTTAGGTTGTTAGATCCCTTTTTCCACCAAACCCAACCTCATTTTTGTCAAAGCATGCTTCAAAGGTATACATTCTAGCATCATTCTACTGTCATTTTGAACCTCTCGACAAGGAAAGCTTGATAATCTCAAAGTTCACACAAGTTGAGCCGAGTCTAAGGACCACACAAACATTTTAGCACATTTACTTTATTGCACTGCATTTTATTTTACTGTCACCAGCATTTGGGAATATTGTTGTGCTTCTCTGGTGAGACTGGCAATCTTGCATGCTACGTGAATAATATATGCGTTATTATGCTCATTTTACATCATCACTCTGCATCCTCTATTTTTGAAATCTTGAAATCATATTGTAAATATTAATAATATGAAAAGTTCATGCCCTGGAATAGAGTCATCATGCTCTCAGTCCAGTGATGACCTTATGCATCCTTTATATTATCATTATTCATCATCATAGCATAAATAATCATTGCAAGCATGATCATCCTATCATTCATCAAATAAGTTGTGTAAATGATCATGTTATCCTTGCAAATCAATCATATTAGATTTACTTTTCCATAATCTTTTTCTTTTTATATGTATTTTATCAGAAAGGTGATGTAATAAAATTCTTAGCTTTATTATCCTATATTTTTTGATGTATTGTGTGAATGCTATATAAACTATCATTATTGAAACTAGGGTGTTGTGGTAGCTATACATTTAATATTGTATAATGAGAAATAGTAAAAAAGTAGATGTGATATCCTAAACCCTGAAATCTCTACTAAGGACAATACTTACTGAGTGACCCGATGCTGTCCCTTTCTTTTCCCAATTTTCTAAAAATCGAGTGGTGACTCCACAAAATCAAAAGCATCTCGTCCTCTCGAGATCAATCACTTTTCCCTATTTAGTAAAGTTTCCATGTCCCTCAGAAATGAAAACACCAAGAAAGATAAAAATATAAAAAAAATGCCCAATCAATCTAGGTCGCTCATAGTGGCGACTCAATTGGGGACTTCTAAGTAAAAGGGATCAACTCGAAAATGACAATTTCTCATTATGCAATACTCAATCGAATATAGCCCCTCACCACTTCATTTGCATTACACATCACAGGTGGACTACTTGTCCTTAAAAGCCTCGATAATACTAAGTGACATTGCCACCATGGTTCCACTTAAGTCACGGGGCGACAAAGATATGGTATTATCACATTTAGTCTTTACTCATGCATTTACCAGACTCATATAAATAGAGACTGTAACCCAAGTCCTTAATGAGGGTGACCGAGTTATCAAAAGAATGCTAGACTCACTTACCACAGTCCGTAAACCTAATCATATGGGGACATTCTCACTAAAGGAACCCTTAGCCTTTCACTTTGATTCAACTCATGTAGATAAACCAGTAGCAACATGCACTAGAATTTTGCCAAGCTGTGCATGCTATCCTTGCCCTAACACTATCTATTTCACTTGATACTCATAAATGACATGACCCTCTTAGTGTCTATCATTGAATGATGTCGTAATGTCAGTTTTCATAGAAAATTTACGCTTAGGACCACATGATTCTCAAATACTTCATGTGAGCCTAACGCATGAGGAATAATGAGAATCATGTACCTCAGCTTGAATAGTCTATACATATTAACAAATAATGACAGCCCTCGATGATGGAACCTGCGAGATGTCATCCAATTATTCTTATCAAATCAAATGATTGGGTTAGGAACCTAACTAGATTATGGACCTTTAGGTCAATAAAATTGAACTATAAACTATTAAATGATACTTTCATGACTTATGGTAAGCATATTGAATATCGATGTGGGGGCAAGAGCTCGAAATCCTTTTAATTGACCTTAGTCCTATGCATACGGGCACATATGGGCTTTAAACATCATTTTAAGCCCGACAATTGACCCTCACATTGACACCATGTGATTACCTCAAGCACTTTTGAGTATCATTCCTCAGTTTACCCTATAGTTCTAACTAATATAAATTGAAACAACCTAGTTTTAAGAGTGGAACCATAGTCCCTTGATGACTATAGGTTTAAAACCCACCTAGGAAAGATATTGAATGACCTCGTGGAGAAATAAGGTTAGAAGTGAGAGCTTGCTTGTGATTGGTTTGTTCACTATATAGGAAAACTAACTAGCTTTAATCATGCATACATCACATACATGTAGATATCATATACTAACCACTATTTCTTGGAGGAATAATCATTTTTCCATCATACGATTTTTGCATCCACTCTATGCATACATGCTTATCGTTTTCTTTTCCAGGCACACATCATGCATAATTCATTTAGCTAACCTAATAAATTTATAAGAATACTACATCCGAACATGAGTGACCAAGAAGATACCTTTTGTCAACAAATCAAAGACAAGCTAAAAAAGGGGATCCAAAAGTTACTCGTTGATGGTACCATAGCTGAAATCCTCCAAGCATAAATTAAAACCAAAGTTCTCAAGATGGGAATAGCACACCATTGAATGAAGCATCTATATATATTCACCCAAGGCTAAGGCAAAGGGAATTCTTTGTACTCCAATTCAAGCTGATGATGACAATAACTACTACCAGGATCCCAGGAATGCATTAAAAGCTATAAATAATACTGATATGACCAAGCTTAAATCGATAAAGGAGGTCAAACTATTAGCCAACATGATGGCTCAATTCAAATTCGCCTTCAAAGACAAAGGAACTCATGGCTCCAAAAGCTTCACCGACCTAGCACTATTCGAAGATGAGCTACTTCTAGATGATTTTAAGCTATCAAACATTATTAAGTTTGAAGGAAAAGGAGATATGAGGGTCCATTTAAGGCAATATGCTACCTTCATGGCTTCCATAAAGATTACAGAATCACAGTTTGTTCAATTCTTCTTCACATTATTAGAGGAAGGATCGAGTGCATGGTTCTTCGACCTTGAAGATGGAATAAAAATGATTGGCTATTGCTAACTTAGAAGTCATTCAAGAAGTATGAAGACAACACTTAATTAGCCATCACTCGAAGGGACATTAATGTTAGTGGTATGCACTAGATCAATCATTTGATTATCCATTGACTTTCTTATTTTATTAATAAAGAGGTATTTCATTATCATTTGATTTTATGATAATTATATGAATGGTTAATTCTTACTAAGGGCATTAAGTATGTGACTTGATAGTAAAACCCTTAGATTAAAATAAGAGTTCTATTCTAATTATCCCTAGCCATTTATTCATTATATAAATATTAAAGTACTAAGGCTAGTATGATGTTGACTGATGGTTATGTTTTGCTAATCATAAATATGAGATATTAAGTCAACTCATAGGTATATGATGAGAGATCATGTACTGGATTGACCCACTATGAGAATACTACATAGATTATTGTCATAAGTATTTCTCATCACAGTAATTTTATTTCGGTCCTTTGACTTTGAAATCATCATGGATTTCTACATAGCTATTTTATGTTTTGACACATTCTAACATTGTCTTTAATCAGCCGATTAAATTGGAATGTTGTTGGATATGAAATTAGTTATGTGAGGAATATGAGTGATTCAGAAGGAATTTATCCCTCATTAATATGAGAAAGATATCTATGGGCCCCTTGATGAGATAGACTGAAGAAAAATGCTTGGCCTTGCTGAAATGAATTGATAAAGAGTTATCATTTTTAGTCTACTTGGAATCAAGTCATAATATTGAACTATATAAGGATGACATTCTATGCTTTATGTTCTATTAAGATATCATGTGATAAAGGGACAATAAAATTCATTGTAATTAGGTTATGTCGGATTATTGACTTCACATGACTTGGGTAGTCATAATGTCTTGCTAGAGGCCACTTATGACTTGTAGGCCTAAATAGAGATTTAGGCCCACTACCAATGTTATGTGAACCTATAGGGTCACACACTTAGAACAAGCCCAAAATGAATATGGGTTTAATAAGCCCAAAATAAACTCTGTGGAAATAAATAATTAAAGTGTTTTATTTATTTATTTATTTGTTTATTTATTCAAGATAAATGTTATTTTAAATAAATAAATAAGATATTATTTCTGATTTGTTTTTAAACAAAATCAGAATATAATAAATAGAAATTACCAAAAGGTCATTGGTAGGTGAAACCCTAATTTGGAGTCTATAAATATGTTATATTCTCTAGGGTTTCATACACTTGTTTTCTGCCTCAAAATTCATTTTCTTTCTCCTTAGAAAATAAAGACAGAGTTTTTCTTTTATTCTTGATTTGTGAGACAATCAAGGAGGTTGCTAGCACACACACTCCAATTCATTTTGTGAAGGGCTGTTCGTGTGGATACCTATAGAGGACACATCCTTTTGGAGATGTCTCGATCCGAAAAACCAAGCCAAAAAGCTCGAGGTAAGGTGTCACCGGTGTGAACCTCCTCTCATCCTTCCAGAAAATATTGCCTCTTCTACGTTTTGGTGAGATTCTTGAAATCCTAGATTTAATCAAGTAGTCGAATTACATGGATCCAGGCTTGGGTACATGATAAAATTTTAATTTTTCCGCTGCGTTTGTATCATGAACCCTAACACTTAAGACTACAAAGATGAAACCTAGTGAAGCTTTCTCTAATTATGTCATTAGATGGCAGGGAAATGCAGTGAAGATGAGAAACCATCCTCCTGAGGATAAACAAATAGAGCTAATAATTAAAGGGTCACTACCACACTTCAGAAAGTAGATGATCTTTGCTCATTATCCTGACTTTAGAGCTTTCTATCAGGCTAGGATTAGAAATGAGGATGAGGAACCTCAGTAAGCTAGAAATTTTTTTTGTTGTAATACCCAACCAAACACCTAAAACACCTTCACCCAAACAACATAAATAAACATGATCCAACCCAACACCCAAAACTCACCATCTATCAATACCATTATACCACTAAGAAAATTCTCAAACTTTAACCTCCCACTATCCAAAGTATTCTAAATGCTTTAACAAAAGAACCTCCTACAACCACAAAAGCCTAGGCCTCTTCTAAACCCACCACCACCTCAAATTAACCAAAAAATTGTTATGCCACTTTCACTATATGCTTGGCCACACCACTGATACATGCAAAACCCTAAAAAATGCAATCCAAGACTTTATTAACTCTGGAAAAATTGATGACCCAGAAGAGTGACCCACTATTAAGACTAATCCTCTCTTAAACTATGAAAACATGCCTCCATGAACCATCAATATGATCTCCTTTAATCTACTAGAAGACTTTGTTGAAAATCTATCCATGACATACAAAAAACCTAAGATAAGCCCCCAGAAGACAAACCCTTAAAACCCATTCTTGAGCCTCATGATTCTAGTGAAGATGAGTAATGCCCTTCTACCTTTGAATACATTCTAATGCCTCGAAAGTTCCTTCCCTACTTGATGATAGAAAAAAGAGCTAGTAATATGTCTTTTCCCATGAACAGTAAAGTGATTGATTGCCCTTACCAATAAGAAGCAAACACAGACAAAAATTTTAGTAGTAAACATGAAGTATAGGATTTACTGGGCCAACCATCTGAGAAGTTTAACTACAAGCAACTCCTACTGCTCACACACTTTTAGAAGACATAACACCCTTAGGATGAGGAGAAGAATTTGACAACGAAGATGGGATGGATAGTACTATTCAGCTTCAAACCTATAAATCATGGGGATAGACATATGTATGACTCTAATGATCTCAAAATCATTATTTGGGACTTGAACAGTAGTATAAAAGCAAATGAGCAAGCTATTGAGAAGCCCTTACTAGTAGTTAACAATGTAACTCACAGTGGTATATCAACCTCCTGAGAAAGAGAAGGAACCCTCTAAAGAGAAAGAAGTAGCAAAAGATCAAGCTCCGATTAAAGAAGAAGACACTATCCTTAACCAGTTCAAGAAAAATCTAGCATAAGTCATTATCTAAGACCTACTCCTGGCCTCCAAGATGCATAAAGATGCCCTAGTCAGAGTGCTAGATGAAGTAAGGATTTCCATTGATGCCTCTGCTTACGAGATGATAGCCTCTCTAAGGAAAGTTCCTTCCAATGCAATCACCTTTTCATATAAAGGGTCCATAATCATTCTCTCTTTATACAAGCAATTGTTAAGACTAAAAAGACCCCATGTGTTATGGTAAATGATAGGTCTGCCATCAATGTTTACCCGTGAGATTGCTATATAAGTTTGGGATGAATGTTGAAAACCTAGAAGAATCTAATATTGTCATACGAGCCTATGATGATTCAAAGAAGCCAGTCATCAACACTTTCAAAGTAGTAGTTATAGTGGGAGATATTAAATCAGAAATAAAATTTAGCATCCTAGACATATGTAGACGATGAGGTTTAATACGCGTCTAAGATTTTAGCAACCGCGAAAATGTTTGAGCTCAGGGCTCTAGAGAACACACTAACTACTATCACAAATACATGGTGTGGAGATAAAGAGTTGCCACCCAGGTTAATAATTGAGACAAATTGAAAAGGTGGTACTTGATTCCCTAAAAGAAAACTAGCACCATAACCAGGATATTCTGGGTACAAAATACTAACTTCTTTTAGTCTTGTGTTCTTTTACAATTACTTTATGAATTACTAAATTATCCTCTATTTACAAGCAATTTCATATAAACCCTTATTCTAGTAATGAACTCCAAGGCAAACTAGTCATGAAAGTACAAGTAAATAATGCATTCAATAGAACATATAATCCCTAAGTTAGTACGATATACATGTTTTAATTAAATGAGCTAAATCTACATGTTTTAATTTACAAGTGAGCTAAAGACTAATTCCTTTTAATTTTAATTAAATGAACCTAAGTCTATTTATTTTAATTCTAAAAATGAGCCTAAATCTATAAATTATGAAGGTATTTAAATTAGTGAACCTAATTCTACATGTTTTAATGCTAAGGTGATTTTAAATCTATAAATTATCAAAAAGGCTTAAATTAAGTGGGCTAAGTCTAAATTAATTAAATTAAATTGAGTGGGCCTATGTCTAATTTACTAGATAGGCCTAAGTTATCTTTAACTTAAAATCTAATTATGGGCCTAAAATGCATTTTAATTAATTATACCTAAAAACCTAAATTTATATAAATGAATTAAAATCTAATATGAGCTTAAGGCCCAAAACACATAAGAATAAATAAAAAAGCACAAAACACATAAAAATAAATAAACAAGCCCAAAAATAAATAAAATATATTAAAACAATTAAATTAAATATCAAACAACTAATTAAATTATTTCCTTCCAAACCCTAATTTTCATTAGCATGCAACCTATATTAATCTACTTCCTCCATTGATTTTAATTAATTACCCAATTAAAACCCTAATTTTACTAACCAATTAATTAACATAAACATGCAATCACACATATAATTCCACTATTCCCACTATTGGGGCTATTACAATAATCTATTAAAAAAATAATAAAAAAAATTAATACATCCCCAAAAATAAATAAATAAAATAAAGTAATAAAATAAAATAGTAATAAAAAATCCTGAAAATTATATCTCTACAAGGTGTTATCCATGGCATCCTATGGACCTCTTATGGATTTGATTCTTCAAATTTAATCATCATATGTTTTCCTCCATAATCATCATAAAAAAGAATAAAAATTATGATTAGTGAATAAATAATAAAATAATAAAACAAAATTAAAAATTAATAAAATAAATAAATAAATAAATCAAATAAAAGAGAATAAAGAGAAAGTGATGCTTATTAACGTTTCTTAATAAAGTGCTCCTCAGATTTGTGGAATCATCGTTCTTGATAGAACTTTGAATATTATTCTTCTAAAATTCTTCAAAGATCTTTTAATCAAGCAATTAAGCAAAAGAAATTTTGCAGAGAATAAGATTTTTTTCTCTCTTTTCTTCTTTCTTTTTTTTTTCTTCTCATTTTGCCTTCTTCTTTTTTCTCTCATTCTCTTCATTTTTTTCTATTTTTTCCTTTACCTTTTTATTTTTTCCTCTCTTTTTTTAGAGTAAAAATCCTCCTTATATAGGGATACATCTTGAAACCTTAGTTATAAAATGATTCCAAAAAGACTTCTATTTCTTTAAAAACATTATCAAAATAATTTTAGGTGAATGTTAAACTAATTAGGACTCAATTTATCTAGAAATTTCAAGAATTTGCAGAAGGAGTCTAATTCCGATCGGAATTGTGTAATTCCGATCAGAATTAGCATAATTTCTATTGGAATTACTTAATTCTAATCGGAATTAGGGTAATTCCGATCACCTTTTTTTTACTTTTAATTATAGAAAGGTCCTTGAAAGAATTTAAGTTTTGCAATTAGATCCCTAAAAAGTATTACAATTTAATCCATAAAAACATTAAATCCTTTCTTTAAAAAAATGTAATTAGACCCTTAAAGTTTTAAAGTTTCAAATATTAAAGACCTATTCATGACATTTTCATCACTGGAGTCTTTTGTTGCATCCGTAACTCATCATTCCAAAATTGGGTGTCTACAGTTACCCCCCTTTGTCATTGTTTATTTGACATATTGTGGCAAAGTAAACTAGCATCCAATTTCTTAATTAAAAGTTAGGATACTTACCTATGCTTGATGAAGCTTTTGCTTATGAACTTGTTGTGCTCAGACGTACATCATTGATTTGAAATGGCATATCATACTTGGTAGTATAATATTGACTATACTCGGTCATATAATCTTAGGTGAAAGGAACTCATTGCACTCGATCATACAATGTCGACTACACTCGGATGTATAGCCTAAATTGAAAAGGACCATCACACTCAGTTGTATGATGCCAATTATACTCGGTCATATAATCTTGATTAAAGATACATTGCACTCTGTTGTACAATGTCAAATACACTCGGTCATATAGTTTATTTTGAAAAGAAATATCACACTCGATCATATGATGTCGACTATACTCGATTGTATAATCTTGATTGAAGATATATTGCACTCGATCGTACAATGTTGAATACACTTGGTCGAATAGTCTACTTTGAAAAGAAACATCACACTTGGTCTTATGATGCCAATTATACTCGGTTGTATAATCTTAATTGAGGATACATTGTACTCAGTCATACAATGCTGATTGCACTCAGTCATATAATCTTGATTGAAAATACATTGTACTCGGTCGTACAATGCCAACTATACTTGGATGTATAGTTTGAATTGTCTTATATAATTATGCTGCAATCCATAACTGCTCATGATTAGCTATAACCCTTTCATTGCTCATTGATGATGCTGGAATCCATAATTGCTCACGATTGGCTGCAACCCTTTCATTGCTCACTGATGATACTACAATCCATAATTGCTTGTGATTACCTATAACCCTTTCATTGTGTACTGCTGATGCTACAGTCCATAACTGCTCACAAATTGACTACAATCCTAACAGACTTCTATTTCCTTAAAAACATTATCAAAATAATTTTAGGAGAATCTCAGACCAATTAGGACTCAATTTATCTAGAAAATTCAAGAATTTGCAAAAGGAGTCTAATTTCGACCGGAATTATGTAATTCCGATTGGAATTGTATAATTCTGATTGGAATCTCATAATTTCGATCAGAATTAGCATAATTCCATAAGAATTAGGGTAATTCCGATAACTTTTTTTTTTAACTTTTAATTATAGAAAGGTCCATGAAAGAATTTAATTTTTGCAATTAGATCCTTAAAAAGCATTGCAATTTAGTCCACAAAAACATTAAATCCTTTCATTTAAAAAAATTCAATTAGACCCTTGAAGTTTTAAAGTTTTAGATATAGAAGACTTATTCATGATATTTTCATCATTGGAGTCTTTTGTCATATCCATAACTCATCATCTCAAAATTGGGTGTCTACAATATCCCATTGACTTTTTCCTTACTGCTAGGAAGACCTTGGCTCCACCCGCTAGGGGGTATACCTTCCACTGTGCATCATAAGATCAAGTTCCCTCTAAATGGAAAGGTTGTTACCATCCCTGCTAAAATAAATAATATTATTACCTATCTAAATGTGGTCCCACTAGGATTCCAGGTTTCCAAGATCAATGATAATCATGTCAATGTTAAAGTTACTACCATGATGAAGAAAATGCAATATCTACCTTGAACAGGTCTAGGAGGAAGAAACATTGGAGTCACAGAATTCCTTGACTTCCAAGGATATATAAACATAAATGGTATAGGGTACGATCTTAAAAAGGGTACTAGGGCCAAGAAATCAACCTCTTATATGGCTGAAAGCTCAACCCAAGTCTATCAAGGACAAGCTGATGAATGGGTATGTAATGGAATCAAGAAATTGGGGTTTGAAATCTTCAATGACACCCTCAAGGAGAAGCACTTACCAGACATGATCACTGAGACTAACATCTATGAGCTGAATTTAAGAGTGAAGCTATCAATCATGCCCAAGCTATTGCCATCCTTGAATCAAGCATTGATGACATCCTGTTCAAAGACATTATTGATGATGATCTTTGTACTTTTTCTTTGTTTGAAAATGATGATGTAATGAACTCTAAAGTTAATACAATGAAATCATATTTTGCTTACTTGTTTGATGTCTTTCCTGATGGTAGTGTTAATTGCATTGATAAAAACATAATCATATTTGACATTCATTTTATATGCACTGCATCATTGAACATTGCCATAAAATTTGAACCATGCATTCTGCATATTTTGAAAGATATTACCCCTGAAAAGAGGAGAGAAATTGAAAAAAATATTAATAAACTATTCAAAAGTGTTTGCCTAGATGTATGACGATATGCTTAGTATTGACAGAGACATTGCTCAACACTTTATTCTTACTAAAGAAGGGTGAAAACTAGAAAAGTAGAAGTTGAGAAGACTCATACCAAAATGGGCCTAACTAGTGAAAGGGGACATCGAGAAATAGATCGAGGAAAAATTTCTAGAAGTAGTAGACTATCCAAAATGGTTAGCAACTCTGGTGCTAGTACTGAAGAAAGATAGAAGGGTTAGAATCTACATCGACTATAGAGATCTAAATAAGGCCTACCCGAAGGATGATTTCCCACTACCTCACATAGACATATTGGTGGATAGTGCTACCATATGTGCAATGTACTCCTTCATGGATGGATTATATGGGTACAATCAGATCCTAATGGCCATTATTGACAAAGCAAAGATAGCTTTCATAATAGAATAGGGTACTTACTGCTACAGAGTAATGCCTTTTGGACTAAAGAATGCAAGGCCATCCAACCAAAGAATGGCAACTGCAATGTTCCATAACATGATACATAAAAAAGTGGAGGTATATGTCAATCACATGATAGTTAAATAAAAAACCAGGGAAGAACACCCTTTTAATCTCGAAAAGTTCCTCAAAAGGGTAGAAAAGTATAGTCTCAGGCTAAATTCAAAGACATCCATATTCAGGGTTAGTTTAGGAAAGACGCTAGGGTATGTTGTCAGTCAGAACGGGATTGAAATGGATCCAGACAAAGAAAAAGCCATTAAAGAGATGCCAGTGCCAAAAATAGATAAAGAAATTAGAGGGTTTCTATGGAAACTACAGTTCATAAGTGGATTCATTCTTAAGTTGACAATAGTGTGTGAATTGATCTTCAAGCTACTAAAAAAAGATTAGCTACTTGAATGGAATGAATAGTGTTAGCTAGCATTTGACAAGATTAGAAGCTACCTAGCCAACCCACCAGTTCTAAGACCACCTAAACTAAGGATACTACTAACCCTGTATCTTGTCATCGAAGGGAATGCAATCGGTGCAATATTAACCCAAGAGGGATAAACAAAAATAGAACACATAGTCTACTACTTGAGCAAGAAGATGCTGCCATATGAGGAGAAGTACAACCAAGTTGAATAGATATGTCTAGCAATGGAATGGGCAATGAAGAAACTCAAACACTACTTTCAATCTTATAGAATACAGGCTGTGTCTAAAATGGACCCAATGAAGTACCTCTATGAAGCTCCCTCTCTAGTGGGAAAACTTGCCAAGTGGCTCATATTGCTAACAGAATTTGATGTGCAATATCTGATTAAGAAGGTAGTAAAAGGGAGAGCAATAACATAATTTTTAGCTCTCAACCTCATTCCAAACTTAGAAGAAATCTAACTGGACTTCCTAGATGACCTCAGCTTAGCCATTGAAATCCAAGGATGGCGCATGTATTTTGATGGAGCAGTCAATCAATCAATTTAGCACAGGAGTCAATGTTATACTATATTCTTCAGAAGGCGAGTAGTACCAATTGCTAAAAAGCTTGAGTTTAGAGTCATAAATAATGAAGCAGAATATGAGACATGTATACTCATAATAGAAGCACTGATAACCCTGGATGTCATAGAAGTCAAAATCTTTGGTGATTCCATGCTAATAATCAATCATGACATGGAAGAGTGGGAACTGAAAGAGTAACATTTAAAGCCTTATCTAGACCTTACTCATGATGTCCCTATAAAAATGTAGATTCATTCATCTTCCTAGGAACCACAATCAGATGGCAGATGCACTTGCTTCCTTAGCATCAATATGGGGAGGACCAACCAAAATGCCCATAAAGCCCCTCATTCTACTTAGATAAGGACAACCTTGTCATAAAGCCTTTAAAATAGTGAAGATAGAAGTAGCCAAAAAGTCTTGGTTCTATGACATTTAAAGATGTCTAAAGGAATGAGTCTATCTTGATCAAGTAGATAAAAGAGACAAAGTGGTCATTTGATAATTAGCATCAAAATTCACATCACATTAGGGTGTGTTACACATCTCAAATCCTCTCCTTACCGACCATAGGCGAATGGGGCTGTTAAAGTAACAATCAAGAACATAAAAAGATCTTGTCAAAGATTACTCAGGCTTATCGAGATTGGGCAGACAAATTGCCACATGCCTTATGGGGGTACCGAACAACAGTTAGAACTTAAACAGGAGCAACTCCTTTCTCATTAATGTATGGGTCAGAATCAGTTCTTCTAATTGAAAAAAAATTAAGTCTCTTTAGGTAGCAATCAAATTTGAATTACTATAAGTATAGTGGGCTTAATAGAGGCATGAAAATCTTACCCTCTTAGACAACCAAAGGCTCAAGGCTCTATTCCACACATAGTTGTATCAGGCTCGACTAGCTAAGTCCTTCAACATAAAAGTAAAACATAAGAGTGTAAAAGTAGGAGACTGGGTGCTAAAGCAAACATGACAGAACATTTGGAACCCTAGAAGGAAATTCAGACCAAACTGGGAATGCCTATACCTAGTCAAACATGTCTTATCAAAAGGAGCAGTCAAGCTGATGGTTTCTGAAGGTAATGAATTCTCTGAACTTTTCAACATAGACTGGCTAAAGAAGTATTACATCTAAGGCATAAAAAACCCAAGTAGGTGTGAAAAACACCAAAAAGAGACATCCTATGCAAAAAGGAAGAAAAAGAAAACCCAACTAAGTACGAAAAACTCCAAAAGGAGACACCTTAGGAAAAAAAGGGAAAAAAGGTGGATGATAGTAATGACAAACATAATAATCAATGATACATAATAGGATGCATATACAGTCATCATCAAACAAAATACAAGACAAACACCAGATACAACACCCAGAGTCCATAACCTTAGGAAAATGATACAATAAAGCGAACCACAGACCAAAAAGGCCTAGACCTAGCTCCTAAAACAACTACATTGACCATGGTTGTAATCAAAAGAAAGAAATGGTCCTACTCAAGCATCCCCCTTGTCTAATCTTGACTTATCACTGTTCATCACAAGGGATGATAGTCGTGATTCCATTCATAACTAGCAAGATGGTGCTCAACCTATATTACACATTACATATCATACACTCATACATAAAACATATGTATAAAATAAATACAAATAATAAAGAAGGCATACACTCTGAGTGGTAGCAAACTCCAAAAAGCACTGCTATGCACTCCCTCCAACAGTATACCAGTACTGGCCAAAGGAGATAGGAATATGCAAAAGCAAGTAAATAAGTCAACCACCACTCACTAAATAGATGAAACATAGGCAAGAATAAGAGAAGAATATGAATATGGGTAGCATCAATAGGAGCAACACCCGATTGAGGAAAGCTAGATCTAGGCAAATCAAAGCTCATTGCTCTACCTAAGATATTCATCCTAAGTAAAGACAAAGATGGCAGAGCCATCAAATCCCTAAGGATAGTACTACTAGAAGCCATACCATTGGCATGAGCAGTTGCCTTAGTGTAGAGCATGCCCTTATCATCCTTAAAGTGGGATCTAGATCTCCTTTGGCATTGCTACAGATAAACTCTCACAATCAATGCCGATTGCAGTTTATTACTAATAAAGTTTACTACATGATTGCACAAAAATAGGAATAAAAGCTTACCAGATCAGAAGAAGCAACTCTTGATGACCCATGTGATGGTTTAGCCCTTAAACCCAATGAATGAGATGCATCTGCCTAAGAAGGTAGAGGAGAAGGAAAGGTCTCGGTAGCTATAGCATGAATCAGCTAAGGGATCAATACGTTAGCATAAGGTAAACCTTCAATCTTTATAAGGCCTTCAGAGGGGAATCCCATTAATACTATAGCAAGATCATTGCTGTAAAGCTCATGACCCTAGAGCATGTCCTAAGGGAATGGATGGGAACTCTCCTCATGTATGGGCCATCCCACTAATGATGGACTTGCTCGCCCAAATACCACACCCTATCGGTGAGGCTAGAAAGTAAAACTCTTCTCTCTATCAGCTGCCATGTAGCCACCATCTCTGTTGTCTAGTGAGATCTTGCCACCCACCAGTGAAGAAAGATATGCTCAAAGGGCAATGATAAAAAAATGATCCTATAGAAGGGAATAACCAACATAATAGGAATCATAATACTTGATTAAGGGATAACCTCCTCATGTGGTCCTGGGCTACTTTGTAATTCTTGATCAAATATATAGTCTTCTTGATCCAACAAGAATAACAAGGGAAGCCATCCTCTTGGAAATGCTCAATGAACAGATAGGGGAGAATCTTGAACTCATACTCCTAGACTGTCAAAATCAGAGGGTCATAAATAACAAACCAAGAGCAAGACAACAAATAATAGAATTCCTACTAACATCCAGCATGAATAAACATCTGTGGATCCTCGAGCTGCCTCGCCATGCTACATTAAGAATTGAGTACATATGAGCAAAGATAACAACACCATAATAATACCTTAGTAAGCCATCTAGGTCCTTTAAGATAGGCAGGAATCTCAGATCACCTGTACCTGAAGGGTTCAGGAAGATAACAACACCCAGTAAATAAAATAAAAAGCAGTGGGCCAACTGCTCCACTAAGATAAGACCATCATTATATAAAGCATGCACGAAAGAAAAAAAACTCCATGTATCGAGTGAAATATGGATAACCAGACTTTATAGGAGTGACTACCCTGAGCAAATCCCTCGTGAGATGTCTCCTTGCCATAGCAGTGGAACACTCCTTATCACTAAAAGGAATGGGCTCTCCAGAAAAGCTCAAGCCCATGATAGAAGCAAAGTCCAATAGGGTAATAGTCATCTCTTTGACAGGTAGATGGAAAGTATGCATTGTGTCCATCCACTGCTTTATCAATGCATACATTGCAATATAACTCAACATATATGAGTTGTAAGATAGTGTAGTAATCACTCCATTGAAGCCCTTCCCAGTAACCATTTACTTCACACACATTTGGAGACCCTTATAGTACATGCTGACCTTGTTGAAACTACCAAGTAGCACAGTGACATACCTATAGGGCTATAAATAATAGGTATGCTATTAAACATTTGCATAGTTAATAAATACTAACACATATCTCTCTATCACTTAACAGGATTAAAACAATAGTAAAGGCCAAAAAGGAAAGCATCATGGCAAGCAGACAACCATGAAAAGAAAATAAAGCAAAAGCTATCAGCATAAGCATCTATAATAAAGCTAGATAGATAGTTACATCAAGAGCTACAAATTTATAGATACACAATCTGATATAGAAGAATAAATAATGACGCAACTAACGAATAAGTTCCAAAAAATAAGGGAAAAGATTGACCTACCTTATGATGATGATGCACCCAAGCATCTCTAAGTTATGAATAATGGGGATTAGATCTCCTCGAGAAAGCTTGGACGACTGAGAACTTTGAGCACCAAATATGCTAATCCTAGTTGTGGACGTCCCAGCTCCAGTAGCCTCTATAAAGTTAGCCTCAAGATTAAGATCAAGATTAATAAAAATATCCTCCAAACGCTCAATAATGTTGGGGAATTCCATTTTACACAAAATAAAATGGAAATACATAGGCAAAAATAGAGCAGAAAGCACTCGAAACACAAGAAGGGTTAAGAAATGTAAGAAAACACTCAAAGAAGTCTGAATGAAGCCTCCCAAGACCTCTAAAATGGCCACTTAAATAAGCATAAAGGGAGGAAGTGTGTGACCAAGTGCCAAGTGTGTGACCACACACATAAGTGCATGATTATGCACTCCTCACCTATAGTCACATGCACTTCCCCCTTCCATGAGCTCTTCTATGGTTTTACGTGTACTTCAAGACTTTACATACTCACTTCTATAGTCCTAAAATTCCATTTGAGCATAAGATGTGCAACAAACTCACACAAAAGTACACTAGTGAGGACTTTATATGTTTAAAGACACTGTGCATGCATTGCTTTCTTTAGAAAACCTAACATCTTACAAAAGAAAATGAGTAAGGAAAATTCACTCTAAGAATATCTTAATCCAAACCATCAAAATAACATCTTTGACATGACAAATCATCGCATCATTATTACATCATCACTGCATCATTACTGCATCATCACTACATCACTACTACATCATCACCATTATCTCATTCATTGCTTAGAAGCATTCATATTGCTTAGGAGCACTCTCACATTACTTAGAAGCACTCTTACGTCTCATCCATTGCTCATAAGCATTTATAGCACTCTCATTCATTGCTTAGAAGCACTTACATTGCTTAGATACACTCATATCCCTTAAGAGCACTTGTTCATTATGTAAAAGCACTTGTTCATTATTTAAAAGCACTCTCACATATCATTCATTGCTTAGAAGTATTTGCATTGCTTAATAGTACTCTTGCATCACTTATAAGCACTCTTACCTCTTATTCATTCATCAAAAGCATTTGCAACACTCTCATTGCTTAAAAGCACTCACACTTATTGCTTAAGAGCATTCACATTACTTAAGAGCACTTTCAAGCATCTTCTCATGGCTTAAAAGCACTTTCATCACTTAGAAACATCCTCATATTACTTAGAAGTATCCACACTACTTAAGAGCATTCTCATTTGCTCAGTGGCATCCTTATTTGCATGATACCTAAGAAGGTTATAGTGGCATGTTCATTTGCCTGACAACTAAGAAGGTTATAGTTGCATGTTCATTCATGTGACATCTAAGAAGGTTATAGTTGCATGTTCATTTGCATGAAACATAAGAAGGTTATAATCACATTTTCACTCACATGACACCAAAGAAGGTTATAGTCATATATTCATTCGCATGACACCTAAGAAGGTTATAGCTGCATGTTCATTTGTGTTACACCTAAGAAGGTTATAGTTGCATCTGTACTTTGCTTAGTAGCATGTTCATTTGCGTGACATATAAGAATGTTATAGTTACATCCACATTTTACTTAGTAGCATGTTCATTTGAGTAACACCTAGAAAGGTTATAGTTGCATCTACACTCTACACTTTTCATGAATCACAAGCTTCCATATGTCCCAAATAGCACCATACGTAATGACCAAGTCATAGAAAAATAGCAACAAATAAAACATAATAGCTGCAGTCAAATCTTAATAGGACATCTAGAGACAACCCATAGGTAAGCACCTCTCTCCCTATCAAAACATTTTTATATCTTTGTATTTGCTTCACATGTATTAACAGTAGCGCTAGGTGGCTATGCAATACATATGAAGTAGGGGGCAACTATCATACCACAAATTTGACTGTCCCTAAAAAGGTCCAATGATGAAATGAATCCCTGAGATGACTAGATTCTGGTTATTCATAACACGTTTGAAGTGTGCAACCTTAAAACACCAAATCGACCCCACCAAATCGACCCCACCAGTGTGCAAAATTGATCATCAGGTTATTAAGTTGTGCTTGACCTTGCAAAAAAAAAACAAATCATCAAAATAAAGAGACGTTTATTTTGAGAATACTCCTCTCAAAATACTCAACTTGTTAGGTCGATGTGTATTTCATTAAATTAGGACCCAACTTTATAAGAAAATGGAAATGAATTTTGATAAAATGTACTTTAGAAACACATCCAAAGGGCTCCAAAACCTTTGGCAGTGGTCCTAGAATGGTCCAACATAACATGGGTATCAGTGCATATTGCTCAAAAGTGCATGTAAACACCCCTAAGTGTCATATACTAAAATTAAAGTTGAATTTGGCAAAAAAAGATTTTGAAAATGCATTTAGAAGGCCCAAAAACCCTAGGAACCAATATTAAAACAACACATGTAAAAATCAAGAAAAGCAAGTAGAGCATCAAAGTGCGCATGAAAAAGCACACAAAAGCGCATGGCCACATGCAAAAATTCACTTAGAAGCACGTGACCACGCCTATACCACCCCATTCCACACAATTTTTCCTATAAATAGACCCCTCTACATCTTATTTTGGAGGGGGGAAGCAGGTGAAGACATATATACACTCACAGGTCAGTCCGATCGAATGCACTGGAAACCCTTTCCCATATAGTTTTTCCTCTCCCACAACCTTTCCTTTAGGTTGTTAGGTCCCTTTTTCCACCAAACCCAGCCTCATCTTTGTCAAAGCACGCTTCAAAGGTATATAGTCTAGCATCATTCTACAATCATTTTGAACCTCTCGATGAGGAAAGCTTAATAATCTCTCGAAGCTAGAGCTTCAAAGTTCAAACAAGCTGAGTTGAGTCTGAGGATGACACAATCATTTTAGCACATTTACTTTACTGCACTACATTTTATTTTATTGTTTCCAACATTTGGTAATACTGTTGTGCTTGTGTGACGAGACTAGTAATCTTGCATGCTACATGAATAATATATGCGTTATTATGCTCATTTTACATCATCGCCCTGCATCCTCTATTTCTGAAATCATGAAATCATATTGTAAATATCAATAATATCAAATGTTCATGCCTTGGAATATAGTCATCATACTCTCAGTCTAGTGATGACCTAATGCATCATTTATATTATCATTATTCATCATTATAGCATAAATAATGACTACAAGCATGATCATCCTATCATTCATTAAATAAGTTGTGTAAATGATCATGCTATCCTTGCAGATCAATCATATTAGATTTAATTTTCCAAAATATTTTTATTTTCATATGTATTTTATCAGGAAAGTGATGTAATAAAATTCTTAACTTTATTATCCTATATTTTATGATGTACTGTGTGAATGCTATATAAACTGTCATTACTAAAAGTAGAGTGTTGCAGTAGCTATACATCAAATATCACATAATGAGAAATAATAAAAAAATAGATGCAATATCATGAACCCAAAAATCTCTTTTGGGCACAATACTCACTGAGTGACCCGATGTTATCCTTTTCTTTTCCCAATTTTCTGAAAATCGGGTGACAACTCTACAAAATCAAAACCATCTCATCCCTTTGAGACCAATCACTTGTACCTATTTGATAAAGTTGCCATGTCCTTAGAAAATGAAAACACCAATAAAGACAAAAATAGAAAAAAGAATGCCCAATCAATCCAGGTTCCTTATAAGCAGTACTAGCCAGAGGATATAGGAGTCTATAAAAGAAAGCAAATATATTATCCATCACTCACTAAATAAATGAAACACTGGCAAGAATAAGTGGAGAACACGAACATGGGTATCATTAGCAGGAGCAACACCAGATTGAGGAAAGCTAGGTCTAGGCAAATCAAAGCTCACTACTCTACTAAGGATATCCATCCCAAGCAAAGAAAAAGGTGGCTAAACTATCAAATCCCTAAGGATAGTGCTACTAAAAGCCACACCATTGGCATAAGCAATCACCTCAGTTCAGGGAATGCCCTCATTAGAAGTAACTCTCGATGACTCGTGTGATGGCCTAGCCCTTGAATATAAGGGATGAGATGCATTTTCTTAAGAAGGTCAAGGTAAAGGAAAGGTCCTAGTAGTTACAACATCAATCAGCTGAGGATCAAAACATTAGCATAAGGCAAACCCTCACTCTCTAAGAGGCTCTTAGAGGGGAATCCCATCATAATAGCAACAAGATCATCGTAGCATAGCTCATAGCCCCAGAACATGTCCTTAGGGGGAGGGACATGGACTCTCCTCATGTAAGGTCAATCCCACCAATGATGGACTCACTCACACAAATACTATACCCTACCGATGAGGCCAGAAAGCAACACTCATCTCTTTGCCAGCTACCATGCAGCCACCATCTTTGTCGCTTAGTGAGATCTCACCACCCACCAGCGAAGAAAGATATGCTCGAAGGGTAATAATAAACAAATAATCCCTAAGAAGGGAACAACCAACACAATAGGAATCAAACATACCTGATCATGGGATAGCTTTCTCATATGGTCCCAAGCTACCGTACAATCCTCAATCAAATTAGTAGTCTTCTTGATCTAGCAAGAATAACGAGGGAAGCCATCCTCTTAGAAATGCTCAATGGATTGATGGGGGAGAATCCCGAACTCATGGTCCGAGATCTATCAAAATTAGAGGGTCACAAAAAATAAACCAAGAGCAAAAGAATAGACAACAAAATTCCTACTCATGTCCAACATGAACAAACTACATTAAGCCTCGAGTACATATGAGCAAAGGCAGCAGTGCCCCAATAATACCTCAGTAAGCCATTTCGGTCCCCCAAGATAGGTAGTAATTGTAGATCACTCATACTTGAAGGGTTTAGGAAGATAATAGTACTCAGTAAATAAAATAAAAAGTAGCAGGCTAGTTGCTCTACTTAAACAAGACCATCATCATACAAAGCCTGTGTGGAAGAAACAAACTCCATATATTGAGTAAAATACGAGCAATTAGACTTTATAGGAGTAATTACTCCAAGCAAATCCCTCGTGAGACACCTCCTCTCCACAATGGTGGAACACTCCTTAACATTAAAGGGAATGGATTCTTTAGAAAAGCTCAAGCCCATGATAGCAACAAAGTCCAAGGGGGTAATAGTCATCTCCCTAACAGTTAAATAAAAAGTATGCATCGTGTCCATCCACCACCCTATCAATGCATACATAGCAATCTTACTCGATGTATATGAGTCATAAGATAATGCAACAATCACCCCATCAAAGCCCTTCCCAATAACCATCTGCTTCATACACATTGGGAGACCCTAATAATACATGTTGGCCCTGTTGACACCACCAAGTAGCACAGTGACATACATATGGGGCTACAAACAATAGGTATGCTATTAAATATTTGAATAGCTACTAAATGCTAATACACATCTCTCTTTGTCACTTAATATGATCAAAATAGTAATAAAATATGAAAAGAAAATCATCACGGTAAATAGATAATAAAAAAAAAGAAAATAAAACAAGAGTTATCAACATCAACATCTATAATAAAGCTAGATAGACAGTTATAGCAAGAGCAATAAATCTACAACTACAACAACCTTATACAACAAAATAAATAGCAAAGTAGCCAATGAACAAGCTCCAAAAAATAAGAGCAAAGAGGGACCTACCTCACAATAATGATGCACCCAAGTGTGAGTTTCTAATCTATGAACAATCGGGATCAGATCTCCCCGAGAAAGCCTAGATGGCTGAGAACTCTGAGCATTGGATATGTTAGTCTTTGTAGTGGATGTCCTAGCACTAGTAGCCTCTATAAAGTTACCCTCAAGATCAAGATCAACATCAATAATAATGTCCTCCAAACCCTCAAGAATGTTGGGGAACTCCATTTTACTCAAAAGAAAATGGAAGTACAAAAGGAAAAATAGAGCAAAAAGCACTCGAAATATAAAAAGGTTAAGAAAAGTTAGAAAACACTCAAAGAAGTCAAAATGAAGCCTCCAAAGACCTCTGAAAATAACCATTTAAATAGGCCTGGAGGGGGGAAGCACATGACCATGTGCATAAGCACGTGATCATGCACCCCCCACACATAGTCACACGCACTTCCTCTTTCCACACACTCTTCTATGGTTTTATGCGCACTATGAGACTTTACATACTCACTTCTATAGTCCTGAACTTCCATTTAAGCATAAGATATGCACCAAAATCATACAAAAGTACGCTAATATGGACTCCATTTGTCTAAAGACACTACATGTGCATCGCTTTCTTTAGAAAACTCAACATCTTACAAAAGAAGAAGAGTAAGGAAAATTCACTGTAAGGATATCTTACTCCAAATCATCAAAATAACATCCTCAACATGACAAATCATTGCATCTTTACTGCATCATCACAACATCATCATCGCTACCTCATTTTTTTCTTAGAAGTATCTTCACATTACTTAGAAACACCCACTTTGTGTAGGAGCACTCTCATATTGCTTTGGAGCACTCTCACATCGCTTAGGAGCACTCTCATTGCTTAGAAGCACTGAGCCATAGTGCTTAGGAGCATTCTCCTTGCTTAAAAGCATCTTAATATTTCTTAGGAGCATTCTCACATAGCCTAGAAGCACTCTCATTGCTTAGAAGCATTCACATGGCTTAGAAGCACTCACTTTCATATTACTTAGAAGCACTCACTTTCACATTGCTTAGAAGCACTCACTTTCATATTGCTTAAAAGCACCTACATTGCTTAGGAGCACTCTCACATTGCTTAGGAGCCCTCTCAGACCATTTAGGAGCACTCTCACATTGCTTAGGAGCATGCTCACACCACTTAAAAGCACCTTCATATTGCTTATAAGCACTCACTTTCACATTGCTTAAAAACCCTCACATTGCTTAGAGGCACTCACTTTCACATTGCTTACAAGCCCCCACATTCACTTAAAAGCACTCTCATTGCTTAGAAGCACTCATACATATTGCTTAGGAGCATTTTGATTGCTTAGAAACATTTTTACACTGTATAGAAGCATTCTCATTGCTTAGAAGAATCTTCACATTACTTAGGAGCATTCACATTTCTTAGGAGCATCTATATTGCTTAGTAGCATCCTCATTTGCTTAATTGCATGATCATTTTTTATGACACCGAAGAAGGTTATAATAGCATGTTCATCCGTGTGACACCTAAGAAGGTTATAGTCGCATGTGTTAATGATATGCACTAGGTCAATCATTTATGATTATGTATTGACTTTCTTATTTTGTTAATAAAGAGGTATTATATTATCATTTGATTTTATGATAATTACATGAATGGTTAATTCTTACTAAGGCCATCAAGTATGTGACTTGATAGTAAAACCCTTAGATTAAAATAAGAGTTCTATTCTAATTATCCCTAGCCATTTATTCATTATATGAATATTAAAGTATTAAGGCTAGTATGATGTTGACTGATGGTTATGTTTTACTAATCATAAATATGAGATATTAAGTCAACTCATAGGTACATGATGAGAGATCATGTACTGGATTGACCCACTATGAGAATACTATAGATTATTGTCATAAGTATTTCTTATCATAGTAATTTTATTTCGGTTCTTTGACCTTGAAATCATCATGGATTTCTACATAGCTATTTTATGTTTTGACACATTGTAACATTGTCTTTAATCGGACGATTAAAAGGATGTTGTTGGATATAAAATTAGTTATGTCAGGAATGTGAGTGATTTAGAAGGAATTTATCCCTCATTAATATGAGAAAGATATCTAAAGGCCCCTTGATGAGATAGACTGAATGAAAATGCATGGCCATGCTGAAATGAATTGATAAAGAGTTATCATTTTCAGTCTACTTAGAATCAAGTCATAATATTGAACTATATAAGGATGACATTCTATGCCTTATGTTCAATTAAGATATCATGTGATAAAGGGACAATAAAATTCACTGTAATTAGGTTATGTCGGATTATTGACTTCACATGACTTGGGTAGTCATAATGTCTTGCTAGAGGCCACTTATGACTTGTAGGCCTAAATAGAGATTTAGGCCCACTACCAATGTTATGTGAACCTACAGGGTCACACACTTAGAACAAGTCCAAAATGGATATGGGTTTAATAAGCCCAAAATAAACTCTGTGGAAATAAATAATTAAAGTGTTTTATTTATTTATTTAAGATAAATGTTATTTTAAATAAATAAATAAGATATTATTTTGATTTATTTTTAAACAAAATCAGAATATAATAAATGGAAAATTACCAAAAGGTCATTGGTAAGTGAAACCCTAATTTGGAGTCTATAAATATGTTATATTCTCTAGGGTTTCACACACTTGTTTTTGCCTCAAAATTCATTTTCTTTCCTGTTAGAAAACAAAGACAGAGTTTTTCCTTTTGTTCTTGATTTGTGAGACAGTTAAGGAGGTTGCTAGCACACACACTCAAATTCGTTTTGTGAAGGGTTGTTCGTGTGGATACCTATAGAGGATGCATCCTTTTGGAGATGTCCTAATCCAAACAACCAAGCCAAAAAGCTTGAGGTAAGGTGTCACCGGTGTGAACCTCCTCTCATCCTTCTAGAGAATCTTGCCTCTTCTGCATTTTGGTAAGACTTTTAAAAACCCTAGATTTAATCAAGTAGTCGAATTACATGGATCCAGGCTTGGGAAAGTGATAAAATTTTAATTTTTCCACTGTGTTGGTATCACGAATCCCAATAACATGTTCATTCCTATGACACCTAAGAAGTTTATAATCACATGTTCATTTGTGTGACACCTAAAAAGATTATAGTCGCATGTTCATTTACGTGACACCTAAGAAGGTTATAGTTGCATGTTCATTTATGTGACATCTAAGAAGGTTATAGTTGCATGTTCATTCATGTGACTCCTAAGAAGGTTATAGTCACATACACATTTTGCTTAGTAGCATCTTCATTTTCATGACACCTAAAAAGGTTATAGTCACATCTACACTCTTCATTTTTCATGAATCGTAAGCTTGCATATGTCCTAAATACCACCTTGTTTGATAACCAAGTCATAGAACAACAACAAAAAACAAAACACAATAATAGCAGTCAAATCTTGATAAAATGTCTAGAGATAGCCCAGAGGTAAGTACCTCTCTCCCTACCAAAACATTTTTTGCCTCTTTACATTTTTGCTTCACGTGTATTGATGTTAGTGTTAGTTGGCTATACAACACATGTGAAGCAGGGGGCAACTATCATACCTCAAATTGGACTATCCCCAAAAAGGTACAATGACGAAATGAATCCTTGAGATGACTAGAGTCTGCTCGTTCATAATACCTATGAAGTATGCAACCTTAAAAAAACCTAACTGACTCCACCAGTGTGTAAAATCAATCATTGAGCCATTAAGTTATGCTCTTACCTTGTAAAATATGAATTATTAGAACAACAGTTTTATTTCAAGAATACTCCTCTCAAAATACTTAGCTTATTGGGTTGATGTGTATTTCGTTGAACCGGGACCCAACTTTGTGAAAAAATGAAAATTGATTTTGATAAAATGGGCTTTGGAAACATGTCTGGAGGGCTCTAAAACCTTTGAAAGAGGTCCCTGAATGGTCCAACACAACTTGAGTATTAGCACGTATAGCTTAGAAGTACGCGTAAACACCGTTAGGTGTTATGTGCTAAAATTGAAGCCAACTTTAGCAAAATGGACTTTAAAAATGCTTTTGGAAGGCCTAAAAACCTTAGGAACCAACCTCAGAATAGCACTCGTAGAACTTAGGAAGAGCGCATAGAGTGTCAAAGTGCACATGAAAATGCACACGTGAGCATCTGGCCATATGATAAGTGCATGACAATGCATATATTGTGCTTGGCCAGGTGCACTTAGCATGGCCGTATGCAAAAGTCCCCTCATATATGCATGACCACACTTGCACCACCCTATTATACACATTTTTTCTATAAATAAACCTTATACACCCCATTTTAGAGGGGAAGCAAGTAGAAATGCACACACTCAAGAGTTAATCTAATCGACAGCATAAGAAATCCCTCTCCATATAGTTTTTGTTCTCCCATAGCCTCTCCCTTTGGTTGTTAGATCCTTTTTCCACTAAACCTAGCCTCATCTTTATTAAAGCACGCTTTAAAGGTATATAATTTAGCATCATTCTGTTGTCATTTTGAACCTCTTGATGAGGAAAGCTTGATAATTGCTTGAAGCAAAATCTTCAAAGCTCACACAAGCTTAGTCGAGTATAAGGACCACATAATTAATTTAGCATGTTTATTTTATCGTATTGCATTTTATTTTACTGTTTCCATCATTTGGGAATATTGTTGTGCTTGTGTGATGAGATTGATAATCTTGCATGCTACGTGAATAATATACACTTTATTATGCTCATTTTACATCATCATTCTACATCCTTTATTTCTGAAATTATGAAATCGCATAATAAATATCAATAATGAGAAAATGTTCATGTCCCAGAATAGAGTCATCATGCTCTCAATTTAATGATGGCCTCATGCATCCTTTATATTATCATCATTCATCATTATAGCATAAATAATCACTGTAAGCATGATCATCCTATCATTTACTAAATAAGCTATTTAAATGATCATTTTATCCTTGTAGATTAACCATATTAGATTTACTTTTCTGCAATCTTTCCTTGTCATATGTATTTTATCAGGAAAGTGATGTAATAAAATTTTTAACTTTATTATCCTATATTATCTTATGTACTATGTGAATACTATATAAATTATTATTATTGAAACTAGGGTGTTATGATAGTTATATATAGAATATCGTATAATAAGAATCGTCAAAAAGTAGATGCAATCTTCCGAACTCAAAAATCTCTACTAGGGAAAATACTCATTGAGTGACCTAATGTTGTCCCTTTCTTTTCTCAGTTTTCTAAAATCGAGTGGTAACTCCACAAAATTAAAAGCTTCTTGTTCTCTTGAGACTAATCACTTGTCCTTATATGGTAAAGTTGCCATATCCTTCAGAAATGGAAATCTCCTATAAAATCACAACATCACAAAAGTCCTCTTCCTGTCAAAAACAAAGAAGGTCACTCATATTGAGGTAGTGGGAAATCTTCCTTTGGTTAGACCTTATTCATATCTTTGTAGTCGACATAAATTCTAGCCCTTCCATCTTTCTTTGATATTGGCACCACATTTGCTAACCATTCTAGATAGTCTACTACCTCTAGGAATTTTGCTTTGATCTATTTCTCGATGTCCTCTTTCACTAGTTGGGCCCATTCTAGTTTGAGTCTTCTCAGCTTCTACTTGGAATGAAGTGTTAAGCAAATGTCTCTATCAATACTAGGCATATTATCGTACGTCTAGAAAAATACTTTTGAATATTTTATTAATATTTTTTTAATTTCTCTCACTTTAGGGGTAACATCTTTCAAAATATGAAAAATGTGTGGTTCAGATTTTGTGCCAATGTTAAATGATTCAGTGCATATGGAATGTCAAATATGCTAATGTTTTTATCAATGCAATGCACATTACCATCAGGGAAGACATCAAACAAGTAAGCAAAATATGATTTCATTGCATTAAATTTAGAGTTCATTACATCATCATTTTCAAACAAAGAAAATGTACGGAGATCATCATCATCAATGTCTTAGAATAGGATGTCATCGATGCTCGATTCGAGGATGGTAGTAGCTTTGGCATGATTGATAGCTTCACTTTTAGATTCTACCTCGAGGTTTTTTATGAGCTCACAAATGTCAGACTTAGTGATCATATCTGGTAAGTGTTTCTCCTTAAGGGTGTCATTATTTTTCTCAAGAGGTTGATATACTCGCCCGTTGTAAGTTAAATGATTAACTGTTAGTGAGGGCTTCTCAAATGCTTACTTATCTGCTTTTGTACTTTTGTTATGGTCCCAAACAATGATTTCAGGATCATCCGAGTCATACCATATGTCTATCCTCATGACTTATAGGTTCTGAAAGCTGAATAGTGCCAACCATCCCATCTTTATTATCAAATTCTTCTCCCTATCCTGAGGGTATTATGTCTTCTAAGAGCGTGTGGGTAGTAGGAGGTGTTGTGTACTTAACTATGTAGTTAAACTTCCTAGATGATTAGCCTAGTAAATCCTATATCTCTTGGTCACTATTGAGATTTAAATCTATGTCTGCTTCTTGTGAGTAAGGGTAATCAATCACTTCATTATTCATAAGGAGAGCAATATCGCTAGTTCTTTTTTTCATCATCAAGTGGGGAAGGAACTTTTAAGGCATTGGAATGTATTTAAAGGTAGAAGGGCATTACTCATCTTCACTAGAATCCTGAGGCTCAAGTATGGCATTTGAGGGTTTTTCCTCTAAGCATTTATCTTGGATTTCTTGTATGGCTTGGATTGATTTTTCAATAAGGTCTTTTGGTAGATTAGAGGAGATCATGTTGATAGTTTTTGGAGGCATGTTTTGATTGTTTGGGATAGGATTAGTCTTGATACTAAGTCATTTTACTAGGTCATCAATTTTTTTAAAGTCAATGAGGTCTTGGATTACAATTTTTAGATTTCTGCATGTATCAGTGGTGTGGCCAAGCATCTGGTGAAAGTGGTAGAACAAGTTTTGGTTAATTTGAGGTGGTAGTGGGTTTGAAAGAGGCCTAGGCTCTTGTGGTTGTAGGAGGTTCTTTTGTTGAAGCCTTTGGAATACTTTGGATAGTAGGAGGTTAAGGTTTAAGAATTTTCTCAGTGGTTAGATGGCATTGATAAATGGTAAGCTATGGTTGTAGAGTTGGATCATGTTTATTTTTGTGACTCGGGTGAAGGTGTTTTGGTTGTTTGGTTAGGTATTGCAGTGAAATGTGTTTATAGCTTCCTAAGGTTCCTCATCCTCAATTCTTATCCTAGCCTAATGAAGAGCTTTGAAGTCAAGATAATGAGTAAAGATCATCTATTTTTTGAAGTGTGGTGGTGCCTTTTTTATTATCAGCTCTATTTATTCATCCTCAGGAGGATGATTTCTCGTCTTGATTGCCTTTCCTCACCATCTGGTGACATAATCAGAGAAAACTTCACCAGGTTTCTGCCTTGTGGTCTCAAGGTCCCTTCGAGTGATGTCTAACTAAGTGTTGTATTCATACTACTTGATAAACTTTTGAGTTAGTAATAGCCAATCGATTTTGATTTTATCTTCAAGGTCAAAGAACCATGCCCTTGGTCCTTCCTTTAGTGATGTGAAGAATAATCGAATAATCTATGATTCTATAAGCTTTATGGTAGCCATGAAGGTAGCATATTGCCTTAGATGGACCCTTGAATCATATGTTCCATTGAACTTAGCAATGTTTGGTATCATAGAATCATATGGAAGCTGCTCATCTTTGAATAGTGCCAAGATGATGAAGCTTTTGGAGCCATGAGTTCCCTTTTCTTTGAAGGTGAATTATAATTGAGCCATCATGTTAGCCAATAGTTTGACCTCCCCTGTCAATTCAAGCTTGGTTATGTTAATAATTTTTGTAGCTTTTGGTGCATTCTTGAGATATTAGTAGTAGTCATTATCATATCAGCTTGAACTAGAATGTAGGGAATTCCCTTTGCCTTATCTACCTTAGGGTGAACATATGCAGATGCTTCATTTAGTGGTGTGCTATTCCCATTTGGAGCACTTTTAGCTTTGATTTGGGCATGGAGGATTTCAACTATGGTGCCATCAGCAAGCAACTTTTAGATCCGCTCTTTTAGCTTGTCTTCAAATTGTTGATAGGAGGTATCCTCTTGGTTACTCATGCTTGAATGTAGTATTCATGTACATTTATTAGGGTTAGCTAAATGAATGATGCATGATGTGTGCTTATAAAAGAAAAGGGTGAGCATGTATGCATGGAGTGGATGCAAAAATCCTATAATGGAAAAATGATTATTCCTGCAAGAAATAATGGTCAGTATGTGCTACCTACATGTATATGATGTATGCATGATTAAAGCTGGTTAGTTTTCCTGCATAGTGAACAAACCAATCATAAGCAAGCTTTTGCTTCCAACCTTATTTCTCCATGAGGTCATTCAGTCTCTTTCCTAGGTGGGTTTTGAAACTATAGTCATCAGGGGACCTTCACTTTTGTTTTGGTTTTTTGCTACTTTATTAGACAATATAGTGGGTCTTTACATTTTTGAGGGACCTCATAACTTTATTAAATAGGGACAAGTGATTAGTCTTGGGCGATAAGAAATTTTTGATTTTATGGAGTTGCCACTGATTTTTAGAAAATTGGGAAAAGAAAGGGACAACATTAGGCCACTCAACGAGTATTGTCCCCAGTAGAGATTTTTGGATTTGGGGGATCACATATACTTTTTGACTATTTCCCATTATACGATATTTGATGTATAGGTACAACAACACCATAGTTTTAGTAATAATAGTTCATATAGCATTCGCACAATACATTAGATAGTATAAGATAATAAAGCTAAAAATTTTATTACATTGCTTTCCTGATAAAATATATATGAAAAGGAAAAGATTGTAGAAAAGTAAATCTAATATGGTTGATCAACAAGGATAACATGATTATTTACATAGCTTACTTGATGAATGATAGGATTATTATGCTTGTGGTGATTATTTATGCTATAATGATGAATGATGCTAATATAAAGGATGCATGAGGTCATCACTAGACCAAAAGCATGATGACTCTATTTTGGGACATGAAATTTTTCACATTATTAATTTTTATGGTGTAATATCATGATTTTGGAAATAGAGGATGCAGAATGATGATGTGAAATGAGCATAATAAAGCATATATTATTCACATGGCATGCAAGATTGCCAGTCTCATCACACAAGCATAATAGTATTCCCAAATGCTAAAGATAGTAAAATAAAATGAATGTGGTAAAATAAATGTGCTAAAATAATTGTGTTGTCCTTATACTCGACTAAGCTTATGTGAGCTTTGAAGCTTTAGTTACGAGAGATTATCAAGCTTTCCTTATCAAGAGGTTTAAAATGATAGCAGAATGATGCCAGATTGTATACCTTTGAAGTGTGCTTTGACAAAGGTGAGGCTAGGTTTGGTGGAAAAAGGGATCTAATACCCTAAGGGAAAGGCTGTAGGACAACAAAAACTATAAGGAGAGGGATTTCATGCACCTTCAAATGGACTAAATTTTGAGTATGTGTGTGTGTCTTCCCTTGCTCCCACCTCTAAAATGGGGTGTAGAGGGGTCTATTTATAGGAAAAAATGTGTAGAATGGGGTAATGTAGGCTTGGTCATGCGCGTATAAGGGGATTTTTGTGCATGGCCACACAAAGTGTGCGCGTGAGCTTGGCACGTGGCCACGTCGCATTTATGCATTTTCATGCACACTTGGATGCTCTATGCGTAATGTTTTAAGGTTGGTTCCTAAGGTTTTTGGGCCTTTCAGACATGTTTTCATAGTTTATTTTACTAAATTCGACTTTGATTTTAGCACATGACACCTAGGGTTGTTTACTTGCACTTGTGAGCAATACCTGCTAATACTCAGGTTGTGTTGGACCATTCCGGGACCACTTCTAGAATTTTTGGGGCTGTCAAGATGTGTTTCCAAAGTTTTTTTTATCAAAATTATTTTTTTTCCAAAGTGGGGTCCCGGTTTAATGAAATACACACTGACCCAATGAGCTAAGTCTTTTGAGAGTAGTTTTCTCAAAATAAAACCTCTCATTATTTTGATAATTCATATTTTGCAAGGTCAGAGCATAACTTAAGGACTTAATAATCAATTTTGCACACTAATAGGGGGTCAATTGGGTGTTTTAAGGTTGCACACTTTAGAGGTGTTATAAATAAGTAGACTCTAGTCATCTCAGGGATTCATTTCATCATTGGACCTTTTTGGGGATAGTTAAATTTAAGGTATGACACTAAGATACCAAAAAATTTCCTAAAAATTTACAAGTTCTAGAAGTGCTATTTCTATCTAGCAAACTACTGATAAAGTTTGCATTTGAATAACTAATTATGTTAAAGGATGAATTCCTAGGATACCAAAGTCCTAAATGAAAAGTTCCACTAAAATATTTGGAAATTCTCTTAATGGCATTTAAATGAGACTCCATAGGACATGATTGAAGTCTTACACACATGCATGTAGCAAACATAAATATCCAGTTTACTTATGATTAAATAAAGGTGGGATCTGATCATACCTCTATATCACTTTTCATCAATCAGTTTGTTGTTCTTATCCTTTTTTAATTTAGTGGTGGTGCTTATAGGAGTCTTGCTTGACTTAGCTCCATGCATACCAAACTTTTTGAGAATGTCTCTTGTATACTTAGTTTGGTTAATGAAGATCCTATCTTTACATTACTTAATTTGAAGCACAAAGAAGAACTTGAGCTCACCCATCATGCTCATCTCAAAATCTCCTTGCATCAACTTAGAAAATTCCTTACACAAGTAATGGTTAGTAGCATAAAAAATGATATCATCAACATAAATTTACATAATAAGTAAATCATGCTTGGATTTCTTTATGAATAGAGTTGTATTAACTTTCTTTTAGAGAACCCTTTCTCTAATAAAAAGTTACTCAACCATTCATACCAAGCTCAAGGAGCTTACTTCAATCCTTATAATGCTCTTGAAAGCTTAAACATATAATTAGAAAAGTCAAAACTTTCAAAACCTAAAGGTTGCTCAATATAAACATTTTCTTCATTAAAACCATTTAAAAAGGCACTTTTAACATCCATTTGAAAGAGTTTAAAATTCATGTAAGATGCAAATAAAAGTAGCATTCTAATAGCTTCTAATCATACAATAGCGGCTAAGGTTCATCATAATTAATGCATTCCTCTTGATTATAACCTTTAGCTACTAATCTAACTTTATTTCTAATTATAACACCTTAATCATTCATCTTCTTTCTAAACACCCATTTAGTGCTTATATAGGATGATACTTAGGTTTAGGAATCAAGATCTAAACCTTGTTTCTCTCAAATTGATTTAACTCTTTTTGTATAGCAAGCACCTAAAATTCATCACTTAAAGCATAATCAACATTTGTTTTGGCTCAATTTAAGAAATAAAGGCTAAGTTAACAATAGATTTAACTTAAGAACTAGTAGTTACCCCCTCTATAATGTTACTAATAATGAGATATTAAGAATGAGCTATCATACATGTACCCTCACTCTAGGTAATTGCATTCACTGTGAATTGCATATATATATATATATATATATAAGAGTGAGAGTTAAAATTTTAGTATGTTATGGACTTAATTAAAATAAATAGTTGTTATAGAATGGACAATTATAACCTTTAAGGGTTAAAGGAAGCCTAGCCTTATTATTAAGGGAAAAAGGAGTATTTTACATTATAAAGATCCTAATAAACCATAGAATCTTCCTAAAGTTGTGATTGTTAGCATACAACCACTAATGTGATAGAAAAAAAGGAGAGTAGTTGCTCTTAGAAAGAAAAGAGAGGAGAAGAGAGAAAGGAAGAGAGCATTTCTAAATCCTACTTCTTGGTAAGGATTTCTCAAGTGGATTTTGAAGATCTAAAGTATTTCTAAGGCTATGATATTCACACAAAAAATTGTGTGGATTGATTTGGTAAGTAATTTTATTATAAATGGTTGATTTAGGTTAGGTTTTACAATTGACGGAATTCGGGTCTGATTTTCTTCATTTATTTGTCTTAGTGTTTTTATCATAATTTGAGTTAGAAAACTATAAATTAAGATTGGTTTGATTAAACTTTAAAGAGTCTTCTAGAACTTCTTAGTTTTAAGTAATTGATTTTGCTTGTATGATGGTGAATTAAAGAAATACGGTTTATTGCTCAAACTATCAGTATGATTGACTTAATGGTGTTCAGACATTCATAACTCCTTTTATGGTTGTCCAAATATAATGAAATTTTTATTTATGTTGTTGATATATAGATATAATTTTGATAAAAAAATTTGAGACTGAAATTCTTTTCTTAAAAGTTGCAATAAGTTTTTAAAGTTTTCCCAGAGAATAGCCCTTTTCGGATGTATGAACCTAATTTATAGGATTGAGTTAATTTATGCATTTTGCATATAATATAGGGGTCTTCATGATTAGAATAATATATAGGTTTGTTATATTGGTTATTTATAGATAATATTACATGTGTTAAGTGCTAGAAGAAGTGAAGAATGTGTTGGTGGAAACTAGTAAGCTGATGAAGAAGGTTATATGTGTTTATAAACTATTTTGGTGAGTAGATATTCAAGTCCTTTAAATATTTTTATGTCAGCAACAAAGTGAGCTTTTTAAAATGATGTTTTGTTAATCCAAGTTGATGTATGTTGACCTTAATAATAATCAATCTTAATTTTGATCTTAACAAACTTAATTTTGACCATTTAATTTGTTTGTTTAAGTGTGTATAAGTTAGGACTCCATTGGAAGTTAAAATGAAGTATGATTATCTTGGGCTGATTCGACCTCTAAGATTCAAGGAGGCTTTTAACATCATTAGAGCTTTATAATGAGAAAGTTATCTTCTTCACATTTGAAATAGAAATTTTGAGCTTTTTGAATTAGGCTTACTTGTCAAAATTTAAATTCATTTGGATATGCAAATATTAAGTCAAAATCAATGTATGTAGCTACCATTTTAGATTGCATAACTCTTAGTATTTTAGACATATATTGAGATACAGAAGCCTAATTGAGGTTATTGAAAATGATATGGAAATCTAAGCCAAATATCTACAACTTTTATAGAAAAATTATAGGAAAATTAAACTTCTCCAATAGAAAATCAAGGCTTCAACTTGTGTATAGCTCTCTAATAGTAGTCTACATTTTAGATTGCATAGCTCTTAGTTGTTTGGACATATCTTGAGCTACAAATGACTAATTAAGGTTATTCAAATTGATATGGAAAGCTAAGTCAAATATATACAACTTTAATGAAGAAATATTTGGGCAAATTTAAATGTATTCAATATAAAATCATGAGTTCAACTTATGCAAAGTTGTCTAATAGTAGTCTGCATTTTAGATTGCATAACTCTTCTTATTTTGGACATATATTGAGCTAAAGAAGTCCAATTGAGGTGATTTAGAATGATATGGAAAGATAAGTCAAGTATTTACAACTTTTATGAAGAAAAAGTTGGAAAAATAGAATGTCTTCAATAGCCAATTATGAGTTCAATTTATGTATAGTTGTTTGATAACTTCACCTTCAATAATTCAAAATTATAAACATTAAATTCAAAATATAGATGTTGGACACATTATTTGCACCACTAGTAGCTATATTGTTGATTTTTTATCTATATAAACACCTAAAGAGCTAAATGGAAGTTAAGAAACTTGTTTATCATTCATATTTTCTTAAGCATTCAATTGAGCTCTCAAATTCTGTTACACAATTATTTGTTTGTATAACTCTTATGAGAGTTGGTTGTGTACTAGAAATAGAATTTATCTTCATATTAAATCTTTGGATTGATTATAAGGGAAGTGAGATTTATTCGTAAAGGAATTGGTTTAAGTGTTGTCCATTAAAACACTTGGGATTTGGTTTTTGGAGTGATCCTTGAAAACTCAAGTTGTAAGGTTGTGAGAGTGAGCCGTAAAACTCTTGTGTAATCTCAATCTTGTGAATAAGATTATAAGTGATTGAAAATCATAACTTGGGGATAAGTTATGTAGAGACATAGGATTATAGTTGAATCCAAGCTCCTTAAATTTTTATGTTCTTCATTCCTCCTTCTCAACTTCTATTCAATTCTTGAAAAGAATTATTTTAATTTCTAATTTTTATTTGATAGTCCTATTCACCCCTCTCTACGACTCTTTTCAATTGGTATCAGAGATTGAATTCTAGGTACTTCATTGCTAGAATACAAGATAATGGGGAGTGAATCATAAAACATCTCTTCTCTTAGACCATTCTTTAATGGTAGTGACTATCCACATTGGAAATTCAAAATGGAATTATATATTTATTATGATTCCATCAAAAATTAGGACATTGTCCTAAGAGGTTTGGAACCACTTATAACTATCATTAATGGAGTGGTAACTACTCTGATAAGAAGCCAATGGAGTATTAATCAAAAGGAAGAAAATCACCAAATTAAAAAAGTTATGAGTACTCTAGTCTCTTTAATGGCAAGAGAAGAAGAAGGCAAGCTTCAAAATTGTATATCGGCTAAAGAAATATGGGAGACCTTAGAAAACCACTAAGAAGGAAAAATTCAAGTAAGAAGCAAGAAGGTTCAACTTCATACGTATGAATATGAACTCTTAAAAATGAAACCTCATGAATCAATCACGAAGACGGTAAACCATCTCAATGCTCTCCTCACAACCCTCAAGAAACTTGGAAAACTTTTCTCCAAAGAAGAGGTAAACAATAAGATTCTAAGAATCCTACATATGAAGGATTAGGAATCTCATGTTACTTTAATTAAGGAAGCTTAAAACCTCTCCACTCTATCAGTCGATGTGCTCATTGGTAAGTTCTTAACACATGAGCTCACTATCAAGCAAATTGGTGAATAATAAGAATAGAAAGAAGAAAAGAAAAAGAGCATTACTCTAAAAGCTCTTTAAAAAGATAGTGAAGAGGAAAGCATTAAAGATTCTAGTGATGAAGATTGTGACATTGCCATGAGCACTAGGAACTTTAAGAAGTTTTTGAGAAAGAAAAAATTCTCAAGAATAAGGGACTTCAACAAGAACTTTAAAGGAGATGGGAAGAAGAAAACTAAGGAGGTTACTTGCTATGAATGCAAGAAACTGGGACATATTAGAAGTAAGTGTCCTAAATATAAATTTAAGAACAAGGGAACAAAAGATAAGAAGAAGGCATTGAAAGCTATTTAGGATGATTTCTCCATATCTGAAGAGGAAGAGGAACAATAAGAAGTGGCCAATCTTTGCTTCATGGCCCTTAAAAATGAAAATGAGGTGCCATCTACTTCTTGTTCTTCTTTTGATGATTATGATAATTATTGTGATGATGATGATAACAAGGGAAAGTCTCACAAGATTCATCATTTTCTTCCTAAAAAACTTCTTGAAGTTCCTAGTGAGCATGGCAATGTCACCATCTTAATCACTAGAATCTTTAATGCTTTCATCTTCACTATCTTTTTGAAGGGCTTTTAGAGCATTGTTATGAGTCTCTATTATGAGAAAATTACTTATTAAATGAAAAATCTTATTATCTAAGAAGAAACATTATAAGCATGAATTAGATAGCTTAAATAGAGAATTTGAACATTTAAAAATTAATTTTTGCTAAACTTATTAAATAAAAAAAAACCTATTAGTGATGCAAAATCTTCTAATTCTTTGAAAGATCAACTTAAGAAGCAAATGATGAAAATCATAAACTTTCTAAGGAGGTTTTAGAATTAAAGAATTCCATTGCTAAATTTAAGAGAGGAAATGAAAATTTAGATAGTCTTCTTAACTCTCAAAAATTTCATGGAGATACAAGTGGAATTGGATATAAAAATGGAATGTTTTCATCATTTTCATCACATATTAATTTTGTAAAAGCTTCACATGATTCCACTCCTTCAACCTCCAAATCAAATGAGACTCAAGCTTTCAAAGGTAAAAGATCTCATGTGTTAAATAGTAAGGGAAAGTCTTATAAGATTCATCATTCATTAACACAAAGAGGTAAGGCTCAAACTAGAGCCCTCAACCCAAGCATGTTTATATGTACATTAGACACAATTATAATAAGCATTCTACATAATACAATGCATATAAAAATGTTGCACAAAATTATCAAAATACACATCACCATTGCCAATGCATGTCTAGCTTAATGACATAAAACAATAGGAGATACCCATAACACCAAAGGCATGTTGCATACACTAGGAAAGCATTTCATCCTAGGAGGAATAAATTTAAAAATATTATATGTTCTTATTGCATGATCAAAGGACATACTAACAATGTGTGCTTTTATAGAAGACTACATATGAATGTACTTCTTGCGGATTATCTTGAAATTAACCAACCTAGACCAAGAAAGGTTTAGATCCAAAAGAAAAATTAAATTATTTTGTGTAGATATGCTTAAAATCCATAAGAACAAAAAGCAAGTGGTATCTCGATAGTGGATTTTTAAGACATATGATGGGAGACAAATAGCAATTCAACAAACTTAATGCTAAGGATGGAGGACACGTTACTTTTGGAGATAATGCAAGAGGAAAAATTATTAGCATTAGTGAAATAGGTAATCCTTAATCCTTATCTATACATCATGTGTTGTTTTTTAATGGTCTTAGACATAATTTGCTTAGTATAAGTCAATTATGTGATATGGGAAATAAAGTAACTTTCTATCCTAAAAATTGCTTTTTTAGTAGTCTTGATGAAAATAAAATTATTTTTAGTGGTGAAAGAGTAGACAATGTTTATGTCATTAATTTAAATAAAATTAATAAAAAAAAACATAAAATGCTTAGTGTTTTTCTCATATGACACATGGATATGGAATAGAAGGTTAGAACATGCAAATTTTGAGCTTTTAAATGATCTTTGCAAATATGAACTTGTGATTGGTTTACCTAAGCTTGAATTCACTAAGGATAAACCTTGTGATGCTTGCCAAAAGGTAAAACAATCCAAATCCTCATTTAAGCTAAAAAATGTAGTGTCCACCTCTAGGCCACTTGAACTTATACATATGGATTTATTTGGACCAACTAAAGTCACTTATCTTGGTGGAATGCACTATGCACATGTATTGGTTGATGATTACTTTAGATTTACATGAGTATTTTTCTTTGCTCATAAGAATGATGCATTTAAAGCTTTTGAAAAGTTTGCAAAAAGAGTTCAAAAAGAAAAAAAAAGTCTTTTATATGTCTTTTATTAGAAGTGATCATGGAACCAAATTTGAAAATGAATTTGGGTGATCATACATTTTCATCTTCTAGAACTCCTTAACAAAATGGGGTAGTTGAAAGGAAAAATAGAATTGTTTTGGAAATGGCTAAAACAATGCTTCATGAGTATAATTTGCCTCTATACATTTGGGTGGAAGCCATTAACACATCTTATTATATTTCAAATCAAGTTTTCAGAAGATTAATTTTAAATAAAACATCTTAGGAGCTATGGAATAATAGAAAACCTAAAATCTTATATCTAAGAGTATTTGGATGCAAGTAATTTATATTGAACACTAAGGAGAATCATTGAAAATTTGATTCTAAAGTCGATTAAGGAATTTTCCTAGGCTATTCTATTTCTAGTAAAGCATATAGGGTCTTTAATAGGAGAACTCTAGTAGTTGAAAAGTCAATGCATGTGGTATTTAATGAATCAAACTCACTTGGTCTTAGAAAGGATGTTTGTAGTGTTGATGATCGTATAAGTGATAATGAGATTGTAAAAACATAATAAGAAAATGCTAGTAAGCCTATGGAACTTAAAGGTCAAAGCAAGGAGGAAAATAGGGAGACATCTCAACCTACCTTAAAGGATGAACTTCCAAAGGATTTTCAATTCAAGAAAGCTCACCCTCAAGACGTCATCATAGGACACATTTTGATCTATGTATAGTTGTGTAACAACATCACCTTTAATAATTCAAAATTATAAACATTGAATTCAAAATATAAACATTGGACACATTACTTGCACCTCCAATAGCTATATTTTTAAGTGTTTGTCTATATAAATATTTTAAGGGCTAAATGGAAGTTATGAAACTTGTTTATCATTTATTATTTCTTAAGAATTCAATTGAGCTCTCAAATTCCCTTAAACAATTATTTGTTTGTATAAATCATATGAGAGTTAGTTTTGTGTTAGAAATAGAATTTCTCTTTATCTTATATCTTGGGATAGATTAGAAGGGAAGTGAGATTTATCTATAAAGGAATTAATTTAAGTGTTTTCCATTAAAGCACATGGGATTTGGTTTTTTGAGTGAGTCTTAAAAACTCAAGTTGTAAGGTTCTAAGAGTGAGCCATAAAACTCTTATGTAATCTCAATCTTATGAGTAAGATTGTGGGTGATTGAAAATCCTAACTTAGGGATAAGTTAGGTGGAGATGTAGGATTGTTGTTGAATCCGAACGCCTTAAATATGTGTGTTCTTCATTTCTCCTTCTCAACTACCATTCAATTCTTCTAAAGAATTCATTTAATTTCTCATTTTTATTTGATAGTCCTATTCACCCCCCTCTATGACTCTTTTTAATGTATAATAATTGTTTCAACTTAGCTTTATTATTATTTAATTACTTGAATTATTCAAGCATTAAAATAATAAAATGGTTTTCAGTTCACAAGTTAATGTTGTTGTATATCATGTTTTATCTTATCATATGATTAAGATTTCTTTAATTACTTAATAATTTAATTGAGCTTGTAATCGACTTGATTTTATCCCATTTAATTATGATGAGTAGTGGTTTGATTTTGGATACTCTATTGAATTATAAATGTGATGAAATGGTATTTTATTTTGTGTATTACCACCTTATTGAGATGTGTGAATGTGTTGATGCATTATATGCACCTTGTTAGCATAAATGGCATGCCCTATAGGCCAATCACATATTTTGACATTGTAAAAAATCCCAAATGGCAATAAAAAATATTTTTTTATCCAAAGTGTTTATTTAATTGAATATTCACCCATTATCATAATGTTAAATAAATACATTATTAAGAGTTGATAATATAAGTGATAGATTTATTTAGTACATATGCTATAAAATGTTTATCGTCAATGAATTAATATTTTGGTAATCTTATTTTGACTATCACCTTTATATATTTTCCTTGGTTAGTATGTGATACTAATAGTGGGAGGTAGTGAGTCTCATTCTACTTGATATGAGATATCAAAATAAACATGTGGATACTCATGTGATGGGTGGATCGAAAATGATGTTAGATTTATTATTGCATGGATATTCACTTATAGTTAACAATCACAATCTAGGTCATAATGGTGTATATAGTCCTTTGACATAAGGCAACACATCATCCACATTTAAGTGGTTAGGGTTTGTTACCACTTATATACTTGTGGTAATCACATATGGGTATATGGTGTGTGGTGGCTCTAGTAAGTTAAATGTAAGGATGAATATTCTACCAAAATGGGATTTATTGCTTGGAGTGAATCGAGATAAGATCTTATACTATCTAAGTTTGTTCTTGATGAATAAGTTCTTGGTCAGGACAAACATAATGTAGTCTGAAAGATTTTCAATGCTAGAAAGGAGTTTCTAGTATTTGTTATGTTTTATCAAGAATTATAACTTGAGATGAGGTCATATGATTTAGCTATTAGAGTTTGACTAAACCATGACTTTAGGCTATATCGGGATCTTATAATGAAGGGATTTTAGTGCATGATAATTATGACTAAAGGGTTCATGTGACTCAATACATACATTCATTTATAATTAGGTAGTTGTGATATTGATGCTAGTGGTCACTCACAACTTATGAGAACTATATGTGTATAATTGGGATTTCCATACTTAGACTTGAAAGGAGTTTTAAATAATACCAAGTGTTGATATTATCTTCTCATTGCAAATTAGACATGAACTTAGTAAGTCATACCTAAAAGAGTTTCACCAAATCATCATCAATATTAATCTATTTATTAATTAAATTATTTAGTCAAATAATTAATATTAATTGGATTTCTTTTATGCCTTAAGCAATGATTCTAGTATATTATGAAATCTAATTCAAATAAAGGGTTTAATTATTAATTTATAATTAATTGATATGAGATATTAATTAAAGTATTAAAGTAAAATATATATGTTGTTTTTATTTAGGCTTGGATTAATGGCCCAAGAGTTTAGGCCTAGGCACAAAGTGGTTTGGACTAAAGATGAATCCCAAATAATGAGAAATCTCATGAACCTAATCTAGGCCTAATTGGATAATGGATTGGGCTTGGGTCAAATGTTGGCCCAATTACCAAACCCAACTCCATATAAAATGATGTAGTCAAAATTGGCATATTAGACACATTATCTTTAATATGTAAAATTTTGACTTTGGAAAAAGAAAATATTAGGTTACATGTATTTATCACATTAATAAATGTGAGAGGATGAATGTAGAGATTATACATAAAATGTATTTTCTACATTCTTTTTTGTATGCTAGTGAGTTACTTATACAAATTGTGTACTTACTATGTCAAGTTGCATGCTTGTGATGTCATTGATGATGTCAAGAGGTGTGCCTATAATGTCATGGATTATGTCAAGAGGTTTACTTATGATGTCATGGTTAATGTTAAGAGGTGTGCTTATAATGTCATGAATGATGTCAAAAGGTGTGCTTGTGATGTCATATATATTGTCATGAGGTGGTTGCTTTCTGTAAATATGTGGCTTAACAAATTTACAAAGAATGGTGAGAGACACCGAAAATAAAAAGAACATTTACTAAACATAAACCCTAGTGTTCTTGTAAGGAGATTAAATTAGTGTAAGATTTGTGAGGGCCATTTGAGAGGGCACTTACTACTAACCAAATCAAGGCATGAAGGTGAGTGGTGAAGGTTTGGTGTTTTAAGCTAGAGGCCTTACACTTGGTAGGCTACATCATAACTATTGTGGTCTACATTAAACTTCGGAGTTTTTAAGTATTCTTAAACTTAGACTTCCTAGGTTGTTGTTTTACATATTGATGTGTATTTTAGTTATGTGTAAAATGCAAAATGGATCTATAGGAATGGAAATCTTTATGTGATAAAGGGTTATATAAGTGAATTTTTTTAAATTTCACCCTATCTAAGGTATGTACTCACCACACTTGATTATTGCATAATCATTTCCTTTCAGTGGTATAAGAGTAAAGGATAGTAGCGCATTATGATGTGATGCATAAGATGTATAAACTATCCAATTCCTAGGAACCCTTATACAAGATCATGTGATGAAGTGTGGCTCTCTGCCCAGGAGCACAAGTGTGCTCACCACACTTGCATGCTTTGATAGATATATATGGATGTCACCTTATAAGATGAGATCGAGTCCACATATCACCCCACTGTTTCCCTTTCAGTGGTATTAGAGAAACTTTTTACACTTTACACATGCTAAAATTGATTGATAATTGCAAGTTTTGTGAGTATGATTATTGTTAGTTACAAGTGTTGTGGCTAAACATGTGTAAAAAAGTGGCTAAAATTGATCCTGACATGCAATAGTTGTATCCTACTTGCTTTATACTTGACATACATACATGGAATGATCATGGACTTAGATTACATCCTTGGTTTTGTAATAATAATTAATTTTTATTATTTATTATGTAATTAAATGTTACTTAAATAGAAATAAGATGTAATATTTACCTTGGAATGCTAACGATTGTAAATCTTAAGAGTTGTGTTATGAAGCTTAAAGTGCTTAAATTGGGGACCTATGGAGATGGTGACAAGGAGTTTCACGCCATGAAGATTTTTCTGTTGCCAAGCCACTTTGTAACTTATTTTAAGAGTTAGAATAAGTTTGGGAAAGTTCCATGATCACTCCTTATTTGTGCATCCAATTTTCCATGTTTTATGTATATGAAAACATGCTATATGTACATATATAATTGGATGCCATGAATTTTATATATAAGGATGAATTGACTAATGTGCAAAGTGAGACCTCAATAATAAAAGACCTAAAAATCTTCCAAACTAAATTTACATCTTGGCTCTACATTGGAGTAATAACTTGCATGGTTTTAGGATTGTGTGATCAACTATGAATATATAAAGGTGTACATAAGGCCTAAGAGATTCATTTAGTGTTATTGTTAAGCATGAGATGTTGTAGGCGTATGGATACACTATAGGCCAAGAATGGCAAATAGGAGTACTTGAGGTTTGTAGTATTCAAATCCATACATTTCACTAATCTAATGGTGTGGACCTAACTAATGCTAAAGACCAAGAATGGCAATGTGTACTTGAGGCCCGTAACATTAGGAGCGGGATTGATGGAACCTCACATGAGATGTGATGGCACGAGTTGCCACTTAATGAGAACTAAAATTCCAAGAATGACAATATGTACCTGAGGGATATTAATAACCATTAAGAACTCCATAACCCACTAAAAGTCCATTTAGCAAGGGATTTCCATTTCCTACTTTAGAAGTGTAGGATTCGCCAAGTCAGTGGGAGGCCATTATAATTAAAGACCAAATCTAATGGAAATAATGAATAATGTCATATCACTAATTAATCTTGTTACCTTTGTAAAAAGTTGATAATATGAGACCATCAAACCCACTTTCAATCATACTTAATTGATATAAGCTCATGGGTTCTAATATAAAAGATTGGCTAAGGAGCCTAAAAGTTGTTTTAACTTCCGATAAATACTATATATATTAAAATTATGCCCACTCAGGTTCCTTCTAAAAAATGTCTCCCAAAAAGGAGCTTTTTAAATTTTCTTATGGCAGCCTAAAAGGCTATCTAAGGGAGCAAAGGGAAGGAGGTTGTACTTATTGCTTCTTCTAGTGGCAGTAAGAAGAAACACAATAAGAAGAAGAAAGGCAAGTGTAGATGGTGGGGTTCAGCACGTGTCCAAGATTTTAGCAACCGAGTAACTGTTTGAGCTTAGGGCTCTAGAGAACACACTAACCATTGTCATAAAGACATGGAGTGGAGATGAGGAGTTGCCATGTAGGGTAATAACTGGGACAAATCGAAAGGTGGTACTCGATTCCCTAAAAGAAAGCTAGCACCACAACTAGGAGATTCTGGATACGGAATACTAACTTCTTTCAGTCTTGTGTTCATTTAGAATTACTTTATGAATTACTATCTTATCCTCTATTTACATGTAATTTCATATAAATCCAAAACAATAAACTCCAAGGCAAACTAGCCATGAAATATACAAGTAAATAATGCATTCAATCACATAACCTCTAAGTTAGTCTAATCTACATGGATTTTAAATAAATGAGCTAAATCTACATGTTTTAAATTATAAGTAAACCTAAAGACCTAATTCCTTTTGATTTTAATTAAATGAACCTACATCTATGTATTTTAATTCTAATGGGCCTAATTCTACATATTATGAAGCTATTTAAATTAGTGGGCCTAATTGTACACATTTTAATTAAATAATGATCTTAAATCTACAAATTATGAGAAAGGGCTTAAATTAAGTGAGCTAAGTCTAAATTAACTAAATTAAATTAAATGGGCCTATGTCTAATTAACTAAATGGGCCTAAAGGTATTTCTAACCTAAAATCTAATTAATTATGAACCTAAAATATAATTTAATTAATTAAACCTATTTAATTATTAAGTGATATGGGCTAAAAGAATTATCTAAACTTAAATAAATAAATCAAGACCTAAAGTGGAGTTAAGGCCCAAAACACACAAAAATAATAAATAAGCCCAAAAACAAATAAAAACATAAAAGAAACAATGAAATAAGATCAAACAAATAATTAAATTTATTCCTTACTAAAACCCTAATTTTATTAACATGCAACCTAAATTAATCTACTTTCTCTATTGATTTTAAATAGTTACCCAATTAGAAACCTAAATTTACTAACCAATTTAATAAAAAAATCATGCAAACACACATGTAGTTTTGTTACTCCCATTGTTGGGGCTATTATATTAATTACTAAAACAATTAATACAAATAAAAAAAATAAATAAAAATAGAGATAAAAATAAAATAAAACCCTAGAAACTAAGTCTCTATGAGGCTTTATCCATAGTCTTCTATGGACTTCTCATAAAATTCATCCCTCCTACATGATCATCATGCGTTTCCTCCATAATCACCACAAAAATAAGTCAAAACAATGATAAATGAATAAATTATGATAATAGCTAAAAAAATAAATAAAATAATAATGTAAAATAATTGAATAAATAACTAGGGAAATAAAGAATAGAAAAAGATGATATGCTTATGGATTATTTAGGTTGCTCCTCAGATTGATAGTTCACCATTCTTGAAAAATCTTCGAATCTTTCTCCTTTAAAATTCTTCACGAGTCTTGAATTGATCATTGAATCAAAAGGAATTTTTTGGTAAAAAAATAAAAAGAAATCACGATTTTCCTTTTCTCTTCTATTTCTTCTGCTTCTTTTTCTTTTTCTTTCTACGCCCTTTTTCCTCTCCTTTTCCTTTTTCCCCCTCCCTTTCTGCTTCCCTTCCTTTCTTTTTATAGTAGAACCAAAAAGTCTAACCCTAATCCTAATGTGATTCTAATTCCTAAAGTGTATTTAGGAATTTTAAACCAATTAGGAATGAATTAATTAGGAATTTTAAACCAATTTGGATTGAATTAATTAGGAAGTTTAAACTAATTAAAACACTAAATTGGAAGTAATTTAGAAATAGGAAAATGAAAGAATTCAATTCCGATAGGGATTGTGTAATTCCAATTAGAATTATACAATCCCGATCGAAATTGTTGTAATTCCAATTGAAATTACATAATTCCGATCGAAATTACATAATTCCGATTGGAATTGTTGTAATTCCGATTGGAATTATCGTAATTCCGATCAGAATTACATAATTCTTATTGAAATTATGGAATTCTGACACACTTTTTTTTTAAGGATTAAGGCCTTTGGAAAAATTTAAATTTTGCAATTAGGTCCTAAAAAGAACTTTGCGATTTAGCCCCTGAAAACATTAAATCCTTCCTTTAAAAGCCTTTAGAATTTTTTAAGGATTAAGTTTTGAAGACTTTTTCATCATTGGAGTCCTTTGCTGCATCCATAACATATCATCCCGAAATTGGGTGTCTACAACAAGAAAAGTGTTATCAAGCCTATGGGTGGCATAGCCAACAATAAGGGCAAAGCAATTATGAGGGAAAAATAAAAGAAAGGAAAGTGTTTCCATTGCCAAGACAAAGAACATTAGAAGAGGAATTGTCTTAAGTTCCTTGAGTCTTTTAGGATAAAAGGAAGTGGCAAGCAAGGAAAAGGTGAGACTTTCTCTAATTTAACTTGCTTTTAAATGTTCTAAGATGATGCAGGCAACATAAAGGAACAAGCCTCCAATTCATGCAAAAATTTGACAAATTACGATAGTGGCAGTTCTGTAATTTTGGGCAAATTTCAAGTATCGGATTTAGGCAATTCAAAAGCCTATTTCATGTGGAAATTGGCCAGCGATTCAAATTCACTAGCTTTGCTTATGAGATCCATCGCTTTTTAGCCAAATTCTATCATTAGGGCCCTTAAACGGGCAATTTTGTGATTTCCTATTTTTAACAGTTTTATTTTTCCTATTTTGTTTAGGGTTGTTTTGAGGATTTGTTATTTAAGCTTTCCTTATTATTATTGGATGGTAGTTTTTATGATAATTTGAATTCTTCTTTTATTTTCCAAATTTTTTTAAAATTTTAATGCCTATAGCCTATGTCGCTATAGAAGATCAATTATTGGTAGTCGTTCATGATTTAAAAATATTTGATTGTTATTATATGCTCTTCCACTATGTCAGTTTGGTATTAGAGCTATGCTCCTTAGACAATATGTTTCATAGAAGACATCAATGGCAACCACAACTATAACGTGTAGAAGACGTTTATGAGCATGATGATTTGCATCGTATAGAGCAACGAATGGAGCAGATCGATCAATAGATTGACACCCTTATGGAATAACTCATGACGAGGATGGACAAGTTGTTATTAGTCAATCAAAATAGGGAGCAACGAGAGCAGCCGAATTAGGATCTGAGACAGAACCCTAATGTTGATGACCGAATGAACCTTTTTACTAAAGGAAATGATGATGAAGATGACAATAGTGATGGGTATTATGAGAATCTCCATAGACATCATTGAAAACATGTAGAGGTTGATGACAGGCAATGACAGGAAGTGGGTATGTGAACTGAAATACCTAAATTCCATAGCACCCTACAACCTAAAGAATTCCTTGATTGGGTGGCCATAGTTTTAAAGGTATTAGACTTTAAAGGGGTGCCAGAAAATCATTAAGTACCATTAGTGGCAATGAGGTTCCAAGATAGAGCAATGGCTTGGTGGAAACAAACTAAATAGACCTGAGTCAGAAAGGGGAAGTCTAAAATTATGACTTAGGAGAAGATGAAGAAACAATTGCGTGCTGCATTCTTACCTTATAATTATCAGCATTTACTATATTAAAGGTTGCAGAATCTAAGGCAAGGGACCCATTTAGTTGATAATTATACAACTGAATTTTATTAATTGATCACTCAAAATGAGGTGCATGAGACAGAGGACCAATTGGTGGCGAGGTATATTAGCGGCCTAAGGGAACAAATTAAGGAGATGATGAACATGTTTGATCCTATGTCTAATTTCACAGCACACTAATGGGCCTTGCAGATTGAGAGGAGGCATCTAAGTGGTTTTGTGCAAAATATTAGGTAGGGAAACATGGGAGGAGGAGCTGGTGCGAGTTATCCAAATGGTGGCGTGACCACTAGAGTTGCCAATAGACCAGCAACTACACCAAGGCCAAATGGTATCAAATTTTTTTCATATGGTGAGATAGGACATAAGCAGGCTGAGTGTAGAAACAGGGGCAAAAGAACCATGTTTACTGATCTAGATGAGCACTATGATGAAAAAGAGGTTGCAGAGTTAACAGGAGACCCAGTATTTGATATAGATGATGTGGATGAGGAGATCGTGATTGGAGATGTAGGCACAACATTGGTTGTGTGGAGATCCTACCTAATGCCAAGAGCTCTTGATGAGGAGTGGTTGCGAAATAATATCTTCCACTCTACCATCACTATTAAAGAGAAAGTTTGCAGGTTTATGATTGATGGGGGTAGTCATGAGAATATAATCTTAGCAGAAGTAGTTCAGAAATTAGGAATTATGACTGTAAAACATCCTAGGCCATACAAAATGGCATGGTTAAAAAAAGGGGCAAGGTAACAGTTTAGAAATGTACCTTAGTGTCCTTTTATATCAAGACAAAATATAAGGATGACATTTGGTGTAATGTGATAGCCATGGATGCATGTCATCTATTGTTGGGGTGACCGTGGTAGTTTGATAGAGTTGTGATTCATGACGGGAAAGCTAACACCTACAACTTTATGTTTGAGGGAACAAAAATAGTGTTAGTCCCTAAGATGGATTTTGAATAGTTTAAAACAGTGCATGGTGAAAACAAGGGCTGTGTTAATTTATTAACCCTGTCCTAATTTGAAAAGGTAGTGTAACAATCTGAAATTATTTATGCCCTATTTGGGAAGATGGTGGACAAAGAGATGATGGTTCCTGATGTAGTTTTACTACTTCTGGACGAGTTCAGTGACTTGTTTCCAGAGGAACTGCTTGAAGGGTTACCTCCCATGCAAGACATCCAACATTAGATTGACCTTGAACTAGGTCTAGCTTTGCCAAATCAACCACACTACCGGATGAGTCCCATTGAGCATGAAGAACTGAGGAGGCAAGTAGAAAAGTTGTTGGCCAGGGGATACATTTGTGAGAGCTTGAGTCCTTGTGATGTTCCAACCCTTTTAACACCAAAGAAGGATGGTTCTTGGTGGATGTGCATAGACAGTTAGGCCATCAATAAAATAACTGTTAGGTATCATTTTCCTATTCCTAGATTGGATTACTTACTTGATAAGCTTAGTGAGGCCATGATTTTCACTAAACTGGATTTGAAGAGTGGCTATCATCAAATTCGGATTTGAGCTGGCGATGAATGGAAAATAGCCTTCAAGATAAGAGAGGGGTTGTATGAGTGGTTAGTGATGCCGTTTGGTCTGTCAAATGCACCAAGCACTTTTATGTGTGTTATGAATAAGTTTTTGAGGCCTTTCATTGGCAGGTGTGTTGTTGTGTATTTTGATGATATTCTGACTTATAGCACTAATCCGGATGAGCATTTGTAGCAACTACAAGAGGTCCTCACTGTGTTGTGTAGAGAGAAGTTCTATGCTACAGTTAAGAAGTGTGCATTTTTCACTTCTAAGGTGCTATTTCTTGGCTATTATTTTTGGAAAGGGGTTGCAGGTTGACGAAATAAAGGTTGAGGCTATGAAACATTGGTCAACACCTACCACCATAACTAAGGTAAGAATTTTCCATGGATTGGCTTCATGTTATAAGGGTTTTATTCTACATTTGAGCAATATTATGGTGCCTATCACTAATTTTATAAAGGAGGTTGGGAAGTTTGTATGGACTGATGAGGCAAAAAAGGCATTTTAGTTTATTAAAATATGCCTTACCACGACCCCTATCTTAGTGTTGCCTGATTTTAATTAACCTTTTAAGCTACATTTAGATGCTTCCAAAATAGCAGGCTGCTAGTGTATTTCAGTGAGAAGTTAACAGGGGCCATAATGCACCATAGTACTTATGATGTCGAGTTCTATGTTGTTATGCAAGCTATTAAGCATTGGTGTCATTATTTGTTTTAGAAAGAATTTATTTTTTATACAGATCATGAGGCCTTGAAGCACTTGCATTAGCAAGACAAAGTTTTTGCTAGGCATGTGAATTGGGTGGCTTACCTTTAGAAATTCAAGTTAAGGCATGATCCTAAAGGTGTGTGGGTAGGGAGGCTTACTAGCATACTTGCATGGGTTGGACAAAGTATTACTAGGCTAAAAACTTATCCATGACCTCATTCAAGGCACCTTGCATGTCCCCTCGAAACTCCTCATCACCACCCTTGGACTCGAGCTCCATAATGCATTGGTCCATGTCTTTGAGCTTATCCCTCCACTTGGACATGGTGGTCTCTTCCTTAACCAACCTCTTCCATGGCCATTAGTAAGTCACAATAAGGTGAAACATAAGTCAGGGGTTACCAATAAGGTGGCAAATGCATTGAGAAGACGAAAGACATTATTAACCCAAATGTCCATTGAGGTACTAGGTTTTGAATCCTTTGTAGAATTACTTGAGACTGATCCATACTTTTATGTTATTTTGGATAAGATTAAAACAGGTGAGCAAATAGATTTCCTAGTGCATAATGGATTTTTGTTTAAGGGAAATCAGCTATGTATCCCATATTGTAGCTTGTGTTTGAAGATTCTTTAAGAATTGCATGGTGAGGGACATGTAGGTTGAGACAGAACTATGCAATTGGTTAAGGCTCATTATTTTTGGCATACCACTCACAAAGAAGTTGAAAGGTTGGTAGGGAGGTGTCGAATTTATTAGGTTTCCAAGGGAACAAAATCTAACGTAGGTCTTTACATGCCTCTGCCAATTCCTTCACAGCCTTGGGTGGAACTCAGCATGGATTTTGTGTTAGGATTACCATGCACACAGCAAGGTAATGTTTCTATCTTTGTGGTAGTTGATCGATTCTCAAAGATGGTGCATTTTATACCATGTAAGAAAAAAATGTATGTTGTTCATGTAACTTAATTATTCTTTAAGGAAATATATAGGCTACATGGTTTGCCTATGTCTATTGTGTCGGATAGAGATACCAGGTTCCTTAGTCATGGTGAATATGCAGTTGAATTTTTGTAGTGCCTATCATCCATAAACAAATGGAAAAATAGAGGTGGTGAACCAATCTTTGGGTAACTTACTGAGATTCCTAGTGGGTGAACATATGAAGAGTTAGGATCAGAAGCTGTGTTAGATAGAGTTTTCCCATAATCATACAGTTAATAGGAGTACTGGATTCAACCCTTTAGTAGCAATGTATTTAGTTGTGCTAGGGGCCCCTGGATTTGATTCCTCTTCTAGAAAAGACAAGAGTAGATGGCAGGGTAGCAAGTTTTGTTAATGGGTTACAAGAAGTTCATCAGTTTGTCTATGATAACTTGGTGCAGTCTGCATGCAAGAATAAGCAGGCTGCTGACAAGAAGAGGTGACATGTTGAGTTTGATATGGTGGAATTTTGTGTGGGTTGTTTTGATAGTAGAAAGATTTCCTATAGGCGAATATAACAAGTTATCTGCAAGAAGATAAGGCCAATGGAGATCATCAAGAAGATTAATCCTAATGCCTACAGATTGAAGTTACCTAGCCATGTTCAAAATGCAGATGTGTTCAATATCAAGCACTTGATTCCTTTTGTAGGTGATTCATTAGAAAAGTTAGATTTGAGGGCGAATTCTGTCCACCCTGGGGAGAATGATACAAGCAGCATAGAGGAACAAGCCCTCCAATTCATGCAAAAATTTGACAAATTACAATAGTGGTAGTTCTATAATTTTAGGCAAGCTCCAAGTATCAGATTTCGGTAATTCAAAAGCCTATTTCACATGGAAATGGGCCAACTGTTCGAAATCACTACCTTTGCTTATGAGATCCGTCACTTTTTGGCCAAATTCTATCATTTAGGCCCTTAAATAAGCAATTTTGTGATTTCCTATTTTTTAGATTTTTATTTTTCCTATTTTGTTTAGGGTTGTTTTGAGGATTTGCTATTTAAGCTTTACTTATTATTATTGGATGACCGCTTTTATGATAATTCAAATTCTTCTTTTATTTTCTAACATTTTCTAAAATTTTGATGCCTATAGCCAAAGTTGCTATAAAAGATCAATTATTGGTAGTCGTGCGTGATTCAATAATATTTGATTGTTATTATCTGCCCTTCCACTACTTCATTAGAGCTCATCAAATGCTTGGGTATTGGATACCGGTGGTAGTTCTAACATTTGAGCATCCTTGGAGGATATACCAAATGAGAGAAATTTTGAGGCTTCATGAAGTGATCTTAAAGTTTAAATATGGAGCAAGTGTTGTTACCATGACTATAGGATCCACTTCTATTAGTTTATGTAATCATATTTTGTTATTGAATGATGTATAATATATACCTAATACCAATAAAACATTGTCTCTATTTTTGGTTTAACTATAGAGGGTTATGAATTCCATGTTAAAGGAGACAAATGCAATGTTTACTTTAGAAATGGAATGATAGGCATGGGTTATTGAATACATGACTTATATTATGTTAATAATATATCCATTAACAATGAGCCTTAAAATAATGTGAGTAATGCAAGTGCAATGCTAATTGACAATGCCTCTAAACTCCAAACATCTATGGCATTTGAGATTATGTCATATTCAATCTTAAATCCATATCCAATTCAACTTGTGAGGCTTGTCTTCAAGGAAATATCACTAGATAACCATTTGTTGGACAAATGGCAAGAGCCAAAGATATGTTAGACATCATACATAGTAATATGTGTGGATCATTTAGTGAAATGGCTAAAGTTTTTTATACTATTTAATAACCATCATAAATGATCTATCAAGGTATGGCACTTGTTTCTTATGAAGAATAAAAGTGAATCCTTTAAAAAGTTTAAGAAATTCAAAACCTAAGTAGAAAACCAAACTAGGAGAAGTATTAAAACTCTGAGATCATATTGATATAATGCCAATATGCTTAGTATTTAGTAGTAGTTTAGTCTTAATTTCATTAAGTTTTCTTATGTTTAGTGTGTTTATTTGCCTATGAAGTTACTATTTTCATTTCTTTTACCTTTATGGTTTATAATGTAGGTTAAATACATGTTTTAGGCTCAATTCATGCTTGGAAAAGACTTGGAGTTGATTAGAACAAGTTGGAGAGCAAAAGGAGTCATTTTTGGAAAATTGAAGCTTGTCACGAGTCTTCACCATGGGCATGACTCATAATAGAGAGCTTCTGTCATGAGTTGTCACCAATGTCATGACTCAGCACAATGTAGAAGTCTAGAACCTTCTGATTCAAGAATTTTTTGTATTTCAATCATAATTTCTTCTATAGACATCAAAATTTGATGATTCAAGTTTCTCTAGAAAGATAACTTAGAGATATAGAACTTTCATGAAGGAACTTTTGAGAGTTAAAGTCATATTAATGGACTAAGTTGCCCTTTAAGTTACAATATCTGTGAAAGAAGATGACTTTTCATAAAGTGAAGCCATTCCAACTCAAAAGTTCTAGTCCCTTCTAGTCAATTGTGAATGCCTATAAATAGAAAGTTTTAGTTTGAAAAAAAAGGAGGAGGGAGAATGAATTATTTTGTTTCTTTCTATTGATATATGAAATTCTTTCTTAAACGAAATTCTTTCTATTATTATCTAAATTAGTGTTAGTTTGTTATTTAGTCATCATTACAAAAGGCAAAGCCAAAAAAGGAAAAGTACTACAAGATCCAAGATTTAGTAAAAAGGGTTTTATCTTTTCTCTTATCTTTTCCCTTTTTCTATTTTATATTTTATTTTCTTTTATTGTTGCTTAATCATGTATCTTGGCTAAACCTTTGTTTGTTAGAATTGCAAAGAAGAATGAAACAATGAATTATATCTTTTTATAATGCATGATGAATTGTTTTCAATTCAGTGTTTAATTGAGTTGTATATGCTTGATCACCATATATGATGTGTTAGGCAAATTATTCACAATGACAATTGGGGTAATTTGGTGGAAAAACAATTGAATTCACTTAAAGGTTAGGAAAGTACCTGGACACAAGAAATCCACTTTATGGGGCTAAAGAATTGGCATGGAACCTCATAGTTTTTGTTTATCTTTATAATGATGCGACAACACTTATAGACTCTAGATGGAAATACCCTTATTTGACAACGACTGTTGCACTTAAGGATTTTAGGTCATATTCTCCATTCATTGCATGTGTTCATTATTCATTATAATTCTTTGGCTATTTCAGAATTGTAGTTCTAAAAAATAATATTTAATTTGATACTGAGATAATTAGATTATTTAGTATAGTTAGTAGTTAATTATTATAGTTAGAATAATCCAATAAATTTCACTATTAATATATTGCCTGTCCATCTTAGTATCTACTTTGCAATTTCCCAGTGTTCGACACCCCACTTGCTCTATCTAAGTCCTCAGAGACTAGGGTATACAATTCTAGCCCGCTTCAGAATTTGGCGCCATTGCTGGGGACTTTGTTTAAAATTTTTTATTAACTTAGCGTAGAGAAAGGTTTTTTTAGGCCTTGTTTTAATTTTTATTTATTTTTGTGTTTATTTTTGTTTATTTATTTTTTGTTTGTTTCTATTTTAATTTCTATTTTAAAATTTATTTTCATTAATTGTTTAATTGTGAATCTATATGCTTACTAGGAGTACTAGTGATAGTAACCTGCTTTTTGATCCTGAAATTGATGTAACCATACGTGTTTTGTGCAGGGAACAAAGGCGAAGGATAGAGAATCAATTAAACTTTAATAGAATGGCTCAACCAGAGAGAAGGACATTGGGTGATTTTTCCATGCTCGATATTTTGGTTAGTTTTGGTGGAATTGTGGCTCCGACTATTGTTGATAAAAATTTGAGATCAAGCCAAGTATTATCCAAATGGTGCAAAATAATCAGTTTGGAGGCTTACAAGGAGAGGATCCTTATGCTCACATTTTGACTTTCCTCAATGTGTGTGCAACCTTCAAGATAAATGGAGTGACGAATGATGCAATAAGGCTGAGATAATTTCCATTTTTGGTTAGGGAAAAAGCACAACTTTGGCTTGTAAGTTTTCCAAATGAGTCAATCACAACATGGGATCAATTGAAGCAAGCATTTTTTAACAAATATTTTCCACCACATAAGACAGCCAAATTTCTCAATGAGATCACTACTTTCAAGTAAAGTGGAAGTGAGACAATTTATTCGGCTTGGGAGAGGTTTAAGGAACTTCAATGGTAGTGTCCACATCATGGCTTGCCGGAATGGATGATTCCTCAAATTTTTTACAATGGGCTGATGGATGAAAATAGGAATATTGTGAATGTAGCAGCCAATGGAAAATGGATGGATAAAACGGCTAGAGAAGCTATTACTTTGTTAGAAGAACTTGCATCTCAAGGGTATATGCATGATGAAACAATTATGGCAAAAGCAAAGGGAGTTTTGGAACTTGATACCATCAACATGCTTAGTCCAAAGGTAGACGCCCTCACCAACTTGGTAAGTAAATCTCAAGTTAATTCATTAGAATGTACTAATGTTTTTTGTGAGACTTGTGGAGGATCTCATTCATATTCTCAATGTACTTTAAGTATAAATGAGGATGTAAATTTTGTGCAAGGTGGTTTTAATCAAAGAATGGGGATAAATTCCAACACCTATAACCCTCAGTGGAGGAACCATCCTGAATTTTCATGGTCAAACCCATCTTCCCAATTAAACCCCTAATTCAACCTAAACACTAAACCCCAAAACCCACCTAGATTTCCTATTAGACAACAAGCTTTCAATCCTAGCCAATCTAAACCCAACCTTGAAACTCTTATGGAGTAATTTGTTAACCAACAAATGGCCATCAATAAACAAAATAAGGAGCAATTCAAGCAGATAAACTCTAAATTAAAACAAATTGCTACTCATAACCACATCCTTGAAACCCAAATTGCCCAATAAGCCTCTACCTCCAACACTAAACCTTTGGGAAAGCTTCCTAGCCAATCGGAGTATGTACAAAAAGAGTCTTGTCAAGCAATTACATTAAGGAGTGGTAACGAGGTTGAAAAGGATCTCAATAAGAAAAAGAGAATGGTTGATGATGATGATGAAGTAGTAAGGATTGAAGCTAATAGTGGAAAAGATGATGTGGATGTTAGAAGTAAACAAGATGATGAGTGTGTAAAGAAAGGTAATAAGCAATAAGCCATACTATCAAAGAATGATGAACCAAAGGTAGATGTTAGAACTCTTCCTTTCCCTCAAAGGTTCATAAGGCGTAATCTAGATAAGCAGTTTGGAAAATTCCTTGATTATCTTAAGGAAATCACTATCACCATACCATTTATGGATGCTATTAGAGATATGCTAGCTTGGGGTAAGTTTTTAAAGGATATTATTAGCCATAAGAGTAAGCTTGAAGATTATGGCTTAGTTTCCCTTGTTGAAGAATCTAAAGCTATGTACTCCAAGTCTCCACCAAAGCTTAAGGATCCTAGTTCATTTATGGTTCCTTGTACAGTTGGAGGTACGCATTTTAATAAAGCCTTGTGTGATATTGGTGCTAGTGTTAGCCTTATGCCTTATTTAATTTACAAAAAGCTTAACTTAGATGAGCTTAAGCCTACCAACATGTCTCTTTCCTTGTCAGATAAATCTATTACATATCCACTTGGAATATTAGAAAATGTGCCAACAAAAGGAGGTAAGTTTGTGATACCAGCAGATTTTATTGTGTTGGAGATGAAAGAGGATCTTGAAATTCCAATTTTGTTAAGAAGACTATTTTTACGGATTGCAGGAGCAATGTTAAATATGAAGAATGGAAAGATCACATTGGAAGTGGATAATGAAAGTATGGAATTTGATGTGCTGAATATAATGAAGTCAACACCCATAGAAGTAGCAAGTAGAATTGATTCTATTAATGTTATCGATGGATGCATTGAAGAAGTAATTCATGAGTATTTAAGAAATGATTCTATAGAGCCATACAAGGTGCAAGAAGCAAACGATCAACTTATGGAGGTAGTTCCATATCAACCTTTTCAAAGGACATCAAGACTTAAACCTTTAAGGAGCGAAGATGATCTAAAAGACTCTACACCGAGTGAAGAAGTCAAGATGGAGCTCAAGCCTTTGCCATCAAATCTCATATATGCATTTCTTGACTCTAATCTTCAATATCCTTTTATTGTTAATTCATCTTTGCCTAATGATTATGTTGATGCTTTGTGTGATAAGTTGAATAGTCATAAAAATGCCATTGGTTATTCTATTAATGACTTGAAAGGTATTAGTCCTAATATATGTATGCATAGAATTCTCTTGGAAGATAATGCCAAGCCTTCCATTGAAGGTCAAAGGCGATTGAATCCCACTCTTAAAGAAGTGGTAAGAAAAGAGGTGACTAAGTTGCTTGATAATGGAATCATATATTCCATTAGTGATAGTAAATGGGTTAGCCCTGTTCAAGTTGTTCTAAAGAAGGGATGCTTAACCATTGTTAGGAATGAATCTAATGATTTGATACCTACTCGAACTATCACTGGATAGAGTATGTGTATTGATTATCGTAAATTAAATAAAGCAACTAGGAAGGACCATTTCCCATTGCCTTTTATTGACCAAGTTCTTGAGAGATTAGCTAATTTTTCCTATTTTTGTTACTTGGATGGACTTAGTAGATTCTATCAAATTCCTATTCATCCCTAGGACCAACCTAAGACTACTTGTACATGTCCATATGGTACATTTGCTTTTAGACGTATGCCCTTTGGTTTGTGTAATGCACCTGCAACTTTCCAATGATGCATGTTTTCAATATTTAGTGATTTGCTTGATGATTGTGTTGAAGTTTTTATGGATGAATTTAGTGTCTATGGTACTAACTTTTCCAATTGTATAGACAATCTTTCAAAAGTTCTTGACAGGTGTATTGAGCATGGATTGGTCTTAAATTGGGAAAAATGCCATTTTATGGCATAAAAGGATATTGTTCTTGGTCATTCAGTTTCAAAAAGGAGCATGGAAGTTGATAAAGCAAAGATAGAAGTAATTGAAAATTTTCCACCTCTAAAATGTGTTAAGGATATAAGAAGTTTCCTTGGACATGCAGGATTTTACAAGAGATTTATCAAGGACTTTTCAAAGATCGCAAAGCCATTGTGTAAGTTACTTGCTAAGGATGCTATGTTTGAGTTTGATGATGCGTGTTTTGATGCATTTGACACTTTGAAAAGAGCACTTGTCTCTGTACCTGTCCTACAACCACCTAATTGGGAGGAACCATTTGAAATAATGTGTGATGCTAGCAACTTTGCGGTGGGAGCTGTTTTAGGTCAAAGGAAGGAAGGCAAGCCTTATGTGATTTACTAGGCAAGTAAGCTACTTGATGAAGCTCAGAAGAATTACACCACCACAGAAAAGTAGTTGCTTGCTATTGTTTATGTTTTTGACAAGTTTAGATCATATCTTATGGGGAAAAAGGTGATTGTCTATTCAGACCATGTTGCTCTTAAGTATCTTTTACGCAAAAAGGATGCAAAACCCAGAATCCTAAGATGGATTTTGATATTGCAAGAGTTTGACTGGGAAGTTCGAGATAAGAAAGGAAGAGAGAACCTAGTAGCGGACCATCTATCAAGGCTAGGCCAAGATGGATTAAAGGAACTTGATGATGGTGTCCCGATCAATGAGTCATTTCATGGTGAACATCTTTTGAATATTGCATCAAAAGAACTTCCATGGTTTGCTAATATTTCCAATTATCTAGTAAGTGGTATTTTACCTTATGCTATGGATTATAGACAAAAGAAGAAGTTTCTGTATGATATCAAATTCTACTATTGGGAGGAGCCCTTGCTTTATAAAAGATGTGCTGATGTTTTAATGCAGAGATGCATTCCTCAAGATGAAGCTCAAGATGTTTTAAGACATTGCCATGCCTTGGATGTTAGAGGACACTTCGGTGCAGAGAAAATATCATCTAAGGTACTACATTCTAGTTTTTAGTGTCCTACTTTATTTAAGGATGATAGAGCATATGTGCTTAGTGATAGATGTCAATGGATGGGTAACATTTCAAAGAAACATGAGATGCCTATAAAAGGGATTCTTGAAGTAGAGCTTTACGGGGTATAGACTTCATGGGTCCATTCCCTAGTTCTTTGGGCTATAAGTATATATTGGTTATGGTTGACTATGTCTCCAAATGGGTAGAAGCAATGCCAACCTTGACAAATGATGCTAGAGTAGTTAAGAAGATGCTTAAAAAGGTAATTTTTCCAAGGTTCGGTACCCCTAGAGCTTTGATTAATGACGGTGGTTCACACTTTTGCAATAATGTGATAGAAGCACTTTTGAAGAAGTATGGAGTAACATATAAGGTTGCTACTCCATATCACCCATAAACAAGTGGGCAAGTTGAGGTGAGTAATACAGAGATTAAATGGATTCTTGAAAAAATAGTGTCTTCCTCAAGAAAAGATTGGGCATTGAAGTTAGATGATGCATTATGGGCTTATAGGATGGCTTTTAAAACCCCAATTGGCCTTACTCCTTATCATCTTGTATATGGTAAATCTTATCATTTACTGGTTGAGTTAGAACATAAGGCATATTGGGCAACAAGAGCTTTGAATTTTGATTTGCACAAGGCTGGACGAAAGAGGCTACTTCAACTTAATGAATTGGACGAGTTAAGGATGAATGCTTATAAGAATGCTAAGTTATATACGGATCGTACCAAATTGTGGCATGATAAGCATTTATCGAAGAAGGACTTTTATGAAGGAGAACTTGTTTTACTCTATAATTCGAGGTTGAAATTATCTCCAGGCAAGCTGAGGTCTCAATGGTCGGGTCCTTTTAAGGTTGTCAAGGTTCACCCTTGTGGTGCAGTTGAAATTTTAGATGATGAAGGGAAGGTTTTCAAATTCAATGGGCAATGTCTCAAGCACTATTTGATTAGGGAGGTAATTCCTTCAAGTCAATCTATTCCTCTCTCTGCACCTTAATTCAAATTAGCCAAGTGTTATCCACACATTTCTACTTTACTTTCATTTTATTTAATTTGCTTTATAGTTTTTTTCCTTTATTTGCTTTATTTTGATACTATTTATCCACATATGTTTAATTAGTCTTTTCATTTCTAGTATATAATTGGTATACAATTGGTATATAATTAGTTTCTTATACCAAGATTATGCAATTTTTTTCACATATATTAATGCTTTACTTAGTAATTTTTTTAGCCTACATATAACACATTGTCATGAGTCGACACCACGACATGACTCGTGATAGAGGCATAGTGTCATGAGTCGGCACGATGGGCATGACTCGTCACCAATCCAACATATCGTCATGAGTCGGCACCACGACATGACTCGTGATAGAGCCTTATCATCACAAGTTGGCACCACAGCACGACTCGTGACAGAGCCTTATCGTCATGAGTTGGCACGATGGGCATGACTCGTGACAACTAACTCTAACCCTAGCATTTTACACATTCATATGCATACACATTTTTTTTAGTTCTTGTTTTGCTTACATTTTTCAATTTTTACACATTTTTACATTTATTTTCCTAACAAATATGACACAATTTAGTGAAAAGTCATATCTTTTCCAAGAAAAGTCATAACTTTTCACTATTCCACAAGCCTTTTCACTAACCCATATGACCTTTCACTATCAACACACACCCTATCACTTACAACCCTACAACTCTATAAATATTCTATGTTTGACTACCCATTTTCCCAATTCATTTTTTTAGCCTGCATAATAATATATGTTTTTGATATTGTTTTTTATTGCCCTATATATATATACATACATCCCCCTAATTCCTTCTAACTTTCTCATCTCATCACTACTTCTATTCACTATTCCCTCTTCACTCTCCTAGCCATAACTGAACCACTCATTCTCTCCCTTACCTTATTTCTTTGTTTTGAATCACCATCTTTATATTTCCATCTCTATAATTTTTCAACAAAAACAAAACTATATCTTCTTTCACCATGGGTAGAACAAAAGGCTCAACATCCAAGAGGCCTCATGTGGAGGAGCAACCTCAAGAAGAGGAGAATCTCACAAAAACATACAAGGCTAAGTTTCCTATCCTCATTCATGAAGAAGGTGCTAAGTTTTCCTTAATCAAGTTTCGGGAAATCACCTCTTGTAAGTATGTTCCAAATTCACTCTTGAAAGATGTTGGTATACTTGAGTCCTTTGACAAATTGACGATACAATGTGGACTTAAAAAGTTTGTGTCTATGAATGAGGATACATATGTTGATTTGGTTACTAAATTTTACACAACATTAGATGTTAACCCCACTAATTCACAAATTTTGGAATTTCGTTTGGTAGGAAATAGGCACTAACTCACCTATTCATTCATGCAACGTATTTTTGGTTTTAAGAAAGATGGATTCTGTGACCCTCCACCAACTTTTAATGTGAATGAATTTTGGACTTTCCTTATTGATTTGCAAACCCCTTTTCAGCCTAAGAAAGGCAAAGCAATGTTCATCAAAGACTTAAAATTCTGGTTATTGCATAAAGTACTTACATATGTTGTTTTCAACAAGACTGAATTCAATAGGGTTTTTGCCCAAGAGTTGTTTTTGATGTGGTGTGTCCATCATAAAAAAACAAGTTTTTTGGACATATTAGATCTTTAACCAATTGTTGGCATGTGCCCCTCACAAGGATGTGATTATAACACATGGTCATGTGATAACTATTATTACTAAAGCTTTCAATGTTGATCTTGCTAACTTTACCAAAACTGTTAAGTGTTCTTATTTCACCAAACAATCATTTGTTCATGATGAAATTATTGATTCTACTTTCTAATTTATCTCAACCCAAATGAGGTCATATTGGAGAGGATTTGCACCACCACCATCGGTTCATGGGTAGCCTATTGAAGAGGAGGATGAATCTGAACCTGAGGAGGATGCACCTTCCTACACACCATTCGGAGATGTCCCAATGCTCACATATCCTCTCCAAAGTGCACCCGGTAGTTCAAGTGATCACCCTCCAATTTGGGATCAAATCTTAAACAATCAACTTGCTATGCAAAGTCACTTGAATGAGATGGAGTTTAACCAAAAGCAACTTGCTCGCACACAAAGGAAGATAGAGTATAAAATGGGGCAATTCTTTGCTCAATCGGGCTACCAAATTGAGTCTCCACCTCCTACACCAGAGGATGACCAGGGGAGTCTTTCTTATCCTTTCCTTTACTCTTTATTTTTATTACATTGAGGACAATGCATGCTTTTAAGTGTGGGAGAAGGGATATTGATATTGATATTAGTATTAGTACTAGTATATTATTAATATATATGTTTATGTGTTTTGTTCTACAATTCTACATCATTATGCATTTGCATTCATTTTGCTATTCATTTTGCTCCCATATTTAATAAGTAGCTATCCTTAATAGTGTTTTTGATTTTGATTGAAGTTATATGTTTTATTAATAGTAAACTTTTAAACTTTTATTGCTCAATTGGTAGAAGTTTAAGTTTCATGTAGTATAATACTAAGTTTATGTTTTTATCTCATTTTATTATTTCTAAAGTCTAAATAATGTATTAGTCAATTTGCTAATTATGCTTAAGGCTAGTTAATAATGTTTTAAGCCTAGGATTTTCTTAGAGACTTAGGTAATTTTAGAGAAACTATAGCCATAATACATAAGACGCTTGCTTTTCAATAATGGATGAGGACATAATAAAAAAAAGAAGAGAAAAAAAGAAATAAGTAAATAATGCTTGTGATATAATGCATTTTGAGTAAGTTGTGTGCAATTGAGTATGCGCCTTAGTTGCATTCATTCGGAAAGAAATGTTTAATGTCACAAGTAGATGAATCTCAAGTAAGTTGTGTGCATTTGTGTTTGCTCCTCATTTGCATTCATTTGGAAAGAGTACATCTAGCAAATATGCTTATGAATAAAATGTCTAAAAATGCCATAAGAAAAGTAAGTTGTCATATGTGCTTAACATTGTCTCAAGGTTGCTTTTGCCTCTAGAATCCCTAAGTTTGAAGCATACTATTTTGGCTAAATAGCGTGGTTAGAACTTTGACTTTACATTTTTTTTATTTTATTCTTAGTAGATTGAGATAAATTGGTAAACTTATTGCTTATGCTATAAGACTTGTCTATTTTACCATTGTTGAGCATTGGAAGTTCAATTATTAAACTATCCTTTTTCTAACTTCATTCATGATTAAAATGACTTGATGAGGATGCTACACTTTTTGGGAGTAGATGATAATTTTGTTAACTTTTTCATCTTGGATCTTTTCTTGCTTGAGGGCAAGCAAGATCTAAGTGTGGGGTAGTTTGATATAATGCAATTATGATTAGTATTTAGTAGTAGTTTAATCTTAATTTCATTAAGTTTTCTTATGTTTAGTGTGTTTATTTGCCTATGAAGTTACTATTTTCATTTCTTTTACCTTTATGGTTTATGATGTAGGTTAAATACATGTTTTAGGCTCAAATCATGCTTGGAAAAGACTTGGAGTTAATTAGAACAAGTTGGAGAGAAAAAGGAGTCATTTTTGGACAATTGAAGCTTGTCACGAGTCATCACCATGGGCATGACTTGTAACAGGGAGCTTTTGTCACGAGTTGTCACCCATGTCATAACTCGGCACAATGTAGAAGTCTAGAACATTCTGATTTGAGCAATTTTTTTATTTTGGTAATAATTTCTTCTACAGACATCAAAATTTGATGATTCAAGTTGCTTTGGAAATATAACTCAGAGATATACAACTTTCATGAAGGAAATTTTGAGAATTAAAGTCATATTAATGGACTAAGTTGCCCTTGATGTTACAACATCTGCAAAAGAAGATGACTTTTCATGAAGTGAAGCCATTCTAACTCAAAAGTTCTAGTCCCTTATAGTCAATTGTGAATGCCTATAAATAGATAGTCTTAGTTAGAAAAAAAAAGGAGGAGGGAGAATGAATTATTTTTTTCTTTCTATTGATATATGAAATTCTTTCTTGAATGAAATTCTTTCTATTATTATCTAAATTAGTGTTAGTTTGTTATTTAGTCATCATTACAAAAGGCAAAGCCAAGAAAGTAAAAGTACTACAAGCACCAAGATTTAGTAAAAAGGGTTTTATCTTTTCTCTTATCTTTTCCCTTTTTCTATTTTATATTTGATTTTCTTTTGTTGTTGCTTAATCATGTATCTTGGATAAACCTTTGTTTGTTAGAATTGCAAGGAAGAATTAACCAATGAATTATATCTTTTTATAATGCATGATGAATTGTTTTCAATTCAGTGTTTAATTGAGTTGTATATGCTTGATCACCATATATGATGTGTTAGTCAAATTATTCACAACGACAGTAGGGGTAATTTGGTGGAAAAATAATTGAATTCACTTAAAGGTTAGGAAAGTACTTAGACACAAGAAATCCACTTTGAGGGGCTAAATAATTGGCAAGGAACTTCATGGTTTTTGTTTATCTTTATAATGATGTGACAACACTTATAGACTCTAGATGGAAATACCCTTATTTGACAACGACATTTGCACTTTAGGATTTTAGGTCATATTCTCCATTCATTGCATGTGTTCATTATTCATTATAATTCTTTGGCTAATTCATAATTGTAGTTCTAACAAATAATATTTAATTTGATACTTAGATAATTAGATTATTTAGCATAGTTAGTAGTTAATTAGTATAGTTAGAATAATCCAATAAATTTCACTATTAATATATCGCCTATCCATCTTAGTATCTACTTGGTTAATATAAAATTTTCAATTTCCCAGTGTTCAACACCCTACTTGCTCTATCTAAGTCCTTAGAGACTAGGGTATACAATTCTAGCCCGCTTCACATATCAAGGAGGTGAATACTTAAGTACCTAGTTAATTGAGTCCTTAAAAGAACATTGCATTACATCACAACTCATATCACTTGGAACACTACAATTAAATGGTGTATCTGAAAGATGAAACTGCACTTTATTGAATATGGTATGTTCTATGATGAGCTACATTGATCTTCCCATTTCAATTTAGGGTTATGCACTCTAAACTGCCTCTTACATCATTAATCATGTTCCATCCAAATCTATTTCCACTATACCATATAATATATGGTATGGTAGAAAAACAAGTCTTAAACACATTAAGATTTGGGGATGTCTAACTTTTATCAAAAAAGCTAAAATCACACAAGTTGTACGTAAAATCGATTAAAGGAAGGTTTGTTGGATATCCTAATGACAATTTAGGATATCATTTTTATCTTCCTACTAAACAAGTTATTATTGTAAGCAAAGATGTTATTTTCCTTGAGAAAGAGTTTCTTAATGAAGGTGGCAAAGGTAGGAAGATAATGTTAGATGAAGAGTCATATAAAGAAGCCTAATAAATTGATCAAATGCACATTAATCAACCCGAGGAGCCTATTCTAATTGATAATGTTATCATACTAACTCCTAGAAGGTCTAATAGGGTATCTCATCCTCTTGAGAGATACAATTTTCTTCATGATATATAAGAGATGCATGTTAATGAAGAAAGCATTCATGTTGATAGTACTACTATATATGAAGAAGCTTTATGCAATAAAGATTCTTCAAGATGGCTTCAAGCTATGAGAATCGAAATGGATTGCATTTATACTAAGTCTAGACACTTGTTGATCCTCCTGAGGGTATTATACCCAGTGGGTGCAAATGGATCTTTAAAAGAAATATTGGTGCAAATGGAAAGGTAGAGACTTATAAAGCTAGGCTAGTAGCGAAAGGGTTTCACTGATGGAAAGGAGCTGACTATGAGGAGACTTTATTACTGGTAGGCATGCTTAAATCCATTTGGATTCTTTTAGCTATAGCCACACACTATGATTATGAGGTTTGGCAAATGGATGTCAAGATCGTTTTCCTTAATGGTTACATTAAAGAAGACATTTTTATAGGGCAACCCAAGGGTTTTGAATATGATAATAGTTCAAAAGTGTGCAAGCTTAATAGATCCATCCATGATCTAAAAAAAACTATAAGAAGTTAGAATCATTGTTTTGATAAGGCTGTTTATTCTTATGGTTTCATTAAGAATGAAGATGAGCCATGTGTTTACAAGAAGGTTAGTAGGAGCCAATTCACTCTCCTAGTCTTTTATGTTGATAACATTTTATTAATTACGAATGATGTAGGTATAATGACTTTTGTGAAAGTATGGCTATCTAAGACCTTCTTAATGGAAGACTTAGGGGAGGTAACCTATATTCTTAGAATTATAGAGATAGATCGAAGAGAATGATAGGTTTATCCTAAAGTCATTACTTGGAAATGGTGTTAAAGAAGTTCAATATGCTTGATTCCAAAAGAGGATTATTACAATTTAGGCATGGTATTCATTCATCTAAGGGTATTTCATGTAAAACACCTAAAGAAATGGAGCAAATGGCCAAAGTTCCTTATACTTCGGTTATAAGAAGTTTAATGTATTCTATGTTATGTACTAGGCCTGATATTGCCTGTGCTATTAATGTGACTGGAAAGTTTCAATCCAATATAGTTTTAGAGCACTAGATAGTCATTAAGGCAATCTTTAAGTACTTGAGAAGGACTAAAGATTTGGTCTTCAATTATGGAGGAGGTGATCTATAGATAGATGGGTTAATAGATTTTGATTTTTAATCAGATATGGATGATAGAAAGTCTATCTCTGGGTTTGTTTACATTTGTAATGGAGGATTAGTAAGCTAGAAGAGTTCCAAGTAAATTATTATTACTAATTCCACTACAAAGGTCGAGTATATAGTCGCATTAGATGTTACTAAAGAAGTTGTTTGGATTAAGAAGTTCATTAATGAACTAGGAATTGTTCCTTCCATTAAGTCTATGTTTCCTCTCTATTGTGATTACAATGGAGCCATTACTTTGACAAGGAACCAAGGTCTCCATATAAATCCAAACATATAGAAAGGCATTTTGATATTATCAAAGAACTTGTTGGAAATGGCAAAGGCAGCTTCAGCCAAATATGTGGCTAATCCACACACTAAAGCACTAATGCAACTATATTTAAATCAACATCTTAAGAAGATGGGTTTAAAATATTGTAGTGATTGGCTCTAGTGCAAGTGGGAGAATGTTAGCATAGGTAGTATGCCCTAGAGGCCAATCACATATTTAGCCATTATAAAAATCCTAAATGGTAATAAAGAATATTCTTTTATCCAAAATGTTTATTTAATTGAATATTCACCCATTAGCATAATGTTAAATAAATCTAATATTAAGAGTTGATAATATGAGTGATAGATTTATTTAGTACATATGCTATCAAATGTTCCTAGTTAATAAATTAATATTTGTAATCTTATTTTGACTATCACCTCTATCTATTTTCCTTGATTAGTATATGATACTAATAGTGGGAGGTAGTGAGTCTCATGCTACTTGATATGAGATATCATAATAAACATGTGGATACTCATGTGATGGGTGGATCGAACATGATGTTAGATTTGTGATTGCATGGATATTCACTTATAATCAACAATCATAATCTAGGTCATAATGGGGCATATAGTCTTTTGACCGAGGCAACAAGGTCAACCATATTTACATGGTTAGGTTACCACTTACATACTTGTGTTAATCACATATGGGTATATGGTGTGTGGTGGCTCAAGTCAGTTAGATGTAGGGTTGAGTGTTAAACCAAGATGGGATTCATTCTTGGAGTGATTAAGTTTGCTCTTGATGAATAAGTTCCTAGATAGGACAAACATAACATAGTCTGAATGAGTTTCAGTACTAGAAAGGTGTTCTAATATTTGTTATATTTTATCAAGAACTATAACTTGAGATTAGGTAATATGATTGAACTATTAGAGTTTGACTAAACCATGACTTTAGGCTATATCAAAACCTTATAATGAAGAGATTTTAGTGCACAGTAATTATGACCAAAGGGTTCATGTAAATCAATACATGCATTCATTTCTATTTGGGTAGTTATAATATCGATGTTAAGGGTCACTCACAACTTATAAGAAGTAAATATGTATAATTGGGATTTTCACATTTAGACTTGAAAGGAGTTTCAAATAATATCAAGTGTTGATATTATCTTCTCATTACCAATTAGACATGGACGTAGTAAGTCACACTTAAAAGAGTTTCACCAAATCGTCATTAATATTAATCTAATTATTGATTAAAGTGTTTAGTCAAATAATTAAGATTAATCAAATTGGATTTATGCTTTAAGCAATGATTCTAGCATATCACAAAATCCAATTCAAGTAAAGGATTTAATTATTAATTTGTACTTAATTAACATGAGATATTAATTAAATTATTAAATTAATAATATATATATATATATATATATATATATATATATATATTTTATTTAGTCTTTGATTAATGGCCCAAGAGTTTGGGCCTAGGCACAAAGAGTTTTGGACCAAAGATTAATCCAAAATAATGAGAAAGCTTATGAACCCAATGTAGGCCCATTTGTATAATGGATTGGGCTTAGGCCAAATGTTAGCCTAATTATTAAACCCAAGTCCATATAAAATGATGTATTCAAAATTAGTATATTAGACACATTATATTTACTGTGTAAAATGTTGACATCAGCAAAAGAAAAGATTAGGTTACATGTATTTATCAGATTAATAAATACGAGACGATGAATGTAGACATTATAGATAAGATGTATTTTCTACATTCTTTTGTTTACACTAGTGATTTACTTATACAAATTGTATTCTTACTATGTCAATTTGCATGCTTGTGATGTCTTTGATGATGTCAAGAGGTGTGCCTATGATGTTATGGATGATGTAAAGAGGTTTGCTTATGATGTCATGGATGATGTCAGGAGGTGTGCTTATGATGTCATGGATGATGTCAAAAGGTGTGCTTGTGATGTCATAGATGATGTCATGAGGTGGTTGCTTTCTCTATATATATGGCTTAAGAAATTTACAAAGAATGGTGCTAGGCACAAAAAATAGAAACAACTTTTGATAAACATAAACCCTAGTGTTCTTGCAAGGAGATTAAATTAGTGAAATATTTATGATGGTCATTTCAGAGGGTGCTAGCTACTAACCAAATCAAGGCAAGAAGGTGATTGGTGAAGCTTTGGTGTTTTAAGCTAAAGGCCTCATACTTGGAGGCTAGTCAAGGGTTAAACCTAACTACATCGAAGCTTGTAGTGGTCTACATCAAACTTAGGAGTTTGTAAGTATTCTTAAACTTAGACTTCCTAGGTTGTTGTTTTACATATTGATGTTTAGTTCATCGATGTTCAAAATGCAAAAGGGATATGTGGGAATGTAAATCTTCATATGATGAAGGGTTATGCAAGTGAAATTTTTAAAATTTCACCCTATCTAAGGCATGTGCTCACCACACTTGGTTGTTGTATAACCATTTCCTTATACACATTGAAGATTTTTTTGGATTATTATTGCAAAATATACAATAAGGCACTTGACTAAAGGATGGTGAAGGGAGAAGGGCCATTTTTTGCTAATGTTGTCGAAGGGTTAGCTTTCAAGTGCACCTGGGGAGTGAGTTTGTGATGGCCTATACATTATGGTTGGGTTGTGATGTTTACTACAAGGTTAGTTAATACACATGAAATTTTGTATTGATGTTGTCAAAGCAAGTGCTTGACTTGGCGAAGTTACGTAAGTTTAAAAGCAAGTATTGATTTAATATTTTAAATGAATAATATTTTGATTTTAAATGTTGTAATATTTAATTTGAGAACTTATTGTAATCTAACTAAACTATTTTTTGTTTGAAATATCTATTCATTGAGTATTTGTATACGCATTCTCTTTTTTTAAACCATTTTAGATAGTATAACTTGCTAGCGGGTGATCAATGCCAAGTGATTATAAATAGTAGTAGAAAGTAAGGTTGGCTAGCAACATCCTTATTAAAGAGGCCTTGCATTTTATTTCTTATACTTGTTTCTAAACTTATTGTAAAAGTTGATATTCTGAAGTTTAATAGTGGTGGTTAGGCTTTATGTAAAGTAACTATTTGAAAGTGTGTTTCATATCGCTAAATGATGTTTAATACTATATTTCCAATAGATAAATATTATTATAACAAGAGCCTAAAATGTGGTTTTTGATAACATTCAATTACTCTATACTATAGTTGATTTATATATAAAGTTATCAGATTATTGAAAACTCATTTAATTGCTAGCAATTATTTTGGTTGTTTTTATGTCATTGTTGTGTTGTTGTTGCATTACTATTATTTTTGGATTGTTATGGTTTACTTATTGTTGTTGTGTATTCATTGCCTCATTAATGTTTATCGATTGTTGTCGTAATGTTTTCATTGTTAGACAATTGATGTTGTTTTGTTATTATTGTTGTTGTACTATTATTGTTGCTTTGTTGTCGTTGTTGTATTATTGATGTTATTTTGTTATTGTTGCTTGGTTATCGTGAGGTTATTATCAAATGATTAACTCATATAATTGCTAGCAGTTATTGAGAATTTTAATAAATAAATAGATAATATATATTTTTATATTCTCTTATTTTTAAATATATTATTTGAATTATGTTAAACTTTTCCAAGATCATGTTTTCTATTTTATTAACAAATGTAATTGTAACTAAAAAAATAAATGTGTATAATAAAAGGGTTTGTTGTATGGTTGGTTTTAGTGTCCATCTCGGGCTTTGTGAGATAAGATAAGATACTAATCATCCACCTTAGGTTATGTGAGACGGGGTGTGACAATTTTGGTGTTAGAGCTTTATTAAATGGTCCTTTAAACCATGGTTTTATAGTAGTTTGATGAAATATTGAAAATATTTTTATTATATTTATAGGATGACACCAAGAAGGAATTGTGATAGGGCACTTTGACAAAGGAATGTTAGCAAATAAGGTAGTAATCGGGTAGAGTCTAGGAGTAGTACTAATCCAAAGCTAGAGAAGGAACCATGCTAGGACCCTTATTATTTAGCAACCTCTACCTCCCCTACTCCCTATTGTGCCTATTTTACAACTTGACCTGAGAGTGCTTGCATAGACTATTATTGCTACATTGATAGATTAAGAACACATAAGAAGGCTTAGGAATATTATTGAGCATACAAAAAAATGTGGGACATTTGATTTTTATAGTTCCATTAATTCTAGAGAGGCATATAAGTGGTTGAAGGCAACTAAAAAGGAATTTAACTCATTTGAGCTCATATAAGCTCAAAAGGGCATTAATGTGTATGGTTGTAGACGACAGGGTTTAGCACACATCTAAAATTTTAGTAACCGTGACACCGTTTAGGCCTTAGGGAACACACTACTATGTCACAAAGTCATAGCATGGAGAAGAGGAGTCGCCACCAAGGGTAATAACTGGGACAATTTGATTGGTGGTACTCGATTCTCTAAAAGAAAGTTAGCACCATAGCCAGGAGATTCTGGGAATGGAATACTAACTTCTTTTTGTCTCGTGTTCTTTTAGAATAATTTTATAAATGATTATTTCATTCTCTAATTACATGCAATTTTATTTAAACCCTCTTTGACATCCATCTAACCCTAGGCATATAGTCAATAAAATTACATATAAAAAATGCACTTAAGATCATATTGTCCCTAAGTCTAAACTATGTTAATTTTAAAAAGTTAGCTAGATTTACATTTTATTTACAAGTGAGAAAGGGACTAAAGGTGGGCCTACATTTTTTATTAATTAGTGAGCTTAGATCTATTTATTCTAATATGTCTAAGGAATGGGCTTAAGTCTATTCAATTTTAAAGGAAAGTTAAATTAATGGGCCTAAGTCTAATTAACATAATAGGCCTAAATTAATTTTAATTATTTAAAGCCCTAAACCATTTTAAGCCTATTTAAAGTGAGTTGGACCTAAGCATGGGCTTGGGGCCCAAAATAAAAATAAAGAATAAAAAAAACACAATCCAAAAACAAATAAAATATAAAAAGATCAAACATACATTATAGTGATTTTCTAAAAAAAAACCTAAATCAATTACATGCAAACCCTAAATTAAGCTACTGCCACCATTGACTTTAATTAATTATGACCAAATTGAACCTAATTACTAATTGATTTTAAACACAGAAAATTAAATATTTCACTATTTCCACTACTAGGGCTATTACAAACTACGTACAAAAATTAAAATTAAACAATTATACACTCATGAATTAAAATAACTACACATGATACCAAAATGCAAAATAAAGATAAAAATCCTAAGTTCTACTGGAAAACAACACAAGTTCTTCCATGCCATTCCATGGACCTTCTGTTCGTCTAAACATAGGCAGTATCCTCCTCAATCCATATTCTCACATCAAAACTAAAGAACGAAAATAATCAGATTAGTAGTGAAATTGAATAATAAAGATAATAATAAAATAAAATAAAATAAAAATCACAAAAAGAAAAAAAAGAAAAAAAATGAATGTTGTGCATAAGCTTCGAGATAGCCCCTCAGATTGAGATTATCACCATTATTTTTGACTTATTGTTTGATTTTGGATAGAGGCTCAATTGCATTCCAAATACAAAATGTTATTTTCAAAGCTTTAAAGAATGATCTCAAGAAATTAGAGTTTTAGATAGGACATAAGAAATCAAGATTTTCTTGCGCAGTAGGATTTTATCGCGTAGTTCTTTTTATGTTTTCTCTCTTTTTTTTCCATCTTCTTCTTTTTTTCTCTTACTATGTGTTTTTGTGTTTTTTTTTAGCCTCTTTGCTTTTCCATCCCCTCTCTCGCATGCATGCAGACTCTACATTTAAAAGCAGAGTCTGCCTACGTACTAACTTCCTCCTTTGGAGGAACAGAATACATTTGATAGCGGTTTTTTTTATTTCAAAATCTTCTTACGCATTTTGAACTCGTAAAAAACTTATCAGATAATAATAATGATAAAATTGAATTTCCAACCAATCAAAACATTGAAAAAATCGATAAAAAATAAAAATAAAAAACACAAAAAAAATAAAAAATGGGACTTTTTAACGCGTCGGCATTGTATAATGCTGATCGACATTACACAAATGCCGATCAGCATTTTAAAAAAATTTTTAATTACCAAAAGACCTCTAAAATTTTACTTCTTTATAATTAAATCCTAAAAAATATTGCAATTTAGTCCCTAGAGTTTAGAAAATTGACAACCGAGTTCAATTTTTGAATAAATTTCATCATAGGGGCTTACATCACAATTATGCATAATTGCATCCTAAAAATTGGGCACTTACAATGGTCTATCATGTGATTTCTTAGATGCATGGTTTACTAGAGTTAAGGTGCTACATGGAGACCAGTTGACATAGGAAGTGTTCAAGATAAAATTTTCTAAAGATTATTTGACTGATGCATTCAAAGTAGAGAGGTAAAATGGGTTCATTGCCCTAAAACAAGGATATATAACTATGAAAGAGTATGTGAATGAATTTGAAGATTTGTACAAGTATGCTTTTAACATTTTTCCAATAGAGGCTCAAAACTATTATAGATTTAAGGAAGGCTTATGGACATTATTGAAGAATGAGCTATCTCTATATAAGGGTTAGTATTTTAGAGGTTAGGTTAAGAAGGTAATAGAGAAAGAAAAGTTGAGAGAGGAAATAAAATAAGAAAGCAAGTTAAAGGCTCTAGTTTGGACATGGACAAAAAAAGGATTTTATAAGGGAGCTAGTTATCTTAACAAAGGCCAGAGACATGAGGATTCAAAACCAATAGAGGACCTTGGACTTGGTTAAGGACTTATAGACCACAATCTTCTCAAGTTTGTCAGAGTTCTATGAGACAACCAATAGTTAGTATAGCTAGAAAGACTACACCTTGTGCAACTTATGGTCATATTCATGAGGGAGGACATTGTAAGAAGAGAACTATCTAGTGTTTAGAGTGTGGTAGATTCGGGCATATTAGGAGGGATTATCCTAATTTCATATAGTTTAGCACTACTACTGATAAGGGAGTTTAAGGTATAGTTAGCAGAGGTGGAAGGACTTTTGGCTATAGTAGAGGTAAAGGTAGAGGTGTAAGAGCTAGTGTTAGTATATATGGTGGTACATCTACTATGACACAACCTATTCTACTTATATAAACAGAGAGACCTTTAGTACAACCTAGGGTTTTTGCAATGACATAATAAGAGGCAGCACCATCACCTGATGTCATTTCTAGTAAGTTAATTATTTTTTATGAGAATACATATGCTTTAATTGATTTGGGTACAACTCATTCATTCATTACATCATTATCTACATCATGCATACCAAGGGAAAAGAGCGTGATGGACCAAGTTTTAGTTATAGTATGCTAGTGGGTGAATTAGTGACTTGTTGACATGTTTATTAGGGTTGCGAGTTAGAGTTTGGAGGTCAGAAATAGAAATAGATTTAATGCCATTACCATTATAAATGTTGATGTGATTCTTGGTATATATGTGCTAACTACGTGAAAGAGTCCTAGAGGGGGGTGAATAGGACCAACAAACAAAATTTAAAAATTAAAAGGAATGTCAAGGAGGAAGAATGATAAACACAAGAATTTAAGGAGTTTGAATTCTCAACAATCCTATGTCTCCTCCTAACTTTTCCCTAAGTTAGGATTTTCGATCACCCATAATCTTAATCACAACATTGAGATTACACAAAAGTGTTATGGCTCACTCTTACAACCTTACAACTTAAGTTTTTCAATGGTCACTCAAAACCAATTTACAAGTGTTTTCAAGGCTCACACTAAAACCAAAGTCCTAACTATTTTAATGGCTAAACACTTAAACTAATTCCTTTATAATAGAATATCACTTCCCATTTTCTTAATCATAGAAAATCGAAGAACAAGAATATATATTCTAACACTCACCAACTCTTATAAGAGTATATAATAATAAAATGAATTTTGAAGGAACATAGAGAGCTTAATTGAATGCTTAAAAGTATAGAATGAATAAATAAGTTCATTAACCCTAAAATAATCGTTAGAGGTCATATTCATACTTAAGCAATCCAATTATAGCTATTGGAAGCAATAATTTTTTTTAAACAAAAACAAAATCCATTTGAATTAAATTTGAACTTTTGAGTTGCATTTTGTCAAGTCCTGATCAGGACTAGCATTGAATAGTCATTACGAGCCATTACATTTGAAAATTTGCTATTGTCCTGGTTGGGATATCAATGTCCTGATTGGGACTGCCATGTCCTAAGCAATGTCCTAATTGGGACATTGGATTGAGATGGGTTCTACCATTTTTTGAGTTTTTTTATAGAAATTGGTCTCCCTTGGTCCCCATCGGGACTTATTTGATCATGGTTGGGACTATGACAAAACTTGCACTTTTTTTTTACAATTTTGTCCCTGTGAGTAGTCCAATTAAAATAGTACTAATGATGAATTTTCAAAATGATTTTTCTTTGATAGTTCATCATTATTTTGACTTCCAAACTACTCCTAACTTATAAACACTTTAATCAAACACATTAGTTGCTCAAAATTAAGTTTGTTAAGATGAAAATCAAGATTGATAACTTGCTAAGGTCAACATTAAGTATCAAGCAATAATTGATTGCTATAAGAAGAAGGTAGAGTTCTAGATGTCTATTGTTAGTAAAATTATGTTTAAAGGTGAAAAAGGTTCAGAGCATTATAGTATGGTTTCAGTGAAAAATGATGAGAAAAGGGTGTGTAGCATTCTTCGCATACGTTATTAACTCTAAAAAAGAGGGACGAAAGCTTGATAGCCTTCTTATGGTAAATGAGTTTGAAGATGTATTTCCAAAAGATCTTCTAAGATTGCAACCTGATAGAGAGATTAAGTTTAGTATTGATCTATAACTAGGAACAACTCTTATTTCATAAGCTTCATATAGAATGGCTCTAGGCGAATTGAAAGAATTGAAGGTGCAGTTGCAAGAATTACTTGATTAAGGCTATATTAGACCCATTGTATCACCTTGGGGTGCACCAATTCTATTTGTGAAGAAGAAGGATGGTACCATAAGATTATGTATTGACTACAAACAGTTGAATGAAGTGACTATACATAACAAGTACCCACTTCCATGTGTTGATGACTTATTTGATTAGTTGCAAAGAGCTAAAGTATTTTCAAAGATTGACTTCAGATCTAGGTATCACCAGTTGAAGATTAAGGAAATGAATGTGCCCAAAACAACATTTAGAACCTGATATGGGCATTATGAATTTCTAGTGATGCCATTTGGGTTAACTAATGCTTCTGCTACATTCATGGAGTTGATGAACAAAGTATTCAAGCCTTATTTGGATAACTTTGTGATTGTATTTATTTATGACATTTTGGTGTATTCATTGTCAAAGGAAGAGCATGCTGAACATATGAGGTTGTATTATAAACATTGAGAGATAAATAACTATACACCAAGTTTAACAAATGTGATATCTAGCTAGAAAAAGTGGTATTTCTAAGACATGTCATTTCAGCTGAGGGAGTGTATATTGATCCAAACAAGATCAAAGCAATTACCAGTTAGAAAACACATATTAGTGTAAATGAGGTGCATATTTTTTTAGGATTGGTAGGTTTTTATATGATATTTATGCAAAACGTCTCCATTATTGCTTCAACTTTAACAAAAATATTAACAAAGACTTTGAAATTTTTCTAGAATGAAGAATGCCAAGAGAATTTTGATAAATTAAAGGCATGTTTAACTTCAGCACCATTGTTGACACTTCCAGTTATGGGGCTAGAATATGCTGTATATAGTGATGCATCTAGGAATGGTTTAAGTTGTGTACTAATGCAATAAGGAAGGGTAGTAGCATATGTTTCTTAACAATTATGGCCACATAAGTTGAACTATCCTACACATAACTTAGAGCTAGTGACAGTTATTTTTGATTTAAAAATTTGTAGGCATTATTTATATAGAGAGAAGTGTCAGATTTTCACATATTATAAGAGTTTAAAGTACATACTGAGCCAAAGAGAGTTGAACTTAAGGCAAAGGAAATGGGTTGAGCTACTCAAAGATTATGACTGCACCATTGAATATCATTCAAAAAGGCTAATGTAAAGCTGATGCATTTCGTAGGAAGCCCACAAGTAGTTTATGTTATATTCATTTTGTGAGAATTCCATTATTACTTGAGTTAAGGGCATTAAATGTGGAGTTAGCTCAAGTTGAAAAAGGAGCATTTTTTGCTACTTTGGAAGTTCAACCCATGTTGATTGATAGAGTTAAAAAGGCATAAGAACAGTTCAAATAGATGATGAGGATTAAGGAGCATGTACATCAAGGTAGTAGGGCATATTTTATGATCTCAAAGGATAGTACTTTCCTTTATGAGGGCAGATTATATGTACCTAATGTTGAAGTCTTGAAAAGGTAGATAATGGAGGAAGCACACAATTTAGTTTATACCATGCACCCAAGAAGTACCAAGAGGTATCGCACTTTGAAGGACAACTATTAGTGGTCAGGGATAAAGAAAGATATTGCATAGTTTGTGCCTAAGGAAATTAAGGCTCTTAGAATCACCATAAGAGTGAAGAAGGCACTTGGGAACAAAGGGAGGATATGAGAAACCAATATCCTTAACTACTCTAGCATAAATTTTAAGGACAAAATTTCCTAAGGTGTGGAGAATTGTCACATTTGTACCTTGACTCTAAGTATTTATGTTCATTATGTATTATGTTTAAATATAATTATTGGGTTACATGATTCAAAATACAGTGCAAATTTATAACTTTAATCATAAACCTGAACTAGGATCTTCGATCAATTGATTTGATTAGGATTTCCAAAACTTCATCACAAATGAAAATTGGGCAAGCATGATGGAAGGTTAAGAGGAGGTTCACATTGGTAACACCCTACCTCAAGCTTTTTTTTCTCTATTGTTAGATGAAGAAATCTCCAAAAGAATACGTCCTCCATAAGTATGCGCAAGAATAACCGTTTGAAAAATAAATGTGCAATGTGTACTAGCACCTTTTGATTGTCTCACAACTTAATAAATAAAAACTCTATATTTCATTTTTCTTAAGGAGAAGAGAAAATGAATTGAGGTGGTAGAATAATAAGGTGTGTGAAAGCCTAGATAATATGTTATATTTATAGACCTCTCCATTAAGGTTTCACTTGCTAAAATGAAATTTGGTTATTTCCTTATTAACCAAAACATTTTTGGCATATTCCATTTATTCCAATTATAATTCATTCAAATACCAAATTAGAAATAATTTCCTATTTATTTAAGATAACCATTACCTTAAATAAATATATATATATATATATATATATATAATTTGTTTATTTCCACAGAGCTTTATTAGGCTTGGTATACCTATATTTGTTTTAGGCCTATTCTAAGTGTGTGACCTTATAGGTTCACATGATGTTGGCAGCGGGCTTGAAATCCCTATTTAGGCCTACAAATCATAAGTGGCCTATGGCAAGGCATTATGACTAACCAAGTCATATGAAGGTTGATAATCCGACATAACCTAATTTGTAGTAAATATTGTAATCCGTTTGTCACATAATATTTTGATTAAATATAAGGCATAGTATATATCATCCTTATATAATTCAATCATATTATTTATTTACTCCAAGTAAATTAAGAATGATAATTGTTTATCAATTCACTTTAGCATGGCCTTGCATTTTCCTTAGTCTATCTTATTAAAGAGCCTATAGATATCTTACTCAGATTAAATAAGGAACAAATTCCTTCTCAATCACTCATATTAATCACATAACTCATTTTATATCCAACAACAATCTATTTTATTATCCTATTAAAAATAATGTTAGATTGTGTTAAAATACAAAATAGTTATATAGAAATCCATGGTGATTTCAAGGTTAAAGGATTAATCAATATTACTATGAGTAGAATTACTTATGATAGTTATCTATGTAGTAGTCTCATGATAGGTCAATCTAGTACATTATTGTTTGTTCAAATGTAATGAAATTTTTAATATATGCAGTTGATATATAAATTTCATTTTGATAACAATTTGACATAGAAATTCTTTTCTAATAAGTTATAGTAATTTTTTGAAGTTTGTCTTAAAAATAGCCCTTTTAGGATGTATGAACCTAATTTATAGGATTGGGTTGATTTGTGCATTTTGCATATAATTTGTGAAAGGAAACAATTATGCAATAATCACCTATATTGAGCACATGCCTTAGATAGGATGAAATTTCAAAAATTTCACTTATATAACCCTTCATCAAATGAAGATTTCCATTCCTATAGATCCATTTTGCATTTTACATATAGCTAAACTAAAAATCAATATATAAAACAACAACCTAGGAAGTCTAAGTTTAAGAATACTTATAATCTCCTAAGTTTGATGTAGATCACAAGTATTCTATAAGCTTTGGATTCTTTGGTTCAACTCTTGAATTAAATGCTTAGCCTCCCAAGTGTTAGGCCTCTAGCTTCAAACACCAAAGCTCCATCAAATCACCTTCTTTCTTATATTAAATTAGTTGCAAGTAGCCTCTCTAATGACCCTCATAAAACTTGCACTAATTTAATCTTCTTACAAGAACACTACGGGTTTATTTTGTGCATATGTTTCTCTACTTTTTGTGTGTCTCTACACAAATTTTTCTCTAACCTTGGAAATATATCTTAGGTTATATATATAAAGTAGAAAAAACAAAACCTTATCACATGATGAGTGTACAACTCATCATGATAAATATACAACTTGTATACTTATCTAGTGCACCAAGAATTATCTAGAGAATTAATATATCTCATGTATATGTCTACATACATTATTTACACTTAATCATGTAACCTAATCCTTATCTTTGACTTAGTCAAATTTATACACACAAGAGATAATGTTTGCCTAACATGACAATGGTCAACATTTTACACTTAAGTGATAATGTGTGACTAACATGACAAGCCAAATAAGCCAAGCTTAATACTTATCATGCCCATAGTCAACATTATACACATCAAGGATAAGGCATGCCTAACATGACAAATTTTGACCAAGTAATGCTCACCTGGATTTGGGCTTAGTAATTGGGCCAACATTTGGCCCAAGTCCTATCCATATAGCAAATGGGCTTAGATTAGGTCCATGGGCTTTCTTAACATCTTGGATTAATCTTAAGTCTAAAATGCTTTTAGGCCTAGGCCTAAACAACTTGGGCTATTAATCCAAGTCTAATTAGAAATAACATATATTATTAATTTTAATACCTTAATTAATATCTCATATCAATTAAGTATAAATTAATAATTAAATCCTTTACTTGAATTGGATTTCATGATATATTAGAATCATTGCTTAAGGCATAAATTCAATTCCATTAATCTTAATTATTTGATTAAAAACTTTAATCAATAATTATATTAATATTGATGATGATTTGGTAAAACTCTTTTAAGAGTGACTTATTAGGTTCATGTCTAATTGGCAATAAGAAGATAATATTAACAATTGATATTATTTGAAACTCCTTTCAAGTCTAAATGTGAACATCCCAATTATTCACATTTAGTTCTCATAAGTTATGAGTGATCCCTAGCATCGATATCACAACTACCCAGTTAAAAATGAATGCATGTATTGATTCATACAAACCCTTTAGTCACAATTACCATGCAGTAAAATCCCTTCATTACAAGATCTTGCTATAGCCTAAAGTCATGGTTTAGTCAAACTCTAATAGTTATATCATATGACCTCATCTCAAGTTCTATTATTAATAAAATATAACCAACACTGAAACTCTTTAAGTTCATGTCATATTTGTCTTAGCCAGGAACTTAATGATTAAGAAAGAACTTAGTTAGCATAGGATCTTATCCTGGTTCACTCTAGGCAATGAATCCCATCTTGGATAAACACTTATCCCATCACTTAACCGACTAGAGCCACCACATGCCATATATCCATTTATGATTGACACAAGTATGTAAGCAGTAATAAACCCTAACCACTTGAATGTGGATGACTGTGCTACCTCAAGTCAAAGGACTATATGAACCATTATAACCTAGATTGTGATTGTTGACTATAAGTGAATATCCACGCAATCATAAATCTAATGCCATATTTGATCCACCTATCATATAAGTATCCACATGTTTATTCTGATATCTCATATCAAGTAGTATGAGACTCACTACCTCCCACTATTAGTATGACATACTAATCAAAGAAAATAGACAAAGGTGATAGTCTAATTAATATTACCTAAATATTAATTAATCAACTATGAACAATTTTATAGCACATGTACTAAATAAATTTATAGCTCATATTATCAACTCTTAATAATAAATTTATTTAACATTATTATAATCAATAAATATTCAATTAAATAAACACTTTAAATAATAGAATCTTATTTTATTGCCATTTAGGATAATTTACAATGTCAAATATGTGATTGGCCTTTAGGGCATACCACCTATGCTAACAATTTGGGGGGTTGTATGAATAGAATAATATATAGGATTATTATATTAGTGATTTATAGATAATATAGCATGTGTTAGACATTGGAAGAAGTAAAGAATGTGCTAGTAAAGAAGGTTGTGTGTGTTTATAAACTATTTTGGTGAGTAGATGTGCAAGTCCTTTAAAAAAATTTATATTAGCAATAAAGCGAGCTTTTAAAATGATGTTTTGAGAACATAAATTGTTGTCCAATAATTGTTTCAACTTTGCTTTATTATGTTTAAATTACTTGAATTATTCAAGCATTGAAACAACAAAATGGTTTTTAGTTCCCAAGTTAAAGGTGTTGTTTATCATGCATTATTTTACCATATGATTGAGATTTCTTTAGTTACTTAATAATTTAACTGATATTGTAATCAACTTGATTTCATCCTATTTAATTATGATGAGAAGTGGTTTTATTTTGGATACTCTATCAAACTATAAATGTGATGAAATTATTTTAATTAATTACTTGATGAAATCATATTTGGTTTTATGTATTACCACCATATTGACATGTGTTAATGTGTAGAAGCATTTTATGCACATTTGAGATTATTTTGGGTTGTTATTGTGTAATATACAATAGGGCAATTGACTGCATGATGGTGAAGGGAGAAGGGTTGTTTCGTGCTAATGTAGTTTAAGGGTTATTCATCAAATGCTCCTAAAGAGTGAGTTTGTGATGGCTTGATTGTTATGGTTGTGTTGTGATGTTTACTACATGATTGGTTAATACATATGGAAGTTTTTATTGATGTTGCTAAAGCAAGTGCTTGACTTGGCGAAGTTAATTTAATATTTAAAAGCATGTGTTGATTTAATGTTTTAAGTGAATAATATTTTGATTTTAAATGCTTTAATATTTAATTTGAGAATTTATTGTAATTTAACTAAACTATTTTTCTGCTTGAAATATATATTCACTAAGTGTTTATGTATTCATTCTATTTTTATTTTTTTAAACCATTTCAGATAGCAGCGATTGCCAGAGGGTGATATACGCCACGTGATTATAAGTAGAAGTAGAAAGTAAGGTTAGCCAACAACATCCTTATTAGAGAAGCCTTGCATTTTATTTCTTATACTTGTTTCTAAACTTATTATAAAAGTTAACATTCTGAAGTATAATAGTGGTGGCTAGACTTTATGTAAAGCAACTATTTGAAAGCATGTTTCATATAGCTTAAGTCATGTTTACTACTATATTTCCAGTGTATAAGTATTATTATAACTAGAGCCTAAAATGTGGTTTTTGATAACATTCAATTACTCTATACTATAGTTAATTTATATAAAAAGTTATATGATTATCGAAAACTAATTTAATTGCTAGCAACTATTTTAGTTATTTCTATGTCATTATTGTGTTGTTGCAGTGTTTTTATTGTTGGATTATTATAGTTTGGGTATTTTTGCTTTGTAGATGTTGCCTCATTGATGTTGTTGGTTTATTGTTGCCTTGTTGTTGTTGTTGGACTGATGTTGTTGCTTTGTTGTCATTGTTGTATTGTTGCTATTGTTTTGTTATTATTGCTTAATTGTCGTGGGGTTATTGTCAAGTGATTAAGTCATATAATTGCTAGTAGTTATTAAGAATTTGAATAAATAAATAGATAACATACATTTTTATATCCTCTTATTTTCTAATATATTATTTGGATTACATTAACTTTTTCAAGATCATGTTTTCTATTTTATTAATAAATGTAATTTTAACTAAAAATATAAATGGATTTAATAAAGGGGTTTGTTATATGGTTTTTTAAGCGTCCATCTCGGGCTATATGAGACACGATGAGATACTAATCATCCATCTTAGGCTATGTGAAATGGGGTGTGACATGAGATTTTTAAAATTGCCATTCCTTTTGGGAGTTCAACCTTTAAGGTAGGTTGAGGCATTTCCTTACCATCTTCCTTTGTGGGACCTTCACATTCCAAAAGTTTACTAGCATTTTCTTATTGAATTTTCATATTCATAAGCTCATCTACAACATCATCAATACTACCAATATCTTTTCTAGGATCAAGTGGGTTAGATCATTAAATACAATATGCATTGACTCTTCAACTACTAGAGATCTTTTGTTAAAGACTCGATAAGCTTTGCTAGTGGTGGTATAGCCTGGAAAAATTCCTTCATCGACTTTAAAATCAAAATTTTGAAGGTTGTGCTTGGTGTTTAATATGAAGTGCTTTCATCTAAATACTCTAAGATATGAGATTTTGAGTTTTCTATTGTTCTAAAGCTCATAAGAGGTTTTATTTAAAATTGGTCTTTTGAAAATTCTATTTACTATATAGCAAGAAGTGTTAATGGCTTCTGCCTAAAAGTATAAACATAAATTACACTCATGAAACATAGTCCAAGCCATTTCTATTAGAGTTTTTTTTTTCCTTTCAACAACCCCATTTTGTTGAGGTGTTCTACAAGAAGAAAAATTTTATAAAATACCATTTTCATTGTAAAAGGTTTTGAAAAATTAATTTTCAAATTAAGTTTCATGATCACTTATAATAGTTGAAATACAAAGCCTTTTCATTTCTAAATTGTTTTTAAAAAACTTTTAAAAGCCTTAAAAGCATCATTCTTATGAGCAAGAGAACACACCCAAGTGTATATAAAGTAATCATCAACTAAGACATGCATAATACATACCACCAAGACAAAAAACTCTAGTAGGACTAAATAAACTCGTATGAATTGATCTTAAAGGAAGATTTAGATTCTATAGACAGTGGGGTTTAGTGCACTCCCAAGAGTTTAGCAACCGCGACACTATTTAGACTCAGGGCCATATGGAACACACTACTATATCACAAAGACATAGCGTAGAGATGAAGATTCACCATCCAAGGTAATCATTAGGAAAAATTGCTTTGGTGGTACTCGATTCTCTAAAAGAAAGCTAGCACCACAACCAGGAAATTCTAGGAACTGAACACTAACTTCTCTTAGTCTCGTGTTCATTTAGGATTACTTTATGAATTATTACTTCATTCTCCAATTACATGAAATTTTATTAAACCTTAATTTGAACATCCATTTAACCATAAGGAAACTAATTAAAAAATCACATAAAAAAAAGCATTCAGACAAGGTATAACATCCTCGAGTTTAAACTATGTTAATTTTATTTAGAAGTTACCTAATTCTACATTTTATTTACAAGTGAAGTAGGCTAATAAAGGACCTACATTTTTATCAATTTTGGTGAACCTAGGTCTATTTGTTTTAACTTATATAAGGAAATGGGCTTAACTCTATAAATTTTTAAAGGAAATGTTGAATTAGTGGGCCTAAGTCTAACTTGATTTTATTTTAAGTGAAATGTAGGCATAAGTCTATTTATTTTAAAAGTAATGAAATTAAATGGGCTGAGTTAAATCTAAATAAATTTTAATTAACTAGAAAATGGGCTTAAAGTCTAAATTAATTTAAAAAAATAATAAAAAGGCTTTATGGGCTGGGCTAAGTCTAAATTGATTTTATTAATTAAAATAGGCCTAAATCTAATTAACCTAAAATGGGCCTACAGTGGTTTTAATTAATTAATTAACCTAAACCATTTATAAACCTATTTTAAGTGAATTGGATCTAATCATGGGCTTGGGTCCAAAAGGATCAAATAAACCCAAAAATAAGATCCTAATTAAATAATATATCAGACCATAGCAAATAAACAATTGTATGTAATTTTCTAAAAAAACCCTAAATTAATTTACATACAACCCTCACTTTAATCTACTGCCATTATTGATTTTAATTGAATTTTACTAAATTATACCAAAATTACTAATCAATTTTTAGTGTAGAGAATTAGAATTTCACCACTTTCCCACTATTGGGGCTATTACCACCTGCAGTGTAGAGAATTAGAAGGAAATTAATTACAACCCAAAAATAATAGATGAACAAAAAACACAGAGAAATACAAAAAATCCTAAATTATGCAGGGTTTTATAAGTTTTGATCCATGGCATTCCATGGATTCTTCATGATTACTGTTCGAATACTGCACTATAACCAAACCTCATTCCCAGAGCACTAAAGAATAGAAGCCAAAAAGAAAGATAAAAGAACATAATTTAATTAGTAATCAACTCAATAATTAAAACAAAAAGATTGAATTAAAAGAAAAAAAAGAGGTAAAGAAGTGAAAGGATGTTATGTAGATGCAGTTAGATGGCCCCTTAGACTATGATTTTCACTAATTGGAAATGTCTCTATAATGTCTCTTTCACAATCTCTAGATTAAAAATATAACAGAGTTTTATTTGGTTTTCTAGGGTTTTAAAAATAAAAAGTGAGCAACTGAGGTTTTTGGCCTCCTGTAAAGAACTAGGTTTTACAAGCTCCAAAAAAGAAAGAGAAAAAAAATCTTTGGTACCTTCAATAAAAATCAATGTTAGCCCTTTTTTATAATAATTTTTCTCCCATAAAAAAATAAGAAAGGCCCCCTATAGACTTCTCCCTCAGCTTTTAAAGTCAGGGAACCAACCTCTTTTGCATGAACTCAAGGTTTGGTTGCGCAACACTAAGAAGTTCAGTGTCTAGGATTTTGATTTTTTTATTTTTGAAAACATAGATAGGATAGGATTCATTTTGAATGAAGTCTATAGACTTCTTTAAACACATAGAGTGGGACATGTGTGTTAATTATGTCCAATTAACCAATCAGGCATAAGAAAAAAATACCAAAATTATGAAAAAAAAGAGAAAAAATCAGTGTAATGCTTACTAGTATTTAGCAAAATTCCAATTAGCATCTATCTAATGCTTATCGGCATTATGCCAAATGCTGATTAGCATTTGGCTAATATCGATAAGCATTAGGCCAAATGCTAATTGGCATTTAGTTGAATGCTGACTGACATTTGACATGCCAAAGCAAATATAAAAAAAAAACCTCTAAAAACTTGATTTTTTCAATTTAAACCCTAAAACTTATAATTCTTGCATTTAAACTTTAAAATGTTACAATTTAATTCTTTAAATTGTGAAACATCAACACTAGAGATTAATTTCTCAATTAATTTCATCATAGGGGCTTTCATAGTGTGCATGCATAATTGTATCGGGGAATTGGGTGCCTACAGTTGCCCCCCTTTGTCATTGTTTGCTTGACAAATTGTGGCAAAGCAATATAAGCACCTAATTTTAGAAGAAAAAATCAGGATACTTAATTTTATCCTAACTAACGGATCTATACTTAAATTGCTTATGTAATTTTAAGTAGGATGTTATGTTTTATGCTTCACCATATTTCTTGTGGAACATTTAGTGAAACATATGCACAAATCTTGCTATATTCCCCGTGGGACGTTTAGCATTTATGAATTTTGTTATATTCCCTATGGGACATTTAGTGATTATGAATTTTGTTATATTCCCTATGGGACATTTAATGAAATATACAATGACTCTCACTATATTCCCTATGGGATTTTTAGTAATTATGAATTTCGTTATATTCCCTGTGGGAAGTGTAACAAAATATGCAATGGTTTTTGCTATATTTCTTATAGGACATTTAGCGATTATGAATTTTATTATATTCCCTATGGGATGTTTAACAAAATATGTAATAAGTCTGGCTATATTCCTTATGGGACATTTAGCAATTATGATTTAGAAAAAATGCGTTATAGTTCCTATGGAACATCTAGCAGCAATACCATAACTACTGTGTAGTGTCTAGTGATTTGAACGATTTGAAATATTGATGCTATGACTACTATGCAGCATATAACATATTGAATTTGAAATTCATGTTTTGACTATTGTGCAATGCATAACAAAATAACTTGAAATTCATGTTACAGCTTTTGTGTAGCATATAACAAAAATGAATTTTAAGATTCTTGATCTAAACTATGCATGTAAAATGCATAAATTGAATTCTATATTTATATTCTATATTCAATACTTGACTAATAATTCAAAATAAATATAGACAAATGTGTGCAATTAATGATTAATGATGTGGATTTTGATGAATTAATTAGGAAGTAGTTCATAATTAGAATGTAATTATGGACTGGATTGTAAAGAAATAACTTGAATTTAAATGCAAGCATATCCAAGGGACTAAAATGGACATTTTCTATTTTATTTATTACTTCCTTTTTGTATATCTTATTCATTCCTCATTCTTTCTTCATTTTCTTTCCTTTTCATTGTATTGATTTTCCTTTCTTAATTTCTTGATCATCTAATGTCTGATATGCAATCTATCAGATCCTATGGTTGACCCGCAATATAGAGTATGCAGAAGAGTAGACATTTTAGCAGACCTAGCCATTCAACCCCTCTATTTTCCTTAGAACAACCTCAGACTTCAAGAAGGCTCTTCCATTCTTCCTTTGACTTGCCTACACCTCCATAGGTGTACAGATGTTGGTAATCAGGTAACATTTCCTCATTTTTGCTTATTCTTGCAAAAAACTATATATAAAGTTAATAGTCATAATAAATTTTAGAATGCGAACTAGTATGCACATTATTCAAAATATATTAGAAATTGATAAAAAAATGCATGAAAACTCTTATCATATAGGATTTGGCCCTGGGTATACTGTATAACTTATCAAAACATGAAAAACAATGTCAGAAGGCCAAAATTTGGTCTGCATGCAAAGCCTAATTGACATTTGCTTAAATGTTGATCGACTATGTCTAATGCCAATCGGCATTAGGCCAAAGTTGGTTGGCATTTGGCCTATGTCGATTGGCTTTCTGATTTTTCAATTTTTTAATTAATTAATTCATTAATATGTCAATTAATTAATTAATCCAAATTTATTTATCTATTTATTCTATTTTCTGAATCCTTGAATTTCACTCAGTGAATGATGAAATTTAAAGGCTGCTTTCACATAGCTCGAGAATTGTTTCACGAGTTATCAGACAATATGATATAGCTAACATGGGCCTCTAGGTTCAAAAGATCCATTATTGTGATTCCATAAACTCAATGGAAGTTTGATCATTAATTCTTATTTGCTTTGATCGAGTGGTGGATGGATACTACCCACATTTTCCACACCCATGTAGGTGAGCTAACAGTTTCTCCTATAAGTTTTTTTTCCATTATTGGGATTGCCTTTGGGGGTAGTCATGTTCCTTTCGACATTAACTATTGCAGTATGCCTGAAGACGCATGGAGTCGATATGTGTAAGACTTGATTAGGTTCATTCTGATATGAAAGAACTAAAAGAATGTTATTCTTTTATCTTTAGTCAAGGGATTCAGATGTCTTCCTACTACTATCCCTCGTCAGCTTTCTCAGAAGGTAAGGTGTCTTCTTTTAATTCTGCTAGGCATGACCTTTTTCTGCGAGACTGGTCATGAGGTCAGCATTGCTTTACTTGGCCATCTTCGTGACTTAGGTCTAGTTGCTACCCTTGACTAGGGATCTACTACATTATCCTATGTTTACTATAGATTGGATAATGTCTATAGAGGTGCTATCATGATGTGTGGCTTCTAGCACACATTGTATGTATGTCTTCTTTTCGTTACTTATCACTATCCCTACTTTCTGTATAACTTGCTAATTTCTTTTTTTTTCTTTTAGATCTGGAGTATAGAGATTGGGTTGAGCATGAGCTTTGATAATATCAATTCTGATAGGAGTCTCCCTCCTATACAGAGATAGGGCTCCTCCCGTTTAGCCAGTGCCGAGAAAACTCTTCAGACCTATCGTGATCAACTGAATACTATTGAGTGGTACTTGGTAAGAAAGCAAATTCATTAGTGTTTTAACATTAAAAAAATAAAATTTAATAAACATGATTTTTCATATTAATTCTAATTGGTTGGCAGGAGTTGATAATGTCCAAAGATATGACTTCATGGCTGGTGTAGTATAGCTTGAGTATATGAGGATTCTGCTTCCTAGATATGGTTGTCAAATGTGGTATCTGGGAGAGTGAGTTTATCACTGGTCTCATAGACCTTCTCAATGTTGCATTCCTTCTAATATCCTTCCTTCAATGCTGCATGGCTCACATTTAAGTGGTTTAGAGTTGACAGAGGTACTTCAGGGATATGATGCTTTGACCTTCCTGGAGTGATCATGATAGTACTAGCGGTTCATCCATGAGCATCTCTTGGAGTAGATTCCTATTGACTATGCTGAGGTAATTTTTGATAATTTCTTCTTTTCTTTTTAGAATTCATGCTTCATTCATTCTTTATTCTCAAGTCGAGGAGATTGGCTCTCCTGTTAATGAGGTAATGGAGGAGGAGATTAAGACTGCTCAAGGGGCTGAGACCGTTCCTGAGTATGAGATTGTTCTTGTTACTAATATTACTCTTGATTTAGAGGATCCTAGGTCCAGACCTAGCCATGCACATTCTACTTAGCTTGTTGGGACTACTCATGATAGGGCCTTTGCTGGTGTTACTCTTGGTGATGTTTCTCTCCCATATAGGTCCATGTTATACTGGGCTCCTACTGCTTAGACTCCAATTGAGTAGCATATGCATTTTGGTGATGCTCAGCTTCCTAGCTTTTCCCTAATAAATACTTCTTCTATGAGTCCATTTGACTTATTTCCTGCATCAATCTATACACTTGATACTAATATTAGTAATATTTTTACAATATAGGTTCCCCAAACGCAGGTAGAGTACTTATACAGACTTGCTTTGTCTCAAAGATTATTCACTATACAAGTCACAGACAGTTGGCGGGTAAGTATATACACTGAGAAAATGTAGAATGTATGCATGTAATGCATGTAATGATGTTTTCCTAATCATAACAATGTTATGCTAGAGATCTAGAGCATAAGATTGAGAGGCTTCGATAATAATTGGCCAGTTTGAGCTTTGATCCATATAGTACTGGACCTTCTTCTATTAGACCTCTAGATACCTATCATCATGATGATCTTAGTAAAGGATGGAGCCCATGGCCTAATTCTGGAGCTCAGGAGGATTGATTTATATTATATGTATTTCTAACTTTTATTGTATTGTCCATGTTGTACTTTGCTATGTTCTTATGTACTTTGATGACCTGAATGGATTTCAAAATTTTCCTTTTCCTAAATTAAACTTGGATAAATAGATGCCCTTAGTTAGTTTGTTTGTTTTTAGAATCATTTTTATATAGCTATCCATTTATCTTTATCTAATTTCTATTATCTTTATCAATTATTTAATTATCCACTATCTTTATGATCTATTATCCTCATTTAAGTTTATCAAGAAAGGAAAATCTGAATTATACTCAACCTTAAACTCTTTCCTATATAAACAACCAAAGAGATCTTGTTTTATTATTCTTTTTCTTTTTCTCTCTTTCAGTATGACTCAAGCCTCTCTCCATCTGATGAAAAGGTTTCTCAAGAACCTCAATGGTGATGACTAGAACAAGCTTCTGCCCTTTCATGTCAAGCCTTTGAAATCTCTCTAACACCTGAAGATAAATAACAACTTTCTACATGATGCTGCCTCTTTCTGGAGTTCCACATATCATGTTTTCAGGTTCAATGGTTAATAACTATATCCCATGATTGAAGAATTTACTATTATTCTGGGATATCCATTTGATTCTACTATAGTTATTACTTTGTTTGACTTAGGTATGAAATTCCTAGATAAACTTATAGCTTTCTTTAAAATGCCCCCATATGATATTCATCTTCTTACCCATAACCCTGGAACTATCAACCTATCTTCTTTAATTATGACATGTGAGACTAAAGATAAGAACAGTGCTAATTGGACTAGAATAGTTACTTTATTTCTTTATGGTTAATTCCTTTTAATCTCTTCCCATAGAGATATTGATACCAGGATTGTGAGTATTCTAGAGCAAGTGGAAGTTGGATCTGACCCTATGCTAGTTATTCTTGCTGAGACTATCATTTGTTTAGATAACTTCTAGATCCATCATTATCTTTTGGGAAGTTTAATTCTCCTTTAGGTATGTAACTTAGGATTTTTTATTTTATTTATTATTATTATTATTATTTTGGCCTTAACTTTTGTCTAAGCCACCCTTTTTGGGTTTTTAACTTAGCAGGCTTGCCCTAATTTTTGCCTAAGTCGCCCTTTCAAGTTTTCAACTTACCAGGCTTTTAATTATGTTGTCTTTTAATTTTTTTACATTTGGCTGCAAGAGAAGTTAAGCTTACTTGATGCTCCTACCAATCCTTTATCCTATCAACCTCACCAGTTGCAATCTCACCCATTAAAGATGAAAGACAAGCACACCATAGACCAGTGGGTTGATTGGCTAAAGGGGATAATAGATTTTAAGATCACATGGGTTTGCCCTTGGTAGAGACTGAAGTTTATGAATATTGAGCTATATGATCACTATGTTCCTATTCTAGGACTGCATTTCTCTTCCTTCTTCACTCCTATATGCCTTTGTCACTAGTATAGGCCCCCACAGTTCATTATCACTGTCTTGACTGATTTTGAAGGTTTTCCCCTGAGATAATATTTTCTGGATAAGATCAGGAACTTATGGCCTTGCAAGTCTTTTGAAAGGAACATACTCTTAGATGTTGATAAGACCATTGGTGACAATTACAAGACTTGGGTTATGATTCAAGCCACTGAGCCCCCAGGATTTTCTAGATACAAGAGGACTCAAGCTTTTCATGAATAGTCATAGAAGAAGAAACAAAAGCATAGTTGAAAATGGTCTCATAGAGCTGATTAGACTTTCATGTTATGTTTTCCTTTTTAGTACTTATGCATTATAAATAATATAGCATATGTGATGTCAAACAAAACTTCTATTTTAATAAGATTCATTAATTAGGGCCAAATGAGAACATTTATCATATGATATAACTCATGTTATTAGCTAGTCCTTTTAGATTTTCTAACTGACTATTTTTCGCTCACATTTTATTTCCCTAATTTTTGCCTGACTAGCCCTTTGTGGGTTTTATAATCAGCAGGATTACTTTTTTTTATGTATTCCATGTTTTTTTCTTGTTAGCCCTTTACGGGTTTTCTGGACAATGGGAATGTCCTATCTTTTGCATGACTAGCCTTTGCAGGTTTTCTAGTTAGCAAACTTTATTTTCTTTATACTACCTTTATTCATTTTTTATAGGTAGTATTTCTTGAGGTGATCCAAATTAACAGTCTCCATGAACTCATTCCCTTCAAGATATGCATTTTGAGCTATGAATTTTTCTACTACTCTTCCCTTGATTACCTTTATAGTAATGTACTCTATGTCAAATTTAGTTAGGAGCACTAGCCATTGAGACATTTTTCCAATTAAAGCAGATGCTTGAAATAGATACCGTAAAGGATCTATTTTTGAAATAGCCTGAACCTGATAGGACTAAAAGTAATGTCTTAATTTTCTTATTGCCCATATCATTATCAGACATGTCTTCTCTACCATATTATACTTTTCTTCATATGGAAAAAACTTCTTGTTGAGGTAATACACTACATGCTCTACTCCATCCATTCCCTCTTGTGCTAACATTGCCCCATTGCGTTCTCTTCCAAAGCAAATATATGATCAATGGCTTACCTTGTCTTGGTGGTTTCAGTAATGGTGAATTGACGAGGTATTCTTTAATGCTATCAAAGGCCTTTTAACAATCATCATTCCATTTAACCAGTTGATCTTTCGTTAAGAGCTTAAAGATAGGGTCACAAATATTAATAAGTTTTGTAATGAACTTACTAGTATAATGCAACCTTCTAAGGAATCCTCTCACTTCTTTTTCTATCTTTGGTACTGGCATTTTCTGGATAACTTTCACCTTATTTGGATCCACTTCAATTCCTTTGCTACTCACTATATGTCCTAGCAACTTTCCTAAAGTAATCCTAAAAATGCACTTCTTTAGGTTGAGCCTCATATTGTATCTCTCAATTTGAGCCAGGAACTTGTTAGAGCTTTCAAGTGTCCTTCTTTTGTTTCTGACTTGACCATTATGTTATCCACGTATACTTCCATCTCCTTATGCATCATGTCATGGAAAGCAATAGCTACCCTTTTATAAGTTGCTCCTGCATTCTTTGGTTTGAAAGGCATCACCTTATAGCAATAGGTCCCCCACTCTATGATGAAATCTGTCTTGATCTTATCCATAAATGCCATCATTATCTAATTGTACCTGGAGATTCCATCCATAAAAGAACACATTACACTCATTGCCGCACTATCCACTATTACATCAATATGAGGTAATGAGAAGTAATCTTTTGGACATGCTTTATTTAAATCCTTAAAGTCTACACACATTCACACTTTATCATCTATCTTAGGAATTGGTACTATGTTTGCTAGCCATTGAGGGTAATCTATTACTGCTAAAAAATTGGCTTGTATGTGCTTAGCAATTTCCTCTCTTATCTTTTCAGTCCACTCTAGTCTTAGTCTATACAATTTCTATTTAACCAGCTTAATTTTTAATGAGTTGGAATACGGTGCTCTGCTATCTCCTTGTCTAAAACCCGACATATCTTCATAAGTCCAAGCAAATACTACCTTTCTTTTTATTAATATTCTCTCAAAATTTTCCCTCTTCATTTGATATAGAAAATTTCTTTGGATTATCATTTGTGCCCATGTTAAATGAATCAAATTGAATTGAATTAATGTTAAACATGCATGAACGATCAAATTATAATGCATAGAACTATCAGGATGCACATCACACAAGTAGGCAAAACCAGCATTTATATAATTAACCGTGGGAAAAATAACATCTTTGTCCTCATAAAGACCGGATGTTATTACATCAGTTCTTTATAAAAATACATTAGTAAAGCTATCACTAATAATGGTGGCTAAATCCTAGGGTGGCTCTTCTTCAAGTGACAGACACAGCAACTCCTCAACAACAATATCTGCTTGCTTCATAACTTCCTCCTTGTCACTTGCTACTAGATTCTTCACAATCTATTCTTTGAAGATTTCAAATCCATGGATGTCCTTTCTAGCCACATTGACATATTCCTTAGTGCCCATATAGTATTTTCCCTCCCTTGGCTTGATGAAGTTCTCACTCAATAGCCTAATTCTTCCCAAGGGTTTACTTCTTTTTTCCTTGTCCTTCTTTCACGCCCTACTACTGGTGGGTCTTGTCTCAGTACATCCTAATCCTTTTGTGTTGTCCTAGGTCTTGAAATTCAGGAGCTTGGGACTTCCTTACTCATTCTTTCCCAGCCCTCGTACAGGTTGATAATTCATGCTCTCTATCATTTTTGCAACTCTAGGACCCATTTCTATTCCATCAAATATTCCAATAACTTGGAAACCAAGTGGAACACATACTTGCTTCTATTTTTCCAGTATGGCTACCATAACTTCATTGGTTCCATCTTCTATAGTCATAACATCTTCTTCTTGAAGGAATTTTATCTTCTAGTGCACAGCCGAGGGTACTCCTCCCAGAATATGGAACCACGGCCTAACCAATAGCAAATCATAAGTGACAGGAATGTCTAATACGGTAAACTCCATAGTTGACTCCACAAGTCCTATGTTAACTAAGGCTTGGAATGTTCCCTTTACATTCCTGGTGCTGTCTCCATAAGCCCTGATTATAAGGTTTGAACCTGTCAGGTCATCAACTTTCAAACCCAAATTAGATAAAATCTTTAACAAACACACATTGATAGCAGAATCATCATCGACCATCATAAAGTTTGTTCTTTTCCCTTTTAATTTAGCTAGGATAAATAGCTCCTTATTATGATTTCTTCCTTCTAAAGGCAGATCATCATATGAGAATGTTATTAGCCCATGCTTCTTTTCTATAACCTTTGCTACTATGGACTCAGGGGTAGCTGTCGTTTCAATATTCATATTTGATAAAGCTTTAACAAGTGTTATTCTATGGCTACTTGAATGCATCAGCAGTTCCTAAATGCTCACATTCATCTTAGCTTTTTTGAGTTGTTCTAGGATTAGGTCTTCTTCTACTCTTCCTCTATTTTTGCATCTTTTATTTCTTCTCTTTTTGTAACTCTCTCAATTTTCTTTTTGGCTACCTTGTAATTCTTTCCACTTCTAGTGACATGGTTTACATTAGGGTTATCGATCCACACATCAAAGCCAATGGAATTCTCCTTATTAAAGTTATACCAGATATCTACAACTCTAATAATCCAATCCCTTTTCCCATTTTTCTATACTTCCATTGTGTGTGTTTCTTTCCCTTTCAACTTATGTAGATTAAGCTTTCCCATGTGTTGGCTTAGCAGTTCTTCAACCTCTTCATAAGACTATTCGGGAGCTAAGAATTCCTTATCATCTTCAAATTCATCACCCTAACCTATAGGAACAATTTCTTCCAAGGATATTTTACTTGAAGCTGGCTTAGAGTAGAACACTCTATAGTCGAACTTGTCTGAAGGTTACCGTAACAAATCTTCAACCCCTCTTAAGGGCTGTTCGAGGGTTTTAAATTCTTCTATTAACTCATTATTAAATTCATTACCCTATCCTGAGGGCACTATTGACTCAATAGGGATATCAGTAGAGGGTGGCTTGGAGTAGAATACTATGTAGTCAAACTTGCTAAAGGGTTTTTTAAGAAAATCTTTAATTCCCTTGCAAGCATCAAGAGATTCTCCATTGGCTATAGGGTTTAGGTTTTCAAAGGAGTTTAGCACTTCTTCTTTGCTAACTCCCAAATTGATCACATGGTAGCTAGTGGTGGAACATTTTGGTAGTCTAGGAAAGGGTAGTTTCTAGTGTTTGGATTAGAGTTGGAATTTTCAGGGTCTGTGATTTTTTTAAAATCTATGAGGTTTTGGATTTCATGTTTGAAGTAGATAAAGATATCTATGGAGTGGCCAGCTATTTGGTGAAACTTGTAATAACTGTTAGGATCATAACCTAGGACATTTGGTTTAAGTGGTTTGGAGAAGGTTAAGGGTTAAAGTAAGCCTTTCTGGATTAGTCTTTCTAGGACTTTAGAGAGTGGTTGGTTGAAGTTGGAGCATCTCCTAGGTTGCTGAACTGCACGTACTTCCACTGCTCAACTAGTACTTCCATGTTGTGTGCCCCCAATTAGGTAGTTTCTGGTTCTAATTCCTCTAAAGCTTCTTTTCTTGTCATTCTCAACCTCTTCTACTTGTAGACTGTCATCATGCAAGTCTATGAATGTTTTGGGGTTCATCATTTACAGTCTCTCTACTAGATTACACGACACATTCTGAACTACCATCCTAACTTGATCCTTCTCAACTAACTTATTTTTCATTAACCCTGCTTTATTCACAAAAAAAAGTCAAGAAATAAAAAAAAAGACTCATTGGATTTCTATTTAGTCAATTCTAAATCCCTGATGGATACTTCCAATCTAGTATTGTACTCATGTTGTTTCAGAAAAGCACTGTGTAACTCCTTCTAATCAGCCCTAATATATTTCTTTAACCTATGAAAGTAGTTTACAGTAATTCCCTCTAAAGACAACACAAACAACCTAGTGATCACTACTAATAGGGCTTTAGTAGTGCTCATAGTTATAGTGTATTAACTCAGATGAATTATAGGATCTCCAGTTCCATTAAACTTCTATAGCTGAGGCATTTTGAATTTGTTAGGCAACTTGTCACCCTCCATTTGTAGCATATCATCAAAGTCGAACGAGTATCCCATGCCTTGTCTCCTAATTTATTCTTCCATTTTAGACATTTTCTAGGTTAGTGCTTACATATGCTTAGACTCAAGTTCTTGTACCAGTTTCGATGATTCTCTCTTGGCTTTCTACTAGGTAATTCTCCATATCTTCCACTTTCATATCAACGACAGGTGGATTTCTAACAACGAGTTACCCCCTAGCATTATTGGCAGCAGGTGGAGCATCTATGACAAGTGGGATAGTAGCAACAGCAAGTTGTTGTTCAAGTGCAAATGGTGGTCTAACAGCAGTGGCAGGTGGCATCAGTGTAGCTAGAGCTTGTCTCAGTTCATCCTGCACCACAGCCCTCATGTCATCCATCAGAGCTCCTTTGATGTCTTTTAAGGTTCAATTCCCTCCTTGTTATTGTTCCATTTCTATGGGCTCAGTTTAGGTTATTTTAGCTTCTAAATAGAGTGGGTTAATAGGACTTCTCTCCAGTTTATCCATCCTATGAAGGATTTCTTTTGCTAGGGCTTTAGGACTCTGACTTGCTCTTTTTAGTCTACCACCTTTTCATGCCCAAATATAAGAAGACATAGATGAATCTATGATGGCTGTAAAACAAGGTGTTAGTATAATGGATGAAGTGCATGTATGCATCTATGCATGATTCATGTGCTATGTAGGAAGTAGCAAGTAGCAAGCAAGCAAATAGCATGTAACAAGTATCAGGAAACAATCAACAGGCAATATGCAAGCATAAACCTTCCAACCTTATTCATCCCACACATATATTCAATTAGGAGTTTCTTTTCCTAGGAGTTTTGTTCTTGGAATTAATATTAATAGAGGATATTATGTACTGACATGCATGCCAAATCTCTCTTAAAGTAAGTAAAGGCATAGAAATAGCATTTCTAGGTATAAAGGTCTAGCCTAACCTTTATCACCCCAATTGGTTTTCAAAAGTATGGGCATGGGCTTTTATAAATAGAAATACCTCATGGCATACAAACATACAATAAATTTGGGTAAATCCTAAGGGAAATTACTAGGAAATTATATATGGTTAGGGTTTAGTAAGAAGCCAAGATTCCCTTAGCAAGATGCCCTCTAATATGGACTTAAGTCATAGGCCAAGGTTAGAGGGGCTCGACATCCTCTACCAACACGAGAGAAGACCACCCCCCCTTTAGGACTTAGGTTATTGGCTCTAGTCAGATGAGCCTAACGATCTCTCTTAAACCAAGTTAAGGATAAGAGTGATGGTTAGCCAATCTACAAACCCATGAAGCTAGTGGAATCATGGAATCATAAACTAATGCCATCAGGTAAATAGGGACATGCATAATGAATGCAATAATAAAATAATAATTAATAAAATGATCTTAAAGAACACAAGTACAATTAGTATCTCTTATCCCTAGTGGAGTCACCACTGTAGATGGCAGGGTTTAGCGTGCACCCAAGATTTTAGCAATCATGACACTGTTTGGGCTCAAGGCCCTAGGGAACACACTACTATATAAAAAAGACATAGCATGGAGATGAGGAGTCACTACCCAAGGTAATAACTGGGACAAATTGCTTTGGTGGTATTTGATTCTCTAAAAGAAAGTTAGCACTAGAACTAGGAAATTCTAGGAACGAAATACTAACTTCTCTTAGTCTCGTGTTCCTTTAGGATTACTTTATGAATTATTACTTCATTCTCCAATTACATGCAATTTTATTAAACCCTAACTTGAACATCCATCTAACCCTAAGGCAACTAATAATAAAATCACATATAAAAAAAAGCATTCATATAAGGTGTAACGTCCTTAAGTCTAAACTAAGTTAATTTTATTTAGAAGTTAGCTAATTCTACATTTCATTTACAAGTGAAGTGGGCTAACAAAGGACATATATTTTTATCAATTTTAATGAACCTAGGTCTATTTGTTTTAGCTTATTTAAGGAAGTGGGCTTAAGTCTATAAAATTTTAAAGGAAAAGTTCAATTAGTGGGCCTAAGTCTAACTTGATTTTATTTTAAGTGAAATGTGGGCCTAAGTCTATTTACTTTAAAAGTAATGAAATTAAATGGGTTGAGCTAAATTTGAATAAATTTTAATTAACTAGAAAATGTGCTTAAAGTCTAAATTAATTTTAAAAGAAATAAAAAGGCTTTATGGGTTAGGCTAAGTCCAAATTGATTTTACTAATTAAAATGGGCCTAAATCTAATTAACCTAAAATGGGCCTACATTGGTTTTAATTAATTAATTAACCTAAACCATTTATAAACCTATTGTAAGTGAATTGGACCTAATCGTGGGCTTAGGCCCAAAAGGATCAAATAAACACAAAAACAAGATCCAAAATAAATAATAAATCAAATAAACAATTGTATGTGATTTTCTAAAAAATACTAAAATAATTTACATACAACTCTAACTTTAATCTACTACCATAATTGATTTTAATTGAATTTTACCAAATTATACCAAAATTACTAATCAATTTTTAGTACAGAGAATTAGAATTCCATTATTTTTCCACTATTAAGGCTATTACAACTTACAATGTAGAGAATTATAAGAAAATTAATTACAACATAGAAACAATAGATGAACAAATAATGTAAAGAAATAAAAAAATCCTAAATTCTGCAGGGTTTCAAAAGTTGTGATCCATAGCATTCCATGGATTCTTCAAGATTACTGTTCTAATACTGCACCATAAGCAAACCTCATTCCCAAAGCAATAAAGAACAAAAGCCAAAAACAAAGACAAACAACAAAATTTAATCAATAATCAACTCAATAATTAAAAAAAAGAGATTGAATTAAAAGAAAATAAGAGGCAAAGAAGTGAAAAGGATGTTATGTAGATGAAATTAGATGGTCCCTTAGACTGTGCTTTTCGCTGTTTTGAATTAGCTCTGTAATGTCTCTTTCACCATCTCTAGACTAAAAATAGAATGCATTTTTATTTTGTTTTCTAGGGTTTTAAAAATAAAAAGTGATCAATTGAGGTTTTTGGCCTCCTGTAAAGAATAATGTTTTATAGGCTCCAAAAAAGAAAGAGAAAAAAAATGTTTGCTACCTTCAATAAAAATCAATCTTAACCCTTTTTTATAATAATTATTTGCCCAAAAAAATAAGGAAGGCCCCCCTATAAACTTCTCCCTCGACTTTTAAAGCCAGGGAGCCAACCTTTTCTACACAAATGTAGGGTTTGGTTGCATAGCACTAGGAAGTTCAGTGTTTGGGATTTTTATTTTTTGATTTTTGAAAACACATATAGGATAGGATTCATTTTGAATAAAGTCTAGAGACTTCTTTAAATATATAGATCTAGACACATGCGTTAATTATATCGAATTAACCAATTAGACATAAGAAAAAAAGATCGAAATTGCAAAAAAGAAAAGAAAAAAATTAGCATAATGCTTACCAATATTTAGCAAAATATCGATTGGCATCTGTCTAATGCTGATCAGCATTAAGCTAAATGTTGATTGGCATGTGGCTAATTCTGATTGACATTAGGCCAAATGTCAATCGACATTTGGCTAAATGTTGATTAGCATTTGACATGCCAAAGCAAATTTCCAAACAAAAATCCAAAAACTTGATTTTTTCCAATTTAAACATTAAAACTTATAATTCTTGCATTTAAACTTTAAAACATTACAGTTTATCCTTAAATCGCGAAACATTAACATTAGATATAATTTCTCGATTAATTTCATAATAGGGGCTTTCATCGCACACATGCACAATTGCATCATGGAATTGGGTGCTTATAGATTGTTTTCCCTTTTTATAAGCATCAAAGGCTTGTCCTTAGTGAATTTGATTTTAGGCAATCCAACCATAAGTTTATGTCTACTAAGATCATTCAAAATCTCAAAGTTTGCATGTCCTAATCTTTTATGCCATGTCCATGTGTCATAGGAAATAGACATTAAGCATTTAATGTCTATGTTATCAACTCTATTCAAATTAATAACATAGACATTTTCAACTCTTTCATCATTAAAAAATTACTTTATCATCATCCAAGCTACTAACAAAGCAATTTATAGGATAGAAAGTGACTTTATTTCCTATGTCATATAATTGACTAATACTAAGTAAATTATGCTTAAGACCATCACCAAGTAAAACTTGATGAATAGATAAGGATTAAGGGTTACCAATTTCTCCAATGCTTGCTATCTTCCCTTTGGTATTGTCCGTAAATGTGACATGGCCTCCATCCTTAGCTTTAACCTTGTAGAATTGTTCCTTATCTCCTATAATGTGTCTTAAACATCCACTATTAAGGTACCACTTACTTTTAGCTTTTATGGACTTTAAACACACCTACATAACATAATTTAAGCATTCTTTTTAATCTAAACCTTTATTGGTCTAGGTTGGTTAGTCTCAAAGTAATCCAAATAAAGCAAATGCAAGTGTAGTCTTCTATAGAAGCACACATTACTAATGTGAACTTTAGTCATAAAATAGAAGCATTCTTTTAGGAGCATATAGTTGCCTAGTATGAAACATGCCTTTCATGTTATGGTAATGTGAGCTTCTTAAAGGTTCTTTGTGCCATAAGAGGAGAGTGAGACATGCATTTACAATGGCATTATTTATTGTGAGGTGATTGTGTAGCATGCTTAGGAGTGTTATATCTAGTGTACATGTAAGCATGTATAGGTTAGGGCATTTTGTTTATACTTAACCATTTGTATCAATAAAGGTTGGGTTATGTAAGACTTGCCATTCTCATTTGACACATGAGACTTCTTAGCTTTGAAAGCTTAAGTCCCAACAGGTTTAACTGTAGAGGAATATAATCATATAAAGCCTTAACAAATTTAATATAAAATAATGATAAAGAAGAATGCAGTCCATTTATATATCCAATTCCATAAGTATTCTTATAGAGTTTTTGAGAGCCAAGTAAGTTGGGTTTCATGATTTAAAATGCAATAAAAAATAAAAATTGATTGACAAACCTAAAACAAGATCCATGTAATTTGATTAATTGATTGAATTTAGGATTTCCAAAAACCTTACCATAAATGCAAAAGGGCAAGATTACTGGAGGGAAGAGAGGGGGTTCACTTTTGTAACACCCTATCTAAAGCTTTTGGTTATTTTAGTTGGATTAAGGAATCTCCAAAATGCTATGTCCTCTATAAGGATCCACACAAATAGTCCTTCAATCAAAATGAGTGTGTGCTAGCGCTTTTTCTTAAAACTCTCACTATTCAAGAACTCTATATTTTTTCTTAGAAGGTGTAAAAATTAATTTTCTTTTTTTAGAATGAAAAGTATGTGAAACCCTAGAGAATATAATATATTTATACACTTCTCAAATAAGGTTCCACTTACCAAAACATTGTTGGTAACTTCTCACTTACCAAAATATTTTTGATATATTTAGCACCTTCCTATTTCTATTTTGATTCAAATTCAAAAAAAAAATTATTTTATATTTAATTAAGATAATAATTATCTTAAAAAATTAAAAAAAATGAATTTATTTACTTATTTACTATAGAGATTTTAATGGGCCAGTAAACCCAATTTCATTTTGGGCATGATCGAAGTGTGTGACCTTATAGGTTCACATAATATTGGTAGTAGGCAAAAAATCCTAATTCAAGATCACTAGTCATAGTTACCTCTAGCAAGATATTGTGACTACCTAAGTTGTGTGAAGGTTGATAATCCAACATAACCTAATTTAAATGGATTATTGCAGTCCTTTTGTCACATGATATCTTGTTTGAGCATAAGGCATAGTTTATGTCATCCCTATACAATTTGATGACATTATTTCTTGATTCTAAGTAGACTGAGAATGATAACTCTTTATCAATTCATTCCAGCATGGCCATGCATTTTCTTCAATTTATTTTATCAAGAGGCCTGTAGATATCTTACTCAGATTAAATGAGGGACAAATTCCTTCTCAATCACTTCCTCACATAATTTATTATATATCTAACAACAATCTATTTCATCATCTTACTAAAGAAAATGTAAAAATGTGTCAAAATACATAATAATCATACTGGAAACCATGGTGATTTTAAGGTCAAAGGAGTAAAATAATATTATTGTGATGAGAATTGCTTATGATAATGACCTATGTAGTATTCTCATAGTGGGTCAATCCAGTACATCATTTCTCAAACAAGTAATTATAAGTTGACTTAATATCTCATATACATTATTAGTAAAACATAATCATCAGTCAACACCTTACTAGCCTTAATTCATTGTTATTTTAATAATAATGAAAGACTAGGGATAAATTAGAATATAATTCATATTTAACCTAAGGGTTTTACTATCAAGTCACATACTTGATGGCCTAAAAAAGAATTAACTATTCAAGTAATTATTACAAGATAAAATTATAATGAAAATGCCTCTTTATTAATAAAATGATAAAGTCAAAACATGGTCATACATAATTGACCTAGTGCATATCACTAACAAAGTAGACTATCTAAAGTCTCCTTTCCCCTTTTGAATTCAGAAACGGAATTCTTTAACTTTAACACCTCTCTAGAAAGCTTAATATTTTCATCATTAGCTTTCTTAAGTTAATCCTCCAAGGAATTAAAAGATTTCAAATCATTTGTAAGTTTTTCACTTGATTCAACAAGTTTAGAAAAATATTTTTTTAAGATTTCAAATTCCATGGTCAAGCTAGATAACTCATGTTTGTAAAGCTTCTTCTTAGAGAGCAAGCTTTTACATTTAAGCATGAGTTTGCTCACAATAAAGCTCTCATTATCATCATCATCATTATCATCATAAGAAGAATGAAAAATAGATAGTACCTTTTTTTTATCTTTAAGAGCGATGAACCAAATGTTGGCCACTTCTTGTTACTCATCTTCCTTTTTTAAATTAGAGGAGTCATCCCATAAAGCTTTGAAGGCCTTCTTTTTATCCTTTGCTCCTTTGTTCTTGAACTTGAGCTTGGGGCACTCATTTCTAATGTGTCCCAGTTTTTTGCATTCATAACAAGTAACTTCTTTGCTCTTCTTTCCATTATACTTCTTGTTGTCTTTTTGCTTTGAGAAGCTTTTTGTTTTTAAGAAAATTTTGAACCCTTTAGTGATCATGGCTATTTCATTATTATCTTCACTAGAGTCCACTAACTTTCATCTTTACTAGCTTCTTATATAGCCTTTAATGTTATCCCCTTTTTCTTTTGCACTTTCTCATCTCTCTCATCTTCTCTGTGTTTTATAGTAAGCTTATATATAAGGAGCTTCCTAATGAGAATATTAGTTGAGAGAGTTGAGAGCTCTTAAGCTTCCTCAATTGAAGTGACTCTAGATTCCCAATCCTTCTTTGGTAGGATTCTTAGAATCTCATTATTCACTTCTTCCTTAGAAAAATGTTTTCTAAATTTCCAAAAATATTTTCAAGTTCTAGCTATACAATATGAAAAGAAGCCCTAGTATTCATACATTTTGAGACTGATGGAATGTGGTGAATTTCCAAAATATTCCAATAAGAAATATAGAATGTTATTGAGATCTCTTGTAAAAAGATTTCTCATTTTCAATAGGGCTCCATACAATAGAGATAAAGCTTTGCATCTTAGATATGTTTTAGAAAAGAAGTAGAACATATTATATGAGATGTGTATGTAGGATTGTATAAACCTCACATGAATGGTAAGGAGTTGGAAAGAAAAATTATGAGATAGGGATACTATTGGCTAATAATGTAGAATGATTGTATTCAATTTGTTGAAAGTTTCCATGAGGCCCAATTACATGGAAATGTTTCCCATATTCCACCTTTGATGTTATAGACTCTAACATCTCCATGGCCATTCCTAGCATAAGGAATAGACATAATGAGAAATATTAATCCACCAGCTTTTAATGTGCATGAGTTTATAGTTATTACAGTTGATTATTTATCAAAATGGGTTGAAGCTGAGTCTTTTAAAATGTTGGGGGTAAAATAGATGGCTAAATTCATTAAGAAGAACTTGATTTGTAAATATAGTCTACCTTATCACATTGTGACTAATAATGGTGCACAGTTTTAAATAGAAGTGAGGGATTTGTTGCAAAGGTTCATCCCTATATTGACCTTAAGTAAATGGTGGAATTGAAGCAACTAGTAAGAGCATAAAGTAGATTCTCAGTAAGACAATCAAAACTTATAGAGATTGATCAAATCAACTTCCATATTCTTTGTTGGGTTACATAACTGGAGCTAAAACAACTACAAGTGTAACACCTTATTCTTTAGTGTATGGAATGGAAGTAGTCTTACCAATAAAGGTTGAGTTAAAGTCATTAAGGATAATGTTAGAAGTAAAAAGTCCAAAAAGTATATGGGCCAGATCCATATTTAAAGAGTTGACTTTGTTGGATAAGAAAAAACTTAGAGCAATATTTAACATACAACTTTATTAGAGAAGAATTGCTAATGCTTTTAATAAGAAAGTCAAAGTTAACAAGATTCAAGAAGGTGATTTGTTTTTGAAACAAGCAAGATCAATTCCATTTAGTCTCCAAGCAGAGTACTAAATAAAAAATGAATAAAAAAATAAAAATCCTCACTAAGTCAAAAACCCAAAAGGGCCATTTAGGCAAAAGTTAGAGGTTCTTACTAAGTCAAAAACCCAAAAAGAGTATCTTAGGAAAAAATAAAAATATAAGTATGATTCCTGTATGAAAACCCAAAAAGGGCATTTTAGGCAAAAGTAAAGGATATTTTAAAGTTACTTTAGCTAGAAAACATAAAAGAGCTAGTAAACATCATTAGAAATTATTCTCGCCAATTGAATTGATTTTTTAGCAATCCTATATCATTTATCCCTTTTTATGGTTAAGAATGAGTAACCTTAGGTTGATAATACTTGGGTATATGCATTCTAGTCATTAGTGATAAAATGCAAAAAATTGGCAATTCCCTTTAAAATCCAATTATAAGGATTCCGGTCAGGCAAACAGGGGGAGAAGAAACTCGAAAGAAACCCAAAAGATACCAAAATGCAACCAAACTCTCAAAAGAGTCAAGTTAGGCCCAACAAAGGACCAAAAGTAGGGGATCTTGAGTTGGTGACCCAGGAGTGTGAGTTTTTAACCCAAGCTCGTGGATTAAAATGACCATATTACCCTACATGGGTTAGGGAACCCATGTGCGTCAATTCTAGACTCAAGAGTGTGGGTCTAGAACCTAAACTCTTGGGTCCTTAGACCTGATTGATAAAAACTCAACTTTTCCTCTTTTGGAAAAAAGGAGTAGCACTTTTCTCGAGGCAGATGACTCTAGAGAGAGAAAGTTAATGTTTTAGATGAATTTTTCTCTTTTCTTCTCACTCCTAAAACACTTGGAGAGCCCATTCAACCCAAATACTCAAACAAAAATCACTTCTCTCACTAAGTTTAGATCACTAAACCAAACCAAGCCACAACTTTGTGAAACCACACATCTAGGGTAATTACCTAGTCCCTCGGAGGATCTCTTATTTATTTTTAATTAAAAATTGTATTTTTATCATCTTCTTTAACTTATTTCTATCATTTTTTTTAAATTGCATTTTATTCACTTTATTGCAAATATTGATTATTGTGATAAAGTTGGGATTTTTATGGTGATTTGAAGTTTTGGATATAGTAGAATAGTGGGAAGTTCAGATGAAATTCAAGAGTGTTTTCATTCATTTTGCATCTTTTTATACCATTTTTGCATTTTATATAAAAATGAGTATTTTGATGTAAAGTTAGCATTTTTACAATTATTTTTGCATCATTTCAATTTATTTTATTTACTACAGTATGTTTATTTATTTTTATTTATATTTCTACAATTTTCTCACTTTCATTGTATTTTTATCGTTTTTTAGTATATATGTTACGTGTGATAAAGTTGGCCTTTTATCATAAAGTCAACGTTTTTATGGTAAAAATGTCATCTTTAACATTTTAATATTTTTATTGTCTATAATTTTTATTTATTTGCATATTTATTTATGTATTTTTATTATTTTAGAGGGTTTTTTGAAATTTTTATTGGATTTATGCCTTTTATAGTAAATTTGGCCTTTTATCATAAAATTAACATTTTTATGTTAAAAATTACGTCTTTACTATTTTTATTACTTAAAATTACATCTTTATTATTTTTATTATGTTATTTCTGCCATATTTATTTATTTATTTATTTACTTCTGCACTTTATTTATTTTTGTTGCTTTTTTGCAATTTTTGTTGATTTCACGCTTCTTATAATACATTTGGTATTTTTATCATAAATTTCATATTTTATGGTAAAAATATCATCTTTATTATTTTGTATATTTATTTCTGCCATATTTATTTATTTATTTATTTCTCCATTTTTATAATTTTTATTACATTTTTGCTATTTTCATCATATTTTTGCTTTTTGTGGTAACTTTGACATTTTTATCATAAAATTAATGTTTTTATGGTGAAAATGTTATCTTCATCATTTTAATGTATTCAATCAATCATTTTTATTTATTCATATTAATATTCTTACATTTTCATTACTTGTATTTTTTCTTATTTTTGATATATTTATCCCGTTTATTGATAAATGTGTCATTTTTATCATCAAGTTAAGGTTTTTATGTTAAGAATGATATTTTTATCATATTTATTTTTTAAATTCTGCATATTTATTATTGTTTATGGAATTTATTGAATTTTTATCATTTTTGTTATTTTTATTGCCTTTATCAATAAATTAGTTATTTTTATCATAAAGTTAATGTTTCTATGGTGAAAAGGACTTATTTATCATTTTCATTATTTAAAATTCTGTATTTCCATTACCTTTATTGCTTTTTATTGCTTTAAATATTTTTTTATTTTTTTATTCTTTTGCTATTTTTATGCCTCTTCTTGATAAATTTACTATGTTTATCATAAAGTTAAAATTTTTATGGTGAAAATAGTATATTTTTATCATTTTCCCATTACTTTATTTGCATATTTTTATTTATTTTACTAATTACACCTCTATAATAAAAATGGTAATTTTATGTCAAAATATCTGAATTTTAAATTCTTACATCAAGCATATCCATTAGCATCCTTGTTTGTTTACTGTATTGTATTTTATTTTAGTTATAGATATATAATTGCTTTAAATGTGTGCTTGCATGTATATGAAAGTTAACGTCTCTTTTGCAAGTTTATTAGAATAAGAATTTTATTTCCTTTTTATTATTTCAATGTAATTAATAGAATAGGCTTTTTATTGAAAACAATGTAATCCTTAATCCTAATTCCCCCTTTTATTTCTATTTTGGATGTATTTCTTAGAATAGGCTCTTTTCTCGAGTTATTATCCTTAATCTCTTTCCTCATTTTTATTTTACTCATTTGCTTGCTTATTTTGATTTTTTCTTGCATTATTGTGTGCTACATGTTTACTTGCTTACATGGTTATTTGCTTGATTAACATATGCTTGTTTATTTATCTTATGATGAATGCTTGTCAATCCAATTATCCCACACTTTATTTTCAATTTAAACTGACTAATAATTAAATGTGGTAAAATGCATCATTAAACTGAAACTAGGGTGAAGAATTGAATAATTAAGTAATATATAATGAGAAATAGCATAAGTAACTCATACCCCTTAAACCTAAAATATCTAGTTAGGAAAGTGAGTTCTTGATTCACTTTATCTCAATTCAAATTGGGTGGTGACTCCAATCTACAAAGCCTATTCAAGCAAACCATCCCAATAATAATAATAAATGAAAACTGGTAGATGGTTGCCATTAACCTATGTGCCCTAATTCTATAAACGCACTGATCCTGTTATTTCTTCCTTTTATTAGGAGAAATGATGTGTGCGTACTTATAAGTTTTTTGTGACTCTACTAGGAATCTTTGGTTTGAGGGGTATGAATGAAAGACTATTTTTTATGTATAACTAGCTTATTCACCTTCACAATAACATAACTATATATCATCACACTCACCACATGCATGTTGGTCCTTAAACCCTCGATAATACTAAATGACATTGTCGTCATGATTCCATTCGAGTCATAGGGCGATGAAGATAGATATTATCACCTTTAGTCTTTACATGATTAAGAAAAGTTGTAGGGCTTAAAGTGACACGGCCTAGCTCCCAAGTCCAAAATGGGGTACAATTTTTTTTGAGTAGGTAAAAGAATGTTAAACTATCTTATCAGAGTCCATAACCCTAGTCATATGGGGCATTCTCACTAAAGGAGCCCAAGCTCTAGGCCTAACAAAGCCCATATAGATAAATTAGTATAAATCACCTGTAGAATTCCACTTAGCTCTTGCATGTTATCCTTGACTTGATGTTGCCTGTTCGACTTGATATTCATAAATGACATGACATCTCTAATGTCTACCATAATTTATTATTATTATATTAATCTTTATAGACTATCCAAATTTAGGCTTGTCATACCTGCAATTTGACTATTCCCAAAAAGGTCCAATGATGAAATAAATCCTCGAGATGACTAAAGTCTACTCATTCATAACACCTTTGAAGTGTGCAACTTTAAAGAACCTAACTAACCCCATGATTTTCCAAAATCGATCATTGAGCCATTAAGTTATGCTCTAACCTTATGAAATGTGAATATCAAAACAATGAGAGGTTTATTTCAAGAAAAATCCTCTTGAAATACTCAGCTCGTTAGGCCGGTGCATATTTTTTTAGATCAAGACCCGACTTCGTGAAATAATGAAAATTAATTTTGACAAAATGAACTTTAAAACACATCCAGAAGGCTCCAAAATTCTCAAAAATTATCCCAAAATAGTCTAACATAACCCGAGTATTAGTGCATATCACCTAGAAGTTCGTGTAAACACCCCTAGGTGTCATATGTTAAAATTGAGGCCAAATTTAGCAAAATAGACTCTGGAAACACATTTGAAAGAGCATGTAGAGCATTAAAGTGAGCATGAAAATGCACACGTGTGCATGCCCATGCACAAAAATGCCCTTATACGCATATGACCATGCCTACACCACCCTATTCTACACATTTTTCCTATAGATAGACCCTTATACACCCCATTTTAGAGGGGGGAGCAAGTGAAGAAACACACATACTCAAAAGTCAGTCTGATCGAAGGTGTAAGAAATCCCTCTCTGTATAGTTTTTGTTCTCCTATAGCCTTTCCTTTAGGTTGCTAAATCCCTTTTTCCACCAAATTCAGCCTCATCTTTGTCAAAGCATGCCTCAAAGGTATACAATCTAGCATCAATCTACTATTATTTTGAACCTCTCGATGAGGAAAGCTTGATAATCTCTTGAAGCTAAAGCTTCAAAGCTTACACAAGTTTAGTTGAGATTGAGGACCACACAATTATTTTAGCATGTTTATTTTACCACATTGCATTTTATTTTATCATTGCCAACATTTAGGAATCTTGCATGCTATATGAATAACATATGCATTATTATGCTCATTTCGCATCATCATTTTGCTTCCTCTATTTTTGAAATCATGAAATCATACCATAAAAATTAATAGCGTGAAAAAATTCATGACCCAAAATAGAATTATCATGCTCTCAGTCCAGTGATGACCTCATGCATCCTTTATATTATCATTATTCATCATTATAGCATAAATAATCACTAAAAGTGTGATCATCCTATCATTCATTGAGTAAGTTGTGTAAATGATCATGTTATCCTTATAGATCAACCATATTAGGTTTACTTTTTTGTAATCCTTGCCCTTTTATATGTACTTTATCAGGAAAGCGATGTAATAAAATTTTTAGCTTTATTATCCTATACTATCTAATGTACTATATGAATGCTATATAAACTATTATTACCAAAACTAGGGTGTTGCGGTAGCTATACATCAAATATCATATAATGAGAAATAGTAAAAAAGTAAATGCAATCCCCTAAACCCAGAAATCTTTACGGGGGACAATAATCGCTAAGTGACCCGATGTTGTCCCTTTATTTTCTTGATTTTGTAAAAATCAAGTGGTAACTCCATAAAATAAAAAATATCTCATCCCCCCAAGACCAATCACTTGTCCCTATTCGGTAAAGTTGCCATGTCCCTCAGAAATGGAAAGAATCGCTACACTGTCTAATGAAGTAACAAAAAACCATAACAAAAGTGACGATTGCTCACAATGGTGACTCCATTAGGGACTTCTAAGTAAGAGGGATCAACTCAAAAATAACTATTTCTCATTATGCAATACTTAAATGTATAGAGCCCCTTACCACTGCATTTGCACTATACATCACATGTGCACCACTAGTCCCTAAAAGCCTTGATAATACTAAATGTAATTGCCACCATGATTCCACTCGAGTAATAGGGTGGTGAACATGCAATATTATTACCTTTAGTCTTTACTCCTACATTTGCCAGACTTATTTGACCAGAGTCTGTAACCTAAGTCCTTAAAGGGGGTGAATGAGTTATCAAAAGAATGCTAGACTTATTGATTGGAGTCTGTAACCCTAGTCATATGGGGGCATTCTCGCTAAAGGGAACCCTTAGCCTTTCATCGTAACTCATCTCATGTAGATAAACTAGTAGTAACATCCACTAGGATTCCACCAAGCTATGCATGCTATCCTTTTCCTAACGCTATCCATTTGACTTGATATTCATAAATAACATAACCCTCCTAGTGTCTATCATTGAATGATGTCGTAATGTCAATTTTCATAGAAAATTTATGCTCAAAACCACGTGATTCTCATATACTTTGTGTGAGCCCGAAGCATGAGGAATAATGAGAATCATGTACCATAACTTAAATAGTCTATGCAAATTAACAAATAATAACATCCCTCAATGATGGAATCTACGTGATGTTATCCATTTATCTTTATTAGATCAAATGAATGGGCTAGGAACCTAACAAGATGGTGGACCTTTATATTGGCAAAATCAAACTATAAACTATCAAGTGATACTTTCATGAATCACGGTAAGCCATCGAATATCGATGTGGGGGCAAAAGCTTATACTCTTTTTTATTGACCTTAGTCCTATGCATATGAGCGCATACAAGCTTTGGACATCATTTGAAGCCTGAAAATTAACCCTTACATTGACATTGTGTGATTATCTCAAACCACATTTGAGTATTATTCATCATTTGACCCTTTGGTTCTTACCAACATAAATCGAAATGGCCTAGTTTCGAGAGCAAAACCATAGTCCGCTGGTGACTATAGGTTTAAAACCCACCTATAAAGAGATTGAATGACCTTATGGAGAAATAAGGTTGGAAGCAAGACCTTGCTTGTAATTGGTTTGTTCACTGTGCAAGAAAACTAACTAGCCTTAATCATGCATACATTGCATACATGTAGATAGCACGTGATGACCACTATTTCTTGTAGGAATAATCATTTTTCCATCATAGGATTTTTGTATCCACTCCATACGTACATTCTCATCCTTTTCTTTTATAGGCACACATCATGCATTTATCTAACCATAATAAATGTATAGGAATACTACATTCAAGCATGAGTGACCCAAAAGATACCTCATGTCAGTAATCTAAAGACAAGCTAAAAGAGGGTATCCAAAAGTTACTCTCTAATGGCACCATAGTTGAAATCCTCCAAGCCTAAATCAAAGCTAAAAGTGCCTGAGATGGAAATAGCACACCACTAAATGAAGCATCTACATCTGCTCACCCGAGGGTAGATAAAGCAAAGGGAATTCCCCGCACTCCAGTTTAAGCTGATAATGATAATAACTACTACCAAGATCTCAAGAATGCACCAAAAGCTACAAAAATTGCTGACATGACCAAGCCTGAATCAACAAAGGAGGTCAAACTATTTATCAGCTAGATGGCTCAATTGGAATTCGCCTTTAAAGACAAAAGAACTCATGGCTCCAAAAGCTTCATCAACCTGGCATTATTTAAAGATGAGCTATTTCCAGATGATTTTAAACTACCAAACTTTGCTAAGTTTGACAAAACAGGAGATTCGAGGGTCCATCTAAGGCAATATACTACCTTTATGGCTACCATAAAGCTTATAAAATCATAGATTGTTTGATTCTTCTTCACACCATTAGAGGAAGGACTGAGTGCATGGTTATTTGACCTTGAAGATGAAATTAAAAGCGATTGGCTACTGCTAACTCAAAAGTTTATCAAGTAGTATGAATATAACACTTAGTTAGACATCAGTCAAAGGGACCTTAAAACCACAAGGTAGAAACCTAGTGAAGCTTTCTCTAATTATGTCACTAGATAGTAGGGAAAGGTAGTTAAGATGAGAAACCGTCCTCTTAAGGATGAACAAATAAAGTTGATAATCAAAGGGGCACTACCACACTTCAAAAAATAAATGATCTTTGCTCATTATCCTAACTTCAAAGCTCTCTATTAGGTTAGGATTAGAATTAAGGATAAAGAACCTCAGTAAGCCAAAAACACTTTTCACCATAATACTTAACCAAACACCCAAAACACCGTCACCCGAACTGGAGAAATAAACATGATCCAACCCAACACCCATAACTCACCATCTATCAATGCCATCAAACCACTAAGAAAATTCTCAAACTTTAACCTCCCACTATCCAAAGTATTCTAAAGACTTAAAAAAAAGAACCTCCTAGAACCACAAGAGCCTAGGCCTCTTCCAAACCCACTACCACCTCAAATTAACCAAAACTTATTATGCCATTTTCACCAAATGCCTGACCACACCAATGGTACATGTAGAACTCTCAAAAATGCAATCCAAGACCTTGTTGACTCTAGAGAAATTGATGACCTAGAAAAATGACCCAGTATCAAGACCAATCCTCTCCCAAACTATCAAAACATGCCTCCACCAACTATCAATATAATCTCATCCAATCTACTAAAAGACCTTATTGAAAAATCAATCCAAGCCATAAAAGAAACCCAAGATAAACCCTTAGAGCACAAACCACCAAATCACATTCTTAAGCCTCAGGATTCAAGTAAAGATGAGCAATGCCCTTCTACCTTTGAATTCATTTGAATGCCTCAAAATTTCCTTCCCCACTTGATGATGCAAAAAAGAGCTAGGGATATTATAGGTAGTGAGGTTTAGTGTGTGTCCAATAATTTACAAAATGTGACACTGTTTAGGGTCAAGGCCTTAGAGAATGCACTACTATGCCACAAAGTCATAGCATGGAGATGAGGAGTCGCCACCCAAGGTAATAATAAGGACAATTCAATTGGTAGTACTCGATTCTCTAAAAGAAAGTTAGCACCACAACTAGGAGATTATGGGAATGGAATACTAACATCTTTTAGTCTCATGTTCATTTAGAATTACTTTATAAATTATTACTTCATTCTCTAATTATATGCAATTTTATTAAACCCTATTTGAACATCCATCTACCCCTAAGGCATCTAGTCAATAAAATCACACATAAAAAATGTATTCAAATGCATCATCCCTAAGTCTAAACTATGTTAATTTTATTGAAAGTTTGCGAGATCTACATTTCTACTTACAAGCGAAAATTGATTAAAGGTGGACCTACATTTTTATTAGTTAGTGACCTTAAGTCTTTTGATTTTAATTATCTACAAATGGGCCTAAATCTATAAGTTTTTAAAGAAATTGGATTTTATAAGTGGGCTTAAGTCTATTTATTTTATTTAAAATGGGAAGTAGGACTAAGTCTATTTATTTTTAAAAAGAAGTGAAATTAAATGGGCTGAGCTAAGTCTAGGTTGGTTTTATTAATTAAAAAGTTGGTCCTAAGTCTGTTTAACCTAAAATGGGCCTAAATTGATTTTGAGTTAAATTAAACTTTAGACCAATTTTAAGACTATTAATTGAGTGGGTTAGACCTAACGTGGGCCTAGGACCCAAAAGGGTAAAAACTCAAAAATGCAATTAATTAAATAATAACATGCTAAAGTATATCAAACATACATCCACACATAAATACCTAAAACCCTAATTCAATTCCAAGCAACACCCTAATTTACTACTGCCATAATTGATTTTAAAGTTTTACCCAGTGATCCTGATTGCTAATCCATTTTAAATGCATAAAAGTAAAATTTTACTATTTCCACAATTAGGATTATTACAATGTTCTATGTACTAGAAATTTAAATTAAGCACAAACCTAAATGGATTAGCACAGCAAATCATAAAAAATAATGACCACAGAAAAGGTAAAACCTAGATTTAATCACAGTTTAAAACCCATGCCATTCCATGGATCTTTCATTCAATTTTTAGATATTAGTCAGTATCCTCCTCAACCCCTATTAGATCTGAGAAAGAAAACACAAAAATAAAAAAATTATGTTAGTGAAATTAAATAGCCAAAACAATAATAAAATAATAAAAATATCACAAAAGAAAGAGAAGAATAAAAAAGGAATGTTGTGCAGATGATATTACATGGCCCTTTAGAATAGATTTTCATAGTATATGGAATTGACTCAGTGTGCATTTTGGATCTTGGAACTGAATCATGTAACAATGTAATATAAACTCTTAATTATTTTTTTAAAATGTAAGGAAGACATACTAGGTTTTGTGTTTTGTAGTTTTTTTTTGTAGAGGGTTTTTTTTTTCGTAGTTAGGCCTCTACAAAATTTTTCTTCTCTTAGCTTTTTAAAGCCAAAAATAACTTCTCCTGTAATTGAGTAGAGAGGTTGCACAATCCTAGGAGCTAGAGAATAGTTGCTCTCCATTTTCAAAAATCAAAACCCTGAGATAAGAAAGTGATAAGAGTTAAAACAAAATTAGAGATTCATGCACGTGTCGGTGTAGAATCAATAGAAATTTGAGAACATGCCCAAAATTAGATTTTTTATAAAAAAATATTGAAAAAGCAAAGGAAAATACAATTTGGCATTGTATAATGCTGATCAGCATTGTGTAATGCCGATCGGCATTGCATAGTGTTGATCGACATTATATAATGCCGATTGGCATTGCATAATGCCGATTAGCATTATGCCTATTCTTGTCAAAATTTCATTAAAACCCCCAAAATTCACTTTTCTACAATTTAGACCTTAAAACATTTTAACTCTTATAATTGAATCCTAAAAAGGCTGTAATTTAGTACTTGAAATCTTGAAACTCGACACTAAAGATCAATTCTTAATTAATTTTTATCATAAGGGCTTTCATCTCACATATGCATAATTGTATTCCAAAATTGGGTGCTTACTGTTGCCCTCCCTTTATCGCTGTTTGCTTAACAAATTGCAGTAAAGAAATAGTAGCACATAATTTTGATAAAAAAAAAATTAGGATGCTTAATTGCATCCTAATTGATAGATCGATGCTTAAACTACTATGCAATTTTAAGTAGGATGTAATGTTTGATGAGTCTCACTATATTTCCTATAGAACATCTAGTGAACTTTATGCAAAGGAGTTTTGCTATATTTCTTGTAGAACGTTTAGCAATGTTGAATTGAAAATTTGTTATAGTTCCTGTGGAACGTCTAGTGATGCACATTATTTTCCCTAATAGACGTCTAGTAATAATAAATTTTGTTATATTCCTTGTAGGACACTATTGAGAATGAGTTTCATTATTTTCCCTATGGAATGTCTAACGATGCACACTATATTCCCTATAGGATGTCTAGTGAGAATGAGTTTTGTTATATTCCTTATGGGACATCTAACGGTGCACACTATATTCTTTATGGGACATCTAGTGAGAATGAGTTTCGTTATATTCCCTGTGGAACATCTAATAATGCATACTATATTTTTTATGGGACGTCTAACAGCGATAAATTTAAAGACTTATATTACAACTACTATGCAGTACATAATATAGTGACAGTTATGACTACTGTGCAATACATAACATAATGATTTGAAGTTTTTGTCGTAGCTACTATGTAGCATATGAGTTTAAAATCCTTTAATTCAAATGATGCATGTAAAATGCAAAAAATGAAATCTGTAATTTTGTTATGTATTCTGTACTTGGCAAAGAACTCAAAACTACAAACTGGTTATACATATTAACAATTCTATGAATTATTTATTTAATAGACATCATGATTTAATTAGAAATGAATTTCTAATCAAAATGTAATTATAGACCGAATTGCAACAATAGAACTTGGATCCCTATGCAAATGAGAGTAGTGAACCAAAGTGGATATTTTTCACTTTATATATTCATTCCCTTTTGCACGTCTTAATTCATTTTCTCTTCTCTTTCATTCTTTTTCCCTTCATTTTCTCTCTTTGTATTAATTCTTCTTTCTTTAATTTCTTAATCATCCAAAGTCTAATTCATGATCTGTCAGATCCTATGGCCTCTCTACAAAACAAACAACGTAAGAGAGTAGAAATTGGTCAATGGATTCTGCCTCATTTTTTTCCTCAGAATGATCTTGGTCTTTGAGAGGACTCATCCATCTTTCCATTGACTTGTTTACATACCCATAGGTGCAGAGATGTGGGTAATGACATAACATTTCACCTTCTTAGTTTATGTCTACAAAATATTACCTGTACAGTTAGTAATCATAATCAATTTCAAGGTAGAGACTAGCATGCCTGTTGATTGAATTAAATAAGAAAATTAGTTGAAAATGCATGATAGAATTAAAATTAAGCTTGGAAAATATGAAATTCAACTCCTAGGTAGTTTGTTTGTCTAATTGAATATTTGGAATTCTAGTCAAAATTCCAAATTTCTGATCGACACAAGAGAAGGGCTTATCGGCATAGTGGAATGCCAATCGACAATTTGAAATGCCGATTGGCATTCTAGATTGTCAATATGAGATTTTCAAAGAATTATATATATATATATATATATACTAATCACCATTTTTCATCATTTTATTAACAAGATTAACTAATCAATTAATCATCATTTCTTGTTAACATGATTAATTAATTAGTTAATTAATTAAATGTCATTTTTACTAATTAAGTGCTTTAAACTTAACCAACATCCTATGAAATTCATAGGATATTTTAATCTAGCCTAGGAATTATTTCATGGACTATCGAAGCCTCCGTCTGATTTAGGCCTCCGAGTTCAGGGAATTCATTGTTGTGCTTCCAACTACTTGAGGTCGATTTGACCGTTATTCTTTGTTCACTTTGATCAAGTGGTGGATGGATGTTAGTTTACACTTTTCATACTTGCATGGGTGAGTTAACCATTTCTCCTATGAGCTTCTCTGCTATTACCGGGATTGCCTTCAGAGGGTCCTTGGTTCCCTTTGATGTGAACTACTATGATCTTTCTGAAGACACATGGACTAAGTGTGTGTGTGACCTGATAGGGTTCATTCTGATGTGGAAGAATTGAAAGAATGTTCAACTTTCATCCTTAGTTCAAGGGTTTAGACGCCTACCCATTACTACTCCTCATCAGATTACCCAAAAGGTGAGGTGTCTTTTTCTAATATTGTTGGGTACAACCCTCTTTTACGTGATCGGTCATGAGGTTAGTATTGCTCTATTTGTTCCACTTTGTAACTTAGATCAGGTTGCCACACTTGACTAGGGATTTGCTACACTCGCTTACCTTTACTATAGATTGGACACTGTCTATAGTGGTGCTATCACAATGTGTGACTTTTGGCATGTTGTGCATGTATGTTCTCATTTTCTTTAATCTTTATTATCTTGCTTTCATTTGCCTTTTATTGATATATTCTCTTCCTTTCATATCTGGAGTATAGATATTGGGTTGATTTAAGGATTCAGTGCTATAAGCTCTGATAGGAGCTTTCATCTGATGATGAGATGGGGTTCTTCTCACCTTTCTAGCAACAGGAACACTTTGTAGATTTATCATGATTAGCTAAACACCATTAACACCATTGAATGGAAAATGGTAAGAAAAATAAAATTATTAGTATCTTGTAATTTAATGTGAGTTAAACTTAATTAACCTAAAATTCAGATAACATTTGATTAGCTAGAGGGTGTTGATGACATCTAACGATATGATTTCATGGCCGCTGCAGTATGCCTTGAGCTGATGAGGGTTTTTCTCCCTAGATATGGCTATTTGATGTGGTATTTAGGGGAGCAAGTGTATCACTAGTCTTCTGGGCCTTCTTGATGTTGCATTCCATCTGATGTCCCTTCCTCTATGTTCTGCAGCTCACATATGATAGGTTCAGAGTTAGGAGATACACTATAGGGATACGCTACCTCAGATTTTCTTAAGCGTTCTCGACATTATCAACAGTTCGTTTGTGAGAACCTCTTGGATCAGACTCCTATCGAGGATGCTGAGGTAATTTCTTATTGTCTCGGCTACTTCCCTTAGAACCTATAAATTACTCTTTATTTTTTCAGTTTGAGGAGGTTCGCTCTCTTGCTATTAAGGTGATAAAAGAAGAGACCAATATTGCTTTAGAGATTGAGGTTGTTCCTAATATTGAGAGGTCTAAACCTAAACCTACCCCTATACATCATACTCAGCATGTCGGGACTAGTCATGATGGTGCTTTTATAGGTGTTACCCTTTGTGATATCTCTCTCCCTGATAGGTCCATGTTCTACTGGACTCTTATTGTTCATACTCCAATTGAGCAACATATGCACTTTAGTGATGTTCAGCTTCCTATCCTTTCTCCAATAGATGCTTCTCATGTGAGTCTTTATGACTTATTCCCTGTATGATCTATACACTTGACACTAATTTTAGTAAATTTGCGAAAGAGGTTCCTCGGACACAAGCAGAGTACTTGCATAGACTTGCCTCATCTCAGAGGTTATTCACTATATAGGTCATAGACAGTTGGAGGGTAAATATATACACTGGAAATGAAAATGTATGCATGTTATGCATAAAATGCATATGCCATGTTATTTCCTATATGTACAAAGCTACTCTAGTAATATGGAATACAAGATCGAGATGCATCATCGACAGCTTACAAGTTTAGGCATGAATCTTCATAGTGTTGGGATTTCATCTGTCAAACCTTTGGACACCTTTCATTAGAATGATCTAACTAGAGGATGGAGCCTATAGTTAAATTATGGAGCTTAGGATGACTGATCAAGGCTATCTTTATTTCTGTCTTCTATTTGTATTAGACTATTTCTATAGTACTGTTGTGTTCTGAATCCTATACTATTTGTATGCATTGTGTTGAACTAATCTAAGACCTGGATATATGGACTTAAGTAGAGTAAAGGTTTTTTTACCTTAACTTTTGTCTAAGCTGCCCTCTCAGGTTTTCTACTTAGCAGGCTTGCCCTAACTTTTGCCTAAGCTGCCCTTTCAGGTTTTCAACTTAGCGGGCTTTTGTTTTGTTTCTTTTATTTTTGTATTTTCCAGATCTAGCTACAGGAGAAGCTAAGCTTGATTGCTATTTCTAATAATTAAGCTATGGAGCCACCGGGATTTTAAGCTCTGCATAATGAGTCACAAGAGAAGAAACATAAGCATCATTAGGAAATGGTCTCATAGAGATGATTTTTATGCTTTCATGTCCTATACTCCTTTCTAGTACGTATGCATTATAAACAAGATAGAACATGCAATGCTAAAATAAAAATTCAATTTCAAGAGGATTCATTAATTAATATCAAAATGACTATATTTCTTACATTATATGAAATAATTCCTGTTTAGTCCTTTCAGATTTTTTGGCTGAATATTTTTCTCTCTCATTTTTTTACCCTAATTTTTGCCTGACAAGCCCTTTGCGGGTATTCTAGCTAGTGGGACCATTTCCTTTTTTATTCCTTAATTTTTTCTTGCCAGCCCTTTAGGGGTTTTCTGAACAGTGGGAATGTCTTAACTTTTGCCTGACTAGCCTTTTAGGTTTTCTAATCCGTAGACTTTATTTTCTTTTTACTACTTTTATCTTATTCTTATAGGTAGTATCTCTTGAGGTGATCCAAATTAATAGGCTCAATGAATTCATTCCCTTCCAAGTTTGATATCTTTGTAGCTCCTTTAGGAAGAACTGATTTGACTAACTATGTTCCTTCCCAGTTTGGTCTGAACTTTCCTCTCAGATAAAAAACCACTGCCCTGGACTATTTTAATACCATATCCCTAACTTTTATCTTTCCATGCTTAAATTTCTTGTTGAATGATCTTGTTATCCTCTTTTGATATATCTGAGTGTGAAACAAAGCATTCATCCTTTTCTCATATAGAGATGCAAGGTGATCATATCTCTTTTATGCCCATTCACTCTTAGGTGTTCTAGCTTCCATAACTAATCTCAAGGATTTGACCTTTGTTTCTATTGGCAAGACTGCTTCAGAATCATATACTAAGGAGAGTGGAGTTTGGCATGTGGTTGTTCTAGTTGTAGTCCTATATCCCCATAAGTGAAAGGAAGAAATTCAGACCAATCTTTATAAGTCTTGACCATTTTAAAGAGGATTTGCTTGACATTTTTATTAGCTGCTTCTACTGCTCCATTAGCTTGAGGATAATATAGTGAAGACTTATGATGCTTGATCCCATACTTTTACAACAATTCCACTATTTTAGCCTAAAACTGGACACCGTTATCTGTCACAATATGATATGGAACCCCATACCTGTAAATAAGACTTTTCTCGATGAACCGCACCATCTGTTTTGCTTTCATAGCATTGAAGGATTCAGCCTCTACCCATCTAGTGAAGTAATCTATTGCCACAGCTATGTACTTATACCCATTCGATGCTATCGGTCTTATTTCTCCTATAATGTTAATTCCCCAGGCTATAAAAGGCCAAGGTGACGATAAACTATTTAGCACCGTAGGAGGTAGAAGGTTAAGATTTTCATGAATCTGGCACTAATGACACTGTCTCATTTTTCTAATGCAATCCTTTTCCATACTAATTTCATAATACCCTTGCCTAAGTACCTTCTTTGCTAAGATTATCCCATTCATGTGAGAACCACAGGCTCCTACATGAATTTCTTTCATTACCTCTTTAGCTTCATCTTTCTTGAGACATCTGAACTACATTCCATTCGACATTCTTTTACATAATACTCCATCATAACTTGCATAGTTATGTGTAAGAACACGAAGAGCATATCTCTCTTTTGAGGTTGCTTTATCAGGATACTTTCTTTCTTTGATAAACCTTTAAATATCATAAAACCATGGCTTCTCTTCAGGCCCTATTTGAACACTCATAATCTACTCTCCTCCATAACATAGAGCTTTTAATTTCATAATTACCAAAGGCTTTATAATTGATTCTATCACACTATCCCACATCGAAGAGAGTATTACTAATGCATTTACCATTTGATTGCCATCTCCTGATAGATGGATGAAGAGACACTTGGTGAAATTCTTTGTTAAAACTTTCAAATAGCATATGTAAGGTTTCAATTTGTCCTCTTTCACTTCCCATTCCTCATTAGTTTGGTTGATAACCAATATAGAATCCCCATAAACTAGTAACTCTTTTACCCTAATTGCTAGAGCTGCTTCAATTCCATAGATACACACCTCATACTCAGCCATATTGTTTGTTATCTTAAAATCTAATTTCTTGGCCATCGGTATGGTCTCTCCTTTTGGTGTAATAAGAATTACTCCTAATCTAGCTCCTTTGTTGTTTACAACCCCATTAAAGTAGAGCTTCCACTCCCGATGTTCTATGACTACCAATATCTCATCTGAAAACTCTAAATTCCACTATTCATCACCTCCTACTGCATTCTGAGCTAGGAATTTTGCTGCTGCCCTTCCCTTGATGACTTTTATGGTGATGTATTCTATATCAAACTTAGTCAGAAGTACTAGCCTTCGAGACATTCTTCTAGTAAAATCAGGAGCCTAAAATAAGTACCTTAAGGGATCTATCTTTGAAATAGCTTCAACCCTATAGGACTAAAAGTAATGCCTCAATTTTCTTATCGTCCAAATCATGATTAAACACTTCTTCTCTACCAAGTCATACTTTTCCTCATATGTTAAGAACTTCTTATTAAGATAATACACTACATGCTCTATCCCTTTTGGTCCTTCTTATGCTAGCATTACCCCCATTGCATTGTCCTTTAAGGCAAAGTATAAGATCAATGGCTTACTTTGTCTTAGTGGCTTCAATACAGGTGGATTGGCAAGATATTCTTTAATCATGTCAAAGGCCTTTCGATAATCATCGTTCCACTTCACAGGCTAGTTTTTCCTCAGAAGTTTAAAGATAGGGCCATAAATATTAGTAAGCTTTGCAAAAAATCTACTAATATATTGTAACATGTCAATGAATCCTCTAACTTCTTTCTCAGTCTTTTATTCTGGCATTTCCTAAATAGCTTTCACTTTATCTGGATCTACTTTGATTCCTCTATTGCTAACTATATACCTTAGTAGTTTTCCTAAAGTAACCCCAAAAATGCGTTTCTTCAAGTTGAACCTTAGATTGTACTTCTCAATTCGAGCCAAAAACTTATCCAAAGCTCCAAAATGTCCCTCTCTTATTTTTGACTTGACCATCATATCATCCATATATACCTCAACCTCCTTATGCATTATGTCATGGAAAAGAGCGATGGTTGCCCTTTGATATATTGCACCTACATTCTTTAACTCAGCATAACCTTGTAGCAATATGTTCCCCATTCTATGATGAAAACTATCTTGATCTTATCCACAACTACAATCATTATCTAATTATACCCTAAAAACCCATCCATGAAGGAATACATTGCACTAGATACTGCACTGTCTATTATTACATCAATGTGGGGTAAAGGAAAATCACCTTTTGGGCATGCTTTGTTTATATCCCTAAAATCTACACACATACACACCTTACTATCTTTCTTGGGTACCGATACTATATTTGCTAACCATTGAGGATAATCTACTACTTCTAGAAAGTTAGCCTGAATTTGTTTAGCAATTTCTTCTCTTATCTTTTTAGTCCATTCTCGTCTCAACCTGTATAGTTTTTGTGCAATTTCCCTATCTAAACCTGGCATGTCTTCATAGGTCCAAAAAAATACTACCTTTCTTTTTATTAATATTCCCTCAAAATTTTTCCTCTCTTCAGGAGTTACCTCATGTGATATATAAATGTTCTTAGGATTATCATTTGTGCCCATGTTATATGAATCGAATTAAATAGAATTGAATTGAACTAATGTCAAACATGCATAAATTATCAAAATTATAATGCATAGAACTATCAGGATGCACATCACACAAGTAAGCAAAACCAACATTCATATCATTGATCATGAAAAAAATAAAGTTTTCATCCTCAAATAGACTGGACATTATTACATTAGTTTCCTTATAAAAAGCATCAATAAAGCTATCATTAATGACAGTAGCTAAATCTTGGGGTGGCTCCTCTTCAGGTAGCAGACACAGCAGCATCACCCATCCTCTCAGCTACTAGCTTCATCATTTCCTTAGGTTCTCCATAATCTACTCCTTGAATATCTCAAACTCAAGAACATCTCTTCCAGTAACATTGACCAATTCCTTAGCTCCCAAATAGTATTTTCCTTCCTCTGGCCTAATGAAATTCTCACTTATTGACCCAATTTGTTTTAGAGCTTCCTTTGTTTGGCATTAAACCTCTTCTATTTATCATTATTTTTTCTTTAACATAACCTAAACCAGTTGTGTTGCCTTAGCTTTTGAACTTTAGGAGACAAGGGCTTCCTTGCTCATTCTTCCCTAACCCTTGTCCAGGTTGGTAATTCATACTCTTCATCATTTTTTGCTATTCTTAGGACCATTTCAATTTCATCAAATATCCTAACAGTCTAGAAACCAGGGGTGCACACATTTGCTTCTATTTGTCCAAAATGGTTGCCACAGTAGCATTAGTCCTAGCTTCTATAGTCATAACCTCCCCTTTAGGAGGGAATTTTATCTTTTGATGTATAGTTGAGGGCACCCCTTTGAAAGCCTTCCCAATAATAAGGCATAAGTGACAGGTATATCTAGCATAGTGAATTCAATAGTAGACTTTATGAGTCTTGTTTTAACTTGAGCTTGGAATGTCCCCTCTATATTCATGGTGCTATTATCATGGGCTCTGATTATGAGATTTCAAACCTACATTAGGTAGGATTTTCAAAGGACACACGTTAATAGCAGATCCATGATCAATCATGGCAAAATTGGTTCTCTTTCCCCTCACCTCAGTTAGGATAAATGATGCCTTATTATGGTTTCATCCTTCCAAGGCAGGTGATCATCTGAGAATGTTATCAGCTTGTGTTTCTTTTTTGTCACCTTTGCCACCATAGCCTCAGGTGTGGTTATTGTTTCAATGTTCATGTTTAATAGAACTTTGACAAGGGCTCTTTTATGTCTACCTGAGTGCATCAATAATTCCTAAATGTTGACATTTTTCTTAGTCTTCTTCAGTTGTTCCAAAATTAGGTCTTTTTTCAGTTCTTTCTCTACTTATGTATCTTTCATTTCTTCTTTTTCTGCAACTCTCTCATTTTTCTTTTTAGCTACTTTGTAATTCTTTTCGCTCCTAGTGACATGATTCACCTTAGGATCATCACTCCACACATCAAGACCACTTGGGTTTTCTTCATCAAAGTTATACAATATGTCAACAACTTTAATTATTCGATCTCATTTCCCATCTTTCCATACTTCCACTATGAATATTTCTTTCTCCTTCAATTCTTCCATATTAAGCTTGCCTAAGTGATGATTCAATAGATCTTTAACTCCCTCTCGAGACTATTTGGGAGCTAAAGGTCTTTTTTATCTTTAAACTCGTCACCCCATCTTGTAGTCACAATACCTTCAATTGGTATATCAACTAAAGTGGGCTTAGAGTAGAATACTCTATAATCAAACTTGCCTAAAGGTTGTCCTAATAAATCTCCTCTCTATGGCTATTCAAGAGTTTCAGGTTCTTTCCCTTCCTTAATTGGCTCATCATCAAATTCATCACCCCAACCTGAGGGCATAATTGATTTAATGGGAATATCAACAGAGGGTGGTTTGGAATAGAAAACTTTGTAATCAAATTTACCTAAGGGCTATCCTAGTAAATCCTCTACTCCTCAGGAGGTATCAAGAGATTCTCCATTAGTTATAGGGTTTAGACTTTCAAAGGAGTTTAGCACTTCTTTGCTAACTCTCAAGTTAATCATTATGATGGCCAGTGGTAGGACATTTCAATAGTCTGGGAAAGGGTTAGTTCTGGTGTTTGCATTGGAATTGGAATTTTTAGGGTTTTTTATTTTTTTAGATTCTATAAGGTTTTGGATTTTATATTTTAGGCAGATACAGTTGTTTGTGCAGTGGCTAGCTACTTGATGAAACTTACAATAGCTATTGGGGTCGTAGCCTAGGACATTCAGGTTAAACAGTTTAGAGAAGGTTAAGGAGTGGAGTAAGCCTTTCTAGATCAATCATTCTAAGACTTTGGAGGGTGGTTGGTTGAAGTTAGAGAATCTCTAGGGTTGTTGAACTACATGCACCTCCACAGCTCGGCTAGTGCTCCCTTGTTGTGTGCCCCCAGTTGGGTAGTTTCAAATTCCAGTGCCTTTAAAGCTTCTTTTCTTATCATTCTCAATCTCTTCTGCTTGTATACCATCATCATATAGGTCTATCAAATTTTTGGGGTTCATCATCTGTAACCTCTTAACCAAATTAGGTGACACATTTTGAACTATCATCCTAACCTAATCCTTCTTGGCCAGCTTATTCTTCATTAGCCCTACTTTATTTATGAATATAGTAAGGAAATCAGAGAAAGATTCATTGGGTTTCTACTTTGTCAGTTCTAGATCTTTGATGGACACTTCCAATCTAGTATTATAGTCATACTATTTCAAAAAGGCAGTACATAATTCTTTCCAGTTACTAGTTTATAGCCATTCCTTTTAAAGATAGTACAAATAACCTAGTGATCACTTCTAATAGTGCTTTAGTAGTGCTCATGGTTGTTGTGTAATGGTTAAGATGAATCCTTAGATCTCCTCTTCCATTAAATTTTTGTAGTTGTGGCATCTTGAATTTGCCATGCAGCCTATCATCTCCCATCTACATCATGTCATCAAAGTTAGATGAATACCCCATGCCTTGTCCCCTAATTAACTCTTCCATCTTGGACATCTTCTAGGTCAGTGCTCGCATCTGCTTAGACTCATAGTCTTGTACCAGTTCAAATGATTATTTCTTTGCCTTTTCTATCATGTAGTTATTAACATCCTCAAGCTACACCTTGATAGCAGGTAGGTTTCTAGCAACAAGTTGCCCCCTAGCATTGTTGGCAATAGGTGGAGCATCCATAGTAGGTGGGACAGAAGCAGTAGCAGGTGGTTGTTCAATTGTAGGTGGTGGTATGACAGCAACAGGTTGCATCAATCTATATAGTGCTTGTCTTAGCTCATCTTGCATCATAGCCCTCATGTTATCCATCAGAGCTCCATTGATGTCTTTTAAGGTCTAGATCCCTTGTTGTTGTTCCATTTATTTAGATTTGGGTAAAGGTGGTTCAGTTTCCAAGTAAAATGGGTTGATAGGGCTTCTTTCTAGTCTATCCAATCTATTCAGGATTTCTTTTACTAAGGTTTTAGAACTCTGACTTGTTCTTCTTAGTCTAGCACCTTTTTGTCCCCAAATATGAGAATACCCTGATGAATCTATGATGGCTCCAAACAAGGTGTTAGTATGATGGAAGAAGTGCATGTATGCATGTATGCATGATGCACGTGCTATGCAACATGCAACAAGTAGCAAGTATTAATCAAGTGTACAACATACATCCTTCTAACCTTATTCCTCCTGCACACGTGTTCAATGGTGAGTCTCTTTTCCTAGGATTTTTTATCTTGGTCTTAATATCAATGGGGGATATCAAGGATCAATGCATATGCCAGATCTCTCTTAAAGAAGTAAAGCATAAAAATAGCATTTCTAGGTATAGAGGTCTTAGCCTAATCTTTCTTACCCTAAGGGACTTCAAAAGTATGGGCTTCGACTTTTATATATTGAAATACCTCATGTCAATAAGCATGAAAGAACATTTCTGAGTATAAAGGTCTAGCCCAATCTTTATTACCCCAAAGGGCTTCCAAAGTATGGGCTTGAGCTTTTATAAATAGAAATACCTCATGGTAAAAATCATACAAATCATTTTTGGTACATCCTAAGGAAAAAAAAACTAAGCCATTATATATGGTTAGGGTCTAATAAAAAGGCTAAGTTTCCCTTACCAAGATGTCCTCCTTTAAGACATAAGTTACATGCCAAGGTTAGAGGGGCCCAACATCCTTTGCAAACTCGAGAGAAGACTACCTCCTGATAGGACTTAGGTTACAGACTTTGGTCAGATGAGCCTGGTAATCTCTCTTGAATCGAGCTAAGGCTAAAAGTGATGGTTAGCCAATTTACAACTCCATGAAGCTAGTGGAATCATGGAATCATAAACCAATGCCATCGATTTAATAGGGACATGTAGAATGAATGAAAGAATAAAATAATAATTAATAAAATAACACTAAAGAGCATAAATAGAATTAGTATCTCATATCCCTAGTAGAGTCACCACTATAGACGACGGGGTTTAGCACACCTCCAAGATTCTAACAACTGCAACACTGTTTAGACTTGGGGCCTTAGAGAACACACTACTATGCCACAAAGTCATAGCATGGAGATGAGGAGTTGCCACTCAGTGTAATAACTAGGACAATTTGATTGGTGGTACTCGATTCTCTAAAAGAAAGTTAGCACCACAACTAGGAGATTCTGGGAATAGAATACTAACTTCTTTTAGTCTCATGTCCATTTAGAATTACTTTATAAATTATTACTTCACTCTCTAATTATATGAAATTTTATTAAACCTTATTTGAACATCTAGTCAATAAAATCACACATAAAAAATCTATTCAAATGCATCATCCCGAAGTCTAAACTATATTAATTTTATTAAAAGTTTACTAGATCTACATTTTTACTTACAAGTGAAAATGAACTAAAGGTGGGCCTACATTTTTATTAGTTAATGAGCTTAAGTCTATTGATTTTAATTATCTATAAATGGGCCTAAATCTATAAGTTCTAAAAGAAATTGGATTTTATAAGTGGGCCTAAGTCTATTTATTTTATTTAAAATGGGAAGTAGGCCTAAGTCTATTTATTTTTAAAAGGAAATGAAATTAAATGGGCTGAGCTAAGTCTAGGTTCATTTTGTTAATTAAAAATGTGGTCTTAAGTCTACTTAACCTAAAATGGGCCTAAATTGATTTTAAGTTAAATTAAACTTTAGACCAATTTTAAGGCTATTAATTAAGTGGGTTAGACCTAACATGGGCCTAGGGCCCAAAAGGATAAAAGCCCAAAAATGCAATTAATCAAATAATAACATGCCAAAGCATATAAAAAATGCATCCACACATGATTACCTAAAACCCTAATTCAATTCCATGCAAACCCTAATTTACTACTGCCATTATTGATTTTATAGTTTTACCTAGTGATCCTGATTACTAATCCATTTTAACTGTAAAAAAGTAAAATTTTATTATTCCCACTACTGGGGTTATTCAATGTTCTGTGTATTAGAAATTAAAATTAAGTACAAACCCAAATGAATTAGCACAGAAAATCATAGAAAATAATGATCATAGTTTAAAACCCATGACATTCCATGGATCCTCTGTTCAATTTTTGGATATCAGGCAATATCCTCCTCAACCCCCATTGAATATCAGAAAGCAAACACAAAAACAAAAAAATTACGTTAGTGAAATTAAATAGCCAAAATAATAATAAAAAATCATAAAATAAAGAGAAGAATAAAAAAGGAACATTGTGTATATGATATTAGATGGCCCTTCAGAATTGATTTTCACCGTATATAGACTTGACTCAGTGTGCGCTTTGGATCTTGGAACTGAATCATATAAAAACATAATATAGACTCTTCGTTCTTTTCAAAAATGTAAGGAAGAAAAAATAGGTTGTGTTTTTTAGTTTCTTGCAGAGGTTTTTATTTTACGTAGTTAGGCCTCTCTTAAAATTTTCTTCTCTTGACTTTTTAAAGCCAAAACAACTTCCCTTGTGATCACCCAGAGAGGTTGTGCAATCTTGGGAGCTAGAGAACAGTTGCTCTCCATTTTCAAAAATCAAAACCTCGAGATAAAGAAAGTGATAAAGGTTAAAACAAAATCAGAGATTCATGCACATATATGTGCAGAACCAATAAAAATTTGACAGTACACCCAAAATTAGATTTTTTATGGAAAAAATATTGAAACAGTGAAGGAAAATATGGGTCAGCATTGCATAATGCCTATCAGTATTATGTAATGCCAATTGGCATTATCGACATTGTGTTATGCCAATTGGCATTGCATAATGCTTATCAACATTGTGTAATGCCAATTGGCATTATGTAATGTCGATCGGCATTGTGTAATGCCAATTGGCATTGCGTAATGTTGATCAACATTTTGTAATGCCAATTGGAATTGCGTATTGTTGATCGACATTATGTAATGCCAATTGGCATTACATAATGTCGATTGGCATTATGCCTGTATTTGTCAAAATTTCATGAAAACCCTACAATTTACTTTTCTACAATTTAGACTTTAAAAGATTTTAAATCTTGCAATTAAATCCTAAAAAAGCTATAATTTAGTCCTTCAAATTGTGAAACTCGATACTAAAGATCAATTCTTGATTAATTTTCATTATAAGGGCTTTTGTCTCACACATGTAAAATTTTATTCCGAAATTGGGTGCTTACATATACAACTCTCCCTATGAACGGTGAAGTGATTGATCACCCTTACTCAGAAGAAGCAGACACAGACAAAAATTTCAGCGATAACCACGAAGTGTGGGATTTACTAGGTCAGCCATTTAAGAAGTTTGACTAGAAAGTCAAGTATATAGCAACTCCTGCTAACCACACAGTTTTAGAAGGCATAGTACCCTTAAGATGGGGAGAAGAATTTAATAATGAAGATGGGATGGTCAATACTATTCAGCTTCATAACCTATAGATCATAGGGATAGACATATGGTATGCCTTTGATGTTCCTAAAGTAATTATTAAGACCAAAACAACAGTACTAAAGTAGAAAATCAAGCACCTGAAAAGCCCTCACTAGAAGTTAATCATGTAACTCATAGTGGGTGGGTATATCAACCTCCTGAGAAAGAGAAGGAACCCTCTAAGAAGAAAGAAGTAGCAAGAGATCAAGCTTCGATTAAAGAGGAAGACACTATCCACAAAAAGATCAAGAAAACTTAGGCATAAGCTAGTATCTGGGACTTACTCATGGCCTCCAAAAAGCACAGAGATGCCCTAATCATAGCACTAGATGAAGCAAAGATTACCATTAATGCCTTACCTTGCAAGATGATAGCCTCTTTAAAGAAAGCTCCTTCCAATGCAATCACCTTTTTAGATGAAGATTTACCCCTCGAGAGAAGGGTCCACAATCATCCTCTCTTCATACATGCAATTATCAAGACTAAGAAGATCCCATATGTTACGGTAGATGATGGATTTGCCTTCAATATTTTCCCCCTAAGGTTGCTACATAAGTTTGGGATGAATGTTAAAAACTTAGAAGAGTCCAATGTGGTCATATGAGCGTACGATGATTCAAAGAAACCAGTCATTGGCACTTTCAAAGCAGTAGTTATAGTGGGAGATATTGAATCCGAAATAGAATTTACAATCCTAGACATCCCTCTGACTTTTGCCTTACTGCTAGGAAGACCTTAGTTCCACCCACTAGGGGGTAAAACTTCCACTATGTATCAAAAGATCAAGTTCCCTCTAAATGGAAAGGTTATTACCATCCCTACTAAAATAAACAATATTATTACATGTCTGAATATTGTCCCACTAGGATTTCAAGTTCTATTATCAATGATGGTCATATCAATCCTAAAGTTGTTGTTATAATGAAGAATATACAATATCTACTTGGAACAGGATTAGGAGGAAGAAACATTGAAGTCACAAAATTCCTTGATTTTCAAGGATAGATCAATAGAAATGGTCTAGGGTATGATCCTGAAAAGGATATTGGGGCTAACTTTTATAGTGAAAAGCTCAACCCAAGTTTATTAAGGACAAGCTGAGGAATAGGTGAGCAACAAAATCAAGAAACTAGGGTTTGAGATCTTCAATGACACCTTTAAGGAGAAACCTTTACTAGACATGATCACCAAGACTGATATATGTGAGCTAATGAAAAACCTGGAGATAGAATCTAAGAGTGAAGCTATCAATCATGCCCAAGCTACTGCCATCCTCAAATTGAGTATCGATGACATCCTGTTCAAAGACATTGTTGATGATGATCTCTGTACTTTTTCTTTGTTTGAAAATGATGATGTAATGAACTCTAAAGTTAATGTAATGATATTAAATTTTCCTTACTTATTTTATGTCTTTCCTGATGGTAATGTGCATTGCATTGATCAAAACATTAACATATTTGACATTCATTCCATATGCACTGAATCATTTAACATTGTCATGGAATCTGAACCATGCATTTTGCATATTTTGAAAGATGTTACCCCTGAAGACAAGAGAGAAATTAAAAAATATTAATAAAATATTCAAAAGTATTCACTTGGACATACGATGATATGCTTGGTACTAACAGAGACATTGCTCAACACTTCATTCCAACCAAAGAGGGGTGCAAACTGGTAAAGCAAAAGTTATGAAGACTCATACCAAAATGGGCCCAACTAGTGAAAGAAGACATCAAAAAATAGATTAAAGCAAAATTCCTAAAGGTTTTAGACTATCCAGAATGGTGAGCAAATGTGGTGCTAGTACTGAAGAAAGATGAAAGGGTTAGAATTTGCATCTACTATAGAGATCTAAACAAGGCTTGCCTAAAAGATGATTTCCCACTACCCCACATATACATACTGGTTGACAGCGCCGCCAGATTTATGATGTACTCCTTCATGGATGGATTCTCTTGTTATAATCATATCCTAATGGCTATTATTAAAAAACTAAAGATAGCTTTCATAATATAATGGGGTACTTACTACTAAAGAGTAATGCCTTTTGGACTAAAGAATGCAGGGGCAACCTACTAGAGAATGGTGATTGCAATGTTCCATGACAAAATACATAAATAAGTGGAGGTATATGTTGATGACATGATGGTCAAATCAAGAACTAGGGAAGAACACCCGTCTGATCTTGAAAAGTTGCTCAAAAGGGTTACAAAGTACAGTCTCAGGCTAAATTTGTAGAAATGTATATTTTGGGTTACTTCAGGAATGATGTTGAGGTGTGTTGTCAGTCAAAAAAAGATTGAAATGGATCCAAACAAAGCAAAAGCCATCAGAGAGAAACTATATTTCATTAGCAGATTCATCCCTAAGTTGACAAAAGTGTGTGAACCGATCTTCAAGCTACTTAGAAAAGATCAAAAGCTACCTAGCCAATCCATTGTTCCTAAGACCACTAAAATTAGGGATACCTCTAACCCTATAACTAGCCATCGAAGGAATGTAATCAATGCAATGCTAGCCCAAAAGGGAGAAACAAAAGAAGAATAATCAATCTACAACTTGAGAAAGAAGATGCTACCATATAAGGGGAAGTATAGCTAAGTCAAACATATATTTCTGGCAATGGTATGGGCAATGAAGAAACTCAGACAGTACTTTCAATCTTATAGAATTTAGGCTATGTCTAAAATGGACCCAATGAAGTACCTTTACGAAGCTCCCTCTCTAATGGGGAAACTTGCCAAGTGGCTCTTACTGCTAACAGAATTTGACATACAATACCTGACTAAGAAGGCAATAAAAGGGAGAGCAGTGGATGAATTTCTAGCTCTCAACCCCACTCCAGACTTAGAAGATATCCTATTAGACTTCCCAAATGAGCTCAGCTCAGCCATTAAAATCCAAGGATGGTGTATGTACTTTGACAGAGTAGTCAATCAGTCTAGCGTAAGAGTCTATATAATACTACAATCTCTAAAAGGTGAAGTAGTACTAATTGCTAAAAAGCTTGAGTTCAAACTCATAAATAATAAAGCATAATATGAGGCATGCACACTCAGAATAGAAGCATTGATAGCCTTAGCTGTCACAGAAGTCAAAATCTTTAGAGATTCTATGCTAGTAATCAATCATGCCATGGAAGAGTGGGAACTTAAGGAGCATCACTTAAAGCCTTATCTAGACCACTTGAGGCTACTCACCATGTCCTTTTAAAAATGTAGATTCATTTATCTCCCAAGGAATCACAATTAGATGGCAAATGCACTCGCTTCCTTAGCATTAGTACAGGAAGGACCATCCAAAATGCCCATGAAACCTCTTATTCTACTTATATTAGGATAGCCTTATCATAAAGACTATAGAATAGTAAAGATAGAAATAGCTTAAAAGCCTTGGTTCTAAAACATTTAGAGATATCTGAAGGAACAAGCGTATCTTGATCAAGCAGATGAAAGAGACAAAGCAGTCATTTGACAACTAGCATCCGAATTCACATTGCACCAAGGTGTATTATATAGAAGGACATCATAAGGTTTACAACTCTGATGTGTAGATGAAACTAAAGCTGCAAGAGCAGTAAAAGAAGTGCATGAGGATGTTTGTGGTCTACACATGAATGGAGCAATCCTGGCTAAGAAGCTAATCATACAAGGGTTCTTCTGGATGACGATGATGGAAGACTATATTAAATTTGTAAGGAAATGCCATAAGTGTTAGATCCATGGGAATGACAATCACCTTCCCCAAAAAGAACTACACTACATCTCTTCTCCATGGCCCTTCTCAGAATAAGGACTAGACATAATTGTGGAAATCCACCCGACAGCCTTGAATGGACACAGGTTCATCCTAGTGGCAGTCGACTACTTTACAAAATGGGTTAAAGCATAATCGTTCGCAAGGATAAGAGCCAAGTAAGTGGCTAATTTCATTAAAAGAAACCTATTCTGTCGATATAGGATCCCCTATCACATCATCTCTGACAACGGTGTACAATTCCAAGGGGAAGTTAGAGAGTTACTAAGGAGTTATAAGGCGGAACATCATAATCTTCTCCTTATTGACCATCAGCAAATAAGGCCATCGAAGCTGTAAATAAGAACATAAAAAAGATCTTATCAAAGATGACTTATACTTATTAAGACTAGGTAGACAGATTAACACATGCCTTATATAGGTACCAAACAACAGTTAGAACTTCAATAGGAGCAACTCCTTTCTCATTAGTGTATGGATTAGAAGCAGTCCTTCCAATTAAAACAAAGATCAAGTCTCTTCGGGTAGCAATCGAATCTGAATTACCATACGTGAAGTGGACTCAATATATGCATGACAATCTTAATCTCTTAGATAGTCAAAGTCTCAAGGCTCTATACCACATACAATTGTATCAAGCTCGACTAGCCAATACATTTAATAGAAGAGTAAAACACAAGAGTTTGAAAGTAGGAGACTGGGTGCTAAAGCAAACAAGATAGAATGTTCCAAACCCTAGAGGGAAATTCATATCGAACTGGGAAGGCCCACACCTGGTCAAACATGTCTTATAAAAAGGAGCAGTCAAGCTGATGGATTTTGAAGGCAATAAATTCACTGAACCTGTCAATACATATCGCCTAAAGAAATACTATGTCTAAGGCACACAAAAAATCATCCCACTTAGTTAAAAACCTAAAAACGGTAGCTCATGTAAAAGTTAGGAATGTCCTACTAAGTTGAAAATGTAAAAATGGTAGCTCAGGCAAAAATTAGGGAAAGAGAGAAAAAACTTAACTAGAAAACCTAAGAAGTCTAGTTAAGGATAAGAGTAAACTCAAGTTTGAAATTTGTATGATTGCACCTATGCTTTTCTTAAGTGATTACAGTGAAATGAGAATAATTTCCAATTTATACAAAATGTCTTTAAAAAGTGCAACACATTTTATCAACACGAATTGCATCAAGCATGCTTTGCATTTTCTTTCATTACGTGACCATGGTTCTTACCATCCTCTCTAAGGTCACTCTTTGAGATCAGTCAGCCACTATCATATAGCAAAAAAAAAAACCCCAACTAAGTGTGAAAAGCTCCTAAAGGAGGCCCCCTAAGAAAAAAAAGGGAAGAAAAAAAAAACCCAATTAAGTGTAGAAAGCTCCAAAAGGAGATGTGTAGACGGTGGGGTTTAGTGCGGGTCCAAGATTTTAGCAACCATGACACTATTTAAGCTCAGGGCTCTAGAGAACACACCAGCCACTATCACAATGACATGGCATGGAGATGAGGAGTTGCCACCAAGCATAATAACTGGGACAAATCGAAAAGGTGGTACTCAATTCCCTAAAAGAAAGCTAGCACCACAACTAGGAGATTCTGGTTATGGAATACCAACTTCTTTTAGTGTCATGTTCTATTAGAATTTCTTTATTAATTACTATATTATCCTCTATTTACATGTAATTTCATATAAACCCTTATCCTAGCAATCAACTCCATGACAAACCAGTCATGAAATATAAGTAAATAATGTATTCATTCAAACATATAATCCCTAAGTTAGTCTAACATACATTAATTTTAATAAAATGAGCTAAATCTAGATAATTTAATTTACAAGTGAGCTAAAGACTAATAGGCTCAACTCCTTTTAATTTTAATTAAATCAACCTAAGTCTATTTATTTTAATTCTAAAAATGGGCTTAAATCTACAAATTATGAAGTATTTAAATTAGTGGGCCTAATTCTACATGTTTTAATTCTAAGGTGATATTAAATCTACAAATTATGAAAAGTTTAAATTTAATGGGCTAAGTCTAATTAATTAAATTACATTAGGTGGGCCTATGTCTAATTAATTAAGTGGGCCTATGTTGTCTCTATCCTAATTTCTAATTAATTATGGGCCTAAAATGCATTTTAATTAATTAAACATAAAAAGTCCTAAATTTATTTAAGTGGATTAGAATCTAAAATGGGCTTAAGGCCCAAAACATATAAAAATAAACAAACAAGCCCAAAAATAAATAAAACATATCAAAATAATTAAATTAAAGATCAAACAACCAATTATACATTCCTTCTAAAACCCTAATTGTAATTAACATGCAACCTAAATTAATCTACTTCCTCCACTTATTTTAATTAATTACCAATTGTAATCCTAATTTTACTAACCAATTGATTAACATAAACATGCAATCACACACATAATTTCATTATTCCCACTATTGGGGCTATTATAATAATCTGTTGAAAATAATAAAAAAAATAATTAATACAACCCCAAAAAAATAAAAAATTTAAATAATAATAATAATAATAATAAACCTAAAAACTAAATATAGCTATAAGGTCTTATCCATGGCTTTCCAGGGAATTCTTATGAGTTCCATCCTCCAATTATGATCATTGTGTATTTTCCTCCATAATCACCATGGAAAAAGAAACAAAAATTACGATTAGTGAATAAAATATAACAATAATAAAACAAAATTAAAAATAAATCAAATAAATAAATAAATCAAATCAAATCAAATAGAATAAGGAGAAGATTATGCTTATGAATGATTTTAATGGAGTGCTCCTCAGATTTTGTAAAATCACCATTCTTGATAGGTTTTCAAATCTTGTTCTTCAAAAATCCTCTAAAAATCTTCAATTAATCAATTAAGCAAAAGGAATTTTTTGTAGAGAATTTTTTTAAAAAAAAAAACAATTCATAAATGAAAAGAGTCAAGAATGCTTTTTAAGAAAAATCAACCAAAAGCTAAAAGACAATTTAGTGTAGAGAAAATATCAAAGTAAAACTTTGCATAAAAGATTGCTCCTCCCGATCTCCTTTCCTCTCCTCCTTTTTTCCGTCCTCCCATTTTTGAAGGAACCAAAGCCCCTCTTTTATAGTGAAAACCTATGTATAAATTAATTCCTAAAAGACTTCTATTTCCTTCAAAATATTAGATAAATATCAAAAATAATTTTAAAAGAATTTCAGACCAATTAGGATTCAAGAAAAAGACATTTTTATTTTCTAAAAATCCAAAAAATAGATGGAAAATGTGTAATTCCAATTGGAATTATATAATTCTGATCAGAATTATGTAATTCCAATTAGAATTATAGAATTTTGACCAATTTTTTTATCTTTTAATTACAAAAATGTCCATGAAAGAATTTAAGTTTTGCAATTAGGTCCTTAAAAAGCATTACAATTTAGTATGTAAAAACATTAAATTATTTCTTTGAAAAATGCAATTAGACCTCTGAAGTTTCAAATTTCAAGTATTGAAGACCTATTCATGACATTTTCATCATTGGAGTCCTTTGTCACATCTATAACTCATCATCCTGAAATTGGGTGTCTACAAGATGCCTTAGGCAAAAAGGGGAAAAAAGGCAAATGATAGTAATGGCAAACATCATCATCAATGATACACAACAAGAAGCATATACAGTCATCATCATATTAGCATCATACAACAAGCTGGACAAATGCTCATATACAACACCTAGAGTCCATCCTCGGGAAAATAGTGTAACAAAGTAAACCACAGGCCAAAAGTCCTACACCTAGCTCCTAAAATAACTATGTCAATCATGGTTGCCATCAGAAGCAAGTAATGATCCTACTCAAGCATCCCACTTGTCTAATCTTGACTTATTACCATTCATCATAAAAGAAAACAACTACAACTCCAGCTCACTAATGTGATCACGGTAAGATGCATGCTCCTACTCCCATTCAAGACTAAAGAGACGGTGCTCAACCTGCATTACATATTGCATATCATACACTCATATATAAAACATATGCATAAAACAAATAGGTATAATAAAGAAGGCATACCCTCTGAGTGGTAGAAAACTCCAAAAAGCATTGTTATATACTCCTTATCATAGTATACCAGTACTGGCCAGAGGAGATAGGAATTTACAAAAGTAAACAAATAAGTCAACCACCACTAACTAAATAAATGAAATACAGGCAAGAATAAGAGAAGAACATGAACATAGGTAGCATCAGCAAGAGCAATACCCGACTGAGGAAAGACAGGTCTAGGAAAATCAAAAATCATTGCTAGACTAAGGATATATGTCCCAAGCAAAGAAAAAGATGATTGAACAATCAAATCCCTAAGGATAGTGATACTAGAAGCCACACCACTGGCATGAGTAGTCGCTTAGTGCAAAGCATGCCCTCATCATCCTCAAAACATGATCTAGATCTCCTCCGATGTCATTATAGGTAAGTTCTCATAACTCATGTTAATTACAGTTTATTACTAATAAATTTTGCTACATGCTTGCACCAAAATAGGAATAAAAGCCTACCAGATAAGAAGAAGTGACTCTCGATGATCCATGTGATGGCCTAACCCTCAAACTCGAGGAACGAGATGCATCTGCCTAAGAAGGTAGAGGTGAAGGAAAGGTCCCATTAGCTATAACATCAATTAGCTAAGGGATTAATACATTAACATAAGGCAAACCACACTCTCTAAGAGGCTCTTGGAGGGGAATCCCATCATAATAGTAGCGAGATCATCACTGCAGAGCTTATGACCCTAGAATATGTCACTAGGGGGAGGGATGAGAACTCTCCTTATGTATGGGTCATCCCACCAATGATGGACTTGCTTACCCAAATACCACACCCTACTGATTAGGCCAGAGAGCAACACTCGTCTCTTTGCTATATGCCATGCAACCACAATCTCTACTTGATATCACCACCCACTAATTAAGAAATATATGCTCAAAGGGAAATACTAAACAAACAATCCCTAAGAAAGGAACAACCAACACAATAGGAATCAGACATACCTAATCAAGGGATAGCTTCCTCATATGGTCCCAAGCTACCGTGCAATCCTCAATCAAATTAGCAGTCTTCTTTATCCAATGAGAATAATAAAGGAAGCCATCCTCCTAAAAATACCCAATGGATGGATGAGGGAGAATCCTGAACTCATATGCCTAGATCTGTCAAAATCAAAGGGTTAGAAATAACAAACTAAAAGCAAAAGAATAGACAAAAGAACTGCTACTTATGTCCAACCTGAACAAGCATCCGCAGATCCTTGAGCCACCTCAGCTTGCTGCATTAAATCTCAAGTACATATGAGAAAAGGCAGCAGTGCCCTAGTAATATCCCGGTAAGCCATCCAGATCCCTCAAGATGGGCAGTAATTGCAGATCACCCATACCCGAAGGGTTAGGTAAGACAACAACACTTAGCAAATAAAATAAAAAGTAATGAGCTAGCTACTCTATTGAAACAAGAACATCATCATACAAAGCCTACACAAAAGAAACAAACTCCATGAATCTAGCAAAATACGAGCAACCAGACTTCATAGGAGTGACTACCCCAAGCAAATCCCTTATGAGATGCCTCCTCACCATAGCAATAGAATACTCCTCCTCACTAAAAGGAATAGGCTCTCCAGAAAAGCTCAAGCTAGTGATAACAGTAAAATCCAATGGGGTAATAGTCATCTCCCTGACATGCATATGAGAATTATACATTATGTCCATCCACTGCTCTATCAATACATACATGGCAATCTGACTCGACAAATACGAGTCATAAGACAATGCAACAATCACCCTATCAAAGCCCTTCCTGATAACTATTTTCTTCACACACATCGAGAGACCCTGATAATACATGTTAACCCTGTTGAAGCTACTAGGCAACACAGTGACATACCTATGGCACTACAAACAATAGGTACACTATCAAAAACTTGCATAGTTAGTAAATACAAACACACCTCTCTCTCTATCAATTAATAAGATCAAACAATAAAGGATGAAAAGAAAAGCATCACAGCTTGCAGACAATCACAAAAAGAAAATAAAGCAAGAGCTATCAACCATCAGCATTTACAATAGATAGATAGTTACAGCAAGAGCTACAAATCTACAGCTACAATAACCTCATACAGCAAAATAGCAAATGAATAAGCTTCAAAAAATAAGGCAAAGAGGGACTACCTTGCGATGATGATGCACCCAAGCATGAGTCTCCAAGCTATAAAAAATAGGGATCATATCTCCCTAAGAAAGCCTAGATGGCTGAGAACTCTTAGTACTAGATGTCCTAGTCACTACAGCAAAAGTCCCAGCTCAATAGCCTTTGTGAAGTCACCCTTAAGATCAAGATCAACATCAATAAAAATGTCCTATAGACCTCAGGAATGTTGGTTAACTCCATTTTATATAGAAGAAAATGGAAGTACAAAAGTAAAAACGTAACAGATAGCACCTGAAACACAAAAAGGGTAACACCCAAAGAAGTCTAGATGAAGCCTCCTAAAACCTCCAAAAATAGTTGTTTAAAAAAGCTCAGAGGGGAGCAACGCATGATCATGCACCTCCCACATGCAGTCATGCATAATTCCTCCTTCCACGTGCTTTTTTATAATTTTACATGCACTTTGAGACTTCGCACACTCACTTATGTAGTCCTAAACTTCCATTTAAGCATAAAACATGCACTAAACTCACACAAAAGTACATTAATGTGGACTCCATCTGTCTAAAGACACTGTGTGTGCATCACTTTCTTCAAAAAACTCAACATCTTACAAAAGAAGAAGAGAAAGGAAAATTCACTATAAGGACATCTTACTACAAATCATTAAAATAACATCCTCAACATGATAAATCACTGCATCAGTACTACATCATCATTGTATCATTACTACCTCATCACTGCATCATCACTGTATATTACTGCATCATCACTATACATTACTACATCATCACTGTGTCATTACTACATCATCACTACTATCTCATTCATTACTTAGAAGCACCCACATTGTTTAGAAGCACCTCCACATTGCTTAAGAGCACCCTCACACCACTTAGAATCACTCTCACATTGCTTAGGAGCACCCTCACATCACTTAGAAGCACTCTCATATTGCTTCACATTACTGAGAAGCACCTACATTGCTTAAGAACACTCTCACACCATTTAGAAGAACACTCTCATTGCTTGGAAGCATTCACACTCATTGCTTGGAAGCATTCACACTCATTACTTGGAAGCATTCACACTCATTTCTTGGAAGCATTCACATTGCTTATAAGCACTTTCACTACTTAGAAGCATCTTCTCATTGCATAAAAGCACTTTCATCGCTTAGAAGCATCCTTACATTGAGCATCCACACTGCTTAGAAGCATTCTTATTTGCTTAGCAGTACAATCCTTTCGTGTGACACCTAAAAAGGTTATAGTTGTATGTTCATTTATGTGACACCTAAGAAGGTTAGAGTTGTATATTCATTGGCATGACACCTAAGAAGGTTATAGTCGCATGTTCATTCGCATGACACCTGAGAAGGTTATAGTCGTATGTTCATTTGCATGACAAATGAGAAGGTTGTAGTCACAAGTTCATTCACGTGACACCTAAGAAGGTTATAATCACATGTTCATTCGCATGACACCTAATAAGGTTATAGTCGCATGTTCATTTATATGACACTTAAAAAGGTTATAGTTGCATGTTCATTCGCATGTCACCTAAGAAGGTTATAGTTGTATGTTCATTCATGTGACATTTAAGAATGTTATAGTCACATTCGCATTTTGCTTAGTAGCATCTTCATTTGCGTGACACCTAAAAAGGTTATAGTCACATCTACACTCTACACTTTGCACCAATCATAGGCTTACATAAGTCCTAAAATAGCACCTTGCATGATGACAAAGTCATAGAACAACAATAACACACAAAACACAACAACAGTAGTCAAATCTTGACAAGACATATAAAGATAACCCATATGTAAATGCCTCTCTCCCTATTAAAAAGTTTTATGCATCTTTGCATTTTGCTTCACATGTATTGACACTAGTGCTAGGTGGCTATACAAGACACATGATGTAGGGGGCAACTATCATACCTCAAATTTGACTATCCCTAAAAAGATCTAATGATGCAATGAATCCTCGAGATGACTAGAGTCCGCTCATTCGTAGCACCTATAAAGTGTGCAACCCTAAAAAACCTAACCAACCCCACTGGTGCGTAAAATCAATCACCAAGCCATTAAGTTGTTCTTTGACCTTACAAAACATGAATTATCATAACAATAAGAGGTTTATTTCAAGAAAAATCCTCTTAGAATACTCAACTCAATGGGCCAGTATGTATTTCATTAGATTAGGATGTGGCTTCATGAAAATGAAAATTAATTTTGACTAAACAAACTTCAAAAACACATCTGGAAGGCTTCAAAACCTCCAAAAGTGGTCCAAGAATAGTCCAACATAACCCCAACATCAGCACTTATCGCTCAGAAGTACGCATAAACAACCCTATGTGTCATGCACTAAAATTGAGGATGAATTGGCAAAACAGACTTTGAAAATGTATCCAAAAGGCCTAAAATAGCAAGCATAAAACTCGAGAAGAGCACATAGAGAGTCAAAGTGCGTATAAAAATGCGCACATGCCCATGTGGCCATGCATAAAAATCCCCTTATATGCGCATAACCATGCCTACACCACCCCATTCTATACACTTTTTCCTATAAATAGACACCCCTACACCACATTTTAAAAGGGGAACAAGTGAAGACACACACACACTCAAAAGTTAGTCTGATCGAAGGCGTGGGAAATCCCTCTCCATATAGTTTTCGCTCTCCCATAGCCTTTCCCTTAGATTGTTAGATCCCTTTTTCCACCAAACCCAACCTTATCTTTATCAAATCATGCTTCAATGGTATACAATCTACCATCATTATACTATCATTTTGAAGCTCTCGATAAGGAAAACTTAATAATCTCTTAAAGCTAAAGCTTCAAAGCTCACACAAGCTTAGTCTGAATACCACACAATTATTTTCGCACGTTTATTTTATTGCATTGCATTTTATTTTACCGTCACCAGCATTTGGGAATATTGTTGTGCTTGTGTGATGAGATTGGAAATCTTACATGCTATGTGAATAATATATGCTTTATTATGCTTATTTCACATCAACATTATGCATCCTCTATTTTCAAAATCATTAAATCACACCGTAAAAATCAATAATGTGAAAAAGTTTATGTCCCAGAATAAAGTTATTGTGTTCTCGATCCAGTGATAACATCATGCATCCTTTATATTATCATCATAGCATAAATAATCACCGCAATCATGATCATCCTATCATTCATTGAGTAAGCTATGTAAATGATCATGTTATCCTCGCAGATCAACTATATTAGATTTACTTTTCTACAATCTTTTCCTTTTCATATGTACTTTATCAGAAAAACAATGAAATAAAATTTTCAACTTTATTGTTCTATACTATTTGATGTAATTCTATATAAACTATCATTACTAAAACTAGGGTATTGCGATAGCTATACATCGAATATCTTATAATGAGAAATAGTTAAAAAGTAGATGCGATGTTAGCATCTGGGATCTCTTGATGACACCAAAGAAACATCAAGATGCCCTAGCATATGCTTTGGATAGTGCAATCATTTCTTCAAATATTTCCCCTATAGATATGGTAGCCTCACTACTCCCAAAACCTAATAATATTATTTCTTTCTCTGATGAAGATCTCTCACTAGAAGGTAAAACTCATAATAGACCTTTTTTCATTCAAGTGGTTATAAAAGCCAAGAAGACTTCCTGTGTTATAATTGATGATAGGGTCAACCATTAATGTTTGTCCATTTAGGCTACTCTTTAAATTTACGATACCAGTTGAAGATCTTAAAGCTTCTAATGAGATAATCAGATCTTATAATGATTCTAAGAAATAAGTAGTGGGGACCTTTAAGGGTATAGTCACTATAAGAAAATTTAAGTTTGTTGCTAAGTTTACGGTACTTAACATTCCACCTACTTTTGCTTTATTATCAGGAATACATTGGTTCCATCCACTAGGAGGAGTACCATCCACTCTACAACAAAAAACCAAGTTTCCACTTAATAAGAATGTAGTTACTGTCAAAGTTGAAACTAATAGTTTGATCACCTACATGAATGTAACCCCTTTAGCTTTCAAAGTGTTGGTAATCAACGAAGATTGGGTCAATCTAAAAGTGGCAGCAATAATGAAGTAGATGAATTATAAATCAAGAACTGGACTTGGAAAAAGGAGTGGAGTCTCAACACTACTAGACTTTAAATGGTAGACTAGCAAGCAAGGATTGGCATATGATGCAAACATTGACAAAGGAAAGAAAACCACCTTCATCTTTAAAGACCTCTCTGAGTATCAAGGAAAGTCATAAGAATAGGAATGAAATGGGATCAAGAAATCTAGCTTTGAGATTTTTATTGACATGATCATTAGTATGAAGAAGGAAAAAGATAAGAAAGTAGAAGAGGAAATTCCTCTCTAAGAAATTGAGCAGGTCCTACAAAACATGAGGTTGGAAGCTGAGATCCTCAGCCACATTGACATTGTAGCTCTTATCAAGTCCAATATAGTGGACATTCTATTTGAGATGCACCTATTTTATATGATATTTGTATTGATAATCTATTTGAATCTTTTGATGTACCAAAATCTAAGTATTGTGTAGTGAAATATGATTTTGCTCACTTATGTGATGTGTTTTATGACAATGATGAGCATTTCATTGAACCTTATATGAGCATTTTTGACATTCATTCCATTAACACTGAACCATTTAACATGGGGATAGATGAAAATCCTCGCATATTACATATTTCAAAAGATGTTACCCTTGAGGAAAGGACAAAATAAGAAAAGATATTAACAAAATATTTACAAGAATTCACTTGGATGTACAATGACATGCTTGGCATTGATAGAGACATTGCTCAACACTATATTCTAACTAAAGAGGGACACAAGCCAATGAAGTAGAAGTTATGAAGATTGAGACCAAAATGGGAACAATTGGTGAAAGAGGATATAGAGAAGCAAATTAAGGCCAAATTCTTAGAGGCGGTGGATTATCTAAAATGGTTAACTAATGTGGTTCCATTACCCAAGAAAGATGGAGGTGAGGATCTATGTAGACTATAAGGATCTAAAAATGGCATGCCCGAAGGATGACTTCCCATTGCCTTATATATATGTACTGATCGATAATGCAGCTACATGTGCTATGTACTCCTTTATGGATGAATTTTTAAGGTATAATTAGATCCTCATGGTAATCATTGATAAAGCTAAAATAGCCTTTATCACTGAATAAGGGACGTACTATTACATAGTAATGCCTTTTGGTTTAAAGAATGTAGGTACGACCTATCAAAGTATGGCTATAGTAATGTTTCATGACATGATACACAAAGAAGTAGACATTTATGTTGATGACATGATGATGAAGTTGAAGACTCAAGGAGAACATCTAGTCACATTAGAGAAATTCATGCAATGCATAGACAAGCACAATCCGAGGTTGAATCCCAAAAGTGTGTATTTGGGGTAACTTCAGGGAAGATGTTGGGATATATAGTTAGTCAAATAGGAATTAAATTTTATCTAAATAAGGTAAAATTAATCCAAGAAATGCCAATGCCAAAAATTAAAAAAGAGTTTTATGGATTCCTAGGAAAATTATAGTTCATCAGCAGATTCATAGCCAGGTTAACCAATGTGTATGAGCCAATATTCAAGCTGCTTAGGAAGAATCAATTGGTGGTGTGAAATGAATGATGCCAGATTGCTTTTGATAGAATTAAAGATTATCTTATGAATATTCCAATTTTGAGACCCCCAAAAATTGGAAAACCTCTAATTTTGTATCTAGCAATTAAAAGGAATGTAATAGGAACTATCTTAGCCCAAAAAGGAGAAGCATGAGCTGAGCATGTGATCTATTATTTGAGTAAGAAAATGTTGCCTTATAAGGAGAAGTATAGCCAAGTTAAGCAAATTTTTTTAATAATGGTTTTGGTAATGAAGAAGCTAAGGCACTACTTTCATTCTTACAAGATTCAAGCAGTTTCAAAGTTAGATCCAATAAAGCACTTGTTTAAAGGTCCTTCACTAGTCGAGTAGTTGTCTAAATGGTTGGTGTTACTCATGGAGTTTGACATTGAATAATTGACTAAAAAGATAATAAAAGGAAGAGCAGTGGCTGAATTTCTAACACTAAACCTAGCTTTACATGACCAAGAGATAGAGCTTGAGTTTCTTGATAATGTTACTACAACAATTGAGATCTAAGGATGGTTGTTGTATTTTGATGGAGTAGTGAACCAGTTTAGAGCAGGAATAGGGGTAATACTGTTAACCCCAAAGAATGAAGTAATCCCAATAGTAAAGAAATTGACATTCTTGGTTACAAATAATAAAGTAGAGTATGAAGCATATATGATAAGAATGGAAGCATTATTGGCCATAAAGGTAATGGAAGTGGAAGTTTTAGGAGACTCAATATTAGTGAGCAATTAGGTAACAGACGAGTAGGATTTAAAGAAGCCACACCTAAAGCCATACTTAGAACATTGTCAATAGTTGAAATAATCCTTTTAGAAATGTAGATTCATTAAATTACCTAAAAATCGCAATCAGATAGTGGACACTTTGGCATTGCTAACATCAATTTAGGATGGACCGACAACTATGCCAATGAAGTCACTTGATTGTGAAAGTAATGGTGATAAAAGAGGATTAGAAGCTATAATTCTATAATATACAACAGTACCTAGACAAGCATGAGTACCCTACAAGTGCAAGTGAGAAGGACAAGACAATCATTAGAAAATTGGCAATAAAGTTCATTCTCCATGAAGGCACTTTGTACAATATGACTTCGAATGGGGTGGAACTATATTTTTTAAATGAAAATGAAGCAAAGAAGGTAATGATATATATTCATTAAGTGGTTCATGATCTGCACATGAATGGTATAAGGCTAGCCAAAAAAATAATGAGATAATGGTTCTTTTAGATGACCATAGTTAAAGATTATGTTAAGTCCATTAAAAGATGCCAAAAATGTTAGATTCATGGAGATATTAGCCCCTTCCACATTTAGAATTACATACCATGTCCTCTACTTGGTCATTCTCAATATGAGGACTCGACATCATAAGAGTGATTCATCCTACAACTTCTAATAGCCACATATACATCTTAGTAGCAATTGATTACTTTAAAAAATGGGTAGAAGTCGAATCATTTACCAAACTAAGGGCAAAGCAAGTTGCTAAGTTTCTAAAGAATAATCTATTCTGTAGATATGCCACTTGATTTTAGATAATGGGGTACAATTTCAAGGAGAAGTACATACAATGCTTAAAAAGTATAAGATAAAGCATTATAAGTCATCGCCTTACTAATAACAAGCCAATGGGGTAGTAGAAGCAGCAAATAAGAACATCAATAATATCCTTTCAAATATGATAAAAACCCACCATGACTAGGCTAACAAGTTACCTTTTGCTCTTTAGGACTATCACACAATAGTAAGAACATTTATAAGGGAAACTCCTTTCTCATTGGTGTGTTGAATAAAAGTTGTGCTTATAATCAAGGTAAAGATGAAATCCCTTAGAATGATAATCGAAGTAGATTTACCTGAGGCAAAGTGGGTGGAATAGACACTAATGCAATTAAATTTAATCGATAGTGAAAGGTTAAAAGTACTCTATCACATTCAGCTCTACCAATGAAGAATAGTGAGGGCTTTTGACAAGAGAGTGAAGAAATATGACATCAAGGTTGGAAATTGGGTATTAAGACAAGCTAAATAAAATGTACCAAATTTAAGAGGAAAATTATGACCTAACTGGGAAGGGCCTTACTTGGTTAAAACTATACTTTCAAAAAGAGTAGTTAATTTGATAGATGACAATAGGAATGAGCTTTTTGAATGGGTTAATATCTATAATCTCAAGTAATACTAAAAAAAACTAAGTTTGAGGTACTAACCTATTGTTGGTGAAGCACCTAGATGTGCTCCCTCAAGTTTGAGATGAGAGGGATCTCCTATCCCTTCGTCACCCTATGACGTGGGTGAGGAGTCGGCACTGGCTTTTAACAAGTAGTGCCACTAGCTGCCTGACCTTTTGGAACGTTCAGGTTAAGATGGTCTAAGTAGAATGCCAAGTTGGGGTTAACATCCCCTAATATATCCTCATCATCACCTCCTTACACAGGTATATATTTAAAGTGAAGAAAGCCTAAGATCTAGAAAATTCTAAGGAGGAGAGAGAGAAAAGGAAGTAAAGAATGAAGAAAATGACAAAAAAAATAAGCCCTTTATAGGCTTAGAGTCTATAGGTTCTCAAGGGAACCACAAATGTGGGTTTAATCCGTGTGCTTGGGTCCTTAACCCACACTCATGGGTCATTGGACTCGTACACATCGGTCACACCCATAGTATTATCTAGGGCCTGTCGGAGCACCTAAGACACATATTTCTGTGCACCCAGGCTTTCAGAAGGATCTAATGGCACGTTGGAAGCTTGAACATTAACCTAAGATGTACACGAATACTAAAATCTAGCAACAAAAGCCCAAAATAACTCTAAAAAAGCAGAAAACCTAGGGAAATCTTTTATACCATCCTGCTCTAAAAATTTAAAATGCAATCGCATATTCATGCTTGCATTTGCACTCCAAACATTATTTTCTTATGCTCTTAGAGGTGAACTCACACTAGAAAGGGGGCACGTTATAAGGATAGACTAGTCATCCTCGATAATAGTTGTCTCACCTAGATTTTATGAACAACACAATCACATAATAAGTCACACAATAAGTCTTCAGCACCTTGTGCCCTGGTATAAGTGGCAACCCTCATAAAATATTTTACATACATTTTGGTTTCTCTGAAACCTAACACTTGAGGCTTATCAAGGCTATACAGTGTACCCATGCTTATGACTTTAAAAAGGTCATGGCACCTTGCTTTGTAGCTTGGTAAAGGTTATAAAGCACCCCATGAAAAAGGTTTTACAATCTCACTGGTTTTCAAAATTTACTCTCATATTTTAATAAGAGCTAGTTTGATCAATGTTTGTGGAGTAGGGGATTCCCCTAAAAGATTTTTATGTCATGTGTTTTTTAAAAATTTTACTTGGAGTAGTGGGCCACCCTATAAATCCCAAGCTTTCATCTCATGCATTTTCACTTAGAGTAAAGGGCCACCCTATAGATCCCAAGTTCCCATTTCATGTGTTTTTAAAACTTACTTTATGTACGTCGACAAGCATCAGCTTAATTAATGCACGCGAAGCAGGGGGCAACTATTGATACCTAAATTTTAGCAGTTCCTATAAAATCAAATAATGAAGGATTCCTATTAGGAAGATAGGGGTATAATTTCTTTGGAAGTTCTCTCAAGTGTTCTTACATCAAGAAGAAACTCAAAAGATGCTAAAAAGCAACCAAACTTTCAAAAAAGTCAAGTTAGCACAAAAAAAAGACCAAAAGTAGGAAAAAGCCCATATGGACAAGTCAATACACGATCTTGGGTTGATAATGTTAGTGATATGCACTAGGTTAATCATGTATGACCATATTCTGACTTTATCATTTTATTTAATAAAAAGGCATTTTTCATTATCATTTTATGTTATGATAATTACTTGAATAGTTAATTCTTACTAAGGTCATCAAGTATATAACTTGATAGTAAAACCCTTAGATTAAATATGAGTTCTATTTAAATTATCCCTAGCCATAATGATGTATTATGGCTAGTATGGTATTGAAAGAGTCTTAGAGGGGGGTGAATAGGACTATTGAACAAAAATAGGAAATTAAAGGAATTCTTTGCAAGAATGGAGTAAGAGTTAAGAAGGAAGAATGAAGAACATAAATATTTGAGTTCGAATTCAATAATGATCCTACGTCTCCACCTAACTTATTCCCAAGTTAGGATTTTTTAATCACCCACAATCTTATTAACAAGATTGAGAATACACAAGATTTTTATGGCTCACTCTTACAACCTTACAACTTGAGTTTTCAAGGCTCACTCAAAAACCAAATTCCCAAGTGTTTTAATGGTTAAACACTTAAACCAATTCCTTTAGAATAGAATCTCACTTCCTATTTTCTAAACCCAAAAAATAGAAGAATAAGAATGTCTATTCTAATCACTTACCAACTCTCACAAGAGTTATACATAAAGAATTTGTTTAAAAGAAAGTTTTAGAGCTCAATTGAATGTTTAAGAAAAATGATGAATGATAAACAAGTTTTCTTAACCTTTCAATTGAATTCTAAGTTGTGTTTATATATAAAAACACATAAAAATGTAGTTTTTGGATGTATCAATCATGTCTCCAACATTTATAATTGATTTTGAATCAATTCTTGGACTTTTGGCAACTCAAAGGATGCTCACGGGCAGCTCACGAGTGAACAGTGCTCGTGAGGGGTGAAAATATATCAATTGCATTCAATAATTCACATTGGAATTCTATCAGGGGTCTACTCAAGAGCAGGTCATGATCAAATAGCTCATGAGGGGTACTGCCATTTTTTGGCAAAAATGAGCTCCAAAGGCTCCATTGATGGACAGCTTGTGACCACTTTGAAAGATGCTCATGAACGGGACTAAAGATTATCGATTCAGCCAAAATATTCTTCATAAAAGTTGTAGATAATTTTCTTATATTTCTATAAAAATTTGAATCACCTTAATTAAATATATGTATCTCAAGATATTTTTGAAATACAAGGAGTTGTGCAAACTGAAATGCAAGCTGCATATGTTGACTTCGACTGAAGATTTACATACCCAAATGAACTTGGATTTTGATAAGAAAGCACAATTTGGAAATATTAAGATGTCTAATTCAAAAGTTAAGAAGCTCATTTTCTCATTTAAGAGCTCTAAATATGTCAAAAGTCTTCTTCAATTTTAGAGGTTCAGTCAGCCCGAAAAGTCACTATTCATCCAAAAGTGTATATGCTTGGTATATAATTCCCAACACACTTAATTGAAATTATTAGTATACAAATTGTTTTTCAAAGTCCAAAATTAGGAGTTTGATCATGCAAATGGTTAACAATCTCCCCCTTTTTGGTTTTAACAACCAATTTGAAAAGATAATAAATAATATGTGTGTGTGTGTAAAAAATAAATAACATGTATAAGTACATTAAATAAAAATAGCTCCCCCTTTCAAATTAAATAGATGCAAAAAGAGAAAATATTTTTCTCTCCATTAACATGTGCATAAATTCAATATTTTTCATGTATCAAAGCATATAAATAAATGAATTATCATAGCATGTATAAGGGTTTAACAAATATATTCCTTTAACAAAATATATTTCTTTATTTTTCCTCCTTATTGGACATGATAAGAAATATAAATAAATTTTATTATCCTTCTTGTCAAAAATAAAGACAATATAAAAAGTTATAAAAAAAAATGGCATAACATAACAAATGATGATAACATGATTAAAAAAATATTAGACAACATGAAGGAAATAATTTCAAACATATATGCATATAGTTTTACTATAATGCATCATAAAATCGTATATATGTTATGTTCAAACATCATATGATTATGTAGAGTTTAACTAGTCAATCAATCATACATAATCATTTGGTACTTAGCATATCTTAAACACAATTATTTATCCCCTAAGCATATAGCTTCTTCTCCCCCTTTCTCAAAGACAAAAAGAAAAGAGAAAGATATAAGGGGAAATAGACCTAAGGAAGCCAAAAATACTAGAGGGAATAAAAGATCAAGAACCAAAACAATGCAAGCAAAGATACTCAAAATATTTATAAAATTTATGTCATTTTAAAAGATAAAAACCATTCCTAGAGGGGGGTGAATAGGAAAATCAAACAAAAATAGGAAATTAAAGGAATTCTTTGCAAAAATTGAGTAAGAGTTAAAAAGGAAGAATGAAGGACACAAATATTTAAGGAGTTCGGATTCAACAATAATTCTACGTCTCCATCTAACTTATCCCTAAGTTAGGATTTTTTAATTACCCAAAATCTTATTAACAAGATTGATAATACACAAGATTTTTATGTCTCACTCTTACAACCTTCCAACTTGATTTTTCAAGGCTCACTCAAAAACTAAATTCCCAAGTGTTTTAATGGCTAAACTCTTAAACCAATTCCTTTATAATAGAATCTCACTTTTTGTTTTCTAAACCCAAAAAATAGAAGAATAAGAATGTCTATTCTAATCACTCACCAACTCTCATAAGAGTTATACACAAAGAATTTGTTTAAAAGAAAGTTTTAGAGCTCAATTAAATGTTTAAGAAAAATGATGAAAGATAAACAAGTTTCTTAACCTTTCAATTGAATTCTAAGTTTTTATTATATATAAAAGCACTTAAAATGTAGTTTTTGGATGTATCAATCATTTCTCCAACATTTATAATTGATTTTGAATCAATTCTTGGACTTTTGCTAGCTCAAAGGATGCTCGAGGGCGGCTCACGAGTGAACAATGCTCGTGAGGGGTGAAAATATATCTGTTGCATTCAAAAATTTCCATTAGAATGTTTTCAGGGGTCTACTCATGAAAAGGTTATGAGCAAACAGCTCATGAGGCATATTGCCATTTTTTGGCAAAAACGAGCTCCAAAGGCTCCATTGATGGACAACTTGTGACTACTTTGAAAGATGCTCATGAACGGGATTGAAGAAGATCGATTCAGCCAAAATATTCTTCATAAAAGTTGTAGATAATTATCTTATATTTCCATAAAAATTTTAATAGCCTCAATTAGACATCTGTATCTCAATAAATTGCTAAAATACCAAGAGCTTTGCAAACTAAAATGCAAGCTGCATATGCTAACTTCGATTGAAGATTTTCATACCCAAATGAACTTAGATTTTGATAAGAAAGAACAATTTGGAAAGATCAAGATGTCTAATTCAAAAGTTAAGGAGCTCATTTTCTCATTTAAGAGCTTTAAATATGTCAAAAGTCCTCTTCAATCTCAGAGGTTCAATCAGCCTGAAAAGTCACTATTCATCCAAAAGTGTATATGCTTGGTATATGTTTGGTGTATAATTCCCTACACACTTAATTGAAATTATTAGTATAAAAATTTTTTGTCAAAGTCCAAAATTAGGAGTTTGATCATGCAAATGGTCAACAGGTATTGATTGATGATTATGTTTTACTAATAATGAATATTATATATTAAGTCAACTCATAAGTACTTATTTGAGAAATAAAGTGATGGATTGACCCATCATAAGAATACTACATAGATAATTGTCATAAGTAATTCTCACTACATTAATATTGGCTTAGTCCTTTGACCTTGAAATCACCATGGATTTTTACATAACTATTTTATATTTTGACATAATCTTACATTATCTTTAACTGGATGATAAAATAGGTTATTATTGGGTATAAAATGAGTTATGTGAGGAATGTGAGTGATTGAGAAGGAATTTATCCCTCATTTAATATAAGTAAGATATCTATGGGCCCCTTGATACGATAGATTGAGGAAAATTCATAGCCATACTAAAGTAAATTGATAAAGAGTTAAATTGGTAAAGAGTTATTATTCTTAGTTTACTTGGAATCAAGAAATTATACGATTGAATTCTGTAAGGATGATATAATCTATGCCTTATATTCAATCAAGATATCATATGACAAAGGGACTATAATATTCACTGTATATTAGGTTATGTCAGATTATTGACTTCACATGACTTAGGTAGTCATAATGTCTTGCTATAGGCCATTTATGACTTTTAGGCCTAAATAGAGATTTAAGGCCCACTGCTAGCTTCATGTGAACCTATATGGTCACACACTTTGAACAAGTCCAAAACGAATGTGGGTTTTACAAGCCTAAATAAGCTCTATGGAAATAAATAAATAAAATATTTATTTAAGGTAAAGGTTTTCTTAAATAAATAGAATATTATTTTTTTATTTAATTTTAAATAAAATCAAAATAAGAATAAGTGAGAAATTACCAAAAGGTTGTTTGGCAAGTGAAACCCCAATTTAAATTTCTATAAATATGTTATATTCTCTAGGGTTTTACATACTCTCATTATTCTACCACCAAATTCATTTTCTCTCTTTTAAAAAACAAAACACAGTTCTTTTTAATTCTTGATTTGTCAGAAATCAATAGAAGGTGCTAGCACACAAATATTTATTTTCAAAATTAAGGGTTGTTAGTGTGGACACATGTGGAGAATGAATTCTTTTGGAGACATCTCAAATCCAAACTGTTAAATTAAAAGGTCAATGTAGGGTGTCATCGAAGTAAACCTTCTCTCTTCCTTCCAAATTTCTTGCCTCTTTTATGTTTGTGGTAAGAAAACAAAAACCCCAAATTTAATCAATTAATCAAATTACTTGGATCTGGGTTAGGATTTTTGATTCATATTTTATTTTTCCACTGTGTATTAAATCATGAATCCCAATAAATGACCCATGAGTGTCGGATTTTAACCCAAGCCTGTGGATCAAAATGACCACATTACCCCTACGTGGATTAGGTAACCCATGCGACCTAAAAGCGTGGGTCTAGGATCCAAGCTCATGGGTCCCCATACTTGATTGATAAAGACTTAACTTTTCATCTTTTGGAAAGGGAGAGTCACACATTTCCCTAGGCAGAAGACCCTAAAGAAAGATAATTATAGTTTTAGATGAATTTTTGTCTTTTCTTCTCACTCCTAAGCACTTGGAGAACCCACACAACTAAAAATCACTTGTCTCACTAGGTTTAGATCACTAAACCAAACCAAACCACAACTTTGTTAAAGCACTCATCTATGGTAATTGCCCAGTCCCTCTAATGATCTCTTATTTATTTTTAATTTAAAATTGCATTTTTATCATATTGCTCAACTCATTTGTATCGTTGTTTTTTTTTTTATCATTTTTTGCATTTTTATTCACTTTATTGTAAATATTTATTGTAATAAAGTTGGTATTTTTGTGGTGATATGAAGTGTTGGATATAAGATATGATGGAGTAACGGGATGTTCTGGTGAAATTTGGAACTTTGCATTCATTTTGCATTTTTTTTTATCATTTTTGCATTATTTCTTTATTTATATAAAAATTGTATTTTGATGTAAAGTTAGCATTTTTACTATTATTTTTATTTATATTTCTGCATTTTTCTCACTTTTATTGTGTTTTTATCATTTTTTTAGTATTTATGTTATTTGTGATAAAGTTGGCCCTTTTATCATAAAGTTAATGTTTTCATAGTAAAAGTGTCATCTTTATTATTTTAATATTTTTATTTATGTAATTTTTATTTATTTGCATATTTATTTCTGTATTTTTATTATGTTAGAGGCTTTTTAGTGATTTTTATTGCATTTATTCCTTTTTATAGTAAATTTGACCTTTTTAACATAAAGTTCATATTTTTATAGTAAAAATGACATCTTTACTATTTTTATTACTTTATTTCTGCCATATTTATTTATTAATTTACTTCTGCACTTTATTTATTTTTGTTCCTTTTTTGCAATTTTTGTTGATTTCTTGCTTTTTATAATAAATTTGACATTTTTATCATAAAGTTCATATTTTTATAGTAAAAATATCATTTTTATTATTTTTTTATATTTATTGCTGCAATATTTATTTATTTATTTCTCCATTTTTATAATTTTTGTTATTTTCATCATATTTATGCTTTTTATGGTAAATTTGGCATTTTTATCATAAAGTTCATGTTTTTATGGTGAAAATGTTATCTTCATCATTTTAATGTATTTAGTCCAGCATTTTTATTTATTCAGATTAGTATTCCCGCATTTTCATTATTTTTATTGCATTTTTTCTTTTTCTTTTTTTATCTATTTATCCCTTTTATTGATAAATTTGTCATCTTTATCATAAAGTTAAGGTTTTTATGGTAAGAATGACATCTTTAACATATTTATTATTTTAATTCTGCATATTTATTATTTTTTATGACATTTATTTTATTTTTCATTTTTGTTATTTTTATTGCCCTTATCGGTAAATTAGTCATTTTATCATAAAGTTAATGTTTTTATGGTGAAAATAACTTATTTATCATTTTCATTATTTAAAATTCTGCATTTCCATTATCTTTAATGCTTTTTATTGCTTTTTTTATTTTTTTATTCTTTTATCATTTTGCTATTTTTAAGCATCGTCTTGATAAATTTACTACTTTTACATAAAGTTAATATTTTTATGGCGGAAATAGTATTTTTATCATTTTTCCTATTACTTAATTTGCATTTTTTTATTTACTAATTACACCTCTATAATAAAAATGGTAATTTTATGTCAAAATACCGAAATTTTAAATTCTTGCATCATGTGTCTCCATTAGTATTCTTGTTGGTTTATTTTGTTTTATTTAATTTTAGTTATAGATATATAATTGCTTTAAATTTGATGTGTGTTTGCATGTGTATGAAAGATAACCTCTGTTTTACAAGTTTATTAGAATCAAATTTTTATTTCCTTTTTATTATTCTTATATAGTTAATAGAATAGGCTTTTTTCTTTAAGGAAATATAATCCTTAATCCCAATTCCCCTTTTTATTTCCATTTTGGTTGTATTTATTAGAATAGGCACTTTTCTTGGGTTGTAATCCTTAATCCCTTTCCCCATTTTTATTTTTCTCATTTACTTGCTTATTTTGATTATTTATTTCATGCTTGTGTACTAAGTGCTTACTTGCTTGTATGGTTATTTGCTTGATTGACGGATGCTTGTTTATTTATCTTGTGATGAATGCTCGTCAATCCAACTATCTTGCACTTTATTTCCAATTTAGACTAACTAATAATCAAATGTGGTAAAATGCATCATTAAACTGAAACTAGGGTGAAGGATTGAATAATTAATTAATGTATAATGAGAAATAGGATAAGTAACTCCTACCCCTTAAACTGAAAATCTTTGGTTAGAAAAGTGAGTTCTTAATTCACTTTCTCCCGATTCAAGTCAAGTGGTGACTCTAATCTACAAAGCCTATTCAGGTAGACCCTCCTAGCAATAATAAGAAACAAAAACCAGTAAATGGTTGCCATTTTCCTATGTGCCTCAATTGTATAAATGCAATGATCCTTTTGTTTCTTCCTTCCTCAGGATGAAATGATGCGTGCATGTGCATTTAAATGTGTATGCGGAATCATGATGTTTATTTTACAAGCAATAAACATAATTCAAAATTTTCTTTGTTTCTTATATCTTTCTTTTCAAAAGCCAAATTTCATTGTATTTCATTTCATTCCATTTCATAAACTAAAGTTCATACAATAAAAGCATGCATCCTAAATAAGAAGCTTTCTAAGGCTTCAAGCTAAACCTAACCCTAAAGCTACCTTTACTAATACCACTTGCTTCATTATGATCATTTAACTAATCCTTGTATTGTTGAGTGGTTGAGAAGTCTTGACTTCTATGAATGTGGTGTAGTATGACTCTTTTGGCCTATAATTAAGTGATTACTTAAATAAAATACTTACTAAGTGCACTACCATTAGGGAAATAAGGCATACGAGTAGGATATTATTTTAATCCTAGTTGTCTTGAAATCCATGAGGGATGATAAAAAGAGCATTGCCTCAATCCCATAAAAGCAATATAAGTGTGAAAACTTCTTGAGCACACATAAGAAAAATTCCACTAAGGGCTAACATATTAAACATCCTTGTCACCCAAACCATACATCTAAGCTACCCATTCTTCTTTCTTATTAAACCTAACTAATGTTATATTCTCATTCTCAAGAAGTGATTAGGCCCATAATTTATTATAAAATCAAGGGGCATCACTACCTTCAACTTCTCCATAAGCCAAACCTACAAAACACAAACACAAAGACACATTCGAGCATGAAAATGGAAAATCAACTATCCATTATGAAAATTAGCTATTAGTGCTTGAAAATTGACTATTCATGTCTCTCAAACTAGCTATTCAGGTGGCAAATTTGGCTATTAAGTCATGAAATACAACTTTTCATCTCTGATGCATAAAAATCGACCCTTAATTATAAAACTAACATACTTCCACCAAATCAAGCATTCCTATTGACCTTCACCTTGTCCAAACCATTCAAATTCTTTGTTAAAACAATCAAAGTAACCAATTTTGGTGTCAAATTCATCTCAACATCAATTTGACTCAAAATAGACAACACCTTTCCATCCATAAGCCCTAATGTGCTCTTGTCATATTCAAGGAGATAATAGCCAAGTATAATGCTCTTTATGATAGGAATTAAATTGGAAGAACCAAGATTAGATTGAAGACGATGGATTAAGACATAAAAATAAATGAAAGAACCTAAAAGGAGGCAACCATTAGCTACACTCTTGCTCATGCTAAAGGGATGATTCATAACATGAACAACCACTAGGTTAAAATCCAGTATGACCATCTTTTATTGAGGAGATATCCTAGTACCCAAAATTTTTAAGAATTCTTTCATAGTAGGGAATAACTCCATTTCTCTAAATCAAAATACATGGAGAGTGGGATCTTAAAAAGTGAGAGCATAATGCAAAAAGTTGTAGCCAAGCTTTAGGTTTAAAAATAACTTGAGATGATAGAGGTTATATCTCTTAAGGTATAACTAATCTTCATTTGTGCGGGTGTTGATAAAGCTTTGAATAAGACATTTGGTGTTTTTTATGCTCATTATGGTTAAGAAAATAAGAGCTTGAAGAGATTATAAGTGTAAAGAATGCTAGGTGGGAAAGAGATGAATGCCTTTAATATAACATTAAGGATAAATTTATAGTCAAAATAAAACCCTAGTGTTACCTTTTACCTTATAGATAAATCTTCATTGTCCTTTGGTCAATAACTAATTTAGGGGACCAAAAGATAAGGTTCAATCTTATTGGTTGAATGAAGATTGTATAGGGACCATAAGATGACTAGGATCTTATCCATACCCTTGTCTCTACTAAGGACCAAATTACAATATTTTGCAAAAATTTTGTTCATTTCCTTTAACCCTTTGTTAAACCTAAATTCTTGTTTTTTACCCTTTACCTTACTTCTTAAATTATGTTTAGGGTTTCATTATTAAATTTTTGAGATAATTTATCATCTTAAAGATAAATAGAAAGAAAATTTAACATGCTTTTCTAAATATATTTTACAAGTGCAATATGTTCATAATAACATTCTTAAGCACAATAAGTTTAAGTAGTGAAACCAAGATAACACGTCCATAATAGTAATCAACATCTTGGAATCTTAGTAAAGCCATAAAGATACAAAAATCTAGGAAACAAGAGTGATAAGTGAAACATAGAAAAAGTAGGAGTCTATTTGGTGCTACCATTCCTAATAAGCTACTCCTTTAAGTCATTAATCTCTTGCTTATATTTGGTCATCCATTCTTTCATGTGTCTATTCATGGAAAGAGCTCTTGTAGTTGAGACACAACAAGGGTTAGAATTAGCATAAACATACATGCATGCATCCATTTATGCATTAATACATGTATATTCATATTCATACATTAATTTTTTTTCATATTTATAGCTATTTGTACATAAATATTCATGTGCATACATGCATTAACATTTATTCATATTTCATACATTAAAACATTAATATTTGCAAATGCATTTATACACACATATGTTTTCACTTGCCATAGCCTTTTTGTTAACTTTGGATATGAGATTCTTTACACCATATAATCCATGCATTAATTTCTCTACTGATGAATTTTTAACCTATAAATATGATTATTATTACCATTTTTATTCACCACTAATACAATTTCAAGATGAAGTTTCAGGAATATTACATGAGTAGTGTAGACAGTGAGGTTTAACGCGTGCTTAAGTATACTGCAATCGCGACACTGTTTAAACTTAAGGCACTAGGGAACACACTACTATATCAAAAAGACATGGCATGAAGATAAGGAGTTATTGCCCAAGGTAATAACTAGGACAACTAATGAGTGGTCGGAACTCAATTCTATAAAAGAAAATTAGCACCATAACTAAGAGATTTTGGATATGGAATACCAAACTCTTTCAATCTTATTTTTGTTCAAAATTAGTTTACGAATTACTATCTCATTCTCTAATTATATGCAATTTCATATAAACCCTAATTTAGAAATCAACTCTAGGCAACTAGTCACATGAAAAAGCACACAAAAACTGCATTCATTCAAAGCATACAACCCCTAAGTTAGTCTAATCTACATTGATTTTAGTTCGATGGGCTAAATCTACATATTTTAATTAACAAGGAACCTAAAAACTAATGAGCCTAATTCCTATTTAATTTTATTTAAGTGAACCTAAGTCTACTTATTTTAATTCTAAAAAAGGGTGTAAGTCTACAAATTATGAAATATTCAAATTAATGGACCTAATTCTATATCTTTTAATTCTATTTAAGTCTAAAAATTATAAAATATTTAAAATTAATGGACCCAATTCTACATCTTCCAATTTTAAAGTGATCCTAAGTCTACAAGTTATGGGAAAGTGCTTTAGTTAATGGGCTATGTCTAATTAATTTTAATTAAACTAAATGAGCCTATATCTAAATTAACTAGTGAGCTTAAATTATTTCTCAACTAAATCTAATTAATTATGGGCCTAAAAATGTATTTTAATTAATTAAACCTAAACTTAATTAAATTATGGACTTATTTAATTAATTGGGCTAATTAAAAGATAGGCTTAATGTCTAATTAAATTAACCTAAATTAATTAAGTACAAAAATGGGCCAAAACAACAAAACAAATAAAAAAAGTCCAAACATAAACAAGTAAATAAAAGAAGCCTAATTCCCAAACAATAATAATCGATAAATAAAGAAATTTCAATCTATTATCTTCCTAATTCTAATCAGTTCTATAGGAAACCCTAATTAAAATCTAAAGCCACATTAATTTTAATTGAATTTACCCAATTGAAACCCTAATTTTGTTAACCAATTAATTAAAATAAAACACACAACCACACACACCCACATAAAGGATTCCACTATTGGGGCTATTACAATTATCTACAGGTATTAAAAATTAAAATGAATATAACCCAAAAGCTAAATGAATAAATATACAAAATAAAAAAACCACAAAATAAATAAAATACATAGAAACCTTAAAAACTAAGTTCAAATACAAAATTCAATCCATGGCATTCCATAGATCTTTATGGATTTTATTCTCCATAGTAAATTCATGTCACCCCATCCATTATAAAAATAAAAAAAATAAACAAATAAAAAAATAGTCAATGAATGATTTAAAATAATAAGCAAAGAAAAACAAGTAAAATAAACAAATCAACACAAAAGAGAAAAGAGATAAAGATGAGAATGGGATGGAGTATTAATTCTCCTCAGAAGGATTATCACTGCGGATGGAAGCCTATGGCTTTTATTATTTATGAGTTTTTAGATTTTATTTTGATATGATTCATGGTATATAATAGAAAAAAGAATGTAAAAAATAGAATAATAGCATAAAGGATGGTTTTCTTGGATCATGGCAAAGAATTAAAAAAAAGTAGAGAATATAATCAAAAGCCAAGAGCACCTCCACTGTGAAAGAAAAGCACTTATTTATAAACAACACTTCCTATAACCCTAAGTTGGGTTTAGGATAAAAATTAAAAATAATATTTATGTATATCATTTATTTGATAAATACATATTTATCAAATAAAATCAAATAATAACCAATAGAAATAAAATACAAATAAGAACATAGGGATGAGATACCTTTTTTTATCAGAAGTGTGGATTTTCGATCGAAAATCTACATTCCTGATTGGGAATAAAAATTACTAAATGGCCATCTGTGGCCATTTTTTGCCAATTTTCCTTAGAAATTCAATATGGCCATTGGCCAATCAAATTCAAGTTGTTTATGCTAAGCCAATTTAGCCACTCTTTTTATTTAAAAAAAAATTGGCTAATTTGGGTTAACTTTGACACATTTTATTTTTTAAAAATTTTTTCTTCTTTTTTTAAAAAAAATATTTTGAGAAATTATTTATTTATAAAAAATAAAAATAATAAATTTTTTTTAAAAAATAAAATTTAGTTTAAAACTAATAAATCTATTTTCACAATCAATTTTTATCATTAGGTCTTTTGTCACATCCAAACTCAAATCATCCAGAATTTGGATGCTTACAAGTGGTCTCAGTAGGTGTAAATGCGATAGGCTAACAATCTAGAGTAGGAAGTTCCTCATGAATCTCAACCTCATGAGCAAGGTCCAAAAACCAGAATTTCAAGTTTACCTTATATGTAAAATCCCTAGGGATGACAATAGTGCTATGACAATAAAATATGGCCTCACCCTGAGTGCTAGACTCTGCACGACCTGTCTTGCAAACCTGTAAACTTGAATTAAAAATAGAAGTAAAAGAAAATAAAATAAAATAAAAAATAATAATAATAATAATAATAGGGCAATGCAATACCTCAAAAGTGGTCGAATGAATCTTGAATGGTATCACTCTCGATACAATTGGATACACATTATCAGGAATAATATGCAATAGGTGTGTTTGAATAAAGAGAACATAGGTATGCACCTCAAAAGGCTCTAAGAACATATCATAGGGAAGCCTATTCAAGAAAGCTCCAAATCTATGCCATAAACTTTCTTAGCAGAAGTCATGGTAGATGGCGGTTGGTAAGGAACATGATGACTAGCAGGACTAAGCCACCAATGCCAAATGTGCTTTCCCATAAACCAACTCCTATAAAAAGGACCTTCGAAAAAAATTCATCTCATACGCAAAGCACTCATAAGCCTGACTGTGCTAGTGTCAAATCCAAGTGGATAAAGTCAAAGCTATCAAATAAAGGTAAAATTAAATAACTAAAGATAAGAATACTAACTAAACTTTTATTTCTTTATAAGAGCATACATCATGAAAGCCTAAGTTATTCAGATAATTTTTTTGGTAAGATAAGTCCAAGTCAGAGGAAAAATACCATACTCATATGCCTAAATGTATTCAAAATAAAGGGAAAGTTAGATATGTTAATCAAAGAAGATCATAATAGTAAAAAGAATAGAGAGTTTACCTTTAAAGCTCTTCATAAACCTTTGTAGACCTTGTCCAAGTAGCCATAGAGATGTGCACCACTCCAGTTGTAGTTGTTAACTACATCCAAGTCATGAAGAACAAACAGAAAGCATAAATCCATGCCACTTTTACTATTGTAAAACACTAATGAAATAAGAAGGAGGAGAAGAAAACACTGAGTAAGCTTATCCATTTCAAAATCATTGGTGGGGTCCAATCCTGACAAGCATCATATATTAAAGCACCACTTTACCTTAATAACTGAGAGAGGTGAAAGGATGACCTAATAGCTAAGTAATGTATCTCTTACTTTCAATATCAAAGTGAGGAGAGTCTAAATAGCAGTCAAAGGGCATTTGCACTTCAGTGAATCTCAAGCCATTGATCAGCTGAAAATTAACTAGATCAAGGGTGATCTTAATAAAGTTAAAGTGGAAGGTGTGTGTGGTGTTCTGCCACCTATTAATTAGTGCTCGAAGTCCCATCAACTTACTAGTTTATCGAGATTCATAAGGAAGGATAGAGAGAAAGTCATTAAAGCATGTCACTAAATTTTGAGCTCAAATAGCATTTGGAAGCTCTTTATACCATGCATGTGCTAATTTAGGTTTCCATTACCTTTTATCAATGTAACTTTATCTATATGAAACACACACAAAACTCATAAGTCAAACCCTAATCACCCATCACCCAAAATTTATAAAAAAAATGATGAACAACTAGTTTAGAGTGATGAACAACTGGTTTGGCTATTTGTCAAGTAAATTTGACTATTGATGCTTAGAATAAGGCAAAAACATAGGGAAAATTGGTTATTAATAGGGAAAATTTGGCTGTTCATGTGCCTAAATAAGCTATTCATCATCCTTTTCTAAAAAATTCACCCAAACACTTAAAAATCCAACCAAAATACATCCTAAACATAAAATCTAACATAAATCAAGTTCCTAGGTGCATAGGTACTTAAAATTCCAAAGAAATTACATGAAAAACTAATTGGATCTATGCAAATGTGATAAAAAGATCATAAAGCAATGGAGGTACTTCCCTTTATGGTAATTTGATGTGGGAAGATTTAACCCACCTTGTGTCTTTAACAAAGAATGCACTGAAGCATGTGCAAATGTTGTTGGAGCACTTTGTGGTGCCATTTGAAGTTTTAGAGTGTTCAGAGAATTTTTAGAGAGTTTATGGATAAGGTTTTATGCATAAAATGAATAAAATGTGAATAAGTAGATATATATAGGAGAGCTAAAGACCAAAATTATAAAAATGCCCTTAAACATGCAAAAAGGTCCCAGGAAAACAAAATTTTACAAGTAAGTATCTCTTTCCTTTTTATTGCATAATTTCATTATATTTTCATGTATTTTATTCAAAATAAATTCCCTAGTGGATTTTCTTTTTAAATAAAGATTCTAGTCATTTTTTAAGTTACAATCTATTTTCAGTAGTCTTTTTTTTTTAAAAGAAAATAATTGTTTGACAAAAATATCAAAAATTCAAATACCCAATGTTTGTTTTCAAAAATAAAAAGTCAAATAATCAAATACAAACATATATTTAAGTTTTGACTATTCATTTCAATTTTAAGTAGAAGTCTATGGACTTAATTCAATTTTTAAACTCATTGCAAGTGGGAGTCTACGGACTCATATCAACCTTAATTTTAATCTTAATTTCAAATATAGGTTTAAGGACTCATGAGTTTTTAGACTCATGAGTTTTTAGACTCAAGGATTTTTAGATCTAACTCAATGGGTTTTAGGGCTTATGATTTTACAGAGTTAAGGATTAGTGAATCCACCTCAATTTCAATCTCAATTTCAAATATGGGTATAAGGACTCATGAGTCTGCAAACTCAAGGATATGTGGATCCACCTTAATGGGTTTGAGTATTCATGAGTCTGTGGACTCAAGAATCAATGAATCCACCTTAATTTCAATCATAATTTCAAATATGGCTTTGAGGACTCAAGTATATTTGGATCCACGTTAGTGGGTTTGAGGACTCATGAGTCTATGGACTCAATGATGTGCAGATCAACCTTAGTAGGTTTAAGGACTCACAAGTATATAGACTTAAGGATTGGAGAATCCACCTTAATAACAATCTTAATTTCAAATGTGGGTTTGAGGACTCATAGGTCTGCGGACTAAAGGATCGATAACTCTACCTTAACTTCAATCTCAATTTCAAATTTGTGTTTAAGGACACAAGATTCTATAGACTCAAGGATCAATAAATCCAACCCAATTTCAACCTTAATTTCAAATATGGGCTTGAGGATGCACAAGTCTGCGAACTTAAGGATTTGTTGGTCTACCTTGGTGGCTTTATGGACTCATGATTCTATGGACTCAAGGATTGGCAAATACACCTCAATTTTAAAATCAATTTCAAATGTGGCTATAAAGACTCATGAGTCTATGGACTCAAGGATCTATGATCCACCTCAGTGGGTTTGAGGACTCACGAGCCTGTGTACTCAAAATTGATGAATCCACTTTAATTTCAATCTTAATTTCAAATGTGTGTTTAAGGACTCATAATTTTGTGGACTCAAGTATCTATAGATACATGTTAGTGGTTTTGAGGACTCATGAGTCTATAAACTCAAGGATGTATAGATCCACCTCAATGGGTTTGAGGACTCACAACTCTATAGATTTAAAGATCGATGAATCCACCTTAATAGCAATCTTAATTTCAAATCTAAGTTTGAGGACTCATGAGTCTATAAACTTAAGGATCTATAAATCCACCTCAGTGGGTTTAAGGACTCATGAGTTAATGAACTCAAGGATCATCGAATCCACCCCAATTTCAGTCTTAATTTCAAATGTGGGTTTAAGGACTCATGAGTTTGCAAACTCAAGGATCTACATATCCATCTCAATATGTTTAAAGATTCATGAGTCTACAGACTCAAGGATCAGTGAATCCACCTCAATTTTAGTCTCAATTTCAAATATGGGTTTAAAGAGTCACGATTCTGCAAACTCAAGGATTTTCATATCCACCTTAGTAGGTTTGAGGACTCACAAGTCTGTAGGCTTAAGGATCGGTGAATCCATTTTAAATTCTTTGTGAATAACCCATAAAAGTCTAGGGACTCATAAGACTACAAACTTATTTTTAATTTCAATTTTATATAAATTTTAGTAATAACTTGTGTTTTTAATTTTGCATTAATAGGAAGTAATGGAAAATAACAAGTATAAATAAACTTAGGTATGATCTTTGAACTCAAAAGTTTATCTTTATGTTGTATCAAAATTTTTGTGTAATGACCATGACATGTAAGTCACAATTCTTCTATTAAACATTTTAGTAAAAATATATAAATTCCTCTAAAGGAGGGGGCAAATTTTCAAGGTCATTTTTCAAAACCCTAATAGCTGATGATGAAAAAGATAAATTGTCTCATCAAATAATCAATTTGATAAAGAGAATTAACATTCAATCAATTTTAAAACCCACCAAACCATCAAAACCTTACCTAATCACCAATTTCACCATTTTAAGACCTAACCAAACCCTTATCAAACCTTAACCAAACTATTTTGGTATTAAGAAAGAAGTTTAAAAAGAATAATGAGAGAGAAGTTTACTCCATTTGTGTCTTCTAAACTAATAAGTGCAAACCTATGTAAGGGCTATTAATAGTTTTTAGGCTATGGTTTTCAATCTCGTTTTAATTTCAAAAGCTTAGGTTTAAACTCTTGAAGCCTTGAGAATAAAAGTCAAACTTTAGTCAATAAAACTTTTCAGTGGTCAAACAGAGCTCCCAAAGTTGAATTTCAATATGAAACTATCTTATAAAATTCTACTGTATCAGTGGATCGTATTTGGCAAAAAGTCAAATTTTAACCTTCGGTGATCAAACTGTTCCCTAAAAGAGCTAAATTGGTTATTCATCTCACTTTGTCCTAAATGACTATAGTTATGGATTTTAAGGTTCCCAAGGGTTCATACTTGTTTGAGCATTATTCTAACCCTTCCCTAAGATCCTAGGATGATGGAATTGAAGTATTTTAGAACATTTTTATATTTTTAAATGATTTTATAAAGATTTTTCTATTATTTTTTAAAACTTTTCTTTAAGTGCCTTTAAGTGTGATCCTTGTTCTTACTTTTGTTTAATGATTTTAATTGTGTTTATTAATGTTTATATGACTTCAAATTGAATGTTTTATTGATTTTATTTGTGATTTATGGTTCATTTTGATTTATTTTGAAGTGAGTACTTATTAAAAGCCTTGTTTAGTGTGTTTTGTGATTATGTGTTGCTTAATCATTCTCTAATATGATTTGGGTATTGATTTGTTATTATTGTGATATTATTTGCACAATTTGTGTTCTAATTTGGGTTTTTTTATTATTTTTGAGTTATTTTAATTATTTTTTTCATTATAAATTATTATTTGTGTTTTGTGAACTTTATGTTGATTTATGAGCATTAATGTCCATAGCTTGTGTTCTTGGTATTTATTATTATCATCATTGACATAAGTACTTTGCTTATATGATTAGCCTTCAATGTTTAAGTCTTGTGAGTCTTTATTTGCATATTTTATCCTTTGATTAAGGTAATTTAGGGATTTCCATATGTTCATGTTCATTTGTGTGTTAGTCTTGCTTTTAAATGTCTTTTATCTCTATTTGATGTCTCTAACTTAAATAGAGTCTTGCTTATTGTTATTTTTAGTGTCCATTTATCTAGCTCATATTTAATATTTTTTTCTTGTCTCTATTAACCTTTTCTCTACTATTATCTAAGCTATAAATTAATTCTCTACTTCTCCTCCTGTTTCTTTGCATTATTGCATTTTCATGCATTCATGTGCTTTTATGCTGATCACTTGCTTGATGCATATCATTATCATGTTTGTACTCATTTTTAGATTCTCTAGATGCATACTTGCATGCTTCCTAAATTTACATCACTTTGCATGTTTCTCAGCTTGCATTATGCATCATCCTTTACATGCACCTCAGAATTATTTAATGCTTGTGTGAGCATGCATTTGCATTAGCATTATTCATTGTATTATATATCTTGTTATCAATCTCAATCTCAAGCTTTTAAATTTATGTACTCTTACTAACATTTATTACTATTGTTATTTATTTTGTAAGCTTTTTCTTATTATTTGTCAATTTTAGTTATCAATTCTCAATTTGTGTTTTATATTGTTTTGTTATATTACTTTCCAACATAATCTCAATCACTACACTCAATACTCATTTCTCTACATTTTTGTATCTTATTCATGCTTTTATTTTCTTTTTATCTTTTTACTTGTAATCTCTAATCCTACTCCTTCTTCTTATTTATTTGCTTTAATTTGTAAGTTTATCATTCTATATTTTTCTTTTTATTATTCTTCATGATTTATTTTGTTATGATATCATATTGATGGACTTACCTTTGTTTCTTGTGTTACATTTATGTTTTATTTGACATCATATACAAAAAATAAACCATATTGCATTAGGTTGTTATATTGCCTAATAAATGAATTTTCTTGATTTCTTTTAATAAATTAATTTCTCTTTTATGCTTATTTTTCTTATGAAATTTCTTTCTTTTTATGAATAAATATTTCTTATTTCCATTTATTATTAAATATGGAATGTTGCATTTTCTTTAATAAAAATTAATAATTTTCATGAATGTATTATTTTCTATTTTCATATTTCATATTTAATCTTCTTTAAATCATTTTGTTTTTAATAAATATAGCACCATTTGTGTTTTGTATGTAATTATGTTGTTATTTTCTTTCTTGATCACAAAATTCATCAAAATTCAAGAATATGGATCACAATTTCCTTTATTTTCTAATTTTTCAAATAAATGATTTGATAATGTTTTCAATAATTTATAATGTGAGAAATGTCCATCTAAGGTACAAAATTCACATTTTGAGGCCTAACTTGATGGAAACTCATGTTGTGAACTAATGGTTCACATAATTAATCAAATGTGATTTTTAAAAGCTTTTCTAAACTATCTTTAATTTAAAATCCATTTTTCAAGTATTCATCCTTTCTTTTGATTTTATTTTTCAAATAAAATCTTTTATTGATCTAAAACTTGGATTATGGAGCAATCATGGAGAGGATATTTATGAAAAGTGTTAGCCATTCTTATCTCCCTTCTATTTTAATTTATTACTTTTATTTATTTTTATAATTTTTTGTTTAGCATGCACATGTTTATCCATAACATGATTTTGCCATAATTGCCATGCCATGGGTTAATTGTTAACTTTTTGTTACTTTATTTGTATTTTATTTATTTAGTATGTTTATAATTTGCTTTTAAAAAAATATTTTTGTCACGTTTACATATTTCATGTATTATGTTGGATGCCATGCTTGTGTGATATCGCCACAACATGTAAATTTAGCATGTTCATATTTTTCATTATGTTTACAATGTTTATAATTCTATGCCATGTTTGTATGTTATTATATAATGTAAATATGATATAATTCTATGTTTACACCTTGTGTGCTATTATTATATGCCATGCGTAAGCGCCCAATTTCAGGATAGTTAAGTGTGGATGCGACATAGGACTCTATTGATTAAAGTATTATAAATAGATCTTTAACACTTGAAATTTGAAACCTCAAAAGCCTAAATGCATTTTCCAAAGAACTTAATTGGTTTCTAAGGACTTAATTGTAATGTTTTCTTTAAGGACCTAATTGAAAATTTTAATTCTTTTAGGTTCTTCTGTAATTAAAAAAATATCGGAATTATGTAATTCTAATCGGGATTAAACATGTTCCTCTATATTTTTTATTTTCCATTAAATAAAAATTTTCATTTCTCAAATTTTAATTGGTCAAAATAATGTGATAAATCCCTTTTCCAAGATTTATCTAAATTTTTTAAGAAATTAAAAGTCCTTATTAAACCAAAATTTTATCACTGTGAATAGGAAAAGTCAAAGTAGGATACATGACTTTAACTAGATTTTTCTATATAAACCCAGCTCAACTCTCCTAGAAGGGAGAACTTTTTAAAAAAAAGAAATAATTTGTTGGATCTCTTCTTCTTCTTACGCAACTTTCCAATAAAATTTTCTTAAAAGGTAGTATTCTTTGAAGAAAAGCAATAGGCTTTTGAGAGGAGAAAATCAAGTATTGAAGACCTATTTAAAAAAAACAATGGTGATTTATACTACTCTCAGGAGCAAATCAATACTACATCCATACAATCATCTCCTCTCCTACCCTCTTTTGTTTTTTTATTTGATTATTTTAGTTCTATTTAATTTAATTTAATTTTAAATTTATTTTGTTTAATTACTAATCATTTTTTATTTTTATGTTTGTGATTATGGAGGGAATTACAAGATGAATTCATTGGAGAGAGCTAAATCCATGAATATCCATGGATTGAATTTTGTAGTTGAATATAGTTTCTAGGTTTTATTTATTTACTTATTATTATTTTGTTGGTTGTTTTATTTTATATTTTTATTTATTTAGTTTTTTTGGGTTATATTAATTTTTATTTTTTATTTTTAGTAGATCATTGTAAAAGCCTCAATTGTGGGAATAGTGGAATCCTGTGTGTGTGGTTGTATGTTTTTTATTTTATTAATTGATTAGTAAATTAGGTTTATCTAGTAAAGCATAAATTAAAATTAATGGTGGTTATACTAAATTTAAGTTGTATATAATTTAATTAGGATTAAATATTATTGAATGCATGATTAATGCAGTTTATTTATTATATAGTTTAGTTTATTATTTTCATATTTTTTATTCTTTTGATTTACACATCTTGATTAATTGTTTGTTTAATTATTTTATTTTCATATGTGATTTGTTAATTTTTATGATTTTATATTATGTTTTGTTGTGTTTTCCTTAAGCTCAAGATTTTAGGTTTTTTTTTTTCAGATTCACCTTTTCTTTAAATAGGTTTACTAATTTAATTAGGATTAGGTTTAATTAATTAAAATGCATTTTAGACCCATAATAAATTAAATTTTAAGTTAAAGATAACTTAGATTCATCTTGTTAATTTAGACATAGGCCCACCTAAGATAATTAAAATTATTTAGACTTAACCCATTAAATTTAAGTATTTTCCATAAACTTGTAGATTTAATATCACCTTAAAATTAAATATATGTAGAACTAGGCCCACTAATTTAAATACTTTATAATTTGTAGATTTATGCCCATTTTAGAATTAAAATAAATAGACTTAGGTTCATTTAATTAAAATTAAATAGGAATTAAGATCTTTAGTCTTTAAGGCCACTTGAAAATTAAAACATGTAGATTCAACCCATTTAATTAAAATCAATGTAGATTAGACTAACTTAGAGATTATAAACTTAAATGAATGCATTATTTACATTTTTTTTCATGACTAGTTTGCTTAGAGTTAATTGTTTAAATAAGGATTAAATGAATTTGCATGTAAATAGAGGATAAGATAGTAATTCATAAAGTAATTCTAAATGAACACAAGATTGAAAGAAGTTAGTATTTCATATCCAGAATCTCCTGGTTGTGGTGCTAGCTTTCTTTTAGAGAATTGAGTATCACCTTTTTTAATTTTTCCCAATTATTATCCTAGGTGGTGACTCCTCATCTCCATGCCATGTCTTTATAATAATGGTTAGTGTGTTCTCTAGAGCCCTGATCTTAAAGAATGTTACAGTTGCTAAGATCTTGGACATGCATTAAACCCTGCCATCTACACCATGACATATATGTGCATTAGTTTAGCATTTGCTATTATCATGTATCACTATAATATTTTGTTATTTTTCCATGTTCATGCATCATTTTATCATATTCTTTGGTGCTGGTGTGTATATATTATATTTGAATTTGCATGAAAAAATTGATGTATAATAGTACATAGTTCTTAGAAGCACTATATAATAAAGTAAGGCTGGCAATGCTTAGCGTTCGGGTGGTATGGAGATGCTTCAAACAAAAGAGTATAATCCTACTAACATTGACATATGAACCCAATGCTTTATCCAATGGCTAAATGCAGTTCCAAGTGAGGGATTCAAGTTTGCCTAAGTCCCTAAAATGGACAATTTCTTGGGTGACACCGAGTGGCGACTCCCTACTTCACTTGCTTAACAAAAAGGTTATAAGTTCATTTATGCCATCCCTAAACTCTTTTAATACTCCCCTCGCTACCCTCTATTTTCCAATAATAAGGAAAAATGGTATGTGATCCAAAAAGTGCCTAGTTAATCTTATTAGCGTCAACAGCCTCCTCAATAACATTTTTTATTCTCAATCCTTATTTTTCATTCCATTGTCTTGAGTTGAAAATTAATATTAAAACTAAAGTAAAATCAAAATAATAATAATTCTTGTGTAAAAATAATAGTATTGTTTCTTAGAGTAGCAACCTCTCTCTGTCTTCTAAAAATAATTTATCTTTTTATATTGTTCTCCAAAAAACCCTAAAAATAACTTTCCAAAATCAGCCACTCCCAGACACATAGCTCTATTGCCCAAGTGACATGGATGTTTCGCATATCCTTCATTGGAAATTGAGCTCTTTGACATGGTTATGCAAATAAAGTGACACAACCATGTCTGCTTTGATCTCTATAGATTCCTAAAACTTGCAATCATGCATGGTTATGTCTGCAAATGGACACAACTATGTCATTCTTCTACTCTCCATTCTTTGATTTTTTTTTTTACCCTCTTTAGTGGTCAAATTAGCTCCTAGCTTTAAGTCCTCATTACTTCTATCCATAGATGGAACCTACAAAATCAATGCAAAAGCAATGTAAAAAGTATAATAATTAACTTAAAAATACATAAAATAACTAAATATTTAATATGTTAATTTCTAATGCAATTATTCCTAATTCATGCTTTTAAATAATGAAAGCCTTTATTTTTCATAAAGAACTGCAACTATTTACTGCTTAAAATCTATCATTTTTTACACTTATCAACTCCCCCACACTTTAGCTTTTGCTTGTCCTCAAGTAATTCTCATTCATTCAATGTATAAAAGTCATTAGCTAGCTTCACTTGAACAACCACTTTAATCTTCCATTGATACAGGAGGATTTTATTATTAACTATTAATAATCTTATTATTAATAAATGAATTTTTTTAAAGATCGATCGTTTAAAATGTATTTTTTTTAAAACCATCAATTAACAATGGTTATTATTATATTTAAATATAAACCATCAAATTTAACAGTTGATATTTAATAAGTTATTTTTAGTTAACTATTTTTGGAACAAACTTTTATATGTGTGTGTGTGAGAGAGAGAGGGAGAGAGTGAGTGAGTGAGTGAGTGTGTATATGTGTGTGTGGATTCATTAATTTAAGGGATAAAAGCAATAAACATATTTTCTTTAACTTCATAAAATCTTCTCTAAATATTTATTATTCTCTTCTTTGAATTAAAGAAGTTTTTTTTTAACTTATTAGAAATTAAAAGCTTTATCATTTAGAAGTTTTGGATCAACCATTAATATAAAACTTAAAAATACATAAACTAAAACAATAAACTGAGGTTAAAGACATAAAAGTTACCATGTGAAAAGCAAACTTTCTCATTGAATTCATGAAAGTAAACTATTGATTTTGGAGAAAGAAAAAAGCAAGGAAAGACCATTGTAGTTTCTAGCTAGTCACATTCGCAACATGTAAGGATCCTTTTTATATTTTTATTTAATTGCTTTTGAAGGTTTCCCAATTACAATGATCCCCCAGCTTTCTCATATTACTCAGTGTAGATACCTTTAAACGGTCCTTTGGATACTTATACTCATATTAAAGCATTGGAGTACATATAGCTTATGCAAATATAATATACTTTAAAGCAAGCTCTAAGCAATTTATTTCATGAATGCATTTTATGCTCTATCTCACCTTATTATTTTCTTTGTTTCTTATTTAAAATTTGTTCCAATATATGTAAGAATCTACCAACATTGACTAGACCTTAATCTTTGCTTATATTCATCTTTCTTTAACATCAAGAATCTAAATTCAATCACTCCATAAGAAAGTAAGCATTAAGTTCATTAAAGTTCAAAAGTCCTTAGCCACATTTTATTCTTCTAGCTTCATGACCTTAAATAAAGCATTAATGAAGATTATTGCACTTTTTCAAGAAACTTCACATAGTGAATCTTACTCGTTACATGAATGAGTTATAAATTCTCAAGTGTTATGCATGATGATTCCTAAAAATCTATATGTAAAAAAAGAAAATTCATAAATAATAAAAATGCATGAAATGAGTGATTCCCTTCTAATTTTGATAAGCATGCAAACTACTTAAATAAAACTAGACAAACATAAACATAAATGAAATATATATATTAAAAAGGAAATAATCCACTTTAATGAGATGAATCCATTGGAGGTGAAAGTGGAACAACAATATCAACAGCCCTAATCACTTTCCTTATCTTCTTTATTTGCTACATTTGGTACCTTATAGCTCCCTTGAATTTTAGGTGTGCTTCATAGAAAGTTGTGTTGATGCTTAGCTCCTTCTTTCTAAATGATCATGGAATTATTTCTAATCAAAAGTCTCTTCCTCCAATTTCTTTTGCTTAATTTATTCCTTATTTCTACTTGCCTTATCGCTCTCTTTTTCTCATAAAGCTATTGAATTCTACTGTCTTAATTCATATTGGTGCTATAGGTAGTAACTCTTAGAGTTTGGTTCTTGCAACATCCTTCACTCCGCTATAATTTCGGCTTTAATGAGAGCTTTTCCATTTAATGTCCCTAACTTGTATCTTCCTAAACTACATGTGCTTAAATATTTACTTATATAGTACAAATCCAATCTAGTTACTATATATCCCATTAAGATAGCCACCCACCTCGATTGCACTATATGATTCAAAGTTTGGAAAATAAAGAGTATATTCAAAAATCAAGTGTTAGAATATAAACACCATAGCATTAATAATTCATTAACAATTACCCTATAGATAGCTTATTTATAAAAATGTTATATGTCATGAATTTATGCATCATTAATGAGGAATGATCACTAATAAATCCACTAGGCATAGTTTGTCCTTCACCAACAGTGTTATTGCTTGTAATTACACTCTAAAATCCTTTTGCATTAAAATCACTATAAGGATGGGTATATCCTCCCTTAAGAAACCCAAATATTTCAAACATGATAGCATGATCAAATCTATATTCCTTACCAAAGAATCTACATGAATAAATTTGATCCTTTTCATTAGTAGTTTTAAATGTAGTGTAGAATTCAATTGTAACTTCATAAAAAGTATCATAGTTTAAATTAATAAATTTTTTCCATCCAATTTGATCTCACAATAATTGAATATCCTCATCAAGTCCAACATAATAAAGTACATCATTATCAAAAAGCTAGGAAGCCTAAATTTGAGCTTAAGAGGAGAAAGAAAATTTCATTTTCTTCCTTAAAGTGGATGGAGAAGAAAATATTAAATTTTTTTGTTAAATTACTTATTCCTGCACTTCTTTCCATGCCTTTCTTGCCACTCATTAATGAGTTGCTTCACTTCTCATAAGATATGATGAAAATTACAAAAAAAGAAAAATATTTCAAAATAGTTAGAAAAATACAACACTTGAAAAGAAAAATATTAAGGTTCTCTCTACAGGATTTTAGAGATGCATATATAATATTTAGTCTAGGGGAATTCCTAAAGATTTAAGGAAAAGAAAATAAAAACCCTAATTTCAAAAAGGAAAATAAATTAACAAATAAAATTCCTATATAATTATTAAAAAGGAAATCAAACTAAAAATAGTATAAATATTTTCATTCCTATTTAGGTTGAAATAGGAAAATACATAAACCTTATTTAATTAAGAAAACTAAAAATATAAGAAACATTTAATTTTAAAAATTTTTATTAACTTTAATCTCTCCCCCACACTTATGATCAACATTGTCCTTAATGTTTTGAGTTTAGAGGGTGTTTGAAAAAAATAGCCAAATTTAATAAAATCGAGTTGTTGTGTAGTGTTAGTAGGTGACACGGTTGTGTCTGCTGAAGCACACATCTATGTCTGAGCACTTTTCAACTAGCACATAATTGTATCAACTAGTTACACAGCCGTGTCTAAACTCCAAAAATTTCTATTAAAGAATTATTAAAATTAGCTTTTTATCACATAATGCTCCTTCGAGTTATTTTGATGGCTTAAAAAAACTATGATTGATATGCTTAACTCATCTAAAATTGACTTAGCATCACTTATAAACACTTTGCATAATTGTAGTTCTATAGTGCATAATTAATCCTTTTCAAACATAATATACTTACATATGGCATACTTGTTGCTAATTTATTGTTTCAATTTTTTTTATTACACCATCTTAAAGTAATGTGGATAATTAATTGTTCAAGCAAGGGTAAAGTAGTACTATTTCAAAAAGGCTCTTAAAAGCATCATTACGTAAGAGAAGGGTGCTTCTAAAATAAGATTTAGGCCTTAATGGGTCATGCAAGCAATGTTTATGCAATCTACATGTACAATTATAAAAAATGGTTGCTAATTATAGACTTTTATTCATATTATATGCCACATTAATGGTTGAAACTATATTAATTTTATGCATGCCAAAAAACTAAGTAATGAACAAATTCACATAGTAGGATAGCTTGTACTACTATTTATAACAAGGTAAAAGCTTTACCATTTTATTGAGGCTAAATGATAATAAAAAGCTAGAAAGAAAGAGCAACAAGTAAAGTCTATACAAATTATGTGCTTATGTGTGCATAATCATTAATTAAAAATATAAAAATTTATTAAAAGGTTGCACAGGAAAAAAAGAAAAATAAGGAGAGAGGGAGTAGGGAATTTAAGCACCTTAGTGCAGATTCTGACAACCTCTTCAACTGAATCTCTAAAAAGGAGGGAGAAGGGAAAGCTTCTTATAAAGATGAGTCCTAAGTTCCTTTGTCTCCTAAACCAAATAGAGAAATAACAAAAGGAAAATAAACTTTTATTATTAACCAAAAAGAGATATTTCAAAGCTATATCAAAATGTAAAAAAAAAAAAAGCACTTTAATAAATTTCATTATGAACACCAATGCTTGCTCTCGAAAAAGGTGATTGTTATTTTTGTTGTTTTTGTTATTCTTTTCCTCAACGAAATGCCTAATTGCCCAAATTATAACCTAAATGAACCCTAATGAAGTTCATAAAAGTGAACCCAAATGCATGAAAGAGCTAAGGGAGAAAAGATTTTGGATAAAAAAACAAAAAGAGAAGAAGAGAAATTAAATGAGGGAAACTAAAGGAGGGATTGAGAGTTAGCTATTAAAATTTTAGAAACTACCTTAATTTTCATTCTTAAGTTTAGAAACATAATAAAATTATGTTTCCAACTTTTGCATATTTACAAATGGTTTGTGTCACCATTTTAAACTTTCAAACGAAAAAAGATTTATGTTTCCAATTTTATAAACAAAATTACAAATCGTTGTTAGGAACATGAAAAAGAAAACATTGAACAATGGTTACCAAATCCATTTTAATCTGAAACAAATAAATTCCATTTCTAAATTTGTTTAATTGTCATATGCTTAATTTAGAAATTGAGTAACTTTTTTTTGTCAATTTTTCATTATTGTTTCATTTCAAATACATTTCTATAAATTATCGCCATTCTATGGCACAAAATTTAGAAATAATTATATAATCATTTCAAATTTTTGTTTTTATTTCATTTTTATTCCATTTTAATATTATTATTTTTCATTCCATTTTAAATATGTTTCAAAATCATTTCTAATTAGAAACAAAAATAATTTGTTTCCAATTTCCATATCTAAATTGACAAATTCTAGTAGTGATTGCTACACAAAAATAAATCATGCCATGCATACGTACATACATGCATATTGTAAGCACCCAATTTTGGGATGATGGAATGTGGATGTGATAGAGGACTCCAATGATGAAAATATTATAAATAGATCTTCAACACTTAAAGTTTGAAACCTCAAAAGCCTAAATGCATTTTCAAAAGAACTTAATTGGTTTTTTAAAGGACTTAATTTGTAAAATTTTATTTCTTTTAGGGGTCTTTCTATAATTAAAAGTAAAAAAAATCATAATTACATAAAACCAATCGAAATTATGTAATTTCAATCAAAATTACATAATTCCAATTGGGTTTATATAATCCCAATCGGGATTATGCTATTTCGATCATGTTCCATCTATGTTTTTTGAATAAAAATTTTTATTTTTTCATTTTTAATTGGTTAAATCATGTGATAAATCCTTTTTCTAGGATTTATTTGAATTTTTTTTAGGAAATTAAAAGTCCTTATTAAACTAAAATTTTATCTTTGTGAATGGGAGAAGTCATAGTAAGATACGTAACCTTTAGCTAGGGTTTTCTATATAAACCCAGCTTTAACTTTCCAGTGTGAGAGGCTTCTTCTTCTTTTCTTTTTGGAGGGGTGGATGCAGCTTTCAACTCTAAAAAATGAGCTTTTATGAAGTAAAGAAGATCTATAAAAACAAAAAAAAATATTTTGGGCATACTGTTCTTTTTAAAAAGAAGTAGTAGAAAATCAAGCATTAAAGATCTATTTTAAAAACAATGACAATTTATACCACTCTGAGGAGCAAATCAATATTGCATCTATTAAATTATCACTTCTTATTTTTTTCTATTTCATTCAATTTTTATTATTTTAATTGGTTTCATTTTTTTAATTTTAATTCTTAATTTTGTTTATTTACTAATTCTTATTTGTTTTGTTTTTGTGATGATGGATGGGTGACATAAATTCATTGTGGAGATCAAAACCGAACTAATCCATTAAGATCCATGGAATGTCATGGATATAATCTAGTTTGTTTGTTTTACTATTTCATTTTTTATTTATTTATGGTTGTTTATTATTTGTTTTGTTTTATGTAGTAATTTTACGATATTGATTGTAAAAACCCCATTAATGGGATCATAATAAAATCTTTAGTTATTTGTTTGTTTTAAAATTGATTAGTAAATTAGGTTTATTTGGTAAATTTTTAATTAAAATTAATGGTGGTTGTAGTAAATTTAATTTGTATATAATTTAATAGTAAATTTAAGTTGCATATAATTTAATTAGGGTTAGATATCATTGAATGCATTATTAATGTGGTTTTATTTTTTATATAGTTTAGTTTATTATTTTAATTATTTTATTCTTTTTTATTTATGCATTTTAATTAATTATTTGTTTAATTATTTTATTTTTATATTTGATTTGTTAATTTTTATAATTTTTATATTATGTTTCATTGTGTTTGCTTTAAGCTCATGATTTTAGGTTTTTTCTAGGTTTAATAATTAGATTCACCTTTTCTTTAATAGGTTACTAATTTAATTAGGGTTAGATTTAATTAATTAAAATAGATTTTAGGCCCATAATTATTAGATTTTAGGTTAGAGATAACTTAAACCCATTTAGTTAATTAGATAGAGGTCTACTTTAGTTTAATTTAATTAATTTAGACTTAGCCCATTGAATTAAAGCCTTTTCAATAATTTTTAGAATTAGGTTCATTTTAGAATTAAAATAAGTAGACTTAGGATCATTAATTAAAATTGAATAGGAATTAAGCCCATTAGTCTTTAGGCTCACTAGTAAATTAAAACATGTAGATTTAGCCCATTCAATTAAAATCAATGTAGATTAGACTAACTTAGGGATTATGAACTATGAATGCATTGTTTACATGTTTTTTACATGACTAGTTTTCCTAGGGTTAATTGTTTAAATAAGGGTTTATATGAAATTGCATGTAAATAGAGGATAAGATACTAATTCATAAAGTAATTCTAAATGAATACGAGACTAAAAGAAGTTAGTATTTTGTATCTGGAATCTCCTAGTTGCGATGCTAGCTTTATTTTAGAGAATCGGGTACTATTGCTTTCAATTTGTCCCAGTTATTATCCTAAATGGTGACTACTCATCTCCATGATATGTCTTTGTGATATAGTAGTGTGCTCTCTAGAGCCCTGAGCTCATATAGTGTCACGGTTACTAAAATCTTCGACGCACACTAAACTTTAATGTCATATATTACACTATTATAAGAAAGTCTTGCATGAGAAATAAGGCAATACTAGTTGCAAACCACTATGCTCCATGAGTACCAATAGCCAAAAACACATAGAAACTCTACCTCAATATAAGAAATCTAAAAAAAAAGAAGGTGGGCTAGTTAACATTAAATAAAAAATAAATGTCAAACTTAATAGAAAGAAAAGAAACTTACATGAGTCACCTCTTAAAGAGCAAATGTCGTTGGAGGAAAGTTAGGCAAAGGTAGGGGATAAGTTGCAAGACCACCAATAATAGTCAACATACTAATAACAGGATCAACAATACTCTCATTCAAAACACTCTCAAGAGTAGACCCACCAGTAAGGGAAACACCACCTCCTCACTAATAGTAGGAGATATAGAACAAGTCCTCTTCCACTACGAGTAACATCCTTGTACAAATATCTTAAACAAGTAACATCCTTGTACAAATATCTTAACTCATTATTTTCCATTTGTTACTAATAAAACTTTCTTTATAAATTGACATAGGAAAGTAAAAAAACATATCGAGGCATGAGATGCCATCTCAGAGGGAGGCTGAGGAGGGCCAACAACATTCATGTAACACAATTGCAGTAATCCTCAACTATAAAAGGGTGCAAACATTCCAATAATAGCATGATCAACCAACTAAAAGATCAAAACCTCAAAATATAAGAGATCTTGAGACTTTAAATACACTTAAGTAGACTTCCCGGCTGTGAGTGACCTTTTTCATTTTGCATCTCTTATTTATGGTTTGGAGATGAATTAGTTTTGTATGGGTCTTTTGTTTGCGAGGGACATGGCAATTTTATCGAATAGGGACAAATGATTGGTCTTGTGAAGAACAAGATGCCTTTTTGATTTTATGGAGTTGCCACTTGATTTTTACAAAATCGAGAAAATAAAAGGGACAACGTCAGGTCACTCAGCGAGTATTGCCCCTAGTAGAGATTTTTGGGTTCGAGGGATTGCATATACTTTCCAACTATTTCTCATTATATGATTTTTGATGTATAGCTACCACAACACCCTAGTTTTGGTAATGAAAGTTTGTATAGCATTCACATAATTCATCAAATAGTGGAAGATAATAAAGTTGAAGGATGTTATTATTACATTGCTTTCCTAATATACATATAAAAGGAAAAAAGATTGCAAAGAAGCAAATCTAATTTTAAATATGATGAATCTACAAGGTAAATACAACCATTCATAGAACTTGGTTGATCACATGAACAATGGGATAAGCAATGGGCACTTGATCATTTGAAAGAGTAAGCAAAATGTAGATGATCATGCATGCTTGTAATGATTATTTATGTTGTGATGATAATATAGGGAATGCATGTTGTCATCATTAGACAGGAAATATGATGACTCTATTCTAAGATATAAACTTTCTCATTATTGATATTTACAATGTGATTTCATGTTTTAGAACTAGAGGATGTAGAATGATGATATGAAATGAGCATAATAAAGCATAGCTTATTAATATAGCATGCAAAATTATCAATCTCATCACACAAGCACAATAGTATTCCCAAATGTTGGTGATGATAAAATACAATACAGTGTGATAAAATAAATGTGCTAAAATGATTGTGTGGTCCTCAAACTCAACTAAGCTTGCATGGGTTTTAAAGCTTTAGCTTTGAGGGATTATCAAGCTTCCCTTGTTGAGAGGTTCAAAATGACAACAGAATAATGCTAGTTTGTATACCTTTGAAGTGTACTTTGACAAAAATGAGGCTTGGTTTGGTGGAAAAGAGATCTAATCTCCTAAGAAAAAGATAATGGAAGAGCAAAAATAATCTAAAAAAGGGTTTCTAGTGCCTTCGATCGAATAGATTTTTGAGTGTGTGTGTGTGTGTACTTCCACTTGCTTCCCCCCTTAAAATGTTGTGTGAAGGTGTCTATTTATAGTGAAAAATGTGTGGAATATGGGGGTATAGGCATGGTCATGCACGTATCCCCAAAATGGAGCGAGTGGCCATACGAAGTATGTGTGACTGTGCACTTGGCACATGGTCACATGCTGGCGCATGGTTATGTTCACTTTCACATGTTACACACTCCATTTGGGGCTTACACAGGCTTTTTCAAAGTCAGTTCCTAGGGTTTTTAGGCCTTTTAGATGCATTTCCAAAGTCCATTTTGTCAAATTTGGCCTTCAAGTGATACTTGCTAATCCTCAGGTTATTTTGGACTATTTCGAGACCACTTCCAAAGGTTTTGGAGCCTTCTAGATGTGTTTTTGAAGTCTATTTTGTCTCATTTGGCTTTAATTTTAGCGCATAACACCTAGGGTTATTTATGGCTTTACTCACACTTCTAAGCGACACATGTTGATTCTTGGGTTGTGTTGGACTATTTTGGGACTACTTTTAGAGGTTTTGGAGCCCTCCGGACATGTTTCTGAAGTCTTTTTTATCAAAATTGATTTTTTTCATGAAGTTGGGTCCTAGTCTAACGAAATGAACATCGATCCAACAAGATGAGTGTTATAAAGAAGGAAATCTCATAATAAGCTTCTTATTGTTCTGAGAATTCATATTTTATGAGGTCAAAGCACAACGTAATGGCTCGATGATTAATTTTGTAGATTAGGTTTCTAAGGTTGTACACTTCAAAGGTGTTTTGAACAAGCAGACTCTAGTCATCTTAAAGGTTCATTTAATCATTATACCTTGGGGACAATCAAATTTAAGGTATAACATCGATCTTAGCTAAAATATGCTCATGTTGAGCCAACTTGCACCCCTAATATATAAAACTTATAGGCCTAAATCTTTAAAGACATAAGTTAGTAATGAGATACAAAAGTAGAAAATGTCAAACCAAGAAGTAAGAAATATAACTCACATCAATCACCATCTGGTAGCTGCATAGCCTCAAGGCCACTTGACTGGCCACATCCAATCCCTGATATAGATAAAAGAGCTACAATGCCCCAACTATACTGAAGGAGTTTATCCAAATGTTAAAGTAGAGGCACCGACCACAATGCAGCACTACGCAAAAGGTTTAGAAAGATAACTACATTTAATAAATAGAACATGAAACAATAAGGAAGCTACTCATTGGTCACATTATTCTTGGTATAATATTGATAAACATCCTTAACAAACTAGGCATGGCAAATAAAAGAACTACATCCATTCTTCTTTGTCATTGTATGACCAAAAAGCTCAATAACCTACTCATTAGTAGAGAGTAAGCTACTGAGTTGAAATGCACTAATAGGCCACTAAAACTTATACTAGTGATAACATCAAAATTCAGTGGGGTAATCATCATCTCCTTTAAAAGAAAATGGAAGGTGTGGGTAGAGTCCATCCATCACTCAATTAGAGTAGTGATAGTGGCCTAACTAGCCTTGCTAGGACCCACTGAAGTGCAATTATGATGTCATCAAAATCGAGACGAACTACCATATTCTTCACATAACTTGGTAATCTATGATAGTACCAGCTCATATTGTTTATGCTATAGGGTGGTAAAATTAGCTTCTTATGCTATAAAAGCATAAAAATTTTATAGATGAGATGCATAATAATACATACTAATTAGATGCTTTATTTTCCCTATAAGAAATGTAAAAAAAATAATAATAAGTGCATGAAGTTTGACCAAAATACATGACAACATAATGAAATAAAGCTTGCAACAAATCATAATAAAGAATGTAATAAGCAAGAGCTACAATAATAATAAGAGCTACACAAAACAACAAGAGCTATATTTATAATAAACGCTACAACAGTAAGAGCTATAGTAATAACAAGAGCTACAATTATAAGAAAATTTGCAGTAAGAGTAAAAGCTGCACAAAATAGCAAGGGCTACAATTATAAGTGTACTGATATGCACTAGGTCAATCATTTGTGATTATGTATTGACTTTCTTATTTTATTAGTAAAGAGGTATTTCATTATCATTTGATTTTATGATAATTATATGAATGGTTAATTCTTACTAGGGCCATCAAGTATGTTACTTAATAGTAAAACCCTTAGATTAAATAAGAGTTCTATTCTAATTATCCCTAGCCATTTATTCATTATATAAATATTAAAGTATTAAGGCTAGTATGAAGTTTACTGATGGTTATGTTTTACTAATCATGAATATAAGATATTAAGTCAACTCATAGGTACATATGAAAGATCATGTACTAGATTGACCCACTATGAAAATACTACATAGATTAATATTTCTCATTATAGTAATTTTATTTCGATACTTTGACCTTGAAATCATCATGGATTTCTACAAAGTTATTTATGTTTTGACACATTCTAACATTGTCTTTAACTGGATAATTAATTAGGATGTTGTTGGATATGAAATTAGTTATGTGAGGAATGTGAGTGATTCGGAAGGAATTTATCCCTCATTAATATAAGAAAGATATCTATGGGCCCCTTGATGAGATAGACTGAAGGAAAATGCATGGCCATGCTGAAATGAATTGATAAAGAGTTATCACTTTCAGTCTGCTTGGAATCAAGTCATAATATTGAACTATATAAGGATGACATTATATGCCTTATGTTCAATTAGGATATCATGTGATAAAGGGATAATAAAATTCACTGTAATTAGTTTATGACGAATTATTGACTTCACATGACTTGGGTAGTCATAATGTCTTGCTAAAGGCCACTTATGACTTATAGGCCTAAATAGAGATTTAGGCCCACTGCCAATGTTTTGTGAACCTACAGGGTCACACACTTAGAACAAGCCCAAAATGAATTTGGGTTTAATAAACCCAAAATAAACTCTATGGGTTTATTTATTTATTTATTTAAGATAAATGTTATTTTAAATAAATAAATAAGATATTATTTTTGATTTGTTTTTAAACAAAATCAGAATATAATAAATGGAAATTACCAAAACGTCATTAGTAGGTGAAACCCTAATTTGGAGTCTACAACTATGTTATATTCTCTAAGGTTTAATACACTTGTTTTCCTGCCTCCAAATTCATTTTCTCTCTTTTTAGAAAACAAAGCAAGAGTTTTTCTTTTATTTTTAATTTATGAGATAATCAAGAAGGTTGCTAGCACACACGCCAATTCTTTTTGTGAAGGGCTATTCGTGTGGATACCTATAAAGGACGCATCCTTTTGGAGACATCCAAATCTGAACAACCAAAGCAAAAAAGCTCGAGGTAAAGTGTCACCGGTGTGAACCTCCTCTCATCCTTCCAGAAAATCTTGCCTCTTCTACGTCTTGGTGAGATTCTTGAAACCCTAGATTTAATCAAGTAATCAAATTACATGGTTCCAAGTTTGGGAATGTGATAAATTTTTAATATTTCCCCTGCATTTGTAACCCAACAGTGGTATCAGAGCCACTTGTAATTTGATTAATTTATTATGCGTATATATGATATATGTTAGGGTTTATGATTCGTTTTGAAAAGGGTTTTGATTTATTTTGTGACAATTCTTAGTAAGCTATTTGAAAACAGAATTAAAGATTAATTTTATTAATGTTTGTAATGGTTTAATGTGATTAAACTAAAAGAAATTTTTGATTTTATGAATTCAAAATGTTGTTTCATGAAAACGAATTCTGTATGATGTTTTTATGAAAAACGAATTAAGTATAATGTTTTATTAATGTGATTTAATGAAACAGAAATTCTATTTTTGAAAACCTAATCACTTAAGGATTTATATCTATTATGTATTCTATTTTGATTAATATGATTAATTAAAATAGCATATTTGTTTTCTATTTTAGTTAGGAAAATTATTTTATATTTTGATCAAGAAAATCATTTTTGATTAAATCTGAAATAGAAATTTTGTGATTATACAGATTATGTGTTAAGGGCAATTTGTTTAAATGTTAAACAAATTATGCAAAATGGATATATTTTATTCAAATTCATTTAAGTTGTAATTTTGATTTCAAAAATTAGGGTTTTCTTAATGGATGCGTCTGTTTAAAATAAAAAAATTATTTTTGATATGTTTTGAACGGATTTTTTAGACTGTAAGATGTTTATAGAAAGTGATGTTTTTTAGGCAGCAGCTGATTCAGTAATATGATTATGAAAATTGGTTAGTTGCTTCCTTGACATAAATTAGGGTTTTAAGGTGGCTGTTTTAATTGAGCATTTTTTACTATTTTTGAACAAATTGATTTTATAGTAATTTGATTATGAAAATTCATTAATGTTCAGAAATTTGAAAGGCAATTCACCGAAGAGCTAAGGTAAAGTGTTTACCATCAGACCCGCTGACTAGCCAACGGGACCGCCACCTAAGGCGCTATCCCCGAACCCGCCAGGAGCGCTACCCCTAAGACCCCGTAAGGGGCACTGCCCATTGACCCCGAAAGAATTGTCACATTATTTTATTTTTAACATAATCATTGGCTTTGCTAACTAAATTGATTATTATGTTATACATGTTTATTGTTTTATGCATGGTGCATAGCATGGCCCTTAGACCAATGTGATTGGATTTAATTTTTATGGGTTGTAATTTTAAATACGGCCTACGAGTCATTTTTGTTTTGTTGTATTTATTTTATTAGAATAGTGTAGAATAAATTACAATAATTTTTATAAATCAAGACCCATGGTGAAATTTAAGTTAGAGGCCCAGGATGGAGATCTAAGGTGGGAACTAAAGAAGGAGATCCATGGTAAAAGATGGAGATCCAAGTTGGAGGCTCAATTTGTAATTGTAATATTACCTAGGTTTGACCTTTGATCTTCATATTAGCTTATGAAGATCAACTTAGATTTGGGCCATGCTATGTCACATTTATTTTAGTTTTTATGTATGTGATGCCATATAATGCCATGCAATACAACATAACAATAACTAAATAAGATTAAATAAAGATGAACCCTCATTTAATATTAAGTCATTATAATGCCTCCCATAAGTTCAACACTTGTCAAGCCTTAGATTATTATATATGGCCTTGCCAAAGCAGGGTGTATAAATTTATCCAGGGAACATAAGTTGGATAATGGTGCTATCTAAACGTTTGATATGGTTTGACTTAACTAGGTTATCAAAATGGTTTTGGACCTAGGGCATTAGATGGGATTCTTAGCCATGACATGTGATGTCAAATCCCATACCATCCAAGAGTTACATGAGATGTAATTGATAAGAGTTGTCTACCTAAATAACCATATTTTAGGCGATGAGCCAAAGCTCACTTAGAGTATGGTGAAATATGGATCTTGGCCCACTAAAATTTATAAAATTAACTTAGAAGGTTATTGATTTAAGTAAATTTAGCGGGATTTTTTAATTATGCCTCATACATATTTAATAAAATACTGAATGGACTTTGCATATATTTGTTGTAGATAATGACTTCAAACACTACACTTACAATGTTACTATGATCGATCCTTGAGAAGGATAAGCTCAATGGGACTAACTTTCTTGACTAGTACAGAAACCTAAGAATTGTTCTTAAGCATGAGAGAAAGGAATACATCCTTGATCAACCCATCCTAGAGGAACCATCTACGAATGCTCTTAGAGCACAAAGGGATACTTAAAACAAGCATCTCAATGATTCTACTGATGTCACCTATGTTATGCTTGGATGTATGGAGTCTGAGCTACAAAAGCAACTGATGGAAATGGAGGCTTATACTATGATAGGCCATCTCAAGGAAATGTTCCAAGAGAAAGCTACAATTGAAAGGTTCAATACCATCAGGGCATTACTTTCTTGCAAGCTGACTACTGGTGACTCTGTCAGTCCTTATGTTCTCAAGATGAAGGGTCATCTTGATCACTTGGACAAGCTTGGTCTCAATATTGAACAAGAACTGGCTGTGGATATTATTCTCCAATCTTTGCTTGAAACTGATGATAGCTTCATTATGAATTTCAATATGCATAGTATGGAGAAGACTATTTCAGAGTTGCATGGGATGCTGAAAACTACTGAAAAGAACATCAAGAGTAACACCAAGGATGTTCTCATGGTCAATAAGCGAAAGGGGATGAAAAAGGTTGGAAAGGGCAAGGGCAAGGTCTTTAAAGGCTTTCAAAAGCCCAAGCCAAAGCCCAAGCCCAAATCCAAAGCTGAACCCAAAGCAAAGGAAGGAATTTGCTTTTTCTATAATGAGCCAGGTCATTGGAAAAGAAATTGCAAGCTCTGTTTGGATGATCTGAAGAAGAAAAAGGGTGGTGAGACTACCTTTTTAGGTATTCATGTTATAGAATTAAATTTATTTGCTTCTGATTTTGATTCTTGGGTATTGGATACTGGATCAGGATCTCACATTTGTACAAATGTGCAGGATCTAAAAAGGAGTAGATCATTGGCAAGAGGCGAAGTGTACCTATGAGTTAGCAATAGAGCAAGAGTTGTTGCTTTAGTTGTAGGAATTTATAAGTTACCTTTGCCCAGTAGACTTGTTTTATCTTTAGAAAAATTATTATTATGTACCTACTATGCGTAGGAATATTATTTCTGTTTCTTGTTTGGACAAGAAAGGATTTGAATTTATTATTAAGAATAATAAATGCAATATTTATCAAGATAACATTTTCTATAGATATGCTCCATGCACTAGTGGACTTTACGTTTTAGATGCTGAAGACTCTAATGAAATTCCAATCTATAATATAGATACAAAGAAGTCTAAATCTAATGATTTAAACTCAACCTATCTCTAGCATTTTCGTTTAGGCCATATAAATGAGAAATGCATTTCAAAGCTACACCAAAATGGGCTTTTAAATTCATTTGATTATGAATATTTTGATACATGTGAATCTTGTTTACTTGGAAAAATGACTAAAACACCTTTTACTGGACAGAGTGAGAGGGCTAATGACTTATTGGGCCTAATACATTCTGATGTATGTGGACCATTAAGCTCAACTGCTAGAGGAGGTTTTCAGTACTTTATAACTTTCACAAATGATTTCAGTAGATGTGGTTATATCTATCTAATGAAACATAAACTTGAATCTTTTAAAAAGTTCAAAATTTTCAAGAATGAATTACAAAATCAACTTGGTAAAAATAATAAAACACAAAGATCTAATTGAGGTGGTGAATATTTAAACCAAGAATTTACATATCATTTTAGAGATTATGGGATTGTTTCACAATTGACTCCTCCAGGTACACGACAATGGAATGGTGTGTCTGAACATAGAAATCGGACTCTATTGGATATGGTTTGATCTATGATGAGTCAATATGATCTTCCAGTCTCTTTTTGGGGATATACTTTAGAAACTACTGTATTCATTTTGAATAGAGTTCATTCAAAGGCAGTCGAAAGACACCAAATGAGACACGGACTGGAAAAACTCCTAGTTTGTATTTTCTTAAGATTTGGGGATGTGATGCATTTGTGAAGTGTTAAATCTCAAATAAACTAGCACCTAAATCTAACAAATGCCTTTTTATGGAATATCCTAAAGAAACTAAAGGATATTACTTCTATAATGCATCTGAGAACAAAGTGTTTGTGTCTCATAATGGTGTATTTTTGGAAAGAGAGTTTATTTCCAAAGGAACCAGTGGAAGCATAGTGCAACTTGAAGAAATTCAAGGCCTACATAATAGTGTTGTACCTGATATGGAACCGCAGCTAAATCAATAAGTAGTTGTTGAGCCGGCATAAGTACCAGAAAACCCAAGGAGGTCTGGTAGGACACGTCAAATCCCCATGAGATAAGGATTCTCATAACTGATGATAATGATGTGTTAATTGTGGAACAAAATGAGCCCACATCTTATCAGGAGGCCATAAATAGTCCTGCCTCTGAGAAATGGCTTGAAGCCATGAGATTAGAAATACAATCCATGTATGATAATCAAGTATGGATCTTGATTGACCCAAATGATGGTTTAAAAACTATCGGGTACAAATGGGTTTTCAAAAAGAAAACTAACATGGATGGCAATGTGCATACCTTTAAGGCAAGACTGGTTGCAAAAGGTTTCAAATAAACACATGTTATAGACTATAATGAAACTTTTTCACCAGTGGCTATACTAAAATCTATTCGAATTCTCCTTGCCATAGCTGCATACTATGATTATGAGATATGGCAAATGGACGTCAAAATAGCATTTTTTCATGGAAACCTACTTGAGGATGTTTACATGACACAACTAAAGGGTTTTTTCAGTCCTGAGAATTCTAGAAAGGTATGCAAGCTTCAAAGATCCATTTATGGATTGAAGCAAGCATCTCGGAGTTGGAATCTTTGTTTTGATGAAGCAGTCAAAGAATTTGGCTTCATTAAAAATGAAAATGAACCTTGTGTATACAAGAAAGTTAGTGGGAGTGCTATTGTGTTTTTAGTGTTATATGTGGATGACATACTATTCATTGGAAATGATATCCCTATTTTACAAAATGTTAAATCATGGTTAGGGAATTGTTTCTCAATGAAAGACTTAGGTGAAGCTGCTTATATATTAGGCATTAAGATCTATAGAGATATATCTAAAAGGCTTATTGGCCTAAGTCAAAGCATTTATATTGATAAGGTATTGAACAGGTTTAATATGCAAGATTCCAAGAGAGGATTCTTGCGAATGTCGCATGGCATTAGTCTCAGCAAGACTCAATGTCCTATGACACAAGATGAGTGAGACCACATAAGTAAGATTCCATATGCTTCTGGTATTATATCTATCATGTATACAATGTTGTGTACTCGACCTGATGTTTCATATGCCTTAAGCACAACGAGCAGATACCAGTCAGACCCAGGTGAAAGTCACTGGACAGCAGTTAAAAATATCCTTAAGTACTTAAGAAGAACTAAGGATGCATTTTTACTGTATAGAGGTCTGGAAGATGGGCTAGTTGTAAATGGTTACACAGATGCCAGCTTCCAAACTAACAAGGATGATTTTTTATCACAATCAAGATATGTGTTTTATTTGAATGGAGGTATAGTGAGCTGGAGGAGTTCCAAGCAAGACACTGTTGCTGATTCTACAATAGAAGCTGAGTACATAGCTACCTCAAAAGCAGTTAAAGAGGCTATTTGATCAAGAAATTCATAACTGGACTAGGTGTTGTTCCTAGTATATCAAATCCAATGAACTTGTATTGTGACAATAATGGAGTTATAGCCCAAGCTAAAGAGCTCAAATCACATCAGAGATCCAAACACATACTCATGCGCTATCATCTCATTCGAGAAATCATTGAGAGAGGAGATGCCAAGATATGCAAAGTACCTACAAATGATAATGTTGCTGATCCACTGACTAAGCCTCTTCCATAGCCTAAACATGAGATTCATACTAGGTCCATGAGTATTCAATACGATGTTGATTGGGCCTAGTGCAAGTGGGAGATTGTTAATGATATGCACTAGGTCAATCATTTGTGATTATGTATTGAATTTCTTATTTTATTAATAAAGAGGTATTTCATTATCATTTGATTTTATGATAATTATATGAATGGTTAATTCTTACTAGGACCATCAAGTATGTGACTTGATAATAAAACCCTTAGATTAAAATAAGAGTTCTATTCTAATTATCCCTAGCCATTTATTCATTATATAAATATTGAAGTATTAAGGCTAGTATGAAGTTTACTGATGGTTATGTTTTACTAATCATGAATATCAGATATTAAGTCAACTCATAGGTACATGATGAAAGATCATGTACTGGATTGACCCACTATGAAAATACTACATAGATTATTGTCATAAGTATTTCTCATCACAGTAAGTAATTTTATTTCAATCCTTTGACCTTGAAATCATCATGGATTTCTACATAGATATTTTATATTTTGACACATTCTAATATTGTCTTTAACCAGACAATTAAATAGGATGTTGTTGGATATGAAATTATTTATGTGAGGAATGTGAGTGATTCGGAAGGAATTTATCCCTCATTAATATGAGAAAGATATTTATGGGCCCTTTGATGAGATAGACTGAAGGAAAATGTATGGCCATGCTGAAATGAATTGAAAAAGAGTTATCATTTTCAGTCTACTTAGAATCAAGTCATAATATTGAACTATATAAGGATGACATTATATGCCTTATGTTCAATTAGGATATCATGTGATAAAGGGAAAATTAAATGCACTGCAATTAGGTTATGACGAATTATTGACTTCACATGACTTGGGTAGTCATAATGTCTTGCTAGAGGCCACTTATGACTTATAGGCCTAAATAGAGATTTAGGCCCACTGCCAATGTTTTGTGAACCTATAGGGTCACACACTTAGAAAAAGCTCAAAATGAATAAACCCAAAATAAACTCTGTGGGTTTATTTGTTTATTTATTTAAGATAAATGTTATTTTAAATAAATAAATAAGATATTATTTCTAATTTTTTTTTAAACAAAATCAGAATATAATAAATGGAAATTACCAAAACGTCATTAGTAGGTGAAACCCTAATTTGGAGTCTATAGCTATGTTATATTCTCTAGGGTTTAATACACTTGTTTTCCTACCTCGAAATTCATTTTCTCTCTTCTTAGAAAACAAAGACAGAGTTTTTCTTTTGTTCTTGATTTATGAGATAATCAAGAAGGTTGCTAGCACACACGCCAATTTGTTTTGTGAAGGGCTATTCGTGTGGATACCTATAAAGGATGCATCCTTTTGGAGACATCCAGATCCAAACAACCAAAGAAAAAAAGCTCAAGGTAAGGTGTTACCAGTGTGAACCTCCTCTCATCCTTCCAGAAAATCTTACCTCTTCTACATCTTTGTGAGATTCTTGAAACCTTAGATTTAATCAAGTAGTCAAATTACATGGATCCAGGTTTAGGAACGTGATAAATTTGAAATTTTTTCGCTACGTTTGTATCATGAAACCCAACAATAAGAAAAGTTATAGTAATAATAAGAGCTACACAAAATAACAAGGGCTACATTTACAATAAGAGCTATAGTAATAGTAAAAGCTATAATTGCTATAACATGAGCTACATAATGTTGCTATAATTACAGCAAAAGCTAGAAGTCATAGTAAGGGCTATATAAATAACAACAAGAACTATCAAAATATAGTAAAAGCTACAATCAATATAGCAAAATCAATATAATTTAACTATAGTTATAGAAAGAACTACAATCTTTATAGTAAGAGCTATAAGATACTACTGTAAATATAATAAGAACCATAGTCGCAACTGTAGTTAAAGCTATAATGATAATGATATAATAAAATCAATAGTTTTAAAAGCATACAAAATCTAATAGCAGCAGCAATAACATTAATAACTAACAGAAGTAGCAACATAATATAAACTAAAAAGCAAAAAAATAAAAGGCAAAGGAAGCCTACCTTAGAGTGAGGAGCAGTCCACGTCTGATTATCCAAATGGTGAATGATAGGGATCTATCCCCATAAAATAGTCCCTATGCACCCTGCTATTCATATGAAAGAGGGGACAAAAGTGGGTAAACACTTTCCTTGGGAATGTCCTTAAAATTAAGATCCTTTATATCGATCTTGATGTCCACAAACTCAACCCTAAAAGGAGAAGAAGAAGCAACCATAAAGAGAAAGAGAAAGATAAAGATAAATAAAAAGTAGAGCTCTGAAACTAACAAAATGACAAAAGTAACTTCGTAAAAATAATATATTTCAATGAAAAAGAAGAAGTAAAAGAGAAGAACATACCTACAAGTGACAAAATGCATACTACAAACAATGAAATTGAAAATCGAAAATGTCAAAATGTCACTCTACAAGTGATAAAATGAAGAAAATGCACAATAAAAAGGAAGAATAACAAATTTTTGATGCTAACCTAAGGTAAAAATGCATGCAATGACCCAAAACATGCCAAAAATGTGTTTAAATAAGCCTAAGCATGCCTAACAGGGTATGATTACATGCCCATGCATCTAAGTGGTCAAACACACACAGTGCCCTTGTACACCTGGGCATGCTCCTTGGATGCGTACAACATGCATTTGAGTCTGATTTGTACACATGTCACTCTATTTTTGAGTTTTTCTAAAGAAAATATACACATATGCACTCAAAAACACACACTAAACATTGTATTTTTTTAGATAATCATAAAGCATGTGCATAGTCACACGAGCACAAAGAAACATAGAATTATTGATTTTGGAAAAATGATAGTAAGATCATACATAATCATCTTAAAAATGACATCATCATTGCATCATCACTATGATCATTGGTAAAAGACATTTATAAACAAAATATCACTTTTGCTTAACACTTGAATAGGTTATGTAGCATTTTCTCCTTTTCTTGACACCTAGGCATGTTATAGTAGCATCTTCATTTTTGCTTAACACATAAGTAGGTTGTAGTAGAATTTGCACCTTTGTTTGACACCTGAGTAGGTTATAGTAGCTTCTTCATTATTGCTTAACACTTGAGTAGGTTATAGTAACATTTTCACCTTTACTTGAAACTTTAATATGTTATAGTAGCATTTTCATTTTTGCTTAACATATGAGTAGGTTATAGCAACATTTTCACTTTTGTTTGACACATAAACTAGGTTATTGTAGCATCATTTATTCACCTAACACCTAAATAGGTTATAGCGTTTCATTGCCTAGCATCGAAGACGATGTTATTAACCTTAACACTAAAATAAGTGTTAAGTGCAACACCGAAGTAGGTTGTCATTGTATTTGCTTGCTTGCATATCATATTATTGGTGCATAAATTCTAACAGTCCTTTATAAGATCTAATGATAAAGGTTCCTGACAACAAGACATGGGAAACTTCTTTAGAAGTCATCCCAAGCAAGCTTAGGCAGGATAAAGTGTTCAAAATACCCAAAAACACACACTAAAACCCTAAAAATCACTTAAGAATGACCAAAAATGGCCAAAATAGTAAATAATAAAGGTTGGGAGCCCATGGGCTAACTTGACCCACAAGCATGGGTTCAACCCACACATGTGGGTTAATGACCCACATATGTGGGTTATGATCCACATACATAGGCTATGACTCATACTCATGGGCCACTCCTTTAACATTATAAAAACTCAATTTTGATAATTTTAGGACTTTTTTGGGACACTCAGAAACACACTTTAGAGAGAGAAAAGGGTGCTATTTGAGGATGAATTTGAGACTATTTTATGACTATTTTCTCTTATTATCCCCTTGTAAACAAGGAGAAAAACTTATGGAGACCGACATTTAAACAGTGAAAAACTAATTTTCTACTTCTTGTAGGATTATTTAGCACTTCTGTTAGTTTGAGGAATCTCTAGTTTGAGGGATATGATTGAACGACTATTTCATATTATACATATTTTACTCTACTTCACAATAGCATACTTGCATTTCAAAACACTCATCACAAATGCACTCTTGGTCTTTGATCCATTGATAATACTGGATGACATTACCACCATGATTCCATTTTAGTCACAGGGTGACAAGATTGGTATTATCACATTTAGCCTTTACTTGATCAAGAAAAGTTGTAAGGTTTAAAGTGATGCAACTCGGCTCCTAATTCCAAAATGTGGTACAATTTTTCTTAGGTAGGTAAAAGAATGCTAGACTCATTGATAGAGTCTATAACCCTAGTCATAAGGGAGCATTCTCACTAAAGAACCCCTTAGACATAAGTCTAACTCAGCCCATAAAAATAAACTAGTAGAAATTTCCCTTAGGATCCCACCTAGCTTTTGTATGATTACCAATCCTAATGTTGTATGTCTGACCTGACATTTATAAATGATATACACCTATAGTTTCTAGTTTATTAATTATGTCAGTTCTCATAGATTGCTTCCACTTTGACACGTATGATCCTTATTTACCTTGTACAAGCCCAATGTACAAGGAATAATAAGAATCATATGCCTCAACTTGGATAAGCTATAATAACTAACAAATAGTGGTATGTTTTGAGAGTAGAACCTATGAAGTTTCATCTAATTATCATTATCAGATTAACTGGGTAAATCAAGAATTTGACTAAACTGCGGATATTTGTGTTGCAAGAGTCAAATTGTAAACTATCGAACAAAATTCTTATGCTTCTTGGTAAACATACCAAATGTCAATGAGGGGGCACAAACTTGGATCCCTTTTGTTGACTACAGACTTTATACTCAAGGGCATGTACTAAAAATAGACATCATCTCTTACCCAATGACTGGGCCTAATATAGACATTGTATGTTTACCTTAAGTGCATATGAGTATTGCCCCTTAGCTTAATTTTTAAATCTGATCAATATGAATCAAACAGCCTAGTCTGAGAATGGAACTATAGTCCCCTGATGACTATGATCCAAAGCCCACCTCTGATAGAAATCTTTACCATATGGAGTGATAAGGTTAGAAGATGTGACTGCTTGTGCTTAGTTTATTCATTTTGTAGGTTTTACACTAACCATATTTGTTCATCTTGTGCTTTTCCTTCCTTTTCATTCATACACATATACATTGGTGTTTTCTTATAATCTAACCCATAATTTCTTTGCAACCATTCTACATTATCACATTAGCAAAATTATATTATCACATTAAGCATATATGCTAACATATTGGTTTCTTAAAACATGACACATCACTCATGCATGTATCATCATCACCTTTTTTCCCTCCTAACCTTCATTTTTGTGCAAAAAATAGCTCTCTTAAAGTTTTATGAGTTTAAGGTTACCATGCACATTAGCTCTAGCTCTAGTATCAGTATGTTTGAGTCAATTCAAGAAATGGTTGAAAATGTTGAGGATTAGTTAAGGGATGCCCTAAAAAAGATAATGAGTGATAGGTCTTTTTTGATTTCCTGAAGAATAAGATGAAAGCCATAATAGAATATATGATTTATGACAAGGGCAATCACATAGAAGCTTTTTTATTGATTAAGGCAAGGATTGACAAAAGGAAAGGTGTGATGCACACTCCATGTTTATTTACTGAAGAGGATGAGTACTATCAGGCTATAAGAGCTAACCTAGCACACAACCAATAACTATTTTACAATTAGAATATTTTAGAATAGAAGAATGTTAAAGAGTTTTCTAAGAAATCAATTTGCTCAACCAACTTGTCTCACTTCTTAAATGAAGTTCTAGAGTTGATATATATTGATTGAAGTTAGAAAATGATTATTGGAGTCCATCAATTACTTCCTCAAGCACTGCTCTCCTTTATTAAATGAATATTAGCTTTTTATAGTTGAAGTGCTACTCACGGCCGTAAAAGGAGGCCCCTATTCATGAGGATTGAAGATTATAGTTGTTGGAGGCTCAACTAGTAGTTAAAGAGTAGTCTGAGTGCTCCTCACAACTGTGACCCACTTGTGAGGATTAGTCATGAGTAGCATAGGCTTGCTTGCTTGGTCACTTTCCTTCTTTAAGCTCAGCTCATAAGGACCCTCATGGTTTAGAGGGCTACTCGTGAGGGGCAGTTTTCTTCTTTAAAAATTGACTTTGGTTCATCTATTTGCACCTAATTGATTTAGAAACTTGTATACCTTCTTATGCTTCATAAATTGCCATGTAAAAGCTCTTTATAAGAGTTTTCAATCCCTCAAGTTTAGATAGCTATCTTGATCTTAAGATATAAGACTTTATTTCCCAATACACACTTAAAAGAAGTCATTAGTACTTTAAATTATTTGTCAAATAAAAAATTAAGGGATTAGTTATGCAAATGGTCAATAATTTCCCCCTTTTTAGCTTTAACAAGTATTTTAATTAAATAATGAATGGTGTGTGTGCGTGTTCTAATGAAAGCTAACCTTTACAAATTAAATTGATGCAATGAGAGTCAAATCAAGAAAAATATGTAATAAATTAACTCTCCCTTAATGTGTACATGACTTCAAATGATATTTTTCATATTAAGGTATATATGTTGCATGGCTAGTGCTTATATTATGACAATATATGTTGCATTGTAACTTAAATTACAATTGACATTAGTGCTTATGTTATTACAACATATGTTGCATTGGAACTTAAATTACAATTGACATAATTATGGATAATGGTTTTAAATTGCAATAAACACACAAAAACACATAGCATTAAAAGAATTTAAAAGGGAATAACATAACATAATATAATAGAACATCAAAAGGATATCACTAGAACAACACACCATAATCTTCTCCCTCTTTATCAAAGAGTAAAAAGAGGGAAAAAGGAAGAGACTAAACAAAACAAGCTAAAACATAAATATGTAGCTCCACATACCAAAAGCAAAACAAAATAACAAAAATAAAACAAAAGGAAATGAACAATGAAAAATAAATAAAGAGCTTAATCTTGTACTATTTGTATGCACTATGTTGAATTGATCTCAAACTTGGATATGTGGACTTAAGTATAGTAAAGGTTTTTTTTTAACCTCAACTTTTGCCTAAGCCGCCCTCTCGAGTTTTTGACTTATCAAGCTTGCCATAACTTTTGTCTAAGTTGCCCTCTCACGTTTTTGACCTAGCAGGCTTTTGTTTTGTTTTATTTATTTTTGTATTTTCCAGATCTAGTTATAGGAGAAGCTAAGCTTGCTTTCTATTTTTTATAATCAAGCTACAAAGCCACCAGGATTTTAAGCTTTTCATGATCAGTCATAAGAGAAGAAACATAAACATCACTAGGAATTGGTCTCATATAACTGATTTTAAGCTTTCATGTTCTATTTTCCTTTCTAGTACTTATGCATTTTAAATAAGATAGAACATGTAATGTTAAAAAAAATTCAATTTCAAGATTATTCATTAATTAGGGCCAAAACGAGTACATTTATTACATCACCTGATATAACTCCTATTATCAACTAGTCCTTTCAAATTTTCTAGCTGAATATTTTTCTCTCTCATTTATTTACCCTAGTTTTTGCCTGACTATCCCTTTATAGGTTTTCTAGCCAATAGGATCATCTCTTTTATTTTTATTCCCTAATTTTTTCTTGCTAGCCCTTTACGGGTTTTCTAAATAGCGGGAATGTCCTAACTTTTGCCTGACTAGCCTTTTTAGGTTTTCTAATCAGTGGAATTTATTTTCTTTTTTACTACTTTTATTTTATTTTTACAAGTAGTATCTCTTGAGGTGATCCAAGTTAACAGGCTCCATGAATTCATTCCCTTCCAGGTCTCATATCTTTGCAGCTCTTTTAGGCAAAATTGTTTTAACTAAATACAGTCCTTCCCAAGTTGGTCTAAATTTTCCTCTCGAATCAAATACCACTGCCCTAGACTATTTCAACACCATGTCCCCAACTTTTATCTTTCCAGGCTTAACTTTCTCATTGAATGATCTTGCTATCCTCCTCTAATATATCTGAGTGTGAAACAAAGCATTCATCCTTTTCTCATCCAAAGATATAAGGTGATCATATCTCTTTTATGCCCATTCACTCTCGGGTGTTCTAGCTTCCATGACTACTCTCAAGGATTTGATCTCTATTTCTATTGGCAAGACTGCTTCATAACCATATACTAAGGAGAATGGAGTTTAGCTTGTGGCTATTCTAGTTGTAGTCCTATATCCCTATAAAGCAAAAGGAAGAAACTCAAACCAATCTTTGTAAGTCTTGACCATTTTAGAGAGGATTTTCTTGAGATTTTTGTTAGTTGCTTCTATTGCTCCATTAGCCTGAGGATGATACAATGAAGACTTATGATGCTCAATCGCATACTTCTATAATAATTTCATTGTTTTAGCTTAAAAATGGACACCATTATCTATCATAATATGATGTGGAACCCCATAACTACAAATAAGACTTTTCTCAATGAACCACGCCATCTATATTGCTTTCATAGCATTGAAGGATTCAGCTTCTACCCATTTAGAGAAGTAATCTATTGCCAGGACTATGTACTTATGCCCATTTGATGCTACTAGCCTTATTTCTCCTATAATTTAGTCTCCCAGGCTGCAAAGGGCCAAGGTGATGATAAACTATTTAGCACCGTAGGAGGTAAATGGTTAAGATTCCCATTAACCCGACACTAATGACATTGCCTCAATTTTCTAATACAATATTTTTCCATACTCATCCAATAATACCCTTTCCTGAGTATTTTCTTAACTAGGATCATCCCGTTCATGTGAGAACCACAAGCTCCTGCATGAATCTCTTTCATCACCTCTTCAACTTCATCTTTCTTAAGACATTTAAGCTGCATTCCATTCGGCATTCTTTTATATAATACTCCATCTTGGCTTGCATAGTTACATGCAAGAACATAAAGAGCATATCTCACTTTTGAGGTTGCTTCATCAAGATACTTTATTTCTTTGATAAACCTCTAAATATCATAAAACCATGGTTTCTTTTCAGTCCTTATTTAAACACTCATAATCTACTCTCCCCGTAACATGGAGCTATTGATTTCATTATTACCAAATGCTTTATAGTTAATCTCATCACATTATCCCATATTGAAGAGAGTGTCACCAATGCATCTGCTATCTGATTGTCATCTCTTAACAAATAGATAAAGAGGCATTTATTGAAGTTCTTCACTAAAGCTTTCAAATAGTAGATGTAAGGTTTTAGCTTTTCTTCTTTCACACCCCATTCTTTATTAGCTTTTCTTCTTTCACACCCCATTCTTTATTATCCTGGCTAACAACCAACATTGAATCCCCATAAACTAGTAATTCCTTTGCCCCAGCTGCTAGAGCTGCTTCAATTCTGTAGATGCATGCTTCATACTCGGCCATATTATTCATCACCTTTAAGTCTAATTTCTTGTCCATTTGTATGGTTTCTCCTTTTGGCATAACAAGAATTACTCCTAATCCAGCTCCTTTGTTGTTTACAGCCCTATTGAAGTAGAGCTTCCACTCTCAATGCTCTATGATTGTCAGGTTTTCATCTAGAAACTCTCAGTTCCACTGTTCATCACCCTCAACTACATTCTGAGCTAGGAAATAGGCTACTACCCTTCCCTTGATGACCTTCATGGTGATGTACTCTATATCAAACTCAGTTAGAAGTACTAGCCATCAAGACATTCTTCCAATCAATGTAGGTGCTTGAAATAAGTACCTTAAAGGATTGAAAATAATGCCTCAATTTCTTTATTACCCAGATCATGATCAAACATGTCTTCTTTACCAAGTCATAATTTTCCTCATATAATAGGAACTTCTTACTAAGGTAATATATGCATGCTTTATCCCTACTGGTCCTTATGCTAACATTGCCCCCATTCCATTTTCCTCTAAGGCCAAGTACAGGATCAATGGCTTACCTTGCCTCGATAGTTTTAGAATAGGCATATTAGAAGATATTCTTTAATCATTTCATATGCCTTCTGATAATCAATATTCCACTTCATTGGTTGGTTTTTTCTTAAGAGTTTGAAGATAAGGTCACAAATATTAGTAAGCTTTGTGATAAACCTACTAATATAGTATAACCTACCAAGGAATCCTCTCACTTCTCTGTCTTTCTTTGATGCTAGCCTGAATAACTTTCACTTTGTCTGGATCCACCTCAATTCCTTGGCTGCTAACTATATGCCCTAATAATTTTCCTGAAGTAACCTAAAAAATGCACTTCTTCAGGTTGAGCCTTAGATTGTACCTCTCAATTCAAGCTAAAAACTTATCCAGAGCTTTAAAGTGTCCCTCTCTTGTTTTTTATTTAGCCATCATATTGCCCATATATACCTCCACTTCCTTATGCATTATGTCATGGCTACCCTTTGATATGTTGCACTTGCATTCTTCAACTCAAAAGGCATAACCTTATAGCAATATGTCCCCCATTCCATGATGAAAGCTGTCTTGATCTTATCCATAACTGCCATCATTATCTAATTGTGCCCCGAGAATCCATCCATGAAGGAGTACATTGCACTAGATGATGTGCTATCTACTATTACATCAATGTGAGGTAAAGGGAAGTCATCCTTCGGACATGCTTTGTTTAGATCCCTAAAATCTACACACATACATACCTTACCATCTTTCTTGGGTACTGACACTATGTTTGCTAACCATTGAGGATAATCTAATACTTCTAGAAAATTAGCATGGATTTGTTTAGTAATTTCCTTCCTTATCTTTTCAGTCCACTCTAGTCTTAGTCTATATAGTTTCTACTTGACAGGTTTAATTTCTAAATGAGTAGGAATATAATGCACTGCAATTTCTCTATCTAAACCTGGCATATCCTTATAAGTCCAAGCAAATACTACCTTTCTTTTTGTCAATATTCTCTTAAAAGTTTCCCTCTCTTCAGGAGTTACCTCATGTGATATATAAATGTTCTTAGGATTATCATTTGTGCCCATGTTACATGAATCAAATTGGATTGAATTAATGCCAAACATGCATGAACGATCAAAGTTATAATGCATAAAACTATTAGGATGCACATCACACAAGTAAGCAAAATCAACATTCATGACATTGACCATGGAAAAAATAAAGTTTTTGTCCTCAAATAGACTAGACATTATTATATCAATTTCATCATAAAAAAACATCAATAAAGCTATCACTAATGACAGTGGCTAAATCTTGGGGTGGCTCCTCTTCATGTGGCAAACATAATAACTCTTCGATAGCAACATCGCCCATTCTCTCAACCGCCAGCTTCATCACTTCCTCTTTGTTGTCTTTCACCAGATTCTCCATAATCTGCTCCTTGAAGATCTCAAACCCAGGAACATCTCCTCCAATAACATTGATTGATTCTTTAGCTCCTAAATAGTATTTGCCTTCCCCTGGCCTAATGAAATTCTCACTTATTGACCTAATTTTCTTTAAGAGCTTTCCTTGTTTGGCATTGAACCTCTTTCTGGCCCTTCTGCTTATTAGCTTCATTTCTTTAACATAACCCAAACCGATTGTATTACTTTGACTCTTGAACTATAGAAGACTAGGGCTTCCTTGCTCATTCTTCCCTAGCCCTTGCCCAAGCTGATAATTTATACTCTCCATCATTTTTGCTACTCTCAAGTCCATTTCAGTTCCATCAAATACCCCAACAATCTAGAAACCAGGGGGTGCACACATTTGCTTTTGTTTATCCAATATGGCTACCACAAGAGCATTAGTCCCAACTTATATAGTCACAACCTCTCCTTTATTAGGGAATTTTATCTTTTAATGCACAATTGAGGGTACCCCTTCCAAGGCATAAAGCCATGGCCTTCCCAACAACAAGGCATAAGTGATTGGAATATCCAGCATAGTAAACTCAATAGTTGATTCCATAGGTCCTATTTTAACTAGGGCTTGGAATGTCCCCTCCAAATTCCTACTTCTATCATCGTAAGCTCTAATTATGAGTTTTTAACCCGTTAAGTCTTTAATTTTCAAACCTAGGTTAGGCAGGATTTTCAAAGGACACACATTAATAGCAGAAACATCATTAACTATAGTAAAATTGGTTCTCTTTCCCCACACCTTAGCTAGGATAAACAATGCCTTATTATGGTTTCTTCCTTCCAAAGGTAGGTCATCATCGGAGAATGTTATCAGCTCATGTTTCTTTTCTGTAACCTTCACTACCATAGCCTCAAGTGTGGCTGTTGTTTCAATGTTCATGTTTGACAGAGCTTTGACAAAAGCTCTTTTATGGTTGCCTGAATGCATCAATAGTTCCCAAATGCTGACATTTGCCTTAGCCTTTTTTAATTGTTCTATAATCAAATCCTCTTTCTGATCTTCCTCTACTTATATATCTTTTGTTTCTTCTCTTTCTACAACTTTCTCAGTTTTCTTTTTAACTACTTTGTAATTTTTTCCACTTCTAGTGACATGATTCACCTTAGGATCATCACTCCAAACATCGAGACCACCTGGACTTTCATCATCAAAGTCATACCAAATGTCAACAACTCCAATGATTTGATCTCTTTTCTGATCTTTCAACACTTTCATTATGCATGTTTCTTTCCCTTTCAATTCTTCCATATTGAGCTTGCCTAAGTGTTGGTTTAGTAGATCTTCAACTCCTTCTTGAGACTGTTCAAGAGCTAAAGGTTCATCTCTAAACTCATCACCCCATCCTGTAGGCATAATTTCTTTTATGGGTATATCAGCTAAAGTAGGCTTAGAGTAAAATACCATGTAATCAAACTTGCTCAAAGGTTGTCCCAATAGATCTTTAACTCCTTTGGGTGGTTACTCGGGAGTTTTAGGTTCTTTCCTTTCTTTCATTGGCTTATCATCAAACTCATCACCCTATCTTAAGGGCTCGATTAATTCAATGGTGATATCAACGGAGGGTGATTTTAAGTATAACACCTTGTAATCAAACTTACCTGAGGGTTGGCCTAGTAAATCCTCCACTCCTCACTGTGGCTATCCAAGGGATTCTCCATTAGCTATAAGGTTTAGGTTTTCAAAGGAGTTTAGCACTTCATCTTTGCTAACTCTTGAATTGATCATCATGGTGGCTAATGGTGGAACATTTTGGTAGTTTGGGAAAGGGTTATTTCTAGTGTTTAGGTTAGAGTTAGAATTTTTAGGGTCTGTGATTTTTTTTAAATCTATCAGGTTTTGGATCTCATGTTTTAGGTAGATACAGTTGTCTGTGGAATGGCCAACAGCTTGGTGGAATTTGCAATAACTATGAGGGTCAAAACAGGGGACATTTGGGTTTGGTGGCTTAGAAAAGGTTAAGGGTCGAAGTAGGCCTTTTTGGATTAGTTATTCTTGGACTTTAAAGAGTGTTTGGTTAAATTTGGAGAATCTTCAAGGTTATTGGACTGCACACACCTCCACAGCTCAGCTAGTGCTTCCTTATTGTGTGCCCCAAGTTTGGTAGTTTTAGGTTTCGTTGCTTCTAGCAATTCTCTTTTTCTCATTCTCAATCTCTTTAGCTTACAGACTCTTATCATACAAGTCTATGAAAGTTTTGGGGTTCATCATGTGCAACCTCTCAACCATATTAGGTGATACATTATGGACTATCATCCTAACCTAATCCTTCTCAGCTAGCTTGTTCTTCATCAGTCCTGCCTTGTTCATGAACCTAGTAAGGAAATCAGAGAAGGATTCATTGGATTTCTACTTTGTCAATTCTAAGTCTCTAATAGACACTTCCAATCTTGTGTTATAGTTAAAAAAGCAGTACATAATTCTTTTCAGACAGTTCTTACAAATTTTTCTAGCCCATGATACTAATTTACAGTCATTCCATTTAAAGATAGTAAAAACAACCTACTGATCACTTATAATGGTGCTTTAGTAGTGCTCATGGTTATTATGTACTGGCTGAGATGAATCCTCAGATCTCCTCTCCCATTAAATTTATACAGTTGAGGCATCCTAAATTTTTAAGGCAGCTTATCTCCCTCCATTTACAGCACGTCATCAAAATCGAATCAGTACCCCATTCCTTGTCCTCTAATCAGCTCTTCCATTTTGGACATTTTCTAAGTCAGTGCTTGCATTTGCTTAGACTTATGATCATGGACTAGTTCAAGTGACTCCCTCTTTTCCTTTTCACCATGTAGTTCCCAATGTCCTCAAGTCTGATATTAGCAACAGGTATGTTTCTAACAATATGTTGTCCTTAAGCATTATTAACAACAGATGGAGTACCAACAACAGGTGGAGGTGTTACAGCAATAGGTGGATCTCCTATAATAGGTGGTTGTTCAATAATAATAGTAGGTGCTTTTTCAACAGCAAGTGGTGGCACGACAGCAAGTTGCATTAGTACAACCAAAGCTTGCCTCATTTCATCTTGCATCATAGCTCTCATGTCATCCAACAAAGCTCCCTTAATGTCCTCTAAGGTCCACATCTCTAGTTATTATTCCATTTTTTTCTATTCAGTCTGAGTCAGTTCAGCTTCTATGTAAAGTAGGTTAATAGGACTCTTCTCTAGTTATTGAAGGATCTCTTGAGCTTTAACTTACGGCTTATATCTATTTTGATTACTCTGCCACCTTTTTGTCCACATATATGAGAAGGCCCAGATGAATCTATGATGGTTACAAAAAAAGGTGTTAGTATGATGCATAGAATGCATGCATGCATGATGCACGTGTTATGCAGCAAGTAGCAAGAAAGCAAATATCAATCAAGTGTACCACATACATCCTTCCAATCTTATTCCTCCTACACACTTATTCAATGGTGAGTCTCTTATCCTAGGATTTTTTATCTTGGTCTTAATATCAATGAAGGATATCAAGGATCGACGCGCATGCCAGATCTCTCTTTAAGCAGTAAAACAGCATTTCTAAGTATAAAAGTCTAGCCTAATCTTCATTACCCTAAGGGGCTTCAAAAGTATGGGCGTAGGCTTTTATAGATAGAAATACCTGATGATAATAAGCATAGAAATAGCATTTCTAAGTATAAAGGTCTAGCCCAATATTTTATTGGCCCAAGTGGGCTTCAAAAGTATAGGTTTAGGCTTTTATAGATAGAAATACCTCATGACAAAAATCATACGAGCAATTTGGCTAGATTCTTAAGGGAAGTAACTAAGCCATTATATATGGTTAGAGTCTGGTGAAAAGGTCAAGGTTCCCTTAGTAAGATGTCCTCCATTATGGATGTTGAGTTACAGGCCAAGGTTAGAGGGGTCGGGCATCCTTTACCAACTCAAGAGAAGATTACCCCCCTTAAGGACTTAGGTTACAGACTCTGGTCAAATGAGCCAAGTAATCTCTCTTAAACCAACTTAAGGCTAAGAGTGATGGTTAGCCAATTTACAACTCCATGAAGCTAGTGGAATCATCGAATCATAGACCAATGCCATCATTTTAATACGGACATGCAGAATGAATGCAATAATGAAATAATAATTGATAAAATAATTCTAAAGAACATAAGTGGAATTAGTATCTCTTATCCCTAGTGGAGTCACCACTATAGACTACAGGGTTTAGCGCATGTCCAAGATTTTAGCAACTGCAACACTGTTTGGGCTTAGGGCCCTAGAGAACACACTAACCATTGTCACAAAGACATGGCATGGAGATGAGGAGTCACCACCTAGGGTAATAACTAGGAAAAATCAAAAGGTTGTACTTGATTCTGTAAAAGAAAGTTAGCACCACAACCAAGAGATTTTGGGAACAAAATACTAACTTCTCTTAGTCTCATGTTCATTTATACTTGCTTTATAAATTATTACTTCATTCTCTAATTACATGCAATTTTATTAAACCCTATTTGAACATCCATCTAACCCTAAGGCATCTAGTCAATAAAATCACACATAAAAAAATACATTCAAGTACATTGTCCCTAAGTCTAAACTAGGTTAATTTTATTGAAGTTAGCTAGTTTTACAATTTTTTATTTACAAATGAAAATAGAATAAAGGTGTGCCTACATTTTTATTAGTTAGTGAACTTGAGTCTATTGATTTTAATCATTTAAAAGTGGGCCTAATATAAGTTCTAAAGAAATTGGATTTTATAAGTGGCCTAGTCTAACTTGATTTTATTTTAAGTGAAATGTAGGCCTAAGTCTATTTATTTTAAAGGAAATGAAATTAAATGTGCTGAGCTAAGTCTAAATTAATTTTAGTTAAAAATTGAGCCTAAGTCTATATTAACCTAATGTGCCTAAATTAATTTTAAAATTAATTAAACATAAATCATTTTAAGCCTATTTTATTTAGTAGGTTTGAACCTATCAGGGCTTGGGGCCCAAAAGAATAAAAATATAAAAGAACAAGCCCAAAACAAATAAAACATAAAAATAAATAAAACATACATTTTAGTGACTTTGTAAAAAAGCCTAAATTAATTTACATGCAACCCTAAATTAATCTAAAACCATCATTGATTTTAATTGATTTTTACCCAGTGAAACCCTAATTACTAATTCATTTTAAAAGCATAAAAGTAAAAGTTTACTATTCCCACTACTGGGGTTATTACAATATTCTACGTACTAGAAATTAAAATTAATTACAAACCCAAATTAATTAACACACATAACATAGGAAAAATAATAAATGCAGAAACATCAGCCCTTAAAATCTAATCATAGTTTAGAATCCATGACATTCCATGGATCTTCTATTTGATTTCTAGATATCTTGTAGTGACTTCATTAATCTCTAATTGGATTCCAAAAGGAAAACACAAAAAAAAACATAGCAATCACATTAGCCAAATGAACAAAATAACAATTAAAGGAAATTAAATAAAAAAGGAAATCAAATAATTATTAAAGGAAATTAAATTAAAAAGAAAATCAAAAGAAAGGAGAAAATAGAAATGAGATGTTGTGCTTATGCTCTTGGATGGGCCCTCAGATTGAGATTGTTACCGTTTTGAGAATTGACTTTACATTTTTTTATTTATGGACTATTGAAAACAAAAAAAAAAGCGTACTTTTTTATGTAGTGAAGAAAAAAAATTTCTTTTCTCTCTGTGATTTTAGGGTTTCTACACAATCAGGAGCTAGCCCTCACTCACACAGTCTCTTGCTTTTTAAAGCAGAGACCTACGAACGGACTTTCCTCTATTCCAGGAACTAATGAAAAGTCTTATTTTTCAAAATTTTTATACATTTTAAATAAGTAAAAACCACAATTATCTTTTAAGAAAATACTCAAAATTAATTTTCAACTAATCAGTGAATATAAAAATACTAAAAAATGAATAAAAAATTAAAAATATTACGTAATGTCAATCGGTAATTTTCTAATGCCGATTGGCATTCGCCTAATGCTAATCGGCATTAAGCAAATTCCAGTCAGCATTTGGCTAATGCCAATCTACATTAGGCAAATGCTGGTCAACATTAGCTAAATGCCCAGTATCATTTTGCTTATGGGGCCCGAAAAAAAAATTAACAAAAGGACACTCCTAAAATCATGATTTTGCAATTGGGTCCAAAAAATTATAATTTAGTCCTTCAAATCTCAAATTTCAATGCTAGAGATCAATTTCTCAATTAATATTTCATCATAGAGGCTTTCGTCACATTATGCATAATTGCATCATAAAATTGGGTGCTTACAATAACCTTTTTAGGTGTCACATAAATGAGGATGCTACTAAGAAAAGAGAGATGTGACTATAACTCTTTTTGGCATCAGGCAAATGACTATGCTATTAAGCAATGAAAATTCAACTATAACTTTCTTATGGGTCATATAAATGAACATGCTATTAAGCAATGAAATGTGACTATGACCTTCTTAGGTGTCATACAAATGAACATGCAACTATAACCTTTTTAGGAGTCATGCAAGTGAATATGTGATTATAACCTTCTTAGATGTCATGCAAATGAGGGTGCTACTAAGGAATGAAAATGTGACTATAACCTTTTAACATGTCAAGCAAAATAAACATGCAACTATAACCTTTATAGGTGTCACATGAATGACCATGCTCTTAAGCAACAAGAATTTGATTATAACCTTATTAGATTTCACTCAAGTTAACATATTATCCAACTATAACCTTCTTAGGTGTCACACAAACCTTCTTTGGTGTCACACAAAATAAAGATGTTATAAAGTAAATGAGAATGCTCTTAAGCAGTGTGAATGCTCCTAAGAAATGTGAAAGTTCTCCTAAGCAATATGAGAGTGCTTCCAAGTAATGTGAGGATGCTTCTAAGCAATGAGAAGATGCTTCTAAGTAGTGAAAGTGCTTCTAAGTACTGAGAAGATGCTTCTGAGCAGTGAAAGTTTTTTTAAGCAATGAGAAGATGATTCTAAGCAATATGTTAGAGTGCTTCTAAGCAATGTGAGAGTGCTACTAAGCGAAGTGAGAGTGCTCATAAGAAATATGAATGCTTCTAAGCAATGTGAAGCAATGTGAGAGTGCTTCTAAGCAGTGAGTGAGTGCTTCTAAGCAATGTGAGAGTGCTTCTAATGATGCAATTATTTTTCATGTTGAGGATGTTATTTTGATTATTTGGAGAGAGATATCCTTACAGTGAATTTTCCTTGTTCTTCATCTTTTGTACAATGTTTAATTTTTTAAAAGAAGCGGTGTGTGTATAGTGTCTTGAGACAGATGGAGTCACATCAATGTACTTTTATGTGAGTTTGATGCATGTCTTATGCTTAAATGGAAGTTTAGGACCATAGAAGTGAGTGTGCAAAGTATCAAAGTATGTGTAAAACCACATAAGAGCACGTGGAAGGAGGAAGTGCATGTGACTACATGTGGAAAGCGTGTGGTCACACACCTAGCACATCATCACATACTTCCTCCCCTCTAGGCCTATTTAAATAGTCATTTTAGAGGTTTACAAAGGCTTTGTCCAGACTTTTTTGAGTGTTTTCCAACTTTTCTTGACCCTTTTTATGTTTTGACCACTTTTGGCTTTATTTTTTTCTTCTATACTTCCATTTTTTCTGTGTAAAATGGGGTTCTCCAATATTCCAAAGGGTCTGGAGGACATTTTTATTAATGTTGATGTTGAGGGTGACTTTACAGAATCCACTGGAGCTAGGACATCCATTGTAGGGATTAGCACATCTGGTGCTCAGAGTCCTTAGCCATCCAAGCTTTCTCAAGGAGATCCAATCCCTATTATTTATAGCTTGGAGACTCATGCTTGGGTGCGTCATCACCATGAGGTAGGTCCTTCTTTGCCCTTATTTTTTGAAGCTTATTTATTGGTTGCTTTATTGTTTATTTTTTTGTATAAGGTTATTGTAAATGTAGCTCAGTAGCTCTTACTGCAACTGTCTATCTAGTTATAGCTTTATTGTAAATGTTGTGATCATCTGCTAGTGATTGCCAAGATTTTTTTCTTTTTGGCTATTGTTATTATTTTTATCCTATTAAATGATAAAGAGAGAGAGATATGTTAGTATTTAGTAGCTATGCAAATGTTTGATAGTTTACCTTTTGTTTGTAGCCTTGTAGGTATGTTATTGTGTTGCCTAGTAGTTTTAATAGAGTCAGCATGTATTATCAGGGTCTCTCAATGTGTGTGAAGCAAATTATTACTAGGAAGGGCTTTGATGGAGTTAATATTGCATTATCTTATAATTCATATGCATCGAGTCAGATTGCCATGTATGCATTGATAGAGCAATGGATGGACACGATGCACACCTTCCATCTACCTATCGGGGAGAAAACTATTACCCTTTTGGATTTTTTCGTTATCATGGGTTTGAGCTTTTCTGAAGACCCTATTCCTTTTAGTGAGGAGGAGTGTTCTACTGCTATAGCAAGGAGGCGCCTCACAATGGATTCGCTTAAGGTTGTCAAACCTATGAAGTCTAATTTCCTATATCTTGCTCATAACACAAAGTTTGTTTCTTTTATGGAGACTTTATACAGTGATGGTCTTGTCTTAGTAGAACAGTTTGCTCATTGCTTTTTATTTTATTTTTTGAGTGTTGTTATCTTCTCAAACCCTTCGAGTACGAGTGATATGCAATTGTTGTCTGTCTTGAGAGATCTAGATGGCTTACTGAGCTATTGGTAGGGCACTACTACCTCTACTCATATGTACTTAGGCCTTAACGGAGCATGCCAAGGTGGCTCAAGGATCTGTGGATGCCTTTTCATGTTGGATGTGAGTAGGAGTTCTATTATATGTTCTTTTACTTTTGGGTTTATTATTTCTAATCCTCTAATTTTGATAGATCTAGGCATATGAGTTCAAGATTGTCCCTCATCCTTCCATTGAGCATTTCTACAAGAATGGATTCCCTCATTGTTCTCACTGGATTCAGAAGAATACTAATTTGATTGAGGATTTCATGGTAGCTCGGGACCATATGGGGAAGCTGTCCCCCAATCAAGTACATCTGATTCTTGTTATGTTAGTTATTTCTTTCTTAAGGATCTTTTGTTCATTATTTCCCTTTGAGCAAATCTTTCTTTACTAGTAGGTGGTGAATGAGATGGTGACTGCAAGGCAACTGATAGAGAGATGAGTGTTGCTCTCTAGCCTTATCGGTAAAGTATGGTATTTGGGTGAGTGAGTCCATCATTGGTGGGATGGCCCACATATGAGGAGAATTCTCATCCCTCATCCTAGTGAGATGTTTTAAGGCCATGAGCTTTGTGGTGATGATCTTCTTACTATTATGATAGGATTCCCCTCTGAGAGCTACTTAAAGAGTACGGGTTTGCCTTATGCTGATGTATTGATCCATTAGCTGATTGATGTTTTAGCTAGTGGAACCTTTCCTTAACCTCCACCTTCTCAGGCAGATGCATCTCATCCTTTAGGTTTGAGGATTAAGCATCACGCGAGTCATCAAGAGTCGCTTCTTCTAATCCGATAAGCCTTTATTCATATTTTAGTGGAAGCATGTAGAAAAATTTATTAGTAATAATCTATAATTGATGTGAGTTAAAAGAACTTAAATGCAATGACGTCAGAGAAGATTCGAATCTCATTTTAAGGAGCATAAGGGCACTTTCTGTAATAAGGCAACTATCCATTCCAATGGCGTGGCTTCTGGTGGTACTACTCTTGGGGACTTTACGATTCAGCCATCTTTATCTATACTTGGGACAGATATTCTTGGTAGAGTAATGAGTTTTAATTTGCCTAGACCTAGCTTTCCTCAGTTGAGTGTTTCTCTTACTGATGCTACCCATATTTGTGTTCTCCACTTATTTTTGCCTATGTTTCATTTATTTAGTAAGTGGTGGTTGACTTATTTGCTTGCTTTTGTAGATTCATGTCTCCTCTGGTCAGTACTGGCATACTGTTGTAGGGAGTGTATAGCAGTGCTTTTTGGAGTTTGCTACCACTCAGAGGGTATGCCCTCTTTATTGTACCTATTTATTTTATGCATATGTTTTATGTATGAGTGTATGATATGCAATGTGTAATGTAGGTTGAGCACTGTCTCGCTAGTAGTGAATGGGAGTGGGAGCGTGTAGCTTATCATGACTGCATCAGTGAGCTGGAGTCACGACTATCATCCTTTACAATGAATGATGATGAGTCAAGACCAGATAATGGGGATGATTAAGTAGGATTAGTGCTTGCTTCTTATAACAACCATGGCCGATGTAGTTATTTTAGGAGCTAGGTGTATGACTTTTGGTGTGTGGTTTACTTTGTTGTATTATTTTCCCAAGGTTGTGTACTCTAGGTGTTATATCTGGGCCTTTGTCCCACATGTTGTATAATGCTTGTACGATGATGATTGTATATGCCTCTTACTGTGTATCAATGATGATGTTTGCCATTGCTATTGTCTACCTCTATTCCCTTTTTTGCCTAAGGCATCTCCTTTTAGACCTTTTTGCACTTAACTGAATTTTCTTTTTCTTCCCTTTTCTGCCTAGGGTGTCTCCTTTTGGAGCTTTTCACACCTAGTTGGGTTTTTTTTGATTTAACAATAGTGGGTGATCTTAAAGAGAGAGCTCAGAGAGGATGGTAAGAACCATGTTCATGTAATGAAATAAAATGCAAAACATGCTTGATGCAATTCATTATGATAAAATGTATTTCACTTTTCAAAGAAATTTTGTATAAATTGGCAATCATTGTCATTTCACTATAATTATTTAAGAAAAGCACAGGTGCATTTATATAAATTTTGATCTTAAGGCTACCCCTATCCTTAACTAGCCTTCTTAGGTTTTCTAATTAAGTATTTTCTCTCTTTCCTTAATTTTTGCCTGAGCTACCATTTTTAGGTTTTCAACTCAACAGGAAGTCCCTAACTTTTGCTTTAGCTTCCATTTTTAGATTTTTAACTCAATAATATTTTGTTATGCCTTAGATATAGTACTTCTTTAGGCAGTCTGTATTGATAAGATCAAAGAACTCATTACCTTCAGAATCCATCAGCTTGACTGCTCCTTTTGATAAGGCATATTTGACTAGGTATGGGCCTTCCCAGTTTGGTTTAAATTTCCCTCTAGGGTCTGGAACATTCTATCTTGCTTTCTTTAGCACCTAATCTCCTACTTTCACACTCTTGTGTTTTACTCTTCTATTGAATGTCTTGGCTACTTGAGCTTGATACAACTGTGTGTGGTATAGAGCCTTGAGCCTTTGGCTATCTAAGAGAGTGAGATTGTCATGCCTTTGTCTAGCCCACTGTACTTTTGGCAATTTAGATTTGATTGTTACCTGAAGAGACTTAATCTCTATTTCATATAAAAGAACTGCTTCTGATCCATACACTAATGAGAAATGAGTTGCTTCTATTGAAGCTCTGACTATTGTTCGGTACCCCTATAAGGCGTGTTGCAATTTGTCTGCTTAAATCTCAGTAAATCTGAGTCACCTTTGATAAGATCTTTTTTATCTTCTTATTTGTAGCTTTGACGACCCTATTTGCTTATGGTCGGTAAGGAGAAGATTTTTTATGTTCCACCTTATAACTCCTTAGTAGCTCTCTAACTTCACCTTGAAATTGAACACTATTTTCAGAGATGATATGATGGGGGATCCCATATCAATAGAACAAATTTCTTTCGATGAACTTAGCCACTTGCTTAGCTCTTATCCTTATGGATGATTCTACTTTGACCCATTTTGTAAAGTAGTCCACTACCACTAAAATGAACCTATGTCCATTTGAGCCTATCGAGTGGATTTCCCTAATTATGTCTAGTCCCCATACTAAGAATGACCATAGAGAGGAGATGTAGTGTAGTTTTGTTAAGGGAAGGTGACTGACATTCCCGTGGATCTAATACTTATGGGATTTCCTTACAAATTTGATGCAATCTTCCATCATCGTCATCGAGAACAACCTTGTCTGATTAACTTCTTAGCCATGATTGCTCCATTCATGTGTGGACCATAAACACCCTCATGTTCTTCTTCTATTACTCTTACAGCTTTAATTTCATCTAGACATCAGAGTTGTAAACCATCTAAGGTTCTCCTGTATAACACACCCTAGTGCGAAGTGAATTTTGATGCTAGTCATCGAATGACTACTTTATCTCTTTCATTTGCTTGATCAGGATAGGCTCATTCCTTCATATATCTCTGGATGTCATATAAATAAGGTTTTTAACTATTTATGTCCTCACTATTCTATAGCTTTTATGACAAGGTTGTCCTTATCTGAGTAGAATCAAAGGCTTCATGGGCATTTTGGATGGTCTTCCCCATACTAATGCTAGGGAAGCAAGTGCATCTACCATTTGATTATGATTCCTAGGGAGATAAATGAATCTACATTTTTAGAAGGACATGGTGAGGAGTCTCAAGTTGTCAAAATAAGGCTTTAGGTGCTGCTCATTTAATTCCCACTCTTTCGTGGCATGATTTATTACTAACATTGAATCTTTGAAGATTTCAACTTATGTGATATCTAGGGCTATCAATACTTCTATTCTGAATGTGCACACCTCATATTCTACTTCATTATTTATGACTCTAAACTCAAGCTTATTAGCAATTCGTACTACTTCACCTTCTAGAGATTGTAGTATGACACTAACTCCTGCGCCGAACTAATTGACTACTCTGCCAAAGTACATGGGCCATCCTTGGATCTTAATGGCTGAGCTGAGGTCATTTGGGAAGTCCAGCTGGATTTCTTCTCAATCTGGAGCTAGAAATTTAGTCACTGCTCTCCCTTTTATTGCCTTTTTAGTTAGATATTGCACGTCAAATTCTGTTAGCAGCATGAGCCACTTGGCAAGTTTCCCACTAAAGAAGGGGCTTTGTAGAGGTACTTTATTGGGTCCATTTTAGACATGGCCTAAATTCTGTAAGATTAAAAGTAGTTTATGAGTTTCTTCATTGCCCATACCATTACTAGACTTATCTATTTTACTTAGTTGTACTTCTCCTCATATGGTAGCATCCTCTTGCTTAAGTAGTAGACTGCATGTTTTGGTTTTGTTTCTCCCTCTTGGGCTAACATTGCATCGATTGCATTCCCTTTAATGGTTAGATACAAGGTTAAAGCTATCCCTAGTTTAAGTGGTTTTAGAACTGATGGGTTGTCTAAGTAGCTTCTAATCTTGTTAAATGCTAACTAATATTGTTTATTCCATTTAACCATCTAATCTTTTTTAAGTAGCTTAAAGATCAGTTCACACACTGCTATTAACTTAGTAATGAATCTACTAATGAATTGTAGTTTCCTTAGAAATGCTATAATTTCTTTCTCTATTTTTGGCACTAGCATCTCTTTGATGGCTTTTGCTTTTTCTAGATCCATTTCAATCATGTTCTAACTAACAATATACCCCAGCATCTTTCTAAAAGTGACCTCGAGTCCTCATTTCATTGGATTTAGCCTAAGACTATACTTTTTGACCCTTCTGAGGAAATTTTTGAGATCTTGACTTGACCTTCATGTATTCAACATATACCTCTACTTATTTGTGTATCATGTCATGGAACATTGCAATTTCCATTCTCTGGTAGGTTGCCCCTGCATTCTTTAATCCAAAATGCATTACTCTATAGCAGTAATTACCTCATTCAGTTATGAAAGTTATCTTTGCTTTGTTGATAATGGCTATTAGGATCTAATTGTATGAAGAGAATCCATCCATGAAGAAGTACATTTCATATATAGCGGCACTATCAACCAATATGTCTATGTAGGGTAGTGGGAAATCATCCTTCAAGTAGGCTTTATTTAGATCTCTATAGTCAACACATATCCTGACCCCTTTGCCTTTCTTTGGTACTAGCACCACATTTGCTAACCATTCTGGATAGTCTACTACCTCTAGGAATTTTTCCTTGATCTATTTCTCGATGTCCTCTTTCACTAGTTGGGCCCATTCTGGTCTAAGTTTTCTCAATTTCTGCTTTACTAGTTTGCACCCTTCTTTGGTAGGAATGAAGTGTTGAGCAATGTCTTTGTCAATATTAGGCATATCGTCGTACGTCCAAGCAAATACTTTTGAATATTTTATTAATATTTTTCAATTTCTCTCATCTCTTCATAGGTAACATCTTTTAAAATATGCAAAATATGTGGTTCAAATTTCGTGCCAATGTTAAATGATTCAGTGCATATGGAATGAATTTCAAATATTATGCTAATGTTTTTATCAATGCAATGCACACTACCATCAAGAAAGACATCAAACAAGTAAGCAAAATCATATTTCATTGCATTAACTTTAGAGTTCATTACATCATCATTTTCAAATAAAGATAAAGTATAGAAATCATCATCAATGTCTTCAAACAGGATGTCATCAATGCTCGATTCAAGGATGGCTATAACTTGAGCATGATTGATAGCTTCACTCTCAAATTCTATCTCCATGTTTTTTATCAGTTCATATATGTCAGTCTCAATGATTATGTCTGGTAAGTGTTTCTCCTTGAGGTTGTCATTGAAGATCTCAAACCCTAGTTCTTTCATTTTATTGCTCATTCATTCCCCAGCTTATCCTTGATAGACTTGGGTTGAGCTTTTAGCCATAAAAGATGTTAGTTTCTTAGCCCCAGTATCCTTTTTAGGATTGTACCCTAGACCACTTCTGTTGGTCTATCCTCAGAAGTCAAGGAATTCTATAACTCCAATGTTTCTTCCTTCTAATCATGTTCTAAGTAGATATTACATCTTCTTCATCATAGCAACAACTTTGGGATCATAAAAACCTAGAATCCTAGTAGGACCACATTCAAATAGGCAATAATGCTATTTGTTTCAATAGGGATGGTAACGACCTTTCCATTTAGAGGGAACTTGATCTTCTAATGCATAGTGGAAGGTATGCCCCCTAGTGGGTGGAACCAAGGTCTTCCTAGTAGTAGGGAAAAAGTCAGAGGGATGTCCAAGATGGTAAATTTTATTACTGATTCAATATCTCCCACTCTAACTAGGGCATCTTTTTCCTTCTTAGAGGCAATGAGCAGGTCTTAGATACTGGCTTATGCTGAGTTTCTTGAGCTGTTTGACGATAGTGTCTTTCTCTTTGACTGGAGCTTGATCTCTTGCTACTTCTTTCTCCTTAAAGGGTCCCTTCTCTTTCTTAGGAGGTTGATATACCCACTTGCTGTGAGTTACATGATTAAATATTAGTGAGGGCTTCTCAAATACTTGCTTATATACTTTTGTACTACTATTTTGGTCCCTAATAATGATTTCAGGATCATTAGAGTTGTACCATATGTCTATCCCCATGACTTATAGGTTCTAAAGCTATATAGTACTTATCATCCCATCTTCCTTGTCAAAATTTTCTCCCATCCTGAGGTTATTATGTCTTCTAAGAGTGTGTGGGTAGCATGAGGTGCTGTGTACTTGACTTTATAGTCAAACTTCACTATTGGCTAGCCCAGTAAATCCCATACTTCATGGTTACTGCTGAGATTTTATCTATGTCTGAATAAGGGCAATCAACTACTTCACTGTTCATAGGGAGAGCAGTATCCCTGGCTCTTTTTTACAACATCAAAGGGGAAGGAATTTTGGAGGCATTGGAATGTATTCAAAGGTAGAAGGGCATTGTACATCTTCATTTGAATTATAAGGCTCAAGAATGGGATTTGAGGATTTTATCCTTTGAGGGCTTATCTTGGGTTTCTTGTATGGCTTGGATTGATTTTTCAACAAGGTCTTCCAATATATTAGAGATCATGCTAATGGTTGGTGGAGGCCTGTTTTGATAGTTTGGGAGAGGTTTGGTTTTAATGCTAGGTCATTTTTCTAAGTCATCAACTATTTTAGAGTTAATAAGGTCTTGAACTGCATTTTTAAGAGTTATACATATGTTAGTAGTGTGGCCAAGCATCTGATGAAAATGGCATAATAAGCTTTAGTTAATTTGAGGTAGTAGTGGGTTTAGAAAAGGCCTAGGCTCTTATGGTTATAAGAGGTTCTTTTGTTAAAGTCTCCAGAATACTTTAGATAGTGGGAGGTTAAAGTTCGAGAATTTTCTTGGTGGTTTGATGGCATTGATAGATGGTGAGCTTTAGGTGTTGGGTTGGATCATGTTTATTTCTACAGTTTAGGTGAAGGTGTTTTGGATATTTGGTTGGGTATTATGATAAAAAGTGTTTCTAGCTTGTTAAGGTTCCTCATCCTTAATTCTGATCCTAGCTTGATGGAGAGCTCTGAAGTCAGGATAATGAGTAAAGATCATCTATTTCTAAAGTGTGATAGTGCCCCTTGATTATCAGCTCTATTTGCTTATCCTCAATAGGATGGTTTCTCATCTTTACTGCCTTTCCCCTCCATCTAGTGACATAATCAGAGAAAGTTTCACCAAGTTTCTGCCTTATGGTCTCAGGTCCCTTCGACTAATGTCTAACTAAGTGTTGTATTCATACTGCTTGATAAACTTCTGAGTTTGTAGTAACCAATCACTTTTAATTTCATCTTTAAGGTCAAAGAACCATGCCCTCAATCCTTCCTCTAGTGATGTGAAGAAGAATCAAAAAATTTATGATTCTGTAAGCTTTATGACAGACATAAAGGTAGCACATTGCCTTATTCCATCAAACTTAGCAAAGTTTCATAACTTAAAATCATCTGGAAGCAACTCATCTTTGAACAATGCCAGGTCAGTGAAGCTTTTGGAGCCATTAGTTCCCTTGTCTTTGAAGGTGAATTCCAACTAAGCCATCATGTTGGCCAATAGTTTGTATCCCCTATCGATTTAGGTTTGGTCATGTCAGTAGTTTTTGTAGCTTTTGGTGCATTCCTGAGATCTTGGTAAAAGCCATTGTCATCATCAAGTTGAACTAGAGTGTGGGGAGTTCCTTATGCCTTATCTACCCTTGACTGAACAAATGCAGAGGCTTCACTCAGTTGTGTGCTATTCCTATCTCAGGCACTTTTGGCTTTGATTTGGGCTTGGAGGATTTCAGCTATGGTTCCATAATGAGCAACTTTTGGATCCCCTTTTTTAGCTTATCCTTGAATTGCTGACAGGAGGTATCTTCTCGATCACTCATGTTTTAATGTCATATTCCTATGCATTTATTAGGGTTAGTTAAATGAATGATGCATGATTATGCTTATAAAAGAAAAGGGTGAGCATCTATACATGGGGTGGATGCAAAATCCTATGATGAAATATGATGATTCCTGTAAGAAACAGTGGTTAATACATGTTATCTATATGTATATGATATATGCATGATTAAAGCTAGTTAGTTTCCTATACAGTGAATAAACTAATCACAAGCAAGCTCTCACTTGTAAACTTATTTCTCCACGAGGTCATTCAGTCTCTTTCCTAAGTGGGTTTTGAACTTATAGTCATCAGGGGACTATGGTTCCACTCTCAAAAATAGTTTTTTTCGATTTTTGTTACTTATAACCAAAGGGTAAATTGAGGAATGATACTTAAATGTGCTTGAGATAATCACATGATGTCAATATGAGGGTCAATTGTTAAGCTTCAAATGATGTCCAAAACTCGTATGCGCACATATGTATAGGACCAAGGTCAATCAAAAGGAGTTCAAGTTCTTACCCCCATATTGATATTCGATATATTTACCGAGAGTCATGAAAGTATTGTTTGATAGTTTATAGTTTGATTTTGCCAACATAAAGGTCCATAATCTAGTTAGGTTCCTAACCCATTCATTTAATCTGATAAGGATAAATGGATGACATATCGTAGGTTCTATCATTAAAGGATGTCGTTATTTGTTAATTTGTATAGACTATTCAAGCTAAGGTACATGATTCTTATCATTTCCCATGCTTCAGGCTCATATGAAGTAGATGAGAACCACAAGGTCTTAAGCATAAATTTTTCTATGAAAACTGACATTACAATGTCATTCAATGATAGAAACTAGGAGGGCCATGTCATTTATGAATATCATGTCAAATGGACAGCGTTCGAGCAAGAATAGCATGTATAGCTTGGTGGAATCCTAGTAGATGTTGCTACTGGCTTATCTATATGAACTGAGTCAAAGTGAAAGGCTAAGGGTTCCTTTAGCGAGAATGCCCCCATATGACTAAGGTTATGGACTCTAGTCAGTGAGTCTAGCATTCTCTTAATAACTCGCTCACCCCCCTTAAGGACTTGGGTTATAGAGTCTGGTCAGATGAGTCTAGCTAATGCACGAGTAATGACTAAAGGTGATAATACTATATCTTTATCGCCCATGACTCGAGTTGAATCATGGTGGCAATCTCATTTAGTAAGTTTTATGCTTTTAGGGACAAGTGGTGCACATTTGATGTGTATTGCAAATGCAATGGTGAGGGGCCTTATACAATTGAGTATTGCATAATGAGAAATATTCATTTTGAGTTTATCCTTCTTACTTAGAATTCCCTAGTGGAGTCGCCACTGTGAGCGACCAGTTTTTTTCTATTTTTCCATTTTGGGCTTTTTTGATAGCGATATGTTTTCTTAAGACATTATGCGGGTCTTTCTATTTCTAAGGACATGGTAACTTTATCAAATAGGGACAAATGATTAGTCTTAGGGAGATGAGATGCTTTTGATTTTGTGGAGTCACCATCCAATTTTTTAGAAAATCAGGAAAAGAAAGGGACAACATTGAGTCACTCAGTGAGTATTGTCCCTAGTAGAGATTTTTGGGTTCGGGGGATCACATATACTTTTTAATTATTTCTCATTATACGATATTTAATGTATAGCTACCACAATGCCCAGTAATGAAATTTTGTATAGCATTCACACAGTACATCAAATAGTGGTAGATAATAAAGCTAGAAATGTTATTACATCACTTTCCTAATAAAATACATATAAAAAGGAAAAGATTGTGGAAAATTAAATCTAATATGATTGATCTGTAAGAATAACACGAACATTCACATGACTTGCTCAATTTCATGAATAATAGGATGATCATCCATGCTTGCAGTGATTTTTTATGCTATGATGATGTATGGTGATAATATAAAGGATGCATGAGGTCATCACTAAACCAAGAGCATGATAACTCTATTTTGGGATATGAACTTTTCACATTATTGGTATTTATTATGTGATTTCATGATTTCAAAAATAGAGGATGCAAATTGATGATGTGAAATGAGCATAATAAAGTATATACTATTCAGATAGTATGCAAGATTGCCAGTCTCATCACACAACAATAATAAAATAAAATGTAATGTGGTGAAATAAATTTGTTAAAATAATTATATGGTCCTCAGACTCAACTAAGCTTATGTGAGTTTTGAAGCTTTAGCTTCGAGAGATTATCAAGCTTTCCTCAACAAGAGGTTCAAAATGATAGCAAAATGATGCTATATAGTATACCTTTGAAGTGTGCTTTAACAAAGATGAGGCTTGCTTTAGTGGAAAAGGGATCTAACAACCTAAGGGAAAGGATGTGTAAAAGTAAAAACTATCTAGAAAGGGGTTTCCAACACCTTCGATCGGACTAATTTTTTAAGTGTGTGTGTGTTTCCACTTGCTTCCCTCTCTAAAATGGGGTGTGAAGGGGTCTATTTATAAGGAAAATTGGGTAGAATAGGGTGGTATGGGCATGGTCACACACGTATAATAAGGATTTTATGTGTGGCCATGCCAAGTGCATATGGTCACGCACAGTGTGCGTGTGCTCATGCATTTAGCATATGGCCACGTGCATAGACATGCGCTTCCATGCACACTTTGACACTCTATGCACACTTCCCAAGTTTTATGCACACTATTCTTGTGCTTGTTTTTTAGGTTTGTGGGCCTTTCGGACATGTTTTCAAAGTCTGTTTTGCCAAATTTAGCCTTAATTTTAGCACACGACACCTAGGGGCATTCACATGCACTTTTAAATGATACGCCCTGATACTCAAGTTGCGTCAGACCATTCTAAGACCACTTTTAGAGGTTTTGGAGCCTTTTGGACATGTTTTCAAAGTCCATTTTGTCAAAATGAATTTTCATTTTTTCACAAAGCTAGGTCCCGGTCTAATAAAATGCTCACCGGCCTAATGAGCTGAGTATTATGAAAGGAGTTTTCTTGAAATAGACCTCTTGTTGTTCTGATAATTCATATTTTGCAAGGTCAAAGCACAACTTAATGGCTCAATGACCAATTTTTCCATACTGGTGGGGTTGGTTAATTTTTTAAAATTTGCACACTTCAGAGGTGTTAGGAACGAACAGACTCTAGTCATCTTGAGGATTCGTTTCATCATTGGACCTTTTAGGGACAATCAAATTTGAGGTATGACACCATCCTTTTGATACCTTTAGTGACCATTAGAACATCCTTGGTAGTCTTGATGTTATTTTTAGTAGTCTTAGGCATCCTATGTAATTTAAAAATAGTTTTATTCATGCCATGCATATTATAGTTCATAACAAACCCATCATAATTTTTTGGCAAAGACTGGAGACTACTATTAATGGCTAATTCTTGCTCAATCTTAATACCAAGCCTGTCCAGATCTTCAAGATAACCTTTTATCTTAAGAATATAAGGAGCCACTAAGCTACCAACAGTCAACTTGTAAGAAAGCAATGCCTTTATTAGTTTTAAACCTTTCAATTCTAGCTTTCTCTTGGAACATTTCCTTAAGATGGCCAATTATATTATACGCATCCATCTCCATTAGTTGCTTTTGAAGTTCTGACCTCATGCTTACAAGTATAAGGAAAGTGACATCAATAGAGTCATTAAGACATTTACTAGGAGCATTAGCATCTGGTTCAACTGGGATAGGTTGATTAAGGATATATTCCTTTCTTTCTTACTTAAGAACAATTTTTAAGTTTTTGTACCAATCATGAAAGTTAGTCCCATTAAGCTTATCCTTCTCAGTGATCAATTGCAATGAAAAATTAGATGTAGTGTTTAATGCCATTATCTACAACAAATATATATGCAATATACTCAGTATTTTATCAAATTATGTTAATAAGGCATAATTATAAATCCAACAAAATTCATTCGAATCAATAACCCTCAAAGTAAATTTATAACTTTTAGTGAACCAAGATCCATATTTCACTATACTCTAAGTAAACTTTGGCTTATCGCCTAAAGTATGGTTTTTAGGTAAGTAACTCTCACTAATTACATCTCATGTAACTCTTGGAAAGATATGGGATTGGACATCACATGTCCTAGCTTAAAATCCCATCTAATGCCTTCGGTCCAAAACCATTTTGATAACCTAATTAAGTTGAACTATATCAAATATTCATATAGCACAATTATCTGACTTGCCTTCCTCATATGACTTCATACACATTGCTTTTGTAGGCCCATATATAGTAATCTAAGGCTTGACAAGTGTTGAATTTATGGGAGGCATTATAGTGACTTAATATCGAATAAGGGTTCCTCTTTATTTAATCTTATATTATATTGCATCACATTCATGGCATTACATGTGTAGCATCATTTACATAATATAACAATACAATAAATGTGACATAACATGGCCCAAATCTTATTTGATCTTTATAAGCCAATATAAAGATCAATAGTCAATTCTAGGTAATAAGACATCCTTCATCTTGAGCCTTTTACCTTGGATCTCCACTTTGAGTCTCCACCTTGGATCTCCATCTTTGGCCTCCATTTTGGATCTCCATGTTGAGTCTTGATTTACATTACATTACAAGTTGCAATCTATATTATTCTAGTGCTACTTAATAAAATTACAATAAATTAATAAATGACTTGCATGTCATATTTAATAAATTACAACCCATAAAAATAAAAAATATAAATCCAATCACATTAGTCTTATAAGCCATGCCATTCACCATGCATTTCACACTAAATATATATAGCATAATAGTTTAATTTTCATTAAAAGTAATTAATATTGTGACAAAAAGGAATTATATGGTGAATCTATTTGGGGTCAAGGGGCTTGGAATCATATTATATTTTAATTAATGTGTTAAAAACATCATTATTTTATTCAACATTTGAATAGAAATGCAATATGCCTTAACAAACATGGTTGTGTCAAAACTAGACATGGCTGTGTCAAAATTGACATGGCCATGTGTATCTACATTTTATAAAATTTGCTTTCAGACATGGCTATGTCTCAAAACTAACATAGCATGTCTACCTGTATTCTTGTAGATGCATAACCAGACACGATTGTGTCATCTAAGTGACGCAGCTATGTCACCCTGGAACTCAAATTTTCCTTTACAAAAATAGTATGTTTGTTAATAAAAATTTTGTTTAATCATATTAAACAACCATAGACATTAATCCTATTAATGTATATAATTATTTTTTATATAGATTAATTGTATCATCATATAAAAAAGTTCAATTGAAATTTTGAAAACACTTTTCAAAATCAAATGCTTATATATCACATATATATACAAAAATCAATCCCACATTTCTCATATATATATCACATATATAATAAAATTAACTTAATCAAATTAGAAGTGGCTCTAATACCACTTTTAGGTTTCCACAATTCATACACACAATGGAAAACAAAAATTTTAATCATAAAACCCTCACAAAATCCATGTAATTTGAATAAATCAATTAAGAGAAAGATTCTAAAACTCACCAAAATGATTTCAAGGAAAGAAGGTTAGAAGGAAGAGAGGGGGTTCACACTCTACCTTGAGACTTTTTTATAGATTTTTTCAAAGCAAGACATCATCAATAAAGCCATACCCTCTACTGATATCCACACAAATAAAGGGACCAAAGCAATATTGGTGTGCTAGTACCTTTATCAAGGAGATGACTCTTTTATTTTGTTCTCTCTATTTATTTTTCTTTTCATAAAAGAAGTGGAGGAAGGAGGAGAAATATATATATATATATAACTCTACTGATATCCACACAAATAAGGGGACCAAAGCAATATTGGTGTGCTAGTACCTTTATCAAGAAGATGACTCTTTTATTTTGTTCTCTCTATTTATTTTTCTTTTCATAAAAGAAGTGGAGGAAGGAGGAGAAATTTATTTATTTATTTATTTATTTGTTTGTTTGTTTGTTCATTTATTTATTTATTCTTTCAAAGAGATTATTATTATTGGGTTAATTCACTTAAGTTTACTTTGGTCCTATTCTAAGTGTACGACCCTATAAGTTCACACAATGTTGGTAATGGGCCTAAAATTCCATTTTAGTCCATAAGTCATAAGTGGCCTCTAATAAGACATTATGATTGTCTAAGTTATATGAAGGTTGATAATCCACATAACCTAATCCACTACATTTGTTATAGTCTTTTATCACACGATATCTTGGTTGAACATAAGGCGTGGTTTGTGTCATCCTTATATAGTAGACTGATATTGATAACTCTTTATCTAACATTGATAGCTCTGTATCAATACATTCTAACATGGTCATGCATTTATCTTCAATCTAACTAATCATGGGGCCCATAGATATCTTCTTAAAATAACTAAGGGACAAATTCCATCTTAATCACTCAAATTTCTCACATAACTCATTCTATATCGAATAACAACCTATTTTACCATCCAGTTAAAGATGATGTAGGGATGTGTCAAAATACAGATTTTATCATCTATGAAATCATAGTGATTTTAGGTCAGAGGACTAAAATAATACTACTATGATGAGAATTACTTATGAAAATTATCCATGTAGTATTCACATAATGGGTCAATCCAGTACATAATTTCTCTAAATATGTACATATGAGTTTAGTCATAATATGGCCATTACATAATTGGCCTAGGGCACATCACTAACAAGTGCTCCATTAGAGTAGCCTAATGTCATACATCAAGTTTTGACTATCCCTAAAAAGGTCAGATGATAAAAAAATTATGAAACTTATGTGAGAACATAAATCATTACTGCTCAAGAGTGTGTGAACCCTAAACATAGGAGTTGAATCACCTGAACTAAAATTGAACCTTCGAGATGACAACTTTATTATCAAATCAATCAATTGAGACCTATTATAGTAAACTAAAACCTTAGGATGGTGATTCGCATGCTTAAGGTGATTGTCATGAAAGCACGAGCACTCAAACACATAACTTGTTAAACTGAGACTTAATTTACTATATCAGATCAAAATTGACTAAAAATTATCATTAATTCATCATTACAAAAAATTCAAAAGACACCCCAAATGAGACTCTTGAATTGTTAAGTTAGCCACCAAATCATTAAGTCGTGTTTCGATTTTACAAAATATGAACTTTTAGAAAGATAAATTGTGTGTTTCAAATGATTATCACTAAAAGTATGAAACCTATTGGTTCAATACTTGTCTCGTAAGACTGAGAATCAATTCTATAAAAAGAAAATCTAATATTAATATAATGGATGTCATAAATGTGTTAAGAAGGCCTAAAAACCTTAAAAAGGACCCTGAAACTTCAAAACATGGCCCAAAAAATGTTAAAACATGTGCGTTAAAGTGCACAACCACCCTTTATAGTGCATGGTATGCACCCGCAACACGTGATGCACGCCATCAGTGTGTGATGCACACCCTTAGCGCATGATGCATGCCTTAGATATACATTAGGTGCATGAAGAACCTAATTTTTATCTGTAAATAGCATCGTATTCCTTCATTTTAGGGAAGGGGATGGAAATATATAAAACCTTTGCCAAATTGAAGACTTTAAACTTCTATTTCACATATTCCTAGTGTGTTTACTTGTCCCCCTAAGATTTTTTTACTGATCCTAACCAAACCAAGCCTCATCATTATCAAAGCATGGTCCAAAGGTAACAACACCTACACTCCATATGATTTTTACTCAAAATTTAACAAGGATAGCTCAATAGCTAACACAAAACTAGTTATTCTACTCTTAAAATGAGCTTAATCAATCCCTCTGGGGACTAAACAATCATTTTTGCATGTTTTTTTTATATTTATGCATTTCTCTTTTATTTTTATTGCTGGCAGCAAATTGTGAAATTATTGTGACTTGTGTGGTGAGATTAGCTATTTTGCTTGTGGTTTGAATAAATTTTGCTTTGTATTGATCATATTAAATTGTCATTTTGCATTTTCTAGCTCTTGAATGTGAAAAATTGCAAAAAGTCACTTTTATATCAAATATGCACTTCTCATAACTTTTTATCATTTTTTGCATCTTTCATTACTTTTGAATAATTTTTCATTGTAAAAATTTCATTTTTATGATAAAGTTTGCATTTTTATGTTAATCATGCATCATATGTATAAAACTATCATTTTCGTAGCAAGTTTGCATTTTTATCTACAAAAATATAAAATTTACCACTTTTGCACAATTCCTGCATTCTCTACAATTTTTTACATATTTTCTTGATAAAAATCACATCTTTATATCAAAATCCTCATTTTTACATCATTTGAAAAATCATCATTTTCACATAAAATCAGCCTTCTGTATCTAGTAAATATTAAATCTAGCATTTTGTGCATTCTTAAGACTTTTACATAATCTACTGTTAAAAAAATTTCATTTTGACATAAATCTCATCTTCTTTGCACAAATTTTTCATTCTAGCATAAAAACTGTATTTTTAACACGAATTATGTATCTTTGGCATAAAGCCTTTATCGCAACGTAAAGTTGTCATTTTTCAAATAAAAATGATGCCTTGACATCACATTTGCATTATGGAAAAACCATATTTTTCACATAAATCTTTTAACTTTATTTCAAAATGATCATTTTCACATTAAAATTATTACTTTTGCATTATGGTTGCATCTTCCATCACGTCCTATGTTTAAAATGCATCCTCAATGCTCAAGATTGTTTCTTTTTGTATCCTTGCATCAAAACTACACCTTTTTTTCATTTCAATATAAAAATAACTATTTTCTCTGATCTTTGCATAAGAATGCATTTAATAATGTGAAAATTCACATTTCCAAACTAGATGTTTCTATTCGTTGTCCAATGATGCAACCATGTATCGTTCGTTATTTTTCAATTTTTTGGAGATATTTTATCATCTTTTCATTTAATTTCATAATAATTTCTACAAATGCACATGATTATGCCTCTATTTGCTCTCTTGATTGAATGAACATTTTTTGCATATTTGTTGTCTAATTGGATGAGTGAATGCAATATATATATTTGTGCTAATCTCTATTTTATAGGTGTTTATTAGATCTAGGACTAGATTTACACTTCTGCACTTTTTCACTTTCAAATGTATTTACTAGGAAACCCTTACAATAATTATAATTAAATTTCTTTACTTTTCGTTATCATCTTTTGTGTTGTGTGAATGTGAATATACAAACTATCATTTCAAAACTAAGGTGTTGCGAAAGCCATGGATTGAGTATTGTATAATGAGAAATAGCCAAAAAGTAGATTCGATCTCTCGAACCTAAAATCTCTAATCGGACGATACTCGTTGAGTGAGTCGTCCCTTTCATTTTCCCAATTTCAAAGAATTGGGTGGCGACTCCATAAACATAAAATGTCTCACATCCCTCCATGATTAATCATTGTCCCTGTCCCATAAACAGAATAGATGTCCCTTCAGTAAAGTTGCCATGTCCCAAATGAATGAAACAAAAAAAAAGAGTAAATAACCAAAAGAGTTTCACTCTCATGTCGGTCGCTCACACCTAAGCCATAAGTATTTCCATAAAATCTTTTTGAATCTAAAAGATTTTTTAAAGTATCCTTTCCCTTTTTAAATTTTGAAATAAATGATTTTAAATCTAAATTTTCTTATGAAAACTTCACATTTTCATGTTTAGCTTTCTTAAGTCCATTTTTCAAAAGAGATGAGTTCTTTAAATCATTTGCAATTTGTTCACTTGATAAAGTAACTTTTACAAATTTATTTTTCAAAATTTCAAAATCTTTAAACATTTTTAAAAGCTATTGCATATAATGCTTCTTCTTTAAAAGAAGATTTTGCATTTAAGCATAAGCTTACTCACAATAGAGCTCTACTCATCATCATCATAACTATTATTAAAGCTAACATGAGCATCACAAGAAGAATGAGAAGTAGAGGATATCTCATGATTGTTCTCAAGCGTTATGAAGCAAAAGTTAATAAATTCTAGTTAATAGAATTCCAATAATATTTTTTAGTCCCTCTAGAGGTCATCACCAAGGTGACCCCTTTTATCTCCTTACTTATTTCTCTTGTGTGCAGAAGCTCTCTCAAGCTTAATCAGAAAAGCAAAGTCTGAGAATTTGTTACATGGTTTAAAGATTTCTTGACAAGCACCTAAAATTTCACACTTGTTTTTGGCAAATGATAGCATCATCATTAGAAGGGCTAGTCGTTGTGAACTTTAGGCTATTGGTGATATCTTAACATGCTATGTGCATACTTCGAGGCAAAAAAATAAATTATGATAAATCAGAAATTTTTTTGTGCCAATTTATCTTCTGATTATTGTAATTTATTATAATCTTACATAGGTGTAAAATGGGTATAAAACGCCGAGTATTTGGGGTTGCCATTGGCTATTACAATGTCAAAATAACCTCCTTTTAACTTCCCCCACTAACATTATAAAAATCTTTTTCTTTTTTTTTTTTTTTTTTTTTTTTTTTTGGCCAAAGGCCGATTTTTAAATAGTTGGGTTTGAAAATTTTTTTTGTTTTGTCATTACTTACTTTGATGGGCTCTTTTGGACTTTTCATAATAAAACTTTTCTAATTAATTAAAATTGAGTGTCAACACATAGTATTTATTTTATTTTAGAGTGAAATTATTTGAAAAAAATTAATTATTTTTAAAAATTAATCTTTTTTTAGAAATTAATTATTTTAAAGCTTATGTTATTTATTTTCTTAAAAATGAATTTAAAGCATAAAAAATATTGGCAATTTTTATTTAGAAGTGTAAAAATTATCATTAAAGAATTATTGATCTAAATTATTCTAAACTATTTTTTTTTATTCTTAAAAATTATTGTGAAATGATATGTTTTCATGAATAAAATATTTTTATTCTTAAAAATAAGAATATTCTGAAAAAAATTATTATTTTTGAAGAATAAAAATGTATACTTTACAATTATTTAGATCAATAATTTTTTAATGATAATTTTTTTACACTTTTAAATAAATTTTGTCAATAGTTTTTATGCTTTAATATCATTTTAAGAAAATAAGTTATATATGTTTTAAAATAATAATTTTTAAATATAATATTACACTAAAATAAAAAAAATTAAAATAGGATATTAATTAATAAAGAATAAATAAATATTTTGAACTAAAAAACATTTAGAATTTAATTGTATCAAAATTAAAGATTAAGATGTTGTTTATACTTTTAATAGTTACAAAAGTTAAAACTTATTATCCGTTACCTAAACGTTAAAAAAGAAGTTTGTTTAAACCATTTTTAAAAGTTCATGGATTTCCATGTATTTTTTAAAAGTGCTAAATGCTTTGTTCATGAAAATTCAAGGATTTCTTTTTACATTTTTCATTAATAAATATTAAATAAAAAATAATAAGAAATGAGAATTATTGCAAGATTAATTATATAAAATTTATTGGTGAAATCTGATGATTATTCTTTCATTTTCCAATTACTAATCTAGCGTAATAATGAACTAAATTCACGGGCATAAACATAGCTATATAGCATGCTCTTGTAAACCTAATAGATTCAACATGACCAACTCTAAATTGAAGTTGAAAATACGTTCGTTGAGCACATATTTTACATAACAAGTTAACAAATGGCTCGGAGTGCAAGGGGCCACAGCTCAAACCAACATGCTTTTCCACCATCCCCTTTCGCCTTTCCCATGCACCAAGCAACCAACCCCAAACTGTTGTCCTATACATTACAAACATAATATCTATACAAACTGAATAATAAATACAAACATTTACACGATGTACATTGCTTACACACATCTTACAATTTCAACTACTGGTTGGGCCCCAAAAGTGAAAGGAGGAATGTTCGGTAATGACCTGATGTTTCCGAGTGAACTGCATCATTCAATGTCTTTTTGTACTTCTTGAGATATTCAGCTTTAATGTATTGCATATCGACCTCAGTCCTAGTCACAATTACCCTGATCAGCGTGGTATCATTGGTTCCCAGACCTTCCATTGCCTTGCGCAGCACCTGCCTTGTCATGAAAATATAATTTGTACATGACTTAAAGATGAATACACTATAATGAACAAAGAACTAAACAATGCTGCAAAGGTTATAAACATGAAGCAGTATATTCAAATGTATCTCGAGGGTGCCGTACACTAGAAAAGGGAAAGGATCCCTCTTTCGTTTCTTGGATCCCAATTTTTAACATGATAATATCATAACTTCATTGAATTAATCAATCCAAAAAATATCAAAATAGTACTTGCTCTCATTACTGTCAATGAAAGACACATGCTTTATATATATACTTCGGCAAATTTCTAACATTTGCCTATCTAAATATTTTGATAAATAGAGTCAAAGTGAAAAAAGATGTGCGTTTCCATTTTATTTGAATTAAATTATCAAAATATTTAATTTACTTTTTTATTTTATCTAAATAATAGTGTTGAAGTCATTTATATAATTAGATTAGAATCAATGACTACAAATATTTATAATAGTTATAATTATCTCAGCTGCTTTAAAACAACCCTAACTTTATAATCACTATTTATTGCACGGCAAGTTTTTGCAATAATTATCTAATATCTATTCATCTTCTTCAATTCTTTTTCTTTTATTTTTTTATTTTTAATTTTTTTATCAAGAACAATATATTGAATTGTATTAATGACAAACAATTGAAATGCAATAATAATGATACATCTTTATATTTCTCCCAGAACTTAGCTATCACCTCTTAAAAACTCAGAATGGAGAATTAGCCTTCAATGATTGCATGCACTCTATAAAATTCTATTAAACCTTTAATAATTACAAATGGATAAGAGAAGGGGTAATTAACACTAACTGTCCCTAGGTTTTGAGGCTATTCTCACAACCATCCTTAAGTTACAATTTGTCACTTCAAATTCTGTAACTTTAAATTTGGTTCCAAGTAAAGTCCTATAAGCCATTTTCTACTAAAAATAACACTAAAAACCTTGTGGCATGACACATGTAAAATAAATTTATTTGTTTTCTCCATTAAAATTTCATGTTAATAAAGCAGGACACATGGCGACAAATGCCACAAACTTTCCGGTGTAGTTTTTGTCAGAAAATGGCTTTCCAGGGATCTATTGGAACCAAACTCAAATCTAGAGAGTTTTAAGTGACAAATGAAAACTTAAGAATGGTGGTGGGAACAGCCCCAAAACCTATGAACAGTAAGTGTTAATTACCCTAAGAAAAGTGATATTTTTGCACAAAAGTTAAAAATATTCTTTCCCTGAAATAAATCTTGAATAGATCAACATCTATTTACATTTACATTCTAGTTTTTTGTCTATTTATCATCTTTTCATTTTTTTTTCTTGACAATTCACATTGTTTAGATTCCTTTTTCTTTTATATATTTATGGAGATTATTGTACATGTTTCTTAATTTCAGTTTTCAATTTATTTTATTAGAATTATAAAGAACCTAAATTTTATCTAATTTTGATTTATTATTTTTGATGGACCACACCAGACTCAACAACATTAGAATAAGAAACAAGTATTTTGGAGAGGATGAATAACATTGTTAATTAACGGGCTCAAGTATAATAACAATTGTCTTTATAAAAATCTATTTTGCTAATTGTATCATTTATTTTTCTTCTATTTGTTTTCACTGCAGATACTTTAAGATAAATTAAATTTATTGCAAATCTTTTTATGAAGCATAAAATATTAAACTCCTCCACATTTAAATTTATTGCAAATCATTTTACGTTTATCAAATTTAAGCCTTTTATCTAATTGAAGATTAATCATTAACTAATATTTGTTGACTTAAGAAAAGTAAGATACTTTAAAATAACTTCACCATTAAAAAATTTTAGTTACTCATCATTCTTCAATACTATGGCTAATTTATGTTAAAAACAAAATATTATTGAATTTAAAATATCAATTTGTTACTACTTTTGTAAGAAATTAAGTTAGATTGTGTTAAAACTAAAAATTTGCTCCAATTGTCATTAAAATTTAATTTTAATTAAGTTTGTTACCTAATAATTAGTTGGCGGGCCAAAATGAACCTTTTTTCAATCAATATAGTCCTTCAACTAAGTTAATTAAGGTTCTTGCTACAATACACATGTATATCTATACAAATAGAACAAAAACTTTTAAATTAACCATTATTTAAATATAAATAATATATATCAATCACTATAATCAAACAAAAATTAATCTAACTGTTTTAAATTTTATTTGTATGGAGACACGTATATAAACCAAAATAAGGAATTGTTAATTAATAACAAATAGCAAAAATTATCAAAGATACTAGTTAAAATCATTAAAACATAATAGCATTAAACATTATATCAAAAACACATGGATGGTCTAATGGAATAGTCCCAAAACTCGTGGGTAAAAAATAATTAGCCTAAATAAATCACTTTTACTTATTAATTTATCATATAGGAATAAATGTGAATTTAGCCCCTACACTTTTCAACCAGTTCCAAATTGGCCTCCTTGTGACGTTTCAGGGCCAATTTGGACCCTAAATTTTAGCAAAAGACCAAATTAGCCCTAAAAATTATACTTACCCACCTACTTTTTTACGAGAATTCAACAAAAATCTCCTTAACAAATTGCAAATACCTCTATCATATATATTACTATTAGTTCTTATAATTTCTATTTTTTTTTTTTTGACAATTATTAGCTCTTAATCATAATAGAGATTTATTTAAATGTTATAATTTTAGTGTTACAGTTTATTATTATTATTTTTTATAGCTTTAATATTACATAATTGAAAGATAACATATATATATATATATTCAAATGTCAAGCATAATTTTAAGAAATAAAATTAAAGTATAAATAAATTAAATAATTGTATTACAAAACTATTAAAAATCATTGGTGAAAAATTAAATGTCTATATTAATACTATATTTTATCAGATTTTCAAAGTTTATAAAGTATAACCAAATTTGAGTTTTAAGTGATTTAAAAATTAAAATTATTTTATTTTTTTAATTAAAAACTTTATTTTACTAAAATATGGACTAATTTGTTAACTAGCTAAAATGTTAGGGAAGTTATTGTAACTTTTTAGAAGGGTATTCTGTACCTATTAAAAAATAAGGGAATAATAAAGTACTCAAATCATGTTATCAATTGCAAAAAAAATAATAATAATAAGAGAATACATGTAATCTTTAGGACTAATTTGGCCTTTATTACAAAATTTAAGGGCTAAATTGACCTAAACAAGGTCAAAAAGGGCCAAAAGCTTAGAAGCCAACTTTATTCTTACTCCTATAATATATTTTTTGGAACTTTCTCCCGTGTTACAGAAGATTATTAATTATAGAACATTTTATGCCAAAAGGTTTACATGATAATTTATTTATCTTTTTCTAATCTTTATATATATATACATATATCGTTACAAGAAGTGGCAAAATTTTATTTCAATTGCAATTACTTATGCATTGGATGGCATGCGTATGGGCATTGATTTATCTAAATAAAGACGTATTCACGTGAATTGCTATTGTGTTCCTTCGAGATATTTTGCAATGATCAGATAGGACATAAGTTTCAGTTTTCTACATTTAAGAATTTAATATATCTATAATGAACTCATCTTTTACTTTTTAATTTTAGATTATAAACTTCTACTTGCAACAATAACAAACAATAATTTGAAGATCACATGTATCACTTAGAGGAATGGAACTGTTGCAGGATAGACTTTCAATAACGCAATAACATCATAGAACCAAAAGTTTAGCTTCTTTGAATTATGTTGCAGAGCCATTAACATCTGAATTCAATAATTTGGATCGGAAGAGTTTGTCACCACCATTCAAAAATCATCAGTGAATCACTTAAGGAATGCAATTGTGTCTATATCATAATTGTGTTCCATATAAAGCAAAGCCTTCAATGACCAAGTAAAAATTAATACACCTACCAAACAATCTTTGATATCCAAGACCTTGCTATATGAAAGTGGAATATAGAGGAGAATGAAAATGTGAATTACAAAAAAATAAAAAATAAAAATACCTTCGCAAAGTACTTTGCAGGATTTTCTGAACATCGCAAAATTGTCAATAAAGCATGCCTGAAATGTCCTGATGTTTCACCCTTTATAACCTGATACAGTATCCAGTCAAATTTTTGTAGAATAATTTTAAGACTGAGAAACCATGAGATAATATGAAAAAAGCAAACCTTTTCCAAAGAGTTTCCATACATGTTATGATAAGCATAATCCACAGCAGCTAAATGTGCTCCGCTTCGTTCGCTGAATATGCGTATGAAAGTTTTCTCATCAGTTCCTAATTTCTTCTCCCCAGCTTTATAGAGAGCCTTTGCATCATTCTGAGCAATCACATTATCTGCTCCATGGCCTTCATATCGAGGAGTGTTTACATATGCAAGCAAGAGCTAATCAAGTATTTACAATTACACATCAGAAAAATTCAACATCATTCATGAATATCAAGAGAAAAAGAAAACAAAGGATCAAACAAACATGCCAAAAAAATGCAAGACACCACTGATAAGATCCCTCTTCTCATAATGAATCTGCCTTCATGAAAGAGCAGAAATTTTAAATTAGATGCTCAGTAGAATTACTTTTTCCATATAAAAGCAACAACCATGTTATATCTGTCATATAGGGTGCAGTAACAGGTACAGTAACCATAAAAATAGGTCATCCAGCTATAAATAACAGTTGCTAAAACCACCACAATCATACTCATTAATTGTAATCATAGCAGCAAATAAAGGTAATGAAGCAAACCTAGATGAAATATTCCATCAAATTCTTTGTAGGAAGCAAATAAATATTGGCAATCAAAAAGATGCTAGTACCAGTATATGTTACTATATCAAGAATTATAATTATAAAGATATTTCAATATAACATGATAAAGCAGAAGCCAATAAAACAGAATAGCCCTGGAATGTAACAAAGACCATTGCTGGTACTGTATTAGTAATTATAGTCATAAATATATTTCAACAAAGCATAGTAAAGCAAAAGCCAATAAAACAGAATAACCCCGGAATGTAATATAGACCATTGCTTCTCCACAGTGAAAGGAAAATCAACGTAAAACAGCAGCACAAATTAAATAAGAAAAGCCTCAAAATGTTACATAGAAAGAGCCCTTGGATAACAAGTTCCAACAGAAAGTCAACTAATATAGAAAGGAAACAGAATGAGAAAGATGATTTACCCTTTTATGGTCACCAGATGTTCTTAAGTCGATGTCATGTTCAAGGTGAACCCCAAATTTTGCATGGTAATGCTGCTTGAATACCTGTATCTGGGAGGGGGTGCGAGAACAAATTACTTCAGATGCAGCTTCAAGATTCAATGTTTGTGGAAACAGCGCTTGCCTAACGATTATTGCATCACGTCCTGGTAGATCATGCATCCAGAGTAGAATTGCTGTCTGGAATACAATAAATATATATGATAGAAAATAAACAGAGACAAATGAACCACTGTTTTGAGAATTTTGAACCAAAAAAACTATGAAATGAAAATAAGCAGAGAAAGTAAACCACTAGTTTGAGAATTTTGAACTAAAAATGCTGACCACAATTCTCCATTACTTGAAATAGAAAGTATAATGCCACAGTAAATGAAAACGGTTGGAAAAACTTTCTGATGTAAAATATTGGTACCTCCAATTTGCCACTAAGTTCTGAAGACAAACGCTTAAGAATGTCTTCAGAGTACATTGCCCTGTACTCCTGTTGGATGAGCATGCGCTGTGTCGCATCTCTGTGAGCCAGTATGTTAACCACCACCGTAGTGTCGCATCCAAATCCTGGGAAATTTAAGATTAAACAAATTCAAAACACAATCCACACATTCAACGAAAGTTTCTTGTTATAAAGTCAACTATTCTTCTCACACTTTAAATCTTTTCAAAAAAATTAGATTTTATTGCTAACTTATGACAGAAATTGATTGTGTAATGCTGAAACTAAGAAAAAGGATCTTAAAATTTCAGTTGGATGGTTTTTATCTATAAAATTTAGAATTTTCTTGGCAAATTATTACTTGAGAATTTTTTATTTTGCTCATGTTCCAAATGATTATAGTATTTTATTAATCAGGAATTAATAGTTGTAATTTTCTTAGTTTATTATTATAATAACCATCCCAATTCAACATTAAATCCGTTTTAATAGTAAGCTAGTAGCTGTATCCCATTAATCATATTTAGTCTACAATATTCTTAATCCTATATTCTCTGCTTCTAATCATTATAATTCTTCTTAAACCAACTCTAAAGCACAGCAAAATGGCAAATTCTAGGGTTATAAAAATATATGTGATCATATGACATGCCGTCATATCTCATTAGAAAACCCAGTCATATTACAAGAAAAAGCAACATTCTGCTTACAAAAATATATATTCTTTCAAGTTCATGAGCTTGAGCTGCAATACATTAAAGCAACATTCTGATTACAAAAATATATATTCTTTCAAGCTCATGAGCTTGAGCTGAAATACATTTCCGCTAGCATCTCACGGCCAATCAAACTTGAGAGAAGTGAATCTACTTTTCATTTTCAAGAGCATTGGGCATTAAAGATTGCATTAACCATGTATTGTGTTCCTCTTCAAAGAGAAAGTGTCATTGGTGGTTAGGGACTTCTGTTCTATTTTGAAATTCTCTTACATATTACTATATTTTTTAATTTCAAGATTTAGAGTTTATTACTATTTCTATACTTTAATGTTATTACCTTTGACCTAAATTTGCACTAGTATTGTTTGGGAGATTAATTGTTCTTTTCCGCCTTATATTTCTGATGCTACAATGTCTCAGGTGATGTTCACACCAACAAATCCTCTCTTTTCGTAGTTCAATAAGCCCCTAGTCCTTAAACCCGTCTTTTAATAGAGTAAAATGGCCTGCACTCCGACATGCCTTCCTACTCTTTTTCAATTATTTATGTACCTCTGAATCATACTGCACCAAATTTTCCTATAATTCAAGTCCATAAAATAGCCAACATTTGTAATTGTGCAGCAGAAAAAACCTAAACAAATCTATCATGTCATGCACTAACAAAACTGAAATGCTATCAGATATTTATAAATAAATAAGCGTCCGTCAGGGCTTCAATTCTGAATGCGAATATTATATTACACACACATACATACAAGCACTCACACACATTTCTTCGATAATAAGAACAAAATTGACCCAGACAACAAGCAAGAAAGGTTTAAAAAAAATGAAGATAAAACATATGAAAATAAAAAGGGTTACCCTTAAAAGCGCGGTAGAGTTGCATAGCATCATCTCTAGGAGAGGTTAGCATCGGAGGAACATTCAAAGTCGCCATGAATTTTTGTTTCTTTCAAATTTCCAAAGATCTTGCTTTTCTATTTCACTGTTTTTTTTCTGAGTTTGAAATTTTTTTCATCTGACTTTTTCTGGTTAATAGGAGCTACCACTTGATTTTTTTTAATCATAATTTAAGTTATATCCTTATAAGTAAAATCATCTCATTTGGTGGTTTCTTTTTGTCGGTTCTTGTACGCAACGGGGCACACGCTAACCCAAACGACTGGATACCATAAGTTTACCTACTTCTTTGTAAGTACGTATATAGGTCAAATGCTTTGTTTCATCCCGAAGTTTATCCAATTAACCTCTAACATCCCTCAATTAACAGATTAAATTTTTATTTTAAAATTATTTAATTTTTATAGTACATAAAATTGAAGTTTTTATAAATTAATATTGATATAAACAAAAAAAAAAAAAAAACCTTATATAATCTCAAATAATATTTAATGAAAAGAGAATATAATTAAAAATAAATTTTTTTAAATTTTTTGCTATTAATTTTTAATTCTATCTATATTTTTTAAAAATTAAATTTAGTATTTTATATGTTTAAAATCATTTAAAATTAAATGTCTTTTTATTTTAATATTGTATGAGTTAAATAGAATCAAAAAGTATAAATTTAAAGTTAAAAAAGTTTAATAATAAAAGTTTGAAAGTTAAATACAAAATAATAAAATTAGAGAAATATCATAGACTAATCGTGTAAAGTTAAATGTAAAACTATTCAATCGTGTATTTGAATAAATAACATAATCATTAGCTTATTTTTTATTTAATTATAATTTTTTATAAATATTAATTACAAATTAATATTTATAATTAAATAAAAATTAATTTATAATTATTAATAAATTTTAATTATAAATTAATATTCATAATTAAATAAAATTAGTTTAATAGTTTTTATTTCATTTATATAGGTATAGATATGTGTATTTTATTAAAGGCTCTTACTACAATACAAAACGTTTGTATTATACAAACGAAATTAAAACTGTAAGATTACTTTTTATTTAATTACAACAATACACATAATCTGTATCAATAGCTATTATTAAATAAGTATTAATCTAATAGTTATAATTTCATTTGTATATATGCATATGTTTCTACTGAATAATGACTTTTTATTAAGAGTCTAAAATTTTTTAAAAAATTATATTTGATCTCTAAACTCTTGAACATAGTTTAAGTCATCCTTTTTAACTTTGTTTATCAATTTACCTCGTGAATTTTGTACATGTGTAACTTTTAAAATTAATATGATCTTTATTGTAAAATTCAAATTGTAAAATTGATGAAAATTTTCACTAATGGAAGACTTGAATTTTGCCAAAAAAAATATAAGGATCAAACTAAACCTTATTCTTAGGAATAGATGTGGCATCCTTTTCTATTAACCAATTACCTTAAAACATCAATTTACTCTAAATCATGAATCATTAAGAAAAAGCAAGTAAAAGTCAAAAGGTTTTGCTTTTATCAATTTTATACAAAGACTTATTCCATATTAATTGAATATAAATAAATGATGCAAGACATCAATAATATAATTGAAAAAATAGCATTCAAAAAATATTTAAAAAGTAGATTGCCTTAATTTGGTGGAGATTGAAAAATATTTTCTCTCTTCAATATTATGTATTATCAATTATAAAATATGATAGTGAAGTTTGTGGTGAAATATAAGTAAATTATTTGTAGTGGAATACAAAAGAAGCGTTATAAGTGAAGTAAAAAAATAAAAATAAACTATAGTTACTAAAATAAGAAATTTTATGAATTTATTTTAAAAAATATTATGAATTTTAATAATTTAATACATAAATATTTATAAGTGAAACTTAAATATAAGGAGAGACACTTGTTAAATTTTAATCTTAATAATTTTGAAATTTAGTGTTTAATATACATATATTATATTTATTATTTAATTAGATTAACTTCTATTTTGTACAACATAAGTTAACACTTAATTCTAATTTAATTAAAATCATATATCCTCTCTTTATTAGAAGAACTTTAATTTGAACTAATATGAATTACATAAATGGCAGGCTTGTCTTGGTTCTTGACTCTAATTCACAAACAGCTAGCGTTCTAGTAAAACATGCTCCAATGACAATTTCTAAAGAGATGCTCCATCGATTCACCTCTTCTCCACATCTAAGACAAATCCCATCAGTCACAATTTTCCTTCTAAGCAACAGCATTTTCACTGGAAGGCCCTTGTTAAAAAGTCGCCAAATAAAAATCTTCATTTTCAACGGAATTTGCCTGCTCCATAACCATTTCCAATTGGCCAAGGTAGAAGTTGATGCTTGTCCATTAGAACTACTATCCATATTCCTTCTCACTACTGGTTGTAATGATCTTTTATTTAAAATAATATAAATACATTTTAAAATATGTAGTTTTAATAAAATTTAAATTTTATTTTTATATTATTATTATTTATGTATAATATTTATTTATTTTATTCTAAATATTTTATTTATGTAAAATAATCTATTTTGAAGATTTATTACCTAAAAATATTAAAATTATTATCGTTGTTATTATTTTTAAATAGCATTATTATTATTATTTCTATTGTTATTAATATTATTATTTTAACTAGGATTATTGTTAGTATTATTGTTATGTTATTATTATTATATTGTTAGTGTGTGATGTATGTGTATATATATGTATATATATATTGTGATTAAGTTATTAAAGCTAATATATATATATATATATATATATATATATATATATATATATAAAGTAAGTAAAGTTTGGTAAAAAAAAATCGGGTCAACCAACTCATTCCTTCCCCTCCATTTCTTTTCTCTTCTTCACGCCATTTTCTTCTCCTTACCGTACGAAACCAACCAGCAGCCTCCCACCACCACGCAGGATGCTAGCAACCACCGCCACTAATCACTCTCGTCTCCCCTCTTCTCCTCCTTCCCTTCTGTCGCTGCAAACCACGCCAAAAGTCGTTGAAATCGCCAAAAACAACAATTGCACCGTGGAGCCTCCATTGATGCCGAAGGTGCTTCCGATCACGTGAGCTCACCGTTCCAGTCTTATTTGAACCCTTGAGCACCGGTGAGTTCATTTCCAAGCTCCGTTTGAGCTCAATCCTCCTTGGTTTTGAGTTCTAGCAAGTTTTTAATTTATGTGTTTTAGGGTTTTGAATTTTTCTTTTATTTTTGGGTTTGATCCATGATTTTTTTGTTGGGTTTCGTGATGCAAACGCAGCGGAAAAATTAAAATTTTATCACGTTCCCAAGCCAGGATCCATGTAATTCGACTAATAGATTAAATCTAGGGTTTTTAATAATCTTACCAAAACGCAGAAGAGGCAAGATTCTCTGGAAGGATGAGAGGAGGTTCACACTGGTGACACCGTACCTCGAGCTTTTTGGCTTGGTTGTTCGGATCAAGACGTCTCCAAAAGGATACGTCCTCTATAGGTATCCACACGAACAGCCCTTCACAAAACGAATTTGAGTGTGTGTGCTAGCAACCTCTTGACTGTCTCACAAATCAAGAACAAAAGGAAAAACTCTGTCTTTGTTTTCTAAGAGGAAAGAAAACGAATTTGGAGGCAAAAACAAGTGTGTGAAACCCTAAAGAATATAACATATTTATAGACTCCAAGTTAGGGTTTCACTTACCAATAACCTTTTGGTAATTTTCCATTTATTATATTCTGATTTTATTTAAAAATAAATCAAAAATAATATCTTATTTATTTATTTAAAATAACATTTATCTTAAATAAATAAACAATAAATAAATAAATAAAACACTTTAATTATTTATTTCCACAAAGTTTATTTTGGGCTTATTAAACCCATATCCGTTTTGGGCTTGTTCTAAGTGTGTGACCCTGTAGGTTCACATAACATTGGCAGTGAGCCTAAATCTCTATTTAGGCCTACAAGTCATAAGTGGCCTCTAGCAAGACATTATGACTACCCAAGTCATATGAAGTCAATAATCCGACATAACCTAATTACAGTGAATTTTATTGTCCCTTTATCACATGATATCTTAATTGAACATAAGGCATAGAATGTCATCCTTATATAGTTCAATATTATGACTTGATTCCAAGTAGACTGAAAATGATAACTCTTTATCAATTCATTTCAGCATGGCCATGCATTTTCATTCAGTCTATCTCATCAAGGGGCCTTTAGATATCTTTCTCATATTAATGAGGGATAAATTCCTTCTAAATCACTCACATTCCTCACATAACTAATTTTATATCCAACAACATTCTTTTAATCATCCGGTTAAAGACAATGTTAGAATGTGTCAAAACATAAAATAGCTATGTAGAAATCCATGATGATTTCAAGGTCAAAGGACCGAAATAAAATTACTGTGATAAGAAATACTTATGACAATAATCTATGTAGTATTCTCATAGTGGGTCAATCTAGTACATGATCTCTCATCATGTACCTATGAGTTGACTTAATATCTCATATTTATGATTAGTAAAACATAACCATCAGTCAACATCATACTAGCCTTAATACTTTAATATTCATATAATGAATAAATGGCTAGGGATAATTAGAATAGAACTCTTATTTTAATCTAAGGGTTTTACTATCAAGTCACATACTTGATGGTCTTAGTAAGAATTAACCATTCATGTAATTATCATAAAATCAAATGATAATATAATACCTCTTTATTAATAAAATAAGAAAGTCAATACATAATCACAAATGATTGACCTAGTGCATATCACTAACATTTTCTCTATGGTAATGTTGTTTAGAATAACTCAATCTTATCAAAAATAAATTTGTGTATTTTTTTGAATTAATTTGAATTATGGGTATTTTTTAATATTTTAATAATTTATATTGAATTTTTTATAATTATGTTAATTAATTATTTTTAGGGAAATTTGAGTTATTTAGTGTTATTAATTTGATTTAATAATTTTAGAATTTATAAAATAATTTTTATCGATTTTATATAATTTTTGAGAAATTATTAATATTATGTGAATGTTGGAAATTATAGATTAATTGTGTAGTTTTATTGAAATTATAGTTAAATAATATGTTTTAAATGATTTTAGAATTTTATAGGGTATTAAAATAATTTTTATGAATTATTTACTATTTTTAACTAATTAAAACTAATTTTTGAAAACTATATTCAAATAATATATTATTTACTATTTTGGTGATCAAATGGATTTTTAACTACTTTTATTATATATTTAAGCTATTTGAGTATATAAAAGTGAATTTTACTATTTTAATGTTGAATAATTGAAATTTTGGATTTTTATTAATATTATATTATTATTTGAGATTTTTATTTAATTATTGTGAAAATAATGATATTTAGTGTTTTTGTGTTTAAATAAATTATATTGTGATTTATTATTGATTTTATGGAATTTAATGATTTTTAATATATTTATTATTTTATATTATTTTGTTGCGAATTGTAAACCTCAGTTGAGAATTTTGTAATTTGGGGTCCCAACCTGAGGTGTTAAGCTCTGTGATATTAGAAGTGCGTTTTCTTGTAGAATCGGCTATACTTTTTAGGAGAGAGATATCCGTTTTACAGAGGAGGCTTTGTCGATTTTTCAGTAAAATTCTCGTAAAACGTAACGTCGAGTAGATCCTGAGTCTTTGTATTTTGAATTTCTAGATCGAGTTTTTCTTTAGAATTCTTAGAAGCATAAGTTAGAAATTTATTCTGATAATGTTATATTTATTTTTCCAGTTATGCCAAGACCGAGGTCTATCGAACCAAATTCATCGAGTCAGTCTTGAGGAGCGCAAACTTATAAGTTATTATTTTATATATACATTGCATATAGTGCACGATTATAAGTAATTATGTTTTATTATGAATTATTTCATTAAATGAATAAATATATGTCTGATATATACTTTCAGTATATTTTTTGTTGATTATGAATTATATGTAGCATATATACTTGAAATATATTTAGTACATTTTCGTTATATTTCTGATATATAAATGGTAAATTTTTCTGTTATGATTGTCATTTGTGTTTAATTATGCATTTATTTATTTTCTATAAATATACAATTTTATTCGAATAATATCAATAGAATGTGCTACCTAGTGGGCTGCACTAGGACTGTGTACATCCTGGTTCATTAGACTTTAGGGTCGATTTTGTGAGAATCATTTGAGATGAGATTTGATTATTATGACATTGAGAATTCAGTAAGTGAGTAGTGTGATTGCTAAAGCTTGGTTGACCTAGTGTCTCGGGGCCAATCATACTGATAGTAAGACTACGGGAGCTCGATTGACTTAGTGTCTTGGAGCTAGTATACTGTCAAAAAATGGAATAAGAGAATTTATTTGGAATTAAGCATGCATGGCTAGTGAAATATTTTTTTAAGGTTGCGAATATCGTTAGGGTTCTATTTGATCCTTCACCTAAATATGTGATTTCTGCATTTATATATATAAAAGTGGATTTTAGCATCTGTGCGAAACGCTTGTATATATGTATGTACACACACACATATATATATATATATATATATATATATATATATATACACTGATGTTTGATTGCATATGACATTAGGAGGTGTGTGTATATATATTATAATAATTCACTTAGTGAGGTCTGACCTCCTCTCAACCATTTTTTTCAAGAGAGTCTTCTTCGTCAAACCGTACTAGTAGTGCTTTTCGCCGGTCTTCTTCCACCCCAACTATTTTATGTAAATTTCATATTTGAACTTTTATTGTATTCTAGAAAACTACAATAGTAGTATTATTGTATTAGCAATGTTGTTTCAGTTTGAGACTTCTATATTCAAATACTGTATGAATATTTTATTCATGAAACGATATTTAAGTATTTATTTTTATATCGATTTAATTTTTAATTATATCATATTTTTATATTATTTATTGCATGGTTTTTATTTTTAAGGCTTGCTATGGGTTCCATATTCCAAAGAATTCTCGTTTCCTAGTGCCGATCATGACTCCCAATTTGGGTCGTGACATAGGCTGACTTAACCATATATACACCAATTTTGGAAAATGCCATAACATCACATCTTGCGGGTGACTTCTACTCAGATGCATATAAAGAATTTGGCGAGCCTCATTAAGATTGAATAACTACTAAACTAATTTTTTATTCTAAGCAATTCAGTTTTGATTCATAAGAGCACTAACCAGAAGATCACGATTAACGCCTGTATCAAAAATAAAAACTTTGAAATTAGGTTGATTAGGAAGCCACCCATCCCTCTAAATCCTAATTTTGTCCCTACTTCCCACTATCCACCTCAAACCTTTTGCTAACAAACCTTGGGATTCCAATAAACTCCTCTATGAATATCTAGAATTAAATCCCTACTGAGCTTTCAAGAAAGAGTGTCTAGGAAAATACCTAGCTTTTAGTGCTCAGGCAATAAGGGAATCTGAGTTAGAAATTAATCACCACCCTTGCTTCCCCAACATAGCAATATTGAAAGCCTTTAATTCCATGAAACTCATTCCACCTTCTTCTTTTGATTTGCATAATTGGTCCCAAGAACTCCAATGGATATTCCTTTCCTTCACACCTTTTCTCTAATAAAAATTAAAAATCAAGGAATTGATTTGATTGCATACATGGATAAGGAATTTTAGATAACTCATAAGATATCCAGGAATGGATTGCGCCACTACTTTGATCAACACTTCCTTGCCTATTATAGAGGGGGACTGATCCTTCCAATTTAATAGTTTCTTTCTAATCTGGTCAATAATATCTTAGAAGAGGAGCTTTTTTATCGGGTTATAGCTGTAGGGATCCTGAGATACTTCGCATGCTTATTCACCTACTTAACCCAAAACATTTGCTCAACAAATTATAGGCCTCTTGAGAAATGTTAAAGCTAAATAAAATTTTAAATTTTTCATAATTTATTTTTCGATCGAAATCTTTCTCATAAAAAACAAGAATATCACCTTCAATTTTAAGCTCCTCTCTAGTTGCTCTCCCAAAGACAATGTTGTCATCTGCAAAAAATATATGAGACACTACTAGAGCTCTACAATAGATTTTGTAACCATGAGGGAAATTTTGGGATTCAACTTTTCTAATTAAACTTGGCAACACTTCAACACAAAAAAAAAAAAACAAGGAGATAGTGGATCTCCTTGTCTAAAGCCTCTAAAGGGTTGAAAAGGTTCACCTAGGTAGCCATTTATGAGTATGGAATATGAGATGGTAGAGACATCTCATAATAATATTAATAAAATGCACTGGAAAACCCAATTTGAACATAAAATTTTCAAGAAAATACCACTCCACCATATCATAAGCTTTAATCATGTTTAATTTTAAACCAAAAAATCATTTGATACATTTTTTTCATACAATGGAAAATTTCAAGAGCTAAAAGAGCATTTTCCATGATTTGTTTACTAAGAACAAAGGCCAATTAGGTTTTGTGAATGATATGGGGAAGAAGAGCTTTCAGTCTATTAGTAATTATTTTTGTAATCAATTTAAAAATTACATTAAACAACTAATAGGTCTTAAAGCCTTAAGGGTTTGGAGTTCTTTAATTTTTAGGATTAAAATAATAAAGGTTTGACTAATACAAGATGAATACTTATTGTTATTTAAAATGCCCAAGACTAAATCAGTAACATCATTATTAATAACATGCCAAAATTCTTAATAAAAAAGTGCAGGCATACCATTAGGCCCAAGGGCTTTGGATAGGTGCATTTGAGAAAGAGCTATGAATACTTATGATTGAGAAAAAGGTTGAAAGAACTTTTGTCTCATCTGATCATTAATCCTTTTATCTATAACTTCAATAGCAATATCTACATTAGAACAGTGAGCCATAGAAAATAACTTGAGAAGTATTCTTAAAAGATTTGAGCAATCCCTTCATCATCCTCTCCCCACTCCCCATAAGAGTTTATAATTCTAACTATTTCATTATACTTCTTTCTCCCCTCCATTTTTTTATGAAAAAAATGTGTGTTTTTGTCCCTCTCTTTTAACTATAAAACTCGGGATCATTAAAGCCATATGGTCTCTTCTCTTTTCATGAGAACTTTTAATCTTACATTAATATCCTTTTGCCTTTAAATAGATTCCAATACTAGAAACCCATTCTGCAATGATCCCAGTTCTTATTTTAAAGTTGTAAGCTCTTACCTTACAAAACCAAAATGATTATGGTCTCAATCCTTAAACGTCGATCTACGCCCATTCAATTTAGCAAGTAAAGAATTCTCACCATTGGTTAGTAAAGTACCAGCCTGTGCATTTGAAATAACTTTTGTATATAAAGTGTCTTGAAGCCACATTGCTTTAAAATGAAACTGATTATTCTTTTTTTTTTTTTTGCCTCTTCTTAACTTCTCATTCAAGCATAATTGGAGCATGGTCAAAACCGTGATGAAGTAAATAATGAACTTGGTATGTTAAGAAAAGAGAGGTCTACAAAGAATTGGCCACATACCGATCCAACCATTCCTGAACGTTATTCCCCGCCACCCTATAATTTGACCACATGAATTTCAAACCTAACCCAAATCTTTCACTTCTGCAAAATGAAGAGTAGCTCTAAATACATCCATCTTCCTGAGGTCTCTAATCTACCCACTTATTTTCTCATGAGCATATAATATTTTATTAAAATCCCCACCAATGATCTAAAGACCCAAATAAACACTACTAAAAATGCAAATTAAGTTCTAAGAGAGAGCTTTTTTGTTTTCTTCCAGCCACCTATAAAACCTAATGAATCTCCATTAGGTGTTTGAGAAGTTGCTAAGAAAAGGACATCTATGTGATGGAGGTCCTTTAATAGCATTTGGGTTTAGGAAGAAGAATGCCAAATTAAAGAGGACGCCCCTTTCTACTATTATTGGACCCTTAATAACTCACATTTGTACTTTTAAAACTGAAAGTTTTTTTAATCACTTCCATTTCTAAATCAGATTTTATGGTTTTAATTAAAAATAAAATTTTAGGAGCTTCATGAACAATCATCTTCTTGAGAATATGAATTGTATGAGGGTTCCCAAGCCCTCGACAATTCCAGATGATACAACTCATGGTCTCCAGCAAAGTTGCTTAGCAACATCTACTGATATCTAAAAATTTGCATTATCGTTTATTACTGAATCCAAACTTATTTTGTCCTTTTTCATTACTGAACCATTTTTGGCATTCTTAACATTTCTCTCTATTGGGACTTTGATTTTGAGGGGTTTATGGTCTTAATAGGGATAAGGATTAAGTCTGGTCCATTTTTTGGTTTTTAAGGAAGGAGCTCATTGAATAAGGATATCAATCATTTGTGTGTTTGTGTGTAAGGTGATGGTTAAGGTATTCTAGGACATAGAGCTTAGGGCAATTATTTTTATGGTATTAGGTTGAGTTCCTGTTACTGGCTAAGGTTTTAATACTAGTATAGTATGGTTATCATTATCTGGTAATGATGTGGGAATAGGAATTAGGTGGGTCTGAACAAATGTCTTATTAAGGTGAAATTTTTTTAAGGAAAATAGTATATGTTCATGATTCTTTGACAATGTAATTTCAAATGATTGATTTTTTAATGACTAAGAGTGTGTGGGGTTAAGGTTTATGGGTGATTGATTTCAAGTTAAAGGTTCAATGTTTTGTTCAGGTTATTGAAAGAGAGCAGTCTGTTTTGAGGTGAGGTTTCAAGTCATGTCATTTAATCTCTTGAGTGGTGACGCTTTCATCCAAGGGCCATATTCCCATTAACCTCCATAATTTCTAGCTCACCATCATAGTCTCCACATTGCTTTTTGTATGACCCATCATTCCATAGTAAAAGCAAAAACTGGGAAGTTCTCATATTTGAAGGGAGTCCATAATTCTTTTCAAACCACTCCAATTGTTATGCCCTAAAGAAGTGGTTCTTTGGTTCAAACTCTCACCTTGAACTTAATAAATTCTCCTCATGATTTCAACTCATTTTTATTAATCTTGACTAACTCCCTAACTTAATTAGATATTATCTTCAACATATTTTCATTCATATATCTCATCCAGAGGTTATAAGCTTACATCCATAGTGTTGGAGTAGAGAAATATATAGATGAGGGGTGCTCATCTTCGAAAATCTCTTTCAGTATGAATATGTTATTATTAAAGTGCCATGGTTTGTTACGTAAGATCCATTCTGCATCTCTCATATCCTCAAATCTGAACATGAATAAATTATGGCCTCATTCACGTCTAAGTAATGGTTTTTTTTATTTCTAAACCCTTTTCATTGTATTTATTAAAGCATATGAATTGAAGGGTCTTTTCCAATAGAAGATTGCTAGCTAAGAAACATTTTCATCGACCTTTGATCTCAGTTCTAAGTGAAAAGCACTAATTTCAATATGTTCTGCTTTTGATTATTTAATATTAGTATGCTTTTGTATATTGGATTGCACAAATCAGTCCTTCTAGAATTCTTTTCTGGCCTTGTTCTGATAATTTAAGTGTTAATATTAAAGCTGTACATATAGGAAATCAAAAACCAGTGAGAGCAATGCAAAAACCAAATAAAAAGAAAATAAATTTGAGATGAGAAATGAATATTAGAACAAATAGAACTGAAAAAATAACAGGAAAGAAGCGAAACAAAATAAAGGAAAAACTAATGGAAAAATTGAGATTCGCGATTATGGACTTTAAAACTAAACCCTAGAATGGAACGATACACTCATATAAGAGAGTGAACCCTAACCCTCATATGAAGGGAACTCAATATTGTATGAGTTAAATAGAATCAAAAGTATAAATTTAAAGGTGAAAAAGTTTGAAAATAAAAGTTTAAAAGTTGAATACAAAATAATAAAAGTTGGGAAATATCAGAGGCTAATCATGTAAAGTTCAAGGGTGAAATTATGCATTTAGCCATGTATTTGAATAAATAACATAATCATTAAACTTATTTTTATTTAATTATAATTTTTTATAATATTAATTACAAATTAATATTTATAATTAAATAAAAATTAATTTAATAATTTTTATTTATAATTGCTAATAAATTTTAATTGTAAATTAATATTCATAATTAAATAAAAATTAGTTTAATAGTTTCTATTTTATATATATAGGTATAAATATGTGTCTGGAGACCTTAAATTTGATAGGCCCACAACGAAAGCTCGATGATGAGAAAGTATGAGTTTTGAATGTAAGGGAAGCTCAAAACTTCTCTAAAATAGACTCAAAAGTCCAAATCCAAGCCCAAAACACCAAATCCAAGCCTAAGCCTCAAAAGCCCAAGCCCATTGTCTTTTGGCCCAAACCTGGCCTAAGTGAAGAGGCAATCGCCTCAACAAAGAGGCGTTGCCCTTCATCCTGGGCATTGGTAAGGCGACACCTCATCAAAGAGATGGGTCCTCTTCACAACCACCTTTTACAACATTAAATGCCATTAATGGCAACAGTTGAGGCTCACTTGCCTCTGATTTGAGGCATTTTTAGACATAAAAGAAAAAAGGCAGAAAAAAAGTAGAGAGGGCATGGGGAATGATGAAAAGGATAGGGAGAGGGTAAAAGTGAGTGGGTTTTAGGAATTGAAAAAAAAAAAGAAAATTTAAGGAGGCTTAAGAGGAAGGTATGGGTAAAGAAAAAGGGGACTTTTTGGACCTTTTTTTGGACTTGACACTTGTGGTCTGGAGAGAAAAAAATAGAGAGAATAGAGAAGGGAATAAAAAAAAGAAGAGAAAAAGAGGAAGAAGGACACTTCTGGTTTAAAAAGACTTGATTCTTTAAGGAGGAAGGCTCTCTTGCATTCTAGCACCTAAACCAACAAACCAAGCTTTAAGGGCTTAGTTAGGAGTATCAGTTTATCCAAATTAATGAGCATCCTTTGTTTTCAAGCTGTAAGTTCTTTATTTTTTTAAAAGCTTTTTATTTATTATTTTCTTGCTTGTTTCTTTTATGTTTCTTGTTTGTTTAAGGTTATATGTGAAACATTGAGTACTAGTTATTGATTTTTATGTATTTTCTTTAGTCTTTGCTTGTTTATGTTGATTTCGAAGTTTCTTAGAAGTTAAGTAATGTACTCTATTTTTTGGGTCTATTAAAAAGGTGATGTCTCTTTGTAGAGGCATCGCCCTTTCGTGTTGCGACAATATGATATCGCCTTTTGGTAAGGAGGCAACACCTCTTTGGAGAGGCATCACTGCTTCATCAGAATCCTGCACCATTCTATTTTGTTTTCAATACTTGTTTTGTATATTTTGCATGATTCTTATATTTGTCTTGTTATATATCTTGATTTTTTATTACTATGTTGTTTAATATTATTATTGTATAAATATTATTGTGATTTTTGTGGACTATTTTAATATTTTATTTTCATTTCCCATGAGTATCATTTGTTAATTATTTTTATGGATAATATTATTATTTTATGAGAGGAGGCTAATTTGTGTTTATTATAGGAATTATTTAGTAATTTTTAATCATTAAATAGTTATACTATTAATTAGTTCTTGAAAGGTTTTATTTGTATAAATAATTAGTTTATTTTTATTTTTTATATGGTTTATTTTCTATTTATTTTACATTTTCTTTGAACAAATTATTGTAATCCTTAATTTTCCCCTCATTCATTTGGAATGTATGGTTGTAAATTATTATTATTTATTTTATTTATGATGTATATCGGGCTATAAGCATGAAATAGGGCAAACATACAAACTCGGACTAAAATATAAAATTGGAAATGATTATAATGCATATTAAATGAGGAAATAATTTAATAGTCAAAAGTAATAAAATGTGAAACACACATGGAGGCCAATTATAAGGTTGGGTGGGCATTCCAAAAGTCCATACCCAGTTTTCAAACCTGATCTTTGATGACAACTTCTGGGAACCTCCATGGAATCTAATTACTGTATAGTGTGTCCCGACTTTTATCTAGATAGCAACTCCATCTCCATTTTGGGCTCTAAGCCCATTTTATATTTCCTAGTAGGCCCTGAGCTCACACAGTGCTATGGTCACCAAACACTTGAGTGCGTACTTAACCCTATTACCTACAGTGGTGACTCCACTAAGGAATAGAGAAACTGATTCCATGTGTTTTTTAATTTATCATCTTTAATTATTTCCTTATTTCCTTTGCAAATTCTTGCATTCACTATATGTTTCCCCACAATGTGCACACCAAGTCTTAAATAAACTAATAATAGTCTTTGCTTTGCTACCTATGTTTCACTCAAACCTGGTGGTGGAGTATTTGCTTATTATCACTTATAGCATGTACTTATCCATGTCATATAAACCCTTAAGTAGGGAGATGTAATAGAGGTATATAGTTATGGGATCTAAAGCTTATTACTTGAGACTCAACTCATGTAATGACTTAGCAATTTCCATTAAAAATTTTTCTGAATGCATGTGTTTAATGCCATATGGTAATTCTTTAAATAAGGCCTAAGCCTATTATAAACAAACCTTACCAAGTTGAGTCTCTCATGCCTATTTTAGCCCATTACAAATAGATTTTGATTAGGTGGGCCTTTAGTGTCATTCTTAGCCCATTAAAATTGACTTTGGAATTATTTAAAGAAATTACTACTTGCTTATACCATCTTGAGAGTTATCTTGCATCCATCAGTTTTGTTATCCCTCATTAATAACTAAAACCCAGATAAAAAATCCTAAGATAAGAAACTCACCAGTGAACACGTGTGTGGGGTTTTTTATTTATCTCTATGATATGTGTAAATAGAGTATATATTGATTTCCTTTTTTTAAATTGAACCTGAATCTCATGTATACACATCATGCATGTTTCTAATCCATGGTGATTACAGAGATAGATTCACGACAGTCTTCCAGCTAGAAGTAATTTGACATTGGCCATATAATCAGGATCTCTATAAAAGTAGTAATGGCAGGATTTGATTCTGAGGCCTTTAAAGAATAATTGAAAACCTAAATGGCTAAACAAACCTTGGTAATTATGCTAAAGATGATGGCCAAAATGAGGGGACCAATTAAACAAGAACCATCAGCACCTCAACCATAGCCATTTGATTTAGATACTAAAAACTTCGAAAAATGATCAAGAGACATTAGTGGCAGAGCCTATAGCCAGACATAGTGTGAATGTAGACACTATGAAAAATATGGAAAAGTCTAATTGGGATAAGAATATGACAAAGACCATGGCTCAAATGCAGTTGATGATGAAAAAGAAGGGCATAAATGCTCTGATAAACTACTCTGATTTGAGTTTGGATAAGGATGATGACCCTTTACCCCACAAGTTTAAGTTCCTTTACATGAAGAAATTCACTGGCACTGAGGATCCCCATTTACATCTAAAGTAATATATGACTCACATGAAGATGACCAGTTTAACTAAGGCACATATTATGAAGCAATTCCTTCTATCTCTAGAAGAGGCACCCATCATATGGTACCATGCTTTGGAATCCTATATCCAAGCTGGCTGGGAGGGATTATATACCACATTTGTAAGCAGTATAGTTTTAAATGGAAGCATCTTTGAGAGACCTACATAATACAAAGTAGAAATTCAATAAGTTTTTCACTAATTATTTGATCAGGTGGAGAGCAAAATTGCACAGATAAAGCATCAACCCATAGAATCTTATCAACTAGTGATAGCTATAGAAGGGTGTGCCCTTTCACTCTCTAAAAAATTGAAAGATTTAGGGATTTGGAACTTTAAAGAACTGTATAGATTTAGGGTGTAGAAAGAATCCAACTTGGCATAAGAAAAGAAATTCTTCAGTGGAAGACCTGTAAGTAAAAAAGGAATTGGTTTTAGTAGTGGGATCGGGTTGAGTAGTAATATACATATCAATGCTATCAAAAAACCTTAAAGGTTTTCCAACTTAGGAAGACCTCTCTTTAAAGTCTTAGAAAAGCTAATTGAAAATAACCTACTACGACCCTTACCTCAAAGACCTTATTTTCCAAATGTTGACCCAAAATTATACTGCAAATACCACTAAAACATCAGACAACATACTAATGATTGCACTTGCCTGAAATATGAAGTTCAAGATTTAATTCATTCAGGAAAAATAATCAACCCTGAAACTAGAAAACCAAACACCCAAAATAACCCTCTACCTAACTACCAAAATGTACCTCCACAAAATCCATAATCCTGATGATTAAAGTCAGCTTAATGGAGGAACAAGTCCTTAATTCCTTTATTGATGCCATACCCATACCCACACCACTAAAACCATAACCAAAAGACCTGAATCTAAGCCAGTAATTTCTAGAACTTCATGTGAATGTTTTAGACATTTAGAGTTTCGATGATAAAAAAGGGGGAGCAATTGATTTGTGGAAAAATAATGAAGGGAAGATAGCCCAATCAGTCAAGAAACTTAAGAAGAAAGATGAAGAAGTGAAAAATACTGAGCCAAAAAAAGAGAAAGTCGATTCAAAAGAAGAACTAGAGAAAGATAAGAAAATTGAGGAAGTTGCTGAAGCCGTAAGAGATGAGAAAATTCTTGCTAGTGTTTAGGAATTGCTTATGAATTCTTGAGCCTATCGGGAAGAACTAGTTATGGCCCTTGATCATAAAAAGATCCCCTAAACACACACTTTAAAGAAACTGGTGGATTTGCTAACAGAAAACCCTATAGAGGAAATTTTTTTTATAGGCAATGACCTACCCTTAAAAGGCAGAGACCACAGTAAAGCCTTGTTCATTAACGTTAAAGTAAACAGGAAATTAACATGATGTGTTATAGTTGATAATGGGTCTGCCATTAATGTGTGTCCTTCAAAAATTCTTCCAAAGTTGGGCTTGACAGTGGCTGATCTAAAGCAATCTAATGTGGTTATTAAGGCCTATGATGATATGAAGAGGCCAATTGAGGGAAATTTTAGAGCTTTGGTTAAGAATGGACCTATTAAAGTTTAGGTCAACTTGCATGTCATTGATATTCCAATCACCTTTGCCATTCTTCTAAGGAAGCCATGGTTTCATCCTCTAGGGGGGAGTGTTGTCTACTGTCCATTAAAAGATCAAATTTCTATATAAGGGAAGAGAGTCACTATCACAGTAGAAACTGAAGCTACTATAGTTATATTGAAGTTAACTCCAAGAAAAATTTTAGTCAGTCCAAGTTTTAAGGTTTGCATGATCTATGAAGATGAGCTAAATTTGAGAATTATGAGTATGATGAAGAACATGTAATTTATGCCTGGAATAGGATTAAGGAAGAAATAGTAAGGCCCACCTGAGTTTGTTAAACCTAAAATGCCGATCTTGAAGCACGGTGTAGGGTATTTAGAAGCAAATGAGTCTGATGAAGAGGAAGGAGCTGAGGGAAATTCTGGGAAGAATAGAGTAAAAGCTAAATTGAAAAATAAGACACTATAGGAAACATTTGTGGAGGAAGGCACCAATTATCCCTATATAAGAGCTCTTGAGCCTTTAATGATTATCAAGAAATTGGTTCTCAGCTTTAAAATTTTCATCGAATATGTGATTGGGATCAATGAAGTTTCTGTTAAGGAGCCAATATTTGAGGAATTGGTGTTGACTTTGGAATCAAAAGAGGACATTCATATGGTAGAGCTAAAGGACACTGCTAACCAGGAAAAGGAATTCATGTTATTAATTCCATTATAGATGTTTTCTATGATGACCTTGACATTTCTCTTTCTAATTTATTTGAAACTAATGACATCTTCTTTTCTAAAGTTAATGCAATAAGGTCCGACTTTGCTTATTTGTGTGATGTTTTCCCTAACGATTATTCTATCTAGAATTATCATTTCATGTATATGTTTGACATTAATTTAGTGCAAACTGAATCATTCAATTTAGGCACATGTGATAACCCTAAGAATATACTTATTGCTTTTAATTTAACTCCTTATGAGAGAGAAAAAATAAAAGAAACATTGAAAAGAAGATAAAAATTATTTTCTTAGGGCTATAAGGATATGCCTGAGATTGATAGAGAAATTACAAAACACAGGATCACCACGTATTCTTATGTCACACTAATAAAATAAAAGAATAGGAGATTAAGGCCAAAATAAGCTCTCTTAATCAAAGAAGAAGTGGAGAAACAACTGAAGGTAAAGTTCTTGGAAGTGGTAGATGACACATAATGGCAAGCCAACATAGTTCTAGTTCCTAAGAAGGATGGGAGAGTCAGGATGTGCATGGACTGCAGGGATATTAAAAAACTTTTCTAAAAGATGATTTTCCCTTGCCATATATTGACACTTTAGTCGATAGTGTAGCTTCCAATGCTATGTACTCCTTTATGGATGACTTCTTAGGATACAACCAGATTATGATCGCAATGATTGATAAGTTAAAGACTTCTTTTACCATTGATTTGGTGTTTATTGTTATAAAATTATGCCATTCGGGTGAAAAATGTCGAAGCTACTTACCAAAGGATGGCTACCATATTGATGCATGACATGGTTCACAAAGAGATAGAGGTGTACGTGGATGACATGATGGTTAAGTCTTTTACCAAAGAAGAGCACTTTGAGGCTCTAAACAAGTTCTTGGAGAGAGCTAAAAATTGTAACATCAAGTTAAATCCAAAGAAATATATTTTTAAGGTAACCTCTAAAAAGTTGCTAAGGCATATTGTTAGTCAGAGAGGCATAAAGGTGGATCCAGATACATTAAGGGCAATCAAAGAAATGCATGCACCAAAAAATAAGAAAGAGGTCAGAGGGTTCATTAGATGTTTACAATACATCAGTAGGTTCATTGCCAAGCTGACAACCATCTATAAGCCAATCTTTAAGCTCTTGAAGAAGAATTAGATAGTTATTTAGGATGACAAATGTCAACAAGGTTTTAAAGCTATCAAGAATTATTTGATAAATCCTACAATTTTACAGTCACCGAGGCTGAGTAAGCCTTTAATTCTTTACCTAGCAATGGAGAAGGATGCGATTGTTACAGTGCTAGCTCTAAAAGGAGAAGAAAGAGTTAAGCATGCTATGTATTATTTAAGTAAGAAGCTTATACCCTGTGAAGCTAATTATAGTTTAGTAGAGAGAACTTATTCGGCTATAATTTAGGCAACAAAAAAGCTTTGACATTACTTTCAGTCTTACAAAATTCAAGCAGTCTCTAAGCATAATCCTCTTAAATTGCTTCAATAAACTCCTTCTCTTATAGGGAAATTAGTTAGATGGCTAGTCCTACTTACTGAATTCAATATTGACTATGTGGCAAAGAAGGTGATAAATGGGAGAGCTGTAGCAGACTTCTTCACTCAAAATTCAGTAGATGATGGACAAGAATGGGAGTTGGAATTCTTGAATAAGCACTTGGGGGCAATAGAGATCTAGACATGGAAATGTATTTTGATGGAGCTGTCAATAATAGAGGAGCAGGCATCAACATGATTCTTGTCTCGCTAGAAGGAGAAATGATTATGATGGTAAAGAGATTGGAATTTGAAGTTATTAACAATTAAGTTGAATATGAAGCCTACATCTTTGGTCTAAAAGCAGTCATTAATGTGAGGGTAAAAGAGGTTACAGTGTATGGAGACTTGATGTTGGGAGTGAAATAAATCTTTAATAAATAGGAAGTGAGAGAAGATAAGGTTGGGACTATATTAGGACTACTCGGCCATAATTCTGTTACCTTTCACTTAATGCAAATTCATGCTCTTGCCATGGGAAGAGAATCAGATGGCAGATGCTTTGGCTACTTTAGTTTCAATATGGGAAGGAGGAAAGTGGGTAGAAATTGAGCCCCTTATTCTAGTAAAGTCCCAGACTCCCTATTATGAAAAGATCATAATAATACCGATCAACCCTACAAAGAAGCCTTGGTTCTATGATCTACAGTAGTATCTCGAGACAAGGCAATTTCCTAATGATGTCAATAGAAAAGAAAGAATGTCATTAAGAATTTTATCTCAGCAAGTCATTAGTCAAGATGGGATATTATACAAGAGGATGCCAATTAGAGTACATTTAAGATGTGTTAATAAGGATGAGGCTTGAAAAATCATGGAAATAGTTCATAAGGGTGTATATAGACCACATATCAATAGAACAGTCCTTTCTAAGAAAATAACTGGTCAAGGGGTATTTCTAGCTAACGATGGAGGCAGATTATGTGAAATACATGAAGAAATGCCATAACTACCAAGTGTATAGTGATGTGAACCATTTGCCTTCTATGGAGCTTCAAGGATGGACCTCTCCTTAGCCATTTGTAGTTTGGGGAATTGATATCATCAAAGAGATAAGGCCTAAGGCATCTAATGGTCATCACTATATTATAGTAGCAATCAACTACTTCTTTAAATGGGTTAAAGTAGAATCATTCACTACTGTTGAGGCAAAATAGATGGCGAGGTTCATAGAAAAGAATATAATTTGTAGATATGGGTTACTTCATCATGTCATCACTAATAATGGTGCTTAGTTCAAGGTATAAATGGTCATTGTATTGTAGGAATATAAGATTAAACATCATAGATCCTCTCTTTACAGACCATAATTAAATGGAGTGATAAAAGCAGTAAATAAGAATATGAAGAGGATCCTAGCTAAGATACTGGAGAACTACAAAGACTAGGCAAGCTACCTACAGTCGCATTATAGGGATATAGAACCACTGCCAGAACATTAATGGGAGCTACTCTTTATTCTCTCTTGAAGCTATTTTACCAGTTAAGGTTAACATTCAATCATTAAGGGTTCTATTGGAATCCAAAATTTCTGAGTATCAATAGGTTAAAAGCCGATTAGTTCAACTAATGCTGCTAGATGAAAAGAAAATGAAAGCCATGTATGACTCTCAGTTGTACTAGAATGAAAGCTATGTATCACTCTCAGTTGTACTAGAAAGGGATAGCCTGAGATTATAATAAAAAGATTAAATAAAAAAAATAAAAAAGGGTGACTTGGTGTTAAAGCTCATGAAGCCTATCATAATTAATCCACGGGGAAAGTTCAAGCTGAACTGGGAAGGTTCGTATCAAGTGAAGAAGCTATTTTCCAAAGCACTGCTATTCTGTCTAATTTAAAAGGAAATGAGTTCAGAGAGCCCATTAACCTGGATAAGCTCAAGAAATACTTTCTATAAAGTCTCGATAGGGAGAAAACCTCAAAAGAGGTTGCTTAGGCAAAAGTTAAAGACAAAAAAATGAAAAAATAAAAAGTCTTGCTAGAGTGAAAACCTGAAAGGGTGGTCCAAGCAAAAGTAAAGGACATATAAAAGGAGAGAGAGAGAAAGAAATAGTTAGTTGAAAAACTTACAAGGGCAAGCCAATTAACAATAGGAGATATGTAAAAAGTAATATGTATAGTCACTTTATGTTTGTGCTTACATTAAATGGAATGGATTGCCTTTATTATTGTTGAACATTGCATGAAATGCTTATTACATATTGTTTAACTAGAAAGGAAATTCCATCCAACAAAAAGCAAATAAAGACTAAATTTCATAAACTAGTTATACTTGCTTTTCTTTTGAACACCTTAAGCACTCGATGCCTACAATGCCTTTGTTCTTTTATTTCTTACAAATTCATCCTTCTTTTTCTACTATAACTGGATCCATGCCTTGTACTAGTCGTCAATGGACTGAACTCCATCATAGTCAATAAACCTCTAAATGATTCTCTAAGGCTAAGTAGCGACAAAGTTATAAAAAATGTTCTAAGAAATGGGCCCTAGATTAAATTCATGCAGTAGATCCATGATTAGTTAATTCTGCCTATATGGCCTATAAAGCTGAGTAGGATTATAAAAAGTGGCAAAGTGGAGACCAGCCAGTGGAACACAGTAGGTATAGGATCGAATGGTCACATGCTACAACCTCCACTATGGGCACATCTACTAAATCAAAGTATCGAAAAATATGGACAACTATCTCTGAATATCCTCTAGAATAGGGTGAAGTCTCCCAGTATGGCAGTGTTTGACTTTGTAATGTGTGATGTCTCTAGGAGGTTTAAGCAACTTCAGCTTTACATAAAACTATACCTATTGGAAGAATGAATGGGTAAAAACAATAAGAAGCAGTAAGTGGAAAAAGAAAAGAAGATCACCTCTAATAGTAGGGGACTCCTGAGAATCACCTAGTTTCAAAGAAGCTATCAAGCCCAATGATGGTCTCTACCAGGGTAAGATGGAAAGGATTTAGGCTAGCCTCCACTTGGTCTAGAATGTGAAAAACCTTTAGGTCATAGTTGCCAAAAGGGGAAACTAGTAGAAATTGAGTATATAGGTGTAGGCAGCGGGGTTTAGCATGTGCTCAAGTGTTTGGCGATCACGATACTATGTGGGCTTAAAGCCCACTAAGAAATAGGTCTTAAAGTAGAGTCACCACTCGGGTAAAAGCCGAGACACACTTATATGGCAACAGGATTCCATGGAGGCTCCCAGAAGCCATCATTAGAGAACGAGTTTGTAAATGAGGTACGGGCTTTTAGAATGTCCACCTAACCTCACGGTTGGCCTCTATTTGTGTTTTATGTTTTATTGCTTTTAATTATTTAATTATTTCCTTTATTTTACATTCAAAATTACACTTGCCTCCATCATATTTTCCAAGTTTCACAGTTAAGTCCAATTTTATACATCAATTCAATTTTCATACTTATAGCTCGACATTCAATATAAATGATATAAATAATAATAATTTACAACTATACATCTAAATGAATGGGTGAATGGATTAGGGATTACAATGCTTTATTCAAAGAAACATAAAATAAATAGAAAATAAACCAAAAGTAAATAAGCATTAAACTACACATAAATATAAATGAAAAGGCAAGAGAGTTAGAGGCTAGATTGGATGATCAAGATCATTCTGATTCCCTGTAATTCATAAAATGTTAACTTTTAAAAACATGTAAAATCCCATAAAAGGAACCATAAAGTTAATTCATAGATTTTAATTAATGTTAATAGAGATGGAAAATACTTAAATACTAACCAAATAAAGTAATAAACATGATCATATAAAGAAAACTAAAAATACGAAAGCATGGAAATGTGAATCATACATAAGTTCCAAAGAACATCAATGCAAAGTTGTGCGTGACTTTATCATCATGGCAATCGCCTCTCTAATGAGACAATTACCTCAATACAGGCAGGCAAAAGAGGCATCCCCTGATCAAGAAGCATAAAGACTCTCAAAAGAGCCAAAAACTTTAAACTTAAGTAGACAATATCTCATAAAAATAACCCAAGCTTACAACTATATTTAATACCTTAATAGATCATATTAAGAACATGGCATGAGGTGATAAATAGAAATAAGAAGTAAGTGAAAAAGAAAGTAAACAAAGGATTATGCAAATCTATAACTCTAATATTAAAAAGAAATAAAGATCATTATTGATATATGAGCTATTGATCCAAAATGGTTAGCCCTAAGAGATTATTTAGTTTTGATCTCCACTCAAAATGCAAGAGTTTGCCTTCTTCTTCTTTTAGAAGTGGACCTTTAAGTAAGTTTTTTTCTTTATCCTTCTCAAGGAAAATTTTCCCTCTTTTTCTAGAGCCCTCTCTCTCTCTTTTTTTTTTGCTCGGTTGATAATGGCTGCTCTTCCTTTTTTTTTTCTCTAACCCCTTTTAAATTAGCCATCCCTATTCCCCTAAGACACTCCTCTCTCTTCTTTATGATGTGCACACTTTTCAAGCCCCTTTTTTGCCCCAAAAATCAACAATTTACACTTAAAGTTTAGATGGATAAGGTTGGGCCCACCCACTTGGTTGTCACTATGATTTCTTGATTTTAATTTTGTGCAAGTGGACTGACAAATAAGCATCACCTCATCAAAGAAGTGATTGCCTTATTGATGAGGTGATCATTTCATTGGCCCTAACAGTTATTTTTAAGTTTAGGCCCAAGTGGGCTTTAGGCTTAAATTTGTGGGTTTGCCTTTATGTTTGCATGGGCTTGGACTTAAATGGGTTTGGATTCTTAGGTCCATCTTTAAGAAGATTCTAGGGCCCTCTAATATTCAAGATTCATGTTTTCTGATTATCAGGCTTTATTGTGGGTTGATTAAATCGAGCATCCACAGTTTGCCCTTATCACGGGCCAATCGAATCGGGTGTCTATAATAGGCAAAGAGCAATCATTCGAGGCCAGTAAACTTCATTGTTATCTACAGTCACAACAACTTTAAGAAAAGAGCTCATCAAAACCTCATTACCAAAGATATGGCGAAGAGAAGACTATGGGGAAATGTTGAATAACCTAGCCATTTGGTATTAGATTGAGTGTAAATCTGGGATTTCAACCAAAGCAATTATAATCTGACAAGTAGAATCCATCTGAAAGCCCAAGATAGCTTTAATTTCCTTTGATTGGGGGTATAACTCTACTATGTTGAATCTGAAGCCATGCTTCTGAGGATCCCAAAATTGAGCAAGAATATAAAGAAATGGGAAATTTATCTTCCTAGCATGCACGAAAGATAGATAGGTGAAATGGCTCTTTTCTAGCCCATGATCCACCATCCAAGCTTTTCAAAATCAACTATAGTTATTTCAAACTTCTTCAATCATATTGGGAGGATAGGATGCTATCTAGAGAGAGAATGAAGGGAATTCACATGAATGGGGGAAATGGGGATTTTAAAGGAGAGTTAGGGATTTAAGTAGCTGCAGAATGAACCTGTAGAGGCGATCACCTCTATGATCAAGCGGTGCCTCTACGTGAAGAGGTGATTCACGGTTACCTCTTCATAAGAGGCGATGCCTCTCCAATATGTGAAACCTATTTTTATGTTACTGTAGAATGATTATACAATACATGAAAATTCATAGGAAAGAATTTCAATAATAAAAATCCCTTGATTAATTCAAAATCTTGCCAAAATTTGAATTTAAATGTTGCATCATTCATTCAGTGCAAAATATGAAATGCAAAAATGAGAAGTTAATTCAGAAAATGACAAAGCGACAGTGCAAAATAGCAAAAATGTCTCTAATCAAAATGATCCTATACTAGTAAGCTTCTGGGGTATCCCTCTTCTTATCATCTTTAGGCTCATTAGCTCTATTGTCATCACTATCATCCTCAATATGCTCATCAGCTAGCTCCTCCTCGTCATCAGTCGTGTCACACTCCTCCTCATCACCCTCAACCTGGAGAGTAGCAAGCTGACACTTAAGAGCAGTAATCTTGGCCTGGCTAGCCTTATTTTGGTCCTATCAAGATGAAATCAAAGGTAAGAAATTATGAGAGCATGCATACATATAGAAATAAGATGTAGTTATTACCTTCCATTACTGTGTCATTTGCATTAGGAAGTCCTGATGGGCCTCAATCACCTTATACATATATTCTCCCTAATCTTGAGGTATCTGTATAATTAATATTATTAGAATTAATCATGTGTTAAGTCAAATTTGAGAATAGGACTTTGGAAGAAGGGAACTCACATGTGTAGTGACCTTTGGTAAAAACTCAAGCTCTAAGCTCCTATCTAGCATCAAGACCTGATAAGAGAGCTCACCTAAAGGCACCCAGTACCAGATTAGCAAGTCAAGATTGGCAACAAGCCTATCAGTTATAACCTGAGATCTAGAGCTAGAAGTCTCCCTAGCAGGTGGCGTACCAAAGGAGGTGCCCTTACTGCTAAGCACAATGCGGGGACACCGATGAGGACTCTTTTATGCTATAGGCCTATAATGAGGAGCTAGTGCCCTAGCTAGCACCTACAAATGAAAATTAACTCAGGAGACATTATCCACAAGCATGAATGTGAAATATATGTTTAATAAAATTACATGCTTACCTGAGGTACAGGTGCAAGTAAAGGCACCCTCTGTATGAGATGAGCTCATGTGAAATCCATGTATCAAGACTTCCTCCTCTTGTAATAATCCATAGCATCATCTCCTATTAAAGCCTAGTCAAGCTCATCTCCCTCTAACTCAGGTGCCCAGAATATATGTCGGGGAGGAGCAAGGGGTGGCTGTCTCACTTGAGCACCCATCTGCCACTAGTGTACTCTCTCACTGAGGTACCAAACTCTATAGTCAGGCCCTCAGAGTAGTAACCTCCTCTAAGATTTTTAAATCGAGTGGACCATGGCCTAAGAACATCCAACCTGGGGACCCTACAAATCTAGGCACAACTATGAAAGCAAACTGATAAGTGAATGAATTTGATTAACAAATGTGTTAGTAATTACAATTATCTTTGTAGGTGCCTACCTCATTAGGTGTGAGAGTGTTTAATCACTCACAATGAATATGCACACAGGCAACTGGTCTCCTCAAAGTGTGACTATGGCCCTATCTCGCCATAGTAGGAAAAGAAGTGTCGATAACACTAGTGATCCCTATAATTAGCTCCAAATCTATAGATTAATCCTGCAAGAGAAAGGAAGAACTAGTAATAAATCATGATAATAATATTTAAGATGAAACTTAATAGTAAAATATGAGGGAAGTACTAGAATGGCATGCCAAAAATGACAAAGCCTCTTGGCTCCATGCACCGACTCATACATGCTCTTGTATAGATAAACTAAAGCATAATTTCCCAATAGTATGAAGCCATTAGATCCAAATCTCTCAGGGGCATCAGAAAGCTCAAATCTACAAAACTGGCAGTGTATGTAAAAAAAGTGGTGCCCAGTAAGTAGACTAGGAATATGCATACTACTTAATCAATCTGGCGAGGTATGGTAGCTGCCTTAACTCTAGCATGAGTATAGAAGCTCCTGATGGAATTAAGCTTCATTGTGTATATCCCCTTCATATCTAAGACCATGCTAAGCAAATGCTCGATGAAAGTATGAAGATAGCTGATAGAGACTAGCATTAAGAGGAACAGAATCCCTTGCGTAAGTAATACTAGTGACTGCAACAAAAGCCATTGGATCAAGCATAAACTCCCTAAAAGGAAGATGGAACGTATGAGTAATGTCAGACGATCTCTCCATTATAGCATGAAGAGGCTAGTAGACTATGTGCCCCTATTGCATCAAAAGTACTAAGACAAAATCAGAAAATCTGGTGTCACGAATATGAGCCTTCACTGCATCCATGAGCTCATCATACTAAATACGAGCACCATTGAAGTTTCCAGCACCCTCGAGGGTATGGGCATCAAGCTACAGGAGTATAATAAAGAGTGGAATTATAATTTTTCATGAATGAATTCAATTTATACTTAGAAATCTATCAGTGAGGCGAATGCCTCTAGGCTAGAGGCAATCACCTTATTAGAGAGGCATCACTTATTGGCTAAAAGGTGATTACCTCTCTATAAGTGCGTTAACGTGAAATGTGACTGCCTCTTCTTATAAAGCAATTGCTTGAATGAATGATTGCTTAAACAAAGAGGTGATGCCTCTTCATGTTGGTGATCTAACAAAATAATTAAATTTCTACAATTTTATTCAATAAAATTCAATTTCTTTCAGTTTAAATGTTAAACATGCATATATGAATAGTAACTTGATGTTATTTAATATTATTTATAGGAAAAATCAAAGAGATCGGGTACTAATTTTTCCCATAGCCAATCCATAGATATGGGATTGCACGTTTATGAAAAAGGGGATCTCATCATCGATGCTGAGCCTGAAACTATATAGGGGGTGTATTAAAGGAATCACTAGGTCATATATGGGTAAATCAAGGTCCTTGTAGCATCCATAACAATAAAGGATTTAAAGAGTGGAAGAAAAGAAAAAAAGAAAAAAAGAAAAAGAGAACTTGAGAAAGCAAAAAGTGAAAGTGACTTTAAAAAGAGAAAAAGGGAATTTATATGTCCAAGAAGAAGGGTAAAAGAGGAAGACTGGTTAAAGAGAAAAGAAAGGAAGAGGGTGAATCCCATTTGATGAAGAGAACATAAAGGCCCATCAGAAATATACACCCCAGTGGAGCAAAAAAAAAATTATTTTACCTCATAGGTGTGCCTCAAAATTGATGATTGAAGAATCAAAAGTGTTCTTATCAAAGTTTAATTTGGCAAAAAAAGCATCTGGTTGGGTTTGAATCCCTAAAGTGCACATCGCAATGGATGTCTGGTCGGTTTTAAATCCCCAAAGTGCATCTTCTTTTCAAAGAGCATTTGGTCGGGTTTGAATCTTTGAAGTGTGCATTGTAATGGATGTCTAATCGATTTTGAATCCCCAAAGTGCATATTCTTCTACTAAGTGACTTCTTGAGCCAAGAAAACTTGAGAATCAATCCAAATTATAATGAGTGGCTGATTGGGCTAGGAAAACCTAGGGATCATGGTCACATTTTCATCCTATTTTATTGGGTGACTTCTCAAGCAAGGAAAACTTGAGAATCATGCCAAATTATAATGAATGGCTAATCGAGCTAGGAAAACCCGAGGATCGCAATCACATTTTCATCCTATTTTACTGAGTAACTTCTCGAGTAAGGAAAACTTAGGAATTACACTAAATTATAATGAGTGGCTAATTAGGCCAAAATAACCCGAGGATCACGGTCACATTTTCATGCTATTTTACTGAGTGACTTCTCGAGCTAGGAAAACTTGGGAATCATGCCCAATTATAATGAATGGTTGATTGGGCTAGAAAAACTCGAGGATCACGGTCACATTTTCATCCTATTTTATTAAGTGACTTCTTGAGCCATAGAAACTTAGGAATCATGCTAAACTATAATGAGTGGCTGATCGGGCCAGGAAAACCCGATGATCATGATCATGTTTTCATCTTCTTTACTGAGTGACTTTTCGAGCTAGAAAAACTTAGGAATCATGCCAAATTATAATGAGTGGCTGATCGGGCTAGGAAAACCCGAGGATCATGATCACATTTCAAATAAAATTTTAACCACTTAGGTTTAAATTCCTAAGGCTGATGGCCCGAGTGAAGCTCAAAGGTTAAGTATGTCATTATTATCCCTCAATGTTTTTTATGTCTATGTTATTTTTTAAAAAAATTGATTTTTAGAAATTCAGTTGTTCAAAAAAATAAGGGGGCAAACTATGGACACCTTCAGTTTGATCGGCCTATAATGAAAGCCTGGTGATGAGAAAGTATGAGTTTTGAATGCAAAGGAAGCCCAAAACTTCTATAAAATAGACTTGAAAGCCCAAAACACCAAATTCAAGCCTAAACCTCAAAAGCCCAAGCCTCAAAAGCCCAAGCACATTACCTTTTAGCCCAAAAGCCTAGAGCTGGCCTTGGTGAAGAAGTGATTGTCTCAATGAAGAGGCATTGCCCCTTCATCCTAGGCATCAGTAAGGAGATCCTTTATCAAAGAGGTGGCACCTCTTCATAGCCACCCTTTGTAACATTAAATGTTATTAATGACAATAGTTTAGGCTCACTTACCTCTGATTTGAGGCATTTTTTAAATGTACAAGAAAAAAAGGTAGAAAAAAAGCATAGAAGGCATGGGGAATGATGAAAAGCATAGGAAAAGGGTGAGAGTGAGTGGGTTTTGGGAATTAAAAAAAAAAGAGAAAAGTTAAGGAGGCTTAAAAGGAAGGTGTGGGTAAAGAAAAATTGGACTTTTTGGATCTGAAACTTTTGGTCTGGAAAGAAAAAAATAAAGAGAAAAGAAAAGGGAAGAAAAAAAAACATAAGAAGAGGAAGAAGAAAAAGGGACTTTTGATTCAAAAAGACTTAATTCCTTGAGAAGGAGGAAGGCTCTCTTGCATTTTAATCACCGAAACCAATAAACCAAGCTCTGAGGGCTTAGTTAGTAGCATAAGCTCATCCAAATCAGTGAGAATCCCTTGTTTTCAAGCTTTAAGTTCTTTATTTTTTTAAAAGCTTTTGATTTATTATTCTCTTGATTGTTTCTTTTATGTTTCTTGCTTGTTTAAGGTCATATATAAAACACTAAGTACTATTTATTAATCTTTATGTATTTTCATTAGTTTTACTTGTTTGTGTTAATTTTGAAGTTTCTTAGAAGTTAAGTAATGTAGTATGTTTTCTAGGTGATAACTTGCTTTCTGGAACTCTTGAGCTGGAACCCTATAAGTGGTCAATAAAGGGCAAAGTGATAGGTGGGGAGGATCCCCACAAACCCTTCAATACCTAAGTCAGAAGATATGGAGAGAGAGTTTAGAGAGAGATGGAGAGTAATAAGAAGATGAGAGAATAAAATGAATGAGAATAAGGGATATGGGGTCCTATTTATAGTGATAGTGATACTTAAACCTAAAAGGAGTAGGATTCCTCTTTGGATAGGAGTCCTAGGCCAATTAAGAGAGTGTTCCTTCTTTTTTTGGGAGTCTTTTGTGTTAGGAACCTTTTTTAAATGTCTTTGGTTGCCTTCCCTTTTTGAGTAACCTGTATAGGAAATAAAAACCTTAATTAAATAAGAATATATATATATATATATGGGGTATCAAGAGTCCCCCCTGTGAGTCTTTTCGGATATTTATGTCTGAGGTATCCAGGTCTATAAGGTGATGGAAACACTGCTCTTCTATGGAGGGAGAGACCACCTGAGTAATTACATATGATGTGGAGGGGTGAACTGAGGTGGCTAGCCTTAGTCACAAGAAAAGGTAAAGCTCGATACCGAGTCTTAAGATCATCATGTAAGAACATTATTGAAGTGCCAGCTAGACTTGAGTGCACATAATAAAAAAGGATATGTAATGGATTAACCCGTCAGTATGGAGATAACACGACAGAACCAATCATCACTGGAGTTTTGATGCTAGGTACATTAAAAGTATGGCCCGAGTGCCGATCCTTAGTACTATAGAAGAGACCTAAGGGTGCCAGCTTCAGTCACTGGACTTGATGCTTGAGGCTTAGATGCTCAGTGCAAGGACGCGAGGCTTACATGCTTAGAACCTCAGTACTATAGAAGCAACATGAGGGTGCCAGCTCTAGTCACTGGACTTAGATTCTTGGTGCATTAGAAGTGCGACCCAAGTGCCGTGTAGTCTTTGTGCCTTCAAAGTGTGACTCGGATGCAAAACCTCAATACTATAGAAGCGACCTAAGGGTGCCAGCTTTAGTCACTAGACATTGATACTAGAGCTTGCCATGCTTGGTGTGGAAGGACAACTGGTAGTGGTATGCCTAGGATGGATAACTTCTATGTCATTTCATTGCCTCATTTTTTTAAAATTTAAATTACATAACTGTCGTGTTTGTTCGAGTGTCAAAAGATGAGACATTTTTACGGCCATAATAATTACTACTCGATTAATGGGTTTTTCTATTTTCCATACTGCCCTTAATGATGTGGGAGGAATCTGAAGTATTTATAAGGGTAGTTAATGGTCTTTTCTAGAGCCTTCTGTTGTCCTATAAGTATCTATATTTATTCAATGTGTTGCATTTTTGCTTCTTTTTTATCCTATTGGTTTTTTTTATTTGCTTTGCTTCTTCTTGCTACTGTCATCAATCTTTTCCTACAGCAACCCTTGCGTTCTGTAACTAGGTGATCCTTTTCTTCCTTCCTACATTGCTTTTTTATTTCATTTATTAGATAAATTCATGGCACCAAGAGATCATGTTAGCTCTGATATGTTCGTTTCTAGAATAGATGAAGAGTTGTTAGGGTGGTATCGGAGGTGTTTTAGTATTCCCGCCGATTTCACCCTGCACACTGTTGATTGGAAATCTAGAGCCCATACTCCCATGGTAGGCTTCAATAGGTTAGTTATGTATTTTGACCAACTAGAGGGGGGGTCTAAAGTTCCCTGTAGATCCCTTTTTCAAAACATTCTTGAAAAGGTATAGCATAGCACCCAGTCAGCTTTATTCAAATAATTATCAAATTCTTACTGGGTTTATACAGTTGATGCATGAGGAAGGTAAGGAGCCGGACTTAGACGTCCTGCGATATTTGTATAGTTTGACTAAAAAGAAAGGGGAGCTGATGTTCTCATTATTGGCCATCCCCAACCACAGCCTTTGTGAAGCTTCTGAATCTTCACAAGAAGTAAGGGCACAAAATTTTCATTATTGAGCACCACTCGGACTTCATGGATGTTTGGCAAATGTGGTCCGATGAGTGTCATAAAGTGAAATAGCCTCTAAAGTTATCTGACCATGATACAGAGATGGTCCTAAGACTTTATCTTAATGGCCTAGCCAATGCTTGGTTAGCTGAAGATGTATCAAGAAGATACTTGTGGAGGGTCTGCCTAGATTATGTACAATCCTTTAGTACATTTTAATTGTCGAAAGGAATCTCTCTGACTTCCATTTTACTTTTTTATTTATAGATGGCTAACTTTTTTGCCTTTGCCAATGAAATTTAGCTTGTAGTTGATGAGCCTGAGAGGCAAAAAGAAGCTCAGATCACCTCCCCATTACCCTAGCCTACAGTGCTTATGGTCCCAGATAAAGCCATCAAGAGTCTAAAGGGGAAAGTTGTAGTTGGGTCTTCTTAGAATGAGAAGGTCGGGAGGCAAAAGAGGCGGCTAATAGATAGAGACTATGATGCTGAGGAAATGAATGAGGAGATATTTATCCAGCGCCTGAAGCTCTCTGGGTGTCTGGACATAAGGACTTAGATTTTGAACAAAGTGAAAGCTCTGAGTGTCTTGAACACCTAGGTCAAAGATCAATAGGCTGAGACCTTTAGGCTACTGGCCAATATGCAGTGATGGACAAAGAAGGGTCGTAAAGAGCTATTTAGCTCCATGATCGAGCATTCACTAGAAGTAAGTGTTAAACACTTATTTGATCTTTTATGTTTCAGGTTTTAAGGTAATGACACAAGGTTTCCTTTCACATATAACCCAAGCTTTGCTATTGGTGAAGGACCAATATTTCTTCTTGAAGAGCCAGTATAGCCTAAAAGCGATGGAGGTTGGGACTGTAGCGATCAACTTCGAGAAGAAGTTAGATAATATGAAGTAGGTACTAGAACTTTGCCAAATCAAATATGCAGAGACCAAGTATGAAGCAAAGGCGAGTCAAAAGAAAGTGACTGAGCTGGAGCACAGTCAAGCTTAGCTAACTACGAGGATTGAGGAGCAGGACTCTTGGATTGTAGATCTAGAGAAGAAGCTGGTCAAGGCTGAGAAATCCTGAGAACATGACAAGAGATCCTATCAAAACATGGTTGAAGGGTTTCTCAAGGCCTATAGGTCTGAATGTATGAGGGTCTTGCTTTCTTAGAATTCGGATCTAGACTTGACTGACCTAAACAAGATAACGCCGGCTGACTTGGCTAGGATTGCTTCTGAAGAGGATTCCTGGAACAAGGCCATCTCCCTCTATGCAAGAGATGTTTCCAAACTAGTTGGGGGTCCGTCTTATGATCCTCCTACCTCTATTAGTGCCATTAGCACTACTCCCCCTCCTGTTTCCGAACCTGAGCCATCTAGTGCTTAATTATTATACTAGAGATTTTTATTTTTATTTTTTTTATTGAATTTTGTAATATAATTTTTTCATCAATGAATGAAAATACTTTATTTAATTGTATTTTGAGTACATTTATTGGTAATATCTTTTAAGGCAATCTAAGTTCTAATATCGTTGTAGTTCTTTGCCTTATTTGTCTCGTAGTTTGTATACCCCTTTAGATGTTTGCTCTGTAACCTGATAAGGGCCTTCCCAGTTTAATCCAAGTTTGCTAGTGCCGGAGTTGCCCTTGCTGATGTCTACCCTTCTGAGCACCCAGTCTCCTATCCTGTACTGTTTTAGGTGGTTACGTCGGAGATGATATTATGCTATCTTCTACTTATGTGCCTCTACTATGGCGGATGCTCGTTCTCTTCTTTCTTTTAGTAAATCCAGGCATATCTGGGTGTTAATGTTGTTGATGTCCTGATCTAACTCTCTGCTCCCGGTAACTTAGTGATCTGATTTCTACTGGAATCACTGCGTCCATACCGTAGGTTAGTCTGAATGGTGTTTCTTACATAGATGACCTGAGTGTAGTCCTGTAAGCCTAAATAACATTATTGTGAGTTCTTTAACCCAGTTTCCCTTATTTTCATTGAGCCTTTTCTTCAATCGTTGTATGATAATCCTATTGGTGACCTCTACTTGCCCATTTGTTTGCAGGTAAGCTATTAATGTGAAATAAAGCTTTATTTCGAGGTTAGAGCAGAACCTTTTGAACTTCTTATTATCGAACTGCTTTTCATTGTCTGTGATTAGGGTGTGCGGTATTTCGAACCTACAAATGATTTCTCTTTAGAAGAAGTGCTAAATCCTGGCTTCTGTGATGGTTGGTATAGCTTTCACTTCTACCCACTTAGTGAAATGGTCCATAGTGATAATTAAGAATTTTTTTTGTGATGTGGAGGCCAAGAAGGGACCCAAGATGCCCATTCCTCACATGGCGAAGGGCAAGGGCTGCTAATCGAATATTGTGGGTTGGAGGATCTGTGATTGAGATGGGTGAACTGTTGGCATTTGTGACATTCCTGAGTTAGCTTTTGAGCGTCTTTAGACATAGTGGGCCAGTAGTATCCTTGTAATAATGCTTTCCTAGTTAATGTGTAATATGATTCATGTGCTCCATAAATTCCTTTGTGGATTTCCATAGTACATAGTTCCCTTTCTCTAGTGATATACATTTAGACCATAGATGTCAGAGGGATCTTTTGTGAAGCTCTCCATGATGGACAGAGTAGTGGGCTGCCTTCATCTTTAGTTTTTGAGCTTTCAGTTTATCTTTTGGAAGTATCCTATTTTCCAGATATTGGATGATCGGTTTCATCCATTATAGGACCTCCCGTGCTTCCATGATATCTGTATCCTTAGTCTTACCAGTGTTTTTATGAGCTCCATGTCTTAAAACATTTGATTATTTTTAGCTGTTGACTTGGCTAAGAGATCAGCTTCTAAATTTTCATTTTGGGGTATCTGGAATATTTCCTCTTATCCCCTATCCTGCTCGATCTTCTTCAAGAGTTGCGTGACTTTCCTAACCTATCTACCGATGATTGGATCCTTAATTTAGAATGTCCTTTTAACTTGGTTTACTACCAATTGTGAGTCTGAGTGTATTGTGAGATCTCAGCTCTGACTTCCATAACCAACTTTAGACTTATGATGAGCACCTCATATTCCACAACATTATTGGTTGCGTTAGACTTTATTTGAATTACATACCTTATGTGAACTTTATAAGATCCTTTAAGGATAACCTCGACACTGGATCCTTAAATGGAGGATGCCCTGTTGACATAGAGCTTCCATTATAGTGCTCTGGTGGTGGTGAGATCTTCCGATGTCATTTCTTGAACAAAATTTGCTAAAGCTTGAGCCTTCACCTGCTGTCGGGACTCATAGTCGATGTCGAATTCTTCTAGTAATACCAACCATTGGACTAATCTGTCTGAAGTCTCAAATCTTTGTAAATTTTTTTGTAAAGGGAAGCTGGTTCTTACAATAATGGGGTGAGCCTGGAAGTAGTGTTTGAGCTTCCAAGATGAATGGACGACAACCATGGCCAGTTTATCCAACATTGGGTACCGAATCTTAGATGCTTAGAGTATTTTACTGACGTAGTATACTGGGCTTTGCTAGCTCTCTTCCTCCCTCACCAGTACTGAAGCTATGCATTCTTGGCCCACCGAGAGGTATAGGTACAGAGTTTCCTCTGAGACTGGCCTGTTGAGTAGAGGTGGTGAGGATATGAATTTTTTAATATCTTCAAAAGTTGCCTAGCAGTCTTCAATCTAAACAAATTTCTTAGAATTTTTTAAAGCTCAAAATAGTGGTAGGCATCGCTTGGTTGAGTAAGAGATAAAATGTCCCAAAGTCGTGATCCTACCATTTAGCTTTTATAGCTTGTGGGTAGTCTTCGGAGCTTTCATGTTGAGAATTGCTTCCATCTTTTTCGAGTTGGCTTCAATACCTCTATGGGATGTCATGAATCCTAGGAATTTTCCTGCCTTGACTCCAAAGACGCACTTTTTAGGATTCAGCTTGATCCTGAACTGGCTCAGCAATTGGAGGACTTGATCCAGATCCACTGGGTGTTAATTTGCATACTTGCTTTCGATAATAATGTCGTCCATGAATACTTCCACATTTCTCTCAATTTGGTCCTAGGGTACATGGTTCATCTTCTTGTGATAGGTTGCTCCAACATTCTTTAATCCAAAGGGCATTATTTTGTAGTAGTAAAGACCTTCGTGGGTGATGAAGGATGTTTTCTCTTGTTTTTCTTCCCTCATCAGTATTTGGTGATATCCTTATGCTGCGTCTACAAAACTATATAAACTGTGGTCGGTAGTGGAGTTTATTAGTTAGTCAATTATTAGCAGTGGGTAGCTATCCTTAGGGCATGCCCAGTTGAGGTTAGTATAGTCCACACACATCCTATACTTATCGTTTGATTTCTTTACTAGCACCACGTTGGCTACCCATTTCGGGTGGGTAACTTCTTTGATGAATCCAGCTTCTAGTAACTTCTTTATTTCTTCTGCAATTATCTTCTATCTTTCCTATGTGAAATTTTATTTCTTTTAGATCACTCGCTTCGCCCCTGGTCTGAAGTTCAAGTTGTGCAACGTAATCTGAGGATCTACCCTAGTTATCTTAAATGCCCGAGGGGCAAAACCTCTTGAGTGCTTAGTGAGGACTTCACTTGTTCCTTGCTTAGTTTCATAGTCAAGCTCATTGTCGATCTTGATCATTTTCCCATTATTGTATTGTATTTTATGTGTTACTCTATATATATATATATATATATATATATATATATGCACATATATATATTAGGGATTATCATTAATATTATACATGTATATTAATTCTTATTGTGTGTTATGTATACATATATGTGTGTGTGTGTATATATATATATATATATATATATATATATATATATATATATATATATATATATATATATATGCACATATATATATTAGGGATTATCATTAATATTATACATGTATCTTAATTCTTATTGTGTGTTATGTATACATATATGTGTGTGTGTGTATATACATATTTATGTGAAAAATATATATGTGTGGTGTGTGAATTTAGTGTAATATTATAATATATTATAAAATAAATTTTATTAAATTACATAGTATAGTATTATGTATATATGTACTTTATGTTAAAAAAAATAAAGAGAAAAGCTTTTCTCTTCTTCTTCTTCCCCAAACCCTTACTATGCCTCTCGATGCAGTACGCCGGACCGCCCCTTGCCACCACCAGCCATCGCCAACCTCCTCCCCCTTCTTCCCTCTCCCTTCCTGATGTGGTCCGACTGCCAAAAGCCCGCCGGATCGCCTAAAATTTACAGCGGCAGCGTGTGGAGCTTTTTGCCATTGATCGCTTTTCCGGTCACCATTCTTCACGTTTCTGGTGCCATTCGACTCCTAGAGCTCCAACAAAGTTGATTCCAGCCTTGGTTTGAGCTCTACCTCCTCCATTTTTGTTGTATCTTGATTTCTTTAATTCAGCCATTTTTGGATTTTGATTTTTTTTTGGGAATTTTTGGTTGATTCATGAAAAATCCCTTCATAAAAGTTGTTCCTCCTAGTTTAAGCTACTCCCCTGAATTTTTGTGTGATTTTTGGAAATTATTTTGATTTTTGTGAATTTTTGAATATTTTATTATTATTTTATTAATTTTTGTAAATTAATTATATAAATTATGAAATTGGGATTTTTGGTGTTATTGGTAATTATTATTAATTTTAGAGTTGATTTTATAATTTTTGTGTAATTTTTATAATTATTTTTAGTTTATGTCAATTTTGAAAATATAGGTTAAATATATATTTTGTTAGAAATAGTTGGTTGATTATATGTATTTGTTGATATTAATGAGAAATATGTTGAGAAAATAATTTTTGTGTATTTATATAAATTTTATTGAATTTTTTTAGTATTATTAGTATTTTATGTGTATTTTTAAATATTAGGGTTAATTTGGTAATTTTGGTTAAATATTACGTTTAATTGGTTTTAATATTATTTGAGGTATAAAAATGATTTTTATAAATTATTTACTAATTTTAACTAATTAATACTAATTTTTGAAAATTACTTTCAAATAATATATTATATACTATTTTTGTAATAAAATGAATTTTTAGTAATTTTTAATTTGTATTTAGACTAATTAGGCTATTTGGATTAGTAAAGTGACTTTTTATTAAATTATATTGAATTATCAAGAAAAAATGGATTTTTAATAATATTATATTATTATTTAGGGTTTTTAAGTAATTATTAGGAAAATAATTATTTTTGGTATTTTAATGTAAAATATGTTATATTTTGATATTTGGAGGGCATTTATGGTATTTATTGATTTTTAATATATTTTATTGTATTATTGAATTTGTGGTGAACTATGGACCTCGGTTGGGGAATTTTTATAGTTCGGGATCCCAACCGAGGGTTGTAAGGATTTTTATACTCGAAGTGTATTTTTCTTGCAGGACCGATGATACTTTTTAGTAGAAAGATGCCCATTTTACAGAGGAGGTTCTACCAAATTTTTGATAGAATTCTCGTAAAATGTGACATCAGGTTTAATTCCTATTCTGTGTCTGTTTGTGTTTAAAAATTTAGATTGAGTCTCTAGAAGCCTAAGTTAGATGAATTCTGATTCGTGATCACTTTTATTGTTTAGTTGCGCTAAGACCGAGGCCTAGCGGACCAGTCTTATGGAGCGCATCCCTGTGAGTTATTATTATATATATACATTGCTTTAGGTTGCATGTTTTAGAATTATATGTTTTAAATGTAAAATTTTGCATAATTGCTTTATTAAATGCTTAAGTATATTTTAGGTATATTTTTAGTATATTCTTGGTATATTTTGAAATAAATGCATGTTTTTCCTTTTGATTTATATTCAAATTATTTTAAGTATATTATTGGTTTATTTTGAGTATATTTCATGATTTAATTGAATTTATTTTACATATATATATACTTGAAATATACTTAGTTTATTTTAGGTATATTTCTGGTATATATACGGTTTATTTGACTATTATGCACGACTTTATACATTATTTGTTACTTGAATGTATGTTTTAATGTTAAAGAAGGATATCGATAGAATGTGCTTCCTAGTGGGTAGCACTAGGATCGAGTACGTACCGGTGCAATAGATTGTAGGTTGAATTACTAACTTATTTATGGAAATTATGACTTGAATGATTTGATTGATGTGAAATGTGATTGATGGTGTGATTGCTAGAGCTCGGGGCCAATCACACTGATAGTCAGACTGCTGGAGCTCGGTCGACTTAGTCTCTCAGGGCCAGTCTACTATCCAATTGGATGAAGTGAATTTACTTGGAATTAAGTGAGCCAGTATGGGTAGAGTGCTTTCTAATGCTAATTGAGGTTGCGATAACCTAGGGTTCTATTTGATCCTTCATAAACTGATGTTTTTCAGTATTATATATAAAGTGATTTTCAGCATTTGTATGTACATGCCTGTATATATATTTATTAAATATATATGATTGTTTGCATTTGTCATTTAGTAATGTTTGTATATATATTATAATAATTCACTTAGTGAGGTCTGACTCCCCTCCGTTGATATTTTTACAGGAGAGTCTTCTTCATCAGACCTCAGTAGTAGACCTGTCCGTTGAATTTCTTCCGCCCTGACTTTATTATGTAAATTATCTACTTAATTATTTATTATTATATTTTAGAAAATTGCAATAGTTGTATTTATATTAGTCAGAAGTTGTACTATGTATTTATGTATGTTAATTTTAATTCAGAGAGGTATGTCTCTGAATATTGTACTAAAATGTGGAGATTATTTTTATGATATGTGGAGATTATTTTTATCATAATTATTGAGATTTAAATTCTGATGTATTTTTAATTATTTTATTTATTTTATGTTTGTATTATTCAAGGCTTGCTACGGGTTCCGGATTCGAAAGAATTCTCGTTCCTTAGTACCGGTCATGGCCCCCGGTTTTGGGTCATGACAAAGTTGGTATCAGAGTGGAGTTTTATATAAGGGCCTTAGTTGTTAGAGTTATGGCCCTAGTTTTTATGTGTCATGTTTTCTTTTGAAACTACTGCAGTTGATTAGGTTTGAGTATGTCTTAATATGTATTCCTTGATTTAGTTTTCTGCATTACCCTTAGTTGTTAGTTTTGTCTGAATCCTTCTATTTGTCTTTTTAGAATGAGGAGGTAAGCGTGTGTCGCTCCACTGATCATTGAGGCTGAGGATGATGAGTCCTTCCAGGATGAGGTTTTACCTCATAAGTCACTAGTTAGGCATAGAGGTCGAGGCAGAGGTAGACCTCAAGGAGTGACAGGTCGTTATAGACAGAGAGAGCTACAGGATGAGGAGCCTGTAGAGCTAGAGTACGAGGATATTCCAGTACCTCCTGTTGCACCACCTGTTTAGCCTACCTATTAGCAAGGTATGTCTGACCCTGAGGTAGCATTATTCTATGCCAGAGTCGGCAAGATCGCATTCGATGGGACTTCTGACCCTTTAGATTTTTTGCATGCGATCGAGATAAGGACTCAGACTGCTCACACTGAGTACCAGTGGATCATGATAGTCGAGCTGTCAGTTGAGGGACCAACCCTGGACTGATTTATTCAGATGATTCAGCCATACATGATGATGATGACCTGGGCTTAGTTCAGAGAGCGATTCATGAGGAGATTCTGCCCAAAGTCACTCCGTATAAGCTACAGACTTTGATTGACTAGCATTACCTGAGGTGACATATCTGTTAAAGACTATACCAGAGAGTTCCTTCGACTTGGCAGATATGCAGAGAACCTGATGCGAGATCAGTACTTCGCAGTCACCACTTATGTCACTGGTTTGGGTTCTACATTTGTTGGTATGCCTAAAGCGGGCCTTACTCTAGAATCAGTGATAGAGTTAGCTAAGAAGATTGAGCTGAGGCTAGTCAGGCAAGGAGCTATGCTTGATTATTACTAGTTAGGTGTTCAGTCAGGTGGATTCCAGACTACTCTATACTCGAGTTTTTAGATTGGTTTAAGTAGTCAGCAGAGGGTTCCAGCCCAGCAGAGTCAGAGATAGCAATAGAGGGTACACCAGAGCAGTAGACATGGTCGTTAAGGTTAGCGCAGATCATTCAGACTTGGGTCAGGTGCTTCGAGCAGCAGTAGTGGTCGCAATTCTGGTTAGCTGCCAGCGTCTATTAGACGTGTGGTAAAGTCCATCAGGGATCGTGATACCACTGACGTGTTTCAGATGCAGACAGATGAGACATTTTACCAAATCATGTCCCTATTCTGGTTATCAACAGTCGTAGATTTCACGATTCCCTCAGCAGTTGATTGCCAGTGCAGCATCCATTCCTTTTCAGTTGCCTTCAACTCAGCACTAGAGTTCTACTCAGATTGTTCCTTAGCAGGGTTGTGGTAGAGGTACCAAAGGAGGTGCCAGAGGTGTTGGCCAGGCTTCTACCAATCAGCAAGGAGGTCAAGGTCAGGCCAGAGTCTTCCATCTTACTCAGCAGGATGCTCAGGCATCTAATTCAATCATGGTAGGTATTATTTCTGTTTGTTACCTGGATGCATGGGTTTTGTTTTATCCGGGTGCCACACATTCGTTCGTTTCTCCTATTTTTGCTTCCAAGTCTTATTGGCAAGCTTCAAGGATGGCTTTTCCTTTATCTATCGCCACTCCTCTAAGTGACTCTATGGACACATATATTATTCTTTCTAGTTGTCTAGTTCTTATCGGAGGTAAAGAATTGTCCGCTTATTTGATTTTTTTGAATATGATGGAATTCGATGTTATTCTGGTTATAGATTGGTTATCTTAGCACTATGCCGTGGTGGATTGTCGAAGTAAAGAGGTGACTTTTGAAATTCCTGGTGAAGAAGAATTTAAATTTGTGGGTGATAAGAGTTCTGCACCTCAGAATCTCATTTATACTATTATAGCTAGGAAGTTACTGAGGAAGGGTTGTCAGGGTTATTTGGCATTAGTCAGGGATACTTCAGTGGAGAAGGTGTCACTCACAGATGCTCTTATTGTCTGTGAGTTTCTAGATATTTTTCTTGAGGAGTTGCCAAGTTTATCACCTCATAGAGAGATTGAGTTCTGTATAGATGTGGTTCCAGGCACTACCCTTATTTCTATGCCACCCTACAGAATGGCTCTGGCAGAGTTGAAGGAGTAGTTGCAGAGTTGCTAGATAAGGGTTTTATTAGACCCAGTGTTTCTCCTTGGGGTGCACTAGTCCTATTTATGAGGAAGAAGGATGGTACCTTGAGATTGTGCATTGACTACAGAGAGCTGAACAAGGTGACAGTAAAGAACAAGTATCCTCTCCTGAGGATAAATGATTTGTTTGATCAGCTACAAGGTGCACAATTCTTTTCTAAGATTGATTTGAGGTTGGGTTATCATCAGTTCCAGATCAGTGAAGCTGATGTTCCTAAAATGGCATTCCACACTTAATATGGCCATTATGAGTTTCTAGTGATGTCTTTTGGATTGACTAATGCACCAACAACTTTTATGGATATGATGAATAAGGTATTCAGACCATTTGTGGATCAGTTTGTGGTAGTCTTCATTGATGATATACTAGTGTATTCAAGGAGTATGGAAGAACATGTATATCACTTGAGGACTGTACTACGAACACTGAGAGAATATCAGCTTTATGCTAAATTCTCAAAGTGTGATTTCTGGATGGAGAGTGTTGCATTTCTTGGACACGTGGTGTCTAAAGAGGGTATCCAAGTTGATTCACAAAAGATTGAGGTAGTGTCCGAGTGGCCTAGACCGACTTCAGTTATTGAGATTCAAAGTTTTCTAGGTTTAGCTAGGTCCTAGAGGAGGTTTGTATAGGATTTTTCTAGAATTACAACTCCTATGACCCGCTTGACTCATAAGAATGTGAGATTTGAGTGGTTAGAAGCTTGTGAGAATAGTTTTTAGTTGCTGAAGGAGAAGTTGACCACAACTCTAGTTTTGGCTTTGCCTAATAAAGAAGACAAGTTCACGGTATATTGTGATGCCTCTAGAGTTGGCCTAGGTTGTGTGTTGATGCATAATGGTAGGTTAATAGCCTATGCTTCGAGGCAGTTGAAGAAGCATGAACAGAACTATCCTACCCACGACCTAGAGATGGTTGTAGTGATCTTTGCTCTTAAGATCTGGAGACATTATCTGTACGGGGTGACTTGTGAGATTTTTACTAATCACAAGAGCCTTAAGTACATTTTTCAGCAGAGAGATCTGAATCTAAGGCAGAGGAGATGGTTAGAACTATTGAAAGATTATGACTGTGAGATTTTATATCACCTAGGCAAGGCTAATGTGGTAGCAGATGCCTTGAGTAGGAAGTCCTCAGGCAATCTTGCTCACATTAGTATGGAGAGGAGACTGTTGATCCAAGAGTTGCATCAGTTAGTGGATCAAGGTCTGATGATGAAGGTGAGTATATCAGGTGGACTGCTAGCTCAATTTAAGGTATGATCTGTGTTAAGAGATAGGATTAAGGCAACTCAAAGCCGAGATCCTATTCTAGAAGAGCTTGCAAAGAATGTTCGAGCAGGGAAGTTCACTAATTTTACACTTGATGATGACGGTGTTTTGTAGATCAGTGGTAGATTGCGTGTTCCTGATATGGATAATTTGAGAGAAAAGATCCTTAAGGAAGCACATTCTAAAGCTTACAGCGTACATCCAGGTGTCACTAAGATGTACCACAGTATCAGAGACTTGTACTGGTAGGATGGACTGAAGAAGGATGTCGCTAATTATGTTGCTAAGTGTTTGACGTGTCAATAAGTGAAAGCTGAACATCAAAAGCCTTTTAGGAAGCTTCAACCTCTTCCTATTCCTGAGTGGAAGTGGGAAAGGATTGCTATGGATTTTATGGTTGGTTTACCTCATTCCAAGGATGGATACGATTCCATCTGGGTGATTGTGGACAGGTTGACCAAGTCTGCACATTTTTTGCCTGTGAAAGCCACTTATTCTATAGCTAGATTGGCGAAGTTGTATATGAAGCATATTGTGTGCCTTCATGGAGTACCTGTGTTTATTGTGTGAGATAGAGGTTCAGTGTTTACCTCTCATTTTTGGTAGAAGTTACAGGAAGCGATGGGCACTAGATTGGATTTCAGTACTACTTTTCATCCTTAAACAGATGGCCAGTCTGAGAGGACAATCCAGACACTGGAAGATATGTTGCAAATGTGTGTTTTAGATTTAGGAGGTAGCTGGGATGATCATTTTTCACTCATAGAGTTTGCATATAATAACAACTACCATAATAGTATTGGAATGGCACCATACGAGGCTTTGTACGGAAGGAAGTGTATATCCCCTCTGAGTTAGGATGAGATTGGAGAGAGAGCTTTGATTGGACCTAAGATGGTTCAGGATGCTGTAGAGAAAGTTGATGCGATCAAGAGGAGATTAGATACCGCAGTTAGCAGACATAAGAGCTATGCGGATCTGAGATGCAGAGATGTGGAGTTCTAGGTGGGAGACTATGTTTTTCTGAAGGTGTTATGAGATTTGGTAGGAAGGGTAAGCTAGCATCGATATATATAGGACCATTCGAGATTCTAGAGAGAGTTGGCATTGTTGCATATCGGTTGGCTTTGCCTCCGAGTATGTCTCAAGTGCATCCAGTGTTTCATATCTCGATGCTGAGGAAGTATGTTTCAAACCCTTCACACGTGTTGCAGCTCGATAGTGTCGAAGTGAATGAAGATTTGACGTTCATAGAAGAACCTATTACGATCGTAGACTATCAAGTTCGATAGTTGCGTTTGAAGTAAATTCCAATGGTCAAGGTGTTATGGCGCAGCAATAGAGTAGAAGAGCATACCTGGGAGACTGAAGCTGAGATGTGAGCTTTTTACCCGTATCTCTTTCCTCCTTGATTCTTGTTTATTCTTTTCTTGGAATTCGGGGATGAATTCCTATAAGGAGGGAAGAATGTAATAACCCTAGTTTTTAAATTATTTTAATATTTAATAGGATATGCAGTGTTAATAAAATTTAAAACTATACTTGATTATTTTACTATTTTGTGAATAATTATTATTATTTTACGTTTAATTATAATTTTCTACGTAAATGTGTATATCGAAGTTTATTATTTTGGATAATATTATTTTAACAATGTTTAATTTAGTGCATTAATATTTTAATATTATTATTTTAATAAATTACATTATTGTATTGTATTTTATGTGTTACTATATATATATATATATATATATATATATATATATATATATATATATATATATATATATATATGCACATATATATATTAGGGATTATCATTAATATTATACATGTATATTAATTATTATTGTGTGTTATATATACATATATGTGTGTGTGTGTGTATATATATATATATATATATGTGAATACTATATATGTGTGGTGTGTGAATTTAGTGTAATATTATAATATATTATAAAATAAAGTTTATTAAATTATATAGTATAGTATTATGTACATTTGTACTTTATGTTAAAAAAAATAAAGAGAAAAGCTTTCCTCTTCTTCTTCTTCCCCACGATCCCTACCCTCACTGTGACTCTTGGTGCAGCATGTTGGACCGCCCCTCGCCGCCACTAGCCACTACCAACCTCCTTCCCCTTCTTCCCTCTCCCTTCCCGACGTGGTTCAACCACCAGGAGCCCACCGGATCGCCTGAAATTTACAGCGGTAGTGTGTGGAGTTTTTTGCTGTTGATCGCTTTTTCGGTCGCCATTCTTTGTGTTTTTGGTGCCGTTCGACTCCTAGAGCTCTGGTGAACTTGATTCCAGCTTTGGTTTGAGCTCTAACTCCTCCATTTTTGTTGTATTTCGATTTCTTTAATTCGGCCATTTTTGGATTTTGATTTTTTTTTTTTTGAGAATTTTAGGTTGATTCATGGAAAATCCCTTCACAAAAGTTATTCCCCCTAGCTTAAGCTACTCCCCTGAATTTTTGTGTGATTTTTGGAAATTATTTTTATTTTTGTGAATTTTTGAATATTTTATTAATTTTTGTAAATTAATTATATAAATTATGAAATTGGGATTTTTGGTGTTATTGGTAATTATTATTAATTTTAGAGATGAGTTTATAATCTTTATGAATTTTGTGAAATTTTTATAATTATTTTTAGTTTATGTCAATTTTGAAAATATAGGTTAAATATATATTTTGTTAGAAATAGTTGGTTGATTATATGTATTTGTTGATATTAATGAGAAATATGTTGAGAAAATAATTTTTGTGTATTTATATAATTTTTATTGAATTTTTTAGTATTATTAGTATTTTATGTGTATTTTTAAATATTAGGGTTAATTTGGTAATTTGGTGATAATTTTAGTTAAATATAATGTTTAATTGGTTTTAATATTATTTAAGGTATAAAAATGATTTTTATAAATTATTTACTAATTTTAACTAATTAATACTAATTTTTGAAAATTACTTTCAAATAATATATTATATACTATTTTTGTAATAAAATGAATTTTTAGTAATTTTTAATTTGTATTTAGACTAATTAGGCTATTTGGATTAGTAAAGTGACTTTTTATTAAATTATATTGAATTATCAAGAAAAAATGGATTTTTAATAATATTATATTATTATTTAGGGTTTTTAAGTAATTATTAGGAAAATAATTATTTTTGGTATTTTAATGTAAAATATGTTATATTTTGATATTTGGAGGGCATTTATGGTATTTATTGATTTTTAATATATTTTATTGTATTATTGAATTTGTGGTGAATTGTGGATCTCGGTTTGGGAATTTTTGTAGTTCAGGATTCCAACCGAGGGTTATGAGGATTTTTATACTTGTAGTGTATTTTTCTTGCAAGACCGATTTTACTTTTTAGTTGAGAGATGTCCGTTTTACAGCGGAGGTTCTGTCAAATTTTTGGTAGAATTCTCGTAAAATGTGACATCGGGTCTAATTCATATTCTGTGTCTGTTTGTGTTTAGAAATTTTAGATTGAGTCTCTAGAAGCCTAAGTTAGATGTATTCTGATTCGTGATCGCTTTTATTGTTTAGTTGTGCTGAGACCGAAGCCTAGCGGACTAGGCCCGTTAGACCAATCTCATGGAGCACATCCTTGTGAGTTATTATTATATATATACATTGCTTTAGGTTGCATGTTTTAGAATTATATGTTTTAAATGTAAAATTTTGCATAATTGCTTTATTAAATGCTTAAGTATATTTTAGGTATATTTTTAGTATATTCTTGGTATATTTTGAAATAAATGCATGTTTTTCCTTTTGATTTATATTCAAACTATTTTAAGTATATTATTGGTTTATTTTGAGTATATTTCATGATTTAATTGAATTTATTTTACATATATATACTTGAAATATACTTAGTTTATTTTTAGGTATATTTTCGGTATATATATGGTTTATTTGACTATTATGCATGACTTTATACATTATTTGTTACTTGAATGTATGCTTTAATGTAAATGAAGGATATCGATAGAATGTGCTTCGCAGTGGGTGGCACTAGGATCGAGTTCATACTGGTGTGATAGGTTGTAGGTTGAATTACTAACTTATTTATGGAAATTATGACTTTAATGATTTGATTGATGTGAAATGTGATTGATGGTGTGATTGCTAAAGCTCGATTGACCAAGTGTCTTGGGGCCAATCACACTGACAGTCAGACTGCTGGAGCTCGATCGACTTAGTCTCTCGGGGCCAATCTACTGTACAGTTGGATGAAGTGAATTTACTTGAATTTAAGTGAGCCAGTATGGCTAGAGTGTTTTATACTGCTAATTGAGGTTGTGATCACCTAGGGTTCTATTTGATCCTTTATAAACTGATGTTTTTCAGTATTATATATGAAGTGATTTTTAGCATCTGTGTGTACATGCCTGTATATATATTTATTAAATACATATGATTGTTTGCATTTTTCATTTAGTAATGTGTGTATATATATTATAATAATTCACTCAATGAGGTCTGACTCCCCTCCGTTGATATTTTTACAGGAGAGTCTTCTTCATCAGACCTCAGTAGTAGACTTGTCCGTCAGATTTCTTCCACCCCGGCTTTATTATGTAAATTATCTACTTAATTATTTATTATTGTATTCTAGAAAACTACAATAGTTGTATTTATATTAGTTGGAAGTTGTACTCTGTATTTATGTATGTTGATTTTAATTCAGAGAGGCATGTCTCTGAATGTTGTACTAAAATATTTTATTTTATGATATATGGAGATTATTTTTATTATAATTATTGAGATTTAAATCTTGATGTATTTTTAAGTATTTTTTATTTATTATATGTTTTTATTATTCAAGGCTTGCTATGGGTTCCAGATTCGAAAGAATTCCCGTTCCCTAGCGTCGATCATGGCCCTCAGTTTTGGGTCGTGACAGTAGCCCTTAAATTATAAGCAAAGTTTGCAATTAAGTGAACTGATTGTGTGTGTTTTGTAGGCTATTTTATTGAGTAGATGTTCAAGCCCTTCAAATCTTTTTATATCAGTAATAAAATGAGCTTTTTGATGTTATTTCATGAACTTGAATTGATGTATTGAAATTGTTTTAATTAATCTTGTTGTTACTTGAATTACTTGTTTAAGTTTCAAGCTTTGAAACTATAATGGTTTCAAGTTTACAAGTTTAATGTGTTACTACAATATGCTTTGTTTTGGTAACCTAATTTGAAATCATTTTAGTTGCTTGATGATTTAAGATCAACTTGGTTTCCTTTGGATTATGATAAGAGGTGTTTTGGTTACTTTTTTGAACAATAAATATGATGAAATGTTTTAACTATTTATTTAATGAAAATGACATTTGGTTTGTATATTACCACCCTATATGAATTGTGTAAATATGCTAAGATGATATATATGTGCATTTGAGATTATGTTGGTTGTTATTATGCAATAAACAACAGGGCACTTGATTGCAAGACAATAAGGGAGAAGGGTCGTTCTATGTTAATATAGTCGAAGGGTTAGCCTTCAAGTGAGCCTAAAGAGTGAGTTTGTGATGAGATGTACGGTATAGCCGAATTGTGATGTTTGTTATAAGATTGGTTAATACCTATGAAAGGTGATATTGATGTTTAAAAAGCATGTGTTTTACTCATTTAAGCTTTGTATAAGCTTGAAAGCAATAATGACTTTGATATTTCAAATGGACTATAATTTGATTTTAATTACTCTAATGTTTTGATTTGAGAAGTTTATTGTGTTTGGTTTAACTAAATTGTTTTATACTTGTAATATCTATTCATTGAGTATTTATGTACTCATTTTACTGTGTTTTCTAAACTTTTTCAGATAGCATGGCTTGATAGTGAGTGGCCTAAGCTGAGTGAGTGTGTATAGAAGTTCAAGTAATTAAGGTCGGCAAATATCGTTGTTTGAGAAGCCTTATATTTTTATTTCTTAATCTTGTTCTTGTAAGTATTATAAAAGAATATATTTTGAAGTCAAATATTGGTGGCTAGACTTTATGTAAAATGTATATTTGCTTAAATGATGTTTACTGTTATGTTTTTCAATATATAAACATGACTATTAATCTGGTGTAGTCTATAGTTACTTTGTTTTTTATGAAGTAAATCTTACTTTATTAATAACCAACATTAAATGATTCAATACATTTTCATCCAATGGTGATAAGAACAAAGTGAAAATAAAGTATGTAAAAGCCAAAGTCACCTTAGAATTTCCTTATCAATCTAATTTTAAAACATAATTTCCTATATTACTCAATTATTTTATATTATAGTTAATATTCATAAATATATCAATTACAAAAATTCTTATTTTCTAAATATATTATATGAATAACGTCAAACTTTTCCAAGATATTGTTTTCAGTTCTATTAACAAATGTAATTATAATTATAACATAATTTAACTAAATTAAATGGTTTGCTAAATGATTGGTTGTAAATGTCAATTTTAGACTATATAAGACACGGTGTGACAATTTTTGGTGTCCCATTTAAAATGGATAGTAAAGCATCCTGTTATTGGGTGAAGGTATTTGGTTGGGAATAGGGTTCGATCCCCAACCCCTTTACTTTTACATTTTTCGGACATAAAATTTAATCATTCTAGACTAGTTGTTAAAAAAAAAGTTAAATAAAATAAATAATAGACTCAAAATGATATGTGTAATAAATTAAAATGAAAATTGAAGGACTTCATATCGACATGTATCAAAGTGGTAATCATCTAACTTTTTGAAAACTATTCATTCTAAATTTAGCTCAATTTTGGATAAAAAATTATTGTTAATTAAAGATATCAAATTCCTAGTTTTATTATTTAAAATATTTAGATAATACATTAACAATTTAATGAAAACACTTTTAGAAAATGAATTAAAAGTTCAATACATATAATACCATTTTGAATACGAAAAATTCAGATAATTCAATTTTTGGTTAATTCAATGTTATTGAACTTTCAGTTCGATGATTTGTACGTATACAAATTAGACTAATCCAGTTTTAAATTAATCCATGCTTAGACAAAACGAAGTAGGGTGCCCATCTCCAATTTCTTTGTTTTTTTGTTTTTTTTTCCGGAAACAAAGAGAGTAAAAAGCCAACCTTACAAGGAAATGTTTCTAGAGTAAGAAGTCGCACTAATATCATGTAGCACCCATGTACCAAGCCCCTGAGGAGGGTGAGAAAGAAAAGGGGCGGCCATACTCCCATTCTAGCAGCACCCGTCGCCATACTATCTCCCTCCATTTTCTTTTATCATCTGTACTTGAATACCAAAAGAAAGCAACTGATGTTCTCCCCCAATGCTCAGTACTGAAATAACATTACAATCAACCAAAAAAGCTGCATGGTTCAAGTTTCAACATAAAAATGCCGAATTTTATTCAGCAGCCTAACAATGTCTTGCCTGCTAAATTGGAAAGCTTATTGCAGTAAAATCCATAGAAGATGCTGATTGGATTATGGAATCCTCTAATCCTGTAGATTAAGCATCCAATAATTACTTTGTTGCTCTATGGACACTATACCCTACAACTCAACCACTCAATTATGTCATTCATAATATCCTCTCGTTCTGGTTCGAATAGGAGATCATGTAAGAATCCTTCAAATAATTTGATGGTTTTGTCAGTTGAGGAGGCTTCATCATACAGTTTTTTTGAAGCTTCTGGGTCAGTTACAGTGTCAGCAGTACCATGCAGAACTAAGAAGGGAACTCTCAATCTGCTTAAATTCTGCTGCAAGAAGGCTGTAATTCGGAGAATTTCATATCCAGTTCTTACCCTGATTGATCCAGTGTACACAAGTGGGTCTGAATATTTGGCCACCAGTGCCTCTGGGTCCCGAGAAACTGGCATGCCCTTCTTATTTGCAGCACTGAGCTGGAACCTTGGCAACAAAAATGAAAAAATTGGGGCTAGTACCTGCCATAATGTAAACAAGGAAACAATTAAAATACAGAAAATCCAGTTCACCAATTAGACTGCTTTTTAGGGGAAGAAAACATGTAAAATAAAATAAATCCATCCAATATTTTAGTGTAACAACTCCTTGTGGAAACAAAATATGACACAGATATCATGCAAGGAAGTGTTATCCTACCACAAAAATAGGATGGGATGGCTGAACTCCTACTGCAGGCGAAGTCAATACTATTCCTGATATGCGGGCTTCCACTTTTGGATCAAGGATTGCCTATGGTTGCTCATACAATACAATACAATACAATAAAGTAACCGTTAGATTCTATGCCGAGCAGCGAGGACAAATGCAAGTATGCATATCAAAAAAAATCAAGGCCGAAGAGTTTAAAAACCCCACAATTACAACCTATCTTACCTTGAGGATAATGGCAGCTCCTGTCGAGTGTCCAAAGCAAAAACATGGAAGCCCAGGATTCTCTCCTAAAACTTTATCAAGAAATGCTTTCTAACCAAAGTAACCACAATAAATAAATAAGCACTCAGCAGATTTAGAGGTTATACCAAACAAACAGCAACTTCATCATCTTACAAATGGAACTCAAAAGCATACCAAATCATTGACAGCATAATCAAGGGAATGAACATATGAGTGGAGTCCATCACTTCCGCCATGTCCTAGTATGACAGAACAGTAGAAGGAAATGTACATGGATAAGATAACCACATATTTAAACTAAATAGTTTGGGATATACCATATAGGTAGCTCATGGATATACAAATTATCTGGGAATTTAAGCAATTATATATTTCCAAAAATTATCTATACAATACAATACAAGTCCTTTGGCAGAAAAGAATACTGATATTCATTAATATACAGTGAATAGGCAAAGAAGAAAACAAAAAAAGAAATCATCAAAGAAATTTAATTTTATTGGGCAACAGAAAGTAGAACACAAGATGTAAACACAAAGAAACTTGATGCATTTAAGTGAAACTGGGCCATGGCAATGGATGGAATGTGAAATTGCCTTAGTAATTTACAAATGCAGCAAAAGGCTCTGATGTCAGTGAGTTGTGTGCAATATAAATTTCAATAATATAATAAAAACCAAGTGTCTCCAAACTGCAGGCTAATGTCAGGATAAACACAGAAGGTTCTATATTTAGGCCGACATTTGTGTTAATGGAATTTGGGCTCCAGAAGGAGAACCAGGGGAGGAATAACATAAACTAAAATTACCAGATGGAAGGTCCATCAATTAAGAGAAAAATATGGAACAAATCACACTTTAAAAAAAATTTTCCGGATACTACGGCTCATAAAATGAGAAAAATATGCAGCCTTGTACTGTCTTCAAATCACGCATCCTCCCTTTGCAATTCTAGGGAAGGTAGGTTGGATATAATACATGCAAATAATATGCTTACTTATTAAGAGAAGCTGGCAAGTTACTTTTGGCACCAATGGACATTCCAATTCCTGCAACATCCAAATAATGATGCATCGATGAAGAAAAGTGATCTCTAGATCACGAAATATTTACAGAAAGAAAAGTATGACTGCAGAGGATAAGAATTACATTAAACTTCCAAAGAAATATTATCTTTTATTCACATTATTGTCATCATCTTTTTGAAGCTTAGTTCTACTCTAAGCCAATGCAAGCACTGAGAAAGTTTCATGGTTAACTTTTAAGAGGAAATGGCGAAAAATTTGAGTCATGCAGTTCTTAGCTCTATGCTTTGTGCATAAAACTATAGCCTTAAATAACTAACAACAATCCAAGTAAAAGCCTATAGCTAGTATGATGGCCGTGCTGGCATAATTTTCCTGTCAACCAAAAAATCATTCAAATTCAAAAATGCTCCTGAATTTCTTAGAAATTTTCATTGCTGCTATACCATTCAAATTCTTGAAAAAAAATTAATAGAATTTCAACAAACAAAAATTTGACCCCAACAACTCTAAATACAACATGCTGAGCAAATATCATATACAAATGCCATTGCTTAAAACATATGCTATCAGACGTTTTACAGTTGCATTTGGTCTCAACTGCTTTGCATAAATAAAGACTTACACATGTTTGAATGCGTATGAAACAACATTAGAATTAAATAATATCAATTTCCTGCACCTTTCCCTCTCCTTCATTTATTTTTGCCTTTGGGCTCTTTTTCCCTATTAACTACATTGAACCACGACTTACGTCCATTGGAATGAAAAATGAATCACCAACCTTGGTCTCTAAAGAATTATCATCTAGTTGAAATTATGGTAGTTGCCAGAGTACAAACATAGAAGAATGACAAAGTATGCATGTTCTTTATTTTAACAATGTTGATATTTCCTTTGACTGAAAGAATGCAGATCAATCAATTCATTCTACACTAAAATCCCCAGCAACGATATCCGTGTATGATATGTTCACGGCAATATATGTTTCAGACACACAGTCATCAAGGCAGAACAGTTTCATAATTTTCTCATTGATATATATCAGTCAAACAGGTTGAGGCATTTATATATTTAGTGAAGGTAATAGGACTGAGTTTATCTAACCTGTTTTGAAGTTGATAGATTTTTAATTAAATCATGACGGGAAAAAAAATTAAAACGATATAATAACTGGAATAATGACTGTTAAGAAAAATAAACACAATAACAATCATTTAAAAATAGTTTCATCCTTACCAATCCAGTCCATTCCATAAACCTTAAATCCATGAGAATTCAATTGCTTGGCAAAATCACTGTATCTGCCACTGTTGTACAAATCGGTATTGTGAGCAAATTATCAAACTACAGATCAACTGAATATGACTACTCAGCAAGCATTAGCTGTAAATACAAACCAGTGTTCATTCAGGCCGTGCATAAGAACAACCAAGCCCCTGCAAAGATGGGCAATAATGTTATATTCTGCTGCCTGGTCAACATAATTAGCATCGATCTACCGGATAACAAAATGACCAAAATAATAATCCATGTGCAAGAAACCTCGTCACACTAATTTGTCTCACAAGAATTAGTGTAATTTGGCCCTTCAGCCAATGACATTCAAAAATACATTTGTTCTGTTTAAACAAACTTGGACAATTTTCAGTCAAGATTTAAGGATACATAGCTTGAACAGAAGAACAAAGAATCTGAGAATAAGCTGGAATTTTCAGTTAATGCTGTATGTTGGATCGGCTTTCCTCTTAAATTGTTTTCCATAATTCCAAGATTAGATGCTTGATGACAAACACTAAGTCCGGGGTGGACCATCGTCCTCATAAAATCACTCAACTTGACCTATATCCAGCCAAAATTAACATTGTTCACCTTCCATGCCAGATTGATACAAGTGGACCTATACCCTCACCAGATTGACACAAGTGGAACTCTCTACGTCATTAGTTACCAAATTTTCATTCATTGCAATAGAACGTTACTGAAGTATATACCCACTAAGAAGATTTTAGAATTGTGTGCCTACTGATAAGAATACCATTAAATAATTCAAGACTGTCCTGGATATAAATGTAATGTCAGAGTATGGCGAAAACAGTATCTAAGAGCAGAATTCCACAAACTACTGTCCTGTAATGCACATCACATATAAGAGAGGGGACCAAGGAGAGAGAGCCAATGAATCCCTTGGGTGTCACATTCTTTCGGATATGAGTATTAAACTGATTTGCACAGAGCATATTATTCCTGAGGATATGGCAGTGCACAGACATAGCTTCTAACGATAGATGATAGAATTGATCTGCAAGAATATGAATTACCAAGTAATCCTCCAACAGCACCATCGGAAATGTAGCCGTTTGTGTAGTTCATACATATTCAAGTTAATTGACATGAAATTGTCACATTATTAAGGATGCATAAATGTAGAAACATTTTAATTTTTACGGTAGAAGCAAAGTAGTAGGTATGCTGAAATTAATGAAAATAAATTGCAAGTATCAACAAAATACGTCTTTGCAATTCTCTGTACATCAGTCGTTTTAGCCAATAATAATAGTAATAGGGAGATTCTACTGATTGTTGTTTTTGGGAAATATATAGTGACTTTTTGGCGAAAAAACCAAAAACGAAAACGATTCTAATAATAAAATGCCATTTGTTCAACAATTAAAAAAAAAAATTCTTGACACCTTAGGTTGAATTTATAATTCATCAACTAAGTGATTTATGTTTAATTATTGAAAATAAAACACATATCTATTTGTTATAAATTTCACTGATACACACACTACACCTAATATAGGAAAAAATTAAAAAAAAAAAAAAACATCTTGCTACCTTCGTTAAAAAAAGGAAAAAAAAGCTACTTAATGTTAAATGGATAATAGGGCTTGTCACGAATATAGCTCGTCTATGACTCGCTATTCACCACTTTTATATTTTTGCTCTTGAAATTTTTAATATATACATCTTAAATTTTAGAATAAAAAATTAAAAAATAAAAAATTCAAAAAAAATGAAAAATATTCTCAAAATTTTTTTATCTGTTCTTACTTACAATGGAGCGAGTAGCGACATTGATTGGTGTTCATGTGAAATTACCTTTGTTATTCAATTTGAATAAAGTTAAAAAATAATAAGTAATTTACTTAAGAATTTACCTGATTTTGACAGAAATAGGGGACCACAACTGGGTAAAAATGGTATCACCTCTGTCAGTAACGGAAAGCGAAAACTCCCTAACCGAATTCGGATCATCATCCTGCGTCACCCTTCGGATTGCCAGGGCCCTCCTCGCTCCTACCTCCTGATCCACCAATACCGCACCGCCTGACGACGCGCTACTCTTCCACGGCACAATTGTCGCTGGAACCCGCACCTTAGTGGACCCTTTTCTCGTGGTCCCGGACTCTTGAAGCTTCTCGAAATCTTTAGGCTTCTCAGCTGATGACGACGTTAAAGGGACGGTCCGTCTTCGACCGCGAAATGGGAGCAATAACAATAAAACGACGGCGTTTAGGAGTATTAGAAAACTCTTCAACGCTCTAACAGAAAATAACGCATTTATCCGTCCGCTTGCACCAGAGGTTAGAATTAAGGACGAAGAAGAAGAAGAGGACTGTTGTATTGCCATGGATGCTGATTTTGATTTTGTATCTGTTTTAAGGATTAATGGCTTTTTGAGCTCAGAAAATGGAATCTTAATCAGAAGAGTAGTGCTATTAACATCAATTTTGGTGGATAGGAAAGTCGGAATTGCGGTTACAATCGTTCTTGATGTAGAACTGATCATAAACAAAGAAAAAATGCTATCTAAAAAATTATTATTCAAAAGCTATGAAAAGTGATCGAATCAATCCACAAAATGAAAAATTAAATGCTGTTGCTCTTTTGATTCCTCTCAAGAAGAAGAAGAAGAAAAGACGTTGCTTCCAACAATGTATTGGCTATTACTGGTGGGGAGGGAGGCATACTCTTATATAGAGAGTCTTATATTATTATATTCCGAAGAAACCGTGCTTCTATAATTAGAGCATTCTACATAAATTTCTCCACTCTTGTTAATATCACTAGTATTTGTCTGTCATGTTTTTCACGGGCCTTTTCTTTTGAGCCTTATTTGCTAAAAGACATCCACACATGGTGCAAATGATGATATGTATAGTATGTTATAAATATAATAAATAGTCATTTTGATTGTTAAAAATTAATCTATTTAATCTGTATAAAAAAAAATTTTACTTTCTTTTTCTGCCTCAATATAAAGGATCCATCTATTTTTTAGGAAGGTTATAAATAAATTTTTTCAATTTATGATTTATTGTTGAGTATTACAAGTTGTAACATCCAACATTTTCTTTTACCAAATTACTTTACCATCCCTCCCTAAAGGGTATTTGAGGTGCATTCTAAGTTATTTTGCTTTTAACAGAATAAGTTTTATTTTTATTTATGATCATCCTGGAAAATACTAATTGTAGAATATTCTTTATATCATAAGTTCTTTTTGAATATAAATATGTGTATTTATATAAATAAAATTATAACTATCATATTAATATTTATTTATACACAAGGATAATTAATTGTAATTTAAGTAAATGGTAGCTCATTTACCTAGTTTTAGGTTGTTTTAGATATTTTGTATGTTTTAGGTTTACTCTCTACTAGAATGTTATATTCTATTTTTACTGACATGTTCAAGTATGTTTTGATAGGCTAGATTTATTTTTCACATCTTTTCCTTTTTTATATATATATTTACTTTGAAAGTGATGTAAATAATTATAAATATTTTTTTCTCGCTTTATTACTATTATGGATATGGATGTATGTTTGTATATATTACTTTCATATTCAAACTAAGATGATTAAAAATATGTAATAGGTATTACCTAATGAAAAGTAGCCAAGTAAAAATTACTTTTCAAACTCAAAATCTCAAGTTTAAGGACAAATTTTAATTAGTCTTGAGATAATCTCCCATTTTTTGAGTTATCGAGTGGTAACTTCTTTACATAATAACTTTTTTTGGGTTTTAAAAAGATCCTTACCTACATTTGGTTCCTTCAATGTTGTAGTCACAACCACTTGTAGGGCCTAAATTGTCACATCTAGCTTGCTCACATGCACCTTTAGCCAAGTTAGCCTTTTAAAGATTTCACATATAGGAAAATATTTATTTTTATAGACATGAGAACAAAGTGAATGAGGTTCCATAATTGGCATAATAAATTCATGACCCCTTGTACTTATCACTTATTATTAGTTTGACAATTCAACTTATAATTTTGTTATTTTAACACATGAACTCGCCAAACATACAATTTTCAAACCCTTATCAGCACATGTGGCATTGAATAACAAATTAAAATGTGTCACATCTCAAGGGCTTGATTGATAAAATATTAGAAGTAAATGTGTCAAATTGATAAAAATTGACAAGTACAAGGGGGCGGTAGATGCATTAGGTCATCAAAGTAGTGCAAGTTAGTGCATTTTATGCAAGTTTAAATGTTGAGATGACAAAACAATAAGTTGAGATGTCAAACTGACAAATTATATCAAATATAAGGGTAATATATATTATGCCCTCTATAATTAGACACCAAGTTGGCTTTACTAGTAAGCTTTGTTAATAATGCCAAATTAAAAGCTTCAAAGTAATACAAACTAAGCCATCTGAAAACCTTTAATTCACAAGCCTTATGTCATGAAACCTAATGAATTTGCTTATCTTTAATCATGCTACCCCACCACAATTCATAACTATGGTATAAATTTCCTCGTAAAAGGAAATCGAGAAAGCATCTCATAGTATATGTTAGATTGCTTTAAAGAATGGCTTTTATTAACACTTATGTACTGGCTTGTAACAAAAATTTCTCTTTCCACCCTTTATTCTTTTTCCAAATATGTTCTTTAATGTAAGAAAATACCATGTTATGTGAATGACCAATAGGAGACCTAAGTACTTGGAACGGCGTTAAACTTCTTTGATCCCTATTAATATGGAAATATGTTAGTGTAATTGAGTTAATGTATTCTTGTTAAAAGATAGTTTAGACTTGTCAAAATTCAAACATTATCCTAATGCCCCTTTATATTGCTTGAAAAAACATTAAAACCATTACATTCCTAAATAGTTGCACGTTAAAAAAAAAGATTATTATCTGTAAATAGTGGATCTACTTGTCAGAGGCCCAAAATATATTTTATAAAACTTTAGGTTTACCATCAATGAAAAAATAGTAGTGCATAAAAGACATGATATAATAATAAAATTAACATATTGAGAAGGAAAATGCATTTTGCGCATAATCTCAAGAACAAAATCCCATTTAAACTTGTCATGATCTTTGTTCATATCATGTTTTAAAGTTAATAACTTCAAAATTAGCTTAGCCATAGAACATGCATGCATAAGAAAAGCTAAGTGAACTTGTGGAATTTTTCGCATAAGCACTTTGATGCTTAATTTAGATTTTTGTACATTATAGGTGAATCAATTAATATGAGAAAGCATATAGAGATATACAGCTCAAATCTGATTGAATTTAAACTTTCATACTTGATAAATCCTTTTCATTATAGGACTAGTTTTCTTTATTAAGATTAAACTAGATTACCTTTCTTCTTGTAGATTGTACTTCCTCCTGTGCTTTGAAGTGTTGTGCTTACATTTGGGACTTGGATATAGATATAGGAAATGAAAAGCCATCAACTTATTTTATGCAGTGAAAAGAAGTAAATGAGCATATAATCATACATTAACCTTATGGGTAAAAGCACTCTAACATTCATGAATAATATTAGGAAGGACGAGTTTCAGATGATTTGTTAAGACTTTGCTAATAATTTTATATAACATTGCAAAAGCCTTTAGGTAAAAAATCCTTCTAGACAAATCCTTATGGACAACATTAATAAAAAAACTCAAGAAACTTCCATTAATCAATAAAGAAAGTACAAATCCTCCTACACAGCATCATGGACATAATGAGGGAATGAATCAAATAAGATTTCATCAGATACAAGAGACTAAGCCCAACATGCTAGATTATGAGCTATATTATTTCCTATCCTAGACATAAACTTAAACGACATAAAAGAGAAGTCGGCTACTATATCTTGAATCCCAGTAATGGCGACTGAAATAGGAGCCAAAACCTAATAACACATTGATTCTAATCCAAATTTGAACTGAATAAAACTTCAAATTTATTAAAAATTAAGAACTGTCATGTGTTATACTAAGAAATAATATCTAGAAGAACATAATCCTTTAATAAGGTTGCTCTAGAAAACACTACACTATCATCCACAAACAACAGGTGAGATACTTCCATACATTAATGCCCAATTTTAATATTATGTAATCTACCTAAATCATATTCTTTTCTAATAAAAAAAGATAACACTTTAGCACATATTACAAAAAAATAAGGGGAAAGAGGTCCCCTTGCCCTTGGTGCAAACCCCTCAAAGGAGACCTTAAACTCTTCAAGTAACCATTAATCTAAAAAATAGTATATAACTGAAGATAGACATTAACCAATTAAATTCATAAAATATCTCAAAAAATTCATCTCACATATAACACCGAATAAAAAGTCCCACTCAACCCAATTATAGACCTTACTCATATCAAGTTTCTGAGCCATATATCCCATTGACCTCTCCTCTTATGCTTTAATTAGTGAAACGCTTCAAAAGCTATAAGAGCATTATCACAAATTTATATATCTTCCACAAAGGCACTTTGAGTCTCTAAAATAATGAATGGTAACACCTTTTTTTATATAATTAATCAAGACCTTGCTCAATAATTTCTACACCACATTACATAATGAAATCGATAAAAAATCCTTGATAGATTATGGATTATTTACCTTCAGAATTAAAGTGATAAAATGCGGTTAATAGAGAATGCCATATTACCTAAATGCAAAAAACCCATTATTAACTAAGTGACATCTTGCCCCACAATATGCCAAAATTTTGGGTTAAACAAAATTAGGAGCCTATAAGGACTAGGACACTTCATTGGATTCATTTATTTTTTGACATTTTTCAATGATCACATTTAATTACTTTTATTTTGATCTTAACAAACCATATTTTGAGGGTACTAATAAGTTTACATTGAGTAAATATAAGTTAGGCATCTATGAGAAGTAAAATTAAAAAGAAAACTAAGTCTATTAAAGCCTCAGATAAAGCCATAATAAGCCAAGTCTCGACTAAGACCAAGCTCGTGAGATATCTCATTTAAAAGAAAAAATATACCATGACCATCCTAGTCAAGGTCTCGACCAAGATATCACTTGAGACAAGCATATCGAATGAGCAACCTGATAAGGATCACAAGCCTCAACCTAGGACGACATCGATAAAAATTTAAACCCTAAAACAATGCCCATCCTAGGCTTCATCTCGATCGAGACATCACCTGGGACATGGACATCTCGATGAGGAGTACATGGATTCACTCGGGACTAAAGCTTGCAAATTTTAAAGATTCAGGCAATGCTCCTCTCGATCTTAGTCTCGATTGGGATGCGGCCCAAGACACCAGTCATAAGTAATGTCTCACCTCAGGCTTAACCTTTCCTTTTTAACAGCAATGGTCTTATAAGCTCCAATAACTAGGTTTATTAAATGTCCCGATTGGGATTGAGGATATTGCAACCTGGATGAACAAATTTCTACAAAAAACTAAATTACATTTAATAAAGCATAAAGAAGTTGGGGGACAACTTTAATGACTTTAACAACTATATTTTTTATGCTCAACTATAAAAATAAGCTCTAGAGACTCACTTATAAGTTACACACTTTGGATATTTAATTTCTTCATCTTAGCATTTATTGAGCATTAATTCTTTCATATAATTCTCTTATGATTCATTAACTCTTTGGTTGTGTGTTATAAATATGACTTCTATTTTATCTAATTCTTGGGATATATTAGAAAGGAAGTGAGGTTAATTTTTAAATAAATTAGTTTAAGTGTTTATCCATTAAAACACTTGGGTTGTGGTTTATAGTTAGCCTAAAAACTCGTAATTGTAAAGTTAGAGTTAAGCCTAAAACTCAAGCTTGTAGAAATCAATTTAAGTGAATAGTTTATGGTGATTCAAAAATCTAACTTTGGAGAGTTAGGTGGAGACATAAATTTGTTAACAAATTGAACTCCTTAAGTTCTTGTGTGCAATCTTCTAAATCCTTAATCTCTCCTTAATTTTCTTTTAATTCTTAAAAGCCCTATTCACACACTTTCTCTAGGGCAATTACAATTGGTATTAGAGCTTGAGTTCTAGGTACTTAATTGCTAGAATTCAAGATCATGGATAGTAAATCTCTTCACTTTTCATCTCTAAAACCCTTGTTTAATGTTAGTGATTACCCATATTGGAACTTCAAAATAGAGTTGTATTTAGATAGTGAATCAATTAGACTTTAGGATGTTATTCTAAAGAGTTAAGAAGTAAATTGATGGTGCAGAGACTATTCTTGCAAGAAGTTAATGGAATAATGAGCAAAAAGAATAAAACTACAAGAATAAAAAAGCTATAACAATATTGCTAGCCTTTATATCAAGAGAAGAAGGTGGCAATGCACAATATTTCCAATCCATAAAAGAAGTTTAGGAGACACTTAAGAACCAATATGAGGGTAATGTGGAAGTGAGGAGCAAGAAGGTTTAACACAATATATATGTGTATGAACTCTTCAAGATGAAGCATCAGGAATCAGTAACTGAAATGACAAATCACCTTAATGCTCTTCTCACTAATCTTAAGAAACTTGGAAAATATTTCTCCAAGGAAGAAGTAAACAATAAGATTATAAGAATCCTACTTAAGAAGGATTGTAAGTCTAGAGTTACTTCAATTGAGGAAGGTTAAGACCTTTTAACTCTTTGAACTGATGTTCTCATTGGGAAGCTCCTTACATATGAGCTTACTATAAAGCAAGGAAGAGACAAGAGGGATGAGAAATAAGAAAAGAAAAAAAGGGATAACATTGAAGACCATAGATAAAGCTAGTGAAGATGATAATGAAATAGTAATGATTACTAGAAGCTGCTCAAGGCAAAGAGACAATAAAAAGTATAAAGGTAAGAAGAATAAGAAGGTTACTTAATATAAATGGAAGAAATTGAGACATATTAGAAGTGAGTGCCCAAAGCTCAAATTTAATAATAAGGGAGTAAAAGAAAAGAAAAAGGCCTTTAAAGTTTTATGGGATGACTCCTTCGAATCGAAAAAGAAACAAGAGCAACAAAAAGTGGCCAACCTTTGCTTCATATCTCTTAAAGATAAAAATAAGGTACCATCTACTTCTCACTCATGATGATTGTGATGATGATGATGATGATAATGGTGATGATGAGAGCTTTATTGTGAACAAACTCATTCTTAAATGTAAAAGCTTATTATCTAAGTAGAAGCTTTATAAGCATGAGTTATTTAGCTTGTTTATGGAATTTGACAACTTAAAAAATGACTTCTCTAAACTCATTGAATCTAATGAAAAACTTGTAAATGAATTGAAATCTTATAATTCCTTAGAGGACCAACTCAAGAAAACTAATGATGAAAATCTTAAGCTTTCTATAGAGGTACCATAGCTAAATAATTTCATTTGTAAATTTAAAAAGGGAAAAGAAACTTTAGATAGTTTACTTGACTTTCAAAAAATCTATGGGAATACTAATGGAATTGGATATAAAAATGGAATGTCTTCTTCCTCATCATTATCTTATATCAAATTTATTAAAGCTTCATGTCATCTATTCCTTCTACTTCTAAACCTCTTGAATCTCAAACTCTTAAAGCTAAGAAGCCTCATATGTCAAATGACAAGGGCAAGTCTTATAAGACCCAAACTTCTTTAATATAAAAGGTTAAGGTACAAACCAAAAAGCCTAAACCTAGATATGCTTGCACATAAACTTGATACAACACTCCTAAGCATACTACACAACCATCTTATCATACATAATGGCATTGTTAATTTATGTCACACTTTTCTCTTATGGCACAAAGAACCTTTAGGAAGCCCACACAACCACAACACAAAAGGCATGTCTCATACACTAGGCAAACATATGTTCCTAGAAGAAAGAGATTTACCAATGTTAAATGCTTCTATTGTATGACCAAAGGTTACACTAGCAATGTATGCTTCTATAAAAGACTACACTTATAATTACTTCCTTTGGATTACTTTAAGACTAACCAACCTAAACCAACAAAGGTTTGGGTTCAAAAGAATATTTGAATTATGTTATACAGGTGTGCTTAAAGTTCATAAAAGCTAAAAGCAAGTTATACCTTAATAGTAGATGTTCAAGACTTATGACGGGAGATGATGAGCTATTCAATAAGCTTGATGCTAAGGATGAAGGTCATGTCACCTTTAAGGATGATGCCAAAGGGAAGATAGTAAGCATTGGAGAAATTGGCAATCCTCAATCCTTATCTATTCACTATGTGTTGCTTATTGATGGTCTTAAGTATAATTTACTTAGTACTAGTTAAGTGTGTGAAATACGAGATAAAGTCACTTTCTATCTTAAAAATTACTTTGTTAGTAGCTTAGATGGAGAAAAGTAATTTTTAATGGTGAAATATTTCACAATGTCTTTATCATTGACTTAAACAAAGTTGATAACAAAGACATTAAAGCTCATATGGATTTACCATAGAAGATTAAGATATGTAAACTTTGAGCTTTTAGATGATCTTAATAAACATGAATTTATGGTTAGAATACCCAAACTCAAGTTCACTAAGGACAAACTTTGTGATGCTTGTTAAAACGAAAAACAATTTAAATATTCCTTTATGCTCAAGAATATAGTGTCCACTTCTAGGCCACTTGAATTTATTCATATGGATTTATTTAGACTTATTAGAGTTACTAGTTTAAGTGGGATGCACTATGCATGTATCTTAACTGATGATTATTCTAGATACACTTGGATATGTTTCTTTACTTATAAGAATAATACTTTTAAAGGTTTTGAAAGTTTTTCAAAAAGTGTTTAAAAAGAAAAATGTTTTTGCATTTTAACTATTAGAAGCGATCATAAAACCAAATTTGAAAATGAACTTTTAAAAATCTTTTGCAATGAAAATGACATTTCATATACTTTTTCTTCTCATAGAACACCTCAACAAAATGAGGTTATTACAAGGAAAAATAGAACTCTAGTGGAAATGGCTAGGACCATGCTTCATGAGTATAATTCACCTTTATACTTTTGGGTAGAAGCCATTAACACTTCTTGCTATATAGCAAATAGAGTCTTTAAAAGACTAATTATGAGCTTTAAAACAATAGAAAACCCAAAATCTCATATCTTATAGTGTTTAGATGTAAGTGCTTCATAATAAACCCAAGGATAGCCTTAGGAAAATTGATTCCAAAGCCGATGAAGGAATTTTCCTAGGCTATGACACTACTAGGAAAACTTATAGAGTTTTTAACAAAAAACTCTAGTAGTTAAAGAGTCAATGCATGTTGTATTTGATGAATCTAACCCATTTGATCCTAGAAAGAATTTTTGTAGTGTTAATGATGTTGTAGATGAGCTTATGGATATGAATATTCAATAAAAAAATACTAGTAAACCTTTAGAGCTTGAAGGTCTTAACAAGGAAGATAATGAGGAGATGCCTCAACTTACAATAAAGGATGAACTTCTAAAGGAATGGTATTCTAAAAAAGCACATCCTCAATACCTTATCATTAGAGACACTATAAAGGGGATAACTATTAGATCTTAAATCCATTATTAACTTAGCCTTTATTTCTCATATTGAACCCAAACTTGTTGATGATACTTTAAGTGATGAATTTTAGGTCCTTGCTATGCGAGAAGAGTTAAATCAATTTGAGAGACATAAGGCTTGGACCTTAGTTCCTAGACCTAAACATCATCCTATTATAGGCACCAAATGGGAGTTTAGAAATAAGATGAATGAACAAGGTGTTATAACTAGGAATAAAGCTAGACTAGCTAAAGGTTATAATCAAAAGGAAGGCATTGATTATGATGAAACATTTGCTCTTATTGTAAGGAATCTATTAGAATGTTACTTGCATTTGAATTTTACATGGATCTTAATCTCTCAAATGGATATTAAAAGTGCATTTTTAAATGGTTTCATTGAAGAGGAGGTTTATGTTGAACAACCTTTAGGTTTCAAAATTTTTAAATTTCTTGATTATGTGTTTAAGCTTTCAAAAGCATTATATGGATTGGAATAAGCTCCAAAAGCTTAGTATAAAAGGTTGAGTAACTTTTTACTAGAGAAAGGGTTCTCTAAGGAAATGTTATCACAGCTCTTTTCATAAAAAAATCCAAGCATGATTTACTTATTGTTAAAATATATATTAATTATATCATTTTTAGTGCTACTAATCATTACTTGTGTGAGGAATTCTCTAAGTTGATGCAAGGGGAATTTGAGATGAGCATGATAGGTGAGCTCAAGTTCTTTCTTGGACTTCAAATTAAGTAATATAAGGATGAGATCTTCATCAACCAAAACAAATACATAAGAGACTTTCTCAAGAGTTTGGCATGCAAGGACCTATGTCAAGCAAGACTCTTACAAGCACCACCACTAAACTCAATAAGGATGAGAACGACAAATCAATTGATGAAAATAATATAAAGTTATGATCAGATCCCTTCTCTATTTAACAGTAAGTAGACAGGATATTATATTTACTATATATATATGCTAGGTTTTAATCATGTCCTAGGGAGTCTCATTTAAATGCATTTAAGAGAATTTTCAAATACCTTAATGGAACTATACATTTAGGACTTTAGTACCCTAGGAGTTCAACATTTAACTTAGTTAGCTATTCCGATGTGGATTTTACTGGTATCTTGCTAAATAGAAAGAGCACTTCTGAAACTTGTCAATTCTTAAGATAATGCTTAGTTTCTTGGTTTAGCAAGAAACAAGTTTCAACTGCCTTGTCCACTTCTGAAGCCAAATATATGGAAACTATTTGTTGTTTCTCATAGGCTTTATGGCAAAAGTAATAACTTAGGGATAATGGCGTATAACTTGATAACATTCCAATCAAATGTGACAACATAAGTCCTATAAACCTTAGCAAAAATCTCATTTAATATTCTAGAACCAAGCATATAGACAGTAGACATCATTTCCTTAGAGATCATGTGTAATATGATGATATCTTACTTGAGTTTGTTAATACAAACAATTAACTTATGGATATTTTCATTAAGCCTCTTAATAAGGAGAGATTGAATTTCATTAAGCATGAACTTGGAATGATTTATGGTTCTAACTTGCTAATTCATGTACTTTGTTAGATAAATTTTTTTGCATATATATGCTTTTTGATTATATGATTAAAAAGCTTGCTTATAGTTAATAACATGTTGTGATTGATCTATGTACCTATTTGATACAATTATGAAAGTAGTTGTTTTAAAAAATTCTTCCTTGCCTTGATTTGAAAATATATTTTAATTTTTTTGGAGTTTTATTATTTTGTTCTTCTTTGAAATTTTTCTTATTCATTTTTAAAATTTTTTAATAATTAATTATTAAAGTAAATTTAATAAATTAATTATGAGAAAAATAAATTTTTGATCAAAATATCTTTTTACATGCTCTATTCGTCTTGAATATTGCCTCATTTATGATTAAATTTAAGATTGCATTTAATTCCATTCAATTTAGTGTGTGTTTAGTCTAGAAGGACTAAATTGCAACAATTTCTAAACTTAATTGCAAATTTTTCAAAAGCTTAAGGATTGTTATGAGCTTTATCCTCACCGTTACCCTATTTTATCCAGATCGGGACACTTGTTAAAATCTCTCACTCTGACAATCTCGATATGCATCTTGATTGGGATTGAAAGAGTCCTAGAGTGGGGGGGGGGGTGTGAATAGGACTATTGAACAAAAATATGAAATTAAAGGAATTCTTTGCAAGAATTAAGTGAGAGTTGAGAAGAAAGAATGAACAACACAAATATTTAAGGAGTTTGGATTCAACAATAATCCTACATCTACTCCTAACTTATCCCCAAGTTAGAATTTTAATCACCCATAATCTTATTAATAAGATTGAGAATACACAAGAGTTTTATGGCTCACTCTTACAACCTTACAATCTTGAGTTTTTAAGGCTCACTTAAAAACCAAATTCCCAAGTATTTTAATGGCTAAACACTCAAACCAATTCCTTTAGAATAGAATCTTACTTCCTATTTTCTAAACCCAGAAAAAAGAAGAATAAGAATGTCTATTCTAATCACTCACCAACTCTCACAAGAGTTATACACAAAGAATTTTTTTAAAGGAAAGTTTTAGAGCTCAATTGAATGTTTAAGAAAATAATGAATGATAAACAAGTTTTCTTAACCTTTCAATTGAATTCTAAGTTATGTATCTATAGAAAAACACTCAAAAATATAGTTTTTGGATGTATCAATCATTTCTCTAACGTTTAGAATTGATTTTTAATCAATTCTTGGACTTTTGGCAGCTTAAAGGTTGCTTACGAGTGCCTCACGAGTGAACAGTGCTCGTGAGAGGTGAAATTATAACCGTTGCATTCAAAAATTCCCATTGGAATGTTTTCAAAGGTCTAATCATGATCAGGTCACAAGGAAATAGCTTGTTAGGAGCGCTCGTGAGGGGTGCTGCCAATTTTTGGCAAAAACATGCTCCAAAGGATCTATTGAAGGACAGCTCATGACCACTTCGAAAGATGCTCATAAACGGGACTGAAGAAGATATATTCAGCCAAAAAGTTCTTCATAAAAGTTGTAGATAATTGTCTTATATTTTCATAAAATTTTGAATTACCTCAATTTAACTTCTGTAGCTCAAGATATTGCTAAAATACTAAGAGCTATGCAAACTAAAATTCAATCTGCATATGCTAACTTCGACTAAAGATTTTCATATACAAATGAACTTGGATTTTGATAAGAAAGCACAATATGGAAAGCTTAAGATATCTAATTCAAAAGTGAAGAAGCTCATTTTCTCATTTAAGAGATCTAAATATGTCAAAAGCCTTCTTTAATCTCAGAGGTTCAATCAGCTTGAAAAGTCATTATTCACCCAAAAGTGTATATGCTTGGTATATGTTTGGTATATAATTCCCTACACACTTAATTGAAATTATTAGTATAAAATTTTTTTGTTAAAGTCCAAAATTAGGATTTTGATCATGCAAATGGTTAACAATCTCCCCCTTTTTTGCTTTGACAACCAATTTGAAAAGATGATAAATAATATGTGTGTGTGTGTAAAAAATAAATAACATTTATAAGCATATTAAATAAAAATAGCTCCCCCTTTCAAATAAATAGATGAAAAAAGAGAAAATATTTTGCTCCCCCTTAACATGTGCATAAATTCAATATTTATCATGTATCAAAACATATAAATAAATGAATTAGCATAGCATCTATAAGGGTTTAACAAATATATTTCTTTAACAAAAATATATTTCTTTATTTCTCCTCCTTATTGGGCATAATAAGAAATATAAATAAATTTTATTATCCTTATTGTCAAAAATAAAGACAACATAAAAAGTTATAAAAAATATGGCCTAACATAACAAATGATGATAACATGATTATTAAAAATGTTAAACAACATGAAGGAAATAATTTCAAACATATATGCATATAGTGTTAATATAATGCATCACAAAATAGTATGTATGCTATATTCAAACATCAAATGATCATGTAGAGTTTAGCTATTCAATAATACATAATCATGTGGTACTTAGCATATCTTAAACAATTATTTATCCCCTAAGCACATAGCTTCTTCTCCCTCTTTGTCAAAGACAAAAAGAAAAGAAAGAGATATAAGGGGAAATAGACCCAAGGGAGCCAAAAATACTAGAGGGAAATAAAAGATCAAGAACCAAAACAATGCAAGCAAAGATATTCAAAACCTTTATGAAATTCATGTCATTTTAAAAGATAATAACCATTCCAAAGAAGAATTTATACGTGAATTTTTATTTTGCATGAATAAGCACAGTGAATAGTCATAAAAGAAATACAATGATGAGAAAGAGGTACAACAACAATTCTTAAATCTTAAATATGAAAAATATATGAAAAAGAAAAATAAAAGAGAAGAAAAAAATATTAGTCTTGTGGAGGAAGAGGAGGTGGCCAAGAGCATTGAATATTATGATAGTCATACAATTAATGAATATCATATTCCATGTGATCCATTCTTTGCTCAAAATGATCAAGTCTAGTATCTATTTTATCAAACCTTGTGTTGAAGTTTGACTCCACTATGGATAGGCAATCAAAGAAACCATCAACCCAAGCAGGCTCATCATCAACACTTTGAGAAGTGAAAGGTCTTTTTGCCCTTTTTCTTTGAGTAGGAGTTTGCTCTTGAGGTAATTCTTCTCTAATAAAAAGAGTGCCTATATGCTCAATATTTTGTTCTTACTCTACATTAACATCTTCATCTTCTACTTCATCTTTCCAAAACCAAAAATTTTGAACAAGTTTGAATTGCCTAGAATTTCTCAAGTGTTTATCATCAAGAAAAGATGGAGGTAATGAAGGAATATTTCCTAAATTAATCCCAAAGAAAATAGCGATCTTAGTGATAAATCCTCTTATACATAAGGCACCACTCACACTATCACTAGCTAACTAAAACCTCCATTTAAGCCATCTTCCAGGCTCAACATCTATACCTTCAACAAGACACCTAAGAAGGAAAAGATCATCAAAGGAGATAGTTTCATTACTCAAGCCTCTAGCATGAAAAGAGTAGGTAATAAACCTATGTATATACTAAAGAGAATTTGAAGCCAAACTAGATGCTTTAGTGTGTCTGGCTTCAAAGATTCTTACATGAGGTTTAGAATAATGAGACAAAAAAAAGATTAGGGGACCAAGTTGAAATGGGAGAAGCTAAACCTCCTTGTTTAAAGTTAAAGATGTCATCAAAGGCTTGAGAGGTAAGAAATTTATCTCTCTCCCCTAATTTAAATCTCATGTTATTCAAAGGATTTTGCTCACTAAAAGAATGAGTTCTTAAACAATAGGAAGCAAGGAATTCATGAACTAAGGTAGGATAGGTAGGAAAATCATTGAAAGCAAAATCTTATGAACCCACATTATCAAGTAAATTTCTAACCTCATTGAAACAACCCATATTTTCTAAAGTATCTTGAGACATATATTTAGATGAAATGATTTTCCTATCCTTGAAATGAGCAAGTCTTTCCCTAAATTAGGATTGAGTGTATGAGAGAGGAGGTTGTTTCTTAGGTTGATCTTTAGTAGCTATTCTAGATGAGGAAGAAGCACCTTGAGCAAATTTTAAAGCCATGGCAAGGACAAGGTTAAAAGAAGATTGAAAGAATTTTGAGAATTGAAAGAGTTTTGAGGAGATTTAGAAGAAGAATTTGAAAGAATTTTGAGGAAAATTTAATTGAAGATGTAATTGAATAAGAGCGAAGGGGGGAATGAGGGGTATTTATAAACAAAAAATAATATAAAGAATTCAAAAAAAAATTAAAAAAATGCAAGTTACCATTGAAAGAAAGAAAAAAATAAAGAAAATTTGGTAAAAATTTGAGGAGTGGGCAACCAGACCGCTACTCACGAGCGGTTCACGAGCGGTCCGCTCATGAGCGTCGCTCGTGAGCGATACTGGTTGTGTCCAAACCGCTCCTCACGAGCGGTCCACTCGTAACCCAGCTCGTGAGCGGTTCTGGATGCCCAAACCATAACGGTCACGAGCTTAACGGCTCATGACAAAAATTACAAATTGATCCTTGTACTTTCAAATTTATTGCAATTGAGTCCAAAAAAGCTGACAAATAGGTCATTGACCATAAAATTAATTATATAAAATAAATGATACTTAAAAAAATATTTTTGAAATAAATAAATCAATCAAAAAAATTATTATTATTATTAAATAAATATAAATAAATTTTATTATTTTAGTTTAAAAAATTACACTAAAAATAAAAAATATATACAAAGCATGAATTTACAGCTCAAGGTTTATATCCAGAAAATATCTAGAAAATAAACCAAACATAAACTGACATAAAAATACATAAAAAAATATTTTGTTAAGGAGGAATATTTATGAAAAAGTTATAATAATTAATTATTTGAATTTAGCTCAATAATTAATTATTAATTTGCAAAATAGGAGGGCTATTTTATTTTTAAAAAATTGAACGAATCCAAATAAAACAAAATATATACATGATGCTGAAAACAATTTTTCTAAAGAACATGATCATATAAAAATCTAAACATCAATTTATCAATTTAGCAAGTGATCAAGACAAGCTTGAGCCATCAATCATACCAACTTCATGCTTAATAAAATTCAATCTTTCACAAAGAGGCTTGGTAAAGATGTTTGCTAATTGATGATTAGTATCAACAAAATCAAGAAAAATATCACCATTTTCCATATGATCACGCAAGAAATGATGTCTAATATCAATATGCTTTGTTCTAGAATGCTGAATGGGATTTTTACTAAGGTTTATAGCACTTGTATTATCACACTTAATTGGAATGTGATAATATCAATGCCATAGTCCAAAAGTTATTGTTTTTGCCATAGAACTTGGGTGCAACAACAGCTAGCCGCCACACATTATGCTTTAGCGATGGACAAGGCATCATAAACTTGTTTCTTACTAAACCAAGAAACTAAGCAATTTCCTAAAATTTGACAAGTTCCAGAAGTGCTTTTTCTATCTAGTAGGCTACCGGCAAAATCAACATCAGAATAAATAATCAAGTCAAAGGAAGAACTCCTAGGATACCAAAGTCCTAAATGCATTATTCCACAAAGATATTTAAAAATTCTTTTGATAGCATTCAAATGAGACTCTTTAGGACTTGATTGAAATCTAGCACACAAGAAAGTAGCAAACATAATATCGAGTCTACTAGCGGTTAAATAAAGAAGGGATCCAATCATACCTCTAAATCGCTTTTCATCAACCGGTTTGCCATTCTCATCCTTGTTGAGTTTGGTTGTGGTACTCATTAGAGTTTTGCTTGATTTAGCTCCATCCATTCCAAACTTCTTGAGAATTTCCCTTGCATATTTGGTTTGATTGATGAAAATCTCATCTTTACATTGCTTGATTTGAAGTCCAAGAAAGAACTTAAGTTCTCCCATCATACTCATCTTAAATTCTCCTTGCATTAGCTTAGAAAATTCCTCACACAAGCAATGGTTAGTAGCACTGAAAATAATATCATCAACATAAATTTGAACAATTAATAAATCATGCTTAGATTTCTTTATGAAAAGAGTTGTGTCAACCTTTCCTTTAGAGAAACCTTTCCTTTAGAGAAACCTTTATCTAGTAAAAAGTTACTCAATCTTTCATACCAAGATCTTGGAGCTTATTTCAATTCATACAATGCTTTTGATAATTTAAAAACATGATTTGGAGAGTCAAAATTTTCAAAACTCAGTGGTTGTTCAACATATACCTCCTCTTCAATAAAACCATTTAAAAATGCACTTTTAACATCCATTTGATAAAGTTTAAAATCCATATATGATGCAAATGCAAGTAGCATCCTAATAGCTTTTAACCTTGCAACAGGGGCAAAGGTTTCATCATAATCAATTCCTTCCTCTTGATTATAACGTTTAGCTACTAGTCTAGCTTTGTTCCTAGTTATGACATCTTGTTCATTCATCTTATTTTCTAAACACCCATTTGGTGCTAATAATAGGATGATGTTTAGGCCTAGGAACCAAGGTCCAAACTTTGTTTCTCTTAAATTGATTTAACTCTTCTTGCATAGCAAGGACCCAAAATTCATTACTCAAAGCATCATTAACATTTTTTGGTTCAATTAAAGAAATGAAAGCTAAATTAACAATAGACTTGAGTTTAGATCTAGTAGTTACCACTTTTGTAGTGTCACCTATAATAAGGTCTTGAGGGTGAGCTTTCTTGAATTGCCAATCCTTTGGAAGTTCATCCTTCAAAGTAGGTTAAGGTATCTCCTCATTTTCCTTCTTGCTTGGATCTTCAAGTTCCAAAGGCTTACTAGCATTTTCTTCTTATGTTTCCACAATCTCATTGCACCTACAAGATCATTAATACTACAAACATCCTTTCTAGGATCAAGTGAGTTTGATTCATCAAATACCACATGCATTGACTCTTTAACTACTAGAGTTCTCTTATTAAAGACCCTATATGCTTTGCTAGAGATGGAATAGCCTAGGAAAATTCCTTCATCGGCTTTGGAATCAAATTTCCTAAGATTATCCTTGGTGTTCAATATAAAGCACTTGCATCCAAATACTCTTAGATATGAGATTTTGGATTTTCTATTTTTCCATAGCTCATAAGATGTTTTATTTAAAATTGATCTTTTGAAAACTCGGTTTGAAATATAACAAGATGTGTTCATGGCTTCCACCCAAAAGTATAGAGGCAAATTATACTCGTGAAGCATTATTCTAGCCATTTCCACAAGAGTTCTATTTTTCCTTTCAACTACCCCATTTTGTTGAGGAGTTCTAGGAGATGAAAATGTATGAGAAATAACATTTTTATTACAATAGTTTTTGAAAAATTCATTTTCAAATTCGATTCCATGATCACTTCTAATGGATGAAATACAAAATCCTTTTTCTTTTTTAACTCTTTTTGAAAATTTTTCAAAAGCTTTAAATGCATTATTCTTATGAGCAAGAAAACACACCCAAGTAAATCTAGAGTAATCATCAACCAATACATAAGCATAGTGCATTCCACCAAGACTAGCAACTCTAGTTGGTCCAAACAAATCCATATGCATAAGTTCAAGTGGTTTAGAAGTGGACACTACATTTTTTAGCTTAAATAAAGACTTAGATTGTTTTCCCTTTTTACAAGCATCACAAGGTTTATCCTTAGTGAATTCAAGCTTAGGTAAACCAATCACAAGTTCATGTTTACAAAGATCACTCAAAAGCTCAAACTTTGCATGTCCTAACCTTCAATGCCATGTCCATGTGTCATGGGAAATTGACATTAAGCATTTTATGTCTTTGTTATCAATTTTATTCAAATCAATAACATAAAAATTATCTACTCTTTCACCACTAAAAATTACTTTGTCTTCATCAAGACTACTAACAAAGCAATTTTGAGGATAGAAAGTCACCTTATTTCCCATATCACATAATTGACTTATACTTAGCAAATTATGTTTAAGACCATCAACAAACAACACATAATGTATAGATAAGGATTGAGGATTACTTATTTCTCCAATATCAATAATTTTTCCTTTTGCATTATCTCCAAATGTAACATGTCCTCCATCCTTAGCATCAAATTTGTTGAATTACTCCTTGTCTCCCATCATGTGCCTTGAACATCCACTATCGAGATACCACTTGCTTGTTGTTCTTGTGGATTTCAAGCACACCTACATAAAATATTTTCAATGTTCTTTTGAACCCAATCCTTTCTTGGTCTAGGTTGGTTATTTCAAGATAATCCAAAGGAAGCAAATTTATGTGCAGTTTTCTATAAAAGCACACATTATTGGTATGTCCTTTGATCATGCAATATGAACATACAAAATTTTTAAATTTATTTCTCCTAGAATGAAATTCTTTCCTAGTGTGTGTAGTATGCCTTTGGTGTTGTGTGTATCTCTTATTATTTTATGACATTGAGTAAGACATACATTGGCAATGGTGATGAATATTTTGATAAGATTGTGCAATAGGCTTATGTGCATTGTGTTGTGCAACATACTTATTATAATTATGTCTAGTGTACATATAAGCATGCTTAGGTTGAGGTGCTCTAGTTTAAGCCTTACCTCTTTGTGTTAATGAAGGGTTAATCTTATGAGACTTTGCCTTCCTATTTAACACATGAGATTTTTTAGCTTGAATCTCATTAGAGGTTGAAGGAGTAGAATCATGTGAAGCTTTAAAAAAAGTAATAAGTGATGAGGATGATGAAGACATTCCATTTTTATATCCAATTCCATTGGTATCTCCATGAAATTTTTGAGATTCAAGAAGACTATCTAAAGTTTCTTTTCCTCTTTTAAATTTAGCAATGAAATTTTTTAATTCTAAGACTTCCTTAGAAAGCTTATGATTTTCATCATTTGCTTTCTTAAGTTGGTCTTCCAAAGAATTAGAAGATTTAGCATCACTAACAAGTTTTTCATTTGATGCAACAAGTTTAGCAAAATCAATTTTTAAACATTCAAAATCCTTATTTAAGCTAGCTAACTCATGTTTATATTGTTTCTTCTTAGATAACAAAATTTTGCATTTAACTAGTAATTTACTCACAATAGAGCTCTTATCATCATCATTATCATCACAATATTCATCATAATCATCAAAATCATCAAAGGAAGAGTAAGAAGTGGATGGTACCTCATTTTCATTTTCAATGGCCATGAAGCAAAGATTAGCAACTTCTTATTGTTCCTCTTCCTATTTGGATTCAAAGGAATCATACCAAGTAGCTTTAAATGCCTTCTTCTTATCTTTTGCTCCTTTGCATTTGAATTTGATTTTAGGACATTCACTTCTAATATGTCCTGATTTTTTGCATTTATAGCAAGTAACCTTTTTTGTTTTCTTTCTTCCATCTCCTTCGAACTTCTTGTTGAAGTCCCTTGTTCTTAAGACAATTTTCTTTCTTAAGAACTTCTTGAAGTTCTTAGTGAGCATGGCAATGTCACTATCTTCATCACTAGAATATTTGATGCTTTCCTTTTCACTATCTTCTTGAAGAGCTTTTAAAGCAATGCTCTTTTTCTTTTCTTCTTTCTCTTCTTGTTCTTCACCTCTTTGCTTGATGGTGATCTCATGTGTCTAGATCTTACCAATGAGCACATCGTTTGATAGAGTAGAGAGGTCTTAAGCTTCTTCAATTAAGGTAACACGAGATTCCCAATCCTTCTTAGGTAGGATTCTTAGAATCTTGTTGTTTACCTCTTCCTTGGAGAAATGTTTTCCAAGTTTCTTAAGAGTTGTGAGGAGAGCATTGAGATGGTTTTTCATCTCCGTGATTGATTCTTGAGGCTTTATTTTGAAGAGTTTATATTCATACATATGAAGTTGAACCTTCTTGCTTCTTACTTGAATGTTGCCTTTATAGTGATTCTTTAAGGTCTCCCACATTTCTTTAGCTGAAATGAATGTTGAAGCTTGCCTCCTTCTTCTCTTGTCATGGAGGAGACTAGAGTAATCATAGCCTTTTTATTTTTGTGATTTTCTTCCTTTTGATTAACACTCCATTGGTTTTTTGCAATAGTAGTTATCACACCATCAATGATGGTTATAAGTGGTTCCCAACCTCTTAGGACAATATCCAAAAGTTTGATGGAATAGTTTGATAAAATCACAATCAAGATATAATTCCATTTTGAATTTCCAATGTGGATAGTCACTAGCATCAAAGAATGGTCTAAGAGAAGAAATGTTTTGTGATTCACTCCCCATGATCTTGTATTCTAGCAATAAAGTACCTAGAATTCAAGCTCTAATACCAATTGAAAGATTCCTAGAGGGGGGGTGAATAGGACTATCGAACAAAAATAGGAAATTAAAGGAATTCTTTGCAAGAATTAAGTGAGAGTTGAGAAGAAAGAATGAAGAACACAAATATTTAAGAAGTTCGGATTCAACAATAATCCTACGTCTCCACCTAACTTATCCCCAAGTTAGGATTTTTTAATCACCCACAATCTTATTAATAAGATTAAGAATACACAAGAGTTTTATGACTCACTCTTACAACCTTACAATCTTGAGTTTTCAAGGCTCACTTAAAAACCTAATTCCCAAGTGTTTTAATGGCTAAACACTTAAACCAATTCCTTTATAATAGAATCTCACTTCCTATTTTCTAAACCCAAAAAATAGAAGAATAAGAATGTCTATTCTAATCACTCACCAACTCTCATAAGAGTTATACATAAAGAATTTGTTTAAAGGAAAGTTTTAGAGCTCAATTGAATGTTTAAGAAAATGATGAATGATAAACAAGTTTTCTTAACCTTTTAATTGAATTCTAAGTTGTGTTTATATATAAAAATACTCAAAAATGTAGTTTTTGGATGTATCAATCATGTCTCTAATGTTTAGAATTGATTTTGAATCAATTCTTGGACTTTTGGCAGCTCAAAGGTTGCTCACGAGTGCTTCACGAGTGAACAGTGCTTGTGAGGGGTGAAATTATAATCGTTGCATTCAAAAATTCCTGCTGGAATGCTCTCAAAGGTTTTTTCATGAGCAAGTCACAAGCAAATAGCTCGTGAGGGGTGCTACCAATTTTTGGCAAAAACATGCTCTAAAGGCTCTATTGAAGGACAGCTCATGACCACTTCGAAAGATGCTTGTAAATGGGACTAAAGATGATTGATTCAGCCAATATTCTTTATAAAAGTTGTAGATAATTTTCTTATATTTCCATAAAACTTTGAATCACCTCAATTGAACATCTGTAGCTTAAGATATTGCTGAAATACCAAGAGCTATGCAAACTGAAATGCAAGCTGCATATACTAACTTCAATTGAAGATTTTCATATCCAAATGAACTTGGATTTTGATAAACAAGCACAATCTAGAAAGCTTAAGATATCTACTTCAAAAGTGAAGAAGCTCATTTTCTCATTTAAGAGCTCTAATTATGTCAAAAGCCTTCTTCAATCTCAGAGGTTCAATCAGCCCGAAAAGTCCCTATTCACCCAAAAGTGTATATGCTTGGTATATGTTTGGTATATAATTCCCTACAGAATTAATTGAAATTATTAGTATAAATTTTTTTTGTCAAAGTCCAAAATTAGGAGTTTGATCATGCAAATGGTCAACAGGGATGTTACTCGAGATATATATGTCTCGACGAGGATAATTGATGTCAAACTGGGACATTGATCCTGACAACATTTGGGAATTTAAAATTTTTTATTGAATAGGAAAATTAATCCTAGTCAGAAGCGGCTTTTTATGTAGTTTTTTTACCAAAATTAAAATTTTCTTCCTCTTCCTCTCCCTTCTAACCCTCTATAAATACTCTCCTACTTCACTTTTAGTTTTCACTCCTTCTCTTCATAATTTACTCTTAATTACTCTCTCCTTCTTTTAATTCTCTTCCTTAGCCATATTTTTTTCTTCCACCATGGCTCTAAAGAAACCATCTAAGGTCCCCTCCTCTTCGTAAGCTCTTCCCACCATAAAGGACAACCCAAAGAAGTCTCATTCTCCTTTCTACTACTCTTCTCAAGATGTCAAAAAGAGACTTGCTCTCTTACAAAAGAGGCCTCTTATTCCCTCTAGATTCATGTGCGAATCAACTCTTAAAGCCATTGGATTCTATGAAGAAGTCAAGGAACTTCTACTAAGGGTGGGTTGTATGATTTTGCATTTACTCCTCAACCCTCTTACACTTCTTTAATTGTTGAATTTCTCTCAACCTTCACCCTCTGCTCTATTCATTATAATGATGGTAACCTCTGCTTCTCCATACGTATAGAAAAGAAAGATTCATGACCAACTTTGAATTTGACACTCTCTTTAGCTTTATAAGAGAGGATCACATTCATGTTCACCTAAATTGGCTTCCCCACACCTTTTGGACCAAAGATCAAAGTGCTCAAGCCTCCCTTAACTTCTCCATCGGCTATACTAAAGCCTTTTTCCTTTAATCTAAAGCTTATGGCATGTTCATCGCTTTCTCACATATTCTATTAATACACAAGCACCTAGCAATAAAACCCTCTCCCTTAATGACTTTTTTATTCTACATTGTCTTATTGACAATGAACCTAGTACCTTAGGATGATTTTTACAATGGAGGCTTTGGCTTATTAATGATAGTTCAATCGGTGCTATTTGCATTAGTGGAATTGTCACTAAACTAGCCAAACTATACAACATTGATCTTACCACCTTACCCTCTACTAAGCCCATTCTCCTTGATGAAACCTTTATAAAACATTCTAAGCAATTCTCTTTAGTTAACAACAAATAGGAATGGAAGCATGATCTTGCTCAAACTTAAGAAGGTTAAGACCTTGAAGACATCTTTAGAGACATTGAGCAATTTGAAGGACAAGAAGGAAGTAAAAAGGAACTTAAAACTCAACCCCAATGTGCAGCTCCAAGGAAGAGAACTAGGCAAAAAGGCACTTCCTTTTAAGGCCCTTAAGCCTTTGGTGATGAACTGTAATAGGTGGGTTAAATCTTTAATTGCATAAGCTTGATGGAAACCAACTTCAATATGCGATTTGATTAAGTTGATGAGCATATAGCCCACCTTAAACATTATATGCATTATGTGTATGAACAATAAGGATATGCATGCACCTATGCTCCTTTCACTCATCCTCCTCCTCCTTCTCAAAATGATGCTCCTCATGATGGATGATAACTTTCTTCTATGTTTTATGTCACTTCCTAATGTGTGTTTTGCTTGTTTTATCTTAGTTTCTTTTTGGTTTATGTTTACTTTATGTTTAATTTGAGTTTATTTTTAGTATCTTATTATGTCTAGTACTTGTTCCCATTCTTATCATTGTACTTCTATCTTTTAAATTAATGCAATGTTTATCTTTCTTGATCTTTTTGCATTTTGCCAAAAAAGGAAGAAATATTTGAGTTTGCCTTTATAATTATTCATATTGCAAATTAATTGTCAATATCTCTATTAAAACAGTAATGCACATATTAAGAGGAAGTAAAATTAAAAGCTCATATATTGAGGGGGAGTTCAAACATTCATACACTTGCACTTTCATCTATCTTTTCAAACTCAAAATTGGTTTATCAAAATAAAAAAAGGGGAGATTGTTGACCTTTTACCATGATCACATTTAATCACCCTTATTTTGATTTTAACAAACCATAGTTTGAGTGTACTAATGAGCTTACTTTAAGTGAATATAAGTTACGCATCTATGGGAAGCAAAATCATAAGGAAAACTAAGTCTAATGAAGCCTTGGATAAAGGCATCATAAGCCAGGTCCTGACCAGGACCTAGCTCATGACATATCTTATTCAAAAGAAAAATTCATACCTTGACCATCTTGGTCAAGGTCCCGACCGGGACACCACTCAGGACAATCATCCTAGACGAGCATCCTGATCAGGATCATAAGCCTCCACTTAGGACTAAAGGATATAAAAATGTATCACCGAGAGGGATTCTTTTTAGAAATAAGATTGATGGAAAAAAAAATACCATGACATTTTTTAGATTTGACCTATTATATTACTAGATTATTGTGTTTTTAATAATTATTTTAAACATTCTTGAAGTTTTGTTTCATTAAACTATTACATCGATCCATGTAGTTTAATTTACTGTTAAATGGATCAATTTGAAAGTTTAAAGTTCTATTTGATTTCTCAACTTATGATATAATTTTAAATTCATTCAATTTTATTAAATTAATATAAATTTTTAGTTTATTATGTTCCTATTAAAATAACAATTAAAATATCTAAATAATTTTTATTTTTAACATAAAAATAAATTTAAAATATACTAATTTAAAATGGTCACTAATCTAATATGACTGTATAATCAATACTATATTAATTATGATTTATATTATTAATATATATTCATTTATCAAATCTTATTAAAATTATTTTAATGTGTGTGTATATGTATATATATACAAATCCTTCAAGAATTACAATTATCAAATCTCATTGAAAATTTTATTTTAGAATGACAAGTCTCATTTAGGGTGCAATATTATTTATAAAAATTAAGTTCATAACCTAATTGATGAATGCCAGTTACATAAGTCACATTAGTACAATGCCAATCATGAAATTGAGTACATGCCTGTAATATCGATTACATAAGTCATATTAGCACAATAACAATTAGTAAAATTAAGTCCAAATTAATATGATAAATATTAACTAATATAGTATTAATTATATATTTTTGTTGGAGTAGTATTTATTTTAAATCAATATGTTTTAAATTTATTTTAATGTTAAAAATAAAAATATATTATTGTAATGAAAGCACAATAAGTTAAAAAATTTATATTAATATAATAAAAATTGAATGATTTTAAAACTATACTATAAGCAGAACTTTTAGTTTTTCAAATTGATTTTTTTAACGATACATTAAACAATAGGATGTAATAATTTAAGGAAGCGAAATTTCAAGGATGTTATAGTAACTATTGAAAATATAAGGATGAAGTAATATAATATGTCAAACTTTAGAGATATTATAGTAATTAATCCAAAAATAGAAAAAATATTTTTAAAAATATAGCTTTAAAAATTGTGAAATTTATTTGAAAATTTTAACCTTTTTGTTAGATATTGGGATAGTTATAATTAATTTTATTAATTTAATAAATTCTATAAAATGTTCATTTAAATCAGCTATACATAATTTAGATTTATAAATACATTCTATAATTTTTTTAAAAAAATTATTTATATTAAACACATTTTTAAGTAAAAAAACACAGTACTTTTTAATATTTCTTTCAATGAAATATATATTTTTTTATAACGTTTCAGTGAAATATTATTGGTTTGACTTAGTAAATTTTTTTTAATAATGTTGTTGTTAATATTTTATTAATGTTAAGAAAAATATTTTAATTTTAGTTATGAATATGAGGCAATATAAATAGAGGAAATCTTACGTGATAGTCCAGTTAACACCACTTATTTCGTTTGTGTCTGGGTGCATTTTCTTTTTCCAATTTTATCTTTGCCTCTTTAATTTTTATCTTGGATTTGGTGTAGTTTTGAAAGTTTGAACCAAACTTCGGCGACTTTTATGTTTTATATGTTTTCATCTTTTTTTTTTTCATTTTTTCTATATTTATTTATTTATTTATTATTTTTGAAATCATATTTAATTTAAGTTAATTTGTATATTTTAATTTATTTATATATTTAAAATAATTTAATTTTATATTCTAAATAATAATTTTTAAAAAATTTTAAAATTTACTATTATTTAGAAATAAAAAATTAAGCTAATTAAACTATTCATAGTGTACAATAATTATTTTTTCATAATTATTTAGAACTTAGAAATTAAACTAATTAAACTAAAAATTACCCATGGTATTTAATAATTATTTTTTCAATAAAAATAACAAAAAAATTATGAAATATATCAAAGAAATCATTATTTTTATTATTGGCACTAATAAAAGTAAAAATTATATTTATGATCTTAATTTTATTATTAATGATAAAAAAAACTGAGAAACAACAAAAATCAACAACTACAATTTTTTTATTGCTTTTGTTCTTTTTTGTTTTTTTATTATTTCAGTTGTAGTTTTCAATTATTTTTGTTTTTTCTCTTTGTTCATATTTATTATTTTTTTAAAATAAAAAATAACAATTAAAATTATGAGATATATAAAAAAACATTTTTTTTATCATTAATACTAATAAAAGTAAAAATTGTATTTATAATCTTAATTTTATCATTAATAATGAAAAATAATTTAAACAATAATAAAAAATAAACAATAATCAATAATCAATAAAAATTAACAACAACATAATTTTTTTTTTATTTTTGTTGTTTCAGTTGTTGTTTTTAGTTTTTTTTTTTGTTTCGGTTTGTTGATTTTTGTATTTTTGTTGTTGATGTTATGTAACATCCCGTGATTTTAAATAATTTTAAACTGCATCGGGATATGCAGTGTTAATAATTTTGATAAATATATTTAATTATTTAATTAGTTGTTAATTATTACAGTTGTTTTTAACTATTTTAAATTTTTTACGTGAAATTTTCCCGAGAATTTTATTTTTGGAAAAATTAAAACCTAAATAAATATTTATTATTTATATTAGTCCGTTTTATGTAATTGCATGATTTCATGCATGATTTTATTTATCATATTAATATATATACATATACATGCATATATATACATATTTAGAATTTGAGGGTTTATTTTTAATTATGTATGTATTATATATAGTTTATTTTAATTAATATGTGTTATATATATATGTATATGTATATATATATTGTTTCTTTTTAAACATGTGGTGAGAATTATTTTGTGAATATAATATTATTATATTATAATATAAATTATTAAAGTTATATATATATATAAAGTTTGAATTATTTACAAAACATGCCCTCATATTCTCCCTAAGCTCCCGACACCCCTTCCTTCCCGGTCATCGTTGCAACTCCCTTTTTCTCACCGTCAGTGTGCCTCCCGATGTGCCACCTTCCCTTCCAGCTTGTTCCGCTGCCTCCTACTCCCTTTTTCGGTGTGTTTTGGCCGTTTCTAAGTCGAGAAACCGAAATCCAACCTCATCGCCGTTCAACCATTTTTTGGCCACTAAATTGGACACCGTCAGTCTCTATCTCTTCCTTGAGCTCCGGTGAGTGCATTTCTAAGCTTGGTTTCACTTGATTTGGTCCAGATTTTCGTTGGTGATCAATTTTCTATTTTGGCTATTTTGAGTTCTTTAATTTTTTGAACTTCAATTTTAATGATTCAAGATTACTTCCTTCATAAAAATTGTTCCTAGTAGCTCAATATACATCCTTTAATTTTTTTAGAATTTTTGGAATTTATTTTGATTTTTGTGAATTTTTTATTATTTTATTAATATTTTCTAATTTTCGAAAATTAAGTAAATAAATTGTGAAATTGTGATTTATGGTGTTTATAGAGGTTAAAATGAATTTTAGAAATTAATTTGTAGTTTTTGTATAATTATTATGAATTTATTTATTTTAGGTGAATTTTGGAAAATTATGTTAATTGAGCATTTTGTTAAAATTAATTGGTTAATTGAGTATAATTATTGATTTTATTGAATTATAAGTTGAGAAAATAATTTTAGAGTAATTATATAATTTTTAGTGAATTTTTTAATAATTATAGTATATTATGTGAATTATTATATATCAAGGGTATTTTGGTAATTTGATAGTAATGTGAGTTGAATATTAAATTAAATTGGTTTTAATAATTATTTGAGGTATAAAAATGATTTTTAAAAATTATTTACTATTTTTAACTAATTAAAACTATTTTTCAAAATTATTTTCAAAATATTTATAATATACTATTTTTGTAAATAAATGAGTTTTTAATGATTTTTAACATGTTTTAGGGCTAATTATGTAATTTAGATTTATAAAATGAATTTCGGTTAATATTTGTGAATTTATCGAGAATTATGGATTTTTAATAATATTTTATTAAAATTAGGGTTTTTATGTAATTATCGGTAAAATAATTATTTTTAGTGTTTTAAATACCTAGTTTGCTATACTTTGATATATAAAGGGCATTTTCAGTATTTTTCAAATTTAAATGTATTCTGTACATATTTCGTGAATTGTGAACCTCAGTCGATGTAATTGTAGTTTGAGAGTCTGACCGAGGGGTTTGTGTGACTGTGTATACTCGAAGTGTGTTTTCTTGCAGGATCGGCTCTACTTTCTGAGTAGAGAGATGTCCATTTTACAGGGGAGGTTCTATCGAATTTTCGACAAAATTCTCGTAAAACGTGACATCCAATCAAATCCCTATTCCTAATTTGTATCCGGTGTTTTAGATCAAATCTCTAGAATTTCATTAGATTTATTCTGATTTCGTGTTGTCGTTTATTTATTTAGTTATGTCGAGACCGAGACTTAGTGGACCGGCCCCGTCGAACCCGTCTCGAGGAGCGCACAACTGTGAGTTGTTATTTTATATATACTTGTATTAGGATTGCATGTTTTAGAAATGTATGTTTAAATTTTATGAAATATGCATAAATGGTTTAATAATTGCTTAAATATATTTTCTGTATATTTTAGTATATTTTTGATATATTTTAAATTAAATGCATGTATTATTCTTGATTTATACCTAAAATATTTTTAAGTATATATATAGTTTATTTCTAGTTTATTTTATAATTAAATTGAATTTATTGACATATATATATGCTTGAAATATACGTGGTTTATTTTTTTGTATATTTCTAGTATATATATGGTTTATATTGTTATTTTAATTAATGTCATGCATAATTTATTTCATGAATGTATGAATTTATTTTAAATGAAGGATATCAATAGAACGTGCTACCTAATGGGCAGCACTAGAACCGAGTATGTATCGGTACGACTATAGAATTTAGGTTAAATTACTAACCTATTTATGGATTATGATTGGATTGATCTGATTGATGTGTGATGTAATTTGAAAGTGTGATTGTTGGATCTTGGTTGACCAAGAGTCTCGGGGCCAATCACACTAACAGTCTTCGTCCTCAGATCTCAGTAGTAGACCTTTACGTCGGATTTCTTCTGCCCCGACTTTATTATGTAAACTGCTTATTTAATTTTATTTTGTATTCTAGATACTGCAGTAGTTAAGTTGTGGGATGTATGTTTTATATATGTATGAGATTTAAATTTTTAAGGATTAAAACGAGAATTTGTATTGAAAGATTATATATATACGAGATGAGTTTGTATTATTAAATCAGCTTATGAGTTACATTATTACTTATGAGATTTTAATTTCTACTGCAAGATATTTTATTTATTTTTATTATTATTGCATACTTTTATTTTATTTTAAGGCTTGTTACGGGTTTCGAATTCTAGAGAATTTCCGTTCTCTAGCGCGGTCATGACCCCCTGTTTTGGTTCGTGATATGTTATAAATACATTATAATGATGGTAAATTTATTACATGTTGATGATCAATAAATATCAAATATTTTTTTAAAAAAAAGTTTAAAACATTTTAATAAACAAATTAAAGTAAAAAAATAAAATCCTATCTTTAAGCATATAAAAGGAGAAAATTTTGTTTATTTATTGTTGTTACAAGAGTTGAAGAAATTTATTGCTTGATTTAATAACAATTGAAAATATTTAGTTAATAATTATTTATTTGAAAAAAAATTTCAAGAGAAAAAATATTGAGCAAAAAAAACGTTAAAAATAAAATAAATACAATACCTTAAAAAAAAAAAAAGAGTCAAACAAAAAAAGTTGAAAAAAAAAGATGAAGATATTAGAAAAAATGTTGAGAAAATAAAATATATTATTATAAAAATAGAAAAAAAAATGTTTATCAAAAAAATGTTTAGAAAAAATGAACATCAGTGAAAAGATGTTAAGCAAAAAAATATTGAGAAAAAAAATGAAAATAGTAAAATAAATTGAGTAAAAAATATTGAGAAAAATAAAAATAGTATAAAACAAAAAAATTATTAAAAAAATAAATAAATTGTTTAAAAAAGTATAAAATAAAAAAAATTGAAAAAATCAGTGAAGAGTAAAAAATATTTAAAAAAAACAATCCTAAAATGAGCTATATTTGAAAAATGTTAAAAAATAATTTTAAAAATTTGTAAGGTTAAATATTTGTTTGAAATTTCTTTTATTTTTTTTAAAAAAACCATATAAATATTGATCCCACGTCAACCACCTATTAAAGCCCAAAATTTAAAATTTTTATATAAATTTGATATTCGTACCAAAATTTAGATTTACTTTAACTTTTTTTATTTCTATTTAAATTTATTTTTATTATATTATAGTTCAATTATAACCCCATATTTTCAATTTTATTTCCGCCCCAACGACTTTAATAAACAAACTTTATCGTATTGATACCCGAATCGTCGTCCGAGGGAAAGAGATAAGCATGGCATCCAAGAGGCTTAACTTGATTTGCCTTATAAATGCGGCGACGTGCCTTGCCTTTCCCCGTTCTGTGGTGGGGAAAGTAGATGGCTTTTGCACGTGTCCCATTCGGAATGATGGCTACCTCTTGTGCAACTAAGCTTCGACACGTAAAAAGGTTAGTGCGTCTTTGTTCACAAAGTGTTTTTTTTGAGTTTCCAAGGAAAGTAAGCAAAGACTAGGAAAATTGGTTAACATTGCGTTTAATTCAATGAACTTTTTTGAGATATAATTTTTTCTTTTTTTTTTTTACCATACATGCAAAGAGAAGGGGACATCAACTTGGGAGCATAAGGGCTTGATCCGAAGACCTGGCAAGTGGCCGTGCCAAGGCTTTAGTTATTAGCCATTAGGCTCGTGCCTTGTGAGATTAATAGAAAAATTATAAATTTAATGTATCAATTTTTTTATTTTTTCTATTTAAATTTATAAATTTTATGTTATTTTTTTATAATTAAATATTTGAACTTTTAAAAAGTATATGAAAATAGTATTTCCGGTCGATTTTAATATTAATTATAAAATTTATCAGATCAAATATTATCTATTTTTATTTCAGTTATTAATTATATCATTTGCTATATTTATTATATTATTTAAATGATAAAATTACTTATATTCAGTCACTCTTATATCTTTAATAAAGATAATATTAAAGTTATTTTTATCCATTCATAATCTTTAAAAAATGTAATTTTCTTATGTAAATAATACAATATATATGACACATGATATGACTAATAACTATGATAAAAATGAATCTCATTAGATTTAACTCATTATCTTGTCAATATCAAATATGTAAGAGACATTATATTAATATATTTTTCTAAAATTAAGATACTTAATTAAAAAAAAACTTAAACAAAAAAATATACCAATTTACATTGCGACTAATTTGTAATTTTTTCAGATAGAATTCAATGAAATTGATAAATTTGCCTTGTGAGATATAATTCAATCAACTTGACAAGGTTGAAATGAAAAATATGCCGATTTACATTGCGTTTAATTCAATGAACTTGATAAGTTTGAAATGAAAAATATGCCTCATGAACTTGCATTTTTAAATTTGGCCACAAAAAAACTTGCATTTTTAAATGGTTAAAAAATATTTAAAAACAAAAAGTTCTCAACTTTTACGCTTATTTTTAATTTTGAGATTAAAATTTCAACCGTATTGGAGTCTATAGCTATCATCCGACCAAACTTTTCACTTATAAAGTTATTTTTCTTATCCTTTTTATAAATTTCCAAATCCTAAATTCCTAATTCTTATATCTTAATCTTTTTTATATGCTTATTCTTTAATATGTTAAATTATTTTAAATGGTTTTTTTATGAATCTGCTCGCACTATGAATTAAAAATTCATTGATAATAGAACAATAAGAATCTAAAACTCATCGATAATTGAATAATAAAAATTTAAAAATCTTGATTAAATAATAGAAGCTAAAACTAAGAATAACTATTTGGATCAAACTAAATCGAACCAAACCATATACTTACCAAATATAAGAATTAAATTCAATCGAACCGAATCAAATATTCACTCACGCTCAACATGGATCAAAGAGTATATAAAGAGAAGGGAAGTAAATAAGAGGGGAATTACATTTTGTATTATTTGACTATTAAAGGGGAATTATTTCTCTCTATTTGTCCAATTTTTAGTTTTTGGTGCGTACCAAAAGATTATTGTGAAATTTTCACAAGCATGCCAGAGGATTAAGTCTTTAAAATAAAACATAACTTCTTTTCAAAACAGACTGTGAATTCTTAAACACTCTTAATGTAATTTGTTTGGATTTCAAGCAGATGAAATAAAAATTAATAATAAAAGAGCTTCTTTGAATAGTAAAAGGAAATTGCATTAATTTGAGATTGAACACAAGCTAAAAGATGATTAACAAGAGAGATTATTGCTGTAAACAAAAACTAAAAATTATGTAGAAGATTGTTTGAGTAAAACTTGCTAATAATGATTTGATGATAATTTTTATTTGTGTTATGTTGATGATTAATGTTGGTCTTGATCTGTGTTCTTCCTTTTGCTTTTATAAGCATTTTTTACTTGCAAACTACTTCTCTAAGTTAATTCTTCAGCTCAAAAGTCTTTCATTCCTGACTATTAAAAGATAAACACTAGAATATAGTTTATTATTGTTGTTGTAACTACACTTGGTATATATACTTGTATTATTCATTATCAATACAATACTCATTGCTCTACAATTCTCACTTGGTATCAGAGCATAAATTTTTTTTTTGACAATATTGCCTTCTTCGACAGCCTTTTCTTCTTCTTCTTCTTCTTCCCCTCACACCAATTCTTCTTCTTTTATTTCTTCTTCTACCTCACTTCTTACCTCACTTTTGAATTTCTTTCCTTTCGCAAACCCACCAACTCACGTTAACCAAAGCTAAACTCCAAAAACTACATTGCATAAAAGTTTCAATTTACCCTTCTTCTAAATTTTACAACCTACATGGCCTCATCAATGACATCAATTTGTGCCCTCCTAAAGAAAGAGTCAATGTCGAAACACATCAACTATAATTAAATCTAGATTATGTCCAATGGTTCGCCAAGGATAAAATACTTTTTTCATGGCTACTCTCTTCCATTACTAAGGAGGTATATCCTCACTTAATTGACCTTTCATCCTCTGCTGCTGTTTGGGCTGCTCTCGCTAATACTTTTAACATTGTTAGCCATGCTTAGAAAACCTACTTTCACATAGAACTTCATAACCTCTCCAAAGCAATAAATTTATTTCCTAATTTTTATATAAAGCTAAGGCCATTGCCGACTCTCTTACTTTAACTGGTCAACCGATATCAGATGTCGAGTTTAATATTGATTGGGTTAATTACCCTAATGATTGTCACTTTACTAGTGGTTATCTCATTTATCTGAGTAAAAAATTAATTTGATGGAATTCTAAAAAGCAACTCATAATGGTAAGATCCTCTATAGAATCAAAATTTAAGGTAGTGGCTAATATTTGTGTGGAAATCAAATTGCTCACTCATTTACTTCAAGAACTTAGTGTCAATGTCAAATCACCTCCCTATATTTAGTACGACAATGTTGGAGCTGTGTTTTTGTCTAAAAATCCTATATGTCATGCCTAGACATGACATGTTAAAGTTAATTTTCATTTTATTCAAAATTTGGTCGCTTTCCATCATGTTTCGGATGGCACAGTTTCTTCTTCAGATCAATTGGTTGATGTTCTAAATGAACCATTAGCTTTCCAATAATTCAAGTGATTCCTTTCCAACCTTTAGTTAGTAACAACCCCACCATCAGCTTATAAGGGGGTATTAGAAGACAAACACTAGGATATAGTTTGTTATTGTTGTTATAACTACACATGGTATATATACTTGTATTATTCATTATCAATACAATACAACATTTTGCCATTACTCTACAATTCTCACTTTAGAAAATAAATTCATGTAACTTGCAACCTTCTTCCCCAAGCTGTGAATGAGCAATTATCTTCATCTCTAAAATCTTCAGCCTTAGTTATTAAGTTGCACTGGTTGTGGGTTAAGCTCTACTTTTTAAGATTCAAAATTTTAATTACATCAAAAATGGGTCATTAATTTAATGGCCTTAATATTTCAGCCAAAAATTTCAAATATGGCATAAACAATTCCCTCTGCATGTAATTAGCTTGGGCATACCAAAGCTAATTTACATGTAAAATAAAAAGCCATAAATATTTATGCAACTTAAACTCTTTTTTTCCTTTATGATTATGCCAAATCAAAAGTGAGATTTGGTGAGCTTGGTAACCCAATTTACAAACAAAAAAGCACTGATGAATATTACCAAAGACAGGCCCAATATTGGCATCACCAATTTTGTCAAAGTGGAAAAAAAAAAAAAGCTTTATGAAATTTTATGTACTTCCCAAGCTGTCAATCTCAACCAAGTTCTTTTATTAAAAAAATTTAAATTCAAAATTTTTTAAAAAATTAATAAGGAAATTAATTAATTGCTCATTAATTCTCCAAGAAAACTCTAGCGTTTTTTTTTCTGCAAATTCTTTTCAATTTCCCCTCCCTTTTCTCCAAATTTTTTAAAATTCAAATATCTAATAATTTGCTCAAAATCTCTTAATCCCAATTTAATTTCTTTACTTTTTCACAACTTTCATAGCTAAAAATCTTTAATTTTATTTTCCTAACAAAAATTCACATATTTATTTATTTTTTCTTTTCTTCTTGTTCTCCTTCAAAAAAATGCCCAATCTTGTAAATGCCAAAAATCTACTACACCTAACTTTTAATTTTCTCAAAATTTCACAACTTTTATAGTTAATAAATCCCTAGCTTTCCGTTTCTAAAAAATGTATTCATTTGTTTATCTTTTCTTTTTTTTTTTCTCTTTTTCCTTTTCTTTCCTTATCTTCTTCTTCCTTCCCCTGTTCTTATGCTTTATATTGACAACTCCCAAGCCTAGGTTATTACTGTGCCTTTATCATCACTAGAAGCTGGTACTGCTGCTAGCCTTATCTTTGCTAGTCAAAGCACCACTACTACCATCGTGGGTAGCAATAACTAGCTCCAAGTCATTACTGTAAGTCATGATCTTTTATAGATCGCTACTCTGTTGAGTACCGTGATGCAAACGCAGTGGAAAAATTAAAATTTTATCACGTTCCCAAGCCTGGATCCATGTAATTTGACTAATTGATTAAATCTAGGGTTTTTAAAAAATCTTATCAAAACACAGAAGAGGCAAGATTCTTTGGAAGGATGAGAGGAGGTTCACACTGGTGACACCTTACCTCGAGCTTTTTGGCTTGGTTGTTCGGATCAAGACATCTCCAAAAGGATGCGTCCTCTATAGGTATCCACACGAACAACCCTTCATAAAACGAATTTGGGTGTGTGTGCTAGCAACCTCCTTGACTGTCTCACAAATCAAGAACAAAAGGAAAAACTCTATCTTTGTTTTCTAAGAGGAAAGAAAATGAATTTGGAGGCAAAAACAAGTGTGTGAAACCCTAGAGAATATAACATATTTATAGACTCCAAGTTAGGGTTTCACTTACCAATGACCTTTTGGTAATTTTCCATTTATTATATTCTGATTTTTTTTAAAAACAAATCAAAAATAATATCTTATTTATTTATTTAAAATAACATTTATCTTAAATAAATAAACAAATAAATAAATAAATAAAACACTTTAATTATTTATTTCCATAGAGTTTATTTTGGGCTTATTAAACCCATATCCGTTTTGGGCTTGTTCTAAGTGTGTGACCTTGTAGGTTCACATAACATTGGCAGTGGGCCTAAATCTCTATTTAGGCCTACAAGTCATAAGTGGCCTCTAGCAAGACATTATGACTACCCAAGTCATGTAAAGTCAATAATCTGACATAACCTAATTACAGTGAATTTTATTGTCCCTTTATCACATGATATCTTAATTGAACATAAGGCATAGAATGTCATCCTTATATAGTTCAATATTATGACTTGATTCCAAGTAGACTGAAAATGATAACTCTTTATCAATTCATTTCAGTATGGCCATGCATTTTCATTCAGTCTATCTCATCAAAGGGCCTTTAGATATCTTTCTCATATTAATGAGGGATAAATTCCTTCTAAATCACTCACATTCCTCACATAACTAATTTTATATCCAACAACATTCTTTTAATCATCCGGTTAAAGACAATGTTAGAATGTGTCAAAACATAAAATAGCTATGTAGAAATCCATGATGATTTCAAGGTCAAAGGATCGAAATAAAATTACTGTGATAAGAAATACTTATGACAATAATCTATGTAGTATTCTCATAGTGGGTCAATCCAATACATGATCTCTCATCATGTACCTATGAGTTAACTTAATATCTCATATTTATGATTAGTAAAACATAACCATCAGTCAACATCATACTAGCCTTAATACTTTAATATTCATATAATGAATAAATGGCTAGGGATAATTAGAATAGAACTCTTATTTTAATCTAAGGGTTTTACTATCAAGTCACATACTTGATGGCCTTAGTAAGAATTAACCATTCATGTAATTATCATAAAATCAAATGATAATATAATACCTCTTTATTAATAAAATAAGAAAGTCAATACATAATCATAAATGATTGACCTAGTGCATATCACTAACAATCTCCCACTTGCACTAGGCCCAATCAATATCGTATCAAATACCCATGGACCTAGTATGACTCTCATGTTTAGGCTATGGAAGAGGCTTAGTCAGTGGATCAGCAACATTATCATTTGTAAGTACTCTACATATCTTGACGTCTCCTCTCTCAATAATTTCTCGAATAAGATGATAACGCCTGAGTATGTGTTTGGATCTCTGATGTGATTTGGGCTCCTTAGCTTGGGCTATAGCTCCATTATTGTCACAATATAAGTTCACTGGATCTGATATACTAGTAACAACACCTAGTCCAGTTATGAACTTCTTAATCCAAACAGGTTCCTTAGCTGCTTCTGAGGCAGCTATGTACTCAGCTTCTATTGTAGAATCAACAATAGTGTCTTGCTTGGAACTCCTCCAGCTCACTGTACCTCCATTCAAACAAAACACATATCCTGATTGTGATCGAAAATCATCCTTGTCAGTTTGGAAGCTGGCATCTGTGTACCATTTACAACTAGCTCATCTTCCTGACCACTATACAATAAAAAATGCATCCTTAATTCTTCTCAAGTACTTAAGGATATCTTTAACTGCTGTCCAGTGACTTTCACCTGGGTCTGATTGGTATCTGCTCGTTGTGCTTAAGGAATATGAAACATCAGGTCGAGTACACAACATTGCATACATGATAGATCCAATAGTAGAAGCATATGGAATCTTACTCATGCGGTCTCGCTCATCTTGTGTCATAGGACACTGAGTCTTGCTGAGACTAATGCCATGTGACATTGGCAAGAATCCTCTTTTGGAATCTTGCATATTAAACCTGTTCAATACCTTATCAATATAAGTGCTTTGACTTAGGCCAATAAGCCTTTTAGATCTATCTCTATAGATCTTAATGCCTAATATATAAGCAGCTTCACCTAAGTCTTTCATTGAGAAATAATTCCTTAACCATGATTTAACATTTTGTAAAATAGGGATATCATTTCCAATGAGTAGTATGTCATCCACATACAACACTAAAAATACAATAGCACTCCCACTAACTTTCTTGTATACACAAGGTTCATCATCATTTTTAATGAAGCCAAATTCTTTGACTGCTTCATCAAAATGAAGATTCCAACTCCGAGATGCTTGCTTCAATCCATAAATGGATCTTTGAAGCTTGCATACCTTTCCAGAATTCTCAGGACTAATAAAACCCTCTGGCTGTGTCATGTACACATCCTCAAGTAAATTTCCATTAAGAAATGCTATTTTGACGTCCATTTTCCATATTTCATAATCATAGTATGCAGCTATGGCAAGGAGAATTCGAATAGATTTTAGCATAGCCATTGGTGAAAAGGTTTCATCATAGTCTATACCATGTATTTGTTTGAAACCTTTTGCAACCAGTCTTGACTTAAAGGTATGCACATTGCCATCCATGTCGATTTTCTTTTTGAAAACCCATTTGCACCCAATGGTTTTTAAACCATCATTTGGGTCAATCAAGGTCCATACTTAATTATCATACATGGATTGCATTTCTGATCTCATGGCTTCAAGCCATTTCTCAGAGTCAGGACTATTTATGGCCTCCTGATAGGATGTGGGCTCATTTTGATCCACTATTAACACATCATAACCACTAGTTATGAGAAATCCATATCTCATGGGGATTTGACGTGTCCTATCAGACCTCCTTGGGCCTTCTGGTACTTGTGCATGCTCAACAACTTCTTGTTGATTCAGCTGCGGTTCCATATTAGGTACAATGCTATTTTGTGGGCCTTGAATTTCTTCAAGTTGCACTGTGCTCCCACTGTTTCCTTTGGAAATAAACTCTTTTTCCAAAAATACACCATTCTGAGACACAAACACTTTGTTCTCAGATGCATTGTAGAAGTAATATCCTTTAGTTTCTTTAGGATTTCCCACAAAAAAGCATTTGTTAGATTTGGGTGCTAGTTTATCTGAGATTTGACATTTCACAAAAGCATCACAGCCCCAAATCTTAAGAAAAGACAAACTGGGAGTTTTTCCAGTCCATTTCTCATATGGTGTCTTTTCAACTGCTTTTGATGGAACTCTATTCAAAATGAATGCAGTAGTTTCTAAAGCATATCCCCAAAAAGAGATTGGAAGATCAGATTGACTCATCATAGATCGAACCATATCCAATAGAGTTCGATTTCTACGTTCAGACACACCATTCCATAGTGGTGTACATGGAGGAGTCAATTGTGAAACAATCCCACAATCTCTAAGATGATCTGTAAATTCTTGGTTTAAATATTCACCACCTCGATCAAATCTTAGTGCTTTAATATTTTTACCAAGTTGATTTTGTACTTCATTCTTGAAAATTTTGAACTTTTCAAAAGATTCAGATTTATGTTTCATTAGATAGAGATAACCATATCTACTAAAATCATCTGTGAAAGTTATGAAGTATTGAAAACCTCCTCTAGCAGTTGAGCTTAATGGTCCATATACATCATAATGTATTAGGCCCAATAAGTCATTAGCCCTCTCACTTTGTCCAGTAAAAGGTGTTTTAGTCATTTTTCCAAGTAAACAAGATTCACATGTATCAAATGATTCATAATCAAATGAATTTAAAAGCCCATTTTGGTGTAGCTTTGAAATGCGTTTCTCATTTATATGGCCTAAACGACAATGCCAGAGGTAGGTCAAGTTTAAATCATTAGATTTAGACTTCTTTGTATCAACGTTATAGATTGGCATTTCATTAGTGTCTTTGGCATCTAAAACATAAAGTCCACTAGTGCATGGAGCATATCTATAGAAAATGTTATCCTGATAAATACTGCATTTATTATTCTTAATAATAAATTCAAATCCTTTCTTTTCCAAACAAGAAACAAAAATAATATTCCTACACAAAGTAGGTACATAATAACAACTTTCTAAAGATAAAATAAGTCCACTAGGCAAAGGTAACTCATAAGTTCCTACAGCTAAAGCAGCAACTCTTGCTCCATTGCCAACTCGTAAGTACACTTCGCCTCTTGCCAATGATCTACTCCTTTTTAGACCCTGCACATTTGTACAAATGTGAGATCCTGATCCAGTATCTAATACCTAAGAATCAGAAGCAGAAGCAGATAAATTTAATTCTATAACATGAATACCTAAAGAGGTAGTCTCACCACCTTTTTTCTTCTTTAGATCATCCAAATAGAGCTTGCAATTTCTTTTCCAATGGCCTGGCTCATTACAGAAAAAACAGATTCCTTCCTTTGCTTTGGGTTCAGCTTTGGATTTGGGCTTGGGCTTTGGCTTGGGCTTCTGAAAGCCTTTAAGGACCTTGCCCTTGCCAACCCTTTTTATCCCCTTTCCCTTATTGACCATGAGAACATCCTTGGTGTTACTCTTGATGTTCTTTTCAGCAGTTTTCAGCATCCCATGCAACTCTGAAACAGTCTTCTCCATACTATGCATATTGAAATTCATAATGAATCTATCATAAGCTTCAGGAAAAGATTGGAGAATAATATCCACAGCCAGTTCTTGTTCAATCTTGAGACCAAGCTTGTCCAAGTGATCAAGCTGACCCTTCATCTTGAGAACATGAGGACTGACAAAGCCGCCAGTAGTCAGCTTGCAGGAAAGCAATGCCCTGATGGTATTGAACCTTTCAATTCTGGCTTTCTCTTGGAACATTTCCTTGAGATGGCCTATCATAGTATAAGCCTCCATTTCCATCAGTTGCTTTTGTAGCTCAGATTCCATACATCCAAGCATGACATAAGTGACATCAGTAGAATCATTGAGATGCTTGGTATAAGCATCCCTTTGTGCTCTAGGAGCATTGGCAGCTGGTTCCTCAGGGATGGGTTGATCAAGGATGTATTCCTTTCTCTCATGCCTAAGAACAATTCTTAGGTTTCTGTACCAGTCAAGAAAATTAGTCCCATTGAGCTTATCCTTCTTAAGGATCGATCGCAGTGACATGGTAGGTGTAGTGTTTGAAGTCATTATCTACAACAAATATATGCAAAGTCCATTCAGTATTTTATTAAATATGTATAAGGCATAATAAAAAACTCCCACTAAATTTACTCAAATCAATAACCCTCTAAGTTAATTTTAGAAATTTTAGTGGGCCAAGATCCATATTTCACCATACTCTAAGTGAGCTTTGGCTCATGACCTAAAATATGGTTATTTAGGTAGACAACTCTTATCAATTACATCTCATGTAACTCTTGGATGGTATGGGATTTGACATCACATGTCATGGCTAAAAATCCCATATAATGCCCTAGGTCCAAAACCATTTTGATAACCTAGTTAAGTCAAACCATATCAAACGTTTGGATAGCACCATTATCCAACTTGCCTTCCCCAGATAAATTTATACACCCTGCTTTGGCAGGCTCATATATAATAATCTAAGGCTTGACAAGTGTTGAACTTATGGAAGGCATTATAATGACTTAATATTAAATGAGGGTTCATCTTTATTTAATCGTATTCAGTTATTGTTATGTTGTATTGCATGGCATCACATGGCATCGTATACATAACAATAAATAAATAAATGTGACATAGCATGGCCCAAATCTAAGTTGATCTTCATAAGCCAATATGAAGATCAATGGTCAAACCTAGGTAATATTACAATTACAAATTGAGCCTCCAACTTGGATCTCCATCTTCTACCATGGATCTCCTTTTTTGGTTCCCACCTTGGATCTCCATCCTAGGCCTCCAACTTGAATTGCACCATGGGTCTTGATTTATAAAAATTGTTGTAATTTATTCTACACTATTCTAATAAAATAAATACAACAAAAAAAAACAAAAACGACTCGCAGGCCGTATTTAAAATTACAGCCCATAAAAATAAAATCCAATCACATTGGTCTAAGGGCCATGCTATGCACCATGCATAAAACAACAAACATGTATAACATAATAATCTATTTAGTTATTAAATCCAATTATTATGTTAAAATAAACTAATGTGACAATTCTTTTGGGGTCAAGGGGCAGTGCCCCTAGTGGGGTTCCAAGGGGCAGCGCCCCTGGCGGGGTCCGGGGGCAGCGCCCCAGGTGGCGGTCCCATTGACGGTAAACACTTTACCTTAGCTCTTCGGTGAGTTGCCTTTCAAATTTCTGAACATTAATGAATTTTTGTAATCAAATTACTATAAAATCAATTTGTTCAAAATAGACAAAAAATGCTCAATTAAAACAGCCACCTTAAAACCCTTATTTGCGTGAAGGAAGTAACTAACCAATTTTCATAATCATATTACTAAATCAGTTGTTGCCTAAAAACATCACTTTCTGTAAACATTTTACAGTTTGAGAAATCCGTTCAAAACAGATCAAAAATAATTTTTTTTTATTAATTTAAACAGATGCATCCATTAAGAAAACCCTAATTTTTGTAATCAAAATTACAGCTTGAACGAATCTATATCAAATAGATCCATTCTGCATAATCTGTTTAACATTTAAACAGATTGCCCTTAACACATAATCTCCATAATCACAAAATTTCTGTTTCAGATTTAATTAAAAACGATTTTCCTGATCAAAATAGAAAACGTTTTTCCTAATTAAAATAGGAAACAAATATGTTGTTTCAATTAATCATATTAATCAAAACAGAATACATAACAGATTTAAATCCTTAAGTGATTAGGTTTTTGAAAACAGAATTTCTGTTTCATTAAATCATATTAATAAAACATTATTCTTAATTCATTTTTCAAAAAAACATCATACAAAATTCATTTTCATGAAACAGCATTCTTAATTCATAAAATCAAAGGTTGCTTTCAGTTTAATCACATTAAACCATTACAAACATTAATCAAATTAATGTTTAATTCTGTTTTCAAATAGATTACTAAGAATTGTCACAAAACAAATCAAAACCCCTTTTGGTAATTTTGAAACCCTTTTCAAAACGAATCTTAAACCCTAACATATATCACATATACACAGAATCAATTAATCGAATTACAAGTGGCTCTGATACCACTGTTGGGTACCGTGATGCAAACGCAGCGGAAAAATTAAAATTTTATCACGTTCCCAAGCCTGGATCCATGTAATTCGACTAATTGATTAAATCTAGGGTTTTTAAAAATCTTACCAAAACGCAGAAGAGGCAAGATTCTCTGGAAGGATGAGAGGAGGTTCACACCGGTGACACCTTACCTCGAGCTTTTTGGCTTGGTTGTTCGGATCAAGACGTCTCCAAAAGGATGCATCCTCTATATGTATCCACACGAACAGCCCTTCACAAAATGAATTTAAGTGTGCAACCTCCTTGACTGTCTCACAAATCAAGAACAAAAGGAAAAACTCTGTCTTTGTTTTCTAAGATGAAAGAAAACGAATTTGGAGGCAAAAACAAGTGTGTGAAACCTTAGAGAATATAACATATTTATAGACTCCAAGTTAGGGTTTCACTTACCAATGACCTTTTGGTAATTTTCCATTTATTATATTCTGATTTTGTTTAAAAACAAATCAAAAATAATATCTTATTTATTTATTTAAAATAACATTTATCTTAAATAAATAAACAAATAAATAAATAAATAAAACACTTTAATTATTTATTTCCACAGAGTTTATTTTGGGGTTATTAAACCCATATCCGTTTTGGGCTTGTTCTAACTATGTGACCCTATAGGTTCACATAACATTGGCAGTGGGCCTAAATCTCTATTTAGGCCTACAAGTCATAAGTGGCCTCTAGCAAGACATTATGACTACCCAAGTCATGTGAAGTCAATAATCCGACATAACCTAATTACAGTGAATTTTATTGTCCCTTTATCACATGATATCTTAATTGAACATAAGGCATAGAATGTCATCCTTATATAGTTCAATATTATGACTTGATTCTAAGTAGACTGAAAATGATAACTATTTATCAATTCATTTCAGCATGGCCATGCATTTTCATTCAGTCTATCTCATCAAGGGGCCTTTAGATATTTTTCTCATATTAATGAGGGATAAATTCCTTCTAAATCACTCACATTCCTCACATAACTAATTTTATATCCAACAACATTCTTTTAATCATCCGATTAAAGACAATGTTAGAATGTGTCAAAACATAAAATAGCTATGTAGAAATCCATGATGATTTCAAGGTCAAAGGACCGAAATAAAATTACTGTGATAAGAAATACTTATGACAATAATCTATGTAGTATTCTCATAGTGGGTCAATCCAATACATGATCTCTCATCATGTACCTATGAGTTGACTTAATATCTCATATTTATGATTAGTAAAACATAACCATCAGTCAACATCATACTAGCCTTAATACTTTAATATTCATATAATGAATAAATGGCTAGGGATAATTAGAATAGAACTCTTATTTTAATCTAAGGGTTTTACTATCAAGTCACATACTTGATGGCCTTAGTAAGAATTAACCATTCATGTAATTATCATAAAATCAAATGATAATATAATACCTCTTTATTAATAAAATAAGAAAGTCAATACATAATCACAAATGATTGACCTAGTGCATATCACTAACATACTCCATTTAAAGTTACTAGACAGTCCTTGCTTATCCACCATCACCTGATGCGTGGCCACTATTGTCCCATTGACATGAAAAATCCACAAGCTTATGGAATCATGAAAGTAGTAAAAATAAGATCATCCCATAGATACTGTCAATTGAGTATTGAAATACTAAAAGTGCTTGTTTGTTTAAACACCTAATTTTTATTTGAAAATCAAATAAAAATAAACAAAATAAATATCTAAGTCAAAAAGCTAACCTTAATCCATTTTGAAAGCATCTATAGAATTATAGGTTTTCCTCTCAAATAAACCTACAATTAATTGAGTTAAATTAACACCAAGTTTTATAGCTCTCACTAACTAAGTGCTTCTTAAACTTAATTTTAAGTCCACCTTTAACTAATGTTAGTTGCTCAAATGTCTCTCAACTAAGAAAGCATCTAATAAGTTATTGTTTGAATCCTATAGAACCTATCTCTATATCAAGTTCTAATGTGTAAATTCAACTAAAGGTTGATTAATCCTATAATGACATTAAGTTCAACAATAATAAATGAATTAAGATTAAAGATTTAGATTTAATTCTAATAATTACATGGTTGAACTGAAATAAGAACCACTCATGTTAAAAGAAAGAGAAGAAGATGAAGCATAAAGAATAGATGCAATCATTATTACTTAATAGAAAATGAACAATAACAAAAAAGTTAAGAAAAGCCCCTTTTACTACTGAACCAACTAGAATAGAAGGTTTTCTGTTCTCCAACTTTAAAACAAAATCTCCTAATTAATAAGAAAAAATAACAAGAACTTGAATTAAAACTACCTTTGATTCTTAAGAAAAATAAAAGTAAAAGATGATTTTTTTTATTTCTCTTGGAGGCTCTCTTTTTATAAACCTCAGCCTCCAGCCCTATCTCAAGTTGTTACAATTCAAAAATTGTAATCCCCCCAAAATTAGCAATAAGAAAATTTGAATTTAAATAGTTATCACAGTACACACAGCTGTGCGCACCCAGGCCCATGGTTGCATAACTTCACAATACTTTGAAAATTCATTTTTCTTCAAGGATTTAACTTGTTCAAACTTTCACACTCATTAAATTCCCCACCCTTGAGTCTTTGCTTGTCCCTAAACAAATTATTAAGACAACATATTCATATAAAGAATCAAAATTGTCAGCTGGTTTTAACTTGACTAACCATTCTAATCTTCCTTTAATATAAAGTTTAAAAACTATAAATTAAAAAAAATAACTCAAGGTCAAAGATATAACATTTACCATGTGAAGAGTAAACTCTTCCATTGAATTTATGAAAATGGACAATTAACACTAAAGAAAAATGAAAGTAAGTATGAATTATCTTAGTACTTAAGAAGTCCCATATTCAACACATACAAAGTAACTATATGGCACTCACCTTATTTATTTAATAAAAGTTTTCCTAATCTCAGTATCCCTTACCTTTCATGTACTACTCAATGTGGATACCTCCAAAAAGGGTCCTTAAGATACTTTTACTCTAATTTAGAGCATTGGAGTAGAAGGAGCATACAAATATTAAATTTAAGATTTTAGCTCATAACGAGTGCATTTTATGCTCCACCTTCTTATTGTTGTTGTTGTTGTTTTTTTTTTAGAGAATAAGCTCATAGGTGCCTAAATACATATGAACTAGACTATACTAAGAGATGACGTTTAATTCCTACTTGCTTACATTTTTCTTAAATATCAAGTATCTAAGTTTAATCATTTAATGGAACAATAAACATTAAGTTCATTAAAAATAAAAAATAACTAACCATAAATTATTTTTCTAATTTAAAAGTAAAGAAAAAAATTAAAGAAAGATTATCACACTTACTTAAAAAAACCATTTCTGTTGAAATAAACTCTTCATAGGAATATGTTTAAAAACTTAAGTGAAATGAATATATCCTAACAATATGCATGATCTCAAATTATTCTAAAAAAAATAACTAAATAAAAAAATAAAAGAAAAGAAAAGTTTACTTCCCTTATTTTGATGCACTTGGAGGTGAGGTGAATGGAATGATGAACTCTGTTGCTGCTTCATTTAGCCCTTTGGACCTTTTTCTTTGAGAAATTTTCTATTTAAACACTTTTATTTAGGCTTGCAACTTCTTTACCATTGCCTTGCATCTCCTCTTAAATCCTTTCATCTCATTTCACAAGTCCATAATCATGTTCCCAATTCTATTATCAGAAATGTCCATCAACTCTTTAATTCTCTTCATGATTTCCTCACTCCATCCTTCATCATTTCTTCTCTTCCTTGATTGAGCCTTATTGACATTGTCATCTTCATCTTCTATAGCTTTTGGTAGAGGAACATCACCATGTTTCAACATATTTTGGCATAAAAAATAACAACTCCTAGAATTGACATCCTTTAACTCTCTCTACTCAGTGATGATTTTAGCTCTAATGAGGTAATCTTTATTAAAGAATTCAAGCTCCAAAGGTTCAAGCTTATGCCTAGAAATTTCAAATGGTACAAGAAATAAAGCTAGGCTTGTGATAATATGTCCCATTGATACTAATGCTTTTCTGGCCTACATTACATGCCAGATTGAATAAAAACAAAGTATGCATTACATACCTTTTTGTTAGAATGCATGCACTATAATAAAAATAGCTCATAAAGAGAAACTTTAGTACTATAATTTCTCCTAAAAATTGTGTGTGACATAAATTTGTGCATTAACAAACATGAGTGACTCTGAATTAACCCACTAGTCATGACCTGTCCTTCATAAATTTTATCCCCACTAGTGATTTCAAACCAAAATTTACCCATGTTGAAATATGATAGAGGTCGATAGATACCTCCATCAGAAAAGCCAAAAATATTAGATATCAATTTATAATCAAAGCTATATTCTTGCCCAAAAAATTTACATGAAAAGACTCTTTGATTTTCATTTAAAATCTATAATGTAGTGTAAAACTCAATTGTTAGCTCAAAGAATACTTATATTGAAATGATTTTAGTTGTAACCAACCCATTCTTTCATACAAAGCATCAATATCATCCTTCATTCCTATGTCAACTAACACATCCTCATCAAAATATTTTGGCATACTAAACTTTCTTTTAACTATAGAGCAGAACCTCTTACCTTCTCCTACATAATAAATGAAAAAAAAGCATCATAATATCTCGAAGATAATATGGCTCACCTCTCATACTGATGGTCTTTTTTCCTTCAGCACTAGGCTGTTCATTTTTTGTTCTTGACATACTAAAAGAAATGCATTAAATGGTGTAAATACCCAATTTCGGGATAATAAAATATGGATGTGATAAAGAACTCCAATGATGAAAATGTTATAAGTAGGTCTTCAACACCTGAAGTTTAAAACCTCAAAAGTTTGAATACATTTTCAAAAATAGTTTCATTGGTTTTTTAAGAACTTAATTATAATACTTTTTAAGACATAATTGAAAATTTTAATTTCTTTTAGGGGTCTTTTTATAATTAAAAAATCATAACTATAGAATTCCAATCGGAATTACACAAAATTACATAATTTCAATCAAAATTACGTGTTTTCCATCTATTTTTTGTATTTTTTACAGAAAATAAAAATATTTTTTCTTGAGTTTTGATTGGTTAAAAAATTTTATTAAATTTATTTTATGGATTTATCTAATTCTTCAAGAAATAAAGTCCTTTTAAAATTGGAACTCTTCAGTACGTAGAACTTAGGGTTTTTTTTTTGTTTTTTCCCTATAAAAGGAGAAGTTAAGCTCCTGGTGGAAGGGACTCAATTCTCAATTCTGATCATTCTTTTCTACAATTTTGGCTCTCTTTTTCCTAAGTGTCTCTAGACTTTTCTTTAGATAATACACAAAAAAATTCTTGGTAATTTATTCATTAGAGATTTTTTAGAAGAACAATAATAAGTTCTTGAAAGCCTACTAAAAATAATGGTGATCTTGCTAGTCTGAGGAGCAATTTAATCAGAATCTATAAACATTATCTTCTCCCTACTTTCTTGTATTTTTCTTTTTGATTTTTTGAATTTCAATTTTATTTAAATTTTTATTATAATTTTATTTGCTAATCATTGTTTTATACTTTTGTGATGGTGATTATGGAGGGAATTACATGATGATCATTCTTGGAGAACGAAATCCATAGAGGTCCATGGAATGTCATGGATGAAACCTTATGGCTAGATGTAGTTTCTAGATTTTTTTATTTATTTCTAGGATTGTATTAATTCCTCTTCTTTTTTATTATTCTCAATAGTTGATTATAATAGCACCAATAATAGGAATAATGAAATTTTATATGTGTGCGATTAGATGTTTTATTTTAATTAATCAGTTAGTAAAATATGGGTATTATTTGGGTAATTAATTAAAATTAATGGTTATAGAAATTATTAGGTTATTTAATTAAAATTGGATTAGATTTAAGTGGTTAGAATTAGGGTTGTTTGTTAATTATTTATTTGTTTGTTTATTGTCACTTTAATTAAATTAGGGTTTTATAATAAATTTAATTAATTATTTGATCTTTTAGTTGATTGTTTTCTTATATTTTTATTGTTTTTGGTCGTGTTTGCTTATGTTTATGTGTTTTGGGCCCTAGGCCCACATTAGTCTTTAACCCATTTAAATTAAGGTTTTTTTAGGTTTAATTAATGAAAATGCATCTTTAGACCCACAATTAACTAGATTTAGGTTAGAAATACTTAGGCCCATTTAGTTAATTAGATGTATGCCCACCTAATTTAATTTAATTAATTTAGACTTAACCTATTTAAATTAAGCTTATTCATAATTTGTAGATTTAAGATCATTCTAGAATTAAAACATGTAGAATTAGGACCATTAGTCTTTAGACTCACTTGTAAATTAAAATATATAGATTGATCTCATTTAATTAAAATTAATGTAGATTAGACTAACCTAGAGATTGTGATGAATGCATTGTTTACTTGTATATTTCATGACTAGTTTGCCTGGAGTTGATTATTTTTTTAAGGGTTGCATGTAAATAGAGGATAAAATAATAATTCATAAAGTAATTCTAAAAGAACACGAGACTGAAAGAAGTTAGTATTCCATACCCAGAATCTCCTGGTTATGGTGCTGGCTTTCTTTTAAGAAATTGAGTACCACCATTTTTTGATTTGTCCCAATTATTGCCCTGGGTGGTGACTCCTTATCTCCAAACCATGCATTTGTGACAGTAGTTAGTGTGTTGATTAGAGCCCTAAGCTCAAATATTGTCCCAGTTGCTAAAATCTTGGGCGCACACTAAACCTCGCCGTCTACAGTGGTGACTCCACTAGGGATAAGAGATTCTGATTCTACTTATGTTCTTTAGAATTATTTTATTAGTTATTATTTTATTCTTGCATTCATTCTACATGTCCTTATTAACTGATGGTTCAATGATTTCGCGATTCTGCTAGCTTTATGGGATTGTAAATTGGCTAACCATCACTTTTAGCCTTAACTTGGTTCAAGAGAAATTACTAGGCTTATATAACCAAAGTTTGTAACACAAGTCCAAAAGGGGGTAGCCTTCTCTCAAGTTTTCAAAGGATGCTGGGCCCCTCTGATGTTGGCCTGTAGCTCAAGTCTTAAAGGAGGGCATCTTGCTAAGGGAAGCTTGACTTTTCCACCATACTTAACCATATATAATGGCTCAATAATTTCCCTTAGGATTACCTAAATTGCTTATGAATATTGTCATGAGGTATTTCTATCTATAAAGGCCTAAGCCCATACTTTAGAAGTTCATTTGGGTTAATAAGGATTGGGTTAATCTTTTATACCTATAAATACTATTTCTATGCCTTTACTACATTGAGAGATATGACATGCATGTCGATTCTTAATATCCCCTTTTGATATTAAGGCCAAGTCAAAAAAATCCTAGGAAAAGAGATTCGCAATTGAATGCGTGTGTGGAAGGAATAAGGTTGGAAGGATATTGTACACTTGATTTTTACTTTGCATAGTATGTGCATTATGTATACATGCATTTCATGCATCATACTAACACTTTCTTTTACAACCATCATATATTCATTTGGGTCCTCTTGTGTTTGGAAACAGAGTAATAGCATATTAGTGAGAACTGATTTGAGTCTAAAATCAACAGCTAAAGAGATCCTTCGCAGTTTGGAAAAGAGCCCTATCAACCCGCTTTACCTAAAAGCTACACCAACTCAAATAGAAGAGATGGAACAACAATAAGGAGGAAACTGGACCCTAGAAGACATTAAGGGAGCTTTGATCGATGACATGAGAGCAATGATGAAAGATGGAATAAGACAAGCCTTAGTTAAATTAATGCCACAACTACACTTGCACCTGCATCCATTGCTATAATTCCACCTACTGCTATTATGGAAGATCCACTTGCTAGGGGGAAACTATTGAATGCTGCAAGGAATGTGCCTCTTGTGGAAATGAAATATGAGGATGTCGAGAACCTTTTGGTAGAGAAAGCCAAGAAAGAATCACTTGAGCAAGTTCAAGAGATAGAATTTAAGCAGATGAAAGCACTGACTCAGAAGATATCCAAAATGGAGGAATTAATAAGAGGACAAGGAATCAAATACTCATTTGACTTTGATGATATGATGCAATTTAAGGAAGATAAGCTGCCTGATAAGTTTAAGATGCCACAACTATAAAAGTTTAATGGTACTGGAGACCCAAAGATCCACCTTAGTTAAAATACAACTATTATGAGCACCATTAAGGCTCCTTTGCCCATAGTTACCAAGTTTTTTGTACTATCCTTAGAGGCTATGGTTGTTAATTGGTATAATAGGTTAAAGAAATCTATCCGAGCGGACTAGAAAGAGTTGTGCACCACTTTTTTGAAATAATATAACCACAATACCAGGCTTGAAGTGTCTATCAGGGATTTAGAATTGACCAAGCAGAATCCTAATGAATCATTTTTTAATTTTCTGACTAGATTAATAAATAAGGCAGGATTAATGATAAATAAACTGGCTAAAAATGATTAGGTTAGGATGATAGTCTGAAATGTGTCACCCAATCTAGTTGAGAGGTCATAAATGATGAACCCTAAGACATTTATAGACCTTTATAACGATGGGTTGCAAGCTGAGGAGATTGAGAATGAGAAAAAAAGTATTACTAAAAGCACCGAAGCAAGAAACTACCTAACTGGGGGCATACAATAAAGAAGCACTAGCCGAATTGGCATGTTATTCAACAACCAAGGAGATTCTCCAATTTTATCCAACCTTTGTCATAAGTCCTAGAGCACCTAATGAAAAAGGGCTTACTTCAACCTTTACCTAATCCAAACCCAAACACCCTAGGCTATAATCCAAGCAAGCACTACCAATTTCATCAAAACCTCCAACACTCCACGGATAACTACATCCACCTCAAACATGAAATCCAAAACCTTATAGACTCTAGAAAGATCACAGACCCCAAAAACCCAAGCACAAGAAATAATCCTTTCCCAAACTACCAAAATGTACCACCCTCAGCTACCATGATGATCAACTAAAGAGTTAGTGAGGAAGAAGTGTTAAACTCCTTTGAGGACCTATACCTTAAAACTAAAGTGAAATGTCTTAATGCCCCTAAAGATGAGGAAGGAGCAGAAGACTTATTGAGTTAGCCTTCAGGTAAGTTCAACTATAAGGTGTTTTACATTAAACCACCTTCTTTTGACATACCCTTTGAGTTGATTGTGCCTACAGGATGGGGTGATGAGTTTGATGATGAGAAGCTACTAGAAAAGGAAGAAACATGCACATGGAGGTGAAAAAAGATTAATTCATGGAGACAGTTGGCAAGAAGATGTAATAATAGCTGTTATGTTAGCCACCTGAAGGACAACCACTATGAGATTCAGCATCCCTAGCATCTAGAATACGAAAAAAATTTTCTTATTACCTTCTTTAAATAAAATTTTTGTTTTTGTAGAACTTGTTTTATTTTAGTGATCGATGATATGAATTCTAATCATGCTTACTTATGTATTGTCATCATAATGGTACTGTGCATTATGATATTAATCACATCTACATGTTTGACATAAATTCAATTCAATTAGATTCATTCAGCATAGGCACAAATGCAAGTTCAACAAACATTCATATATCACATGATGTAACTTCTAAAGATAGGAAATTTGAGGGAAAAATAAAAAAATGATAAAAAAGAGAAAGAATAAAAAGACAGAAAAAGAAAGAAAAAAGAACAATAAAGTAAAAATTAGTGAGAAAAAATTCAGGATTGGCTAGTAATAGGAGTTGTATCATGCGATATAATGAATGTTCTCATTTTTGCCCTAATGAATGAGTAAAATTGAATTTGAAATTTTTGTTCAAATATCATATATTCATCTTTATTATACTGCATAAGTATATAAATGGAAAGACAATACATAATTAGAGTTATGAGATCACTATTTTAGTTATGTTTTCTTTTTTGCCACCCTTTTATGATTTTGTTTGTAAGTCTAGTGTCCCCTTGTACTTAGGAAATTTAATTAGCTTAGTAACTTACATTATAACTCTTTCTTTGTAACTATCATCAATCATTGCATCAATATCAGGCTTTATATTATGCTCAAGAGTCCTTCGAAGTGCAAATCCAATTAATTTCATCATCAAGAACTCACTTCAGTTAGTTCGCCCACTCCTCTGCACCTCTAATGCATGAGATTGCAACAAATAGGGTTAGTAAGATAAAGAATCAATAACAGTAGTAAATGAACTAGGCCTCTTACACATGAAAATAAAAAAGAATGCTAGAATAGTATGAATGAATCTAGAATGAAACTTTGGGCAACATGTAATTATAAGGGCAAATTATAGAACAATAAGTCTGCATTCAAAGAGCGAAGAAGGAACACCAAAGTATAAGAGCCAGTATAAGAGATCTTGGGGTAGAAAGAAGCATATAAATACATCAGGTATCATACAGAAAAAGCGATAGCAAAAGAAAAGTTCAACAATGAATCAGTTAATCACAAGCTTCAGGGTAAAGCCATGGACCTCACTTGCTAGCTTAATCATTAGTCCGATGAACCATATCAGAAGCTTCAACATCAGAAGTACCAACAGTAAAGCATCAATACTCAAGCTTATAGGCTATTGATGAGGCACCTCATTCTCACACTCCAAGTTGTAAATATAGCTATGTTCCAAACAAGAGACTTATTATGATCATGCATGTCATACATAACATGAATACACTTGCAAACATTTATTATGAAATACTTGCTTTGCATAATAAAGTCTTTAAGCCTAGGCAAGATTGTAAAAATACTCTGCTACTAATATTCAAAGTCAGTATTGTACAAATGCAGAAAGGTAGTCAGAATATGCACATGTGAAGCATTTGAAAGGAAAAGGGTAGCACTAATAAGGTGAACCTGATACTCAATGGGACTTTAGACCTTAGGACTCTAAAGGGCCCATCCAGTAAAGGAATATCATTGATAGTGATACTTGGAAAAGTAACATCCTGGCAACCTCAAGAGGCTAGATAGGATGTTCAAGCTCCTTAGATTCAAAATCCATCCCCATAGTCTCATTTGGAGCATCATCTAATATATCTCTCCACAACAGTTAGACTAATGTAGGGTATGAAATATGGTGAAGAGAAGGTCCAACATGTCAGCACTACATTCATGGACATTAAAAAGGGAAGAATGCACTCAAAACTTAAAATAAATGCACTCTGAAAAATTAGTTGATTATGAAATAAGATCTCTAACTCCTGAACCTTTTTTGTAGGAGATATCAAGAAGAGGAATGAAGCCCTCTACCATAGTATTAATGGAATGGTAAAAAGGCAAATTCAACCTTAGGCCATGACTTTAATGGTGGAGTATCATGACCTTATGATCAGAGACATCATCATCACAATCAAAAAGGAATATTGCAAAAGAATAATAATGCATTTTGACAAAATTTATTCACTTAAAAATAGACCATACTAACTTATGGTATTTTATGTAAGAAAAATAAAGAGAATGAAGAAGGGGAAAGGAATCAATACATCAATAAGAATGGGTCAGATAGCAAATGCCAAACACTCGTTAAGATAATCAAGGGAAGTGTTAGAAATCTATTTCCTTAGATTATGTAATAAAGTACCATCTTAATAATAAAATCCATAAATTGGAAGTAAATTCATCCACTTTATGAGATCATGTACGAAAAGCCTATCTCATGACCTTTGATCATAATGGCTCTTTTTATTAGCCTCGTAGAATTCAGATGTTTAGTTAGCAGCTTTGTGTTGAGAGTTTATAAACTCTAATCAATCTATTGCTTGCTTTGCACCCAAACGAGGGGAAGAATATGAAAAAATAAAATCTATGGACTTGCAATATAAATGGCTTGAATTTCAAAGTATCTTTTTAGTCTCTTGAATAATAAATGTGCATATAATTTACTCAAATGCTCATAAATGAGTATGAGTACAAAATCCCTTGATGGTATCCACGCTGAGTAATACAAGAAAGGTGGGGGAACACTAAGAGGAGAATTAAAATAAAAGCAAACATAATTTACTCCAATGCTAAAAAATGAGCAAGAGTATCAACATGAAACTTCTGGTAATATCCATGTTGAGTAATACAAGAAGGCGAGGGAATACTAAAAGAGGACCATGCCAAAAACTACTCTATTTACTCCAATGCTCTATAAGAGTATGAGTATCCAAAGGACCTTTCCAATGATATCCACATTGAGTAATATGAGAAAGGCAGGGAAATACTCAGATAAGGAAGGAAAGCACAAAAATAACTCAAAGACTATTTTGATACTTAGAATTTGATCTTTTTATGCTAAATTTTCATAAGTTTTGTTTAGCAAATTCCCCCTAAAATTAGGTGTGGAAGTAAGCTCTTCACTTGGTAAAAGATATGCTCTCAACATAAGATGGTTAATGATGCCTCTGAGCTTAACAAATAATAAATAAATGATAGTCATGAAAATAAAAAAATATTGGGATTCATTGAGTGCACACTATCTCATGATAAAGTGATGAATTTTCTTATAAATTTTCAATACTATAATGTACTTTTGTAAATTCATCATGATTGAAACTAACCTTAACAAGTATGTAGGAAATGCAAATCTAGAAGGAAGTGCACCCAACTTGTAAAGTTGGTTAACACAGTAAAATTCAAAGTCAGTCTGTAGAGAAATTCTAATCAGTCAACATAATAAAATTCAAAGTCAGTCGGTAGAGAAATTCTAATAAGTCAATACAACAAAGTTCAAAGTCAATCAGCAAAAAATTCTAATCCATTAGCACAAAGAATTCAAAGCATTCAACTCAAACACCAAAAGATAAAAATTGTGAGCAATTATGCACTGTAGTAGTAAGGGTAAGCAATAAAAGGATTGCAGTTAGCAAGCAATGAAAGGGTTGCAGCTAATCAGAATCATTAGCAAGCAATGAAAGGGTTGTAACTAATCACGAGTAGTGACAGACTATAGCATTATAAAGATGAGCAATGAAAGGATTGTCGTCAATTTGCTAGTAATTATAGATTGCAACATCAAAGGCAAGCAACAAAAGGGTTGCAGTTAATTAAAATCAACCACCAATTATGGATTGCATCATCATCAGTAAGCAATAAAAGGGTTACAGCTAATCGAAAGCAATTATGGATTACAACATCATCAGTGAGCAATGAAAGGGTTGTAGCAAATTACAAATAATTATGGATTACAACATCATCAATGAGCAATGAAAGGGTTGCAGCTAATCACAAGCAATTATGGACTATAGCATTAAAGGTGAGCAATGTAAGGGTTGTAGCTAATCGCGAGCAATAGATTGCAACATCATCAGTGAGTAACGAAAGGGTTACAGCTAATCGCAAGCAATTATGGATTGTAGCATCATTAGTGAGCAATAAAAGGGTTATAGCTAATTGCGAGCAATTATGGATTGTAGCATCATTAGTGAGCAATGAAAGAGTTGCAGCTAATTGTGAGCAATTATGGATTGTGGCATTATCAATGAGCAATGAAAGGGTTTTCGTTAATCATGAGCAATTATGGATTGTGGCATCATCGGTGAGCAATGAAAGGGTTGCAGCTAATGACGAGCAATTAGGGATTGTAGCATCATTAGTGAGCAATAAAAAGGTTGCAGCTAATTGTGGGAAATTATGGATTGCAGCATAATCGGTAAGCAATGAAAAGGATAGGAAATGAGAAATGAATCGCCAAAACACCAAACTTATATTAAAGTGGCAAATGTCCACTTTAGTCCCTTAAGTTCATTTGCATTTAAGTCCAACACTTCTCTTACAATTTAGTCCTAAATTGCAATGCTACATTATTTGATAATTCATTGAATTATTAAATTGTCAACATAAGAGAATTCAAAATATACAACAGAGTATAGTTGACATTGTATGACTGAGTACAATGTACCTATTTCAAATAAGACTATACAACCGAGTATAATCGACATTGTATGACCGAGTACAATGTACCTATTTCAAATAAGACTATATGACCAGGTATAGTTGACAACGTACGATCGAGTGCAATGTACCTATTTCAATTTAGACCATACGATTGAGTGTAGTCGTCATTATACGACCGAGTGCAATGTGTCATTTTAATTCAGATTATACAATTGAGTGTAGTCAACATTGTATGACTAAGTACAATGTACCTATTTTAATTCAGACTATACGACTGAGTGTAGTTGACATTGTACAACTGAGTACAATGTGTCATTTCAATTCAGACCATATGATAGAGTGTAGTCGACATTGTATAACCGAGTGCAATGTGTCATTTCAATTCAGACTATACAACCGAGTGTAGTTGACATTGTACGACCGCATGCAATGTGTTATTTCAATTTAGACTATACGTCAGGGTATAGTAGACATTGTATGACTGAGTACAATGTATCTTTCCATTTAGGTTATACCACCGAGTATAGTTGACATTGTATGACAGCGTGCAATGCATCCTTCCAATTTAGACTATACGAATGAGTATAGTCAACATTATACGATTGAGTATAATGTGTCCATCTAAACCAACGATATACATCAAAGTATAGTGTTTCCTTAGATGTTTTGAGTTTATGCCTAGTCTTGTACTGCAACACAAGCATTTATCATGAACTGATGATCACTTACAAGCATAAACCTTAAAAAGCACAAGTAAGTATTCAAACTTTGTTCTTAATAAATTGTGTGCTTATTTGCTTTGCTGTAATTTGTCAAGTAAACAACAACAAAGGGGGACAACTGTAAACACCCAATTTCGGGATAATAAAATATGGATGCGACAAGGGACTTTAATGATGAAAATGTTCTAAGTAGGTCTTTAACACCTGAATTTTGAAACCTCAAAAGTTTGAATAAGTTTTCAAAAAGAGTTTCATTAGTTTTTTAAAGACTTAATTGTAATATTTTTTAAGACATAATTGAAAATTTTAATTTCTTTTAGGGGTCTTTTTATAATAAAAAAAATAGAATTATAGAATTCTGATTGAAATTTTGTAATTCCGACCGAAATTACATGTTTTTGTATTTTTTTTACAGAAAATAAAAATATTTTTTCTTGAGTTTTGATTGGTAAAAAATTTTCTTAAATTTATTTTTAGGATTTATCTAATTCTTAAGGAAATAAAGTCCTTTTAAAATTGGAACTCTTCAGTATGTAGAACTTAGGGTTTTTTTCCCCTATAAAAGGAGTGCTTAGGCTCTTGGAGTAGGAGACTCAATTCTCAATCCTGAGCATTCTTTTTTGCAATTTTGGCTCTCTTCTTCCTAAGTATCTCTAGACTTTTCTTTAGGCAGTACACAAAAAATTTCTTGGTGATTTATTCATTGGAGATTTTTTAGAAGAAGAATAACAAGTTCTTGAAGTCCTACTAAAAACAACGGTAATCTTACTAATCTGAGGAGCAATTAATTCAGCATCCATAAGTATTATCTTCTCCTTACTTTCTTTTATTTTTCTTTTTGATTTCATTGAATTTCAATTTTATTTAAATTTTATTATAATATTATTCACTAATCATTGTTTTATCCTTTTATAATGGTGATTATAGAGGGAATTACATGATGATCATTCTTGGAGAACCAAATCCATAAAGGTCCATGGAATGCCATGGATGGAACCTTATAGCTAGATGTAGTTTTTAGGTTTTTTTATTTAATTATCTTATTTTTATTTATTTATGGGAATGTATTAATTCTTCTTCTTTTTTATTATTCTCAATAGTTGATTGTGACAGCCCCAATAGTGGGAATAATGAAATTTTGTGTGTGCAAATGGATGTTTTGTTTTAATTAATCAGTTAGTAAAACTAGATTTTTATTTGGGTAATTAATTAAAATTAATGGTTATAGAAATTATTAGGTTGTTTAATTAAAATTGGATTACATTTAAGTGGTTAGAATTAGGGTTGTTTTTTAATTATTTATTTATTTATTTATGGTCACTTTAATTAAATTAGGGTTTTATAATAGATTTAATTAATTATTTGATCTTTTAGTTGATTTTTTTCTTATATTTTTATTGTGTTTGGGCTTGTTTGCTTATGTTTATGTATTTTGGGCCCTAGACCCACATTTGGCTTTAACCGGTTTAAATTTAGGTTTTTTTAGGTTTAATTAATGAAAATGCATCTTTAGGCCCATAATTAACTATATTTAAGTTAGAAATACTTAGGCTCATTTAGTTAATTAGACATAGGCCCACCTAATTTAATTAATTAATTTAGACTTAGCCTATTTAATTTAAGCCTTTTCATAATTTGTAGATTTAAGATCATTCTAGAATTAAAACATATAGCATTAGGCCATTAGTATTTAGACTCATAAATTAAAATATGTAGATTTATCTCATTTAATTAAAATCAATATAGATTAGACTAACCTAGGGATTGTGATGAATGCATTGTTTGCTTGTATATTTCATGACTAGTTTGCCTAGAGTTGATTTTTTTTAAGGGTTTATACGAAATTGCATGTAAATAGAGGATAAAATAGTAATTCATAAAGTAATTCTAAAAGAACATGAGACTAAAAGAAGTTAGTATTCCATACCCAGAATCTCCTAGTTATGGCGTTCGCTTTCTTTTAGGGAATCGAGTACCACCATTTTTTGATTTGTCCCAGTTATTACCCTGGTTGGTGACTCCTTATCCCCATGTCATGTCTTTGTGACAATGGTTAGTGTGTTCTCTAGAACCCTGACCTCAACTAGTGTTTTGGTTGCTAAAATCTTGGCCACGCACGCTAAATCCCACCGTCTACAAATGGCATGAGAACAAAAGAAATAAAGCAAAAATAAATGAGCGTGGAGAGATATGGTTGGAGTTAAAGAGTTTATGACTTTAAATAAAAGAGAAATAAATATCTCAAAAGAATTGGGAAGTCTAATCCTAATAGAAGATAAAATTTTGAAAAGATAAATAACTTTGACTAAATTTAAATAAAATTGAACCTTTGTTAAAAACCTAAATAGATAGGGCAAATAAAATTAAAATTCCTAAAACTAATTGAAAATGAAAAACTAAAATTAAAAAAATTAAATTTGAAAATTTGAAAAATTTTTAATTTCTCCCCCCACACTTAAAACATGTAATGTCCTCATTGCAAAAAATAAAGTAAAACTAAATGCTTTATTGACAAACAGGATGCACGACTATGCACCTTGATATGCACAGTTGTGTGTACTGTTGATTCTTGATATTGCACTTTTGTGGATGCACAGCTATGTGCTAAGGTCACACAGTCGTGCCTAAACCATAATTTTAAGAAAAGAATGATATTTCTCTTTAGTTTATTACATCACATTGATGTGATTTCAACCTAAATTTTTATCTAAGTGTCATCATAATCATATTATAGCATATTTAAAGGAGAAATTAAACATAAATTGAAAATAAAATAGAATAAATCTTTAAACATCTTAAACAAAATAAAAATCCTTAAACATGAACAAACTTGAACACAAAAACATAAAAAAACAACCTTGACTTGTTCATAAAAAATTCAAATTAAATAAGCATTGTTCAAACAGACTTAAAATGAAAAACACACATCATTCAAATTGAAACATTTGGTTTTGGGCTTCTTTACTTATCTCCATTTTCCTCGGATGAGGATTCTTCTTCTTTATCTAGATCTTTAGATTCATTATTAAGTGGTGGATGTGGTGGTGGAATAAAGTTTTAAGAGTTAAAGAAAGCCATAATGTTATGGTTAATCATGTTCACCTAATGATTCATTCTAATTGTTGTGTCATCCATTCTAGTTACTATAGTAGTCAATTCACTAACATTTAAGTCAATCACTCCCACCTAAAGTTCCAAGTCATTTATCCTTTGAATAATATTATTTGAATATGCTTCTATCACCTCTTCCTCCTCCTCTTCTTCAGGTGTAGCTGGTGGTAGTTCATTAGGTCGAATGAAAATGGCACTTCCCCTTATGTCCTTTCTAATCAAACCCATAGCTTCCATCATGCTTGAATCAATCAAAGTGCTACCCTTAAGTTCATAAAAGGCATATTATTAAAGTGAAAACCTAAATAAGTAGCTATGGTAGTGATTAAACCTCAAACTTTGATAGGATTGGTGACCTTTAGCCACATCCCTCAACTTCCCAACAAAAGCATGACAAATGTCAAGCTTCTTATTATTAACCATGCAATATAAGATGTTAAGCTCAGTGGTAAAGACCACAACATCCATTTTATTCCTTGGAAATAAGGAATGAGCGATTAACCTATGCAAATATCTTAAAGTCGATAATCAAATTTGAGACTCTTTCACTGACCTAGCCTTATAAAAAAACCTCTGTTTGCCATGTAATTTCTCTACAAAAGACATCTCTATCATACTCAATGTTTGTATTTTGATCCTTAGGAAAATGAAATATATTCTTAAGCTCAATCAGCCCTAATAATTAATCCTCATTTCCTAATCAAAATTTAAGCATAAGAGATTATTCATCAAATATAAAAGTTAAGAGAAATTCATAAGTTGGTCTCATATAGGTAGGACTTTGCATCATCATAAAATCATTCCAACCCATCTTATTAACATACATAGTCACTTCATCTAGCAACTCTACCTCCCTCATGGATGCCAAACTCATATACCTATTAGGCATAATTTTCTAGACATCATTTGCTCAAATTTCTTCCTGGATCCCTTATGCCTAAAATTAATGAGTTTAGGGAAGGGTTTTACCATTCTATCTTCATTAGCTGCACTCAAATTATTAAAGCTTCCACCATACTTTATTTTAGAAGGAGGACCATGTTTCTCTTATGCAATTATCTTCTTCTTTTACTCTCTTTCCATGGATTAAAAGGAAATAATAAAACTTTGAGAGAAAATGAAAGATAGAAAAAAGGGAAATAGTAACTCTTGGATGAATATTTAAGAGAAAAAAATAAAATTAAGGGAAGAATGCAGAGAATGATGAAAAAGGAAGAGGAAATTTAGGTTTAAATAGAGGAGATAAAGTGAAAAGGTTGGTCAAAATTTAGAACCCTAGAAATAAAGAAGTGGAAAATATTGGGAAAGTGAAAAGACTTCACTTTAAATGTGAAAAGGCACGACTTCTAAGAGCAACCTGCAGAGCATGCACAACTGTGCACCTTGACACACATAGTTGTGCATATTATACATTTCTCTTTTTCTTATGTTGCCAGGCATGGCTATGCACTTCAATGCAAATGGCTATGCTTGAATGTGAATTTTTACATTCTAATTCTTTCATCAGGTGATATGGCTATGCAACAGTAGTGCAACCTAACTACTTTCAAAATTCAATAAATGCACTTAAAATTCATGGTTATTATACTATGCACTTAATTTTCACATAAAAAAATGTATTTACAAAAACTATTATAGAGAGCTCCTCCTATCCTTCATTTCCTGAAACATAAATAAATATTTATTATAATTAAATTAAAATGCAGAACTTCAAAAGGAAAATTATAAATAAATAATAAACTAAATGAAATAAACTTAGTTGAGCCCCTAAGATGCACACTTTTTAAGGTCCATGAGCTAGACCATAATGCTTATCATTTTTGTTGAATCTATTAAGTACGCGACTTTGCAAAAATTATTCAATGTGCCTCCATAATAGAGCTTCAATCTTTGCCCATTAACTTTGAACCTTTCTCCTTATGTGTTTCATAGTTCGACAGCTCCATAAGGATATGCCTAAGTCGCCATAAATGGTCCTAACCATATACTCTTCATCTTTCTTGGAAATAACCTAAGCCTTGAATTGAAAAATAACACTTGATCTTCTTCTTTGAATCTTTTATTCCTAACTTTTGCATCATGCCACCTCTTAGAGTGCTATTTTTAAATCCTAGAATTTTCATATGTAACTTCTCTAATCTCTTCTAATTCACTCAATTGTAGAATCCTTTTCTTAGTTGTCCTCTTGAAATCATAATTCAAAGCTTTGCTACCTAATAGGCCCTGTGTTCAAACTCAACGGAAAGATGACATGTTGTGCCATAAACAAACCTAAATGGAGACATTCCAATAGGTGTTTTATATGCAATTCTATATGCCCACAAAGCATTGTCAAGCTTTCTTGCCCATTCTTTTCTTAACTTGCTCATTGTTCTCTTCAAAATCTTTTTCAACTCTCGAATTGCTAACCTCAACTTGCCCACTTATTTAAGGGTGGTAAGGGATTGCTACCTTGTATTTTACCCCATTCCTAGCCAATAATGTTTCCACATCTCTATTATAAAAATGCATTCCCCCATCACTTATAATGGTAGCTCTTAGCATTCCAAACTGAGAGAAAAGCTTCTTTAAGAACTTGCAAATAACCTTTGTATCATTAACTAAACAAGCTTGACCTTCCACCCATTTCAACACATAATCCACATAAATAAGTATGTACTTGTTTCCCTTTAATATAGGAAATGGCCCCATGAAATCAATGCCCCGAACATCAAATATTTTACCTTTTAGAATTCCTAATTGAAACATCTATCTTTCTTTGAAATATTACCACTCCTTTAGCATTCATCACAATTGAGTACGAATTCTCAAGCATCTTAAAATAGTATAGGCCAAAAGAAACCTGATTCAAGAACTATAGCAACTATTCTCTATAGACTAAAGTGGCCACCATTGACCATCCCATGATAATGTTACAATACTGATCCAATTTATTCATTTTCTATACACCTCTTGACTATGCCATCAATAATAATATCCATTAAAAAGGATCATCCCACAAGTAAGATTTAGACTTATAGATTAATTTCTTCTTTTGATGACTATAGAAAATGGGGTTTAGCGCACGTCCAAAATTTTAGCAACCTTGACATTGTTTGAGCTCAGGGCTCTAGAGAACACACTACTATATTATAAATACATAGCATGGAAATGATGGAGTTACCACCAAGGTAATAGCTGGGACAACTGATAAGTGGTGGTAACTTGATTCCCTAAAAGAAAGTTAGCATCACAACTAGGAGATTCTAGATATGTAATACTAACTTCTTTTAATCTTATGTTCCTTTAGAATTACTTTATTAATTACTAAGTTATTGGTTATTTACATACAATTTCATTTAGACCCCATTTAGCATCCATCTAACTCCAAGGCAACTACTCATGAAATAGTACATAAAAAATACATTTGTGTAATGCAACATCCTTAAATTAGTCTAATCTATATTGATTTTAATTTAAGTAAGATAACTCTACATTTTATTTACAAGTGAAATAAAGCTAAAGGTGGGCCTACATTTTAAGTTAATTAATGAGTTTAAGTTTACTTATTTTAATTCTAAAAAGTGGACCTAAGTCTATTGATTTTATGGATAATTGATTTGGATTGAATTGGATGGATTAGTGGATCTAATTCTAATTAATTTTAAATTAAATAAAGTGATCCTACATCTATTTCATTTTTAAAAAGAAAATGCTTTAATAGGCTGAGCTGAGTCTAAATTAATTTTAGTTAAACTAAAAATGGGCCCAAATCTAAATTAACCTAATGGCCTAAATTAATTTTAAAGTTAATTTAACCTACAAACCAATTTAAAAGGCCTATTATTAATGAATTAAACCTAAACATGGGCTTAGAGCCCAAAATACACAAAAATAAATAAACAAGCCTAAATAATAAAATAAAGAAAATAATGAATTAAAAATATACATTCAATTCTTTCTAACCCTGATTTTAATTACATGCAACCTAAATTAATCTAAAGCCACCATTGATTTTATTAAGGTTTTACCAAATTTAACCTAATTAACTAATTAGTTTTAATACAAAAAAGTAAATATTCATTATTCTCACTATTAGGGTTATTATAACCTACGTACAATAAAACTAAAAAAAATTAAATGCACAACCCAACAAGCCAAATAAATGAAAAAAATAAAAAATAAGAAAAAAAAATAAGAACCCTAAAATCTACATGAAAATCATAACAAGATTAAATCTATGGCATTCCAAGGACCATCAAGGGTATTTTGTTTGTTCAATCACATTGTCATGGCTTAGAGCATTCCCATCATCATCATCATTAAAGAAACAAAAGAAAAGAAAAATGCTTAGAACCAAAAAAAAAAGAATAAGAAAAAGAAATAATAAAAAAATGAATAGAAATAAATAAAAGAAAACAAGAAAAGGGATGAGGTTTGGTGTGATGTAGTATTGATTTACTCCTCAGAGTCTAACTGATTCACCATATGAATGGGTCTGTAGCTTATTTTTTTGTTTCACAAGCATATTGATTTTTTTAGAACCCCTTTTTTATTAAAAGAACAAAAAAAAAACTAGAAAGAACTTTTTTTTCGTCTTTAAGAAAAGGCCCTTTTTTAATTGATTTTTTTTCTCTGTATCCTTTTTTTAGGAAAGAAGAAGTGGAAGAAGAGGAGTCCCTTTTTAAAATGAAAACCTTTAAGCTTTTTTTTTTTTAAAAAAAAAACTCAAAGGTTGTGTCCCCTCATGTGATTTGATAATCACAGGAGATAATGAGATTTTTTTATTTTTTTTAATTTTGAAATTTTATCTCTAAAATCTTTGATAATATGAGATTATCATGATAAAAGAATTATTTTATTTATTTTTAGTTTTTTTTGTACCAATCAAAATCAACAAAAAATATTTTCAAAAAATCAAAAATTTTAAAAAAGAAATTATAGTCGATCAAAATTGTTGAATTTTGATCGAATTCCATAATTTCGATCGGAATTACATATTTCTGATTGGAAATATGTAATTCCAATTAGAATTACATAATTTCGATGGTTTTTTTACTTTTAATTACCAAATGATCCTTAAAAGAATCAAAACTTTTCAATTAGGTCCCTAAAGAAAACATTACAATTAAACCCTTAAAAAATGCAATTAAGCCTTGAGATTGATAAATCAATAATCATAAACCTAATTGTAACAAATTCTCATTATTGGAGTTCTTTTTCACATCCACACTCAACTATCCTAAAATTGGATGCTTACAGTTGCCCCCTTTTATCGCTGTTTGCTTGAGAAATTGAGGCAAAGTGAATAAGCACACAATTTCAAGGAAAAGAGTTAAAACACTTACCTGTGTACCATAACTATGCATAACACTATGTAGTGTTGAATGCGAATTAATGAATACTAGAATTCCTATGGAATTTCTAGCTATGATGCCATCATTGTGTTTAGTGAGTAGTGATTGACACTGTGTTCAATGCATTTTGAAAACAGACTATAGTTTTGATGGAATATATAGCGGTGATGCTATCACTAAGTTCAGTAAATAGCAATTGACATTGCATTCAGTGTATTTTGAAAATAGACTATAGTTCCAATGGAACATATAGTAGTGATGGTATCACAGTGTTCTGTGAATAGCGATTGACACTGTGTTCAGTGTATTTTGAAAATAGGCTATAGTTCTAGTGGAACATATAGTAATGATGTTTTCACTACATTCAGTGAATAGCATTGACACTACATCCAATATATTTTGAAAATAGGATATAGTTCCAATGAAACATATACTAATGATATTATCACCATGTTCAATGAATAGCAATTGATACTATTTCAGTGTATTTTGAAAATAGGCTATAGTTCCAATGGAACATATAATAGTGATGCTATCACTATGTTTAGTGAATAGTAGTTGACACTACATTCAATGTATTTTGAAAACAGGCTATAGTTCTGATGGAACATATAGTAGTGATGCTATCACTGTGTTCAGTTAATAGCGATTGACACTGCATTTAGTGCATTTTGAAAATAGTCTATTGTTCTGTGGAACTATAGCGATGATGCTATCACTGTGTTAAGTGAATAGTAATTGACACTATGTTCAATGCATTTTGCTATATTCTATGTAGGATGTTTAATAAGTGATTTTCACTATATTCCTTGTGGAACATCTAGTGATCGTGACTTTCATTATATTACTTATGGGAATTTAGTGATGTGATTTTCACTATATTCCTTATAGGACATTTAATGATGTGATTTTCACTATATTCCCTATGGGATGTCTAGTGATCGTGATTTTCACTATATTCCCTATGGGATGTCTAGTGATCATGATTTTCATTATATTCCCTATGGGATGTCTAGTGATTGTGATTTTCATTATATTCCCTATGTGACGTCTAATGATTGTGATTATCACTATATTCCCTATGGGACATCTAGTGATTGTGATTTTCACTATATTCCCTAAAGGATGTTTAGCAAAAATATACTAAACTATTGTCTAACGTCTAACTAATTTTACTATAGTTCCTATAGAATGTCTAGTAACTGTGACTAAAAGTTTTGCTATATTTCTTGTAGAACATTTAGTGAAAATATGCTATAACTACTGTGTTATGTCTAGCAAATTGTGAGTTTAAAAATTTGAGTTATAGCTACTATGTAGCATATAACTAAGTGATCTTGAAATTGTGTTATAACTATTGTGTAGCATATAACAAAGTAAATTTGAATTTTATGTTGTGTATGCAAAATATAAAAATCAAATTGAAATTTTATATTGTCTAGGATTTTGAGCTTTTGTGTTGATCAACTATGCTGACTAATTGGAATTTTTGCTAATTTTTTTGAATTTTGTTGATTTACTCTGATCAACTGCCTTTATTGCTTGTTGTCTTTGATTGACTTGATAGTGTTAGTGCCAATTCAACATATTAGGTTTATCTTTTTCTAGACTTGTTGTTCCTAAAGACATGTTAAAGTTAGTTTAAACATGATGATTGATAATAAAAAAGTACATTATATTTTTGGAAATTTATGAGAAAATTCATTACTTTATCATGAGATAATGTGCACTTAATGAATCTCACTAATTTCGATTTTCATAACTATCCTTTTTTTCCATTCGCAAAGGTTAGAGGTATTATTAACCATCTTACACTGAAAGCATATTTTTACCAAGTGAATAGGTTACTTCCACACCTAATTTTAGGGAGAATTTGCTATATAAACTTTATAAAAATTTAGCATAAACAAATCAAATTCTGAATATCAAAATAGTCTTTAAGTTATTTTTATGCTTTCCTTCCTTATCCGAGGATTCCCCTACCTTTCTGATATTACTAAGCATGGATACCATTAGAAAGGTCCTTCGGATACTTATACTCTTATGGAGCATTAGAGTAAATAGAGTAGCTTTTGACATGGTCCTCTTTTAGTACTCCCTCGCATTTCTTATATTACTCAGTGTGGACACCATTAGAGGTTCACGTTGATACTCTTACTCATTTTTTAGCATTGAATTACATTAGATTTGCTCTTATATTGATTCTCCTTTTAATATTCCCTTACCTTTCTAATATTATTCAGTGTGGATACCGTCAAGGGATTTTGTACTCATACTTATTTATGAGCATTAGAGCAGATTATATGCACATTTATTATTCAAAAGACTGAAATAATACTCTGAAATTAAAACAATTTATGCTTTAGGTCCTCATATTTTGTTTTTGCATATTCTTCCCCTCATTTTGGTGCCAAGCATGCATTAAGAAACCCTTAACATAGAGTTATCAACTGATGATTTGAATTTTATAGGCTAATAAAATATAGCCATTATGATCAAAGGTCAAGAAATAGGCTTTTGGCACATGATCTCGTGAAGTTAATGAATTTACTTTCAATTTATGGATTTTATTATTGAGATTATACTTTCTTGTAGAATCTAAGGAAATAAGGTTTGTTACTTCCCTTGATTATTTTAATGAGTGTTCGATATTTGCTATCTTGCCCATTCTTATTGATGTATCTATTCATTTCCCCTTCTTCATTCTCTTTGTTTTTTCTTGCATAGAATACCATAAGTTAATATAGTTTATTTTCAAGGGAAGATATTTTGTCAAAATGCAATCTTATTCTTTTTCATTCTTCCTTTTTGCTTGTGATGATTATGTCTTTAATTATAGGGTCATGATACTCCACCATTGAAGTTATGGCTTTGCGCTACATTTGTATTTCCCTTATTCCATTAATGCAATGGTAGAGGGTCTCATTCCTCCTCTTGATATCTCTATAAAAAGGTTCAGAAGCTAGAGGTCTCATTTTATAATAAGAGGAGTTTCAGAGTGCATTCATCTTAAGTTTTGAGTGCATTCTTCCCTTTTAAAATTCAACCATGTATATTACTGGTATGCTAAACCTTCTCATCACTACATTCCACACCCTATACTAGTCTTGACATTATGGAGTTTGGTTCTCAATGATTAAGAGTTAAGAGAGCCTCTCTAGGGATTTAGTGCCTTATCTTTTGCATGAGCATTCTCATGGTTATCAAAGGTACATTTTGGAGAATCTTTTAGAACAAATTTTTATTGACCCATCTTTTGTTACTCATCTTTTAACCTGTCTCGTGTTATTGACTATCTTTTACTTTTATAGTTTATGGGAGTAGGTTTTCCTCTTATTGAGACTCTAGGTACTGCTCTAGATAATTCTCCAAATGAGGTTATGGGAACAGATGATGAGTTTGAGGAGCTTGAGCATCCTATCTAGTCTCTTGAGGTTGCTAAGATAAAGCTTCTATAAGTACCACTATAGGTGATATCTCCTTATTGGATGGACCCATGATTTATTGGGCTCCTATAGTCTAGAGTTTTATTAAGCATTAGTTTCACCTTAATAGCATCTCTCCTCTTATTTTCACCCCTTCAGATGGTTCATATGTGAATCCTCTAACTATTTTCCTGCACTTTACAACACTAAATTTAAACGTTAGTAGCTTAGTGTTTGTACAACTTTGACTTGGCCCAAAGACTTTTATTATGCAGAGCAAGTATTTCACAGTAGATGTATGTAAGTGTATCCATGCTATGTATGATCCTAATAGGTCCTTTGTTTGTAGCAAAGATATGTTATTGATCTTACAGTGTAAAAACAAGGTGCTTCATTAACAACTTATAGGTTTGAGCTTTGAACACTACGATGTTGGTACTTTTGATGTTAGAGCTTCTGTTATAACTTGTCAGACAAATGACCAGGTTGTGTTGTATTGATGAATTACTGGTTGTTGCTTATAATTTACTTCTTTCTGCCCCCAAAACTCTTATACTTCAGTGTCCCATCTTCACTCTTTGAATGCTGACCTACTATTCTACAATTTACCCCCAAAGCTATTTTTTGGCTCCTAGTTTCAAATAATTTTCCTTCACGAAGACGGTTACACATCAATATTCGTTAAGGAATAGAGCTAATCATATGCCTTTTATTGTAATTGGATTTTATCAACACCTTTTCTGGAATTGATGTTGTTAATCCAATCCTATTAGTTATAATCTTGTGCATTGAAGATGAAGAGGAGTGAGTGAACTAATTGAAGAGCCAAAATCAACTTAAACGTGCTCTTCGAAGAACTCTTGAGTAGAATATGAGGTTTGATGTTAATGCAATGAGTTATAATACTTAGAAGGTTTGGGTTGCAATGCGAGTTATTGAGCCACCTGAATTCCCTAAGTACAAGGGGACATTAGACTTACAAGCAAAATCATAAAAGAGAAAACATAACTAGAATAGTGATCTTATAACTCTGATTGTTTAGCTTTCATTATGTTTTGTCTTTCCAGTCAAATACTTACACAATATGATAAAGAAAAATATGCAATAGTTGAACAAAAATTTTATATTCAATTTTACTCATTCATTAGGGAAAAAAGAGAACATTCATTATGTCACATGACATAACTCCTATTATCAGCTAGTCTTTTTAGATTTTCTCACTAATTATTTTTCTCTCATTTTTACCTAACTGTCCTTGTATGATTTATTCTTTTCTTCTCTTCTCTTCTCACTTTTCTTTTTTTATCATTCCTTTTATTTTTCCCTCAAACTTCTTATATTCAAAAGTTACATCATGTATTATATGAATGTTTTTAAAATTTTCATTTATGCCCACACTGGATGAATCTAATTAGATTGAATTTATGTCAAAAATGTAGATGTAATCAATATCATAAGGCATAGTACCATTAGGATGCACATTACATAAGTAAACATCATCAGAATTCATATCATCGAATACTAAAACAAAACAAGTTCTAAAAAAACTAAAATTTTATTACAAGAAGATAATAAGAAAATTTATTTCCTATTCTAGATGTTAGGGATACTAAGTCTTATAGAGGTTGTCCTTTAGGTGGCTAACATAACAACTATTCTTGCATTTCCTCATCCTTATTTTCTTACACCAGGTTCTCAATGATTTTTTCCTTGAAGATCTCATTCCCAATAACATCCATACTAGGCATATTGACAAGTTCCTCTACACTGAGGTAAGACTTCCCATGTCTTTCTTTGACAAAACTCTCCTTTAATGGTTTTACTTTCTTCGCAACTATGTATGTTTCTTCCTTGTCCAACAGCTTCTCATCATCAAACTTGTCACCCCACCTTATAGGCACAACTGACTTGAAGGGTATATTAAAAGAAGGTGGTTTAGTGTAAAGCACCTTATAGTCAAACTTGCATAAGGGCTATCCTAACAAATAATCAACTTTTTCCACATATTTAAGGACATTAGGAGATTTCTCATTGGTTTTGAGGTTTACATTCTTAAAGGCATTTAGCACTTCTTCCTCACTAACTCTTGAGTTGATAATCATGGTGGTTGGGGGTGGAACATTTCTGCAGTTTGGGAAAGGATTATTTTGGGTGCTTGGGTTTTCAAGGTACATGATTTTTCTAAAGTCTATAAGGTTTTGGATTTCGTGTTTAAGGTAGGTACAAGTGTTTGTGGAATGGCTAATAACATGGTGGAATTTGCAATAACTGTTCGAGTTATATCTTGGGACATGTGGATTTGGAAATTTGGAAAAGATTAAAGTCAAAGCAAGCCTTTTTGTATAAGGTGGTTTAGGACTTTGGACAAAGGTTGGTTAAAATTAGAGAATCTTTTTTTTTGTTGAACAATATACACTTCCACAACCCGGCTAATGCCTCTTTAACGCCCCTAGCTAGGTAATTCCTTGTGCCAGTAGTTCTAAAGCTATTGTTTTTCTCACTCTCAATTTCCTCAACTTGCAATCCATCATCATAAAGGTCTATAAATATTTTAAGATTCATCATTTATAACCTTTTAACAAAATTAGGTGATAGATTTCAAACTATCATCCTAACCTTATCTTACTCAGCTAGTTTATTTTTCATTTATCCTACCTTATTCATGAAACTGGTTAAAAAGTTTAAAAATATTCATTAAGTTTTTTCTTAGTCAATTCCAAATCCCGAATAGACACTTCTAGCTTAGTGTTATAATCATACTACTTCAAGAAAGTAGTACCAATCAGCTCGAATAGATTTCTTTAACCCATTATACTAATTCATATTATTCCTTCTAAGGATAGAACAAATAACTTAGTGACCACAAATAATGGGGCTTTAGTAGTGTTCATAGTGGTGGTATATTGGCTAAGGTGTATCCTCAGATCTCCAATACCATTGAACTTTTCTAGTTAAAGAATTATGAACTTGTCAGGCAGTATATCATTTTCCACACATAATATATCATCCAAGTCACATAAGTAACCTATGCCTTGCACTTTTATTAGCTCTTCCATCTTGGATATTTTTTGAGTCAGTGCTTGCATGTGCTTGGACTCAAGTTCATGAACTAGCTCAAATGATTCTTTTTTCACTTTCTTTACCATGTTGTTTTCAACATCCTCAAATTTTATCTCCATAACAGGTACATTCATAGCAACATTCAAAGGTTGTTCCCCAACATTATTATATTTAGTAGGTGGATCTTCCACAACAGGTGGAACAACAATAACATATGGTATAACAACACTAGGAGTAGTTACAGGAGGTTGTATTAATCCAGCTAAGGCATGCCTCAGTTCATCTTGCATCATTATTCTCATGTCACCCATTAAAGCTCACTTAATGTCCTTTAGGGTCCAATTTCCTCCCTATTGTTATTCTATCTCTTTTCTTTGACTTGTTAGAGTTGATGTAACTTCTAGGTAAAGTGGGTTGATAGGACTCTTTTCCAATCTTTTAAGGATGTCTGTACCTTTTGATTTTAGACTTAAATCATTTATCAATAGTCTACCCCCACTCCATTTTCAAACATAAGAAGACTCTGATGAATCTATGATGGTTAAAAAATTAAGTGTTAGTATGATGCATGAACTACATATATTATATGTATGCATGATGCACGTGCTATGCAACAAGTAGCAAGTCAATTCAAGTGTATAAATAACAAGTCAAGTATATAAAATACATCCTTCCAACCTTATTCCTCCCACATGAAAGTTCAATGGTGAGTCTCTTTTCCTAGGATTTTTGTCTTGGCCCTAATATCAACAGGGGGTATCAAGAACTAAGGAGCATGTCATATCTCTTAAAGTAGTAAAGCATAGAAACAACATTTTTAGGTATAAAAGTTTATCCCAATCTTTATTAACCCAAATGGGCCTCAAAAGTAAGGGATTGGGCCTTTATAGATAGAAATACCTCATGGTAACAAACATAAGCAATTTGGGTAATCCTAGGGGAAGTTACTAAGCCACTACATGAGTTGAGTTCGATGGAAAATTTAACATTCCTTTAGCATGATGCCCTCCTTTAAAAGTTGAGTTACAAGCCAAGGTCAGGGGGGCCTGACATCCTTTGCAAACTCAAAAGAAGAGCAGCCCCCCCCCTTTAGGACTTGGGTTACAGACTCTAGTCAGATGAGCCTAGTAATCTCTCTTAATCGAGTTAAAACTAAGAGTGATGGTTAGACAATCTATAATCCTATGATGCTAGTGGAATCATGGAACCATAAACCAATGCCATCAGTTTATAAGGACATGTAGAATGCATGCAAGAATAAAATAATAATTAATAAAATAATTCTAACAAACACAAGTAGAATCATTATCACTTATCCCTAGTGGAGTCACCATTTTAGACAGTGGGCTTTATAGTGCATTTAAGATTTTAGCAATTGCAATACTTTTTGAGCTCAAGGCTCTATTGAACACACTACTATATCATAAAGACATAGTATGGAGATGATCGAGTCACCACCTAGGGTAATAGTTGGGACAACTAATAAGTGGTGGTAGCTCAATTCTTTAAAAGTTATCACCATAACTAGGAGATTTTGGATACAAAATACCAACTTCTTTCAATCTTGTGTTCCTTTAGAATTACTTTTTAATTACTAAGTTATTCACTATTTACATACAATTTCATTTAAACCCTATTTAGCATTCATCTAACTCCAAGGCAACTAGTCATGAAATAGTACATAAAAAATGCATCCATGTAACGCAACGTCCCTAACTTAGTCTAATCTATATTGATTTTAATTTAAGTGAGCTACGTCTATATTTTATTTATAAGTGAAATAAAGCTAAAGGTAGGCCCATATTTTAAGTTAATTAATAAGCCTAAGTCTACTTGTCTTAATTTTAAAAAGTGGACCTAAGTCTATTAATTTTATGGACAATTGATTTAGATTGAATTGGATGGATTAGTGGGCCTAATTCTGATTAATTTTAAATTAAATGAAGTGATCCTACGTCTATTTTATTTTTAAAAAAAAATTGCTTTAATGGGCTGAGCTTAGCCTAAATTAATTTTAATTAAACTAAAAATGAGCCTAAGTCAAAATTAACCTAATAGGCCTAAATTAATTTTAAAGTTAATTTAACCTACAAACCAATTTAAAAGGCCTATTATTAATGAATTAAATCTTTACGTGGGCTTGGAGCCCAAAACACAAAAAAAAAAAAAAAAGCACAAGCCCATATAATAAAATAAAGTAAATAATGAATCAAAAACATACATTTAGTGATTTCTAACCCTAATTTTAATTATATGCAACCTAAATTAATCTAAAGCCACCATTGATTTCATTAGGGTTTTACCAAATTTAACCTAATTAACTAATTAATTTTAATACAGAGAAGTAAATATTCATTATTCCTACTATCGAGGTTATTACAACCTACATATAATAAAACTAAATCTAATTAAATACACAACCCAATAAGCCAAATAAATAAAAAAACACATAATAATAAAAAAAAAAAAAGAACCCTAAAATCTATGTGAAAATCATAACAAGATTAAATTCATGGCATTCTAAGGACCATCAAGGGTATTTTGTCTGCTCAATCACATCTCCATGGCTCAGAGTATTTTCATCATCATCATTAAAGAAATAGAACCAAAAAAGCAAAGAATAAAAGAAAATAAACAATTAAAAAATGAATAGAAATAAATAAAAGAAAATGAGAAAAGGGATAAGGTTTGGTGTGATGCAATATTAATTTGCTCTTCAAAGTCTGATTGATTCACCATTTGAATGGGTCTGCAGCTTGATTTTTTTTGTTTCTCAAGTGTATTGCTTTTTTTAGAATCCTTTTTTTATTAAAAAAACCCAAAAGAAAAAGTATAAAGAAGAATTTTTTTTTGTCTCTATGCAAAAGCCCTTTTTTATTGATTTCTTTCCTCTCTGTCTTTTGTTTTAAGAAAGAAGAAACTAAAGCAGAGGAGCCTTTTTCAAAATGAAAACCTTAAGTTTTTTTTTTAAACATTCAAAGGTCGCGTCTCCTCTTGTGATTATCAAATCACAAGAGATAATGAGATTTTTTTATTTTTTTAAAATTTAAAATTTTGATCTCCAAAATCTTTGATAATATGAGATTATTAGGATAAAAGACTTATTTTATTTATTTTTAGTCATTTTTGTACCAATCAAAATCAACAAAAAATATTTTCAAAAAAATTTAAAAAAAAATTACCGCCAATCAAAATTATGGAATTCCAATTAAAATTCCAAAATTATGATTGAAAATCTATAATTCCAGTCGAAATTACATATTTTTGATTGAAAATACGTAATTCCAATTGGAATTACGTAATTCTGATGTTACATATTTCCAATCAGAAATAAGTAATTCTAATCGAAATTACATAATTCTGATTTTTTTAACTTTTAATTACCAAATAATCATTGAAAGAATCAAAAATTTTCAATTAGGTCCCTAAAGAAAAAATTACAATTAAGCCCTTACAAATACAATTAAGCCTTGAAATTGATAAATCAATAACCACGACCTATTTGCAATAAATTTTATCATTGGAGTCCTCTATCACATCCACACTCAACTATCTCAAATTAGGTGCTTACAATGACTAGTGAATTCTTTTGGAAATTCCCCACTTGAGATAAAGTTAGTTATATCATCAAACAAAGGAGCTTCCACAGGCTCTATGGCTAAAAGCATCTCATCAAGAAATATCTCCTTGATGGGCTCTTCACTATCATTACGTTCTTGTTCTAACTCTAACCTTAAAAGATAATCTGCAACTACATTCTCTGATTCCTTCTTGTCTCTAATCTTAATATAAAACTCTTGTAGTAGAACCACCCACCTAATTAGCCTTAATTTGGAGTCTTTCTTGTTCATTAAGTACTTCAATGCTCCATAATCTATATACATAACAACTTTTGAACCAAGAAGATATGATCTAAACTTGTCAAATGCAAAAATGACTGCCAACATCTCTTTCTCTTTGGTAGCATAATTCAGTTATGAATTTGACAAATAGATCATATGTAGTTTGTTTTCCTTCCTTTAACCAAGCATAACTCATATTGTGTAATCACTTGCATCACACATCAATTTGAATGGTATGTTCCATCTAGTGCCACCACTGTAGGAGCTGAAATAAATAATTCTTTCAACTTGTTAAAAGCCAATTTGCACTTTAAAGATAAATGGTGAATCTTTTTCAAGTAATTTACAAAAGGGTTTAAAGATTTTGGAAAAATCCTTGATGAAATACTTATAAAAGCTTGCATGTCTAAGAAAGCTTATGACACCCTTCACATTTATTGGATATTGTATCTTCTCAATAGCTTATACCTCTGCTTTATTAACTTTAATTCCTTGAGCTAAAATCTTGTGTTTTAGAACAATTCCTTCATTTACCATGAAATGACACTTCTCCCAATTCAGCACCAAGTTTGTTTCTTCATAATGTGTAAGAACTCACTCTAGGTTTTAAAAACATCCTTCAAAAGAGTTTCCATAGACTAAAAAGTCATCCATGAAAATATCCATGATCTCCTCCACTAAATCTACAAAAATGGCCATCATGCACCTTTAGAATATTGTAGGAGCATTACACAATCCGAATGGCATCCTTCTATATGCAAATGTGCCATAAGGACATGTAAAAGTGGTCTTCTTTAAATCTTCTAGAGCTATTGTAATTTTATTATATCCCGAATACCCATCCAAGAAGCAATATAAAACATGCCCTACTATTTTCTCTAACATTTGATCAATAAATGGCAATAGGAAATGGTCATTTCTTGTGGCTAAGTTTAACTTCATGTAATCAATGCACACCCTCCATCCATTCACTACTCTTGTAGGAATCACCTCCCTTTTTCATTTTCCATAATGGTTATTCCTTTTTTCTTTAGTACACATTGGATTAGACTTACCCATAAACTATGAGAGATTGGGTAAATGATTCCTACATCTAGTAGCTTGACTACTTCTTTCTTTACCACTTCATGTATATTAGGATTAAGCCTTCTCTACCTTTCAATAGTTGGCTTGTGCCCATCTTCTATCAAGATTTTATACATGCAATAAGAAGGACTTATGCTTCTAATGTCTAAAGTCTACCAATCAATTATTTGTATCCTCCTCTTTAACATTTTCATAAGCAAATCCTATTAATCTTAAGTAAGTTTAGAGGGGATAATTATAGGTAAGGTTTGATCCTCGCCTAAAAAAGTGTATCTCAAATAAATGGGTAAAGGTGTTAAGTCTAATTTTGGTGGTTTAATAATTAAAGGGGGTGTAGGTTTAGTGTTTATTAACTGTATGTGGGGTTAATAGGATTAGTTTTTAAAGTGTATTTCATCTTCAGAGGATTGTACCTGGAAACACTTTTTAGTATTAGGACTTTGCCAACCTCCATTGTTGGACTTCACTCACACATTCATCAACAATATCAATTCTTAAACACAAATCATTATCAGAAGGGTATTTCATACCTTGATAAACATCAAACTTATAGCTTTTATCTCCTACTCTCAATGTAAGTGTCCCATTATAAACATCAAACTTATAGCTTTTATCTCCTACTCTCAATGTAAGTGTCCCATTATAAACATTAATTTTTGCTTTTGCATAGAAAAGGCATACCAAGGATTAAGGGAACATTTTCATTTTCTTTAAAGTTGAGAACTACAAAGTCAATTGGAAAAATGAACCTTATTAGCATGTCTTCCACTATGCCTTCTGGTTCCTTTACTATCCTATCTGTAAGCTGCAAGTGGATGGTTATGGGTCTTACTTCTCCTAATCCTAATTTCCTATAAATTGATAAAGGCATAAGATTAATTGATGCTCTTAAATCATATAAAGCTTGTTGAAATTTAAATTTCCAATAAAATATAAAATAATGAAATTCCATAGATGCTTCCTTTTCAAGGGAAGTTTCTTATATATGATTGCACTACACTCTTTTATGAGTGTGACTGTCTCAAACTCTTATATCTTCTTTTTGTTGGAAATTAGCTCCTTCAAGAATTTCACATATTTTAGCATTTGAGCTAGACCTTCCACAAAAGGCATGTTGATATGGAGTTTCTTAAACTTTTCCAAAAACCTTGCAAATTGTTGTTCATGCTCCTATTTCTTTAGCCTTTAAGGATATGGAATTAGAGGTTTATAAGGCTTTATTGGTGGTGGTGTTCATTGCTCCTTAATCTTGTCTTCAACTTCTAGCTCCTTTTCCACTTTAACCCACTCATCTTCATGTTCACTCTCCTCTTCCTTCTTCTTTCCTCTCATATCCCACAGTTGCATTTAGGGGTCAGATTTCTGTTCCACTTCTTAAGGTAAATAGCCTTTAATTGTTTATTCAGATTCTTTTCAATGTTGCTTGGAAATGAACATTGATTCCTCATAAACAAAGATTTTGCTAATTACCCCATTTGCACCTCTAAATTATGAATAGAGGAAGAGTGGTTTTTGAACATGAGTTAAGTGTCCTGATGCATTTGCTCAAATATTCCTTCTAACCTCTTTTGGGCTTCATCTTATTAATTCATTTTTATTGATACTACATCATGAATTTTTCCATCTTACTTTCCCATGAAGCTCATGAAGATGAAGTCTTATCTTACTGGAAATCAGGTTAAGATTATTATGCATTTTGACCTCCAAATCCTAGTGGTGCTTGTAGTCTCCATTAGTTGTTTCCTTGATTGGTCCAAGAGAAATTAAGATGATTTCTCCAGCTAGGATTATAGGTGTTGCCATGCATTTAGTTTTGTTGCCCTTTGTTGAAATTGTTCATATAGTTGACATTTTCCATAGACAATCCTTGCATCAATTGACACTCTATTATAGGATAGCCTCATTGACATAATTCATAAGAGGATGACAAGGATGATGTAGATACTGCATTAACACTTAACTTGTGAATCCTTTTAGATATAGCAACCATCTTATGATTCAACATGGTTAGGTTATCAACCTCAATTGACCCAACTTTCCTTAAAGCATCCCTCTCATTAGACCAAAGACTTTGTGTGTTTTCCAATTCCTTAAACAGGTCTAAGGCCCCCTCAGGTGTCTTTGAAATAATGGTTCATCTAGCTGTTGCATCAATGTTCACTCGGACTAAAGGATTGACACCTTTATAGAATGATTCCACTAAATCCTATAAAGGTATTAGTTGTGGTTGACACTATTTTTGAAAATCTTTAAACCTATCCCAACACTCATATAAAGTTTCATCCTTACTTTGAGAGAAAGAGTTGATTTCATTCCTGATCTTCAATACTTTCTCAAATGGAAAGTACTTGTTAAATAAAGCAATGTAAAGCTCTTGCCAAGTGTTAATGGAGTTAGGCAACAAGCTTATAAACCACCTCTTTGCTTTATCCAAAAGGGAAAATGGAAAGAGAATAAGTTGAATTCCTTTAGGTTGCACTCCATTCATCTTGAAAGTTAAGCAATAGTCTAAGAATCGGGTCATATGACCAATTGGATCCTCATGTGGTAATCCATTAAATTATGAATTTTAAATCATTTAGATTATTTTTGGCTTGATTTCAAACTTGTTTATTATGACTGCAGGCCTCATAATTGGAGTTTGGTCATGTTGGACATCTGGACTCATAAAATCTCACGTGGTCCTTTATGCATTCTATCATTTTACTCATTTTGTGGATTTAGAGGAGTTAGTCGCCTTAGAGTAAAATTTCTTTCATCTTCTCCTCCATTCATCTTACTTGTTTATTATTTTTTTATTTTATAAATTGTCTTTTCAAGCTCTAAATCAAGTGGTATTAATGAGGCTCCTTATTTACTTGCACTTCTTGTTATGTGCATGCAACAGCATAAGTTCCTGTAAACCAACAGTTGCAAACAAAATTAAAAATAATTTCTAAATTAAACAACATAATTTTCTTGAAAATATCAATTTTGGCAACCCCTAACAACAATGCTAAAAACTTGACATGCAAAATCTGCAAGTGTACATAATAGTACAAGTAGTAAAAATAAGATCATCCCCACAGACATTGAAAATTGAGTAATAAAATACTAAAATTGCTTATTTGTTTAAACATTGAATTTTGGTTTGAAAATCAAATAAAAATAAAAAAATAAATTTAGCTTAATCAATCAAATTTAAAACTAGGGTTTTTATTTTCAATTCAACCTTTTCTTATGGTAAATTAAATATCTAAGTCAAAGATAACGTTAATCGATTTTGAAAGCATCTATAGAATTATAGGTTTTCCCCTCAGTCAAATCTATAATTAATTGAGTAAAATTAACACCAAGTTTTATAGCTCTCATTAATTAAGTGTTTCTTAAACTTAATTTTAAGTCTAGCTTTAATCAATATTAATTGCTTAAATGTCTCTTAACTAAGAAAAGGTTATTGTCTGAATCCAATAGAACTTATCTCTTACTTAAGTTCTAATGTGTAAATTCGACCAAAGGGTGATCAATCTTATAATGACATTAAGTTCAACAACAACCAATGAATTAAGATTAAAGATTTAGATTTAATTCTAACAATCATATGGTTGAACTAAAATAAGAACCCTAATAATATATTTAATTACTCATGTTGAAAGAAAGAAAAGAAGATGAAGCATAGAGAATAGATGCAATCATTATTACTTGATAGAAAATGAATGATAATAAAAGATTTAAGAAAAACCCTTTATACTACTACATTAGCTAGAATAGAAGGTTTTTTATTCTTTAACTTTAAAACAAATCTCCTAATCAACATGAAAAGATAACAAGAACTTGAATCAAAACTAACTTTGATTCTTAAGAAAAATAAAAGTAAATGATGATGTTTTTGTTTCTTTTGGAGGCTCTCCTTTTACAAACCTCAGCCTCTAACCTTATCTTGAGTTATTAAAATTTGAAAATTGTAATCCCCTAAAATTAATAATAAGAAAATTTGAATTTAAAAATTTATTACAAAGCACAAGCTATGCGCACTTAAGCATATGGCTATGTGTGTACTTTTAGCATCCAGGCATGGTTGTACACACCCAGGAGAATGGTTGTGCAAGTTCACAATTCTTTGAAACTTCATTTTTCTTTAAGGATTTGACTTGTTCAAACTTCCAAATCTTTGACTTGACTTGACTTGTTCAACACCTTCAAACCTCCCCAATGCATCCTATAATAAAAAAAAAATTAATCAACTTAAAATCAAAATAATTCTTTAAAAAAAACACAAAAGATAACAAAAAGATATTAAAATTAACTAAAAATGCAACTAATTTAATCCTAAGCCTATATAGCATGGAGTGTTCAAAACGTGAGGTTTTTCATATGCATCACTCGTCATAATCTACCATTGTCACTACACCAGTGGTTGATCACTTCATTAGCATGAATAAGCCAGTGGATAATCAGACCCAGTCTCAAGTAGCACATCGATAACCTCCGCAACCTCATCTTTAGCTAGAGCTTGGCCTAGCTCTAAGGCAACTCTCAACCTTAACACATCAACTCATCATAACAATTTACTATTAATTCCTTAAAACAAATCCAATCTTAAACTAGAAGAATTAAGCAAGGTAATCTTAATTTCCTAGTTCAATTGGTTTATTCATTTACTTTTAATTTGAAATAATTATTTATAATTGATGCAATTTGTGTCTATGCCTTGAGCTTCGTATTTTGATTTTGATTCTCAAATATGCAAATTTGCTTGGGAATGCTCACAGATTTGATGATTAAATTCTATGTAGCCATTATATTAATCAACTTTGTTCAAATCTTTAATTATCATTTGATGTCTTTGGATTATTTTGATTCTAGCTGAAAATTTTATGCATGGTATTTTGGCTTATTAAAGAACATATTATAATCACCAAACACCCATATATAAAATATATATATAACCCTACCATGCCCTCCCCTCCGTCTCCACCACAGATCTCTACAAAAAAATCCCTTTTGGGTCGAGCTCCCAAAATATTTTAGGTCGGGTCATAATTTGGGTCGCACACAAAATTCTAGTCATTTAACAATTTTGTTGGTGAAATTGAAGTAAATGACCACTCCTTGTTCTATCTTAGCCGAAAATTTCAATTTTTCCTTAGAGAATTCAACTATTTTATTGATGTTGTAAAATTAGGAGCTTTAACTTGATGGCCTTGAAAGAAAATACATGTTCCCATGGTTTTTAATAAAATTCACACCACATTCAAAGGTCTTAAAGATTTTTGTATTATTGAATTCTTTTTAAATTTTATTAATTTCTCTATAAAAATGGTCATCATTTTGGCTTGATGCTCTTTTAATTTAGCAAAAATATTTGGTAGTGTTAGGTTAACCAAGTTTGGTTCTTTATGAATTATTTAAATTTTAGTCGAATAAAATATAAGGAATTTTCTCGACTATTTTACCAAGTTACTTTGCAAAATCTTTGTTCATATGTTGAATGGAATTAAGCTCCTTTGAATTTTATTTTAGCAAGAAATGCCAAAACGATAGTGGAAAGCCAGTATTGTTTTAAGCCAAAAATTTTCTAATCTAGATGTAATTTTGGCTTCTAAAGCCAAAATAAAAAAGCACATTTTGCTTTAAACAATTAATTCTAGCAATTTTCTTTACCAAAATTTATTTCCACCTTGATCATTTTTTGTGAATTCATGGTGCCAAATTTCCTTATGCCATGCCTAGCTCTCATTTTAGCATCAATTCTATGGCCAATAATTTTGTTTTACATTGTTGCTAAAAAGTCAAAATATTTTTAGCAAGATTTTAATGGGCTCAATTACTTCCAATGCAATTTTTACATGTCTTAGCTCTAATATTTATCTTTTTTTTATTCCACCTTAGCATTATTGTCAATCTTCTTAAGTTGTAAATAATTGCCAAATTGACATTGTCACCATGTTTGGCCTAAAACTTGGCATAATTGTTTATTCTTCAAGGCCTTAAATCCTCAGTCATTCATTTAAACACTTTAGAATGCACTTTTTCAAATTTGCATTTTCAATAAGGTTTGGCCAAGATAAAATAGGTTCTATTGGCCTAAAATCTCAATGAAACTCTTAGATAAAATAACATCAAAACTCATAAAATTCAAACTTTATTTATTTAATATAATAACTATCAAGCCAATTTTTAAAACTTAAAAAGCAAGATATTGCCACCTAGTGGCCAATTTCTAACCATTGGCCAATTATTTATTTTTATTAATTTAGCTTTTATTTTCCCACATAGTGGGATATATTTTCAGCTCCTCCTTTGACAACCTTATTAGACTTAATAGGGGGTAATATTCAACCACTTGATTTAGCATTTTCGTATAGTCCCATGCAAAATAATTCCTTTAAAAGCTCAGTATTTCAATTGGATCTAGTATAAAAAAGACATTAAGGGATTTTTTTTGTTATCAACAATAATTGGAAAAACCATTATTGCATTTATTACCTCTCCTAATGATTTTTCTTAAATGACCCCTTTTGTTTCTCATGGGGAAGTTACCCCCTAAGTGTTTAGAATTTTAATGGCATCTTCCTGAGTTTCATACATTATGGATCCTTTTTGGTTAAAAAGTGAATCCTTTATAGCTTTAACCTGATCTTGGCATAGTATCAGGTTGGATCTCCTACTCCTCTTGCTTTCTCTCAAATGCCCTTTATTTCTACAGTCTTTTTTTATGTGTGTGAGTCAATGTTTGAGAACAATTCTTGTGCTCTATCTTATGCCACTGTTTTTTTTAGAGGACTAGGTGATGACACCATAAATCTAGATTGTATAGGCCTTTCATCCTTTTTTGACTTGTATTTATGGTTATTCCTGAAGAACTTTAGAGCAATTGGCCATTTGTTTGGTGCTAAAAATTTATTGTGAGGAACTAGCCTCCAATAATTTTCAAACCTATTTGGATTTATCTTGGAAGGCTGAACCACATCCTTTTCTTTGATTTTCTTTTTCAAATCCACCAGTGTGCTTGAATCCATATTAACATATTTAGTTGATCTTATTAAGGAAAGTGAATTTTTCTCTATCAACTTTATCTCCTTTTTTGCATTCAAGTTCATTTCCACCCTTAAGGATTAAAAAGAAGACAAATGGTCTTAATGCATTAGCATTTAACCTTGAGGAACCAGTGTTTGGCCTTTAAAAATTTCCTCAAGTAAAATGTCACCTTTTATGTTTTCCCTAGTCCCTAGGTATTTAGTTCTTGGTCTTAGGGAAAAGGCATCTAAGCCTAAGCATTAAGTATATAACCCTAGGGAATGTTGCCCCCTTTACATCTTCCTTTTTGTTCATATATTTCTGGCTACAACTCTAGGTTAGTCCTTTCATCAGTGACTAATTGAACTCCTAGAGTAATTTTTGTAAAATTGCCAAACTCCTCTAGGGCCACCATTAGTTTGGATATAGTATCCTATTTGGATGTTTTCTCATTCATTATGGAAAATCCTTGTATAACATTCTGCAATATTTTCTCAAAATTTCCATTACAAGTTCTGATAGAATTTTTAGCTTAATACAAAGAATGAATCACTTGAGGCACTGCATTTTTGTGGAGACTTCATTCCTTCTGTGAGAGTATTTTGAGCACTAATAATCTCTAAATTATGGACTGAATAACCAAAGGGTGCCTTAATCCAAGAGTGAACCTAAGGTATCAAGCCTTCTTCATTAATTTATTTCCATAAACCACTTGTTTTTAAAGGTGAATTGTTCGTCCAGTAACCAACTTCAAAAATTTCTTTTTCAAATCTATTTATCTTATTGGAACATGTCCTATTGAGCATGTCAAAGATTGTTTCTCTAAATTTTGGTTGCGATGTGTGCTAAAAGATTGTTTGCATATTTTTGTGAGTGTGCTAAAGGAGAAATTCCTCAAAAATATTAATGACTTCTTTCAAATGAATTGGGAATCCCCAAATGCCTTTACCATAATTTGTTTGGATTTCTAACAAGACATTGTAAATTTAAATGATTATTAAGAAATCAAAATTCCCTGGAAAATAAAAACTTTGCATTGATGAAAAGTAATTATAAGACTTAAGAACTGAAATAGGTAAAAGAAAAGTAAAGTATATGAAAATTGTTTATGACGATTGTTGATTGAGTTGTTGTTGATAGGTGTGTTGTTTTGATGATTAGTGTGTCTTTATCTATGTTCTTCCCTTTGCTTTTATAAACATATTTACTTGCAGGCTACTTCGTTAATTTATTTATCTAGCCTAAGAGTTTCTACCATTCCTAGGGAAATAAATCTAAGTAACTCTCATGTGTGATCTTCTTCCCCAAGCCATGTATGAACAATTGTCTTCATCTTCCATAATCTTTTGCCTTAGATATTAAGCATTAATATAAACTGGGCTTTTTAATTATTTTAGGTTTTTAAAATTTCAATTCAATCAAATCAAGCCATTAATTTAATGGCTTTAATATATCTCAATAAAAAATTCAAATATGACACAAATAATCTCATTTCCCTTTAGAAAGTGAAATTGACCACACTCCAAATTGGAGTGTAAAATATTTCAACTCCAAAACACATTACAATCTAAAGTTTTATTTTCTCTTTATATATTTCTCATTCTTTTTCTTTTATTAATTAATTTTAAGTTACCAAACACAATAAAATTTCTAAGTTGTAATTTAATGTACGTAATTTATACATATATTTTAAGTTGAATTTTAATGAATTTTATGTTAGTTTTAGGTTAATAATAATTATATTTTAGGAATTTTAGTTTAATTAGGAATACTTAGCCTATATAGTTGTATTTATTTAGGAATTATAGTTGTCATATTCATGTACAGTTGACTTACCTCAAATAGCTTTAAGTATCCTGTATAAATACCTTGAGATATGTGGAATAAAGTATTAAGCAATTTTTATTTGGTATCAGACTAGAAGAAATAAATTTTTTCATTGCCTTTCTTTTGTTCAAACCTTAGTTATCATCTACGTGCTTTTTTTTCTCTCTTATGCTTCTTGCCTATCTCCAGTTCCAACCTAATTCTAAACCCTAGTTATCATCTAATCTTAATCAATGTCTACTAAAATTGATAGTGAGATTCCTAATATCAAGAAACTCTTGATGGTGACTATTCATGAGACCTCTTTTCCAATCCATATTAAATTGGATGGCACTGATTATCGTGTTTGGTCCAAGATTTTAGAGATGCATATTGCTAGCTAGAAGAAGAAAGGTTATATTACTAGAAGAAAGGGTTATATTACTAGAAGAAAGGCTGCACCTACAGAAGATGATCCAGGCTATAATGAATGGAAAATTAAAAATTCCCTTGCTAAGTCTTGGCTTATTAATTCTATGACTGATAATTTAATGTCACACTTTGTGTAGTATGGAACATCTAAGAAAGTTTAGAATATGATTAAGAGGAGTTATCTTGATGTTTCTAACTCTTCACAAGTTTATGAATGGATAAAGAAATTATTTCAATTGTGTTAGGGTGGTCGACCTCTCATAGAATATTACAATGAGTTGAATTCAATTTCCATGAGCTTGATTATCGTAGGTTCAATGATATGACATGTGTCACTGATATTAAGAAACAAAGGAAGCATATTGTAGAAGATTGCATCTATATGTTTCTTACAGGTCTTTATCATAATGTCATACTTCAAATTTAACTATCCTTAAAAAGTTCTAATGATGAAACGAATCCCTGAGACGACTAGAGTCTGCTCGTTCATAACACCTCTAAAGTGTGCAACCTTAAAACACCCAACCGACCCTACTAGTGTTCAAAATTTATCACCAGGTCATTAAGTTGTGCTTCGACCTTATGAAATATGAATTATTGGAATAATAAGAGGTTTCTTTCAAGAAAACTCCTCTCAAAATACTCAACTCATTGGGTCGGTGCATATTTCCTTAAACTGGGACCTAGCTTTGTGAAAAAATGGAAATTAATTTTGATAAAATAGACTTCAGAAACACATTCAGAGGGCTCCAAAACCTCCAGCAGTGGTCCATAATGGTCTAACACAACCCATGTATTAGCGCGTATCACTTAGAAGTACGTGTAAATACCTTAGGTGTCATGTGCTAAAATCAAAGCCTAATTTAGCAAAATAGACTCTAAAAACACATTTGGAAGGCCCAAAAACCTTAAGAACCAACCCCAAAATAGTGCACGTAGAACTTGGGAAGAGCGTATAGAGCATCGAAGTGCATGTGAAAAAGCATGAAGAAGCGGGTGGCCAACTGTGTGACCACGTGCACACTATGCATGGTCACGTGCACTTAGCAAGGCCACGCGTAAAAATTCATTTACATGCCCATAACTACACCTATACCACCCCATTATACACATTTTTTCCTATAATTAGACCCCTCTACACCCTAATTTAGAAGGGAGAAGCAAGTGAAGACACACACACACTCAAGAGTCAGTCTGATCGAAGGCATGGGAAACCCTTTCTCATATAGTTTTTGCTCTCCCATAACCTTTCCTTTAGGTTGTTCGATCCCTTTTTCTACCAAACCCAACCTTATCTTTGTCAAAGCACGCTTCAAAGGTATACAGTCTACCATCATTCTGCCGTCATTTTGAACCTCTTGACAAGGAAAGCTTGATAATCTCTCGAAGCTAGAGCTTTAAAGTTCACATAAGCTAAGTTGAGTTTGAGGACCACACAATCATTCTAGCACATTTACTTTACTACATAACATTTTATTTTACTGTTGCCAGCATTTGGGAATACTATTGTGTAAGTGTTATGAGACTGGCAATCTTGCATGCTACGTGAATAATATATGCATTATTATGCTTATTTTACATTATCACTCTGCATCCTCTATTTTTGAAATCATGAAATCACATCATAAATATCAATAATATGAAAATTTCATGCCACAAAATAGAGTCATCATGCTCTCGGTCTGATGATGACCTCATGCATCCTTTATATTATCATCATTCATCATCATAGTATAAATAATCACTACAAGTGTGATCATCCTATTATTCATTAAATAAGCTATGTAAATTATCATGTTATCCTTACAGAAAAATCATATTAGATTTACTTTTCCATAATCTTTTTCTTCTCATATGTATTTTATCAGGAAAGCGATGTCATAAAATTCTCAGCTTTATTATCCTATACTTTCTTATGTATTGTATGAATTCTATATAAACTATCATCACTGAAATTAGGGTGTTGCGGTAGCTATACATCAAATATTGTATTATGAGAAATACTCAAAAAGTAGATGTGATCTTCCGAACCCAAAAATCTCTAATGGGGGTAATACTTATTGAGTGACCCGATATTGTCCCTTTCTTTTCCTAATTTTGTAAAAATTGGGTGGCAACTCCACAAAATCAAAAGCATCTTATCCCCCCAAGGTTGATCATTTATCACTATTCAGTAAAGTTTCCATGTCCCTCAGAAATGAAAAAAACCAATAACAAAAACATAAAAAAAAAATATGCCCAACCAATCCCGAAGATCACTCACAGTGGTGACTCCGCTATAGACTTCTAAGTAAGAGGGATCAACTCGAAAACAACTATTTCTCATTATGAAATACTTGATTGTATAGAGCCCCTCACCACTACACATCACACGTGCACTATTTGTCCTTAAAAGCCTCAATAATACTAAATGACATCGCCACCATGGTTCCACTTGAGTCACAGGGCGATGAAGATATGGTATTATCACCTTTAGCCTTTACTCATGCATTTGCCGAACTCATTTGACTAGAGTCTGTAACCCAAGTCCTTAAAGGGGCCAACCGAATTATCAAAAGAATGCTAGATTCACTGACCGGAATCCATAACCTTAGTCATATAGGGGCATTCTCGCTAAAGGAACCCTTAGCCTTCCACCCTGACTTAACTTATATAGATAAACCAGTAGCAACATCCACTAGGATTCTGCCAAGCTATACACGCTATACTTGTCCTAACGCTGTCTGTTTGACCTAATACTCATAAATGACATGACCCTCCTAGTGTCTATCATCGAATGATATCGTAATGTCACTTTTCATAAAAAATTTATGCTCAAGACCACGTGATTCTCATATACTTCGTGTAAGCCCGAAGCATAAGGAATGATGAGAATCATGTACCTTAGCTTGAATAGTCCATGCGAATTAAGAAATAATGACATCCCTCCATGATGGAACCTATGAGATGTCACCATTTATCCTTATTAGATCAAATGAATGGGTTAGGAACCCAACTAAATTATGGACCTTTATGTCAACAAAAGCAAACTACAAACTATCAAATGATACTTTTATGACTCACAATAAGCATATCGAATATCGATGTAAGGGCAAGAATTCGGACTCCATTTGATTGACCTTGGTCCTATGCATATAGGCACATACGACCTTTGGACATCATTTGAAGTCTAACAATTGACCCTCACATTGACATTATATGATTACCTCAAGCACATTTGAGTATCATTCCTTAATTTACCTTTTGGTTCTACCAATATAAATCAAAACATCCTAGTTCTAAGAGCGGAACCATAGTCCCTTGATGACTATAGGTTCAAAACCCATCTAGGAAATGGACTGAATGACCTCATTGAGAAATAAGGTTGGAAGTGAGAGCTTACTTATGATTGGTCTATTCACTATGTAGGAAAACTAACTAGCTTTAATCATGCATACATCACATATATATAGATAGCACATACTAACCACTATTTCTTGCAGGAATAATCATTTTTGCATCATAGGATTTTTGCATCCACTCCATGCATACATGCTCACCCTTTTCTTTTACAGGCACACGTCATGCATCATTCATTTAGCTAACCCTAATAAATGCATAGGAATACTACATTCAAGCATGAGTGACCAAGAAGATACCTCTTATTAGCAATTTGAAGACAAGCTAAAAGAGGGGAGCCAAAAGTTGCTCGCTGATGGCACCATAGTTGAAATCCTCCAAGCCCAAATCAAAGCCAAAAATGCTCAAGATAGGAATAGTATACCACTCAATGAACTATCTGCATTTGTTCACCTGAGGGTAGATAAGGCAAAGGGAATTCCCCATACTACAATTCAAGCTGATGATGACAATGACTACTACCAAGATCTCAAGAATGCATCAAAAGCTACAAAAATTGCTGACATGACCAAGCCTGAATCAATAAAGGACATCAAACTATTAGCCAATAGGATGGCTCAATTAGAATTCGCCTTTAAAGATAAGGGAACTCATGGCTCCAAAACCTTCACCGACCTAGCGCTGTTCAAAGATGAGCCACTTCCATATGATTTTAAGCTACCAAAAATTGCTAAGTTTGATGGAACAGAGATCTGAGGGTCCATTTAAAGCAATATACTACCTTTATGGCTGCCATAAAGCTGACACAATCACAGATTGTTCGATTCTTCTTCACATCACTAAAAGAAGGACTGAGGGCATGGTTCTTTAACCTTAAAGATAAAATAAAAAAAATGATTAGTTATTACTAACTTAAAAGTTTATCAAGCAATATGAATACAACACTTAGTTAGACATCACGAAGGGACCTTGAGACTATAAGGCAAAAACCCAATGAAGCTTTCTCTAATTATGTCACCAGATGGCAGGGAAAGGCAGTCAATATGAAAAATCATTCTCCTAGGGATGAAAAAATAAAGCTAATAATTAAAGGGGTACTACCATACTTCAGAAAATAGATAATCTTTGCTCATTATCCTAACTTCAGAGCTCTCCATTAGGCCAGGATCATAATTGAGGATGAGGAACCTTAGTAAGCCAAAAACACTTTTTGCTATAATACCCTACCAAACACCCAAAACACCTTCACCCAAACTGCAGAAATAAAAATGATCCAACCCAACACCTACAACTCACCATCTATCAATACCATCAGACCACCAAGAAAATTCTCAAACTTTAACCTCCCACTATCCAAAGTAATTTAAAGACTTCAACAAAAGAACCTCCTACAACCATAAGAGACTAGGCCTCTTCCAAATCCACTACCACCTTAAATTAACAAAAACTTGTTCTGCCAATTTCACCAAATGCCTAGCCACACCACTAATACATGCAGAACCTTAAAAAATGCAATCCAATACCTCATTGACTTTAGAAAAATTGATGACCCAGAAAAATGACTCAGTATTAAGATCAATCCTCTCTCAAATTATCAAAACATACCTCCACCAACCATCAGCATGATCTCCTCCAATATACCAGAAGAATTTATTTAAAAATCAATCTAAGCCATATAAGAAACCCAAGATAAGCCCCCATAAGACAAAACCCCAAAACCCATTCTTAAGCCTCATGATTCTATTAAAGATAAGTAATGCCCTTCTACCTTTGAATACATTCAAATGCCTCGAAAGTTTCTTCCCCATTTAATGATGCAAAATAGAGCTAGGGATATAGCTCTTCCCATGAATGGTGAAGTGATTAATTTCCCTTACCCACAAGAAGCAGACATAGACAAAAATTTCAACAGTAACCATGAAGTATGGGATCTACTAGGCCAGCCATATAGGAAGTTTGACTATAAAGTCAAGTACACGACACCTCCTACTGCTCACACACTCATGGAAGACATAATGACTATAAAGTCAAGTACATGACACCTCCTACTGCTCACACACTCATGGAAGACATAACACCCTCAAGATGGGGAGAAGAATTTGATAATGAAGATGGGATGATCAGTGTTATTTAGCTTCAGAAACTATAAATCATGGGGATAGACATAAGGTACGACTATGATAATCTTGAGAAAGATACTGGAGCTAAGAAATCAACCTCTCTTGTGGCTGAAAGCTCAACCCAAGTCTATCAAAGACAAGTTGAGCAATGGGTGAGCAATAGAATCAAGAAACCAGGGTTTAAGATCTTTAATGACAGCCTCAAGAAGAAGCACTTCCCAGACATGATCACAGAGATTGACATATATGAGCTAGTGAAAAACCTGGAGATAGAATCTGAAAGTGAAACTATTAATCATGCCCAAGCTGTTGCCATCCTCAAACTACCATCCTTAAATCAAGCATCGATGACATACTATTCGAATACATTATTGATGATGATCTGTGTACTTTTCTTTGTTTGAAAATGATGATGTAATGAACTCTAAAGTTAATGCAATGAAATCAGATTTCACTTACTTATTTGATATCTTTCCTAATGGTAGTGTGCATTGCATTGATCAAAACATTAGCATATTTGACATTCATTCCATATACACTAAATCATGTAACATTAGCATAAAATCTGAACCACGCATTATGCATATTTTATAAGATTTTACCGCTAAAGAAAGGAGAGAAATTGAAAAAATATTAATAAAACATTCAAAAGTATTTTCCTAGACATATGATAATATGCCTGATATTGATAGAGACATTGCTCAACACTTCATTCCAACCAAAGAAGGGTGTAAACCGGTAAAGCAGAAACTGAGAAGACTCATACCATAATGGGCCCAACTAATGAAAGAGGACATCGAGAAAAATATCAAAGCAAAATTCCTAGAGGTAGTAGACTATCCAAAATGGTTAGCAAATGTGGTACCAATACCAAAGAAAGATGGAATGGTTAGAATCTACGTCAACTATAGAGATGTACTGCTTAATAGCGCCACCATATGTGCAATGTACTCCTTCATGGATGAATTCTTTGAGTATAATCAAATCCTAATGGCCATTATCGACATAGCAAAGACAAATTTCATAACATAATGGGGTACTTACTGCTACAAGGCAATGCCTTTTAGACTAAAGAATGCAGGGGCAACCTACCAAAGAATGGCGACTGCAATGTTCTATAACATGATACATAAAAAATTAGAGGTATACATTGATGAAATGATGGTTAATCAAGAACCAGGGAAGAACACCCCCCCTCTAATCTTAAAAAGTTCCTCAAAAGGGTCAAAAAGTATAGTCTCAGGCTAAATCAGAAGAAATGCATATTCAGGGTTACTTCAGGAAAGATGCTGGGGTATGTTGTCAGTCAGAATGGGATTGAAATAGATCTAAACAAAGTAAAAGCCATCAAAGAGATGCCAGTGCCAAAAACAGAGAAAGAAATCAGAGGGTTTCTAGGGAAACTACAGCTCATCAGTAGATTCATCACTAAGTTGATAGCAATGTGTGAACCGATCTTCAAGCTACTCATAAAAGATAAGTCAGTTGATTGGAACGAATAGTGTTAGCTAGCATTTGACAAGATTAGAAGCTACCTAGCCAACCCTACTAGTTCTAAGACCATCAAAACCAAGGATGCCTCTAACCCTGTATCTAGCCATCGAAGGGAATGCAATCGGTGCAATGTTAGCCCAAGAGGGAGAAACGAAAGCAGAACACGCAGTCTACTACTTGAGTAAGAAGATGATGCCATATGAGGAGAAGTATAGCCAAGTTAAACATATATGCCTGGCAATGGTATAGGCAATGAAGAAACTCAGGCACTACTTTCAATCTTACAGAATATAGGCCATGTCTAAAATGGACCCAATGAAGTACCTCTACAAAGCTCCCACTCTAGTGGGAAAACTTGCCAAGTGGCTCGTACTACTAATAGAATTCAACGTGCAATATCTGACTAAGAAGGTAGTAAAAGGGAGAGCAGTGGCTAAATTTCTAGCTCTCAACCCCATTCCAGATTCAAAAGAAATCCAACTGGACTTCCTAAATGACCTCAGTTCAGCCACTAAAATCCAAGGATGGCGTATGTACTTTGATGGAGCAGTCAATCAATTTGGCATAGGAGTCAATGTCATACTACAATCTCCAGAAGGGGAAGTAATACCAATTGCCAAAAAGCTCAAGTTCAGAGTCATAAACAATGAAGTAGAATATGAGGCATGCATACTCAAAATAAAAGTATTGATAACACTAGATGTCATAGAAGTCAAAATCTTTAGAGATTACATACTAGTAATCAATCACGCCATGAAAGAGTAGGAACTAAAAGAGCAGCACTTAAAGCCTTATCTAGACCACTTGAGGCTACTCCCCTTATCCTTCTGAAAATACAAATTCATTCATCTTCCCAAGAACAATAATCAGATGGCAAATGCACTTGCCTCCTTAGCATTAGTATAGGAAGGACCATCCAAAATGCCCATGGATCCCCTTATTCTACTCAAATTAGGACAGCCTTGTCATAAAGACTACAAAATAGTGAAGATAGAAGCAGCTGAAAAGCCCTGGTTCTACAACATCCAAAGATATCTAAAGGAACAAGCCTATCCTATTCAAGTAGATGAAATAGACAAAGTGGTCATTCGATTATTAGCATAAAAATTCATATCACACCAGGGTGTGTTATACAGGAGAACCTCAGATGGTTTACAACTCCTATATTTAGATGAAACTGAGGCTGTAAGAGCAATAGAAGAAGTACACGAGGGTCTTTGTGGTCTACACATGAATGAAGAAATCTTGGCTATAAAGCTAATCGGATAAGGGTTCTTCTGGATGACGATAATAGAAGACTACATCAAATTTGTTAGGAAATACCATAAGTGTCAGATCCATAAGAATGCCTACCACCTTCCCCCAATAAAATTGCACTACATCTCCTCTCCATGGCCCCTCTCAGCATAAGGACTAGACATAATTAAGGAAATCCATCTGACAGCCTCAAACGGGCACAAGTTCATCCTAGTGGCAATGGACTACTTCACAAAATGGGTCGAAGCATAATCATTTGCAGGAATACGAGCCAAGTGAGTGGCTAAGTTCATCAAAAGAAACTTGTTCTATCAATATGGGATCCCCCATCACATCATCTCTGACAACGATGCCTAATTCCAAGGGCAAGTTAAAGAGCTACTAAGGAGTTATAAGGTGGAACATCACAAATCTTCTCCTTACCAACCACAAGTGAATGGGGCCATCGAAGCTGCAAATAAGAACATAAAAAAGATCTTATAAAAGATGACTCAGACTTACCAAGACTGGGCAGATAGATTTCCGCATGCCTTATGGGGGTACTAAATGACAGTCAAAACTTCAACAGGAGTAACTCCATTCTCATTAGTGTATGGGTTAGAAACAGTTCTTCCAATCAAAACAGAAATCAAGTATCTTTAAGTAGCAATCAAATTTGAATTTCCAGAAGTAAAGTGGGCTCAACAGAGGCATGACAATCTCACTCTTTTAGAAAATTAAAGGCTCAAGGCTCTATACCACACACAATTGTATCAAGCTCGACTAGCCAATTTTTCAACAGTATAAAAACAAAAGAGTGTAAAAATAGGAGACTGGGTGCTAAAACAAATAAGACAGAACATTTCGAACCCTAGAGGGAAATTTAGACCAAACTAGGAAGGCCCATGCTTGGTCAAACATGTCCTATCAAAAGGAACAATCAAGCTGATGGATTTTGAAGGTAATGAATTCTCCAAACCTGTCAATATATACCACCTGAAGAATTACTACATCTAAGCAACACACAAAAAATGATCCCACTAAGTTAAAATATAAAAATGGCAACTTAGGAAAAAGTTAGGGACTTCCCACTGAGTTGAAAACCTAAAAATGGCAGCTCATGCAAAAATTAAGGAAAGAGAGAAAATACTTAACTAGAAAACGTGAGAAGGCTAGTTAAATATAGGGGTTGAAATTTTCACGAATGCACCTGTGCTTTTCTTAAATGATTACAGTGAAATGAGAATGATTGCCAACTTATGCAAAATGTCTTTGAAAAGTGCAACATATTTTATCATCATGAATTACATCAAGCATGCTTTGCATTTTCCTTCATTACGTGACCATGGTTCTTACCATCTTCTCTAAGCTCACTCCTTAAAGATCAGCCACTATTGTATAGCAAAAGAAAAAAAAACCCAACTAAGTGTGAAAAGCTCCAAAAGGAGACACCCTAGGAAAAAAAGGAAAAAAAAAAAAGAAAACCCAGCTAAGTGTGAAAAGCTCTAAAAGGAGACGCCTTAGGCAAAAAGGGAAAAAGGGCAAACGATAGTAATGGTAAACATCATCATCAATGATATACAATAGGAAGCCTATACAGTCATCATCATACAAACATCATACAACATATGGGATAAATGCCCAGATACAACACCCAGAGTCTATAACATTAAGAAAATGATACAATAAAGCAAACCACAGACCAAAAAGACCTACACCTAGCTTTTAAAATAACTATATTGGTCGTGGTTACCATCAAAAGCAAGCAATGATCCTGCTCAAGCATTCCCCTCATCTGATCCTGACTCATCATTGTTCATCACAAGGGATGATAGTCGCAACTCTAGCTCACTAATACAGTCATGATAAGCTACATGCTCCCGCTCCCATTCATAACTAGCAAGATAGTGTTGAACCTACATTACACATTGCATATTATACACTCATACATAAAACATGTGCATAAAATAAATAGGTGCAATAAAGAAGGTATACCCTTTGAGTGGTAGCAAACTCCAAAAAGCATTGCTATGCACTCCCTGTAATAGTATACCAATACTAGCCGGAGGAGATAGAAATCTGAAAAAGCAAGCAAATAGGTCAACCACCACTCACTAAATAAATAAAACACAGGCAACAATAAGAGAAGAACACGAATATGGGTAGCATGGGTAGCTATAACATCAATTAGTTAAGGGATCAATACATCAACATAAGGCAAACCCTCACTCTCCAAAAGGGTCTCAGAGGGTAATCCTATCATAACAGTAGCAAGATCATCATCGTAGAGCTCATGACCTCAAAACATGTCCCTAGGGAGAAGGACGGGAACTCTCCTCATGTGTGGACCATCCCACCAATGATGGAATTGCTTGCACAAATACCACACCCTACATATGAGGCCAAAAAGCAACACTCGTCTCTCTGTCAGCTGCTATATAGCCACCATCTCTACCATCCAATGAGATCACACCACCCACTAGTGAAGAAAGATATGCTCAAAGGGCAATGATAAATAATCAATCCCAAAGAAAGGAATAACTAATACAACAGAAATCAGACATACCTGATCAGGGGATAGCCTCCTCATATGGTCCCGGGCTACCGTGCAATTCTTAATCAAATCTGTAGTCTTCCTAATCCAGCAAGATTAACGAGGGAAGCCATCCTCCTGGAAATGCTCGATGGAAAAACAGGGGAGAATCTCAAACTCATATGCCTAGATCTATCAAAATTAAAGGGTCATAAATAACAAACCAAGAGCAAGACAACAAATAACAGAATTCCTACTCATATCCAGCATGAATAAACATCCACATATCCTCGAACCGCCTCAGCATGCTATGTCAAGTCTCAAGTACATATGAGCAAAGGCAGCAGTGCCCTAACAATACCTCAGTAAGCCATCCAGGTCCCTTAAGATAGGCAACAATCTCAAATCACCCATACCCGAAGGGTTTAGGAAGATAACAACACTTAGTAAATAAAATAAAAAGCAACAGGGCAGCTGCTCCACTAAGGCAAGACCATCATCATACAAAGCCCACATAGAAGAAACAAACTCCATGTATCAAGCGAAATATGGACAACCAGACTTCATAGGAGTGACTACCCCAAGCAAGTCCCTTATGAGATGCCTCTTCACCACAGTAGTGGAATACTCCTCTTCACTAAAAGGAATGGGCTCTCCAAAAAAAGCTCAAGCCCGTGATAGCAGTAAAGTCTAATGGGGTAATAGTCATCTCCCTAATAGGCAGATGGAAAGTATGTGTCGTGTCCATCCACTGCTCTATCAATGCATACATAGTAATCTAATTGGATGCATATGAGTCATAAGACAATACAGCAATCACTCCATCGAAGCCCTTTCCGGTAACCATCTACTTCACACACATCGAGAGACACTAATAGTACATGTTGACCTTGTTGAAACTACTAGGCAGCACAGTGACATACCTATGGGGCTGCAAACAACAAGTACGCTATCAAAAATTTGAACTATTAAATACTAACACATCTCTCTCTATCACTTAACAAGATCAAAACAACAGTAAAGGCTGAAAAGAAAAGCATTACAGCAAGCAGACAATTACAAAAAAAATAATAAGCCAAGACCTATCAGTATCGACATCTACCATAAAGCTAGACAAACAGTTACAGCAAGAGCTACAAATCTACAGATACAATAATCTAATACAATAAAATAAACAACAAAGTAGCTAGCGAACAAGTTCCAGAAAATAAAGACGAAGAGGGACCTACCTCACGACAATGATGCACCCAAGCATGAGTCTCCAAGCTATGAACAATGAGGATTATATCTCCCCAAGAAAACCTGGAAGGCTAAGAACTCTGAGCACCATATATGTTAGTCCCAGTAGTAAACGTCCTTACTCCAGTAGCCTCTGTAAAGTCACCCTTAAGATTAATATCAACATCAATAAAAATTTCCTCTAGACCAATCAGGAATGTTAGGAAACTCCATTTTGCATAGAAGAAAATGAAAGTACAAAAGCAAAAATAGAGCAAAAAGCACTCAAAATATGAAAAGGGTCAAGAAAAGTTAGAAAACACTGAAAGAAGTCCAGACGAAGCCTCCTAAGACCTTTGAAATGGCCGCTTAAATAAACATAAAGGGGGGGGAAGCGCGTGACCATATGCATAAGTGCATGATCACACGCTCCCTCGATGCAGTCACGCGCACTTCCCCCTTTCACACGCTCTTTTGTGGTTTTACACGCACTTTAAGACTTTACACATGCACTTCGAGACTTTACACACTCACTTCTACAGTCCTAAACTTCCATTTGAGCATAAGATACGAACCAAACTCACATAAAAGTACACTGGTGAGGACTTTATCTGTCTAAAGACACTATGTGTGCACTGCTTTCTTCAGAAAACTCAACATCTTATAAAAGAATAAAAGTAAAGAAAATTCACTGTAAGAATATCTTACTCTAAATCATCAAAATAAAATCTTCAATATGACAAATCATTGCATCATTACTGCATCATCACTGCATCATTACCGCATCATTATTACATCATCATTGCATCACTACTGCACCACTACTACATCATCACCACTGTCTCATTCATTGCCTAAAAGCACTCTCTCATCATTTAGAAGCACTCACATTGCTTAGAAGCATCCTCACATCACTTAGAGGCATTCTCATCACTTAGAAGTGCCCACATTGCTTAGAAGCGCTCACATTGCTTAGAAGCACTTATGTTGCTTATAAGCATCCACACATCACTTAGAAGCACTTGTTCATTGCTTAGAAGCACTCATTTATTGCTTAGAAGCACTCTTATATCTCATTCATTGCTTAAAAGCATTCATATTTCTTAGAAGCATTCACATTGCTTAGGAGCACTCTTGCATTGCTTAGAAGCACTCTCTCATCTCATCCATTGCTCAGAAGCATTCGCAGCACTCTCATTGCTTAGAAGCACTCACACTCATTGCTTAGGAGCATCCACACTGCTTAGGAGAATTCTCATTTGCTTAATAGCATATTCATTCACATGACACCTAAGAAGGTTATAGTCACATGTTCATTAGTGTGACACCTAAGAAAGTTATAGTCACATGTTCATTTCGTTTGACACCTAAAGAAGGTTACAGTCGCATGTTTTTCACATGACACCTAAGAAGGTTATAGTCACATGTTCATTTATTATGACAACTAAGAAGGTTATAGTCGTATCATCATTTCGCATGACACCTAAGAAGGTTATAGGTGCATGATCATTTCGCATGACACCTAAGAAGGTTATAGGTGCATGTTCATTTCGCATAACACCTAAGAAGGTTATAGTCGCATGTTCATTTCACGTGACACCTAATAAGTTATAGTTGCATGATTCATTCGCGTGACACCTAAGAAGGTTATAATCGCATGTTCATTCGATGATACCTAAGAAGGTTAAAGTTGCATGCTCAATTGCATGACACCTAAGAAGGTTATAGTTATATGTTCATTCATGTGACACCTACGAAGGTTATAATCGCATCCATATTTTGCTTAGTAGCATCCTCATTTGCATGACACCTAAAAAGGTTATAGTCATATTTGCATTTTACACTTTGCATCAATCACAAGCTTGCATATGTCCCAAATAGCACCTTAAGCAATGACCAAATCACAAAACACAAAAATAGTAGTCAAATCTTAACAAGACATCTAGAGACAACCCATAGGTAAGTACCTCTCTCCCTATTAAAACATTTTTGCATTTTTGCATTTACTTCACATGTATTGACACTAGTACTAGGTGGCTATGCAACACACATGAAGCAAAGGGCAACTGTCATACCTCAAATTTGACTATCCCCAAAAAGGTCTGATGATGAAATAAATCCTCGAAATGACTAAAGTCTACTCGTTTGTAACACCTATGAAGTGTGCAACCTTAAAACACCCAACTAACCTCACCAATGTGAAAAATTGATCATCGGGTGATTAAGTTATGCTTTAACCTTTCAAAATATGAATTATCGGAACGAGAAGTTTATTTCAAGAAAACTCCTCTCAGAATAATCAACTCATCGAGTCGGTGCATATTTTATTAGACCGAGACCCAGTTTCATGAAAAAATGGAAATCAATTTTGATAAAATGGACTTCAAAAACATGTCTGAAGGGATCCAAAACCTCTAAAAGTGGTCCCAAAATAGTCTAATATAACCCAGGTATCAACATGTATCACTCAAAATTATGTGTAAACGCCCCTAGGTGTCATGTACTAAAATTGAAGCCGAATTTGGAAAAACATACTTAGGAAACATATCCAAAAGGCCCAAAAACCTGAGGAACCATCCTCGAAATAGCATATGTAAAACCCCGGAATAGTGCATAGAGCGTCAAAGTGTGCATGAAAAAGCACACAAGAGCACGTGGCCACGCGCCAAACGTGTGACCACGCGCACACTATGTGTGGTCACATGCACTTGGCATGGTCACGCGCAAAAATTCACTTACACATGCATGACCACACCTATACCACCCCATTCTACACATTTTTCTATAAATAGACCCCCTCTACACCCCATTTTAGAGGGGGGAAGCAAGTGAAGACACACACACTTAAGAGTCAGTCCGATTGAAGGCACGAGAAACCCTTTCCCATACAGTTTACTCTCCTACAGCCTTTCCTTTAGGTTGTTAGATCCCTTTTTCCACCAAACCCACCCTCATCTTTGTCAAAGCATGCTTCAAAGGTATACAGTCTAGCATCATTCTGCCATCACTTTGAACCTCTCAATGAGGAAAGCTTGATAATCTCTCAAAGCTAGAGCTTCAAAGTTTACACAAGTTGAGTTGAGTCTGAGGACCACACAATCATTTTTGCACATTTACTTTACTACACTACATTTTATTTGACTGTTGCCAGCATTTAGGAATAATGTTGTGCTTGTATGATGAGACTGGTAATCCTGCATGCTATGTGAATAATATATGCATTATTATGCTCATTTTACATCATCACTCTACATCCTTTATTTCCAAAATCATGAAATCACATCGTAAATATCAATAATATGAAAAGTTCAAGCCCCAGAATAGAGTCATCATGCTCTTGGTCCGATAATGACCTCATGCATCCTTTATATTATCATCATTCATCATCATAGAATAAATAATCACTCTAAGTGTGATCATCCTATCATTCATTAAATAAGCTGTGAAAATGATCGTGTTATCCTTGCAGAACAGTCATATTAGATTTAATTTTTTGTAATCTTTTTCTTTTCATATGTATTTTATTAGGAAAGCGATGTAATAAAATTCTCAACTTTATTATCCTATATTTTCTCATGTACTATGTGAATGCTATATATATTGTCATCATTGAAACTAGGGTGTTACGGTAGCTATACATCAAATATCGTATAATGAGAAATAGTTAGAAAGTAGATGCAATCTCCTGTACCCAAAAATCTCTATTAAGGGCAATACTCTCTCAGTGACTTTCTTTTCCTAATTTTTTAAAAATCGGGTGGCAACTCCATAAAATTAAAAGTGTCTCATCCCCCCAAGACCAATCATTTCTCCCTATTCGGTAAAGTTGCTATGTCCTTTAGAAATAAAAAAAACCAACAACAAAAACATAAAAAAAAAAGAATGCCCAACCAATCCCGAAGGTCGCTCACACACAGTTTAAATTAAGTCCATAGTTATGTTTTAGCTATATCTCCTTTGTCAAGCTTATAAGAAGCATATTCTTTCGTCTATCATAAAGTGTAGAGACAATTCACCATGGGAATAGAAAATTATTATGAGGCTTTAACTCTAACTATCCAAAAGAGTCCTTCTACTCCTATGGATTCTATTACTTTTAATTCTCACTTTTGCACTCACTGCAATAGTACCAGACATACAGTAGATATTTATTGGAAAAATCATAGCTATCCGGAGTGGTATAAACTTAAGCAACCTGAGAAGAAAAATAAGAAATCTACTTAGTTGGTTATTACTGACACTTCTTCACCTTCTGCTTCTCATATCTCTCAAATGTCTCCTCAATAAGGTAATTCTAGTTTGACATTTGTTTCTACTGCTTTTAACAGTTGGGTTATTAATTTAAGGCTACTGACCATATGACTAGTAATTCTTACATACTTGCCTCTCTAATGTCTTCACCCATTAAGTCTATACAAGTTGCTAATGGGACTTCTATGCTGATAACAAGGATTGGGAATGTCTCAATTTCTCTTACATTCTCTATGTCATCTGCCTTACTTGCACCCAATCTCTCTAATAGTCTTCTTTCCATTAGTAAGATTACTAGAAGCTTTAATTATTTTGTAACATTTAATTCTACTCATTATGTCTTTTAGGACAATCATACAAAGATGATGGTTGGCATTTGTAAAGAAAAAGGTCTTTATTACTTAGAAGGGGCAAAGAAATTTAAATTTAAATCTAGCTATGGTTTTTAAGTAGAAAGAGAATCGTTTGATAGAGAGAAGACTCTTTTATGGCATTGTCATTTGGGACATCTATATTTTTCTTATTTAGTGCATTTATTTCCTCAATTATTTCCTAATGTTGCTATCTCTAGTTTAAGGTGTGAATAATGCATTTATGCTAAAAACCATTGTGTTCCTTTCAAAACCAACTTCAATAAGAGTTATATTCCTTTTTCATATGTTTATATTGATGTGTGGGTCCTTTTTCTATTTCGTCTACTTCAAGCCATAAATACTATATGTCTTTTATTAATGACTGTAATAGAGTGAGCTGGGTATATTTGATGAAATCTAAAAGTGATGTTATATATATGATTCCTCAATTTTACAAAATTATTATTGCACAATTTCATATTCATGTCCAGGTTTTTGTTTATGTATGTTATGTTCATGTGCACTCTATATATAGGGATAAGTTTGATCCATGTGCTCTTAAATGTGTTTTTCTTAGTTACTCTAATTCCAAAAAGGTTATAAATATTTTCATCCTCCTAAAGGTAAATATTACGTTTCCATGGATGTTTAGTATATTAACAAGTATCTTATTTTTCTAGAGATGCATCTATGGTTCCTCTTTAAGGGGAGATTAGTAGTAAGGAAGAGAACGATTATGGTTAGAAGAGAAGAAGTTATGGATGTCGAGTAAAGTGGAGGATTCAACTATTGTGGGGAATAAGGAATCTTTAGATGATACTTGTTTATTAAATTTGAGTTTGAACTTGAGGAGTAAAGGGATGAAAGACCAAATCAATTATTTCAAAAAAATGTCATATAAGAAGAAAGGAGAATGCCACTATTATACCTCCTCCTGACTCTAATGCCTCTCTTGATGATACTACCATGCCATTAGATGAATCTTATAATATTAACCCTAAGGTATGTGTTCCCTCTCCTAAAAACTCAACTTCATATATTACTTTTAATCTTGTAACATTAGAAAATGCTACTTTGAATCTACAAGTTATAGACCATGATCATATTAGGAGATATCCCCTTCATGAACATAAAGAACCTGATTTGTTAGGTTTTTCCAAATCATCTTATAATGTCACTTATCCCATTTCTGATTTTATCTCCTTTAATTATTTATCTAAGGCTCATCTAGCTTTTACTCTTCAATTATCTTATGTGTCTATTCCTAGTCATTTTTAAGAAGCCCTCAGAAATCCTAAGTGGAAGGCTACTACAAAAAAGGAAATAAAGGCTCTCTAAAAAATTATACTTGGAAGATGGTTGAGTTACCATAGGAAAAGAAGATAGTAGGATGCAAGTGGGTGTTTAAACTGAAATACAAGTCAAATAGGACAGTTGAAAGGTATAAGGCTAGATTGGTGGCCAAAGATTACACTCAAACCTATAGGATTAACTATTGAGAGATTTTTGCTCCTGTTGCTAAGATGAATCCTATTTAAGTCATTTTATCTCTTGCAGTCAATCTAGAGGATAGTTTGATGTAAAAAATGATTATCTCTATGATGATTTAATGGAGGAGGTGTATATGGATCCAAGCTCTTCATTATACAACCATAGAGCTTACTTGGCTAAAAATTCTCTTAAAAGAACTCAGGTTTGGTCTAAAGAAACCTATAGTACTTTACTATGGTAACACTATAGCTATTAAGATAGCTAACAATCTAGTATAGCATGATCGAGCTAAGCATTTGAACTTGACAATAAGTATATAAATAATAACCTAGATTCTGGTATGATAGAGGTTCCTTACATTAAAAGTGCAAATTAGCTGCTAACATAATGACTCACACTATTACTAGTGGCTCACTTTATGCATCATTATCCAAGTTGGGCATGTGTGATATATATTCACCAACTTGATGGAAGACTTAATGTATATAGCTATATATTTATTTAGGAATTATAACTGTAATATTCTAGTATAATTGACTTACCTTAAATAGGTTTAAGTATCTTATATAAATACCTTGAGATATATGGAATGACGTATTAAGTATTTTTAAGTCAATTATCAATTGGAATGATTTTCAGTTTAGAGTTTTTATTAGGATTTTTGTTATTTTTGGTTTAATTTTAGTTTAATTATGAGTATTTTTTGTCTTAATTATTATTCCTCTTTTATAGGTAATTTAATGAAGGATTTTTCAAAATTGAAGGCAAAAATCAAATGTGACCATAACATGGGCATGTCGCAGCCCGTGTCACTCATTGGACTCAAAGGAATTAGAAGTACACCTTATAGCATGGACATGCTATAGGCCATATCACTCTTCGCCCTATTTAAAACATTGAAGAAAATTCAAGCATGCCCTAAAGCACGGCCATGTCACGACTATGGGCCTTTCTATAAGAAATTAAAAAGTGATGAATTAAAGCATAGTCATGTCATAGGCCATGCCGCATATGAACAATTTTCTTCATGGGTAAGGTTTAAGAAATTCACAAGGAATAAAGAATCCATCATACGATGCCTATATAAAGGGGAATATTATGATTATTAGACATATTATAATCACTCCAAAAAAACTACAAACAAGAGCTCAAGGAGGAGAACAAGAGTTGAAGAATTAAAGTGCTTTCAAAAGGAGTTTTTTTTATTCCTCTTTTTCTTCTTCTTCTTCTTCTTCTTCTTCTTCTTCTTCTTCTCTTATTATTTATTTGTTTCGTGTTTGTAATTTTTTTAAAACATGTTTGACTCAACTTTATTTTAAAGATTGGATTTAAAGTAGCTTTTCTAGGTTGTGATTGAACTTATTAAATTTATTTTCAGTTAATTCTATAAGTTATGCTTATTTTCTTGCTTTTAATATTGGACCCGATTGATTGCATGTTTATGGGTAGATTATCCAATTAGATTTAGGGGAATTTACTAGCTTAAAACTCATTGGACTTGCATCACTTGACCATGAGAGTAAGGAAGCTTTTTAGGGATAAAATAATTATTAAGGAACTTAATGAATTATGATTAACCTTTAACCATAAAAGTGTGTTAGATTTTAATCTTAAAATTCTTAACTAAACTTGAGAGAGGCATTAAGTAATTTAGAAAAATTACCTTTAACTGAAATTAAAGGAGTTAATAACTAAATTGTTTAGGATCAATCTAGAATAGTGAAACTACATCCAAGCTCTAAGTTTTAATTAATTGGTTTTCTTTCATAATTTAGTTGTTTAATTTCATATTTGATTTCTTTTATTACTTTAATTTGATTTGCTAGCTAGGAACATAAGTAGAAAAATTAATATTCAATATTCAATTCTCATGAGAATGATATTTTTTGTATTACAATTTATGATTTATATGCTTGCAGGATTTGAACACAACAGTTTCCCTTCCCACTATAATTAGCCATGTATAGTGTAAATGTAAGAACTAAATAAAGCTAGAAGTTTTCTAGATATTTGATCCATAAAGTTTATTTTTAAAAAAAATGATATTTTTTACAAGGAATTACATATAATCTAAATGTGCACGCCTTCAATAAAATCAAATTCCATCTCCAACAAAATTGGGGCAAAACACAAATCCCACATGCAACAAAATTGGGGCAAAACACAAAACCCACTTCATGACATAAGCATATTTGACATATCTCAATATCATTTATATAAATTTATGATATCTTGGTTTTTTTTTTTTGTTTAATTCAGCTTTAACTAAAATTGTAAAGTAAAAATCGAACCAAACCGATTTAGTTGGTTTTGGTTCAATTTTCAATAATGATTCGGTTATGCTTACCCGTAATCAAAATTCAAAATTCACACCTAGTATAATATTAATGTTCTAAAAAATAGTTATATCCACCAAAAAAAAATCATCATTTTTAAAATTTTATAGAAATTTATATTAAAATTTAGAAGATTTTTATAACTTTTTTGGAAACGCTATGAAATGCTAAAATGAATCTAACTTAGTCATATTATAACAAAAATGTCATTAAAATAATAATTACATTTTTTTAAAAAGATGAAAGCTCTTAACTAAATAAGTTTAGTAGTTTAAATAAGTTTAAATAAGCTCTAAAAAAAATTATTAGAATAGTTTAAATAAGTTTAATAGTTCTTATAAATATTTATTTTATAGAGAAAAATTTACTATCACCCCCTGAGGTTTGACCAAATTAACTAGTCTATCCCTGCATTTTTAAAAGTCAATTAAATACCCCCTTTAGATTTTATTCCGTAAACTATTTGCTCCTTCCATTAAAAAATTTAAGAATATTATGTTAGTCAAAAGAATAAACGGTGGTCAAAAGTGTCAATAATTATAAAAATTCAAAAATTACCATTATCTGATTATGAAATTGGATTGACCAACATGTATATAATAGTTTAGTAAGTAAATTGTAAATTTGATTAAGAGAAAAATATCATTTATCTCCTTAAAACTTCATCGCCCTTCTCATTCATGTCCTCTCCTTCACACACTCATCCACATAAAACCCACCACCATGGCTACCACCACTAATGTCTCAAAATCAACACCACCACCATTAATTCTATAAAAATCATTAACAATAAATTTTCTTTAACTTCTTCTGCCATTGAGGACAGCAGTAGACGACCACCGCCACCACTCTGCCACAAATTTTCTTTAGCTTCATTAATAGCAAATTAACACCACCACCACTCTTCTACTAAAGACAACCATGATATGAACCTTAATGAGAGCTACCTCTCTTATCCACTCAACTCCTATAATTCAAATTCTCATTAGCTTCTTCTAATTCCATAATAGGTCTTTATCTTTTTATCTTTGATTTCAATTTATCTTCTTCTTCTTATTCAAAAGATTATCTTGATTAATTAAAAAAATGCATCTCTACATATTAAGAATAGATTGTTGCACTGCAGCTTGTCTTCTCCATTGAGCAAGCAACCATGGCATATTATTGTGCGAACCATTAGTTTGTATTCGTGAAAATGTCATTGATCGATTATGGTGCTATGTTTTCACATTGTGTTTGAGTGTAAAAAAAGCCTAAAGTGCCATTAAAGGTATGGACGATGACGGTAAAAGGAATGTTAGATAGGATGTTGATGATTCTAGTTCTATAATTCAAACGTTGATGACGATGGTGGTGGCAAAAAAAATGCAGATGACAGTGATAGTGAAGGAGCTGTGGTTTTTACTATTTCTTAATAATTTTTTTATTTATGAGTTAGAATTCAAGTTATATTTGGTAACTAATTTTATTAATTATCTATTATTGGTGTCTAAAAAATTTTATTAATTATTAAAAGGTTTATTAATAAAATAACTAAAAAATATCAACAAAAATAAAAATATCAATAATATGTAAAAAAAAAAAGTAAATAACTCTTGGTACAAAGTTGATAAATTTAACAATATCATAAGAGTAAATAAGTCTTTTTATATTAATTAAGATGATAAAGGGAAAGTAGTATATAGTGTCAAATCTAAAGGAGTATTTAATTGACTTTTGAAATACAAGGACAAACTAGTTAATTTGGCCAAAGCTCAGGGGGTGATAGTAAATTTCCCTATAATATTAATGTTCTAAAAATATAGTTAATATAGTTATATCCACCAAAAATTATTTTTTATCATTTTTAAAATTTATTCATATTTACCAAAATGTCCTTCGTTATATTTTTCCTTCTCGTATGTCTTTGCTCAGCCATAATATACTTTTCTTTTCCTACCATGTCCTTAGGATAAGTTAAGAACTCTAAGGGTGAATGGCCCCTAGGGCCCCTTTTGTTGCCCCGTTACATTATAGAAATTTATATTAAAATTTAAAAGATTTTTATAACATTTTTAGAAATACTATAAAATGCTCAAATGAATTTAACTTAGTCATATTATAACAAAAATGTCATTACAAAAATGTCATTAACATAATTATTATATATTTTTAAAAAGATGAAAGCTCTTAACTAAAAAAAGTTATTAGAATAGGTTAAATAAGTCTAATAGTTCTTATAAATATCTGTTTTTTTAGTAAAATGAAGAAAAATTAATATTTGTAAAGTTCACAATTAATAAAAGAAACTCTTATACTATTGAATTTTTGACGTGAATTTAATGGAGATTTATTGGTTTTAAAGTTTTAAACTATGCAATAGTCATGCTTATAATCATGTTAAGGTGCATTTTTTTTCTTGTAAGTAGCACAACTTGAATATGGGTATGCTCATGCATGTATTAGAATCTATCATTCTGTCTAGAGAGTGACACGAACGTGTTGCATACTATTTTAGGGTCTTCCATTTTGTTAGCGATGAACACGGCCCGAAGCACAGACATGGTATAGACCGTGTACGAAAGGGGTTTGACTTTCAAAAGAGCACACTAGTCATGACACGGCCATGTAACCAATAGTGCAATTGACCTCAATTTGGAAAGCTATTTTTTTCTCCTTTTTTTATCTCCACTTATACTATAATTGTATAAATACCTACTTTTAGGGTTTGGCAAGTGTGAACTCGTTATTGTTAACTGTCTTAACACTCATATGTATTTTCTTTTATAACATAATGAAATCCTTTTATCTTGAAATTTTTCATGTAAATTCTTGTGTTGTTTCTCTAATTCTTTATTTTACCATTATTTTTTTATTGAATTGTTTATTTGTGCACTCTAGTTACTTTTGTTATGTAATAAATTATTATTAAAGCTAAGATTTATTAGGCCCTTTTTAATTTTGGCTTTTTTTATATGAATAATGACTTCAGGGAAGTATGATATTCCACTCTTAGATTGTTGCACAAGATTTTCTATATGGTAGGTAAGGATGTGTGTTGTACTCATGTAGATGGATTCAGATGATATTTATTTTAGGGTTGATCGTATGCCCACCTCATTGACAAGTGAAGAAAAGTAACATAGAGATTGTAATGTCTTGGCTCAAATACATTTACATTTGTCTAATAATATTTTGTAAGATGTATTGAAAGAGAAGACTATCACTTCATTGTAGACAAAGGTTAAGCAATTTTACATAAAGACAACCCTCACTAGTAAAATACATTTAAAACAATGTTTGTAATCTCACCATATGAAGAAAGGTACATCCATTGAGGATAATTTGACTATTTTTTGGAGATATTTTTCGACTTGGAAAACATGGAGTTAAAGATGGAGAATGAGGACTTGACATTAATTCTCCTTTGTTCTCTACCTCCATCTTATGTGACTTTTGATGATACTTTGTTGTATAGTTGCCATAAAATTTCTTTTGAAAAGGTGTATGATACTTTGTTTTCTAAGGAGAAAATTAAATAGTTTGTAGTTTATCTTGAGACTAAGGCAAATAGTCTTATAATTGGTGGTAAGACATTTGAGAGAACCTAATAATAACCAAACAATCAGAAAAATATAAAAAATATTTGTAGTTGATAATTTTGTTTGTGTTTATAGTTATTTTGTGGCGGTTATTGTCAAATTATTATGAGGTTGTTATTTGTACATAAGAAAACATTTGTACTTTTGAAAGTTTTGTTGTCAACACCATATTTAAAAAAAAAAATAGAATATCAGTGTTTTTAGTACCATTACCGTATACATATATATATATATATATATTTCCACATAGCTTTATTGGGCTTGGTGAACCCATATTCGTTTTGAGCCTATTCTAAGTGTGTAACTCTGTAGGTTCACATGACATTAGTAATGGGCCTGAAATTTCTATTTAGGCCTATAAGTCATAAGTGGCCTCTAACAAGACATTATGACTACCCAAGTCATGTGAAGGTCGATAATCTGACATAACCTAATTTACAGTCAATATTGTAATCCTGTTGTCACATGATATCTTAATTGAATATAAGGCATGGTTTCTGTCATCCTTATGCAATTCAATTATATTATTTCTTGATTCTAAGTAGACTGAGAATAATAACTCTTTATTAATTCCCTTTAGCATGGCCATGCATTTTCTTCAGTCTATTTTATCAAAGGGTCCATATATATCTTACTCAGATTAAATGAGGGACAAATTCCTTCTCAATCACTCACATTCCTCACATAACTCATTTCATATCTAACAACAATTTATTTTATCATCTGGTTAAAGATAATGTTAGATTGTGTCAAAATACCAAATAGTTATGTAGAAATCTATAGTGATTTCAAAGTCAAAGGACTAAATCAATATTACTATGATGAAAATTACTTATAATAATCATCTATGTAGTATTCTTATGATGGGTCAATCCAATACATTATTTATCAAATAAGTAGCTATGAGTTGACTTAATATCTCATATTCATGATTAGTAAAACATAATCATCAATCAACACCATACTAGCCTTCATACATTATAATGACTAGGGAAAATTTGAATAGAACTCATATTTAATCTAAGGGTTTTACTTTCAAGTCACATACTTGATGACCTTAGGAAGAATTAATTGTTCAAGTAATTATCACAATAGAAAATGATAATGAAAATGCCTCTTTATTAATAAAATGATAAAGTCAAAACATGGTCATACATGATTGACCTTGTGCATATCACTAACACTTTCATTGGTAACACCTTTAGAAATACAATATCTCCAACAGAAAATGACACGTCCTTTCTCTTAGGATTGACATAGCTTTTATGTTGGCTAAAAGTTGTCCTCAATCTCTGTTGATAAGAGGAACCTTCTCTGAAGTCACTTGCACTAACTCTGGCCCCATTATTTGTCTCTCTCCAACTTCCTAACACACAAGTGATTTACACTTCCTTCCATACAATGCTTCATATAAAGTCATTCCAATACTTGCATGATAATTGTTGTTATATGTAAATTCAATCAATGGTAAGTGTAAATCCTATTGACAACTAAAGTCCATCACACACATTCTCAATATATCCTCTAAAGTCTAAATGGTCCTTTTTGACTGACCATCCATTTGAGGATGAAATGCCATACTGAAATCAAGTCTTATGCCTAGAGCCTTATGCAACTCATGCCAAAAGATTGAATTAAAAGTAGCTCCTTTATTAGGCAATATACTTTTTGGTACCCCCATTAAGGTAAATAATTTGATTAATGTATAACCATGCTAACCTGTTAGTAGTGTATGTCTTCTTAATTAGCAAAAAGTGAGCTGACTTGGTTAGTTATCAATTATTACCTAAATAGCATAATAACCTTTAATTGTACAAGGCAATCCAGTCATAAAATCCATAGCAATCATATCCCATTTCCACTCTGGAATGGGCAACTGTTGTAATAATCTTGAAGGTCTCTGATGTTTCAATTTTACTTGCTGACAAGTGATACACTACAAATTCTGTAATGTCTCTTTTCATCCCATTCCACTAGTATGTATCTTTCAAATTATGATATAGCTTAGTAGAACCTAGATGAACATTATAAGTAAAAAAATGAGCTTCTTCCATTATCTCCTTTCTTAGTTCATCCACATTTGTCACCAACAACCTAGTGCCAAGACACATTATGCCTTACTATTAATTGCAAAATTCTAAATTGGCCTTATTGTACCTATGACATTATTTTTTGCAATTGGGAGTCTCCCTTCTCTAAGTTGCTTTAAATCTATCCAAGTACACTAATTGTACTTTGAATTGAGTTAAAAGACATTTCTTAGTTACCTTCCATTACAACCCCTGATCAATCAGCTCATGCAATCTTTAATGATTAGTTTTCTCTCCAAGCTAATATGAGCAAGGCTTCCTACTTACTTTCTACCCAATGCATTAGCTACCATATTAGTTTTACCTAGATGATATAAAATTAAGAAATCATAGTCTTTCAAAAGTTCTATCCTTCTCCTTTGCCTCAAGTTCAAATCTCTCAATTGGAAGATATACTTCAAGCTCTTATAGTTGATGTATATTTCATAGGTTACACTATATAAGTAAGGCCTCCAAATCTTTAGTGCAAACACAATTGCTGCCCTTTCCAAATCATGAGTATGGGAGTTTTGCTTATGCATGTTTAACTAACGTGAAGCATAAGCAACTACTCTCCTATTCTATATCAATACACACCCCAATCCTACTTGAGAAACATCACAATACACTGTATACCCTTAATTTCCTAGAGCTGAAGTCAACATGTCTTTGAGTGACTAAAAATGATCCTCACATTTATCTGTCCACATAAACTTAGCACTTTCCTAGGTCAACCTTGTTAAAGGTGTGGCAATCATGGAGATATCTTCATAAATCTCCTATAATAACCAACCAAACCTAGAAAACTCTTTATCTCAATAATTATTTTGGGTCTCAACCATTTTGTAATGACTTCAATCTTCTTGGGATCCACTTGTATGCCATCTTTAGATACCATATGGAACTAAAATTGCCATTTGATCTAACCAAAACTCGCATTTCAAGAACTTGGCATATAATTGGTAGTCTCTCAAAGTTTAAAGCATCATTTTCAAATGCATACTATGTGCTACTTACTCTTAGAATATACCAAGATATCATCAATAAATACTACATAAACTAATCCAATAATAGCTTAAACAGTCGGTTCATCAAGTTTATAAAAGCTGATAAGGTGAACCAAAGGACATGATCAAGAATTCATAATGGCCATGTCTTGTCTGAAATACAGTCCTAGGTATATCTCTGCTCCTATTTCTCACCTGATAATACCCTAATGTCAAGTTAATCTTAGGGAAATAACAAGCTCCTTAAAGTTGATTAAACAAGTATCTATTCTTAGAAGAGGATACTTGTTCTTGATGGTGACTTTGTTCAACTGTCTATAGTCGATACAAAGTCGGAGACTACCATCTTTTTTTTAACAAATAATACTAAAGCACCCCAAAGAGGTGTGCTAGGTCTTATGAAACCCTTATCAAGAAACTCTTACAACTATTATTTAAGCTCCTTTAACTCTACAAGAGCCATTCTATAATGTGTCATAGAGATAAGATTTGTATCAAGTACAATATGAATACAAAATTCTATATCTCTTTCTAATGGCAACCCTAGTAATTCTTCAGGAAAGACATTAGAAAACTCACACATAACTGTCACATTCTCAATTGCCCCCTTATCTGCTATTATATCTCTAACTATAACCAGATAACCTTGACATCCCCTTCTAAACATCTTTCTAGTTATAATCACAAAATGAGATTCTAAGGCATTGAACTCTTATCACCTTTGAATTGAAATTCCACATCATTTGGAATTCTAAAATTACTTCCTTTTCTTGATAATCCAAAGTAGCATGAAGTCAAGCTAACCAATCCCTTCCTAAAATCAATCAAATCAATTACATCCAATGGAACTAAATTCAAAAATAGCTCTTTAAAACTCCAACCATGTTATGGTAATCATATCATATATGACTGGATTGACTGCATAAACCAGTTTTGAGCTACGGCTTAAACTGATATCTCTATAATCATTATCCTTTGACAGTCTATATATCTTGTCTTGGTCCTAACTTCAATGATATTTATGAAATCCAATGCATCTCCTATTCCATCAAGTAAGACTCTTCCAATCCTGGAGTATGGTAAATCTACATCTGTAATAAACATCCCTTGATTTCTCTATTGTAGTAGCTATTGTACTAGGGGCATAACTTAATTAAATACTGCTAGTCCTTTATTAATCCCTACTACATCAACTACAAAAGTTGTAGAATTTATATCTAAAGTAGTTGTATCTACTAGCAGCTGTTGTTCTTGTCTCTAACCCAATGTTGCTCTAGGTCTACCCCTCTTAGCTGGTGGGGCCAGGGGAGCAACTTTATCTTGAAATGACTACTCATATCCTCATTATATGCTGCCTCTGTAGCAAGAGCAATTCGTGTTCGCCTCATTTAAAAATACACAGAAATAAGATTCAAAACAAAACATAATGCTAAAATATATGCGGATTCTAGAAACAATGATAAGAATAAATAACAATTATCAACCTAAACATCGTAGTAGTTTCAAGAAAAGACAAACACTAACAACTAAAAGAATAAGACATGAACCATTACTCTGATACTAATTTTGTCATTATCTGAACCCTAAGGACACGTGACCAACACTAGGGAATGGGAAAGCAAAAGCTTCCAAAATTTGTAGTATGCCTAAGAAATTTATTATAAAAATAAAACTAACCCTTCAAATTCTAAGGAAAATTAGATAAATTTTCCCCTATACTGGGACAAAACCAAAACTTGTCAAAGTGTAAGTACACTTCTAAAGATATATATATATCAAATCACCAACACAACCTCTAATAGTCCAATCCTCAATACAATACAATTATAGCAATAACAAAAACAAACATTCAAATCTACTGTGATGCCTAGATTACTAAATCTCTTACAAATGAATAACAATAATAGTAATTTAACCTACATATTACCATCAGTGAAGAATGAGTCCAAGATGATGAACTAACTCCAGACTCCAAGGTTCCTGGAAAAATAATTGAGCGGAGTCAAACCTACTGAGTAAACTAATATAAAGAAATGTACATAGTTTTAAAACCTTCTTTTATATAAAACATTTCTTTCAAATATTAATTATAAAGTCATATTTAAAGAAAATTCATAATTACCAAATAATATATATATATATATATATATATATATATATTTAGTAGCTTTGTTAAAAACTTAACTTCCAAATAATCATTAATTAAACAAAAATAGAATAAAAAGATAAAATAATAAATCAATAACTTATTTATCCAAAGACTACTGGTTCCCGAAAGCTAAGCTTCTACCAAGCTACTAGCCATAGTCAATCTCTTATTCTAATAATTACTAGTGGTTTTCAAGAGCCAAACATCTAGTGAGACACTAGTCCCAGTAAGAATTACTCATAATTAATACATATCGTTCGAGAGCTATGCATCAATCAAGCTTGCCCGACTCTAAAATCATTACCTGTGTGCACACTGTTTTAATGACACCCATCAGGTAGCCTGTTCTATCAATCTTTTCCAAAAATCATTTTTACAGATAAAAGCATAACAAATTCTTAGGAAAAATCAATGTTAGAAATAAAATACTTTTATTTTTATAATCCACAATATCAATAACATCAATAATCTCATTAATAAGAATTATAGCAAAAAAACATTGATAATAATAATAATCAAATATAAAACTCAGCATTTTTAAACTTATCAAATCAACGATATGATATTTTAAATATTAAGAATTTAAATTCTTTAATTGAATATACTTTTAAATATAATTGACCAACCTATACTTTTATATGCAAATCTAACACACATTTTAATATATTAACTTACAAGTAGAGCGAGCAGGTTGACGTGTCTTCGTCCGTCTATTTCCTGATGTCTCCGCTCCAGTATACTCCATAAATAATTATCAAATAAATTCCTAATAACCTCCAAAAATTCTAAAAATTTATAAAAACGATAAAATCATAGAAATTGACTTAGGAACAACCTAAATTATTTATTTATCAAAATCCATAAAGATTTAGACTAAACTCCGTTTATAGAAATTGATCACTATAATTTATACTATTTATTAAAAATAGTTTCATAAATTTTTCTCAGATAGGTATGGTTTACTCCTTGGAATTCAGGTGACACCCACTGGATTCTCACTAGAAAACACAACACCCGACTAAAAAAATTATATCAAAGCATTCCCCACAATCTGCAGAATACATCTAAAACCTCAAACAAATCAAAATATACACAAAATTCATGGATAAAAAAATTAAAGAAAAATTATCTAAAAATTCATAGAACATTCTAGAGATAGAGATTGAATGCATAGTTAATGGCTAAAAACTCTTGGTGATGAGAGGAACACAATAGAAGAAACCGTGATGTCTAAAAATCATCAAAAGCAGTAAAAAACGACAGTAGAATAGTTGATTGTTCTTCTTCAAAATTGCACTATTTTAGGTCATTTCTTGCAAAATAAAAACCATTGAGTGAAGAGAAGAGTAAGAATAAACTATGTTGAAATTTGAAGTCAATCGGAAATCATTTATATGGCTAATGTAGAAAAAGAAAAATTTTGATACTAAAATATAATTTGCCGTTCAAACTCCATAAGTCCCGCTATTCATTCTTCTTCTCCTGCCAGGACCTTCTTTCTCCCATTTTTAGTTTCAACTCATCCACGTGTCCTTACCCCATTGTTTCCTTTTTTTTTAATATATATAAATATAAACATATATACATACACATTAATAATAATAACAACCACTATAACAACAATAAAATAATAATAATAATAATAATAATAGCAATAGTAATAATAATAAAATAATTATATTAATAACAAAATAAATTTGAGTTATTAAAAAAATATGAAAAAAATTATAAAAATAAAATTATTTATTATTTAAATGAAACACAAAGAAAATATAAATTACTAAATTAAAATAAAATAAAATAAAATATACTACAAATTCTAACAATTAAATTACTTGAAAAATTAATAATTCAATAAATATTATTAACTAAATTTATTAAAAATACTTCTTGAAATTAAAAATTAAAACTAAAACTAAAATTAATTAAAATATTTTACAACATTAAATAACCTAATTTTACTACAATAATCCAAATATAAAATAATCAAAAAAATTAATATAATTTCTAATTAATATCACCTTGTTCAACCAATTAAAGAAAGTAAAGTAAAATAAATAAACAAAATAACAATAAAAGAATTGAAAGAACAAAAAATTAAACAAACAGATATTAAAAGAAGATGATAAACCAGTAACATAAAAATTAAGATCAAAGTGCCAAATAGAAGACAAAACACAAATACATAAAAGAATAAAGAAATTGGAATGGGAGGCATTTGTTGCCGAGAAGAATAAAAAGAAAGGGGCAACAGTGCGTACTGACCAAGAAAAAAAAATAAATTATAATTAAAATAAATCAAGTGCGAAAGAAAACAAGTGCCCGATAAATAAATATTTTTTAAAAAAGAAATAAATAAATAAATTCACCCTCAGATTGTCTGTACAAAGAACGGCGAGGGAGCTCCGTCCTTCGAAATAGCTCTTGGATTCAATTAGCTTTTTGGATAATCTCCAATTGGCTTCTCCCTTTCTCTCTCAAACTTTTGCTTTTAAAATTTTTTTTTTTTCAGCTCCCTGACCTTTCTTCTCTGTGTTTTTTTAAGGGTCATTTCTTTTTATCTTCACATTTCCCCAAAACTAATTCTCTCTCTACAAATTCTACAAAAATACTCAATCTCTCTCCACTAACTCTCCAAAACTCACTCCACCTCTGTCCATTCTCTCTTCAAAATTCAATTCACCTCCTTCTTTCTCTAACTTACCCACTAACAGTCAGAAAAAAAATTTCTTGTTCTCTTTTTATTTTTTGCTTTGTTTTGGACCAAAAGTCCCTAAAAAGAGGAAATTGAATTTATTAATTTTTTTGATCCATTACTTGATTTGATGGGTTAATCTTAAACTTTTCATCGTCATATTTTTTTGGTTTCGGATGGATTGAAATTGTGTGTCAACAGTAAATAAAAGATAATGAAAAATATATTTGACAAGCATATAAAGTATGTATTTTTTTTTTTAAATCACAAAAGTTAATTTAAAAAAAAAAGAAAAAAGTCAACCATAATTTTGAAAGTATTTGCATTTTTTTTTTTTGTTATTTTTTAAAAATGTCAATAAAATATAATAAAAATTACACTAGGTATAGTATTTTGCAAAATCTTTTAAAAAAACTACGGTCATTTGTTTTTCTTTTCAAAACTATAGTTTTTTTGTACTTTCAATTTTTTTTTTCAATTTTACGTTATTTTTTCAAAAGTCCAAGACTCTTTTCTTCTTCTCCCTTTCTTTACTACTTTTTTTTTTGTATTTTTTATTTTTATTTTGTATTTTTCTTATTCTTTTTTTTAATTTACTTTTTATTTTTATTTATTTTTTATCTTAATCTTTTCATTTTTATAGTGTTTTTGCGGTTGTTTTTGTGATTGTTTTTTATTTTTTGTTGCTTCAACTTTATATTTTATAAGGTTGTTTTACAGTAATTGTTTTTATTTTTTTTTAACAAACCATGAAAACAACCACAAAACAATCTCATAAAATTACAAAAAAACTAACAAAAAAAATAAAAAAATAACCGTCAAAACAACCAAAAAAATCACTACAAAACAGCCTTAAAAAACTGAAAAATGAACCAACTAAAAATAACCAAGAACCAAAATCAATCTAAAAAACAACCAGAAAAATAACCATAAAAACAACAAGAAAAATCACCACAAAACGAGCTCATAAAACTAAAAAAAAAACAACAAAAAAGCCCAAAAATGTAGAAAACCAAAGAAATCCAAAGCAACCACAAAAACAACTACAAAACAATTGGAAAAAGAAAACACATATTTGTATCAATCCAAACAAATCAAATAAGACACATTACAATAGTCAAATTTTAACACCTAAAACAATTATAAAGTTCAAGTTTTTAACTATAAAAACTATTCCTTTTTCAAAAAATGAAAAAAATACATTTTAATTCTCAAAGTTACTTACTTTGCTCCTCTTTTTCTTTTACTTTATCTCTCTACTCTATTTGTCTTTGAGATCTTTGTTGGCCATTGAAGGAAAAAGATTGAGAAAAAAAAAATTAGATCAACAAATTAAAGAAAATCGATAGCTTCATTGACTATAATCAGATGGTAAATATTGAGACTTTGAGATTAATAAGTGATGATGATGGTGGTGTTGGAGAGAATTTGAAGAGTAAAGAGAAGGAGAATGAAAGAGGGTAAAGAAAACCATAAATAAATGAAATGAGAGAATTTGAAGAGTAAATTTCTTGTATTTAGTTTTGTTTGGAGGTAATGCTAACGATATTATTTGCAAAGAAAAAAAGAGGAAAAGACTGTGGTTTATAGAGAAAAAAAAAGGGAGGAGGAAAAGAAGAAAGAAAAAAAGATTGTGGTTTTGAAAAGTTTTTTATTTTTTCAATATTTTTAAAACGGAATTATTAAAGAACATATATATATATATACCCACACACAGAGAGGGGAAGGACAAAAAAAATATTTGCTTAGCATTATATATAAATTAGACAATTTAGTCATTTACTAATAAAAATTAAATTAAATTAATTAGAATGTAATTCTAATATAATTAAAAGTATATTTCTTATTCTAATTAGATTAATTTCTATTTTATCTCTAATAAAAATGAAGTTAATTAACATATAATTCTAATTTAATTGAAAGTATGTTTCCTATTTTAATTATTTTAAATTCTATTTTATCTCTAAAAAAATTAAATTAATTAAAATTTTAATAATAATTTTGTCAAATATATATTTTTATTTTAATTAGGTCTACTTATATTTTATCTAAAATAAATCAAATTTAGATATCATAATTTTATAAGTCTTACTATATTAAATTTAATAAATAAATAATTGAAACCAAAATTAATAAATTTTGTGAAATAATTAAAATAACCAGAAAATTACAACAAAACAAACTCAAAAAACTGAAAATGAACGAAGAGAAAAAAAAATGAATAAAATAACCCAAAACAACCATTATTTTGGTTGTTCCTAGTTGTTTTTCTATATATTTTGGTGGTTATTTTTTTGACCTTTTTTTATTCCTGATTTTTTTTGTTTGTTTTTTGGTTGTTTTTATGGTTTTTTTTATGGTTTTTTTTTTAAAAAATCCATAAAACAACCAAAAAAATAACTAAAATATTATCACAAAACAAGCTAAAAAAATAAAAATAAATCAAGAAAAAATTGAAAAAAACAACCCAAAAAAATCACAGCAAAAATAAGTTCAAAAACTGAAAATAAATCAAGAAAAAATAAAAAAAATAACCCAAAAAATAAAAATAAAAAAAGACCACAAAAACCATAACAAACACAAGCTAAAAACTGAAAATAAACAAAAAAAAAATCAAAAAATTGAAAATAAACTAAGAAAAAAATTGAAAAATAACAATAAAAAGAAGAAGAAGAAGAAGCAAAAAGAAATAACAAAAAGGACTGTAAAACCGTATTTTTGAAAAATTAATTCCGCATTTCTATAGTTTTGAAAATATTTTTTTGGTCAACAGGAGTTTTATAAATATTTTCTTTCTTTTGTTATTTTTGAAAAAAATTCTTACAAAATAAAGTCCGGCCCAACGGCGTTGAAGCCCATAACCGTTGAAAAATTATAAATCGTACATAAGCCGAGGAGGAACCACAAGTTGCTGAATTGGGTTGGATAATGGCTCAACCGCTGAAAGAAACACGCTGTGATTTCACACTCCTTATGCTTAAACTTGCAATCCAAAAATTTTCTTTTTATATATTTTGTGACACTTTTACCCTTAATTAGTTACATTGTCGAATTGCTCAATGCTATAGTTACATTTCTTTTAATAAAATATTTTACATTGTTTGTAAGTCTCACATGTAAGTTAAGTTGCAATCCAATTTTTTAGGAAAAAAAAAAAGCTAGTCCAATTCAAATAAAAGAAAAAAAGTTTTAATCTTTGCTCAAAATATTTCATTATTAACTTTAAGGGTGTTTGGCTAAATTGATAGGATGCAATCGGTAACTGTTCATCTTTCAATAGCTTTAAAATTATCTTTGATAATTTATTTTTAAAATAGTAGCTTGTAGCGGATAAGATATCTAACAGTTATAGTTTTTATCAACTCCAATTTGAAAATTTTCATGAAGTGTTCTATTGTATTCAATATCATTCCAAAATTATCCTCATATTCTTCTAGTTTATTTTATTTAAATTAACCATAAAAAACAAAAACTTTGGTCCATATCCAATCCAAGGCTTTAAGTCTATTTGAGTTAAACTAATGGTAAAAACAAAACCTTATCCAAACCAAAGCTTTAATTGTGTGTCATTTTATTTTGGGCCAGCACTATATATATATATATGTTTGTGTGGTGAATGCTTTGAGAGAGGGACGGGAATTGCATAATTTTATAGCAAAATTAAAATTATTATCTTGTAATGTTAAATTTGTTTAGTAAAAAAATACTTGCTTATTTAATATTTAATTGTCCAAATATCCACATGATACTAATTATTATTTTTTTATTATTTTCGACATAATTTTTATAATATTATTAAAATAATATATAATTTTATTTTTGTTAAATTATATTCTCCATCGAATGTGAAATTATATATACCTTTACAATATTATTAAAATGATTCAATGGATGCCTAGATATTATCTTTATAATATTATTATTGTTATGACCCGAAATTTTTATAAATTATTAAATTAATTTCTGAGATATGCAATGTTAATAAATATTTTATTAAATTATTATATTATGATTATTTTGTAAAATTAAATTTGAAGATTTAGTGTTGAATATTATTTTAATATTATTGATATTATTATTTTTATTATTGTTAATTATTGGTGTAGTGTATTTTAATATTGTGTTTATATATTTTTTGTGAGTGAGAATAATTGAGTTTTAATTATTATTTTAGTTAATTATTTATTAAATAAAATTGTGAGATTTATCAGTGTTGATTATTATTTAATTATTTTATAATATTATTATTTGTGTATATATACTTAATGGGAGATATTTTATTTAAAATATATTATTATATATATACTATTTGTACTTTAAAAAAAAGGTTAAAATATTATTTTATCTTTTTCTCCTTTAATTAAAAAAATTATTTTTATATACTATTTTGTCTTTTCTCACTTAAAAAACATTTAAAAAAAACAAAAAAGTGCAATGCACACCTCCCTTCTCCCTCCCTTTCTTTCTTTCTTTCTTTCTTTTCTTTTTTTTTTCTTCCTTTCACTTTGGCCACCGTTAACCACCGTCAACCACCACCTCAAAGTGTGAGGTTGGTATCTTTTGGAAGCTCACCCTCTAGGTTTCTCAAATCTTTGAATCATTTCGAATTTCGACTCCGGTAACTATTTCATTTTTGTATATTTTTATTTTTAGTAGTTTGAGTTTTTGTTAGTTTAAGCTTTTATTTGATTTTATTAGCTATTGTTTCTTTGAAATTAATTGTTGTAGAGGTTGTGAGAAAGTTAAATGTGATTTTTATTTATTTTTCTAAAAATTTTGAATTTATGGACTTGGGGTTACTGTTTATGTATTGTTTCAATCTTGAAAAACATTATATTTTTAATAAATTTTACTAATTATTTTAAACATATTTCATGAAGGAATTTTATTAAAATTATGTGCAGATTTTTGAATGTTTATGAGAAAAATGAATTTTTTAAAAAATTAGTATAAATTATTAATTTTTATATTTTAGTTGAAATTATAGTTAACTATTATGTTCTGGGTAGTTTTTTAATAATAAAAATTACTTAATTAATTTTTGTGAATTATTTACTATTTTTACGTAATTAATAATAATTTCCAGAAATATATTCAAATAATAGTTTTATTTATTATTTTTATGATTAAATGAAATTTTAGCTATTTTATTATATATTTGAGAAATTTAAATAATTTTTGGATAGTTTTTGAGTGATAATTGGCATTAAAATAATTTTTATAAATTAATTACTATTTTTAGCTAATTAATGGTAATTTTTGAAAATATATTTGAATAATAATTTTAATTATTATTTTTAAGCTTAAATAAATTTTTAGGTATTTTTATTATATATTTGGGCAATTTAAATAATTATCGGTAATTTATGCTATTTAATTTTGAATATTTAAAAAATGAATTTTTATTAATATTATTTCATTATATTTGAGATTTTATCAATTAATTCGAAATAAATATCTTTAATGTTTTTATTATTTAAATAAATTGAATTGTGGTATTTTATAATTTTTATGAATTTTAGTGAGTTATGAATATTAATTATTTTATTATTTACTTTGAGTATATTGGCTCTTAATTGGGCAATTTATATAGTTTGAGGGTCTAACCCGAGAAGTTGAGTATTTGTGAATATTTGAAGTGTGTTTGCTTGTAGGATCAACTCTACTTTTAGTAGAGACGCATCCATTTTACAGGGGAAACTCTGTCGAATTTTCAGTAGATTTTTCTTAAAATGTGACAATAGGTCTGAATCTAGTTTTGAAATTTTGCCTGAATCTTGTTTAAATCGAGTTATTCTTAGAATTCTAGACTTATTACATTAGGAATTTATTTCTAATAAATATTACTATTATTATTTTTTTAGCTTCGCCGAGATCGAGGCCTTCAGGACCAGACGAGTTACTCTCTTGGAATGCACTCAACTTGTGAGTTATCATTATATATATGCATTGCACGTAGAATAAATATTTGTGGGCATCCATATTTTAATAATGTAAATATAAGTATGATTTATTTTATTAAATGTTTATATCTATGTTTTAGTATATAATTGGTATATATTGTATATATTGCCTTAAAAATGGATGCTACCATATTTAAATTATGCATTTCATTATTTTTAAAAATTATAAGTATGATTTGGAGGATAGTTATGTAATACCCTATATATATATATATATATATATTATTTGAATAAAAAGAGATATTTTTCTCAAATAGTATTAGTAATAATTACTTTTTTTCATCATATTATATTTTATTTATGTTTATATTATATTTAGGGTTAAATATTATTTTAGATGTATATATTAAAATAATTTTTGTACATATGTATGTATATGTAGTATATGTTTATGTAGTATATGTATATATATATACACATATGTACTAATATTTGTCTATATACATACATGCATAAATAAATATTAATATATAGTCATATATTGAATATATATTATATTAATGGTTATTAATATGTATATATATAATATATAATTGCATGAAGTGTATGTTTAAGTATATATGTATGTATATATATATATATGTATACACACACTAAAACTCACTTAGACACCCATGTATGTATAATAAGTATATTATATATATATATATATATATATATATATTTTTTTTTTTTTTTTTGAAAAAGAAAACGAAACCGAAGCTCACTCCCTCTCCCCACCGCGCGACGCCCTCGACTGCCACCATCACTGCGCCTCCCCCACCTCCGGCCACCATCTACTGCTTCCTCTTCCTTCTCCCTCGCCTCCGATCGCCTGCAGAGCCGCCGGAAGTCGCTGGAAGGGAAGAAGCCGAGAGTTTGCTCCAAACTCACCCAAGCTTCGTCCGGCCACCATTTTCCTCCATTCTAGTGCCAATCTCCTCCCCTTGCACTGGTGATACTCATTCTAAGCTTAGTTTAAGCTTTGGTCATGAATTGATTGAGTTTTGGTTGATTTTTGGTTTTGAGCTCTAGGGTTTTGGAAATTTTTTTAGCTCGATTTAGATTGATTCATGCAAACTCCCTTTACAAATGTGATTCCTAGTAGCTCAATCTACCTCTAGGAATTTTTGTATAATTTTTGGAATTTATTTTGATTTTTGGTGAATTTTTGAATATTTTAATATTATTTTAGGAATTTTCAGGAATTAATTATAAAAATAATAAATAATAATAATAATTGGTATTTTGGTGTTATTATGAATTGATATAAATTTTAGGGTAAAGAAAATAAATTTTTAGAATATTATACAATTCTTAGGAATTTCTATACTTTATGTTAAAATTTAATAATTAGGCTAATTTTGAAAATTATGGTTAAAAATTATGAAATTTTAATAATTGAGGTTACTAGTGAATATTATAAATTTTAGAACTCAAATTATAATTTTTGAGATTTTTTATACTATTTTTATAATTATATTTGAGTTTATGCCAAACTTGATTTTTGGTTAAATAATATTTTTGGGAGAAAATTTTTGGTTGATTAAATATTTTAATTATATTAGGGAGGTTTATTTTAAGAAAATAAATTTTTGGCATGATTAAATAATTTTAAGGGATTATTCTAGTATTAAAAACACATTGTGTAAATTATGTATTTTAGGGGGGTAAAAATGTAATTTTACACTAAGTATGATATATATATATATATATATATATATATATATATATATATATATATTAATTAGTTTTATTATTATTTAAAGGGTTTAGACAATTTTATAAATTAATTGATATAATTTCCTAAGTAGTGTAAAATTTTAAATGTCAAATTCCCAATATATATATATATATATATAATACATTATCAAGGTTTTAATTTGGATAATAATTATATTTATATTGTTGGTGATGGAATACAAATTTAATTGTTTAATTTTGAATAATTAAGATTTTAAATATGCTATTTATTTTAGTATGTGTGTATGTAAAATATATATATATATATATATATATATATATATATATATATATATGTGTGTGTGTGTGTGTGTGTGTGTGTGTGTGTGTGTGTATTTTGAGAAATAAATATTATTAATTTTTGATATTTGTTTGAGTTGTGATCTCGGTCGGGGCAAATTGTAGTTTTGGGAGCTCAACTCGAGTGTGGGTATTTATGATTGTTAGAAGTGCATTTTTCTATGCAGGTCTGGCTCTACCTTCGGTAGAGAGATGTCCGTTTTATAGAGGAGACTCTGTCGAAATTTCGATAGATTTTTTCATAAAACGTGATACTCGTAAAATTTTTACCGTTAGTTAGGTTAAATCCTGTCTGTCGAGTCTCGTCCGATTTTCCTCGAGTCAGTCTGAAATTTCATTATTTTGTTGATTTCTGATTTCGATTCTTTAGTCATGTTTTAAAATTCGATTCATTATTTTTCTTTTAGAGCATTTCGGAGCAGAAGCCATGAGACCGAGGCAGACGCGTGGTCGTCAGCCTTCGCATTCATCCTGTAAGTCAATAGAATGATCTGTGCGTGTGTTTATTTAAAGAATGCATGTGCTCGTATTCCTATTATATTGATTATATGATTTATTTAATTTAATGCTATTATTTATGATTTAAATGCATTTTATTTATTTAAAATCGATTTGAGAAATTTTGGTAGAACGGGCTACCTGGTGGGCTTCACCTGGACTATGTGCACATGGTAGAGATTGAGAGATGGATCCGATAACTGTATGATTGATGAATGTTAAATTGGGACGGGTGCCTCGGTGGAAGCCTTTGCTCTCGGGGACCGCTAGTGATTGGAAATTCAATAATGGACTGGGATGGGTGCCTCGATTGATGCCTTAGCTCTCAGGGACCGCCAGTACCATTTATTTGTATTAAGTGAATGACTACGGCTTGGTGCCTCGGTTGATGCCCTTGCTCTCGGGGACCGGTAGTCTAGTTGGAATAAGTGGGCCCGGTTGGCCATTTAGATTTTGGGTTTAGGGTTCTACCAAGATTTTTCAAATGCTATACCTATATATTATAAATTATTTTCACTATAAACGTATATAGTTTTCAAAAGTTTTCAAACCGTATAGCTCTTTTTATTGACTTACTCAGTGAGGTCTGATTTCCCTCAATTTATTTTTTTCAGGAGCTTGGGATTTCGACCTCAGACTACCTCCATGCCGGGTTTCTTCTTCACCGGTTATTTTATGTAGGTCATTGTAAGTTGTACTGTGTGTTAATCTAGGTTGTTGCAGTAGTATATGTACTAAGGATTTATATGGTTTAAACATAATTATGTAGTTTATTTGTACGAAATACGCTTATGTATAAGATTTAAATTCGATTTATAATGTGAGACGTTGAAGCACGTTTTATTTAAGCAGTTGAATTTGTGTATTCTGAGAAAAATCAGTTTGATAATGTGTTCTGTTTTAAAATAAAGTTTAAATTATGAATGGTTTTATTTTCTTCTCCTTTAGGCTTACTACGGGTTTCGGAGGCCTTATGCCTACCCATTCCCTAGTGCCGGTCACGTGCCTCGGGTTCGGGTCATAACAAAGTTGGTATCAGAGCATAAGTTCGATTAATTGTCCATGTTTGTCTTTCTATGTAACTACTGCAGCTTTAGGGTTGATAATTGTCTTGAGATGTTATTGTTTCTAATTCCACGTTGCTTTAAATATTCTTACCCCGTTTTGAATTCAATTTTCCTTGTCTTCCTTTCAGAATGAGGCGTGTGCGTACCGACCCAGAAGTTGATCCGACCCTTAGGTTTGATGAGCAGTCTGTGCACGATGAGGCTCCCCTTCTTGCTCCGCGTCGTAGGGGCTGAGGTAGAGGTAGAGGTCGAGCCAGGGTAGCTGCAGCTGAGATTCTTGATCAGCAGCCAGTCGAGCCTGAAGCCCCAGCTGTTGACCCCACAGCCTTTACAGTTGGACTGGCAAGGATTAATCAGGGTCTAGCAGCATTGAATCAGGTGATGCCCCTTGTACAGCAGATGCTACAGCAGAGGAACCATGGTATGTCAGACACTGAAGCAACCCTTCTTTACTCTCGGATCGGTAGAGTTTCTTTCGACGGTATGGGTGATGCCTTAGACTTCATTAATGCGATTGAGGCACGCACCAGGACTGGACATACAGATTATCAGAGGATTATGATTATGGAGTTATCAGTTCAGGCAGTCGCTTAGGATTGGTTTATACAGTCGATTCAGCCATCGATGCACGAGCTGACTTGGCTAGAATTGAAAGACCGCTTTTTGAGGTTTTTCTATCCTCCAGCCACCAGAGATGCCTACAGGTGGCAGCTACTCCACATCACTAGAGGTGATAGGTCAGTGGAGGACTACACCAGAGAGTTTAATAGGCTGTCCCGACATGCAGAAGATATTAGGAGGGATCCTTACAGAGCAGTGGTACTGTATGTTACTGGATTAGGACCCGCTTTTATTGGTATACGTACCGAGGACCGCACCTTAGAGAGTGTGATTGAGGAGGCCCGTTTGATTGAGAGGCGACATATCCGCCAGGGCACCATGATAGATCCTTATATGATCGGGGGCAGTAGTTATGGTGTAGCTCTCGGGTACCAGCAGCCAGCATTTCACATTGGCAGTTCGAGTCAGCAGGCTGCGGGTAGTTCTCAGCAGAGTGGTAGGAGGTCCAGGACTCACCGAGTTAGCCGATATGGATATGCTTCAAACAGGAGAACCGGCAGGAGTTACAGATTCAATACAGGAGTTAGTAGCGGCAGTAGTGGGCAGAGTTCCGGGCAGAGTAGTTTTGGGTCTGGAGCCAGTGCTTGCACGAGTTGTGGACGATTTCATCAGGGCCCGTGTCATATGTTGTCGGGCACTTGCTTCAGATGTGGGCAGGTTGGACATCTTGCCAGAGCTTGTCCCCACTCCGGATACCAGCCACAGTACGTTCAGGGTTCGTCTTCATCAGTGGCTCAGCCCTACTATCCGATGCCTCAGCAGTATCGAGCACCCATACAGCCACAGCAGAGACTGCCTCAGCCTATGAGTCAGCAGGGTCGAGGTTCAGTTGGTAGACCTAGAGGACGTGGTTTTGTACAGCCTTCGACTTCTCAGCAGGCAGGTCGTGTTCAGGCTCGAGTGTTCACTTTGACACCACAGGATGCTCAGACTTCAAATGCAGTGGTATCAGGTATTCTCTCAGTCTGTGCATGCGATGCTAGAGTGTTATTTGATCCCGGTGCTTCACATTCCTTCATTTCTCCCATGTTCGCTTTGAGAATCGAGTGGTAGCCTTCTAGGTTATCCTTTCCTCTATTTGTTTCGACTCCTCTTAGTGATGAGTTAGAGACAGATGTCTTCTTTCCTTCGTGCCCAGTGATAGTTGATGGTAGAGAACTATGGGCGGACTTAATATTGCTCGACGTACTGGAATTCGACGTCATTTTAAGCATGGATTGGTTGTCGAGGTATTATGCTTCAGTGAATTGTAGAGAGAAAGAAGTGGTGTTCAGAATTCTAGATGAAGAAGAATTATGTTTCAAAGGTGAAAAGAGCTCCATGCCTCATAATCTCATTTTTGCCATTATAGCTCGGAAGATGCTTAGAAGGGGTTGTCAGGGTTACTTGGCAGTGGTAAGAGATGTTGAGAAGGAGAATATGGAAATTGAGCAGGTGTCAGTGGTGTGTGAATTTCTGGATGTCTTTCCTGAAGAATTTCCAGGATTACCACCAGACAGAGAGATAGAGTTCTGTATCGATGTCATACCTAGTACGGATCCTATTTCTATGCCACCCTACAGAATGGCACCAGCTAAACTACATGAGCTAAAAGAGCAGTTGCAGGAGTTGCTTGATAAGGGTTTCATCAGGCCCAGTACATCACCTTGGGGTGCTCCGGTGTTGTTCGTGAAGAAGAAGGATGGTACCCTTCGCCTTTGTATCGACTACAGGCAGTTGAATAAGGTCACCATCAAGAACAAGTATCCACTTCTGAGGATCAATGATCTGTTTGATCAACTTCAAGGTGCTACATGCTTTTCTAAAATAGACCTGAGATCTGGGTATCATCAGTTGAGAATCAGAAGAGGTGATGAGCCCAAGACGACCTTTCGAACAAGATATGGCCATTATGAGTTTTTAGTAATGTCCTTTGGGTTGACTAATGCTCCAGCAGCCTTTATGGACTTGATGAATTGGGTATTCAGGCCATACTTGGATCGGCTTGTGATAGTTTTCATTGATGATATCTTGGTTTATTCCAAGAGTAAGGCTGAACATGTGATGCATCTGAGAAGGGTACTTCAGACTTTAAGGGAGCATAGGTTGTATGCCAAATTCTCAAAGTGCGAGTTCTAGTTGTATCAAGTGGCATTTCTAGGCCACGTGGTTTCTCGAGATGGCATACAGGTGGACCCTAAGAAAATAGAGGCTATTACAGAGTGGTCAAGGCCAACTACAGTTAAGGAAGTACAGAGTTTCCTGGGTCTAGCAGGCTATTACAGAAGATTTGTGAAGGACTTCTCTAGAATTATTGCACCTTTGACAAGGTTGACCCAGAAGAATGCTAAGTTTGTATAGACGGACAAATGCGAAGAGCATTTTTAGTTATTGAAGGACTTGTTGACGTCGGCCCCAATTCTAACTTTACCCTCTGGAAATGAAGGTTATACAGTGTATTGTGATGCTTCCAGAGTAGGATTGGGCTGTGTGTTAATGCAAAATGGCCAAGTGATTGCTTATGCTTCGAGGCAGTTGAAGAAGCACGAGCAGAACTATCCTACTCACGATCTGAAGATGGCAGTCGTGGTGTTTGCTTTGAAAATATGGAGGCATTACTTGTACAGAGTGACGTGTGAGATATATACTGATCACAAGAGCTTGAAATATATTTTCCAGCAGAGGGACTTGAATTTGAGGCAGAGGAGATGGATGGAACTCCTTAAGGATTATGATTGCTCCATTTTATACCATCCAGGCAAGGCGAATGTAGTCGCGGATGCCTTGAGTAGAAAATCAGCAGGCAGCCTTGCCCATATTAGCACAGAGAGAAGGCCCATTATCAAGGAGTTGCATGGGTTGATCGATCAGGGGTTACAAATGAAAGTTACCCGAAAGTGCCTTTTAGCTCAATTCAGTGTACGATCAGTATACTTGGATCGGGTTAAGGCAGCTCAGAGTAGAGACCCCCAGTTACAAAGGATTATATATGAAGTGCAACAAGGGCAGTCACGGGACTTTATGATTGACAAAGAAGGTGTATTGCGGTTAGGCACTAGGATTTGTGTGCCAGATGTTGATGACTTGAGAAAGGAGATTATGGAAGAAGCATATTTTTCTGCATATAGTGTTCATCCAGGTTCTACCAAGATGTATCATAATCTGAAGGATACACATTGGTGGAATGGAATGAAGAAGGACATTGCAGAGTTTGTATCCAGGTGCTTAACTTGCCAACAAGTAAAGCTTGAACATCAGAGACCCTCGGGACTGTTACAACCCATGCCGATTCCTGAATGGAAATGGGATATGATAGCCATGGATTTCGTGACTGGGCTACCTCGGACTACTGGAGGTTATGATGCTATTTGGGTGATTGTTGACAGGTTGACTAAGTCAGCACACTTTCTACCTATAAAGAAGACGTACTCTATTGATAGACTGGCAAGACTTTATGTCAATAGGATTGTTTGTCTACATGGAGTACCTGTAAGCATAGTGTCGGATAGAGGAGCCACCTTTACCTCAGTCTTTTGGCAAGAATTACACAACGCCTTGGGTACCAGATTGGATTTTAGTATGGCCTTCCACCCTCAGACAGATGGTCAGTCAGAGAGGACCATCCAGACGTTAGAAGATATGCTGAGGATGTGTGTAATGGATTTTGGAGGACAATGGGATTCACACTTGCCACTGATTGAGTTTGCTTATAATAACAGCTATCATGCTAGCATCGAGATGGCTCCGTATGAGGCACTGTATGGTAGAAAGTGTAGATCACCTTTGTGTTGGGAGATTGGTGAAAGGCAGTTAACGGGACCAGAGTTGGTGCAGATCACCTCAGAGAAAGTTCCCATTATTCAGCAGCGATTGAGGACAGCCTTCAGCAGGCAGAAGAGCTATGCTGACCCTAGGAGGAAGGATGTGTCCTTCATGGTTAGTGACATGGTGTTCCTGAAGGTGTCTCCAATGAAAGGAGTTATGAGATTTGGCAAGAAGGGTAAGCTAGCTCCTAGATACATTGGACCATTTGAGATTCGGTCTAGAGTAGGTGAAGTGGTGTATAGGCTGGTGTTACCAACAGAACTGTCGAGAATCCATCCTGTATTTCATGTTTCCATGTTGAGAAAATACGTCCCTGATCCGTCTCACGTGTTGCAACCTCAAGCCGTAGAGCTTAGCGACGATTTGACTTATGAGGAGTACCTGGTGGCGATTGTGGATCGCCAAATCCGACAGCTGCGAACTAAGGAGATACCGATGGTGAAGGTGCTATGGAATAACCATTCCATAGAGGATTGCACTTGGGAAACTGAAACCGAGATGCGAGTTTCTTTCCCGTATCTCTTTCCCTCTTAGCCCTGTGACTCTTCTTTTCTTTCTTTTCTTGAATTCGGGGACGAATTCATATAAGGAGGGGAGACTATAATACCCTATATATATATATATATTATTTGAATAAAAAGGGATATTTTTCTCATATAGTATTAGTAATAATTACTTTTTTTCATCATATTATATTTTATTTATGTTTATATTATATTTAGGGTTAAATATTATTTTAGATGTGTATATTAAAATAATTTATGTACATATGTATGTATATGTAGTATATGTATATATATATACACATATGTACTAATATTTGTCTATATACATACATGCATAAATAAATATTAATATATAGTCATATATTGAATATATATTATATTAATGGTTATTAATATGTATATATATATATAATATAATTGCATGAAGTGTATGTTTAAGTATATATGTATATATATATATGTATACATACACTAAAACTCACTTAGACACCCATGTATGTATAATAAGTATATATATATATATATATATATATATATATATATATATATATATATATATATATATATATATATATATATATATATATATATATATATATATGTATGTATATTTTGAAGAAGAAAACGAAACCGAAGCTCACTCCCTCTCCCCACAGTGCCACGCCCTCGACTGCCACCATCACTGCGCCTCCCCCACCTCCGACCGCCATCTGCTGTTTCCTCTTCCTTCTCCCTCGCCTCCGATCGCCTGCAGAGCCGCCGGAAGTCGCTGGAAGGGAAGAAGCCAAGAGTTTGCTCCAAACTCACCCAAGCTTCGTCCAGCCACTATTTTCCTCCATTCCGGTGCCAATCTCCTCCCCTTGCACCGATGAGACTCATTCTAAGCTTAGTTTAAGCTTTGGTCATGAATTGATTGAGTTTTGGTTGATTTTTGGTTTTGAGCTCTAGGGTTTTGGAAATTTTTTTAGCTCGATTTAGATTGATTCATGCAAACTCCCTTTACAAATGTGATCCCTAGTAGCTCAATCTACCTCTAGGAATTTTTGTATAATTTTTGGAATTTATTTTGATTTTTGGTGAATTTTTGAATATTTTAATATTATTTTAGGAATTTTCGGGAATTAATTATAAAAATAATAAATAATAATAATAATTGGTATTTTGGTGTTATTATGAGTTGATATAAATTTTAGGGTAAAGAAAATAAATTTTTAGAATATTATACAACTTTTAGGAATTTCTATACTTTATGTTAAAATTTAATAATTAGGCTAATTTCGAAAATTATGAAATTTTAATAATTGAGGTTATTAGTGAATATTATAAATTTTAGAACTCAAATTATAATTTTTGAGATTTTTTATACTATTTTTATAATTATATTTGAGTTTATGCCAAACTTGATTTTTGGTTAAATAATATTTTTGGGAGAAAATTTTTGGTTGATTAAATATTTTAATTATATTAGGGAGGTTTATTTTAAGAAAATAAATTTTTGGCATGATTAAATAATTTTAAGGGATTATTCTAGTATTAAAAACACATTGTGTAAATTATGTATTTTAGGGGGGTAAAAATGTAATTTTACATTAAGTATGATATATATATATATTTTAATTAGTTTTATTATTATTTAAAGGGTTTAGACAATTTTATAAATTAATTGATATAATTTCCTAAATAGTGTAAAATTTTAAATGTCAAATTCCCAATATATATATATATATATAATACATTATCAAGGTTTTAATTTGGATAACAATTATATTTATATTGTTGGTGATGGAATACAAATTTAATTTTTTAATTTTGAATAATTAAGATTTTAAATATGCTATTTATTTTAGTATGTGTGTATGTAAAAAAAAAAATATATATATATATATATATATGTGTGTGTGTGTGTGTGTGTGTATTTTGAGAAATAAATATTATTAATTTTTGATATTTGTTTGAGTTGTGATCTCGGTCGGGGCAAATTGTAGTTTTGGGAGCCCGACTCGAGTGTGGGTATTTGTGATTATTAGAAGTGCATTTTTCTATGCAGGTCTGGCTCTACCTTCGGTAGAGAGATGTCCGTTTTACAGAGGAGACTCTGCCGAAATTTCGATAGATTTTCTTGTAAAACGTGATACTCGTAAAATTTTTACCGTTAGTTAGGTTAAATCCTGTCTGTCGAGTCTCGTCCGGTTTTCCTCGAGTCAATCTGGAATTTCATTATTTTGTTGATTTCTGATTTCGATTCTTTAGTCATGTTTTAAAAGTCGATTCATTATTTTTCTTTTAGAGCATTTCGGAGCAGAAGCCGTGAGACCGAGGCAGACGCGTGGTCGTCAGCCTTCGCATTCATCCTGTAAGTCAATAGAACGATCTGTGCGTGTGTTTATTTAAAGAATGCATGCGCTCGTATTCCTATTATATTGATTATATGATTTATTTAATTTAATGCTATTATTTATGATTTAAATGCATTTTATTTATTTAAAATCGATTTGAGAAATTTTGGTAGAACGGGCTACCTGGTGGGCTTCACCAGGACTATGTGCACATGGTAGAGATTGAGAGATGGATCCGATAACTGTATGATTGATGAATGTTAAACTGGGACGGGTGCCTCGGTGGAAGCCTTTGCTCTCGGGGACCGCCAATGATTGGAAATTCAATAATGGACTGGGATGGGTGCCTCGGTTGATGCCTTAGCTCTCGGGGACCGCCAGTACCATTTATTTGGATTAAGTGAATGACTACGGCTTGGTGCCTCGGTTGATGCCCTTGCTTTCGGGGACCGGTAGTCTAGTTAGAATAAGTGGGCCTGGTTGGTCATTTAGATTTTGGGTTTAGGGTTCTACCGAGATTTTTCAAATGCTATACCTATATATTATAAATTATTTTCACTATAAACGTATATAGTTTTCAAAGGTTTTCAAACCGTACAGCTCTTTTTATTGACTTACTGAGTGAGGTCTGATTTCCCTCAATTTATTTTTTTCAGGAGCTTGGGATTTCGACCTCAGACTACCTCCACGCCGGGTTTCTTCTTCACCGGCTATTTTATGTAGGTCATTGTAAGCTGTAATGTGTGTTAATCTAGGTTGCTGCAGTAGTATATGTACTAAGGATTTGTATGGTTTAAACATAATTATGTAGTTTATTTGTACGAAATACGCTTATGTATAAGATTTAAATTCGATTTATAATGTGAGACGTTGAAACACATTTTATTTAAGCAGTTGAATTTGTGTATTCTGAGAAAAATCAGTTTGATAATGTGTTCTGTTTTAAAATAAAGTTTAAATTATGAATGGTTTTATTTTCTTCTCCTTTAGGCTTACTACGGGTTTCGGGGGCCTTATGCCTACCCATTCCCTAGTGCCGGTCACGTGCCTCGGGTTCGGGTCGTGACAAGTTATAGAATGTGTCACTTAGTGGGTTACGCTAGGACTATTGCGCGACAGTACGGTAGATTTTAGGCTGAGAATCTAATTATTTGATTATGAAATTGACTATTGAAATTAGTGGTTATTAGAAATGGTGGCTACGAATCCTCAGTTGACTTAGTATAGTCGAGGCCAGTCATGCAGGTAATGAGATTGTAGATTCTTGGTTGACCTAGTGTACTCAAGGCCAGTCTAGTACCTTAAGTTGGATAAATAAATATTTAGAGTTATGGATAAGTCAGTTGGCTATTGGTTATGTGATCGAGGTTGCGGACTATGTAGGGTTCCACTTCTATCCTCCACCTAAAAATTTTCCTATATTTATTATTGCATTGAAAAAGGTGGATTTTTAGCATATGTATGAAATGCATGTATATATAAATAAATATATAAATTATTTTACTGACGCTTGTGTATCTACTTATTTAGGTTGCATGTATATATATAGTAATAATTCACTCAATGAGGTATGACTCTCCTCAATATTTTTTTCAAGATCTAGACCTCCCTAGTAGAATTATTCACCAAACTATTTCCTCTCCGACTGATTTATGTAAATATTGAACTGTCATTTTCTTTGTATTTTAGTAATCGTTGTAGCAGTAGTGTCTATTGTTGTAGCATTGCATTGTATTAGTTAAAGACCCTGTATTTGAATATTTTATGGAGATATTTTATTATGTTATGATATAAAGATTTATTTTTATATTAATTAAATTTTTAATTTTGGTGTATTTTTTTGTTCTTATTGTATGTGTTTTTATTTTAAGGCTTGTTACGGGTTTTGGATTCGAAAAAATTATCGTTCCCTAATGTCAGTCATGACTCTCCAATTTGGATTGTGACAATTATTAAAATAATATTTAGTGTTTTTTTTTGTTAAATTATAATTTGTCAAATGTCACATACACACAGGCACGGGCACGCGCACACACGCACGTGCACACACACACACACATATATATACTATTAAACTAATTTAATGAAAGTCTATATTGGTCATTAAATATTTAAACAACAACAACCGTAAGTAATTATCCAAACATTTAACATTAATTAATTGTTAGCTACCAACTACCAATTAACAGTAATAATGATCAACTAACAGCAACAACTACTAGCTATACCTTAGCCAAACAGACTCTGAGAGGGTGTTTGGCTAAGTTGATGGAATGCAATGGATAGTTATTCATCTTTCAAAAACTCTCAAAATGTGTTAGTCGATAAGATACCTAACAACTACAGTTTCTATTGGCCCCAATTTATAGTTTTTCATGAACTGCTCTATTGTATTAAAATACCATTCCAAAATTATCCTCATATCGTTATAGTTTATTTGATTTAAACTAACAGTAAAAAAACAAAAACCTTGGTACTTATCCAATCCAAAACTTTAAGTCTATTTGAATTAAACTAATGGTAAAAAAACAAAACCTCATCCAAACCAAAGCTTTAATAAGTAGTATCATGTGGATATTTGGGACAATTAAATATTAAATAAGAAAGTACTTTTTTACCAAACCAATTTAACATTACAAGATAATAATTTTAATTTTGCTATAACACTCACCGCCATATGCACTATATATATATACTAATTATTATTATTTTCGACATAACTTTTATAATATTATTAAAATAATGCATAATTTTATTTTTGTTAAATTATATTCTCTGTCAAATATGAAATTATATATACCTATTAAAATGATTCAATGGATGTCTACATATCATCTTTATAATATTATTATTAAAATAATATATAGAGTCATTTTTTTTTTGTTAAATTATTATATATACACACACATATACCTTTATAATTTTATTCAACTAATTTAATGAATGTCTATATTGGTCATTAAATATGTAAACAACAATAGATATAAGTAATTATCCAAACAGTTAACATTAATCAGCTACCAGCTAACAACATTAGCTACTAGACCCTAAGAGGGTGTTTGGCTAAGTTGGTGGGATGCAGCTAGTACTTGTTCTTCTTCCAATAACTCTCAAAATATGTTTGGTAATTTTTTTTAAACAGTAGCTGGTAGCTGATAGGAAAACTAACAATTACAGTTTCTATCAGTTCCAATTTGGAGGTTTTCATGATCTGCTCTATTGTATTAAAATATCATTTCAAAATTATCCTCATATCCTTCTATTTTGTTTGATTTAAGCTAATGGTAAAAAACAAAAACCTTGGTCCTTATCCCACCCAAAACTTTAAGTCTATTTGAATTAAACTAATAGTAAAAAACAAAACCTTATCCAAACTAAAGCTTTAATTTTATTTCTCCAATTTTTGGTTGCGATGCGTGCCAGAAGATTGTTGGTTTATTTTTGCGAGTGTGCCAGAGGAGAAATTCCTCAAAAATATTGATGACTTCTTTTAAACGAATTGTGAATCCCTAAATGTCTTTACCATAATTTGTTTGGATTTCTAACAAGGCTTTGTAATTTTAAATGATTGTTGAGAAATAGAAATTCATTAGAAAATAAAAACTTTGCATTGATGAAAAGTAATTACAAGACTCAAGAACTAAAATAGCTAAAAGAAAAGTAAACTATATGATAATTGTCTATGATGATTGTTGATTAAGTTGTTATTGATAGATGTGTTGTTTTGATGATTGGTGTGACATGATCTGTGTTCTTCCCCTTACTTTTATAGACATTCTTACTTGCAAGCTACTTCTCCAATTTATTTCTCCAATTCAAGAGTTTCTATAGTTCTTAGGGAAATAAATTTGCGTAACTCTTATGCATGATCTTCTTCCCTAAGCCGTGTTTGAACAACTATTTTCATATTCCAGAATCTTCTGCCTTAGATATTAAACACTAATATGAACTAGGCTTTTAATTATTTTTGGTCTTTTAAGCCATTAAATTAAAGCAAATTGGGCCATTAATTTAATGGCCTTAATATATCTTAGCAAAAAATTCAAATATAGCTTAAATAATGCCCCTGCATATAATTAGCTTGGGCGCACCAAAGCTAATTTACATATAAAATAAAAGTTTATAGCTTAAATTCTCTCTTCCTTTATGATTATGCAAAATCAAAAATGAAATTTGGTAAGCTTAATAGCCTAATTGACAAACAAAAAGGCACTGAGGAATATCATTAAAGATAGGCCCAATATTGGCATCACCAGGTGGCAAAAATGAGTTTTATGAAATGCTTTACACTTCCTAAGCTTTCCATCTCAACCCAATTCTTCTTCTTCCTAAAAAAATTGAATTTTAAATTTTTGTAAAAAAGTAATAAGAGAAAATTAATTGCTCATTAATTTTCTAAAAAAAATTAATAAGAGAAAATCAATTAATTACTCATTAATTTTCCAAACTCCCCATGAAAATTTCAATGTTCTCTTAACAAATTTTTTCCAGTGTTTACTCTTTTTCCCCAAATCATCTTCAAAATTCAAATGCCCAACCACTTAAATGCTCAAAATCTTCTCCACCTAACTTAATTTCCCTAAGTTCCACTATACCCATAATATTTTAATCCTTAATTTTTAATTTCCCTAAAAATTTCATTATTTTCTTTCGTCTCTTTTCTTTTCTCTTCTTCTTTTTACTTTTCTCTTATTTTTCTTTTTCTTCCCTTCCAATCACCTCTTCTATGTCTGGTCACAACTAGTTATTCACCATCCTCGCCAGACAATAGCTCGCTGACGTTGAGCAACCCCCGCAAGCCACCGCCAACACTAAATGACTAGTTGTCGTCGTGAAATAGCAAGTAGCTGAAGTTATCACTGCTAATGTTAACGATGCATTAAATATAGTTGGCAATGTTATGCATTTGTGAGCAGCCAGCCTAATAACACAACCTATTTTACCCACCTCTCCGCCACACCCTCACTACTTCTCTCTTGGCTTTAACCCACAGCAGTATCAAGGCTGTTGCCTCAGTTCTCCATACTAACAAGTAGCAAAACAAGGCAGCTTGCTTTATGGAACTAACTAAGGTAACCTTTTCAAGTAGGATCATCATCAATCCCAAGCAATTCTCTTCGGATTTGAGGCTTTTACTACTAGACCAATCAAACTTAGTTCACCACTTCAAACCAAACCTCACTCAATACATACTCTAGGAAAAAAGGTAATTAAAATTCCTTTATTTATTAATTTACTTGAGATGGATTATAATTTACAATGAATTTCCATGTAATTTTGTTTGTGAGAATGGTTTAATGATGAATCTACACTCTTGGGTGGGCATTACTTCTTTGAAATATTTATAATTTTTAGAATTTAGCCAGAGAATTTTAATCCCCTTTTTCGGTATTTCATTATCTTAATTCTAACAAAAAATCATTTGTACGTAGTAACTCTACTAACTTTCTGAATTTATTTATGAGCTTAGCACCAATGAGATGAGGTGTGGTTCTTGTTTCTTGAGAGACAGTGCTTGCTTGAATTTTTTTTTAATAAATATTTACTTGGCTTAATGTTATTAATTCGATGATTCCAGCTATTTCCCCAAGACTTTTTCATTTTTGGATGCTTTAAGATGTGTTAGAGCTTTGATGCAAATATATTGTAGCCAAAACATTTATTCATCTTGGTGCCCATTTGCTCATTTTTCTTTGTTAAATTTCCTTATTCCAACTTTATTTTGGCAAGTTTTATGCCAAAATAACTTTGACATCTTTATTTGCATAAAAACATAAATTTGGGCATTTGGTGCATTCAATTAGCCAAACAAGCTTGTATATGCCTTGGCTACATTTATTTATGCTTTGTCCACATCATTTGCTAACATTATAGTGTGGCCTTGTTTTAAGGAAAATGTTTAATTTGTTTGAGCATTTAAATTGGAAAAACCTACTTAACCAAATTGAATTTTGGTCATTACTTAGCGATCCTTAAGAAAATTTATATTTCGGCTCTTTGATTGTATTTTAACAATATATGCCAAAATAATTTTAGCATCTTAAAATCACAAATGTACTCACTTTAACTGGAAAAACTTGCGATTTACTTGCATTATGTGCTTGGCCAATGTTGTGTAATTTGCTAATTTGCCCAAGCATTTAGGCAAGCCAAATTTATTTTACCAAAATATTTAAATTTTGGTTAGCCATTAGTTTTCTTCCAAGCAAATATAAAATATGGCTTTAAGATATTCCATCCCTTTTTAATCAAATTTAATGCATTAAATTTTTTGACTTTCTATTTCCCTTAAGAATTGCCAAAATTTGTATCTCTAATGTGATCATATTCATGCTTAGCTTAGAAATTTCAAACTCAATGCCATTTATTTAAGCCAAAAAGCAAAATTAGCTTCAAGTTATATTGGCACGTGGGTTGGCACTTGTTCTCTCCTTAGCCAAAATTTATTCATTTTAGCTTTGAGAATTAAGAATTTTGACAATTTATTTCTGAACAAAGGGCACATCTTCATTTTGTCAAAATTTATTTGCTTTGATCTCTCATGGATACTCATGGAGCAAATAGTCATATTTTGCTTTTAGCCAATTATTATTTTAGGAATTTTATTGGTCTTTTATAAGGATGGCCACTAGTTGTTTCAAGGTTTCATGCGTTAACTAAGTTAGGGAATGTTATCTAAACTTGGTTCTTTAAAATCTTTCCAAATTTTAGCCGAATCACAAAAGAATTTTTCTAGTTTCAATCTTACAGCATAAATTGTATTTTAGCATAAGATGTCAAAATAAAATTATGGGAAATAAATATTATTCTTAGCTTTTCAAACTAAAATTTTCATTTTAAGAACAATTTTGGCTTTTATAGCCAAAATAAGAATGCAAATTATGCTTTACGTACTTCTTGTCTTTATTTTTGGCAATTGTAGTAAAAAAATCATTTGCCTTTGATTTTTGGTAGAATTTTATTGTGCTAAAATTCCTTATGTCATGCCTAGCAATTTTGAGTATTATTTCCATGGGTATTTGTGTTGCCTTATTGCCAAAAAATCTAAAATATTTTAGCAAAACTTTGATGAACTCAATCAATTGCTTGGCCATTTCTCAAGTCTTGGCTTTACTAATTATGATTATTTTTCACTTCACTTGAGCATTATTTCCTTAAGCCAATTTTTTAGATCACAAATGATGAAAAAATTGAGATTGTCACCACTCTTGAGCCCATTTTCATGCTTCTAATTTTAGTTCAACACTTGATATAAAAAATCTATAAACAACGGGGTTTAGCATGCGCTTAAGTATCTTGCGATCACAACACTGTTTGACCTCAGGGTTCTAGAAAACACATTAACCATATCACAAACACATGGCATGGAGATGAGAATTCATCACCTACGGTAATAATTGGGACAACTTTTGAAAGTGGTGGTAACTCAATTTCCTAAAAAAGAGTTAGCACCACACTAAGAGGATTCTAGGTACAAAATACTAATTTTTTTAGTCTCATGTTCTTTTATAATTACTTTATTAATTACTACTTTAGTCTCTATTTAGATGTAATTCATATTAAACCTTTATTTTACAATCACTCTAAGGCAACTAGCTAATGAAAAGCACATAAAAACTGCATGCGTTCAAGATGGAGTGTTCCTAAATTAGTCTAATCTACATTGATTTTAATTAAAGTTAGCTAATTCTGCATTTTTATTTATAAGTGAAATGGAAAACCAAAGGTGGACCAACATTTTAAGTAATTAATGAGCCTAAATCTATTTATTTTAATTCTAAAGAAAGTCAGCCTAAGTCTACCAAATTTAAAAGGAAATGAAATTGGATTGGACTTAAATTAGTGAGTCTAATTCTAATTAATTTAAAACCTTTGAAGTGATCCTAAATATACTAAATTTTAAAGTGGACTTAATTAATAGGCTGCACTATATCTAAATTAATTTTAAATTAAACTAAAGTGGACCTAAGTTTAAATTAATTGAAATGGGCTTAAATTCATTTTAAAATTAATTAAACCTAAAAACCAATTTTATGGGCCTATTTTTATGAGATAAACCTAAATGGGCCACAAAGCCCAAAATGATAAACAAAAGAAATTTTAAAAAAACCCCAAATAACAAATAAATAAATAATCATACATACTGTGATTCTAACCCTAATTTTTACATCCAATCTAATTAACTACAACCACCATTGATTTTAATTATAGTTTTTACAAAGTTGAACCTAATTTACTTATCCATTTTAAGGAACGCAGAAAATAAATACTTTATTATTCCCACTATCGAGACTATTACAATATCTATAAGAATTAAAATTAAATTATACAAACCCAAAAGAAGTCAAATAAATAAAAATACAAAATAAAACAACCAACAAAATAAATAAAATACAAAGAAACTCTAAAAAAAACTACGTTCAAATACAAAATTTTATTTAAGACATTTCATGGATTTACATGGGTTCTCCTTCACAATGGATTCATGTAACCTCAGTCATCATGAAATACAAAACAAAAAACAATAAATAATCAATAAACAAAATCAAAATAAACAAATCAAAAAATAAAATCAAAATCAAAATAAAAGAGAAAGGAGATGAAAATGAGAATGAAATGCAATATTGATTTCCCTCAAAAGGATGATCACCGTTCAAGAAAAATCTATGGTTTTGTTTTCTGTGATTTTTAGTTTATTTTGATATGATTTATGGCAAAGAACTAAAAGAAATATGTGAAAAAAAAAAAAAGAATCAAAAGGACTATGTTTTTGGCTTACGTCTAAAATTAGAAAAGGGTTGAGAAAAATAATTAAAATCCACAGCCCCTCCTATGAAAAAAAATTTAATATTTATAAAATCCTATTCCTGTAACCCTATATTGGGTTCAGGATCAAATATATATATATAATCGAAAATATCAACCAATAAAAAATAATAAAGGTAAATAAATAAATAAATTTGTAGCTGTGTATTTTTTATCGAAATCGGAAAGCAAATTGAAGGAAAGAAAGAAATAATGGCCATTTTTATTCCTTAGCCAATCATGGCCATTTTTAGCCACTTGGGCCAATTTTCCTTTCTTTTCAAATTCATTTGGCAGAATGGGCCAAACTTTAGCCCTTTAAATATTTTATTTATTATTATTATTATTATTATTATTATTATTATTATTATTTTGAAATTTTCTTTTGAAAATCTATTATTTTTTTTAAGATTTATTTTAAACAAGATAAAATAAAAAAATAAAATTTAAAATAGGTTCTAAAAAAATTTACAATTAAGTCCAAAACCAATTAATTTAATTCAATAAATTTAATTTCACAGTCAATTTTTATCATTGGATCTTCTATTGCATCCAAACTCAAATAATCCAAAAATTAGATGCTTATATAATCATCTTTCAAGGCCTTTATTGGTCAATTAGGCACTTTAAAATACACTTTCACTAGATTTAATGCTTTGCACAAAATTTTATTAAAATTTACATTTTTAATTTTCAAATTTTCATTTTTAACAAGATTTGGCCAAAATAAATGGTCTTCTCTTAACCTAAAATCTAAGTAAAAATAGAGTTTTATCATGATTTTTTGTCACCTAACTTTTAGGCAAAAATTCAAATTATTTTAGCCACTTAAGCCAAAATAACCTTGTCGGCACACTTTGCACAATTATTTGGAGAACTTAGCCATATTTGCTATGGGGAAATAGATTAGAACACATTACTGCTTCTTTTTGAAACATTTTTTCATATTTATTTTAGTAAAATTTACCAAAATTTCTTCTATTGTGAAATTTATTTATTCAATTTAGTTTTTATTAAACCAAATAAAGTGTTTCTTAGATGGTTATCATTTATCCATCTTTAGAAATTATTTCCTTAGGGAAAAAGATGCTTTGTTTATTTTCTATGCATATTATGTATGTTCCAACATCTGTAGCTTGGTAAACCTTGGTACATCTTTTATTATAGTAGGAACAAAGCAAATTAGCATGTGGTTTATTAAAACCACAAACGCTCTATGCCTTAAACCACACTATTTCTATCCATACTTGGCTTTATATCACCATAATGTAAATTTATTTATTTTAGTAGTAAATTGCTAAAATACTGTATATTCTTATGGCAAATTATATTTATAAGGCAACTTCATTTCTTGGCCAAATTAATTATTTATTTAGTCTTTCTTTGTTTATTATTCTCTTGTTTAAGAATTGCAGTTTACTGTATATTTTTTTCCTTATTACAGTGCACCTTGGGGATTTCAATTTATATTGGCTTTTAATAGCCAATATACATCTCTCTTTGATATTTCTCTTGTTCTTTCTTCATAGTGAAGATGAATCCATTGTCTTATCTTTTAGGGATTTGCTTTATTTGCCTTTCTACTTTTCAATTTAACCTTTTGCATCACCAATCATACCACACATATACACCATAGCCATGCATTACTAAAAAATCAAATTTTCAACCGTTATGCTGTTGAAATTTCATCAACACATCACAACACTTATTTCACACACTAAAAAAATACACTAAATAAAATAATAGTAAATACAAATACATCAAAACTTGCAAAATTCAAACTTTATTTAAGATAATGGCTATTAAGCCATTTTTTAAATTTAAATAGCAAAATGTTGGGCTAGATTCTAATTGTTTATTTTATTTATTTAGCTTTTATTTTCCCATACAGTGGGACATATTTTCAACTACCCTGTTCACACCCTTTTTAGGCTCAATAGGGAGATAATATATAACCACTTGATTTAGCATTTTCTTATAGTTCTATGCAAAATGATCCCTTTTAAACCTCAACATTTCAATTGAATCTATCATAAGAAAGACATTAAGGGATTTTTTGTTATCAACAATAATTGAAAAAAACCATTATTGCATTGATTACCTCTCATGATGACTTTTCTAGAATGACCCCTTCTATTTTTTCTAGGAAAGTTGCCCCCCAGTGTTCTGAATCTTAAAGGCATCTTCCTCAGTCTCATGCATCATGGATTCGTTTTTGTTAAAAAGTAGATCCTCTGTAGCTTTAGGCCTGAATTTGATTTTAGCATTAAGTTGGATCTCCTGTTCCTTTTGTATTCTTTCAGTTGCTTTTTGTAATTTCCTTCTATATGTGTGAGTCAACGACTAAGAAAACTTTATGTGCTCCATCTTATGCCACTGTTTGTCTAGTGGAACATATTGTGGCACTATAAATACATTATTGAATTTTAGTGTAGGCCTTTCAGCCTTCCTTTGGATGAATTTATGGTTATTTTTTAATGAGTTTAAAGCAGGTGGCCTTTTATCAAGTGCTAAAAATTTATTATGAGGAACTGACCTCCAATAATTTTCAAACCTATTTGGATTCATCTTGGAAGGCTAAACCACCTCATTTTCTTTGATTTTCTTTTTTAAATCCATTAGTGTTCTTGAGTCCATATGTTATTTGGTTAATGTTATTGAGGAAAGTGAATTTTCCTCTATCATTTTTATCTCCTTTTTTGCATTCAAGTTCATTTCCACCTTAGGGATTGAGGAAAAGACAATGGTCTTGATGCATCAACATTTGACCTTAAGGAACTAGTGTTTGGCCTTTAAAATTGATTCTTCCTCAAGTAAAATGTCACCTTCTATGTTTTGTCCTAGTCCTTGGGGATTTAGTTCTTAGCCTTGGGGAAAGGCATATAAGCTTAGAGATTTAGCATGTAGCCTTGGGGAATTGGTTCTTTCTTATGAGAAATATTGCCCTTAGGCCTTTTTGCTTCCTTTTGATATTCAATCTCCACTTGGTACATAATTTTTACTTTCCAAAAGTTTTTTCGTTCATCCTAGTAAATAAACTATTCATTATCTGCATCATATTAATGACTTATTGAATAGATTTTTGGAAAGAACTCTTTATTTTCAATATTGAGTAATGCATTTGAGCACTAATAATCTCTAGATTTTGGCTTGAATAGCCAAAAGGTGCCTCAGTCCAAAAGTGATCCTGAAGCATCAACCCTTCATTCATTTGTTTCCATAAACCACCTATTTTTACAGGTGAATTATTAGTCTGGTAATTAACCTTGAAATTTTCTTCTTCAAATCTATTCATTTTGTTGAAACATATTCCATCAAGTGTGCCAAAAGTTGTTTGTCCAATTTTTAGTTTTTAATGCATGCCAAAAGATTGCTGTAAAATTTTTGCGAGCATGCCACAAGATTAATTCCTCAAAATAAAACTAACTTCTTTTCAAATGGATTGTGAATTCCCAAATGCCTTTACCATAATTTTTTTGAATTTTAAATAGATATAATAAAAATTAATAATAAAAGAGCTTCTTTGAACAATAAAAGGAAATTACATTAATTTGAGATTGAACAAAAGTTAAAAGACTATTAATAAGAGAGATTATTATTGTAAACAAAAACAAAAAATTATGCAGAAGATTGATTGAATAAAACTTTCTAATGATGATTAATTTTATGATAATTGTTATCTGTGTTGTGTTGATGATTGGTGTTGGTCTTGATTTGTGTTCTTACCCTTGCTTTTATATGCATTCTTTACTTGTACACTACTTGTCCAAATTAATTCTCCGGCTCAAGAGTTTACCATTCCTAAAAAATAAATTCACGTAACTTGTAACCTTCTTCTCCAAGCTGTGAATGAACAGTTATCTTCAACTTCAGAACCTTCTGCCTTAGCTATTAAGTTGCACTAATTATGGGCTGAGCTCTCTTTTTTAGGCTTCAAAATTTTAATTAAATCAAAATGGGTCATTAATTTAATGGCCTTAATATTTCGACCAAAATTTTTAAATATGGCACAAATAGTGTGTTTTTTAATTTGGGGCCAGAACAATATATATATGTGTGTGTGTGTGGTATGTGTTTAGAGAGAGGAACGTGAATTGTATGGATAATTTTCACTCATAGTACCCAATTTTTAATTAAATTCCTATTGCAGTACCTCACCTTTTTTTATCACATAAAACCGTATAATCTTTTTTTAGGGTTCCATTGAAAGGCACCCAAAATTATCACAAATTTCCATTAAAAGGCACGAATTTCATTTTGTCACTTAAAACCTCCTAAATTTTCACTTGAGTCCCACAAAAGTGCCTCCTCATACAAAATGCATCCTAATTGAATCTACGAAACAGTCAGTAGAAACTACTAACTAAAGAACAAAATGCATCTACTTCATTTATATTTTATAAGGCCAAAATTATGCTCCATCTACAAATGCATTTTGTGTAAGGAGGCACTTTTATGGGACCCAAGCAAACATTTAGGAGATTTTATATGACAAAATGAAATTTTGGTCTTTTAATGGGAATTTATGATAATTTTGGGTACCGTGAGTGTTATTAACCCCGTTTTCTTATTATAAATAAAGTGTCCAAACCCGATTTCCAGCTAGAGCTGACTACATGACATGCCACATGACATCTGATGTGGTGCCACGTGTCACATTTGCTGATATGGCACCACATGGTGCTGACATGACATTTGAATACCTAACACATCAGTATAATGAGATTTTCATTAAATGTGAGATACTATAGTGGGACCTTCACTAAAAGTTGGGTACCATAAGTGAAAATATCTAAATTTTTATTTGATTTTTTGTTTGTGTAATTGGTTTTTATTTTTTTAGTGACAAAATATTGAATTTTATAATTTTTAAGTGAAAATTTATGTTTTTAATATTTATCTCGCTTTTTAGCATTACTCACGAGGTTAATCAAATTTAAATAGACTAACAAAATATAAATTATAAATCAAAATAATTCACCAAAAAATAAAAGTATTTTTTTTATTTTAGAATTTATAAAACATTCAATTATAATTATAATTTTATTATAACCAACAAACTAAAATAAATATTTTATATTTATTATAAGTTTAAACATAAGGTAGTTTAATATACTAATATTTTGATATGAAATATAACACTAATATTTTGATATGAAGTATATAGTATATACTTTTTTTAACTTATAATAAATATAAAATATTTATTTAAGTTTACTGGTTATAATAAAAACTATAATTTTAATTGAATATTTTATAAATTCTAAAATAAAATTTTTATTTTTATTTTTTGATGAATAATTTTAATTTATAATTAATATTTTGTAATTCTATTTAAATTTGATTAATCTTGCTAGTAATATTAAAAATTGAGATAAAAATTAAAAACACAAATTTTCACTTAAAAACTATAAAGTTCAATATTTACCACTAAAAAATAAAAATCAAATAAAAATTTAAAAATTTTGCTCATATTGTCCAACTTTTAGCGAAGATCGCACTATAGTATCTTGTGTTTAATAAAGGTCTCATTACATTAATGAGTCAGGCATTCAAATGCCATGTCAACACCATGTGGCACCACATCATATAAAATGTGCCACATGGCACTACATCATATGATTATGACATGTAGCACCACGTGGTGCCACATTAGTAAAATGTGACATGTGGCACCACATCAGATGCCATGTGGTGTGCTATATAGTTAGCTCCGGTCGGAAATCAAGTTCGACACTTTATTAGTAATAAAAAAAAAAAGGTTATACGATTTTATGTGACAAAAAAAAAAGGTGAGGCATTGTAATGATATTTTCGTTAAAAGTTGGATACCATAAGTGAAAATTACCCAAATTGTAGTGTGTATGGTGGTGAGTGTTATAGCGAAATTAAAATTAATATCTTGTAATGTTAAATTTGTTTAGTAAAAAAAATACTTTCTTATTTAATATTTAATTGTCCCAAATATCCACATGATAATAATTATTATCTTTTATTATTTTCGACATAACTTTTATGATATTATTAAAATAATGCATAATTTTATTTTTATTAAATTATATTCTCTGTCAAATGTGAAACTATATATACCTTTATAATATTATTAAAATGATTCAATGGATGCCTAAATATTACCTTTATAATATTATTTTTAAAATAATATATAGTGTTATTTTTTTTGTTAAATTATATTATTTGTCAAATGCCATATACATATATATACACACATACCTTTATAATATTATTAAACTAATTTGATGAATGTCTATATTGGTCATTAAATATTTAAACAACAATAGCTGTAAATAATTATCCAAACACTTAACATTAATCAATCAACTACTAGCTACATGCAACACTCAAACAGACCCCAAATTAAAGTTCTTTTCAATCACAATTAAGTATGTTGCAATAGTAATTGTGGTAAGGTATTGAAGATATGATAGGCATCAACTTATTAGTTAGCAATTCAGTTGTATTGTTATATTAATTTGTTATGTTGTACTTATCCTATTTTTTGTACATGTATGTAGTTACCAACACGATCAATACAACATCAAGCTTTTCTCTTCAAACCATATTCTGAAATTTGTATCACAACACTATGGCAACTAACTCTTCTCTTCTATTATCCTCTTCTTCTACTTCTTCTTCAACCTCAAACACTTCTACCCAATTGCTCACCATCATTCCTCTCTCTTCCCTTAACTCATCAATAGCTCCTACCCATCTACAAAAATCATTTTCCATCAAGTTGAATTCAAAAAATTATATACTATGGAAGCTCTAATTCCAACCATTATTAAACTTCTATAATCTCCATGGATTTTTACTTGGAACTGAAACAACACCTCCCAAAGAGATTCTTAACTTAACCATAAATGCTTTGGAAACAAATCTCGCTTGTCTTCAATGGTTTACCAAGGATCAAATTTTATTCTTCTAGCTTTTATCTTCCATTTCAAAAGAAATTTTCCCTTATTTAATTGGCTTAAACTCCACCTCTATTGTTTGGAAAGCTCTTGAGACTACCTATGGGGTGGTTAATAATGCCCAACACACTTAACTTTACATTGAGCTACACAATCTCAAAAAGGAAGATTACTCTATTTCTGAATATCTCTTTAAAGCCAAAAATATTGTTAATTCTTTTGCTTTAGCCAGTCAAGCAATTTCACCCACTAAATTTAATGCTATTATTTTAGCCAATCAAGGGCAAACTTCAATAATGCAGTTGGTGCTCTTCAACAATGATCAGACCCACCTTCCTTTCATGAGTTGCATGGACAAATGTTTACTTATGAGATTCTCCTTCAATCACAACAACCTCAAGTACCATAGGTTAATATTGCTAAAACCTCTTCTCCTCATTATAAATCTACCTTCTCTTCCCAAATGCATATCTTGGACAGTCCAATACTCATAAATTTAATTAGGGAAGAGGTGGACGATAAGGTTTCCGTAGGTTTCAAGGAACCTCTTACCAAATATATGGTTTTTTAAATCATCTTGCTCCGGATTATAGGCACATATTTGATTAGACCTTTGCTCGCTCTACTGATTTTTGGTCTTTTAGTACTTAACCAACTCGCACCTCTTATTCACCATAGGCACACCTTTTGGTTCTTGGTCCTCCTCCCAGTATTTATTGTAACTGTTACCCTGACACATGGGCAAGTCATCACATCACACCTGATCTTACTAGTCTAAGAAACATTGAAGAATACAAAGGTATGAATAATGTTATTGTTAGTAATAGTAAAAAATTGCCCATCAAACACATCGGTAAGGGCATCCTTTCAACATAAAAAAAAACCTTTATTTCTTTCAAATAATTTGCATGTGTCGAAAAGTACTAAGCCCCTATTGTCTATTAAAAAACTTTATTATGGTAATGATTATTTTTTTGAATTCTATCCTAACTATTATTATGTTAAGGATTGTTAAACCAAGAAGACTCTACCTCAAGGAACTAGTGAGTTGGGGCTTTACAAGCTATCACCTACAAGCAAGATAATTTCTCCATCCATCCATGCATACTTAGCATCTTTAAAGACTTGGAATTAATGAATAGGTCATCCAAACTATAGTGTTAGTCGTCGTCTCGTTAACCAATTTCAATTACCATGTTCTAAAATTTTTTTTTTCTTTCAATAATTGTCATGCATGTTCTCTAGGCAAGTTGCATCGTTCATCTATGTGTTCTACACATCATTGTAGTAGTCATCCTTTAGAACTCATCCATTTTGATGTTTAGGCGCCTACTCCAATGAACTCAATTAATGGAGATAGATTTTTTTATCATTTTTATTAATGATTATAGTTTGTTTACTTGGCTTTTTCCAATAAAAAATAAAAGTGATGTCTTTAGTGTCTTTCTTCAATATCAAGCATATGCAAAAAAAAAATTTAATTATAAGATCAAATCTTTTAACTTAGAATGGGGAGGAGAATTTTGCAAATCTTTCAACTCATAATGGGGAGGAGAATTTTGGCCACTCTTTCCATATTTTTAAAAAATATAGTATTTTACACAGATTATCCTGTCCTCACACTCATGAGTAGAATGGCACTGCTGAAAGAAAAATCAGCCATCTAGTTGATATTGGTCTTACATTAGTAGGAAATTCTCACACTCTATTTAAATATTAGAATTTTGCCTTTGAAATGGCCATGCTCTTAATTAATTGTATGCCAACTCAATCTTTTCAAAATAAAATTCCATTCGAATTATTGTATAACCAAAGTGCAAATTATCATTTTTTACATGTTTTTGGCTATGCTATATAAGACCTATAATAAATATAAATTTTCATATCGAACATCTCAATGTGTTTTGTTAGGTTATTCCCCTTATTATTTGGGTTTTAAGTGCCTTGATAGGAAAACTGGTAGAATTTATTTGGCATGCCATGTAAAATTTTATGAATCACTTTTTCCATTCCATAATCCATCCTCATCCGATACAAACACTAACCCGCCCACTTAACCTAATCCTTGCTTGTAAGTACGGCTACCACTGCCATAATTTCCATATTCCAAGGAGTTCTCTTCAGGTATGACTCTTCCTTCCCTCTCTCATTCCAACAATGTTGTTATTCCACCTTTATCTCCTACCCAATCATATACTTCTTTTTCACACGTATCTTCATCCAAATCACTCTTACTATAAACCACCTCATTTTTATCCCTTATCTCCAAATAACATACTTTGCCTCTATCCTACTCTCATTATCATTCTTTTAATCTTGATAGACTTAAAATAGTTATTAACTTATCTTCCCATCCCCAATTTGAACCACCCACAACTACTACTACCAAAAATCCAACCCACCATGCCAATACCAAATGACTTTATGCCCTTCTACCATGGCACATGTATGCAAGTATGCTCTTACAGTCGATTATGACATTAACACTAATCCTTCAAGCTTCAAACAGGCCATTAATCATTAATAATGGCATGATGCCATGACTAGTGAAATGAAAAATCTTCTTCACATAAACATATGGGAACTTATTCCTAGGCCATCGAATGTGAATGTAGTTGGCAACCATTGGGTGTAAAATATTAAACGGCATGCCAATGGTAATATTGAGTGCTTCAAAGCTCATTTGGTAGCTAAAGGTTATACACAAGAGTATTGTGTGGATTATAATGCTACTTTTAGCCATGTGATAAAGCCAATAACCATCAGAGTTATTTTATCAGTTGTAATTTCTAGAAAATGGGAAGTGAGGCTATTGGATGTTAGCAATGCCTTTCTCTATGGCGAGCTTACTAAAAATGTCTACATGGTTCAACCCTAGGGTTACATTGATAAACAGTTTCCCTAGTATGTGTGCAATCTTTTTAAGTCCTTATATGGACTTAAATAAGTACCTCGTGCTTGGTATCATTGTAGACGGTGGAGTTTAGTGCGCGTCTAAGATTTTAGCAACTACGACACTGTTTAGGCTCAGGGTTTTAGAGAAAACACTACTATGCCACAAAGTCATAACGTGGAGATGAGGAGTCGCCACCAAGGGTAATAACTGGGACAATTCAATTGGTGGTACTAAATTCTCTAAAAGAAAGTTAGCACCACAACCAGGAGATTCTAGGAACAGAATACTAACTTCTTTTAGTCTCGTGTTCACTTAGAATTACTTTATAAATTATCACTTCATTCTCTAATTACATGCAATTTTATTAAACCCTATTTGAACATCCATCTAATCCTAAGGCATCTAGTCAATAAAATCACACATAAAAAATGTATTCAAATGCATTGTCCCTAAGTCTAAACTATGTTAATTTTATTGAAAGTTAGCTAGATCTACATTTTTTACTTACAAGTGAAAATAAACTAAAGGTGGGCATACATTTTTTATTAGTTAGTGAGCTTAAGTTTATTGATTTTAATTATTTACAAATGGGCTTAAATCTACAAGTTTTTAAAGAAATTGGATTTTATAAGTGGGCCTAAGTCTATTTATTTTATTTAAAATGGGAAGTGGGCCTAAGTCTATTTATTTTTAAAAGGTAATGAAATTAAATGGGATGAGCTAAGTCTAGATTGATTTTATTAATTAAAAAGGTGGTGCTAAGTCTATTTAACCTAAAATGGGCCTAAATTGATTTTGAGTTAAATTAAACTTTTAGACCAATTTTAAGGCTATTAATTGAGTGGGTTAAACTGTCATGACCCAAACCCGAGGGCACGTGATCGGCACTAGGGAATGGGTAGGCATAAGGCCCCCAAAACTCGTAGTAAGCCTTAAAGAAAAGAAAATTAAAACCTTCAAATTTAAAACTTTATTTCATACAAGAACACATTATCAAACTGATTTTTCTAAAAATAAACATAATCGTGCACAACATAAAATATTCTCCATAATCAAATATCATAAATCAATCTCAAAACATTATACATAAGCGTGGTTCATTACAATGCAATACTTAAGTATACTTAAGTTATACAAACTCATAGTACGAACACTACTGCAGTATTCTAGAGTTACTACTATAATACAGCTCACAATAACCTACATAATATAGCCGGTGATGAAGAAATCTGGCGTAGAGGCAGTCTGAGGTTAAACTCCTAAGCTCCTAAAAAAATAAATTGAAGAGAATCAGACCTCATTGAGTAAGTTAATAAAAAGAGTTGCATAGTTTGAAAACCATATAGTTATAGTGAAAATAATTTATAACGTATATATATAGCTTTTGAAAAAAAAATCTCGGTAGAACCCCAAACCCAAATTTCTAAATGGCCAACTGGGCCCACTTAAACCTTATAGACTATCGGTCCCCGAGAGCAAAGGCATAAACCGAGGTACCAAGCCGTAGTCATTCACTTAATCCAAATACAGGACACTGGCGATCCCCGAGAGCTAAAGCATCCACCGAGGCACCCATCCCAATCCATTATTAACTTTCCAATCACTAGAGATCCCCGAGAGCAAAGGCTTCTACCGAGGCACCTATCCCAGTTTATATCCACAAGTCATACATACATCGGATCCATCTCTCAATCTCTACCATGTGCACACGGTCCTGGTGAAACCCACCAAGTAGCCCGTTCTATCAAAATTTCTCAAAACTAATTTTAAATAAATAAAATGCACTTAAATCTTAAATAGTAGCATTTAAATTAAATAAATCATATAATAAATACTAAAAATATGAGCGCACACATCTTTAAATAAAACACACACACAGATCAATTTATCAACTTACAGGATGAGCGAGAAGGCTGACGACCGTGCGTTTGCCTCGATCCAACAGCTCCCGCTCTGGTATTCTCTAGAAAAAAATAACATACCTATTTTAAAAACACGTACGTCTATGGAATTAAAATAAAAAATTGACAGAAATAGCGAAATTATAGACTGACTCGAGGAAGACCAGATAAGACTCGATAGATAGGAAAAACCCTAATTAACACTAGGAATTTACGGAAAATGTCACATTTTATGAGAAAATCTACCAAAATTTCAGTAGATTCTCCTCTGTAAAATGGACATCTCTCTACCATAGGTAGAGCCATTCCTACATAGAAAAATGCACTTATAGTATTCACAGATATTCACACTCGAGTCGGGCTTCCAGAACTACACTTAGCCCCGACCGAGGTCACAACTCAACCATCACAAAGTTAAATCATTTATTTCCCAAAAATACACATTACATATAAATATCCATAACTTAGAAAAACATCTCTCATTAAAGCTTAAAAAACAAAATTTCACAAACATATATATATAATATTTGGAAACAATATTCAAAATTAACATTACTTAATTAAAAATACCAATTAAAAATTATACAAATGCCTAAAAATTATTTTATAAACATCAAATTTCTTAATATTAATAAAAATATATAATTAACTAATAATTTCTTCCAAAATATAAATTTAACCTAATTATCCACATTTGACATAAACTTAAAATAATTATAAAAATAGTATAAAAATCACAAAAACCATAAATTAAGTTCTAAAACTAATAATATTTAATAATAATACCAATTATCAAAATTTCATAATTTTTAACAATTAATTTTTAGAAATTAATAAAATATAAAAAATTCACAAAATTCACAATTACACAATAATTTTCTATAATCTTAATTAAAATTAATATACCAAAAATAATTAACATTAATTTCTCTAATTACTAATTAAACTCAAATCAAATTCTATAAAATCAAGAAAACTCAAAATAATATACTAACATTGGATCTAAACAACTAACTTAGCACAATTAATCATCTAACATATAATAAATGAAGTTTAGCACTTACATCAACTCAGACAACCAAAGAATGACTTTAAAATAACCTAAAAATAACCTGCACAACTCACTTTCAACCTTGATTTTTGATGCCGAAAATGGGTTGCAGCGGCGAGGCTTGGCATTAACCAACATCTGAGAAGGTGAGGCAAGCTGAGGGAGCAATGGCGGTGTCGATCCAGCTCTGACAGTGGCAATGGGAGCTCAAACTAATAGAGAGGGAGAACAGAGGGGAAAAAAGGAGAAGAGGGGGAGACTGGCGGCTGCGGCGATGATGGCTGCTCCGGGAGGTCAATGCACACCGAAGGGAGAGGAGTGATGGAGATGGTGACGGATGGGGAGGAGGGGCAACGGGTGTGTGTGTTTTGGGTGTGAGTTTTGTACAATTCATATATATATATATATACCCAAATATAATACTTACATAAAATAATAAAACCCTAAAATAATAATAACATAAATCTATCTCAATTAAATAGCTAGAAAATTAACAATTATATAATATAATTTAAAATTATTTATTACTAACAAAAATTCAAAAATTGCTTTATTTAAATAAAAATATAGGGTATTACATAGACCTAATGTGGGCTTGGGGTCCAAAAGGATAAAAACCCCAAAACATAATTAATCAAATAATAACATTCCAAAGCATATCAAACAAACATCCACACGTGATTACCTAAAACCTTAATTCAATTCCATGCAAACCCTAATTTACTACTGCCATTATTGATTTTAAAGTTTTACCCGGTGGTCCTGATTACTAATCCATTTTAATTGCATAAAAGTAAAATTTTACTATTCTCATTACTGGGGTTATTACAATGTTCAACGTACTGGAAATTAAAATTAAGTACAAATCCAAATGAATTAACACAGCAAAACAAAAATAATAATAATCATAGAAAAGGTAAAACCTAGATCTAATCATAGTTTAAAACCTATGACATTCCATGGATCTTCTGTTTAATTTTTGGGTATCAGGCAGTATCCTCCTCAACCCTCATTGGATCTCAAAAAGAAAATACAAAAACAAACAAATTACATTAGTGAAATTAAAAAGCCAAAAAAATAAAAAAAATCACAAAAGAAAGAGAAGAATAAAAAAAGGAATGTTGTATAGATGATATTAGATGGCCCTTCAGAATAGATTTTCACAGTATATGGAATTGACTCAGTGTGTGTTTTGGATCTTAGGATTGAATCACGTACAAACGTAATACAAACTCTTCGTTCTTTTTGAAAATGTAAGGAAGAAAAAAAAAAGGATTTGTGTTCTATGTTCTTTTTTTTTTTTATTTACAAATTCTTCAATTTTTCTAAGGTTTTTTTTTTATGCAGTCAGGGCCCCTCAAAATTTTTCTTCTCTCGGCTTTTTTAAGCCAAAAAATAACTTTCAATCCCTGTGATCATGTAGAGAGGTTGCACAATCCTGGGAGCTAAAGAGCAATTGCTCTCTATTTTCAAAAATCAAAACCCCAAGATAAAGAAAGTGATAAAGGTTAAAAAAAATCAAAGATTCATGCACGTGTTTGTGCATAACGAATAGAAATTTGACAACACGCCCAAAATAAGATTTTTAATGGAAAAAATGTTGAAACAACGAAGGAAAATATGGGTCGACATTGCATAATGTCGATCATCATTATGTAATACCGATTAGCATTATGCCTGTATTTGTCAAAATTTCATTAAAAACTCCAAAATTCACTTTTCTGTAATTTAGATCTTAAAATATTTTAACTCTTGTAATTAAATCCTAAAAAGGCTGCAACTTAGTCCTTTCAATCGTGAAACTTGAAACTAAAGATCAATTCTTGATTAATTTTCATCATAAGGGATTTTTCCTCATGCATACACAATTGCATTCTGAAATTGGGTGCTTACAATCATAAGTTAAGTACTTTTCTCATCTCTATTGGTTTTAAAAGCTCTACTGTTGACTCTGCTTTATTTATCTATCAACATAATAACATCACTTATCTTTTGTTAATCTATGTTGATGATATACTTCTCACTGGCAGTCATTAATCTTTTCTTAGAAAAGTGATTTCTAAGCTTCTTACTTCGAGATATTGGCTCCTTGAATTATTTTTTGGGCATTCAAGTCTTTAAGCTTCCCAATGGATTATTACTCTCACAAGAAAAATACATTAATGAGCTCTTATAATCCATAGGAATGATCGGGTGCAAGTCTTTATCTACTCCTATGATCACCAGTTCACCATTATATAAAGACACCTCACCATCATTGTCTTCTTCGGACTCTCATAAATTTTGGCAATGTTATGGCTCCTTACAGTACATAACATTCACTCACTCAGAATTAACATTTATGATTAATAAGCTAACTCAATTTATGCATAATCCAACTCAATAGCATTTTCAAGCTATGAAATGTGTGCTTCGATAGCTATAAGGTATAAAAACTTATGGTCTTCTGATTACACCATCCACCACATCAGATTTGATTGCCTTTGTTGATATTGATTAGGCTGAAAGTTTGGATGATCACAAGTCAACTAGTGGTCATTTAATCTACATGGATTGGATAGAACTTCAAAAATTTAAAAAAATATGATAGCTAGATCATCCACTGAATCCAAATTTAAATCTATTGCTAGTGCAAGTGTTGAGCTTCAATGGTTAACTCATCTTTTTAATGAGTTGGGATTGCATGTTCACCATCTACCTCACATTTAGTGTGATAACAATGGTGCAATTTTATTTTAACTAATGTAGCCTTCCAAGCCTATACAAGACATATAGAAATTAATTTTCACTTCGTTAAAGAGCAGGCAACAATAAACAAATTAATAGTTGGATCGATTTCATCCAATGACCAATTGGCGGATATTATGACTAAACCATGGTCTAAACATTCTTTTCAACATATTTTTTATAAGCTTCATCTTTGATCTTTGATGTCATTAGCTTATGAGGGTATTGAAGATATGATAGGCATTAGCTCATTAGTTAGCTATTCAATTGTGTTGTTATATTAATTTGTTATGTTGTACTTATCCTATTTATTGTACATGTATATAGTTACTAACACTATTATAACAACATCAAGCTTTTCTCTTCAAACCATATTTTGAACTTTAGGTATGAGCGGTTGGTTAAATCTTTCATTCAATTTGACTATTATTGATTTGATTTTATGTTTTTAGTTATTTTGTTATAATTTGGCTTTAAATATTAAAAAAATTACAATATTTTTTATTTAGTTTGTTTTTGAACAAGTAATTTTTGTTCATAAAAAATTTCAAAAATTAAATTTTATTTTCAATTATTAAAAATTTTTAAGTAATAATAATTTAATTTAAAAAATTTAAAAAAATTAAAATTTTAAAATTTTGATTTTATTCAATTTGACTCGATTTAATTAATTCAATTAATATATTGTTAACCCTTTGCATGATCAAGGTCATGATCAATCTCTAATCAACCTTGGTTTTGACTTTAACAATTAATTATTTATTGATAATATGTGCGTTTAAGTGTGATTTTAGTTAGGTGTGAGACTATATACTCTTTGGATGGAGTTATGGAGCTCAAAATGTGCCTAAAACATGAAGGGTAATGATAATCCTGAGTGGCATTACAATGATGATCATTCTCATAAGCCAAATGGGAGCTGAACTCAAGATTACTTAAAGTGGCAATGACACTCTTAGGCGGTGTCCCGGTCATGACATTGAATATCCTGGTTTTGACATTAAATGTTCTGTTAATGAAATTTACTGTTCACTTTTACAACCGCTATTTCAAAACTCCAATGGCTATAAAATCAAGAGTCACGTTAGGAGCCTCATTTTTCCTGCAAAAAGTGAAAGAACCATTAAATAAAGATGGAGATTTTTTAGGGAGAAGAATCAAAGCTCCAACAACCATATTTTGGCCCCTCCACCATAAATACAAGCTCGTGACCTCACTTAAAGAGTTAGAGAGTTTTTGGAGCAAATTTATTATAAAAATTCATTGAGCCAAAACTTTAATTATTTCACTTTTCTTTTTATATATTCATCTCTTAGAAAAAAAATCTTGTTAAGTTTATAACAACTCATTAAGTGAGTGTGGGTGAGTGCTCTACCTTAGGATTTCTCTTCTTATTTCTTAGGATTAAAAGAGAAAGTGAGGATCTAAGTAGAGGAATTAGTTTAAGTGTTTACCATTAAAACATTTAGGTTTTGGTTTTAAGAGTGATCCAAGAAGATACTTGTTATGAGGCTTGAAAACACTTGGAAAAAGGTTTTGAGTGAGCTTTGAAAATATAAGTTGTAAAGGTTTGAGCTAAGCCTTGAAAAAATTTTGTATAAACTCAATCTAGTGGAATATATTGGAGTGGGTGTTGAAAATTCTAACTTAGGGATAAGTTAGGTGGAGATGTAGGATTATTGAGAATTCGAACTCCTTAAATTCTTGTGTTCATCTCCTTCTCTCAATCATTCTTTAAATTTACTTTTAATTTTCTTTAATTTCATCAGCCTTATTCACCCTGCCCCCCTCTAGGGCATTTTCATTTGGAATCCGAGTTTGGATTCTGGGTACTTAATTGCTAGAATTCAAAATCATAAGGAGTGAATTTCTTTTTTTCCAAACCTATAAACCCTTATTTAATGGGAGTGACTATCCTTTTTGGAAACATAAAATAGGACTTTATTTATATAGTGATCCCATAAGACTTTGGATGTTATTCTTGATGGGTGGAATCCTCCTATAAAAAGAGTGGAAAAAGTTAAAGTTCTAAAAAATATAGGGAGATGGTCAAAAGAAGAAAAGGAAGAAAATTTCAACAAAAAAAAGCTATGACCATTCTTATTAATTCCATGTCAAAAGAGGAAGGAGGCAAACTTTAACATTTCATTTCGGCCAAGGAGATGTGAGAAGCCTAGGAAAATCTTTATGAAGGTAACATTTAAATGAGATCCAAGAAAGTGTAACTCTATGTATATGAGTATGAACCCTTTAAGATGATGTCTCATGAGTCTATCACCAAAATGAAAAATTGATTGAATGTCCTTTTGACAACCTTACAGAAGTTGGGCAAGCCTTATTCAAAAGAGGAGATCAACACCATAATTCTAAGAGTGCTACCTAAAAAGGATTGGGAGTCAAGGGTGACTTTAATTGAAGAATCTCATTATCTCTCCAAGCTCTCAACCAACATCCTCATTAGTAAGCTTCCCACTCATGAGCTTACCTTGAGGCAAAGGGAAGAAGAGATATAAGGCAAAGAAAAAAATAATAAGACCCTAGTATTCAAAAAATCACAAAAATCAAATGATGAAAGTGAACTTGAAGATTCAGTGAAGATGATGAAGAAATTGAATCATTCATAAGATACTTTATAAAGTACTTAAATAGGAAAAACTTGAGCAAGCATAAGGAACTTAAGAGAGGTGGATTCAAAAAGGCTAAGGAAGTCATATGCTTTAAGTGCAAGAGGTCCGATCATATTCAAGATGAATGTCCTAAGCTCAAGCATAAGTATAAGGGAATAAAAAAGAGGAGAAAAGCTTTTAAAGCCACTTAGGATGACTCATTCGAATCCAAGATGGAGGAGGAGCAACAAGAGCCATTAAACCTTTGCTTTATGGCCTTGGAGGACACATTTGAGGTACCTTACTTATCTAATTTTTCTTGTGATAATTCTTATGATGATTTAAGCATTAATGAATTTGATAATCATGATGATGAATTTGATAATGAGAGCTCCTTAATAAGAAAATTAGTTTTGAAATATCAAAAATTACTTTTAAAGAAAAAGTTTTATAAATAAGAATTTTTAAAGTTGTCTAAAAATTTTGAAGATTTAGAATTGGAATTTTCAAATGTTAGCTCTTTAAATAAAAAATTAACTCTTGATTTGAAACATATATCTCTCTGAAAGAAAATCTTGAAAATGTTAAGAAAGAAAATGATTTGATTTTAAACGAGATTTTAGAACTCAAAGGTACTATTTCTAAATTTTAAAAAGGGAAAGAGACCCTTGATCATCTCTTAGATAGTTAAAGGTCTCATGGTAAAATTTTAACTTGGTTTTACTAATGGAGTCTCTACATCATCAAGTCCTCCAAAATTTGTCAAAGTTACTCTTTCTTCTTCCCTCATTTCTTGTGAGAGCTTTAAAGCTTGAAAATCCTTAGTATATGATTGAGGGGGAGTATCATAAAATAAATTCACATACATGCACTTAGTGATTTTTAATTATCATTCAAAAATTTATTTTCAAAGTCAAAAGTTGACCCTTTGCATGATCAAGGTTATGATCATCTCTGATCAATCTTGGTTTTGACTTTAATAATCAATTTTCTATTATTAATATGTGTGTTTAAGTGTGATTTTAGTTAGGTATGAGACTATACTCTTTGGATGGAGTTATGAATCTTAAAATGTGCCTAAAACATAAAGGCAATGATGCTCCCAAGTGGCATCACGATCATGAGCATTCTCACGAGCCAAATGGGAGTTAAACTCAAGATTATTTAAAGTGGCAGTAACACTCTCGGGCGATGTCCCGATCTTGACATTGAATATCCTAGTCATGACATTGATTGGTAACTTTTACAATGACTATTTTAAAGCTCCAATGGCTACAAAATCAAAGGTCATAATCGTGACATGGTATATCCCAATTGGGAGCCTCATTTTTCTTATAAAAAGTAAAAGAAACATTAAATGAAGATAGAGATTTATTAGGGAGAAGAATTAAAGCTCCAACATCCATATTTTTGTCCCTCCACTATAAATACAAGCTCAAGACCTCACTTAAAGAGTCAGAGAGTCTATAGAGTAAATTCATTATGAATATTCATTGAGCTAAAACTTTAATTCTTTCACTTTTCTTTTATATATTCATCTTTTGGAAATAAACTCTTGTTAAGTTTATAAATACTCATCTAGTGAGTGTGGGTGAGCGCTCTAGCTTAGGATTTCTCTTCTTCTTATTTTTTGGGATTAAGAAAGGAAGTAAGGATCTAAGTAGAGGAATTAATTTATGTTTTTACCATTAAAACACTTGGGTTTTAGTTTTAAGAGTGATCCAAGAAAACACATATTGTAAGGTTTAAGTGTGAGACTTGAAAATACTTAGAAAAATATTTTGAGTGAATCTTGAAAACTCAAGTTGTAAAGGTTTGAGTTAAACCTTGAAAAACTCTTGTATAAACTCAATCTAGTGGAATAGATTGGAATGAGTGTCGAAAATCCTAACTTTGGGATAAATTAGGTGAAGACATAGGATTATTGAGAATCTAAACTCCTTAAATTCTTGTGTTCATCTCATTCTCTCAATCATTCTTTAAATTTCATCTTAATTTTCTTTAATTTCATTAGCCCTATTCACCCCTCTAAGGAATATATATATATATATATATATATATATATATATATATATATATATATCAAAGTTCTAAAATTTTAATTGATTCTTATCAATTTCAATTTACATTCATAATTTATGTTTTTTTTTAAACTAGGAAAGTAAAGGATAAGAATAACTAATAGAACAACTAATAAAAATTCATCAACTAAAGTATTTTACATTATTAAGATGCAAACGAATAAATTATTTATTTTATTAAAATATTGCTCTAAAATATTTTATTCAATATATAAGATATTAATGAAAATTTTAATAAAAAATTATTATAAAAAAATAAAATTTGAAAAAGGAAAATATTTAACTTTGAAATAAAAATAATATAAATATAATTATAGTTTAAATTTAGAAAAAAAATATATTTTTTTTCTTGCTCATGTTGTTGTGGAGGGTAATAAATGACCAAGATCATAACTGTCATTTCAAGATTAAAAAATAATTAAAAATAGTCCCCCGCTAATAGTGCAATGTGTTTTTTTTTTGGAAGCTACATAAAATAGTTCAAATGTTACTAAAAATAGAATTTAAACCTCTACTTTCTCTTACTCTCCATATTATAATGTAATATAATGTAAAATTAAACTATTTAAACTCTGATCTATTAATAAAAATAAGGCATATTGGTGTCCAAATCACAACGTTTTCGACCTTTTGTAAATATATACCTAACTTTAAAAATTGGCAAAACTAACTCAATTTGCTATTTTGTTTGCAATTGTAGCACAATTTCAATTTAATCAAAATTAAAAAAAATAAAGTATACACCAAAAGGCTGAGGTGGACAAACTCCTTCCAACTAAATCAAACTCAGTACCACATCAGCTAACCTTAGTTAAAACGAAAAATGTAGACTCTAGTTAAAATCAAAACACATCACTGCTAGTCCTTTCTTCCTTAATTCCGTCTTTTCTTCTTTTCTTTCTTTCATTCTTCTATCCTTTTTAAAAAACTTCTATTTAGATCATTTCTTCATGTTAATAACAATAAAAAAAAAGTGTGAATAAGATTTGGTAGTTGATGGGAAGAGCAATGAAAAGAAAAAATGGGTGAGCTCTCTTTCAAAATTATATACTCATTTTAATGACTTATTGAACCCAGCAATTGAAACTCATTTCTATATTAGTTGTGTTAAGCAAACCAATAACCCTTTGAATGACCACAAAATTATTTTTATCTTCATATACCCATTTGAGTGAAGTTGCAATCACTTTGAATTTCTCCACCACTTTGTTACCATTTGGCATTAAAAACATGAGATCAATAAATAGACGATACTAAGCAGTGCATTGTGAAGAATAAAAATTAAGGAAAAAAAGAGAAAATTCAAGGGAATTGTTTTTTTTCATATATTCACAAGAGAGGTTACATCTATTATATATACATAAAAAGCCTAATTACATACTAATTAAGAATAGAATAACTTTCAAAATAAATTAAAAATTTAATTTCTAATTGTATACGAATATTTGATTCCTAATATATACAATCAAATCTTTGACTTTCTTAAACTCACCTCAACACTCCCCTTTAATTTGGAAAGTATATGTCAATCATTCCTAACTTGCCAAGTGAACTATAGAACATTTTTCTAGACACAGCCTTTGTGAGGATGTCAACTAGTTGAGTCTGAGAAGAAACAAATAGAAGACCAATTGTTCCTTAATTCATATGATCTTTGATGAAGTGTCTGTCAATCTCCACATGCTTAGTTTGATCATGTTGCACCAAGTTGTTTGCAATAGCTATAGCTACCTTGTTATCATAAAGTAATAACATAGGCTTCAGATGATTTAGACTCAGATCGTGAACAATTCACTTTATCCAGAGCAATTCACATACACCATGAGTAATACCTTTAAACTTAGCTTCAACACTTGACTTTGCCATAACTTTCTATTTCTTACTCCTCTAAGTGACCAAATTCTTTTCAATAAACATAAAGTACCCAGATGTTGATTTTTTATCAATTTGATCTTCGGTCCAGTCAGCATATGTATAACGAGTAATTTCATAATCATTATTTCTCCTAAAAAATAAACATTTTCTCAGAGAAGACTTCAGATATCTCAACACTCGGTATACCGTATCCATATGTTCTTTACTTGGAGAATGCATGAATTAACTTATAACACTTACTGCATAAGCAATATCCAGTCAAGTATGAGATAAATAGATTAATCTTCCTGCCAGCCTTTTATATTGATCCTTACCAGTTGGAACTTAATCTCCTCGGACTGATAGTCTATGATTGACATCAATTGGAGTCTCAGTTGGCTTACAATCAAGCATGCCTATGTCTATTAATAGATCTATTACATACTATCATTGGCAAATAGAAATTCCTTAAGCTAATCTTGCAACTTGAATCCCCAAAAAATATTTCAAGCCACCTAGACTCTTAAGTTCAAACTCAGTTGCTAACTATTTTTTCAAAGTTGTTATGTCACTTGGATCATTTTCAATAACTACTATATCATCAACATACACAATAAAAGTAGTGACTTTACCTATCTTTCATTTGATAAATAATGTATGATCAACATCACTTTATTTATAACCAAGCTTCATAATTGATTTACAGTATATGCATGTGATTTTAATAAATAATTTGTTAATATAAAGTTATTGATAGGATATTTAGCTTTGGTATTAAGGTCCAAATCATATTATTTTTTAAAATTCCTCTATTGATTCTAGAAGGATAACGAGGCTCAGTATTTGGAGTTACTAGGGGGGATGAGTTTACCTCGTTGTGCATATCTAAAGTTTATTTAGCTTCTGATATGGACTAGGAAGGTGTACTATCTTGATTAGTTTCAGGTATGAGCAAGATACTCAAATTATCTTCAATTATCTATCTAGGTGTGATGCTCGGACACACTGTCTAAACAGGTGAGATGCTTACAACACTTAAAACACTCAATGAGATACCAAGTGAGATACTTAAAGTGTTATCTTTAAAGATGCTCTGAATGTTCTCCTCTTGAAGAGAGCACTCAGATTGAGAAAAGAAGGGAGCATTTTCATGGAACTAAACATTTTGAGTTACATACATCTTTTTAGCATTCAGATTATAACATTGATATCCCTTTTGTAGATCAGCATAGCCCATAAAGATACACTAGATAACTTGAGGATCTAATTTACTGAGTACCTGATGAATATATGATGAGCATCCAATGACCCGGGGCTCAGGATTATTTAGAGGTGGAGATGAGACAAGTTCCTGAATTTTCTAAAGAGGCATTTTGAAACTGAGTACTCTTGAGGGAGTTCAGTTTATGAGATACATAGTAGATTGAATATCCTCTCTCCTGTATTCTCGAGGAACATTCATGTCAAACTATGATGCTCGAACGACTTCCAATAACAACCAATTTTTTATTCTACTATACCATTATGTTGGGGAGTTCTGGCACAGGAAGTTCGGTGGCAAATACCATGCTCATGGAAAAAATCTTTAAGAGCCAAGTTAAGATACTCCCCACCATTATCAAATTACAAGACTTAGATTTTACTCTGGTATTATGTGGCTACCATTTTGTACAGGTCTTAAAACATAGAGCACACATCTCCCTTACTTGAAAACAAGGATACCCAGGTCATCTGGGTACATTCATCAATAAATGTTATAAAATATTGAGCACCAGACAAAGTGGGAATCCAAGCAAGTCCCTATACATCATAATGAATAGTCTACTTTTTATTATAACTCAGTATATATAAAATTCAGTGGCCTTTCTTGAATTCAAAGTCTATGATACTCAAAAATAAGTCTGGCTTTATTTGCTTAAGATAATTAAAAGAAAGATGTCCAAGACGACGATGCTATAAAATGACTTGGTCTTTGTTTGAGCGACTTCTACCAATACTATTGACTTGACTTGATGTTTAACTCAGATCACTATGCAAATCAATATAGGAAAACTTTCCATGCTTAACACCAGAGCTAAGAATTTGATGCATTGCAATGTCCTAAAATAAATAATAGTTAGGCCAAAATTTGATAGTGCAGTTTAAGGTTTCAACGATTTGGCCAAAAGATAATAGATTACAAGAGACAGATGGAATAACAAGAATAATATCTAGATTAAGAGAGGCAGAGCTAGATACTAATCCTTCATAAGTGACGGGTGTTATGCCTCCATTAACAGTCAGGATATTTTATTGGGTTGATGGTTGGATGGATGTAAGATGGTGGGTGGATTTTGTTATATGATTAGTAACACCTCTATCAATAATCCATGTATTATTTTGAGTAAGATTTGTCATACTTGATGTTTCATCAAGATCACCACTTGGTTTAGTGACATTAGAAGTGGCAATTACAACTTTTTCAAGCTTTTTTTTAAGACTTTTTATTGAAATCCCATAATTCTGGATAGCCCAAAATTTCATAGCATCATTCCTTTGAGTGTCCAACTTCACCACAATGAGTACATATGTATGAACTAGACTTATTCGTACTTTCCCTTTGAACTATGGGTGAGTAAGAGCTACTACAAGTACTATATGATTTGATAAAATCTTAGGCTCCTCCATTGTCTGTCGCTGGTTATGATACCTATGCTATAAACATAACTAGACTCGAGACCAAGAGGTGAATCCTTCCATAGTATTTAACTCTGAGCATTGTTAAATGCTAAGTCAAGTCCAGTTAGAAAAATATGTGTTCAAAGCCGAGTAATATGTTTGTGGAGTGATACTACTCCAATAACATCTTCCCTTTGAGCACTCATCCGGACATCAATCTCCTAAAATATCCCAACCAGCTCATTGTAATAAGTAGGTAATGGCCTACCACTTTATCGTGTAGTGAATGATTTCCGGTTTAATTCAAACAATTAAGTTTCATTAGATCCATTATATAAGGTTTTTGAGATAGCATCCCATATCTTCTCTATTGTTTGAAGACGAATGAATCTCTGCATTAACGTTGGACTTATATAATCAATAAGCCAACTTTTGACTCGATTTTATCAATAAGTCAAGTCTCTAAAGCTTTATCTCCATTTGTTGGTTTTGGCATTGTGCCAATAAGAAAACTAGATTTATTTCTGACTCTAATCTGCATCTCCATGAGTTGTGACCATAGAGGACAATTCGTATCATAAATTATAATTCCAATAGAAAGGAAAAATTATCTTAAAGATTTAAAATGAGGGTGAGTGTTCCATGAAATACAATGGATGTATCTTCAATGGTCATGGTTTCAAGGCTTCAAAGGATTCAAAAAATTTTAAAGAGAAGGAAAAGAAAAATACGATATCAAGGATTCAATACAAAAATTCAATTTCAATAGGTATGCTCTAATACCATGAAGAATAAAAATTAAATTCAAAGGAATTGTATTTTTTTTCATATATTCACAAGAGATGTTACATCCCTTATATATACATAAAAAGCCTAATTACATACTAATTAGGAATAGAATAACTTCCTAAATAAATCAAAGATTTAATTCCTAATTGTATACAAAGATTTGATTCCTAATGTATAAAATAAAATTTTTGACTTTATGAAGCTCACCTTAACACATTGACCCATTGCTATTATTTTGAATGCTTTCAAAGTCTCCCAATGATAATCAGATTTATCATATTCTTTTAGCAACTCCAAGAAACTCTTCTTGTCATCCCCTTCAGCATTATTCAAATCTATATTTTCACCTTCGCTCAACAGAGCATGCATCCTACCCTGAAATCCCTTACCCTCATACATAAATCTACTTGTCTTTTCACAGAGTTTCTTGATGTTGATATGCATAGGTGTTTTGAATGTCTCTAATTCCCTAAAACATAAAAAAAAAATTACATATTCATTATTTATTCAAAGTTAGGAAACCCGATTTCCGCTACTTAGAGATCTCTTAATCTCTGTTAATCGAATACCAATTTCTAACTAAATCTCTAACTAAAACATTGAGATAAAGCGTGACTTAGGGTTAACCAAGGAAGAAAAAAGGGAAAAATCAAGGAAGAAAATTTTAGCGTTAAGAATGAAAAACGAAGCAAAGAAAATAAAAAAAGAAAAAAAATGAAAGGAAAAAAAGAAGAACAGCTAAAGAATCAAAGAAAAAAAAAAGATGAAAGAAAAGAGAAAAAGAAGAAGAAGAGACCGAATCAAGAAACAAAGGAGTTTGTGTTTTGTATTCTCTCAAATTATTGATTACACCAATAGTAAGATTTGTAACAAATAGACATGTGTCTTATTTTTTATAATCAAATGTAAATAACTTATTTGATGTATTATAAATCTTATCCTATGATGTAATACACTAAAAATCTAACTGAGGTTGATGTGACATTAGGTTCCATTTAGTTAGAAGGAATTTGTCCTTCTCAACTTTTACGTGTATATTTTATTTTCAATTTTGTCCAAATCAAAATTGTGCTATAATTACAAATAAAATAGCAAATTGGTGGTTTTGCTAATTTTTAAAGTTACGTAAGTATTTGCACAACATTTTTGGGACCCATATGCCTAAAAATAACAATAATAATGAGAGTACCTAGAATGCAAACAAAACAACATGGGAGCGGGAAAAAGCCCAGCCGCCTTAACTTTTCCACTGGCTCTTTAGAACACAACTCAAGTGAGTCTGCAACTGCATGTTCATTTTACTGACGTCAATATATAACCGAATATTCGGTGGATTCGCTGAATCCCACCCGCATATTCGCATATCCCATGTTGCTTCCTTCCCATCCTGCTGTCTGGCTGTCTGTCCACCGTTTATAGCTCCCAATTCCAAAGCCAATTGGCTAAAATCGTCATGCAATGCAATAGAATGTGAAAAATCCAAAAACCATAACTGATTAAACTCCATAACCATCATTAACCAATCTTTTAACTGATATACCACTTCGGTGGGCTATATATTTTGAGCTCTGCCGATCCCTCTGTTCTCAAGTTTATATACATTTTATCTCATATAGCCATTGTAGCTAGTATCCATCATGGCAACATCATTATGCCTCATTTTATCATGCTGTTGTTTTGGTTTGTTCATGGTGTCTACTTACGGAGAGCTTGAACGATTTGAACATCTGGCAAATAGTGATAGGTCTCTTAGTTTTTTGGTCGTTGGAGATTGGGGTAGAAGAGGTGCTTTTAACCAATCTCAAGTCGCTCTTCAGGTTCTTCTTCTACTTCTATAGTATCCTTATATATAGTTTTATTGGTTTATGAAAAATATGCATTTATACATGTATTTTTTTTTAACAGATGGGAAGGATTGGAGAGAAGCTGGACATAGATTTTGTAATATCAACAGGGGATAATTTCTATGATAATGGATTGACTAGTGAACATGACCAAGCATTTGAAGAATCCTTTACTGAAATCTACGCTGCCAACAGCTTGCAGAAGCAGTGGTACAGTGGTATGTTCCAGAACTAGATTGGTTGCTTTGTTAAATATTTTTATTATTATTAACTATAGTGTAAACACAATGATACAAATAGAAAAGAAAATGGAATTTAGCGTAATGATTTCTCTCAAATGCAGTTTTGGGCAACCACGACTACAGGGGCAATGCAGAAGCACAACTTAGCCTTCATCTAAGGAAAATTGATAGCAGATGGCTCTGTTTAAGGTCTTTCATTGTTGATGCCGGTTCGTGACTTCATCTGCTACATTTTGGGTGTCAAACAATCACAGTTCTATACATTTAAAATTGAAAACATCTAAATCTGCATGCTATATATCTAAATTTTCTTTTCTCTAATATAACAGAATTGGCTGAGATTTTCTTTGTGGACACAACTCCTTTCGTCGACGACTACTTCACTAATGCAGAGGGTCATAAGTACGACTGGCGGGGCATCTCCTCTCGCAGATCTTACATTGCAAACCTTATGAAGGTATACCTTTCTATTACATCTTTCCATGAAACAAATATAATACAAACGCAAGATTCCAAAAAGCATACAATAATTGGTCAAAACATTTTCTGAATAGGATCTAGAACTGGCATTAAGCAAATCAAATGCCAAGTGGAAAATCGTTGTTGGTCATCATGCAATCAGAAGCATCGGGCATCATGGCGACACCCAAGAACTTGTGAAAAAGCTTCTTCCTGTCCTCAAGGTGAATTTGCATACATTTATGTCATCATTGTGTGCGTGTGTGTGTAGTGGAACAAAGAGGACATTCCAAAAGGAAAGTGAAAGAAATATGCTTTGATTGGAGGTAATAATTTAACTATAATGTGCTGCTGGTATTTGCAGGCCAACAATGTCGACTTTTACATGAACGGACATGACCATTGCCTAGAACATATCAGTGACACAAAGAGGTAAAACCAACTTATCCATATCTGTTGTTTTTTTTTTTTAAAAAAAAAAAAAAGGAAGAGCTTTTGTCAACATGACTGACGCAGAAACTTGTGACAGCCCAATACAATTTCTAACAAGTGGGGGAGGATCTAAAGCATGGAGGGGAGACTTAAAAGAAACAAACAGAGCAGATGTTAGATTTTTTTATGATGGCCAAGGTTTCATGTCAGTGCAATTGAGTCGGACCGAAGCAGAAGTTGCATTCTATGATGTTTATGGCAATGTTTTGTATAGATGGAGCACAACCAAGTTACTTTACCAATCAATTTAAGGGTCTGGAGTTAAAAGATATATCGTATCCCCACTTTTATTAGCAGTCGTTAGAGATGAATTAAATGGGATATAGATCGTTTCCCCAATTTTTAACACATGATGGTAACATTATTTTTTAAGAAAATGCATTTACAAATTTTGCAAGCAATAATAGTGTTGAGGTTGTACTTTGATTGTTGTATTATTGGTGTAGTAATAATAATTAATTGTTTTCAATTCTTTTGTTAGCAGTGTATATTGTTATTGATATTTATCCCTTATTTACTTCAATTTTATTTCCTTTCTTATGTTTGGGAATTCTAAATAAAATTCATTTCTTATTTTGGTTTAAGTGAATATTTTATATATGAATTCATTCCAAAATTTTATTAATTTTTTTAGAATTTAATCTACTGATAAACAATATCACAAAATTAAAAAATTATAACTAAAAATAAATTTTATAAAATTTTCATTTAAATTATATATACTTAATTTACTAATTTCATAAAATTTTATTAAATTCATTTAAATTAAAAAAATTTATAAAATTTATTTAAACAATTAATGTTAATCATAATTTTGGTAACTTTCTATTTTGCCCTTTCAAAATACGAGAACAAGAGCTTTCACCATCCATCTGTCCTTAGAAGCAGATGATGCTAACATATTAGGAATCATTTGTTTTCATGAAAAATATGAGTGGAAATTAGAATCGGAATAAATGATTTCTTTTTCTAATAATTCCTTCATCAAAATTTTACATGGAAACTGCATAGTAATTCCATAGTCCGTATGGAACTAATAGTTTAGTTGGTATTCGAATGGAGCTAATAGTTATTCATATTCCAACAATTTTAAAACAATGTTTGGTTATTGAAATATAAATTCATGAATAATTACCATTATTTATTTAAATTTAACTAACCACTACTTTATTTTTTATTAACATGCAAACTTGCTACATTTATTTTTTTTAAATCGATCGTTTCTTTTTCAAAAAGTAATAGAAGTATGTTGTCATATAATTTCATTGCAATATTATGTTATTTTTAATATTCAAAAATTTATAAGTACAATATATCCTTTTAATTAATATTAATATATAAAATTTAATACATATCTTGAATATTATAAATTTTTAAAACAATAAATAGTAATGAACGCAACATTTCATGATTTAGGGGAAAAAAAAAACTAACATCTATAATGGTTATTAAATATATAAACAACACAGTTGTGAATGGTTTAACTGAGCATTTATCATTAGTCGGCTATCACTAAAAGCTGGTAGCTCAACAATTTAGTTAAACACACCATAAGAAATGGTAGAACTCTATAACCTAAAACCCCTGTATCTTATATCTAAACTATCCTTGGTTAGATCCCCACTGAGTACTGACAAAATATAGGATCTGCAAACATCAATTCTTAATGTAAACTTCCCCGTATCACCCAAAACTACGGATTTGTGTTCTCACAACTTACACAAGCATACTTGACGGTAATATGTTCATATTCTATAAGTTCTTCCCTTTTTATGGTTAGTTTTTCATCCCCACTCGATCATTCATGGGCATATATACTATATATTTTGAGTTCAAAGCGGGATTCATCCTAAGGTAGTATTTTGCAGCAAAATATAATCAGTTATCAACATCATACCATATGTAAATTGTAATGATGAATTTGTGACATTCCAATAGTAAATGAAATTCACATAGCAACCTACATGTTGTGCAAAACGAAGATAGAAATTACCTGTTTGAAACTATATACATAGATATCACTGCAACAAGTCAACTATTATCACCAAATTTACACTCATTTATGATATTTAAATTTGGTTAGTTCTACTTCTGAAACACATTTGCTTTGACAGGCATGCAGGCAAGCGACACTCAGTTCATAACGAAATGGTACCTCGAATCCACATAGCTCTCAACATCCCAAAGGAAAGAACCAAAAGTCACAGCTTCCAAAACAAGTCTCTTCAATCCACCAAAGCTGATCTTAATAGATTCATCCTTGGAAGAATCAACTGTTCCTTGAGGTGTTATGACAATTTCAGGTCTTCCGAACAACGCCTCTGTGTGCTTCTCAATGATGCTAACTGTCTCCTTGGACCTTATTGTTGCATATCTTTGAAGTGTCTCCCCGTCAAAGGACATGACGTAACTCCGAAGTCTGGAGCCCTTTATGCCGTACCCGAATCCACCAGCACTGATATCACCAGCCCATGCCACCTCTGGATGGGATGATGCAGCTTGAAAGGCAGCCTCTTCACTACTAGATTTCATATCCTGTCTTGCAGCTTCTTGAAAATTACCATCTCCCTCTTCTGCAGCACTTGGAAGGATTTTCATTGTCTTCTCCAGCTGAAACCTTTGATCGACCCGCTTGAGGAAGTAACCAAACATCACAGATGCTGCATAGACCTGTCCAACCCTTAATTTGCTTATCTGAGCTACTGTTGTTGAATCTGCTATGCGGTTTCCCAAAATGAGAGCCAAGTGGTTCTGTATCATCTCATAGGCTTCAGGAGAGTGAAGCCGCTCAAGCTTCTCATCTTCACGTTGCCACATATCCACTGGGTCAGATGGGTCAGCAGAAGCAGAAGCTATTGTAGGAACCAAAGAAACATCGGCATCCATAAATTTCTTAACAACCACAGCATATAAAATCTCTTCCAGAGCTTTTCTCCTTTCATTAGCCTTCACCTCAGCAATTCTCCTAATAATTTCAAAATCCATTATGAGACTCCTGGCCTACAATCTATTAGCCACTTGCATGAAACAGTAACAAGTCACCCAAAATTTGCTACTAACCTGTACAATACTAAGTCGGTGCCAGAAACAGATGGTTCTTCCTTTTGTTTGTCTGCATCACGGTCAGTTTGAAGTTGTTCAAGCTGCTGCTCAACTGCAGCTGGCACAAGGTGAGGATGATTCATCAAGATTTGAGACAAAAACTGCCCTATTGGAGACTCCAACTGAAGCGGAGCTATGGGAGCTGATGAACCAGTAGAATCTGAAGATTGGAAGGATGAAGAAGATGATGATGCTCTTGTTGCTGTACATCTCTTATTACCAAAAGCCACTCTTTGATGCACTTGTTTTCTGTATGAGACTGAAGAATAATGCTGCAATTCATTGAAACCCAAAAATTCATCAACCACTTTTGCAATCGTACGGGTTCCAAAACTTCCAAATATGATCCATTTCTTTCATATATTAAAAATTTTTCTTTTTTTTTTTTTTAAAAAAAAGCTTCCACAAATATAAGTTTCAAGAGATTAACCCACGAAATAAAAAGTTCCACTGCAAAACCCTAAACCCGAAGGAACACAAACCCAAAAAAACTTTTAAAAGGAAAAAAAAATCTGAAGAGGCGAAGCAAAAGAAATCAGCATACCTTAATTGAAATCAGTTGAACAGTAGAAAAACGCACAAAATCGGTGCTATTGGCCGCAAGAGACACGGATCTGGCAACAGAAGATGAAGGTCGGTACATTCCAATCGGGGAGCTAATAACAGCTGCCGCGGCTGTTTCCATCTTTACTGCTCTACAAAAATCCCAAATGAAACAAAAATTGACAATTATAAGGGTAGCTTCATCGGAGGTTCATATCAAAATTCAACATCAAAATTTAAAAAAAAAAAAAAAAAAAAACCAAATTGAAGGAGAAATTAGCACGAGAACTGATGATGATTACCTGACGAAAAAAAGAGAGACGCAGAGATGGTCAATATCAGGGTGCAACTGGAGAATATATAGAATTGGGATTTTTTATAATTTGATTATGGTGAGACGGTCTCAAGTCTGAGACGGCTGGCGGAATTAGAAGCGGCCTTTTTGACAAATTTATTATTCATTTATTTATATCTCGTCTTCTTCTGCTTCCAGATAAGAGTTGTTTTGGAATAAATATTAATTATAGCACCGAAAGTTTCACTTATTTACACATTTGCCATTTTTTCTCCCTAGTTGACCAAATGCATATGGGACTAGAAATTTTACATCCCCAACAACCATTAACCAAAATTTTTAATTAAATAAACCGAAAAATTTTAAAGTGAAATTAATATCCCAACTCAAATTACAACACATTGCATACAAAAAAGGTTTTAATAATAATTAGAAATAATCATTCATACCTGTATGAAAAAACTATCTAATAAATATATATGTGATTGTATGTCATTTTCTTAGTAAATCGTTATACCAATCAGGTATGTTAAGTTTGGATATCAATTTTACTTAATAATTTCTCAAATAAATGTCTTCCTTTCCTGTTCATTGTCTTCTTCCTCTCGTTGCCTTGCTCTTCCATATACCATTATTCTAGGTTAGGCCAAAAATCGCACAAAAAAATTAATTTTCTATATTATTATTTGTATATCTATATGATTTGAGCTTAGATTTCAAATCTATATGGGTTTTAACCCATTTTATGAATAACTTTTTTATATATTTGTGTGGGTTTTTTTAACCCATTAATAGCTATTTGGATAGTTTTTGATATGTCTTTGACATGTTGTGGTTTCATTCATATGCTAAGGAGAAATTAAAGATTTAGAACTATTCAACTCTTCAAGCTTCATTCAGGTGTCTATCCCTCCATAGAAAAGGAATAGAATTAAGTGTTTTCCTCTACTGCATGGAGCTGAGCACACATCTGGTTCATGGATGGTGCCCACATCTAATTTGTTTGTTGATTTTGTGCTTAATTTTAATAGTTTTCTTAGACTATTTACTTTTCTAGTCTTAAAAACTACTTTTAGTTCATAGATTTGGTCGGATTTTCATATTAAATCTTTGTAATCTCTTGTATTTCTACTTTTATTAATGAAATCTCTAATTGTTGTTGGAAAAAAAATTAAAATAAACTATATAAAAAATTATTTTTTATTTTACTGGTATCTAAAATTCAATATTTTTTTTAGTCGTGATTTAACTTAAAATTAAAGTTGTTTACGTTCTTCTTTATTTTACTTGAAATATTTAATTATTAAAATTAAATAAAAGTTTTGGATTGATATTGGTAATTTAAAAAATATTGTTTTATTTTTAATGAGATAAGAATATTTTTATACAATGTTGTAGTTATTTGGATAAATAATAAAAAGTGCAACTTTAAAAAATATTATCGATATGTAACTAAAAATAACGATATCATTTTCATTAAATGTGATTTAAAAAAAATTGGGAAGGAAAATATAAGGATAATCCCTTAGTTAGTAATACTTTGAATTAGCACTTGATTACTCATCTTTACACATAAATGTAAAATTAAAATATCAATAACTACTGCTATCAAACTCTCAACCTAATACAACTCACCGCCTTTCTGTTTCATTCATAGCTACTGTTCATAGTTCTTCTACATAGTTCTTCTACATAGTGTTTCTAGAATTTGGGTGGTTGTTTGTTAATTTCTAATAAAATCTACCCAAATTCATTGGTTTTTTCAGTTTCTCTATAATATTTTGTTGTTAATAAATAATCTTGTTAAGCTTTATATTTAATATGTGTCTTAGCTTTTTGTAGTGATAGTTTTTTTATAGGGTGATTTTGTTGATGGATCTTATTGAATCACAAACAAGAAGTCATCATCAATCAAAGGAAGGAAGATTAAAAGACAAATCTTGCATTTTCTGTCATATCCGAGCTTCCTCTGCTTTTTGTCTGCTCTCCAACATTAATGGCACTCTAAAGATTGTTTTTGGGTTGATGAGTTTTCAGAAACACACTCTTGAGCTTTTCTCCTACACATTACAGCCATGGTTGCTACTACCGCTGCTTCTGTTGGTGAAAAAACTCTTCCTCTGCCTTAGAAAATCTAGATTTCCAGTTGAGAAGATGAAGCTTAGTGAATATGGACTACTGTTATGGTATGGGCTATTATTGACTTTCTGTGTTGATTGGGCCCTATTATATTATCTTTTTTAATCTAATGAAAATAGTTCATGGTTGTTCAAAAAAAAATATCATTAACTTGAGTGTAAGAATGTACACCTAAAAACTTATTTTATACACATCTTTATGGCTAAATGCATAGTTTCAGCTCTAAACTTTATACAATTAACTCTTAATACTTCTCAATTTTTATTATTTTTTATTCAACTTTTAAATTTTTATTTTTTATTTTGAACCTTTTTCACTTTTAATTTGTACTTTTTGATTCTATTTAATTTATACAGTATAAAAAATGATAAAAATTTAATTCCAAATGATTTTAAACATACAAAATGGCAAAGTTAACTTCAAAACAATATAAATAGAATTAAAAATTAATATTAAAAAAGTTAGAAAATTTTTATTTTTAATGATATTCCAATTTTCATTAAATGTTATTTTAGTGTATATAACATTCTCTTGTATCCATATTAACATTAATTTATAAAATATTTCAATTTTAAGTACTATAGGGGGTTATATATGTTCAAAATAAAAGTTTAAATATTGAATTAAAAATAATATAAGTTGAAAAGTGCTATAAGTTAATTGACTATAGTTTAGGGATGAAACTATGCATTTGGCCCACGGTTTTGTTAATATTTTCGATTTTTATCTAAATTACTGGTATATAAAATTTATTACACTCTGACTAATTCAATTCAATTTGAACAATAAAACTTTACCATATATTTATATTTTTTATCTAATAAAATCTTATTTTTTGTAATTAACTTTATAATATTTTGGTTAATCAAAAAATGATCATACACCCGATTAGCTATGCCCTATGTTGTTAACGAAAAATATAGTCTCTAGTTTCTTAAAGATTAAAAAAAAATTGAAAATGACTGATGTATTTGTTAAAAAAAAACTAAATTTAACAATGATTTATTGTCAATTTGGATATTCAATGGCAAAAAATTGAGGATATCTATATGTGAATAGTAAGATTCAAATTATGCCCCTTACTTTCTCCTTTACAATGGAGAATTAAACGATTTCAACCAATTAAAAAAGAAATTATTTGTCAATTTGGACAATGAGTGAGTCATGAATTAATTTATATTGATTCGATTTTTCAAAAAATAATAATAATATAAAATAATTTAGATTAATTTAAATTTAACAATGACTAATTGTCAATTTGGGTATTCAATGGCAAAAAAAATATAGATATCTAGATGTGAATAGTAAAATTCAAATTATGCCCCTTACTTTCTCCTTTATAATGGAGAATTAAACGACTTCAACCAATTAAAAAAAATAAGTTGTCAATTTTGGACAATGAGTGAATCATAAATTAATTTATATCGATTTGATTTCTTTAAAAAAATAATAATATAAAATAATTTGGATTAATTATATATGAATCAAACAAATTTCATATATATAGGTGTGTGTGTGTGTGTGTTAGATTGATAAAGTTAATCAAACAGAGCTATAATATCAAGTTGAAAATCTTTATAAAAATAATGGTAATCTTTATAATATATTTTCTTAAAGTGATATGATTAAGAGCACAAAGAAAACTTTTGCTAATAACTCAAAAATGCATATAGATAGTAAAACAGAAGCTAGTGTTTTAAACAATGAATTTTTGTTAAAAACCACTTTTGTTCTAGTTTCGTATATCAGTTATATAGTGATTCTAGGGATACCATTCATTAATTTGATAACTTCCTAACTAACCACTTATAACTCCATGGATTTTAAAGATGATAAAGTTCACATATCCTTTCCCTTTTTGGAGAAACCAAAAACCAAATATCTCAATCTTGTTAAAGCCCATTCTATATACAAGAATGAGATAAATGTTTTGATTAAAGGTAAAGAAACAAATTTGCATGATTTAAAGAAAAAATGTTCATTTTCAAAAAATTGAATAGTAATTAAAGTCAGATTTGGTAAAAACTAAGATTTCTGAATTTCAGGATACTGTTATCAATGAAGTTTGTTTTGATTTACCAAATGCTTTTTGGAAAAGAAAACAACATATAATTGACTTACCTTATGAGCGAGGATTTAATGAGAAGTATATTCAAACTAAAGCTACACCAATTCAGATGAATGCTGAATTGGAACAACATTGTAAAGAAGAAATCTAGGATCTCAAATTCAAAGGATTAATCTCAAAATCTAGGTATCCATGGAGTTGTCTAACTTTTTATGTTAATAAAGCTTCAGAAATAGAAAGAGGCACTCCTAAACTAGTAATCAATTGTAAATCTTTAAATAAAGCTTTAAAGTGGATTAGGTAAAAAAAGATATTTTGCAAAAGCTTCATTATACATTTGTATTTTCAAAATTTAACATCAAATTAGTATTTGGCAAATACAAATTGATAAAGAGCATCATTATAAAATTGCTTTCATTGTCCCGTTTGGACAATATAAATGGAATGTTATGTCATTTGGTTTGAAAAATGCACCATCAAAATTTTAAAGAATAATGAATGATATTTTTTATCCTTATTATGAGACGTACTTATTTTCTCAAATTCTATTGAACAACATTTCAAGCATTCAAAGACCTTTCTCTATGTTGTTAGAGCTAATGGCCTTGTTGTCTCTGCTAAGAAAATATCCCTTTTTCATACCAGAGTTAGATTCCTAGGGCATTATATTTATTGTGGTACTACTATTCCCATTAAAAGATCCTTAGAATTTGGTAGCAAGTTCCTTGACAAAATTCTTGATAAAGTTCAGTTGCAAAGGTTCCTAGGAAGTCTAAATTATGTTTTAGATTTCTGTCCCAACATAAATAGGATTGCAAACCTCTGCATGATAGGTTAAAAAAAACTCAGTCCCTTGGATTGATGAACATATTAAAGTAGTCAAGCCAATAAAGAATCACATTCTTGAGATTCCCTGCCTTCATCTAGTTGACCTTAGTTTCCCTAAAATTGTTAAGATAGATGCTAGTGATCTAGGTTATAGTAGGATTTTAAAGAAAATGATACGTAGTTCAGTACACTTTAGGTCACTGAAAATGATACACAAAGAAACTACTCCACCATCAAAAAAGAAGTCCTCTCCATCATTTTGTGCATTTTAAAGTTTCAATCTAATTTGCTAAATCAAAAGTTTCTACTGTATATTGATTGTAAATCTGTAAAAGAAATTTTATAAAAAGATGTTCAAAATATTACATCAAAACAAATCTTTGCTATATAGTATCTTTGATTTTGACATTGAATTCATTAAAGGAGATACAAATTTTTTACCAGACTTTTTGACTAAAGAATTTTTACAAAGCACATAAAGATGCCTCAAAAAAAGAAAGATAAGGACAAGATTGAAACACCTAACCCTCTTCCCCTTTTTACTGTAAAACCCCTAAAGTCTTGGTTTGACATTGCTAACCAAGAATATCTTAATAAAGATGAGACAAATAAAGCCACCCAAATCCAACAATGGATTGATTCCATCTCTAAAGCCCTTGAACTTCTTAAAGATATCCAAAACACCTTCAAACCTCCAGAAGTCGAGCATCCTGTCAATCCTACTAACAAAGGAATTCTAGGTATGGCTCCTCAACTAACTTCAAAAATAGAGAAAGGAGAATCTTCTTTTTAAAAAACCCTTTCTCAAGAAGATTTAAAGATTGTGACTACCCCAAGTAGTTCATAAATTTTTTGTTCTCAAACTAAAGTTTTTGAATTTTTTATAAATAATTCCATCCAAAATATATTAATTATTGAAGATGGATTTTATGATAAATATCCTTTTCTTACTATGCAAAATCATTTTCCACAAATTTGATTTTTTAAGCCTTGAAATCTTTCAAATCCCTAAGAATTTATCAAATAATTTTGGAATTTATTGGTTCTACAGAATTCAAGCAATTAAAAATTCTTAGGCTTGAGTTCCTTTAAAGCACAACTATATCATTATTGAAATAAAAATCAAGATACCATTATGATATCCAAAGGACGAAGAATTTTGTGCAATATAGGCACAAGAGGGTGAACTTTTTCTTAAGGGAAGTATATTTATAATGGGTGCAAAAAAGGTTAAAACCTTGATAGATATCAGGGGGAAGGATATCAAGGATAAGTCCATAATTATTCCACCATCTAGTAAACCATGTCGGAAATTTTGAGATATCACTATGATCACTAAGGAAAATTAACTAGGAATAGGTTTTATAATGGTTTTAGATAAGAAAAGTATTAAATTATGCTTGTTCATAACCCCAATAGGAAAATAAGCGGTAAAAGTCTAATTTTGATTTAAAGTTGGTTAGGAAAGTTTTATGTTTGAACGGTTCTTGTCCCTTTTCTAAAGGATGGATAACTTTAAGAATTTTACAGTTGGAGTAGGACGATTTTGAATATCCTTTATGGAAGAAGTGCTTAAATTCTACATAACCAGTAAATTCCAAAATTATTTGATAAAATTTTTAGGGTTTTGAAAGATCCTAAGGCTTAAAAACCAATTTGGTGGAAAATGATCTTTATCATAAAATATATCTTTAATAATTAAGATATTTTGAATGGAATTCTTTATCAATAATTCAGAAACTTTAGTTTGAGAATAAATAATTTATGAACTACTTAGGGTAGTCACAATCTTTAAATCTTCTTGAGAAAGGGTTTTTCAAGAAGAAGATTCTCCTTTCTCTATTTTTAAAGTTAATTGAAGAGTCATACCTAGAATTTTTTTGTCAATAGGATTGACATGATGCTTAGCTTTTAAAAGTTTGAAGGTGTTTTGGATAGCTTTAAGAAGTTTAAGGGCTTTAGAGATGGAATCAATCCATTATTAGATTTGGGTGGCTTTATTTGTCTCATCTTTATCAAGATCTTCTTGGTTAACAATGTTAAATTAAAAATTTATAGGTTTACAGCAGAAAGGGGAAAAGGGTTAGGTGTTTCAATCTTGTCTTTATCTTTATTTTTTTGAGGCATCTTTATTTGCTTTGTAAAAATTCTCTAGTCAAAAAGTTTGGTAAAGAATTTGTATCTTCTTTAATGAATTCAATGTCAAAATCAAAGATACTTAAAATAGCTTGTCATCTAGTAAAGATTTGTTTTAATGCAATATTTTGAACATCTTTTTATAAAATTTCTTTTGCAAATTTATAATCACTATGTAGTAAAAATTTTTGATTTAGCAAATCAGATTAAAACTTTAAAATGCACAAAATGATGGAGAGGACTTCTTTTTTTTATAGTAAGTAGTTTCTTTGTGTATCATTTTCAGTGACCTGAAGTGTGTTGAACTACTACTTCCTTTCCATTCAAGATTTGCTTTAAAATCCCACCATAACCTAGATCATTAGCATCTATCTTAACAATTTTAAGGAGATTGAGATCAACTAGATGGAGGTAGCGAATCTCAAAAATGTGATTCTTTATTTACTTCACTATTTCAATGTGTTCATCAGTCCAAGGGACTAGGTTTTTCTTCAACATATCATGCAGAGGTTTGGCAATCCTATTTATATTAGGACAAAAATCTAAAATATAATTTAGACTTCGTAGGAACCTTTGCAATTGAATTTTATCAAGAATTTTGTCAGGGAACTTGCTACCAAATTCTAAGGATCTTTCAATGGGAACAATAGTACCACAATAAATTTAATGCTTTAAGAATTTAACTCTGGTATAAAAAAGGGATATTTTCTTAATAGAGATAAAAGGCCATTAGCTTTAACAACATAGAGAAAGGTCTTTAAATGCTTGAAATGTTATTTAATAGAATTTGAAAAAATAAGCACGTCATTAATATAAACAATGCATAATTCAGAATAAGGATTGAAAATTATCATTCATTATTCTTTGAAATTCTTATGGTGCATTTTTCAAACCAAATAGCATAACATTCCATTCATATTGTCCGAACGGGACAGCGAAAGTAGTTTTATAATGATGCTCTTTATTGATTTGTATTTGCCAAAATCTTGATTTCATGTCAAACTTTGAAAATATAAATGCAAAATGAAGCTTTTACAAAAGATCTTTATGTTAGTGATATGCACTAGGTCAATCATTTGCGATTATGTATTGACTTTCTTATTTTATTAATAAAGAGGTATTTCATTATCATTTAATTTTATGATAATTATATGAATGGTTAATTCTTACTAAGGCCATTAAGTATGTGACTTGATAGTAAAACCCTTAAATTAAAATAAGAGTTCTATTCTAATTATCCCTAGCCATTTTTTTATTATATATAAATATTAAAGTATTAAGGCTAGTATGAAGTTGACTGATGGTTATGTTTTACTAATCATGAATATGAGATATTAAGTCAACTCATAGGTACATGATGAGAGATCATGTACTGGATTGACCCACTATGAAAATACTACATAGATTATTATCATAAGTATTTCTCATCACAATAATTTTATTTTGGTCCTTTAACCTTGAAATCATCATGGATTTCTACATAGCTATTTTATGTTTTGACACATTCTAACATTATCTTTAACCGAATGATTAAATAGGATGTTGTTGGATATGAAATTAGTTATGTGAGGAATGTGAGTGATTTATAAGGGATTTATTCCTCATTAATATGAGAAAGATATCTATGGGCCCCTTGATGAGATAGACTGAAGGAAAATGCATGGCCATGCTGAAATGAATTGATAAAGAGTTATCATTTTCAGTCTACTTGGAATCAAGTCAAAATATTGAACTATATAAGGATGGCATTCTATGCCTTATGTTCAATTAAGATATTATGTAATAAAGGGACGATAAAATTCATTGTAATTAGGTTATGTCGGATTATTGACTTCACATGACTTGGGTAGTCATAATGTCTTGCTAGAGGCCACTTATAACTTATAGGCCTAAATAAAGATTTAGGCCCACTACCAATGTTATATGAACCTATAGGGTCACACACTTAGAACAAGCCCAAAATGAATATGGGTTTAATAAGCCCAAAATAAACTCTGTGGAAATAAATAATTAAAGTGTTTTATTTATTTATTTATTTAAGATAAATGTTATTTTAAATAAATAAATAAGATATTATTTCTGATTTATTTTTAAACAAAATCAGAATATAATAAATGAAAACTACCAAAAGGTCATTGGTAGGTGAAACCCTAATTTGGAGTCTATAAATATGTTATATTCTCTAGAGTTTCACACACTTGTTTTTCCAGCCTCCAAATTTGTTTTCTTTCTTCTAAGAAAACAAAGATAGAGTTTTTCTTTTGATTTTGATTTGTGAGACAATCAAGGAGGTTGCTAGCACACACACTCTAATTCGTTTTGTGAAGGGTTGTTCGTGTGGATACCTATAGAGGACACATCCTTTTGGAGACGTCTTGATCCGAATAACCAAGCCAAAAAGCTCGAGGTAAGGTGTCACCGGTGTGAACCTCCTCTCATCCTTCTAGAAAATCTTGCCTCTTCTGCATTTTGGTAAGATTCTTGAAACCCTAGATTTAATCAAGTAGTCAAATTACATGGATCCAGGCTTGGGAACGTGATAATATTTTAATTTTTCCGCTGCGTTTGTATCACGAAACCCAACACTTTCTTATTTAAAATAGGATATCTAATCCATTTTAAAGATTTAGTTAAAGGTTTATAATTGATTACCAGTCTGGGAGTGCCTCTTTCTATTTATAAAGCTTTATTAATATAAAAAGCTGCACAACTTTATGAAGACTTAGATTTTGAGATTAATAATTTGGATTCAAGATCTTGGATTTCTTCCTTACAATGTTGTTCTAATTCAATGTTCATCTGAATTAGTCTAGCTTTAATTTGAATATCCTTCTCATTAAATCCTCATTTATAAGGCAAGTCAACTATATGTTGTGTTCTTTTCTAGAAAGCATTTGGTAAATCAAAACAGACTTCATTGATAATAATATCCTGAAATTCAGAAATCTTAGTTTTTACCAAATCTAATTTTAAATGTTATTCAATTTTTTAAAAATGAACATTTTACTTTAAATCATGCAAATTTTTTTTTTACCTTTTATCAAAACATTTATCTCATTCTTGTATATAGAATGGGCTTTAATAAGATTGAAATATTTGGTTTTTGGTTTCTCCAAAAAGGGAAAGGATGTGTGAACTTTATCATATTTAAAATCTATGGAGTTATAAGTGTTCAAATTGAGAGTTATCAAATTAATGAATAGTGTCCTCAGAATCACTGCATCACGAATATCAAAAACTAAAAAAAAAGTCTTATTTAATAAAAATCCATTGTTTAAAACACTAGCTTCTATTTTACCCTATATAGAAATTTTTTTAGTGCTCTAAATCATATCACTTCAAGAAAATATAGTATAAAGATTATTATTTTTTTTATAAAGATTTTCTACTTGATACTATAGCTCTGTTTGATACAGGAGTTTATTTAAATTGTATAAAGACCAACATTGTCCTAAACCATTTTCAAGAGCAAACTAAAGAAAAGCTTTCCTCTACTAATAACCCAAAAATGCATATAGATGGTACCACAAAAGCTAATGTTTTAAACAATGGATTTTTGTTAAAAATGGATTTTTTTTTAGTTTCTAATATCAATTATACAGTGATTCTGGGGACACCATTCATTAATTTATTAACTCCCTATCTGACCACTTCTAACTCCATATATTTCAAAGATGATAAAGTTCATATATCCTTTCCCTTTTTGGAGAAACCAAAAACCAAAAATCTCATTCTTGTTAAAGCCCATTCTATATACAAGAATGAGATAAATGCTTTGATAAAAAGTAAAGAAACAAATTTCCATGATTTAAAGCAAAATGATCATTTTTAAAAAATCGAACAACAATTAAAGTCAAATTTGGTAAAAACTAAGATTTATGAATTTCAGGATATTGTTATCAATGAAGTTTGTTTTAATTTACCAAATGCTTTCTAGAAAAGAAAACAACATATAGTTAGCTTGCCTTATAAACTAGGATTTAATGAGAAGGATATTCCTACTAAAGCTAAACCAATTCAAATGAATGCTAAATTGGAACAATATTGTAAGGAAGAAATCTAGGATCTCGAATCCAATAGATTAATCTTAAAATCTATGTCTCTATGGATTTGTGTAGCTTTTTATGTCAATAAAGCTTCATAAATAGAAAGAGGCACTCCTGGACTGGTATCAATTATAAACCTTTAAATAAATCTTTAAAGTGGATTAAGTATCATATTCTAAACAAGAAAGATCTTTTATAAAAGCTTTATTCTGCATTTGTATTTTCAAAATTTGACATGAAATCAGGATTTTGGCAAATACAAATTGATAAAGAGCATCATTATAAAACTACTTTCAATGCTCTTTTTGGACAATATGAATGGAATGTTATGCCATTTAGTTTGAAAAATGCATCATTAGAATTTCAAAGAATTTCCAGTATGTATATGTATATAACTTTCACTATCTTGTTTGGACAATATGAATGGAAAATTATGCTATTTGATTTGAAAAATGCACCATCAGAATTTCAAAGAATGTCCAATGTATGTGTATGTGTGTATATATATAAGCGGAGAAACTTATTTTTGAAAACTCATTAAATGCCTATATCATGTTAAGCTAGTACAAAATAAATTAAAAATTTTGATCCCATTTTATTTTATATGAATATTATTTCATGCATAGTTCAAGTGATAAAAGTGTTGATACTAGATATAGAGAGTAGGATTTGAACCTCCATTTTTTCTACTCTCTCTCCTTATGATGGGAAATTAAACCACTTGAACTTTATCGATTAATAAAATAATAATAATCTTGTTGTGAAACAGTGACATTAAAAAGTCGAACACTTAAAAGATTTAGAAAAAATCTTTTTCTTAAACTTAAGTTCATGCACATATTTATGTTTCAATATATTTAGAAATATTTAATTTTTGCATTCATGCATCCAAAATTATATACATGTAACGAATTATTACTAGTTAGTATTGTCCTCCTCATTAGTGTTTATTATAGCCTTCTAATTATTTGCTTTTTTGTTCAACAAAGTGTGCAAACTTAGGTTGTTGCTGAGAAAGAACGATGAGCATTCTAACATGGAATTGTCAAGGAATAGGGAATAAAAAGGCATCTAAGGTGCTATAAGAACTTATTGCCAAACGCAAACCAAAAATGGTCTTCCTGATGGAGACCGAATAAGACAAACAAAAACTGGATAGATACAAAATTAAAAAAGGCTTTGCTAAAGTCACTTACATTAATCTAGTGGGTAAATCAAGTAGATTGGCTTTATGGTGGACAAAAAGTGGAAAGTAAAAATCAATCATAAAGCAAGGAACTTTATTGATGTAAACATTAAAGAATTTAAAGAATGGTACTTTATCAGATTTTATAGATCTCCAAAAAACAAAGATAGGAAAAAAATCTTAAATCAAATAAAAGAGTTTACAATTACTAAACCTTTCCATGGCTAATTGCAGGGGACCTTAATGCTTACCTTAAACCAAGTGATAAATGTGTGTGTAGCCAATTCCAATGGTCTCATGCCTCTTTGTTTTATGATTTTATGAATGGATGTTCCTTGTTCGACTTGGCTTTTAATGGGGAAAGATTTACTTAGCATAACAAACAGACTCGTTTAGCTACAATCATGGCAAGGCTAGATCATGTAGAGATAAAAACTCTAAATTTTTTAACATGTTGATAGTGCAGAGATGGCAGAGAAACCAATTGATCATAATAAAAGGGATAGTGGAACTTGGATCATCAAAGAAATGCAAATGAAAGAGGAAATACAAACATGGTTTCCTAATCTCTATTAAGCAAAATCAAACTTTATACATGGAAAAGTTATTGGTTGTATACCTCGAGTTGTATAAGAACAAATCAATTAGGATCTGTTAACACTAATTTTGGATGAGGAAATTAAGGTTACAGTTTTTCAACTGGGCAGAATGAAAGCCTTGGAGCCTGGCAGCTTTCTTGGCTTCTTTTTCTAAGAAAAATGGGAAGTAGTTAGAAGGGAAATAATGAATCTCAAAAAAGATTTCTATTCAAAATGTTAAATGAATTCTAGATTGGATAAGACTGGAATTGTGTTGGTTCCCAAAATTAAAATTCTTAAGAAAATTACGAAGTACCAACCAATAAGCTATTCTAATTTTTATATAAGGTTTGATAAACTATTGCACAAAGGTTGAGGAAATGGATAGATAGAATTATTTCACAATTCTAGTATGCTTTTGTTCCAAATCAAATTATCTAGGAGAATATCATCATTGCCTATAAAGTGATGCATGGTCTTAACAAGCAAAAGAAAAAGGATAAAATCTATCATATGGCTATTGAGCTAGACATGTAAAAATCTTATGATAGAGTTAGTTGGGAATTTTTAGAGCAAGTTTTAAAGAAAATGGGTTTTGATATGTAATGGATAAAATTGGTTATGCAATGTTTTAAAATAATAGAGTATTCAAAAGCTTTGAATAAAGAAACTTTAAAAAGCTTCAAACCAAATTGAAGTTTGAGATAAGGAAACCCGCTTTTACCATATTTATTCTTATTCATTGTAGATGTCCTATCAAGAATTGATAATGATAATATGGACAAAGGAAACCTTATAGGTTATAAAATTATAAGAAGAAGTCCAACACTAACTCACATTCAATTTGCAAATGATACCTTGCTATTTGGAAAAGCATATGTTAATAAAGCTTTAAGCACTAAACAAGCACTAAACCTTTATTCCTTGCTTCTAGTCAAAAAATAAATTTAAGAAAATTTAGGATTCTTTTTGGCAAAAATACACCTGCTACTATAAAACTAAAATTATTTAGTATTTTAATTATTGATGAAGCCAAGGCCCTCTCAAAGTACTTAGGAGTTCCAACAGAATGGGGAAAATTAAAAATTCATATATGTAATACAATTTATGAACTAGTCTTACAAAATGTATAGGGTTAAAAGATAAAGTTTTTATCTCAAGCAGGAAAAGATGTCTTAGTTAAAGTAGTGCTATAAATGATCCTAACGTATATTATGTTGGTCTTCAAGCTCCCTTAAACTGTCATTAAGAGGCTAGAACATATGGTGAACATTTGTGGTTGTCTCATGACTTGAATACAAAGAAAATATACTAGGTGGCATGATAAACTTTAACAAAAAATAAATAGAAAGATGGAGTGGGTTTTCATAACCTTGGATTGTCCAATACAACTCTTCTAGCTAAGCAAAGTTGGAATTTGATGAGAAATTCCTAGTCTTTCCAAGCTAATCTCTTAAAGAGTATTTATTTCCCAAACTCAAGATTTGAGACTGCTAAAAAAGGATACATACCTTCATAGGTATGGACCAGTATTCTATGGGGAAGAAAATTTATTATGGCAAGCAGCAAATAGAGTATTAGTTTAAGTACACAAGTAAATATTTAAATAGATAAATAGTTTCTACTCTTGCCAGGGTTTAAGATTATATTTATAGCTCTAGAGGGTACCCCATTTTTTATGGTTAAAAATATTATAAATTATGACCAAAGAAGATAGAAATATCAAATGTGAAATTTTACAAGAACTATTCTAAATAAAAGAATATATAGCAATTGAGCATATTCTTGTTTCAAGGTTTGAAAGAAAGGATAAATTGGTTTGGAACTATGAAAGGAATGATAAATGCATTGTCAGACCAGGTTATAATTATCTTAAATCTCAAAAAGATAAGGCTTAAAACAATTTAGTTGTTGTTATATGTTAAATTCCTTCCAAAGAGTTATGGAGAATCATATGGAAGTTAGAAGTCCCTCCAAAAACAAATATTTTATATAAAGATGTATCTAAAAATCTATGGCAACTAAGGATAATTTCAATAAATATGGCTACAACACTAATCCAATATGTTTGATTTGCCAATATGCATATGAGATATTGGAATACACCATGTTTCTATGTCCAAAAGCTAAATTAGTTTGGTTTGGCACTTTTTTTTTATATTAAAATGAAATATCATTGAAACAAGATCACCCAATTAAAAGGAAGCAATATAAAGACTATTTGAGGTAGTTACAAAAACCAAAATAAAAGGATGAACAAAGACATCCTAGGTAGGGGTTGCTCATCAACAACCTCATAAAACTATGGAAAAGTATGATATAAGACTTCCAACGTAACATAACAAAATAAAAGAAACACCATGGAGTCACTAATATTACTAATAGCTGTAATAAAAGTAATAGTTGTGACTTTAATTCCACTGAGCACAAGCAAACTAAACTGCATTATTTGAAGGAGAGTTATTAGCATTAACAATAGGCATCCTTGTTTGATCACTAGCTTCACCTGCATTTTCCCTGACTTAGGTGTCCTTGGTTATATCTTTCAGCTTGAACTTTCTTCGCTACCTAACCATAGGCTTACTTATATTTCCTTTCTCATTTGCTTTACTCCCTAAGCCAAACAAGGCCTCTATGGAAAGCATAGTAGCTTCTATTTGCTCTATAATGCCAGAGTTTAGGTTGGGCTTTGGGTTTATATTAGTTTTATTCAAAATGGTCTCCACTTGCTTACTCATTTTTGCCTTAGGAGGGCTTTCCTTTACTTTCATAAGTTCACATGTAGCTATCTCTATAGGGCCACTTCCTACATCTTTTCTCTTGCCTTGGATTGCAGGACTGTTATAGCCAAAGACATTGGGAGACTTCTCTTGACAAATTGCATGAGTGGCTGACCCTAGGATGCTACGGGCAATTGAGCTACTGCCTATATTCAAAGCTTCTCCAACAAGCATCAATGACATCCCCTCAACTGGAACTGGCACACTCTCATGTTGTAGACCAGCATGCACCTTCTTAGGGAGAGACAACAATGACAAATTGCCAAGCTTTTTTTACAGCTCCACTTGACTATGCAGAGAGTTACTTCTTTGATCAACTCAAAATGAGGTTTCTTTCTTGGATTTATATGTATCCAAGGTCCAAAATCAAGACAATTGTGCACTAAATGGTTAATATCTTCCTAGGTGATAAACCTGTGGCAATTCTTAGTGTTATAATCAAAGTAACCATATAATAGACAAATATTTGGTAATTTTTCATATTGGAACATGATCCATTTGCTATTAAATCCATTCTTGTTCCGAAAACCATAAGGTAGTGGTTTAGTTAAGTTAATCCTAACCTTTATTCTCATAATATGATCAAAATCATCTCCTGTATAAAGCTTCTCATCCATATCTTTGAGTTGAACAAACACTGCATCTGCTATCTTCTTAGCATTCTCCTAAGAAATTTGGTTCAATGGTAAGGCATATATTTGAACCCAAAAACACTCTATTGAGAAATCCAAATCTTCCTTGGTGAGAGAAGTATCCTACTCCTTAAGGACCAACAGATTCCTTTGAACTGACCATGGGATTCCCTTCTTAACTTGATCATATTCCTCTTGTATGGTAAAAATGAACACATATGTGTTCTGTTTTAAACATCTCACTTGGAATGGTGTTGTAAATCCCCAAACCTGAGATAAAAACTGGTGCACCATCTGAGAGGAGAAGAACTATATGCTCTAAATCTTGCCTACCAACCTGTTCTTGAGTTTATCTAGTAGTGGATCTACTATTATTGATAAATCAAGCTCCAAAGGATCATTTTCAAGTTCTCCTTCACGCATCTACTTTTGAACATTTTAGAAGCCACTCGACGCCATTAATGAAATGATAAAAGGAATATGAGGTAGATAGAGAAGTACATAGCAATACAAAGAAACTCTTAAGAGATAGAGAAAGCCTTATAAGCACTTCATGAAGACAGAGAAAGCCATATAGGCATCGTTGTCTGTCCCTACTTCAATTGATTCTGGTTTGGCACTTATCGATCCTATAAATTAATGGGTTGTAGCTTTCAATCTTTTACTCAATTGTGGAAACATGCCATGGACTTATTTAATTCAGCATGGTTATTACATCAAAAGGATTTGGCAACATTGGTTTATTGGTAGATTTACAAATACCGTAATAGTGAGATTTTTCAAAAATAACCTTATAATCTAGGCATGGTGGCGTCAAAAATAAATGCACAATGGAAAGAATACAAAGATAAAAACCAAGGAAGTTCAAAGTGCTTAAGGGAGACTAAGAATTACAAAAGTACCTGGACTATACCTTACCCAACATTAGGGCTAAGCATGAGACAAAGAAAATATCGAACCGAACTAAAATATCAAACCAAAAGACATTAACCTTGTACTGAATTTTAATTATTTTAACTCTAAACTGAACCAAACTAAATTTTGTGACTAATTTGGTATGATACTAAATATTTACAAAAAATCGAATCGAGTACCATACCGAACTATACTGAAAATGTATCGAACTGAAAATTAAATAAGTACCAAATATTAATTTAACGAATAATATATAAATATGAATAAATAGTAATGAACTTAATTAGATACTTTTCATTATATTATTAAGTAGTATATACTAACTAGCATATGTATAATAATATATGATAAAAAATTAATATATTTTGTGTGTACAATATAATAAATAAATTACTAACAAAATATTTTTATTAATAATAATAATAATAATAATAATAATAATAAAAATAATAATAATAAAAATAATAATAATAATAATAATAATAATAATAATAATAATAATATTATTATTATTATTATTATTATTATTATTATTATTATTATTATTATTATTTTATTGAATAAAATATAATATAATCTTATTATATTTAATAAGTTATATATATATACACACACACACATGCCAAATATATATATAATATAAGGTTAAGCATACACAATAATTTTGTCAAAAATATGTGTTAAATATATATATATATATATATATATATATATATATATATATATATATATATATATATATATATAAACATACATAAACTTTTGTTGTTTATTTATTCATAATAAATATAAATCCAATCAATAATAAAAATTTATATATAACATAAATTCCCTAATTCTCGTTTTGAATCGTATCATATCAATTTGTTCCGAAAAAATCAAATCTTTATAATAAGAATATAATTGTGGTTCCTAAATGAAATAGGAAAATAACTCTATATAATATAAGAATATGACTTCACTACAAAATAGGAAAATGATCATATTATCCCCCTCAATGGAAGTATGATTGAGAAGAATGCTAAGATGAGTATGAAAAGTATGAAACTTTACAGCTGGAAGATTCTTAGTAAAAACGTCAACAAGTTGGTCATTTGTTGGAATATAAAGAGCAGAGATATCATCAAAAGCAACACGCTCATGAGCAAAATGAACATCACTGTCCATATGCTTAGTATGAGCATGTTGAACAGGATTAATAGCAAGATATGTAGCACTAATTTTATCACAATATACCAAGGTTGGTAATGTAATAAAATAATGTAGCTCTTGTAATAAAGAATGAAACCAACTAATTTCTGAAACAACATAGGCAAGAGTATGATACTCAGCTTTAACACTTGACCAAGAAATTATAAGTACTTTTTAGCAAACCAAGAAATAATATTAGAATAAAAAAATGTAGAAACCTAAAGTACTTTGACAAATCAAGGCAACCAACCCAATCAGCATATGAAAAAGAAACAAGACTATTAATAGGACCTAAATGAAGTTGTAAACCATAGTGTAAAGTACTTTTAACATAGCGCAAAATGTGCTTAACTACAGCAAAGTGAGAATCACGAGGTTCATACATAAACTGACAAACTTGATTAATTACAAAAGAAATATTTGGTTGAGTAAACATAAGATACTATAGTGCACCAACCAAACTTCGAAATGTGGTTGGATAAGAAAGAATAGTCCCATCCTCACGAGGTATTAAAGGTTTACTAAATAGTGAAGTAGCAATAGGTTTTAAGAATTGCAAACCACACCTTTCAAGAAGTTCAGTAGCATACTTTTCTTGAGATAAAGACATACCAGTTGATGATCAAGAGATAGAGATACTAAGAAAATAATATAAAGAGCCTAAATCACTCATGGAAAATTCCTTCTTAAGAATTAAGATTAATGAAGAAAGTAAGGTTGAAAAGAAGAAGTTAAGATAATATCATCCATATAGAGAAGAAGGACAACCATATCATTACCTAAATGATAAATAAATATAAAAGCATTAAATTTAAAACTCACAAACCATCGAGAAATAAGATAACTAGAATAACAACTATATAATGCACGAGGTGTTTATTTTAAACCATACAAAGCTCTATTTAAATGACAAATATAGTCAAGATGATTCAGATTAACAAAGCCTGGAGTTTGCCTTAAATAAATAACTTCATTAAGCTCTCCATTTAAGAATGCATTATATATATCTAATTGATGAATAGGCCAATTTTTAGATAAAGCAAGAGATAACACAATTTGAATAGCGGCAGGTTTAGCAACTAGACTAAATGTTTTATTATAATCAATACCATATTATTGTTTATAACCTTGAGCTACCAAATGAGTTTTATATCTCTCCAAAGACCCATTTGATTTATGCTTCACACAAAATACCTATTTACAACCAATAACATTAGAACTTGCAGTAGATGGTAATGGTACTAACATCTAAGTATTATTAAGTAAAAGAGCATTATATTCTTCATTTATAGCACAACACTAATTAGGATCTTAATTAGCCTCGATAAAGGTTTGTGGTTCATAAGGAAAAGAAGAAGTAACTAAAAGAGAAGGTAAACTTTAATCTTACGTGTTCCATATTTATTTTAAGTAATCATTGGATGAGAAGGAGGAGGAGCAAATAAAGAATTAGGAGATAGCAAAGGAGAATTATCAATAGAATTATGACCAGAATTATTAAAGGTGGTTATAACATCACTAGAAGGATTAATAATAATAAGAGTGCAAGTATTTAGAGAGGAATGCTGATGAATATTTAGCAATGAAGAAACTTGAATTTGAGAAGGAAAAGGAATAAGAGGAAGGATAGAACTTGGAGAATGAAAAGAGGACACCAGTTAAAAATGTGATTGGATTGTTAAAATGGGAAATTTTGATTTATTAAAGGTGACATGATAAGAAATAAGAATTTTCTTTGTTGAAAGACTTAAACAACAATACCTTTTATAATTCAAAGGATACCCAGGAAAAACACATAAGGTAGATATTGGAGCAAGTTTATAAGGAGATGTAGATTGAATATTAGGATAACAAGCAAAACCAAAGACATAAAAATTATCATAGGTAAGAGGTTGTTGAAAAAGAATTTCATAAAGAGTACTATTAGACAACAAAGGAGTTGGAAGTCTATTAAGGGTATAAATAGTTGTATGCAAAGCTTCAACCCAAAATTTAAAAGGCATAAAATCTTGAAAAAGAAAAGAGTGAACTATATTTTAAAGAGTATAATGCATATGTTCGGCTTTACCATTTTGTTATGGTGTATAAAGATAAGAAATAGACCACTGAATCCCTTTATTACTAAAAATGATTGAAATTGTTTATTAAGATATTCTTGTCCACCATCATATTGAAAGGTTTGAATGTTGACATGAAATTATATAGCAACATATTGATGAAAGATCTAAAATTTATTAAACACTTTAAATTTATTGCAAAGTGGAAAAATCAAACAATAGTGCAAAAAATCATCTAAAAATAAGACATAATATTTGAAACTAGTAAAAAAGAAACAGGAGAATGAATTAAAGAAAAAATAGTTTTAGACTGAGACTTAATACTATGAAAGGGAAGTCTAACATGTTTTCCTAATTAACATGCATGACAAAAATCATTATTAATTTTGGAAGAATTACAAAGTAAATGATGATTTTTTAAAAGATAGGATAAAGTTGAAGAGCTAAGATGATCAAGACAACGATGCTAAAGTTAAGGAGAGACTTGAACAACAGTAAGACAAGAAGAGAAGGATGCAACTGGATCTAAAGAAAGTGAGATAAAATATAACCATTGCACCTAAGAAGATTAGTCATCGTCCGAAGGTCTTTAACAGAGAAACCAAAAGGATCAAATTCAACACTACAGTTATTTTAAGTTGTAAACTGACAAATGGAAACTAAATTTTTTTGAAGATGAGGAACAACTAAAACTTTAGGAAAATAAAAAGATAAATATAAAGAAGTAGAACTGGTGTGTGAGATAGGTAAGACAGAACCATCACTAACTTAAACATAATCAGAATCATAATAAGAATGAGCAGAATGAAGAATACTTGGAGTAGGAGTCATATGGTTTTAAGCACCTGTATCAGTACATCAAGATTGTGCACAAGCAATGGGTAATGAGGGAGAGTGAACGAAAATATTATAGGAATCCACATGTTAAGAACACAATCATGAGCTATATGATAGAATCCATGACACAGGTATAATTGAATAGGAGAAGGACCCATTAGTAGAGAAGTTAGACGAGGGCCTAAAATAGATTGACCATGACCTCGACCCTAAATAGCTCGAGGTCGAAAGTTAGATGCTTGCCAAATGGTGAGTCATAAAATTAACTTTGAGGAGTATAAGAAGAGCACCCATGACCACGTTCATAAGGAAATTGTAGTAAGGAACTAGCAAAATATTGGAAAGTAGGTCGGGTGTTCCTATAATTAAATCGACCACCATGAAATCATCTGCCACCATGTTGTGAAAACTAGCCACGGTTAGCAACTAAAGCAACTGATAACTCATTTGTAGAGTCAAAACCCTGCAAGTGTGTCTCTTCAAGGTAAAACAAAGTCCTAGCTTTGAGGAATAGTGGAAATGGAATTTGAGTCGAAATAGCAGTAGAGATACTAGAATACTCAAATGGTAACCCAGCTAAAGCTTGTAACACCAAATCAGTTTTAAAAATCATAGATCCAATAGAAGTAAGTGAATTAGTAATACACTTTAATTTTTAGAGATACATAGCAATAGACAGATCACTTTTCTTCTTATTATGAAACTGAGTTTTAAGTTGAAGAGTTTGAGCATAAACTTGATCATGAAACAACTTTTCAATTGTATCCTAAGCAATACGAGCAGTAATAACAACATTAGGCTTAATAATAGCATGCAGAATATCTCTTGAAACAATAGCTTGAATCCAAGATAGAATAATATAATCAATTTGGCTTCATAATTTGTAATCAGGATTAGAAATATCTTTACCAACATAATCCTTTATTGTAGTAGGAGGACAAGGAGAAGAACAATCAATATGACCATAAACATCATGACCTTGAAGAATTAGAATAAATAACTCATGCCATAAGAGATAGTCAGAGAAATCTAAGGTTTCAACAATATAATTTTTAATATTATTTAGTGTAAAGACAGGATCATTGGAACAAGTGTGAGAATTTTAAGATGAAAAAGAGGAAGAGGTAGAATTTGGGGAAACCATAACTAAAGATATAATTATTATGGGATAAAGAGGAATGAGAGATATTTGAAGGAGTTGACAAAGAGGAGAAAAGAAAAAGAAAATTATGAGAGCTCTGATACCATGAACAAATATATAGAAATCCTTTGTGGTTTCAAAATAAAATAGAAAACAACTCTATACAATATAGGAATATAACTTCACTACAAAATAGAAATATGATCATATTAAAATTATCCCGAAAAATGAAATGGTTACGGTATAAAATTTTTTAAATTTATTATTGAAATTGCATATTTGATTTTTAAAATTTTTAAAATTTAATAGGATTTTGGAGTTTTTAAATTTTCAAATTTTTCCAATCTCTCACACCTACCAAAGATAGGTGAAAGACAACTGTAATACTCTTTTCAATCAAACAAAAAATGAAGCCTAAATAGTCTTTGTATGCAGAGATCATATTGGCTCAATAACTTAGGTTGCAACCTAAAAGGTGAAGTATAGATTAGAAATAGCAGTTGAAACCATGATCATTAGGGAGATAATTCTATTCATTAAGTATCACAATAATCAAGGAGGCCTAATTTGTTGACTAAGGTGAAGGCCCTGAGATTTTAAATTCTAAGAGTTCTAAGTTCAAATTCTGGCAACATCCGATTTGAAATAATTAAAAAAAAATCTTTTTTCTTCACTAACAACTAACAAATTAACAATTGTAATTTTATATGGGTCCTAATAAATAATATCCATAAAAAAAAAAACCACAACTTTTAAGATGCACTGATCGAGTCAGACTAAAAACAGATATCAAAGAAATCAAATAATAATTTGGACTCCGCCAACTGGGAACTGACTGCCATAATAATGAGATTCAGATAGTGATCCATACAATGGAAAACGCAAGAATTATATTTCAGCATGTTAAGACGGACAACAATCAACTAGGAAATTGTTTATATAGTTTTCTGTTTTGTAAAGGAGACATATGGAGCAATATTCCCCAACAACTTTGAAAACTATTGCAGAATGATGTTGTAAACTCTCTTAATTAATGAATTTCTAGATTCATTATGCTAAAAAAAAAAAAAGATTATACATGCAAGAACCCGTGATGATCTATGTTAACAATTTAAATAATATATATATTAAAATAATTAATTAAATAATCTAAATTAAATTAAGACTACAAATGAATCAAATATTCAAAAAAACTTACAAAATTATTGTAATAGTTTTATTTTTTTATTTTTTATTAAGAGTTAATATATATTTTTAATATGTATAGTAATAATAATGATAAAATAAATAAAAGAAAAGAAAGAATAGAACATAGTTGAAAAAAAATAGGGATATTTTAGTTAGAATAAATAAAAGACATAATGAAAAAAAAAGACAATATTTTAGATATAATAGAATTGGAGTGTTTTAAATAGTACAAAATATAGGTATTCTAAAATAAGACTTTTATTAGAAAAATATTTTGAATTTTATTAACTCAACAAATAAATTTTTAAAAGTGATTATTGAATTATAAAAAAAATATTTGTCAAATTTTAAAATTAATAATTTTAAAACTCGAGATTTAATATATATAAATTTTAATATTTATAAACACTCAATTTAAATATAAAAAATTGATATAATATATACTAATTTTTAAGAAATGTAATGACATCACTTAAGAATTTTGACTTGTAAATAACAATTTAACATCACTCGAAATGTTTATCACTGTTTTATATTTTAAATATACAATCTCCAATAATTTGGAATCTATTAAATACTTATATTTCTTTATATGAATACTAAAATTTGAGTTGAAAATTTTAGGAGAATTAAATTTTAACTAGGTGATCAACATTACGTGTTATAATTTTTTTTAGATTTACTCACTAGAATTAAAAACTTTTTATATATTTTTGTTTGATGAGCCTAGATAAATTTAACACACATATATATATAATATGTATTATCATAAATTATAATTATTCAATCCCATCTTAGAAAAAAGTTGTATATAATTTGTAAATTTATATTATATCGAGATTATTCTTGAAAATAATTATGCTAATATGGTATTTTTTTTTTTTAGAGTATTTGCAAATTACAATAAGGATAATTAAATAGCAATAGAATTTTAATTTTTTTTCTATTAGATTAGATTCAATAATTAGGCATTTATTAGAAGGGTAAATTACTATCACTCTTATGAGGTTTGACCAAATTAACTAATTTGTCCATTTGTTTTCAAAAGTAAATTAAATACTCCTGAAATTTGATTCCATTAATTATTTCCCGCCTCCGTTAAAATATTTAAGAATATTCTATCAGTCAAAATTATAAATAAGGGTCAAAATGGCAATAATTATATAAAATTTCAAAATTACCCTTAATTGATTAAGAATTTGGACTAATGAGCATATATATGATAATTCAATTACTAAATTATAAATTTTTAAGAGAAAAAATATCATTTAAGTCCTTAAAACTTCATCTCCTTCTCATTCATGCCCTCTCCTCCATACAATCATCCACCATCCCACCATCACCGTAAAGCCAACACACCAACCACAATCACCGCCACACCCATAACAAATCCAACATCACCACAAGCATAACAAATCCAGCACCAACACCACCACCACTACCACCAGTCCCAAAAAGCAACAACAAATCCACCATATACACCCTAACCAACACAAATCAAATATGTAATGACTTCAAAATTTCAAGTTTCATAAATTGCTCACATATATTACTTGTACAGTTGCAAGTGCAAGCTACAATCAACATCACCACCATCAATCCCATGAAAATCGTTAACAACAAAAGCAACAACAAGTAAATTTTATTAATTAATCAAAATTTAAGAATAATCAGTTAGATTTTTATTCTTAAATTTAACAATCAAACTGTTGTCGTCAATTGTCAACCATCTCTTGCGAAGCCACCGACCATCTCTTGTGAAGTCATCGTCTATCTCTTGTGAAGCCATCGTCAACCACTGCCACTCTGTGGCACTGCAACTCATCTTCTCCATCGAGCAAACAACCATTGCGTGATGTTCATCTTCTCTGTCGTGTGATGCTCGTCTTCTCCATCGAGTAAGCAGCCGTCACCCAGCCATCATCCTCCCTCATCTACTTCTTCCTCTTCTCTTGTATAGTTCAGTAAGAAGAATGTTGATGATGGTGGAAAAGGTTGGTGCCATGGTGAATGCCAATAGCGATAGTGAAGGCATGAAGAAGATGGTTAACTTTTGTTTTTTTAATTTTTAGTATTTTTAATTTATGATTTTGATTTTTTTAAATTTTGTTAAGGTAAGTTAAGTTGGTAGATTTTGACTTAAATTTGGTAATTAATTTTATTAATCATTTAAAATTTAAATAAGTAAAAAAATTTTATTGATAATATAAATAAAATATAAACACAAAATAATTGTAAAAAAATAGATAAAGTTTGGTGCAACCTTGATAAATTTATCAATATAATGAGAGTAAATAAGTCTTTTTATATTAATTAACAGCCTTTTTTAATGGTAAGGAAAAAATAGTATATAATGTGAAAATTGAAGAGGTATTTAGTTTACTTTTAAAAATAAATGGACAAATTAGTTAATTTGATCAAAAATAATAATTTACCCTCATTAGAAGGCTGGAGTCGGTGTTTGGTGTTTGATGTTTAGCTTGTCTGGGGTAAATAGGTGAATATATGCATGTTTTGAACATATATCAGAACATTGGAATATAATTCTGAGCACGTTTAACATGTTGCATGAGCATTGAATTAACTGAATAAAAAAAAAACATTCATAATATTTTTTTAAATGAATATTTAAAAAATAACATATTTTACATAATTGCATTGAAAAAAATTGTTGAACAAGTACATTCAAAGGAGATTGGAGGACCTAAGACCTCTTAAATGCCTACAAATATAGTGTAGCCGAGTAAAACTAACTTATAAATTACTTGATTATTATTGATTGGACTCGATTTATTTGAATATGCTATTGAATTGAACTCAAATTTTTAAATGCTCGATCCAATAGAATTGTAAGTTTAATTGAGGCTATTTAAATTTATATATATTAACTATTTTACTCTTTTATTTTAATATAATTATAAATATATTTTATCGAATTAAATTTAAGTTCAAATTCGAATCAATTTTAAATATTTAAAAATATATGTTTTTAAAATTTAATTTAATTATTCGAATTTAATTGAAGTATATAAATTATTTAATCGAATGGAGTTTGGATTTAAAAAAAATAGATTAATAGATTCAAAACAATTTTAAGTTTTGAATTTAAAAATTAAATTGAACTCCAACTTAGTAGTATATCGATTCAATTCAACTCGATTATATCCACACCCATAAAAGGTGAAAAAAGTAATTAATTAATAACCAAACAAATAGAAGATTGCACATAAAATTTAAAAAAAAAAAAAAAAAAAAAAAAACATGTACAGGTTATGAAGGGGCTGCATGGTAATTTGAAAATTTTGTAAAGATTTTTTTCTTGTAAGAAAACTTCGGGAGAACTCTGGGATTGAAGTTGGGCCCCACAAGGAGGATGTAGTTGTCAATTTATCATAGATCTTTTAGAAATTCGTTGAATTTGTGGCGCCCATTGGATAAACGCGTCTCACTTTTAGTGGAACATTTTTTCGTGGTCATTTGGGTCTTAGATTCCTTTTCCGAAAATGTCCAGCGGGAGAAACCAAGAAGCAAGACCCTTTTTTCAACCCAGATCATTATGTTGAATTAATTTTTATTTGAAAAAATTTTAAATGTGAAAATCATTATTGGATTGAGCCTCAAAAATGAGGCCTTGAGTTCCAAAAAATGTGAGCCGAAGTTTCAATAGAGAGGTCTTGAATTCGGTTGTTAAGTGAAATATATTTATAATATTTATCTCTAGTTAATATTATTTTTTACATAAATTTATAATATAATTTAAACTATAAATGATGTAATGATTTACATAATATTTAAAAATAATTATTATTTGATGACCAACTTATAAATTGTTTGTTTAGTTAGAGTTAGAAATCCTACCATTTTAAAAAATTGAATTTAAATTATTAATTTATGATTTGTTGGGTATTAATATGAATTTCTTAATTTTAAAATAAAAAAATTGCATGAAACGGTCCTGAATTACAACAAACTGAAACTAATTAATATTAATAATTCAATAGAGTAAAAATATATCCATGAATAGTTTAAATAATAAAATATACAGATACAAACATCTTATTTTGAAGAGTAGGATTAAATCTGCAGTCCCCTTCTTTCCTCCTTATGACACTTAATCTAATTGTTCAAAAAATACTCAATAATTTATTGGACCAATTAATTCATCTTATTATTTCGCAGTCCATGTCATTATTTTTATTATTAATATCATTTTTAACTAATTAACGTCCAATTGCAATTAAAAATAGCTGAAACACTATATCTTTTTTTTAACAAAATGCAAATATCATTGTATTGTGTCTTTTTTTTAATTAGTAAAAATGATTAATTTTCAATACCATATAAGTAACTAAAATATTTAATTATTAAATTCTTTTAACAAAATATAAACATCATGTCTTTTTTTTCAATTAGTAAATATAGTTAATTTTTAACACTATAAGAAAAGAAAGAAAAAGTGAGGATTTAAATTATATTCTCCTTAACTTGATATTACATAATTTACCATTTAAATTATTTGTAAGCCACTATTATTTTATCTTTTTATTTACATTAAAAATGTGCAAAAGCAAATGTATGGGAAAGTGTCCCCACCATAATTCCTTTTAGTATAATTTTTATTTATATTTTTATTCCAATAAATACTGACGTGACTTTTAGAATCGTAATAATTTGAATTTTTATAAATTAATTGAAAATTTAAATATAAATTTTATTTTATTAATATTAAATAGAAATTATTAAATTTAATAAATTTTATTAAATTGGTGTTAAAAGTATAGTGTTAATAAAAATGTAATTTAATTTTAAGAGTTTATTTTATATATATATATGTGTAATTATTTAGAATGGATATTTTTAATATTATATTCATATGTGTATACTTTTTGGTACTTAAAAAAAAATAACAAAACTGTTTTTTTTTTTTCTCCTTCTTCTTCCTTTCCATTTCATTTCATTTCTTCTTTCTTTCTCTTCCCCTCCCACCGATAGCCACCTGCTTTACCACCATACATCGTCATCGCTTCACCACTTACCAACTTTACCACCGCCCATCGTCATCGCTTCACCACTTGCCAACGCCGACGACACCAACTCCACCTCCTTCTCTTTTCATCACTACCACTCCCTCTCCCTCTCCTTCTCTCTCGATGCCATTTGGTGTGGGTGATCGCTAGAGCCGATTCCGGCCACCCCAAGACATGCCGTCAGTCTTGAATCAATTCTTATCCTCTAAGCTATTTTTTCCCCAACTCAATTCCAGATTCTAACACTAGTAACAATTTCAATTTTGTAAAATTTAATTTTAGGAATTTTTGTTAAATTGTGAAATTGAATGTCAATTTAATTTTATTTAATGTTGGTTCTTTATGACAGATTATTATGAGTATTGTAAGGTTTCCAAAAATTATTTTTGTGAATTTTTATAAATTTTTTGAATTCCCAAGGTCTCAGGTTATTGTTCACAACACTGTTTCTATACTCAATTTTTATTTAATTTTTAATAAATTCTACTAGTTATTTTAAGTAAGTTTTGTTAAGGAAGTTTATTAAAATTATGTACTTAATTTTTATGTTAAAAATGAATTTTGGAAAAAATCAGTATAAATTAATAAATTTTATATTTTAATTGAAATTATGGTGAATTATTATGTTTTGGATAGTTTTGAGTAATAAATAATATTAAAATAATTTTTATGAATTAATTTTTATTTTTAGCTAATTATTAGTAATTATCGGAATAAAATGGTATTTATGATTTTTAAGACTTAAATGAGTTTTCGGTTGCTTAATTATATAATTGAATAATTTAAATGATTATCGGTAATTAAATATTATTTAATTTTGAAAATTAGAATAAGGACTTTTATCATATAATTTGATTATTAATGTGGATTTTATTATTTATTTTGTAAATAAATGTCTTTTATGCTTTTATTGTGTAAATAAATTAATTTTGGTATTTAAATGGAATTTTATTGTTTATAAATTGTGATTTGTGAAATTGGTTTTTGTTGGGCATAAAGTATAGTTCGCGGCCCCAACCGAGATTTGGAGTTGTTACTGATATTTGAAGTGTTTTTCTATGCAAGATTGACTTTAATTTTGCAGAGAGATGTCCATTTTATAGAGGAGACTTTACTGAATTTTTGATAGATTTCTCGTAAAATATGACATCTGATCGATTTTAATAGAGTTGTATTTTTAATCAAGTCTTTCCTTAGAAATCTAGAATTTATGAGAATTCCATTTTAATTTCCTTTTTATTTGTTTCTTTTCTTTAACTGTGCCTTCAATTGAGTCGACAGATCGGAGTTGAGCGCGACTGAGCAGAAGAGCGTATTCAACCTGTGGGTTAATAACTAAACTGTGTGTAGGATATTTTATATTAAATATAAATTTATTGATTTTGATAAATGGGAGAATTCATCAAAAGAATTATATTATTATAAGAATGTATTTGGATTAAATTCTACTATTATTTACTATGGTTATATAAATATGTTTATATTAAATTTTCATATGATTAGTTAAATATTATTTTATTTTATTTTATTGTAATCTTCCTTGTTTTATTTACTTTTATTTATTTTAAAATAAACTACGGTAGAACAAGTTCATTGATGGGTTTCATCAGGACTATATACGCACCGATAGGATTGAAAGTGAATATTGGAGATTATAAAACTCGGTGATGCTTTGCTCTTAAGCGTGATTTATATATTACTGAGGCTGGTAGCTCGATGATATTTTGCTCTCAGGAACCGCTAATAAATATTGGTTTAAGTGATTTGACTGTGACTAGTAGTTCGGTAGATGCTTTACTCTCAGAAATTGACACTCTTTGAATTATAAGAGAGTTGAAAGGCTTTTAGAACTGTTAATTTGAGTTCTACCTACTTTTTTTATAAAAATGATTTAAGAAAGTTTATTATATTTTTGTAGTATTTTATGATTTCAAATACCTTATTTCAGTAAACAAAAAGATTTCAATAAATCAAATGTTTAAAATTATAAATTATAAATTGTATATTTTTATAAAATATATTTTTAAAAGAGATTTTCACACTATTTACATTTCTTTTATTAACTTACTTAGTAAAATCTGACTCTCTTCAATTATATTTTTCAAGATCTCGAGAGTTTTTTGTTAGTTCGCCTACTTTACGGTTTCTTTTTCTCTATCTATTTTACGTAGGTCTATATGAGATGTATTATTATGGATTTGAAATCTAGAACAGTGTAGTAGTAGTAATGATTAACTGTTATGTTATATTTTATGGATTATTACCTGTATGAAAGATTTGTATTAATAGTGATTATTAAGTTTTATCAAAGATTGTTTTGGATATTATGTTATTGGTGTTATTTATTTTATTTAAACATTTCATTTTTATTATTGCTTATATTTAATTGTAAATTTTCCTTAAGGCTTACTATGAGTTTTGATTACTTTTTATATTCTCATTCCCTAATGTCGGTCACGTGCCTTTTAGGTTTTGATTGTGATAAGAGTGTATTTGGTAAATAAATTTTTAAATGATGTGTGTTATTTAAGGGAAAATTATTAACATCCCTTTGAAAATTGTTTAAACTAACTAATTCATCCCAACTACTTTAAAAGTCAATTAAATACCTCTTGAAATTTGATTTTATAAACTATTTATCCCTTCTATTAGAATTGTGCATTGAAAGTCAATAATTTTAACACCCAAAAAATATAATAGAATTGTGTATTGAGTGCTTACATAGTTCATAAGATGTATAATGCACAATTCTATTGTTTAATTGACTTTTTAGGTGCTAAATTGATGGTTTATAATGTACAATTCTAATGGAATGGGCAAATATTAATAAAATCAAATTTTAGGGGTATTTAATTGACTTTTAAAACAGTAAGGATGAAATAATTAGTTTGGACAAATCTTAAGGGGATGTTAGTGATTTTTCCTTAATTTAAATGAATATATTGTAAAATTCATTTACAATTCTAAAACTTAAAATTTATGGAATTGATTATAACTATATCAAATTTTAACAAAATACTTAAAATTTCCAAATGAATTCTACAACTTTTAAGTTTATATTTTTAAAATGAATAAACAACCTCTCATTATTTTTATTTTCAAATATATCTTTATATTTAAAGAGGTATTTTTTGACCAAAATTAAAAATTAACTTAAATTTTAGATTTATACTAAACAAAACATAATAATATATAAAATTTATTTCAAATAAATTTCATAAACTATTCATTTGAAATAAATACATTTTATTAATAAAAACTCATTTAAGAATAAATTTCACTTGAAACTTATTTGAAAAAAAAAAATAAATTTTTTGGTGAAATTGAACTAAATATAATGTTAAGAAATTTGCACAATAAAAGAACCATTATAAAAATATGGCTTCTAAATCAAACAAAAAAAATGTATCTACAAGAATTTTGTTTATTGTTATTCTTTTGTACGAAAAAATGTCCATAGAAGCATATATAAATTTCTTACCATCACTTTATTTTTGTCTGAAAAGTGACCAAAAATCCTGTTGATCATTACACCTTTGTTCAATGATCTATGGCAATTTGGGAGGATGGAAAGATGCAAGACTGTTGTCAATGGATATGAAACATAATGTTAGCAATAACAGCATAAAAACTACACCACCACCAATACTTATGTTTAATCATTTCTTATTAATAATAATAATAATAAAAAAAAATACATTTAACTTGAATCTCTCATTAATTAAGATATCCATATGAAACACTGAATTCAAAATCAGTATATGTGATTTTATCATTTTTACATCCCATTTTCTCATTAAGGTAAAAAACTGAATGTCCATATGTTCATTAAAAAAACTTGAAATACTGATATGACAGTGCAATGTGTTGGCCCCAAAAATAAGGACAATGCAATGAAATTTGATAGCGAAACATATATATATATATAATGAATAAATAGTTAATTTTCAACATCAAATAATTAATTTTCAATATCTTAAGAGGATGAAGTTTAAACTATACTCTTTTCAGTTAAATATTTATATTTTATATTTATTGAAAAAATTATAATTCTCTATATTTTGATCTATCACACTATTTCATTATTAATATTTTAAAAAATATTTATTCATCATTGTATTTATTAATTCGTGTACTACTTTATCCCTGATAGAAAGATTAATGAGCGTTATCAGAGTAAAATATCAATAATAAATAAATAATTTTTAAAATATTTAAAATGAAATAATATAATAAGTCAAAATATACGAAGAAATTATAATTTTTCCATATTTATTCAGTTCTCTATAAGATTATTGACATTTATTAATGTTCATGTATTTGTCACTTTTTTATAACAGCTACATATGTATTACTTATCCAATAGTAAAATGCAATACAACTAATATAAATAAACTATTTTTTTTTAAGTTCTTTTGAATAATATTGATATTTAAGTCAATTGAAAAAATTGGTTAAAGCTAAAGTAATCAACTACTGATTAACAAAAAGGCTTCTATTACGATATACATATGTATATATTATACAATAAAATTTAAAAACAGGTAAATTAATTTTTATTTGATTATAATATTTTTGTATATGTATACTTATATGAATGACTATAACTAAACAATAATCAATTTAATAGTTTATATTTGGCCACTTAACTGAAAGTTCAAATTAGCGATAATTAATTTTTATATCCAAATTGCCATAAATTTATAATTTATAGCTTAATTAGCAAATTGTTTGACAAATGCATTAGAGAAATACATTTGTAATATTTTGTAAATTAAAAACCCATTGTTATGATTTCAAATAATTAGTATTTAAGTATTTAAAAAATAAAAAATAAAAATAAATTATGGGTTTACAAATGTAAAAGGCAATAATCCATTTTCAGCCCATGTACTTTTGTTTTTTTTTTTTTCACATTATATGATTGTATATTAATTTAAATTTATATACATTAAATATGTACATTATTTTTGTACACATGAGTCGTTTAATCAAAATTACATATTACAAAAATATCCAATCGGCTCTCTATGTTTTTAAATCATAACTAATTGGGTCCCCATAATTTTAATTTTTAGTTAATTAAAATATTATTTTTTAAAAATAGTACTTTGATAACATTACTCTATTATGTTTTTTAATTATTTTCTTATCTAATTAAAATATAGCTCATTGACTTTCAGTAAATTTTTTTATGAACGTGTGTATAATTTTGAAAAATAAAAAATAAAAATATTTATGATAAAAAAACAAATTTAAATAAATATAATAAAAATATTTATCTAATAATTGGTTATTATCATTCATATATACACATAATTATTATTTCATTAATTTAAAATTCCAATAAAAATATTTAATATAAGATAAGTTAAAATTTTAAATTTTAATTAATTAAAACATAAAGTTTTGATAAACATGAAAAAAGTAGTGTGAACCAAATTAAAAATTTTTATTAAACCAAATTAAAAATTTTTATTAAACCAATTAAAAATTTTTAATAACCAATTATTTTATATAAATGTTGTGTCAATTTGGAGATAAAAATTAAGTTATGCTAATATGAACTTCAATGACCAAATTGAGCAAATTCAAGCAAAAAAATTCACCTGCAGTTATCTGGAGCTCTCCAAGAGAATGATGACAATGCTTTTACATTTGGAGGGTATAACATAAATCTTCTCCAATCCTGAAGCACAAGTCTGAGATCATGAATCTTAGCCTCCAAACCAAAACAACAATTTGCGTGCATGGTGCATACCAAGTTGAAATCTCTGCTTGGTTCACAAAACCCTCCAAAATAAGCTGTATCTAAGAATCTCATTTGTAGTCCAATCTTTTCAAGGAATGGATCAAATTTGATCTTGTTCAATACATCTTGATCATGTTTTCCTGGATAAAGCTTTCTAGACTTGTACCAAAACTTGTAAAATTGAATTGTGTGCTTGTTGGATTTAACATAGTTAAATCCTCCATTTGGTGGGTTATTTTTATCATAAGAATTACCACGATAGTAATCGCAAGCTATCTGAAAATCCGCATCCGGATAAAAGCGAGGAAATGGATTCTGAAGCCACAACACATCTGCATCCTAGTAAAGGTATTACAATTTGGAGTATAGTGAATTATAAAAAATCCATATTGTAAAAAAAAAAAAAAAAAAAGGAACTGCATTCATTTATAAGCAAATTTATATCATTAATTACATAAAAATCAACATGAATTCCTTTTATTTTTTTGGTTGCAAAATATTTGACTTTTTAGAAAGAATTAGGATCCATTTATATTTAACATCAACATAGTAGGTGAAAATATTTTATAGAAAAATATTAGCATTCAAAATAAAAATTTATGGCACTTAATATATGTGTTAAATCTTCATTAATCAAGTGTTAAACATTTAAAATGTGTACTATACATTCAATAATTTGGTGTAATATTTTGAGTATGTAGGTGAAAATCTCAGTATTTTATATATTTTATATTTAAATTTGAATTGAAAATTTTAAAATTTGAGATTTTATTACAATTTAAATTTTATAACCTAATGGTAAGTAATTTGATTAAATAAATTTTGAATCATTAATTTTATATTCAACAATTTATTTTAGTTTTAATTTGTCAATATTTTAAAAAACTCAAAAAACAATAATTATTTTTTTAACAAATTTATCCTATATTTCTTACTCAAAAGGTATGCATTGATTTATCAAAGTAACTGGACAAAATAATGTAATTGGACAGAATTATTAATTAGGTGAAGTGTCAACCACTTGCGTTTTTAATAAAACCCACCCCACCAGAGCCTGCCTGTGAATGATTCTCTTTGAATTTAGTACAAAATAATAGTAAACTGCGCATTTATTTTAAATCAATTGAATGGACAATTTATTAAATTAATTTATTTTTGTAATTTAATAATTGAAGCATTGGTCAGTGCTATTTAATTTAGGGATAAGTATTATGTGATTGCTATGTGGTGACCTATTACATATCATCATTCCTATCATTTGAAAAGTTAATTATTCATTTCATTTTTAACATTTAAAAAATTATATATTATTTTTATTTCTAAATAAAGATTAATGGATATTAATAGTTGCAAATATCATATATAAAAAAATATTTTTTTTAAATATAAAAGATGAAATAGTGAGGTCAAAATATAGGGAATATTCAATAGTTATCCTTTTAATTTAATAATTTTAGAAAAATTGGTTGTATAATTAATAAATATAGAAGATATTCAATAGTTATCCCTTTAATTTAATAATTTTAGAAAAATTGGCTGTATAATTAATAAATATAGGGGAGATAGGAGGAGAAGAATAATAATAGAGTATACGTACTGTGAAAACAAAGTCGTAACCCATCTCAAGAACAGTAGCTAAGAAGTGGATTCTGCTCCACATCATCTCCAAGTAATTATCGGTCATGAAATATGCTTCTCCTGAGAAATTCAAGCCTCCGGTAACAAGTGCGTAGCAATGTGGATGAATTGCTAAGCAGGAAGCATATGCCTTTTCATCTAATGCTATTATTACCAAATGATTCAAAAGCCCATCGGTATTGTTTCCCACTTTAAAACTCTCCAAGAACACATCGATTATGGATTCAGGCTGTGCCCATGCTTCATTTAATGTTGTTAGTATCACTGTTTTATCTTCCATTGATGCTGCTTTTAACACTTTCTCTAATTCCATGTCCAACTTTCCCTGATCATACATAATGGTCAATTTCATCCTTAACTAATTTTTCTTATAAACACACAATTTATGAGCCAAGTCTCATCTTTCATATCACCACATCTAATTAATTATAAACACATCCATACCTAATTACTATATTATATTATCTTTCCCCTTATTTTTTTTCATTAAAAATTACCATTTGATTTACCATAAAATGAAAATTATAATTTATCGTGAAAATAAAAAAAATACTTAATGTAGCCCATACTGGATTAATTGTATTCTAAGCCGGAGCAATGAACCTATTTGAAGTGTCTCATTTTATACCTGAGAATTCAATGTATGAACAATGATTCATTTTTTATTTTAATTTAGTCAAAATTTTAATTACATACTAATTATTAATTGCTCTTAATTTTAATCAAGTAAATTTTTATTTTTAATTTGAAATTTCAGTTTAAATTATTGGAAATAAATTAAATTATTTAGAATTATTATTTTTATTTAATGACTGAAAACCACATTTTAAATTAAATATTATTTTGATTATATATACCTATTTAATGACAGTTTTAGTCAAAAATTGATAAAAAAGTAAAAAGCATAGATTATGAAAATTGATAAAAATTACAATTTTAAAATTTTAGAGAGTAAATAGTATAGGGAAATTCTAAGGTATTTTAAATTTTATTTTTATCACTATTAGATGAGAATGTATTAAATTATTCAACAGTAATTATTTTTTTTTAAATTATTCAACAGTGATCATTAATAAAGTAAAATTTACTTTAAAAATAAAATAACCATAAACAAGACAAAAAAAAATATTTCTAAATATTTGATATTTCATTGAAAGTTGTAATTATCATTTTATAGTTAGTTAATAATAGTTTTAACAGAAATATTGATCAAATGGGTAAAATAATATAATATTGTACTTTTTTTGGCCAATAATAATATAATATTCTACGAAAGGGAATATATATATATAATTTTTTAAATATTAGGAGACAAATAATATCGTAGGATAAAATAAAGGCTGCAAATAATAATTGAACCTTATTAAAATAATACTCATATATTTTTAAAACATTTATTTGAATTTTTACTATATATTGTTCCCATCGGACCTGCAAGGATGAAAATGGAATAGGGTAGACAGCAAACCATTTTTAAATGATTTCAAGCATGTAAAATATTAAATATATATAAGATTCAAATTAGAAAATAAAATATAAAGTTAGAAAAAATTATTGTTTCAATTATATTAATTTTTAATTTAATCCACGTATGTTTCTTGAGTTTACATGAACATTCAATAGGTTTAAAATAAAAACTCAAAGCTGACCATAAAATAATAAAAGCACCAATCATATAAAATTTAGGATGAAACAATACATTTGGTTAATTATAATATTGAGTTTTTCTCAGTATAAATATATGTATTTATATAAATAAAATTATAACTATCAAATTAATACTTATTTAAATATAATAATTAATATATATTATAAATATAAATATAAATATAGAAGGATAATTAATAATTATAATTACATAAAAATTAATTTAACAGTTTTAATTTTATTTATATAGATATAAATATTAATATTTTAACAATGTCCTATAATATTTCTACAGTAAAGTAAACCTTAAAAAAAAATTTACTTTTAGATCGCTTTCATGTAATCTTTTAATATTATTAATAATAATAATTTAGTTTAACAAGAAAAAGGTTGATGACTTTTTCTTGTAACGTGCATATTTTAATTTTAGGACAAATGAGTTAGAAAAGGCCATTGGCCGGCTCAAACTAGGCTTCTTCTCTAGTTTCCTTCTATTTTTCTTCTAGACTTTGGATAATTCTTAGGTGCTTTTGAATCTGAATTAAAAAAATTAAATGTATTAAAAAAATAATAATTACATATATAATAATTAAATAATTAAATTTGTTTGATAAATTAAAAATAATTGATAAATTATAATATGATATTTTTTTAAAAAAATTATATAATTGATTAAATTTATTATTAAATATTTAAAAATAATAAAAATAAATAAATAATTATTTAAATTTTTAAATATGTATATAATTATTTAAATAATATATTCATATGCATTTTAAAAAGAAATATAAATATTATAATAAAAATTAAATTAATTCATACTTTTTTTATAAATTTGATTAGTAATTTTTTAATAAAAAAATTGAAATAATATGATAAAAGTAAAGAAATTAAAAAAAAAAAAATTAAAGAGTGCTTTATTTTTAAAAAATATATTTTCATTGTTATAAATGTTTAACTTATTTTTAATTAAATTAATAAAAATATATATAAATGAACTTAATCATTAAATGTTAATACTATATTTTTAAAATTTATCAAATAAAAATCAAAAAATTAATATATTACAAGAATAATATTTAACCTTTTTTAACCCATTTATTTCTCTTCCAGACTTTAGATGATTCTTAGTGTATTAATTTATTATTATTATTTTTTTAAAAAAAAAAGAAAGAAAGAAAATCTGGAACAAGTATGCTTCGTTCTCGAATTGAAATGTCATACAACAAAAATAGATGATTCATGACCGATGAATATAGTAAGTAATAAACGTAAAGCAAGAATAGAATTCAATACGATACAAGAGTAGTAAAGAACAAGAGAAACACTTACCGGAGAAGCAGTAGTTTGATCAGAAAAGGAGGCCGGTAGGAATTGAAAAGGATAAGCCGATTTGTATAAGACAAGGCATGAAACTGCAACGACACCTATAAACACAAGTGCTGTTCTGCCAATAATGAGATGGTTTCTCCAAGAATTTGTTGTTGTTGTTGTTGATGCTGCTGCCTTGTTACTGCTGCCGCTTTCTTCATCTGCTGGATTTGGATTTCTCATTTTCTTGTCTTCTCCAAACTACAAATCAATCACTCTTTTTTGTTTTTTTGGGTGGTTTTCTTATCAGCAGAAAGTTTTAACGGTCAACTATAATTCTCCTCTCTCCATCCCTCTTTCTAATCAATGATCTGTGGGTTAAATGTGGGTTTGTGATATTGGTACTGATAAGCACGTCATATCCATTTTTTTCTTAATATTGAATTTTCTCTTTGATGACGACACTATTAACAAAGAATAGAAATAGTCCGTATTGTTGTTCCAAAAAAAGGAAAAAAGAAAGAAATATTTATTTAATGAAGAAAAAAACGAGAGAAAAGTTAAAGTAATATAAAAATTATATATTTTTTTTCTTAAGATTTATCCCAAAGCTAGCCATTACCTACCTTAATTTTTTTAAAGAAAGTTAAAAGAGGAAAAGTAAAATACATTTTTATAAATTTGTACTATTTTTTTGAACTGACATAATTTTGTACTATTTAATTCTGTAAAAATCAACTACAGACAGCATTACAAATTATTTAAATGAAAAGACAAATTTTTAATAATTTTTATTGAAAAATAAATTAAAGTAACAAAACCATGATATACGAAAGTTGATATTTAGTTATTTTATTATTATTTTAAGGTTCTAGTAACTTTTGTTTAAATTAGTTTTTGTTAAATAAAGCTTTTAGGTAATATAGTGAAAATGTGCCTTAATTTATTTATTTTGTTTTTTCAATTTTTCATGTTTCTATTTAAATTAATTATTAAAAATATTAGAAATATTAATGCTAACCATCAAGCATATATTGGATACCTTGTACCAAGAATAATATATCGGACACTACAGCATAGAAAGAGATTTAAATATTGATGTCAACTATAGTGTGGATGTTTGTTAGAAAAATGATGCAATGAAATAAAAGCAAAAGATTTGTTAATTCTTTATGTGTTTTACATACATAGTTCTCAAAATAATAATGAAATCAATATTAAGTAATTTCACAATTATTTCATAAAATAAATTGTCTAACTAACTATTTTTTTTTAAATTATAATCGCTTCTTTTTCTTTCTTTTCTTTTAATTCTTAATTTTTATTACAACTTTTTAAATTAAATAAATACAGATTTTTTGTTTGTTTAGTTTTAATTAAAATTTTCAATATTTTTTCATAGAATTTTTGTTTTTAATGAGATTTTTATAATTTTTCTTTATCTAATTTGAATATCTCTTTATTTTAATTTTTCTATTCATATTTCTATAATTTGACTTATTTAAACATCAGAAAGTCGATTTAAAGCTAAATAAAGTCATTGAGTGGAGCATACAAATCACAAAGTTGCAAATAAGAAGAGCTCTGTCAACACGATTGAAAAATAATAATAAAAAATTTTATAATTTCATTGAGATTTTATTTTGATTATTCTTGATTGTACTGTTATTTTAATTATTTTTTCATCTAGATATATTTTTAATTTTTAATGAATGAAAGGTTTTTTTTTTCTTTAAAAAAACTGATCTAAATAACTTCCATAAGAGATTTTGAAAATTTTATTAGAAGTTATCATTTGATTAATAAATAAAATAAAATAGATGTTATAAATTTTACCAGATTTTTATTTTAATAAATGAAAAATTATTCCAATTTTTTTATTATTTGACAAATAATTTTAAATTTCACGTATACAATGTGCATATTAAACAGAACAAAGTACAAATAAACTGGATAAAGTTAAAAAAAAGTTAAAATTTTTTTATAGCAATTGATTGACGAACTCGCATTTAAGTCCAAAATTGATTGACGAACTCACATTTAAGTCCAAAAATTACTATCGTATGTCAAAAGAAAAAAATGTTAGTTTTTGTTGTAGTCACTACTTAAATTTTTACTGTGGTTACGAAGCAAAGGAGATTTTTCATTATTATTTCTTGATATCATCATTATCAATTTTACCTATTGTCTCCAAAATAAAATCTTTTTCTCTAGTTAGAATATTAATCGAAAAATAACACCCCTTCTCATGTGCAATTACTTTCTATTATTTCATTAATAAAATCTATTTCTTTATCTATATTATTAGGAGAAATATCATTAAAACTATTTGTATAAGAAATCAATAATTGGATCTGTATATTCTTTTAACTTATTAGAATTATTTAAATGATTTATTTATTTTTTCGTTTTACATTGACTCTTATTATAATGTTAATATCACATTTATAACAGATAAATACTTTCTTCCTTTATTTAGATAAATCATTTTTATTAGGAAAATTGTATAAATGCTATAAGAATTTTTTAATTTTAGCTATTTTAGCAGTTAAACTTTTTTTTTGAGTGTTTGAACTTATTAATTTTATATTAATATAATGGTTCTGACCGATTTAAGTAGCCTAAAAATACAGTTAGCCCTAGTAGGTTCCACTATTAACCATGCACAGTACCACATTAGTAAGTATATTTATTTTTAGTTTGCAAAGACCAAAATAGCCTTATTTTTACCGAAACCCCAAAACAGAAAAAAAATTGAAAGAAGGGGTTGTAATTATTTTGAACTGAACGAAGAAAGAAAAGTGAGTGCTTTTGATGCATTCGATCATAGTGAGCTTAATGGAGAAATCAAAGAGGTACCAATTTTTCCTATCTATATATATATATTTTTTTTTCGAAAAGAAAGAATATACAAAATGGTATATCGATCTTCATAACTAGCATAAGGAATGATTTTTTCTTTCTTTATTTGAAAAAAAGGAGAGAAAAGTTAAAGTAATATAAAAATTATATATATTTTTTCTTAAGATTTATTCCAAAGCTAGCCATTACCTACCTTAATTTTTTTAAAGAAAGTTAATAGAGGAAAAGTAAAAAATAAAAATAAAAAATAAAGAGATCATACATTTCATAAATTTGTACTATTTTTTGTGAACTGACATAATTTTGTAAACATCAACTACAGACAGCATTACAAATTATTTAAATGAAAAGACAAATTTTTAATAATTTTTATTGAAAAATAAATTAAAGTAAAAAAATCATGATATACGAAAGTTGATATTTAGTTATTTTATTATTATTTTAAGGAACTAGTAACTTTTGTTTAAATTAGTTTTTGTTAAATGAAGCTTTTAGGTAATATAGTGAAAATGTGCCTTAATTTATTTATTTTGTTTTTTCAATTCTTCATGTTTCTATTTAAATTAATTATTAAAAATATTAGAAATATTAATGCTTATACTCAAGCATATATTGGATACCTTGTACCAAGGATAATATATCGGACACTACAGCCTAGAAAGAGATTTAAATATTGATGTCAACTATAGTGTGGATGTTTGTTAGAAAAATGATGCAATGAAATAAAAGCAAAAGATTTGTTAATTCTTTATGTGTTTTACAGACATAGTTCTCAAAATAATAATAATGAAGTAATTTAACAATTATTTCAAAAACTAAATTGTCTAACTAACTATTTTTTAAAATTATAATTGCTTCTTTTTCTCTTTTTTTTTTTTAATTCTTAATTTTTATTACGACTTTTATCTTAGCAGGAATCCTTTATATTTATATTTTATTTATTTTATTTTATTTTTTAAATTAAATAAATACACTCTTTGGTTTGTTTAGTTTTAATTAAAATTTTCAATCTTTTTTCATAGAGTTTTTGTCTTTAATGAGATTTTTATAATTTTCCTTTATGTAATTTAAATATCTCTTTATTATGAATTTTATATTCATATTTCTGTAATTAGACTTATTTAAATATCAGAGAGTCGACTTAAAGCTAAATAAAGTCACTGAATGGAGCGTACAAATCACTAAGTTGTAAATTAGAAAAGTTCTGTCAACACGATTGAGAAATAACAACAAAAAATTTTATAATTTTATTGAGATTTTATTTTGGTTATTCTTAATTGTACTATTATTTTAATTATTTTTTCATCTAGATATATTAATAATTTTTAATGAATGAAAGGTTTTTTTTTTCTTTAAAAAAACTGATCTAAATAACTTCCATAAGAGATTTTGAAAATTTTATTAGAAGTTATCATTTGATTAATAAATAAAATAAAATAGATGTTATAAATTTTACCAGATTTTTATTTTAATAAATGAAAAATTATTCCAATTTTTTTATTATTTGACAAATAATTTTAAATTTCACATATACAATGTGCATATGAAACAGAACAAAGTACAAATAAAATGGATAAAGTTAAAAAAAATTTATAACAATTGATTGTCGAACTCGCATTTAAGTCCAAATTGATTGACGAACTCACATTTAAGTCCAAAAATTACTATCGTATGTCAAAAAAAAAAATGTTAGTTTTTGTTGTAGTCACTACTTAAAATTTTTACTGTGCTTACGAAGCAAAGGAGATTTTTCATTATTATTTCATGATATCATCATTATCAATTTTACCTATTGTCTCCAAAATAAAATCTTTTTCTCTAGTTAGAATATTAATCCAAAAATTACAAATACACACTCCTTCTCATATGCAATTACTTTCTAGTATTTCATTAATAAAATCTGTTTCTTTATTTATATTATTAGGAGAAATATCATTAAAACTATTTGTATCAGAAATCAATAATTGCACCACCCGAATATTCTTTTAACCTATTAGAATTATTTAAATGATTTATTTATTTTTTTCATTTTACATTGACTTTTATTATAATATCAGTATCACATTTATAATCGATAGATACTTTTTTCCTTTCTTTAGATAAATCATTTTTTTTTAGGAAAACTTATATAAATGATGTGTGAATTTTTTAATTTTTACTATTTTAGTGGTTAATTTTTTTTTTTAAGTATTTGAAAGTTCTAATTTTGTATCAATATAAGGGTTTTGATCGATTTAAGTGGCCTGAAAATACATTTAGCATTAGTGGCTCCCACTATTAACCAGGCACAGTACCACGTCAAAAAGTATATTTGAGAGTGTATATTTATTTTTAATTTGCAAAGACCAAAATAACCTTATTTTTACCGAAACCCAAAAAAGAAAAAAATTGAAAAAGGGGCTGTAATTATTTTGAACTGAACGAAGAAAGAAAAGTGAGAGCTTTTGATCATCCAGAGTAGCATTCGATCATAGTGAACTGCATTTATAGAAATTGGAGACTTGCTCAATGGAGAAATCAAAGAGCTACAATTTTTTCCTATCTATATTGCTTTTTTTTTTTTTGTTTTTTGAAAAAAACAAATATACAAAATGGAATATTGATCTTCATAGCTAGCATAAGGAAGGATTTTTTTTTTCTTTTTTTGAAAAAAAGGGTTAATGAGCTTTGCATTGTGTTCATCTTCATGTACAATGTAACTTGATGGTAATGTGTGCATACTTCTAACTTTTTTCAAATTTGAAGATCGATGAAGACATATTTGCTTCTTATAACAGTGTAACTTATCATTTCCCGATGAAAACATATTTTAAATATCATAACTACCTATTACGAACAAAAATAAGAGGATGATAGCAAGGTGGCTAACTACTAATTATTTGTATAAATACAAGTATATTCATGCAATTAGTTTGGTAGATATAAAGGATTTGGTGAAAGAAGATTTGAAAGTTGACTTTACATTGACACAGTTGAGAAGGGCAAAGTTAGTAACTATGGCTAAACTCCAAGGAGACTTACAAGAGGAGTATGGCATGCTTTAGGACTACTTTGGTAAATAGAGAGGTCTAACCCAGGTAGTACAACAAAATTGAAGGTGCATAGACCAATATCGGGAGCAATTGCCATATTTTGTTAGAAAAATGATGCGATGAAATAAAAGCAAAAGATTTCTTAATTCTTTATGTGTTTTACATATATAGTTCTCAAAATAATAATGAACTCAACATTAAGTAATTTAACAATTATTTCACAAAATAAATTATCTAACTAACTTTTTTTTTAAAAATTATAATTGCCTCTTTTTCTCTCTTTTCTTTTAATTCTTGATTTTTATTACAACTTTTATCTTAGCAGGGATCCCTTATATTTCTATTTTATTTATTTTATTTTATTTTTTAAATTAAATAAATACAGATCTTCGGTTTGTTTAGTTTTAATTAAAATTTTAAATATTCTTTTATAGAGTTCTTGTCTTTAATGAGATTTTTATGATTTTTCTTCATGGAATTTGAATATCTCTTTATTGTGAATTTTCTATTCATATTTCTCCAATCAGACTTATTTAAAAATGAGAAGTATGCACAATAATTTTTTTTTAATTTTTTTCTCTTTTAAACAACAATAATGGTTATATTATGCATATATTGTATGGGGGTGTATTTGTGAGTGATGGTAAGGGTTATGATAAAAGATACATATGAGGGAAGAAGGTCCATTGTAATGTGAAAATTGATAGAATGTCTTTGTATGAAGCTATGATGGATGGCATAAAAAGCATATTAAGGGACAAGATGGGGAGTAAGGAGGTTTGTAAGGTGCACTTTAGGAAAACCAATATGCCCTTATCACATGGGTTACTACTATTTCATAAGGGATCCTTAAACACCTTTATAGAGATTCTAAAAAAACTTATAGTATTCAATTCTATATGGAGCATATTGTATCTGATAGGGATATAAATGTTAAAAGAGAAGAAAACATATGTGATATAACGGTTGAAAGTGGGTTTGGTAGTAGCTCTAAAGGTGCTGAGCTTGGTGGGTGTGAGGGTGCAGACCTTAATGTTTGTGAGGGTGCACAGATTGGTGGTTGTGAGGGTGTAATTGATGCTGAGTAAGAGGCTATTGCTCCAAGTAATGTGATAGGAGTAAGAGGCTATTGCTCCAAGTGATGTGACAGGGTCAGTAAATAAGCTTAGGACTGTTGAAGAGGTTATATAGCCATTGTTAAATGAGGAAGTAAATGCCATTCTTAGATTTGTTAAGGAAGTGCATATTGAAGATTTCTTAAGAGATGATGTGCTTAGTCAAATAAGAGATGAAGTACTTAGGGAGGAGGATAATAGAGGTGATGTTGGCATTACAGCTGATTTGAATAAGCAAGGAACTGGTACATGCTATCAAGTTAATATTAATGAAGCAATTAATGAAGATGAGGACTTAAATGGGGTTAATGATGTACAGGATGAAAATTTGCTTATTGATTATGAGTGGTTGTTTAACCAAGATGATGAGGAGTTATAAGAAGCAAGGCAAGGTTTGAGAAAGTCAAATAGACCATAAAGAAGACTGGGTGACAGTCAAGCTAGATCTCAAATTGTTGTAGAGGAACAGTTATAAAATGAAAAAGTAGCAGCTGATACTGCTGAAAATGTTAGAAGAAATTTTTCAAATTGGAGAAATGAAGCTGATAATGTAGTTTTATATTCAGATGAAGAGATTAAGTTATTAAGTTAGATGATGAGTGGAGTTTTTTGAGCATATATGGTGAAAAGGGTGATCATGCTGTTAGGATTAAAAGTAGATTTCCTACTTATGACCCTAATGCAGACAAAATTACACTTTCTTTAGGCATAACGTTTAGTGACACTAAAGAGTTTAAGAAAGTTATTATAAGGTATTCTAACCAACAAATGTGTGCTTTAAAATTTGTAAAGAATACAAATTATGAGATTAGAGTAAGATGTGCTAAAAAGACATGTCCCTGGTTTGTATTTGCTTCTTATGATAGTGTAACTCATCATTTCCAGATCAAGACATATTTTGAAGATCATAACTGCCCTATTATGAACAAAAATAAGAGGGTGATAGCAAGGTGGCTAGCTACTAATTATTTGCATAAATACAAGTGTATTCAATTAGGTTGATAGATATAAAGGATTTAGTGAAAAAAATTTAAAAGTTGACCTTACATTGACACAATTAAGAAGGGCAAAGTTGATAACTATGGCTAAACTCCAAGGAGACTTACAAGAGGAGCATGGCATGATTTAAGACTACTTAGGTAAATAAAGAGGTCTAACCTATATAGTACAACAAAATTGCAGGTGCATGGACCAATACCGAGAGCAATTGCCATATTTTGAATGGTTGTATATCAATTTTAATTGCTTAAAAAAGGGATTCTTAAGAGGGTGTAAAAGGATACTTGGGTTGGATAGTTTTTCTCTTAACGACACCATTAGGTGAAGTTCTTACTACTATTGGTAGGTGTAGGAACAACTAAATGTTCCTTGTTGCTTGTGATACGAACCCTACCTATAAAAGAGATAGAACGCGCATCCAACTTTGAATATTAGCCCAAGGATCATCAAGGATAGTTGTGCTGATGGAGCTAAACCCCTTGCTTATTAAATTGAAGCAAGATACTTAGCTATTATAAGATGAACAATCACACAATTCTAAGTTTAATCTAACCTAGCAATTGTAATGAAAGGTAGAAGTGAAACAATTCAAGTAAACTTGCAAAGTTTCAAAAGAACAAAGTTTAAGGAAAAACCTTACTTTTAATATTTCAATCTTCTTAAATTCGTATGTCATAAGGTTAGCCCTTATATAGGCATGTAAACAACCTATTCCTTGAAGGAAAAGGTTTTATTCCTTATTCCCAAAGATACCTATATAGGAAAATCCTTAATTAAGGAGGTTTCCTTTAAAATAGGACAACTAATGACAACTCATCTTTGAAAAGTCAAAATTGACAACTCATTACAATTCATGACAACTAAGCAAAATGACAACTCATGACAACTAAGCATTAAAGCATGCCATGTCATATGTTGACCATTGACCATTGACTTTGACTTATTGACTATTTGACTTTGACTTTGACTTGTTGACTTTGACTTGGAATATTCTTGAATCTTCTCACATCTTCTAGAATCTTCTTGAATCTTCCTTATTGACTCCAAAATAAGAAAATAAATCAAAATTCATCCAATCAAGCTAATTAATTTTAGAATAGGAAATTAAACTAATTAGCTTGAATTCTTCATATTCAGGCACTTTTGATCCCTGTTAGGGTTCATATTATTCCCTCTCTCTTGAAGATGATTCGCCCTCGAATCATAGCCATCTTCTAAAGTTGATAAATTTGCAAATCCTACAGGGTCAAACAAAAACTTCTTGGTTGAAAACTTTATCTTCACAATAAGTATTGCAACACTTGTTTTATGGATGAAGTATGGCAACATGATAAACCTGTTTGAAACAACAAAACTAGGCAATTGATGAAGAATTTTATTAGTGATAAACAAAACATCCTTGTACGTAGGTACAAGTATAGGTTGGCTCACATCACTCATTTTTGTACAATCATTTATTTTCTTTTCACTCATGACTAGCTTATTTTCTCTCACAAAGTGTTTCCCATTTTCCTCACTTTTCTCACTCAACTCATTTGTAGCACTTGGCTCACTTTTTCCTTTTCTCTCAACTTCATAGGTTTCCTTCCCCAAAGCATTCCTTAATGAAGATGGAAACTCTTCACTTTGTTGATTAGCGCACATGTCTTCAATAATTGCCTTTGGTGGTGAAGTTTCAATTTGGCACTCTTCCTCATTGCCCTTTTTCTTAACTAGTTGCTTAACCAATTAACTGACTTCAACACCTTCACTTTCCTTAGATTCACACACCATTATTGTCTCCTCACAAATACTCACTTTCTTTTCATATTCCAAAGCTAGTTTAATTATAACCTTCAAAGAAATAGAAGATTCTAATTGCACTTCTTTCTTCAATCTCTTACCAATCTCACACTTAAGCCCATTGATGAATTTTGCAACTTTTTGCCTTTTGAATTCACCTACATCACTTGCAATTACAAGAAACTTAAACTTTTTAACATAATCAACAACACATAACTCATCACCTTGTTTAAGCCTTTGTAATTTAAGACGAAATTTATCCCTAACTTTAGAAGGAATAAAATGTCTAGTCATTAATCTCTTCATTATCTCCCAATTTTTAATCTCACTAGGCCCATTCATGCTCCACGATGCCATCAAATCCTTCCACCATATAGCAGCATCACCCAAAAATTTATAAGAAGCAGCTTTACACTTTTGGAAATCACTTAATTCAAGAGAGTCAAATATCTCCTCTATTTGTTGCACCCATTCCAAATAAATATAAGGATCATCCCCACCAAGAAAATAAGGCATATCCATGATAAAAAAAAAATAGGTTTGAAAAGATATAGACAAAAAAAATCCTCACAAAGCACTCCCTTACGTGTTTACACTCAAGGATGTGAATGCTCTCGTGTTTCACTCAAAAAAAAAATTTTGTTTTTTTTTTTCAAATTATGAAGAATTGAGAAGAAGAAAAGAATAGATAATTCAAGAAAATAAAAGGATACGTAACCAAACCTTGAAGTTTGGCTTTGATACCAAACTGATACGAACCCTACCTATAACAAAGATAGAACGCGCATCCAACTTTGAATATTAGCCCAAGGATCATCAAGGATAGTTGTGCTGATGGAGCTAAACCCCTTGCTTATTAAATTGAAGCAAGATACTTAGCTATTATAAGATGAACAATCACATAATTCTAAGTTTAATCTAACCTAGCAATTATAATAAAAGGTAGAAGTGAAACAATTCAAGTAAACTTGCAAAGTTTCAAAAGAACAAAGTTTAAGGAAAAACCTTACTTTTAATATTTCAATCTTCTTAAATTCGTATGTCATAAGGTTAGCCCTTATATAGGCATGTAAACAACCTATTCCTTGAAGGAAAAGGTTTTATTCCTTATTCCCAAAGATACCTATATAGGAAAATCCTTAATTAAGGAGGTTTCCTTTAAAATAGGATAACTAATGACAACTAATGACAACTAATGACAACTCATCTTTGAAAAGTCAAAATTGACAACTCATTACAATTCATGACAACTAAGCAAAATGACAACTCATGACAACTAAGCATTAAAGCATGCCATGTCATATGTTGACCATTGACCATTGACTTTGACTTGTTGACTATTTGACTTTGACTTTGACTTGTTGACTTTGACTTAGAATATTCTTGAATCTTCTCACATCTTCTAGAATCTTCTTGAATCTTCCTTATTGACTCCAAAATAAGAAAATAAATCAAAATTCATCCAATCAAGCTAATTAATTTTAGAATAGGAAATTAAACTAATTAGCTTGAATTCTTCATATTCAGGCACTTTTGATCCCTTTTAGGGTTCATATTAGCTTGGTTTATAGTGACATGTGAAAATAAAGTCACTTGGAATTAGTTTATTTCATTCTTTGCTAAAGATCTTGACATGAAGGATGGTAGTGGCTAGAAAATAATTACAAACCAATAGAAGATAATTGTTTCAATTTTTGTTTATCTTATTATCATGTTTGTTGTTGTTTGTAGTTTTTTTAAGTATAATATTTGATGTAATTTGCATGAAATTCATGCTGTTATAAATGTGTAATATTGCAAAGACTTCTAGACTTTCAATTTTGAACAATTGATAAGTAAGGGTCTATCTCTATCATTGCTTTTGTTCTAATGGCTGACATATGTGATTGAATTCATACTTATTTTATACTGCTTGGTATGCACATTTGAGTTCACTTGTTGATATTATTGCATTGGCTGTGTTTAAATTGGCTATATTGTCAATGTTTATTAGCTTTATTTTCCTAGTTTACATGTTTGTTAATTTCATGTTCCTATAAAATTATTTCAACTTTAGTATTTTCTTAACAAACCAACAGAACGTCGATGTTGTGCAAGGCATTTATATGCTAATTAGAGAAAGAAGCACATGCTAAAGGACTCATAAAAGCAATTTTGGGCTTATGCAAAGTCAAACAATATATCTGGCTTTAAGCTAAATATGGAGGAGATAAAGAAGTTGACACCTCAAGGTTTTGAGGATATGTTGAACATACATCCAAAACACTGGTGTCATGCTTATTTTAACACTGAAGTCAAATATGACATTGTGGATAACAATCTCATTAAGGCTTTTAATGGAAAGATAGTGGAGTTTAGGGATAAAAATATTCTAACCATGCTAGAGGGAATTAGAAAATTGGTTATGAATAGGATGCCAGAGAATCGTGAAAAGTGTGAAAAATGGATTTATGATTTCAGGCCTCGAATAAAGAAGAAGTTGTACGACAATTGTCTTAAAAGTGTGAAATGTAGCATGCTTTGGAATAGCAGTAATATATTTGAAGTGGGATATAAAGGTGATACCTACATTATCAATTTAAGAATAAAACTTTTCCATGTTGAGCTTGGGAATTAATAGGAATTCCCTGTACTCATGCAATTTATGCCATCCATCATATTGACAAGAATCTAGAGGACTTTGTGCATGATGTTTTTAGGAAGGAAGCATATATGAATACGTACATACATATGATGGAGGGAATGAACATTAGAAAATTTTAAGAGAAAAAAAAAATTAACCCACCTCAACTGCCTCCAAATAGAAGGATGCTTAAGAGACCTATAAAGAACTGAAGGAAAAAAGAGGGTGAAGATAGAATTAGTGAAAGAAAAATATCAGGGAAAGGAAGGAAGATGACTTATCATGCTTGTTATTAAGAAAGGCAAATCAATTAGACATGCCTTAAGTTAGAAGGGTAAGAGAAAATAAGGAAAGTACCAATTATGAAAAGCCTGTGCAACAAACTTATAATTCAAAGAGGAACAATTAGTATTTCTTATTTTTTATAGGAGTATGACATGTTTATTAGCTAGGTTTTTTATTTTGAGTTTAATTTATGTAAACTCTATTAGACATTTTCAAAATAGTCACATATAGTCATATCTTTTAACAAAGAGACATGACTATTACTAAGAACATTTCTACTTATTCAAATAGACATATCTATTACCAAACTGTAACCATTCATTCTTATATAAATAGAGAGTTAGTTTTTTGCAAGAATTAATTCTCTATCATAAATCAATTATGCATAAAACACCATTACAAACACCCAAGCTTTATTATATCCTAAAGGCAAATTGTACACTACAAATATTGCCTTTAGGAAAGTGGGATTCTTACATGCCTTGGAGCAGATTTTTCAAGATTCTTGTTACAATTATCTAACAAAATCATGGTAGCATGTTGTGGCCTACTCTTGAATAAATTTGTGTAGCATTTTATCATGGTTTTGTCATGTTTGTTAGCTAAATTTAGGGCATTTTTTTATGCAACGTAGTGGTGGAAATGGAAATGAGAAGGAATCTATTGTGCCTAATTCAGAGAATGTTGAACAAGGTGCTTTAGAGCCTACTAATCTTGAACATGTTTGGTTAGCATTTTTTTTATTTATTCATATTAATTTTACAGTTACAAATAATAATGTTTGTTTACAATATGAAGGGTGTTGACCATTTGCATGATCAAACTCTAAATTTTGGAATTTGATAAATAATTTTTATACTAATAATTTTAATTAAGTGTGTAGGGAATTATATACCAAACATATACCAAGCATACACACTTTTGGATGAATAGGGACTTTTCGGGCAAATTGAACCTCTAAGATTCAAGAAGGCTTTTGACATCTTTAGAGCTCTTAAATGAGAAAATGAGCTTCTTTACATTTGAAGTAGACATCTTGAGCTTTCTGAATTAGGTTTATTTTTCAAAATCCAAGTTCATTTGGTTGTGAAAATTTTGAGTCAAAATCCATATATATGTCTACCATCTTATACTGCACATCTTTTAGTATTTTGGACATATCTTGAGTTAAAGAAGTCCAATTGAGGTGATTAAAAATGATATGGAAAGATAAGTCAAATATATACAACTTTCATGAAGAAAGTATAGGAAAATTAAAAATTCTTCAAGATAAAATCACGGCTTCAACTTGTGTATAGTTGTCTAACAGTATTCTGCATTTCATATTGCATAGCTCTTAGTATTTTGGACATATCCTAAGCTAAAGAAGTCAAATTTAGGTGATTCAAAATGATATGGAAATATAATTCAAATATCTATAGCTTTTATAAGAAATTATGGGCAAATTCAAATTTCTTTAGGAGCAAATCATGGCTTCAACTTGGGTATAGTTGTTTGATAGTATTCTGCACTTCAAATTGCACAGCTCTTAGTATTTTGGATATATCCTAAGCTAAAAATATTTAATTTAGGTGATTTAAAATGATACAGAAAGCTAATTCAAATATATATAGCTTTTATGAAGAAAGTATAGGCAAATTCAAACGTCTTGGGCAGCCATTCATGGTTTCAATTCATGAATAGTTGTCTGATAGCATCACTTTCAATGATTCAAAATATAGACTTTGGACACATCATTTGCACCTCAAAAAATGATATTTTTAAGTATAAATACCTCTAAAGATGAATGAAAGTGAAGCAACTTGTTTATCATTTATTATTTCTTAAGCATTCAATAGCTCTCAAATTCTCTTAAACAATTCTTTGTTTGTATAACTCTTGTGAGAGTTGGGTGTGTGTTAGAAATATAATTTCTCTTCATCTTAAATCTTGGGTTATATTAGAAGGGAAGTGAGATTTATTTCTAAAGGAATTGGTTTAAGTGTTGTCCATTGAAACACTTGGATTTTGTTTTTTTGAGTGAGCCTTGAAAACTCATATTGTAGGGTTATAAGACTGATCCATAAAACTCTTGTATAATCTCAATCTTGTGAATAAGATTATGGGTTATTGAAAATCCTAACTTGGGGATAAATTAAGTGGAGATGTAGGATTGTTGTTGAATTCGAACTCCTTAAATCTTTGAGTTCTTCATTCTTCCTTATCAACTTCTATTTAATTCTTGCAAAGAATTCTTTTAATTTCTCATTTTTATTTGATGGTCCTATTCACCCCCCCTCTAGAACTCTTTTCAATTGGTATAAGAGCTAGTTGTCCCTTACCATTAATTAGGGCAGAGCACTAATGAGAAATCTCACTTGTGAATTATATCACCGAAGTAGGGCTCTCCGCTCATTGGTGTTAGCACATCAGTGGAGATGATGGCTGGCTAGTCTGATAGGTACCATTGAAAGGTGATATAGGTTGGGTATGACCTATAAACATTTTTAATTAGTATCACAACTTGAATTCTAGGTACTTCATTGCTAGAATATAAGATCATGGGGAGTGAATCACAAAACATCTTTTCTCTTAGACCATTCTTTGATTGTAGTAACTATCCACATTGGAAATTCAAAATGGAATTATATCTTGATTGTGATTCCATCAAACTTTGGGACATTGTCCTAAGAGATTGGGAACCACCTACAGCTGTCATTGATGGTATGGTAACTACTCTTGCAAGAAGCCAATGGAGCATTAATCAAAAGGAAGAAAATCACAAAAATAAAAAAGCTATGATTACTCTAGTTTCTTCAATGATAAGAGAAGAAGGAGGCAAGCTTCAACATTGTATGTCAGCCAAAGAAATGTGGGAGACCTTAGAAAACCACTACGAAGGCAATATTCAAATAAGAAGTAAGAAGGTTCAACTTCATATGTATGAATATGAACTCTTCAAAATGAAGCCTTATGAATCAATTACAGAGATGACAAATCATCTCAAAACTCTTCTCACAACCCTCAAGAAACTTGGAAAAAATTTCTTCAAGGAAGAAGTAAACAACAAGATTCTAAGAATCCTACCTAAAAAGGATTAGGAATCTCGTGTTACTTCAATTGAGGAAGCTCAAGACCTCTCCAACTTATCAATCGATGTGCTCATTGGTAAGCTCTTAACACATGAGCTCACTATCAAGCAAAGAGGTGAAGAATAAGAAGAGAAAGAAGAAAAGAAAAAGAGCATTGCTTTAAAAGCTCTTTAAGAAGATAATGAAGAGGAAAGCATCAAAGATTCTAGTGATGAAGATGGTGACATTGCCATGCTCACTAGGAACTTTAAGAAGTTTTTAAGAAAGAAAAACTTCTTAAGAATAAAGGACTTCAATAAGAAGTTTGAAGGAGATGGGAAGAAGAAAACTAAAGAGGTTATTTACTATGAATGCAAGAAATCGAGACATATTAGAAGTGAGTATCCCAAACTCAAAATTAAGAATAAGGGAGCAAAGGATAAAAAGAAGGCATTCAAAGCTACTTGGGATGATTCTTCCAAATCTGAAGAGGAAAAGGAACAACAAGAGGTAGCTAATCTTTGCTTCATGGCCTTTAAAAATGAAAATAAGGTACCGTTTACTTTTTATTCTTCCTTTGATGATTATGATATTTATTATGATAATGATGATGATGATGAGAGCTCTATTGTGACAAAATTACTTGTTAAATGCAAAAGCTTATTATCTAGGAAATAATATTATAAGCATGAGTTAGGTGGCTTAAATAGAGAATTAGAAATTTTAAAAATTAATTTTGCTAAACTTGTTGAATCAAAGGAAAAACTTGTTAGTGATGCAAAATCTTCTAATTCTTTGAAAGATCAACTTAAGAAAGCAAATGATGAAAATCATAAGCTTTCTAAGGAGGTCTTAGAATTAAAGTATTCCATTGCTAAATTTAAGAGAGGAAAAGAAACTTTAGATAGTCTTCTTGACTCTTAAAAATTTTATGGAGATACCCACGGAAGTGGATATAAGAATGGAATGTCTTCATCATCTTCATCACATATTAATTTTGTAAAAGCTTCATATGATTCCACTCCTTTAACCACCACATCAAGTGAGACTTAAGCTTTCAAAGCTAAAAGATCTCGTGTGTTAAATAGCAAGGAAAAGTCTTATGAGATTTATCCTTCATTAACATAAAGAGGTAAGGCTCAAACTATATCACCTAAACCCAAACATGCTTATATGTACATTAGACACAATGATAGTAGGCATGCTATACAATACAATGCACATAAATATGTTGCACAAAATTATTGAAATATACATCACCATTGCCAATGCATGTCTCACTTGATGATAAAAAACAATAGGAGATACACACAATACCAAAGGCTTGTTGCACACACTAGGAAGGAGGAATAAATTTGAAAATATTGTATATTCTTATTGCATGATCAAAGGACATACTAACAATGTGTGCTTCTATAGAAAACTGCATATGAATTTACTTCCTACTGATTATCTTTAAACTAACCTACCTAGACCAAGAAAGGCTTGGGTCTAAAAGAACACTTAAATTATATGGTGTAGATGTGCTTGAAATCCACAAGAATAAAAAGCAAGTGGTATCTTGATAGTGGATGTTCAAGGCATATGATAGGAGACAAAGAGCAATTCAACAAACTTGATGCTAAGGATGGAGGGCACGTTACCTTCGGAGATAATGCAAAAGGAAAAATTATTGGTATTGGAGAAATAGGTAATCCTCAATCCTTATCTATACATCATGTGTTGTTTGTTTATGGTCTTAAACATAATCTGCTTAGTATAAGTCAATTATCTGACATGGAAAATAAAGTAACTTTTTATCCTAAAAATTGCTTTATTAGTAGTCTTAATGAAAACAAAGTTATTTTTAGTGGTGAAAGAGTATATAATGTTTATGTCATTGATTTGAATAAAATTGATAACAAAGGCATAAAATGCTTAGTGTCTATCTCTCATGACACATGGAAATGGCATAGAAGATTAGGACATGCAAATTTTGAGCTTTTGAATGATCTTTGTGAACATGAACTTGTAATTATTTTACTTAAGCTTTAATTCACTAAAGATGAGCCTTGTGATGCTTGTCAAAAGGAAAAATAATCCAAGTCATCATTTTAGCTAAAAAATGTAGTGTCCACCTCTAGGCCACTATAACTTATACATATGGATTTATTTGTACCAACTAGAGTTACTAGTCTCGATGGAATGCATATGCTTATGTATTGGTTGATGGCTACTCTAGATACACTTGAGTGTGTTTTCTTGCTCATAAAAATGATGCATTTAAAGCTTTTAAAATTTTTTCAAAAAGAGTTAAAAAAGAAAAAGATTTTGTATTTCATCCATTAGAAGTTATCATGGAACTGAATTTAAAAATGAATTTTTCAAAAACTATTGTAATAAAAATGGTATTTCTCATACATTTTCATCTCCTAGAACTCCTCAACAAAATAGGGTAGTTGAAAGGAAAAACAAAACTCTTATGGAAATGTATATAATAATGCTTCATGAGTATAATTTGCCTCTATAATTTTGGGCGGAAGCCGTTAATGCATATTTTTATATTTCAAACCAAGTTTTCAAAAGATCAATTTTAAATAAAACATCTTATGAGCTATGAAATAATAGAAAACCCAAAATCTTATATCTAAGAGTATTTGGATGCAAGTGCTTTACATTGAACACTAAGGATAATCTTGGAAAATTTGAATCCAAAGTCAATGAAGGAATTTTCTTAAGCTATTCCATCTCTAGCAAAGCATATAGGATCTTTAATAAGAGAACTCTAGTAGTTGAAGAGTCAATGCATGTAGTATTTGATGAATCAAACTCACTTGATCCTAGAAAGGATGTTTGTAGCGTTGATGTTCTTGTAGGTGATAATGAGATTGTGGAAACATAAGAAGAAAATGCTAGTAAGCCTTTGGAACTTGAAGATCCAAGCAAGAAGAAAAATGAGGAGACATCTCAACCTACCTTGAAGGATGAACTTCCAAAGAATTGGCAATTTAAGAAAGCTCACCCTTAAGACCTCATTATAGGTGACACTAAAAAAGGGGTAACTACTAGATCTTAATTAAATTCTACTATTAATTTAGCCTTCATTTCTCAAATTAAACCCAAAAATATTGATGATGCTTTATGTGATGAATTTTGGGTCCTTGCTATGTAGGAAGAGTTAAATCAATTTGAGAGAAACAAGGTTTAGACCTTGGTTTCTAGACCTAAACATCATCCTATTATAGGCACCAAATGGGTGTTTAGAAATAAGATGAATGAACAAGGTGTCATAACTAGGAACAAAGCTAGACTAGTAGCTAAAGGTTATAATCAAGACGAAGACATTGATTATAATGAAACCTTTTCCCCCGTTGCAAGGTTCGAAGCTATTAGGATGCTACTTGCATTTGCATCATACATGGATTTTAAACTTTATCAAATGAATGTTGAAAGTGCATTTTTAAATGGTTTTATTAAAGAGGAGTTATATGTTGAACAACCTCCAGGTTTTGAAGATTTTGACTCTCCAAATCATGTGTTTAAACTTTCAAAAGCATTACATGGATTGAAACAAGCTCCAAGACCTTGGTATGAAAGATTGAGTAACTTTTTACTAGAGAAAGGTTTCTCTAAAGGAAAGGTTGACACAACTTTTTTTATAAAGAAATACAAACATTATTTATTAATTGTTCAAATATATGTTGATGACATTATATTCAATGCTACTAACCATTGCTTGCATGAGGAATTCTCTAATTTAATGCAATGAGAATTTAAGATGAGTATGATGGGTGAACTCAAATTCTTTCTTGGACTACAGATCAAGCAACGCAAAAATGGAATTTTCATCAATCAAACCAAATATGCAAGAGATGTTCTTAAGAAGTTTGGCATGGATGGAGCTAAGATAAGTAAAACTCCAATGAGCACCACAACCAAACTTAATAAGGATGAGAATGGCAAACCGGTTGATGAAAAGTGATTTAGAGGTATGATAAGATTTCTTCTTTATTTAATTGCTAGTAGACCCGATATTATGTTTGCTCCTTGCTTGTGTGCTAGATTTCAATCAAGTCCTAAAGAGTCTCATTTGAATGCTATCAAAAGAATTTTTAAATATCTTTGTGGTACAATGCATTTAGGACTTTGGTATCCTAGGAGTTCTTCTTTTGACTTGATTAGTTATTATGATTCTAACTTTATCGGTAGCTTTTTAGATAGAAAAAGCATTTCAGAACTTGTCAAATTTTAGGAAATTGCTTAGTTTTTTGGTTTAGTAAGAAACAAGTTTCGGTTGCCTTGTCCACTGCTGAAGCAGAATATGTGGCAGCTAGTTGTTGTTGCACCCAAGTTTTATGGCAAAAATAACAACTTTTGGACTATGGCATTGATATTAATCACATTCCAATTAAATGTGACAATATAAGTGCTATAAACCTTAGTAAAAATCCCATTCAGTATTCTAGAACTAAGCATATTGACATTAGACATCATTTCTTGCGTGATCATGTGCAAAATGGTGATATTTTTCTTGATTTTGTTAATATTAATCATCAATTAGCAGACATCTTTACCAAGCCTCTTTATAAGGAAATATTGAATTTTATTAAGCATGAGCTTGGTATGATTAATGACTCAAGATTGTCTTGATCACTTGTTAAATTGATGAATTGATGTTTGGATTCTTATATGATCATGTCATTTAGAAAAATTATTTTCAGCGCCATGTATATATACTGTTTTAAAAGTATTTGCTTTAGCAAATTTACTTCATATACATGATATATTGTATTTCCCATTTGCATGATCTTTGTATTAATTTTATTTGTTTTGGATTTATGTGGATTCATTCAATTTTTTTTTCAAAAGCCCTCATATTTTTCAAATTAATAATTAATTAATTATTTATATTTAACAAAAATATTTCTCCTCTTTAATAAGATTTTTTTAATATTTTTAATTCATTTTATGCCAGTTTCTATTTGGTTTATTTTTAGTATACTTTTTGTATCTAAGTTTTGAGTTATTTTTTTTATTTTATAATTATATTATGACAGTTTACGCTTAGTTTTTTTTTTGGATATAAGACATGAGCTATTAGTTTTATGTCTTGTCTACAATTGGTTTTTTAATATCATTGTAGCTCTCTCTTTTTAATGCAATTTTATTTGCATTTTGACAAGGGAGAAGAAATATTTGAGTTTGTTTGTTATATTTTTTTATTGTGTTTACGCATGAATATTGTTTATTATGTTTACACATGCATAATTAATGTTAAATTTATTCATGTATCAATTCTACTTAGGAATTGTTTTGATCTTTGATAAGGCATTAATATTTTTTTAAGATTTGGTCTATCTTTACTTTTGTCAAAGGAGGCAAAAATAATTGAGTTTGCATGCGTACTTAGTTAATTTCTTTTAAGGAAGAGAATTTTTTTTTACAAAGATGTGTTTGTGTTAGTGACATAACTATGTGATAGTGTGTCCTTAATATCATTTTTTTTAATTTATTGAAATAGGGGGAGAAAATTGTTTGAATTTATTTCACAGAAATTTTTTATGCATGCTTAGTAATAATGTAAGTGTGGCTAGTTTTGTCCTTCTGATAAAAAGCCTTGTTTTGCTTACTTTGTTTATATATGACATGAATTTTTTTATTTATGCATGACTATCAATTATGCTTATACCTGCAAAATTCATATTCATGTATAAATTCTTCTTGGGAATGGTTTTTATCTTTAAAAATGAAATGACTTTCATAAAGATTTTGAGTATCTTTACTTTTATTTTTTTGGTTCTTGATCTTTTATTCCCTTTGGTATTATTAGATCCCGTAGGTCTATTTCCCTTATATCTCTCTCTTTTCTTTTTGTCTTTAACAAAGGGAGAGAAGAAGCTATGTGCTTAGGGGATAAATAATTATGTTTGTATTTAAGATATGCTAAGTACCACATTATTATGTATGATTGATTGACTAGCTAAACTTTCTATAATCATGTGATGTTTCAATATAGCATATGTACTATTTTATGATGCATTGTAGTAGCACTATATGCATGTATGTTTGACATTATTTCCTTCATGTCGTTTAACATTTTTTAATGATCATGTTATCATCATTTGTTATGTTAGGCCATGTTCTTGATAATATTTTTATGTTTTCCTTATTCTTGACAAGAAGGATAATCAAATTTATTTATATTTCTTATTATGTCCAAAAAGGAGGAGAAATAAAGAAATAAATTTTGTTAAAGGAATAGATTTGTTAAACCCTTATACATGCTATAATAATTCATTTATATACTCTGATACATGATAAATATTGAAGTTATGCACATGTTAAGGGGGAGAAAAATAATTTCTCATTTTGCATCTATTTAATTTGAAAGGGGGAGCTATTTTAAGTAGCATGCTTATACATGTTATTTATTGTCACACTTATACACATTATTTATTATCTTTTAAAATTGGTTGTCAAAGCCAAAAAGGGGGAGATTATTGGCCATATGCATGATCAAACTCTAAATTTTGGACTTTAACAAACAATTTTTATACTAATAATTTCAATTAAGTGTGTAGGGAATTATATACCAAACATAGACCAAGCATATACACTTTTGGATGAATAGTGACTTTTTCGGGTAAATTGAACTTCTAAGATTCAAGAAGGCTTTTGACATCTTTAGAGCTCTTAAATGAGAAAATGAGCTACTTCATATTTGAAGTAGACATCTTTAGATTTCTGAATTGGGATTATTTTTCAAATTCCAAGTTCATTTCGTTATGCAAATTTTGAGTTGAAATCCACGTATACGTCTGCCATCTAAGATTGCACATCTCTTAGTATTTTGGATATATCTTGAGTTACAAAATTCCAATTAAGATGATTCAAAATGATATGAAAATATAAGTAAAATATATACAACTTTAATGAAGAAATTATAGGCGAATAAAAATTTCTTCAGGAGAAAATCACGGTTTCAACTTGTGTATAGCTGTCTGATAGTATTCTGCATTTCAGATTGCATAGCTCTTAGTATTTTGGACATATCTTGAGCTAAAGAAGTCAAATTTAGGTGATTTAAAATGATGGAAAGATAATTCAAATATGTATAGCTTTTATGAAGAAAGTATGGGCAAATTCAAATTTCTTCAGGAGCAAATCACGACTTTAACTTGGGTATAGCTGTCTGATAGTATTGCACATTTCAAATTGCATAACTCTTAGTATTTTGGACATATCATAAGCTATAAACATCCAATTTAGGTGATTAAAAATGATATGGAAATCTAATTCAAATATATACAACTTCTATGAAAAAAGTGTAGGCAAATTTAAACTTCTTGGGTAGCCAATCAAAGTTTCAATTCATGAATAGTTTTTTAACAACATCACTTTCAATGATTCAAAATATAGATGTTAGACACATCATTTTCACCTCCAATAGCTATATTTTTAAGTATAAATACCTCTAGATCTGAATGAAAGTGAAATAATTTGTTTATCATTCATTATTTCTTAAGCATTCATTGAGCTCTCAAATTCTCTTAAACAATTCTTTATTTAAGTAACTCTTATAAGAGTTGGGTGTGTGTTAGAAATAGAATTTCTCTTCATCTTAAATCTTGGGTTAGATTAGAAGGGAAGTGAGATTTATTTCTAAAGGAATTGGTTTAAGTGTTGTCCATTGAAACACTTGGGTTTTATTTTTTTGAGTGAGCCTTGAAAACTCATGTTGTAGGGTTATAAGAGTGAGCTATAAAAATCTTATATAATCTCAATCTTGTGAATCAGATTGTGGGTGATTGAAAATCCTAACTTGGGGATAAATTAGGTGGAGACGTAGGATTGTTTTTGAATATGAACTCCTTAAATCTTTGTGTTCTTCATTCTTCCTTCTTAACTTCTATTTAATTATGGCCTCAAATTCTATTTAATTTTGGCAAAGAATTCTTTTAATTTCTCATTTTTAAATGATAGTCATATTCCCCCCCCTCTAGGACTCTTTTCAAAGGGAAAAATTGGACTTGAAGGAATGATATCAATGGTTTTTGGTATATCAGCAATTAGTACCTTATCTTTTTAGTACCTTATCTTTGGTATATGAGTCAAGTTATCACTATGAGATTAGTTATACTAGAAAGAGGACTCTAAACTATGATATTGCAATACAACTAGGCAACTTATGGTCTTGGAAGCCGTCTCGCACACCAATCAATTTTGCAACATAATTGACACAAGGGTATGGGGTATACACAAATTTGCAAACTTTATTAATTATGCTTCATATAGGTGACTTGTTATTGGTTTCCATACTACTTGTATGTTATGCTGTATAAATGATATTAAAGGTGCAAATGGTAGTATTCATTATGTCTTTAGGCAGCCTTATTGCTAATTAAAATTTGATATGATTTATTGTTCATTTCATTCACTTTTGGTTTTGTTAGTTTATATTTTGTAGCCTTAAAGGAAAAGTGAAAGAATTGTTCACTTGGGTGGAAGGGTTAGGTCAGGTAATGAGCCTGAACCATACTTTATGATAGAAAAAGTGGAAGGCTTTAACAAGGGTGGAAAACATTTTTTAACATCCACTCAGCTACAGGTTAATTATACATTCTATTTAATGCTATATTCACAATAGTCACTTAGTCCTTACTAATAGTTCACTACTAATTTCTTATTTATTTAGGCTAGAGTTGTTACAAGTCATCAAAGAGTAAAGTGAATGATACATGAAAAGATGCTAAATGCAAAGGAAAGCTTTAAAGACATCAATAGATAATGACAAACATAGCTTTAATGATAGTTTGCTATAAGGAATGACTTGCAAACTTAAAGGAAATATCTTGTTAACTTTTTGAAATACTTTTGGATTATTATGGAATTATATGAACTTAGTTATTATGTTTAAGAATGATGTGAACATGGCTATTTTACTTAGGATTGAATTGTAGTTAAAACATGGTTATTATGCTTGTGAATGTTATTAACATTAGGGACGTCGTTATTATGCTAATTATTTTATGGATGTTATGTATGTGTAAGCAATTAGCCTTAACCCTACTTTTATGGATTTAACAGAATAAAGTGTTATCGAGAATTTTAAGAGTCATTTTCTATGAATTTTGATTTTTAGGAAGATATTAATGATGTAGAGTTGATGTATATATATTGTCAATTTCATATCCTTAAGCAATTTTCCTATAGATAGATATAGTTTGCAAAATGTTTTTTGTTAAGAGATTAAAATAAATAGGGTATTGATTTGCAAAATCTCATTGAAAATTTTGGCAACTGCATAAAGACTTACATATTTGGGCAAAAGCACAAGTTTAATGAATTGCATTTGCTTTCACTAAAGACCAAGTAATCAGACACAAAATTAAATGAATTGCTTAAAACTCAATTTACTTTTTAGTTACTTTGATTCATAAAAATTATTAGTAGACATTGAATATTTAAACCCCCATATATATCAATTGAATTTCATAAACCCAAAATACATCTCAAAGTTACCTCCTAATGTTAACCCCAAAATACATAAGCTTCAATTGACTTCAATTGAAGAGACTAAACATTAATTCTTCAGTAGTACCATAATCACTAACAAAATCACTACAACCCATGAACAATTTGCCCTAACTTTGCTCCTCTATATCTCATCTTTTAACTTTGCTTTGCTACTTAGAAGACCATAAATAATTCTTCCTTACCTCTCACATAATGCATATAATGATTCTTCCTTAACCCATTCAAATGTTCTATTACAATTTGGATTTCGTAAGACCAAAATTGCCTACTTGGGTTATTTCAAGTCCAAGACATCCTCATAATGCGCTACCCACCACATGGCCATTTTGCATTTGATTCTATTAATTATTTAGTGCACTGCTTAGTCTTCTTATTTTTCCTATTCTTCTTTCGCTACTTAACTTTAATAAGGTTTTTTTTTTGTTTTTTTCTATGGCTTTGTATACAAGATTATACAAGGGTATTTTAGATAATAAAAATACAGTCTTTAATAGAGCTACTGTCGTGGCACTGTGCATGGTTAATAGTGGGACCCACTAGTGCTGATTGTGTTTTTAGGTGACTTAAATTAGTCATAACCACTACGTTGATACAAAATTAGTGAATTCATACACTCAATTGCAAAAAAAAAAAAAAAAAATTCTGACCACTATAATAGTAAAAATTGAAAAGTTCACACACCATTTGTGTAATTTTTCCTTTTTATTATTGTTGTTGTTTTTACTCTCTGTTTTATCATTTTTATTGTATTTGTTAACTAGTAGTAAAATATTTATATAATTTTTAGATTTATTAATTCTATAACTTTTTTGAAGGAGCAGCTATTGTTTCATAACCATATTAACTATATAAATTACCAAGTTCTTTTTCCACTTTGATAAAGTTCATACTTAAACTTTGCTTTTAATTTAAGATCATTACATAAAATTGAACCTTCTCTTTATGCCAAAATTTAATTATATTAAAGTCCAAGATTGAATCTACATTTAAATGATTAATTAGTTAATTAATTAACGAATAAGTTAAGTAATGGGTTATAGATTAAATACTTATGATATAAGAAATTTCCTTTTTGCAAGGGTAAGGGTTTCCTCTACAGAGGATTAGGGTTTCACTTTCATGGTGTTCATTGTTCCTACTTAGGGTTTATCTAGGTAGTCTTTTATTTTCTTCCATATTTTCTAATTGTACTATTCCCTTTTGTCCTTTTATTTTTGTAATTTTTTGTGTCTTTTGGTTCCTACAAATAAGTTGTTATTCTCTATAATTTTTTTTGGATCTTGCGATAATTTGTTTTTGTTTCTTTTAACCTAGCAATTTTTGCTCATTTGTCTTTGATGATTTATATTGTTGTTTTCTTTTTAAGTTTTAGTGTTCAAGTGTTTTATCTATGTCAGGTGGTTCTTATGGAATAAATCTTAAAAGAATACCTGTGTAACACAACTATAGGAGTTCAATAATTCTAAAGGGGAAGGAAGCAGAGATCATTGTCATTGAAAAATTTGATGTGCCCCAACAGAGGGGTTAATGTCATTTTTATCTTATTGGCTAACTATGGATAAAATGAAAATTTAACTCTTTTGCTTTGTTGGATACGATTAAAAAGGCTTGGAAATTATGAAAGGATGTAACTGTAAGGGAATGAGGGAAGAATCTGTTCTTATTTGTATTTAATAATAAGAAGGATAAAGATTGGGTTTTGTCTCATAAACTATGGCATTTTAATAATAACTTGCTTTTACTCAAAGAAGTGTCAGGAATGGAATAGCCTTCTATTGTGACATTTTTATAAGTTTCTATTTGGGTGAGAGCATATGATGTTCCTCTCAATTATATGACAAATCAATTCACTTAGATTTTGGCAAAGCAATTTGGGTATTCAATAGTGATGGACAACACACATAATGTGACATATGGAAAAATTCTTCTGTTTAAAGTTAGGATGGAAGTTAATTCTCCTCTTTAGGGTAGAGCATCAGTCTCTTTGGATGGAAGAACATTATGGATTCCTTTCAAATATGAAGGGCTTCATTTATTTTGTTTTTGTTGTGGTAAGATGGGTCATATAGTGAAACAGTGTAAGAACTTTAATGACGAGGATGAAATTTGATAATCAATTTTAAACTATGGTCTATGGCTAAAAGCTTCACTAATAAAGAGCTCGAAATGATCCATTGAGTCCTTATGAAAATAATGACTTAAGTGGGAATATATCATAAAGAAATATGAGTGATAATTCTTGAGAAAAAAATTCTTTAATTCCAATTTTTGAATATGGTGACTCCAGTATAACGGAATTAGAAAATAATAGAGCCAGATGTTCTGAAGAAGTTTAGGATTTAATTTCTCAATAATTAGCTAAGGTAAATGTTATTTCATTATCTACCTCTGCTCCTACTATCTCTTCTACCCATACAACAACTTTAGACCAATAATCACCTTCCTCTGTGAACCTTCCTAACCATATTGCCTAAAGCTCTATAGTCCAGCTCATCAATCCTCTAAGTAGTAACATCACCAATTAGCCTATTCACTGTTCTATGAATCCTAATTCTACTAAGGCTTCCTTTTCAAATACTAGAAGTATTATTACTATCACCAATCCAATCACTTTGGCCATTCCTATCCATTCCCTGATCACCTTAACCACTTTTACCTAGTCAATTACCTAGAATCCTACATTATCATCTCCTAAAAAATTAACTAAAACAATCCAAGCAGCAGAACCATCTAAAAATTCCAAATGGACCTAAAAAAAGCTAAAACAACTATTACCTTTGGAACCTATCCTTAAGCTATAATTTAGGAAAATAAATTTGCTAGAAAGTCTGCTAAAAGATGGTTCCTCTGAATTACTTGGAAAATCTAAAAAACACAGAGAGTTGATTTTATTGGATGTCCCTTATTTATACTCCTCAATGGTAGCCTCACCAACAATAATGAGTTACCTTTTGTGGAACAATCAAGGGCTTAGGAACCCTCAAATAGTTTAAAATTTAAAGAGAATGGTGTCTCAAAAAGATCCCACTTTTATTTTCTTAATGGAAAAAAAGTTATTCAAAACTAAAATGCAAAGTATTTGTAACTCCTTGAGTGTTGTTGGTAGTATTGCTGTTAGTTATGATGTTGAAGCTTTAGGCCATAGGGGTGGTTTGTGTTTATTTTGGAGGGGTGATCTTTCTATGAATTTAATTTCTTCTTCTTTACATCAAATTAACATTGGAGTTTGCTTAGTTTAGCATGCAAGATGGCAATTTTTGGGTATTTATGGTTACTTGGGTGAGGTCAATAAGAATTGTACTTGACAGCTTATTACTGCATTAAATTTGAAAGCCAATCTTCCTTGGCTGTATTATGGGGATTTCAATGAAATTCTTTATAGTGGAAAGGAAAAATGGAGGCATTCTAAAACCCTTTGAAAAATGGAGAGATTCTGGCAAACTATCAATACATAATATCTTAACAATTTGGGCTTTAATGGTTATCATTTCACATGGTCGAATAGAGGGGGAGGCTCTAAAAATATCTAAGAGAGGCTTGATCGATTCTTAGTTAATGAAAATTGGATGTCAATTCTTCCTCACTTTTAAGTTTCTCATTTGCTTTGACTCTCAACTGACCATAATCCAATATTTTTTTCAATCGACTCATAACCAAAATGTTCATTGACATTTGAAGAAAATTTTCAAGTTTGAAGCCATGTGGTTTGATATGTAATCCACAAGTTTATAGAATCATCGAAGTAGTAATTAAATATCAATCCAATAGAGATTGCAAATTGAGTATTGTAATACTAAATGTACTTGTTTGTTTAAACAATGAAAAATGGCATTTTAAATAAAATAAAAGAAATCTGAATTAAATAACAATAAATTTAAAGAGCTAGAGTTCTTATTATTAATTCAACCATTTCTTAAGATCAATTAATAACTAAGCCATACTTAAGCTTAATCCAATTTGAAGGCATCTAAAGAATCATAGGCTTTCCTTTTGGACAACCCTACAATTAACCAAGTAGATTGACACCTTAGATTTATAACTCTCACTTACTAAGTATTCGTTTAATCCAGTTTAAGCACCAACCCTAAATCAATATTAGTTGCTTAAATGTCTCTCAACTAAGAAAGCATCTAATAGGTTATTGTTTAAATCTAAAGCAACCTATCTCTCGATCAAGTTTCATTGTGTAAATTTAATTAAAGGGTGATCAATCCTATGAAGACATAAAGTTCAACAACAACCAAAGGATTAAGATTAATGGCTTAGGTTTAATCACAATAATCATATGGTTGAATTGAAATAAAAATCCTAACAAAGAACCTAGCCACTCATGTTAATTATAAAAGACAAATATGAAGAATAGAAGAAAATAAACATTGTCATTAATCAAAATAGAATTAAACAATTTCAAAATCATAAGAGAAACCCCCTGGAACAACAGGTCTATTGTTCTTCAATTCTCTTACTTAATCTCCAAAACCAACATGAACAAGCACAAGTCTCTGTTCTTTCTAAAAATGATAAAAAGAAAATGTAATGTAAAAACTTAGAAAAATAACAAATAATGATCATCCCTTTTTCTAGAGGCTGCACCCAACATAAAACCCTAGCCTCTAGCCCTTTAATTTGTTTCCTTATGAATCTTCATCAAATCCCCCTTAATAAGCAATTAAATTCAAAATTCGAATATACTAATAGCAGGTTGCACGACTGTTTGTATTTGCGCATGATCGTGCACAACTTCCTCTCCTTAATTTGCTCCATTTAGCTTTTAATGCTCTATTGCAAGCTCCTTTGACTCTTCTAGAATGATCATAAGCCCCATTCATCTTTCCTTTATTGTTCTTTAACACCTATATGCATAAAATAATAAAAATAACAAAAAAAATACTAAAAATAAACAAGCCATGCACACATTCATGCAAACTAAACAAAAACTCCACAAAAGAAACATAAATGCAACTAAAATGATACCTAATCCTAACACATTGAGTGCTTAAAATAATGCATTTCTCACACTCATCAAATTCCCCTACACTTGAATATTTGCTTATCCTCAAGTAATGCTCGAATACATATATTCATTTAAAGAATCATGCTCATTAACTAGCTTTAAATTGACTAACTACTTCAATCTTCCTTTAATAAAAAGCTTAAAAACTTAAAGTTAAAATAGTAACCGGAGGTCAAGAATGCATTGTTACTATGTGAAGAGCATACTTTTCTATTGAAATCATGAAAGCAAATAATTGACATGAAAGAAAAATGGAAGCAAGTAGGAATCATTCTAACACTTAGGGAGTTAAAAAATTTAGTACATATAAGGTTAAAAACTTTCATTCATTCAAAGTCTTCCTAATCTTAGTATCCCCCACTTTTCCTATACTACTTAGTGTGCATACCTCCAAAAAGGGTCCTTTGGATACTCTTACTCTAAAAAAAGCATTGGAGTAGAAGGAGCATTTAAATATATTCTTTTTAAATTTAGCTCCTAGTGAGTGTGTTTTATGCTCCATCTCGTTACTTTTTTTTAGAAGAAAATAAACCAAAATAAATGAGAATTTAACCATACTAAGGTCATACTCAAATTCCTACTTACAAACATTTTTCTTAAATATTAAGCATTTAAATTCATTTGTTCAATAGAAAAGTAAGCATTAAGTTCATTAAAATGTAAAAATTCCTAACCATAAATCATTGTCCTAATTTAAAAATTCCAAACAAATCATTAAAAAAAGATTAAAGCATTTCTTTAAGAAAACTAAGATTAATGAGCAAGGTTCTATATGTGAATATGTTGCAAAAATTCAAGAGTGAGAGTAATGCATGAACAACATAAAAATTAAACCAGACATGCATGACTCTTAAAGTAAAACAAACATACAAACATGGAAATAAAATAAAATAAATAAAAACTAAAGAACAGTGTACTTCCCTCATTCTGATGCACTTGGTGGAGAAGTCAAAGGAGTGACAAAAATGGCTTTTGCTACCTTATTAATCATCTTAGACCTTTTGCTTTGAGGGAGCATGCGGAAGATTTCATCAATTTGGGCTTGCAACCTTATAGCCCTTGATTCAAAATACCTCTCAAATTTTTCCATATCATTAAACAAATCCATGATTAATGTTCCCAATCCTATTGTCAGAGATGTCCATTAGCTCTTTGATCTTCTTCATGATTCCTTCACTCCATTCTTTGATGTTCCCCCTCTTTTTTACTTAGCCCTCACTTTCATTAGTTTCTTCCTACATTGAGTTAGGAGGCAAAGGGACTTCACCATGTTGTATTGCTGCTTATCGTAATAAATAACATCTCCTTAAAGTGACATCATAAAACTCATTAAACTCTGTGATGATTTTAACCCAAACAAGGTAGTCTTCATCTAGGGATTCAGCTTCTAATGGCTCTAATTGGTGATTGGAAAATTAGAATGGAGCAAAATACAATGCCAAACTAGTAACAATATACCCCATCGACAATAATGCTTTCCTAGCCCTTGTCATCACTAAGCCTCCTTCCTTGATATAAGGTTTTTGTTCTAGCCATCACAATAATGTTAGTACAAAAATAAAACAACACAAGACAATGAAAATAATAAGAACAAAAACAAAAACAAAAAAAAGAAAAGAAAAAAAGGGTTTAAATAAGAAAAGGAATATGGGATACAAAGGATTTTATTCCTAAAAGAAAAAGAAAAAGAAAAAGAAATAAACTTAAAATTTTATGTGAAAAGGAAAATAAAATCATCAAGTCAAAATTTCCTTAATCAATAGGAATTAGGAATTAAAATGGAAGTTAATCTTACCAAAAATCCCAATTTAAAAAGGAAACACAAATCAAAATAAAATAAAATCAACAATAAAAAATAAAATAGGAAACAAACAAACAAATTTAAATTTTAAAATTTTAAAATTTTTTATTCCTCCTTCACACTTAAAATGTGCAATGTCCTCATTGTAGCATGAGCAGATGATAAAAAAAAGAATATGAAAAATTTGCGATACCAATGGTCATCAAGCCTTACAGTGATGTGTGAAAGTTGCATGATTGTGTGACCTAGTAGTGCAGAATTATGGCATCGTAAGGTGCATGGCCGTGCGCTGAAAATGCACGGCTGTGCGACCTAATTATAGAAATTGCTCTTTTATGCTCTGATAAACCTGCACTCTCATCACAACCTGTTGTCATCTTAAGGCATGGGACAAGCATTATATATGCAATGCAATAATATAAGAGAGAAATTAATTTAAAACAAAAACAATTACATTATTAAAATAAAAATCTCGAAACAACTTAAACAAAAATAAATAGGAACATTTTAACCAAACATAACAAAATATAACTTAAGAACACATTGTTCCATAAAACATAAAACTAAAAGCAACTTAAAACAAACATTGTTCAAGCTATAACCAAATAACATTAAAAATAAAGGCTTCACTCTTCGCCTTCACCCTCGGATGAGGATTCTTTTTCTTCCATTTCTTCATCATAAGGGAATGGAGGTGGAACAAAATTCTTTTGAGCTAAAATAAGCATTAAGGTTATGATTAAGCATGTTCAATGTGCTATTCATTGGCCTTGAAGTGAGTCCTATTCTTCCAACTTTGACATTTAGCTCTCCCATATTTGAGTTTATGACTCTAACTTGTAGCTCTAAATTATCCAACTTTGCCATCATATTATTTAGAGTCGCACCTTAGTCTTCCTCCTCCTCCTTTTCTTGTGCTTTTAGAGGTGCAGGTTGGATAAGGAAGGCTCTCCTCTGTATGATTAACTCAAACCAAGCTCATCGCCTCCATCATTTTATTATCAATGAAATGAAATGATCCTTAACCTTTTTAAATGGCATATTTTTAGTGTCAAAGCCTAGGTATTTTTCTATGGTAGTTATTAGTCCTCCCACTTTGATAGCCCCAGTCACTGTTAAAGCAACATCTCTTAATTTCCCAGCTAAAGCATGTCACATATTGAGATTTATATCATTGACCATGCAATACAACATGTTACGCTCTATGGTGGTGACCATGAAATCCCTTTATTTCTTAGGAAATAAGGAATGTGCCATGATCCTATAGAAATATTTCAATACAGGTGATTGAATTCGGAATTCTATCATTGACCTAGCCTCATAGGAAGCACCTCTCTCCCTGGTTTTTCCTCTCTAAAACTCAATCCTATCATATGCAACATTAACATCTTGGTTCTTAGGAAAATGAAAAACATCATAAAGTGAAAATAATCCTAAGGTGTGATCTTCATTCTCCAATCAAAAAGTGAGCATAAGAGTGTGTTCATTAAAACTAAATGAAGAGAGAAACTCACAAGTGGGTGGAGCATAAAAGGGATTTTATGTTAAGACAAATTCATTCCATCCCATTCTATTGACATGCAAATTAACCTTATATAGTAACCCAATTTCAATAAAATAAGGTAACACTCCCATACCTATTAGGCATAATCTTTCTACCCATTAATTGCTCAAACTTATTCCTATGCTCATCATGCGTAAATTGAATTTAATTAGGGAACGGTTTTACCATCCTTTCTTTGCTAGCACCACCCTAATTATTGGAGCTTCCACCAAGCCTTGTTCTCTTTAGAGGAGGATTGGACTTCTTCTTAGCAATACTCTTTCTCATTTGGTCTCTTTCCATGGTGATATGAGGAAGATGAAATGTAGAGAAAATATAGGGTAATGGAAGATGGTTGTTGACCATTTGCATGATCAAACTCCAAATTTTGGACTTTGACAAACAATTTTTATACTAATAATTTTAATTAAGTGTGTAGGGAATTATATACCAAACATATACCAAGCATATACACTTTTGGATGAATAGTGAATTTTTGGGCAAATTAAACCTCTAAGATTCAAGAAGGCTTTTGACATCTTTAAAGCTTTTAAATGAGAAAATGAGCTTATTCACATTTGACATAGACATCTTGAGCTTTCTAAATTAGGCTTATTTTTCAAAATCCAAGTTCATTTGGTTATGCAAATTTTGAGTCAAAATCCACGTATATGTGTGCCATCTCAAACTACACATCTCTTAGTATTTTGGACATATCTTGAGAGAAAGAAGTCCAATTAAGGTGATTAAAAATGATATGAAATGATAAGTCAAATCTCTAAAAATTTTATAAAGAAAGTATAGGCAAATTCAAATTTCTTCAGGAGAAAATCACGGCTTCAACTTGTGTATAGTTGTTTGATAGTATTCTGCACTTCAAATTGCTCTTAGTATTTTGGACATATCCTAAGCTAAAGAAGTCAAATTTTATGTGATTCAGAATAATATGGAAAGATAATTCAAATATATATAGCTTTCATGAATAAATTATGGGATAATTCAAATTTCTTCAGGAGAAAATCACGACTTCAACTTGGGTATAGCTGTCTGATAGTATTCTGCATTTCAAATTGCATAACTCTTAGTATTTTGGACATATCCTGAGCTAAATACATCCAATTTAGGTGATTTAAAATGATATAGAAAGCTAATTCAAATATCTACAGCTTCTATGATGAAAATGTGAGCAAATTTAAATAACTTAGGTAGCCAATCATGAATAGTTATCTGACAACATTACTTTCAATGATTCAAAATATAGAAGTTGGACACATCATTTGCTCCTCCAGTAGCTATATTTTTAAGTATAAATACCTTTAGAGATTAATTAAAATTAAGAAACTTGTTTATCATTCATTATTTCTTAAGCATTCATTAAGCTCTCAAATTCTCTTAAACAATTCTTTGTTTGTATAACTCTTGTGAGAGTTGGGTGTGTGTTATAAATAGAATTTCGCTTCATCTTAAATCTTGGGTTAGATTAGAAGGGAAGTGAAATTTATTTCTAAAGGGAAGTAAAATTTATTTCTAAAGGAATTGGTTTAAGTGTTGTCCATTGAAGCACTTGGGTTTTGGTTTCTCGAGTAAGCCTTGAAAAATCATATTGTAAGGTTATAGGAGTGAGCCATAAACCTCTTGTATAATCTCAATCTTGTAAATAAGATTGTGGGTGATTAAAAATCCTAACTTGGGGATAAGTTAGGTGGAGACGTAGGATTTTTGTTGAATCTGAACTCCTTAAATCTTTGTGTTCTTCATTCTTCCTTCTCAACTTCTATTTATTCTTGCAAAGAATTCTTTTAATTTCTCATTTTTGTTTGATAGTCCTATTCACCCCCCTTCTAGGACACTTTTCAATTAGTATCAGAGCTAGTTGTCCCTTATCATTAATTAGGATAGAGCACTAATGAGAACTCTCACTTGTGAACTATGTCATCGAAGCAGGGCTCCACGCTCATTGGTGTTGGTACATTGGTGGAGACGATGGTCGGTTAGTCTGATAGGTACCATTAAAAGGTGATATAGGTTAGGTATGACCTATAAACATTTTCAATTGGTATCAGAGCTTGAATTCTAGGTACTTTATTGCTAGAATACAAGATCATGGGGACTGAATCATAAAACATCTCTTCTCCTAGACCATTTTTTGATGGTAGTGACTATTAGAAATTCAAAATGGAATTATATCTTGATTATGATTCCATCAAACTTTTGGACATTGTCCTAAGAGGTTGGGAACCACCTATAACTATCATTGATGGTGTGGTAACTACTCTGGGAAGAAGCCAATGGAGAATTGATCAAAAGGAAGAAAATCATAAAAATAAAAAAGCTATGATTACTCTAGTCTCTTTAATGATAAGAGAAGAAGGAGGCAAGCTTTAACATTGTATGTCAGCCAAAGAAATGTGGGAGACCTTCGAAAACCACTACGAAGGCAACATTCAAGTAAGAATCAAGAAGGTTCAACTTTATATGTATGAATATGAACTCTTCAAAATGAAGCCTCATGAATCAATTATGAAGATGACAGATCATCTCATTTCTCTCCTTACAACCCTCAAGGAATTTAGAAAACATTTGTCCAAGGTTGAAGTAAACAACAAGATTCTAAGAATCCTACCTAAAAAGGATTGGGAATCTCGTGTTACTTCAATTGAGGAAGCTCAAAACCTCTCCACCTTATCAACTGATGTGCTCATTTATAAGCTTTTAACACACGAGCTCACTATTAAGTAAAGAGGTGAAGAACAAGAAGAGAAAGAAGAAAAGAAAAAGAGCATTGCTCTAAAAGCTCTTCAAGAAGATAGTGAAGAGGGAAGCATCAAAGATTCTAGTGATGAAGATGGTGACATTACCATGCTCACTAGGAACTTCAAGAAGTTTTTGAGAAAGAAAAACTTCTCAAGAATAAGGGATTTCAATAAGAAGTTCAAAGGAGATGGTAAGAAGAAAACTAAGGAGGTTACTTGCTATGAATGCAAGAAATTGGGACATATTAGAAGTGAGTGTGCCAAACTCAAATTCAAGAACAAGGGAGCAAAGGATAAGAAATAGGCATTCAAAGCTACTTGGGATGATTCTTTTAAATCTGAAGAGGAAGAGAAATAACAAGAGGTGGCTAATCTTTGCTTCATGTCCTTTGAAAATGAAAATAAGGTACCATCTACTTCTTATTCTTCCTTTGGTGATTGTGATAATTATTATGATAATAATGATGATGATAAGAGCTCTATTATGACAAAATTACTTGTTAAATGCCAAAAGTTTATTATCTAAGAAAAAACATTATAAGCATGAGTTAGGTAACTTAAATAGTGAATTAGAAATTTTAAAAATTAATTTTACTAAACTTATTGAATCAAACAAAAAACTTGTTAATGATGCAAAATCTTCTAAATCTTTGGAAGATCAACTTAAGAAAGCAAATGATGAAAATCATAAGCTTTCTAAGGAGGTCCTAGAATTAAAGAATTCCATTGCTAAATTTAAGAGAGGAAAAGAAATTTTAGATAGTCTTCTTGACTCTCAAAAATTTCATGGAGATACCCATGGAATTGGATATAAGATTAGAATGTCTTCATCATCTTCATCATATATTAATTTTGTAAAAGCTGCACATGATTCCACTCCTTCAACCACCAAATCAAATGAGACTCAAGCTTTCAAAGCTAAAAGATCTAATGTGTTAAATAGCATGGAAAAGTCTCATGAGATTCATCCTTCATTAACACAAAGAGGTAAGGCTTAAACTAGAGCACCTAAACCGAAGCATGCTTATATGTACATTAGACACAATTATAATAGGCATGCTATACAATACAATGCACATAAATATGTTACACAAAATTATTGAAATACACATCACCATTGCCAATGCATGTTTCATTCGATGACATAAAACAATAAAAATACACATAACACCAAAGGCATGTTGCACACACTAGGAAAGCATTTCATCCTAGGAGGAATAAATTTGAAAATATTGTATGTTCTTATTGCATGATCAAAGGACATACTAATAATCTGTGCTTCTATAGAATACTGCATATGAATTTACTTCTTATGGATTATCTTAAAACTAACCAACCTAGACCAAGAAAGGTTTGGGTCTAAAAGAACACTTAAATTGTATTATGTAGATGTGCTTGAAATACAGAAGAACAAAAAGCAAGTGGTATCTCGATAGTGGATGTTCAAGGTATATGACAGGAGACAAAGAGCAATTCAATAAACTTGATGCTAAGGATGGAGGGCACGTTACCTTCAGAGATAATGCAAAAGGAAAAATTATTGGCATTGGAGAAATAGGTAATCCTCAATCCTTATTTATACATCATGTGTTGTTTGTTGATGGTCTTAAACATAATCTATATAGTATAAGTCAATTATGTGACATAGGAAATAAAGTAACTTTTTATCCTAAAAATTACTTTGTTAGTAGTCTTGATGAAAATAAAGTTATTTTTAGTAGTGAAAGAGCAAATAATGTTTATGTCACTGATTGAAATAAAATTGATAACAAAGACATAAAATGCTTAGTGTCTATCTCTCATGACACATGGGCATGGCATAGAAGATTAGGACATGCAAATTTTGAGCTTTTGAATGATCTTTGTAAACATAAATTTGTAATTGGTTTACTTAAACTTGAATTCATTAAAGATAAATCTTATGATGTTTATCAAAAGGAAAAACAATCTATGTCCTCATTTAAGCTAAAAAAATGTAGTGTCCACCTCTAGGCCACTTGAACTTATACCTCTGGATTTATTTGGATCAATTAGAGTTGCTAGTCTTCGTGGAATGCACTATGCTTATGTATTAGTTGATGACTACTCTAGATACACTTGGTTGTGTTTTCTTGTTCATAAGAATGATGCATTTAAAGCTTTTGAAAATTTTTCAAAAAGAGTTAAAAAAGAAAAAGGATTTTATATTTCATCCATTAGAAGTGATCATGGAACCGAATTTGAAAATGAATTTTTCAAAAACTATTGTAATGAAAATGATATTTCTCATACATTTTCATCTCCTAGAACTTGTCAAGAAAATGGGGTAGTTGAAAGGAAAAATAGAACTCTTATGGAAATGGCTAGAATAATGCTTCATGAGTATAATTTGTCTCTACACTTTTGGGCAAATTCCATTAACACATCTTGTTATATTTCAAATTGAGTTTTCAAAAGACCAATTTTAAATAAAACCTCTTATGAGCTATGGAATAATAAAAAACTCAAAATCTCATATCTAAGAGTATTTGGATGCAAGTGCTTTATATTGAACACCAAGGATAATCTTAGAAAATTTGATTCCAAAGCTGATGAAGGAATTTTCCTAGGCTATTCCATCTCTAGCAAAGCATATAAGGTCTTTAATAAGAGAACTCTAGTAGTTGAAGAGTCAATGCATGTGGTATTTGATGAATCAAAATCACTTGATCCTAGAAAGGATATTTGTAGTGTTGATGATCTTGTAAGTGATAATGAGATTATGGAAACACAAGAAGAAAATGCTAGTAAGCCTTTGGAACTTGAAGATCCAAGCAAGAAGGAAAATAAGGAGACATCTCAACCTACCTTAAAGGATGAACTTCCAAAGGATTGACAATTCAAGAAAGCTCACACTCAAAACCTTATTATAGGTGACATTACAAAAAGGGTAACTATTAGGTCTCAGTTAAAGTTTACTGTTAATTTAGCCTTCATTTCTCAAATTGAAACAAAAAATATTGATATTCTTTGTGTGATGAATTTTGGGTCCTTGCTAAACAGGAAAAGTTAAATCAATTTGAGAGAAACAAGGTTTGGACCTTGGTTCCTAGACTTAAACATCATCCTATTATAGGCAGCAAATGGGTGTTTAGAAATAAGATGAATGAACAAGGTGTCATAACTAGGAACAAAGCTAGACTAGTAGCTAAAGATTATAATCAAGAGGAAGGCATTGATTATGATTAAACCTTTGCCCCCATTGCAAGGTTAGAAGCTATTAGGATGCTACTTGCACTTGCATTGTACATGGATTTTAAACTTTATCAAATGGATGTTAAAAGTGCATTTTTAAATGGTTTTATTGAAGAAGAGGCATATGTTGAACAACCTCCAGGTTTTGAAAATTTTGACTCTCAAAATCATGTGTTTAAACTTTCAAAAGCATTATATGGATTGAAACAAGCTCCAAGACCTTGGTATGAAAGATTGAGTAACTTTTTACAAGAGAAAGGTTTCTTTAAAGGAAAGGTTAACAGAACTCTTTTTATAAAAAAATCCAAACATGATTTATTAATTGTTTAAATATATGTTGATGAAATTATATTCGGTGCTACTAACCATTGGTTGTGTGAGGAATTCTCTAATTTAATGCAAGGAGAATTTGAGATGAGTATGATGGGTGAACTCAAATTCTTTCTTGGAGTACAAATCAAGCAATGAAAAAATGAGATTTTCATTAATCAAACCAAGTCTGCAAGAGACGTTCTTAAGAAGTTTGGCATGGATGGAGCTAAGATAAGTAAAACTCCAATGAGTACCACAACCAAACTTAACAAAGATGAGAATGGCAAGCCAGTTGATGAAAAGCAGTTTAGAGGTATGATCGGATCTCTTCTTTATTTAACTGCTAGTTAACCTGATATTATGTTTGCTACTTGCTTGTGTGCTAGATTTTATTCAATTCCTAGAGAGTCTCATTTGAATGCTATCAAAAGAATTTTCAAATATCTTTATGGTACAATGCATTTAGGACTTTGGTATCCTAGGAGTTCTTCCTTTGACTTGATTAGTTATTCTAATTTTGACTTTGCTGGTAGCTTACTAGATAGAAAAAGCACTTCTGGAACTTGTCAAATTTTAGGAAATTGCTTAGTTTCTTGGTTTAGTGAGAAACAAGTTTCAGTTGCCTTGTCCACTGCTAAAGCAGAATATGTGGCGGCTAGTTGTTGTTGAACCCAAGTTCTATGACAAAAATAACAACTTTTGGACTATGGCATTGATATTAATCATATTCCAATTAAATATGACAATACAAGTGCTATAACCTTTAATAAAAATTCCATTCAGCATTCTAGATTTAAGCATATTGACATTAGACATCATTTTTTGCGTGATCATAAGCAAAGTGGTGATATTTTTCTTGATTTTGTTGATACTAATCATTAATTAGCAGACATCTTTACCAAGACTCTTTATGAGGAAAGATTGAATTTTATTAAGCTTGAGCTTAGTATGATTGATGGCTCAAGCTTGTCTTAATCACTTGTTAAATTGATGAATTGATGTTTGGATTCTTACGTTATGATGTCATTTAGAAAAATTATTTTCAGCATCATATATATATTTTGTTTTAAAAGTATTTGCTTTAGCAAATTTACTTCATAGACATGATATATTGTATTTCCCATTTGCATGATCTTTATATTAATTTTATTTGATTTGGATTTATGTGGATTCATTCAATTTTTTTCAAAAGCCCTTATATTTTTCAAATTAATAATTAATTATTGAGCTAAATTCAATTAATTAATTATTTTAATTTAGTAAAAATATTTCTCCTCAACAAGATTTTTTTAAATATTTTTAATTCATTTTATGCCAGTTTCTGTTTGGATTATTTTCAGTATACTTTTCGTATCTAAGTTTTGAGTTGTATGTTTATTTTATAATTATTTTATGATAGTTTACACTCAGTTTATTTTCTGGATATAAGACATGTGCTATTAGTTTTATGTCTTGTCCACAATTGGTATTTAAATATCATTGTAGCTCTCTAATTTTATTTGTATTTTGTCAAGGGGAAAGAAATATTTGAGTTTGTTTATTATTTTTATTTTTTTATTGTGTTTATGCATGCATATTGTTTATTATTTTTATACATGCATAATTAATGTTTAATTTATTCATGTATCAATTCCACTTAGGAATTATTTTTTATCTTTGATAAGGCATGAATTTTTTTTAAGATTTGGTCTATCTTTGCTTTTGTTAAAGGAGGCAAAAATAATTGAGTTTGCATGCGTACTTAGTTATTTTCTTTTAAGGAAGAGATTTTTTTTTATAAAGATGTGTTTGTGTTAGTGACATAACTATGTGATAGTGTGTCCTTAATATCAATTTTTTTTAATTCATTGTAATAGTGGGAGAAAATTGTTTGAATTTATTTTTCAAAATTTTTTTATGCATGCATAGTAACAATGAAAGTGTGGCTAGTTTTGTCTTTGTGATAAAAAAGCCTTGTTTTGCTTACTTTGCTTATATATGACATGAATTTTTTATGCATGATTATTAATTATGCTTATATTTGCAAAATTCATATTCATGTATAAATTCTTCTTGGGAATGGTTTTTATCTTTAAAAATGAAATGACTTTCATAAAGATTTTGAGTATCTTTTCTTTTATTGTTTTGGTTCTTGATCTTTTATTCCCTTTGACATTATTGACTCCCTTAAGTCTATTTCCCCTTATATCTCTCTTTTTTCTTTTTGTTTTTGACAAAGGGGGAGAAGAAGCTATGTGCTCAAGGGATAAATAATTGTGTTTGTATTTAAGATATGCTAAGTACCACATGATTATGTATGATTGATTGACTAGCTAAACTTTCTATAATCATGTGATGTTTCAATATAGCATAAGTACTATTTTGTGATGCATTATAGTAGCACTATATGCATATATGTCTGAAATTATTTCCTTCATGTTGTCTAACATTTTTTAATGATAATGTTATTATCATTTGTTATGTTAGACCATGTTCTTGATAATATTTTTATGTTGTCCTTATTCTTGATAAGAAGGATAATCAAATTTATTTATATTTCTTATCATGTCCAAAAAGGAGGAGAGATAAAGAAATATATTTTGTTAAACCCTTATACATGTTATGATAATTCATTTATATACTCTAATACATGATAAATATTAAAATTATGCATATGTTAAGGGGGAGCAAAATACTTTCTCATTTTGCATCTATTTAATTTGAAAGGGGGAGGTATTTTAATTAGCATGCTTATACATGTTATTTATTGTCACACTCATACACATTATTTATTATCTTTTAAAATTGACTGTCAAAGCTAAAAAGGGGGAGATTGTTGACCATTTGCATGATCAAACTCCAAATTTTGGACTTTGACAAACAATTTTTATACTAATAATTTCAATCAAGCGTGTAGGGAATTATATACCAAACATATACTAAGCATATACACTTTTGGATGAATAGTGACTTTTTGGGCAAATTGAACCTCTAAGATTTAAGAAGGCTTTTATATAATTCAAATATCTACAGCTTCTATGAAGAAAGTGTGGGAAAATTCAAACATCTTGGGTAGCCAATCATGGTTACAATTCATGAATAGCTGTCTGACAGCATCACTTTCAATGATTCAAAATATAGACATTAGACACATCATTTGCATCTCCAAAAGCTACATTTTTAAGTATAAATACCTCTATAGCTGAATGAAAGTTAGGAAACTTGTTTATCATTCATTATTTCTTAAGCATTCATTGAGCTCTCAAATTCTTTTAAATAATTCTTTATTTGTATAACTCTTGTGAGAGTTGGGTGTGTGTTAAAAATAGAATTTCTCTTCATCTTAAATCTTGGGTTAGATTAGAAGGGAAGTGAGATTTAATTCTAAAGGAATTGGTTTAAGTGTTATCCAAGTGTTTGGTTTTTTGAGTGAGCCTTGAAAACTCATGTTGTAAGGTTATAAGAGTGAGCCATAAAACTCTTGTATAATCTCACTCTAGTGAATAAGATTGTGGGTGATTGAAAATCCTAACTTGGGGATACTTTAGGTGGAGACGTAGGATTGTTGTTAAATTCGAACTCCTTAAATCTTTGTGTTTTTCATTCTTCCTTCTCAACTTCTATTTAATTCTTGCAAAGAATTCTTTTAATTTCTTATTTTTATTTGATAGTCCTATTCACCCCCTCTAAGACTCTTTTCAATGGTGTAGATAATAAAGAGAATGAAGGGTGAGTGAATGTGAATATGAAGTGTGTGTTTATATAGGCGAGGTAGTGTAGTGGGATTTGGGTAAAGTTTATGGGAAGTGGGAAGGGTTAGGTTGTCTAGGGTTTGGGAATTGGGAAAGTTTGTTAAGGTTAGAAGTCTAAGGACTTTGGGAAGTGGTAAAGTTTCTCATAAAAAGAGATTTTACATCTCCTGAAAAATTAGGACAGCACAGGTGCACGGTCGTGTGCATCAGGGTGAACGGTTGTGTGACCTGCACAATAATAAATTCAAAGACACAAGGCACACAGTTGTGTGCATTAGAGTACACAGCCATGTGCCCTGTATGTCAAGAAGTGCAATGTCAGAAGGTGCATGGCTATGTGGAAAAAAACACATGGCCATGTGACTTGAATATGAATTTTGACAAAAATTTGCTACATAAAGCATATAACAACATAGTCAAGCAATGCATTACAATAATGACTTACACATCACACTAAATAACATTCCATATAAATTAAACTTACAAAACCTCTTCTTAAGCTCCTCATTTTCTTCATTTTTGGATATCATAAAGGAAAAAAAACATAAAAACTAAATTAAATTTGAAAAAATATAAAAGAAATGATTAAAACAAAAAAAAAATAAAAACAATCTTGGTTCAGCCCCTAAAAAGCACTCTTTTAAGGGTCCATGAGCTAGACCACCATGTTATTCACTTAGTTGATTCCTCTAAGTATGCAACTTGATGGAAATCTCAAATGTTCCTCCATGGTATAGGTTTAGTCTATGACCATTCACTTTGAATGTTTCTCCTCTTGTGTTGCACAATTCCACAGCTCCATAAAGGTACGAGTGAGTTATTGTAAATGGTCCTGACCATCTACTCTTTAATTTTCCAGGAAATAATCTGAGCCTTAAATTGAAAACAACACTTGGTTTCCTTCTTTGAATCTCTTTACTCCAACTCTTGAATCATGCCACTTCTTTATGCATTCTTTATAAATCCTTGAATTTTCATAAGTAACCTCTTTAGTCTTTTCAAGCTCACTCATTGTAATAATCTCTTCTCAGCTACCTTCTTGAAATCAAAATTCAAAGCTTTTTCTGCCCAATAGGCCTTGTGCTTAAGTTCAACAGGAAGATAACATGTTTTGCCATAAACCAACCTAAAAGGAGACATCCTAATAGGTGTTTTATAAGCTGTTCTATATGCCCACAAAGCATCATCAAACTTCCTTGCCCATTCTTTTCTTGACTTACTCACTCTTCTTTCTAAAATTTTCTTCAACTCCCTATTACTCACCTTAACTTGTTTACTTGTTTGAGGGTGATGAGGTGTAGCTACTCTATGTTTTACCCCATATCTGGCCAATAATATTTCCATATTATTGTTGCAAAAATGTGTTCCCCCATCACTTATGATTACTATAGGCATACCAAACTGAGAGAATAATTTCTTTAGGAACTTGCAAACAACTCTTGCATCATTCACTAATCATTCTTAAGCTTCTACCCATTTGGAAACATAGTCAACACAAATAAGAAGGTACTTATTACCCTCTGATAAAGGAAATGGCCCCATAAAGTCAATGCCCCATACATAAAATATTTTAACCTTTAAAATTCCATATTGAAGCATTTCATCATTCTTTGAAATTTTACCACTCCTTTGACATGCATCACAATGAATAATAAAATTTCTAGCATCTTAAAAAAGTGTAGGCCAATAAAACCTTGCTTTAAGAACTTTAACAACTGTTATTTGTGGTCCAAAATGTCAACTATTGACAAATCCATAACAATGTTATAAGACTAACTCAACTTCTTCATTTGCTACACATCTTCTTACCATACCATCACTGCACAATTTCCATAAAAATAGTTCATCCCAAATGAGAATTTTGAAATCATGAATCAGCTTCTTCTTTTGTTAAAGAGTGAATTCTTTTAGCATTTCTCTAGTCGACAAAAAATTTGCTATGTCAGCAAACTAAGGAGCACCCATGCACTCTATGGTTAAAAGCATCTCATATGGAAATAGCTCTTTGATAGGCTTTTAACTATCCCTTTCCTTTTGCTCTACATCTAACCTTGAAAGATGATCAGCTACTACATTTTGAGATCCCTTATTGTCTCTAATCTTAATGTCAAACTCTTACAACAACAACACCCATCTAATAAGCCTTGGCTTAGAATCTTTCTTATTCATTAGGTACTTCAATGCTTTATGATTTGTGCACATAACCACTTTAAAGCCAAGAAGATAGGATCTAAACTTGTTAAAAGAAAAAATGACTTCCAACATCTCCTTTGCTGTAGTAGCAAAGTTCAACTGTATCAGTCAAGGTTTAACTTGCATAGTAAATCACATATAGTTTATTCTCCTTTCTTTGACCAAGCACAACTCTTATTGCGTGATCACTTGTGTCACATATTAATTCAAATGGTAGATTCCAATTTGGTGCCATCACTATAGGAGCTAAAATAAGGACTTGCTTTAACCTATCAAAAGCTAATTTACAATCATTAGTAAAGTCATTAATGGAACCTCATTATCCTCTTCAAAGTCAAGGACTACAAAATTAATTGAAAAAATAAATTTACTAGCCCTTAGCACATCTTCCATTATGCCTTCTAGTTCCTTCATAGTCCTATATGTGAGCTTTAATCAGATGTTTATGGATTTTGGTTCTCTTAGCCCCAATTTCCTGTAAACAGATAAAGGCATAAGATTAATGGAAGCTCCTAAATCATATAAAGCTCTTTGAAAATTTAAATTTCCAATAGAACATGGAATAGTGAGACTCCCTGGATGCTTCCTTTTCAAAGAAAGTTTATTCCATATAATTGCACTACACTTTTTTAAGAGTGTGACTGTCTCATAGTCTTGCAACTTTTTTTTTTTATTGAAAATTAGCTCTTTCAAAAAATTAGCATATTTTGGCATTTAAGAAAGACATTCAATAAGAGGCATGTTCATGTCGAGTACCTTGAACCTCTCTAAAAATTTTACAAACTGTTGGTCATGTTCCTGTTTCTTCAACCTTTGAGGAAATAGGACTAGATGTTTATATGGCTTCATTAGTGGTGGTATTGATTTCTCCTTATTTTTATCCTCAACTTCTTATTCCTTTTCCACTTGCACTTCAACTTACTCATCTTTTTGTTCCTTCTCCTCTTCCTTCTTCTTTTCCTTCTCATATTCCACAGTTTCTTTTAGGGATTGAATTTTTATTCCACTTCTCAAGGTAATAGCCTTTAATTACTCTTTTGGATTCTTTTCAGTGTTTCTTGGCAATGAACCTTAATTCCTCATTAACAAAGAGTTTGCCAAGAGCCCCATTTGCACCTCTACATTATGAATAGAGGAAGAATGATTCTTGAACATGAGCTATGTGTCTTGGTACATTTGCTTAAATATGCCCTCTAACCTCTTTATAGCCTCATCTTGTTGGCTCATTTTTATAGTCATCACATCCATGAACTTCTCTTACTTGCTCTCTAAAGAAGTCCCTGAAGATGAACCTTTTTCATTCTAGAAATTGGGTTAGTGATGTTGTGCATTTTATCCTAAAAAACTTGGTGGCACTTATGGCTCCACTAGTTGTTTCCTTGATTGCTCCAGGAGAAATTAAGATGATTTCTCCAACTAGGATTGTAGGTGTTTCCATGCACTTGATTCTACTGTCCCTTAAAGTTGTTCACATAATTAATATTCTCCATTGATAGTTCTTGCATCATTTGACATTCAATCATTGGATGTCCACAATTCACAAGAAAAATACAAGTTAGAAATTGCATTAACACTCATATTATCTATCATCTTAGATAAAGCATCCATTTTTACATTTAGCATTATCAAAATATCAACTTCCATTGATCCCCCTCTCTTTGGAATAACCCTCTCATTAGACCATAGGCTTTGGGTGTTAGCCATTTCTTTAAAAAGCTCTAAAGCATCCTCAGGTGTCTTTGACATAATGGTTCCTGTAGTTGATGCATCTATGTTCACTCTGACTATTGGATTGACTCCTTTGTAGAATGATTGTGATAAATCCCATGAAGGAATCAACTGTGGTGGACACTGTCTCTGAAGATCCTTGAATTTGTCCCAGCACTCATAGAAGCTCTCATCCTCTCTTTGATAAAATGAGTTGATTTTATTTTTGATTTTGAGTACTTTATCTGGTAGAAAATACTTATTGAAGAAAATTGTATAAAGCTTTTGCCATGTGTTTATGGAGTTAGGTGGTAAGCTTATGAACCACCTTTTGGCCTTATCCATCAATGAAAATGGACAGACGATGTCTCCATTCATCTTAAAAGTTGAGCAATATTCTAAAAATTGGGTGATATATCTAATCGGATCCTCATGTTGTAACTTGTTGAATTATGAGTTTTAGATCATCTGGATCATTATTGGTTTGATTTTAAAGTTTTTTGCTGCTATCGTCGACCTCACAATCAGAGTTTGATCACCTTGCACATTGGGACTCATAAAATCCCTTATAGTTCTTTAGCCATTTTGCCTATTTTGTCCATTTTATGCTCCTTGTTCTGTTAGAGGTGGATCTTTTACATCTTCCCCTCTATTCATTCTGTTACTATTTTATCTCCTCCTTCTGTGAATTGTCCTCTCAAGCTCTAAATTAAGTGGTATTAATTGGGCTCCTTGTCTGCTTGCATGACATGTTGTGTGCATGCACTACTTAAATCCCTAAAAAAACCACACACACAATCACTAAAAAAAAGTCTAAATCAAACAACACAAAATTCTCAACAATATCAATTATGGCAATCCTCGGCAATGGCACCAAAAACTTGATGCGTAATCCATAAGTATATGAAATCATATAATTAGTAATAAATATTGATCCCATAGAGATTACAAATTGAGTACTGTAATACTAATTGTGATTGTTTGTTTAAACAACGAAAAAGGGCATTTTAAATTAAACTGAAATTAAGCAAAAAAAATATGAATTAAATAACAATCAATTTAAAGAGCTAGGGTTCTTATTATTAATTTAACCATTTTTTAAGATCAATTAATACTTAAGCCATACCTAACCTTAATCCAATTTGAAGGCATTTAAAGAATCATAGGCTTTCCTCTCGGACAACCTTACAATTAACCAAGTAGATTGATACCTTAGATTTATAGCTCTCACTTATTAAGAATTAGTTTAACCCAGTTTAAACACTAACCTTTAATCAATATTAGTAGCTTAAATGTCTCTCAACTAAGAAAACATTTAATACATTATTGTTTAAATCCAAAGCAACCTATCTCTCAATTAAGTTTGATTGTGTAAATTCAATCAAAGGGTGATCAATCCTATGAAGACATAAAGTTCAACAACAACTAAAGGATTAAGATTAATGGCGTAGGTTTAATTACAATAATCATATGGTTAAATTGAAATAAGAACCCTAACAAAGAACCTAGCCACTCATGTTAATAATAAAGGACAAATATAAAGAAGAAAAGAAAATAAACATTATCATTAATAAAAATAAAATTGAACAATATCAAAATCATAAGAGAAACCCCTTGGAGCAACATGTCTATTGTTCTTTAATCCTCTTGCTTAATCTCCAAAACCAACATGAACAAGCATAAGTCTTTGTTCTCTCCAAAAATGATAAAAAGCAAATGTAATGTAAAAACTTAGAAAAATAACAACTAATGATCATCCCTTTTTCTAGAGGCTGCACCTAACATCAAACCCTAGCACTTCATTTATTTTTTTATAAATCTCCATCAAATCCCCCTCAATAAGTAATTAAATTTAAAATTCGAATTTGCTGATAGTGGGTCGCATGACTGTGTGTATTTTGCACATGGCCGTTCACAGCTTCTTCTCTGTAATTTGCTCCAATTAGCTTTTAATGTTAATTTGCTCCAATCAGCTTTTAATGCCCCATTGTAAGCTCCTTGACTCTTCTAGAATGATTATGAGCCCCATGCATCTTTCCTTTACTATTATTTGACACCTATATGCATAAAAATAATAAAAAATAATAAAAAATAAACTAAAATTAAACATAAACACAAGCCATGCACACATTCATGCAAACTAAACAAAATCTCCATAAAAGAAACATAAATGCAACTAAAATGACATCTAATCCTAACATATTGAGTGCTTAAAATAATATATTTCTCACACTCATCATGGTTAAAAGATGATTCTTATATGGAGGTAGTTTTTAGGCTTGGCTTTCAAACCTTAGCATGGTAGGTAATTGTGTTATTAAGGAAAAAATTGCTTTATGTGGAAAAGAAGTTATGGTTTGGGAGAGAGACCATTTTAGTAATGTTAGATATACAATTGGTAGACTCTAGTCTAATATAAATAAATTAAAGTGTCTTCACCCTTCTAAGGAGAATATGCAAGCTCAAAAACATCTTGAGCTTGAGATTGATGGATTAGAGAATAAGGAGGAGTTAATATGGCATCAATGAGTAAAAGTTAATTAGTTAGCTGTAAGTGACAAGAAAAAAAGGTTTTTCCATTAATGAGCAGTGGCTAGAAAACATAGGATTAAAATTGAATCTGTTATAAATAATGATGGGGTCCAAGTTACATTAAAGGAAGGTATTTCTTAGGTTTTTGTTGATTACTTCCAAGATATTTTTTCATTAGTTACCCTTCTAAATATGGATTTAACTTTGAATGCTACCTTAGGTTAGTAAACAATGATATGAATCAATCCCTTCTATCTCCATTCACTAAAAAAGATGTCATACATGCATTAAATCAAATGCATCCCACTAAGGCTCTTGGCCTTGATGGATTGCTTGTATTATTTTATTAAAAATTTTAGTCAATTATTGGTAATGATGTTTCTTCATTTATTCTTAAAGTTTTAAATGATGGAGTGGATCCAAGTGTTATTAATCACACTCATGTCATTTTATTCCTAAAATTAAGAATCCCCAATTGCCTAAGGACTGTCGCCCCATTAGCTTATGCAATGTAATTTTTAAATTTATTACTAAAGTAATATCTAATAGGTTAAAAATTATTCTCCTATGTCTTATTCATGAGCCTCAATTTGCTTTTATTCTTGATAGATTGATTATTGGTAATGCTATTCTCGCTTTTGAATTTTTTCATCCCATAGAAGTGAAAAACTCTAAGAAAATATTTGCATCGAAACTTGATATGAGCAAAGCATATGATAGAATGGAATGGCCTTTTAAACAAAATGTTATGCTGAAAATGGGTTTTTCTAATACTTAGGTCCAATTAATTATGAGATGTGTGACTTTTGTGTCCTACTCTATTATGATTAATGGTTTTTTGATTGACCCTTTTTCTCCATCCAAAGGTCTTCAGTAGGGAGATCCTCTCTCTCTTTACCTTTTTCACTTTATTACTGAGGCTTTTTCATGTTTAATTCGAAGAGTTGAATTATAGGGCTTGATTTATGGCTTCAAAATTTCTAGAGCTGCACCTTCTATTTCCCTTTTTTTTTTATAGATGATAGCATTATTTTTGGATGAGCAAATGTTTTAGAGTTTGCTATGATTAAGTCAATTTTGGGGGAGTATGCTAGCGCCTCGAATTAGAGTATTAATTTTGAAAAATCGCAACTTTCTTTCAATGGTAATATTAATGATGTTTTGGCTAGTGAATTGTAACATTTTCTTAGTGTTATGTTGGTTGAAAAATTCAATAATTATTTAGGACTTCCATTGGTAGTGGGGAGATCTTAATGATCCATTTTCCAATCTTTGATTTATTGTGTTAGTAAGAAGTTCAAATCCTAGAAAGAGAGGTTACTTTAAATAGCTGGTAGGGGGTATTGATTAAGAATATTGCTCAGTCTATTCCTCTTTATATGATGAGTTATTTAAAATTACCATCTCATATCATATTATCCATTGAAGTTATACTTGCTAAATTTTGGTGAGTCAACAAGGGGATAATCATCATATTCATTAGTGTTCATAGTTTAAGCTTACCTAATCAAAAAAGGAGGGTGGCATAGGGTTCATAAATCTTAATGCTTTTAATGATGTTATATTGGTAAAACATGGATAGCATTTGCTTAATGATAATAATTCTATGTTGGCCAAATCTTTGAAAGCTCATTATTATCCTAATGGTGATTTTTTAGATTCTACAATTGGTGGTAATTTAAGTTTCTATTAGAGAAGTGTAGTGGGAGCTAGACAATTACTATCGTAAGGTATTAGATGGTGAGTTGGTAGAGGAGATATTATTTGCATATAGTAAGATTAGTGGCTACCCTTTCAACCAAACTTTTGAGTTACTACTCCAACAGGTAGTAGGAATCTAGATAAGTGTATGAGATCTTTAATGGTGGAAAATTTAAACAGATGGAATTGAGATTATATTTTGGAGATATTGATGAAGGAGGAGTTGAAGTAGATATTGATAATTCCACTATGTAGTAGATTCTCGAATGATAAATTAATTTGGCATCACACAAAAAATGGGATTTATTCTATAAAATCTAGTTATCATATGGTTTTCTCTCAAATTTTATATAACTCTAATATGCTTCCTTTTTCTTCAGCTCGTAGATTATGGTCTTGGATTAAGTACTTTAAAATTCCTCAAAAAAGTGAGAGTTCTTCTTTGGAATGTTCTCAAGAAAATCCTTTTAGTGTTTTCTAATTTGATCGCTAGATTGAAACATTAGAGCATGCATTAAGGGACTATCCTTGGAATAAGCTGTTTTGGTATCTGAGTTGCTTTCGATTTGATTTATATGGTTTTGACCAGTTACTGAGTGATGTGGATGAGGTTGCATTGTCATTTATGGATGGATTTAACAAAGTGGGCATGCGCACTTGGGCTTCAAATGGACGGTCGTGACAACCCTAATTGAACCATGGGGCCTATAATATATCAAATCAAAGCTGACTCAGAGCCCTATAATGGTTACTACACACTATGTCTATAGCAACCCATCTTCAGGCCTAAATTTGTTTATTTAGGCCCTTAAATTTGACTTAAAAGTTTATGTTCCTTTTTAGGATTTTTTAGTATTTTCTTCCTTTTTTTGTTTTTAGTGTTTTTCTTTAAACTTTATTTATTTGTCTCTTTGGGGTTGTTTGAGGATGGCTTTTGTTGAAATTAGTAAATCAAATTTATATTTTTCTAATATTCGGTATTCCTTTGTGTGAATCAATGATTATCAATGCCTATTTCATGGCATTTGTGGGTAAATCAATAAGTTATAGAAGATTTTTCAACAGTAATAGTGCATAATTCAACATCAAGCAATATTTATCCAATTTCCTAGGCTTTCGCTACATCAGTTGGTATCAGAGCCAACTGATCCTTATTAATCATGCCGATAAAGTATTATAAAGAGAGCTTACTCTATGATACTGATGACGGTGAGGATGAGGATGCATTTATTGGAGATGAACCAATATTTAGTGAAGAGGATGAGGATGATGTTGAACATATTGACTTAATTGGCATTGATAAATTTCTTTATTCTTATATTCTTTTAATTTTTATTTTGAAGGAATTACAAGTTAAAGACGAATTTATGATGCTCTATAGCAAATTCGTTTCTAAATATTTGGGCAAAATTCAAGGGCGAATTTTCTTTACCCTGGAGGGAAAGATGCAAAGCAACAAGCCTTGGAATGAGTTTGCAGAATAATGGATAGAAGATATAATTTATTATTATTATTATTTTATTTTTATTTTAATTTAGTATTGATTAGAAATTGACTTTCCTATATTGTTAGGGATTTGATTTCCTACCTTAGCTAGAATTGTCTTTATTTTTATTTCCTAAATAAAAATTATGGTTGGTAGGTTTTTTCAACCCTATAAATATGTAAGCCTTAGGGCTATGTGAGACATTTTTTGTTGAATTGATAATCAGATTTCTATTTTCCCAATTTTTGTTATTCCTTTGTGTGAATTAACGAATATTGATGCTTATATCCTGGTATTTGTGCACAAATCAACAGACTTCAATATTTATCCTTTGTTGTTTTTCGGTATTTATGTACAAATCAACGGACTATAATATTTATCCCTTTTTTCTTTTATTTTACTTTTATTTCCTTAAAAGCTTTCGCTACATCACTGAGTCCTCAAGATTATATTCTTAGCCTGAGATCGTCGCTGCCTGTGGAAGGATTTAGCCTCTTTGTAATGATGATTTGGACCATTTAGTTCTCTAGGAATAAGCTCATCTTTAATCAAAAGCATTTGGGCCTCCAATTCTATTCCTAGAAAGCTGTCACCTTTCTTATAGATTACTAAAGATCTCAGCAGCACTCATCTTTGTAAGGTGTTCCTCAAAGTAACATCAGATGGATTCTGCATCCACCTTATGTCTTCAAGCATAATATGAATGTTGGTTTCAACACATATGGCAAGCTTGGTCTAGGTATGGTCATTCGTGACAACTCAAGCAGGGTCATTCGTTCTAAGATTGTCAAAGGTTTAGAGCAAATGGATGTCGATATAGCTGAGGCATTGGCAATTAGAGAAGGTTTGGTGTTTGCTCTCTCTTTAAAAGGGTTTAGGCTTGTTGTCGAAAGTGACAGTAAATCGGTTACTAGCAAAAATTTAGAGTTTAGATCAAGACCTATCAAGTTTAGGAATGATAATTACCAATATTAGATATCTTAGTTCTTTGTGCAATTCTGTTACGTTTTCTTTTGCCTCTAGATAAGCTAATTTGTTAGCTTACTCCTTGATGAAGTTTTCTTTTTCTTTAGATGATGATGTTTTCTGTTGGTCTCAGTGTGTCCCTTCTTCTTTAAAAGAGATTGCTCAGGCAAATACTATTGTTCCTTGATTTTCTCTTAGTATATTTATTTTCCTAAAAAAAACTCATGGGTTATCATTGACCTTCAATAGAAGCATGTTGTTAGTGGGATATGATTAACAAAGAAAATAGAAAACCTAAAAAGATTAAGACTATATCAAAATGAACTAAGTTTTGTGACTAATTTGGTACGATACAAAATATTTATAAAAAAGCAAACCGAGAACCATACCAAACAGAAAACCGTATATAGTATCGAATATTGATTTAATAAATAATATATAAATATGAACAATAGTGGTGAACATAATTATATTTTTTCCATTGTATTATTGAGTAGTATATATATAAGAATATATGATAAAATTAGTATGTTTTGTGTTTAAAATATAATAAATAAATTATCAAATAATAATAATAATAATAATATACTACTCAAAACTTAAAATACGAAAATAAGAATATTCACATTTTCACTTGTCAATTGAATAATAGACATTTCATATTATATTAAAATATGAAATGTCTATTATTCAATTGACAAGTGAAAATGTGAATATTCTTATTTTCGTATTTTAAGTTTAAATTGTAATATAATAGACATTTCATATTTTCACTTGTCAATTGAATAATAATAATAATAATAATAATAATAATAATAATAATAATAATAATAATAATAATTATTATTATTATTATTATTATTATTATTATTATTATTATTCAATTGACAAGTGAAAATATGAAATGTCTATTATATTACAATTTAAACTTAAAATACGAAAATAAGAATATTCACATTGCATAGTTTCAAATAATTCAATTAATAAATAAGAATGTGAAATGACCATTATAACATAATTTAAATTTAAAATATGAAAAATAAGAAAATTATTATTATTATTATCAACAACAAGTAAAAATGTGGAATGTTCATTATATTTCAATTTAAACTAAAAATACAAGAAGAAGAAAATTAACATTATATGATTTCAAATTGTACAATTTATTAATTAAAATATATTATTATTATTATTATTATTATTATTATTATTATTATTATTATTATTATTATTATTATTATTATTATTATTATTATTATTATTATAACTTAAAAATTATTTTTAGTAAGTAATATAATCTTGTTGATATTATTTAAAATTAATGAGTTAAATATTATTATTATAATTTATTTTTATTGCATAGTAATATATAGACATATTATATATAACCAAAAGTACATAATTTTGCCCAAAACTACATCGTTAATTAAAGTAAGTAATGATATTGCAAACAAAAAAAGAGAAGGGTCATTTTTATTAATGACAATATATTTTACTGTATATACACACACACACACACACATTCACACACGCACACCAAAAGAATGTAGTTTTGCCTAATACTTTGTTATTTTGATTAAAGTAAGTAGTATCTTACAAATAAAAACAAGAGAAGTTAGCTCATTTTTATTGATTAAATATATTGAAACTTTAAAGGTGGATTAGAGGCACATAATGAACTCCAATCAAATAAGTTAACGAGATCATTAACAACAACAACTCGAATTAGTTCAAATTAACAAGCAAGTAACAATGTTTCAATTTTTTCCTATTCGTGCATACTTTATTGTCATCTTTTACATTAAACATAATTATGTTTCTTTTTGTCCCTATAGAAATTTTTTTTAACTCTCAAAGTTGTTTCCATTTTCATTTGTTAATTCTCTAGCTTTCATAAGCAATTCTCCAATTATTTATTAAATTTATATATTTGTCTTCTTAAGAATCATTAATTAAATGTAACTATTGTATAACTAGGTTAAGAACTTAGCAAGTTTAGGTCTCTTAACTTGTATAAATTATCTATAAAAAGTCAATTTTTTAGGTTTGGTGTACCTCACGCACCTGACATGCTTAAAGTTTCACATTTTAATGGCTAAAGGTAAACATATATTGGCATTGCTTGTGGACCCACTAATGATGCTGTCAACCAAAAGCTTTACAAAAAGAAAATATTGTAAAGTCTTAGGACTTGGAGGAGGTGCCTATAGTGTAGAACATCGAAAGGAACATTCAAGCTCAAAAGTGAATGACAGAATGCATGAAACCAATAGGATATATTGTTGGGTAACAATAAGATGAAAGACCAGTTCTCTTAACTAAAAGATGCACTCTCTTATTAAATAATGCTCAAAGATATAGGAAATCATAAGCTACAATTGCAAACATGCACATAAGATTTTTAAAAATTTTAAAGGAACTTTATTATGAAATTTAAAGTTAAGTTTTTGAAAAGCTATGCTAGAAGTTGGATTGTCACCTTTCAATAGACTACTAACATGATTTAGTAGAGTTCTAAGGTTGCAAATATTGAAGCTCCTTTTAAGTCTAACAAATAATATGAAGAACTCTGAGGGTAATTCTTTAGAGCATCATATAGTAAGTGATTCTAACTATCCAATTCAAATCAATTTAAAGGAAAAAGAGGGATAGGCAGCTCTGCATAAGAAGGCAGAGATTTTTGTAATATTGAAGGTTATTTAAAATGGCTGCCTCAATGGTAGACCAATGTTCCTTTATCATATTTATGCTAAAACTAACCTTGTTATGCACCCTAATTTGTTTGAATATGATAGTAGTATATAAGGAAGCTTAAAAGCATGGCTCTTGTTTAACATAGGGAAATCCCACAGGGATATTAATAATAATTTATATAGATATCTTTATTGGATGTTGATATTGTAAGAGATATGGTACAAGAATTATAAAGACCTTACTTGAGACATATTTGTTAGCCAGGGTTTCACAAACCCTATGTTGAGGTAATAAATACAGAGAGTTACTATCTTTAAGGTTACAAAATTCTAAAGTTCTCTTTATTTTTTTAGAGAAAAGGGATGAGCAATGCTTGAACATATTTAATATGAAGAATTATCTAACTATGAGAATTTTTATAAATCTAAGTGAAGAACCTTTCCTAATTCTCTAGCTAGTACTATTTTTACCTATTATGCATCTTTGATAAGGAATTCTATTTGTATTTTGCAGGATATAAAGAGGTAATTTCATACTCAATTCTTTAGGATGGAACTTGAGCTTTGTGTCACTAAACTTGCAAGGATGATGAAAAGACCTAGAGAGACTGCATACTTATTCATTGGTTAGTTCAAGAAGATGAGGAACCATTAATAGATCTTTTTATCGAAAATTAAGCATATAAAGATGTTAGTGACATGACCTAGGCCAATTATACAATGACAATACTCTGATCTTATCATATTTTCATTTTGTTAATAAAAAAGCATTTTTTTTATTATTATTGATTCTAATAAATTCCTTAGATAGATAATTCTACATAAGATTATCAAGTATGTGACTTGATGGTAAAACTCTTAAGTGAAATTTGAATTCTATTCTAAATTATCCCTAGTTGGTAATTATTGTTAGAACAATAGTAAATGAAAACTAGTATGAAGTTGATTAATGATTTTATTTACTAATCATGGATATAAGACATTAAGTCAACTCATAGGTACATATTTGAGAAATGTGTATTAAATAGACCCAATATGAGAATACTGTATGAATAATTGTCGTAAGTGATTCTCATCGTAGTGGCATTAGTTTAATAATTTAACTTAAAATCATTATGGTTTTCTACATAATAAGTTTTGTATTTTGACATATTCTAATGTTGTCTTTAATAGGATGATGAAATAGATTACCGTTGGATGTAGAATTAGTTATGTGAGGAATATGAGTGATTGAGAAGGATATTGCCCCTCATTTACCTTAAGTAAGATATCTATGGGCCCTTCGATAAGTTAAATTGAGGAAAAATGCATAGCCATACTGAAATGAGTTAATAAAGTGTTATCAATATCAGTTTACTTAAGATTAAGAAATAATATGATTGAATAATATGAGGATGGAATAAACCATGCCTTTTGTTCAATTGAGATATCTTGTATTAAAAGGATAATAATACTTATTGTGAATTAGGTTATGTCGAATTACTGGCCTTCGCATGACTTGGGTAGTTATAATGTTTTGTTAGAGACCACTTATGATTTATGGGCCAAGAATGAGATTTAGGCCAACTGTTAACATTATGTGAACCTATAAGGTCACACACTTAAAATGGGCCAAAATAGATAAGGTTTATTTACCTAGTAAAAATCTTTATAGATAAATAAATAAATAAAAATGTATACATTGACTGCGCATGACCATGTGGACATTTGACATGGTTGTGCCTGATTGTGAACAAAGCAGGGTTGTTAATTAAGGTTTTGGCATAACTGTGCATCTTCACTCGCACGACCATGCTTGAGAGCGAGTTTTTTGGCATCAAATGCACATGGCTATGCATTAATTCACACATGGTTATGCCTAATCAATAGCATTTACACACACACACACATATATATAAGGTAATTATTATCTTAAAAAAATGAGATAATGATTCTACTTTGAGATTGAAAAATCAAAACAAAAATAGAATCCTAAACATACCAAAATGGTTTTAGTAAGTGAAACCTCAAAAGAGATGTGTATATATACATCTTTTTCTCTAGGATTTCAAGCTCCTTATTCATTCATCTCCTGCTAATTCTATTAAGAAAATAAAAATAGAGAAGATATAGAGAAAAGTGAGGTCTAAAAGGGTGCTAGCACACCAACACCACTTTCGGCATCCTATTTGTGTGGATGCTAGTAGATGACGCAACTTAATTAGCAGTGTCTTAATCTGATATGAAATATGAAAATCTCGAGGGGGGGTGTTACTAGAATGAACCTCTTCTCATCCTTATACCCATCTTGCTTTGAGATTATCTTGGTGAGTTTTTAGAACCCTTATTTTTTATGATTTAATCAAATTACATGGATTTCATGAGAGTTTTTGTGATTAAAATTTTTATTTTGGCTACCTCTATGCATCACAAAACCCAATAGAAGATGGCCTAAAGTGGGCCACATATGAAATTTCAAGGGATGAAATTCAAGTATTTTTATGAATTAGTTACCAATTTAACAGACTAGGAAGAGCTATTAAAAGAAGAGAATTAAAGAAAGAAGATCTCAATAAAGACTTACTTTTAAAAAGAAATTATTATATCACATTTATAGATTTCACTTTTTGGGCTTGTTTGTTTATCCTTAAAGAATTACCAAACCACAAGTGCATAACCTCAATACACTTTTACTATCAGGATGATTGAGAAGACTTTTAATTTCTCTTAAAAAAGAATTTCATCGCATTGCTAGCTAATCATAAGGTCCTAAATAAAAAGGAGATGTAAGGGAAGGATCATTGTAAGTACCATTACTCATTTAATCATTCTACTAATATGTGTTGGACTTTTAAAAAATTCCATATAGGATAGGATCAATAAGGGATACTTAAGTTTTATAAGAAGAAGGAAACAATGTTAATAGATGAGATCCAATCCCCCTAGTGGCCTTTTCAATGTTGTTATTTTTAATCATAACAATATCATAGATTGCATATGGAGGAGCAAAATGAAACTACTAACTCCCAGCTAAATGCATCATTTAAGATTAAGTTAGAAAGAATAATTCACTAAATAATGAAGAAAGCTTTCCAATATTGAGAGAATTAAGGTTCTAAACAAATCACTAACCATTGTCCTAGGCCAATGACCAAGCTTATCATTAAAGAGGTTCATGACTAAATATTCCTTAAAGGAATTAGTAGTAGATGTAGTCAGTCTTATTAAGGTCAAAGTGCAATAAGTGGTTACTACTTGTCTAGTTTAAATAGAGAACCACTTAAAAGAAGTGTTCATATGTAGTTCCTAAAGAAACCTTTTCTTATAATTTGGGAAACGATAGAAAATAAATGGAGTTCTAAGGTTAACATCAGCCAAGTAGGGAAAAAATGTTAGTTGTAAATAATAAAGTGTCAAAATGATGGTTGTATTCTTTATTTTTTCTTATAGGCATGCTTTAAGGTCCACTTTTATAAATATTTTGAAATTTTCAATAAAATAAGGTAGCCCACAAACCATTTTTATCAATATGTTGTGTTGTATTATGTTGTTTGTTTCTTTTTATTTTCTAAGCTCTAACAATAAAAATTAAAACAAATATAGGTTCACACATATCATAAATAGATCACTACAAATAGATCATCATAAGATAATGCAAATGAAAACCTATTGGTTGTATCTCTTTTCTTTTTCATATAATATTGCATTTCTTTTTGCATCAACCTATGTTGATAATTTGAGAGAGCTTTTAAAACTTCATAATTTTGGAAGATTATTACTTTAAATTTAGGGAATGACAAGAATGAGAGCATAAAAAAGAATTAAAGATAATTAAAGGAAATATAAAAAGATTCGAGAGAGTTTTACAATGTTTGTGCCACTATGGAAGTTACCAAGAGAATTATATTGATAAGTTTATTACAAGATCAAAAGCTACATTTTGGAACATTTGGACTCCAATAAAATTAGAGAAATATAGGCAAGGATCTCTGTACAGATTCCTTTTTACAAAATTTTTGGTCAAAGTCAAACCTATATTACATTAAGAAGTAATGAAAAGGCTAGTCTATTTATTTATTCAAAATGGCTTCCATATGCCATTTTTATGCAAGAAAGCATAATTTAATTATATATTAAAGTTCAAGGCCTAAATATACATCTAGATGATCAATTAGTTAATTAAATAATTAAGTCATAAGTTATTATTCACTATTAGTAGTAGTGTGTCATTAGTAGGGTAAGATGTTAGAGGAATGGTAGAGCATATGGAGACATGACTTTGGTGGGAATTATTCTTTTTAAAAGTAGTTAAATGTAATAAAGCTCTAAAGGTATATTAGAGGCACATAAAGAACTCCAATCAAATCAATCAACAACATCTTTATCAATAACTTCAATAAGATCAATCAACAACAAACAACTTTATTTTCAGTTTTTCCTATAAATTGCCTTTTTTTTTATTCATAGAAACATTATTGTCATCTTTCATATTAAATATAATTAAGTTTCTTTTAGTTCCTATAGTGATTTTCTTAAAATATATAATGTGCTTCCAATGTCATTCATAAATTCTCTAGCCTTAATCAATTCTCTAATTATTTTAAAATTTTTTGAATTTAATTTCTTAAGCATCATTAGTTAAACCTAGCTATCATACAACTAGTTTAAAAACCAAGCAAGTTTATATCACTAAACTTGCATAAACCATTTGTAGGAAGTCAGTTTTCAAGTTTGGGGTACCTTATGCCTTTGGTAAACTCAAATTTTCATGTTTCAAGGGCTACAAGTGAACACCTTCATTATTTATTTGATTAATTATTTCTCAAGAAGTACTATCATTATAAGGAGTTTGATCACTATAAACACCTCTAATATGTTCTCTAAAATTTTAAGCAAACACCTCTTTCTAATAAGAATGACAATAATCCATTATTGAGAATACATTTATTAGAAAATTATCTTTATACTGCCTAAAATCCTAAAGGGTTGGATAAGTAATATTATTAGGTATTTCAGAGGATTTTTCTTGAAAATTCAAAGGATCTTTGACAAAATATTTAGTAATATCATAAATTAAAGTATTAATAGTATCTTATTATTCAATTTTGATTTGCATGTTATTTTCAATTAAATTACAGTTTTCTTAGAATTTATCTCCATCATTAACATATTTATTCCATCATTCTTTTAATTAGCCAGTAAAATAATAAATTAAATGATGAGCGTCACTTTTGTGACTATTATCTTTTATTTTCCATGGTAATTATATTTTCACATAAAGTATTAAGAATTAGATATTTAGATAAGTCATCTAAATTCCTTTCATATAAAGTACTACCATCATAACTAACTTTAACAATTTGAAATCTCTTTTTGATTGATATATTTTTTTATTTGCATTTTTTTCTTTGAGTTCTAATTCTTTAATAATTTATCATTATGATTTTCTAACATATCTATACTTTAGGATAAGCTAAAATTATTTCAAGGAATTAATTGATCTTCAAGAAGAGGTTAAAAATATTAAGTTAAAAACACAAAACTTAAATAAAGATAATAATATTATGTCAATAATTTATAAATTTTAAAGTGCTCATCTTAAAGGAGATTTCAATTCATAAGATTAGTCCTAATTTTGACATAAGAATACATGTCACACTATATAATTTAAAGCATTTAATTTCTATTTCTATTGTTAATTGACAAATTCATATTTAAGTCCATAAATTGTTAATTTGGCTCTTTTAACACATTTGTATATCAAAAAAGCTAATTTTATATGTAGTAACCACATGAAAATTGGACTTTTTTAAAGCTATTATGACGTAAAAGGGATTTTTCATTATCATTTTCACTATTTCTGTTGTTGTTGTTTGTAATACTATTACTACTACTACTACTACTACTACTACTACTACTACTACTACTACTCTACTATAACATCAATCACTACTATTACTACTATTAGATAACATTTCATTTTCTTATTCAGTTAACTTTAATTAAGAAAAAAATCAATACTTTTCTATTTAGTTGGGATTTGATTTTCCTATTTTAGCTAATGTCATATTTATTTTTATATGCTAGTTTGCTTATAATTAGTAGACTTATGCAACCTTATATGTATGTAATTATTTCTCCAATTTTTGGATTTTTGAATGTGTGCCAAAAGATTGTTTGCGAGCATGCTGAATGATTAATTCCTCAAATAAGAACCTAACATCTTAAACAATTGTGAATTTCCAAACTCCTTTACCATAATTCGTTTGGATTTTAAGCAGATGAAATAAAATTTAATGGAAAATTAAACTTCTTGAACAGTAAAAGCAAATTGTATTAATATGAGAATTAATACAAGCTAAAAGATGATCTTTGCTTTGGAATTAACAAGAAAATATTATTGTAAATTAATTGAAAAGCTGTTAAAAATTCTTTGGATAAAATTTGCTAATTTGATGCTGATTGTTGTCTATGTTGTGTTGATGATTGGTTATTTGAGTTGTTTTGATCATTGGTAGATGTATCATTGGTTATATGTCCTGGTCTATGTTCTTCTTCCTACTTTTATAGGCATTCTTTACTTGCATGCTACTTCTCTCATTTATTTCTCTAGCTCAAAAGTCTTTCATTCTTGTGAATTAAATTCACGTTACTCTCAGATTCCTTCTTCTCCAAGCTTAATCTTTTTCCCCAAGGCATTCTCATCCAAAATCTTCCTTTTCATCAATGCACAGATAATTCTAGTATTTTCCCTTCCTATAGCATTTTGAGAACTATACATATGAAATGTTCACCTTAGTTTATTTCTCCAAGTAATTTTTCAAATCAATGGTCATCCATTTTTGGGGAAATGAATTTGCGTAATCCACTTCCCTAAGCAACTCTGAATAATAATTTCTATCTCCAAAATCTTATGCCTTATTGATTAAGTTTAATTGGTTATGGGCTAGGCTTCTTGGGCTTTAAAATTTTAATTAAATCAGATTGGGTGTGGGTTTAATATTTTAGTTAAAAATTTCAAATATGGCACAAACAGTAACTTTATTATGTTATTTTCATGAATTCAAGAACTAATACAATTAACTTTCTCTTAATTTATGATTAAGTTTCTATATTTAAAACTTTTCATAAAGGGTTATTTATGTATTAGCCTTGTTTCTTATGCTAAGTAACTACATCCATTAGTATTAGAGTTGGCATGTCACTTACTGCTATATCAGGTGGCTATGTTAAAGTAAACAATTATATTTATGACAAAGATTAGAGTACAAAAGCTTAAAGATTGTATGATAAAATTAATAGGTGATGTTTAAAATTTTCAAATAGATAGGAGATCATAACTTTAGGTGTATAGAGTGATCCTTTAGAGAAATTTATGATCAATTTAATGTTTAGACAATAAATGCCAACAAATATTAATTTTATAATAGTCCAAATCCAAAAGATGATAATAGCTTAAGGGCAACCTATTTATAGATTAATTTCTATGAGAATGTGTAAATGTCAAATCTATATAGAAGATATTTCTTGTTTTGATTGTAATCCTCATGAGAATAATTTTTGTTGATTAGGTTATAGAAATGGAAAAAAATCTTTGAACACATAAATATCTATGATAATAAATGTGTGAAGCTAGTAGCCTTCAAATTAAGTGAACATGCTTTTTTTTTTTTGTGGAAGAGGTTATAATCCAAAGAAAAAATGAGAAGAGAAAATACACGTGAGATCTTTATTAGATGATGAGTTCGTTCCATTGGACTATAAGCTTATTGTTCCATTGGATATAACATGCGAAGTTAATAAAAAGTTGGAAAACATCAAAGTTGAAATGGTAAAGCAAGAGATAATTGAAGTTGTAGCAATAAATGTAAAACTAACACCATGTAAGAATTTAACAAAAAGAAAAAGTAAAATAAAAAAATAAATAATTTTTATGGTTTAAGAAATTAGAAAAAAGATTGGTACTAAGATTGCAATTGAGATTGGAAATCTTAAAAATTAGTGTTGATAAATTAAAATATTCATAGTGAAATAAAGGTACAAAAATCTCATATATATTTTAATGAGTTGCATTGTGTTAATTTTATCTGAGATATAAATTTCGATTACGTTGCTACTAATTCTTTTTTAGCAATTATTGATACCATAAAATTTCAAATAGAAGAATTTGAATTAAGTTATTTAATAAAGGTACTAAAACATTTAAAACCTTTGTTCATTTGTTATGAAAGACTGTAATTTTCAAGTATAAACTTGAGGATGAGTTTTTTTAAGTGAAGGAGAATGATAAAATTTTTAGCATTATTGTTAACTAAATTAGGAAGAAAATTTTTGCTTTCTATTTATATAAAATTTAATTTTTTTTAATATTTTACCTAGGATTAAATGTTTATTTTGAAACAACCTAGGATTATATGTTTGATTTTTATTTCCTAGTTAGTTTAGGTATAGTACACTTATGCAACCTTATAAATGTGCAACTTTTCTCATATTTTCATGAATTTAAGAAATAATACAATTTAAATTCTTTTGATTTCAATTGAGATTTTTTGTTTGAAACTTGTTTATTCTCCTTTAAAACTTATTTGTGTACTAGTTGTGAGTGGCAAGCATTGATTTTTACTTTAACTAGGGCTTGATTTTGCCTCAGGAGGAAGCAAGGCTTTTTTTTTTTTTTTTTTGGTTTTATGAGGAGTCCACACTGTGGATAAGGAAATAGGAGACAATTTTAAACTAAGTGAAAATCATCCCCTCGTCAGAGATTTTGAGTTTTAAAGTCGTTTGCACTTGGTTGCTTCTCATTAGGTAAAACTTGTCATACATTCCACATCACCTTAGTTTTAATATTACATTTTATATATACTCACATTCAATCATAGTAGAATAAAAGCAAAAATAAATAAATATTTACATGACTTTCTTAGTAAATACATACAAAGGAGAAAATTTAGAAAAATAAATATAGTCATAGATCTAATAAATACTTGGAAAATAGAGTTTAATGCAAATATATGCAACCATTCATTTATTTGGAAATTCTATCAAACACGACAAGTTGGCATGTAATCCTAACACAATTTCATATAATGACAAGAACAATAAGAAATAACATTTAAATATGCATAATTATAAGACATGAAATAAAACTATACTAAGTAAGCAAAATGATAAATCACATTTCTAAACAACATTAAAAATAATATGATAATTGAACTAATAAAGGAAACACTAAATTTAATATAACATTTCTTCAAGGGATCCTTGAATGATGTTTCTAGCTAAGAATGTGATTTTTATGCAGTCGATATAAGATTATGAATTTTGATGCGAATAAAATTATTTAAATTCTAAAAATAAGAATAACATAAATTTTATGATTAGAATTTGGATTTACTTTTTATTGGTCCTACACTAAAGTTGAAATGCTTATAAAGATTATGAAATCATGAATTTCTATGCAATTATTACAACTTTAATGTGGGATCAATAAAAACATAAATCCCATGTGAAACAATGCAATTTTACCTAAAATATGAATTTTTATACTAAATTTCTAAAAATTCTATTGATACCCAAATATCAGTGGTCCCCCAAAAAATCCAATAATGAAGGATCCTGTTGTGAAATAGGGGAAACTTCTTCGGAAGTCTTCTCGAGCGTGCTCAAATGAAGTGAAAAAGCTAAAAATACCTAAAAACACACACTTAAGCCTCAAAACACTTAAAACGGATAAAAAATAGCTAAAAATAGGCAAAAATGGAGTTTAGGATCCCAAGGGTCGGCCCAACCCATAAGTATGGGTATTATCACCATTAGTCTTTACTCGATCAAGAAAAGTTATAGGGCTTAAAGTGATGCAACTTGGCTTCTAAGTCTAAAATGGGGTATAGTTTCTATCAAGTAGGTAAAAGAATGCTAGACTCACTGATTGGAGTCTATAACCTTGGTCATAAGGGGGCATTCTAGCTAAAGGAACCCTTAGCCATAAGCTCGACTTAGCCTATATAGATAAACTAGTAGAAATCTCACCTATGGTCCTACCTAGCTTTTACATGATTATCTTGTCCTGATGCTATCCACTTGACCTGACATTCATAAATAACATAACATTTCTAGTTTCTATCATCGATTGTTATCATTATGTTAGTTTTCATAGAATGCCCATACTTGGACCCATGTGATCCTTGTTTATTTGTGTAAGCTCAATACATAAGGAATGATAAGAATCATACGCTTAAGTTTAGATAGTCTGTAAGAATTCATAAATAATGGCATCTTTCGAGGATAGAACCTATGAGAAGTCATCCATTTTTCCTTATCAGATCAGATGGATGAATAAGGAATTTAACTAGATTGTAGACATTCATGTTGAAAGAATCAAATTGTAAACTACCAAATGAAACTCTTAGATTACCTAGTAAACATACTGAATGTCAAGGAGGGGGACATAAACTTAGATCCCTTATGTTGACTATAGTTCATGTGCTCACTGGTGCACATGAGCTATAGATGCCACTTATGACCCGAAAATTGGGCCTCTCATTGACATTGTAAATTTACCTCAAGTGCATTTGAGTATTGCTCCTAGCTTGCCTTTTGAATCTAATTGACATGAATCGAAAAAACCTAGTCTGAGAGTTGAACTATAATCCCCTAATGACTATAATTTAAAAACCCACCTAGGGCAGAAATCCTTACAGCGTGGAGTGATTGTTAGTGGTATGCATTAGGTCAATCATTTGATTATGCATTGACTTTCTTATTTTATTAATAAAGAGGTATTTCATTATCATTTGATTTTATGATAATATGAATGGTTAATTCTTACTAAGGCCATCAAGTATGTGACTTGATAGTAAAACCCTTAGATTAAAATAAGAGTTCTATTCTAATTATCCCTAGCCATTTATTCATTATATAAATATTAAAGTATTAAGGCTAGTATGATGTTGACTGATGGTTATGTTTTACTACTCATGAATATGAGATATTAAGTCAACTCATAGGTACATGATGAGAGATCATGTACTGGATTGACCCACTATGAGAATACTACATAGATTATTGTCATAAGTATTTCTCATCACAGTAATTTTATTTCGATCCTTTAACCTTGAAATCATCATGGATTTTTACATAGCTATTTTTTGTTTTGACACATTCTAACATTGTCTTTAACCGGACGATTAAATTGGAATGTTGTTGGATATGAAATTAGTTATGTGAGGAATGTGAGTGATTTAGAAGGAATTTATCCCTCATTAATATGTGAAAGATATCTATGGGCCCCTTGATGAGATAGACTGAAGAAAATTGCATGGCCATTCTGAAATGAATTGATAATGAGTTATCATTTTCAGTCTACTTGGAATCAAGTCATAATATTGAACTATATAAGGATGACATTCTATGCCTTATGTTCAATTAAGATATCATGTGATAAAGGGACAATAAAATTCATTATAATTAGGTTATGTCGGATTATTGACTTCACATGACTTGGGTAGTCATAATGTCTTGCTAGAGGCCACTTATGACCTGTAGGCCTAAATAGAGATTTAGGCCCACTACCAATGTTATGTGAACCTACAGGGTCACACACTTAGAACAAGCCCAAAATGAATATGGGTTTAATAAGCCCAAAATAAACTCTGTGGAAATAAATAATTAAAGTGTTTTATTTATTTATTTATTTGTTTGTTTATTTATTTAAGATAAATGTTATTTTAAATAAATAAATAAGATATTATTTCTGATTTGTTTTTAAACAAAATCAGAATATAATAAATAAAAATTACCAAAAGGTCATTGGTAGGTGAAACCCTAATTTAGAGTCTATAAATATGTTATATTCTCTAGGGTTTCATACACTTGTTTTTCTGCCTTAAAATTCATTTTCTTTCTCCTTAGAAAAAAAAGACAGAGTTTTTCTTTTGTTCTTGATTTGTGAGAAAATCAAGGAGGTTGCTAGCACACACACTCTAATTCATTTTGTGAAGGGCTGTTCGTGTGGATACTTATAGAGGACGCATCCTTTTGGAGATGTCTTGATTTGAACAACCAAGCCAAAAAGCTCGAGGTAAGGTGTCACCGGTGTGAACCTCCTCTCATCCTTCCAGAAAATCTTGCCTCTTCTACGCTTTAGGTGAGATTATTGAAATCCTAGATTTAATCAAGTAGTCGAATGACATGGATCCAGGCTTGGGTACGTGATAAAATTTTAATTTTTCCACTACGTTTGTATCACTAATCCCAACAGTGATAAGGTTTAAAGGAGTGACTACTTGTGTTTGGTTTAATCATTTTTTAGGTTTTTATGCTAACCCTATTTGTTCATTTTTTTTTCTTTTCTTTTTTCATGCATGTATACATACATACATGAAAGGGGAATTTTATTATAAACTAACCCATAATTTCCTTACATCCATTTTTTGTATCATCATTAGTAAAATTATAATTATCACATTATGCATACATGCTAACCCACCTATTTTATAGGAGATGCCTTATCATGCATGCACCCATCCTCTCTTTTCCATCCTAACCACCATATTTGTCCAGAAAGATAGCTCCTCGAAAGTCTTATAACATTTAGGTCTCTCAAACCCCTCAAGGGGAGTTAGCAATGGTTAGGCATTAAAATGGCTAAACAGTTTGGTAATTGAGGCATTAGTAATATACTTAGAGAGCATTGAAATGTTTTATGGCTAAAAGTGGCTTAATTGACATCCTTTGAGCTGAAATTAGGGCTATCCTTAAGATCAAAGTAAAGAACACTTTTGACCAAACTCCAAATGCCATGGATGAAATAATTCTCTTAGGAGGAAATTAAGGCACCTAGCGCTCCTAACCTTGAGATGAACAGAATAAAAAAAAGACATGAGCATATCTAGGGATATTGAAGGCAAGACTTTTCCAGTCCTTTTCCAAGTCAACTAGTGCAACTGAATCTAAATTGGCAATGGAGATTTAAGATTTAGTTGATAAGATCACCCAACTTAAAGTTATAGTGAAGGAAAATACTAATACCTTGATCAAAGGCTTTAATCAACTTTCTGTACTTATGAATGGGCCCTCATAAGACCACTCCAATCAGCCCCATTGTCCTAAGCCTAACAACTCCAAAGGTCAAAAAATGGGTAACTAAAGTTTGTTGGATCATAATCCACTATCTCTAAAGCTTCTTATAACCAATTGCCATAGGAAATTTTCAAAGCTTGACCAATTCCTTTCCAAATTTTCCTAGGAACTTCAATAAAAAAACCTTTTAATGCCTATTGAACCAAAATTTTGGACTAACCCTATACCAGCACATATTAATCCCAACCTCTACTGCCATTTTCACTAAATCATTGACCACATAACTGATAACTTCTACATCCTAAAGCATCGAATCTAAGACTTAATAGATTCTGGCAAAATTAAAGATCCAGAAAGATAACGTAATATTAAAACTATTCCTTACCCAATTACCATAATGTGCCACTACCTGCATCCTATGCCATCCCCAAGAGCAAACCATTGCTCAACTACCCAACCACACCATAACCACCCTCAAAGATGGATATCCTCTCTTGTAGGTCACATGGGTCTCAAAGAAGTAATAGGGCACTTACTTCATAAACCCACCTATCTTTTAGAACTCTATAGTTGGTCATCCTAAGAAGAGAAAGTTAAAGGGGATTTATCTCCAATGAATATCATGAACAAGTAAGACTGAAGCAACAAGAATGAAGAGTGCCAATAGAACTCTTTTTGGATGTAATAGATAGATTAGAATAATGAACTCTTGCTTTGTTATTTTGCCAATAGTATGAGTAGAACCGAATGTTCATTTGGTTTATAGAATATCTTAATAGAATACTACGCCTATTAGTTGTCTTAGCTCTCTTTAGCATCTCATTAAAAATGCAAGTGTTTAATTCGTACTATAGCCTCATTAAGAATAACAAAATTAAAAAAAAATGAAAGAGAAAAATGAAAGGAAAAAAAAAGATAAATAGCCCAACTATAAGCAATTTTTACTTAGGCAAAAGAGGGAAAATAATGAGAATTTAAGGCATATGCTTGAATGAATACTTGCCATCCCAAGATACAATGTGTCATTCTTTGATTCATCACTAGATTGTAAGGAGTGCTAGATATAAGAAGTTAAATTTGTACTATACCTAGAACACTTTTATTTGGGTCAATCATCTTGAAAAGTAATGAGAGCATCAACCACATGCCAATTTAGAGCTCAAAAACTCAAAGACTTTTCATTTAGAGATAGCATGCTCAATAATCATTATGGCCTCCTTAAACACCACTGCTACATGAGGCATATATTTGAATTAATATCTAATATGCACAAATGTTAGACTTACATTTCATTGGTGCACTAGTATAACAAGTAAATGAATAAAACAACAGAAACTAGAGAAAATTATAAGGAATAAAAAAATTTTAAGATGGCTCAAATAACTAGCGATATCATTAAAATGTACAATAAGTGAAATTAGGATCAACTCAAAGGATTCAAAGCATCATTAGTATAATTAGTATAACATGTCGAAAGGGAAGGGAAATCAAGACTTGTCATCATTGTTGTTAACCTTATCCTCATCATCATTATCATCTGGGGTCCTCTCCTGCTAGGTCCAACACTGTATATCCTCAGCTCCTTTAGCTCGACCTAAAGTCTCTTATCCCACCCAAGTATAAGGAACCCTCTTGCTAGCACATTGTCTCCTCCTACTAACAAATTGCTGCCTTTTTCTCATGCACTATCATCTTATGTTCATGTTGCATCATAACATACTTGCATTAGCATATACATACCCCATGGCATATATGCACATATCATTGCATGCTTGAATAAGGGAAAAAGATGAAGTGCAGGGAAAATTGACTTGAGTCTCCACAGAGTGCTAGATATGATAACTAATAAAGCCCAAGGCAATCTAGTACCAGTACTTAGTCATTTCCCGTGACACCTGCATGTAAGAAAGTTAGCAAACAAAGAACTCGAAGGGATATCAGAGGAGATGAAGTGCAAAAAGAACTCACATGAAAGAAGATGATAGGGTCAATAGCTGCAGGGATAATACGAGTCACTACATTACCATAAAGATTATATCCCCTTAAGAGAGAGACTAGTAGTACCTATACCACTGATGACCTCAATAGTATCTCCAGCATGAGTCCTCTTTAAACACTATTCCAAGTACATGAAAAGCATATCAGAATAAAACACATCCAATATGCAACATAGAGAACTGAGACTCACCTGACGAGTTGTGCAATAAGAACTACCAATAAAAGGGGTAGGCATAAAACTGCTCACCACACGATCGATTAGTTAAAGGATGATGGTCTCCATATAAAAGGTACCCTTTGGCTCTAGATAAAGTTGACCTTTAAACCCATCTAGTGCACTCTCTAAAACAGGACCCACCATATCCTTCCCCAGAACATATCATCAGGAGGAGCATGGGGTACGTGACGAACAGTAGGCCTTTCAATCCAATCTGTGATATGCTTGCCTAAATACTAGGCTCGATCAACATGGGTCACAAATAGGATCCTCCTAGTAAAAATCCCCATGGCTCTTTGCATCACCAGTGAGAACTTTATGGGAAAATTACACTACCACAAACAAAAGTGAATCTGTAAGAAGAATAAGTTGTCAGAAGGACATGAAACTCCATAAGAAGAAGAAAGCAAAAAATAAAAACCAACCTTGTCAAATGTCAACTCTGCAAGAGTAGTGTAGACCTCCTCCAAAGATTGTGAAAAACCCTTCTAACTCTAAGCAGTCCAAATAGGGAAATGAGGGAACCCTTCACGCAACCTGGTGACTATGGCAAGACGAGTCAGAATACAAAACTCAAAAGCCTAAATCTACGAAAGAAAAGAAAAAGTGTTTTGAGCAATGCATTCAAAAATGAAAGGAAAGGAGTAGCAAGGCATCGAAAGTAACTCACATCGACCATTAAAAGGACAATGCAAATTCAAGAGCCATCCCTGTATGCGTCATCTGGGCCATGCAAAAGATAGCCATAGGTAAGAGAACCCTAATCATACTCCCGTAAGCTATCGAGATCCTATAAGAGAGGTTGTAACCATAAACTGCTAGAATTGCTCTAATTTAGGAACAATGTGGCACTCATCAAATAAAATGTAAAACACATGGCTTGTCTCTTAACACCTGCAGGCCCCTCCCCCGTAGCTACCTTATAAGCTTGTCTGAGACAGCCATATGGAACAAGATTGCCTTAACCAACTTTAAGTACAAGATTATAGCCAAATAGCTCAGTGTACAACGCTATAAGATTATCAAGAATATCAAATTCATCTCATAGAGAATGAGAACCCTATAGTCACTATAAAATCAAGGGGTGTAATCATCATCTCCTAGAATCAGAAGTGAAAGGTGTGCATGCAGTTTGACCACCTCTCAATTAGAGTAGTTATAGCCACATGGTGGCTTTTCAACACCTTTAGGCCCTCCAACAAACCATTAATCAAGCCATTGAAGTTAAGGCCATATATCTAGTCTCGTACCTCCTTAGACAAGCTCCGATAAAACTCCTTCACCTCGATAAAACTTCCAAGCAGTACCAAGGATGTCACTGTAGCCTAATTATAGGGAAGTCAGTAGAAATACAAATTTTGACTAAAAATTTCATTTTGGAGATAAATAGCATGCCCTAACTATTTCTCTATTTCTTATTTATAGGTAATTCGAAGAAAAGCCTCGTACCCCAAATAAAAGGGAAGTTAGCAAATATAATGAAAATCATGACTAAAAATCTCATTGGTAGTGAGATAAATCCTAACTATTTATTTCTTCACTTGTTTATAGGAAAATTATAAAGACTATCATATAATCGAGAGGGAAAATTCCTAAGTTGATTCCTAGCAATAACATTCCCTAAGAGTTAGAATCTATATTTATCCTAATGAGGGAAGAGTCATGCATAATTGTTCTCTAAAAAAATAATAAATTTACACACTAATATATTTTATAATGTTTTGTAGGGGAAAAATCCTAAAAGAAAATAAAAAAGAAAGATTCCCAAATCCTAACCAATGTGCGTGGACTTCTTATGGACAATGCTAGTAACCCCTAGATCCACTAGATTAGCATCGGGAACTAAAAGCTCCTTGAGAACTATATTGCCTAAATCCCTTTGAATAGGTATGTGAAGTGAGAAGAAGAAAAACCTAAGTCTTGAGAATTCCTAAGTGAAGAGAGAGAAAGAGAAATGGACAATAAAGTAAAAAATAAAAAAATGAACCTTTTTTAGCATTAGGGGCGTGGGTCTGGCAACAACCCAAGCACATGGGTCAACAACCCATGCACGTGGGTTGATAGTCCATGCACATGGGTCGTGTGATCCACGGATATGGTTTAAGCCCATGAACCATTTTACAAGCCTTTAAAGCTTTTAAACGTGCCTTGAGGACCTATTTAAGCCTCAATGAAAATTTAAAAGCATGTATTAAAATTTAACCCGTGACATGCACAAGATGTTAGAAGTCCACAATAAAACCTAAACGTGTTCAGAAAAATGCAAAAACCCTAGGGAAGTTCTTTGTACCACTTTTCTTTAAAATTTTCAAATGCATCCAGACATTCATGCATTCATACTTGCATTTGCATTCAAAATTTTTTTCTATTGTGCTCTTGGAGGTGAACCTATACTGGGAAAGGGGGCATGTAGTAGAAATAGACTAGTCGACCCTAACAACAATCATCTCAACCTGATGAAGCTTTCAAATTTTCTCTACTTTGATAAGCAACTCTAAGATTGGACTCCTAAATTTTAATCAACTTAATTCTTGATAACCTTATAAAAGATATAATTTATCAAAATAAGAATCATAAGGAACTGAGGCACTTGAGTAGCTTGCGATTACCACAGGAAATCCCTTAATCGATTCGAATGCAAAAATCATACCCAATCTACTCCTCAAATTAAGTAAGATTTTCCAAAGGATCTCTTAGCCCAATTCATGCTGAGTAATACAAGAAAGGTGGGGAATAGCCAAAAAGGGGAAACCAACGCAGAAAAGCAACTACTCGAATGCTCCCAAAAGGAGTAAAAGTATCTCAAATCCTCTTAGACAATTTTCACACTAAGTAATATTGGAAAGGAACAATAATTCTCATAAAAAAAGGTTTTGGAAAGGCACAATAATTCTCATAAAAAAAGGTTTTCTCGCATTTTCTTCTTGGGCATTGGCAAGGCCAATGCATGTGCAACAACTCTTATAAAAAAGGTTTTCTCACATTTGCTTCTTATGTGTTTGTAAGGCCAATGCATGCACATCAACTCTTATGAAAAAGTTTTCTCGCATTTGCTTCCTATGCATTAGCAAGGCTAATGTATGTTCAACAACTCTCATAAAAAAGGTTTTCTTGCATTTGCTTCCCTTGCATTGGTAAGGCCAATGCATGCACATCAACTCTCATAAAAAAGGTTTTCTCACATTTGCTTCTCGTGCATTGGTGAAACCAAAGCATGCGCAGTAGCATCACATTTTCTCCCCATGCATTGGTTAGGCCAACATATGCACAACATCCCATGAAGTTTTTTAAATTTGCTTCCCTTGCATTAGCAAGCACCAGCTTGATCAATGCACACGAAGTAGGGGGCAACTATTGATACCCAAATTTCAATAGTCCCCCAAAAAATCCAATGATAAACTGTCGCGAGACAAAGGGAAACTTCTTCAAAAGTCTTCTTGAGTATGCTCAGCTGAATTGAAAAACCCAAAAATAACTAAAAAAACACTTAAGCCTCAAAACACTTAAAGCGGACCAAAAAAAGCAAAAAAAGCAAAAATGGAGTCTGGGAGCCTAAGGGACAACCCACAGTCTGCTGTGCTTGGGTTATAGATCCACACCTATAAGTCATTGACCCATATGCATAGGTCAAGGCCCATAATCCATAAAAATCCAAATTTTTGCCATTCTTGGGGACTTTTTGCACATTCTTCAAAAAACTCTCTTATAGACAGAAAATGATACTGTAGTGGGATGAATTTGAAGACTCTCTCTCTAAAAAACCTTTCCTATTGCTAGTGGAAACCTAATTTTCTCAAATACTCTCAACCAAAAATTTTATTTTTCTTCGGAATTAGATCCAAAAATCCAAACCAAGTCACATCTAAGTCAAAGTACACTAGAAGGGTAATCACCTAGTCCCTCTAAGGATCTCCTAATTATTTTTAAATGAAAATTTGCATAACATATCTTTTTCTTCTTCTTTTACGCATGTCTTATATATTTTTTAATCATTTTTACATTTTATTTTATCTTATTTTGATTTTTTATTATCTTGTGGTGAAGTTTTGATTTTGTGGTGATTTTAAAGTTTGGTTATTAGATATGTAGGAGTGGGTAGTTCAGGTGATTCTAGAAGTGTTTGCATTCATTTTTGCATCATTTTCCTTTTTATATAAGAAATGGGTATTTTAATATTAAAGTTAGCATTATCATTATTATTATTATATTTTTATTAATTTTGTTGCTTTCTTTATTTTCTTTTTTGATAAATTTATTATTTTTATCATAAAGTTCATGTTTTTATGGTAAAAATAGCATTTTTATCATTTTTGTTATTTTTGTTGCATTTTTATTATTCTAGTCATCTTTAATTTCTTTTGATAAACTTACTATTTTTATCATAAAGTTCATATTTTTATAGCAAAAATAGCATTTTATCATTTTTATTATTTTATTGGCAGTTTATTATTTTTATTATCCATTTTGATAAATTTGTTATTTTAATTGTAAAGTTCACATTTTTATGGTAAAAATAGCATGTTTATCATTTTTATTATTTTATTGGCATTGTATTATTTTTATTTTCCTTTTTGATAAATTTGTTATTTTTATATAAAGTTTACATTTTTATGGTAAAAGTAGCTTTTTTATCATTTTATTTGCATTTCTATTATTTTTATTACTTTGTTGCCTTTTTTGATAAATTTATTATTTTCATCATAAAATTTATATTTTTATGCTAAAAATAATTTTTTATTATTTTATTTATGTCTTTACTATCTTTATTATTTTATTGCCTATTTTGGTAAATTTGTTACTTTATCATAAAGTTCATATTTTATAGTAAAAATAATATTTTTATCATTTTATTATTCTATTTGCATTTTTATTACTTTTATTATTTGTGTTGTCTTTTTAGGTAAAATTTGTTATTTTTATCGTAAAAATAATATTATTATCATTTTATTTTATTTACATTTTTCTTATTTTTATTGCACTTTTGTTATTTTTGTCATTTTTATTTTCTCCTTTGGTAAATTTACTATTTTTATTATAAAGTTTACATTTTTATGGTAAAAATAACATTTTTTTAAAATCATTTTTGTCATCTTATTTCCATTTCTATTATTTTTATTACCTTGTTGCCTTTTTTGATAAATTTATTATTTTCATTATAAAGTTTATATTTTATGGTAAAAATAATATTTTTATCATTTTTATTATTTTATTTTATTTTTTATATAAAGGCTTCTTAGAATTGGTATCAGATGGTGCACCAAGACATCCCAACTAAGCTGGCATCTCCTTAGCATATACTTCACACACTAGAGCTAAGATTTTTATTAATAATAAAAAGGAATACAAAGTGTAAGTATAACCTTATAAGGCATAGCCAAATGAAATCGAAACAAAGAAAACTAAATCAACGAAACCTATAAGAGTGAAATCCTATAGCATCATTTGACATTAAATCAAAACAATCAATCAAAAACATTGACAACCATGTCTCCTTAGCAAGAGCAACAACTAAGTTGGAAATCTTGTCGTAATAAAATTACCTTCTCAATATATATGGGAGACATGAACCTGAATGGAAGAGAGGGACATTAAAAACTGGTGTCAATCTTTACACAAGTGCCAAGGAACCTCGCAACTTCTACTTTGAATTAGCCAAACCATAAAAACTAAGTCAATTTCAATCCATAAAGGATTATTAGTTTCAGTCGAGATGAGTATTGAATAGTTGTTATGAGCTATTGTATATAAATTTTTGCATTGGTCCTAATCGGGATATTAATGTCTTGGTCGGGATATCATTGTCCTAGGCATTGTCCTGATTGGGACATTGGATCAAGATCAATTTTTCTAAAAATTGAAGTTTTATAAAAATTGATTTGCCTTGGTCTAGGTTAGGACCATGATAGGATTTGCACTTTTTATGCAATTTAGTCCCTGTAGTGATTCTAATCAAGATATTATTTTGTGATGTCTTTCTAAGACTAAATATGATCGAATTAGCCTTAAATTTTTTCATAAAAGTTGTCGATAATTGTCTTATCTTTCCCTATCACTTTGAATGACCTCAATTGAACCTCTATAGCTCAAGATATTGCTAAAATACTAAGAGTTGCGCAACTTAAAATGAAAGCTGCATATGTTGATTTCGACTCAAGATTTGCATACCCAAATGAGCTTGGATTTTGACAAGTAAGCTTAATCCATAAAGCTTATGTCTACTTCAAAAGTGATGAAGATCATTTTCTCATTATAGAGATCTAAGGATGTTAAAAAGCCTCTTTGAATCTCAGAGATTAAATTAGCCCAAAAACATACTTATCAATCCAGGTCTTGAGGCAACTTATGAGCATACCACTGTATATCCAAAAATGTATATTTTTTATATATAATTATTCTCAATGATTGTGGATTTGCATAGATTGAGATATTTCATCGAAATGCATACTTGTACTCTTTCAAGGAGTATTTCATTATCTCCAATCATTTAACAATTAAACTTCATGATAGCTTAACTTCCTATACACTTAGTTGAAATCATTAATATCAAAATTGTTTGTCAAAGTCCAAAATTAGAAGTTTGATCATGCAAATGGTCAACACCTCTTTTGTTAAATTTGTTACTTTTATCATAAAGTTCAAATTTGTATGGTAAAAATAGCATTTTCATAATTTTTATTATTCTAATTGCATTTTTATTACTTTTATCATTCTTGCCATTTTATTCTTTTATTTTAATTCCCTCACATTTTTCTTATCATAAAATTTTATTTTTATAATAGAAAATGGTAACTTTGCACCAAAATACTTAAATTCTAAAATCTTGCATCAATTTTTGTTAGCATCCTTATTTGTTTATTTGTTTAATTATTCTTGATAATTTAATTACTTTATCATGAATGAATTATATAAAATTGCCCTAAATGTAATTTGTGCTTGCATGTGTGTGAAAACTAACCTTTGTTTTGTAGGTTTATTAGAAAAGGTTTTTCTTTTTTATTTTCTATTTTTGATATAATTAATAGAATAAGGAATTTCCAAGGAAATGTAATCCTTAATCCCAATTCCCCTTTTATTCTCTATTTTGGATGTATTTATTAAAATAGGCTTCTCTTTAAGAGTTGTAATCTTTAATCCTTTTACCCATTTTTATTTCGCTTATTTATGTGCTTATTTTATTTATTATTATTTCTTGCATACTTGTGTGCTATGTGCTACTTGCTTACTTGTTTACATGATTAATTATTCGACTAATGAATGTTTGCTTATTTATTTATTTGTGATGTATGCGTGCCAAATCCAATAATCCTGTGTTTATTTCCAATGCAATTTAATTTGAGTAACAATCAAATGTGGTAAATGCATCATATAACCAAAACTAAGGTGAAGAAAGAGTAATTAAGCAATGTATAATAAGAAACATGATAAGTAGTTCTTACCCCCCAAACTCAAAATCTTTAGTTGGGAAAATGAGTTCTTAATTCACTTTCTCTCGTTGAAAATCGGGTGGTGACTCCAATTTACAAAGCCTATTCAGGCAAACCCTTCCATATCAATAACATTTAGTAGATAGTCACCATTAGCTTGTGTGCCCAGACATCACACTGATCCTGTCTTGTTACGACCCTCTTGGAAAGTTGCAATCGGAAAAAATGGGGTGCATACAAATTCTATCTTTATGCAAAAATCATGAAAATGCAATTTCAGTCCTAAAGATATAATTTTTATTATCTAAAAATATAAATTTTATTTTTGATGACACATTAAAAATAATATTTTTATAATGAAAATGTGATTTGTTATATCAAATACGACTTTTATATTAAAAATGCAAAATTTATAATGAATAGTGCAAAACGCAAGTCAACATTCTAAAAATGCAATTTTTATTATGAAAAATAATATCTTGGAAAATTCACACTCAAGGCTAGAAATATAAAATTAAATGATTACAAAAATGCAATTAAAATAACAATTAACAATTAGCAAGAAAAGGGTTAGACTTCACCACACAAGTCACATCAAATTATCCTAATTTATTGGCCAATCATAATAATTAAAAGAGAATAGGTGAAAAGGGAAAATGCAATATTCAATAGAAAAAAAAACATGATAAATGTTATTATTTTTTAGATCCTTAGATTGTAGACTAAGCTTAATTTAGAGAGTGGAAGCAAGTATTGCTTCAAAAGTAGTTCTTACAAGCTATTCTCATTCAAATATGCAAAATGACGTGAGAATGTAAATTATTATACCTTTGGAATGTGCTTTGATAGATAAATTAGGTTTGGTTGAAAATTGGTCCTAAAAATCTTAAGAAAAATAAAGGAAATTAGATTAAAATATGTTTAAAAGGGTGTCCTGAGTCTTCAATCAAGTAGAGTTTTGGCAAGGTCTTTAGGTCCCCCCTAAAAATAAGAAAATTAAGGTATTTATATATACAATAAAACAATTAGGACTTATAATGTGTGTTTTTATTAGTCTAAGCACATGTCCACGCACTTTGTACATGATTGTACGTGTGACACACACTCGCCTCAAGCACATGGCTATGCATGTGGAAGCATGCCCAAGCATATGGATTCGCATGGCTACGCACACGGTCATGCATGCGGATGCTCATAAGTCATTAGGTTATTAAATTTTTAGGAAGGTGTTTCGAGCCTTTGGTTGACTAAACCAATTACTAGTTCAATAAACCATGCTTTAATTTAATAAAACAAGCACTGTTTCAATAAACTATATCCTTGGATAGTTACACACATATATGGTCACTATCCAAAGTATGTGTCTTACCATTTCAAATGCTTAGTTCATTAGATCATAGCTCGGTTGATGGATTTAGTGTTTGGTTCATTGACTTATAGGTCCAGTTCTTCAGTTTTAAAGTTTTAAGATTTAGAATTTTAGGTTTTGGTTTTGCACATCCGAAAGAGATAACAATATGCAATTTTTATCATTTTTCATAAATTATCTTCATCATTGGACCGTAATTGAGGACCTTCAAATTTTGAGGTATGACATTAGTTTTATTTTTCATGCTAGCTTGCTATGTTATGTTATATATTAATTCATATAATAAATCTTAAGAAAAACCCCTTTAACTAAATTTTCCTAAATCTCCCACACTTTTATTGTTATACTTTAACCTCATTTTCTTTTCTTTTTTTTAAAAAAAATAGAGAAAGATAAATCCATTGCATCAAAGACACCAAGGAGAGGGAGCCTCTACCCTAATCCAAACTTAAAATAGCATGTGATTTTAGAACATAATCCTTCCATGGTCTCATTATAATAAGATGAGTTAAACAAATAAGTATAATATGAATTATCTTTGAAAAATATTTTAATGAAGGAGCTTTTTTATTTATGAGGTTATATGAAGAGCTGATGAGGTATGTACTTTATATTGGTTGGGAGGGATTCTTTTGACTTCATTAGTCATATTATGATCATATCACTTATAAATTTTTAAGTGCTTATATTCTTAATTAAGATAAGGGTGAAATAAATTTTAAGTTGGGGAACATGTTGCACATAATTAAATTTTTCAATTTTAATTATGCTCTACACTATTATAGGCGATGGGGTTTAGCGCGCGCCCAAGTGTTTGGCGACCACGGCACTGTGTGGGCTCAAAGCCCACTTGGAAATACAATATAGGTCTTGGGCCTATTGAGAGATGGATTCGCCATCGGGATAAAAGCTGGGACTCACTGTACAACAACTGGATTCCACAGAGGTTCCCAAAAGCCGTCATTAGAGATCTGGTTTGGAAACTGGATATAAGCGTTTGAATGCTCACCCAACCTTGCGGTTGGCTTCCATTTTGTGTTTTATGTTTTATTACCTTTAATCATTTGGTGTTTTTTTATTTACATTCCAAATTGCACTTGCCTTCATCCATTTTCCAAGTTTTACAATTAAGTTCAAGTTTGCACACATTAATATGATTTCATGCTTTTAAGTCCCAACGTTCAACAAAATAAAATAAATAATAATTTAAAACCATACAATCAAAATCAAATGGGGAAAGGATTAGGGATTACAACACTTTTAGGTAAAATAAAAAAATAATATATAAAAAATAAAGTGTACATATACCAAAAGTAAACTAGTAATAAACCATTTATATAAATGCAATGATTTAAAAGGTTAGCTAATGAAGGCGACTACTCAATGATAAAAATCATCAAGTAATTCCTGCAATAATCATACGGTTAGTTCCTTCTTTCAAAACACGAAATCATATATAATAATATTGATAAAGGAATATTCTAAAAAAGAGGATTTTCATGTCATAAGCCAAAGAAATCATCAAATAATCAAGATAATCATCATTATGCAATGAAATAATTATGCATGAAGATAGAAAGAACATGTGTAGTGAACAATACGCAGAATCTTATAAAGGGAGAAGAACCAAGTAGCTAGTTGACCTATTAATGTAGCGATCGCCTCTATGAAAAGGTGATCGCCTTATTGATAGGGGGTGATGCCTCTTCATAGAGGCATTGCTTGATCAACAAGCTAACTTGACTCTCGAAATGATTAGACTTCTATCCTAAGTAAGCAATACATGCATCCAACAGGTGTCAAATTACAACTACATGCAATAGCTTAAGAGATAAGATCATTGAAGTAGTATAACAAACGAAATAAACCTAAAATATACCCAAAGTATACTAATAACTTAGTCACATAAAAACTAAACACACAAATGATGAAGTTATAAAGATATTAAGTTTAAGTGCAGGTTTTTTTTTACCAAAATGATAGGCCCTCAAAGAGTGTCTTTGGTTATGATCCTCACTAAAGTGTGATTTCCACTTTAACATAAGCTTTCTGCTTTCCTCTCCTAAAGAAAATGAACTCCTTTGGATTGGACCTTTCCTCTTTCCTCAATAATGTCTCTCTTTGTATTTTTTTCTTTTCAGAGCTTCTCCTTTTTTTTTTCAATGGTTTCTCCCCCCCCTTTTTTTTTTGGTCCCCCCTCTCTCTTTTCTTTCTCTCTCTTTTTTCTTTATTCCCTACCTTGCCTATGCCTCTAAGCTTTCTAGCTCATTGTGAGCCTCCATAGCCTTTTTTTTCCTAAAAAATCTTTTCCTCATGCAAAATCAGGTATGGGATGTAAGGCCTACACCATTTGGCCATTATGGCTGCAGCTACATTAAATGCAACTGTAAGTGGTCTGCCACAAAGGCGGCGCCTCTACGATAAGGTGATCACCTCTGTGGCAACTGCCAAAGAGGTGATCGCCTCATTGCACTAAGGCGACGCCTTTTTGGCCTGGGCTTGTGTTGGGCCAAGTGGGCCTGGACTATTTTTAGACAATTGGGCTAAATTTTAGGCTTTTAAGGCCTTTAGGCTTTCAAGTCCATTTCCAATTGGAGATTCAGATTTTGTTCTTGTGTCTAAGTTTCACATTCTCATCATTGGGCTTGACAATGGGCCGATCAAACTGAGCATCTCTAATTCGTCCCCTAACATGGGCCGACCAAATCGGGTGTCTATAGTTTGCCCCTTGATTTTTTGAAAAATCAAATGCATGCAATGACCATTTTTCAAAAAATCACATGCACAACAACAAATAAACAATAAGATGAGCAACATACCTGAGTCTCGGGTTTCACTCGAGAGATGAATCCTTCAATTCAAACCCGAACAGCCCTTTCTTTGAGCTTCGGGGATTCAAACCCGAATAGCCCTTTCTTTGAGCTTCTAGGATTCAAACCCGAACAACCCTTTCTTTGAGCTTCAGGGATTCAAACCTGAACATCCCTGTCCTTAAGCTTCGCAACACTTAGGTTTTCCTAGCCAACACATTGTTAATCTTAAAACGCGAAGGTCGGGTTTTCCTGGCCCGATCTTCTTGAAACTTCATTTAGATGACTTTCATTCCTGAACTTTGACTTCTTAGCACACAAAAATAATGACCTTTTTTTTTTAAAACCCTAAACTTCCACCCATTATAAAAGGTAACTTCTCTCCTCCTTGTCTCTCTTTTCACTTTTGTCATTTTCTCCTTTTTCTCTTTTCTTCTTTCTTTTTCCTCTACACTTTATGTACTTTTTTATTTTCCTAGACAATGGAAGACGAGAGAACACCTCCTGTACCTGATTTGGATCACATCCCACACTCCGTTAGCACTTCTCGGAGCCTTAGATTGACACGGGGAGGCTCAATTCCCCTTTAAGCATATTTAAGGTCCCATATTTGTTCGTCTGCATCTTGAGAGATTAGTACCCAAACTTTCCTTCAAATTTGTATTGAGTCAGTGATTATCCTTGTATATTTATCATTCTAAAACATTATTAGGTTAAAAAACTATGAATTTTGACATTTTAATTATCAAAAATTGGGAACCATTGTTGTCTGTGTCTTACAGAGCCAATCGTCTCATCAATAAGGCAATCACCTTATCGATGAGATGATGGGCTTCTTCTTTTAAAGAGGTGATGGTCACTCCTGCAGACTGAAAGGTTGTCACCTTTTCAAAAAGGCAATAGCCTTTGTGGTGAGGCGATCACCTCTGTGATGAGGTGGTCGCTTCATCGACAAGGCGATGCACGTCAGTTATATGCTTATTTATTCTGAATTTTTTTGTGACAATAAAATGCATAAATTTAACTTCCCCCTTTTCTTTTCTTCTTACAGCATGATGCTTAGACATTTAAGGGTACTGGGAAATTTCATAGGGCTCGAGTCTTTTTTGGCGAGTTAATTGACAATTAGAAGGATCAAATCCAGGAGACTGGATTCAAAGACTTTATACTCTTGCTTCCTTCCGAGCAGGGATGTATAAATTATTAACCATTACATGCTCTGATGGAGAGGTAGTTCGACATGACCCACACCTTCCACCTTCCATTCGGTGAGCTCACCCTGGGCCCAATGTCATTTACCACTATTACAGGGATTACCTATGTTGAAGACCCTATCCCCCTCAATGCGAGCTTACACCAGCTGTCTTCGGACAAGGCTGCATACATCGAGCGGCTTTTGGGAATGACTCCTGACATGAAGGGGACTCCTACCCTCAAGTTGGAATCGATTAGGAGCTTCTATACTCGAGAGCAAGCTGTGACTATGATCACTCCTCATGAAGTTGATCAGGTGGTAAAGGCTTTCCTGCTCTACTTGCTTGGCACTACCTTCTTTGCTAACACTGCCAACTCGATTGACCTGATGTTCCTACCAGCTCTTCGAGATCTTGACTAGGTATCTACATTCGACTGGGGTAGCTACGCTCTCATATATTTATATCAGAGCATAGATTTAGTGGTCCAAGGGACCAAGAGTTTTGGCGACTTTTGGCATGCTATTCTGGTAAGTCATGACCCTCCCCTTTCTTAACTTGTTCTAGCCTCCATTTGCTTATACTAGTTAATCAGCTTCTCTCTTCTTTTTTTTCTTTCTTCTTTTTTTTTCTTTTTTTAATAGGCATGGGCTTTGGAGCTAGAACTGCTCGTAGGTGTGCTGCGAGTAGGGGATCACCTTCTAGCTATCGGCAGATGGGGTGCCAGCCGTGTCTTTAAGAGGCATCTCGCCCGAGTGCATATCCATAGGCAGCACCTGAACTCCCTGATGCAGGATATGGTACCTAAAAAACATAACCCCTTTTATTAGCAAATTATGCAAATTTAATCTACTTACCTACTGACATTTCCATTTTTTTGCAAATCCAGAATGACTTATGGGGGCCTGAGGATAGCTGGACTATTGAGATGACTCATTCTAGACCCTTAGCCTAGAAGAGGGTACTCCTCTGTGGCCCTGGATATCGAGCTTGGTATCTGGGCGAGTGGGTCTTGAACTAGAGGGGAGGCATTAGAGCTAGATGGGTTCCCAGATCTCCTTCTAATAGCATGTTTTAGAATAATGAGCTGAAGGGCGAGGACCTCACTCAAGTTGTTACAGGCTCCTCGGCTGTGGATCACACAGTCCATGTGAAAAGCCGTTATGTGGAGTTCATTCGAGTTCACCTGCTACTGACAATCCCCTTCCATATTGCTTCTACCTCTTAAGTATATCTCTATCACCTTTTCCCACTTTGAGAATTAGCTATGTTCTTATATGCTTTCCCTGTCTTGCCATTAGGCTGCACCCGCTAGGCCTATGGCCTACGCTAGATCTTGAGCATGAGAGAAAGAACTCCTAAGGTGTTGATTGGATATAACAGGGAGGAAACTTCAGCAGTTGCCGAGTAGGCCAAGCCGCTTACTGCCCCTAGTTCTGAGTTTATCCCAGGTAGCTTTATCCATGTCCCTGACCCTTTAGCTCGATGTTGGGTTCCTCCCAGAGAGTTATCTCGTCAGTTTTTTACCCTAGAGGAGGACCTGAAACCCGCATACAACCCTAGTGGTGCCACTCATGTAAGCTCCTTCTTGACCTGCTTTTATTATGATTCTCAAGCCACCCGTTAGTGCTAACATTCATTTAACAATGCAGATTCCTCTAGAGCAAGGCCTATACATGTACTGTATGATAGAAGACTAGAGAGACTACATGTTGGAGGTCACCCAGCAGTGGAGGGTAAGAATCTTTTTATTTCCCACATGTATGCATGCTTGCATGATTTACTAACCTGTGATTTTTCTTAGCAGGATCAAGATGAGGATAGTAGGGTAAGGATCGCCACTCTCGAGTGTCATATTGATGTGTTCTAGATCGATGAGGATGAGGACAGGAGTGGCTATAGCGCTAGAGGAGGGGATGACCCTAAGGGTACCAAATCAGATGCTTGATGTATCAGGGCCTACAAATTATCATTTCTCCCTTCTCACTGATTCAATTAGCTTAGATAATGAACACATACATTTTTTATATATTTATTGATTTATTGATGAATTGTTTATAGAACTCGACTTTTATCTCAATTAAGTTTATTCTTTTACATGCAAATTAATTTCAATAATTACATGTTAGTGTGTCTGCCCCACTACGATTTGATGAAGCCCAATAATCGACACTGCTAAAGAGGTGATCGACTCATGGCTTCCTAATGAAGAGGTGATCACCTCTTAATGTTGAGGCAACACCTTATTAATGAGGTGATCGCCTCATTAGCAAGTTTTCCTACCCCTTTAAAAACTCAAAACCCTTATCTAGCCTTGCTCTTAAGTCACCTTCATCACTAACCCCTAGTTTCTCTCTCTAGGCACCCCTGAAAGCTTGAACCATGACTGAATAGAGCCTCAAACTACCACAACTGATCTTAAAAGGTTTAGATAACAAGTCTTGGGCCAGGTTAAAGCCATTTCACCTTTCAGTCTTCAAATCACTACATACTAGAAGGATCAATTTTCCCTTTCTCCATACCATGGTTCAATTTTGGGACTCGCATAAACATGTTTTCCAATTCAACACCAAAGAAATATGTCCTCTACCAGAGGAATTCGAAGCAATTCTCAGTCACCATGTAGATTCCACTTGCCGACTTGCAGTTCCTGACTTTAAAAACCCAAACCCTCACTTCATTTAATACTAGATGGCGCATATGTTCAACCTTCCACCCCGGTCCTCTTCTCACTATATTCTTAGTTCAGAAATTGTATTAGAATCCTTCCTCAAGATCACCATAGGTTTGGACAAAGAAGAAACTTGTTGGCCCTGTATGATGGCCCTCTATTTGTACGCCCAGTTTCTGTTGGTTTCTTCCTTCAGACACTATGATTCAAAGGTCCTTTCCATTCTTGATCAGGTGGAATCAGGGTTCAATCCCTTCCCTCTCATTTTAGTAGAAACTATTATTAGATTGGACAATTTCATAAAAACACAACGATTCTTAGGAAGCCCCTTTTTTTTGGAGTTAAGCTCTCCGGTGTCAATTCCTGACTTTTGATTGTCTTATCATTTGCACCTAATCATTTGTCAACTTCCAGGTGTGGCTTTATGAAAATTTAAGTCTTCTTGAACCCCCTTAAGACATTAGGCATTACAAGCCAAACATTACCGAGCAAGGAAGCTATATCCCATTCCGACAGATGTCCATAGCTGGCTATCAACATTTCCTGACACTCTAATCTGTTGGATGTGCCCTTAGTGGGGATTGTAGCATATGATCATCCGGTCCTATACATATTGTGTTCCGCTCATCAGTCTTCATTTTACCACCTTTTATAATCCAGCCCACCTCTGTCGTCAGTACGGTCATAAACAACTGATCATAGAATTAGTCCATGAGTTCGAACCAGGCCCCCTTTCTCAAAATTTCCTGGACCACTTGGTGGCAACTTGGCCTCAAAGAATCATTAAGAGAAACTTCGATTATAATGGAGATCAGACTATTGATGATCATTATAAAGCATGGGTTTACTTGCAATAGATGGAAAGAGATGAATTTATTAGAATAAAAGAATTACAAGTATTGAGCTCTTGGGGTTACCAACAAAAGAAAAGAAAACACAATTATCTCATCAAATTAAGTCATCATTTTCCTTTTTGTTAGATGTAGTTTCCCTTTTTGTTGGTTAAACAACTTGTAATTAACACTTTGTGCAATGCTTAACAGTAATTGAAGCAATCTATTTCTTTTAATTTGAGCACAATACATATATACATTTTGCTTCTGATACATCTCATATTGTTAGTTAGCTTACCCTTGCAAGTTTTTGAACTAACCATTTTTCATCTCTCTCTCTCCTTTTACATGTCCTTAACTTTTGCCTGTGCCACCTCTTTTGAGGTTTTCAATCTAGTAGGACTCTCTTTTTTTTTAGTCTGTACTTTTTGCCTAACCTTTTTTTGAGGTTTTCTCCCTAGCGAGACTTTTCATGTAAAGTATTTCTTGATTTTTTCTAGGTTAACGAGCTCCATGAACTCATTTCCCTCCATGTCAAATAGAATGGCAGCTCCTTTTAAAAATAACTTCGTTACCAAATACAGTCCTTCCTAGTTGGGTTTGAATTTCCCTCAAAGGTCGATCATGATTGACTTTGTAAGCTTCAGCACCAAATCCCCTTCTTGAATCTTCCTTGGCTTGATCTTTTTATTGTAGGCACATGCTATTATTTTTTGATACAACTGAGAATGATACATAGATTTCATCCTCTTTTCATCCAGCAATGTCAACTGAGCTAATCAACTCTCCACCCACTGATGCTCTAGGAGTGTAGATTCTAGGAGGACTCTCAATGACCTTATCTCAACCTCCACTGGCAAAATAGCCTCACATCCATAAACTAAAGAGTACGGAGTGACCTTTACTGAGGTTCTAGCAATGGTTTGGTACCAAAACAACACGAATTGTAAGTATTTTGCCCAATCTCAATAATTTTCTAACATCTTGGCTAGGATCTTTTCACATTCTTATTGACTGCTTCCATCACCCCAATTGCCTACGGCCTATACGGAGATGATTTACGGTGGTCAATCTTATAGTCTTTCAGCAGTGTAGCCATTTTTACTCAAAATTGAACCCCATTGTCTGTAACTATGTGGTGTGGCAAACCATATCTGTAGATTATATTCTTTTCAATGAACCTCGACATTTGCTTTGAACCCATAGTAGCATAAGATTCAGCCTCAACCCACTTGGAGAAGTAATCGATAGCCACAATAATATACCGATGGCCATTAGTTGCTTTTGACCTTATCTCTCTTATAATGTCAATCCCCCACATAGCAAATGGCCAAGGAGAAGTCATTCCTTAAAGCTCTATAGATGGTAAGTGGCTAACGTCACCATAAGTTTAGCAGTTGTGACATTTCTTTACAAATCTAACATAACCTGCTTCCATGGTGAGCCAAAAGTACCCTTGATAAGCTATTTTCTTTGCCAAGACTGTCCTATTCATGTGTGGCCCGCATATCCCTTCATGAATTGCTTCCATAGGCTTTTGGGATTCATCCTTATTAACACATATGAGGTGTACCCTAGTTGGCATTCTTTTGTATAGCATCCTATTGTGACTTATGAACTGTCGATATAACATTTACAGGGATACCCTCTCCTTCCTATCAGTGTCATTCAGAAATTGCCCACTCTCTAAATCTCTTATCAGTGTCATCCAGAAATTTCCCACTCTCTAGATATCTTTATAAGTCATAAAACTAAAGTTTCTCAGCAGCATCAACTGGTGTCACCCTCATCTCTTTGTAATAAGGGCCTCGAGATTTCATCAGAATTAAGGGCCTAGCTTCTGGTTGTTTCCCACTTTCCCATATGGAAGCCAGTGTGGCTAAGGCATCAGCTATCCAGTTTCCTTCTCTCGGTAAGTGAACAAACTTACATTGAGTAAATGAGCACAAGATAATAGCTAGATATTCCCAATACAGGCACAATCTATCCCCCTTTATCTCCCATTCTTTGGTAGCTTGTTTTATAACTAACATGGAGTCCCCATACATGGTAACTTTCTCCGCCCCTGTACTGCGTAGTGCCTCTAGACAAAAAATGCAGGCCTCATATTCTGCTTGGTTATTGGTTGCCTCAAACTCAAGTCTTTTTGCCATTAGGATCATCTCTCCCTCTTGCGTAACCAAAGTCACACCTATTCCGGCCCCTTTATTGTTGGTGGCTCCATCAAAGTACATTTCCCAACCTTATACCTCTATTGCCCCTAGGTGTTCATCAGGAAACTCCAACTTTTGTTCTTAGTCATCATCCATTGGGCTCTATACCAGAAAGTCTGCTACCGCTCTTCCCTTCACCATCTTTTTGCCTATATACTCTATGTTAAACTCTATAAGTAGAACGAGCCACCTAGCCAACTTTCCAATAACAGACGGGGTCTACTGGAGATATCTGAGGGGATTATATTTGGAAACTACTTGCACTTTATAAGACTAAAAATAGTGTCAGAGTTTTTTTATTACCCAAATCATTGCTAGGCACGTTTGCTCCACAAGGCTATAACTAGTTTCGTAAGGCAGAAGTTTCTTACTTAAGTAATACACAGTGTGCTCTATCTTCTTTTTTCCTTCCTGTGCCAACATTGCCCCTATTGCATCTTTTTCAATTGCTAGATATAGGATTAAGGCTTTACCCAGCCTTAGCAGTTGCAGAACAGGAGGATTCATCAGATAATCCTTGATAGCTTCAAAGGCTTATTGACACCTTTCATCCCATACCACGGATTGATCTTTCTTTAGAAGCTTGAAGATGGGATTGCAAATGGCTATCAATTTAGCTATAAATTTATTGATATACTACAAATGCCCCAGGAACCCTCGAACCGCTTTTTCATTCTTTGGCACTAGCATATCCCTGATTGCCTTAATCTTATTCGAATCCACTTCTATTCCTTTCTGGCTGACAATGTGTCCTAATAGTTTCCCAAATGTAACCCCAAAAACACACTTCTTAGGATTCAGTATGAGATTATGCTTTTATGTCCTTGCTAGAAACTTATCTAGCACTTCAAAGTGTCCTTCCCTGGTTGCGGACTTCACCATCATATCATCCATATACACTTCTACCTCTTTATGGATCATGTCGTGTAGCAAAGCAGTCACCATCCTCTGATAAGTGGCCCTTGCATTCTTTAATCCAAAAGGCATCACTCGGTAACAATATACGCCCCATTTAGTAGTGAAGGATGTTTTTAACTTATCCATTATCGCCATCATGATCTGGTTGTACCTAAAAATCTGTCCATGAAAGAGTACATTACGTTGGAAGTCATGCTATCAATTAGCATATCAATGTGTGGTAGCGAAAAGTCATCCTTGGGCAGGCCTCATTCAAATCTCAGTAGTCCACACACACTTTGACCCTTCCATCCTTCTTAAGAATAGGTGCTAACCATTGGGTGTCCTCTACCACTTCTAGAAACTTTGCCCTCGATTATTTTTTGACTTCTTCCTAGACCAGGAGAGCCCATTTCGGCCCTAACCCCCTTTTCTTTTGCTTTATTGGTGCTATATGAGGGTATGTGGGGGTCCTATGTTCTGAGATCTCCCTGTCGATTCTAGGCATGTCTTCATAACTCTAAGCAAATACTTTTTGTCTCTTTGTTAAGATTTCTTTCATTTTGTCTCTCTCATCATAAGTTAGACCAGAAGTAAGCAATATATTTTTAGGATTATCATTTGTGCCCAAATTAAATTATTTAATTTGTGTGGAATTAATGTCAAACATATGCATGAAATGATCATCACAAACAGAAAAACCATTAGGGAACACATCATATAAATAAGCAAATTCAAACTTCATTGCATTCACTTTTGAAAAGAAAATATCATCAGTTTCAAATAGAGAAGCAAAAGAAACATCATAGTCATCATAAAAGACATCTATGATAGAGTTGAGGATGTAGGCTTCAAAATCAAGTTCTATGCTTTGATCATCAATGCCTTTCAACTTTAAGGTAGCTTCATTCTCTTTAAATTCTTCTTCAGTAAGCGCCAGCTCCTCAGTAGGGGCTTCTTCAACAGCAACACCTTTGGCTCTATTCATAAATTCGGCAAAGATTTCAAACCTTGGAATAACTTCCCCGACCATTAGGAGAGGTTTTGGAGTCATGTTGTATAGGTACCTGGTGCCATCCTTTATAAAGACCTCCCACAGAGCTTTCTTTTTAACCATGACTTCCTTTTCCTTTTTTTTAGACTGGCCCCAGATATCTATCTCTCCCTCAGTTCCATCAGCCTTTTTGAATCCTAGCCCGTGCCTTAAAATAGGCACTTTGTTTTCCATAAATTCTAAAGGTCCACTCTGATCTCTTCCCAACCCCAAGCCAAGCATAAACCCCATGCTACATATTATTTTCAAAACCTTTTCATCCATCTCATCCTCATAAATTACACAAACCTCAAATTGGGACTAATGGAGATCTCTTTGAGGGTCAACTTCAATGCAGCCACAGCGACTTCGGTTTCAATGGAGATGGTGATAACCCTTCCTTCATAAGGGAATTTAATTTTTTGGTGAATAGTGGATGGGACACCACCCAGGGGGTGAAACTATGGCCTCCCCAATAAAATGGCAAATGTCATCGAGATATTAATCACGTGCAAGTCAACCCAAACTTCTATAGGTCCCATTTTGACCAATGCCCTGAATGTTCCTTCCACAGACCTCTTAGTGTCATCATAAGCCTTGATAACTACCTCATAAGGCTTTAAGTCGACCATCATCAACCCTAACTTTGGCAAAATCTTCAATGGACACACATTGATGGCGGAACCATTATTGACCATCACACAACAAGTCATTTTTCCCTTCACCTCAGCCTTGATAAACAGAGCTTTGTAGTGATCCCTCCCCTCTAGAGGTAGATCGTCATTAGAAAATGTTGTCATCCCTTGAGGAGTTTCCATTAGTGACCCGACCATTTGTTCTAGAGTAGAGCTAGTAGAGATTTTTTTTTATCCAGCGCCAGAACTAAGGCCTCCCTATGATCCCTAGAATGCATAAGTAACTCCCAGATACTGGCAATAGTCTCCTTGCTTTGCTTTACTTCTGTCACTTTTTCTAAATTTTTTCCCTTTTCGAGCTCAGACTTGGCAATCTCGAGTTCTTCCTTCTTTCCTTCAACCTTCCCCACTGATTGGTCTAGTCTACTCCTCTTGCTGTCCCACAAGTCGACCCGTTCCTCGCTCTTATCATCGGAACTCCATATGTCCAAGATGTGCACCTACAATTCCGTGGGTTGTTTGCTTGGTTTTAGGTTCTCAGGTTTGATTCTTATGGAGTTGTGGGTGACATCCACGAAGGAGTTTAGGACCTACTCCTCCATTAGACCAATGTTGACCATCAAAATGGGTGCATTTGGCGGTGGTACATTTTGGTAATTAGGTAAGGGGTTGGTTTGTGTATTTGGCTTTTTGGTTTCTGGGTCAGTAATCTTGCTTGAGTCTATTAGGTCTTGGATTTCATGCTTTAATTGGGTGCAACTATCAGTGTCATGCCTGATGGTCTGGTGAAATTTGCATAAAAGCTTTGGGTTGGCACCAGGTAACGGTTATTGTGAAGGTAAAGGCCACAACAGGTTCTTCTCAATAAGCTTGTTAAGGACCTTGGACAAAGGGCGTCCCAGATTCAAAAATCTCCGAGGCTGTCTAACTGCATTAACCTGTATGTTATTGCTTGATGGTCAGATGGCATGGATTTGAACATTACTGCTCGAACCAGCTCCTTCCTTGCCCCCAGACCTTCCTCTAAAGAATTTCTTCTCTTGAGCCAGATCTAACTCTTTTTGGACCCCAAACCTGTACAATTCTTTGAAGCTTCTAATCCCCAAATCTCTCAGATTTCTAGACAATGCCGGGACACACACTCTATTGCTAGGACTAACTGATCTGACTTAGCAGGCCTAGGCCTCATCAAAGATAGCTTTCCCCTCCAACGAGTCAAGTAATCAGCAAAGGACTCATTAAAGTTCTGCTTGCTGTTCTACAGATCTCTTAGGGACACCTTTAACTGAACATTGAGGCCATATTGCTTGATAAAAGTGGCACATAATTCCTTCCAATCTGATTGAACATGTGGTTCTAAGGTGTAGTACCAGCGGATCGGCACTCCCTCTAGTGAAATAGGGAACTGCTTTATAATCTAGTTCTCAATCAACTCAGTAGCTTTCATATAAGCCACATACTGCTTCAAATGTAAATGGGGATCCTCGATGCTAGTGTATTTCTTCATATTAGGGATTTGAATTTATGGGGCAGCGATTCATCTTCCCTTTCTAGATTCAGATTGGCATAATCTAGGGGGGCAATAATACCCTTCTCCTTCATTATCATCTGCATTTGGTTTATTGCCTTGGTCATGCTCTTAGCCCACTCAGTTTGCCCCACATCTCCAATTGGGTTCACATTTCTTCATTTTGATGGGTTGGCCAACACCATCACATCATCTTCTTCCCTTCACCTAATTGGGATTTCCTCATCAAGATCCATCAAATTGATTGGTGGTGCATTGGACAGTTGTGCCAACTGATTCTCCCTAATGAGCTTCGTAATTTCCCCCATCATCTCCCTCATCATAAATCAAGTTTCTGCCATCACTTTATCTTTTAATTATGCCTTAAATGCCTCTGGATTGAACCCTCCTGCCATTCCCACTTCTGAATTTCTAACCAAATGGCCTGAACTAATCCGAACCCACCCTTCTGAGCTTGAAGGATCTATAGTGCTGTAAAACCATTTATTAGAATGATGCATAACGTGTATGCATGATATGCAAGTCCATTTTATTTTAAGAAAACTTAAGAAACAAAAAAATAAAAAGATATACAAAACCAAAATGCAAAGCTTAAACATGCAAACTTCCGCCCTTATTTCTCCTACACACATATTCAATGGCAAGTATCTTGTCCTAGGATTTTTTGCCTGGGTTTTAATTATCAATGAGGGATAACAAAATCAACGTATGCAAGATAAATCTCAAAAATGATTTAGATAAGTAACGAGTCCTTTAAATAAAGCCCGAGTTCATTTCCTATAAGCCAAGGTCCGTAACACCATACACTCACTTGTCAAGGCCCACTTAAAATGGGTCATAAATAGGCATGAGAGGTCCTTATTGACTTAGTTTGTTTATATAATGGGCTTTGGTTGGACACGAGGGCCTATTTTACCTTGGATTGCTTATTAATGGGCTCAAGATTTATTTTATATGGCATCAAACACATGTATTTTAGAATATCCTAAAGGAAGTTGCTAGGTCACTACATGAGCTGAGTCTTGGGTAAAAAGTCTTTGGTTCCCACAACGATATACATCCATATATGTCTCCCCACTCAAGGGTTAAACAACATGGATTAGTACGTGTCTTAAGTGACAATAATCAAATATTCCACCACTAGGTTTGAGTGAAATGTAAGTAGTGAAGTACTTACTATTGCCGGGTTAATTCGGGACTAAAGTGCTCATTGTGTGCAAAATATGTAGTGAATGCATAAATGCAGGAAAAAAAATAAGAAAATAATTAAAAATGATAAAACACAAAACACTAGAATCAGTTTCTCTATCCCTAGTGGAGTCGCCACTGTAGGCGACGAGGTTTAACGCATGCCCAAGTGTTTGGCAACCATAACACTGTGTGGGCTCGAAGCCCACTTATAAATACAATATAGGTCTTGGGCCCATTCAGAGATAGAGTCTTCACCTGGATAAAAGTCAGGACACACTGTACAGCAACTGGATTCCACAGAGGTTCCCAGAAGCCATCATCAGAGATCGGGTTCGAAAATTGGGTATGAGCGTTTGAATGCTCACCCAACCTTACGGTTGGCCTCCATTTGTGTTTTGTATTTTATTACCTTTAATCATTTAGTTATTTCTTTATTTACATTCTAAATTGCACTTGCCTTCATCCATTTTCCAATTTTTACAGTTAAGTTCAGGTTTACACATTAATCCAATTTCATGCTTTTAAGTCCCAACATTCAATAAAATAAAATAAATAATAATTTACAACCATACATTCAAAATCAAATGGGGAAAGGGATTACAATGCTTTTAGGCAAAATAAAAAAATAATATACAAAAAATAAACCGTACATATTCTAAAAGTAAACTAATAATAAACCATTTACACAAATGCAATTATCTAAAGGGTTAGCTAATGGAGGCGACTACTCAATGATAAAAATCATCAAGTAATTCCTATAATAATCATATGGTTAGTTCCTTCTTTTAAAACACGAAATCACATATAACAATATTGATAAAGGAATAGTCTAAAAAAGAGGGTTTTCATGTCATAAGCCAAAGAAATCATCAAACAATTAAGATAATCGTCACCATGCAATAAAATAATCATGCATGAAGACAAAAAGAACATGTGAAGTGAACATTATGTAGAATCATATAAAGAGAGAAGAACCAAGCAGCTGGTCAACCTATCAATATGGTGATCGCCTCATTGACAAGGGGCAACACCTCTATAAAGAGGCGTCACTCGATCGACAGGCTAACTTGACTCTCGAAATGATTAGACTTCTACCCTAAGCAAGCAATATATGCATCTAACAGGTGCCAAATTACAACTATATGTAATAGCTAAGAGATTAGATCAATGAATTAGATTAAATGAAATAAACCTAAAATATACCTAAAGTATACTAATAACTTAGTCACATACAAACTAAAAATACAAATGATGAAGTTATGAAGATATTGAGTTTAAGTGCAGGTTTTTTTTTTTACCAAAATGATAGGCCCTCAGAGATGTGTCTTTGGTTATGGTCTTTACTAGAGTGTGATTTCCACTTTAATATAAGCTTTCCTCTTTCCTCTACTAAAGAAAATAAACTCCTTTGGCTTAGACCTTTCCTCTTTTCCTCTTTCCTCAAGAACGTCTCTCTTTGTATTTTTTTTATTTTTAGAGCTTCTCCTTTTTTTTCAATGGTTTCTCCCCCCTTTTTTTTCTTCTGGTCCCCCCCTCTCTCTTTTTTCTTTTATTCCCTACCTTGCCCATGCCCCTAAGCTTTCTAGCTAATAATGAGCCTCCATAGCCTTTTTTTCCCTAAAAAATCTTTTCCTCACATAAAATCATGTCTATGGAGTGGGGCCCACACCACTTGACCACCACGGTTATAGCTGCAAGTGGTCTGCCATAGAGGCGATTGCCTTTACGGCAACTGCCAAAGAGGAGATCACCTTATTGCAATGAGGCAATGCCTCTTTGGGTTGGGACTATGTTGGGCCAAGCGAGCCTGGGCTATTTTTAGACAATTGGGCTAAGTTTTAGGCTTTTGAGGCCTTTAGGCTTTTAAGTCCATTTCCAATTGGAGATTCAAGTTTTGTTCTTGTGTCCAAGTTTCACATTGTCATCATTGGGCTTGACAACGGGTAGATCAAACTGAGCATCCCTAATTCGTCCCTTAACATGAGCTAACCAAATCGGGTGTCTACAACTATATAAAAGGAAAAGCCAACTATATTTTTTATAGGAATGCATTTTGGATGGAATTGACAAAATCATGTAAAAATTATCAAATTAGATTAGCTAAGGAGGAAAGTATTCATTCTCAAGCCTTAGAATATTCATATATGATTTTGTTAAATATGATTTTTGGATGAAATGAGAGAGGAGTGTTTTCCAACAATGAACTTTCTATTATATGGTCAATGAAAAGAAGCAAGATGTTAATTTAGCCATTACTTAGAAACTAATAGATATGTTGAAATCTAATTCAAGTATTACTTAATGGGTGGTATGATCATTATTATTGCAAATATATATTAGGTATGATATTAAAAAAATTGCTTTTTCCTTTGGTTGGGGGATTTATGGCAATGGGCTTGGAAATGATCTTATGAATTGACAAATCTTTATAAAGATGCACCACAAAAAATGCCTTAACTTCAAGGTAAGAAGCAATAACATGAAAGGAGTCTTAGTGAGCATACTTTGGGATAAGTAATATATTAAATGGATGCTATAGGTGTGTCCATGAACAATATGGAGGCTAAACTTGGCACTTTAGATGAAACCATGGACTGCATGACTTATAATTTGGATGCTCATTTTGCATTTAACCACTTTGTCCTCTGCCTACTAACCCTCCACCAAAAAATGCCCTTACTATAAAGGAGCATTCATAATTTGATTTATGTTTATAAAGTTTATTGTTTTTATTTTGAGTCTAGTGTTTATATTCTTTTTCTTATACTCCAAATTTTTTCCAAAGTTGTAGTTTTGTGTTTTTCTTTGTTTCTGTAACATATTTGTCAATTTATTGTCTTTTGCTCATGTTATGTTTAATGAATTATTTAGTATGTTTTTTTATGTTTCATAGTGTAAAATTTGTATGTTTTAAATGTAGTAATGAGCTAATACAATTAATCCATTGCAACTTAGGGCTGAACATGGGTCAGAAAAATCCGGGGATTTAAAATATCTAGAACCATACCATATTTTGAGCATTTTAAAAATAAAATATTTAGTACCAATATCTAATTTAAAAAAATATCCATATCGGTATCATCCCATTTTTTGGGACGGTTCGGTATGAAAATGTGGTTTTATCAAAATGGATCGGTATAATACAATCTAAAATGAGAATTTAAATATTTACGTAATAGACAAATTCATATTATTAATTAAAATTATATTTATTATATATAAATCAAAATGACATAATTTTGGGTAAAGATAAGTTGTTTTGGTTATTGTATGTATATATGTATATATATACATATACACACTCAATAATAATAATAATAATATTATTATTATTATTATTTACCTCAATAATTTTAAATAATATCAATAAGATTAAATTACTCAATAACCATAATAATTAGTAAATTATTAAATATATTAATGGCAATATATTTTAATTAATAAAAATAACTTGTCTTCTCTTATTTTTGGTTGCAAGATCACTACTTACCTTAATCAAAACGACATAGTTTTGGATAAAATTACGTTATTTTGATCATCTATAATATATGTAGCAAAATAATAATTATAATATTATTATTTAGATCATTAATTTTAAATAATATCAATAAGATAATAATAATAATAATAATAATAATAATAATAATAATAATAATAATAATAATAATAATAATTATTATTATTATTATTATTATTATTATTATTATTATTATTATTATTATTATTATTAAGTTATCAAATATAATAATATTATTTAGCTCATTAATTTTAAATAACATTAATAAGATTAGACTACCTCCTAAAAATAATAATTACTAAGTTATCAATTATGATAACAATACATTTTAATTAAAAATTAAAAATTATAAAATTTGAAATTACACAATGTTAATTTTCTTCTTTGCATATTTTTAGTTTAAATTGAAATATAATAAGCATTCCACATTTTTACTTATTGTTGATAATAATAAAATTTTTATTATTTCTTATGTTTTAAGTTTAAAATGTGTTGTAATAGACATTTCACATTCTTATTTGTTAATTGAATTATCTAAAACTATGCAATGTGAATTTTTATATTTTAAGTTCAAATTGTAATATAATAGACATTTCAACTAAATTGTAATATAGTAGACATTTCATTCAAATTGTAAAATAATAAACATTTTATATTTTTACTTGTTAATTGAATAGTAATAGTAGTAGTAGTGAAAAAGTCCTAGAGGGAGGAGGGGGGTGAATAGGACTATCGAACAAAAAGTGAAAATTAAAAGATTTGAACAAGAACTAAGAGAATTATTAAGAAGAAAGAATGAAGAACATAATGATTTAAGGAGTTCGGATTCAACAATAATCCTACGTCTCCACCTAACTTATCCCCAAATTAGGATTTTTAATCACCCACAATTTTACTCATAAGATTGAGATTACACAAGAGTTTTATGGCTTACTCTTACAACCTCACAACTTAAGTTTTCTAGGATCACTCAAAAACCAAATTTACAAGTGTTTTCAAGGCTCACACTAAAACTAAAATTTCAAGTATTTTAATGGTTAAACACTTAAACCAATTCCTTTAGAATATAATCTTACTTTCCATTTTCTAAACCTAGAAAATAGAAGAATAAGAATATATATTCTAACACTCACTAACTCTCACAAGAGTATACAACAATAAGAATGAATTTGGGAAGAGTTTAGAGAGCTTAATTGAATTCTTGAATGTACAAATATGAATGAACAAGTTTCTTAACATCAAAACAATCTTCAAAAGTCATATTTATACTTGAGCAATCCAATTATAACTGTTTAAAGCAATGATTTTGTTCCCAATATTATCCAAGTCCATTTGAAAGAAATTTTGGACTTTTAAGCTGCATTTTTTCAAGTCCCGGTCGGGATATCATCAGTCCTGGTCGGGATGTCACGACCTAAACCGGGGGCCATGACCAGTGCTAAGGAATGAGAATTCTTTCGAATCTGGAACCCGTAGCAAGCCTTAAAAGAAAAGCATGTAATAAAATAAAATAAATAATTATGCATCATAATTAAAATATCAAATCAATATAATAAAATAATCTCTTTCATATCATAATAACAAAATATTAATACACTATTCAGAGAAAGACCTCTGAATTAAAATCACATACAGTAAATATAAATACAACTCACTACTAATACAAAATATGACTACTACAGTATTCTAGAGTATAATATAAAATTAAGTAGATAATTTACATAAAAGAGCCGAGACAGAAGAAATCTGGCAGATGGGTCTACTGGTAAGGTCTGAAGAAAAAGACTCTCCTATAAAAATGTCAACTGAGGGGAGTCAGACCTCACTGAGTGAATTGTTATAATATATATACATGCATTTCCTATATGTCAAATGCAATCAAACATTCATATATAATAAATATACATATACAAGTAACCCACACAGATACTGAAAATTAATTATATAATAATATGAAAAAATCATAGTTTTATGAAGGATGAAATAGAACCCTATTTAATCGTAACCTCAATCAACAATAACATCACTCTAGCCATATAGGCTCACTTAATTCCAAATAAATTCACTTATTCCATATGGACAGTAGACTAGCCCTAAGACACTAAGTCAACTGAGCTCCAACAATCTGACTGTCAATGTGATTGGCCTCAAGACACTTGGTTAACCAAGATCCAGTAATCACACCATCAATCACATCACATCTCAGTCAAATCAATCATATCATTCTCAATTATATCATAATTACCACAAATGATTCTCACTCAACCCTAAATCTATCGCACCGGTACGTATTATAGTCCTAGTGCTGCCCATTAGGTAGCACGTTCTATCGATATCCTTCATTTAAAATAAATCATTCATGCAAGAAAATAAGTAATGCATAAAATCATTCAAGATGACAAAATAAACCATTTATATACCAGAAATATACCTAAAATAAACTAAGTATATTTCAAGTATATATATGTCAAATAAATTGAAATCAATCATAAAATATACCAAAAATAAACCATTAATATACTTAAAAACAATGTAAGTATAAATCAATAATATAACATGCATTTATTTAGAAGTATATCAAAAATATACTAAAAATATACTTAAAGTATACTAAACATTTTAATAACACAATTTATGAATATTTACAAATCAAAACATGTATTTTCTAAAACATGCAACCTAAGTACGATGTATATATAAAATAATAACTCACAGGTTTGCACTCCTCGAGACTGGTCTGACAAGTCCAATCCACTAGGCCTCGGTCTCGGCACAACTAAATAATAAAATAATAATGAAAATCAGAATAAATATAACTTAAGCTCAATAGAGACTCGATATAAGATTACAGAACACAGAATGACACATAATTGACCTGATGTCACGTTTTACGAGAATTCTATTGAAAATTCGGCAGAACCTTCGCTATAAAACAGACATCTTTCTACTAAAAAGTAGAGCTGATCCTGCAAAAAAAAACACACTTTGAAACATAGAATTCACACAACCCTCAGTTGACATCCCGAACTATACAATTTCCTCAACCAAGGTCCACAATTCACTAAAATTTCAGATAATATAATAAATATATTAAAAATTAATAATTTACAAAAATATCCTTAAAATATCGTAATATAGCATATTTAACATTAAAACACCAAAAATAGTTATTTTCTCAATAATTACGTAAAAATCCTGAAAATAATAATATAATATTATTAAAAATCCAATTTTTCGATAATTCAATATAAATTATTAAAAAATTCACTTTATATATTCAAATAACTAAAATAGCATAAATACATATTAAAAATTACTAAAAATAATTTTTGAAAATTAATATTAATTAGTTAAAAATAATAAATAATTTGTAAAAATAATTTTAATACCTTAAATAATTATAAAACCAACTAAAACATAATATTTAATTATAATCTTAACAAAATTACATATTTAACCCTATAATACAAAAATACACATAATATACTAATATTACTCAAAAATTCTATAAAAATATATAAATGCATAAAAAGTATTTTCTCAACATATATATTACTAATATTAACTAAAACACATTATTAAACAATAATTTCAACAAAAACTCAAATATAACCTAATTTTCTAATATTGACATAAATTAAAATATTTATAAAAATTACATAAAAATTACAAAAATTATAATCTCAACACTAAAATTAATAATAACCCATAAAAACACTAAATCAACAAATTTTATAATTAAATAAATTAATTTACAAAAATTAAATAAATAATAATAAAATATTCAAAAATTCACAAAAATTAAAATAAATTTCAAAAATTCAAACAAAAATATAGACATGTGAAGAGAGTTTGTGTGAATCATCAAGATCAAGCTTAAAAGAAATTTGAAAACCCTAAAGCTCAAAAATAAAAATTCAACAAAACTCAAGAAAATGAAGATTAAAGCTTAAACTAAGCTTGGATTCATGCTCACCAATGTTAGAGGAGTCGATAGACACCGAAAGCTCGAGAAATGGTGGCCAAAAAAGGGAGGTTGGCTGGAAAAGGGAAGATTCGGTCACTTTTGATTTATAAGGGCTACCAGCACTGGAGAAGATGGAGAAGGACGACAGAACAGCTGGTTGAGGGCGGCGGAGCAGCTAAACGTCAGGGAGACACAGTGATGGTGAGGAATTGGGACGTGTAAGGAGGAGGAGGGAGATGATGAACAATGTTTTGTGTGGTTTTTGTATGTGTTTGAATGTTTGTTTTGTATGTATATGCATATATGTATATTTAAACTATATATTATAATATATATTAATATAATAATAAAACTTTATGTTTAGAAAAAATCTCCACCACACAAAAAAATAAAAATATCTAATATTTACACACTCACACACACACACACACACACACACATATATATATATATATATAACACAAATAATCACACATATACATTAACATATACACACAAACCCTAATTAATATAAATAAATATAATACATAAAATAACAATACAATAATAAAATAATTTAATAACAAATAATAGTGAAATTTGATAAAACATTAATAAAAATAATAATGTTAAAATAACCATGCAAATTAAACAACCAAAAATAATATATTTATGTAGGAAAATTTATTTAAACATAAAATAATAATAATTAATCACAAATAACGAAAAAAATCAATAAAATTTTTAAATCTTATCAGCACTACATATCTTATTTTAAAATAAAATAATTTAAAAATATGGATCATAACACGGGACTAGCATCAAATAGCCATTACGAGCCGTTGTGTTTGAAAAACTACCCTAATCCCGATCTGGACTATCTTGTCTCGAGCAATGTCCTAATCAGGACATACAATCGGGATGGGTACTGCCCATTTTTATGTTTTTGCTCTTCTTTGGTCCCCTCATGACTGCTTTGGTCCCGATCAGAACTTTGATCCAAATTTTAACTTTTTATGGAATTTAGTCCCTATGATGAGTCCGGTCGAGATAGTACTTCCAATAGCTTTTTAGAGTCATTTTTCTTGGATATTTCATTATTATTTTAACTTCTAAATTGTTACTAACTTATACAAACTTGAAGTAAACACATTAGTTATTCAAAATTAAGTTTGTTAAGATTAAAATCAAAATTGCTAACTTGCTAAGGTCAACAAGAAGTAGTAGTAGTAGTAGTGTTATTGTAAAGATTAAAGTCTCTTTTTCAATTATTAAAAGGGATAATAACAATTTAAGGCTTATAAGTTATACTCAATTTTCAATTAAGACCTATATATTTTATTTTTTACGATTGACTTCAGTATGAATTTAAAAAATTACCCGTTAGTTATAGCATGTTATCTCTAACGGAATAAGCACATATGGCAGTTATCTGTCATAGACCTATAAGTTATACTCGATTTTCAATTAAAGCCTATATATTTTATTTTTTACGATTGACTTCAATATAAATTTTAAAAATTACTCGTTAGTCATAACATGTTATCTCTAACGGAATAAGCACATATGGCAGTTATTCATCTACGTGTCATCTTAGTCATCTCTATGTAGACTGACACCATCCACATGGCCTGCCTACGTGTCATCCTTGTCTTTTTCTTCTTTTTCTTCTTCTTCTTCTCCCATTTCACCAGACTTCTTTCTTTCTTTCTTTCTTTCTTTCTTTCTTTCTTTTTCTTCTTCTCCCGCATTCAATATGCATTGTTTCTGCAAAACCTAAACTTAATCATAAAGGAACATCTCCATTGCTATTCAATTGTCTTGTCCAAGTTAAACAAAAAGGTTTAGCTAGATCAACCTACAAATTGAAAATAATAAAAAAAACTACTACTAGTAGATCGACCAGTAGAGAAAACTAAAAGGATGCACTAGAATAAGGATCCAGCTCCATAACTCTACTATCATTATTCTTTTATGATTTTTTTTGCCACCACCACTACCATTGTTATCAACATCCCCATTAAAATCAACCCCAATTCTGCTTAACACCACCACCCAATACCATCACCAATAACATTAACACTAATGGTATAGAAAATTAACATCATTATCAATAACAATATATATAATTAATCACATTAAAAATGAAGCAATAAATTATGAAAAAGAAGAGTACAATTAAAGAAAAAAAATAGCTATTGCAAGTTGTTATAGAAACAAGAAATAACAATAACAATAAAAAGAAGAAAGTAAATCTAAAAAAAGACTTCCATGATTATCACAGCCATAACTCTCAAAGCAAACCATTGTGCCTTAATAAATCTCCAAAGATACCAGGGAGCCATTGACTTATACGGCCTCCATTTATCATATAATTAATCCATTTAATATAGGTAAGAAATTGGAGTTAGTGGTAGTGGATTCCAATAAGAGTGTTAACCATTTGCATGATCAAACTTAAAATTTTGGACTTTGACAAACAATTTTTATACTAATAATTTCAATTAAGTGTGTAGGGAATTATATACCATACATATACCAAGCATATACACTTTTGGATAAATAGTGACTTTTCAAGCAAATTGAACCTCTAAGATTCAAGAAGGCTTTTGACATCTTTAGAGCTCTTAAATGAGAAAATGAGCTTCTTAACATTTGAAGTAGACATTATAAACTTTCTGAATTGGGCTTATTTGTCAAAATCCAAGTTCATTTGGTTGTGCAAATTTTGAGTTGAAATCCACATATACGTTTGCTATCTCTTAGTATTTTAGACATATCTTGAGTTACAGAAGTCCAATTAAGGTGATTTAAAATGCTATGAAAATATAAGTCAAATATCTAAAAATTTCATGAAGAAAATATAGGTAAATTCAAATTTCTTCAGGAGCAGATCACGGCTTCAACTTGTGTATAACTATCTCATAGTATTCTGCATTTTAGATTGCACGACCCTTAGTAATTTAGACATATCCTGAGCTACAGAAGTCAAATTTAGGTGATTCAAAATGATATGGAAAGATAATTAAAATATATACAGCTTTTATGAAGAAATTATAGGCAAATTCAAATTTCTTTAAGAGCAAATCACGGCTTCAATTTGGGTATAGCTGTCTAACCGTAGTCTGCATTACAGATTGCACAACCCTTAGTATTTTGGACATATATTGAGCTATAGAAGTTAAATTTAGGTGATTCAAATTGATATGAAAAGATAATTCAAATATCTAAAGCTTTTATGAAGAAAGTGTGGGCAAATTCAAACGTCTTGAGGAGCCAATTATGGTTTTAATCCATTCATAGCTGTCTGACAGCATCAGTCTCAATAATTCAAAATATAGATGTTGAACACATCATTTGTACCTCCAAAAACTATATTTTTTAGTATAAATACCTTTAGAGCTGAATGGAAGTTAAGCAACTTGTTTATCATTCATTATTTCTTAAGCATTCATTGAGCTCTTAAATTCTCTTAAATAATTCTTTATTTGTATAACTCTTGTGAGAGTTGGGTGTGTGTTAGAAATAGAATTTATCTTCATATTAAATCTTGGGTTAGATTAGAAGGGAAGTGAGATTTATTTCTAAAGGAATTGGTTTAAGTTTTGTCCATTGAAACACTTGGGTTTTGGTTTTTTGAATGAGCCTTAAAAACTCATGTTGTAAGGTTATAAGAGTGAGTCATAAAACTCTTGTATAGTCTCAATCTTATGAATAAGATTGTGGGTGATTGAAAATCCTAACTTGGGGATAAGTTAGGTGGAGACATAGGATTGTTGTTGAATCTGAACTCCTTAAATCTTTGTGTTTTTCATTCTTCCTTGTCAACTTCTATTTAATTCTTGCAAAGAATTCTTTTAATTTCATATTTTTATTTGATAGTCCTATTCACCTCCCCCCCTTTAGGACTCTTTTCAATTAGTATCAGAGCTTGAATTCTAGGTACTTCATTACTAGAATACAAGATCATGGGGAGTGAATCACAAAACATCTCTTCTCTTAGACCATTTTTTGATGGTAGTGACTATCCACATTGGAAATTCAAAATGGAATTATATCTTGATTGTGATTCCATTAAACTTTAGGACATTGTCCTAAGAGGTTGGGAACCACCTACAACTATCATTGATGGTATGGTAACTACTCTTGCAAGAAGCCAATGGAGTATTGATAAAAAAGGAGGAAAATCATAAAAATAAAAAGGCTATGATTAGTCTAGTCTCTTCAATGTCAAGAGAAGAAGGAGGCAAGCTTCAACATTGTATGTCGGCTAAAGAAATGTAGCAGACCTTAGAAAACCACTATAAAGGCAACATTTAAGTAAGAAGTAAGAAGGTTCAAATTCATATGTATGAATATGAACTCTTCAAAATGAAGCCTTATGAATCAATCACGGAGATGACAAATCATCTCAATGCTCTCCTCATAACCCTCAAGAAACTTGGAAAACATTTCTCCAAGGAAGAAGTAAACAACAAGATTCTAAGAATCCTACCTAAGAAGGATTGGGAATCTCATGTTACTTCAACTAAGGAATCTCAAGACCTCTCCATCCTATCAACCGATGTGCTCATTGGTAAGCTCTTAACACATGAGCTCACTATCAAGCAAATAGATGAAGAATAAGAAGAGAAAGAAGAAAAGAAAAAGAGCATTGCACTAAAAGCTTTTCATGAAGATAGTGAAGAGGAAAGCATCAAAGATTCTAGTGATGAAGATGGTGACATTTTCATGCTCACTAGGAACTTCAAGAAGTTTTTGAGAAAGAAAAATTTCTCAAGAACAAGGGACTTTAATAAGAAGTTCGAAGGAGATGGGAAGAAGAAAATAAAAAAGGTTACTTGCTATGAATGCAACAAACTGGGAAACATTAGAAGTGAATGTCTCAAACTCAAATTTAAAAGCAAGGGAGAAAAAGATAAGAAGAAGGCATTCAAAGCTACTTGAGCTGATTCCTCCGAATTTGAAGAGGAAGAGGAACAACAAGAAGTTGCCAATCTTTGCTTCATGGCCATTGAAAATGAAAATGAGGTACCATCCACCTCTTATTCTTCCTTTGATGATTGTGATGAATATTGTGATGATGATGATAAGAGCTCTATTGTGAGCAAATTACTTGTTAAATGTAAAAGTTTGTTATCTAATAAGAAACAATATAAACATGAGTTAGCTAGCTTAAATAAGGATTTTGAATGTTTAAAAATTGATTTTGCTAAATTTGTTGCATCAAATGAAAAACTAGTTAGTAATGCTAAATCTTTTAATTCTTTGTAAGATCAACTTAAGAAATCAAATGATGAAAATCATAAGTTTTCTATGGAAGTCTTAGAATTAAAAAATTCCATCACTAAATTTAAGAGAGGAAAAGAAACTTTAGATAGTCTTCTTGACTCTTAAAAATTTCATGGAGATACTCATGGAATTGGATATAAGAATGGAATGTCTTAATCATCTTCATCACATATTAATTTTGTAAAAGCTTTACATGATTCCACTCCTTCAACCACCAAATCAAATGAGACTAAAGCTTTTGAAACTAAAAGATCTCATGTGTTAAATAGCAAGGAAAAGGCTCATGAGATTCATCATTCATTAACACAAAAAGGTAAGGCTCAAACTAGAGCACCTAAACCTAAGAATGCTTATGTGGACATTAGACACAATTATAATAGGCATGCTACATAATACAATGCACATAAATATGTTGCACAAAATTATCAAAATACACATCACTATTGCCAAGGCATGTCTCACTTGATGACATAAAACAATAGGAGATGCACACAACACCAAAGGCATGTTGCACACACTAGGAAAGCATTTCATCCTAGGTGGAATAAATTTGAAAATATTGTATGTTCTTATTGCATGATTAAAGGACATACTAATAAAGTGTGCTTCTATAGAAGACTGCATATGAATTTACTTCCTACGGATTATCTTGAAACTAACCAACCCAGACCAAGAAAAGTTTAGGTCCAAAAGAACACTTAAATTGTATTATGTAGATGTGCTTGAAATCCACAAGAACAAAAAGCAAGTGGTATCTCAATAGTGGATATTCAAGGCACATGACAGGAGACAAAGAGCAATTCAACAAACTTGATGCTAAGGATGGAGGACACGTTACTTTCAGAGATAATGCAAAAGGAAAAATCATTGGCATTAGAGAAATAAGTAATCCTCAATCCTTATCTATACATCATATGTTGTTTGTTGATGGTCTTAAACACAATTTGCATAGTATAAGTCAATTAAGTGACATGGGAAAGAAAGTCACTTTTTATCCTAAAAATTGCTTTATTAGTAGTCTTGATGAAAATAAAATTATTTTTAGTAGTAAAAGAGTAGATAATATTTATGTCATTAATTTGAATTAAATTGATAATAAAGACATAAAATTCTTAGTATCTATCTCCCATGACATATGGACATGGCATAGAAGATTAGGACATGCAAATTTTAAGCTTTTAAATTATCTTTGTAAACATGAACTTGTAATTGGTTTACCTAAGCTTGAATTCACTAAAGATAAACCTTGTGATGCTTGTCAAAAGATAAAACAATCCAAGTCCTTATTTAAGCTAAAAAATTTAGTGTCTACCTCTGGGCCACTTAAACTTATACATATGGATTTATTTGGACCAACTAGAGTTGCTAGTCTCGGTGGAATGCACTATGCTTATATATTGGTTGATGACTACTCTAAATACACTTAAGTGTGTTTTCTTCCTCATAAGAATTATGCACTTAAAGCTTTTGAAATTTTTTTAAAAAGAGTTCAAAAAGAAAAAGGATTTTCTATTTCATCCATTAAAGGTGATCATGGAACCGAATTTGAAAATGAATTTTTCAAAAACTATTGTAATTAAAATAGTATTTCTTATACATTTTCATCTCCTATAACCCCTCAACAAAATGGGGTAGTTGAAAGGAAAAGCAGAACTCTTGTAGAAATGGCTAGAACAATGCTTCATGAGTATAATTTGCCTTTATGCTTTTAAGCGAAAGTCGTTAACATATCTTGTTATATTTCAAACTGAGTTTTCAAAAGACCAATTTTAAATAAAACATCTTATGAGCTATGGAATAATAGAAAACCCAAAATCTTATATCTAAGAGTATTTGGATGCAAGTGCTTTATATTGAACACCAAGGATAATCTTACAAAATTTGATTCCAAAGCTGATAAAGGAATTTTCCTAGGTTATTCTATCTCTAGCAAACCATATAGGGTCTTTAATAAGAGAACTCTAGTAGTTGAAGAGACAATGCATGTGGTATTTGATGAATCAAACTCACTTAATCCTAGAAAGGATATTTGTAGTGTTGATGATCTTGTAGGTGACAATGAGATTATGGAAACACAAGAAGAAAATGCTAGTAAGCCTTTGGAACTTGAAGATCCAGGTAAAAAGGAAAATGAGGAGACATCTCAACCTACCTTGAAGGATGAACTTCCAAAGGATTAGCAATTCAAGAAAGCTCGCCCTCAAGACCTCACTATAGGTGACACTACAAAATGGGTAACTACTAGATCTCAATTAAAGTCTACTATTAATTTAGCCTTCATTTCTTAAATTGAACCTAAAAATATTGATGATGATTTGTGTGATGAATTTTGGGTCCTTGTTATGCAAGAAGAGTTAAATTAATTTGAGAGAAACAAGGTTTGGACCTTGGTTCCTAGACCTAAACATCATCCTATTATAGGCACCAAATGGGTGTTTAGAAATAAGATGAATGGACAAGGTGTCATAACTAGGAACAAAGCTAGACTAGTAGCTAAAGGATATAATTAAGAGGAAGACATTGATTATGATGAAACCTTTGCACATGTTGCAAGGTTAGAAGCTATTAGGATGCTACTTGCATTTGCATCATACATGGATTTTAAACTTTATCAAATGGATGTTAAAAGTGCATTTTTAAATGGTTTTATTGAAGAGGAGGTACATGTTGAACAACCTCTGGGTTTTAAAAATTTTAACTCTCCAAATCATATTTTTAAATTGTCAAAAGCATTATATGGATTGAAACAAGCTCCAAGAGCTTGGTATGAAAGATTGAGTAACTTTTTACTAGAGAAAGATTTCTCTAAAGGAAAGGTTGACATAACTCTTTTCATAAAGAAATCCAAGCATGATTTATTAATTGTTCAAATTTATGTTGATGATATTATTTTTAGTGCTACTGTCCATTACTTATGTGAGGAATTTTCTAAGCTAATGCAACGAGAATTTGAGATGAGCATGGTGGGAGAACTCAAGTTCTTTATTGGACTTTAAATCAAGCAATATAAAGATGGGATTTTCATTAATCAAACCAAATATGCAAGGACATTCTCAATAAGTTTGGAATGGATGGAGCTAAATCAAGCAAAACTCTAATGAGCACCACAACCAAACTCAACAAGGATGAGAATGGCAAATCAGTTGATGAAAAGCAATTTAGAGGTATGATCGGATCCCTTCTTTATTTAACTGCTAATAGACCCGATATTATGTTTGCTACTTGCTTGTGTGCTAGATTTCAATCAAGTCCTAAAGAGTCTCATTTGAATGCTATTAAAAAAAAATTAAATATCTTTGTGGTATAATGCATTTAGGACTTTAGTATCCTAAGAGTTCTTCCTTTGACTTAATTAGTTATTCTAATATTGACTTTATTGGTAGCTTACTAGATAGAAAAACCACTTCCAAATCTTGTCAAATTTTAGGAAATTGCTTAGTTTCTTGGTTTAGTAAGAAATAAGTTTCAGCTCATAAGTAGATGTATACACCTATTTAGAATTGTGATATTGATTTGAAATTTATAATTAATAGAGGGCAACTAGTCGATCTGCAAAAAGTGAAAAAGAGAAAGTCCATGTTGGCTAAAAGATATAAATTCCTCAAAAATTAACTTAATGAATAATTTGATAATTTTTAATGTCTGAAAGTGAAGAAAATTAGTCACATGACATGTGTAATAATGAAGGTAATCTTAATACTTTTAATTCAAAGCAAACAACTTCAATAAATTCTCAAGGTATATTATCTTCTAAAGCTTCCATATGTAAAGGCAATCATGACATAAATGCTAGAAACACAATACAAATAATTGAATTCTAGAACTAAATATGGTTTGGAAATGCTAGAAAGAGGAAGTGTAATTGTTGAAAAATCTCGTACTATTCTTAAACATGGTCATCGTCATTATAGGGAGGAGGAATGCATTCAACTTTTGTGATGAATTCTTATTGTTATCTCTCTAGTTGTCCATTAACAAAAAGAGTTTTTTTTTTCTACCCTTGAGGTAGATGTTTAGAATGGTGGATGAGGATTATAACACTACAACAAAACCATAAATTAAAGACTTCTTATAAAAAATGTTAAAGAAAAACAAATATATTAGCGCATCATCTTTTAACATGTTCTTAATTCTTTTTGCAATTATTTGGGATGAAATTTTTATTATGTCATTGATTTAGTAATTTTCGCTATAAAAAACTATGTACTTAAATGTAAATTTTTGAGACATTTTATTAAAGCTATGTCAAAATGATTTACATATTAAACAATAGTCATTTCTAATAATTCAAAATATTTATTCAAGACATATTGAGACATATCTGGCTTATGTCCCAAAAGTCTTTATATCAATTAAAATAAAATAAAAAAACTCATTCATCTAAACCTAATTTCATTTAAGCTTTTAATTCCCTTCTTACCATCACCCACTTCGCCCTCCTACTTTTACAATTTTCACTCCTCCTCTTACCATTTGATTTTGCCTCTCTCAAGTTGACGAAGGCTGAGGTATTTATCTTCCTACGATCTCTCTTAAATTATGAAACTTTGAAAGTACTATATCTCAACTTTCTTCATCTCTTAATGTCAAATCTCAGCTTTCTTCACCTCTCTCACCAAAATTATTCCTCATTTAGACCATCAAGTTCCTCGTTCTCAACATTATTGCCTAATGCATTGTAAATTCTCTTTAATTTTTATTTTAATCTCCATAATACATCTTTCATAACCACTGCAAGCTTTGTGTTAGTGATATGCACTAGGTCAATCATGTATGACCATGTTTTGACTTTATCATTTTATTTAATAAAGAGGCATTTTTCATTATCATTTTGTGTTATGATAATTACTTGAATAGTCAATTCTTACTAAGGTTATAAAGTATATGACTTGATAGTAAAACCCTTAAATTAAATATGAGTTCTATTCAAATTATCCCTAGTCATAACAATATGTTATGGCTAGTATGATGTTGATTGATGATTATGTTTTACTGATCATGAATATGAGATATTAAGTCAACTTATAGGTACTTATTTAGGAAATAATGCACTAGATTGACCCATCATGATAATACTACATAGATAATTGTCATAAGTAATTCTCATCATAATAATATTAATTTAGTCCTTTGACATTGAAATCATCATGGATTTCTACATAAGTATTATATATTTTGACACAATCTAACATTGTATTTAATAGGATGATTAAATAGATTATTATTGGATATGAAATGAGTTATATGAGGAATGTGAGTAATGGAGAAGGAATTTGTCCTTCATTTAATTTGAGTAAGATATCTATAGGCCCCTTGATAAGATAGACTAAGGAAAATGCATGGTCATGCTAAAGTGAATTGATAAAGAGTTATCATTCTCAGTCTACTTAGAGTCAAGAAATAATATGATTGAATTATATAAGGATGACAGAAACTATGCCTTATATTCAATCAAGATATCATGTGACAAAGAGATTACAATATTTATTATAAATTAGGTTATGTCAGATTATTGACTTCACTTGACTTGGGTAGTCATAATATCTTGCTAAAAGTCATTTATGACTTGTAGGCCTAAATAGATATTTAAGACCCACTGTCAACGTCATGTGAACCTATAGGGTCACACACTTAGAACAGGCCCAAAAACAGATATGGGTTTAAGAAGCCTAAATATGCTCAGTGGAAATAAATAAATGGTTTACTTATTTATTTATTTAAGGTAAAGGTTATCTTAAATAAATAGAATATTATTTTTGATTTAATTTTAAATAAAATCATAACAATAATAATTAAGAAATTACCAAAAAGTTATTTTATTAAGTGAAACCCTAATTAGAGGTCTATAAATAAGTTATATTCTCTAGGATTTCACTAACTCAATCATTAGCCATCAAAAATTCATTTTTCTCCTCTTAGAAAAACTAAAACACATAGTGTTTTTTGTTCTTGATTTGTGAGAAATCAAGAGAAGTGCTCGCACACAAAGTTTTCATTTTAATCAAGAGTTGTTCGTGTGGACACTTGTAGATAATGGATTCTTTTGGAGACGTCTTAATCCAAACTATCAAAATTCAAAGCTCGAGGTAAGGTGTCACCGGAGTGAACCTCCTCTGTAATACCCTATGTCTCTCCCTCATCGTCCCTCACCCTCCTTCTCTTCTTCTTCCCTGTGCTGTTCATCCTGCCATCACTGGTGACACCATTGCCATCGCACCAAGCTGCCAGGGGAAGTGCTGCTGCTGCCGTTCCTCATCTTCCTCCTCTGTTAGCTTCGATCCAAGCTGATCCAGCACCACCCAAGCTTCCCCAACTTCCCTCATCGTCTTAGGTGTCCGTCCAAGCCAAGAGTCGCCGCTGCAACTCACCTCCGGCGCCGAAATTGAAGGTTGAAGGTGAGTTGCTCAGTGTTATTTTTAGGTTGTTGTCAGGTTGTTTTCTGGTTGTTGCTCTATTTTGAATGTTGATTTTAGGTTGTTTTTGAGTATATGTTGGATTATGCCAATAAATTGCTTCAATTTAAATTTTTAATTATTTTTCCTAATTTTCCTTTATTTACAGAATTTTGCATAATTTTTATTTATTTAATTTTTTATTTAATTTTTTTTAGTTGATTTATTAGGTTTTATTTGGTTTATTTAATATAATTAAAGTAATTATAGTTAATTGTTCTTAGTATATTCATTTTATTTTAGGTTTTAGAATTTTGGTGTTAATTAGAGGTTTATGTAAATTTTAGGTATTTAATGGGTAATTATGCTAATTTTGAAAATTATGGTAAAAAATTATGAAATTTTAATAATTGAGGTTATTAGTGAATGTTATTAATTTTAGAACTCAAATTATAATTTTTGTGATTTTTATACTATTTTTTATAAATATTTTTGAGTTTATGCCAAATGTGATTTTTAGGTTAAATAATATTTTTGGGAGAAAATTTGTTGGTTGATTAAATGTTTTAATTATATTAGGAAGATTTATTTTGAGAAAATGAATTTTTGGCATGATTAAATAATTTTAAGAAATTATTTTTAGTATTAATAGCACATTATGTAATTTATGTATTTTAGGGGTAAAAATTTAATTTTACGCTAAACATAGTTAAATATATATTTTAATTAGTTTTATTAATATTTAAGGGGTTTAGACAATTTTTATAAATTAATTGATATTTTTACTTAAGTAGTGTAAATTTTAAATATTAAATTCCAAATATTATATATATATATATATATATATATATATATATATATATATATATATATATATATATAATACATTATAATGGTTTTAAATTGGGTTATAATTATATTTTGATGAAGGAATACAAATTTAGTTGTTTAATTTTGAATAATTGAGATTTTATATATTTTTATCTATTTTTTTTGTATATGTGTATGTGAAATATGTATTTTGAGAAATAAATATTATTAATTCTTGATATTTTATTTAGTCGTGATCTCGGTCGGGGCTAAATGTAGATTTGGGAGCTCGACTCGAGTGTGGATGTTTGTGGATATTAGAAGTGCATTTTATACAGGTCTGGCTCTACCTTTGGTAGAGATATGTCCGTTTTACAGAGGAGACTCTGTCAAAATTTTGGTAGATTTTTCTCGTAAAACGTGATATTCGTAAAATCTCTATCGTTAGTTAGGTTATCCTGTCTGTCGAGTCTTGTCCGATTTTCCTCGAGTCAGCCTGGAATTTCATTGTTTTGTTGATTGTTGATTTCAATTCCATAGTCATGTTTTAAAAGTCGATTTATTATTTTTCTTTTAGAGCATTTCGGAGTAGAAGCTGTGAGACCGAGGCAAACGTGTGGTCGTCAGCCTTCGCATTCATCCTGTAAGTCAATAGAATGATTTGTGCATGTGTTTATTTAAAGAATGCATGCGCTCATATTTTTATTATATTGATTATATGATTTATTTACTTTAATGTTGTTATTTAAGATTTAAACGCATTTTATTTATTTAAAAAAAATCAATTTTGAGAAATTTTGGTAGAACGGGCTACCTGGTGGGCTTCACCAGGACTATATGCACATGGTAGAGATTGAGAGATGGATCCATAATATATATATGATTGGTGAATGCTAAACTGGGATGGGTGCCTCGGTAGAAGCCTTTACTCTCAGGGACCGCCAGTGATTGTAAGGTTAATAATGGACTAGGATGGGTGCCTCGGTCGATGCCTTTACTCTTAGGGACCGCCAGAGCCATATATTTAGATTAAGTGAATGACTACGGCTTGGTGCCTCGGTTGATGCCTTTGCCCTTGAGGACCGGTAGTCTAGTTGGAATAAGTGGGCCCAGTTAACCATTTAGATTTTGGGTTTAGGGTTCTACCTAGATTTTTCAAAAGCTATAAATATATACTATAAATTATTTTTACTATAAACATATAGTTTTTAAAAAAGGTTTTCAAACCGTACAGCTCTTTTTATTGACTTACTCAGTGAGGTCTGATTCCCCTCAATTTATTTTTTTTTAGGAGCTTGGGAGTTCGACCTCAGACTACCTCCACGCCGGGTTTCTTCTTCACTGGTTATTTTATGTAGGTCATTGTAAGTTGTATTGTGTGTTAATCTAGTTTGCTGCAGTAGTATATGTACTAAGAGTTGTATGTTTTAAGTATATTGTGTAGTTATTTGTACAAACCACGCTTATGTATAAAGATTTAAGTTTAATTTATAATATGTGACGTTGAAGCACGTTTTATTTAGCACTTGAATTTGTTTATTTTTTTAGAAAAATCAGTTTGATAATGTGTTCTGTTTTAAAATAAAGTTTTAAATTGTAAGGAGTTGTTTATCTTTTCTTTAGGCTTACTACGGATTTCGGAGGCCTTATGCCTACCCATTTCCTAGTGCCGGTCACGTGCCCTCGGGTTCGGGTCGTGACATCCTCTCTGCCTTCCAAAAATCTTGTCTTTTCTGTGTTTGTGATAAGATTTGAAAACCCTAGTATTAAATTAATTAATCGAATTACTTGGATTCAGGTTAGGGTTTGTGATTAAAATTTTAATTTTCGCTATGTTTTTTAATCACGAAACCCAACACTTTGAGCATATGTGCAATAAATAGATTTGTTATTAACACTAAACATCAAATGGTAGAAAAAATAAATGAAGATTCAAATGAAATATTAGTTGAAAATTCTGAAGAAACACCTAAAGATAACAATTTAAATTTAATAAAAACTAATGAAAAATGTAGTGAAAATTTAGAAAAAGATATTATAATAAATGAAAATAAAATATTAATAATGAAAATAAAGAAATCATTAAAAATATTTATGATCCAACACAATGGAACAATTTAGATACAAGCAGCTAATTGATTTATTAGATGAAAAAAAGACAAATGAGGTAAGTTTTAAAAAATTTTCAAAACATGAAAATTCTAGACCCTCTTCTACAATTTATTATGTTTGAAAATTATCAATTGGAGAAGCATATGATAGAACATGACTTATACATTCAAAATAATTAGATAAAGTATTTCGTTATTGTTGTAAACTATTTAGTTTAAAATCAAATAAAATTCAATTAGAAAATGAAGGGTGTAGAGATTGAAAAAATCTTAGTGCCAAACTAAAAAGTTATGAAACAAGTAATGAGCATGCTATGAATATAAATATTTGGATTGATACTGAGATGAGATTGCTTAAAAATGAAATACTTGATAAACATTTACAAGAAAAAATAAACAAAGAGAAAGAGCATTGGAAAAATGTTTTATTAAGAATTATAGCTGTTGTAAAAAATCTTTTAGAAAATAATTTGGCATTTCATGGAACAAATGAGAAAATTTATCAAGAAAATAATGGAAAATTTTTAAGTTTAATTGAAATGATTGCAGAATTTGATCTAGTAATGCAAGAACACCTTCGATGTTTCAAAATGGTGAAATTTATAATCAATATCTTGGTCATAACATACAAAATGAATTGATAAATATTTTAGCATTAGAAGTAAAAAATAACATTATTAAAAAAAAATTAAAGAATAAAAATATTTTCAGTTACACTTGATTGTACATCAAGAACAAATGTCTCTTGCATTAAGATATGCAAATATTTCAACAAATCCAATAAAAATAGAAGAGTACTTTATAGATTTTTTAAAAGTAGGTGATAATTCTAACCAAGGTCTTTTTAATGTATTCATAGATAAAATAAAAAGTCTTGAACTTGATATAAATGATGTGAAAGGAAAAGGATATGATAATGAATTCAATATGAAAGGAAAGCAACAAGATGTAGAAAAAAGATTATTTGACATGAATTCTAGAGCATTTTATAGACCATGTGGTTGTCATAATCTTAATTTAGTTCTTTCTAATATGGCTAATTCATGTATTAAAGCTATAACTTTTTTTGGAGTAGTACAACATATACTCATTATTTTCTTCTTCTTCTACAAAACAATGAAAAATTTTACAAGATCATGCTTCTAGTTTGACACTTAAACCATTATCACAAACACATTGGGAAAGTCTACTAAAAGTGCCAAAGTAATAAAATTTAAAACTCCACAAATAAGAGGCTCTTTATATGTTTTGGCAAAAACCAATGAGGATTCTAAAACAAAAAGTGAAGTCATTTCATTTGCAACATATGAAATTGAAAATTTTGAATTTTTATTAGGTATAGTTATTTGGCATGACACATTGTTTGTTGTTACACTATAGTTAGCAACTATTTACAATGTAAGAATATGAATATTTCTATTACAATATATTATTTAAAAAGTTGTATAATTTTTTTTAAAAAATTTTAGAGAAAATGAGTATTAATCTTCTATGATTTTTGCAAAAAAGAATGCAAAACAAATGAATATAGAACTAAAATTTCATGAAAAATGTATCATAAAAAAAAGTAATTTGATCAAAATGAAAATGAAGAAATAAAATTATCTAATGAAGAATCTTTTAAAATTAATTATTTTGTATATTTAGTTAATTGTGCAATTTTCTCTCTTCAAAATATGTTTGAACAATTTAAAATATACAAAGATAATTTTGGTTTTGTATATAATATAGAAAAGTTAAAATCACTAGATGATGATGATTTTTAAAAAATTGCTTAAATTTTGAAATTTTTTTAAGACAATATATTTTCTAATATTAATGGTGTAGATTTATTTTCAGAATTGAAAGTTTTAAAAGAAATTATAACTACAGAAATAAAAACACCACTTAATATGTTAAAATTTATTTTAGAAAATGAATTCTTTTCCAAATCTATGGATAGGTTATAAAACATTATTAACTAAACATGTTACTGTAACTTCAACTGAAAGGAGTTTTTTCAAATTAAAATTAATAAAATAATGTTTATGTTCAACTATGTCACAAAAATATTAGGTAATTTAGCCATATTATCAATTGAAAAGGATTTAGTTTCTAAACTCGAATATAAAATTTTAGTTAGAGATTTTGCATTTCAAAAGGTAACAAAAATAAATTTTAAATAATTCTAACATTTTTTTTTAATCTTATATTAAAAAAATTGCTTCCGGACATCTTTGAGCTGGCCATGTTTATAACTTTGTAATGAATTAAAATTGTTTTTTTTTTTTTTTAAAAAAAAGGCGTTACGTCTTGGCTTTTTTCTCTCTGCAATTCCAATTGTTTCTATTAAGCCAATGAATTCTTCTTTTTTTTTTTCTTTTATAAAGATTGTTCATTATTTTTCTTGCACAATATATTTTACTTCTTTTAATTCAAAATATACAATCAAGCTGCTATATATATATATATATATATATATATATATATTAATTAGCTTTAAAAGAATTCTTTCCTTCCTCTTTTATATAATTTATCTTCAATATGAAAATAAAAGATAAAAATAACCTAGTTTTTCTGATTTAGATAATAAGCACTCATCAAAGTGGCGTCATCCGTGTGGGTTCAAACCGATGGGCTCCCCCTCCTTTCTAATTAAGAACAAATATTAATATACTAATAGTCATGATCTTATAGAATACTAACAAGTAACAACTATATAAAAAAGGATAAAATAAAAAAATAATATTATATTACTTCATATTTTCTTAGATAATTTTTTTCTCCAAATCCTTCATTTCCAAACATAACGTTACCGCATAAAATATTGTAAATTATATATATGGTTACTAAATTTTGTACTTGATTACAAGATGCTCAAAAATTTTAATTTGTATATTTTTAATTTCTAAATTTTTATTTAGATTTTGCAAGTACTTTTTATAATTTTTTGTCCAAGAACAATTTAGTGTTACCATTTTAATATAAAATTTGAATATAGCATACAAATAAATCCATATTTTCTATATTCATAAGAATTAATGGAAAAGTTAAAAACTATATTGAGAGATGAATACATTATTTCTAAAATAATGTAAAAAAAAAAAAATTATTCAATTAGAGAAAAAAATAGATGCTAATATTTATCTCCATTTTTAAATTTTCATATAAATAAATTACTAATTAATAAAATAATAAAATATTTGTGTAATGTATTTAATAATTTATAAATATAATTTTTTATTTTTATTGAAATATTATTTTAATTTTTTAGATATAACAAGCTATATATTAATAATAATATATTTGTATATTATACTATATTTAAATAATTTATAATAATAATTTAAGTATGATGTATGAATTTATTTGTATGTTTTCTTAAACTTTGAATGATAATACTAAATTATTTATGATAAAAGAATCTTACACAAATTAGACGTCAAATCTATATAGAAATTTAGTAATTAAAAAATATAAACTAAGTACGAAAACGAAAACTAAAGTCTTATAACTAAGTACGAAAACGAACATGAGTCACCATAGATATCATTTATCCCTATAAAATCTAGGTATTCGGTCCCAACTAGGAACTTGGGATACTTGTGGAAAATTAGAATTATTTTTCAGAAAATTTTTCTATTGAAAATGAAAATTATAATTTGTTGTTATATTAAATAGTTTTAAAATTTTCTAAAAAAATATATAGTGTTCTAAGTTTTCTAAAATTAAAAAGAAATTTAAAAATTATTATGATCCAAATTTTTTTTATAAATTATAAAATTAAATTATAAAATATACAATGTTAATAGATATTTTTATTAATAAGGATTTTAATATTTTTTATGTTATTTTTATGTTATTTATTTATTTTATTAAATTGTGATGTTTGGTTATTATGAAATTAAATTTTATTTTGAAAGTTATTATTTATTATATTATTATTTGGCATTGTTGTTAGATTAAAAATTAAAGTTAAATTTTATTGTTAATTATTATTTAATATTATTAATATTAATTTGGAGATAACTAGTGTTAATTAAAATTTGATTATTATTATTATTATTATTTGTAGTGTACTTTTATTAAATCTAAATTAATTGTTGTATACATATGTGTGTATTGTGTGGTGGAGAATACTTGGGAAGATATTTTATTTTTAAATTATATTATAATTGTATTATTTGTACCATATAAAAAATAATAATATATATATTTTGATATTTTGTGGTGTTAAATAAATATATGTGTATATATATTAAATAAGTTTATATATATGTGTGTGTGTGTATTATTATAATTTAAAAAAAAAGAAAAGGACAACATTTTTTTTTCTTAGGGCAATAGCCATTTTCTATCATCTTTTTTTTTTTCCTTCTTCTCACGTCATATCCAAATCGAACCACCACCATCTCAATCAGCACACCGGTCAACACCACCTCACCATCGTCAGTTTGAGCAACAGCGGCAGTGAGGAAGATAGTACTGTGTGAGTAGTGCAGTCTGATTGCCAATGAGGAAACTGATCGAGTTTGGGCTTGTTTCGAAGCTCACGCTACGAGCTTCGATAATACATAATTCATTTTGAGTGGTTCGACCGGTAAGGTGTAATGACCTTATATTTTTAAATTATTAAAATATATTTTGAGATATGCAGTGTTAATAATATTTTAAATATTATTATTATTATTTATGATTAATATTCATTATTTTACGTTAAATAAATTTTCTTACGTAAAATAATTTATTTTAGAAGTTTTATTATTTAAAAATACTAAAGTCATTATCATTACTATTGTCATTATTATTATTATTATTATTATTATTATTATTATTATTATTATTAATATTATTGTTGTTGTTGTTGTTGTTGTTGTTGATGTTGTTAGTATTATTATTTTTATTGTTAGTATTATTGTTTTTATTGTTATTTTTATTTTTATTATTATTATTATTATTATTATTTGCACTATTATTATTGTTATTATTAATATTATTTTTATTGTTATTATTATGATTATTGCTATTGTTATTTTATTAAAGTTGTTGTTGTTGTTATTATTATTATTATTTGTGCATGTAATGTGCATGTGCCGTGTCTGTTTGTGTTAGTGTGTTCTTCCCTTCCCATCGTGAACTTACAGAGCCCCTTCACCATCGCTGGAGCACCACCAACCACCACCACATGTCATCATCAACTCCCCTCTTCCTCTCCTTCCCTCCGTCGCTGTCAGAGCACCTCCAGCATGCTGAAAACCGCTTGGACAACAGCAGCAGCAGCCGAGAGAGCTCCATGGACGCCGACGATGATTTCGACCACCAGAGCTCATGATCTTGGACTCTTTGGACTTCTTGAGCTGCGAGGACTCCATTTCCAAGCTCGGTTTGAGCTTAAATCCCTGCATTGTGAGTTATCTTCAATATAAGTTTATGTGTATTTAGGGTTTTGATTTTTTTTTGAGTTGGATATTGTTTGATTTATGGATTTTTTTTTCGATAATGTTGTTTAGGGTAGCTTAATTTTCCTAAATATAATTTTTGTTTATTTTTTTGAATTATGGGTATCTTTGAATATTTTAATAATTAAAAAATGAATTTTATTAATTATGTTATTTATTTATTTTGGATGGAAATTTGGTTAAATTAGTATTGTTAATTTAAGTTATTAATTTTGGTAGTAAGAAAATAAATTTTAGAAATTTTGAATAATTTTTTAATAATATTTTTGTTTAATGTGATTTTGGATTTATACGTAAATTGTGTGTTTTTATTGAAATTATAGTTAAATAATATGTTTTAAATAATTTTGGAATAATAATTCATATTAAAATAATTTTTATGAATTATTTACTATATTTAACTAATTAATACTAATTTTTGAAAATATATTCAAATAATAATTTTATATACTATTTTTGTGATTAAATAAGTTTTTAACCATTTTTGTTATATATAAAACCTATTTGAGTAATTAATTGTGAATTTTACTATTTTATGTTAAATAATTGAAAAGTTGGATTTTTATTAATATTATATAATTTATGTGAGATTTTATTTTATTGATGTGAAAATAATTATATTAAATGTTTTTGATGTTCAAATATATTATATTTTGGTATTTCATGGATATTTATGGAATTTAATGATTTTTATTATATTTATTATTTAATGTTGTTTTGTGGTGAATTGTGAATCTCAATTGGGAATTTTAGTAGTTTGAGGTTTCGACCCGAGGTTTTGAGCTTTGTGGTATTAAAAATGTATTTTCTTGCAGGATCGACTCTACTTTTTAGTAGAGAGATATCCGTTTTACAAAGGAGACTTTGTCGATTTTTTGATAAAATTCTTGTAAAACGTGACGTCAGGTCGATCCTAAATCTTTAGTTTTTAATTGAGTTTTAATTTCTAGATCGAGTCTTTCTTTAAAATTCTTAGAAGTATACGTTAAGAATTTATTTTAATTTTTATTATTATTTATTTTTCTAGCTACGTCGAGACCGATGCCTATCGGACTAGACTCCTCGAGTCGGTCTTAAGGAGCATAAACATGTTAATTATTATTTTATATATACATTGCATATGAGATGCATGAAAGTGAGCTTGCATATTTTCATTATGTATTTAAACATGAATTATTTTATTAAGTGACTTAGTATATTTTTGGTATATTTCGCTATATATGCAACATATATGCTTGATATATTCTTAATATAACTTGGTATATTTTTCGTATAGTCATGGTTTATTTTGGTACATATATGTGGCATATATATTTGGAATATTGTTAGTATTTATTTGGTATATTTTTTGTATATAATTGGTATATTTCACTATAAATGGATGTTATCACGTTTACATTATGCACTTTCATTATTTTAATAAATATAAGAATGATTTGAAGGAGAGCAGTAGAACGTGCTATCTAGTGGACTACGCTAGGACTGTTACATGACAGTATGATAGAATTAAGTTGAAATTTGATAATTGTTATTGAGATGTTGGTTATTGGATAGGCTAACTATGGATCCTCGATTGACCTAGTGTATTCGGGGTCAATCTACTACCTTAAGTTGGACAAATGAATACTTGGAGTTTGGATAAGCCTGTTGGCTAATAATTTTTAAGATCGAGGTTGCGAATTATTAAGTTTCTACTTTGATCCTTCAATTAAAATAATTTTATACGTTTTATTATATATAAAAATGAATTTCAGCATGTGTGTGTGTGTATATATATATATATTATATTGATGCTTGAATGTATATGAATGTAAGTTGCATGTATATATATTATAATAATTCACTCAGTGAGGTCTGACTCCCCTCAATATTTTTTTTACAGGATCTTCATCTTCTTCAAACCTCACTAATAATACTTTATGTCAGTCTTCTTCAGCCTCAGCTAGACTATGTAATTTATTTATTTGAACTTTTATTGTACTCTAGAAGACTATAGTAGTAGTGTATTGTATCAGCAGTATGTTATTTTGATTTTGAGACCTATCTCTAAATATTGTATGAATATATTTTTATTTTATGAAATAACATTTGAGTATTTATTTTATATCGATTAAAATTTTAATTATGGTGTATTTTTATTTTTTTATTGTTTGTGATTTATTTTTAAGGCTTGCTATAAGTTATGAATTCCAAAAAACTTCCGTTCTCTAGCTCCAGTCATGACTCCCGGTTTGGGTCATGACTCCCGGTTTGAGTCATGACATAAGGGTTCCGAAAACTCGATTTATATTTTCGTTAATATGTTTAAATTAATTTTTCTTATTGAATTTAATTTTATTTGGAGATGTGGTAGTTAGATAAATTGATTTTTGAGCTAAGTTCTACCTAAATATTATTGTTGTTTATTTTTTTTGAAATTATTTAAAAATACGTATTTTTCAGGCTCAGTTATTGTTCACACAGTTCCGGGTCTGAAAGTGTCTTATTTCTATTAAATTTATAAATTATTTAGAGCAATTTTCATGAAGAAAGTATAATTAAATTACGTATTAAATTTTTATTACAAATTTTTGAATGTTAATGTAAAAAATAAAATTTTTGAAAAAATTAATATAAAGGAGTAAATTTTATATTTTAATTGAAATTATTAGTGATTATTGTGTTTTAGATAATTTTTGAATAATAATTGGTATTAAAATAATTTTTATAAATTAGTTACTATTTTTAGCTAATTAATATTAATTTCTAAAATTATATCCAAATAATAATTTTAATTATTAATTTTGAACTTAAATGAGTTTTAATTGTTTAAATTAGATAATTTAATAATTTAATTGATTATCGGTAATTAAATGCTAGTTAATTTAGAATATTTAAAAGAATGGGTTTAATTAATATTATTTACTTATATTTGAAATTTTATTATTTAATTTGGAAAATAAATATTTTTGATGCTTTTATTATAAATAAGTTGATTTTGATATTTAAAAGAGATTTTAATAATTTTGGTCAAAATATTTGGCACTTATTATTTAAATGGGATTTTTATAATTTTGGATGAATTAATGGTATTTATTATTAGTTTATTTATTGTGGTATTTAATTGAATTTTGATCATTTGTATCTACATATGTATTTTTGAAAGTTAGTAAATTATCTTATTTTAATTGGAATTGTTGTTAATTATTTTTTTAAACTATTTATGGATTAATAAAAGTATGAAAAGTAATTTTTAATATTATTTCTCATTTATTAGTTAATTTGTGATAATTTTGGAATAATATGTGAATAATAAATTTATTGATTATTTTTTAGCTCAAATGGGTATTTTATTATTTTTATGATGTTAAATAGTGATTTTAATAATTATTTGCAATTTATGCTAATTTAATTGTAAAATGGGAATTTTATTCCATTTATGAATCTGATTAGCAAATATTATTTAAAAGCTAAAATTTTATTATTTAGTTGGAAAATAAAGGTTTTTAATATTTTTATGAGACATTTTGGTGATTTGAGAAGTTATTATATTTTTATATAGATTTTTATGATTTTTGGATGAATTATTTGAAATTATAATTATTTTTTTATATATTTGTTGATTGTTGAGGCTCGGTTGGATATTATGAGTAGTTCAAGGGTCCAATCCGAACAATTGAACTTATGTGTTATAGAAGTGTATTTTTTGTGCAGAATCAGCTCTACTTTTATTAGGAGATGTCTGTTTTATAAAGAAGACTCTGCCAAATTTTCGATGAATTTCTCGTAAAATGTCACAATTAATCAGAGTCTAAATTTTAAATTTTGGTTGAGTTGTGTTTAGATCAAGTCATTCTTAAAAATTCTAGTGTTATTAAATTAGGAATTTTATTCTAATAATAATATTATTATAATTTTTCTTTAGTTGCGCTGCGAACTAGGTCAACTGGATTGGGCTAGCTGAACCGGAACAACATAGTGCAGTATTACAGTGAGTTATTGTTATATATATGCATTGCATGTAAAATAAATATTTTGTGAGCATCCATGATTTAAATAATGTGAATTTAAATATGAATTATTTATTTAAATGCTTATACTTATATTTTATATATATTTGGTATATAAATGGTATATTGTTTGATGAATGAATGCTACCATGTTTTTAATTATGCATTTCATTGTTTTAATATTTATAAATATGATTTGGAGGATAGTTGTAGAACGTGCCACTTAATGGGCTATACTAGGACTGTTGCGCAACAGTACGATAGATTTTAGGTTGAGAATTTTGATTATTTGATTATAAAATTGAATATTGAGATTAATGAATATTGAAAAGGGTGATTGCGGATCATCGGTTGATCTAGTGTACTCGGGACCAGTCATGCTGGTAGTGAGATTGCAGATCCTCGATTGATTTAGTTTACTTGGGGTCAGTCTACTACCTTAAGTTGGACAATAAATATTTGGAGTTATAAATAATCAGTTGGCTATTTATTCCGTGATCGAGATTACAGACTATTTAGGGTTTTGTTTTGATCCTCCACCTAAAATTATATATATTTATTTATTAAAAAAAGTGATTTTTAGCATGTGTATGAAATGTATGTATATTATATTATATAAAAATAAATATATTATTATACTGACGTTTGAGTGCCTTCACTCAGTGAGATCTGACCTACCTTCAATATTTTTAGGACACTCTACTTTGTCAGATCTCAGCACTAGATTCCTCTGCCGGTCTTCTTTAGTACCGACTAGATTATGTAATTTTTATATATGAATTTTTATTTGTATTCTAGAAGCTGCAGTAGTAGTACTCGAGTGTTGTAATATTTAGTATTATTTTTATAATGGAGATTTGTATTTGAAATATATTGTATTGTTATATTTTATTATATGATATGAGAATTACTTTAGTATGATTTACAGTTTTTAATTTCTAGGTATTTTTATATTTTGGTTTCCACGAGTTGTTATTTTTAAGATTTGCTATAGATTTCAGATTATAGTAATTTTCATTCTCTAGCGCCGGTCATAATTTCTCGGGTTGGGTCTTGATAGAAACTTGATTTAAAAAGTTTTTCATTGTTTTTTTTACTAAAAAATTGCAATTTATTAATAATAATAATAATAATAATAATAATTAATTTTATTATTATTATTATTATTATTATTATTATTATTATGTGATGGATTTGAATTGTAAATTTTTTTTATATATATTTGTATTTATTATAATTGAATCAATTCGACTAATTTAAAAATTATTTTATGATTGAATATAAACTTCTATAAAAATTTATTTTATTATAAATTGAAATACAATTTTTTAAATATAACAAAATAACATAAAATTTCATATTTTTTATAATGTTTCATTTTCAATTTTCTAAGAAAATTGAAGTTAAAAATTAGTTACATTATTTTATAGTTATTTTAATTTTTATAAAGTAAAATATACTTTATATTCAATAATAATTAAAATAAAATAAAAGTATCATAAAATTTTTTAAATTAATTTTTTATAAGTAGGTGGCTTGGTTTCCCAAACAGTGCGTGCCTACTTACGTATCCACCATTACGTCAACTTTAACGGAATTTTTGTTCTAACGGAATCACACCTGACAGCATTGATCAAATCACTAAACTGATATGTGCCGTTACTCAAAACTCCGTCTGATTCCAGCGGAAGCCAACTCTCAACTTCCTCCGGTGAGTATTTGTTTGACAAAATTTCTCTGCCTTCTTACTAACCAAACAAACACAAAAAGATTAAAGAAATGGCAGCTGTGGACGCAACAGAGGCAGAACCAGAAGAAGAAAACACATGGGAAGAAGTTTTAAGAAAAATGTTACCTGCAGGTGCTCCATTACCAGACGAAGAGCACCTCGATTACTCCATCGCAATCGAATATCGAGGTCCTCCTGTTTCTTACGATGTCCCTCGGGTCGATCCACTTAACCTTGAGTCCCTCTCTATTCGAACTTCCTCTCTACTCTCCATCTCCGATGCTAACGACCTTTCTGTACCCGTCGCTGCTCCAATAACTGCTGCAAAGTTTTCAAAATTCACCCGTTTTAGGAACGGAAGTTCAAGTATTCTAGTAAGAGAATCAACTAATTCTGCTTCTAGACCGCAAATTGAAAATGGAAATTCGGAACAAAATGGGGGAAAGCGTGCGAATGTGGTCAAATTCAATACTCCGGAGAATTCAGAACCGGAAGGTGGTGGTGATGCTGATGCTGACGATGATGGATACTCATCAACGCAATCAAGTGCTGCTGCGGCTGCTGTAACACTGGGGCGTGCAGATTTTGGGATCAGAAAGGCGGCCAGGAAAAGAGGAGTGTGCAGTAGATGCGACAAAAGGAATAGATTGAAAGAGAGAGAGGCGTGCTTGGTGTGTGATGCGAGGTATTGCAGTAATTGCTTGCTTAAAGCCATGGGTTCAATGCCTGAAGGAAGGAAATGTGTTCGTTGCATAGGTTGTCCTATAGATGAATCAAAAAGGTCTAGTTTAGGTAAGTGTACAAGGATTTTGTCAAAAGTGTGCACTCCATTGGAGGTTAGACAGATTTTGAAAGCTGAGAAAGAATGTGCAGCTAATCAATTGAGGCCTGAGCAGTTAATTGTGAATGGAAGGCCACTTAGGCAAGAGGAATTAGCTGAGATTTTGGGGTGTCCTCTTCCACCTCAAAACTTAAAGCCTGGACAGTATTGGTATGACAAGGATTCAGGGCTATGGGGAAAGGTGAAACAAAATATGGTTAATAAATTAACTGGTTTAGAAATGGTTGTGTTGCTTATTGCTTATTGTTGTGTTTCAGGATGGAGAAAAGCCTGATAGAATTATTAGTTCAAAACTTAATGTTGGTGGTAAGCTTCGCCCAGATGCCAGCGATGGAAACACAAAGGTTTACATAAATGGGCGTGAAATCACCAAGATTGAGCTCAAAATGTTGAAGGTACTTTAATTTCTTTGTCCATGCATATAATTCGATTTAGCTCGGAAATGGAAAATCAGGATATATTTTCTGGAGTATGATTTCATTTTATTTGTTTGGTGTGCAACAAATCCCTCTTTTTTTTTTTTTTGTGTAATTGAGTACCTATAGACTCCCATTTCCATCATGAACTAAAAATACCCTTGGGGAAATTTATGTGAAATGTTGCTGGTCTGTAATAGGGTCAGTTAAAACAATATAATGTACAACCTGAGTTTTCACACTCAAAAATAATTTTAGCAATCCCCAAGACTAAATAAACCTTGGAGGCTACAACCTATAAATAGAGAACTGAAATATAAATTATTATACCTATGCTAATTATGATTGAAATCCTGACCCAAAATACTAAATGTGAGAGGATATTCTAAACCAATGCCTAAACATAAATCTATTCCTACTACTTAAAGAAAGTAATAACTATTAAGAAGCTCTTTTTTTCCAAGTTAAACTAGAACTGGAACATGGACTTGAACTTCAATATCAGATAATGTATCTTCTCTCTCTTTTGTTGCTAAACAAATGTACTCCACATCATGTTTTTTCTTTCAAATAAGTGAGGTTATATGATACAATCTGCTTCTTGCTTTCTGTAATTTGTTCCATATTACATGTTTTTCCATATATTCTCTTAGAAGTCTTATTTAATGTTTTTGGTGCATTATTTGTGTTCTAGATACCTTAGAATGTCAATGGAATTTAGGTTTTCACTCATTTAGTCAAATTAGGTGTTTCCAGAACTGATTGTTCATTGTTTTCTAAATTTTCTATCTTTTTTTTTTCCAATGTAAACATGATGTACACTGCTGCTTACACAATGCTGGATAAGAGCTTCGTGTTCAATTAGCAGTTACATCATTTGTTGGTAATGTTTTGGTTGAGATCAGGGCATCTGGTATCATCACATTTAACTTATATTGTTTATATCGGTAACATTCAGCTGGCCAAGGTACAATGCCCCTGTGACACACATTTTTGGGTGTATGATGATGGATCTTATGAAGAAGAAGGACAAAACAAGATAAAAGGAAACATATGGGGAAAGGTTCTCTCGTAATCTGTGGATAATCCACTCAATTTTGTTTTATTTTGAGTTTGAAAATCAATGCACGGTGTTGAATTGAATTTTTATACAGTTGGTATTTGATTGTTGGTAGGCAGGCGTTTACACGTTTCATTTGTTCATTGTTTTCGCTGCCTGTCCCATCTGGAAATCCTTTGGAGCCAAAAGAAGATCCTACAACCTTTTCAGGTAGGTCAGTGCCTGAGTATTTGGAACAAGGAAGGGTCCAGAAACTTCTGTTATTGGGCTTGGAGGGATCTGGAACAAGCACCATCTTCAAGCAGGTAGGCATATCTCAGAGCTTCTTTGTTGACTTCATGTTACGTCTCCAACATTTATTGAATTTGATTTGATGTTTTTTTTACTTGATGTATTTTTTTTTTTGTTTTTCTTTTCTTTTCCTTTTGGAAAATATGGGTTTTTATTGTTTTATTTTTATTTATGTTCTCTGAAATGTGTAAAACTCCTTTTGTGTCATTGAACGTGTGCTACTTTCTTTTGCTTGCTGGAGGTCTCAGGCAGATCCACATGCGATGTGCTTAGTTCTTAAAGATTTTTGTGTAGGCTAGTTGGTAAATCTTCAAAGTTTTTTGGGTGATATTGATGCTATCAATGTGTTGCTCTGTCCTTGCTCTTGTATGCAATATTACATTTTCCTTAGTTTGCTGTTGAAATAATTTTGCACTTATGATGCTGTCTTACATTTATTTTTTTTTTATATATATATATATATATATATATATTCATCTCTTAGTTGGAAAGATGTTTAGGATTAGGAGAATTTATGAATTCCCTTGAGGCTCTTTAGCAAATGATGGTGCTTTTAGTTGGATGTTCTTCATGTTTAGGAAAGTATGATCATTGCATGATCGTCTTTTTCCATGATAATAATCAAATGCCTTTTGCATTTAATCATGTTTCATTGAATTTATTCCTCCCTTCCAATGGAGCAGGCGAAGTTTTTGTATGGGAATAACTTCACTTCAGGGGAGTTGCAAAGCATCAAGCTTATGATTCAAAGTAACATGTATAGATATCTTAGCATATTACTGGAAGGACGAGAGAGGTTTGAAGAGGAAGCCTTGATGGGAAATGAAACTTTTACTTTAAATACTGAAGAATCTACTTCAGGTTTGAACATTCATCCTCTCTTTTCTTTATTTTTTTTATTAGTCATAATTTGTTTTGTTACTGAGAATTTTTTTTTTTTTTTTTGAAAATGAATGAAATTTAAATCCACCTATGAACACATTTAGGAAAGTTTAATTTGACTATAAAACTATATTTCTGCTTGATTAGTCCACAAAATTATATTTTTTTGGGCCACTTTGGCTCTATGTTTGATGGCCAAACAATTTAAAAATAATAATAACTTAAGGAGCTTGAAGGATAAATTATGCAACAAAATATATACATTCAATAAATATATATGAGATAAAAATAAATCTTAAATGAAATAAAATTTCAAACCCAAAAAAAAAATTAGAACCAAGAATGAAAGGAGAAAATTTCTATCCTAATAGGACTATCATAAAGCTTCTTAGGGCGTACTTGGCTAAGTTGTTGATAGCTGATAGTTGTTATCAATGACTGATAATTGGTAGTTGATAGTTGATAGTTGATTGATACTGAGTGTTTGGTAAAATTATTGCACTTGTTAATTGTGTTTTTTTAATTATATATATACAACAATATATATGATATAAAAATAAATATTGTTTTATATTTATAAATAAAATATTGAGAACATTTTTATATAATTTTAAAAAATAAATATATCTATTTTTATTAAATTGCTGACAATATATTTTAAACGAAGTACTAATAATTGATGAGTTTTGAAATTTTTTACTAACATAATTTTTAATATTTTTGTTTGTATGGCTGAAGTTAATGCAAAAAGATGGTAAATGTATTTTTAAAACATAGTTGTTGGTAAAAAGCTTTACATTGGAGCTGATATGAAGTGGAGCTGTTTAATTTCCTAACAATTATCAGCTACCAATTTAAAATTTTAACCAAACACTATTATTGTGGCTTTTGAGGAGTGAACATCTAATGGCTACGCCATACACCCCCTTAATTCCTTATAACTAAAGCCAATCCTTACTACATTAAGCATTTAAGGAAATAATGTGATAAGTACTTTTGAAGTTGGATTTTCAGGAGGTTGCAAAATTTTTATGGCATGATTGGTTTGAATATCCAATACCATGGATTTCATGGTTGTATATTAGTTACTATTAGAGACTATTTCTTCCATCCCTTTTTTCAATTACTAGTGACATCCTTTTTTTGTTTTGACCTTCAATCAATTCGTTTCCAAATAAATCCCAAGAGACCAATCACAATCACCATTCCTTTTGGCTTTTGAAGGAAAAGATGAAACTAAGAAGGTTGTTGTTTGGTTGTGCATGGGTATTTTGTTGGTGTAAGAAAATTGTGCATGTCAGATCTACAATCATGAAGCAAATTAGGAGTCTCTCAAATGTACAATTATGAAACAATTGGGGAGTCCATCCCATGAGAGATTACACAATCATCTCATATGTAATTGATTCAAACAAATGAAAGGAAAACACATATTTACAACCTGGAAGATCAATCTGCAAATTCATACCTTTCATCGCTAATTTCTACTGCCAATGGAACTAGTATCATATTTGAATTTGGAGAATATATGCCAAAAAGGAATTTAATTTATAGATTTGAGAGAGAAAGATAGAGCTAAGGAGAACGAGACAACAAATTAATAATGGAAGACAGTGCAGATTTAGTTTCTGCAATAAGGTGTGAATAAAATGATCAACCAACCTAGCATTATGTTTTTAAATGTCTGATTGCCATATGATCTGTTCAAAACCTTCAAATTTTTAATCAGAACTATAATCACTTTGTAGTTCATGCAATTGCTTCTAGAAACAGATTCATTTGAATTTGTCGATATCAATCAACGAGTCAATTCTGCTGTTGTCAGTTCATTCATCATAGTTTGGATAATAAGATCAAGCACATTTTGGATTTCATATTTTGGATAATAAGATCAATCACATTTTGGATTTCAAGACCAAGCACATTTTGGATTTCATATTTTGGATAATAAGATAAATCACATTTTGGATTTCATAGTTTGGAGTAAAAGATCAAACACATTTTGGATTTTTTAATATGCCATTTGTGGTCCTAAACTTTCCACAAATTATGCAAGCTTATCCTGCCAATGCATAAACACCTCCCTGGAATCCTCTTTACATTAAGCTTGGGTATGGACAATCAATTGCTTAAATTCGCTATTAATGGGACTTTTGGGTTTTATTAGAGTTTATTCATACATCTTCCAGCAAGGGAACCAGTTTAATTTTTGTTTGTGTGTGGTTTTCAGTGAAGACTCGAGTTAGGCTGGTTGGTTTTCAGTTTTCTGGTCTGGGTCTCAAAACGATGGATATATTATAGTTATACGCAATAAATTTGGTTTTATGGACCTGCCTTCTATGATGTTGATGATAAATCTGATGAAAAGAAAAATTATTCTCATTTACAATGGAAGAAAAATTGTATTTCAAGTGTGTATATGTGTGTGTTGGTTTTCGGTGAAGACTCGAGTTAGACTTGTTGGTTTTCAGTTTTTCTGGCCTGGTTCTTAAAACAATGGATATATTATAGTTATACACAACAGATTTGGTTTTATGGACCTGCCTTCCATGATGTGGATCATAAATATGATGAAAAGAAAAATTATTCTCATTTACAATGAAAGGAAAATTGTATTTCAAGTTGTCTGCTCTTTCACAATGTAGCAAAAAATTTGACTATTTGTAGCTCAATATAACTTCAGGAACATAAATGGCTAGTTGGCTTGTAGGATTTGACTTTTGAATGCAGCACTTAACTTTTGAGGGCAGCTCAAACTAAAAATGAAAAAATTTCTATTGCACATTAAGTTGCAGCTTATGCAAGTGCAAAATAGAAACCATTATCTCGGAGCCTATGGAGATGTCATTTAGACCAATAACGTTGCCTGCTAAGACTTTTCCAATATAAGAAAATTGAAAATCCCCCATGAGTACTGCAAATTGAATAGAAAGCACATACAAATGAGCATGCCTTGAGATTTCAGAAGAAAGATAAAACTATGGTCCAACTGCCAATGAACCAGTGGGCTGCTAGTTATGAGGATAAGGAAGATTGTTAATCTGTTTAAGTACGCCAGTTTGAATGAGGATAAAGAATTTCATCAACTGAAATCTTCCGGTTCAGGAGCAAAAGTTACAATCATTATAAAAATTGCTGATTACGCAACAGTAACACATTACTGTAATTAAATCACTACAATAAATTGAATGACAATTTTAAAATGTTGCCAAATTTTTACTCTATCACAACCAGAAAGAGGATAATGATGCGGACTCAGAGAAATTCCATTGCTGATTGTGGCCTGAGCCTGTCTTGGTGACAGAGAACTTTCTGCTGATCTTCTTTATTTATTTATTTTATTATTTATTTATTCTTTCTTTCTTTTAACAAATTTGTCAACCTTATTGGTTGCTTAGTCATTTTAGGAGTGAGGATTTTGTTTACTAGTTTTATAATTTTATTATTTTGTGGTTTGTTTTATTAATTTTCTTTTTCCCCCTCTTAACAGATGTACCCTATTGCATTTTATTTTTCTTGTTGAATTTATGGTCCTGTGTCATTCACAATTTCAGCCATCTCCAAGTCAATAAAAAATTGGGTATTGAAATAAAATCCACATGCCTATATGTCTAGTGCTAGAATGAGATAACTTGATGTATTGAGCTCTGTCTCCCATTTCTCCACATAGATCCAGAAAAAGACCAAATCCTTTCTTGACAAAACATATTTTGATGAAGAAAAAGTCACAAAGCATATTTTGACAAATCATTATAATCACAATCTGCCAATCCTTTCTACAAGAAAGCATCACCTTTTCAAATATTGGCCAAGACATAAAGAGACTTTCTCATTGCCGCAGTTGGTTGAATGAGCCTGGGGAAAAATTATTAGCTTTATTAAGAGAACTGCAGTTGCTTTACCTCTTCCTAAGCATCTATTATTATTTCATATTAAAATGGGTTTGATTTAGTTGTGAAAATCTGCTTTAAGTATTTTACCTTGCAATTAGTTTATCTTTATTATTCTATATTTATTCAAAATAATCCAGCATACATCAAGTTGCTAAGTGATTTTTATTCTATTTTTCCTTGAAATGATCCAATATAACTTGGGTTGTTAAATAGATTCATTTTATTTGTAATTTTATGATTATTTGTGTCAATGCATTGCAGAAACTTCTGTAATTTGCTCCTTATTCTTGTCCTAGTTGTTTTCTTTGTCAGAACCATTCATCTAAACTCTTCCTGTGAAGGGGCATGATCTGTGTTCTTAATTTTACAAATACATTGCAGAATTTGTACTTTCTGCTGTGTTCCAAGAAAACTTATAAAATAATCTTAGTCTCCTGTTGAATATTGGATTAATTTGACAGTGACTACTTTTTATTCATTTTTTTTATCTTATATACCAGGAAGTTATTTTTTTATTAAGGAAATAAATATGCTTTCACCTTAACTAGAAGTTTTGCTTGTGGGCATGAGTAAGCCAGATTAAGTCGTTGACATGGAATGATTTCAGGTGAAAAAGGAATTGAAGCAAATCAACGGTGCATCTATTCCCTCAATCAAAGATTTAAGTATTTTTCTGACTGGTTGCTGGATATCATGGCAACTGGAGATTTAGATGCTTTTTTTCCTGCTGCAACAAGAGAGTATGGTCCTATTGTTGGTGAGGTCTGGAAAGATCCTGCCATTCAGGAGACATACAAGAGAAGTGAGGAATTGCTTCTTCCTGATGTTGCCAAATATTTTCTAGATCAGGTATGCCTCAAGCATCTTAACTATTAGCATGGTTCATTACCAAGTAGTTGCATGCAAATGTATCAGGGGGTTTTGTTTTGTTTGTTTGTTTGTTTGTTTTTTATTGTTTTTTATTGATTATCTATCCTAGTTATAATTTAGATTTCCGTCATTGTCACTTTATCATACTCCTGGAGGTTTAAAATGTACATACATTATTGTGCATTACATAATGACATTTTATGTCCAAGGTTTATAGCTCTCTAAATCATTGTTTCATAAGATCTATTTTTTTGGTTCTCTATTTGCATTATGTGTATATGGTGAATGAACCTCATGGGTAGCAAGGAGATTGTGGCGGCATCTAGTCCTTTTATAACTTATCTAAGGATGAGCATGTGATATGCTGGGGAGTAATCTCTTTTAATGGATCATTCTTTGATGGAGAGGATTGAAAGCTAAACTTTGTGGACTTTGGTATTTCATCAATTGATATATTTGAGCCTTTACTTTATTGGACCAATGGTATGATTTAATGTCCACCTTTGGCCGACACTGGCATGTATGCCTGAACAGCTGAACCTCTATATGAGGAACTTCCGAGTGTGTAGCTATAGTTTGTAGTGAATACCATTGATTGAGTTTATTGTTGTCACTAAAACAAACTGTCTAGGAATGATTGTAAAGTGGTAAGGTCTTCCAATGTTCAGCACTAGAAAGCTACTGGACCTACAGATTTGTGTATAGTTGATGTCAGGATCCATAGGAGCAACATATCAATGCAATTACGGCCTCAATTGAGTGTTTAGATGTTTGTGGTAATATGTAGGAAGATACAGTAACTGAGGTACCCAGGCTCCAATTTGGCTTGCAGCTATATGACAAGCTAACAAGTCAAAAATGGATCACTTTCCAAAGAAAAGAATGAATTATATGTAGATAACCTGGCTATTTGCTCATTTGATGTAAAACATACTAAACACAATTCTAGACTTGATAAATTTCTTTTAGGCGTACATAATTGCTAGGGTCATTGGACATTGATGATATGTATCACTATTTGTTCAACTAATTAAACTCTGCACTTGAGTTGCTAGGATCATGGGAGGTCATTTGGAACTGGAAAAAGGAATTTTTAAACCCTTGGACTCTTTGTTTAAATTGCTTCCTTGTACATTTATTTTGACAAATTGCACTATTGCACTTTTATTTACTAGCACTTTGAACCCTTCAGTCAAAATTTGAGCAAGTGAAATATACAATTTACTCTCTATTTTTTTATATATCTATCAAGTTGGTTATAGTTTTAATTTTTAACCATTTGGCCTTTTTATCTTTTTAAATTTTTTACTAAAATGATCAACTAAAACTATTAGAATTGTATATTTTTCTCATCATATTTTTATCTAATTATATTATAAATACTTTTAAGTTTGAAAATACTTTTTTTTTTTTTTTATCTGAGATCACCAATTGTTTCTTACACATTTATTTTATTAATTTCCCAATTATTATTGTATCACATGAATTAATGTAGATATGCATTAGATTTGGTAAAATGAAAAAAATCTATTAATTAAAATGTACAAATGCTAATTATGAATTAAAAATCTATTGAAGTAAAAGAGATTTTTTTTTATCATATATATTGAGACTGAATTTTTATTATGCATATTGTTTCTCCTATGTTTTTAAATGTTATATACATTTCTTGATTATTAAAAATCCTTTTAGAATAAATGACTTAATGAAATTAGGAAATAATGAAAAAAAATAAAATAATTTTATTGAGGCCATTTTAGTGAAAAGCTTTTTAAAATTAAGGGCCCAGTTTTAAAAAATTAAAACTTTGAGGACTTAACAGATACAATTAAAATATAGGGACTAAATTATATATAGTGCAAACTAGACTTTGATGGAAGGGGTGCAGGGCATCAGTAATTAAATGTGCAAGGGTGCAATGTACAGAACTAAAGATGTACAAGGGAGCAATGCAAAAATGAACAAATGTAGGGGGCAAGATGCTTTTTTCCTATGGAAATACATTGGTGGAGGCAATTGGGCACTTTGCTAGATAGGAAAAGCATGCAAAAACATGTAATATACAAAGGATTAAGATGTTATTTCCTAGGCATTATAAGAGTTTGAAATTCCTATCCTCTCATATGTGACAAATCTCTTTGAAACTTCATTTGTGATGATACTGTTTATCTGATTATGTTTGAATTATTTTTACATGATGCTGTGTAGTATATGAATTCTTTGTTGAAAAAGCTAGGTATATTTTAGATTTATGCGGAGATTGTATGGCTAGAGCTTTATTCTTTGAGTGCTCTCTTATGGCAGACATAGGCACAACACAAAGACATGAAGCATGCCCAGTGTTATCAAAAGCGCAAAAGGCGCTTGCCTAGGCGCAAAAGTCCAGCCCCATTAGAAATAGCGCTTCAACCTCAATAAAGCCAGGCGCATTTAGTCAAGCGCACGCCTTTTGTGCTTGAGCCTGCGCTTTGTTAGAATCACAAAGCAATAAAATAAAAGCACACGCTTTATTAAAATTTCAGTCTTTTCATTATCTTGGAGGATATTTTTGTCTTCTTACTTAATTTTAGGTCTAATTTTTTTAGGTTAAAGGGTTAAAAAAGTAATTTAAAATTAAAATATATTAGGTCTGATTTTTTTTACAGCCAAAAGACTTTTTTTTTATAGAAGAACAACCAAAAGACTTCTATTCTATTGAAATTTCTTTTCTTTTCATATTTGTTTTTCTTCTCTTGGAGCCTAGGGTTTTGCAGGTTGTCTTCATCAACTAAAAGACAAATCAGGTATTAAAAATTATTATTTAATTAGAATACTTTCAAGGGCTTCATCTTCACAAGTATATTTGCTAGATGTTGGAGGCCTTAAGGCTGATCTAGATGATACATATGAGGAAGACATAAGTGGTTTTCAATCTGACCATGGCAATGGAAGTGATGAAGACTTATTTGAAAAATATGATGATGACTTTTAAGCTACAACATGCTAGAGTAGACTAGAACTTTAGTTTTTGTTTTTTGCTCAAAGAATTTCAATTGCTGTTTTTTTTATTTTTTTATTTTAACACCTTTAGAATTAGTTTTTCATTAGTTTCGGAGTCTCATCTCATCATTTAGAACATTGCATTTTATTCAAGTATGTTTGTGTTAGTTATAATACCTATACTTTATCCTATTATTTTATAATTATCTTCTTTTAGAATTATGCGCCTTACTTCTGTTAGGCAAGCACTTTTTTTGCACTTTAGGCAATGAGAAAACTCATCGCCTCAAGTGTGCCTAACACTTTAACTACCTTGAGGATGCCATTCCTTGAGTTAATTTAAGGAATTCATATCTTCGACTTCTAAAATATTAACTAATTATTAAGCCCTTATTGTTCAATTGTGTGCTACTGAGGTTAAGGGTGTTATGTTATGTTGCCAATAGTGCATTATGTGTTCAGAGTTTGTAAAGAAGAATCATTAAACCACATCTTTAATATTCCAAAAAAGAAAAAGAAACTCTCCAGCTCTGAACATCATCTTCTTACTCAGTTTAAACATAAGTTGACACATTCTCTCGAGAATTGGATCCCATTTAAGCAAATGTATAGATGTTCTCACAATCATGCTTTGCATGTATCTTTGAAAGAAAAAAAGAAATTCATCAGTTTCCCATTTGTATTACCAAAAAAACTTGAACAAAATAATTCCAGGAGTTGGAAAGAAAGAAATGAAAAAAAAAAAAAAATGCAGAATGCACATCAATATCAGAATGTAAAACTAACAACAACCATCCTGCAGAATTCTAAAACATCATGCTCACCATACTTGTGGTGCAATTTTTATTCAGAATTGTCCAGTCATGTTAATGATTGCTCTGATCCACTCTTAAATTGATGATGGAACACTAATTAAGAAAGTGGTTCTGCAAACGGATTGAGTAGCAGGGTGATGGTTCTTAAATGAGAACAAGGCTGCTGTTGTATTGACGATGAAGGGAAAAATTTGGTGGGTAAGTCCTAGAAGAGAGATGAATGGAGAGGGAGAAGTAAATAAAGTCTACTATATTTTTAAAAATAAAAAATAAAAAAAACCCACAAGATCTGGGGAGAGTTTTGATTAAAGAAAAGAGAGAGAGAGGCTTTGAGTTGATTAGGATGAGAGAACAGATATTACAGAGATCAGGGAAGGGATCAAAGTGTTTTTGGTTCCAGTAATTGGGTCTTACTAGAAATTGTGGGGAATGAAAAAAGCTTACTGATTGAGGAATTTGGTGAAAACAGCAATTTTTTTTCTACTTGTTCATTTAATTCAATCTCCGATATTTTGATGGATATTGGTTAACATTTCTTGCAGGCTGTTGAAATTTCAAGCAATGAGTATGAACCTTCAGAGAAGGACATTTTGTATGCTGAAGGAGTCACTCAGAGTAATGGCCTTGCCTTCATGGAATTCTCATTTGATGATAGAAGCCCGATGTCTGAGATATACAATGAAGACTTTGAATGCCCTCCTCCTTTGACCAAGTAAGATCTCCATCCTTTCTGATGACTCTGAACTGAATCTTTACCATGAAACCTGCATCGACGAGAAGAGTTGGGTGAATGGGTGGGGTTTTCCCCATAAATACTCCGAAACTTAAGTTAGTATTTGTATGAGGAAAAAAGATAATATAACGAGTAGAGTAGAATAAAATGTAGGAATAATGTAGAATGAGTGTTGGATGGATGTTTGTGTATATGATGAGAATGATGACTTGATGTAGAATGATGACTTTATGTAAAATGATGGCTTGAATGTTATGAGATGGAATGAGATGTATATATAGGAGAAATTATACATAAACCTGAGAGGAATAGGATTCCTTAATCTTGTAGGATTGTCTTGATTAGGAGAGAAATAGACTTCTTTTATAGAATAATCTCCATAAATGGCTTCCTTCCTATTTGAGCATGTAGTTTTCTCTTTCAGTTATCACTTTCCAGTTAATCTTTTTTCGAGAAGTGCTGCTAGTTGTGGATGTTCAATCCTGTCTCTCATGGAATTCCCTGTTGTCTCAGATACCAACTAATTCGCATAAATTCCAAGGGATTACATGATGGTTGTAAATGGCTAGAAATGTTTGAAGATGTAAGAGCAGTTATCTTCTGCGTTGCACTGAGCGACTATGATCAGACCTGGGCATATGGTCCAGGTTCTCAAAGTAATAAAATGCTGGCTAGCAGAGACATGTTTGAGAGCTTGGTTAGGCACCCCTGTTTTAGAGACACTCCTTTTGTGCTTTTGCTGAACAAAGATGATGCATTTGAGGAGAAGATCAACCAGGTTCCTTTGTCTTCTTGTGAGTGGCTTAGGGACTTCAGCCCTTTGAAGGCCCATCACAATAATCAGACTCTAGCGCACCAAGCATACTACTATGTGGCAGTGAAATTCAAGGAGCTATATCTGTCAATAAGTGGCCGTAAATTGTTTGTGTGGCAGGCCAGAGCCCGTGAACGTATTTCTGTTGATGAGGCATTCAAGTACATAAGGGAGGTCCTTAAGTGGGATGATGAAAAAGATGATAACATTTATGGAATCAATGGCGATGATTCATTTTACAGTACAGAATTGAGCTCCTCTCCTTACATCAGACAAGAATGATTATTTGATCTTTTTGTGGCTCTAACAAGCTTACATTGGTGAATTTTATGGAACAATGAAAAATCTTCTAAGTTACTTTGGAAATGATCGGGGCTTTTGTATATTAAGATGAATGCGGTGAGTCGATCATGCTTCTTTGCGATCTTGTTGGTTAGAGCAAAGAAATTGATTTATAAATAAGCTTGAACTAATTTACTTGGAGAAGATTTTATTTTTTATTTTATTTTTTTCATTTCCTTTTCGTTGGGAAGCGAGGAAATTTTCTGTCTGTATAGTTAGTCTTCTATGATGAACAAAACCACCCTTATTCATAAATTTCATTGTTTAGATTTCTTATGAACTTTGGAAGGATTTCCTTCATGGTAAGACTGCTTTGCGTACGGGGCTTCGGTGGCATTTGGATTTCCGAGTCTAACAATATGCTGAATAACTCTGTTGATTGGTAACCGTTTTCCTTGTTTGTCATACTGCCACAGTTGTTTTCTATTATCTGGATTCTGGAGCTTTAAGTTTCAAGATATTTACATGCCTATTTTTATAATGGCCATTCAGCTAGCAATCTGTACATCAAAGAAAATATTCTTTGCCTATGTGATTGAGAACATAAAGGCAACATTTAAATTTGGAATTCAAGGAGATTATCAATGGCAGTTAGGTTAGTTGCAGGGTAAAATACTTTTTCCCTCAAGAGTCGACTTAATTCATACGATTCACACATTTTCCCTTTTGTTTGAAAAATTGACATTTTTCATCATTCAATTTTCATTTTGTCAATACTTCATCCCATTCCCTTTTAGGGGTAAGGAATGATTTTTCATTCCTATAAAATGAAGTCAAATTAATTATAAATTAATAAATATTTTAAATATTGTTATATGTTATTAAAATTTATGAAACATAATATTTTTTGAAGTAATATAATAAAATATATAAATTTATAATAATAATTATTTAATATATTTTTATATATAAATAAGGTTAATTCCAATTCTAATTACTTTGTAAACCAAACACTACATTAAAATTTTTTTTCATTTCTAATTTTCTTTTATTCTGATTCCAATTCTGATTTTTATTTCATAGTATAAACTAAACGACTCCTTAGTTGTATCATGATATTTGGTTATTGTTTATTAATTGAAAGAGCATTTACATCTATGCATATATTCTTTACTCAACTTTCAAAATAGAAAGCTTTAATTAATTAACTCCAATTTAACATGAAATGATGAACTAGTAGTAAAATTCCAAGAACAAAAATGCAACTTTGTTCATGTTGATGTTAACTATGAATCTTAGCTGCAGTTTATGCTTTAATTTCTCTTGGTTGGCTTATGATGTGTCTTGAAATTTTAAATGATGACTAACATGTCATCAAACCATTTTAAGGAGATTTGTAAAATAAGTGACACATCAACAAATTTTGTCAACTTTGATGACTTAGGACTAATGCTACAATTTTTAAAAGTTTATGAACTCAATTAAAAAATTTAAGTTAGGTTTGCATTAATCATTGTAAAAACACATTGGAGTAAGGTTTTGTATGAGTTTAGAAAATACCAATTCATTATAAGGTTGGTATTACATCTTAAAACACCTTGTTGTGTTAATCTTGACAATAAGATTAGAGTGGGGAAATCAAAAATTCTAATTTGGGGAGAAGTTAGGTAAAAAATGTAGGATTTTCACAATCCTAGTCTCTACAATTCTTGTGTGTGTGTGTGTGCGCTTAAATATTCTTTTAATTCTTCATCTTAATCCTTTCAATTCTTTAAACTCTTAAATCAAAATTAACCTTATTTATCCCCTCAAGAATGTAATTTACTTGATATTAGGGTAAGAAATTCGGGAACTTTATTGCTAGATTAAAAGATCATGGAGAATACATTTCTAAACTTCCAATCCCTCAAACCTTTTTTTCATGGAAATTATTATTTGCCATTGGAAATGTAAAATAGAGTTGTATTTTGGTAGTGATATCCTAATTTAATAAATAATTAATTACCAAATTAATAAAATTGATTTAATAAAATTTTAAAAATAAATTTAATAGTTAAGATTTGATTTTGCCAGTCTCGTATCATACCCTAAAAACAATTACTTAAATTACTTAGAGAAAAGTTTGGCAAGAAAAGAAACGATATTTTTTTTATATAATTTATTATTATTATTTCAGCCCTTTTAAGAGTCACATGCCCATATGAAGCTATCAGGAAGGAAAAAGAATGATCGACAATGGCTCCAAAGGGCAAAGGCCCAAACAGAGAAAAAGCAGACCAGCAGTCGTATGCACAGTGAGTTGTAAAAAGTAATTGGCACATTAAACACATGCTCTGCCAAAAATCATCACATTATTACCATGTCAAATAGAGGGATACTAATGGAAGTTTATCTGTGGAGGGTGGAGATATGGCCTGATAAATTTATAGGTCCTTTATAATTAGTAAATTTTTTTATTATTTTATTCTTTTAATTCATAAATCAATTAATTTAATATTTTAATTTATTGAAAATATAATTTATAAATATTTTTAAAAATAATTTAAACTAAGGATGAGTATTTAAACATTGAACATAATCAAATACTTACTAGAAATAAAACAAAACTTAAATCAAAATCTCCAAATAAAATATAGTTTGAGTATTTATTAACCGAATATAATAATAACTGTATCACCAAGTTGTGCGTCTCTTTAATATGTTTGTGAAACAATTTATAATATCTCTAGTTCAAATCATATGTCATATGTCTTATGTCTTGCTCATAACGCTTGTTGAAAACTTGTGCATTCTCATTTGAAACATCTCTACACCATTTTTAATAGGATGTTAAAATAAATTGTGATTGAATATAGAATAAGTTGTGTGAAAAATGTGAGTGATTAAGATGAAATTTGTCACTCAATTATTTTGAGAAGATATCTGAAGGCCACTCGATGAGTTAGACTGAAAAAAAATGTATGGGCATACTATAATGTATTGATGAAGAGTTATCAAATATCAGTTATAATATCTTGCTAGAGACCAATTATGATTTATGAGCTAAAATAGAAATTTTAGGTCTACTGCCAATGTTGTGTGAACTTATAGAGTTGCACACTTAGAACAGACTCAAAGCAGATTTAGGTTAATTAGCCCAATAATTATTTCTATATAAGATTAAATAAACAAATAAATTATATATATATATATATATATATATATATATATATATATATATATATATATATATATATATATATATATATATATGTATATATATTAGTAATAAATAGGAAATTATTCTAATTTGGAATTAGAATCAAAGTAGTAAGGGAAGTGTAATCTTACCAAAACTGTTTTGATACATGGCTAATTTAGGTAAAGAGCATTGGAAAGCAGTTTAGTGGATCTTTGGTTACCTACATGGCTCTTTAGGGGTGTGTTTACCTTTTAGGAAACATAAGGATGGGATCGTTAATTTTGTGGACTCTAATTTTGTCGGTGATCTTAATAAAAGAATATCATTAACCGAGTTTGTGTTTTGTATTGGTGGTTGTGCAATGAGTTGGAAGGCAACATTGCAAGTTTCAGTTGCATTATGAAACATAAAGGTTGAGTACATGGCCAATACTAAAAGCAATAAAGGAGGCTATTTGGTTTTAAGGGTTATTTGGTGAGCGTTATGACGATTTGAAGTTCATGACTTTGTGATAGTCAGAATGCTATTTATTTCACTAAAGATCCAATGTTTCACGAGGGGACTAAGCACATTGATGTTCACTATCACTTTGTTCAAGAAATTATAGTTAAGGGTGACATTATTGTGAAAAAGGTCAATACTCTTGATAATCCCATTGATATGATGACCAAGTCACTTCTTTTATCCAAGTTTAAGTATTGTTTGGACTTTAATCTATTGGTGTTTCTCATTGATTAGCTCCCTCAAGGGCTTTATAGAAGAGGTGGAGTTTTGTGTTATTATGTTCATTATAGAGTGTTTGGTGTTTTTTAGTCTAATTTTAGTATCTTAGGAATTTACTTCAAGGTGGGGATTGTTAAGTTTATAACATAAATTAAATGGAGGTTGTTGGCTTTGTGGTTTTTGGATCATTACATAGTTGTGGTCAAAACTATATTAAGATGTGTATCTTCGTCCAATAAGAATCATGAGCTAGAGCATAGGCGTGTTAGTGCCTGTGATGGAATTTGTCATTCTGTTTAGAAAGGGACATGACCTGGGACAAAGGTGTGTTATAGTCTGTGTCGGGGTCTACCATTTTGTCAATTATGAGCATAATTTGAAACATGGGTACACTACAGGTCATGCAGAGAAGATGTTTAAATTCCATAAGCACATATAGGTCGTGACATGGCGATGTGAGGCATAGTGTGGTCGATCTCAATTTTGGAAGCTATGTTTTCTTATTGTTTTGTCTTTACTTATATCTTAATTGTATCAATACCTATTTTTAGGGTTTTATATATAGTGATCTCATTATTATTAGCCACTTTAACACTCATTTGTACACTTTTTTTATAACGTAGTGAAATCCTCTCTTCCTTCGTCGTGATTTTTTCACACCTTGGGGTTTTCCACGTAAACTTATGTGTGTTGTATATCTACTTCTTTAAAATATATATATATATATATATATATATATATTCATGGTCTTGTATATTATAGCTTAAATTCTTTAATTAAAATCAAAGTGAACCAAATTTGTTTTGGTCCTGAATTTTGAAATACCAAGTGTTTGGACCTAAAAATGAATTTTAGCTGAGCCCACCTATATATATAGGTTCAAGACCCAATTGCATATGTAAATTAATTAATTAATTAATTACTATAAGAAGGAAGTAGTTAGCTGTGAGATTTTGAATGTTAGGAAGTGGAGGTAAGGTGAAGTCTTTAGTGGAAGACGTGTGTTAGTAGGACTAAGGAGCAGTTAATAAACTAAAGATAACAAAGCTCTTCCTGCAAGATAATGAGCAATCATAAAAACAACATAGAATTTCAAACAACAAACAACAATCTTTAGCATTTTAACTTTCCTTTTCATTTCATTTTTATTTCAATGTATTGTTTTTTTTTTGTTTAATCAAACTTTGTTTATAAATCAATTCCCTAACTTTTCAATAAATCTCTAGTTGTTTCAGTTCTTTGTTTTATTTATGTTTAACCTCCATAGGATTTACTCTTATTTTTTTTTATTTTAAATCATTTAAGAAGGCAATTTTAGCATTAAACTTACCTATATTATTCAAAGCCAATTTAGAAATCTTTGTGGGTTTAGGTCCCTAACCTACCAGTAATTGTTTGATAGAAAATTCAATACTCAAGGTTGATGAACTTAAAATCACTTGGCATGCTTGATAATTAACTAATTCAAGAGCCTGAAACAAACAACAAAATTTAAACTTAAATTAGGAACTAGATTCAATCTGGGCCGGTAGTTTATGAATTAAACATTCTGATAAAAATAAAGAAGTCAAAGATAAATGGAATAAAAGGGAAGAAAAAAAATTCAAAGATAAACTTTTTGAGAAATGTTTTTTGTTCTTTATGATAGAGAATAATATTTAGATGAAAATAAGGAAATATGTGTCATGAGTTAAAGAGGATAAAAGGAGAGTTTTATTTTTCAAGTAGATAAAAGATAAATATAACAATTGAAAAGGAAAGAGGAATTTTTTTCTTTTTTTTAAAAGGAATAGAGTAGCAAAAGGAAGACAACAAAGAAAAAAAAAAGATGTGGTGGAAGATATTATTGTCATTTTTTACTTATATGACATCTAACTAATAGTCTAGCCCGTTTAGGATGGACAGTAAAACATCCTGTTATGGCAAGACATTTGGTTGAGAGTGAGATTCGATTTTTCAACCTCCCTACCTCTTCCATTTTTAGCCTAGAGACTTAGCCATCTACACTAGTTGTTAAAAAAAATATCTAATTAATGGAAATACAATAGAAAGGGAAGTGGCGAAGTTTGTGAGAAAAGAAGGTTGAAAGAAATATAGTTTTCAAATGTTGAGTAAGCTGTATAATATGGTAAAACAAAGGGTAAATAGTAATTTAATAGTATTCACAAATGTTGTGCTTTTATTTTAGGGATAAGTATAAAAATAGTACTTTGTGATTTAGAGTTTTTTCATTTTTGGCTTTGTGATTTATTTAGTAATTAACACTTTAACATTTTTTGATATATGTCGTTAGCAAATCTATACCAAATTCACTAAAACCATTAACTATGATGACATGTATGCTGATTTGGATGTTGTCATGCTAACATGGATGTTGATGTGTATGCTGATGCCAACATCTATATCATCACTATTAATGGTGCTAGTGAATTTTGCTTAGATTTGCTAACGACAAACATCACAAGTTAGTGAAGTGTCACTCAAAAATCACAAGCTCAAAAGTGAAAAAGCATTAAACCTCATGACACTTTTTTGTACTTGTCTCTTTATTTAAATTTTTTAAGTCAATTAACAATTGTGTTTATTTACACGACACTAAAGCGTTAAATTTTTTTGTACTTACATTGCCGTTAGCAAATTTAAGTCAAATTCATTAATATCATTAACTGTGATGATATAAATACTGACATCAGCACACACGTCAACATCCATGTTAACATATATATATAAGCTTCATTTTAAAGGAATTTTTTCAGAAATAGTAAAAAAATAGAAAAAAATTTCAAAAATACAATTGATTTTTTTTTCAAAAATATGCTATTTGACAATATTTATTTCAAAAATATGATAATTTTTTTATGTACTAGAAAAAAACCAAAACAAAAACAAAACAACTAAAAACCAAATAAAATAACAATTAACACTTTAGATTTTTTTTAAATCAATCCAGTGGAAACATAAAGATAACAACTAAAAACCACCAAACAATTGAAACAATCAAATAAAATACAATCAACGCTTTATATTATTTTCAAGCCAATTCAATGAAAACATAATTATAATAATAATCCAATTGAAATAGAATCATAAGAAGAAGAAGAATATTAATAATAAAAAATAATGAAAATCAACACATACTCCTTACAATTCAATTGTATGATTGTGATTTTTAATAAAAAAAAAAAGTAAAAAATAAGATAGAAAAATGGAAATTTATAAGATGTAAAAAGAAAATTCCATTAGAAAGTTTCTGCGGTTGCATGTAAAATATCTGGCCATTGACAACAACACTTGTAATAAAGAAAATACTAGAAGAACAAAAAAAAGAAAAAAAAAAAAAGAAAACAGAGAGTGGGGAAAAAAAGGAAGATTAAAGAAAATAATAAAAGAGAAAAAAAGAAAAAAAAAAAGAAGTTACATGAAAAACTCGTTCTCCTAAAAAAATCATATAAAAGAAAAAAAAATTAAAAGTAAAATTAAAAAATAAAAATGAAAATGTTTGATCAAATATGTGTGCTCATTTAAATGCCTAGTAAATTGTAAACCAATTTATTTAATTTTTTTTTGAACGAATTTATTTAATTTTTTTTGACCGAATTTATTTAATTTTCAAGAAGCCTAAAAGGCCCAATTGTAATAATCAATGTTGACGACTTCTTTCTTAGTTTAATGGTTAAATAAAAGGACTTCTTTCGTTTGCTACGAAGGAATCAGAACAATAACTTGACTCCTCACTTTAAAATAATAATAATAATAATAATAATAATAATAATAATAATAATAACAATAACTTGACTGTTTTATGCAGTTTGAACAGATCAAATTGAAGAATCTGCAGTCCCTTCCATTCACCTTGAATCAATTCATTTGAATTCCTGAAGTTGTTACCTGGTATTAGACCAGGTCCTGATTTCCGATTGCGGTCCTGTTGGTAAATAAAACTAATTAAATTTATAATATTCCATGCTTTCCAAGTAATATAATTAAAGAATAATGATATTTTTTAGTATTTAAAATTTTCAAAAATTTCACTAGATTATTCATTACAATAATTTAAATTTGTCTTTTTTATAACAAAACAATAATTTCTTTTTACTTTTGGTTAAAATCATAATAAATTTTTTAGAGACATACTTATCAAAAAAATTATTTAAACCACTGATTTTATATTATCCAAGTTTCAATTTTATCAATTTTACAAAAAAAAAATTGTAAAAAGAAAGAGCAAAAATAAAAGAAACAAATAAAAAACAATTTTTAATTTTATTTTTTCATTAGCTAATATATATATATATATATATATTACGCAGAAATAATTTAAAGTTAAAATTTTAAATGGATAAAATTAAAATTAATTTAAATAAATTCATCACCATTGATTTACATAATCTGTTACATAAAGAATCAACAAAAAATAGGCATTGTTTTTATTTCTATCTCTATTTTTTTTTTTTCATTTCCATCTATTTCTTTATTTCATCCTCTCACATAGATGTATTTTTTATTTAAAGAAAAAAAGAATTTAATGTCAAATACATATCTAACCCCTTGTACTTATAATGAAAAATTCATTATCTCTCTATATTTATAGTGTGACCTTATAGACATTTAAACTTGTAAAATTTGACCTTGTAGATACCTTTGTACATACAGTGATGACATGCGCTCTAACTGAGATTTTGGCTCAATTTATTTTTTATTGATAAATTTCTTTTTAACTCTTAAATTTATATTTAAAGTTTTAAAAGGGTCAAATTAATTATTGTACACAAATAAATTATTTAAATATGTACTTTTTACTTCAATTAATTTTACAATTTACTAAAATAATAAAAATATTATTTACAACTTTTTATATATAAATAAAAAGTAATAAAAATATTTTAATATTTATAAAATTATAATTTTTATAAAATCATATTATAAAATAAAAAGTTATTTTGATTTTATTTTAAAATAACTTAAAAAATATTTTAATATTTATAAAATCATAATTCATATTACAAAAGTAATAAACTTATATCGATTATACATTGTAAATTGTAAAACTTTAAAGCTATAATAAAATGACCAACATATATTGATTATGCAAATGATTGATTCTGCAAATGTAAATTAATTTATATAAATACTAAATCAAATTATTCAAAACCACACATATAAATAAAATATTTTTAAATTTCAAATAAAATAACTGAATATTTAAAAACTATGTTGACAATTTATAAATCAAATTAACTACTAAGATAAAAATACTTTTAAATTTTATTTTCTCTTAATTAAGTTAATAACCTAAAAAAATGAGAATTATTATTTTACAATTTTGATTCATAAATAATTTATTCTAAGTAACAATTAATTACTTCAAAAAATTTTAAAATATTTTATAAAAATGAACTAAATAATCAATAAAAATTATTTATAAAGATATAAGTTTTATTTTACTTTTATATATACATTATTCTAGTTTGTGCAAGTAAATAAAATATATTTCTAATTTTAAAATTAAAATACCTGAATATTACAAAATTAAAAATATATTTATCATTCTAATTTTAATATATTCAAAATATATAAGTGTAAATAAATTAATAAAATTAATAATAATGATACTTTAAAATAATAAAAGAATGTTAAAAAGTAAGAGGATCAAAATAATAATTTATAAGAATTATGAGAATTGTAAAGAAAATTTTTTAGCTAAGAAATATGTATTAAAAGGCGAAGAATACGTTGAAATGTTTATAAGATGAAATTTTACAAGTTAAGGTATTTATAAAGTCGAACTTTAAGTACAGAGAACCAATGACTTTTTCATTATAAGGGATTAGATATGTATTTGGCTAAATTTAACTCTTCTATCTACATTTTTTTATTAGGACTTTATTTACAAAAATTAACAATGTTGTTATAAACTATCAACAAAATAATAAAATAAATTTTTTATCCATGATATAACTTAAGAAATTATAAAAAAATATATGAAAACATTTATATTTATTTTTTATTTTTCACGCATTGCTAATTTTTTATTGTCACAAGTTATTATTTTCTATTACAATGACAAATAGAATATTACTTCGTATTAATTCAACCAACCAGAGGATGGTTGTATTGCTGATTTCTTAATTCTGTGTTGTTTGATTTCCTTACTCTACATTTTCAATTTTTGTGAACCGTACTAAAAATTTGTTTTAATTCGGTTTAACGCTTTAAAAAATTCAATCAAACAAAATAAATGAACAAACCAAAATTTTATTTTTTATTTTTTAAAATATTACAATAATTTTAATAAATATTAAAATAATTAATATTTATAAAAATTCCATTTGATTTATTTTAAAATTTTAATTTACTTTTTAATTTAGTTTAGTTCAGTTAAATTTTAATTCAATTTAAAAAATAAAAAAATAAAAAAAACCCTAAAACTTATCTAACCGAATAGATGCACACCAATACTCGAAGCTCCTCATAAGCTCCACGCATTACATTTGCCCGTACTGTAACCAAAAAAGATAATGAAGACATCTCTAACGTGTCTTGTAAAACAAAAAAAAAAAAAGTATGAGCATGGTTGCAATTGCGATAAAGATTTTATAAAAAAAAAAAAAAAAGTAAAAGTCAATATAATTTAAAGGAATAAATTTTGATTTAAAATAATTAATAAAAAATTTTAAATTTATTTTTTAAAATTATATTTAAGGCTTAAATTTATTTTAATATATTATATTGCTAGTAATTTTTTTTTCAATAATATTTTAATAATTTTGAAAAATTATAATTTAATTTATTTACTTATATTATTAATTTATATATTAATACATATAATATCAAAAAATTTTAACGTTATGTATCAAAATTTTTGAAGTATTACAATATTTGTATTATCATATTAATTTATAGATAAATAACATTATTTTAAATCTTAAAAATTATTTATATTTTAAAAAATATTAAAAAATATTAAAATAATATATTATAGTCAATTATTTAAGAAGAATTTTTTATCATATTAATATAATATATTATTATTTTTAATTTATATATATTTTGATATATATAGTTAATTATCGTAATAATATTTTCCTATAATAAGTATTTGTTCTTAATAAATGAAATAAATTTGAATATTTCAAAAATTATTAAAAGTTATTGGTGACTAAATAAATTTGTTTAATAATATTGTAAGCAGTGAGATTTAGCGTGCGTCTAAGTGTTGGCAACCACGACACTATATAGGTTCAAGGCCCACTAGGAAATACATGTTAGGTTTTTGAATTTTAAATGGAGATGAAGTCACACCCAAATAAAATTCGGGATACACTATACAACAATTGGATCCCATGGAGATTCCTAAAAGCCGTCATCAGAGAACAGATGGGCTTTTGAATGCCCACTCAACCTTGCGATCGGCTTCCGCTTATGTTTTATATTTTATTACCTTTAATTATCCGGTTATTCCTTTATTTACATGTGATTTGGAATTGCCTTCAATCAATTGTTCAATTTTGCACTTAAGTCCGAGTTTGTGCATTAACTCAATTTCATGCCTTAAAGTTCCAAAATTCATCAAAATAATAAATCAAAACAATACATTTGAATTCAAAGGGGGAAGAGATTAAGGATTATAACATTTTTTACATAAATAAAAGCATAATAAGCCAGAAATATACTGAAAGTATACCAAAGATAAACCAAGACTAAACTAGTCCTTAGACCTAAAACTAGTCCTTAGACCTATGAAAGCCTCTCAAGAACTAGTTAAGGGATAAATCCTTAACGATTCAAGGAGACCAGTCTCAAGAATTCTGTAATCACCAATATATTAGTCCCAAAATATGTAAAATTTCTCAAGAGAAAACATTCAAACCAATTTACAAATGAATGAAGTATAAGGGCCTAAACATGCTTGGAAATCAAAATCATGCATACATATTACAAAAATCTTAGGACAAAGGCATGGGTCACTAGGCGATGCCCCTTCAACATACGACCCGACTCTTAAAATAACTAGGCTTCTATTATAAGCAAATGGTATGCAAATAAACAATTAGAAACTTTCTATTCTACTACTAAATTTAACACCCTAGTAGATCATATAAATAACATGGCATAATATGTAGCATAAACTCAAAATATACACTAAATAAACTAACAAATTAAGTCATATTCAAGTCTAATATCAAAGTGCTAAGGATTTAAATAGGATTTTGTCACGACCCAAAACAGGGGCCATGACCGGCGCTAGGGAACGGGAATTCTTTCGAATCCGGAACCCGTAGCAAGCCTAAAAATAAAATAAAGCATGCCATAATAATAATAAAAATATAATATGCAGCGGAAATAAAAATCATAATATCATTTTTCCATATCAACTGGATTTAAACTAAATCTCATCTCATCACATAGATGTATATAATCTTTAATACAAATCCAGTTTCAATATAATACATCTCTTTAAAATAAAGTACATAAAATCCCATACTTTAATTCACAACTACTGCAGTATCTAGATAAAATAAATAAGACTCAAGTAGACAATTTACATAAAGAAGCCGGGGCGGAAGAAATCCGGCGTATCGACCTGCTACTGAGGTCTGAGGAAGTTGACTCTCTTGAAAAATAGTCAACGGAGGGGAGTCAGACCTCATTGAGTGAATTACTATAATATATATACATACACACTAAGTGATAATGCATACAGTCAACAGTATATATATAATATGTATATATACAGGCAAATTCATACAGATGCAGAAAAATCATTTTTATATATTTTACTGAAAAATCCCAGTTTATGAAGGATCACATAGAACCCTAGAATATCGCAACCTCAGAAATAGTGTTAGACAACACTCTAGCCATACAGGCTCACTTATTCCAAATATATCCACTTAATCCATTTGGACAGTAGACTGGCCCCGAGACACTAAGTCAACCGAGCTCCAGCAGTCTGACTGTCAGTGTGATTGGCCCCGAGACACTTGGTCAACCGAGCTCCAGCAATCACACCCACAAACCACATCTCACATATCAAATAATCATATCAAATCAATATCCACAAATAGTTAGTAATATAGCCTAAAGCTATAGGCGTACCGGTACGTACTCGGTCCTAGTGCTGCCCACTAGGTAGCACGTTCTATTGATATCCTTCATTAATAATATAAATCATTCATTCACAATAAATGATGCATGAATGTAAATGAAACAACAATATAAACCATATATATACCGAAAATATACCAAACATAAACCAGGTATATTTTGAGTATATATATGTCAAATAAATCCAATCAAATCATGAATTAAACTAAAAATATATTTAAAAACATTTTAAATATATTTTATTAACAAAACATGTATATAATTTATTATATACCAAAAATATACCAAAAATATACTTGAATATAAATCACATTATTTATGCATATTCAGTCAAAATAAAACATGCATTTTCTAAATCATGCATCCTAAGCATATATATATAATATAGTAACTCACCTAATGCGCTCCACGAGACAGGTCCGACGGGCCTGGTCCACTAGCCCTCGGTCTCGGCGCAACTAAACAAGCAATAAATAACCGACATTAGAATAAACCTAACAGAAATCCTAGAATTCAATCTAGAGTATTTAACACAGAATCGAAAATTAGGGTTCGACTGGATATCACGTTTTACGAGAATTCTACCGAAAATCCGACAGAACCTCCCCTGTAAAACGGACATCTCTCTACTCAAAAGAGTAGAGCCGACCCTGCAAAGAAACACACTTCGAAAAACGAGCTCAACACAATCAAAATCCCACGGTCGGACTCCAAACTACAGTCCACCGACCGGGGTCCACAAACACAGAACAATATTCCAGATACAACAAAAATATCCTTAAATCACAAAAATACATTTCATACGTAGAAATTACATAATTAACCTTGAAACACTGTAAAAATCGATTAAAACTCATTTTATTAGAAAAACCGTATATTATATATATAATTGAAAATAATTCCCGAAAAATAGTTTTAATTAGTTAAAAATACTAAATAATTTGTAGAAATCATTTTTATACCTTAAATAAATATTAAAACCAATTAAATTACATTTTTAGACAATTTAGGGTAAAATTACCAAAATACCCCTATATATATAAATATACTTAAATTACTTCAAAAATTTACCAAAAATCATACAATTACCCAAAATTAATTTTCTCAACATATTTATCAATAATATTAATATTTAAACTCAATTAACCAATTAATTTCCATTAAAAACACATTTAACCTAATTTTTCCATAATTCCATAAACTTCAATAATTCAAAATAAATACTTAGAAATTCATAAAAATTCCAAATAAATTCCTATAATTCATTTCATCACCCAATTCAACCATAAACTCCAATTTCATAATTTAAATAATTAATTTCCGAAAATTAGAAAATAATATTAAAATATTCAAAAATACCCAAAAATCCAAAAAATCTCCAAAAATTCTACAAAAATTCATACATGAATATTAAGCTACTAGGAACAACATTTGTGAAGGAAGTTTCCATGAATCAATCAATTCGAAGCTCAAAAAAATCAAAAACCCTAATAGGCCGAAATTTACAAATCGAAAACTAAGCAATTCTAGACCATTTTAGCTCAAACCAAAGCTAGAATCACACTCACCGGAGCTCAAGGAGAAGAAAGAGACCGGCGGTGTCAAAAACGGTGGCCGGAATCGGCGTGATCGACGGTGGGTTGATTTTTGGCTTCTCCGGCCAAAATCGTTCTCCCGACGCCGGAAACGGCCTCCTCAGGCGGCGAAATTGGTCGGGGAAGATGGTGGCACACCGGACGGCACACCCACGGTGAAGGAACGGCATGACAGGCGCCCGGACGGTGAAGGAACGGTCGGAGAAGAAGAAGAAGTCGGGGGCCAAAATGTAATTTTGCAAACTTTTGTAATTTTGACAAATATATGTATATATATACTTTATACTATATATTAAAATAATATTAAATTACACACATCAAATATACACCACACACATAAAAATATTAATATTTTAATAATTTATACCAAATAAAATTAATTAAATAACAATTAAAACAATTAAATACTTAATAAAATATTAGGGTATAATAAACCCTAATTAAATACATATACACACACAGGCTTTATTTAATAATTTAAAAATATGTATGAGTTCATGCAAGTCCATAAATACATCTAAAATAATTAATAATAAATTGTTTACGTGAAAATTTCCCCGAAAATGCAAGTCCCGGGAAAATTTTACGTAAAACACTGTAAATAATATACCGTAATTTAAAATAGGTTTTAAATACATATTAACTCGTAAAAATATCACATATATATTCAAAATTATTGACACTGCATATCCCGGTACAGTGTAAAAAATATTTTTAAAAACACGGGATATTACAGATTTACTTAAATATGAGCTTTAACAAAGTAGCTAGCCTTTAGAGGTTGCTTTGGATGTTGAACTCTACTTGAACGTGAGCTACACTTGAAGACAAACTTCTTTTACCTACTTCTTCTCAAGGAAATGGACTATTGAACTTAAACTCCTCCCCCTCTTCTCAAGAATGTCCTTTCCTAGTTTCAGAGCCTCTTTTTCCTTGTTCTTTTTTTATTTTAGTTCTCTCCTCCAAATCTTGGTAATTCCTCCCTCTTTTTCAATTTTATCTTAAATCTCACATATGCCCTTAGGTTCCTAGACCATCATGAGCCTCCATAGCCTTTTTCTTCCCCTAAAAAATCTCTTCCTCATGCAAAAACCAGGTCTTGAGGGTGTGGGGCCCACCCCTTTGACCATAATGGTTGTAATTGCATTAAATGCAACTATAAGTGATCTGCCATAAAGGTGGTGCCACTGTAATGAGGCAATTGCCTCTGTGGCTACTATCATAGAGGCGATCGCCTTTTTGCATAGAGGCGATGCCTCTTTGGCCCTGCTCTACGTTGGGCGAAATGGGCTAAAATAAACTTAGGCCTATTTTGATAATTTTGGGCTAGGTTTTTTTTGGGTCCCTGGGCTCTCAAGTCCATTTCTAATCAAAGATTCAGGATTCGTACTTGTATCCAAGTTTCGTATTCTCATCATTGGGCTTTGGTGTGGGCTAATCAAACTGAGCACCTGCGGTCCACCCCCGATTCATAGGTCAATTGGACCAGGTGTTTACAGTTTGCCCCTTGATTTTTTGAAAAAACCAAACACATACAAAGAAGTTTTTTTGAGAAAATCACATGCACATTGCAAACAAAAGCAAAAGATAGGTGCTGTACTTGAATCTCGAGCTTTGCTTGAGAGGTGAGTGCTTCGACTCGAAATGTGATCGTGTTCCTTGGTTTTTCCTGGCCTGATCAGCCACTTGTTATAGCTTTGGCATGAAACTTGGGTTTTCCTGGCCCTCCTTCCACTCAATAAAAATGTGATTCATAGGTTTTCTTGGCTTAATTAGTCACTCATATGAAATGTGATTCATGGGTTTTCCTGGATTAATCAATCACTTATTTAAAATGTGATTTATGGATTTTCTTGGCTCGATCAGTCACTTGGTAATTTGTAGGCTTTAGGAATTCATTGCTCGATCGGTCTGTTTCTTATTACAGACTCCATTAATACATTGCCTAGTCAGTCTTTTCTTCATTAAAGACCTCAAGAATTCATTATCTGGCCAGTCTCTTGTCTGAAATGTGATTCATAGGTTTTCTTATCCTGATTAATCACTCGATAAACTGCAGACTTTAGGAATTCATTGCCTGATTAGTTTATTTCTTATTACAGACTCCAGAAATTCATTGCCTGGTCAGTCGCTTCTGTTATTGATGCCTTAATAAGAGAAAATCCATAGTTTATCCCCGGATGTATGCTGATCAAACCGAATGCACGATTCGCCCTAGATGCATGGGGCAACCAAACTAGGTATTGATGAATGGTACTTCAACCATAACAAAAAAAAAAACTCAACTTCACTAACCCCTTCGGGTTCCTATTTATAATCTGACTGGTACTTCAACCAGAATCCAAAAGTCTTAATTTGTTAATCACTTCAAGTTCGTTCAAAATGAAAAATTCATCCACTATCATCATTCATTCATCTCTTTAATTGTTAATTTCTAATTTTTTTACCTATAAAAGGATTCCTTTATCTTTTCCTTCCTTTCCTTTCTTCTTTCTTTTTCCTTCCTTCTTTCTTTTTTATTTTTATTTTTTCTTCTCCTTCCTGTGCTCACATTTATTCAAAAATGGATGATGAGAGGACTCCTCCAGTGCTCGGATGGGATTGTATTCCGCCTCCCCTTAGCATGCCTCATAGCTTTGGATTAATCCAGGGAAATCAAATTCCTCTTTTGGTGGATTTAAAATCCCATATTTTCTCCTTTGCGTTTGGAGTGGTTAATGTCCGATTCTTCTTATTTTTATGTAATTTATATTGGGTTAGCATTTATTTATGATAGTTCACCATTTAGGATTAAAAATTAGGCAAATTATGATCGAATTTTATGAATTTAATCAAAATTGGAAAATTGTCTCGCTGTTCTTCACTACACAGAGGTGTTGACCTCTACGATGAGGCAATCACTTCAGTACGAAGGTGATTTGCCTCTAAGTAGGGAAAGGTAATCACCTTTGAGTAGAGGCGATCGTAATAACCATAAGGCGATCACCTCATTGCTGAGGCGCTGCGCCTTTGTGGCAAGGCGATTAGTTTCTCTTTCTGTTCAAATTTATTTATTTATCTTTTCTTCTTTAGAGAAATAATATAAACTTGACTTTAATTTATTTCAACTTGATTTTCTTACAGGCCGATGCTCAAACATGTAAGGGCACAGGTAACTTTTATAGGGCCTGTGTCTTCTTCAATGATTTGAGAAAAGGCCAAAAGGATAGGCTCTAAGAGATCGGGTTTGAAAATTTCATCATCGCACTCCCTACGGAGTAAGGTTAAACTGATTATCAACCCCTCCACGCTCTGATGGAGCAGTGGTTTAAGATGACTCATACTTTTTACCTCCCCTTTGGAGAGCTCACCTTATATCCTATTTCTTTAGCAGCCATCACCAGGATAGCATGTGCCGAGGATGTTATCCCTCTCGACTCTAGTTTGCATCAACTGACTCTTGAGAAGGCTGCTTTTATCGAGCATCTTTTTGGTATAGTCTCGGACATGAAGGGATAGCACACCATCAAGCTTGATTTGATCCAGAGCTTCTATACCTAGGAGAGGATCATAGAGATGGCCACCTCACACCAGGTGGATCGGGTGGTGCAAGCTTTCTTAGTCTATTTGCTCGACACCACTCTTTTTACTAACACCACCAATTTCATTGACCTAATGTTCCTACGGGATTTGGATATGGTGGCCTCCTATGATTGGGGTAGCTGTGCCTTAACTTACTTGTACAAGAGCATGGATGATATGGTATGTGGAGCTAAAAGATTTTATGGCTTTTAGCACACTATTCTGGTAAGCTTCCTCTTCTTTTTTATTTGACTGATTCATTTCTATTATCATTCACTGAACATCTTATTAATGCTAATTCTTTCATAGGTTTAGGCAATGGAGTTAGAGTTGCTCATTGGGGTGACTCGTGTAGCGAATAAGCTTTCAGCCATTCAGAGATAGGGTGCTAACCATGTCCTGAAGAAGACCTTGACTTGAGTTCATATCCATCAACTGCACCTAAACTCGTTGACACAAGATGCAATACCTGAAACATTCAATTGACTATGTTAGTAATTTTCATAAATTTAAATTGCTTACCTTTTAGTATTTGTGTAGATTCAAAATGACTTGTGGGGCCGTGAAGACAGGTGGAATGTGGAGATGACTCATTCTAGGCCACTGTCCCAGAGGAGGGTTCTTTTGTATAGGCCAGACTATTGAGTTTAGTACCTCGGCGAGTAGATCCTCAATTGGAGCGGGGGTGTAAGGGCCAGGCATGTACCCAAGTCCCCTCTGAGTAACATTTTTTGGATGCATAAGTTAAAGGGTGACGATCTCTTCCAGGCTGTCGTTAGTTCACCTGTTATGGATCATACCATATAGGTCAAGAGCTAGTATATGGATTTTGTTTAGACCCATCTCTTGTAGACGGTACCTCTGTCTGATGCCTCTTCAGTCAATTACAGCTGCTGCTGAGCAGATGAGGCCTCCCACCATTTCTGCCTTCAAGATCGTTACTGGCAACTTTGCTTACACTCTTGATCTACTTATTTATTGATGGATTCCTCTAGGAGAGCTATCCTACCAGTTCTTGACTTTGGATGATGTGCTCACACCTACTTGCATCCCAGGGGGCACTACTCACATAAGTTTTCTTTTAACTTGCATCCTAGATCATTCTCAAACTGATGAAATAGATTTTTATGAGTTAAGGGCTGTACATGTATCGCATGATCGAGGCTTAGAAGGATCATATGATGGCTATCACTTAGCAGTGGAGGGTAAAGATCTCCCTTACGTCTATATGTATGCATGCCTATATGATTTAGTGACCTGAAGTTTATTTTTAACAGGATCGCAATGAAGCTAGTCAGGCTAGGATTACTACTCTCTAGCAGCAGATCGAGGTGCTCCAGATTGACGAGGAGAGTTATGATGAGGAGACCAGAGGAGGTGGCGGCTCTAGAGGTGATCCTAAGGGCACCGAATATGATGTTTAGATTAAGGATGGCTGAGATAGGCCCTAGACACAATTGACAATTTATTATTTTGAAAATTTTTAGAACTTTGCATTTCATTTCTCTTTTTTTTGGCTGAATGTTTGGATGATTACATTTCTTTTACTATTTAATTCATTCATTCGCATTAATATGAGTACACTTGAACATATAGCTTCTCATTCACAACCAAAATTAAGTAATTTCGCATCACACCAGTGTTTGTTCCTCTGTTAAAGTGGTGATCACCATTGTGCCACTCGCTGAAGAGGCAATCGCCTCTTAGTAATGAGGCACTGCCTCTATGAAAAGGCATTGCCTTAATTTCTGGCCAACTTAACTTTTCAAATCTAATTTAAGAATTCCTTCTCCTCCTAAACACCATAAAAAACATTTTAAATATCTGAATATCACCTAAAACTTCAACTATGATTGAAAGATGCCTTGAACACTTATAAACTATCCTGAAGAGCTTGGATGGAAACTCTTAGGCAAGATTGGAGCCCTTTCACTTATCGTCTTACAAATCCCTTCATATAAGGAAAATTAACTTCTTATTTCTTCATGCTCTATCTTAGTTCTAGTATCTCTGCAAACACATCTTCCAGTTTAGCACAATAGAATTTTGCTCCCTGCCTGAAGAATTTAAAGCTATCCTTGGCTGTAGCTTGGATTCCTCTTATCAACTTACAATTCCTATCCTTAGAGTCCTAGATCTACAACCCATTTAGTATTAGATGGCTAAGATATTTAATCTTCCACCTTGACTTTCATCATAACACATCCTCAGTTCAGAGGTTGAATTGGAGTCATATTTTAACATCACTGTGGGTGTAGATAGAGGTGTGGGCTATTGGCCCTGGATGATGGCTGTTTGCTTGTATGCCTAATTCTTGCTCATCTCTACTTCTAGAAATTGTGATGCCAAAATCCTTTGTATCTTGGACCAAGTGAAAAATGGACTTAACCCTTTTCCCCCTTATCTTAGCAAAAACCATTATTGACTTGGATAACCTCTCATCAAACGGGCGATTCTTAGCAAGTCCGTTCTTGCTGAAGGTAACTCTTTATTTCTCATTGTCACCTTTTTTTCTTGTATTTTTTTACTTATTCATTACTTTCACAGATATGGCTTCATGAGAAGCTAGGACTATTTGAGCCTCCTCAAAACATTGCACATTACAGGGCTAAACACTACTGAACCAGGAAGCTATACCCTATCCCCGAAGATGTCCAGAGCTAGCTGTTAACATTCTTTGATACTTTGATTCATTGGATGTGTTCATGGTGGAGATTAAAATTCATGACTATCATATTATAAACCCACTGTGTTATAATAATTGGCCTTTATTTCACCATATTTTATGACCTTGCTCGTCTCTGTCGTCAGTATGGTTAAAAACAACTAATTATAGGACTATTTCATGCATTTAAACCATGTCCTCTTTCTCAAAACTTTTTAAATAACTTAACTAGTACTTACTCACAAAGAAGCATTCAGAGAAACATCAATTACAATAGAGATTTGTCTACCGATGATCAATGTAAGGCATGGATACTATTGTAACAGAAAAAAAAGATGAGTTTATTAGAAATAAAAGAATGATAGAGTTGCAAGCATTCAGTATCAAGTGTGGTCATTAAAATAAAAGGAAATAAAATTAGTTTATGAATCAAGTCATTATTTCACTTTTGTTAAATAGAGTTTCCTTTTATGGTAGTTAGACAGTTTATAATAAACACTTAATGCAATGTTTAATAATAATTTTAGTAATCTTATTTCATTTAACTCAAGCATAAAATGCATATACATTTTGCTTTTGATATAGCTCATGTTATTGGTTAGCTTGCCCTTATAAGTTTTCTACCCAACTATTTTTTTACTCTCTCTTTCCTTTTACATGTCCCTAACGTTTTTTTGGATTGCCTCTTTGTGAGGTTTTCAACTCAATGGGACTTTTTATTTTTTCATTTTTGTCTTTAATTTTTGCTTAGGCAGCCTCTTTACGAGGTTTTCTCCCTAGCGAGACTTTTATAGAAATTATTTCTTGAGCTTGTTTAGGTTGATGGGCTCTCTGAATTCATTTCCTTCCATGTATGATAGGATAAAGGCACCCTTGAAGAATAATTTCCTCAACAGATATGACCCTTCCTAATTCGGCTTGAACTTGCCTCGTGGATCAGTAATGATCAGTTTTATGAGTTTTAGCACAAAATCCCCTTCTTTGATCTTTTCGGGCTTGATCTTCTTGTTATAAGCCTGAGCCATCCTTTTTTGATACAACTGGGAGTGATACATCGCTTTTAGTCTTTTCTCATCCAACAGTGTCAATTACATTAGTCGGCTTTCCACCCTTTGATATTTTAAGATTTTGGATTCCAAAAGAACCCTTAATGATCGAATCTCCACTTCTGCCAGTAGTACCGCCTTACACCTATATACTAAAGAGTATGGAGTGACATCAGTTGATGTCCTTGTAGTAGTCCTATACCCCCATAATATGAATTGCAGATAATCAGCCCAGTCTTGATAATTCTCCAACATCTTAGCCAGGATCCTCTTCACATTTTTATTTGTAGCCTTCATTATGCCATTCGCTTGTGGCCTATATGGAGATGATCAGTGATGTTTGATCTTGTATTCCCTTAACAGAACATCCATCTCTACTCAAAACTAAACACCATTATTAATGACAACATGATAGGGTAACCCATATCTTTAAATTATATTCTTCTCGATGAACTTTGCCATTTGTTTTAAGCCAACAATAGTATAGGAGTCATCTTCGACCCATTTGGAGAAATAATTGATTGCCACCATAATGTATCAATAACCATTTGATGTTCTCAACCTTATTTCTCTTATAATATCGATTCCCCAAATGCGAAGGGCCATAGAGAGATCATTCCTTGAAGTTCCATAGAAGGCAGATGACTAACGTCTCCATAAGTCTGATAGTTATGGCATTTCTTCACAAATTTGACACAATTTGTTTCCATAGTCAGCCAAAAGTAACCCTGACAACCTATCTTCTTTGCCAAGGCTATCCCATTCATTGTGTAGCCCATAAAATCCTTTATGTACTACCTCCATCAACCTTAGAGCTTCATCTTTATCAACACATCTCAAATGAACCCCATTAGGCATTCTCTTATACGACATGCCATTGTAACTGAAAAATTATCGAGATACCATTTGTAGGGACATCCTCTCTTTCTTTTCAGCATCTTTTATAAACTATCCTATTTCTAAATACTTTTGCAATTCATAAAACTAATGCTTTTTAGTATCAACTGGCATTATCCTTATCTCTTCATAGTAAGGAGTTCGAGATTTGATTAGAATCAGAGGCTTAACCATTGCTTGTTCTCAATCTCCCACATAGAAGCTAATTTAGCTAAAGCATCTACCATCTGATTCTCTTCTCTCAGTAGGTGGACGAATTTGCATTAAATAAAGGATAGAGAGACAGTAGTCAAATAATCCCAGTACAATCATAGTCTCTCTTGTTTTACCAACATAGAATCTCCATAAATAGTGACATCTTTTACCCCCACACTGCGTAATGCCTCTAATCCAAAAATGCACGCTTTACACTCAGCTTGTGTGAGCCACCTTTCTCACTTTTGGATAGTGGTATGTTTTCATGGGTTATTATGGTGTTCTTTCTATTTTTGAGGGACATGAAAACTTTACTAAATAGGGATAAATGATTGGTCTCAAGGGGATGAGATGCTTTTGATTTTATAGAGTCACCACCCAATTTTTATAAAATCAGGAAAAGAAAAGGACAACATCAAGTCACTCAATGAGTATGGTCCTCATAAGATATTTTCGAGTTCGGGGGATTGTGTATACTTTTTAACTATTTTTCATTATATGATATTTGATGTATAGCTACCATAACACCCTAGTTTTAGTAATGATAGTTTGTATAGCATTTACACAATACATCAGATAGTGGAAGATAATAAAGCTAAAAATTTATTTATTACATCACTTTCCTGATAAAATGCATAAGAAAAGGGAAAAAAGATGATGAAAAAGTAAATCTAATTTAGATATGAATGATCTGAAAGATTAACACAACCATTCACATAACTTGCTCAATTTCATGAATAATAGGATGATCATGCATGCTTGCAGTGATTATTTATGTTATGATGATGTATAACGATAATATAAAGGATGCATGAAGTCATCACTAGACCAAGAGCATGATGACTCTATTCTGGGATATGAAATTTTCACATTATTGGTATTTATGATGTGATTTCATGTTTTCAAAAATAGAGGATGCAGAATGATAATATGAAATGAGCATAGTAAATTACAGATTATTCACATAGCATGCAAAATTGCCAGTCTCTTCACATAATCACAAAAATATTCCTAAATGTTGGCGATAATAAAATAAAATGCAATGTGATAATATAAATGTGCTAAAATAATTGTGTTGTCCTCAGGCTCGATTGAGCTGATGTGGGTTTTGAAGCTTTAGCTTTGAGAGATTATCAAGCTTTCCTCGTCAAGAGGTTTAAAATGACAACAAAATGATGCTAGATTGTATACCTTTGAAGCGTGCTTTGAAAAATATGAGGCTTGGTTTGGTGGAAAAGGGATCTAACAACCTAAGAGAAAGGTTATGGGAGAGCAAAAACTATTTGAAAAGGGGTTTTTAGCGCCTTCGATTGAATCAATTTTTGAGTGTGTGTGTGTTTCCACTTGCTCCCTCTCTAAAATGGGGTGTGAAGGGGTCTATTTATAGGGAAAAGTAGGTAGAATAGGGTGGTGGGGGTGTGGTCACATGCGCATATCAAGAATTTTATGCGTGGCTGTGCACAGCATGCGTGTGGTCACGCGTACGATCCACGTGCACTTTGGCCTTCCATGCACACTTCTTGAGTTTTATGCATGCTATCTTGGGATTGGTTCATAGGGTTTTTGGATGCATTTTAGGAGTCTATTTTGCCAAATTCATCCTCGATTTTAGCATATGACACCTAGGGGCATTTACGCACACTTTTGAGTGATACGCACTGATCCTTAGGTTGTGTTGGACCATTTCGAGACCACTTTTAGAGGTTTTGGAGCCTTCAGGATGTGTTTTCGAAGTTCATTTTATCAAAATTGATTTTCATTTTTTTATGAAGCTAGGTCCCAGTCTAATGAAATGCGCACCAGTCCAATGAGCTGAGTAATCTGAGAGGAGTTTTTTCTAAATAAATCTCTCATTATTCTGATAGTTAATATTTGGCAAGGTCGGAGCATAACTTAAGGGCTCGGTGAATGATTTTGCACACTAGTGGGGTCGGTTAGGGTTTTTAAGGTTGCACACTTTAGAGGTGTTACGAATGAGCAGAATCTAGTCATCTCGGGAATTTATTTCATCATTGGACCTTTTTAGGGATAGTTAAATTTGAGGTATAATAGTTGCCCCTACTTCATGTGTGTTGTATAGCCACTTAGCACTTGTATAGCCACCTAGAGCTAGTGTTAATACACATGAAGCAAATGCAAAGATGCAACAAAATGTTTTATTAGGGAAAAAAGGTACTTACTTATGGGTTCTTTAGACGTCTTGTCAAGATTTGACTGATGTTGTTGTGTTTTGTTTATTGCTATTTTTCTGTGACTTGGTTGTCACGTGAGGTGGACATATGCAAGCTTGTAATTCATGCAAAGTGCATTAGAATTTATGTTAATATAACCTTCTTAAGTGTCACGCAAATGAACATTTGATTATAACCTCCTTAGGTGTCATGCGAATGTACATGCAATTATAACCTTCTTAGGTGTCACACTAAATAAGGATGCTCATGCGATTATAACCTTATTAGGTGTCATGTGAATGAACATGCAATTATAACTTTCTTAGGTGTCATAAAAAATGAGGATGCTATTAAGCAATGAAAATGCAACTATAACCTTCTTAAATGTCACACAAATGAACATGCGATTATATCCTTCTTAGGTGTCACGTAAATGAACATGCGATTATAACCTTATTAGGTGTCATGCAAATGAAGATGCTACTAAGCAAATGAGAATGCTCCTAAGCAGTGTGTGAGGATGCTTCTAAGTAGTGAAAGTGCTTCTAAGCAATGTGAGAGTGCTTCTAAGTAGTGAAAGTTCTTCTAAGCAATGTAAGAGTAATTTTAAGTAATGAGAAGATGCTTCTAAGTAGTGTGCGAGTGCTTCTAAGCAATGTAAGAGTGCTTATAAGCAATTAAAGTGCTTCTAAGCAATGTGAGAGTGCTTATAAGCAATGAAAGTGCTCCTAAGCAGTGTGAGTGCTTATAAGTAATGAAAGTGATTTTAAGCAATGTGAGAGTGCTTTAAGTAATAAAAGTGCTTTTAAGCAATGATAAGATACTTCTAAGCAATGAGAAGATGCTTCTAAGCAATGAAAGTGCTTCTAAGCAATGTGAGAATGCTTATAAGCAGTGAAAGTGAATTTAAGCAATGTGAGAGTGCTTCTAAGTAATGTGAATGAGGTAGTAGTGATGGTGCAATGATGATGCAGTAGTGATGCAATAATGATGTAGTGATGATGTAGTAATGATGTCATTATTTGTCATGTTGATGATGTTATTTTGATGATTTGGAGTAAGATATCTTTATAGTGAATTTTCTTTGCTTTGTGAGATGTTAAGTTTTCTAAAGAAAGTGGTGTGTATGCATTGTCTTTAGACAGTTGGAGCCCATATCAATGTACTTTTGTGTGAGTTTGGTGCATGTCTTATGCTCAAATGAAAGTTGGGGACCAGAGAAATGAGTGTATAAAGTCTTGGAGTGCACATAAAACCACAGAAGAGTGCATGGAAGAGAGGAGTGCGTGTGACTGCACATGGTCATGTGCTTCCTCCCCTCCAAAAATATTTATATGGTTGTTTTAGAGGTCTTGGGAGGCTTTGTCTGGACTTCTTTGAGTGCTTTTGGATTTTTCTTTACCCTTTGTGTTTCGGGTGCTATCTACTTTGTTTTTGCTTATGTGCTTCCATTTTCTTTTGCATAAAATGGAGTTCCCTAACATTCTTGAGGGTTTAAAGGATATTTTTGTTAATGTTATTGTTAAGGGTGACTTTACATAGGCCATTGGAGCTGGGATGTTCGCTGCATGGACTACCACATCTGGTGCTCAGAGTTCTTAGCTATCTTTGGTTTCTCACGGAGATTCAATCCTTGTTATTTATAGCTTGGAGACTTATACTTGGGTACAACATCGTCGTGAGGTAGGTCCTTCTTTGCCTTTATTTTTTAAAGCTTGTTCATTGGATGCTTTGTTGTTTATTTTGTTGTATGAGGTTATTATAGCGATAGCTCTATAATTCTTACTATAACTATCTGTTAAGTCATAACTTTATTATAAATGCTGACAGCTGATAGCTCTTGATTTATTTTCTTTTAATGATTGTTTGCTAGTGCTTGTTGCGATGCTTTTCTTTTTGACTTTTATTATTGATCCTATTAAATGATAGAGAGAGAGAGAGATGTGTTAGTATTTAGTAGCTATGCAAATGTTTGATAGTGTACCTATTATTTGTAGTCTCGTAGGTATGTTACTATGCTGCCTGGTAGTTTTAGTAGAGTCAACATATATTATCAATATCTCCAAATATGTGTGAAACAGATGATTGCTGGGAAGGGCTTTAATGGAGTTATTACTGCATTATCTTATGACTTGTATACGTCATGTCAGATTGCCATGTATGCGTTGATAGAGCAGTGGATGGACACAATGCATACTTTCAATTTGCCTATTGGTGAGATGAATATTACCCCTTTGGGTTTTGCTACTATCACGGGCTTGAGCTATTCTGGAGAGCTTGTTCCTTTCAGTGAGGAGGAGTTTTCTACTGTCATGGTGAGGAGGCATCTTATGATGGATTTTCTTGGGGTGGTCACGCTTTTGAAGTCTCACTCCCCATATCTCACTCATTACATGGAGTTTATTTCTTATGTGCGGACTCTGTATAATGATTGCCTAGTCTCAGTAACACAGTTGACTCATTGCTTTTTATTTTATTTGATGAGTGTTGTTATCTTCTTAAACCCTTCGAGTATGAGTGATTTGCGATTGTTGTTTGTCTTAAGAGATCTAGATGGCCTATTGAGCTATTACTAGGGCATTGCTGCCTTTGCTCATATGTACTTAGACTTTAACGCAACATGCCGAGGTGGCTCGAGGATTTATGGATGCTTATTCATGTTGGATGTGAGTAGGAGTTCTATTGTCTTTTCTTTTGCTTTTAGTTTGTTATTTATGATCCTCTGATTTTGACAAATCTGGGTATATGAGCTTAGGATTCTCCCTCGTCTGTCTATTAAGCATTTTCTAGAGGATGGCTTCCCTTATTATTCTAACTAGATTAGGAAGACTACTAATTTGATTGAGGATTGTACAGTAGCATAAGTAAGCTGTCCCCTGATCAAGTATGTATGTCTGATTCTTAATGTGTTGGTTATTTCTTTCTTAGGGATCTTTTATTCATTCTTGCCTTTTGAGCTGATTTTTCTTTGCTGGTAGGTGGCGAAGTCTTATTGGATAGTAGAGATGGTGACTGTATGATAGTTGATGGAGAGATGAGTGTTGCTCTCTAGCTGTATCGGTAGAGTGTGGTATTTGGGCGAGTGAGTCCATCATTTGTGGGATGGCCCATATATGAGGAGAGTTCCCATCCCTCCTCCTAGTGACATGTTCTAGGGCCATGAGCTTTGTAGTAATGATCTTGCTACTGTTATGACGGGATTCCCCTTTGAGAGCCCCTTATAGAGTGTGGTCTTGCCTTATGCTGATGCATTGATCCCTTAGCTGATTGACGCTATAGCTAGTAGGACCTTTCCTCCACCTCCACCTTCTCAGGCAGATGCATCTTATCCTTCGAGGTTGAGGATTAGGCCATCACATGGATTATCGAGAGTTGCTTCTTTTGATTTGGTAAGCCTTTATTCCTATTTTGGTGCAAGTATGTAGCAAAATTTATTAGTAATAAATTGTAATTGATATGAGTTGTGAGAACTTATCTACAGTGATGTTGGAGAAGATTTAAATCTCATTTTGAAGGGGATAAAGGCACATTCCGTACTGAGGTGATGTCCATGCTAGTGCTATGGCTTTTAGTAGTACTACTCTTGAGGACTTGATGGTTTAACCATCTTTATCTTTACTTAGGATGAATATCCTTAGTAGAGTAGTTAGTTTCGATTTGCTTAGACCTGGCTTTCCTCAGTCAGGTGTTGCTTTTGCTGATGCTACCCATGTTCATATTCTCCACTTATTCTTGCTTGAGTTTCATTTATTTAGTGAGTGGTGGTTGACTTATTTGCTTGCTTTTGTAGATTCTTATCTCCTTTGATCAATATTGGTATACTATTGCTAAGAGTGCACAACAGTGATTTTTGTAGTTTGCTACCTCTCAGAGGGTATGACTTCTTTATTGTACCTGCTCATTTTATGTACATATTTTATGTATGAGTTTATGATATGCAATATGTAATTCAGGTTGAGCACCATCTCGCTAGTTGCGAATGGGAGCAGGAGTGTGTAGCTTATCGTGATCGCATTGGTGAGCTGGAGTCATGGCTAGCATCCTTTGTGATGAATAATGATAAGTCAAGGTCAGACAAGAGGCATACTTAAGTAGGATTAATGCTTGCTTCTGATGGCAGTCACGACCGATGTAGTTATTTTAGGAGCTAGGTCTAGGACTTTTGGCCTGTGGTTTGCTTTGTTGTATTATTTTCCCGAGGGTTATGGACTTTGGGTGTTGTATCTGGGCATTTGTCATGCATGTTGTATGATGCTTGTATGATGTTGATTGTATATGTTTCTTATTATGTATCATTGATGATGATGTTTGCCATTGCTATTGTCTGCCTTTTTTTCCCTTTTTTGCCTAAGGCGTCTCCTTTTGGAGCTTTTCACACTTAGCTGAGTTTTCTTTTTCTTTCTTTTTTGCCTAAGGTGTCTCCCTTTGGAGCTTTTCACACTTACTTGAGTTTTCTTTTTCTTTCTTTTTTGCCTAGGGTGTCTCCCTTTAGAGCTTTTCACACCTAGCTGGGGATTTTTTTTTATAGCTTCAATGATAGTAACTGGTGTCAAGGAGAGAGCTTAGAGAAGATGGTAAGAACCATGGTCATATAATGAAAGAAAATGCAAAGCATGCTTAATGCAATTCATGATGATAAAATGTGTTGCACTTTTCAAAGACATTTTGCATAAATTGGTAATCATTCTCATTTCATTGTAATCATTTAAGAAAAGCACATGTGCATTCATACAAATTTTGAACTTAAGGATACCCTTGTCCTTAACTAGCCTTCTTAGTTTTTCTAGTTAAGTATTTTCTCTCTTTCTCTAATTTTTTCCTGAGTTGCCATTTTTAGGTTTTTAACTCAGTGAGATTGATTTTTTTTTACCTTAAATGTAGTACTTCTTCAGGCGATCTATATTGACAAATTCGAAGAATTCATTGCCTTCAGAATCCATCAACTTGATTGCTCCTTTTCATAGGACATGTTTGACTAGGTATGGCCTTCCTAATTTGTTTTGAATTTCCCTTTAAGATTTAGAATGTTCTATCTTGCTTTCTTTAGCACCCATTCTCATTCTTTCACACTCTTGTATTTTACTATTCTATTGAAGGTCCTATCTAGTCGAGCCTGATACAATTGTGTGTGGTATAGAGCCTTGAGTCTTTGGCTATTTAAGAGAGTGAGATTGTCATGCCTCTATTAAGCCTATTGTACTTCTGGAAATTTAGATTTAATTGCTACCTAAAGAGACTTAATCTGTATTTTAACTAGAAGAACTACTTCTGATCCATACACTAGTGAGAAAGAAGTTGCTCTTGTTGAAGTTCTGATTGTTGTTTGGTACCCCCATAAGGCATGTGGCAATCTATTTGCCCAATCTCAGTAATTTTGAATTATATTTAACAAGATATTTTTGATGTTCTTGTTTGCAGCTTTGACGACCCCATTTGCTTGTGGTCGATAAGGAGAAGATTTATAATGTTCCACCTTATAACTCCTTAGTAGCTCTCTAACTTCCCTTTGGAATTGGACACCATTGTTAGAGATGATGTGATGGGGGATCCTATATTGATAGAATAAATTTCTTTTAATGAACTTAGCAACTTGCTTGGCTCCTATCTTTGCAAATGATTCTTCTTTGACCCATTTTATGAAGTAGTCCACTACTACTAGAATGAACTTGTGTCTGTTTGAGGTTGTCAGGTGGATTTCCCTAATTATGTCTAGTCCCTATACTGAGAAGGGCCATGGAGAGGAGATGTAGTGCAATTTTATTAGGGGAAGGTGGCTAACATTCTTATGGATTTGACACTTATGGCATTTCCTTACAAATTTGATGCAATCTTCCATCATCATCATTTAGAAGAACCCTTATCTGATTAGCTTCTTAGCTAGGATTGCTCCATTTATGTGTGGACCATAAACACCCTTGTGTACTTCTTTTATTGCTCTTGTGGCTTCAGTTTCATCTAGACATTGGAGTTGTAAACTATCTGAGGTTAACACACCCTAGTGTGGAGTGAATTTTGATGGTAGTCATCGAATGACTGCTTTGTCTCTTTCATCTACTTAATCAGGATAGGCTCGTTCCTTCAGATATCTCTGGATGTTATAGAACTGGGATTTTTATGACAAGGTTGTCCTGATCTAAGTAGAATCAAAGTCTTTATAGGCATTTTGAATGGTCCTTCCTATACTGATGCTAGGGAAGTAAGTGCATCTACCATTTGATTATGATTCCTGAGGAGATGAATGAATCTGCATTTTAGGAAGGACATGGTAAGTAGCCTCAAGTGGTCTAAGTAAGGCCTTAAGTGCTGCTCTTTTAGTTCCCACTTTGTGGCATGATTAATTACTAGCATGGAATCTCCAAGGATTTCAACTTATATGACATCTAGGGTTATTAATGCTTCTATTCTAAGTGTGCATGCCTCATATTTTGCTTTATTATTTATGACTATAAACTCGAGCTTTTTAGTAATTGGTATTACTTTACCTTTTGGAGGTTATAGTATGACACTGAATCCTGCGCCGAACTGATTGGCTACTCGGTCAAAGTACATACACCATCCTTTGATCTCAATGGCTAAGCTGAGGTCATATGGGAAGTTCAGTTGGATTTCTTCTGAGTCTAGAATGGGGTTGAGAGCTAGAAATTCAGCTACTACTCTCCTTTTTACTGCCTTCTTAGTCAAATATTACATGTCAAATTTTGTTAGCAGTAGAAGCCACTTAACAAATTTCCCCACTAGAGAGGGAGCTTCGTAGAGGTACTTCATTGGGTCCATTTTAGACACAACCTAAATTTTGTTAGATTGAAAGAAGTGTCTAAGTTTCTTTATTGCTTATACCATTGCCAGACATATTTGTTCGACTTGGTTGTACTTCTCCTCATATAGCAACATCTTTTTGCTCAAGTAGTAAACTGCATCTTCTACTTTCATTTCTCCCTTTTAGGCTAACATTGCACCAATTACATTCCCTTCGATGGCCAGATACAGGGTTAGAGGTATCCTTGGTTTAGGTGGTCTTAGAACTAGTGGATTGGCTAAGTAACTTTTGATATTGTCAAATGCTAACTGACACTATTCATTCCATTCAACTGGCTAATCTTTGTTGAGTAGCTTGAAGATTAGTTCACATACTACTGTCAACTTAGCAATGAATCTACTGATGAGCTGTAGTTTCCTTAGAAACCCTATAATTTCCTTTTTTATTTTTAGCACTGGCATCTCTCAGTTGGCTTTTGCTTTGTTTGGATCCATTTCAATCCCATTTTGAATGACAACATACCTTAGCATTTTTCCTAAAGTGACCCCGAATACACATTTCTTTAGATTTAGCCTGAGACTGTACTTTTTTACCCTTATGAGGAACTTTTTGAGATCAAAAGGGTATTCTTCCCTAGTTTTTAACTTGACCATCATGTCGTCAACATATACCTCCACTTCTTTATGTATCATATCATAAAACATTGTGTAGACGGCAGGGTTTAGTGCGCTTCCAAGATTTTAGCAACCGCATCACTGTTTGAGCTCAGGGCTCTAGAGAACACACTAACCACTATCACAAAGACTTGGCGTGGAGATGAGGAGTCGCCACCCAGGGTAATAACTGGGACAAATAAAAAAGGTGGTACTCGATTCCCTAAAAGAAAGTTAGTACCATAACCTGGATACGAAATACCAACTTCTTTCAATCTTGTGTTCATTTAGAATTACTTTATGAATTATCATCTTATTCTCTATTTACATACAATTTCATATAAACCCAAGACAATCAACTCCAAGGCAAACCAGTCATGAAATATACAAGTAAGTAATGCGTTCAATAAATCACATAATCCCTAAGTTAGTCTAATTTACATGGATTTTAAATAAATGAGTTAAAGTTTACATGTTTTAAATTATAAGTGAACCTAAAGACTTGATTCCTTTTGATTTTAATTAAATGAACCTTAGACTAATAATTTTAATAAAAATGGGCTTAATTCTACATGTTATGAAGGTATTTAAATTAGTGGGCTTAATTTTACAAATTATGAAAGAAGACTTTAATTAAGTGAGCTAAGTCTAAATTAATTAAATTAAATTAAATGGGCCTATATCTAATTAACTAAATGGGCCTAAAGGTATTTCTAACCTAAAATCTAATTAATTATGGACCTAAAAATATATTTCAATTAATTAAACCTAATTAATTATTAAATGATATGGGCTAAAAAAATTACCTAAACTTAAATAAATAAATCAAGACCTAAAGTGGGCTTAAGGCCCAAAACACATAAAAAAAATCCAAAAACAAATAAAAACATAAAAGAAATAATTAAATAAGATCAAACAAATAATTATTAATCCTTACTAAAATCCTAATTTTATTAACATGCAACCCAAATTAATCTACTTCCTCTATTGATTTTAAATAATTACCAAATTGAAACCTATTTTTACTAACCAATAAATATGCAATCACACATAATTTTATTACTCCCACTATTGGAGCTATTACATTAGTTCCTAAAACAATTAATAAAAAAAAATAAAGAATAAAATAAAAATAAAGACAATAAAAATAAAACCCTAGAAACTAAGTCTCTACGGGGCTTTATCCATAGTCTTCTGTGGACTCCTAATGAAATTCGTCTCCCTCACATGATCACCATGCGTTTTCCTTAATCACCATACAACATGAAATAAAATAATAAGTAATGAATAAATTATGATAAAATAATAAGAATAATAAATAAAAAATAAGTAAATAAATAAATAAAAGAAGAATAGAAGAATATGATATGCTTATGGATGATTTAAGGTGCTCTTCAGATTTGTGATTCACCGTTCTTGATAAGTCTTTGAATCTTTCTCCTTAAAAATTCTCCACAAGTCTTGAATTGATTGATGAATTAAAAAGAATTTTTTGATTAAAAATAAATATAAGAAGAGTAAAATCACAATTTTCTCTCTTCTCCTCTCCTTCTTTTCTATGCTCTCCCCCTTTTTTTCTCCTCATCTTAGCTCCCCTTTTATAGTGGAACTAGGAAGCCTAACCCTAATCCTAATGTGATTCTCATTCCTAAAGTGTATTTAGGAATTTTGAACCACATAGGATTGAATTAATTATGAAGTTTAAACCAATTTAGGATTGAATTAATTAGAAAATTTAAATCACATAAAACACTAAATTGGAATAATTAGAAATAGGAAAACAGAAAAGTTCGATTCCGACCGGGATTGTGCAATTCCAATCGAAATTGTATAATCCTGATCGGAATTATGTAATTCTAATCGAAATTACATAATTCCGGTTGGAATTATGAAATTCTGATACGCACTTTTTTTTACATTTAATTACAAAAAGGCCCTCAAAAAAATTTAAATTTTGTAATTAGGTCCTAAAAAGAACTTTGCAATTTAGTCCTCAAAAACATTAAATTCTTCCTTTAAAAGCCCTTAGAATTTTTTAAAGATTAAGCATCAAAGACATTTTCATCATTGGAGTCCTTTGTTGCATCCATAACATGTCATCCCAAAATTGGGTGTCTACACATTGTAGTTGCCATTCTTTGGTATGTTGCCCTGCATTCTTTAGTCTAAAAGGCATTACTCTGTAGCAGTAAGTACCCCATTCTATTATGAAAGTTGTATTTACTTTATCAATAATGCCCATTAGGATCTGATTATACTTAGAGAATCCATCCATAAAGGAGTACATTGCACATATGGCAACGTTGTCAACTAGTATGTCTATGTGAGGTAGTGGGAAATCATCGTTCGGGCAAGCCTTATTTAAATCTCTATAGCCGACGCAGAGTCTAACCCTTCCATCTTTCTTTAGTACTGGCACCACATTAATAACCATTTTGGATAGTCTACTACCCCTAGGAATTTTTCCTTGATATGTTTCTCAATGTCCTCTTTCATTAGTTGGGCCCATTCTGGTTTGAGTCTTCTCAGTTTCTATTTTACTCGTTTACACCCATCCTTAGTAGGAATGAATTGTTGAGCAATGTCTCTATCAATACCAAGCATATCATTGTACATCCAGGCAAATACCTTTGAATATTTTATTAATATTTTTTCAATTTCTCTCCTCTCTTTAGGAGTGAAATCTTTTGAAATATGTAGAATGCGTATGGTTCAGATTTCGTGTCAATGTTAAATGATTTAGTGCATATGGAATGAATGTCAAATATGCAAATATTTTTATCAATGCAATGCACATTACCATAAGGAAAGACATCAAACAAGTAAGAAAAATTAGATTTTAATGCATTAACTTTAGAGTTCATTACATCATCAGTTTCAAATAAAGACATAGAAATTAAAGAAGAAAACTTTCTCTAGATCAGTGGTTTGAGAGATGTTTCTATCTTTGGATCATCCATTACTTGTATGCTTTATCAGTAACACCATCTCCAATGCTAGCAATAAATTAATAGATGATTCTCTTCCTCTATATTACTCTGAAGTAATCCACAAACCTTTGTTACATCCTATTATTAGAGAAATTTACAAGCTTGGAAGGTGCGTGTTGTTTCTCACTAAACTATCTCTTCACTAGTGCTAGATAGTAGTGGGTGCATGACTTGAATCCTGAGATTGGTATGAAATTGACATATGTGTAGAGAGTCACATGTTCTAACTTCCACCATGGACACATCCATCTCACTTGATATTATAGTGTATCCTTCATGCATTTGAACCACTGTTGGGCTGTGATGTAGGCTATACAACTGTGAATGTCCTTGACATGTCTTACCAAGTGATTCCTGGGTTGGTATCTCATCCAGTTTCCTACAGGTTTATTAAGTAAAGCTTTTCTTGCAGCCATATTTAAAGCAATAAAGGGCTACTAGTGAAGTTCACACTTTTCCAATTTTTGAGGTCATCCAAACCTTGAATGGTTTTTGCTAGAATTAATAGGAAGGGAGTCATTCCGTATTCTATTCCTTCAATGACCTAGGTATCCTATAATCTCCTAGCTCGTCATTCAAGATAATGAAGTATTGCATAAAGAGGTAACACACAAGGATATGTGCCCAAATTAGAGTACCAGTCTTCTTAGTAGTGCAGGCAGCTAGGAGTTACATAAGAATAAGTCATTTGTGCTTGGTGACTAGTTCGTCAAGATTTTGTGAGCTTAGATTAAGGAAATCAGCCCTAAACCTCAGTATTTGTCATCTTAGTTAGTGAAGATTGCCTCTTCAATCTTGGTGGGGGTTTACCCTACTATGGCATTGAATTCCTTATAGAACGAGCATAGTTCTATGGTGTTGAATTGGAACATGTGCTCTTGAGGGTCCCAGAATGACACAGCAATATTCAAGAGTTCATGATTGAGATATACATATTGTAATGTCTTAATGCATAGCATTTTGCATGGTTGCAGGCTTTTCTAGATAGCCTTATCAAGGTTATGGAGGAAATGTCTAGTGATACTGGTTTGGGCTTAGGGGTTTTCAGCCATGACACCATCCTCAAGCAGTTCTTGGATCCTAGCTTTCAATTCCATTGCTTCAGCGAGAAGACTCAGCTTTGTGATCACTCATGTTTGAATGTCATATTCCTATACATTTATTAGGATTAGCTAAATGAATGATGCATGATGTGTGCCTGCAAAAGAAAAGGGTGAGCATGTATGCATGGAGTGGATGCAAAATCCTATGATGAAAAATGATTATTCCTGTAAAAAAATAATGGTTAGCACATGTTATCTATATGTATGTTATATATGCATGATTAAAGCTAGTTAGTTTTCCTGCACAGTGAACAAACCAATCATAAGAAAGTTCTCACTTCCAACCTTATTTCTCTATAAGGTCATTCAGTCTTTTTCCTAGGTGGGTTTTGAACCTATAGTCATCAGGGGACTATGGTTTCGCTCTTAGAACTAGGTTGTTTTAATCTATGTTAATCAAAACCAAAGGGTAAACTAAGGAATGATACTCAAATGTGCTTGAGGGAATCATATGATGTCAACGTGAGGGTCAATTGTCGGGCTTCAAATGATGTCTAAAGCTCGTATGCGCCTATATACATAGGATCAAGGTCAATCAAAAGGAGTCCGAGTTCTTGCCCCTATATCAATATTCAATATGTTTACTAGAAGTCATGAAAGTATTGTTTGATAGTTTACAGTTTGATTTTGCTGACATAAAAGGTCCACATTCTAGTTGGGTTCCTAACCCATTCATTTGATTTGATAAGGATGAATGGATGACATCTTATAGTTTTCGTCATTAAGGGATGTTGTTATTTGTTAATTTGCATAGACTATTCCAGCTGAGGTATATGATTCTTATCATTCCTTATGCTTTGGGCTTGCATGAAGTAGATGAGAATCATGTGGTCCTGAGCATAAATTTTCTATAAAAACTGACATTACAATGTCATTCGATGATAGACACTATAAGGGTCATGTAATTTATGAGTATTAGGTTAAACAAATAACTTTAGGACAAGGATAGTATGCATAGCTTAGTGGAATCCTAGTGGATGTTACTATTGGTTTATCTAAACAAGTTAAGCCAAGGTGAAAGGCTAAGGGTTCTTTTAACGAGAGTGCCCTGTATGACTAGGGTTACGGACCCGGTTAGTGAGTCTAGCATTCTTTTGATAACTTGGTCCCCCTCCTTAAGGACTTGGGTTATAGACTCTAGTCAAATGAGTCTAGTGAATGCACAAGTAAAGACTAAAGGTAATAATAGTGTATCTTCATTGCCCTATGACTCGAGTGGAATTATGGTGGCAATGTCATTTAGTATTATCAAGGCATTTAAGGACAAGTGGTGCACGTGTGACGTATAGTGCAAATACAATGAGGAGGGGCTCTATACGATTAAGTATTGCATAATGAGAAATAGTCATTTTTGAGGTGATCTCTCTTACTTAGAAGTCCTTAATGGAGTCACCACTGTGAGTGACCTCTCTCGCTTTTGGATAATAGTATGTTTTCTTAGGTCATTGTGCAGGTCTTTTCATTTCTGAGGGACACGACAACTTTATCGAATAGGGATAAATGATTGGTCTCAGGGGGATGAGATGCTTTTGATTTTATAGAGTCGCCACCCTATTTTTAGAAAATTAGGAAAAGAAAAGGGACAACATTGGGTAACTCAGTGAGTATTATCCCTATCAAGGATTTTCAGGTTCAGGGGATCACATATATTTTTTAACTATTTCTCATTATACGATATTTGATGTATAGTTACCACAACACCCTAGTTTTAGTAATGACAGTTTGTATAGCATTCACACAGTACATCAGATAGTGGAAGAAAATAAAGCTGAAAGTTTAAATATTACATCTCTTTCTTGATAAAATACATATGAAAAGGGAAAAAAGATTATGGAAAAGTAAATCTAATTTGGATATAACTAACTTGTAAGATTAACACGACCATTCATATAGTTTGCTCGATTTCATGAATAATGGGATGATCATGTATGCTTGCAGTGATTATTTATGTTATGATGATGTCTAATGATAATATAAAGGATGCATAAGGTCATCACTAGATTGAGAGTATGATAACTCTATTTTGAGATATGAACTTTTCATATTATTGGTATTTATAATGTGATTTTATGTTTTTAGAAATAGAGGATGTGGAATGATGATATGAAATGAGCATAGTAAAGCATAAATTATTCATATAGCATGCAAAATTGCCAGTCTCATCACACAATCCCAACAATATTCCCACATGTTGGCAACAATAAAAGAAATTGCAATGTGATAATATAAACATGCTAAAATAATTATGCAGTGCTCAAACTCGACTGAGCTTGTATGGGTTTTGAAGCTTTAGCTTTGAGAGATTATCAAGCTTTCCTCATTGAGAGGTTCAAAATGACTATAGAATGGTGTTAGATCGGACCAATTTTTGAGTATGTGTGTGTGTGTTTCCACTTGCTCCCCCCTCTAAAATAGGGTGTGAAGGGGTCTATTTATATGAAAAATTGGGTAGAATAAAGTGGTAGGGGCATGGCCGCGAGCTCATATTGAGAATTTTACGCATGGCCATGCTAAGTGTGCACTTTGGCCTTCTAAGCACACTTCCTTGGTTTTACACATGTTGTCTTGGGGTTGGTTCCTAAGGTTTTTGGGCCTTCCGAATGCATTTTTGGAGTCCATTTTCCCAAATTCATCCTCAATTTTAGCACATGACACCTAAAGGCATTTATGTGCACTTCTGAGTGATACACGCTAATCCTTGGGTTATGTTAGACCATTTTGAGACCACTTATGAAGCTTTTAGAGCCTTTTGGATGTGTTTCTGAAGCCCATTTTATCAAAATCAATTTTTATTTTTTCACGAAGCTGGGTCTTGGCCTAATAAAATGTGCACTGGCCCAATGAGCTGAGTATTATGAGAGGAGTTTTCTCAAAATAAACCTCTCATTATTTTGATAGTTTGTATTTTACAAGGTTGGAGTATAATTTAATGGCTTGATGATCAATTTTTCACATTGGTAGGGTCAGTTAGATTTTTTAAGATTGCACACTTCATAGGTGTTACGAATTAGTAGACTCTAGTCATCTTAGGGACTCGTTTCATCATAGACCTTTTTATGGATAGTCCAATTTGAGGTATGACAGCTTGGTTATTTGTCACTTTAAATTCAAGCCTTTTTGCCATTGGGATCATTTCTCATTCTAGCATGATTAAGATTGATATCGGCTCCTTTGCTATTTACGACTCCATCGAAGTACATTTCTAGCCTTGCACCTCTATTGCCCTTAAATGTTCATCAGGAAACTGTAATTCCCACTCTTATTAGTCATCTACTAGTTTTTAAGCTAAAAAGTCTGATACTGCTCTTCCTTGTACCACTTTCTTTACTATACAGTCTATGTCAAATTTCATAAGAAGAACTTATGTAAAATTTCGTGAGCAAAACTAACCATCTAGCCAGTTTTCCTATAAGGGATGGGGTCTATTGGAGGTATATAAAGGGATTATGTTTAGAGACTGCTTGTACTCTATAAGACTGGAAGTAGTGCCGAAGCATCTTTATTGCCCAAATCATGGCTAGACATGTCTTCTTCATAAGACTGTAACTTGTTTCATACTACAGAAGCTTCTTACTTAAATAGTACACAATGTGCTCTATTTTCCCTTCTCTTTCCTGAGCCAACATCACACCTATTGCATCTTTCTCAATGGCTAGATAAAGGATTAAGGGATTTCCCAACTTTGGTAGTTATAGGAAGGGAGGATTCATCAAATAATTCTTGATAGCTTCAAAAGCTCGCTAACACTTATCATCCCAGGTCACTAGTTAATTCTTTCTTAGTAGCTTGAAAATTGGTTCACATATTGTAGTCAACTTAGATATGAATCTACTAATGTATTGTAACCGTACAATAAAACCTCTAACTTCTTTCTTATTTTTTGGTGCTGGCATTTCCTTGATCACTTTAACTTTATCCAGGTCCACTTCTTTCCCCTTTTGGCTAACAGTGTGTCCTAGCAATTTACCAGACGTCACCCTAAAAACACACTTCTTTGGGTTCAGCCTTAAATTATACTTCTTCCCTTGGTAGGAACTTGTCTAGCACTTCAAAATATCTCTCTCTGGTTGCTGGCTTTATCATTATGTCATCAACATACACCTCTATCTCCCTATGAATCATGTCATGCAATAAAGTGGTGGCCATCCTCTAATAAGTAGCTCTTGCATTCTTAAGCCTAAATGGCTTGATCGTGTAACAGTAGACACCCTTATTATGTGGTGAAGGATGTCTTCAGCTTATAAATTACTGCCATCATGATTTGATTGTATCCTGAGAATCTATCCATAAAAGAATACATTATACTAGAAGTTGTGCTATTAATTAGGATGTTGACATATGGCAGTTGAAAGTCATCCTTTAGGCAAGCTTTGTTCAAGTTTCTCTAATCCACACACATCCTGACCCTTCCATCCTTCTTCGGTACATATACAATGTTTGCCAACCATTGGGTGTCTTTTACCACTTCCATAAACTTTGCCTTTAGTTGTTTCTCAACTTCTTTCTTAATCAAAAGAGCTTATTATGGCCTTAACCTTCTATGTTTCTACTTAATTGGTGATATATGAGGATATGTGGGGATTCTATGTTATGCGATCTCCCTGTTGATACCAGGTATATCCTTATAACCCTAAGCAAATACTTTTTGTGTGGAATTAATATCTCTTCCATTTTTTCTCTTTCATTATGAGTTAAATCATAAGAAAGTAGTATATTCTTAGGATTGTCATTTATGCCTAAACTAAATGATTTAGTTTGTGTGGAATTAATATCAAACATTTGCATGAAATGATCATCACAAATAGAATAATCATTAGGAAACACATCACATATATAAGCAACATTAGACTTCATTGTATCAAAGTAAAGAAAAGGTCATCGGTCTCCAACAAAAAAGAAAGTGAAATAACAAAATCATCATCATAAAATAAATCCATGATGGGGCTGGGAATGTAGGTTTTGAGATCCAGCACCTCATCTTGACCAATAGTATCCTTTGTCTCTAAAGTAACAATATTCTCTTTAGGTCCCTCTTCCTCGGTTAGCACAAGCTCTTTTACAAGAGTTTCATCAGTAGTAGCTTTCTCTACTCCATTCATAAATTCAAAGAATATTTCAAAACCTAAAATTACTTCTCTAGCCATTAGCAAATGTTTAGGAGTTCTAGTGTATGGATACCTGGTGCCCTCTCTCATAAAAGTTTCCTATAGATCTTTCTTCTTTGCTGCAATTTCCATTTTCTAGCTATCAAAATGTTCCTAAATGTCCAATCCCCCCCTCAAAATCATCATCTCCTTTATACCTTACTCTGTACTTCAAAATTAGCACTTTATGTTCCATGAAGCTTGACGGTCCACTCTGGTCCTTTCCTAATCCCATACCAATTATAATCTTAATCTCCTTCCCTTTTCCTTTACCTTTCTCAACTGATTGGTTTCCCCCATTCTCCTTATTATTCCATAAATCAATTGGACTCCCATCTTTACCATCAGAACTCCAGATTTTAACTATATTCATAGCAAGTTCTGTGGGTAGTTTATTTTGGTTTAGGTCATTGGGTTTCAGATTTTGATGAGCTGGGGGTGGCGTCGATGAAAGAGTTTAGGACTTGCTCTTATGTCAATCCTATATTGATAATGAGGATAGTTAGGTTTGGTGGTGGTACATTACGATAATTAGGCAGAGGGATATTTTGAGTGTTTGGTTTTCGGCTATCAAGATTGATGATTTTTCCTACATCAATCAGGTCTTGGATCTCATTTCTTAATTGTGTGCACTCATCAGTGTGATGGCCGATGTTCTGGTGGAATTTATGATAAAGTTTAGGGTCGATATTTGGTATGTATGATCTCTAGGGTAAAGGTCATAGAAGATTCTTTTTAAGTAGCTTCTCAAGGACCTTCGACATAGGCCTCTCGAGGTTAGAGAATCACCAAGGTCATCGAAAAGAATTAGCTTGCGGATTGCTACTTGATTGTTTAATAGTGTTTATCTATACATTGCTACTTGAACTAGCTTCATTTCTGCCTCTAGACCTTCCACTGAAGAATCTTTTTTCTTAGGCCAAATCTGATTCTTTATGGACCCCAAACCTATATAGTTATTCAAAATTTTGGATCCTAAGGTCTTTTAACTTTTTAGACAGTACTGGAACACATCCCTCTATTACTATTACCAATTGGTCTGATTTGGCATGTCTTTACTTCATTTGAGCTAGTTTTCCTCTCAATTAGGTTAGGTACTCAATGAAGGACCCACTGAACCTTTGCCTAGTATTCTATAAATCTTTCCAGAACACCTCCAATTGCACATTAAGGTTGTACTAATTTACAAATGCAGCGCAAAGTTCTTCCCAATCAGGTTGGACATAAGGTTTTAAAGTATAATACCATTGGATCGGTGTACCTTCTAGTGACATGGGGAACTGTTTGACTATTTGGACTGTAGTCAATTCAATTGCTTTCATGTAGGTCACATATTGCTTGAGATGCAAGTGGAGGTCCTCAATCCTTGAAAACTTCCTCGTCTCAAGGAATTTGAATTTTTATGGTAGTGGATCATCTTCCCTTCCCAGGCTTAAATCAGTGTAGTCCAAAGGGGCATCTAAGCCTTTCATCATCATCATCATCATCATTTGCATTTGGCCCATTGCCTTAGTTATGTTCTTAGCCCACTTAATTTATTCCACATCCTCAATCAGGTTCACTCCCCTTCAGTTTGGTGGGTTTATTAATACCATGACATCATCTTCTTCCCTTTCTCTTATTGGGATTTCCTTATCAAGATCGATCGGATTGACTGGTTATGCATTAGGTGGCGGTTTCGGTTGATTTTCTCTAATGAACTTGGTTATCTCCCCAATTATTTCCCACCTCTTCCTTCAGTTGTGCCTTGAATGCCTCATGATCAAAGTTCCCTGCCATTTCTGTTTTTGGATGTTTAATTAGTTGACTAAAGGCGAAGCAAATCTAAGCAGATGAGCTTAGAGGATCTATAATTGCAAGGCTATAGGTCAGAAATATGCATGACGTGTATGCATAATATGCAAGTGTGTTTTATTATTTAAAGCAAGAAAGAAGGAAAATAAGTGTTCAAGAAAAAATATATACACACATAAATGAAACAACATAAAACCTAAAAAATGATAACCTCCACCCTTATTTCATACTCGTGTTCATTGGCGAGTTTCTCATCCAATGATTTTTGGTCTAGGTTTTAATTATCAACGAGGGATAATAAAATCGACGTATGCAAGATATCCCTTAAAATGATTCAAAAAAGTAATGGGTCCTTTTAATAAAGCCCAAGTCCATCTTTTAATAGGCTAAGGTCCCTAGCATCATAAGCTTACTTTGTCAAAGCCCATTTGAAATGGGTTATGAATAAGCATGAAAGGCCCATCTTGACATAGTTTGTTTATAACGGGCCTAGCTTAGGCATAAGGGCCCATTTTATGTGGGGGTCATTGGTTAATGGGCTTAGGATTTATTTCAGGGATCCATTATATGAAAAAATACACATATTTAGGAGAATTCCTAAAGAAAATTGCTCGGCCATTACATGGGCTTGAGTCTTGGGTATTAGGCTTCGTCTCTCACAGCGATATACATTCATATACATCTCCCTACTCAAGGGTCAAACAACGTGGATTGGTATATGTCATGAGTGATAATAATCAAATACTCAACCACCAGGTTTAAGTGAAATGTAAGTAGCAGAATAATGACTATCATAGGGTTAATTAAGGACTTAAAGTGCTCATTGTGTGCAAAAAGCATAGTGAATGCAATAGGAATGCAAAAGGAATAAAGGAATAATTAAATATGATAAATTATAAAACATGAGAATCAACTTCTCTATCCTTAGTGGAGTCGCCACTGTAGGAGGCAGGATTTAGCGTGCCCAAGTGTTGGCAACCACAGTCCTGTAAGGGCTCAAGGCCTACTAGGAAACACATGTTAGGTCTTTGAAACCTAAATGGAGATGGAGTCATCACTCGGATAAAAGTCAAGATACATTATATAGCAACTGGATCCCACGGAGGTTCCTAAAGCCGTCATTAGAGAACGAGTTCGAAAATTGGGTATGGGCTTTTGAATGCCCACCCGAACTTGCAATCAGCCTCCACTTTTGTTTTGTATTTTGTATTTTATTACCTTTAATTATCTAGTTATTCCTTTATTTACATGCGATTTGGAATTGCCTTCAATCAGTTGTTCAATTTTACATTTAAGTCTGAGTTTGCGCAATAACTCAATTTCATGCCTTAAAGTTTTAAAATTCAATAAAATAATAAATCAAAACAATACATTTGAATTCAAAGGGGGAAGAGATTAAAAATTACAATATTTTTTACATAAATAAAAGCATAATAAGTCAGAAATACACTAAAAATATAGCAAAGATAAACCAAGACTAAACTAGTCCTTAGACCCATGAAAGCCTCTCAAGAACTAGTTAAGGGATAAATCCTTAACGATTCAAGGAGATCAGTCTCAAGGATCCTGCAATCACCAAAATATTAGTCCCAAAATAAGTAAAAGTTCTCAAGAGAAAACATTTAAACCAATTTACAAAATAAGTTCATGCAAATGGAGGTTAAAGACTTAACAAATTAACTTAAAAGACATGGTATAGACAGTTATGTACAAACAAGCGGAGTATAAGGGCCTAAATAGGCTTGAAAATCAAAATCATGCGTACATATTACAAAAATCTTAGGACAAAGGCGTGGGTCGCCTTGTCTGAGTGGCGATCACCTTTGTCAAGAGGCAATCACCTTATGACAAAGAGGCGACGCTCCTTCACAGAGGCGTAGTCTGGTCAACAAACGACTTGACTTTTATTCTAAGCAAATGGTATGCAAACAAATAATCAAAAACTTTCTATTCTACCACTACATTTAACACCCTAGTAGATCATATTAATAACATGGCATAATAGGTAGCATAAACTCAAAATATACACTAAATAAACTAACAAATTAAGTCATATTCAAGTCTAATATCAAAGTGCTAAGGAGATAAATAGGATTTACTTAAATATGAGCTTTAACAAAGTAGTTAGCCCTTAGAGATTGCTTTGGATGTTGAACTATACTTGGATGTGAGCTACACTTGAAAACAAGCTTCCGTTACCTTCTTCTTCTTAAGGAAATGGACTATTGAACTTGAACTCCCCCCCCCCCTTTTTTCTCAAGAACATTCCTTCCCGGTTTTAGAGCCTCTTATTCCTTTTTCTTTCCCCCAAAAGTCTCTTCCTTATGCAAAAACCAAGTCTCTTCCTCATGCATTAAATGCAGCTATAAGTGGTCTGCCACAAAGGCAATGCCACTGTGATGAGGCGATCACCTCTGTGGCTGTTGTTGTAGAGGCGATGCCTCTTTGCACAGAGGTGGTGCCTCTTTGGCTTTGCTTTGCGTTAGGCCAAATAGGCCAAAGCAAACTTAAGCCTATTTAGACAATCATGGGCTAGGTATTTTTTGGGTCCCTAGGCTCTCAAGTCCATTTCCAATCAAAGATTCAAGCTTTGTACTTGTATACAAGCTTCGCATTCTCATCATTAGTCTTTGGTGTGAGCCGATTAAACCGAGCACTTACGATCCGCCCCAGATTCATGGGTCGATCGAACCAAATGTCTACAAATATTATATATCATAAATAAATAAAGGGTTTAAATATAATTGTAGAAAATAAATTTTAAAATTTTTACTAAATATTTTTATGAAAGTATGGATTAATTTGTTAACTAGCTAAACTATTATGGAGCTTTTTGTAATTTTTATTATGATATTTGTTTACATTTCAATTGATAAAAAAAAATAAAAAAAAATGACAATTTGAAAATTTTTAAAAAGTTTAAGAGTCAAATCCAACTTTATTCTTAATTTAAATTTCATTCAATTTTTTTCCCGTTGAACATCTGTAATCAAAGGTCAATTCTCTCTCATTTGTAAAAATGCAATAATTGCACCGTAATAAGAGTTTAAATTGCGAAATTTTAAAAAATCAAACGCTATAAAATATTATTCCCACTATTTTTAATTATTTATCATTTAAAATTTTAGCACAAATATAATTAATATAATTATAAAATATTATATTAACTTTATAATAATTTATTCAGTCAATTATTAATTTTATATATTTTTAAAAATAACAGATTTAAATAAGAGTAAAATAGAAAAAAATAATTAAAATACATATATAATTAAAACCATTAAATAATTATAAATAAAAATAAACATTTAAAATGTAAAATATTTAACAACAGATAGAATATTATCCTATAATTAATTATGTTGAGGATCTGGTGTTTCTAGAATTCTCTCAACTTAGCTCATTTTGATAATTTATAAATAATATATAATGTGGGTGTGAAAGTCATGAAAAATTCTTGTGTTATAAGTTGATGACTACAAAAATTCGGTGGCTTTTCCCACCTGTCAATTTGAAGTTCATCATCTCATATGAACCATAATTCTCAATGTATAGCTTTTACATGGTAGTTTTCTCCACTTGGATCTTCTGTTTTATACTGAATTAATTTTCTAATTTGGGTACACGCGGTTTCAGTGACAGGTTTTTTTGTATTTAACATTTATTATACATTAATTAATTTAGTTTGACGTGATTTTATAATTGGTCACCACATGGACATAAGTTATACTGAATTGGTCTTTTAAGTTTTTAATTATACTGAATCAAAGCAAATTAAATTATTTCATTTTCAATCTTTAATTATTGAAAGCCTATAAAAATTAATTTCACATATGTTATAGCACAAGAAGATCATAAATATGCGTCATTTGCAATAAATTTACACACATAGATTAAATATTTAACATATGTTATGGAACAAAAATATCATAATATGCATCATTTGCAATATATATATTCAATCATCTAGAGACTACAAATTATTTATTATTTTCAAATTTATCATATATTTTATTTAATATATTATATTATTTGATAATATACTCATTAAATAAAATAAAAAATGTTCTAATGTATTGTATCTTATAAATTTGACAAATTATTAATTATCGGCACATTAAGTCCAACATGAAACGACATAAAAATATTTTTAAAAGAAACAAAATTATAAATTATGAGATAATTTTGACCTGAATGTGTCTATATAGATTCTGACGTATAAAACTATACAAATAGATTGAATAATATTAAGAATAAGAGAAGTAATCGAAACAAACTTTGAAATTAATCTTTTATTCCTATTCCTATGCATTGCACCTCTTCAAAATGAACGCTTGAGATTCTTGAAATCTCCCGACTCAGTGCACTCCAACTGGTTCCTGTAAGGATTCATTTGTTTCAAAAGCTCAGTTGCTTTCTCTTTTGTCTCATTGCCACAGCCAAGTTGCAAGAGTAACACTAGTTTCTGAAAAGCACCAACCTGAAGTGATTCAGCCAAAACTTTCTCTTTTCTTCCATATTTGTTGAGCTTCCAAATGCATGAAACCGAATACTCTGTTGCCAATACTGAAACCCGCAAGATCTTCTTCACCAAGACTGGCCATATCAAGGCATTACTGTAAGCCTCTTCTCTCCCTTCTTCACTATCACAAAGCGCGTCTAAGACACCTAAAGCTCTCTCACATGTGCTCCTTTCTGAGTCGATGGTGATTTCTATGAGTAAAGAGACCAAACCCATTTTCACAAACGTTGATTTGATTTTTCCACTAGAAGAATGGGATGCAAGGAGATGGAAAATTACTACAAGAGAAGCTTTGGTTATTGTAGGACATATTGGGTCTTTAATGAACTTAAATAGCACTTCGTTTACTCCTTCAATTGATGCTAGTGTTTCTGCATGCTGTTGATCAGAAGAAAGAAGCTCTTTTAATGCAATAATGGAGTTCTGTTTGGGCCCAAGATCTCGATATTGCAAGAACCATACCATGGCACGTAAAGAATCTAATGAGCCTAAATATATTTGGGACTCCACATCTAATGGTGGAAACATCATCCAATTCATTGTAGACAATATTTCCACCAAAACATTAGCATTTCTTTCGAAAGAATCCCTTGCAAATGTGTTGAATGCTGCAGCCAATACCCCAGTTGCTCCATTTGCTATAATACAACGCTTATTACGCTCACTTTCATTGCCCAATCTCTTGATTTTCTTCACTAACTCTTGGCATCCATATTGATCCAAAAGCTTAGTTGAAGCATCAAGACTTGCAAGAATCTCAGACACTTGAATTGGAGAGACAGGAACTCTTGGTGTTGGAATGCGTTGAACACCATAGTTCTGATTTGCCACACACCAATCTTGAATCATTATCCTGAGCGTATGATTGGGTATCTGATCAAAACCCTCCAGCACTTGATTCGTAACCGGGCACGTGAAATTCCCAGCTTCAAGCCAGGCCTCTATGTTTTCTCGATCATATGTCATCCCAGAAGACAAAGTGACCGGATCTTTCATAAGCTCTAGAGATATTGGGCAAAGAAAATGATTGGGAATTACCAGCTCTACGTTCGAAGTGTCCTGCTGCTTCCTGCGAGCAGTGCTTTTTCTCCGCCAACCAAAAACCATTTGAGCAGCAACCGGCTACTCTGTGAAAAGACTCGAGCTAGCAGAAAATGTACGAAAAGGATCAGAAATATTTGTGTTGGATGGTGAATGTGTGAGTTGGTTCGCACAACATATGAATATATGCATATATAAAGAAAGAGATATGGGTTGCGGCTTGTCAAGAGTTCTCACACGGCGTTCAACGTTAAAGACTTACCTTAGTAGAGACGCAGAAAGAGAGAAATAAAGAGAAATGTTCAAACTGAATAGTACAGAAATGTTCTATGTTGGGTTGAGTGGGGGTTTTGAATATTGAACGTTGAATGTTTGAAGGGTTTATGTTTAGTTTGACATGGTTTGCTGGTTCTAAGCTTTTTGGCGCGTTGACCAGTTTCTCCCCTCTCCCCCTTCAATATTGCATATCAGTCTACATAATCATCGTTATATATATATATATAGCTTAATTTCTTATGGAATATATAATTAATTTAATTTTTTATAAAATTTTTAAAAATTTTGAATGAGATAGTTAAAATTAATTTAATTATTTTTTAATAAAATTTTTATTTTATTAGTATTGATAATAAAAATAAATTTTTTTTATATATTATAATTTTTTGTTGTTATTTTGTTGTTTTTCAAATATTGTTTTTTTGTTTGTATTTTTGTATTTTTATTTTGCGATTGCTCTTTTTTTATTTATTATAGTCAGGTTATTGTGTATCACTTTTAAAAATTATATTGATTTTGTTTAGTTGATGAAGAAATAAGATAAACAACAAAATTTTATTATATAAAAATATAATTTCACTCAAAATTGTAATTTTTTTTTGGATGATCCATATATTACACTTGATAGCTTGAATAAGCAGTAAATTAAGTATTTAATTTTTAAGTAAATCCAACAGTAAAAATATTAGCAAGATTTTCATAATAATTAAATTAAATTAATAAAAAATAATTAAAATTTCATAAAGAATTTTTTGTTTGGTATGACAAATATTTGAATAAGAAAATTGATAAAAAAATAAAAAGAAAGCAGGTGCAGTCAAATAGAGGAAAGAAGAAAACTATAAGATAAGACTTTAAGATAAAAATTAATTTTTATTTTATTTAAGTATCAAAATCAACTCAATAAGTGATTATATGAATTCACAATTAATTTCACGGAATACAAAAATATTATAATTTATCATTAAAATTAAAAGTTAAGATTTTGGAAAAGTTTCTAATAATTAAGCCATTTGAAAAATATAATAATTGGAAGATAACTGGTGGTGACCCACCTCGAATAGAATAGAAGTGAAATGAAAAACTGCAGACAGATTTTTGTTTTGGTTATTGTTAAAAATATCAAGTATAAAAAGAAAACAATGGTGGTAATATATAGAATTGATAAAAGAAAATGGTTTTGTTTTGGTTATTGTTCCAATTCATGAACCGCTGATTTATAGTTCCATCTTAAGAATAACTGAATTGAATTGGTCTTTACCTTGATTTAAGAGCAGTTTTAATTTTGGTTCAGTCCAGTTCAAGCCAACTCATCCGGTTCAATAAGGTAATTATTTTTTTTATAAAAAAATTTTGGTTCAAAACTGGCGATTTCAATATAGAACTAGCCTTGAATCGATTGCTCTATGGTTTAGAACTGGTTTGAGCCGGTTCTAGAATTGATTGGTTTAGGTCCTGATTTTGACCGAATTGATTTCGGTCTAGTTTTGGGTCCGAACTGGCTCGCAGCCACCCCTAGTAGAGGGTCATAAAACTTTTCTTTTCCATTAATTTTTCACTGTTCCATACAACAAAAAATCCTACACATTATATTATGGACCCTGTTCATATTGCAATATAGAAGAGAAGTCCATTACATGTGTGAGTCTTTTGTTTTAACACTTCCTCTCCTTTTGTTTTTTATCGGTTCTTTTCTTTCTTTTTTTTAAGGCTCTCTCTTCTCTTTACTAATAATAATTTAATGCTAAAAAAGAAAAAAATAGGTTTTGAAACAAAGGATTTAGAAGTAGAGGAAGGGGATAGAAAAGAAAACAAAGAAAAAGTGAAAAAGAAGGTTTTGGAAAAGGGCTTAGGTGGTCCATTCTAAAGAAGAGAAAAAGGCTATTATTGCATTGAAGTAGTGCTACACTAAAATTTGGTATCTGAGGGCCAATCAATTTTGAAAAAGTAAACTCATAAAGCAGTAAGGACATTTGTTATTCTAACTTCTTTCATATTTTGCATAAATCTCATTGTTTACTTATTAAATCCATGTAAATTCAAATCTAGTTCTATATATTCTTGTTTATTGTCGTAAATTTAAAGTTTTCAAATTCTTAAATCATTTGATCTGAAGATTAAAAAGAAAATTTGAATTTTTATTCTATAACTGGTGTTTAGATGACGCTTCATTGAATAAATGTTACCCTTTTGGGATCAGACGATATCGCATTGCATTGGATCTTGCATTTTGTTAAATTATTAATTATTTATCCTGTTTTAATTTTGAAATGTGCTATAGTGGTTTATTTTTGTGTTTATGAATTGTTAGTTCAGATTTTCCTATTAAATTTAGGTGAGTATTTTTACGAATTTAAGGTTCATGCGCTTGTTTTGTTTACGTCATTTTAATTTCTTTGTTTGATTTGCATGATTGCTAATTTAGTTTATATTTTTTTAGCATTTCCGAAATTCGTTTATTTTAAGAAGCAATTTGTTGATTTAATTATGTAAATTTTTATATTTTTAGGCTTCCTAAATATTTGTTAAATTCATGATTAAATATGATTGTATATTTTCGTTGTTTATTATGAGTTTTATTATTTTCACATGTGTCTTGTTTTATTGTTTTAATATTTATTAAGTAATAGGATTTTTATTTTCTTGATTTTATTTCATCTTATTTTTTTTTTCACAAAATTAACTTGGTGGTTTTCTTTTGTAGGTTTTTTTTTTTTTGTTGTATGGAGCTAATTAATTTTACTTTTAGGGATTATTAGGGTGATAGTTATTCACCAAATTATGACATAATTTAGAAGATTTACCAAGATTTATTTTATTTATCTTGCAATTTATTATTTTGTGATTAATGGGTTGTAATTCTTTTCATTTCCCTCCTTTCTTTGCAGGAGAATTTGCTTTGTTTTATTTTAATATTGTTGATGAATGTGCATAATTTGTGATGGATGTTGTGAATTGTCTAATTGCATGAAATTGACTTAATGTGCAAACTTGGACTTAATTGAAAATTGAACAATTGTTTGGAGGCAATTGCAAATTTTCATGTATATAAGGAAAAAATTAAATAATTAAAGGTAATAAAACACAAAATACAAACGGAGGCCAATTGTAAGGTTGGGTGGGCATTTCAAAAGTTCATATCCAATATCTGAGGATGGCTGCTAAGGTCCTCCATGGGATTCAGTTGTTGTAAAAGTATGTACCAGGTCTCATTCGGATGGCGACTCCATCTCTGATTTGAGCTCAAAATCCATCTTATATTTCCTAATGGACCTTGTGAATCCCGTCGCCTAATATTGCTAAAAAGAAATTTCTGCTAGTAGTATAGTAAACAATAGCTAAAATCATGCCACCAAAAGCCCAAACGATCCCTTGAATACCAACAGTACCATATTTTATGGGTGATTTAATGACACCCATAATAGTCAAAAGAGAGATGTACAAAAATAAGCAAGTGGCTATAAACTCAGCAATTCGAGCTTTATAAAATAACAATGAAGTCAACTCGTTAGGCTAAAAAAGAGGTGTCGATTGTGGCTCTGTACAATCCTTATCATCTTGGCTTTGAGCAGCTGTGCTAATAGGCTGTGTTTCCCTATACTCTTAATACCTTTATCAAATCAATTATTGACTGATACTTATAATGCCTACATTTCTTTTATTTTTCTTTAGTTTTTTTTGTCAACTAAACATATACAAAGCATCCAAAAATAATGAATAAACTTTGTGGAGATAGAGCAACTTTTTGGTTGTGATTACAAAGAAAAAAATTCAAAGAAATTCACAGACAACCACAACTCATGCTTAGCCTAAACATCTGCACTAAGGCAAACACCAAGAAGCTCAAAAATGAAAACTGAAAAATGAATAATTTTTGGTTTATTTTTCATCTTCCAATAAACTTGACACAGATGTCATTCAATTATATCATAAATAGAAAATAAACTGAAATGGTTCCAAATTGAAGAAAGAAATCAATGAAGGTTTATTTTTTAAGAAATCAAGGTTTGTACACTATTTATTTCATATATTATCTTGCATATCAATTAATTGATAAAAATTTTTTGGAGAAAATGAAGATCTAGGTGGGTTTAAGAATAGATTTGGGTTTAATACTTTTTGAATAGATTGATTTAAGAAGAATCTTGATTTGCATGCATTCAATGATTGTATAAAATGATGAATTTGAATGAGAATGCATAACATTGATTTTTTATTATTATTTAATTTCTTCTTTTCTTAGTTATTGAAATCTTCTTTTTATTTTTTTGAAATCGTGGTGATTTTTATTTTTGTTTTAATTTGACCAAGAGATTGCTAATGGTGGTTAATATGAGAGAGACAAAGTTGAGCTTAGTTTTACAAGAAATCAATGAGTGTTAATTTTTTAATAAATTAAGAATTTTTTGGTTGGATTTTTGAAGAGTGATTTTTGTATTTTTTGGAGAAGAGAATGAATTCATTTTTTAAGAAATCAATTTTTTGGTTTGTTGATCTAATGTAAAGCAATTTTAGGTGAGGGAAAAGGGTGAGTGACATGTTTTTGAGCTGAAAGAGAGGGATTAGAGTTAAGGTAGAAGTGTGGGGAAGTGTTTTGAGTTGAGGGAGAAGGATGGGGCATTCATGTAATTAAAATTAAGCAAGGTGGCTGTTGACACCTGGTTTGATCAGCCCAATATAGGGGCGAACTATGGATGCTCGGTTTGATCGGCCCACAATAAAGCTTAATGATGAGAAAATATAAATCTTAAATGTAAGAGAGGCCTAAAAACTTCTTGAAAATGGACTTAAGAATCCAAACCCATTTTAAGCCCAAACCCATGTAAACAAAACCTAAACCCATTTTAAGCCAAAACCCATACAATCATAAAACCTAAACCCATTTCAAGCCAAAACCCATGTAAATCCAAGCTTAAAGCCCTCTTTGACCCAAACTTAAAAATAACTGTCAAGGCCAATAAGGTAATTACCTCATCAATGAGGCGATCACCTCTTCGATAAGGCAACGCCTCTTCAATGAGGCGATGCCTCTTCATCAGTCCACTTGCATAGAATTAAATCAAGAAATGATAGTGACAGGTAAATAGGTGGCCCAATCCTTATCCCTATAAACCTTGAGTGTAAATGGTTAATTTTTGAGGCAAAAAAGGGGCTTGAAAAGTGTGCATATCATGAAGAAAGAAAGAGGAGTGTCTTAGGGGAATAGGGACTTTGGGTTAAAGGAAATCAAAAAAGGGGAGGAGCCATGATCAATTAAAAAAAAAGAGAGAGAGTTTTCAAAGAGAGGGGGCTCTAGAAAAAGAGGGAAAAATGTCCTTGAGAAGGATAGACAAAAAAACCTTGCTTGAAGGTCCTTTTTAAAAAAAAAAGGTGAACTCTTGCATTTTAAATGGAGATCAAGACCAAACAATCTTTGATGGCTAACCATTTTGGATCAATAGCTCATATATCAATAATGATCTTCACTTCTTTTCAATATTAGAGTTATAGATTTTCATAATCCTTTGTTTACTTACTTGTTCACTTACTTCTTATTTCCATTGATCACTTCATGCCATTTTCTCAATATGATATATTTTGATCACTTAGTATTAAATATAGTTGTAAGCTTAGGTCATTTGCATGAGATATTGTCTACTTAAGATTAAAGTGTTTAGCTCTTTTAAGAGTCTCTACGCTTGTTGATAAGGCGATGTCTCTTATCAATAATGAGGCAATCGCCTCTTCATACAGTGTCTCATATAACTTTACCTTGATGTTCTTTGTAGCCTATGTATGATTCACATTTCCATGCTTTTGTATTTTTAGTTTTCTTTACATGATCATGTTCATTACTTTATTTGGTCAGTATTTAAATATTTGCCATATCTATTAGCATTAATTATAATCTATGAATTGACGTGATGGTTCCTTTTGTAGGATTTTACATGTTTTTAGAAGTTAATATTTTGTGTATTATAGGGAATCAAAATGATCTTGATCATCCAACCTAGCCCCTAACTCTCTTGTCCTTTCATTTATATTTATACGCAGTTTAATGCTTGTTTACTTTTGGTTTATTTTCCATTTATTTTATGTTTCTTTGAACAAAGCATTATAATCCATAATCCTTTCCCCTATTCATTTGGAATGTATGGTTGTAAATTATTATTATTTTTATTATTTATATTGAATGTTAGGCTATAAGATTGAAATTGGATTACTGTGCAAACTTGGACTTAACTGTAAAACTTGGAAATTGGATAAAGGTAAGTGCAATTTTGAATGTAAATAAGGAAATAATTAAATAATGAAATGTAATAAAACACAAAACACAAATGGAGGCCAACTGCAAGGTTGGGTGGGCATTCAAAAGCCCATACCTAGTTTCCAAACTCATTCTATGAAGATGGCTTTTGGGTACCTCTGTGGAATCCAATTGCTATAAATTGTGTCCTGATTTTTGTTCGGGTGGTGATTCCATCTCCAATTAGGCTTTAAGACCTATTTCATTTTTCTTAGTCGGCCTCGAGCTCAAGTAGTGCCGTGGTCACCAAAAACTTGGGCACACACCAATCCTCACCTTATACAGTGGTAACTCCACTAGGGCTAGAGAAACTGATTCCAATATTTTGTGTTTATCATTTTTAATTATTTTCTTATTTCTTTTGCATCTTTTTCATTCACTACACATTCTTACGTAATAAGCACTCAGTCCTGAATAACTCGATAATGGTCATTGCATTGCTGCTTATGTTTCACTCAAACATGGTGGTGGAGTATTTGATTATTATCACTCATTGCACATACTTATCCACATCGTATGGACCCTTAAGTGAGGAGATATAATAGAGGTATATAGTTGTGGGAACCAAAGCCTTTTTCACCTGAGACTCAGCTCATGTAGTGACCTAGTAACTTCCTTTAGGATATTCTAGAATGCATGTGTTTGATGCTATATAGTGGACCTTGGCATAAAATCTTGGCCCATTGTAAATTGATTATGTCAAAGTAGGCCTTTCATGCCTTTATGACCTATTATGATGGACCTTTTTTTATGCAAGGGCCTGCTGCTTGTTTGTTCACTCTAAGAGTCATCTTGCATACGTCAGTTTTATTATCCCCCATTGATAATTGAAACCCAAATAAAAATCCAAGGATAAGAAACTCACTATCGAATACGTGTATGAGAGGAATAAGGGTGGAAGTAATCATGCCTAAATTCATTGCTTATTTATTTATTTTTCTGTTTTTGTTCAAGTTAAAAAAAATCTTGCATTTCAGGCATACATGACATTTGTTTTAATTTTTTTTTAAAAAAATCTTGCATTTCCTTCATACATGACATTCATTTTAATTTTAAAAAAAACTTGCATTTCATGCATACATAACATTCATTACAACTTTTAAAAATGCATTTTTCTAAGCCATAAACCTCTTCTTATTTGGAAGTAGATTAAAGGAATTTGGCCACTAATATCAAAGATCCAATTAAACAGTTGAGACCATTTGACAAAAAAAGCAAGATGGCAGGACCCTCTAATTTTGATGTTGAAGCTTTTAAGAAAGAACTATTAAAAGAGATCGAAAATGACATGCCATAAATGATTAAAGACATATTTACTGAGATAATAGGAAAGATGACCGTGGATAGAGAAGACTTTGAAAACAGAATTGTAATTGGCAAGCCATTTAAAGAAAAATTGAAAGCATCGGTAGCTCCACAGAGTCAGAATGGATGAAAGACATGTAAAAGCAAGTGGATAACTGTAGTCTGCACTGAAGAAGCATGGGCTCAGTCCTGACTGTGCTGACTTGGATATGGATTTGGAGGAGGAAGAACCATTGCTCCCGAAGTACAAATTCCTAAATGTGAAAAGAAACTTTGGTACTGATGATCCTCATCTACATCTGAAGCAATATGTCACATATATGAAGGCCACTAGGTTGTTTAAAGCTTAGATTGTCAAGTAATTTCCATTGTCCTTGGAAGGAGCTGCTATCAATTGGTATTGCACTGTGGATGCATAGGTCCAACAGGACTGAAATGAGTTATGTTCAGTCTTCATTAAATAATATAGGTTAAACTCTCAATTTGAAGTTTCTTTTCACGACTATAAAATACAATACAAAGACCTAACGAGTCGTTCGTGAGCTTCTTAAATACAATACAAAGGCTTATGCTAAGATGAAGCATAAGCTTATAGAATTAGACCAACTGATTATAGCCATAGAAGCCTGTATTCCACCTATGGCTAATAAATTAAAGGACATAGGCATAAGGGAATTCAAAGAGTTATATCATTTTGGATTACAAGTTAAAGCTTACTTGAATTTAGACATTCATGAGTAGTTATTTGTCAGTTGAGACTATAATAACTCAAAACCATATTTTGTTACACCATTTTATCTTTAGTGCTAATGAATGTTTGATTGTCTAATTTACATGAATATGAATTTATTATAATTGTGCATGCAATCTTATGCTTGAATAAGAGAGAGAATTGAAAAAGAAAAAGAAAGAAAAAAAACCCATAAAGTGAGAGGGCTAAAATGTCAGAATTGACTTTCAAAATTTTCCTTCGAGCATATTTAACCTCAATTTTCCCTAAAATCAATTCTTCATATTTGTCAAGAAAAGAAAAGAAAAGAAAAAAATAGAAGAAAAGAAAAGGAAGGAAAGTATAAGAAAAGAAAAAGGGAAATTTTTATTTATGCCACCAACATTTGAAAAATCAATTTTGAGCAATCCTTGGAAATTCCTTATTCTCAAATAAAATACCCACCAATTATGAGCTAAAAAAATTATTGGTCAGAAGACCCGTAAAAGGCTTATCAATAACAAGTATAATGTGGCATGCCTAATTATAACAGAGAAGAATCATGTAAAGATAGTCATGACTGATATATTATTAGCACATGAAGTGTTAGACATGGACTCATTAGTTTTGTAGTAATTGACAGCATGAGTGTTATCAACATCCAACGATCAATTGCAAGAGCAGTTAGAAGTTAAAGTGACAATATAAACATCGAGCGTAACAAAAGTGATTGACCATCATTATGAATTTGCAACCACCTAGCTAGGTTAAAAAATCCTAAAAAAGGAGTGACTTAAGTAAAAGAGGGAAAATAAAAAAGAAAAAAAATGAAAGACCTAGCTAGGTTCAAAAAATTTTAAAAAATAAGCCATCTAGGCAAAAGAGGGAATATAAAATAAAATCGGTTACATTTTCATTTTGAGAAAAGCAGTTCAAGAGATCATAAGATTCTACTTGGTGATGTGAAAGTGAGAGAGTCTATCAAGTCCTTGATTGGGGGGCAATTTTTGAGATGAGTTGAGCCTCATGAGTAATGGAGTTTTCAAATAGAGTCTCTTCCACACTAAGGGTCAAGGGCAACCGTCATATGGCTACAAAGCTTTCTAAGGAAGCAACTAAGTTAAAGGCATGTGTTATTATCATAATCCCAATTTAATTATGAGAGGGTCCTAATTTTTGTTTTGTTTAGATAGACTCAACTTTTAGATTCAAATTCTTTGATGGAAGGAGGACCAGTTCCCAAAGTTTAGCTTTAAATAAAAAAGGCATTTGGCTAAATCATTTAAGATTTCTTATTTTCTCTTAGTTTATGCATACATAAAATTTTCGCAAGAATTATTTTGACATCTCATACATGTGCGTATTAGAATAAATACATGTTTTTTATAAGCATTACACACACCACACTAGTGTGTGTTATTATATCACTTTTGAGTTTTAAAGATTATGACTATGCATACATTGATTTTGAACTCTTTTCTGGATGTTTTCCAAAGTGGGCTAGCTCTGATGTATAGGGTGCAATACTACTATATTGGTTGATTTTGCCTAAATGTCTATGAGGCTATATGGCTTATTTTGAATTGATCTTGTTTAATTGTCTTTGCCTAATGCCCCAAAGGCTATATGACACCTCTCTTATTTATTTTTATTTAATGCACATTCTGTATGTTGTCTGTTTAGCTTGACACCTATGCAGCTATATGGCTTACTGTGATTTCATCTACTTGCTGCCCCATAAGCTATATGGTGCTTTCTGTTTGATTTTATTCGATGAATGTTTTTGTATGTTTTTTTATCTTACCTAATGCCCTTGAGGCTATTCGATATTTATTATTGTTTTCACCTGATGCCTGCATGGCTATACGACTTTTCATTGTTGTTATTTTTACTTGACACCTGCGTAGCTATATGGCTTTCCTTTATTATTATTTTTGCTTGATTCTTGCGTGGCTATATGGATTTTTTTTTTATGTTTTCCCACTAATGCCTGCGTGCGTGGCTATATGGCTTTTCTTGTGTTTCTCTGCCTGATGTCTGCATGGCTAAATGGATTTTCTTATGTGTTCTCACCTAATGCCTGCGTGGCTATATGGCTTCTCTTGTGCTTTCCTGGCTAACACTTGCGTGGCTATATGGCTTTTTCTTATATTTTCCCAATGGCTTTTCTTGTGTTTCTCTGCCTAATGCCTGTGTGGCTAAATGGATTTTCTTGTGTGTTCTTGCCTAATGCCTATATGGCTATATGGCTTCTCTCGTGCTTTCTCGCCTGATGCTTGCGTGGTTATATGGTTTTTTCTTATGTTTTCTTGCCTGATGCTTGTGTGGCTATATGTATTTTCTTTATGGTTCTTCATCTGAAGCCTGCATGGCTATATGGCTTCTTTTATATTTTTTCGCCTGACACTTGCATGGCTATACGAATTTTCTTTGTGGCTCTCCACCTGACGCCTGTGTGGCTATATGTTTTTTTTTGTGTTTTCCTGCCTGACGCCTGTGTGGCTATACAAATTTAATTTATAGTTATTTGCCTAACGCCAGCATGGCTATATGGCTTCTCTTATATTTTCTTACCTAACGCCTGCATGGCCATGTGACTTCTCTTATCTTATGTTTACTTATTAAAGTATTAATGAGTGGCTGATCAGGATGAACTCTCGAGGATCACGATCATGTTTTGAATTGAAGAATTCATTTCCTAGTTTAATTGGCCTATAGCAGGGGGTAAACCATGCATTCAGTTTGATCGACCCGTAGCCGGGGTAAAGCTGTTGATTTTCTCTTATCGAAGTATTAGGATTTAGGGATTGCCTCTTGGGCCAGGAAAATTCAAGGATGATGGTGTGAGTTTTCTGCTCCAGATAAGGGACTGCTCTTGGGCCAAGAAAACCCAAAGATGATGGCATGAGTTTCCCATTCCAGATAAGGGATTGCCTCTCAGGCCAGGAAAACCTGAGGGTGATGGCATGAGTTTCCCGCATGTGCTAAGAGACTACCCCTCAAGCCAGGAAAATTTGAAGATGACGACATGAGTTTCTCGTTCCAGATAAAGGACTGCCTCTCGGGCTAGGAAAACCTAAGGATGATGGTATAAGTTTCTCGCCTGTAATAAGGGACTGCCTCTTAGGCTAGGAAAACCTGAGGATGACGGTGTGAGTTTCCTATTTTAATTAAGAGACTGCTCTCAAGCCAGGAAAACTCAAGGATAATGACATAAGTTTCCTGCCTATGATAAGGTGCCTCTTGGGCTAGGAAAACCTGAGGATGACAGTGTGAGTTTCCTATTTAAGATGAGTGGTGTATCAGGTCAGGAAAACTTGAGAATCACATTTTAGATGAGTGGTGTATTGGGCTACGAAAACCAGAGAATTACGTTTCAATTGAGTGGCAATTAGGCTAGGAAAACATGAGAGTTTGCATTTCAGTTAAGTGATGTATTGGGCCATAAAAACTTGAGAATCACATTTCAATTGAGTGGTGATCAGGCCAGGAAAACCCAAGAGTCTACGTTTCATTTGAGTGATGTATTGGACCAAGAAAACTCGAGAATCACGTTTCAGTTGAGTGGCGATCGGGCTAGGAAAAATCGAGAGTCTACATTTCGGTTAAGTGGTGTATCGGGCCAGGAAAACTCAAAAATCATCATTTTTAAATAATTTACTGGATATTAATTAGTGGTTAATCAGACTAGGAAAACCCTAGGATCACGATCATGTTTCAAAATTAAAGAATTTATCTCTCAAGTAAAACTCAGGAGTCAGGTATATTGTTGATTATTACTTTGTTGTGCATGTGATTTTTCAAAAAATTGACATTGCATGCATTTGGTTTTTCAAAAAATTAAGAGGCAAACTGTTGACACCTGGTTTGATTAGCCCAAGATAGGGGGCGAATTATGGATATTTGATTTAATCGGCCCGCAATGAAGCCCGATGATAAGAAAAATACAAATCTTGAATCTAAAAGAGGCCCAGAATCTTCTTGAAAATAGACTTAAGAATCCAAACCCATTTTAAGCCCAAACCTATGTAAACATAAAACCTAAACCCATTTTAAGCCCAAACCTATGCAAACATAAAACCTAAACCAATTTTACGCCCAAACCTCTGCAAACATAAAAACTAAACCCATTTTAAGCCCAAACCTATGTAAACATAAAAGCTAAAACCATTTCAAGACCAAACCCATACAAATCCATGCCCAAAGCCCATTTTGGCCCAAACTTAAAAATAGCTGTTTGGGCTAATGAGGCGATAAAAAAGGGGCTCAAAAAGTGTGCACATCATGAAGAAAGAGAGAAGAATGTTTTGGGGGAATAGGGATGGCTAGTTTAAAAAGGGGTTAGAGGGAATTAAAAAAGTGGAGGAGCCATGATCAACTAAAAAAAAAAAAGAGAAAGAGTTTTCAGAGAGAGGGGGATCTAGAAAAAGAGGGAAAAATGTCCTTGAGAATGATAAAGAAAAAAACCTTACTTGAAGGTTTATTTCTTAAAAAAGAAGAAGGTGAACTCTTGCATTTTAAGTAGAGATCAAAACCAAAAAAATCTCTGAGGGCTAACCATTTTGGATCAATAGCTCATATATCAGTAATGATCTTCACTTTTTTTCAATATTATAGTTATAGATTTGCATAATCCTTTGTTTACTTGCTTGTTCACTTATTTCTTATTTTCATTGATCACCTTACGCCATGTTCTCAACATCATCTATTAAGGTATTGAATATAGTTGTAAGCTTGGGTTATTTGCATGAGATATTGTCTACTTAAGATTGAAGTGTTTAGCTCTTTTGAGAGTCTCTGCACTTGTTGATCAGGCAACGCCTCTTGTCAATAATGAGGTGATCGCCTCTTTATACAGAGTCTTGCACAACTTTTCCTTGATGTTCTTTGTAGCCTATGCATGATTCACATTTTCATGCTTTCGTATTTTTAATAATCTTTGCATGATCATGTTTATTAATTTATTTTGTCAGCGTGTAAGTATTTGCTGTCTCTATTAGCATTAATTAGAATCTATGAATTGACTTGATGGTTCCTTTTGTAGGATTTTACATGTTTTTAAAAGTTAATGTTTTGTGTATTACAGGGAATCAGAATGATCTTAATCATCCAACCTAGCTCCTAACTCTCTTGCTTTTTCGTTTATATTTATACGCAGTTTAATGCTTGTTTACTTTTGGTTTATTTTCTATTTATTTTATGTTTCTTTGAACAAAACATTGTAATCCCTAATCCTTTCCCCATTCATTTGGAATGTATGATTGTAAATTATTGTTATTTGTATTATTTATATTAAATGTCGGGCTATAAGCATGAAAAATGGATTAATGCGCAAACTTGGACTTATTTGTAAAATTTGGAAATTGGATGAAGGCAAGTGCAATTTTGAATATAAATAAGGAAATAATTAAATAATTAAACATAAAACACAAACGGAGGCTAACCACAAAGTTGGATGGAGATTCTAAAAACTCATACCTAGTTTACAAACCTATTTTTTAAAGACTGCTTCTGGGTATCTCTATGGAATCCAGTTGCTGTAAAGTGTGTCTCGATTTTCATCCAGGTGGCGACTCCATCTCCGATTAGACTTTAAAATCTGTTTCGTATTTTCAATAAATGCCCCAAATGTTATAAAATTATAACTCTATAGTTCTTCTTTCCCGTGCTATCAAGATCAAGAGGGAGGCTTTGCGTAAGAAAGAATATATCACCCCCTCTTCCCTTTTTTTTACACATGTAATAAAATTACTAGTTTATATTACATTATGGACAGGGTTCTATGGTAAAAACCTTTCCACTAGCCACAATCAATGTATAAACTCAAAAAAAAAAAAAAAAAGATGATAAGAAGCATTGTGGAACAATTTTTTATTTTAACGATAAACAATCAAAGATTTATTTATTTATCATTATTTTTTTGAGGGAGCTTGACACAGAGGAGAAGAGGAGACAAAGAAGAAAATGTGAAAAATGATAAGATTCAAAATTGAAAGAATATTTATTTGGAAAGGTTATTTTTGAAATAATAAAATATTAATACATTTTTTTATATATTTTTAATTTTTGGATTATATGTGAAAGCTTCCCTAAATATTAAAAATATATATAAACATTAAAAATGTTTATTAATGTAATATCCCGAAATATTAAATATTTTTTAAACTGCATTGGGATATGCAGTGTTAATAATTTTAATAAAAATATTTGACTATTTAATTAGTTTGTTAATTATTAAAGTTATTTTTAATTATTTTAAGTTTCTTATGTAAAATTTTTTGGAAAATTATATTTTTGAAAAAATTAAACCTAAATAAATATTTATTATTTACGGTAGTCCGTTTTATTAAATTGTATGATTCCATGCATGATCATATGATTCCATGCATGATCATATTATCATATATATATATAATTAAATTTATTTACAAAAATTGCCCCTCCCTTCTTCCTCCACAAACTCGACGCCTTCCTCCCCATTCCGCCACTGCAACTTTGTTTTTTCACCGTCGGTGTGCCTCTTGGCGTGCCACCTCCACTTCCAGCTTGCTCTACCGCCAACTACCTCCTTCTCCGGTGTCGTTTGGCCTGATTTTGGCCAAGAAGCCGAAACCCAACTTTAACTTCGTTCACTGTGATTCCGACCACCAAATTGGACACCACTGGTCTCATTCTCTTCCTTGAACTCCGGTGAGTGCATTTCTAAGCTTATTTTTGCTTGTGTTTGGTCTAGATTTTGTTGGTGATCAATTTTTCTAATTCAGCCATTTTGGTTTTTTTAATTTTTTGAACTTCAATCTTGAAGATTCAAGATTACTTCCTTTACAAAAATTGTTCCTAGTAGCTCAATTTACATCCTATAATTTTTTTAGAATTTTTGGAATTTATTTTGATTTTTGTGAATTTTTGATTATTTTATTAATATTTTCTAATTTTCGTAAATTAATTAAATAATTTGTGAAATTGTGATTTATGGTGTTTATAGAGGTTGAAATGAATTTTAGAATTTAATTTATGATTTTTGTGATTTTTGTGTAATTAATATAATTTTATTTAGTTTATGTGAATTTTGGAATTATAGGTTAAATAAGTATTTTATTAAAATTAAATGGTTAATTGAGTATAATTATTGATTTTATTGAATTATATGTTGAGAAATTAATTTTTGAGCAATTTTATAATTTTTAGTGAATTTTTGAATAATTATTGTATATTATGTGAATTATTATATATTAGGGGTATTTTGATAATTTGGTAGTAATTTTAGTTAAATATTAAGTTTAATTGGTTTTAATAATTATTTGAGATATAAAAAGTGATTTTTACAAAATATTTACTATTTTTAACTAATTAAAACTATTTTTTTAAAATTATTTTCAAATTATATATAATATACTATTTTTGTAAATAAATGAGTTTTTAATGATTTTTAATATGTTTTAGGGCTAATTACGTAATTTGGATTTATAAAATGAATTTCTGTTAATATTTGTGAATTTATCGAGATATTATTGATTTTTAATAATATTTTATTAATATTAGGATTTTTAAGTAAAAATCGGTAAATAATTATTTTTAGTGTTTTAATATCTAAATTGCTATAATTTGGTATATAAAGGTTATTTTTAGAATTTTTATGCTTTCTGTGTTTATCTCATGAATTGTAAACCTCGATCGGTAGAATTGTAGTTTGAGGTCCGACCGAGGGGTTGTGAGAATATTCTATTTCGAAGTGTGTTTTCTTATAGGATCGGCTCTACTTTCTTAGTAGAGAGATGTCCATTTTACAGGGGAGATTCTACTGAATTTTCGACAGAATTCTCATAAAATGTTACATTCGTTCAAATTCTTCTTCCTTGTCTGTGTCCGGTACTCTAGATCGAGTCTCTAGAATTTACGTTAGATTTATTCTAATTTTGTGTTAATATTTTATTTGTTAATTGTGCTGAGACCGAGGCTTAGTGGACCAAGTCTGTCGGACCCGTCTCGAGGAGCTCACAACTGTGAGTTGTTATTTTATATATACGTGTATTAGGATGCATGTTTTTAGAAATATATGTTTTAATTGTATGAAATATGCATAAATGATTAATAAATGCTTAAGTATGTTTTAGGTATATTTTAGTATATTTTTGGTATATTTTAAATTAAATGCATGTATTATTCTTGATTTATACCTAAAATGTTTTTAAGTATATATATATGGTTTATTTTATAATTGAACTGAATTTATTTGATATATATACTCGAAATATATTTAGTTTATTTTTGGTATATTTCTAGTATATATATGGTTTATATTGTTATTTTAATTAATGTCATGCATCATTTATTTTATGAATATATGGTTTATTTTTAAATGAAAGATATCAATAGAACGTCCTACCTAATGGGCAGCACTAGAACCGAGTACGTACCGGTACGACGATAGGATTTAGGTTAAATTACTAACCTATTTGTGGATATTGATTTGATTGATTTGATTGATGTGTGATGTGATTTGAGAGTGTGATTGCTAGAGCTCGGTTAACCAAATGTCTCGGGGCCAATCACTGACAGTCAGACTGTTGGAGTTCAGTTAACTTAGTGTCTCGGGGTCAGTCTACTGTCCAAATGGAACAAGTGAATTTATTTGGAATAAGTGAGCCTGTATGGCTAGAGTGTTGTCTAACACTATTTGAAGTTGCGATCATTTAGGGTTCTATTTGATCCTTCATAAATAGATATTTTTCAGTTATATATATAAAATGATTTTGCTGTATCAGTGTGTATTTGCCTGTATATATATTTATTATATATATACTATTGAATGTGTGCATTTGTCATTTAGTTATGCATGTATATATATTATAACAATTTACTCAGTGAGGTCTGACTCCCCTATGTTAATTATTTTTCAAGAGAGTTTTCGTCCTCAGACCTCAATAGCAGACCTTTACGCCGGATTTCTTCCGCCCTGGCCTTATTGTGTAAACTGCTTATCTGAGTTTTATTTCGTATTTTAGACACTACAGTAGTAGTTGTACTTTAATCTGTTGCGGGATTGTATTTGAACTATAATTATATGAAATTTTAAATTCAGAGTGTTACTTTGAAAGATTTCTATTTATAATATGAGATGTTATTTATATTATTAAAGTGAGCTGAGAATTATTATTTTATATTTGAGATTTAATTTCTGTTGTACAAATGTTATATTTATTTTATTATATTGCATGCTTTTATTTTATTTTTTCAAAGGCTTACTATAGGTTCCGGATTCGAAAAAATTTCTGCATCCTAACGCTGGTTATGACTCTCTGTTTTAGGTCGTGACAATTAATTACTTTCAACATGAATATAATTATTTATTTAGTTAAAAAATATAAAATTCTTCTTAAATTATTTTCTCATTTTGAAAAACTAAAAGGATATATTTAGCAAGTTGGAAATATATTTTTTTAATTTTTAAATTTACAAAAACAACTCCAAAAATTTTCAGTGAAATTTTTTTGATATTTTCCATGTATAAAAATATTTTTGAGTTGGAAGTTTTTGTACATCCTAAATTTCATTTGCCGTCATTGCTGCACAGGTGGAACATATATTTACCAGGGCAGACATTTTCTCCTTAAAATCAATGAATCAGCTCAGAAATGAAACAATTTCATCTGTGTTACAATTACTTTACCGTCAATTTGTCAATCATTGTTCAAAAAAAAAAAAACATCGTCAATCACGGGGCATTAAATAAAACTATGTAATGACACCACCTGATATGACAAATAAAATGGGTAATCATAATTCTAGAAAACCAGAGAGATTTTCTGAAAGTATTACAAAGAAAACAATGAAAATAATAGCTCTCATATATAAGAAATTGCCTGTCCCCAAACCAGACATTCGTAGCAGCTAACCACAGTTCTATGAAACAGAAAAATGCCACAAGCACAGAGGATGCACTTGGAAACACAAGAAATTCACAAATCATAACAGAACATGTCTGGAAAGAAGAAATTTTACACAGAAATCACAGCACAACTTTTATCTGCGCCTAATCCTGAGGTGTGCATAAATGACATTTCAACTACTGTTCCTTGTACCGCTTCTCTAGCTCCTCCAACCTTTGAAGCTCTTTGTGGTATTTGCATATGCGATAAACACACCTGCGTCCACATGCAATGGCACATTGCATAGATGCAGATAAACTAAAGTTAGACTGCTTAGGAAACTTCAAAATTATGTGTAAAAACATATCATGCCACATACCAGTAAAGCAAGCAGGCTGAAGCACATAAAACTACATTCCTTTGAGCTTTGTAGATCTGCACAACATCCCACATGGGAAAACTCATAAGACGGTATAATTTGCTACTTATTTAAAAAGTTGTACTACCAGTTATCACTTTGTCATGAGACGGTGATATGATGGCAAAAGCCCAATCTACCATCTTCCTCATATTCTCCGGTATCTCAGAGCAGAACCTGAACTAAAATGGACAAAGTTGGTATACCAACTCAGGAAATGAGTATGCCACATAACATTTAACAGACCCATAACAAGGTTTTGCTGGGAATTGTTAGTTGAGGGCTGATGCAGTCACAAGGGAAGTGGAAAGCCATCTTTTAAGTAAGGTTAATTTTATAATTTCCAGCTTTGCTGCCTGGAATAGAAACCTAAATTATTTAGTGGTCTTTCCTTTTATTAAAACTCCTATTTATGAATCTTTAATCATTTAGGAATTGTTTAATTTTTTTAAGACTCCAAGTCCTGGGTTTAGGTTTAAATTAAATCTATAAGTGCCTGTTTTTGTATGTTCTTAAGGAGAGTTTTCATCCAGATTCAATAAAATAAGATTTCCTGAGACTAGAATTGTGTGATTCAATTCCTCCTTTTCCTTATGTGTGATTCCAACTTATAGGCATGATTCCTTGAATCCTTTTCTCTATGTTTCTATGTTACTGTTCATGCTACTCTTCGTACCAGATTCCAGTATTAAGTTCCCTAACTTCCACTGTAGAAAACTCCCCGCCAGGGGGGGCAAATCTATTCTACATCAAAGGCACAGGACATTAACAGAGAAGACAAATAAGAAAGAAAAAAACAAAGTTCTCTAGGATGCTGCTACAAGTCTTTCCTTTGACTCAACCAGAGAAAAATGTTGATTCAAAACTTTTACATTCCCCAAATCATGTTACTGACAATATCAAAATACATCAGAAAACATTTCTCACCATAGACAAGCTTATGAAATGATTTATTATCAGCCAAATGGAACAATAGAAGATGCAGGGAGGGAGAATTTTTCTTGTTCAATGGCTTCCAAGGAAAATGGGGTCCATTAGAAACTTTATGGACTAACAAGAAGGTTCAATATCAAACCAAGGGATGCAACATTTTAATGAATAACACTACCTAAGTAAAAATCAGTGTTATTGAAAGTATTCTGCATTTTCAGTCCCATAAGATGCTACCAAAAAGGAAGGACAGAAATGGAAGAAACCCAGTCTCCCATCTTAATTTAAAGCAACAGGCTTTGTATTTTCCCATTTCAAATTACAAATGTTAATGCTTAAAAAACATCTCATAACTATTTGAGAAATAGCATTTTGACAAATTACATCCATCATTTGTTTTAGCAGTTATGAACTCTATTTCACATACACTTATGAGAAAGTTTGAGAATCGAACCATAATACCCATGCATTCATATGAATGTCATTGTGCATGCGCCAGTGTGCTCATATGGGAGTTCAGTCATTTAAATAAAGCAAAGGCTTTCAATGATTTTCCATGTGACCATCTTCATGTAGTATTTTGGAAGTAATTAACATCTCAGATATCACACTAGCATCAGAAAAGGCAGACAGTTCTACTGATTATGAAACTTCATGATTTTGTTTTTTTTTTTTTTTTTTTTTTTTGAGAAAAAAATCTGAAAAATACTGATCAATTGTAGCAGTGAAACAATTCTTCAATTCCAGTTTAAAATAATAGTAAACATGATATCAATTTTGCAAAATACAACTTTTTGTTATGTGATAGTTAAACTTAAAATCATTGAGTGAGAAAGCTTTTAAATACAGAATCCCCAATGTTATGTAAAATTCAAAGAAACAAAAGACTCATGCATGCACACAAACTTCGTGCATGTTCAATTCTAGACTAGTTTAATCATATCCCTCACGAGTCAGGCCAGAGGGAAACCTCAATTTGTACATCTACAGTCACTTGTGCATTCATCTTTATTATCCTGATTCCCACTTCTCATCAATACAACATTTACTGCAATGAATAAACAAGGTAGCTGCTAATTCTCTAGGTTCTTCCCAATAATAACACGAGACCCAAAACTCCAGTGATGTATGACAATAATATAACACACCTTTGAAGAACAAAAAAGGTAAAAACTATAAACCTCAAGAGTACAATGTCTATATCATTTTACTCTTCCTTCCATGACCAATACCTATATTTCCACACCATAAGCAGCTCTACTAATATCTATGTAAAAGAATTCCAAGGAAACCTAAAACCTGCATTTAAAAAATATTCATTTGAAGTTTGAACTTGTTTCTGGGTATATGAAATCACTTAGGTTCAAGACAACCCAAGCCTAAGCTTAGAACACAAGGAATCTTCCTCTAGCCTAAAGCAATCAGACAAAAAAAAAACCACAGGTGACATTCCTATTAAACTGCCTGTAATGAGCAATGAAGTTAGTACCAATCAGTCAACCGCCAGCAATCCAAAACATAATTCCAGATCGAAATTCCTAAGAACAGTATCCTATAAATTAAAATCAGAAATACGAGATGGAGACTCACAGATTTCTCATAACGATCCCTCTCAGCAGCAGTGCAGATCTCAGATGTGCACATCAACCGATGCTCATTTTTCCAATAGATATCTGGACACCAATAACCAAAAAAAAAGGAATTCCAAGAACCCATTTCAGAAAATATAACCGAACCCTTTCACTCGATAAATAAATCAATGGAATGAAATAAAACAGAAAATATAGAAGTAGATAAGAGCAAAACCCAGAAGCTGAAAGCCAGCAAAAGGGACGATGAAGAGAGCCGGTTGCAGTAGGAGAGAGACAAGAGACACCAATCTATACTTCAACAATTTTGGCGACGGAATAGTTAATATCCCCGCTAAAACCGCCTCCGCTGCCACCACGTAAGTCAGTATCATCCACTGTAACGCCATTTTCCCCAAATCCGACCACAAAAATCCACTGCAACTAGCTCTTCGTTTCAACCTTCGCTAATAAATGGACTTCTGATTTTATTTTATTTTATTTTTTTCAACTGTTTCTTTTGATGCGTTCCTTAATAACAAAGGCTTTTTTTGGTTGTTCTAGATTTTCCTTGTGCCACGGAACTAAAAAGAAAAGGGATAATACCACCGTTAGTCTATAAATTATATATTTTTTCAATTAAGTCCTCTAAATTAAGTTATATAAGTTTTAAAAAACTCTCTAATAGTTCTAAAATAGTTTTTAATTTTTTGTAAAAAAATAGTTTTTTATGAGTTAACCCTTAAAATTAATTTTTTTTTTACATTTCAGTTCTAAAATGATAAAAAGAATATTATTTTTGATATTTTAAAAAAATAATATTTTTTTTGTGTCATATTTAAATTTTGGATTGAAATATGTTAAAACTCATTAAATTATTGAGATTAGTTAAATTTTAAAGCCTAGCCCATAACCAGTATGACTTAATGGCTAAGACAATAAGATTCTAGAGATGAAAACTAACTATTGAAGAAGCAATTTGACGACAAAGCAAGAAGATTCTTAAAATTTAAAGAAATGTGACTCTAAAAGACTTAGGGAAGTGAACCATAGGGTGAAGGTTACAAACATTCAATTCTCTAATTGATGACATATGGAGAGAAAAGGTCATTAGGAAAGTCAATGTTTTTTATTATAAATACAGGGAAGGATAACACAAACAAGGACTATCTCTGCAACACATAACCAATCACCAATAATGTCACGACTCAAACTAGGAGTCATGACCGGTGCTAGGGAACAAAAATTCTTTTGAATTCGGAACTCGTAGCAAGCCTTAGAAAATAAAATCATGCAATAATTAAATAAAAATATGATAGAATTAAAATTTTTCGAATCAATATATAATATAAATACTTTAAATCCTTCTTAATGAATACATTTTCGTATAATAATCAAATATAAATTTTCAGAGTATATAATATCAAAACAATATAATATTCTTCCGATACAATAACACTACTACTGCAGTTTCTAGAATACAAATCAGAGTTCCAAATATACATTTGCATAAAATGACCGGGACCGAAGAACACCGGCAAAAAACTCTACAACTAAGGTTTGACGATATGGGATCTCCTGAAAAAAAATAATTGAGGGGGGTCAGACCTCACTGAGTGAATTATTATACTATATATACATGCAATTTAAACCATAACAATCAAACATTCTTATATATATATATATATATATATATATATATATATATATATATATACATACATATATACATTTCACACGAATGCCAAACTCTGCTTATATAAATATACAAAATGCAGAAAACATTTGTTTTAATTCATGAAGGATCCATAGAACCCTAATAATAGCAACCCCATCATCACTTTAGCCATACAGGCTCACTTGATTCCAAATAGAACACTTATTCCAAACTGGACAGCAGATTGGCCCTGAGACACTAAGTCGATCGAGCTCCAGCAGTCTGGTTGTCAGTGTAATTGGCCCCAAGACCCCTGATCAACCGAGCTCCAGCAATCACAATATTTATCACCTCACATCTCTATCAACCCAATAGATCATTCATTCCACTATGGACAGTAGACTGACCCCAAGACACTAAGTCAACCGAGCTCCAACAGTCTGACTATCAGTGTGATTGGCCTCGAGATCCTTGGTCAACCGAGCTACAACAATCACACTATCTAACATACCATTAATCTTAGTCAAATCCATCAAATCAATTATAATCACCACAATTATTTCTCACTCAACCCTTATCTATCGCACTAGTACGTACACGGTCCTAGTGCTGCCCACTAAGAAGCACGTTCTATTGATATCCTTCATTTAAATAAATCATTCATTCGAAAAATAATTAATGTATAACAATATTCATAATAGTAAAATCAACCATATATATATATATATATATATATATATATATATATATGTCAAATAAAATATGAAATAAACTAAAGATAAATCATTAATATAGTTAAAAACAATTTAAATATATAACAATAATATAACATGCATTTTCTTAAAAATATACCTAAATATACAAAAGATATGCCCTAAGTACACAAATCATTTAATAAAACATTTATGTATAAATGTTCATTTAAATATGTGTTTAGGTTTAACATATATTCACATTCTACCAAAATAACCTAATTTTCTAGCATGCGTAAATCACAATTAAACCCTAAGTATACCACTAATGTTTTAGGTTTCAATTAATAATAAAACATACATTTATTTGGGGAAATATATCAAAAATATACCAAAAATAAACTTAAAAACAATTTAAGTGTAGGTTTATAATTTAGCATGCAATTATTTAAGAATAAACCTAAAATCTACTGAAACTATACCTAAAGTATACTAATCATTTAATAAAATAATTATGTCTAAATGTACATTTTAAACATGTATATATATATTAAAATGTATTAAACATAAACCTAAATGTTTAATGTGCATATACCAAAATATCATCAATAATTATTTAACATGCATATATATATACAAAAGTACAACCCTAGATATACCAAAAATATTATAACTTAAATCACTTTAAAGACATACAATGAAAATAAAAAAAAACCTAAGTGATGCATCCTATATGCAATGCATATATACAGTATAATAACTCACATGTTAGCGCTCCACAAGATAAACTTGATGGGCCTGATCCGTTAGGCCTCGGTCTCGGCACAACTAAACAAACAAATGATAACATGAAATCAGAATAAATTTAATGAAAATTCTAAAGACTCGATCTAGAATTTTAGATACAAAATTAGAATAGGGATTTGACCGGACATCACGTTTTATGAGAATTCTACCGAAAATCCGATAGAACCTCCCCTGTAAAATGGACATCTCTCTACTCAAAGAGTAGAGCCAGTCCTACAAAGAAAACACACTTCGGAATAACACCAAATTCATAACCATAATCCCTCGATCGGACTCCAAACTACAATTCATCGATCGAGGTTCACAATTCACAAAATAATTACAAAATACTGAAAATGCCCTTTTATAATAAAAATACATTTTATAATTCCAAATTACATAATTAACCCTAAAACTTATTAAAAATCGATAAAAACTCATTAATATAGAAAAATCGTATATTATATATATAATTTGAAAATAATTTATGAAAAATAGTTTTAATTAGTTAAAAATACTAAATAATTTATAAAAATCATTTTTATACCTCAAATAACTATTAAAACCAATTTAATTATATTTTTAGCCAATTTAGTGTCAAATTACCAAAATACCCTTATATATACAAATTTACTAAAATTACTCAAAAATTCACCAAAAATAATATAATTGCACAAAATTAATTTTCTCAACATATATTTCAATAATATCAATAAATATACTTAATTAACCAATTTATTTCAATTAAACACATAATTAACCCTACTTTTCAAAATTACATAAAATTAATAAATTCCAAATAAATATATAAAAATTCACAAAAATTACAAATAAATTTATATAATTCATTTAAACACATATAATTACCATAAAAAATAATTTCATAATTTAATTAATTAATTTTCGAAAATTAGAAAATATTAATAAAATAATCAAAAATACCCAAAAATCAAAATAAATTCAAACAATTCTACAAAAATTACAGCATGTAGATTGAACTTCTAGGATCAAAGTTTGTGAAGGAATTTTTCATGAATGAATCAAATTGAAGCTCAAAAAAATTTGAAACCCTAAATGGCTGAAATGAAGAAATTGAAAGCTAGGAAAATCTAGACCATTTAAAGTGAAAAAAAAGCTTGAAATCACACTCACTAGAGCTCAAGGAGAAGATAAAGACCGGTGGCGTCGAATTTGGTGGCCGAAATCACGTTGATCGGAGCTTGATCGATTTTTGGCTATTCCTTGCTTTTCCAGCCAAAACACACCGGAATAGAGAGCTTCAGGTGTTGATAATGGCTGGGAAGGGAGGAGGAAGGAGGAGAGGCACACCGACGGCAAGAAAACCAGCTTGAATCGGCTGGAAATGAAAGAAAATGGCGTCGGGAGGAGAAAGGAAGAAGAAGGTGAAGTCGATGGCAAAACTGTAAATAAAACAAACTTTATAATTTTGATAAATAAATAAATAAATATATATATATATATATATATATATATATATATATATATATATATATATATATATATATATATATATATATATATATATATATATATATATATATATATCCACACTTATATTATAATATTATATATATTCCCACACATAAATAATACTCACCACACAAATAATTTAATATATATAATAATTTATACACTTAAAATTAATTAATTAATAATAAAACTAAATAATAAAAATTAAGGTAATTAATTAAACCCTAATTAATTTAAATAAATACACATATATACATTTTATTTAGCACTTAAAAATTATATATGAGTTCATGCAAATTCGTAAAACTAGTCAAAATAATTAATATTAAATTATTTACGTATCAATTTCCCCGAAAATATAATTCCCAGGAAAATTTTACGTAAAGTACTTAAAATAATATAAAATAATTAAAATTAGCTTTAAACAAATAACAAACTCATAAAATATCATAAATATATACAAAAATTATTAACACTGCATATCCTGATGCAGTATAAAAATATTTAAAAACTCAGGATATTACAGTCTTTCCCCCTTACAAGAATTCGTCCCCGAATTCCAGAAAGAAAATTACAAGATCAAAAAGGAAAGAGATACGGGTAAGAAGCTCGCATCTCAGCTTCAGTCTCCCACGTATGTTCTTTCATTTTGTTGCTACGTCACAGAACCTTGATCATCTGAATCTAGTTTGAATATAACTATCAAGCTTGATAATTTACAATCTTAACTGATTCCTTCTCAAACTTCAGATCTTCATTCAGTTCTATATTGTTCAACTGTAACATGTGCGAAGTGTCCAAAATACACTCTCTCAGAATTAAGACATGGAACACTGGATGCACATGAAATAGATTTGGAGGCAAAGCCAACCAATATGCAATCTTACCGCGTCTCATCACACCACTTTTTGGAGACATCTTCAGAATTATAGTCTTCAATCTGAAACTCCTTATCTCTGCGTCTAGGATCCACATCACTCTTCTGATCACAGTAACTTTCTTTGCTGTATTATGAACCATCTCATATCTAGTTAAGACTTCTTTCCATAAAAGTCTCAAGTGGTGTCATTCCAATACTGCTATAGTAGCTGTTATTATAAGCGAATTCTACAAGTAGCATATAGTCGACCCAGCTACCTCCCAGATCCAAAATACACATCTTCAACATATTATTTAGTGTCTAGATCGCCCTCTTAGACTGTCATCTGTCTGAGGATGAAAAGCAGTATTGAAATCCAACCAGGTGTCTATTACTCTCCACAATCTCTGCCAAAATTGAAAGGTAAACACTGTACCTTTACCATATACAATGGACACAGGTAGTCTATGCAGGCACACAATATGTTTCATATGCAGCTTAGCCCATTTAGCTACTGAATAAGTGGCTTCCACTGGCCAAAAATTACCTGACTTGGTTAATTTGTCTACAGTCATTCCAACGGAATCATATTCACCCTTCGAACGAGGTATCCAACCACAAAAATCATAGCCATTCTTTCTTATTTCCACCCAAATTCAAAAGAGATTGAAACTTTCCAGAAGACTTTTGATGTTCAGCTTTCATCGGTTGGCAAATTAAACACTTAGAAATATAATCAGTCACATCTTTCTATAATCCAACCCACTAGTACTGATCCTGAATACTATGATAATTCTTGGTAATCATCTAGATGTACACTGCAAGTTCATTTCCACAGCTTATATAGAATCCCTTTCTCAGATTACAACATCAACCCTATATCATTAACTTATGCATCTCCTATCAGCAGATCATTCTATGGTGATATGCCATGATGACATGCTATGATGAATGTCATGATGAAATGGTATAATGAAATGTTATGATGAAATGCTGGAATGAAATGTCATGATGAAATGTTGTAATGAGATGTTATGATGATATGATGAAATGCTATAATAATATCAGGCCTTATCCTCTAAAGTTCACGTAACCCTCAGATCAATGGTCTTCTTCAGTATTTGGAAATTGTTCTAATAAATATATGTTCACACAAATTTCCCATTCTTTTGAGTTATGCAGGTCATAGGAGCTGTAATTCTAGAGAATTCTGTTCAAATTTCTTATGATATCCAGTTAAACCCAAAAAATTATAGATCTCAATGGATTCAGTCAGTCTGGGCCACTCAGATGCTGCTTCGATCTTTTATGAATCAACTCGAAATCTATCTTTAAACACCACACTTCCAAGAAAAATAACACTCTCCACCCAATGATCACACTTCCTGAATTTAGCATAAAGCTGACATTCTCTTAGTGTCTGTAGTATAGTCCTTAAGTGATATACGTGCCCTTTCATTCACTTCGAATACACTAGTATATCATTAATGAAGACTACTACAAACTGACCCATAACTAATGATAACCCGACTTCAAATCAACTTTAGAAAAGAACTGTGCACCCTGTAGCTGATCAGACAGGTCATCTATCCTCAGAAGAGGATACTTGTCCTTCATTGTTAACCTGTTCAGCTCTTTGCAGTCGATGCACAGTCTCAGGGTACCATCCTTCTTCCTTACAACAGGACTAGTGCACCCCAAAGAGAAACATAAGGTCTGACAAACCCTTGGTCATACAGCTCTCGCAATTGCTCCTACAGCTCTGCAAGAGTCATTCTGTAGGGCTACATTGAAATAAGTGTTATATCAGGAGCCACATCAAAACAGAATTCAATCTTTGTAAGGTGATAAACCTGGTAACTCACAGGCAATTAAAACATTTGGGAGAGAAAACTTCTCCACTAAAGTATACTCAACTAGAGCAAGATATTCCTGACAACCCTTTCACATCTCATCAAGATTAATTACACCCAAAAGATTGAATTCACAATAACTCTCTAAATCTCAATTCTCAATTCAGATGCCAATATATTAAGCTTAACCCTGTAACATATAATTCTACCAGTCTCCTCTTATACTATATCATGTCTTCAGCATGACGTATTAGATTGAAGAATTTACAGGTAATCTTCTCAACCGATTGCTCTTCCCTTACTCTGTGCAATAGCTGATACAGGTAATTATCCTTCCTTAAAGGTGGATGGAAGTATCTTAGAAATCCCTCTTTAACTCAAATTATATGTTGCAGTCAAAACTGACAACTTGCCATAAGGAATACAAGAGTGCTTCGTCTTCATTAGACATTTTCCAATTCCCCCGTCAAAGCATATTCAAACAACTGTCAAACTTGATTAAATGCTATCAAGCTTTTATTAGTCTCGGCTATCATAGTCACAATTATTGTAAGTTCAAGTTCAAAAGAAATGCTTGTACTACTTACAATGACTACCTTAACCCTTAAGTTATAGTTGCCTCTAACTTACCCCTATACTAGATAGGTGTAGTAAGGTAGAAACTGTAACCACAACCTCAACTTGAAAAGACTGATTATTAATATTGTCTCTGTAGAAGAAACAATTCACATTCACCACACTGAAAAGATATAGAAGCTCAATAGGATTCAGAATATGGAATATTCGCAGAATTGACATATCCCGAGTTCTCAGCTGAAATAGAAATTACATCTACTGTAGGATCAAAGGTATCAGCACTGCACCCTGTGAATCTCCTGTTGCAGAAGCAACATCATCGCAATACTAAGCCACCAGCTCCTTATACAGTTGTTCCCATTGTCAACAACAATCATCAGGCCTTCTAAATCCATGTCTATCCCTATGCCTATAGGATGCATAGGGGGTAGAACCTCGTGCTCATAAGATAAACTATCATCGATCTCATCGATTGATGGAGCGACTCAAGCTCAAGGCAATCAGCAAGGAGCAAAAACAAATAAATAGTTCAAAAAATTACAACATCATCAGACACCCTAACGGTTACGCGGAATTCCTAATGCAAGGAAGACTTTTCAAAGACATAACCGAACCTAATTTAACTGCAATAGTTCCAAAGAAAACACAACTCGACAACCTAGGTCCACATCTCTAAACCTATGCTTTAATACCAACTTTATCACGATCCAAACTAGGAGTCATGGTCGACGCTAGGGAACGGGAATTCTTTTGAATCTGGAACCCGTAGTAAGCCTTAAAAAATAAAATCATGCAATAATTAAATAAAAAAATGAAAGAACTAAAATTTTTTGAATCAATATATAAAATAAATACTTCAAATCCTTCTCAATGAGTACATCTTCGTATAGTAATCATATAAAAATTTTCAGAGTATATAATATCAAAACAATATAATACTCTTCAGATACAATAACACTACTACTGCAGTTTCTAGAATACAAATCAGAGTTCAAAATATACATTTGCATAAAATGGCCGGAATCGAAGAACACCGGCGAGGAACTCTATAACTAAGGTCTGACGATATGAGATTTCCTGAAAAAAATAATTGAGGGGGGTCAGACCTCACTGAGTGAATTATTATACTATATATACATGCAATCTAAACCATAACAATCAGACATTCTTATATATATATATATATATATATATATATATACATTTCACACGAATGCCAAACTCTGCTTATATAAATATACAAAATGCAGAAAACGTTTATTTTAATTCATGAAGGATCCATAGAACCCTAATAATAGCAACCCCAATCAACCCCATCATCACTCTAGCCATACAGGCTCACTTGATTCCAAATAGAACACTTATTCCAAACTTGACAGCAGATTGGCCCCGAGACACTAAGTCGACTGAGCTCTAACAGTCTGGCTGTCAGTGTGATTGGCCTCGAGACCCCTGGTCAATCGAGCTCCAGTAATCACACTATTTATCACCTCACATCTCTATCAACCCAATAGATCATTCATTCCACTATGGATAGTAGATTGGCCTCAAGACACTAAGTCAACCGAGCTCCAGTAGTTTGACTGTTAGTGTGATTGGCCCCGAGACCCCTGGTCAATTGAGCTACAGTAATCACACTATCTAACATGCCATTAATCTTAGTCAAATCCATCAAATCAATTATAATCACCATAATTATTTCTCACTCAACCCTTATCTATCGCACCAATACGTACACGGTCTTAGTGCTGCCCATTAAGAAGCACGTTCTATTGATATCCTTCATTTAAATAAATCATTCATTCAAAAAATAATTAATGTAGAACAATATATATATATATATATGTCAAATAAAATATGAAATAAACTAAAGATAAATCATTAATATAGTTAAAAACAATTTAAATGTATAACAATAATATAACATGCATTTTCTTAAAAATATACCTAAATATACAAAAGATATGCCCTAATTACACAAATAATTTAATAAAACATTTATGTATAAATGTTCATTTAAATATGTGTTTAGGTTTAACATATATTCACATTCTACCAAAATAACCTAATTTTCTAGCATGCGAAAATCACAATTAAACCCTAAGTATACCACTAATGTTTTAGGTTTCAATTAATAATAAAACATACATTTATTTGGGGAAATATATCAAAAATATACCAAAAATAAACTTAAAAACAATTTAAGTGTAGGTTTATAATTTAGCATGCAATTATTTAAGAATAAACCTAAAATCTACTGCTACTATACCTAAAGTATACTAATCATTTAATAAAATAATTATGTCTAAATGTACATTTTAAACATGTATATATTAAAATGTATTAAACATAAACCTAAATGTTTAATGTGCATATACCAAAATATCATCAATAATTATTTAACATGCATATATTTATACAAAAGTACAACCCTAGATATACCAAAAATATTATAACTTAAATCACTTTAAAGACATACAATGAAAATAAAAAAAAACCTAAGTGATGCATCCTATATGTAATGCATATATACAGTATAATAACTCACATGTTAGCGCTCCACGAGACAAACTCGGTGGGCCTGATCCGTTAGGCCTCGGTCTCGGTACAACTAAACAAACAAATGATAACATGAAATCAGAATAAATTTAATGAAATTCTAAAGACTCGATCTAGAATTTTAGATACAAAATTAGAATAGGGATTTGACCGGATATCACGTTTTACGAGAATTCTATCAAAAATTCGACAGAACCTCCCCTGTAAAATGGACATCTCTCTACTCAAAGAGTAGAGTCAGTCCTGCAAAGAAAACACACTTCGGAATAATACCAAATTCATAACCACAATCCCTCGGTCGAACTCCAAACTACAATTCACCAATCGAGGTTCACAATTCACAGAATAATTACAAAATACTGAAAATGCCCTTTTATAATAAAAATACATTTTATAATTCCAAATTACATAATTAACCCTAAAACTAAAAATCGATAAAAACTCATTAATATAGAAAAATCGTATATTATATATATAATTTGAAAATAATGTATGAAAAATAGTTTTAATTAGTTAAAAATACTAAATAATTTGTAGAAATTATTTTTATACCTCAAATAACTATTAAAACCAATTTAATTATATTTTTAGCCAATTTAGTGTCAAATTACCAAAATACCCCTATATATACAAATTTACTAAAATTACTCAAAAATTCACCAAAAATAATATAATTGCACAAAATTAATTTTCTCAACATATATTTCAATAATATCAATAAATATACTTAATTAACCAATTTATTTCAATTAAACACATAATTAACCCTATTTTTCAAAATTACATAAACTTAATAAATTCCAAATAAATATATAAAAATTCACAAAAATTACAAATAAATTTATATAATTCATTTAAACACCTATAATTACCATAAAAAATAATTTCATAATTTAATTAATTAATTTTCGAAAATTATAAAATATTAATAAAATAATCAAAAATACCCAAAAATCAAAATAAATTCAAAAAATTCTAAAAAAAATTACAGCATGTAGATTGAACTTCTAGGATCAAATTTTGTGAAGGAAGTTTTCATGTATCAATCAAATTGAAGCTCAAAAAAATTTGAAACCCTAAATGGCTGAAATGAAGAAATTGAAACCTAGGAAAATCTAGACCATTTTAAGTGAAACAAAGCTTGGAATCACACTCACTAGAGCTCAAGGAGAAGATAGAGACCAGTGGCGTCGAATTTGGTGGCCGGAATCACATCGATCGGAGCTTGATTGATTTTCGGCTATTCCTTATTTTTTCGACAAAAATACACCGAAATAGAGAGCTTTAGGCGTCGGGAATGGCTGGCAAGGGAGGAGGAAGGAGGAGAGGCACACCGACGGCAAGAAAACCAGCTTGAATCGGCCGAAAATGGAGGAAAATGGCGTCGGGAGGAGACAGGAAGAAAAAGGTGAAGTCGATGGCAAAACTATAAATAAAGCAAACTTTATAATTTTGATAAATAAATATGTATATATATATATATATATATATATATATATATATATATATATATATATATATATATTCACACTTATATTATAATATTATATATATTCCCACACATAAATAATACTCACCACATAAATAATTTAATATATATAATAATTTATACACTTAAAAGTAATTAATTAATTAATAATAAAACTAAATAATAAAAATTAAGGTAATTAATTAAACCCTAATTAATTTAAATAAATACACATATATACATTTTATTTAGCACTTAAAAATTATATATGAGTTCATGCAAATTCGTAAAACTAGTCAAAATAATTAATATTAAATTATTTACGTATCAATTTTTTCGAAAATACAATTTTCGGAAAAATTTTACGTAAATTACTTAAAATAATATAAAATAATTAAAATTAGCTTTAAACAAACAATAAACTCATAAAATATCATAAATATATCCAAAAATTATTAACACTGCATATCCCGGTGCAGTATAGAAATTTTTGAAGTTCATTACTAGACCACCAATTCGCCTATAAAAATATATGGTCCATGGAAATAAGTTAATGAAGGCTTAGTGCCTTATGATCCTTCTTAGACCAAGGCACTTCTTGCTTATTTATGCTAAATTTGGAAGATCACTGAAACCACTGTTAATGAAGGCATTAGTTCTCTCAATTCTTTTAAAGACTGTATACACAAAATCAATAATGCTACGTAGAAAATTATGCTAGAGATTAATAGTTTATTTGCTAGAATGAATGAAAAACTTTCCAAACTTGAAAGTTAGAATTATGTACAAAAAGTGGAGATTCAATATTAAAAGGAATTTGGACATTCATATGATGTTAAACCAAATTCTAAAGGAGTTTAGATTCATGATTATGACAATAAGCCAAATCCAAGTCTATAATATAAAATTCATGACCAAGAGGTTGTTCAATAAAAAAGAAGCCCGGGGGGCAATATCTCTCATAAGGAACAAGCAATTTCTCAGACTCAAACAATAATTCCCTAAGTCCAAGTCTACAATTTTGATAGGGACAAGCAATTCCTCAAGGTTAGATATTAATTCCCCAAGGTGAAGAACTAATTCTCCAGGGACTAGAGCAAAGAATATAGGAATAATCAATTTCTCAAGGCTAAACATAGGTTCCTTGAAGTCAAATACTAATGCTTCAAGTCCATTTTCCTTTTCTTTAAACCCTAACGATGAACGTAGACCTAAATGTAGAAAAGAAGGAGGTAATACTTATAAAGGAAAATCCATTTTCCTCAATGGCATCAATAAAATCTATTAATGTGGATTTGACAAAGAAAAATAGAGAATGGGGAGGTAGTTCAACCTTCCAAAATGAATCAAAATTTCTTAAAAAATAACTATAAATATAAGCTAAGGAATGATGAAAAGCCCATACAATCTAGATTTATGGTGCCATCACCTATTAAACCAAGTAAACAATAACGTATGAAATTTTCCCAGGTAATAACTTGTTCTTAGAGAGGAAGGTTATAGAGACAAAGAGCAACTAAAAATTGGCAAAAAGAATAAAAGGTCCAATTTGATACTAAGGCTAAATTCAGGCCTAAGGCTACAGAGGTTGAGGAAGATGTCATTAATATTTAGAACACTCGAGGGAAACTTCCTTAGGAGAAACATTCTTTATCAGCATAACAATTCAAGCTACAAGCTTAGATTAACCTAAAAGGATCATTCTGTAGAAATCATCAGGAAAGGTAACTAAATACAATATTGGTGTTACTTAAGGATAACAAAAGGTCTCTTAATGCCTTCTTTATATTGGATTCACCTACAATACTAAGTTTAGGGAGGGAATGTTTTACATTGGAATTGAAAAATGTTTTCCACTATGTGGGGAAATAAAAGCTAAATAAAAAATAAGTTACTGGCTTCTAGCCAAGGATTTGCCACTTAGTGACAATATTTTACTTTTTGGATTTTAAAACTTGGCTTGATAACCATTATCTTAAATAAATAAAGTTTGAATTTTGCAAGTTTTGGTGTGTTTATATTTACTGTAATTTTCTTTGGTATGTGAATAAGTATTGTGATATGTTGATAAAATTTCAGCAGCATAATTGCTAAAAATTGGAAATTATTATTTTATGAAGTAATTCGTGGTTATGGTGTATGTGTGTGGTGTAATTAGTGGTGCAAAAAGTTAAAGAATCTGGTTAATGAAAAACAAATAGGCAAATACAAAGCAAATGACTAGAGGATAATAGATTTATCTTCCCTGTATAGAAAGAACCAGAGAAATATCAAGAAAAGATGCATAAGTCACGGTAAATTGAAATCCCCAAGGTGCATAACAATGAAGATGAGTTTGCGAGAACCAAATGCAAACAAATTGCATAATTCCCAGATTCCTAAGTAAGAAAAAAAACACCTTTTTCACCAAGGGAATTGACTTGCAAAGATGGATAAATGCAACCATCTAAAGAAATACTTTATTTGGTTTAATAAAACCAAATTAAATAAATAGATTCCATTGAAAAAAGAATTTTAATAAAATTTTGCTAAAATAAACATGAGAAAATATATTAAAAAGTGAAAGTAATGTGATTTGGTCCATTTCCTCAGAATAAGCAATTTTTTTCCAAATAAAGTGCAGACTAAGAGTAGGTTCGATAGAGTTATTTTGGCCTAATAAGCTAAAAATAGTTTTGCCTAAAAATCAAACTATAAGGGAAATTCTTGATAAATCTCTATGATTAACCTAAGAGTTTTTAATTAAAATTTAGGCGAAGAGAAGCCCAATTTTATCTTGACCAGATCCTATTAAAGATGCAAATTTGGAAATTAAGAAGATAAATTTTAACAGAATTTTGTACAAGCATTAGGCTAGGTGAAAATACATTTTTGAAGGCCTAAATTTGAACAACAAAATCCTTAAGGCCTTGAAAAATGAACAATTATGACAAGTTGATCTAAATTTAGTTATCATTTGTGATCTACAAAATTGGCTTAAAGAAATAATGTTCAACTGAAATAGAAAGCAAAAATAGTAGAGCCAAAACATGTAGAAATGGCCAAAAGTTGCTTGAATCCATGGAAATGTTGCTAGAAATATTTTCAATTTTTGGCAATAAAGCAACATCATGAGTCATGGAAATGATGCTTAAAAGTGGCTAGGCTTGGTATAAAAGGGGAATATTTGGCACCATGAAAATTAGCTAAGAAATCAAGGTGAATTTCCAAAAAAAAAAAAAAAGAAGTAAGAATTAATTTTTTGAAAGAAAAATATGCATTTTTATTTTGGCTCTAGAAGCCAAAATTGCATATAAACTAGAATAGAAAAGTTGAGGATTTCAATGAATAAATTTTCAGCTAAAAAGCCAATTATCTAATATCCAATTTAAATTTTCTTGGAACCAAGTGACTAATGAAAAACTAAGAATTAATTTTTGGTTAAACAAGAATTTGGCCAACATGAATGCACAAGCAAAACTTGCATCTTTCTAAAAAAAAAAAGCAAATAAATAAATAAATAAAAGCAAGAATTAATTTTCTAAAAGCAAAATATAAATTTTTAATTTGGCTGTAGAAGTCAAAATTGCATCTAAACTAGAAAAATGTTGGTTCTAAGAATAATGTTTTGCTTTTTACAGTATTATTTTGGCATTTCTTGCTAAAATAAAAATTTAAAGAGGTTCAATTCCTCCATAAAAATCTTGCAAAATTAACTTGGTAAAAGCTGAAACCAAGTTGGAGTGAACATGAAAGCCCTAAGCAAGAAGATGGCTATTCTCATAATGTTAATAAAAGCATTCAATAATGAAAGAACATTTAAGACCCTTATGTGTGCTATGAATTTTATTAAATCATGGGAGCATTTTTTTTTCAAGGCTATCAAGTTGAGGTTTCTAAGTAGCAATTAACCAAGTTAAGCAAATTGAAATTTTTGGCTAAACAAAGCAAAACATGGCCGCTTACTTCAAGTTCAATAAAATGGTCAAAACAAAGCATCAAATTGGTCATAAATAAGTTCTTATTTTGGCAAAACAAAGACATGCCCCATTTTCAAGATCATAAATTGCCAAAATTCAAGTCATTAAATCATGGTTTTTAAGGCCAAAATAAGGCTAACAAAAAAAAATTTCATAAATGCCAAAATCATTAAACCAAGTGCTAAATTAATTTTGATTCAAAGCTAATTAAAGTTTGCAAATTCAATCTTTTTTGGTTTAAATATTGGCAATGAATACATATGCCCCAAGCCAAGTTTGCATTGTGCCATGATTAAGGAATAAAGCTTCAATCATAAAATTGGAATTCACAATAATAGAAAAGTTGAGGATCGGCTAAAAAGCCAATTATCTAAGTGCCAATTTACATTTTCTTGGAACTAAGTGACTAATGAAAAACTAAGAAGTAATTTTGGTTAAACAAGAATTTGGCCAACACAAATGCACAAGCAAAACTTGCATTTTTCTCAAAATGAAACTCACATTATGTTGCCAACAAGTGGTAAAAACAAATCACAATATATTTGAATTAATATATAGATTATTTGGCTAATTGAATGCATCAAATGCTTCTATACAAGTAAGAGATATTAACATTATTTTGGCATGAAAATTGCCAAAATAAAATCCGAGTTAGGAATAAAATATGAACTCAATAAAATTTGCAAATTTAGAGCACAATTGATTAGTTTTTTTTGGCTAAAATATAACCTCATCAGTGCAAAGAAAATTTTAATCATTAAATAAAGAACAAAGCTTGGGAAAATAACAAAAAATATTCAAGTAATTTGGATTTTGGCTAAGAGCATAAAAATTTAGTAGAAATGAAAAATTAAAAATCTAATTTTCATTTAACCCACAAATATCATTAAGCAAAATTACTCTTCTACAAAATAAATTCACCATTTTATTACTCTTAAGAACAACAATATGCCTCAAATCATAATGAGATTTTTATAAAAAATCATACACTCATTCAAAGGCTAAGTCAAAATAAGAAAAAAATACCTCTTTTCTTGAAATAAACTTTAGTGAAGTCACGGGTTGGGGATGTGATTAGATTAGTAAGAGCAAAATGAAAGAAAAGTAAGAAAAGGAAAATTTTGGGGAGAATAAAATTAGAGATTTTTGGACCATGAGAGTTGTGAAAATTTGAGAGAATAAAATTGGGTGTAGTAGATTTTGAGCAATTAATTGATTGGTATTTAAATTTTAAGAATAGTTTGGGAAAGAAAGTAAAGATTGCTGAGAATTCAAAGAATGAAACACTGGAGTTTCTTGGAGAGTTGGGGGCCTCTTCCAAACCCATTAGTCTTATATATTGACCAAAATATGTTATGCCACTTTCAATAAATGCTTGGTCACACCACTAATGTATGTAGAACCCTTAAGAATGCAATTCAAGACCTCATCGACTTTGGAAAATTTGACAACCTAGAAAAATGACCCAGCATCAAGACTAGTCCTTTCTCAAACAATCGAAACATGCCTCCACCAACCATCAACATAATTTCCTCCAATCTACCAAAAGACCTTATCAAATAATCAATCCAAGCCATCTAAAAAACCTAAGATATGTTTTTAAAAGAAAAACTCTCAAGCCTCATTCTTGAACCTTATGACTCTAGTGAAGATGAATAATGTCTTTCTATCTTTGAATACATTTTAATGCATTAAAAATTCCTCCTCTATTTGATGATGCAAAAAAGAGCTAAGGATACAGCTCTCCCTATGAACGATGAAGTGATTGATTGCCCTTACTCACAAGAAGCAGATATAGGCAAAAATCTCAACAATGGCCATAGAGTATGGGATTTACTAGGCTAACCATCAGGGAAGTTCGACTACAAAGTCAGCACCCCCTGCTACTTATACTCACTTAAAAGAAATGGTACCATTAGGATGGGCAGAAGAATTTAACAATAAAGATGGGGTGGACAGTATTATTCAATTTCAAAACCTGCAGGTCATGGGGATTGATATATGATATAACTTTAATGATCTTGAAATCATTGTTTGGGACTAGAACAATAGTACAAAAGTAGATAAGCAAGCAATTAAGAAGCCTTTATTAGCAGTCAACCATGTAACTTATAATGGGTGAGTATATCAACCCCTTGAGAAATAGAAAGATCCCCCTAAAGGAAAAGAAGTGACAAGTGATCAAGCTCCTATCAAAAAGGAAGATATTGTCATCAAATAGCTTAAGAAGACTCAAGTATAAGCTAGTATACAGGACTTACTCATGGCCTCCAAAAATCATAAAGATGCCTTAGTCAGAGCATTAGATGAGGCAAAGATCACCACTAACGCCTTGCCCTATGAGAAGATAGCCACTCTAATGAAAGCTCCATCCAATGCAATCACCTTTTTGGATAAAAATTTACCCTTCAAGGGAAGGGTGCACAACTGTCCTCTCTTCATACAAATAATTATCAGGTCTAAAAAGACTCTGTATGTTATGGTAGATGATAGATCTACTATTAATGTTTGGGATGAATATTGAAAATAGGTCTAAAAAGACTCCCTTGAGGTTACTACATAAGTTTGGGATGAATACTGATAACTTAGAAGAATCGAATGTAGTTATATGAGCCCATAATGATTCAAGAAAGCCAGTCATTAAAACTTTTAAAGTAATAGTTATGGTGGGTGATATCAAATCAGTAATAGAATTTACCACCTTGGACATCCCTCTAACTTTTTCCCTACTACTAGGAAGACCTTGGTTCCACCCACTAGGGGGCATACCCTCCATTATTCGTCAAAAGATCAAGTTCCCTTGAATGGAAAGGTTGTTACCATCCTTGTTGAAATAAACAACATTATTACCTATTTAAATGTGGTCCTACCAAGATTTTAAGTTTTTATAATTAGTGACAGTCATGTCGATCCTTAAGTTGCTGCCATGATAAAGAAGATGCAATATCTACTTGAAATAAGATTAGGAGGAAGGAATATTGTAGTCACTAAATTCCTTAAATTTCGAGGACAAATCAATAGATACAGTCTAGGGTATGATCCTAAAAATGACACTAGGGCTAAGAAGTTAATTTCTTTTATTCTTGAGTCTACTAAGGATAAGCTGAGAAATGGCTAAGAAACAAAATTAAGAAACAAAGGTTCAAGATCTTTAATGACACCTTTAAGGGAAAGCGCTTACTAGATATAGTTACTAAGACTAACATTAATAAGCTGGTGAAAAATTTGGAGCTAGAATCTGAGAGTGAGACTATCAATCAAGCATTAATGACATCTTATTTGAAGACATTACTGATGATGATCTATGTACTTTTTCTTTGTTTGAAACTGATAATGTAATGAACTTTAAAGTTAATGCAATGAAATTAGATTTTGCTTGCTTATTTGATGTCTTTCCTAATGGCAGTGTGCATTGCATTGATCAAAATATTAGTATATTCGACATTCATTCCATATGCACTGAATCATTTAATATTAGCATGAAATCTGAACCACATATTCTGCATATTTCAAAAGATGTTACCCCTGACGAGAGGAGAGAAATTGAAAAAATATTAATAAAATTTTCAAAAGTATTTGCTTGGATGTATGATGATAGGCCTGACATTGACAAGGACATTGCTTAACACTTCATCCCTACCAAAGATGGGTGCAAACCAATAAAGCAGAAATTGAGAAAGCTCATACCAAAATGGACCCAACTAGTGAAAAAAGACATCGAGAAGCATATCAAGGAAAAATTCCTAGAGGTAGTAGACTATTTAGAATGGTTAGCAAATGTAGTGTCGGTATCGATGAAAGATGGAAGGGTTAGAATCTACATCGACTATAGAGATTTGAACAAGGCCTACCTGAAAGATGATTTTCCATTACCTCACTTAGACATACTGGTTGATAGCACTGCCACATGTGCAATGTACTCCTTCATGGATGGATTCTCTAGGTATAATAAGATCCTAATGGCCATCATTGATAAAGCAAAGACAGCTTTCACAATGGATGAGGCACTTATAACTATAGAGTAATGCCCTTCAGTTTAAAGAATGCAGGAGCAACTTACTAGAGAATGGCAACTACAATGTTCCATGACATGATACATAAAGTAGAAGAGTACATTAATGACATGATAGTCAAGTAAAAAACTAGGAAGGAACACTCGTCCAATCTCAAAAAGTTCCTTAAAATAGTCAAGAAGTACAGTCTCAGGCTTAATCTGAAGAAATGCTTATTTGAGGTCACTTTAAGAAAGATGTTGGGGTATGTTGCTAGTCAGAATAGGATTGAAATGGATCTAGACAAAGCAAAAGCAGTTAGAGAGATGCCAATGCTAAAAATAGAAAAAGAAATCAAAGGGTTTCTAGGGAAACTATAATTCATCAATAGATTCATCGCCAAGTTGACAACAATGTATGAACCAATCTTTAAGCTACTAAAAAAAGATTAACTAGTTGAGTGGAACAAGTAGTGTTAGTTAGCATTAGACAAGATAAAAAAACTACCTAGCTAACCTATTGGTTTTGAAACCACCTAAACTAGGGATACCTTTAACCTTGTATCTGGCCATCGAAGGAAATGCAATTAGTGCGATGTTAGCCCAAGAGGGAGAAACAAAAGTAGAACACTCAACAGTCTACTACTTAAGTAAGAAGATGTTGTCATATGAGGAAAAGTATAACCAAGTCAAGCAATATGTCTGACAATGGTATAAGCAATAAAGAAACTCAGACATTACTTTCAGTCATATAGAATTCTTACTGTATGTAAAATGGATCCAATAAAGTACCTCTATGAAGCTCCCTCTTTGGTGGGAAAACTTGCTAAGTGGGTTATGTTATTGACAGAATTCGATATGCAATACCTAACTAAGAAGGCAGTAAAGGGAAGAGTAGTGGCTAAATTTCTAGCTTTTAACCCCATTTCAAACTTAAAAGAAATCCAACTACACTTCTTGAGTGACCTTAGCTCACCCATCGAGATTCAACGATAGCGATGTATTTTGATGAAGTAGTTAATTAGTTTGGTGCATGAGTCGGTGTCATATTACAATCAATAGAAGGTAAAGTGGTACTGATTACCAAAAAGCTCGAGTTTAGAGTCACAAATAATGAAGTAGAATATGAGGCATGAACACTCAGAGTAAAAGCACTGATAGCCCTGGATGTTATAGAAGTCGAAGTCTTTGGAGATTCCATGCAAGTAATCAATCATGCCATAAAAGAGTGGGAATTGAAAGAGCAATACTTAAAACCTTACCTGGATCACTTGAAGTTGCTTACCATGTCCTTTTAAAAATATAGATTCATTCATCTCCTTAGGAACCATAATCAGATGGCAAATGCACTTGCTTCCCTAGCATCAATATAGGAAGGACCATCCAAAATGCCTACAAAGCCTTTAATCCTACTCAAATTAAGACAACCTTGTCATAACAATTATAAAATTGCAAAGACAGAAATAATTAGAAAACCCTAGTTCTATGACATTTAAAGATATCTAAAGGAATGAGCCTATCACAATTAAGCAAATGAAAAAGATAAGGCAGTCATCCGATGATTAGCATCAAAATTTACAGCACACTTGGGTGTGTTATATAGAAGAACTTCAGATGGTTTACAACTCCGATGACCAGATGAAACTGAGGCTGCAAGAGCAATGAAAATAGTACACGAAGGTATTTTTGGTCCATATATGAATGGAGCAATCCTAGCTAAGAAGCTAATCAGACAAGGGTTCTTTTGGATGATGATGATGGAAGATTGTATCAAATTTGTAAAGGAATGCCATAAGTGTCAAATCCATAGGAATGTCTGCAACCTTCCCCCAATATAATTACACTACATTTCCTTTCTATGGCCCTTCTCAGTACGGGAACTAGACATAATTAGGGAAATCCACTCGACAGCCTCTAACAAACACAAGTTCATATGAGTGGCAGTAGATTACTTTAAAAAGTAGGTTGAAGTATAATCATTCATAAGGATAGGAAGTTTGTCAAAAGAAATCTATTATATCAATATGGGATCCCCTATTACATCATCTCTGACAACAGTGTTCAATTCCAAGGGGAAGTTAGAGAACTATTAAGGAGTTATAAGGTGGAACATCATAAATCTTCTCTTTACCGACCATAAGCAAATGGGGTCATTGAAGCCATAAACAAGAGCATCAAGAAGATTTTGTCAAAGATGACTCAGACTTATTAAGACTAGGTAGATAGATTGCCATATACCTTATATGGGCACTGAACAATAGTTAGAACTTCAACTGGAGAAACTTTGTTCTCACTAGTATACGAATCAGAAGTAGTACTAGCAAGTCTCTTTGGGTAGCAATCAAATATGAATTTCCATAAGTACAATGGGCTTGGCAGAGGCATGATAATCTCACTCTCTTAGAAATTCGAAGGATCAAAGCTCTATACCACATATAGTTATATCAGGCTCAGCTAGTTAAAACCTTTAACAAAAAAGTGAAATACAAGAGTGTGAAAGCAGGAGATTGGGTGTTAAAGCAAACAAGGCAGAACACCAGACCCTAGAGGGAAATTCAAACCAAACTGGGAAGGCTTATACTTGGTCATACATGTATTATCAAAAGGAGCAGTAAAGCTAATGGATTCTGAAGGCAATGAATTCTCTAAACCTATCAATACAGACCGCTTGAAAAAGTACTATTTCTAAGGCAAAAAAAATCCCATTAAGTTAAAAACCTAAAAATGGCAACTCAAGAAAAAGTTAGGGACTTCCCACTAGGTTGAAAACCTTGCATGGGCAACCTAGGAAAAAATTAGGGAAAGAGAGAAAATACTTAAATAGAAAACATGAGAAGGCTAGTTAAGCATAGGGGTAACCCCAAGTTTAAAATTTATATGAATGTACTTGTGCTCTTTTTAAATGATTTCAATGAAATGAGAAGGATTGCTAATTTATGTAAAATGTCTTTGAAAAAGTGTAACACATTTTATCATCATGAATAACATCAAACTTGCTTTGCATTTTCTTTCATTACATTACCAATATTCTTACCATCTTCTCTAAACTCTCTCTTTAAGATCAGCCACTATCATTGAAGCCTAAAAAAAAAAGCCCAGCTAGGTGTAAAGAGCTCTAAGAGGAGACACCCTATGCAAAAGAGGGAAGGAAATAAAAAAGAAAACCTAGCTAAGTGCAAAAAGCTCCAAAAGGAGACACCTTAGGCAAAAGAGGGAAAAATAAAAGAGGTAAACAATAGAAATGGCAAATATTACTAGGCATAGCAATGGCATACAATAAGAAAGATATACGCTACAATCATCATCATACATGTATTATAAAACACATATGGGATAAATGCCTAAATACAACACTTAGAGTCCATGACCTCGGGAAAGGGATACAACAAAGCAACCACAAGCCAAAAAGACCTACACCTAGCTCCTAAAACAACTACATCGGTTGTGGCTGCCATCAAAAGCAAGCATCAATCTTGCTCAAGCATCCTTATCATCTAATCTAGGCTCCTTGTCATTCATCGTGAAGGATGCTAGTTATGACTCCAGCTCACTAATACAATCACGATAAGTTGTGCACTCCTACTTACGACTAGTATAGATGTTCAGCCTGTATTACATAAAAATTGCATATCATACACACATACATAAAACATATGCATAAATAAATAGGTACAATAAAGAAGGCATACCCTTTGATTGTTTGTAAATAAAGTGCTGGTGCACACTCCCTGCAATAGTATACCAGTATTGGCCAGAAGAGATAGGGATCTACAAAAAATAAGCAAATAAGCCAAGCACTAGTCATTAAATAGGCGAAATAAAGGCAAAATAAGTGAAATAAAGTATGAACATGGGAAGCATCAAGAATGATAACATCTGACTGAGGAAAGCTAAGGCAAGGTAAATTAAGATACACTCTTTCACCAAAGATGTCCATCCTAGATAAAAACAAAGATGACCTAACCGCTAAGTCCCCAAGAATAGTACCACTAAAAGCCACACCACTAGCATAGGTAATTGCCTCAGTAGAAAAATGTGCCCTCATCCTCCTCAAAATGGGATCCTAATCTCTTTCGATGAGATCCTTATCGCTGTAGGAAAGTCCATATAACCATATCAATTACAACTTATTACTAACAAAGTTTGTTACATGCTTATACAAAGTAGGGATAAAAGCCTACCATATTAGAGGAAGCAACTCTTGATGATCTACATGATGGCCTACTCCTCTAATCCAAAGGATAAGCCCCATCCGCTTGAGGAGGTGGAAGCAGAGGAAAAATACCACCAACCACAACATCAACCAGTTGTGGGATTAACACATCAGCATAAAGAGAGCTTGCACCCTCTAGAATATCCTATCATAATGGTAGCAAGCTTATCCCCACTAAGCTCATGGCCCCAGAACATGTCATCGAGAGGAGGAACAAAGAATCTCCTCACAAATGGACCATCCTACCAATGATGGACTCGCTCACCTAGATACCACACCTTACTAGTAAGGCAAGGGAGCAGCACTCGTCTCTCGATCAGCCACCATGTTGTCACCATCTCTGCCAACCAATTTGACCTCGCCGCCCACCAGCAAAGGAGGATCTGCTTAAAAAGCAAAAGTGAATGAAAAATCTCTAGAAAATGAAACAACCAACATAGCATGAATCAAGCATACCTGCCTAGGCAATAGCCTACCCATGTAGTCCTGAGCCTCTACACAATTCTTAATGAAGTTAGTGGTCTTTCTAATCTAGGGGGAATAACAAGGAAAACCATCCTCTAAGAGATGCTAAATGGTTGGATGAGGGAGAACCCCGAACTAATAAGCCCTGATTTATAAAAATCAGAATTCATAAAGTAAAAAAAATAACAAGCAAAAGACAAAGAGCAAAAGGAAAAATAAAAGAGCTCTTACTCACATCCAGTATTAATAAGCATTCGCTAATCCTCAAGCTACCTTGGTATGCTGCATTTAGACTCGAGTACATATGGGTGAAAATGGTAGTGCCCTAGCAGTACCTTGATAAGCTATCCAGGTCCCTTAGGACAGGTAACAACTGTAGACTACCTATACTCGAAGGATTCAGAAAGATGACAACACTTAACAAGTAGAAAAAGAAGCAACAAGCTAGTTACTCTGCCAAAACAAGATCGACATTATACATTGTCCACACAGTAGAGACAAAACAAGTGAGGTATCGGTAATGCAACTTCATAAGGGTAGTGACTCTAAGCAACTCCATGGTAAGGTGCCTCCTTACCACTATAGAAGAACACTCCTCCTCATTAAATAGAATAGGCTCCCTAGAGAAGCTCAAGCCTATGATAGCAGCAAAGTCTAGAGGAGTGATGGCCATCTTTCTAATGGGCAAATGAAAAGTATGCATTGTATCCATCCATTGCTTAATCAATGCATACATAGTGATTTGACTCAATGTATACAAGTCATAAGATAGTGCATCAATAATCCCATTGAAGCCCTTCCCAATAACCATTTGCTTCACACATAATGGGAGACCCTGATAGTATGTTCTGACCTTATTGAAATTGCCAAGCAACATAATAACATACCTATGAGGCTATAAATAATAGGTATGCTATCAAGAATATACACAAATAATAAATGCTAACATATATTTTTCTCTATTATTTAATAGGATTAAGATAATAATAAGAGTCGAAAAGAAGCATCACGGCAAGCACTAGTAGACAATCATGATAAGAATAAAAAATAAAGCAAGAGCAATCAGGTTATCAACACTCACTATAAAACTATGGATTAATAAACAGTTACAGTAAGCACTATAGAGATACAGACTACAGCTACAATAATCTCAATTAAAAAAAATATAACAAGAGCTAACAAACAACAAGGCAGTTAGTAAAAAGTTTCAGAAAAAATAGAGGACAAAGGAGAACCTATCTGGTGATGATGATGAGCCTAAGCATGAGTCTCTAGACTATGAACCACAGGGATAAGATCTCCTTGAGAAATCCTAGATGGCTAAGAGCCCTAAGCACCATCAATACTAGTCCTTATAATAGAAGTCCTAGCTCCAGTAGCCTCCATAAAATTGCCCTTGATATCTAAATTATCAAGGATATCTAAATTATCAAGGATATCCTCCAAACCCTCAGGAATGTTAGGGAACTCCATCTTATTCAAAGAAAACAAAAATTCAAAAGTAAAAATAGAGTAGAAAACACGTAAAACTTAAAAGGGGTGAAGAAAAGATGAAAAACACTCAGAGAAGGTCAGAAGAAGCCTCCTCAAACCTAAAAAATGTGCATCTTAAGTAGGTTAGAGAGGGGAAGGCACGTGACAATGCACTCCATATGTGTGGCCACATGTACTTCCCCCTTTCACATGCTCCCGTATAGTTATATGCGCACCCCGAGACTTTGCACACTCATTTCTCTGGTCCTAAACCTCCATTTGAGCATAAGACATGCATCAAACTTATACAAAAGTACATTTATATAGAATACATCTGCCTAAAGAAACCTCGCATGGCCTCACCATTTTCAAAGAACCCAGTACCTCCTAAAAGAAGAAAAATAAGGAAGAATCATTGAAAGGATATCCTGCTCAAATCATTAAAATAACATTGCAACATGACAAGTGATGACATTGCCATTACTGTATCATCACTAACCAAGATTAAAAGAGAAGGACTTCAAATCGAAAAAATTCAAAAGTCACAACAAGGGACTCAATCCAACTAAAAGGAAAAAAAAGAAAGAAGTACATATTACATCAATCACAATGATCATAATAATAACCAATCTATTCACTTGACATTGGAAGAGGTTATAGTGGCAGTATTTGTTCGCCTAACATCATAAGAGATTATAATGGTAATATCTATTCCCTTGACATTGAAAAAGGTTATAGTGGAAGTATCTATTCACCTGACACCAGAAAAGGTTGTAGTGACAGTATCTCAATAACTGAATCACAATAACACAACACTCAGGTAAGTACCTCTCTCCTTAGAAAATGATTTTTTTGCATCTTTGCATTTGCTTCATGTGTATTAACACTAGCACTAGGTGGCTATGCAACACATGTAAAGCAGGGGGCAACTGTCATACCTCAAATTTGACAATCCCTAAAAAGGTCCAATAATGAAATAAATCTTCAAACATGACTAGAGTCTGCTCGTTTGTAACACCTTTGAAGTGTGCAACCTTAAAACCCTAACCGATCCCACCAGTGTGTAAAATCGATCACCAAGCCATTAAGTTGTGCTCTAATCTTATGAAATAAAAATTATTGAAACAATTAGAGGCTTATTTCGAGCAATCTTCTCTTGGAACACACAGCTAGTTGAGCCGGTGTTCATTTCATTAGACCGGGACCTAACTTTATAAAAAAATGAAAATTGATTTTAATAAAATAGACCTCAAAAACACATCTAGAAGGCTCTAAAACCTCTATAAGTGGTTCAAAATAGTCCAAAATAACCCAAGGATTAGTGCATGTCACTTAGAAGTGCGCTTGTAGCCATGAACACCCCTAGGTGCCATGCACTAAAATCAAAGCCAAATTAGACAAGATGGACTTTAGGAATCCATATGGAAGACTCCAAAACCTCTAAAAGTGGTCCCATAATAGTCCAAAATAACTCGAGGATTAGTGCTCATTGCTTAAAAGTGTGCATCTAGCCACAAACACCCTTAGGTGTCACACGCTAAAATCAAAGCTGAATTAGACAAAAATGACTTTAGAAATGCATTCAAAAGGCCTAGAAACCTTAGGAACCAACCTTAAAATATCCTGAAAAAGCCCCAATTGATTGTGTAATGCATGAAAGTGCACATAACCACATGCGAGTGTGCGTGGCCACACACCAAGAATGTGACCACACGCCAAGCGTGCAGTCATATGCACTTCACATGGCCACATGCTCATTCCTAGGGATACGTGCATACCATGCATATAACCCCCCTCCACCTTGATTTTTGAACTATAAATAGGTGCATCCACACCTCATTTTGAGGGGGAAGCAAGAGGAAAACAAACACACACTTAAAAATTTATCCACTCGAAGACACTGGAAACCCACTTCCATATAGTTTTAGCTCTCCCACTGTGTTTTTTTAAGGTTATTAGGCCTCCCTTCCACAAAATCTAGTCTTATCTTTCTCAAAGCATGCTTCAAAGGTATATAAACTAGCATTATTCTATATGTCATTTTGAACCTCTCGATGAGAAAAGCTTGATAATCCCTTAAAACTAAAGCTTTAAAAACCACAAAAAGCTCAATTAAATCTGAGGACCATACAATCATTTTAACGTGTTTATTTTATTGAACTGCATTTTATTTTATTATCACAAGCATTTATGAATATTATTGTGCTTGCATGATATGACTGGTAATTTGCATGCTTTATGAATAATATATGCTCTATTTTTCTCATTTTATATCATCATATCCTTTAGTTTCAAAAAGTGAAATCACATTATAAATATCAATTATATGAAAAGTTCATATTATGGACTAGAGTCATTATGTTCTCGGTCCAATGATATCATCATCATATATCGTCATAGCATAAATAATCATTGTAAACATGCAAGATTATATATATTTTGCTTACTCTTTTAAGTGATTGAGTGTCCATTGCTTATCCCATTATTTATGTGATCGAGCAAGCTACGTGCATTGTTGTGTTAACCTTACAGGTTCATTACATCTAAGTTAGATTTACTTTTCCGTAATCCTTTTTTTCGTTTATATGTATTTTATTAGGAAAGTGATGTAATAATGGTATCTTTGGTTTTATTATCTTTCATTATCTAATGTATTAAGTAAATGCTATACAAACTATCATTACCAAAACTAAGGTGTTATGGTAACTATACATTAAATATCATATAATGAGAAATAGTAAAAAAGTATATGCGATCCCTTGAACCTGAAAAACTCTGCTGGGGGCAATACTCATTGAGTGATCGGATGTTGTCCCTTTCTTTTGTGGTGACTCCACAAAATCAAAAAAGCATCTCATTCCTCCTAAGACCAATCATTTGTCCCTATTCGATAAAGTTGCCAATTCTCTTAGAAATAAAAAATTAAGATCCTCATGAAACTTCCTAAAGGGAGTAATCATAAAAAAACTCTCTTTCACTCGAGAGCCTAAAAAAATGGGTTGCTAACAAAAAAAAAAACCAAGTGATGATTCAAAACTCAAATCTAATCTCAAATTTAATATACCTCATAAAATCTTTCACCTAAAATTTCTAATTTCTTTAGCCAAACTCTCTGGCACATAGAAAATCCATTTGTTTTCCAATACAATACTATGATAAGAGGTATGTTTATTACTAAAAATTCTTTATAGGGGTAAATAGGGCTTTTGATTTGATTAAGATGAAGATTGAAAATTTAAAGAAAATTTAAAAGGATTAAGGAATTAAAAGGATAATAAGCAAGAATAATAAGAACAAGAAGACCATAAGCAATTTATAGGAGTTTGAATTCTTAACCAATCTTGTGTCTCCTACTTAACTTCTCTCCAAGTTAAGATTTTCAAACCTAATCTTATTCACTAAGATTGTTACAAGTGATTTTCAAGGCTTAACACTAAACCTTCACAATTTGAGTTTTCAAGGCTCACTCATAACCTTTACAACTTGAGTTTTTAAGGCTCACTCACAAGCTTTACAACTAATATTTTTTCAAGGCTACCTAAGGCTTACTCTTAAATCACTCAACCAAGTGTTTTAGTAAGGCTAACACTTAAATTTTAATAATCAAGATCCTCACTGCCTACTTTAATCCAAGAAAGAGTAAATGAAAAAAATCCTATCATGAACTTATATTAACTCTCACAAGAGTGATAGATACATACTAAATAAAAGTTTGTTTATAAAGATGAATATTTACAAAGAGAATTTTAAGAAATAAGAATACAAAGCTTGTGAGAGCACAATAAATTTCCTTAACCACTTATCCACTAACCTCTTTAAATGTTAAATCGATAATTATTGATAGTTTGGAGATTGAAAACTAACTATTCAAGACTCAAAATTTGTACTCCACTCATCCATTTTTTCCATTAAATGCTCTTTTAACTTTTTCAAGATTTAGAATTCTCGTAGCCTTCTGAACAACATGTTGGGTTTCACTAATTTGAGACTGATTTTTTATTTTGTTTGCCTAGGAAGGAAATGAGGGCTTTTGTGTTTTGGAGTCGCCACCTAGTTGCTTGGGAAAATAGGGAAAAATTTCAAGACTTGTGTGAAAATCATCCTATCATTAGATATTCTGAGTTTGGGAAGTCATTTCTACGTGACTACTTCTCAATAGTTAAGACCCATTATGGGCTCACATCATCCTAGTTTTGGTATGATAATTTATATACATATATCCACAATAAAGTAAAGTAGGAATAAAAAAAATAGAAATTATTAAGAATTATTTACATGGCTTTCCTAATAAATACATAGAAAAGAGAAAATGAAAAAGTAAATCTAGCCTTAGATCTAATAAACACTTATAAAATAGAGGCTAATGCAAATATATTCACTCTAACATTTATAGACAATAAAATTGGCAGGAAATGATAAAGCAATTCCAAAGCAAAAGAAATAGATGATGGTTTGCATATTATGACAATATTATAGATGAATAACTTAAACATCGTAAATGATGCAATTATTGTAACGGAAGGGAATAAAATGAAATTAATACAGAAAATAGATACAATTATGTTATTTTCTCATCACCAGACCCCAAAATGATGTTTCTAACATAAGCATGTGATTTTTATGATGTTTAGTTCGGATTCAAACCTACATTGACCCTGCACTGAAAGTTATAATGCTTTTAGAAAATAGTAGAAATTGTAAATTATGTACATTTATTATAACCTTAGTGTGGGCTTAACCACAAACATAGCTCCAATGCAAATCTACAACTTTATATTATGATGAAATTAAATCTGATAGAAAAGGTCATTTTTATACAAAATTATAAAATATGCAATTATAACAGTGAAAACATGATTTTAGGTTTAAGAAGTAATTTTTATGATAAAGATATGAAAAATGTAGAAAATAATATTTTATAGCAAAAATATGACTTTCATGCTAAAAATGTAAGATTTATAGCAAATGATGTGAAAGACATGTTTAATATTTTAAATATGTAGTTTTTATTATAAAAACGTACACTTAAAGAAATTTAAAATTCAGAACTAAAAGATTAATAGTGATATGATTCATAGAATGCAATCAAAATAATAGCCAATTAGTAAGCAAAAAGACCAGACTTTACTACGCAACTCACAACAAATATTTCCAATCTATTAGCTGACAAAATTAAATAAGAAATAGAATAGGGATAGAAGAGAAAATGCAATTTACAGTAAAATAAACATGCAATATGATATTTTAGGTCCTCAAATTGTGAACTAAGCTTGATTAGAGAATGAAAATGATTATTGTTTCAAAAGTGATTCTTTCAAACTATCCCCGTTCAAATATGCTAAATGATGAGAAACTGCATATTATACCTTTTGAAGCATGCTTTGATAAAAATGACAGTTGGGTTTGGTTGAAAATTGGCTCTAAAAATTCTAAAAAAAAAAAAGGGAGAATTGGTTAGAAAGTCTCAAAAAGGGTATCTTGAGTCTTTAATCCGATAGGGCTTTGATACATTGTCTAAAAAGTACTCCTCAAAATATATAAAAGGATTGATTTTTATAGATAAAAAGTTTCTGACGTGTGTATGCGCACAGGGAGGAAATGCACTTATGGGTGCACACAAGGGTACGTGCCCATGTGTGGGGTGCGTAATCAAGCACCCTACTTTGTGGATGTGTGTGTCCATGCATCAGCACATGGCCACATCACCATTGTAAAGCTCCACATGTATGTATGCATGTGTATTGCACATCACACGTGTGTGTCCATGCATCAACATGTGGCCAAATGCTAGAAAGCACACATCCACATGTATAGGTGTAATCAAGTCAAGTCGAGCCAAATTTTAGCTAGTTTGGACTTGATTTGTTTATAATCTAGGTATGCTCATTATGTTATTTGGTGTTCATGAGTTTAAGCAAGTCTTAAAAAAATTTTAAAAATGTAAACTATAAATTGAAATATAAACTAAAAATTTAAAAATAAATTATTTACTAAAAAAATTATAATATATTTAATAAAAATTATAATTTTATTCCAATAATATATTTTCTAAAATATTTTTTACAATAAGAATTTATATATTATATATCTAAAATTAAATTATTAAACATTAAAATTACAAGGTGGCTTGCGAGGTTTTATTCAAGTTTGTTCGCAAGTTTCATGAGTTGAATTTTGTATAGTTTGAGTTCAGTTTGTTTATTAAACAAGTTTTAATATATAAGATCAAACAAACTTTTATCGAGTCGAATACTGAATTACTCGTGAGTAGCTTGACTCGTTTATAACCCTATCAACGTGTTAAGCGCTTGTTCGGACATGAACATGTGTCCACTTGCTTCAAACGCACACATGCACATGCGCGCTTCAGATTCTGTGGACACGCACTTCAGACTCCAGTTTTTTCATAATGTTTATAAATACCTCAATTTTCTTCTATTTTAGGGAGACCTCTAGACACCTTACCAAAAAGCTATTGGACTGAAGAATTGGGACACCCTTTTAAACACTTTTAATCTATTTTTTCTTATTTTTCTTGGAATCTTTAGAATCATTTTGCAACTAAACTTTACTATCATCTTGTATAATATTTTTCAACTCATTTTTTGTATATGACAAAGATAGCTTGTACATACAATTTCTGAAGTAACACTTTCTTCCACTTTCTAACCAAGCCTAATAAACAAATTGAGGAACCGAAAAATAGTATTTTTGGACATTTATTTTTTTTTAAATATTGTATTTTCTCTTCTCCTCTTTTTTTTTTCGCAAATCGTAAAAATCGATGTGTTTGAATGTGATTGGTTTATGTTGCATCTCTAGCTTTGAATGTGAATTTTCAAAAATATTATTTTCCACAATAGAAATTAAGTATCTGTATGTTTGACTCACATTTTACATCACTTGTTATAAATTTTACATTTTTAATATAAAAATCACATCTTTGATATAAAAATATTATTTTGGCATATTTTTATATTTTTATTATAAAAATTATATTTTTAAATCCAAAATTGAATCTTTAACATAAAAATTACATTTTTTTTATATAAAGATTTCATTTTTAGGCTTTTTGCATTTATTTGCATTATAAAAATCTTATTTTTGGAAAAACCTTGCATTTTTATCATGAATTTCATATTTTTATTATAAAGTTTGTATTTTTAATTCGTTAACATGGAAACCTCATTTTTATTGCATTTACATCAAGATGTTTATATTCTTATTGCATTTATGTCAAAAGGTTTTCATTTTTATCTGATTTCTATCATAAGTTTTCATTTTTAATTTATCTTTGCATTTAGAAAAGTATTTTTGTATAAAAATATATTTTTATTCATTTCCATGAGAAAATTGCATTTTTGTGTAAAAATATCCATATTTTGACTTGAATTGCATGAAACCACATTATTAGCTGGAATCTTATTTGAAGGTCCCTTGACGTCATTTCGTGTTAATTTAGTACTTTTTTTTTATTTCAATTATGGTATTGCATTTTTAGGGTATTTATAAATATCATTTATCATCTTGCTTGCTTAGTTTGATTTTGCTACATTTTTTTTTATTATGCTATCATATGCCGTTCTTGCCATACCATGAAATTGTGTTAGTGCTTCATGCGTATTTGTCACGTTTGATTATGCTTATGGATTGATAGATGGATGAATGGATAAATGGATGAATATATGCATATGTGATAACGTTTGTTTTGCAAATGTTTATTGGATCTTGGATTACATTTATTTTTTCACATTGTATATATTTATTAGGAAAGCCATGTAAATAATTATTTATTTGTATGATGGTTCGCATGTTATGTCTTGAAGGGGTCAGGTTAGGGCTTGCGACAATCACCTGAGGTATTTCTGCTTTATTCTACTGTGGATGTATCACAACAAATTAGGGTGTGGCTGTAGATGGTCGGTTTAGCGTGCGTCCAAAATTTTAGTAACCACGACACTATTTCAGTTCAGGGCTCTAAAGAACACACTAACTACTATCACAAAGACATGGCGTGGAGATAAGGAGTCACCACCCAGGGTAATAACTGGGACAAATCGAAAAGGTGGTACTCGATTCCCTAAAAGAAAGCTAGCATCACAACCAGGAAATTTTGGATACGGAATACCAACTTCTTTCAGTATTGTGTTCATTTAGAATTACTTTATAAATTATTATCTTATTCTCTATTTACATGCAATTTCATATAAACTCTAAAAACAATCAACTCCAAGACAAACTAGTCATGAAATGTACAAGTAAAAAATGCATTCAATAAATCACATAATCCCTAAGTTAGTCTAATCTACATGGATTTTAAATAAATGAGTTAAATTTACATGTTTTAATTTATACGTAAACCTAAAGACCTAATTCCTTTTGATTTTAATTAAATGAACTTAAGTCTACTTGTTTTTAATAAAAAAAAAAAGGTCTAATTCTACAAATTATGGACTATTTAAATTAGTAGGCCTAATTCTACATGTTTTAATTAAATGGTGATCTTAAATCAACAAATTATGAAAAAAAAAGGCTTAAATTAAGTGGGCTAAGTCTAAATTAATTAAATTGAGTTACATGTGCCTATGTTTAATTAACTAAATGGGTCTAAGGATATTTCTAATCTAAAATCTAATTTATTATAGGCCTAAAGGTATATTTTATTTAATTAAACCTAATTAATTATTAAGTGAAATGAGCTAAAAGAAAATAACTTAAGCTTAAGTAAATAAATCAAGACATAAAATGGGTTTAAGGCCCCAAAAGCACATAAAAATAATAAATAAGCCCAAAAACAAATAAAAACATAAAAAAAAATTAAATAAGATCAAACAAATAATTAAATTAATTCTTACTAAAACCCTAATTTTATCATCAAGCAACCTAAATTAATCTATTTCCTCTATTGATTTTAAATAATTACCTAATTGAAACCTAGTTTTACTAACCAACTTAATCAAAATAAACATGCAACCACACACATAATTTCACTACTCCCACTATTTGGGCACTTAAATTAATTCATAAAACAGTTAATAAAATAAAAAATAAAGTAATAAATAAAATAAAATAAAAAGCCTAGAAACTAAGTCTCTACGAGGCTTTATCCATGGTTTTCCATGGACTTCTCATGAATTCATCCCTCCAACATGATCACCATACATTTTCCTCCATAATCACCATAAAAAAAATATGATTAATGAATAAATTATAATAATAACTCGAAAGAATAAAAATAATCAATAATATAAAAAAGAAATAAATAAAAAAATAGAATAAGAAGAAGATGATGATGCTTATGAGTGATTTGGGGTACTCCTCATATTTGTAATTCACCATTCTTGACAAGTCTTCGAATCTTCTTCTTCAAAAATTCTCCAAGGATCTTGAATTAATTGATAAACCAAAAGGAATTTTTGTAGAAAAACAACTCACAAAAAAAAAAGAATTAAGAAAGCTTTTTTTAAGAATCAACAATGGATAAAAATTATTTTCTTAAACACACAAAAACTCAAAAGCTTAAAAATATGTTGCTGCCTCCTTTTTTCTCCTCTCCTTCGCAAAATTTTCCCTTGCCGTCCTCTTTACATAGAAAAAAGAGAACCAAAAACCTTAGCTTAATTCTAACGTGATTATAATTCCTAAAAATATAGGATTAATACTTAAAATCATATTTAGGAATTTTAGACCAATTAGGATTGAGTTAAAAGCCTAAAAAAAATAAAAAACAGAGACGGGAGAGTCCAATTCCAACCGGGATTATGCAATTCCGATCAGAATTACATAATTCCGACTGGAATTACATAATTCCGATCAGAATTATATAATTCCAATTGGAATTATATAATTTCGGTCGAAATTATGGAATTCCAACATGTCTTTTTTTTTAACATTTAATTACAAAAAGACTCCTGGAAGAATTTAAGTTTTGCAATTAGGTCCTAAAAAAATATTGCAATTTAGTCCTTGAAAACACTAAATCCTTCCCTTAAAAGATGCATTTAAACCCTTAGAATTTTAAATCTTAAGTATAGAAGACCTATTCATAATATTTTCATCATTGAAGTCCTTTATCATATCCATAACACATCATCTCGAAATTGGGTATCTACAGTGGCATGCCGCCTTAGTGTATGGAATGCCCATAAAGGGCGTGGCACATGCTAATCGCGGGTGGCATGCATCCCTCATGTTCCAGGTGCATGAAAAAACCTAATTTATGTCTATAAATAGCACGCGGGTGGCATGCAATCATTTTTGCATGTCTACTTCTTTTTTTTTTTTTTGCATTTTATTCTTATTGCTGCTAACAATTGAGAAATTTGTTGTGATTTGTGTGATGAGACTACTAATTTTGCATACTATTTGAATAATCACTACTTTGTTTAATTATAATAAATTGTCATTTTGCATCTTCTAGCTCTAGAAATGTGAAAATCACAAAAATATCATTTTTATATTAAAATTGTATTTTTCATAATTTCATATCATATGCTACACTTTCGTTATTCATCATCACAACTTTACTATAAAAATCACATTTTTATAATAAACTTTGCATTTTTACATTAATTTTGTATTATATGCACAAAAGCATCATTTTCCACATCAAGTCTTCATTTTTATTTCCAAAAATAATAAAGCAATTATTTTATGTGTTTCATCATTAAAATTACATTTTTAATAAAAATCTTGCATTTCTAACACAAAACCTGCATTTTGATATCAAGGTATCATTTTTAATATAAGAAAAAATATTTTGGCATCAAGCTTACATTTTTATGTGAAAAATCACAAATTTCACATAAAGTGTACATTTTTTACTCAAAATAATTATTTTGCATCAAAATAATCAATTTTGCATCACAATTTCATTTTCTATCATTTTGAAATAAATCCATCATTTTTCACATCCTTAATATTCAAAAATTATCTTTTTCTCATCTTTGCATAAAAAATGCATCTTTTTGCATTTTAATATGAAAATAACTATTTTCTCTCATCTTTCCATAAGAATGCATTCAATAATATGAAAGTTCACATTCCCGGGTTAGAGCCCTATTTTCTTGGTCCAGTGATGCAACCATACATCTTTTGTTACTTTTCAATCATTTAGAAATATTTTTGTTATTATTAGCAATCGTCATTCAATTTCATAATAATCCCTGCAAATGAGCATGACTATGCCTCTATTTGCTCTTTTGGTTGAGTGAATACTTCCTGCTTATTTATTGTTTGATTGGATGAGTAAATACTATGCATATATTTGTGCTAACCTCTGTTTTATAGATATTTATTAGATCTAAGACTAGATTTACATTTTCGTACTTTTTCTCCTTCAAATGTATTTACTAGTAAAGCCTTGCAAATAATTATAATTCATTTCCTTCACTTTCCGTTGTTACTTATTGTGTGTGTATGTGTATATACAACCTGTCATTCTAAAACTAGGGTGATATAGTAGCCATATATCGAGTATTGTATAATGAGAAATAGCCAAAAAGTAGATGTAATCTCCAAAACCTAGAATCTTTGCTAAGGATGATACTCGTTGAGTGACCCGATGCCATCCCTTACATTTTCTCAATTTTGAAAAATCAAGTGGTGACTCCATAAACAAAAAAGTCTCACATACTCCTGAGAATAAACATTTATTCTTGTCCCATAAAAGGAACAAATGTCCCTTTGGTAAATTTATCATGTCCTAAGTGGAAAAAACATGAAAAAAAGCATAACAAGAGCTCGCTCACTCCCTTAAATTTTTCAGTCGCTCACTATGGAGACTCCACTAGGGATGCTAATTAGAGGGATCAATTTGAATATGTCTATTTCTTATTACAAAATACTCAATTATATGGAGCCCTTTACCACTACAAATTGCACAACACATCACATGTGCACCACTGGTCCTTATCAACTAACGATGACGAAAAGCGATCCACTATGATTCCACACGTGTCATAGACCTCAACTCACTTATGAATTATCAAAAGAATGCTAGACTCATTGATAAGAGTTTGTAACCCTGGTCATAGGGGGATTCTCACTAAAGGAGCCCTTAGCCTTTTACCTTCGACTCAACTCATATAAATAAACCACTAAAAACTTCCTCTAAAGTCCCACTAAGCTTTGCATACTAACCTTGTCTTGATGTTGTCCGTTCGACTTGATATTCACAAATGTTATGACACCTTTAGTTTTTGCCACTAATTATTATCATTATATTAGTTCTCATAGATTGTTTGTGCTTTGATTCGTATGATCCTTGTTTACCCTATACAAGTCGCATGTATGAGGAATGATAAGAATCATATACGTTAGTTTGAATAGCTTATGAGAATTGGCAACTAGTGATATCTTTTGATGATGGAACCTATAAAGTGTCATCCATTTTTCCTTATCAAATCAAATGAATAAACCAAGAATTTGACTAGATTGTAGATGTTTATGTTGAAATAATCAAATTGTAAACTTTTGAACAATACTTTCTTGCCTTTTGGAAAACATATTGAATATCGATGTGGGAACATGAAATTGGACCCTTTTTGTTAACTATATCCCCTATGCATATGGGCGCCTATGGACTATGGACACCATTTGTGACCTGATAATTGGTCCTTATATTGACATTATATCTTTACCTTGAGTGAATTTTAATAATGTTTACTAACTTACCTTTTGAATCTAATAAATACAAATTGAAATAGCCTAGTATGAGAGTGAAACACCATGTTGACTATTGGGTCTAAACCTACCTAGGAAAGAGACTGAATGACCACACGGTGTAATAAGGTTGTAAGGAAGAGCTTTCCTAGATATGGTTTATTCCCTGTGTAGGAAATACTAACTAGTTTTCTTGAACTCTTTTCTTCAACCATGTATACATGGCATACATATAGAAAAGCATACACTAACCACAATATTTTATAGCCATTCTACATCTCATCAATAAGATCCTACATGAACACACCATGCATACATTCTTAACCTATTATTTTGTATAGACACATAATGCACACATGATAACTCTTTTGCAACTTATAACATGACAAGCTTTCATGATCCTTTCTTAAAGCTCTTTTTTTTCTACTTGCTAACCCTTTCTCTTTTATTATGTTTTCTTTTCATGAACATAGAGTAAGTGCATCATCTACTCATATGCACTTCTAACAAGATTGCATCCATGAATTATAACCATAAATCTCTTACAGCTTATGACATAACATTGCAAACATATGTTGTATAATAATTGTATTCATGCATACATCTTATAAAAAATTACACTTATGAATACATAATATACATGTATATAGCATATTTTAACCCACATTCTTTTGCAGCCATTCTATATTATCATAATAGGGACTACACATAAGCACCTTATGTATACATGCTCACCCTATTCTTTTGTAAGTTGTCATCATGCATATATGTTCACTTTATTCTTTTCTTTTTCACACTAATACAAATAAACATATCTCTACACAAGACTCATCACAGACTTATATATCATATAAACTACAGTCCTAAATTAGGAGATCAAGATGACACCTTTTGTTAATAAAAAAAATTTAAAAGTTACCTGCTAATGGCACTATGGTTGAGAACCCCCTGAAGCGGGTAGAATTGTATAACCCTAGTCTTTAAGGACTTAGTATAGAGTAAGTAGGGTGTCGAACATTTAGAGTTGGGGAATTTTTACATTAACCTTTTAGAATTAACTGATTAGAATTTTATATCAACCAATTAGTTATTCAGATGGATAGGCAAAACTAAGTCAGGATAATAATTGAAACTAATTAAGAAATCAAATTACTACTAATATACTGTAATACTAAACAGAAATAAAAAGAATATATATATATATATATATATATATATATAGTATGAAAATCAAAATTCAAAATATAAACAAGAACTTCTAAAAGGTTATCATATAACATATTGATTGGAAATCAGTGCGTATAATCTTTAAAAGCAACTCTCATTGTCAGATTAAAGTAAAGTCTCTAAAAGTAACTCTCGTTATCAATTAGAAGTATAACCTTTTAGAGTCTACAAGCTCTCTCAGTGTATTATAGAGATAAAAGAAAATTATAAATCACATTATACCAATAAATCCATAAAAGCAACCCTTGTTGTCAATTAAGGATATTCCCGTCTAGACTCTACAAGCTGTCTCGGTGTATTATAGAGATAGACAAGGAAATCACAAGTAAATCTACTAATTATTTCCCTTAAGATGAATTCCTTATTTCCAAGTAAATCCAACTCTTAAGTAATCTCAATTATACATCCACCAAATTACTCCAACTCTCGTTGCAAATAATTCGATTAAAACAAGTTACATATGGTGATCAATCATAAATAACTTAATTAAGCATTAACTAAAATTAAATCATAAACAAGATAAGATAGAAAATATAGTTCTTATTTAATTCATCATTGCAATTCTCAAACAAGACTTAGCCAAGAAACATAGTTAAAGAACAAAAAAAAAAAGAGAATTGATAAAACCCTTTTCACTAAGCCTTCCAGTACTTGCTTGGTGTATAGCAATCTTCTCTTCTTGCTTGCTAACTTGATCTTCAAAACTATAAACTAAGTCTTAATGAAAATCTATATTTCTTCACATATATCTAAGATATTTCTCTTTTGTTCTTTTTTTTTACAGGTTACAATTGACATATATATAGACCCTAGAGGTGGTTAAAAGAAGTTACAATTGGAAAGGTACCCTTTTGATTGAAGGGTCACAACTCTATACAGATATAGTAACTTCTAGAGCATTTTGGTCCTTCCAGATGACTTTATCTTAAAATTATTCTTTCATAAAAGTTCTATATCTTTGAGCTATCTTTCTAGAGAAACTTGAATCACCTCATTTAGATGTCTGTAGAAGAAGTTATGTCCAAAATAAAAAAACTATTCAAAGCTGAAAAGTTGCAACCCTTTGGTGATGGAATAAGTCGGCACACCAAGATGAGTCGGCCCGGATTGGCTCTGTCATGACTCGTTTCGATTGTAACATGTTTGCACAATATTAATTCAACTTCCTTTTGCTTCTTAAGCTTCATACTTCATTCTAACAAGTCCAAAGTCCTTTTAATGCATCAATTGAACCTAAAAACATATATAAAACATACAAAGAACATAAAAAACATTTTGAACTAAATATAACATTTTCATAACTAAATAAATGCTCAAACTTAACTAAAATTAAATAAAACAACACTTATAATGTACTAAATAACTATGCATATTTGCATTGTATCACCCCCAAGCCCAAATCAAAACTACTAATGCTCAAGCCAAAAACACCCGATAGGGAAATCATATTACTAGCATGCTGAACAAAGCTTCAGGCTTTGTCAATCCAAAGACGGCTAAAGGAAAGGGTATTCTTGACACCCTTATTTAAGTTAATGATGATGATGAATGCTATCAGATCTTCAGGACTACATCGCTATAACTGCCCACTAGACGATGAAAAACATAGAGCATGATGGTCAAAGGTGTACTCCCCTACTTCTAGAAAATAAAGGATGCTTGGTCATCACTATGATTCCTAAATCCTCCCTTAATAAGTATATGCAAGTGTATGCATGATGTGTATAATATGCATGATTCTAACTATTCTTTGGTGGGTCAAAGTTATGTGCATAGCTTAGAGCTTGAAACTGAGGTGCTCTATCAGCACCTTATAGATTTAAGCATTAGATGCTTCGATGTTGATACTTCTTTTAATATGGCTTCTCAAGTAGATGATTGGGTTGATGGGTGTAGTCCATGGTTTGACAATAGAGCTTATGATTGACTGATGCACTATTAAACTTTTCTTTTACTTATAATTTTGTTGTATGATAATTAATGCATTCGTATGCTTATAGTTAACTTCTTTCTGTCCACCTAAAATTCTTGTACCGACTTTTACACATCTGCCTTTGAATGTAGAATTACTATTTTTCCCCTAACTTATTTGCATTTTTTTTGCCCCAAGAGTTACATTTTGTCCTTAGTTCCTAATAATTTTCCTCCATAGAGATGGAGACACTAAGATCATCACTATTCTTATAGAATAGAGCCAATCTCATGTATCTTATTCTAACTGGATTTTATTAACGTCTTTTTAGCAATCTTCATGTGCAACCAAAATCTTTTATATTATTATTTTTCTTCCTTTTTTTCCTTTCTCTTTTTTATGCCTTTATTTTTGCATAAACTGATATTCAACTTAGCAAGCTTGCCTTAATTTTTTTTGCCCAAGTTGCCCTTATGGGTTTTCAACTTTGTAGGCTTGCCCTAATTTTTTCTTAAGTTGCACTTATGGATTTTCAACTTAGAGGGCTAGAATTTTTTTCTTTTATCTTTTTTTCTTCTAGATTTGGTTGCAGAAAAAGCTCAGTTGGCTCACTACTTTTGTTGATTTTGACTTACCAACCTAACCAGTTGCAATCTCATGCTTTAAAGATAAAAGGTGAATCCATACAAGCTAAAAGGAATTTAGGTTAATAAGCCATCTGGATTTTCATACAAAATCATAAAGGGTGACAAAAAGAGATAATTCAACTAGAATAATGATCTCATAGCTCTGATTTTTTGCTTTCATTATATTTTGTCTTTCCATTCAAATACTTATGCAATACAATAAAGATGAATATGCAATACTTAAACAAAATTTCAAATTCAGAGTTATTCATTCACTAGGCCAAAAATGTGTACATTCATTACATCACATGATACAACTTCTGTTATAAGCTAATCCTTTTAAATTTTCTAACTGAATATTTTTCTCTCACTTTCTTTTCCCTAATTTTTGTCTGACTAGCCCTTTGTAAGTTTTCTAATCAGTAGGATCCTTTTTTTTATTTTTCCCTAAATTTTGTCTACCTGCCCTTTATTGGTTTTCTAAAAGTGGGAATGTCTTAATTTTTGTCTAACCAGCCTTTTAAGGTTTTTTAGCCAACAGACTTTTATTTTTTTATTTTTCTTATCTTATTATTTTTTTCATTTTTTTTCAAATGTAGTATTTCTTGAGATGATCCAAATTGATGGGCTTTGTGAACTCATCCCCTTTGCAGTACCCTTAAATAAATTTTGTCTAACTAAATTGGGGCTTTTCCAATTTAGCCTAAATTTTGATCTAACACCATAGTCTTTTGCTTACATCAAAAACTAGATCTCCAACTTTTACCTTTCTAGGCTTGACTTTCTTATTGAGTGCCCTAATTATCCTTCACCGATTGACTTAAGTGCAGAATAAAGTGTCCTTTCTTTTTTTATTATGAGGTAATTGTACCTCTTTAATGTCACTCACATTCTAGAATTCCTTTAGAGACACTATTTTACTCCCATACACAAGTGAGAATGGTGTTTCATCTGTTAAAGCTCAAATAGTGGTTCAATATCTCTATAAAGCAAATGGAAGATGCTTGGGCCAATCTTCAAAAAAATTTTGGTGACATTCTCGTTAGTTACTTCAGTTGCTCTACTTGCTTGGTTGAGGTTGGTATGATGAAGATTTGTGATTCTTGATCTTATATTTTTGTAATAAAGCTATTGCTTTTTTAAACATAGGCATCTATTTTGCCCCTAGTGTACTTATTTCCATAGAATGCAATTGGCTTTATCACTCTTTTCTACTCATTTTGGTTTAAGTCATGGAAGCTTCTACTCAACTAGCCTTACTTATGGAAAAAATGGGAAGGAAGTGTTCTGTAATTATTTTTCTAGCCCTTGCATGTCTTAATAAGATTAAGCCTTATTTTTTTTTCTTTTTTCTCTCAATTTTTCCTGCTCTTCAATAGTTACATCATGTGATATAAAAATGTTCTTAGGATTATCATTTGTGCCCATGTTGAACGAATCTAATTGAATTGAATTTGTATTAAACATGCATATATTATCAATATTACAATGCACAGTACCATCAAGATGCACATTACACAAGTAAGCAAAATTAGAATTCATATAATTGATCATTAAAACAAAAGAGTTCTCAATAAATTGAAATGTTATTCAAAGAAAAAGAGTAACAAGACTATTTTCAATTCTATATGCTAAAGATGCTAAATCCCAAGGTAGGTTTCCTTCAGGTGGCAGACATTACAACTATTCTTGCATTTCCTCAGTGACTTCTGCAATCACCTTATTCTCAGTCTCTGTTCATAGATGTTGCGGGCTTTTTACTCTTCTTTTCATTCTTAAGGGCATCATGAGATTTCTTAATGGGTTTCACGTTAAGATCTTTAAAGGAATTTAGTATTTCCTCTTTACTAATTCCCGAGTTGTTCATCATTGTGGCTGGGGAAGGTGCATTTATGTAGTTTGGAAATTAGTTATTTTTTATGATTGGGTTTGGGTTTTGTTTTCTTAAGTTTGTGATTCTTTCGGCATCTATGAGGTTTTGGATTTCATGTTTGAGGCAGATACAAGTGTCTATGGGATGTTCAATGGCTTAGTGGAATTTGCAATAACTATTTGGGTCATACCTTGGGCTATTCCATTTTGGTGCTCTAGAATAAGTTATAGGTTGAAGTAAACCCTTTTGCACTATGTGCTCTTAGAATTTTAACAAAGGTTGGTCAAAGTTTAAGAATCTCTTTTTTTATTGTATCACATGGATACTTTCAACTTGGCTAGTGGTTCCTCGTTGAATGCCCCTAGCTTGGTATTAATTTTTTCTTCTAGCATTTCTCATGTTTTTCGTCTTTATTTCCATAATAGGCATAATTTTAATAACATTTAAGGGTTGGCCCTTAATATTGCTATTATTAGCAAGGATGATAGTAGGTAAAAAATAACAGTAGATGGAATAACAATGATAGTAGGAATAACAACAACAGGTGGAATAACAATGGTAATAGGAATAACAATAGTATGTGGAATAGTAACCTAGAAGAAAAATGCTTTATAGTGAGTGGTAAAATTTTGTTATAAATTTGAAAAATGTCATTTTAGACTTATACTAACATTTCTTACAAATGACACTTAATTGGGTGTCACTATATATTAAAGCCACATTTTTGCTAAGTGTTGGTATATATTTTTAAGTGTTATTTTTATCACTACTTATTTTGACTTTTTTAAAGCATCACTCTAATTATTTAAAACAATATTTATAAAATGACAAAAAAAGTGCATGCAATTTATTCACAGTTGTTTATAGTAAATTTCAAAATATTACAACGATTGTAAAATATTTTTTGTTTATTGCAACGATTATAAAATATGCTTCAAGGTTATATAGTAATATTTGTTTAATGTTATTGAAAGAACAATCACAATTGTCACTACAAAGCTTTATATTGACATTTGAAATGCATTTTTTTGATATTTTGAATTTTAAATTTTATTTCATAAATTTCATATTACACGCACATACATCCAAAACTATAGGAAATTACAAATAATTACATTTATTTAAATCCAAGAAAATTACATTATTTGATAAGTGTCAATTTACATTATCCATTAAACATAAATACATGATACTGATAACTCCTACCAAAGTATCTTCCCAATCAGAATAATAAAATTTGCCTAACCATAAACTAAAAACGTTTGATTACATGTAAAAAGAATTTGAGATTACAAATGTTTATGTCCAAAAAGATATGTTGCAAATGTCCTTCACTTGATACATGTTTACACCAGTAATTAGAACACCAAATTTCAAAATCAAAATATTCTACAATATATCTAAAATAGTAGCATAAAAATAACAAGTCTATAATAGACAAGGAAAGAAATGAAAAAGAAAAGTGCAAAGGTTATGGAAAAATACATAACAAGAAACAATTATGCAAATTGGACCAATGAGATTATGGAAAGAAAAAGAAATATAGCACAAAAACCTCACAACATGAATCGAGGACATAAGTTAGTATAGATTTCTAGTTAAGTTGTTAATTTGAGCCTCTACTTAGAATATTAGATGAAGCTTAACTTCCAATTTGATAATATGAATTAAAGGCAACATTAAAAGATATATTAAAAATATAAATATATACATTGCATTAATAGTTTACTTGAGTAGTTAAAAAATACACACATATAGTGTTGGGTTTCATGATACATAACGCAGTGAAAAATAAAACATTTAACCACAAAATTCATAACCCGAATCCATGTAATTTGACTTAAATCAATTGAGAGGATTTCTAAATACTTGCCAAGATGATATAATGGCAAGATAATTGGAAGGAAGAGAGAGGATTCACTCTGATGACACCCTACCTCAAGCTTTTCATGTCTTCTTATCAAATTAAGATGTCACCAAAATATCACGCCCTCTACTTTATCCACATGAATAAGATGATCTAAAGCAAAGTATGTCTACTATAACCTTTGTTGTTTCATAATACGTTTTTACCTCTATATCTTTTCTCTTCACAAAAGTGTAAGAAGAAGAAAGAGAAAAAGTAGCTTAACCTTAAACCTAAACCCTAAAGAATGAGATGTATTTATAGCTATCCATTCTAAGGTTTCATACATCTCCACTTACCAAAACAATTTTGGTAAGTTTAAACTTCTTTTTTCTATTTTGATTCTAATTCCAAATTAGAATTATTTCCTGTTTATTTTGATAACTCTTACCTTAAATAAATTAGTATATATATATATATATATATATGGCTTATTAACCCAAGTCTGCTTTGGGCTTGTTGTAAGTGTGTGACTCTATAGGTTCACATAATATTGTTAGTAGGCCTAAAATCCCATTTTAGTCCACAAGTCATAATTGGTCTCTAGCAAGACATTATGACTACCCATGTTATGTGAAGGTTAATAATTCAACATAACATAATACACAGCATGTACTATAGTCCTTTTATCACATGACATCTTGATTGAACATAAGGCATGTATTATGTCATTCTTATATTGTTCAATCATATTGTTTCTCGATCCCAAGTAGACTGACACTGATAACTCTTTAATATTCTAGCATGACCATGCATTTCTCTTCAATTTAACTCATCCACGGGCCTAACATATATCTTCTCAAAATAACTAAGGGACAAATTCCATCTTAACCACTTATATTCCTCACACAACTCATTCTATATCTAACCATAACCTGTTTTACTATTCAGTTAAACTATGGTGTAGGGATATATTAAAATACATAACATATAATACAGGAAACCATGGTGATCTTATATCAGAGAACTCAATTAATACCATTGTGATGAGAATTACCTATGATAATAATCCATGTGGTATTCTCATAGTGGGTCAATCCAGTACATCAATTCCCTAAATATGTACCTATGAGTTTGACTTAATATCTTATATATATGAACAATAAAACTTAATCATCAGTCAACCTTATACTAGTCTTTATTCGTTGTTATTCCCATAACAATAATTGACTAAGGTTATTTAGATTATAATTCAAGTATTACCTAAAAGTTTTACTATCAAGTTATGTACTTGATAATCTTAGTGGAATTAATTAATCAAGGATAATACTAGAATCAGCCATTAATAATAAAAATATCTCTTTATTATTAAAATAAAAATATGACAATGCTAAAGTATGATTATTACATAATTGGCTTAGGACATATTACTAACACATAGTAGGGTAAGAGAAGACTTGAAAAGGACCAACAATAAGAACATAAGTAAGCATCACATCTCCATAGTAGCTAAACAATTGGAAGAATGATCTCTTTATGTTAAGCTTGGGCTATTATCTTTCACTTTTATTTGGTCCACTTAGTTCTATCAACACATAATGCAAATGAATTATAAAGTAAAACATGATTAAGGAATGATGTTGTGATAATAAATATAAACAGGTTGTTAGCTAAGTAATTAAACCATAGTTTCTCAGCTAGTTTTAACTCGATATGCCCCTACTTTTCCCTGACTCTGAATAAGGCAACATTTTTTTTTGTAATATAAGTTGCTTTGTAATTTATATTGAGATATATATGTTGATTAATAATAAGGTCCTATTTAGTGTAAAGTCCTTATAATGGGATAATAAAAGACTTTTTATTTATGATTTTTTTAAAAAAATTGTTATTATATTTTTTAAAAATTAAAAATAAAATCATTTAGCTAAGGATTGAAGATGTTAACATTTTTTATTAAGATGGAAGCAAAACTAGAGGTACAATCATCAAGCTACATGCTAAAACTTTTACTATAATGGTCAAATAAAAAATATTTGAACACATAATTCAATTTTTAGATATGTGCAACATCTAATTAAGCTTGATTTCCCAAAACTATCAACAAAGATCAACACCTAATTACCCTCATCGTACTCTAAACCTTTTATTTCAAGGTATATGTGTTCATTAAAGGAGAATATTCCTTTGCTTAATCTAAAAGAAAATATTGTTGCTTTTAGTAGAACATGCCCAATAAAAGAAGAAAGAAATTTCATGGCTTCATTCATCAAACTCAAATTTAGAAATTAAACACATAAATGACTTTTCAACTAATATTTCAATGACATTAACATCAGATTAAGCTAAGATCACAAATGCATTGACCAAGCATAAATGTAGACGGTGGGGTTTAGGGCGCGTCCAAGATTTTAGCAACTGCGAAACTGTTTAAGCTCAGGGCTCTAGAGAACACACTAACCACTGTCATAAAGACATGGCATGGAGATAAGGAGCCACCACCTAGGGTAATAACTGGGACAAATCGAAAAGGTGGTACTCGATTCCCTAAAAGAAAGCTAGCACCACAACTAGTTAATTCTGGATACGGAATACCAACTTCTTTCAGTCTTGTGTTCATTTAGAATTACTTTATGAATTATTATCTTATTCTCTATTTACATGCAATTTCATATAAACCCAAAACAATAAACTCCAAGGCAAACTAGTCATGAAATATACAAGTAAATAATGCATTCAATAAATTACATACTCCCTAAGTTAGTCTAATCTACATGGATTTTAAATAAATGATTTAAATCTACATGTTTTAATATATAAGTGAACCTAAAGACCTAATTCCTTTCGATTTTAATTAAATGAACCTACGTCTGCTAATTTTAATTCTAAATATGAGCTTAAATCTACAAATTATGGAATATTTAAATTAGTGGGCCTAATTCTACATGTTTTAATTAAATAGTGATATTAAATGTACAAGTTATGAAAAAAAACTTAAATTAAGTGGGCTAAGTCTAAATTAATTAAATTGACTAAGGTGAGCCTATGTCTAATTAACTAAATGGGCCTAAAGATATTTCTAACCTAAAATCTAATTAATTATGGACCTAAAAAATGATATGGGCTAAAAGAATTACCTAAACTTAAATAAATAGATTAATGGCTAAAGTGGGCTTAAGGCCCAAAACACATAAAAATAATAAATAAACCCAAAAACAAATAATAACATAAAGGAAATAATTAAATAAGATCAAACAAATAATTAAATTTATTCCTTACTAAAACCCTAATTTTTATTAACATGCAACCTAAATTAATCTACTTCCTCCATTGATTTTAAATGATTACCAAAATTGAAACCTAATTTTTACTAACCAATTTAATTAAAATAAACAGGCAACCACACATATAATTTTATTACTCCCACTATTGGGGCTATTACATTAATTCATAAAATAATTAATAAAATAAAAATAAAAAAACAATAAATAAAATAAAGATAACAAAAATAAAACCTTAGAAACTAAGTCTCTACAGGGCTTTGTTCATAATCTTCTGCAGACTCTTAATGAAATTCATCTCCCTCACATTATCACCATGTGTTTTCCTCCATAATCACCATAAAACATAAAATAAAATAATAATTAATGAATAAATTATAATAAAATAACAAGAATAATAATGTAAAATAATCAAAAAAATAAATAAATAAAAGGATAATAGAAGAATATGATATGTTTATGGATGATTTAGGATGCTCCTCAGATTTGTGATTCACCGTTCTTGATAAATCTTCCAATCTTTCCTTCAAAAATTCTTCATGAGTCTTGAATTAATTGTTGAATCAAAAGAAATTTTTTGGTAAAAAAATAAACTTAAGAAGAATAAAATCACGTTTTTTTTTCTTCTCCCATCTCTTCTCCTTCTTTCTTTTTTCTTTTTTTACGCCCCTTTTTATGCTTTTCCTTTATCTTTTTTCCCTTTTTATGCTCCTTTTCTCCTCTTTTCCTCCTTTTCCTAAGCTCCCTCTCTCCCTTTTATAGTGGAACTAGGAACCCTAACCCTAATCCTAATCTGATTCTTATTCCTAAAGTGAATTTAGGAATTTTAAACCAATTAGGATTGAATTAATTAGGAAGTTTAAACCAATTAGGATTGAATTAATTAGGAAGTTTAAACCAATTAAAACACTAAATTAGAAGTAATTAGAAATAGGAAAGGACATAAGAATTCAATTCTGACCGGGATTGTGCAATTCCGATCAGAATTGTTGTAATTTCGATCGGAATTACATAATTCCGATAAGAATTATAAAATTCCGACACGCACTTTTTTTAACATTTAATTACAAAAAGACCCTTGGAAGAATTTAAAATTTATAATTAGGTCCTAAAAGAACTTTGTGATTTAATCCTTGGAAAACATTAAATTCTTCCTTTAAAAGCCCTTAGAATTTTTTAAAGATTAAGTATCGAAGACACTTTCATCATTGGGGTCCTTTGCTGCATCCATAATATATCATCCCGAAATTGGGTGTCTATAATAAATTTCATCAAATTACAACATGAAATTGCATACAATTGAATAAAACAACAAAATAATACTAGAAATGTCACTTGAGCTAAAAGAAAACAATGAATAAAAAATAACTATACAGTTTAGATCTATTAAACAAACCTAGTAATCTAAGTTTGGTGTTTTAAGCTTCATTAGCTAAATCATGGTTCTTCCTAGCCATTTCATATTATAGTGAACCTTTCCCCCCTTAAATTGAACACTAAAGACTAGCACCATTAATAAATAGATTCAAGCATAGCTTTCTTGGTGACTCCAAAAGAAATAATAAAAAAGCATAAAATAAAATAATTGGTAGCTAAAATACATCCAAAAAAAGAGAATTCTGAAATATATACAAAAGAATGACATTGGAGTGTATAGAAAAGAGACAAAATAAACAACACATATCATCAAAAATTGCTTCAAGCCACTTATTAACATTTTGTTTATACATTTATGAACCTTAAAATGGTTCAAAAATAAATGCCACATATAATCAAGAATTGCTTATTAATCTGAAATAAGAATCAGAAAAAAAAAATTGATTTGTATTAAAAGGAGTGTTATCTATTTACCCAAATAGAATTATTTACCACATCCCTCATAGAATACAAGCACAAACATATAGAATGGTGAAAATTTATTCGGATCAAGAAAGCAATTTAAAAAAAAAACTAAGTATGAGTTAGAATTTATTAAACTCACCAAATATGAAATTCCCATCTTCCAGTTCTCCAATGGAAGGTGACTCCTCTATAATGAGAGCTTTTAGACTTGGGGCCACACCTACTATTTTTCATCACCGACCTTTGAGTAGGAATTAAAGGACCACCAATCTCCTTGCAGCAAATATCCAACCATTGAGTTACAAATGAGGTGGAAGAGTGGCCATCAAGCGAAAAAAGCTGGATGGTAGCATCGCGATCATCATCATCTCATAGGGGTGGTGTTTCATGAGGATGCTAAAAGTGTAAGGTCAAATGGCATTGGATCAAGACTCATCATCGCCACCATTAATAATGAAAGAAGAATTAATGCTCTTCTTGGTGCTTGTCATTGTGAAAGTGGCGACATTAGAGTGGCAAAAAAATGTGTCAATGCTTTATAAATTGAAAAGAGTCCTAGAGGGGGGTGAATAGGACTATCAAATAAAAAAGAGAAATTAAAAAAATTCTTTACAAGAATTAAATAGAAGTTGAGAAGGAAGAATGAAAAACACAAAGATTTAAGGAGTTCGGATTCAACAACAATCCTACATCTCCACCTAACTTATCCCTAAGTTAGGATTTTCAATCACCCATAATCTTATTCACAAGATTGAGATTATATAAGAGTTTTATGGCTCACTCTTATAACCTTACAATATGAGTTTTCAAGGCTCACTCAAAAAACCAAAACCCAAGTGTTTCAATGGACAACACTTAAACCAATTCCTTTAGAAATAAATCTCACTTCCCTTCTAATCTAACCCAAGATTTAATATGAAGAATAATTCTATTTCTAACACACACCCAAGTCTCACAAGAGTTATACAAACAAAGAATTATTTAAAAGAACTTAAGAGCTCAGTGAAAGATTAAGAAATAATGAATGATAAACAAGTTATTTTACTTCCATTAAGCTCTAGAGGTATTTATACTAAAAAATATAGCTGTTAGAGGCAAATGATGCGTCCAACGTCTATCTTTTAAATCATTCAGAGTGATGCTGTCAAAAAGCTATTCATGGATTGAAATCATGATTTGCTCCTTAAGAAATTTGAATTTGCGCACACTTTCTTCACACAAGCTGTAGATATTTTAATTATCTTTTCATATCAATTTGAATCACCTAAATTGGATTTCTACAGCTTAAGATATGTCCAAAATACTAAGGGTTATGCAATATGTAATACAGACTATGGTTAGATAGCTATACCCAAATTGAAGCCGTGATTTTCTCCTAAAGAAATTTTAATTTTCCATACTTTCTTATGAAAACTATAGATATTTAAATTATCTTTCTATATCATTTTGAATCACCTATATTGGACTTTTGTAGCTCAAGATATGTCCAAAATACTAAGAGATATGCAGTTTGAGATGGCAGACATATACATGGATTTTGACTCAAAATTTGCATAACCAAATGAACTTGGATTTTGACAAATAAGCTCAATTCAGAAAGTTCAAAATATCTACTTCAAATGTGAAAAATTTTATTTTCTCATTTAAGAGCTCTAAAGATGTCGAAAGCCTTCTTGAATCTCAGAGGCTCAATTTGCTCAAAAACTCACTATTTATCTAAAAATGTATATGCTTGGTATATGTTTGGTATATAATTCCCTACACACTTAATTGAAATTATTAGTATAAAAATTATTTTTCAAAGTCAAAAATTTAGAGTTTGATCATGCAAATGGTCAATATAAATGCATTGCTAGATCACCGGATCCTCAATGGGAAGCTCCGAGTAGAGTGGTGTCACACTTTATAAATAGCAGAGGCATGTTATAGTGATTACTTCCTATTATTTCTTACAAAAATATTTAAGAGAATCAATTAACTACGTAAACATTAATCAACCTAAATAATAACAGAGAATCCATTTCAAATCTAAAAATCTAAAATAAATTTGATGTGGTGCCGATGTTGTTTTGATTATAAAACTAGAGAAGAGATATAGAGTCGGTGGAACTATGATTGTTGCCTTTACATTGAGCACCTAGAGTAAATGGAGGAATAGAAGCCATATGAAAATCATTTTTAGATGATTTCATTTTAGATAGGAATGATATAAAAGGAGATGATTACAATGAAAAGAATGGTTATGCTTTGAGGTGTTATAATTAATTAATTAATTTAATAATTGATAAATTTTTAAAATTATAACAACAAATGTAATAATAATTATTATTATATAATTATTAATTTTTATGTGCATATTAATAATAAAAATTTATGTGTGTATGTGTGTGAAAGTAAATGTTATGAGAAGAAATTATAAATGTTGGTTAATAATAAAAGATATGTGGTAAAATAAAAATAAAAATGATATTTATAATATATGTCACTTAATATTGAAAGAAATGTTAAATTAATATATTATATTATGACATTTATAAAAAAATGTTGTTTTATTATAAGTTTACCCTTTTAAGTGATAATTGTACAAAATATCATAAAAAAAATATCACTATAAATAATTTTTCTTATAGTGGTAAGAGCAATAGGTATCATTTTTACTACTGAAGGTGTTATTAATCTAGCCAAAACCTGTTTTAGTTCACTTTTAATCATAGCTCTCAGGTCATCCATGGACTAATTTTCCTTTTGTTGTTCCATCTCTTCAGTTTGAGGTCAATGTTGCCTCTAGGTGAAGCGGATTAATGCTGCTCTTTTCTAAGCTGCAAAGGATCTTTTGTTATTGAATATGGGCTTAAAGTAATTATTTCTAGTTTGCAATCTCTCCTAAATGAATTTGTAATGGCTGCAAAACAAGGTGTTAGTATGATCTATGAGATGCTTGTATGTATGATGCACGTGCTATGCGGATCAAGTAACAAATCAAAGCATATATAACATGAGTTATTCTAACCTTATTTATCCAACACATAATTCAATGACAAGTCTCTTTTCTTAAGATTTTTTTAGTCTTAGCCTCAATATCAACAAGGGATATCAAGAACTGATGCACATGCCAAATCTCTCATAGCAATAAAAGCATAGAAATAACATTTCTAGGTATAAAAATAAAGTCATCTTTATTAGTCCAGATGGGCTTCTAAAGTATGGGCTTGGGCTTTTATAAATAGAAATACCTCATGACAATATACAAAAGCAATTTAGGTAGTCCCAGGGGAAGTTACTAGGCCACTACATGAGATTAATCTGGTAGAAAAGTTAAGGTTCCCTTAGCAAGTTGCCCTCTATTATGAACTTGAGTTATAAGCCAAGGTCAGAGGGCCTTAATATCTTTGCAAACTCAAGAGAAGAATACCTCCCTTGAGGACTTAGGTTACAAACTCTAATCAGATGAGCCTAGTAATCTCTCTTGAATCGAGTTAAGGCTAAGAGTGATGGTTAGCCAATTTATAATTCCATATAGCTAGTGGAATCATGGAACCATAAACCAACATCATCAGCTAATAGGGACATGCATGCAAAAATGAATACAAGAATAAAATAATAATTACTATAAAAACATAAGCATAAATCAATATCTCTTATCTATAGTAGAGTTGCCATTATAGATGGTAGGGTTAGCACGCATCTAAGTTTTTAGCAACTGTGATACTATTTGAGTTCAGGACTCTAGAGAACATAAATAGGGTATGGAGATTAGGTGTCACCACCCAGGGTGATAACTAGGATAATGTGTGAGTGGTGGTAACATGATTCTCTAAAAGAGAGTTAGCACCATATTGAGAGGATTCCAAGCACGGAATACTAACTCTTTTTAGTATCATGTTCATTTAAAATTACTTTATCAATTAATATCTTATCTTTTATTTACATGTAATTTTCATTTTAAACCCTTATTTCAAATCACTCCAAGGCAACTAGTCATACGAAAGACACATAAATATTGCATTCATTGAAGGCGATGTGTCCCTAAATTAGTCTAATATACAATATTTTAATTAAGGTGAACTAATTCTACATATTTTATTTATGAGTTTAAAACTAATGATGGGCCTAAACTTTTAATTAAATGATCTTAAATCTATTTGTTTTAATTCTAAAAACTGAGTCTAAGTCTATCAATTTTAAAAGAATTGGATTGGATTTGATTTAGTAGGTCTAGTTCTACTTATTTTATTCTAAAATAATTTTAAGTTTATAAAATTTTAAATGGACTTAATTAGTGGGTTAATTCTAAATTTATTTTAATTAATCTAAGTAAGCCTATGTTTAAATTAGTTTCGTGGATCTAAATTTAGAAGCTAACCTAATATGTAATTAATTATGGCCTTTTATTAATTCTAAAAAAAATTATGGCATTTATTTATTTCAATTAAATCTAAACTTAGTTAATTAAACTAATATCCTATTACTTAATTGGTCTAATAAAAATATGGGTCCAAAAATGAATTAACTAAGCCTAAATTAATTTATTTATTTACAAACCAAGAGAAAAACAAAACAAATAAAATAAATGGGCTTAATTGAAAGAAACCCTAATTTTAATTAAAGTGGGCCCAAATGAGTTGGGCATGACTAATTAACAAACAACCCTAATTATATTCATTAAATTCTAATTCAATTTTAATTAAAAATCATAATTATTTCTACATCTATTAATTTTAATTAATATTATCCAATTGAAATCCTAATTTTACTAATTAATTAATTAAAATAAAACATGAGCACACACAGAATTTCATTATTCTGACTATTATGAATATTATAATGATCTAATGAAAATAAAAAAAAAATAAAATTAATTACAACCCAAAATAAAAATATAAAAAATTCAAATAACACAAAAATAAAAATAAATACAAAAATAAAATAAACTACATAAACTAAAAGGCAAGTCTTGATTCCAAGGCTTTGGTTATGGATTTTCTCCATAGCTAGTTTTTTTCTACATATCATGTAACTCCATCTATTATCATAAACACAAACACATAAAAAAAATTAATAAAAAATCAAAATAAATTAAACAAATAAAATTAAAATCAAAATAAAAGAAAAAGAAGATGAAGATGAGAATGTGATGCAGTATTGATTTCCTTTAAAAGAATGATCATCGTTAATAAAAGATTCCATAATTTTATTTTCTGTAATTTTGGCGAAATGAAATAAAAAGAATATGAAAAATAAAAGCATATAGAGATTATTTTTGGTTGACTGTTCAAATAAAAAAAGGCTAGAGAAGAGAATTAAAAGACAGGATGAGCCTCCTCTGTGCAAGAGGTTTTTTTTTTTTTTTATCCTTGTAACTCTAAGTTGGTTAAGAGATAAAAATAAATAATAAAAAATATATTTATTTTCTATTATTTATCTAAAGAAACAAATATATTTATCAAATAAAACAACAATAATAATAAATCAAAAAATAAGAATAAATTAATAAAAAAATATAAATATATAAAAAAAATGTGTGGCTGTCGATCGGAATAGATTTTCTATCGAAATCAGAAATATAGATTGTCGATCAAAACAATTTGAAGAGAATGGCCACCTTGGCCAATTTGAAACTCCTTTGGCCAATCAAATTAATTCTCTTGTCAAAAGTGGCAAATTTTGGTACCACTTTCAAACACAAAATCATTTGGCCCAAGTGATTTCATTCAAATGAAATCAAATGTGATTTCATTCAAATCTTGGGCCATGTTGGGCCCAATTCATCATCATTTCATTTTTAAAATTTTCTTTACTTTTTTGAATTTTTTTATTTTTTATCCCCTTTTTTTGAAAATTTATTTTTATTTTTATTATTTTTTGAAAAACTTATTTTATATACACAAAAATAAAAAAAAATGAAGTTTAAAAATAAGTCCTAAAAAGATTTATAATTTAGTCCAAAACTAATATATCATATTTAATAAATATAATTTCACATACTCTATTCCAAAAGGGGATGGTTACCTTTTAGGTATGGTATCCACTTATCCAAAGAGATGTCGCCCAAGACACCCGAGGAAATGACGGAGATGGCCAAGGTTTTTTATGCTTTGGCCATAGGAAGTCTAATGTATGCTATGTTATGTACTAGACCAGATGTTGCATATACTGTTAGTATGACTAGTAGGTTTCAATCAAACCTAGGCTTAGAGCATTGGGTGGCAGTTAAGACTATCCTTAAGTACTTAAGAAGGACTAAGGATTTGGTCTTAACTTATAGAGGAGGTGACTTACAACTTAAAGGTTTCATAAACTTTGACTTTTAGTCATATATGGATGATACAAAGTCTATCTCTAGGTTTCTCTTCACCTATAATGGACGTGTAGTGAGCTAGAAGGGTTCTAAGCGAAGTATCACTGTTGATTATGCTATAGAGGCCGAGTACATAGCTGCATTGGATGCTACTAAGAAAGCTGTTTGGATTCGAAAGTTTGTCAATAAACTAAGAATTGTCTCTTCCATTGAGTTAGTGGTTCCTCTCTTTTGTGACAACAATGGAGCCATCACTTTGACAAATGAACCGAGGTCTCACCTAAACTCCAAACACATAGACATATGCTATTATATTATTAGAGAACTTATTTGGGAAGGGTGATATGCTCGTGCAAGAGGTAGCTTTAGCTGATAATGTGGTTGACCCATTAATTAAGGCACTCACCTAACTTCAGTTAGACTGTCATTTTGAGAAGATGGGTCTTAGATATTGTAATGATTGGCACTACTACAAGTGAAAAATTGTAAGCATTGATGTGCCATGGTGCCATTCTTATAATGACATTGTACATTTATCCCTATTGCAATAAAATATTCACTTATATAAAGTGTTTGTTTATTTAAGTATTTACCCATTAGCATTATATTAAATGAGTTTATTATCAAGTGTTGATAATATGAGTGATAAATTCATTTAGTACATATGCTACAAAATTTATACAACTATAGGATTAATAAATGGGTAGTATTAATCCATAAACTATCACCTCTATCTATTTTCTTTAATTAGTATATAATATCAATAGTGGGAGGTAGTGAGTCTCATGTTACTTGATATGAGATACAAGAATAGAAATATGGATATCCATGTGATGGGTGGATCAAACAGTGATGTAAGATAAGTGATTGCATGGCAATTCACTTTTGTTAATAATCACTATCTTGAACATGATGGTGCATGTGGTCCTTTGACTTGAGGCAACATGGTCATCCACATATAGTTGGTTAGACTTTGTTACCACTTACATATCTTTGTTAGCCATGTATGGATATATGGTGTATGGTGGCTTTAGTTGGTTATATATAGGGATGAATGATCAACCAAAATGGAATTCATTACTTGGAGTGAACTGGGATAAGATCTTATGCTATCTAAGTTGTTTTCTATGAATGAGTACCTCACCCAGTCATACTTGACTTACCTAAAAAGAGTTTCATTGCTAGAAAGCATTTCTAGTATGAGTCATATTTTATCAAGAATTGAACTGAAGATGAGGTCATTTGATTGAGGAAATTTGAGTTTAACTAACCATGACTCTAGTTGATGTCGGGATCTTATAATGAAGGAAAATTGAGTGCACAGTAATTATGTTCCATGGTTCTTATGAATTTACGGATAACATTCATTTCCAATTAGGTAGTCATGACATTCGTGTTGGGGGTCACTCATGACTTATGGAAACTAAATGTGATTAACTAAGAGTTTCACATTTAGCTTGGAAAGAGTTTCCAATAATATTAAAAGTTAATATTATTTATTTTCATTGCCATTTGGACTTGAACCTAATAATTCATACACATAAGAGTTGCATTGATAATGATAACAATTAATTTAATTATTAATTAAAGTGTTTAATTAATTAATTAAATTAATTGAATTAGATTTTTGCTTGTGCGAGGATCTAACATATCTCGAAATATAATTTAAAGGTTAGGACTATTAAATATCAATCTAGACTTAATTTAATATATGATATTAAGTTTAAGGACTAAATTGATATTTACCATTAATACTATTATGGATATGGGCCATGTATATGTAGCTTCATGGATGATGTATGGGTTTGGACTATTAAGGTGTATTATTAAATGAGCCTTATTTAAGTGTTAAATAAAGCCCATAAGTTTAATTAAGTGGATGTTGTAGAGATGGGCTCATTCAAGAGTTAAATAAGCACAAACAAGCTAAAGTGCGCTTATTGAAGGAAGTGCCATATAAGTAAAAGCATATGATGCTCGTGCTTACATGGTTGCCACCTAAGCATGTTCTTTCCACGCAATATAATTATGTGAATGACACCATGGTAAGGTGTCATAAGGATGCACCTTTAGTTAGTGGAGAATATCCACAAACATGAGTGAAAAAGAAAGTACATACATGAGATGACTTATTCTATACTCAAGCTTGAGTTAGTGGAGAATATCTACACATACAAATTAGTCTCTCATATATACACTAAGTTAGTGAAAATTTTGTACACACTTGAGACTATCACTTACCACTTCCATTAGAGAGAAAACATTAAGAAAGAAAATAAGAGTGGGTGCTCAAGAGTTGAGTTTTCTTCTTCTTCTTCTTTCTTCTAAGTGTTGTAAGTGTGTGAGTAAAAGATACAAGAGTTGTGTTTCTTCATAAGTTCATTGTCATCTTCCTTTGAGCAAGAGTTGTATAAGTTAAAAGCTACATCCATTTGAGGCATTAAGTCTTACAACATTCAAGCTAAAGAAAGAGCTCAAGCAAGCTTTGGGGTCACCTAAAGAGGAGCTTGCGAGTAGAGATCCATCAAAGGCTTGGAGTCATTATGGTGCTTCTCGTGTGTTTCAAGTTAAAGGCTTCACACTTAGGGAGCTAGGAGCTTATAGGTTTGCATCAACCATTTCCTAAAGCTTATTAAGCTTGCTACCAACATTTGAAGTTTATAAGAGTTACTAAACTCTAGATATAAGTCTCTTAACATGCTAAGTGCTTTTGGTTGTTTTGTGAATCTTTGATATATATTGTCCATTCAAGTTTATATGCTTTTTAGTTTTGTAAATTTTTATGATATAATCTTGGCATATTTGGAATTCTTACCTTCATGCAAGGGTTGTATACTAAAGAAAAAATTTTCAAAATTAACTCTAATCAGATTCATGTTCATAATATGCTTCAGCTCAATCTAGTGCATATAATTGATTCCTTTTAGTACTTTTGGGCTCTTGCTAGGAATTTGTCCAAAGCCTCAAAATGTCCTTCCCTAGTAAGCGATTTTACCATCATATCCATGTATACTTCTATCTCTTTATGGATCATGTCATGTGAAAAAGTGGTGGCCATTCTTTGGTATAGAGCTCCTGCATTCTTTAACCTAAATGACATCACCAAGTAGTAGTAAATTCCCCATTCTATGATGAATGATGTCTTCAACTTATCTACCACTATCAGCATGATCTAATTATATTCAAAAAATCCATCCATAAAAGAATACGTAGCACTTAAAGCTGCACTGTCGACTACCGTATTAACATATGGTAATGGAAAATTATCTTTCAGGCAGGCCTTATTCCAGTCCATATGATCCCTATGATCCACACATATCATGACTCTTCCATCTTGCTTAGGTACTGAAACTATTTTAGCCAACCATTGTATATCCTCCACCACTTCTTTGAACTTAGCTTTCCACTAGTTTTCAACTTCCTTTTTATCAAGAGAGCTTATTCTGGTCTTAATCTTCTTTTCTTTTACTTTATTGGTGCAATATAAGTACTCATATGAGGGAATTTTTTGCTCAATAATTTCTTTATCTATCCCAGGCATATCCTTATAGCTCCAAGAAAATGCATTCTATCTTTTTATTAATATTTCTTTCATTTTTCTCTCTCATCAAGAGTAAGATCAAAAGCAATATGTTTTTTGGATTTTTAGTTATACCTAAATTAAATGATTTAGTTTGCATAGAATTAATATCAAATATATACATGAAATGATTATCATAATTAGAATAACCACTAGAAAACACATCATATAAATAAGTAAACTTAGACTTCATTACATCAACTTTGGAATAAAACAAGTCATCACAAACTAGTAATAGAAACATCATAATTATCATAAAAAACATCTAACATGGAATTTTGAATAAAGGCCACGAAATTGACTTCCCTAGCATCATTTGGCTTATTGACAAAAACACTTTCTTCTAATTCTTCATCTTTGATTAGCTCTTCAACTTCCACCTCTTTAAGAATAGCAGAACTTTTTATCCCATCCACATACTCAGTAAAAATCTCAAACCTGGTTCAAAGGCACCTGTGTAAGGATATTTAGTGCCTTCTTTCATAAATTTCTCCCAAAGCTTCCACTTCTTGGTATTTTCTTTTACATTTCTAGCCTTTTAATATCTAATTCCATGCTTCAAGATTGGTAACTTCTGTTCAACAAACTCTGGTGGCCCACTCTGATGTTTTCCTAATCCCAGACCTAGTATAAAGCTCATACGCCTTATCATACATATACTTCTTTCATCCAAATCATCTTGATAAATAATTTAAACCTTAAAACTAAGGCTTATAGGGATTTCCTTAGGAGCTAACTTATAATTAGCAACAACAGCCTTAGTTTCTACTGAAATAGTAACCACCTTCCCTTCATGTGGAAACTTAATCTTTTGATGTATAGTAAATGGTGCCATTCCTAATGGGTGAAACCAGGTCCTTCCCAGTAAGATAGTAAAGTTAAATAGGATATTAATCATATGCAGAGTAACCCATGTCTCTATAGGCCCAGTTTTCACCAAAGCCTTGAAAGTCCCTTCAATAACCCTTTTTGCATCATCGTATGCTTTAATAATTACATCAGATGGCTTAATATCAACTATTGCAAGTCCTAACTTAGGCAAAATCTTTAAGGGACATATTTATTATAGAACCATTATCTACTATCACACAACATGTTAGCTTTTGCTTTATTTCCGCCTTGATGAATATGGCCTTATGGTGGTCTTGTCCTTTTAAAGGCATGTCATTATCAATGAACACAATAATGCCTTCAGGACTCTCTATTAATGAGTTCACCATCTATTATAGAGTGATATTAGCCAATATTTTCTTTTAATCTAGAACTTGAATAAGCACCTCCCGATAAGCTTAAGAATCCATGGGTAACTCCTAAATGCTAGCAACGGACCCTTGTTACCTTCCTTAGCCTCAGCTTTTGCTATTAGTTTTGCCTCATCATCCCCTTTCTTCCTTTCTTTTAGCTAGTTCTGCATTTCTTCCTCATTGCTCCATATGTCAACTTGTTCTCCTTCCTCCTTATCTGAGCTCCAAATGTCTAGTGTACTGATAATCAATTTTGTGGGTTATTCTCACAAATTCAGACATCCTAGTTCTTGGTTAGGTTTTTATTAGGTTAGTTTAGGTATAGTGTCAACAAAAGAGTCAAGGACTTGCTCCTCTATTAAACTAGTATTGATCATAAGGATAGATGGGATTGATAATGAAACTTTTTGGTATATCTAGTAAAGGGTTTTTTTAAGTGTTGGGTTTCTTGGTTTTTAGGTCAGTTATTTTCCTGAATCTATTAAGTCTTGGATATTTTATTTCAATTTAGTACCCTGATTGGTGTTATGGCTAATAACTTAGTGGAATTTATAGTAGAGTTAGTTAGCATTAGGTCAAGGTGGCTTTGGGGGGTAAAGGTTGTAATAAATTTTTCTCAATTAACTTCTCTAATACCATCGAAAGAGGTCTTCCTAAATTATAAAATCTTCAATGTTGCCTAATAACATTTATGTACATTACTGCTCCCTTTGACTCCCTCACTGCTACCAAATCTCCTACCAAAGAACTTATTTTTTTGTGCCATATCTTATTCTTTTTGCACTCTAAACCTGTATAACTCTAATCCTAAGGTCCCTCGACTTCTTTGACAGTGGAGGAATACATCCCTCCATGGCTAACGTTAGTTGATCAACTTTAGCGGGTCTGTGTCGCATTTGTGCCAGTTTCCCTCTCCATCTAGTCAAATAATCAGTAAAGGATTTATGAAACCTTTGTTTGGTATTTTGTAGGTCCTTTAATGATACTTCCATCTAAGTATTTAATCAGTATTGTTTTAGGAATAAAGCATAAAGCTCTTTCCAATTAGCTTAGACATATGGTTCTAAGGCATAATACCAACGAATAGGGCCCCTTCTAAAGATAAGGGAAACAACTTGACAATCTAGGCCTTGCTTAAACTAGTCACCTTTATATATGTCACATATTATTTCAAATGCAGATAAGGATCATCAATCCCAACATACTTTTTAATGTCAGGGAATTTGAATTTCCTAGGTAAAGTGTCAATGTCATCGTTTAAATTGAGATCTATGTTATTCATCAAGGCATCAATTACTTTCTCCTTCATCATCATTTGCACATGCATCATGGCCTTGGTCATATTCTTAGCCCAATCAGTCTTTTCCACACTTTCAAAAAGATCTACATTTGGTCAACCTGTTGGATCTACTAGCACTATTTTAACATCATCTTTATCTTTTTCTTGAGGTTTCATGGATGTCTCAACATCAAAGTCAAATGGTTAAATTGCTTCTTTTTGTCTAAACATTTGCATAATCTCCCCCATAATTTCTCGGATGATCGATCGAGTTTTAGTGGCTTATTCCTCTATTAATTGTTCTTTAAAGGCTTCAGGATCAAAATCTGCTATTATTTCTTTTTCAAAATTCCTAAGAAAATGGCCTATGTGAGATCGTGCCCAAGTAGAAGAGAGTGATGAATTTATATCTACAATATAATGTGTTAATAATATGCATTACGTGAATCCAACATTCATCATATTATGAATTCATAGTTTACATTAACAAAATAAATAAATAAAAATAAAAATAAATAAAATACGCATGCAAAGAAATAAAGGGAGTAGAAAGGAATTACAACCCATCGCCTTAGCTGTTAAGGCGGCGCGTCATTGGTCAGGCGGTGAATCCTCTAATAGATATTGTTGTTAATTGAGAGATAGTAATTATTAGTTGATAACTAATGAATATTAATGTTTAGTAAAATTATTATCAAGGATCATTGACAATATATAATAGCTAGTAAGGATATTAATAATGTTTTATATAATAACTAGAGAGGATACTATTAATATTTTTATTGTTGTTATATTCATTTTCATTTAAAATAAGTTAAATTTGTGACAGCGACAATAGTATATTTCTAGATACAAATATAATAAATAATTATTTTAGTTGTATTATAACAAAAAGGATTTTATATATCAACAACTCTTTAAGTTATGTATATATATTATGCAATACCTTTGATATTATCAAGCAATAGAATATAAAATTTCTTTCTTTTGTTTTTTTTTCTTCTAGGAACAATCAAGGCAAACCTTTTATTGCACCGAATACTTGATGTCAAAGATAGCCTCCCAATAGCATTGCTCGATAGTCTCCTAATAGCCTCCCGATATGAATCTCTCCTTCTATGTTTTGGTTTAGTGATGTCTAAAGTGTATTTTTTGTGGTTTTTTCTACTTTACATATGTTTATATAACAAGGTTGGAACTTCAGTTGATCATCTATGCCATGTTTTAGCCTACCATCCCTTTACATATCATTATTTCCTGGTTCACCATGGTATTCCCACCTCCACTCGATTCACCATTAACCACCTCCCATCTGCTCTCCTAATAACTTAACCATAGCATTTTAACCACGATTAAGTTCTTGATCCACCATGGATTAGTGTTGCAAAAGCTCAAGCTCTAGGTTGTAACTTGAAATCCAAATGTCTTATCAATCTATCCGAGCATTGGGTTCAAGTTTCGATTTTCTCATGGAGCAAAATCAATCAAAACAATACAAAGGCTAGTGTTGGTGTTATAATTAGAAATCTCCTATCACCAGATGAAACTTGGTTCTCAAATAGTTTTCCTCGTGAGTCTACAACATCTGTTCTCTTCCCATCCTTCTTGGTGGCATGTCCCAATCATTGCCTCAGCCAGGCGTGTGTCCATGCTGCTACTTGTGTCAAATTCCTTACTGCAGTGGACAGAAGGTGTATGGTGGAGACTTTGCGTGAGTACTTTCTCTCAGCTACCTGTGTTAGTATCCAATCCTTTCTTTTCCAAGGAAAATCTAGAATAATTATAATGGGCTTATTAGGGTTAAGGAAAATATTAGAGGCCTAGTGTGGGCTTCATTTCATATCAAACTCACTTCTCTAATGGCCAATCTCAGTGAGCCCATCATCTTCCACGCCACACTTCATAGTTTGTCGATGCCACTGGCATTGCCTCTGAAGGCAAAGCTTTCATTAGTCTCTGTATATCCTGCTCTCTCAAACTTGCAGTTGCTGACACTTCAGTGCTTCTCTATGATGTTAAATATCTTTGACCCTATTTTGGTATTTATTTAGTGATTGCTAGATAATTGAGATATTACCCTTATTGATATCTTTGTAATTACTCTCTATCTAGTAATCCACTAGGGCCTCCCATATACTTATGCGAGGCTTCTCTTTATGCAATGATCAATTGTTGTTCGAAAAAAGAAAACAACTCTTTAAGTTTTTACAAAGATAATGGAGAATTGTTAAAAAAAAAAAAAAGAAAAAAAGAAAAATCGTCAATTGGTAAAATTTTCTAAATTAAAGCTGATTTGGAATGACATTAGCTCAACATTTTATCAATTATCACCTATTTATTCAAAAATTAAACTTACCACTTTTTTTTTTTGAACAATAATTAAACTTACCACTTTATTATAACCATTAGGAAGTAAATAGTTATCACTATTCTTTAATAGACATATGAAACATTCACTTCTACTATGATTCATCGGCCAAAAATAGCTTTTGCTCATCATTAATCATCTTGATATCAAGAATTTTACCCCCACTTTCAGATAAAATGCAATTACTCGAGCATTTCAATTGCTCAGTTGCTGTCTTGAGAAGCTCTTCCATTGTTTGAGGAACCCATAGAACCACTCCATTTCTCTTCTGTACTTGATCCCTTGGATGGAAAGGAAATACTGTGCATTTTCTCTGTTGCATTTTAGTTGTTGCTAAAAATGAAGAAGATTGTGAGATTAATTAGTAAAGGGAAAATTAATTTTAAACATAAATATGTTAGCTATGTGTCCCATCCATTTAGGGAAGATATGACACAGGGATAGAACATATCATTTTCCCTATATTGATCATATATTACACTTTTAAAATGCTTTTTTTTTTTTTTGATAAATTAAATGTTAACCCGATAACACCTTTTGGGTGCAACAAAATTGTATCCCAAAGTAAAGAAAAAGATAGACTTTGGTAAGAATTATAAATTTAACAAAATGTAATAATTAATTAAGTTATAATAGTACCTTCAGCTTGATGAGGACAGTTAGAAAATTCAGACATTTGAGCTGTTCTTGCAATCTCGAGCAACTTAATTAAATTTTTATTTCCACCTACACGAGCATCATCAAGTGGGGTATTTCCCCATCTGCAAAGAGAAAAAAGGCCAAGTGATTATAAATGAAGAAAAATTGCATGATTGAAATGAGGTATTAACACTGTAAAGACTAAACAAAAGCATTCTAAGTTAACAAATAAACTTACAATTACACTTAAATTAAGCTAAAAGTTTAATTTTTGTTTGCCCTTATTCCATCTTCAACCATTTTAGGATTCCTACTTCATCCTCAAGAAATATATTACAAAGAAGAAGAAATATTGGAGCATTTTAGAACCTAGAGTACTGTAAATCTTTAGTTTCATGTCTCGCTACTAAAATAAAAAAAAATTACCAAAAGAAGAAATTAAAACCATATATGCATGAGTTTTCCATAATAATATAAATCAAAATATGTATTAACTTTCATTAATTAGTATTCCTACTTCATCCTTAAGAAATATATTACAAATAAGAAGAACTTTTCGAGCATTTTAAACCCTAGCGTATCTTAAATTTTTAGTTTTAGGACTCACTGCTAAAATAAAAATAATAATTTTTTTTTTACTAAGATTAGAAACATTTAATAATTTAAAACAAGCGTTAAGAAATTAAAACCATATGTGCGTGGTTCTTTTCATTATAAACTCAACCATATTTTTCTAATTTTTTGGAGGCAAGGCAATACCAACCATGGTAATTCTTAGAAAATTCAAGTAATTATGACAATGATTAAAAGTAGTTTATTAATCAGGAAAATAAGTGAGAGTTTTTTTTTTCTTCAACATAAATATATGAACTTGACAACTAGTTATCATGTTGTCCTCCCTTTGTAGTCTAATTGTTCACGTGATGTATATTATAAAGTAAAATCATAAGTTCAATCTTTCACTCTCCTTTAATTTTTCAATTGTTAAAAAAAAAAAAAAAAGACAACTAATTATCATGTTGAGTTTCAAGACATCTATCAAGTAGTAAGAGTTTTTATTTGGGATAATACATAACTAGTCCGAACTTTTCCAATCTTGTGATTTTGGTATTTGAATTATTTTTTTACAATTAATTGTCTAAATTGGTAAAGAAGTTATAAAAATATGTTTCTTGTAGATTTTACAAGTTAAGGTAAACTAAACTTCATTTTTTAAAAATTTTTGAAATTTAAAATTATTTTTCTTTCACGCAAATTTATTAAATTTGAAAGAAAAATATAATAAATATTATCAAAATAAAATAAGAATCAAATCATTATTATTGAAAAATAAAACAAACTAAAATAAAAGAACAACATTATTTTTTTTTTCAAACTTATTTGAAAGAGTGAAAAGAGAAAAATACTTTAACAAAAATAAAATAAAATCTACTTATTATATTTAAAAATTAAAAATAATTTTTTTTCAATAAATAATAAAATTAATTTGACTAAAATCAAAAAATTAAAATAATTAATTTAACAAAGTATGGGAAAAAAAAATATCCCTGAAGTAACAGACCATATTGGAGTTGTACCTGTCCTTTGAGAGCACACTAGCTCCAGCTTCTAAAAGTAAACATGCAATTGGGTCTAATCCCTCAGATGCAGCTATATGAAGTGGTGTTCGACGATCAAAATTTTTTGCATTTGGATTAATTCCATTAGCCAAGGCTCTTTTTAAGAGACCTAAATCCCTCCTCAAAACTGCAATACAAAGAAAGCCACCGGGGTCATCAATTGCCAGTATTGCTCCAGCTCTAACAAGCAATGAAGCTATTTCGTCATGCCCATTCTTGATAGCTTCAAGTAAGGGAGTGTTTCCAAATTTATCTAATAGACAAAATGAACAAAGCACATTAGTAGCTTGATTTAGAATATGAGAATAATCCATGAGGAAGTGTGAAATAGTAAATCTCACAAAAATTACCTGATATGTTGACATTTACTCTTTGGTCTAAAAGAAAAAGCATTATATCTTCAAGTCCTTTAGAAGCAGCAATATGCTATAAAAAGCAAAATAAAATATATACATTCAGAGGAAAATTACAAATTCTATAATCAAAAGAAGTTACACATTGATTTTTAGATTAGATACTCAATGTTTTTAGGCATAATACATATATGAACTTTTATACTTATCATTTTTTATCAGTTTCATATTTTAACTTATAGTTTTATCATTTTGATACTTAAACCTGGTTAAAATGTAATTTTAAAATTCTTATCAGCACATATGACATAAAATAATGAATCAATATATGCTACATTACAAAAGTTTAACTGATAAAAAAAATATAAGCAGAGGTGTTAAACTGACAAAACATGATAAGTTTATAAGTAATATTTGAAATTGAGACCACCCACTATATATCACACATTATTCAAGATTAAGATTAAAGCAACTAGGCCTAATTAGCCTAGGGCTGACATGTTTAATTTGAAAGAAGTGTAGCGTGTCTAAAATTGAATTTTCTGAAATTCGTAGAATTTTTAGTGGAAAAATCATACCAGAGGGGATCTTCCATCATAATCTGTGGCATTAGGATTTGCTCCAGCTCTAACAAAATGTTTCAGCCGACAAATGTCCCCATCATATGTAGCACAATTCAGCCTTGTAGCTAGAACTGATTCAGATTTTTCAATGTAACAGGTAATATCTGACTGCAATAATTCATGTTGTAGATTCGAGTCCTTTCCCTGCGAGTTTATAGGTGAAAAAAAAAAGAAGAAAATCTAACAATGCCAACCAAACCATGTGTAGCTAAGCTATAGTTATAATTAGAAGCAATTTTTTCAACAAGTAATGTCAAAAAGATGCAAGAAAATGCTATATTAATTACCTCAACAAGGTTATTCAAGATAATTCGTCCATCATAGAAGTAACTTTCAAGTATCTCTGTGAAGGATTTCTTATCAAGTCGCAAGACCTTGCAAAGGTCCCGAACTCGAATTGTGTACGACTGAGGAGTGTTGCAAAGAAAAGAGACTTCACCGAATGAGCTATAGGTTTGCAGATGCATATAAGGCTCTTCTATTTCATCATTCTCTCGTCCTCCTCCGTCCTCCTGTACATAACATTCAAATAATCAAAGCATAAATGCACTGATGCACATGGTTGCAGACATTAATAATATACAGTCACGATGTTTTGAAATACATAAATTGAAGCAGAAATATTGTTCCAAGGTTAAAAAAAAAAAAAGACTTACCATGACCAATTCACCGTGACAGACAATATAAAGTTGATCTACTACATGACCTTGCTCAATAATCTTTTCACCAGGAAGGAAGAACTCCTCATGGACCTTGAGTGCCTAACAAACCCCAAAAAAAAATAAAATAAAAAAGAAATGAGCAAGAATCTTTTCCATGACTAGCGTCAAGACAACCATGCGTTGTTATAGGATTTGCAATTCTCATTTGCCGAAAGTTGAAAATTGAATAATCAAGTGATATAACGTCCTATTCTTACTTTATCCCTTACAAGTAAAATAATAATAATTATAATAAAATCCTTATTTTTTAATGACCAATTACATTAAATCATAAGATTTTAGTGTAAATGCTGAAATAAATTATATATGACACATTTGAAAAATCTGTAGTAATGGTACAGGCAATTGGGGTAGGCACATGCCAATTAAGTAAGCAATGTGCATTTGGATCTCTGTAATAATAAATTCTTTTAAAATTCAAAATGCATACTTCTTCTTGAAAATAGAAACTAAATGGTATTAATCATATTAACTTGAATAGAATAAATAACTTATATTAATATTTCATTTATATTATGAAATTATAAGTATAAAAAAAGGTCATTATGATCAAGAGCATAAAAATAGTGGGCCAATGTTAGAGTAGGAACTAAGGTAAAGTTCACGCAATAAGACGACTGACCCTTTTTTTTTTTCTTAGTGTTTTTCCTAGTTTTTATTTTAATTCAAATTACTTTTCAGCCAGGAATATATATGTACTATTCGTTAAATAAATTCTAATCAATGGGATAAGAATTCAAATTGAGAATTGTATAATGATACTAAAATTATTTTTATAGAAATTTTCTAAAATTTTCTTAATTACATCCAATTATAAAATTTGAAACATTATTTTTATTGGTGAAATATAAATCCTAGTCTAAAATGCAATAGATGTAATGAAGGTAAAAATCTCCCAAATTGTCAAATAGTTACTGTAATAATGGTTGAAATCTTCAATAACTTTAGGCGACCTATGAGTTCAAACTTAAAATGAATTAAATATTATTAATGTCAACCAACATGATATAAAAACTAACTTTAACATTTTCCTTTTTTTTTTTTTTTTGAACAATAAGTTTAATATTTTCATGATGAAGAAAGATAGTAATTATGACAAGAATGTCCATCCTGTCCCACCAAGTAAGATGTTTGCCATTGAGAAGTAGTGTTTGGAAAAGGGTAGAGGTGGAATTCGAACTGCACTTCCCAGGCGCTTTTCAGCGACTCGTGCCAATGAGCCAAGATAGCTAGGCTGTTTCAGGAGTTAGATTTTGAAAATAATTATATAATAGCTTTTTTTTTTTTTCTCCAGCTTCCCCATTTTTCTCTCTTGTTTTTATGGTTATTTTCCAGCCTTTTTTGGCCACAAATGAATTTTTCCTTCTATTTTTTTTTCTTATTTCTTAATTTTATTTCATAAAAATTACTAGTTTTTTTTTAATCTAAAATATATCCTCATTTTGCTGCTTGTTTCATGTAATAGTTTTGCTTTCCTTTAACTTGGATTTGGAACTTAAAAGAATGTACTTTTAGATTCACAAATTCTCGGTGCAGTGTACTTATTGATCAAGATTTATGGATGATCATTTTTTTTTTCTTCTTCAATTTAAGTATTGTCAAACTCGCCAGTTTATTTATAACAAGAAATTTGATCCAACCTACCACATGTGATCCTCATTTTTTTGAAAATTTTTTATAGCATTTTTCATAGGTGCTTAAATAATAAGTATTATTGTCTATTTGACCCTGTGGCCTTGTCCTGATGGCCAAGCTGCTTTGGGCACCATGGTAAGTCTCGAGTTTGAGACCCACTTTCCCTCCTGCCCATTGTTATAGGCCAAAAAGAATATTATTGTCTATTTTGTAGCAATAATTTTATGGTTATTTTATGTTGATTTGGTTTTTTTTTTTTATAGTGTATTCTTTTGTTTCAAGATTCAATGGAAGTTGCTGTAAAAGTGCATAAATGTGCTTCCGTATTAAATGCATCCATGTTTGATGTATTCTTTTTTATCTATTAACGAAAGCTTATTTCTGTTGTGTTAAAAACAAATTACTCATACTCACATTCGCAAAACTTGAAGAAAAGAACCAGTGACTTCACTTTGGGAATAAAAATATATTCTCGCTATATAATAAATGACTTACAATTTGCTTGATGAATTCAGAGGAGCATCCCTTGAAAAGAGCAACTTCTTTAATAAATGGTGCGTATAACTTCTGAGAGATCTACAAAAGAAGAAAAATATAAATTCTTAGGTATGCAACCAAACTGCTTATAACTAATCAAAGATTTAATGCATGAAGTTCTAATTTTTTTTACTACCTTCGCACGGATAGAAACTGGAATATCTTGAAGAACAGCTGCCTCAGTGTAGCTTCGATCATATTGTAATCTAAGATGGCCTTTAATTTCATTACTTATGCCTTTCCCAAGATTGTTTCTATTCATGTATTTGATGAGCTCAGTCATTTTATCTCTGAACTTTTCTGTTTTTGATCCCTTGACTATTAATGCAGTCATGTTACCAAGCAAATAAGCACCAAGAATCATGTCAAAAGATACATAAACCATCACAAATATCATTTCTCTAACATTAACAGCATGTATTTCTCCATAACCTGTACAACAAAGGACAAAACTATTACAAATTATACAATAATATTAACGATTAACAGCAAAATAAAAGTGAACAAGTAATAAAAATTTACCTACAGTTGCCATAGTAACAATGGCAAAGTAAAGTGATGTTACGTATCGCTTCCAAAGATTAATTTCTCTGAAGTTTGAATAATGATAGTCACCCAGTTGTAGACTTCCTATCCATGTGTTTCCTTCCTGGGAGGGAGGCAAAGTAGTAGCAAGATAATAAAATATGCACGCAGCTGTGTGTGTGCAGTAGAGCTCAACAACAAGAAGTTTTACAATTCTTGTAAAAAGGTAATTGAGCCTGATATCTTTCTCCAGCCTCTCGAAAAACTCAGTCACTCTGCGCGCCCGACTTAGCCTGATCCATAACATGCACCTTGCTGCCTCTTTTCTCCCACAAGCCTGAATACGGCAGATAGTTTTAATCACTAGAGAAGTGATATTTGTGTTGGATTATAAAATAATTTCTTTTAGTTGATGGTTTTTCTTTGGAAAAAATACAAATTTAATTGCTGAAATTTTCAGTTTTTTTCTATTTGAATGTCTAATTTTTTATTTTTTACAATTAAATATCTAAACTTTGAAAAACATATCAATGTAATGTCTTCGGCCGATTTAATGCTGATTAGATGCTCAATCAGATCAAACGAAATCCACTTGTATCATAGTTATTAATCATATTATTTACTACATATGTTACATTATTTAAAGGATAAAATTACCCTTATTCAATCACTTTTTATGTCTACGGTTGAAGTTAATATTGAGATTATTTTTATCAATTTATAATATTTAATAAGGTAAGAAGGGTATTTTTATCCTTTAAATAATGAAATACACGTGCCACATGATATGGTTAATAATTGGAATAAAAGTGGATCGACTTTTATATGAGTTAAAATCTAATCAATATTAAATTTGTTAAAGACACTAATATGTTCTTTTAAAGTTCAAACACTTGATTAAAAAAAAAATTAGACACTTAAATAGAAAAAAATTGAAAAATTTAGACATCAAATTTGTAATTATTTCTTTTTCTTTATATAAAAATAAAATAATAATTTTGAAAAAAATTATTTTGTAATGAACCGCTATATATATCGATATTTAATTAGATACTACAAGCTAAATCTACATGATCATTGCACATGATTAATATTAAACAATTGGATAGTACCAATCAACCAAAAGTTAAGTGTTAAACATGAGGTACATGTTTTAAAAAAAAAAGGAGGGTCCATTTTAATCACCAATTTGTTGGAGCATCCATTGTATGTAGGTTAATCTGCAACTTTTAATTGGCAAGTGAAAAAATATTTAAAAATAAAAAATATGGCTACAAATTAATTTAACACATAAGGCATGATGACTAAATAGAATTCAATTAAGTTAAAATTGGGAAATGTTTTTGCGATGAAGTAAAAAAAATTTTTTATAGAAATTTAACCAGTAATTTTATAAAAATTTAAAAACTTATTATTATTGTATCCCAACGTATGCATTCCCATTATTTCACATTTTGATTCTTTATAAACAATAAAAATATAAAAGAAGCACGGAAAAGAGGAGATATGAGATGAGAAAAGGTACCTTATAGATAGCATCCCATGGCAAGGAACCCAACAAATCAACCAAAAATCGAGATTTTATGTATCTAAAAACGTGAAAAAAAATAAACAAAAATTATTAGTTAAAAAGAATTAAATGAAACAAACAAATAGGCAATGTAAGAGACTAAAAACCCACCTAATGGCAATAAGATTGCGATTATAGACCAAGCGATAGGAATGGAGGTCACGATAGGCCACAAAGAAACGAACAACGATGTCTATAAGAAAAGCGATTTGACCAGCAATATCGAGGAGGAAGAGGTTCTGTGGTAATCCTCTAAAAAATCCAAACTCCAGAGGAGTGAAGAAGGATGAATATATTGCCCATATCAGTATGAAATGTGTCCATATTGCGTACCACCTGCTTTCACAATATTCATTTTATTCACAAAATTCATTTTAATTAAACTATTTGCTATATATATATTTAATATAATGCACCAATGGTGTGTGGGAGAATTGGTAAAAAATAAAATAAAATCCGTCTTCTCATTCAAACTCCATACTAAATTGATCAAATCTAAAATCTAAAAAAATATGTGTGAATTCTTACTGCCATGATTTAAAAAATCATATCTTATAACTAAATTATTTATTTATTTATTTATATTATTGAAGGAATAATCAAGTGTTAACTCATTTTCAATACTATCTTAAGGTGTAGAATACGAATCCTATAATTGTCATTTTAAAAAGAAATGATTATTTTTTATTGTGCAATATTTATTGATACTTAAATTATATAACTTTTTTTATTAATAAAAAAAATTATTTATCTATTTATTATTTTTGTAATTATTAAAATAACCAATAGACATTATTGTAAACTATCACCAGCAACAACATACTGTAAACAATTATCTAATTTGCAAAAGTATATTGTAATGAATGAGGAATAGTAGTGTAGTAATATATCGGCACTCTTATAAAAAAAGTGAGATTTGTAAAAATGTTTTCTATTGAATGAGGAATAGTAGTGTAGGAATGTATGGTGCTTTATATGATTATTATATTTTTTACAATGTCAAGTTTATTATGTTAATAATGATTAACAAACTCTCATTCTATGGTAATTAAAGTAAAATAAAAATAAAATAAATAAAAAAGACCATATTATACCATCTATCAAAACTTTAATTTATATGATCTCCTTATTAATAAAAAAAACTATTGCTTACTTAATTTTTTTAATTATTAAAATTATTTATAGGCATTATTGTAAATTGTCACCAGCAATGACATATTGTAAACAATTATCTAACTTGTAAAAATATATTGTAACGAACGAGGAATAATAGTGTAGTAATATATCGCCATTGCTATAAAAAAAAAAAAAAAAAAACAGTGAGATTCGTAAATATGTATGATATTAAATGAGGAATAGTAGTGTATTAAGTCATGGTGCTTTTATATAATTAATATATTTTTTTACAATGTAATTTTTCTTAGTTAAGTGAGATTCATGTAATTGATTAATACACTCTCATTTTATGGTAATTAAAAAAAAAAAGCTCCTGTTGTGAATCTATTTATATTTAAATTATATAACTTTCCTATTAAACAAAAAATATTTATTTATCTATTATTTTTTAACCAGCAACAACATAATGTAAACAATTATCTAATTTGTAAAAATATATTGAATGAATGAGGAATAATAATGTAGTAATATATAGCCAGTCTTATAAAAAAAAAAAAAGTGAGAACTGTAAAAATGGATTTTATTGAATGAGGAATAGTAGTGTAGTAATGTATGGTGCTTTGTATGGTTATTATATTTTTACAATGTAAATTTTACTTTGTTAAAAGAATGATTAACACACTATCAAATGGTAATTAAAATAAAATAAATAAAAAAAATTTATTATTATACAATATATTTATATCTATATCTATATCTAATAAGAGTGACTACTGTTCAGAACCAGTGGTTCACGGTTCTACCAAAAAGTGAAACAAATTGGAACCAGTCCCAACCTGATTTAAGGTAGGATTTAGTTCGGTTGGTTACAGTTTTAGCTCAGTTTGACAAGGTTTTTTTTTTTTTTTTTCAATTTTAACTGGAACTGATGGCTCCAATTCCATTAAGGATGAACCAGCTCTGAACCGGTCATATACTGATTTTGGGCTAATTCAAGACCGATTCCAAATTTGACCGGTTCTGCTTCTATTTTAACTGAACAGGTACAGGTTCGGTTCTAAATCCAAATTTGCCCATGACCAACCCTAATGCCTTGGTTACATGACACACATATTAACCAAAAAAATTATTTATTTATTTATTTGTTTTTGGCGATTAAAATAACCAGTAGGCATTATTGTAAACTGTCATTAGTAATGACATACTGTAAATAATTATCTGATTTATATTTCTAAAATTATATTGTAACGAATGAGGAATAGTAATGTTATAATAAATCGTTACTCTTATTAAAAAGTGCGATTTGTTAAAAATGTATTATAGTGAATGAGGAATAGTAATGTAGTAATGTATGGTGATTTATATGGTTACTATATTTTTTTACAATATAAATTTTACTTTATTAATAATGATTAATATACTCTCTCATTCTATAGTAATTAAAGTAAAGTAAAAATAAAATAAATTAAAATCACCCTAAAATCTTGATGTACAAATCTCTTATGTATGATTTAAAAAATTATTTGCAGGAAAAATTATTAAGCACTCATTATTTTTCTATAAGAAGCAAAGCTTTCAGGCTGGAAAAACCTGCCAAATAATAGATAATATTCTTCTAAATTTTTCCAATGTAAGTAGTAAAAAATAATGCAATATTCATCAATATATTACATAAGTGTGGGCTATTTTACAGCAAAAGTATTTACTATCTTTTTCTTGGCATTATATTTTACGGCAAAAGTATTTACTTATAGTTCAAATTAATATATTTTTCTTGGCATTATATGTGTTGAGAGTAATTACAATGAAAACTTTAAACTAATATTAATGTTCAAAGTGCATGTTTGTACGTACATTGAGTTTTAAAATATTAAAATACAGAATATGGCATTCTCAAAAAAAAAAAAAAAAAGGTATAAAAGTAAAATAAAAATGTTCCTATTTCTCAAAAACAACTTAATTTTTCCATTTTATTGAAACTATTTAATTAATTTACAATTCGTTTTAGACTAAAATTATTATGATATGCTTTATATATCAAGATAGATTTGTTTTATGTGGCATAGAATATAGAATTAAGATTAAGGGCTCATTTCACTTATACATAAAAATGAATAAATAAAAATTTAAATATATTTTTGGTTCTCTATTAAATGGAAATAAAATCAATATCATTTATCATTAAAATATTTTATAATTATTTTTTATATATAGAAATTAATATTATAATTGATTTTTATATATTAAAATTAATATTATAATAATCCATTTTAAAATTATTTATTTATTTATTAAAATATTATTATAATAATCATTTTTATCAATGTATATGTTTATTTGTAAATTTTAAATAATATGTGTTAATATTTAAATATTTAATCATGATTAGTTTGACTGAATTATAAAGAATGTCAAACTATTCCCCTTACTGGGATAATGAATTCCCATTCAAATGACCTCAATGTCAAAACAAATATCAAGAACGGAAACATACTATTCCCATTCTTAGAAGTAGTCATGGCCGGTTTGAAACTAGAACCGAATTATAATCTACCCAGTCAAACCTAAGACCAGATCTAGTTAAAACCATTATCAGGGGGAGACCAATTTAGGGCCAATTTGTCTTCAAATGAAACCAGAATTGGTGATTTCGGTTCCAAATCACAATTGGTTTTTTTTTTTTTTTTAAATTATCATTGAACCTGCCAAACCAGCCAAAAAACCATAAATCAACTAAATTGGAACCAGGAACCGATATCAGCAGTTTGAAACTTGCATAGAACCGAGCAAAGGGGCGATTCCCACTTATAGTTGGACTGTGAACCGATGGTCCGAACCACAAAACTGGCCAGTTCATGAACCATGACCACTACCCATTCCCATTACAAAGCTCTTTTTAATCCACACAGATAGGCCTAAAAGGAGTTGAGTTTCAATTTCTAAAAACTACATAATTAATTTATAATTTCCATTTTATTAAAATCACTTAATTCATTTATTTTATTTTATTGAAACTACTTAAGTAATTTATAATTTTCATTAAATTAAAACAACTTAATTAATATATTTAATTTTTATTTTAAAAATAATTAAATAAAATATGTATTCATTTATAAAAGTCAACTTTTTATTTTTTTATAATTATTGAACTAATTTATAGATTTTATTTCAATGAAATTATTTAATTAGTACATTTAAATTATTTTATCTTATTTATATTCTAAATTAATTAAATAAAGCATATATTAATATGCAGATCGTCTATTATGTAAATTTTTGTAGTTACCATTAGAGGTGTGCAAAAATGGTCAAAACCAATTAACAAAAACTGAACCGAACTTCGGTTATAGAAAATATAAAATGGGTCCAATTTTGATTTTAATGGTAAAATACCCAAAAAATTGAATTAACAGAATATTTATGTTTATATTATAAAATATTATATTAAATACATTAATTTAAAAAATATATGTTTAAATGGATAAATTTTACAAAAATTATTAAATTAATAAATAAAAATTTAGAAATTATCTTAAAAATAAAATTAATAAACCAATTAACCGAACTGAACTATTTGGTTCAGTTTTGAATTTCTATTTTGAATAGTTTCGGTTCATTAGTTTTATTAGTTTGGTTCAATTTTGAACTGAAACTGATAGATGCTCACCTTGGTTACCAGTTAATTCTCCTGTGTCCTAAATAATTTTGTAGAATCAAGTTAAGCCGAAATTAATTGTCCTTAACATTTAGTTAATTTTGAGTATTAAAAAACAATCAATTAAATCGAGTTATATTCTATTTGAGTTAATGGAGTTTGAGTTTGATAGATGTTAAGTTTGTTTGGCTTAATTATTTATTTAAATATAGCAAATAAAATAGAAAAATATATCTTTAGACGTTATTTATGTTTTACTTGACATACAAATACATGTATATTAAGAGGAAATTTCATAAACTCTTCCAAAATTAGGGGCTTCTACAATGCCTTAAAAGTATAGATATCTTTAATTTTTTAGTCATTGAATTAAAACATAAATTATAAATCATTAGATTGAAATTAAAAAAAGACCGATAACCTATAGAGAAGGTTACCTTCACAATTAACAAAAAAATTTTATATCGAAACTTCTTTTTAACGATTCAAATTATAACTTATATTTATAATATTATCATTTTTAAAATCAATAGACTAAAATATAATGTATGGTGGACCATAAAATAATATATGGTAGACCTTAAAATACTAAATAAAAAAATACATCAAAGAATATAAATTTCACTAATTTTTGCAATGATTAACCACATAATATTACAAAATATGAAGCAAAATGGATAAAAGAGCATATGTTTTACTAAATTTTCATATTATAGAAAATTCAAAATAAAATGATACAGGTTGACGACAAAATAATATAGATTGACTTTAAAATAATATAAGTTGACCACATACCATCAAGTAAAAAAATTTGGTTGACAATAAAAAATTAATTCTCAAAATTTTGATATTTATTTTTGAAAATTAATTTTATGATTTAATTATTTTTATAAAATTAACATCAAAAGTATTTTAATTAAAATTAATTTAAAAAGTGTTAAATTATTAAGAATTTAGATTGGACTAAGTTTCAAATTGTCAATAATTAATGATAGTATATGCTTTAACTCAATTTGCGATATTTAGGTTGTTGCCATATTTTAGGATTATCTTTGATTGTGAGTGTCATGTTTCGCTAATTTTTTTTTGTCATTCTATTGTCACTTTACTATTTTGTTACTTTTTCTATCACATTTATTTTTTTTGGATATTGTAGATTGCGTATGGATGTAAATCTTGTTATGATAACATTTGTTTTCCAAGATTTTATTAGATTTAGGCCCATATTTGTCTTTTTGATGTATTTATTAAAATAAAGTGATATAATAATTGTAATTATTTTTTTTATGCTTTTCAAAACAACTAGAAAATCACTACAAAACAAGTTAAAAAAATTGAAAATGAACCAAGAAAAAACAAAATTCGAAAAAAATAACCAAAGACAACCACAAAGACAACCATTTTGTTTATTGTTTTCTAGTTGTTTTTTATTCTTGATTTTTTTGGTTCTTGATTGTTTTTAGTTATTTTTCTTTTTTTTTTATGATTTTTTTTGAAATAATCATAAAAACAACTATGAAAACAACCAAAAAATAACCAAAAAAATATTAAAAAATAAGCTCAAAAAATAAAAATGAACCAAGAAAAAACAAAAATAATTAAAAATAACCAGAAAAATAACCACAACAAAAACAAGCTAACCAAAAAAACATTAAAAAATAAGCTCAAAAAATAAAAATGAACCAAGAAAAAAAAAATTAAAAATAATCAGAAAAATAACCACAACAAAAACAAGCTAAAAAAATAAAAATTAACCAGAAAAAAATCAAAAAAATAATAAAAAAAAAACCAGAAAAATAATTACAAAATCCACAATAAAACCAAAAAATTTTCAAAAAATTGATTGAAAATTGTTAAAAAATCAAATTTAAAAATAGTCCATGACATGAAATCAAGCCTTTTACCAAGTAGGTATTTATTAAAAACATTATTCTTGGAGTGAAAATTAAGATTGAGGTGTGAGGGTGATAATGAAGAACCAAGTGGAGAAAAGAGAAGTTGAGAGAGATAAGTTTTGGATCTTAAGGAATTTATGAAGTGGTTTCCTAAAAGGATGACCATGATAGAAAAAAAAAAAGAAAAAAAGGAAAATAAAAAGGACGATATGGGTATGCACTTTTTAAAAAAATTAAATAATAATTTTATAAATTAAAAAAATCAATAATATTTTTAAAAATATTTTTTTTGTTTTAGTTATTTTTGAAAAGTTCCTAAATTAAAATTTAAATAAGTTGAAAACATTTGTTTTTTTTTTAAACAATTGGGCCTATATTATTTATAAAACATTAATAATTGGGTTTATATCGAATCAAGTTGTAGAAAAATCATTATTGTACAATTTTGTTAAAAAAATAAAATATTACTAAATCATTAAAATTTATTCAGCGTCTTCAATTGATTTGAATTCATATCTCAAGTTTTTTATACTACTTTTCAATTTTTTTAGAAATTTGTATTTGACAAAAGAAGATTAATTATATTTGCAAATATTTTTTTCATATTATTTGTTAGATTTTTCAAATTTATTTTGATATAATTTATTAGAATCTTTGAAAATAATAATAAAGTCAATATCTCTACTATTCACATGAAATTGTATATATTTATTTACTATTTTGACAAAGTCATTTTAATCATTATATATTGTTATTTTCTTAATTTAAATAATCTTTTATATTAATGACTTCAATAATTTTTTAAATATTATTTTATTTGACTTCGTTTACATTCAAAAAAAATATTAATCATACACATTAGATACATGATATTTATATCACTATTAAAAATATGTATATTTGTTTAACAATAAAAAAAATTAAATTAATAGTAAACCTTGCTATTTTCTCAATTAAAATTTCTATTATATAATAATTTTATTTTTATTATATATTAATTTGTGGTTTAACTTAAATCTTTCAAAGTATATAAAAATATATTTAATTTGATATATTAACTTTACAGTTTATGATTGATCATAAAAATATATGGTAAATCACAAATATTTAATTTAAATTTAAAACTATAAATTTTTTTAAAACATATAACTGATTAACCTAATATAACAAATAACTTTTTTGTCAAATTAATTTTTTTTTAAAGGTAACAATACCTTTAATGTATTGAAGAAAAATCTCCAAAATTAAACTCATAACTTTTCAAATGTTATGAGAAAAATTTTCTCATTTCCATCACCACCCAACCTTCATTTTTAAATAACTAATATTTTATCTCTAAAAAAAAAAAATCACTAATCTTTTAAGTAAGGTAGAAAAGGTTTTACCGGCTATCAGGATGGATGAAAAAAGGAGTATTGGATGAAGGTCTGGTGGTGTTGCCATCATCTCTAACAATATCTTTCCCAGAAAGCGACTCGTTTCTAAGCAGCGAAGTAAACCGTTTCCATGTTGGCTTAGCGATCTTGTCCTCCTCAAACTCTTCAACATCTAGCTCACTAATCCCACCTTCTCTTCTGTCTTCTCCTCGATCCATTTACCCTAATTAAATCACTCACTTATAATCTGAATGAAACCAAAATCAAACAAAAATAATGCTAATTATAAAGTGATCTTTAATCCCAAAAGCAAAAGAATATATTTACTGTTGCTTATGGCACTGGCAGTAGTGTCTTTTCGACATTGGTGGGGGTACTCTGGCGGCCATTTTCATCTCTTTATATGCCAAATTCCCAGCTAGTGGAAAGAGAATTTGTAACAGCGCATGAAGGTATCGCCTGATGTGTTTTAAACAAGAAAAAAGCAATAATTGTACTTGGTGTTTAAGTCTTGCTCCTCTTTCTAAACCACGTATATTAATCTTTACGAAAGTAAAGCTGTAACTTTTTGTATGGCATAGAATATGATCCAATTCTCTACATGGAAAGAATGTATGAACAGACAGTTTTATCATTCAAGCCGATCATTCTACGAAAAACACTTTTTTGACTCCTGTTCTTCATTTTTACATTTATTTTAGGCTAAAATAAGTTTTACACTATTATTTTGCTAGACATTAAGTTCTTAAATATTTAAAATTTAGATAATTTGAATATTTTATAGTTAATGTAGATATTTAAAATTATTTTTCTTTTTAGCACCATTACTTGTTAAAATTTCGTATATTAGTCAATATAATAATTTTTACTTGATAAATGAATACTTGTCATAATTCAATTAAGTGATATACATTGTTCTATTTGAAATTATATATATATATATATATATATATATATATATATATATACTTTGTAATTATGATTTAACACTACTTTATATCATGCTGTAGTTATTTTCACTATAAAAATTTTAAATGTGCTTTCTTTGAATGTTTTAAAATAAAATAACACAATTTGACCCTTTTCTTAAAAATCATATCAATAGTATATTTTTCATATCTTAGAAATCATTATTTTCATTTTTAGGTACAATTTTCTCCTATAAAAATATATACATATAAAAATTTTCATTTATTTTTATTTTGAATTAATTAAAAATCAAACTTAGTAAAATTTTGTTTAAATTTTATTTTTACACAAATTAGATAAAAAACTTTGTTAACCAATAAAATTACAATTATGTTATTTATATATAATGTTCATGAGAGCTTTTAACATTTAATAATATTTTTTATAATTTTTTAAATTAAAAGTAGAATATAAATAATTAAATTAGAAACATAGTTGATGAAAATTTTCAAAATCATATTTATTGGGAGGTTAATCTTGCTAAAATAAAAATATAAGGACTTAAGATTTACTAGGGTTGAGTATGGTTGTGGAGATTCTGAACCATCCAAAAAAACTCAAACAAAAATTGTTGATCATTTACGTGATAAATATATAATTACTCATGTTTTGACCATTAACAAATCAATTTTGATCTACTAATCAATGTGCCTAAGTGTGTGAAGGTGACCATTTGGATACAAGAAACATAAGTATTTCGAGTTTTCAGTCCTCCACATGACCCCTCAAATGATTGTGATAATGTATTCCATAATCATGATCAGGTGCCGCATCACGATCATAGGCCAAATAGCCCTCAATCTTAAAACATCATAATAGTCCTCACTAGTGGTCCTATAATTATGACCATGACATGTCTGCTTGTGATCGTTCAACCTCTCTTAAGTTTCAAATATCCCGTAGTCTTCATGAGTAGTCCCACAATCGTGATCAAGCATGTCTTATTCCTGATCATTAGGAACCAAATAGAGGCATTTTTCTAGTCTTCCTTACGACATAGCCCATGATCGTAAGCATACAAGCCATGATTGTGATTGTGCTCACAAGTGATATCTTGAGTCTCCAACGGTCAAAATTGAACTCTAATAGTTAATTATTCATCTCCATGATTCTGACTATGCTCCTCACAATTGTGACAAAGTAATTTTCTATAAAAAGCTAATTTAACATTTAATGAACTACTTAATGTTTATGGAAATGATATCCCTATTTTATAAAATGTTAAATCATGGCTATGGATTGTTTCTCAATGAAAGACTTAGGTGAAGCCACTTATATATTAGGCATCAAGATCTATAGAGATAGATCAAAAAGCTTATTGGCCTAAGTTAGAGCTTTTACATTGATAAGGTATTAAATAGGTTTAGCATGTAAGACTCTAAGAGAGTATTCTTACCAATGTCACATGGCATTAGTCTTAGTAAGACTCAATGTCCTATGACATAAGATGAGTGAGACTACATGAGTAAGATTCTCTATGCTTATGCTATTGGATCTATCATATATGTAATGTTATGTACTCGACCTGATGTTTCATATGCCTTAAACACAATGAGCAGATACCAGTCAGACCCAGGTGAAAGTCATTGGACAACAGTTAAAAATATTCTTAAGTACTTTAGAAGAACTAAGGATGCATTTTTATTATATGGTGGTAAGGAAGATGAGCTAGTTGTAGATGGTTACAAGGATGCTAGCTTCCAAACTGACAAAGATGATTTTTTATCACAGTCAGGTTATGTGTTTTGTTTGAATGGAGGTGTAGTGAGCTGGAGGAGTTCCAAGCAAGACACCATTGTTGATTCTACAATAGAAGTTGAGTATATACCTACCTCAAAAGTAGTTAAGGAGGTTGTTTGGATCAAGAAGTTCATAAATGGACTAGGTGTTGTTCCTAGTATATAAAATCTAGTGAACTTATATTGTGACAATAATGGAGCTATAACTCAAGCTAAGGAGCCTAAATCACATTAGAGATCCAAACACATACTCAGACATTATCATCTCATTCGAGAAATCATTGAGAGAGGAGATGTGAAGATATGCAGAGTACCTACAAATGATAATGTTGCTGATCCACTGACTAAGACTCTTCCACAACCTAAGCATGAGATTTATACTAGGTCCATGGGTATTAGTTTTAATATAGATTGGGCTTAGTGCAAGTGGGAGATTCTTAGTGATATGCACTAGGTAAATCATGTATTACCATATTTTGACTTTATCATTTTATTTAATGAAGAGGCATCTTTCATTATCATTTTGTGTTATGATAATTACTTGAATAGTCAATTCTTGCTAAGGTCATCAAGTATATGACTTGATAGTAAAACCCTTAGATTAAATATGAGTTCTATGCAAATTATCCTTAGTTATAACAATGTATTATGGCTAGTATGGTGTTGATTAATGATTATGTTTTACTAATCATGAATATGAGATATTAAGTCAACTCATAGGCACTTATTTGATAAATAAAGTGTTGGATTGACCCATCATAAGAATACTACATAGATAATTGTCATAAGTAATTCTCATCACAGTAATATTGGCTTAGTCCTTTGACCTTGAAATCACCATGGATTTCTACATAATTATTTTGTATTTTGACACAATCTTACATTATCTTTAACTGGATGATAAATAGGTTGTTGTTGGATATAAAATAAGTTATGTGAGTGATTGAGAAGGAATTTGTCCCTTATTTAATATGAGTAAGATATCTATAGGCCCCTTAATAAAATAGTCTAAGGAAAATGCATGGCCATACTAAAGTAAATTGATAGAGAGTTATCGTTCTCAGTCTACTTAGAATCAAGAAATTATATGATTGAATTTTATAAGGATGACATAATCTATACCTTATATTCAATCAAGATATCATGTGACAAAAGGACTAGAATATTCATTGTATATTAGGTTATGTCAGATTATTGACTTCACATGACTTGGGTAGTCATAATGTCTTGCTAGAGGCCACTTATGACTTGTAGGCCTAAATAGAGATTTAAGGCCCACTGCCAATATCATGTGAACCTATAGGGTCATACACTTTGAACAAGCCCAAACAAATATGGGTTTAATAAGCCTAAATAAGCTCTATGGAAATAAATAAATAAAATACTTATTTATTTATTTAAGGTAAAGGTTATCTTAAATAAATAGAATATTATTTTTTATTTAATTTTAAACAAAATCAGAATAAGAATAAGTGAGAAATTACCAAAAGGTTGTTTTAGTAAGTGAAACCCTAATTTAAATGTCTATAAATATGTTATATTCTCTAGGGTTTTAAATACTCTCATTATTCTGCCACTAAATTCATTTTCTCTCCTTTTAGAAAATAAAACACAGAGTTTTTTTTTTATTTCTTGATTTGTGAGAAATCAAGAGAAGGTGCTAGCACATAAGTATTTATTTTTAAATCAAGGGTTGTTCATGTGGACACTTGTGGAGGAAAAATTCTTTTAGAGATGTCTTAATCCAAACTGCCAAATTAAAAGCTCGAGGTAGGGTATCACTAGAGTGAATCTCCTCTCTTCCTTCGATAAATCTTGCCCCTTCTGCTTTGTGGTAAGAAAATGAAAACCCTAAATTTAATCAATTAATTGAATTACTTGAATCCGAGTTCGGGTTTATGATTAAAATTTTATTTTTTCACTACATATGGAATCACAAAACCCAATAAGTAGGTGAGTTCTACAGGGAACCATGACAGTAGGCAGAGGTCTATAGTGGTAAATTAATTGTTAAGGAACTTAATGAGTTTAGATTAACTTCTTAACCACAATAGTAGGTTAAAATTTAATATTTGCATGCTTAATTGAACTTGAGAGAGTTTTTAGGTATTTTAGAACAATTACCCTTAACTGAAATCAATGTTTTTATTTGTTAATGTCTTTATAATCAGATTGGAATAGTAAAACTAAACCTAGGCTCTAAGCACTTAATCATTTGATACTATTTATTAGATTGCTCTATTTATTTTATTAAAAAATCCACTTTTACTTAATTTACTAACTGAGAACATAAGCAAAAATATTAGTAATTAATATATAGTCTTTGTAGGAACGATATCTTTTGTGCTATAATTCATGATTCGTGCACTTACGGGTTTTGAACATAACAAGTTTTTGGTGCCATTGCCAGGAACTAGCAATATTGATATTAATTTAATTTTTACTTTTCTTAGACTAGTATTCTTTCTTTTTATCTTACTTATTTTGCTTATTGATTTTTCAAGCGATTTTTACTAGTTTATGAACACTCGATCTAAAGGGACAAACTTAGCAAAGATCAACCCTAAAATTGAGAAATTGTGCAAGAAACACTGAAAGAAAAGTGTGAGAAAGATAAGAAAAAGATGGTTGAAGATAAAGCAACACAACCAGAAAGGAATCATACTTTTAAGAGTACAAAATGCTTAATCTAGGAGATACCCGTAATAGCATTATGAGGCTTACTATTGATGCCAACACTTTTAGGACCAAACCAACAATTATTCAAATGGTTTCATAATTCCAATGTAGAGGTCTCTTAAGTGAATATTTTAATGCCCATTTAGCTCCATTTTTGGAGATTTGTGATTCATTTAAGATCAATGAGGTTAGTCAAGATGCAATAAAGCTAAGGTTATTCCCTTTCTCTTTAAAGGATAAAGCCAAGTTGTGGTTACATTCTCTAACATCACAGTCCATTACCATATGGGACACATTGTCAAAGGCATTCTTAGGAAAGTATTTCCCACTAGGCAAGACAATGAAATTTAGGAAAGAGATTACAAGTTTCACCCAACACCATGGTGAATCTTTGTATGAAGCATGAGAGCAGTTTAAGGATTTACAATGTCAATGTCCTCACCATGGAGTTCTACAATGGCTACTTATTCAAATTTTCTATAAAGGACTCACTGAGCTAATAAGGATTACTATCGATGCTATAACCTAAGGCTCATTCATGAGTAAGATGCCTAAAGATGCCTATAATCTTCCTAAGACTATGACATCCAATAACTACTAATGGCAAGAACAAAGAAGTGCCTTAAAGAAAGTCATAGGATTACATGAGGTGGATGGGTGGAATCTTTTTCATGCTAAGATTGATATGCTTACTAATAAATTAGAGGCCACCACCAAAATTTCAAATCCAATGGCTATTTATTCTTGTGCTATTTGTGGAGGAGGACACTCAACTATTGAGTGCCAAGGAGGTGTAGTTTCTCAAGATCAATCCATAGAGCAGCTCAATGCTTTAAATAATTTCTAAAGAGGTTAAATAAATCCTTACTCCAACATATATAATCCAGGATGGCGTAATCACCTAAACTTTTCATGGTTTAATTAAAGAGGGGAGCAAAACACTAATTGAGGATTCAAGCAACCACCACCTAGATTTCAGTAAAACAACATTCTCCATCAACAAAATAAGACCAAAGCTAATATAGAATCCATGATGGAAAAGTTTATAAGAGATTAAGAGAAGATTCAAAAGAACCAAGAGGAGGCAATTATGAATTTAACATCTCAAATGGGATAACTTTTTGCCCAAAACAAGATATTAAAAAATCAAATTATATCTCAGGCCTTAAGCCCAAGACAAAGTGGCATGTTACCTAGTCAACTAGAAAATCCTAGTGAACATGCAAGGGCAATTACACTTAGGAGTGGAAAGCAATTACCTAAGATTGAGATCAAAAGTCAAGATGTGCAAGATCAATAAAAGAAGAAAAAATGGACTAAATTGAATGAAGAGAAGAAAGAGGAGAAGAAGGAAAATGTCTCTCAAGTCTCCACTATTGACTTTCCTTTAAAGGCAATAAAAGTCAAAGTTAGACAAGCAATTTGAAAATTCATTAAGTCATTCTAACAACTTAAGCTCAATATACAACTTTTGTACATAATCAACACGATGCTTGCCTACTCCAAATTCCTCAAAGACATCCTATCACACAAATGAAAGTGGTAAGACCATGAAATTATTCCCATCAATGAAGAATGCAATAGTTATTCAAAATAAGCTTCCATAAAAGCTTAAGGTTCTAGGGAGTATCACTATCCCCTATACTATTAGGAATGAATTTATAGGTAAGTCTCTATATGATTTAAGTACAAGTGTGAGCATAATGCCTCTCTCTTTTTACAGGTATTTGAACATAGGATAATCACAACCAATAACAGTGTCACTACAACTCATAGATAGATCCATCATCTATCCTTATGGAATTTTTAAAGATGTGCCCATTAAAGTTGGAGACTATTATCTGCCTGATAATTTTATTATCTTAGAGATGGAAGAGGATTGACAAATTCCAATAATTTTAGGACGTCCTTTCCTAGTTATAGCTAGTGCAAATATAAATGTTAAAAGAGGAAAGATCTTGCTTAAAATTAGGGACAACAAAGTGGAGTTTGATGTGTTAAAAATGGCAAAGCAAAGCTCAACAATGGGGTCATGCTTTAAAGTTAATGCAGTAGAGAGTTGTGTGTAGGAAACCTTTGAACAACAACTAACCCAAGATTTGTTTAAAGTGTGCTTAGTCCATAATGCAAAGGAAGATGACAATAATCAAAAGGTAGTAATGTTCAATCATTATCTCAATGCTAATCCTGCACTAAACAAAAGGTAATCAACTAGGCATAAGCCTTTAAATTCTAATATATGTTATGTTAATACCTTGAAAGAAAAAAGTGCACTTGAGGTAGAATTAAAAGTTCTTTCTTCATCTTTGAGGTATGCTTTCCTTGCTTCAGATTCTACTTATCCAATTATTATGAATATTAAATTAAATGATGAACAAGTAGAATAATTACTTAGGAGAGTTAGACCATATAGAAAGATTATAAGCTACACCATTAATGACCTTAAGGGAATTAGCCCCTTTATTTGCATGCATAGGATACAGTGCTAAGCCTTCTATTGAAAATCAAAGAAGATTGAATCCTAACATAAAAGAGGTGGTAAAAAAATAAATAATGAAATTGCTTGATGCAGGGATCATCTATCTTATTTCAGATAGTGATTGGGTAAGCCCGATCCATTTAGTCCTTAAAAAAGGTGGAATGAAAGTGGTTAAGAATGAGAATAATGAGTTGATTCTTAGTCAGGCTATCATGGGTTGACGCATGTGCATAAACTATAGGAAATTGAATAAAGCAACTAGGAAAGATCATTTTCCTTTGTCCTTTATTGATAAACTTTTAAAAAGGTTAGCAAATCATTCATTCTTTTACTACTTAAATGGCTTTTCAATTTCTTTCAAATTCTTATTCATCCTGAAGACTAATAGAAAACCATACTCATATGCCCTTATGGAACATATGTATATAGGAGAATGCCTTTCAAGTTGTGTAATGCACTTGCTACCTTTTAAAGATGCATGATGTCAATTTTTTTTATTTTGTTAAAGATGTAATGGAGGTTTTTATGGATGATTTTTTAGTTTATGGATCTTCATTTAATGTATGTTTAGACAACCTTTCTAAAGTGTTACAACATTATGAGAAAATAAACCTTGTGCTTAATTGGGAGAAGTGTCACTTTATAGTGATAAGAGGAGTGGTGCTCAGACATATTATGTCCAAAAATGTACTTGAAATTGACAAAGCCAAGATTGAAGTGATAAAAAAAACTTCACTACCTACCTCCATAAAAGGAATAAGGAGTTTCCTTAGTCATGCTAGGCTTTATTGTTGCTTTATCAAAGATTTTTTGAAGATTGCTAAACCCTTAACTAACTTGCTTTCTAAAGATGTTACCTTTGAGTTTAATAAGGAGTGCTTAAATGCTTTTTACATGTTAAAGGAGGCCTTAATCACAGCACCCATATTGCAACCATTGGATTAAAGTCTTCCATTCAAGATCATGTACAATGCTAGTGACTACACTATAGGAATTGTGTTGGGGCAATGAAAGGATAAATAAGCTTATGCAATTTATTACATAATTCATACACTTGATGAAGCTCAAATCAACTATACAATAGCTAAAAAGGAGTTATTGGCAGTTGTGCATGAAATGGACAAGTTATGCTCCTATCTAGTTGGTAGCAAAGTTATTGTTTACATTGATTATTTAGCTCTCAAGTACCTTTTAACAAAGAAGGATATTAAACCAAGGCTCATTCGATGGATCCTAATTTTTCAAGAGTTTAGTTTAGAGATTAGAGATTGTAAGGGAATAGAAAATTTAGTGGCGGATCACCTTTCTCCCCTTAAACAATTCCATGCTTCAGATTCTCTCCCAATTGTTGATGATCTCTTAGGTGAGCAACTTATGAAAGCATAAGAAATCATACCGTGGTATGTTGATTTAGTCAATTACTTAGCATGTGGAGTTCTTCCCCTTAATCTAGACTACCATCAAAAGAAGAAATTATTTTGGGATGTGAAACAATATTTATAGGATGAACCTTATTTTTATAAAAGATATGGAGATGGTCTGATAAAAAGATGTGTCCCAGAAGAAGAAACTCTGTAAATTCTTACTCATTATCATGCACTTGAGTGTGCAGGACATGTAAGTTCAATAAAGACAATAACAAAGGGTACTTTAAAGTGGTTTTTATTGGCCATCTATTTTTAAAGATGCTAGAGATTTTGTGCTTCGATGTGTTCATTGTCAAAGGAAAGGAAATATTAGTAGAACGAATGAGATGCCCCTCACTAATATCATGGAGATTGAGCTATTTGATGTATGGGGGATTGATTTTATGGGTCCATTTCCAAGTTCTTTTGGAAATAAATACATCTTGGTTAGAGTTGACTATGTCTTTAAGTGAGTTGAAGCAATTGCCTTACAAACCAATGATGTAAAAGTATTCACCAAGTTCCTTCAAAAGAACCTTTTCACTCACTTTGGCACTCCTAAAGCTATCATAAGTGATAATAGTTCTCACTTTTGCGATTGCAAAATTGAAAGCCTTTTTGCAAAGTATAGAGTCAAGCATAAAGTGGCTACACCATATCATCCTTAAACAAGTGAACAAGTGGATATTTCAAATAGAGATTTTAAGAGCATACTAGAAAAGACAGTCAATGCTTCACGTAAGGATTGGTCTACATGTTTGGATGATGCACTTTGGGCATACATAACAACTTTCAAGGCTCCTATTGGGACTTTACCTTTTCATATAGTCTTTGGGAAGCCATGTCATCTCCCTGTCGAGCTATAACCTATAGCATTTTAGGCTATAAGGTTCCTCAACTTTGATTTAGCTAAAGCTAGTACAAAGAGACTTCTCTAATTAAATGAACTTGAAGAATTCAGGATGGATGCATATGAGAATGCCAAAATATATAATAAGAGAACTAAAAGGTGGCATGACAAGCATTTGCAGAAAAAGGAACTTAAGGAAAGGGATTTAATGCTTCTCTTCAACTTAAGATTGAAGTTCTTTTTATAAAACTCAAGTCAAGATGGTCTGGTCCTTTTAAAATTAAACAACTTTTTTCTCATAGAGCAGTTGAACTTTTAACTAAGGATAATGAAACCTTCAAAGTCAATGGGCAATATTTGAAGCCTTACCATTCAAAGGAAGCAAGCTTTAAGAGTGTCTCTTACACACTTATTAACTTGGAATGACAACATTGCTACCATAGTTGAGCTAAATAACCTTAAACTAGCATTCGTTAGTAGGTAACCCAACATCTTTTAAACTTTTCATTTATTTTTCTTTTGTTTTTCATTGATTTTTGTGTTTTAATTTCTTTATTTTTTTTATTTTTACATGATGTCATTCATTCAGGATCGTATGCATAAGAAAAAGATGGAAAGAGCCATATGTTGACTTTAGGTGGTTTTAATCTCTTTTATTTTAATCTTTGACAAATAATTTAATTAAACTAATATTGTTTATTAAGTGTGAATGCTATAGTCATGAGTTATAGTCCCCATCATGATAAATAATCATAAGTTCAAGCTTCAAAAGGGCTTTCAATGAATAAGAATTTAAAGCCCTTCACAGTTTATCCTCATGATTGTGAGATGCCTGTGACTAAGTCATGAGTTAAAGTCATGAGCCTCTTTTGATTGTGATCAATAAGCATCTCAGCTAGTGAAGTTTCAAAGTCACTCATGGTCTGCCATCATGATTGTGAGCAGCTCGTGAGCAATTTACATTTCAGATTCAACAGTTATCTTTTGAATTTAATAGCTATATTCCATTGGTCACGACCGTTATCAGTATCCTGGAAACTTTAAGTAAAATTAAATATAAATGATGTTTGAAAATGTTAGAGACATCATAGTTAGGTTCAACAGACATATTTTAAGTTATTTATCTATATAAACAACCTAAAAAGCCTAATTAAAGATAAATATACTCTCATATACTTCTTTAAATAAAAAAAATCTTCATTAAGTTCTCAATTATATTTCATTATTTTATTTAACTCTTGAGGAGAGTTGATGAGTGTTTAGAATAGATATTCTTATTCTTCTATTTTCTGGATCTGAGAAAATAAGAAGTGAGATTCTATTCTAAAGGATTTAGTTTAAGTGTTTATCCATCAAAACATTTAGGAATTCGATTTAAAAGTGAGCCTTGAAACACTTATTTGTAAGGTTTGAGTTGAGCCAAAAACTCAAGTTGTAAAATCAAATTAAAAAAATAGATTGAGGTGTTAAAAAATCCTAACTTAGGAAAGTTTGGTAGAGATATAGGATTGTTAAGAATCCAAACTCTTTAATTGCTTGTGTTCTTATTCTTTACTCATTCTTATTTAATTTCCTTTCAATTTTTTAAAATCCTCATTAGCCTTATTCACCCCCCTCTAAGGCACTTTCAATTAGTATTGGATCTTGGATTCTAGGAACTTAATTACTAGAATACAAGATCATGGGGAGTGAACTACAAAATGTTTCTTCATTTAAACCATTTTTTAATGGTAGTGACTATCCTCATTGAAAGTTCAAAATGGAGCTATATCTGGATTGTGATTCCATTAGACTTTAGGAAGTTGTTCTTAAAGGTTGGCAACCACTAAAAACTATCATTGATGGTGTAAAAACTACTCTTTCAAGAAGTGATTAGAGTAATGATCAAAAGGAAGAAAACTAATAAAAAAGAAAGGATAATTACTATGTGCCCCTATGTTTTGGCTTATTACACTACTTTATCCTTGACATTTAAAAAAAATTTTATTCATCCTAGAAATTTGTAAAATTGTGTATTATTTCATCTCTAAAGAAGGACTAATGAGTATTAACTATTGCAAATGTCAAGGATGAATAGATATTTTTTCAAATGTTAGGGATGAAGTAGTGTAATAGGTTAAAACATAAGGGGACACAATAATTATCCTAAATAAAAAAGCTATGATCACTCTACTCTCTCCTATGATTAGAGAAAAAGGAGGCAAGCTTCAACATTGCATTTTGGCTAAGGAAATGTATGAGACCTTGAAGAACCATTATAAAGGCAATGTATAAGTAAGAAGCAAAAATGTTCAACTTCATATGTATGAATATGAACTCTTCAAAATGAAGCCTCAAGAATCAATCATGGAGATGACAAACCATCTTGTGTTATCCTCATAATCCTCTAGAAATTTGGAAAAAATTTCCCCAAAGAAGAGTTAAATAACAAGATTCTAAGAATTATACCTAAGAAAGATTGGGAATCTTTAGTTACCTCAATTGAGGAAGCTCAAGATCTCCTTACTCTTTTAATTGATATGCTTATTGGTAGGCTCTTAACATATGAGCTCACAATTAAGTAAAGAAGTGAAGAGTAAGAAGAAAAAGAAGAGAAGAAAAAGAGCATAGCATCAAAGGTTTCACAAGAAGAAAGTGAAGATGAAAATATTAAAGATTTTAGTGATAAAGATAGTGATATTGCCATGCTCACTAGGAACTTCAAGAAGTTTTTGAGAAAGAAAAATTTCTCAAGAATAAGAGACTTTAACAAGAAGTATGAAAGGGAAGGTAAGAAGAAAACTAAAGAAGTTACTTGCTATGAATGCAAGAAACCAAGTCACATTCAAAGTGAGTGCCCGAAAATCAAATTCAAGAACAAAAGAGCAAAGGAGAAAAGAAAGGCTTTCAAAGCTACTTGGGATGACTCCTCTGAATCTGAAAAGGAAGAGGAACAACAAGAAATGGCCAACCATTACTTCATGGCTCTTGAAAATGAAAAATAGGTACCATCTATTTGTTATTCTACCTTTGATGATTGTGATTATTATTGTGATGATGATGATGATTATGAGACCTCTATTATAAGCAAATTATTAGTTAAATACAAAAGCTTGATTTCTAAGAAGAAGCTTTCCAGGCATGAGCTATCTAGCTTAACTAAGGAATTTAATAGATTAAAAAATGATTTTGCTAAACTTGTTGAATCAAATAAAAAACTTGTTAAGGATGCAAAATCTTCTAATTCCTTAGAAGATTAACTTAAAAAATCAAGTCATGAAAATCATAATCTTTCTAAAGAGGTTTTAGAATTAAAGAATTCCATTACTAAATTCAAAATAGGAAAAGAAACTTTAGATAGTCTTTTTTATTCTTAAAAATTTCATGGAGATACCCATGAAATTGGACATAAAAATGGAATGCCTTCATCATCATCATCATCATCATCATCACATATTAATTTTGTTAAAGCCTCACATGATTCTACTCCTTTTACCTCCAAACCAAATGAAACTCAAGCTTTCAAAGCTAAAAATTCCCATGTGTCAAATGATAAAGGAAAGTCTCATAAGACTGAACCTCCATTGGCATAAAGAGTTAAAACACATGTTAGACAACCATAACCCAAACATGCATATATGTACACTAGACACAACACTCCTAAATATGTTACACAAACTTATCAAAATACAGATTACCATTGTCAATGTATGTCTCACACTATGACTCAAAATAATTTTAGAAGGAACACACAATCACAACATAAAAGGCATGCTTCATATATTAGGAAATCATATCCTACTAAAAGAAATAAATTTTCCATTATTAAATGTTTATATTGCATGACCAAAGGTCACTCTAGCAATGTATGCTTTTATCGCAAACTACATTTGCAATTGCTACCTTCAGATTATTTTGAAACTAATAAACCTAGACCAATTGAGGTTTGGGTTGAAAAGGATGTTTAAATTATGCTATGTAGGTGTGATTAAAGTCCATAAAAGTAAAGAATAAATGGTATCTCGATAGTGGATGTTCAAGACATATGACGGGAAATAAGAAATAATTCAACAAGCTTAATGATAAGGGTGGAAGACATGTCACATTTAGAGACAATGCCAAAAGAAGAATTGTAGGCATTAGAGAAATCGGTAATCCTCAATCCTTATCTATACATCATATGTTGCTTGTAGATGGTCTTAAGCATAATTTACTTAGTATCAATTAATTAGATGACATGGAAATAAAGTGACTTCTAGAAATTTCTTTATTAGTAGTTTTGATAATGATAAAGAAATTTTTAGTGGTGAAAGAACAAAAAATGTTTATATTATTGATCTGAATAAAATTGATAACAAAGACATAAAATGCTTAATGTCTATTTCTCTTGACACATGCAAATTTTGAGTTGTTGAGTGATATTTATAAATATAAACTTGTGATTGGTTTACCCAAGTTTGAATTCTCTAAAGATAAACCTTGTGATGCTTGTCAAAAGGGAAAACAATCCAAGTCTTTATTTAAGCTTAAGAATGTAGTGTCAACCTCTAGGCCACTTAAACTTATGCATATGGATTTGTTTGAACCAACTAGAGTTACTAGTCTCAATGGCATGCACTATGTTTATGTATTGGTTAATGATTACTTTAGATACACCTGAGTGTGTTTTCTTGCTCATAAGAATGATGCATTTAAAGCTTTTGAAATTTTTCAAAAAGAGTTTAAAAAGAAAAAGGATTTTGTATTTCATCCATTAAAAGTGATTATGGAGCCAAATTTGAAAATGAATTCTTTAAAAACTTTTATAATGAAAATGGTATTTCATATATATTTTCATCTCCTAAAACTCCTTAACAAAATAGGGTAGTTGAAAGGAAAAAAAAAATTCTAGTGGAAATGGCTAAAACAATGCTTCATAAGTATAATTTACCTCTATACTTTTGGGCTTTAATATGTCTTGTTATATTTCAAATAGAGTTTCAAAACACCAATTTTAAATACAACTTCTTATGAGCTATAGAACAATAGAAAACCCAAAATCTCATATTTAAAAGTATTTGGATGCAAGTGCTTTATATTAAACACTAAGGATAATCTTAGGAAATTTGACTTTAAAGCCGATGAAGGAATTTTCCTAGGCTATGCCACCTCTAGTAAAGAATATAGAGTCTTTAATAAAAGAACTCTAGTAATTGAAGAGTTAATGTATGTTGTATTTGATGAATCAAACTCAGTTAATCCTAGAAAGGATGTTTGTAGTGTTAATGATTTTATAGATGAGCATGTGGATGTAAACACTAAAGAAGAAAATGCTAGGAAACCTTTGGAGCTAAAAGATCCTACAAATTAGGATGATGAGGAGATACCTTAATCTAATAAAGAATTTTCTTCCAAAGGATTGGCAAATTAAGAAAGCTTATCCTCAAGACCTCATCATAGATGACACTAAAAAAGGGGTAACTATTAGATCTAAAATTAAATCTATTATTAATCTAGCCTTCATTTCTTAAATTGAACAAAAAAATCTTGATGATGCATTGAGTGATGAATTTTGGGTCCTTGCTATGTAAAAAGAGTTAAATTAATTTGAGAGAAACAAGGTTTGAACCTTAGTTCCTAGACATAAACATCATCCTATTATAGGCACCAAATGGGTGTTTAGAAATATGATGAATGAACAAGGTTTCATAACTAGGAACAAAGCTAGACTAGTAGCTAAAGGTCAGAATCAAGAGGAAGGCATTGATTATAATGAAACCTTTTCCCTTATTGCAAGGTTAGAAGCTATTAGAATTCTACCTACATTTGCATCATTCATGGATTTCAAAATTTATCAAATGAATGTTAAAAGTGCATTTTCAAATGGTTTCATTGAAGAGGAGGTGTATGTTGAACAACCTCTAAGTTTTGATAGTTTTCATTTTTCTAATCTTTTGTTTAAACTTTTAAAAGCATTGTAAATGGATTGAAATAAAGTCTAAGGGCTTGGTAAGAAACATTGATTTTTAGAAAAAGGTTTTTCTCAATAAAAAGTTGACACAACTCTTTTCATAAAGAGATCAAAACATGATTTATTAAAAAGTTGATAGTTTTGGTGCTACTAACCATTACTTGTGTGAGGAATTTTCTAAGTTAATGCAAGGAGAATTTGAAAATGACTATGATGGATGAGGTTAAATTTTTTCTTGGACTATAAATCAAGCAATACAAAGATAAGATCTTCATCAACCAAACCAAATATGCAAGAGACATTCTTAAGAAGTTTGACATGGATAGAGCTAAGACAAGCAAAACTCCAATGAGTACTATAACCAACCTCAACAAATATGAGAATGGTAAACTACTTGATGAAATATAATTTAGAGGTATGTGTTATAATGCAAATTAGCATAGTTCTTTAGTATGTTTATGCTTATCTTTTCTTAGTTTTTGCTTATGTTTGTTTCCATTATTGTATGATTATTCATATTTTTGTTATTCTCATTTCAATTTTATGTTTTTAGGTCCTCTTTAAGTTTAATCCATAAGTTGAAGTGCATTTGAATGTTATGGACTAAGGTTAAGACAAAGGAGAAGTGGTGTGTGCTAACTCAGCACTTATGTGTCGAGTCATAACAAAAGAGACTCTACACTGAGTCCACACAATAGTGTTGAGTCGGTACAAAAACATGGGTGTCGAGTTACTAGACTCTACATAGTCATGCCAACTTGCCATTCATGTCTTTTTAACATACCTTTTCACATTTCATTACATCTATTTAAAGGAAGTACGAGTTGGAATGAGGGGAAGCCTACAAATACATCAGTTTGGCTCTGTTTTAGGAAATGAAGAACATTTAGTTATTACTTAGAAATATTAGTATCAATTGTAAACTTTATTATAAAAGCATTAAGTATTTTAAAAGACAAAGCCAAAGGTTCAAGGAAGATATCAAGATCATTTCATTATCAAGTAACTTCCTAGAGTGTTGAAGAGTTTATCAATCACAATCTTTTTCTCTTTTCTTTATTTAGTTGCTTGATGTTTTATTTACATCCTTGTTGTTATTTAATTTTGAATACTATGTATTTTGGCTAAGTCTTTATTATTACAATTACAATGATGAATTAATATAAGAACTACATTTTTTTCTTTTATAATTCATGAATGATTTAAATTCAATTAAGTTTTGGAATGTGTTATGTATGTTTGATTATCATATATAAATTATTAATTAAACATTTATAATGAGAATTGAGGTATTTGGTGGAAAAGGAATTAAATTTATTTAAAGATTAGAAAAGTACTTGGAGACAAGAAATTCACTTTAAAGGATTTAAGAATTGGCATGGAACTTAATGATTTTTGTTTGTTTTTGCAATGTTATGAAAGTACTTGTAGCCTCTAAATGAAAATACTCTTAATTGAAAATGAGAATTGCTTTTAAGGATTGTTGGCTAAATTCTCCAATCATTTCATGTATTTATGTGTTTGTTAATAAATATAATTCTTAATTAATTCTCAATTGTAATTATAATATACATTACCTAAACTATTTTAATACTTTTAGTTTAATTAGAGTAAGCAGTAATTTTTAGTTATTTCAGAATAATTAGAACATTTAATATTTTCTTTTATTTTAGCTTATCCATCTAAGTATTTGTTCAGTTAATACATGTTGACCATTTACATGACCAAACTCCAAATTTTGACTTTGAAAAAAAATTTTTATACTAATAATTTCAATTAAGTGTGTAGGGAATTATATACCATACATATACCAAGCATATACACTTTTGGATAAATAGTGACTTTTCGGGCAAATTGAACCTCTAAGATTCAAGAAGGCTATTGACATATTTAGAGCTCTTAAATGAGAAAATGAGATTCTTAAAATTTGAAGTAGACATCTTGAGCTTTCTTAATTAGACTTATTTTTCAAAATCCAAGTTTATTTTGTTAGGCAAATTTCGAATTGAAATCCAGATATACGTCTGCCATCTCAGACTACATATCTCTTAGTATTTTGGACCTATCTTGAGTTAAAAAATTCCAATTAAGGTGATTAAAAATGATATGAAAATATAAGTAAAATATCTAAAACTTTCATGAAGAAAATATGGGCAAATTAAAATTTCTTCAGGAGCAGATCACGGCTTCAACTTCTGTATAGATGTCTGACAGTATTATGCATTTTAGATTGCATAACCCTTAGTAATTTGGACATATCCTGAGTTACAGAAGTTAAATTTAGGTGATTCAAAATGATATGGAAATATAATTCAAATATCTACAGATTTTATGAAGAAATTATGGCTAAATTCAAATTTCTTCAGGAGCAAATCACGACTTCAATTTGGGTATAGCTGTTTAACTGTAGTTTGCATTATAGATTGCAAAATCCTTAGTATTTTGGACATATCTTAAGTTAAAGAAGTCCAATTTAGGTGATTTAAATTGATATGGAAATATAATTCAAATATCTATAGCTTTTGTGAAGAAAGTATAGGAAAATTCAAACGTCTTAAGGAGCCAATTATGGTTTCAATACATTAATAGCTGTCTGACAGCATCAGTCTCAATAATTCAAAATATAGACATTGGACACATCATTTCCACCTCCAACAGCTATATTTTTTAGTATAAATACCTCTAGAGCTGAATGGAAGTTAAGAAACTTACTTATCATTCATTATTTCTTAAGCTTTCATTGAGCTATCAAATTCTCTTAAACAATTCTTTGTTTGTATAACTCTTGTGAGAGTCGGGTGTATGTTAGAAATAGGATTTCTCTTCATCTTAAATCTTGGGTTAGATTAGAAGGGAAGTGAGATTTATTTCTAAAGGAATTGATTTAAGTGTTGTCCATTGAAACACTTGGGTTTTGGTTTTTTGAGTGAGCCTTGAAAACTCATGTTGTAAGGTTATAAGATTGAGCCATAAAACTCTTTTATAGTCTCAATCTTGTGAATAAGATTGTAGGTGATTAAAAATCCTAACTTAGGGATAAGTTAGGTGGATACGTAGGATTATTTTTGAATTCGAACTCCTTAAATCTTTATGTTCTTCATTCTTCCTTCTCAATTTCTATTTAATTCTTGTAAAGAATTCTTTTAATTTCTCATTTTTATTTGATAGTCCTACTCACCCCCCCTCTAGGACTCTTTTCAATACATAATTTACTCTAAATTTCTTAGTGTTTGACACCCTACATACTTTATATTTAGTTTAGAGACTAGGGTATTTCATTTGACCCACATCAAATTTTAGTATTGTTGCTAAGGAATTTTTTAGAAAAAATTTATTAATTTAGGGTAGAGAAAGGTTATTTTAGGTCTTACTTTTATATTTGTTTTTTTATAATTTATAATATTGTTGATTAGTAATTATTGACTTTTGATTTCACTCTTGATGATGCTTACTAGAAGTGTTAGTAATAATACTTTATGCTTTGATCTTGAAATTGAATTGACTTTACGTGCTTTACGCAGGGAGCAAAGACATAAAAGAGAGAATAAATAGAAGATTGAATAATATAGCTGAACTAAAAAGGACTTTAGGCGATTTTGCCATGCCCGATATAACGAGTGGTTTTAAAGGGATTGTGGCTCCATCTATTGCTAATAGTAACTTCAAAATTAAGCCAAGCATTATTAAAATGGTGCAAAATAATCAGTCAGGAGGTCTATAAGGAGAGGATCCATATGCTCATATATTGACTTTCCTTAATTTGTGTGCAACCTTTATAATAAATGGTGTGACTGATGATGCAACAAGGCTTAGGCTTTTCCCATTTTCAGTCAAGGAGAAGGCACTGCTTTGGCTTACTAGTTTGCTAAGAGAATCAATTATAACTTCAGACCAATTAAAGCAAGCATTTCTTCATAAATATTTTCCACTGCATAAGATTGTTAAGTTTTGTAATGAGATCACTACTTTCAAGCAAAATACAAGTAAGATAATATATGCGGCTTAGGATCGATTCAAGGAACTTCAAAGGTAATGCCCACACCATGGTTTACTGGACTGGATGATCCCTTAAATTTTTTATAATGGGTTGATAGAGGAAAATAGGAATATTTTTAATGCAACATCTAGAGGGAAATAGATGGATAAAACAGTTAAGGAAGCTGTCAAGGATACATAGGTGATGAGACAATAATGGTGAAAGCCAAAGGAGTCTTGGAGCTTAACACCATTAATTTATTGAATGCAAAGGTAGATGCTCTCACTAAGTTGTTAAGTAAATCTCAAATTAATTCTATTGAAAGTGCTAATGTTATTTGTAAGTTGTGTGGAGGACCTCATACATATTCTCAATGTAATATGGGTTCTAATAAGGATGTGAATTTTGTACAAGGAGCTTTCAATCAAAGAGGGGGAATGAACTCAAACTATTATAATCCCCAATAGAGAAACCATCCAAGATTTTCATTATCAAACCCATCCTCTCAATTAAATCCCTTATTTAACCCAAACACTAAACCATAAAACCTATCAGGATTTCCCATGAAACAAGCTTTCAACCCTACACAACCCAAATCTAACCTTGAGACTCTCATGGAGCAATTTTTTAACTAACAAATGGCCATTAACAAACAATGTGAGGAGCAATATAAGCAAATTAACCCCAAACTTAAATAACTCACAACTCATAACCGCATCCTTGAAACCTAAATTGCTTAACAAGCCTCTTCCTTTAACTTTAAACCCTTAGGAAAGCTTCCTAGCTAACTAGAGTTTGCGTTAAAAGAGAACTGCCAAGCAATCACTTTAAGGAGTGGTAAGGAAGTTAAAAAAGTTTATTGTAAGAATAAGAGAGTGGTTGAGGATGATGAGGTAGTAGAGATTGAAGGTGGTAAGGGAAATAATGATGTGGTTGTAAGTAATAAAGATAATATTGAAGGTGTAAAGAAGGGTAATAAGGAAGATGTCTTACCACCTAAAGATTATGAACCCAAGGTAGATTTTAAAACACTACCTTTTCCTCAAAGGTTCATAAAATGTAGCTTGGATAAGCAATTTGGAAAATTCTTAAATTCTCTCAAGGAAATCACTATTACCGTACCATTTATAGATGTCATTAGAGACATGCTAGCTTAGGGTAAGTTTTTAAAGGATATCATTAACCATAGAGCAATCTTGAAGACTATGGGTTAGTTTCTCTTGTTGAAGAATCTAAAGCTATGTACTTTAAATCTCCATCAAAACTTAAAGATCTTAGTTGTTTTACCATTCCTTGTGTAATTAGTGATACTCATCTTGATATAGCTTTATGTGATATTGGTGCTAGTGTTAGTCTTATGCCTTACTTCATGTATAGGATGCTTGACTTAGGAGACCTTAAGCCTATATAAATATGTCTTTCCATAACAAACAAATCTATCACTTATCCACTTAGCATTCTTTAAAATGTTTCAACTAAAGTGGGTAAGTTTGTTATACCAACTGATTTTATTATATTAGACATGGAGGAAGACCTTGAAATCTCAATTTTATTTGGGAGACCATTTTTGGCAACAATAGGTGTGATAATTGATACGAGGAAAGGCAAGATTACATTAAAAGTAGATAATGAGTGTATAGAGTTTAATGTATTCAAGATGATGAAATCTAAACCAATGGAAGTTGCAAATAGAATTGACTCAGTTGATGTTATTGATGAATGCATTAATGAGGTGATACATGAATGTCTAAGACAAACCCTATTGAACCATACATCATGCAAGAAGTTAATGTGAGATCCTTGGAGTCAACTCCATACCTTCCTCCTCATAGGACTTTAAGGTTTGAACCTTTGAGGAAGGATGATGATTCAAAGTCTACTCAGTAACATGACAAAGTAAAACTAGAGCTCAAGCCTTTACCCTCAAATCTAAGATATGCATTTCTTGACTCTAACTTTAAATTTCCTTTTATTTTGAAACTCATCTTTTCCTAGAATTGATATGGATACTTTATGTAACATGCTATTTAGTCATAGAGATGCCATTGGTTATTCTATAAATGATTTAAAAGGTCTTAGCCCAAATGTGTGTGTATAGAATCCTTCTAGAGGATGGCGCTAAGCCTTCCATTGAAGTCAAAGGCGGTTGAATCCCATTCTCAAGGAAGTGGTAAGAAAAGAGGTAATTAAGTTTCTTGAAAGTGGAATCATATATTCCATTAGTGATAGTAAATGGGTAAGAGCCATTCAAGTTTGTCCATAAGAAGGGAGGTGTGACTGCTATTAAAAATGAATCTAATGATTTGATACCCATAAGGACTATCACGAAATGGCATATGTGTATTGATTATAGAAAATTAAACAAAGCAACTAGGAAAGATATTTTTCCATTGCCTTTTATTTATTAAGGTCTTAAGAGATTAGCCAACTTTTCTTATTTTTGCTACCTATATGGCTTAATGGTTTTTACCAAATTCCCATTCACCTTGAGGACCAAGCTAAGACTACCTTTACATGCCCATGTAGTACTTTTACCTTTAGGCTTATGCCTTTTGGTTTATGCAATGCTCCTGTAACTTTTTAAAGATGCATGTTTTCAATCTTTAGCAATTTAATTGATGATTATATAGAGGTTTTCATGGATGATTTTAGTGTTTATGGAACTAACTTTGTAAATTTTCTAGAAAATCTTTCTAATGTTATTGACAGGTACATGGAGAATGGATTAGTACTTAATTGGGAAAAGTACCACTTCATGGCATAAAAAGGAATTGTTCTTAGGCACTCAGTATCAAAAAGAGGTATTGAAGTTGATAGAGCAAAGATATAAGCGATTATTAATTTGCCACCTCCAAAGTGTGTTAAGGGTATAAAGAGCTTTCTTGGTCATGTGGGCTTTTATAGAAGATTCATCAAAGATTTTACAAGATAGCAAAACCATTATGCAAATTGCTTGCTAAGGATGCTAATTTTAAGTTTGATAAGGCATGTCTTGATTCATTTGATGCCTTAAAGAAAGCTCATATTTCAGCATGTATTTTGCAGCCACCTAATTGGGAGCAAGCATTTTAAATTATAAGTGACACAAGTAACTTTGCTATTTTAGGACAAAGGAAAGAATGCAAGCGTTATGTGATCTATTATGCTAACAAACTACTTAATGATGCTCAAATTAACTATACCACTATAAAGAAAGAGTTGCTTGCTATTGTTTATGAATTTGATAAGTTTAAAGTATACCTTGTGGGGTAAAAAGTGATTGTTTATTCAGACCATACTACCCTCAAGTATCTTCTAAGTAAGAAGGATGTAAAACTTAGGCTCTTAAGGTGGATTGTAATGCTTTAGGAATTTGATTGGGAAGTGAGAGATAAAAGGAAGTAAGAACCTTGTTATAGATCATTTAGTAAGGCTTGATCAAATTAAAGAGGAATGATGATGGTGTAGACGACGGGGTTTAGCGTGCGTCCAAGATGTTAGCAATCATGACATTGTTTAGGCTCAGGGCCTTAGAGAACACACTAACCACTATCACAAAGACATGGTGTGGAGATGAGGAGTTGCCACCCAGGGTAACAATTGGGATAAATCGAAAAGGTGGTATTCAATTCCCTAAAAGAAAGCTAGTACCACAACCAAGAGATTCTGGATATGGAACTTAAACTTCTCTTAGTCTCGTGTTCAATTAGAATAATTTTATAAATGATTATTTCATCCTCTAATTACATGAAATTTTATTAAATCCTATTTAACATCCATCTAACCCTAGGCATCTAGTCAATAAAATTACACATAAAAAATGCACTCAAGATCGTGTTGTCCCTAAGTCTAAACTATGTTAATTTTAAAAAGTTAGCTAGATTTACATTTTATTTACAAGTGAGAAAGAGACTAAAAGGTGGGCCTACATTTTTTATTAATTAGTGAGCCTAGATCTATTTAGTTTAGTTTATCTAAAGAATGGGATTAAGTCTATTCAATTTTAAAGGAAAGTTAAATTAGTGGGCCTAAGTTTAACTTGGTTTTATTTTAAGTGAAATATGAGTCTATGTCTATTTATTTTAAAAGAAATGAATTTAAGTGGGCTGAGCTAAGTCTAAACAAGTTTTAATTAACTAAATGGGCCTAAAATCTAATTAACCTAATGGGCCTAAATTTATTTTAATTATTCAAGTCCTAAACCATTTTTAAGCCTATTTATTAAGTGGGTTAGACCTAAATGTGGGCTTGGGGCCCAAAACATAAAAAAGGCCAAAAATATAAAAAAACATAAAAAAAACATCACAAAATCAAATCAAAATACATTCACATATGATTTCTAAAAAAAAACCTAATTTAATTACATACAAACCCTAATTAACTAAAGCCACAATTAATTTCAATTAATCTTACCTAGTGGACCTAGTTGTACTAATTAATTTTAAAGTGCAGAAAATTAAATCTTTCACTATTCCCACTATTGGGGCTATTACAAACTATGTACAAAATCTAAAATTAAACAATTATACATCCATAAATAAAAAAGTACATAGAACACCAAAATAAAAAGAAAGATAAAACCCTAAATTCTATTAGGAAACAACATAGGATCTTCCATGGCATTCCATGGACCTTCTATTCATTTGAACACAGGCAGCATCCTCCTTAATCCACATTTGCATATCAAAATAAAAAACACAGAAATAATTAGATTAGTAATGAAATTGAATAATAAAATAACAACAAAATAAAATAAAAATCATAAAAAGAAGAGAAGAAAAAAGGATAAATGTTGTGCATATGCTTTGAGATAGCCCCTCAGATTGAGATTGTCACTGTTGAGATTGAGTTGTTTGATTCTGGACAGAGGCTTTGATTGCGTAACTCACTTCTCTCTTTCACGGTCTCTTTTTTTCTCATTTTTTAGTCTCTGTGTGTCAGTCTCTATGTTTTCTTTTCGTCTTTTTTTACAGTCTCTCTAAAATTTTTTCTCCTAAAAAAAGTCCCCTTCGCACACATGCAGACTCTGCTTTTAAATGCAGAGTTTACGCATACTGGCTTCCTCCTTTAGAGGAACAGACTCATCTCCTTATAAGGAGGAACATACTCCTCTGATAAGGATTTGATTTTTGAAAGTTGTGTGCGTCAAAAATCATTTTGAATAAAATTAATATTAAAAATTCAATTTTTAACCAATCAAAACACTGAAAAAATTGACAAAAAAGAAGAAAAAATACGCAAAAAATAAAAAATGGGACTTTTACGTGTCAGCATTGTGTAATGCCGATAAGGAAATTGGATTTCCTATCGGAATTGTGGATTTCCAATCGAAAATCAATAATTCCAATTGGCATCGGAAATCCATAATTTCGATTTCTAATTTTTTTTACTTTTAATTACCAAAAGACCCCTAAAAAATTGACTTATTTGTAATTAAATCCTAAGAAATGTTGCAATTTAGTCCCTAAAGTCCATAAAATTGACAACCAAGTTTAATTTTTGAATGAATTTCATTATAAGGGCTTACGTCACAATTATGCACAATTGCATCCCAAAATTGGGTGTTTATAGTTGCCCCCATTTATCGCTGTTTGCTTGATAAATTACGGTAAAGCAGTAGAAGCACACAATTTCGAAAGAAAGAAATTAAGACACTTGATTGTATCCTAAATGATAGGTTGATGCTCAAATTGCTAAGCAAAGTATGATGTTTGGCAAGTCTCACTATAGTTCCTGCTGAATGTCTAGTGGACTTTGTGCAAATGAGTTTTCACTATATTCCTTATGGGATGTTTAGCGATGATAAATTGAAAACTTGCTATAGTCCTGTGGAACGTCTAGCAATAATGAATTTTATTATATTCCCTATAGGATGTCTAATGATGCACACTATATTCCTTGTGGGACGTCTAATGATGATAAATTGAAACTCGCTATAGTTCCTATGGAATGTTTAGCAATAATGAATTTTGTTATATTCCCGTGGAACATCTAATGATGCACATTATATTCCCTGTGGGATGTCTAGTGATGATAAATAGAAACTTGTTATAGTTCCTGTGGAACGTCTAGCAATGATGAATTTTGTTATATTCCCTATGGGACGTCTAATGATGCATATTATATTCCTTGTGGGACGTCTAATGTAGTTGAATTGAAAATCTACTATAGTTCCTATGGAATGTCTAACAATGATGAATTTTGTTATATTCCCTGTGGAACATCTAACGATGCACATTATATTCCCTGTGGGACGTCTAGTGTAGTTGAATTGAAAATCTACTATTGTTCATGTGGAACGTCTAGCAATGATGAATTTCATTATATTCCCTATAGGACATCTAACAATGTACACTATATTCCTTATGGGACGTCTAGTGTAGTTGAATTGAAAATTTGCTATAGTTCCTATGGAACGTCTAGCACTAATGAATTTGAAAGTTTATGTGATAACTATTATGCAGTACATAACATAATGAAGGTTATGACTACTGTGTAGTACATAACATAATCATTTGAAATTCATATCATAGCTATTATGTAGCATATGAATCCTTTGATTGAAATGATGCATGTAGAATGCAAAAAATGAATTCTGTAATCTTATTCTATATTCTGTACTTAACAGAAAATTCAAAATCACAAATTGATTATGCAGTTTTAATAATTCAATGAATTATTAATTTGATGAATGTCATGATGTAATTAGGAATATATTCCTAATCTGAATGCAATTATGGACCAAATTGCAAGAAATAAAAGATGAATAAAAAGAATATAAATTAGAAGGATTAAAATGGATATTTTCCATTTTATATACCCTTCCCATTCCTTTTTTCGATCACTTCCCTTCTCTTCTTATTCTTTTCCTTTATTTTTCTTTTCTTTCCAATCGATTCACATTTTTCTTTTCTTGATTTCTTGATCATTTGTGGTCCAATTTTCCATCCATATGATCTAATGGCTCACCCATAACATGGGCCACGTGGGAGAGCATACATGCAAGCAGATCCGATTATTCTGAGTCACGTTTCCCATAGAATAAACTTGGACTACAAGAAGGTGATATCATCCTTCCTTTGACCCATTTGAATCTTCACAAGTCTTCACAGACTAGCATTGAGGTATTTTATGTCCCTTCTGCTTCATTCTGTAATATTAATTCAAATAATTAGCTATAATGATTAATTTTTACAGTGTAAAAATATACATGCATGCTAACTAAATTAAATTTAAAAATTGATTGGGATATGTAAGAAAAAATTCAAATTAAACATTGAAAAATAGTTGGGAGTCATCAGAATTGCATGCATGGCCGATCGATTTTCTAGATTGCCAACCGAAAAATTGGATTTTTGATTGAAAATCTAGATTTCCGATCAGAATTGTGGATTTCTGATTAATAATCCATAATTCTGATTTTCAATTTTTTTATTTTTATTTTTCACATAAATAAACAAATAAATTAAATAGATAAAAGCAATATAGAGAATGATTTTTAGTTTCTTAATTTTATTCAGAAACCACTGAAATTTATGGGATGCTTCCATTTGGCATGAGAGTTGTTCCATGGTTTGCCATAGAATATGACACAGATCATCTGGGCCTCGGGCTTCAGATGTTTCATTGCTGCTCTTCCGACTGCTCGAGGTAGATCAGATAATTATTCCTTATTTGCACTAATTGAGAGGTGGATGGACACCACTCAGACCTTCCATACACCTGTAGGCGAGTTAACGATAACTCCTATGAGTTTCTCTACTATTACTGGTATCACATTTTGAAGGACTCTTGTACCCTTTGACATCAACTACTACAGTCTTCCAGAGCATAGACAGAGTCAGTATGTGCAAGATTTGATTGGGTTCACTCCAGTGTGGAAGAACCATAAGAATGTGGTTCTTTCCTCTTTAGTTGAGGGCTTCAGACATCTACCCACCACTACTCCTCACCAGATTGCTCAGAAGGTGAGATGTTTCCTCCTCATCCTGTTAGGCACTACTGTTTTCAGTGAGACTAGTCACAAGGTGAGCATTGCTCTTCTAGGCCCCTTGCGTGATTTAGACCAAGTCATTGTGCTTGATTGGGGATTTGTAGCACTTGCTTATTTCTACTACAAACTCAACACTGTTTGCAGAGGCGCAGTGACCATGTGCGGTTTTGGCATGCATTACACGTATGTTCTTATTTGCCTTTAATTTTTCATATTTCCTAATCCCTCTTCTGATTTTATTAACTCCTTTTCTTTCTCAGATCTGGAGTATTGAGCTTGGGCTAGTTCAAGGTTTTAGTGCTGTTAGCCTGGATAGGAGCTTGCCTTTAATGCAGAGATGGAGTTCATCTCACCTTGCCAGGATCAGGAACACACTTCAGACGTACCGTGACCATCTGAATGCTCTAGAATGGAACCTAGTAAGAAAAATAATAAAATCATTAGTATTAGTTAGTGAAACTTAATTTAGCTAATGAAAATGAAAATCTGTAGGTTGATCCTAGTTGGTTGGAAGGTGCTGATGATTTCCAGCGATACGACTTCATGGCTGGTGCAGTAAGGCTAAAGACACTAAGGATTCTACTTCCTAGATATGGTTGCAAGATGTGGTATCTTGGTAAGCAAGTATATCGCTAGTTTGCAGGACCTACTAGGCGACGTGTCCTTTTTGATATTCATGCTTCTATTCTATGGAGTTCTGATCTTGAGGGAGGCACTGCAAGGGTATAATGCTTTGACTTTTCTTGAGCGATCCCGTCATTATCGACAGTATATCCAGGAGAACCTTTTAGAGCAGATTCCCATTGGTGAAGTTAAGGTATCTTCTAATGATTTCAATTATCTTTATGGAATTTATGAATAACTGTTGTTTTTAGTTTGAGGAGATCCACTCTCCTATTGTTGAAGAGGAGGAGGTAGAGACTGAGACTATTCCTAATCTTGAGATCGGCCCTGAGACTGAGAGGTTTGAGTCTAGGACTAGTTCACAACATGTTAGGACTAGCCGTGATGGGGCCTTTTTCGGTGATATGCTTGGTGATGTCTCTCTTCCAGAAAAGTCTATGTTCTACTAGGCTCCTGCTGTTCAGGCTTTAGTTGAGCAGCAGATGCAGTTTGGTGATGCTTAGCTTTCTAGCTTTTGTCCACCAGATGCTTCTCATGTGAGTTCCAGACATAGGCAGAGTATCTATACAGACTTGCCTTGTCATAAAGATTATTCACGATGCAGGTTACAGATAGTTGGCGGGTAAGCGCTTACAATGAGAAAATGCAAATGTATGCATGCTATGCATGTAATGCATATGATATGATGTTTTCTGTGTATGCAGAGCTATTCCAGCAGACTAGAGCAGGAGAACGAGATGTTTCGTCGGTAGCATGCAGACTTGGGCTTTGATCCTTATAGCACCGGGACTTCATCTACCTGACCTCCAAACACTGATCATCATGATGACCCTACTAGAGGATGGAGCCCTTGGCCTGATACCAGAGCTCGAGATGACTGCTTTAGATTTTATGTATTCCTGACTTTCTGTATGTCTGTATCTAACTATTCTTTATTGTACTGCTATTTTTTATTCCTGCACTGTCTCGAACGCTGTTAGATAGAACTGAAATAGTGTTTGCATCTTAATGGATTTTTTTCTTTTCTTTTTTTTTTCTTTTTTTCTCTTTTTTTATAAATAACTAATTAAAAAAAATAGTTAATGAACATTATCCTTTTTAATTAATTATCCATTTATCTTAATCCTTTTCCAAGATGGATAATATTGGATAGATAAATAATTAAAAGAATGGATTATCTTCCCAATTATCTATTTATCCCAATCCTTCTCAGATTCTATCACCTTATCCACATCTTTCTTTGCTAGTAGAATCCTTTTCCCACATGAACTCATCTTCTTTCCCTATATAAGACCATACAAGGGGCATTCTCCTTCATTCTCTATACCTTCATCATGACTCAAGCATCTCTCCAAACAATGAAGAAATTTCTTAAAAGTCTCAATGGTGATGATTGGAATAAGCTTCAACCTTTCCACATCAAACCCCTAAAATCTCTTCAGCACCTGACTATCGATAACAATCTCCTACATGTTGCTGCTACCTTTTATGATGTCAAAGACCATGTATTCAGGTTTAATGAGTAAGAGCTTTGTCCAATGATTGAAGAATTTGATGCTATTCTGGGATGCACATTAGACTCGACTGCTATGATAGCCCTTCCTGATTTGGAGATGCATTTTCCTAGTAGATTGGTTACATGCTTTGATTTGCCCCCAACTGATATTTACATGTATACATATAACCCTGGGACCTTCAATCTTTTTTCTCTAATCACCGTTTATGGGACTCGAGATAAGAACACTACTTCTTGGACTAGAATAGTTGCTTTCTGCTTATATGCTCAATTTTTACTAGTTTCTCACTATGGTGGTGCTTATACATGCATTGTTAATATTTTGGAATAAGTGGAGCTTGGGTGTAACCCTATGCTAGTTATCCTTGCTGAGACCATCATTGTGCTAGATAGTTTCAAGACTCATAACCGTTTTTCAAGCAGCTTACTTCTTCTTCAGGTATGTAACTAAAACTTTTATTTATTTTGCCTTAAATTTTGCCTAAGCTACCCTTTCGGGTTTTTAGCTTAGCAGGCTTGCCCTAACTTTTGCCTAAGCTACCCTTTTGCGTTTTCAACTTAGCAGGCTTTTATTTTATTATTCTTATATCTTTTTTTTTAGATTTGGTTACAGGAAAAGCTGAGCTTGCTTAATGTACCCCTCAGTCCTTTGACTTATCAACCTCATCAGCTATAATCTTGTCCTTTGAAAATGAAGGACAAATGTTCTATAGACCAATGGGTTGATTAGTTAAAGAAGATTTCAGATGCTAAAATCATATGGGTCTACCCTTGGTGGATATTGAAGTTCATGACTATTGAGCTGTATGATCACTGTGTTCCTGTTCTAGGGCTGCAATTCTCTACCTTTTTTACCTCTTTACGCCTTTGCCGTTAGTATGGTCGCCCTCAATTCATTATTACTGTTCTGGTTGACTTTAAAGGTTTTCCTCTAAGACAAGATTCTTTGGATAAGATTAGGAGCTTGTGGCCTTGTAGAGCTCTTAAACGAAACATACACATGGATGCTGATGTGACTACTAATGATGATTATAAAACTTGGGTTGTTATCCAAAAGACAGAACCACCAGGATTTGCTAAGTACATGAGGACTCAAGGTTTGTATGATGAGTCACAAAGGAAGAAATAAATACATCACTAGAATGGTCTCATAAAGCTAGTCTTAGGCTTTCTTATGTTTTGTTTTCCCTTTAAGTACTTATGCTTTATAATAAAGAAAGACATGCAAAGCTTAACAAAACTTCAATTTCAATTTCATTCATTCATTCATTCATTAGGGCTAATAATGAGTACATTTAATACATCACATGACATAACTCCTGTTGTCAGCTAGTCCTCATGGATTTTCTAATTGAATATTTTTCGCACACATTTTATTTCCCTAATTTTTGCTTGACTAGCCCTTTATGGGTTTTCTAATCAGTAGAACCATTCTCTTTTTATTTATTTCCTTAACTTTTGCCTGTCAGCCCTTTGCGGGTTTTCTGAATAGTGGGAATGTCCTAACTTTTGCCTAACTAGCCTTTTTAGGTTTTCTAACTAGTGGACTTTATTTTCTTTATTATACTTTTATTCATATTTTTTACGGACTTTATTCATATTCAAGATCTGAAATCTTAGTAGCTCCTTTAGGTAGGACCGATTTGACCAAGTATGGTCCTTCCCAATTCAATCTAAATTTACCTCTCGGATCGAACACTACGGCTCTAGACTGTTTCAACACCATATCTCCAACTTTCATCTTCCCAGGCTTAACCTTCTTGCTGAATGCCCTTGCTATCCTTCTCTGATATATCTGAGTAGGGAATAAAGCATTCATCCTTTTCTCATCTAGAGATATGAGATGATCATATCTCTTTTGTGCCCATTCATTCTCAATTATTTTAGCTTCCGTGACTACTCTCAAGGACTTAATCTCAATTTTTATGGGCAAAACTGCCTCACAACCATATACCAATGAGCATGGTGTTTGGCCTGTAGCAGTTCTAGTCGTAGTCCTATATCCCTATAAGGCAAAAGGAAGATATTCAGACCAATCCTTGTAAGTTTTTACCATCTTAGAAAGGATTTTCTTAACATTTTTATTAGCCGCTTCCACTGCTCCATTAGCTTGAGGGCGATAAGGTGAAGATTTATGGTGCTTAATCTCATACTTTTGTAACAATTATGCTGATTCTGCTTGAAATTGAACCTCGTTATCTATCATAATATGATGTGGAACCCCATATCTGCAGATAAGGCTCTTCTTGATGAACCGTGCCATCTGTTTTTCTTTCAGAGTGTTAAAAGATTCTGCCTCTACCCACCTCGAGAAGTAATCGATTGCCACTACTATGTATTTATGCCCATTTGATGTTATCGGTCTTATTTCTCCTATGATATCAATTCCCCATGCTACAAAGGGCCAAGGGGATGATAAACTATTAAGTACTATTAAAGGCATGTGACTAAGATTCCCGTGGATTTAATACTGATGGCATTGTCTTACTGTCCTGATACAATCCTTTTCCATAGTCATCCAGTAATACCCTTGTCTGAGTATCTTCTTAGCTAGAATTATCTCATTCATATGAGAACCGTAAGCCCCTACATGAATCTTTTGCATCACCTCTTTAGCTTTATCCTTTTTGAGGCACCTGAGCTGCATCCCATTCAGCATTCTTTTGTACAATACTCTGTCATGACTTGCATAGTTACGTGCAAGAACACAAAGAGCATATCTTTCCTTTGAGGTTGCTTCATTTGGATAAATTCCTTCTTCAATGAATCTCTAGACATCATAAAACCAAGGCTTTTCTTCAGGCCCCATTTGAATATTCATAATCTGGTCACCCCCATAACACGGTGCTCTAGACTTCATGATCACTAAAGGTTTCATGGCCAACTCAATTGCACTATCCCACATTGAAGAGAGTGTTGCCAGTGTGTTTGCCATCTGATTATCATTGAAGAGAGTGTTGCCAGTGTGTTTACCATCTGATTATTGTCTCTGGATAGATGGATAAAGAGACATTTGGTGAAATTCTACATTAAGGCTTTCAAATAGCAGATATAAGGCTTTAACTTTTCCTCTTTTACTTCCCATTCTTCGTTAGCCTGATTAATGACTAACATTGAATCCCCATAAACCAATAAATCTTTCTCTCTAGCTGCCACAGCCACCTTAATCCTATAGATACATGCTTCATACTCGGCCATGTTGTTTATGACCTTGAAATTCAGTTTCTTTGCCATTGGTATGGTTTCTCCTTTCGGTGTAACAAGAATCACTCTCAATCCAACTCCTTTGTTGTTTACAGCTCCATCGAAGTAAAGTTTCCACTCCTAGTGCTCTACAACTACTAAGTTCTCATCTGGAAACTCCAAATTCCACTACTCTTCACCTTCGATTGCATTCTAAGCTAAGAATTCTACTATTGCTCTTCCATTGATTACCTTTATAGTAATGTACTTTATATCAAATTCAGTTAAAAGTACCAACCATCAATACATTTTTCCAGCTAGAGCTGATGCTTGAAATAGATACCTTAGAGGGTCTATTCTTAAAATAGCTTGAACCTTATAAGATTGAAAATAATGCCTTAATTTCCTCGTAGCCCAAATCATAATCAAACATGTCTTTTCTACTAAATCATATTTTTCCTTGTACGGTAGAAACTTCTTGCTTAGGTAGTACACTGCGTGCTCTATTCCATTTGACCCTTCTTATGCTAACATTGCCCCCATTGCATCCTCTTCTAAAGCCAAGTACAAAGCTAATGGCTTAGCCTATCTAGGTGATTTCAGAATAGGTGGATTAACAAGATACTTCTTGATAACATATTTAATAAATTAGGGTTTATTTTCTTAATTAAACCTATATTATATAGTTTTGACAAATTAATGTGTGTTATATGTATATGTATATAGATGTTATTATTTATATATGTGGTGTATATTATTTTGAATATAATATTCATATATTATAATATAAGTTAAGTTTTATATATATATATATATATATATATATATATATATATATATATAATAATAAAAGTTTAGTTTATTTACAATACGTGCCACTCTCCTTCCCCATAGTTCCCGACGCCCTTCCTCCCCTATCCATTGCTGCAAATTCCGTTCTCACATAGGCAGAGTGCCTCCCAACCAACCACCACCCTCCCAAGCTTCCTCTGCCACCCTCTCTTCCCTTTTCCGGCGAGTTTGGGCTGTGAAAAGCCAAAGAACCCGAGATTTGAAGCTACCTCCGATCACCATGATTTTGACCACCATTTTGAGTGCCACCAGTCTCTATCTTCTCCTTGAGCTCCAGTGAGTTCATTTCCAAGCTTGGTTCACTTGATTTGGTCTAGATTTTCCTAGGTTTCCAATTTTCATTTTCAGCCTATATGAGTTCTTGATTTTTTTGAGCTTTGATTTTAATGATTCAAGCTAACTTCCTTCATAAAGATTGATCCTAGTAGCTCAATATACATGCTTTAATTTTTTTGGAATTTTTGGGAATTATTTTGATTTTTGTGAATTTTTGATTATTTTATTAATATTTTCTAATTTTCGTAAATTAATTAAATAAATTGTGAAATTGTGATTTATGGTGTTTTTAGGGGTTAAAATGAATTTTAGAATTTAATTTGTAATTTTTGTGATTTTTTTTATAAGTATTAGGAATTTATTTAGTTTAGGTGAGTTTTAGAAAATTAGGTTAAATAAGTATTTTGTTAAAATTAGTGGGTTAATTGAGTATAATTATTGATTTTATTAAATTATATGTTGAGAAATTAATTTTTGAGAAATTTTATAATTTTTAGTGAATTTTTGAATAATTATTGTATATTATGTGAATTTATATATAACTAGGGGTATTTTGGTAATTTGGTAATAAATTGGTTGAAAATTAAGTTAAATTGGTTTTAATAATTATTTGAGGTATAAAAATGATTTTTAAATATTATTTAGTATTTTTAACTAATTAAAACTAATTTTTGAAAATTATTTTTAAATTATATATAATATACTATTTTTGTAAATAAATGAGTTTTTAATGATTTTTAATATGTTTTAGGGCTAATTATGTAATTTGGAATTATAAAATGAATTTCGGTTAATATTTATGAATTTATCGAGATTTATGGATTTTTAATAATATTTTATTTAAATTAGGGTTTTTATGTATTTATCGGTTAAATAATTATTTTCAGTGTTTTAAGTACATAATTTGCTATACTTTGACTTATAAAGGACATTTTTGGTATTTCTGAAATTTAAATGTGTTCTATGTTTATTTCATGAATTGTGAACCTCGGTCGGTAGAATTGTAGTTTAGGAGTCCGACCGAGGGGTTGTGAGACTGTTTTTACTCGAAGTGTGTTTCTTTGTAGGACCGGCTCTACTCTTTGAGTAGAGAGATGTTCGTTTTACAGGGGAGGTTCTGCCGAATTTTCAGTAGGATTCTCGTAAAACGTGATATCCGATCGAATTCCTATTCTTATTCTACGTCCGATACTCTTAGATCGAGTCTCTAGAATTATGTTAGATTTATTCTAATTTTGTATTGTCATTTGTTTATTTAGTTGCGTCGAGACTGAGGCCTAGTGGACCAGGCCCGTCAGATCCGTCTCGTGGAGCGCATAATTGTGAGTTGTTATTTTATATATACTTGTATTAGGATTGCATGTTTTAGAAATGTATATTTTATTTGTATGATATCTGCATAAATGATTTAATAATTACTTAGGTATAGCTTAGGTATATTTTGGTATATTTTTGGTATATTTAAATTAAATGCATGTTTTATTATGGAATTATACCTAAAATATTTTTAAGTATATTTATAGTTTATTTTATAATTAAATTGAAATTATTCGACGTATATATACTCAAAATATACTTGGTTTATTTTTGGTATATTTCTAGTATATATATGGTTTATATTGTTATTTTAATTAATGTCATGCATCATTTATTTTATGAATGTATGTTTTTTATATAAATGAAGGATGTCAATAGAACATGCTACCCAGTGGGCAGCACTAAGACTGAGTATGTACTGATACGATGATAGACTGTAGGTTAAATTACTAACCTATTTATGGATATTGATTGGATTGATGTGTGATGTGATTTGAGAGTGTGATTGTTGGAGCTCGGTTGACTTAGTGTCTCGGGGCCAATCACACTAACAATCAAACTGCTGGAGCTCGGTTGACTTAGTGTCTCAGGGCCAGTCTACTGTCCAAATGGAACAAGTGAATTTATTTGGAATAAGTGAGCCTGTATGGTTAGAGTGTTGTCTAACACTATTTTAGGTTGGGATCATTTAGGGTTCTATTTGATCCTTCATAAACGGTTATTATTTTCAGTATTAAATAAAATGATTTTTGCTACATCTGTGTGTATTTGCCTATATATATTTTTATTATATATACTATTGAATGTATGCATTTGTCATCTAGTTATGCATGTATATATATTATAGCAATTCACTCAATGAAGTCTGACTCCCCTCCGTTGACAATTTTTCAGGAGAGTCTTTGTCTTCAGACCTCACTGGCAGACCCTTACGCCAAATTTCTTTTGCCCCAGCTTTACTATGTAAACTGCTTAATTGATTTTTTTTATATTCTAAAAACTGCAGTAGTTGTAGTCAAGTTGTGGGATTTATGTATTATATATGTTTGAGATTTGTATTTTAAAGGATTGAAATGAAAATTTGTATTAAAAAAATTATCTATATATGAGATGAGTTGTTTTATTAATGAGTTGGTGGATTATATTTATTGCATATGAGATTTTAATTTCTGCTACAAAATATTTTATTTATGTTATTACTATTGTGTGCTTTTATTTTATTTTAAAGGCTTGCTACGGGTTTCGGATTCGAAAAATTCCCGTTCCTTAGCGCCGGTCATGGCCCCTATTTTGGGTCGTGACAAATAATTTTACTTTAAAAAATGATTGTCTTAATACCTTGCTCATGTTTGAACTTAGCCTCTCCTTCAATATTTCTTGAACTCAATTTTGTTAATTTGTTTATATTAAAAAATTCACAATGATCTAACATCAACTAGTCTCCCACAATAAAAAATTATGGCACAAATCAACTAGTCTCCCATAATAAAAATCATAGCGCAAATTCAAATATGTGCATCAAAATTAATTAACAAAGCAAATTCAAAAATGTGTAAAAAAATTAGTGTAACCTTATCTCCCAATTTATTGGCAATGAATTTTGTTTAGGGTTTAAATCCACAAGAGACTTTGAATTTGCCACCCATACTCTTCTTTTATGATTTAATAAGTAGAGTAAAACAAAGAGGAGTGCCTTCTACAAGCTTTTTTTTTGTGTACTTTCTATATAAAAGAAAAGGGAGGGACGAGGGTGTAAGCACCCAATTTTGGGATGCAATTGTGCATAATTGCGACATAAGCCCATATGATGAAATTTATTCAAAAATTGAACTTGGTTGTCAATTTTCTGGACTTTAGGGACTAAATTGCAACATTGTTTAGGATTTGATTATAAAGAAGTCAATTTTTCAGGGGTCTTTTGGTAATTAAAATTTTAAAAAAATTTTAGGATCGACAATGGTGTAATGCCGCGGACCGGCATTGCATACTACTTACGTGCAATAAGTCCTATTTTTTTCAATTTTTTGCATATTTTTTATCTTTTTTTTTAGTGTTTTGATTGGTTAAAGATTGAATTTGATTATTATCTTTATTTAAAAAAGATTTTGACGCATTCAAAACACGTAAATAACTTTCAAAAATCAAATTCTTATCAGTCTGTTTTGAAGAGATGAGTTTGTTCCTCTAAAGGAGGAAGTCAGTATGCGCAGACTTTTCTTTAAAAAGCAAAGAGTCTACGTGCATAGGGGGAATTTCTTTGGAGACTCACAAAGAGACGGAGAGAAACTCTCACACACAGAGATTAAAAAAAAACTTGACTGCGCAAAAAAAAAACCTAAAATCCAAACTTTACTGAGAATGCCCTTTCCAATCCAGAATCAACAATAATTCAATTTCAGCATTGATAATCCAATTTGAAGGGCTAAAAAGGGCATTTGCACAACATCTAAAATTATCAGTGTTCTTTTCTATTCCATTCTTTTATATTTTTTATGATTTTCATTTTGTTATTGTTTTGATTATTCAATTTTACTACTAATCTGATTACTTTTGCGTTTTTGTTTTGATGTCCGTATGTGGATTAAGGAGGATACTGCCTGTGTTTAGATGAACAAAAGGTCCATAGAATGCCATGGAAGAACCTGTGTTGTTTTCCAGTAGAACTTAGGATTTTATCTTTACTTTGCATTCTGGTATCCTGTGTAGTTTTTAATTCATGGGTGTATAATTGTTTAATTTTAATTTTGTACGTAGTTTGTAATAGCCCCAGTAGTGGGAATAATGAAAGATTTAATTTTTTGCACTTTAAAATTAATTAGTAAAACTAGGTTCACTGGGTAATCTTTTATAAAATTAATTGCGGCTTTAGTTAATTAGAGTTTGTATGTAATTAAATTAGGTTTTTTTAGAAATCATATGTGAATGTGTTTTGATTTGATTTTGCTATGTTTTTGGGTTTTTTTATATTATTTTGGGCCTCAAGCCCATGCTTAGGTCTAACTCACTTTAAATAGGCTTAAAAATGGTTTAGGACTTTAAATAATTAAAATCAACTTAGGCCTATTAGGTTAATTAGATTTTAGGCTCACTTAGTTAATTAAAACTTTTCTAGACTTAGCTTAGCTCACTTAAATTCATTTCTTTTAAAATAAATAGACCTAGGCTCACATTTCACTTAAAATAAAACTAAATTAGACTTAGGCCCACTAATTTAACTTTTCTTTAAAATTGAATATATTTAAGCCCATTCCTTAGACAAACTAAAATAAATAGATCTAGGCTCACTAATTAAAAATGTAGGCCCACTTTTAGTCTCTTTTTCACTTATAAATAAAATGTAAAGCTAGCTAACTTTTTTTAATAAAATTAAGACTTAGGGACAATACAATCTTGAGTGCATTTTTTATGTGTAATTTTATTGACTAGATGCCTAGGGTTAGATGGATGTCAAATAGGGTTTAATAAAATTATATATAATTAGAGGATGAAATAATCATTTATAAAATTATTCTAAATGAACACGAGACTAAGAGAAGTTAGTGTTATGTATCCAGAATCTCCTGGTTGAGGTGTTAGCTTTCTTTGAGGGAATTAAGTACGACCTTTTCGATTTATCCCAGTTATTACCCTAGGTGGTGACTCCTCATCTCCATGCCATGTCTTTGTGACAGTGGTTAGTGTGTTCTCTAAAGCCCTAAGCTTAAACAGTGTCACAATTGCTAAAATCTTGGACGCGCGCTAAACCCTACCATCTATAATGGCGACTCCACTAGGGATAAGAGATATTGATTCTATTTATGTTCTTTAGAATTATTTTATCGATTATTATTTCATTCTTGCATTCATTCTCCATGTCCCTACTAAACTGATGGCATTGGTTTATGATTCCATGATTCCACTAGCTTCATGGAGTTGTAGATTGGCTAACCATCACTCTTAGCCTTAACTTGATTCAAGAGAGATTACCGGGCTCATCTGACCAGAGTCTATAACCCAAGTCCTTAAGGGGGGGTAATCTTCTCTCGAGTTGGTAAAGGATGTTGGGCCCCTCTGACCTTGGCCTGTAACTCAAAGTCCATAATAAAGAGCATCTTGCTAAGGGAACCTTAACTTTTCACCAGACCCTAACCACATATAATGGCCTATTTACTTCCCCTAGGATTTGTACCCAAAGTTCTTGTTTGTTTGAATTTCCATGAGGTATTTCTATTTATAAAAGCCCAGGCCTATACCTTTGAAGCTCATTCAGGCTAATAAGGATTAGGCTTGACCTTTATATTTAGAAATGTTGTTTCTGTGTTTTTGTTTTAAAGAGAGCATGCACGTTGGCTCTTAATATCCCCTATTGATATGAAGGCCAAGACAAAAAATCCTAGGGAAAGAAACTCCATTGAACATGTGTGTAGAAGGAATAAGGTTGGAAGGCTTATGCTTGCATGTTGCCTGTTGATTGCTTCTTGATACTTGCTACTTGTTGTATAAACATATGCATCATGCATACATGCATACATACAGTCCACGCATCATACTAACACCTTTTTTTGTAGCCATCATAGATTCATTTAGGTCTTCTTGTGTTTGGGGATGAAGAGGTGGCAGATTGACCAGAGTTGATTTAAGTTCGAAGTCCATAGCTCAAGGCATTCTTCATAGATTGAAGAGACTAGAGGGGAGTCCTATCAACCTGCTCTATTTGGAAGCTGAACCAATTCCAACTGAGCATTTAGAAATGGAACAACAACAAAGAGGGAAATGGACCATAGAAGATATTAAGGGGGCTTTGATGGATAACATAAGGGCAATGATGCAGGATGAACTAAGATAGGCCTTATCTGGATTAATGCAACCTACTGCTGCTATTGTGCCTCCCCCTATAATTGAAAAATTTCCTGTTGCTATTATCCTACCTGTTACTATAGATGCTTCGCTCGCTGCCAATAATATTGGGGAGCAACCTATTGCTAGGAATCCACCTGCTGTTGAGGTGAAGGTAGAAGATATTGAGAACTACCTGATAGAGAAAGCTAAGAGAGAATCACTTGAATTGGTTCAAGACCTTGAGTCCAAGTAGATGCAAGCACTGACTCAGAAAATGTCCAAGATGGAAGAGCTGATTAGAGGAAAAGGAATGGGATATTCTTTTGACTTTGATGACATGTTGCAAATGGGATATTCTTTTGACTAAGATAGGCCTGACAAGTTTAAAATGCCTTAGCTACAGAAGTTTGACAAGACTGGAGATCCTAGAATTCACTTGAGTCAATACATTATAACTATGAGCACTACAAAAGCACCTCTAGTGGTAGTCACTAGGTTGTTTATGCTATCTTTAGAAGGAATGGCTGTGAACTGGTACCATGGGTTAGAAAAGTCTATTAGAGCTGACTGAAAAGAACTATGTAATGATTTTTTGAAACAATATGATTATAACACTCGATTACAAGTGTTTATTAGGGATCTGGAGCTGACTAAGCAAAAACCTAAAGAATCCTTTTTTGATTTCCTCACCAGATTCATGAATAAGGCAGGACTGATGACAAATAAACTGGCTGAAAAGTATCAAGTTAGGATGATTGTTCGTAATGTATCACCTAATTTGGTTGAAAGACTACAAATGATGAACCCTAAAGACCTTCATAGATCTATATAATGACAGTCTACAAGTTGAAGAGATAGAGAATGAGAAAAAGAAGAGTTCTAGAGGCACAGTAACTCAAAATTACTTAATTGGGAGCACATAATAGGGGAGCACTAGCCGGAATGTAGAGGTTCACATAGTTTAGCAACCTAGGAGATTCTCTAATTTTAATCAGCCATGCTCCAAAGTCCTACAGAGACTAATCCAAAAAGGCATACTCTGACCCCTGACCTTTTTCAAGCCACTAAACTCAAATGTCCCTAATTTTGACCCTAACAGTTACTGTAAATTCCACCATGCTGTTGGCCATCCTACAGACAATTGTATCTGCCTAAAACATAAGATCCAAAACCTGATAGACTCTGAAAAATCACCAACCTTGAAAAATCCAACTCTAACCCAAACACCAGAAATAACCCTTTCCTAGACTATCAAAATGTTCCACCCCCAGCCATCATGATGATCACCATGATGATCAAGCTCCTTTGAGGACCTCAACCCTATAAATGGAGAACCTTTCAGACAACCACAGAGAGGAGTGGAAGATTTACTGGGCCATCCCTCAGGCAAGTTTGATTACGGAGTATTTTACTCAAAACCACCCTCTGCTGATATCCCTATTGAATCAATTAAGCCCTCAGGTTGGGGAGATGAGTTTGATGATAAGTCGGTAAAAGAAGAGCCTGAAATTCCTAAGCAGCCACCGTGGGTTGAAGATCTGTTGGGACAACCTTCGAGCAATTTTAATTACAGAGTATTCTATTCTAAGCCCACTTTCGCTGACATCCCCATTGAATCAATTGTGCTTATAAGGTGGGGTGATGAATTTAAGGATGAGCCTCTGGTTCTTAAACAGTCTCAAGAAGGAGTTGAAGATTTGCTAAATCAACACATAGGCAAGCTCAATATGGAAGATCTGAAAAGGAAGGAAACATGCATAATGGAAGTGTGGAAAAATGGGAAAAGAGACCGAATTATTGGAGTTATTGGCATATGGTATGACTCTGATGAGGAATGCCCAGGCGGTTTTGATGTTTGGAGTGATGATCCTAAAGTGAAGCATGTCACTAGAAGTGGGAAGAATTATAAAGCAATAGAAAATAAAATAGAAAGAGTAATAGAAAGAGAAGAAAAAAAAGATGCAAAGATAGAAGAAGAACGGAAAGAGGATATGATTTTGGAACAACAGAAGAAAGCCAAGGCAAATGTCAGCATTTGGGAATTACTGATGCATTTAGGCAGCCATAGAAAAGTTCTTGTCAAAGCTCTATTGAACATGAATATTGAAACAGCCGTTACTCCAGAAGCTATGGTAGTAAAGGCTACAAAAAAGAAACACGGGTTGATAACGTTCTCAGATGATGACTTGCCATTAGAAGGAAGAAACCATAATAAGGCATTATTTATCCTAGTTGAGGTGAGGGGAAAAAGAACCAATTGTGCTATGGTCGATGATGGTTCAGCTATAAATGTATGCCCGCTAAAGATCCTGCCTAATTTGGGTTTGAAAGTAGATGACTTGATGATTTCAAACCTTATAATCAAAGCTTATGATGACAGTACCAGGAATGTGGAGGGAACATTTTAGGCTTTGGTCAAAACAGGGCTCGTAGAGTCAACTATTGAATTTACTATACTGGACATCCCTGTCACCTATACCTTACTATTGGGAAGGCCATGGTTTCATGTCTTGGGAGGAGTACCTTCAACTATGCACCAGAAAATAAAATTCCCTCATGAAGGAGATGTCATGACAATCGAAGTTGGAATTAATGCAATTGTGGCAGCTATACTTGATAAACAGAAGCAAGTGTGTGCTTTGCCTAGTTTTCAAGTTGTTGGAATATTTGATGGGATGGATCTCAAGGTTGCAAAAATAATGGAAAGCATGAATTATCGACCTGGACAGGGGCTCAAAAAGAATGAACAAGGAAGTCTTAGGCCCCCGAACATTAAGACCCAATACCATACGAAAGGTTTGGGATGTACTAAGGCAGGACCAACTAGTGGAAGAGCAAAGAACAAGGAGAAAGTAAAAAGAAATAAGCCTTTGGGAAGAATTGGACCACTAAGCGAGAACTTCATTAAACCAAAGGAGTGCAAGTATTATCTAGGCACCAAAGAATCTGTTAACGTGGCTGGAAAGGATGTCCCTGGGTTTAAGATCTTCAAGGAGCAGATTGTGGAAAACCTAGTAGCCAACAACAAAGAGGAAGTCATGAAGCAAGTAATTGAAATGATGGGTGATAATGCTGTTGAGGAGCTGTTGTGTCTGCCACTTGAGGAGCAACCACCCCAAGACTTAGCTATTGTCATTAGTGATAGTTTTATTGATGTTTTTTATAAAGAAACTGATGTAATAATGTCTGATCTTTATGCGGACAAGGATGTTGTTTTTCCTATGGTCAATGATATGAATGCTGTTTTGCTTACTTGTGTGATGTGCATCCTGATAGTTTTGTGAATTATAATTTTGATAGGTCATGCATGTTTGACATTAATTCAATTCAATTTGATTCATTTAATATGGGCACAAATGATAATCCAAAGAACATTTATATATCACATGATGTAACTCCTGAAGAGAAGAAAAATTTTGAGAGAATATTAAGAAAAAGGAAGGTAGTATTTGCTTGGACTTATGAAGACATGCCAGGTTTAGATAGGGAAATAGCAGAGCATCACATTCTAACTCTTCCAGAAACTAAGTCGGTTAAACAGTAATTACGCAGATTAATACCATAATGGATAGAAAAGGTAAGGGAGGAAATTGCCAAGCAAATACAGGCTAATTTGCTAGAAGTGGTAGACTACCCTCAATGGCTAGCAAACATAGTACCTATTCCTAAGAAAGATGGAAAAGTATGAATGTGTGTAGTTTTTAAGGATATGAACAAAGCTTGTCCAAAAGATGACTTCTCGTTACCTCATATTGATGTAATAGTGGATAGTATTGCAGCAAGTGCAATGGATTCTTTTATGGATGGATTTTTTGGGTACAACCAGATAATGATGGTAGTCATGGACAAGATTAAGATAGCTTTCATCACAGAATGGGGGACCTATTATTATAAGGTGATGCCTTTTAGGCTGAAGAATGCAAGTGCAACTTATCAAAGAGCCGTTATTGCACTTTTCCATGATATAATGCATAAGGAGGTTGAAGTGTATGTGGATGACATGATGGTCAAATCAGAGACAAAAGGAGGACACTTTGAAGTTTTAGACAAGTTCTTGGCCCAAATTGAGAGGTAAAATTTGAGACACAACTCGAAGAAGTGCATTTTTGAGCTTACTTCAGGGAAGCTGTTAGGGCATATAGTGAGCATACGAGGAATTAAAGTGGATTCGGATAAAGTGAAAGCTATCCAAGAAATGCCAGCACTAAAGACAAAGAAAGAAATAAGAACATTCCTTGGCAGGTTATAGTATATTAGTAGGTTTATCGCAAAACTCACTAATATTTATGACCTTATCTTTAAGCTCTTAAGAAAGATCAGCCGGTTAAGTGGAATGATGATTGTCAGAAAGCTTTTAATAAGATCAAGGAGTATCTTGTTAATCCACCTATTCTGAAACCACCTAGACAGGGTAAGCTGTTAGTTTTATACTTGGCTTTAGAAGAGGATGCAATGGGGGCAATGTTAGCATAAGAAATGTCAAATGGAATAGAGCACGCAGTGTACTACCTGAGCAGGAAGTTTCTACCATATGAGGAAAAATATGATTTAGTAGAAAAGACATGTTTGATTATGATTTGGGCTACAAGAAAATGTAAGGTATCATATCCCTGTAGTGCACCCCTCAGCTCTGAACCTGTAAGATGCGAGCTGCGGAGCATAGAGGAGGGACATCAGATGGAATGCGATATTGAGAAGGGTCGGAAAACCAGCGATATACCTACTCCCCTAAATACCATATTAAACAACCATAACCAAAGAGCAGGATCCTTATAGGCTCAATGCGAATTGCAACTGCCATGAAATCATATCGCTGGATGTCCTCAGCACCCTCCAACCAATCAAAGTTTATCTGCAATTTATGTAAATTAAGTTTAACCTCTATTAAACTGTAACATACTAATGATTTTACTTTTCTTACTAGGTGCCACTCGACAGTGTTCAGCTGATCATGATACGTCTGTAAAGTATTCTTATTGCTAGCAAGGTGGGAAGAACCTCATCTCATCATCAGAGGAAAGGTCTTATTAGAACTGATAGCATCAAAGCCGCGAATTAGCTTGATCTCTATGCTCTAGATCTGGAAGAAAAAGAATATATCAGAAAAGGCAAAGAAAGGTAAGACTATAAAGATAAAAGGAAGGAGAACATACATGCAAGATGTGCCAAAAGCCACACATCATGACAACACCTCCACAGATAGTGTCTAGTCTGTAGTAAATATAAGTGAGTGCAGCAGATCGCCAATCCGGTGTGGCAACTCAATCCAAGTCATGAAGAGGACCCAATAGAGCATTACTAACCTCATGACCGATCTCATAAAAGAGGGTCATGCCTAATAATATCAAAAGGAAACACCTTGCCTTATGGATAATCTAACGAGGAGTAGAAATAGGAAGGTGTCTAAATCCCTAAACTAAGAATGAAAGAAGAACATTCTTTCGATTCTTCCACGTTAGAGCGAACCCAATCAAATATTGCACGTACTGACTTTGTCCATACTTTGGAAGACTACAATAGCTGACGTTAAATGGAACTAGGGATCCTCCAAAGGCAATCCTAGTGATAGCAGAGAAACTTAGAGGTGAAATGGTAAGCTCACCCACACGTGTATGAAAAGTGTGGGTAGTATCCATCCATCGCTCGATCAAAGCGAACAAAGAGTAATGGTCAGATCGGCCTCGAATAGTTGGAAGTGCAGCAATGAAATGCTTGAATCCAGAGGCCCGAATCGGACGTGTCACCTGTTTCAGCAACCCATAAAATAATTCCCTGGCTAGATTGAAATAGCCCGTGAACTTCATCGAATGCTATTTCAATTTTAAAATAATAATTAGTTAATTGAATGATTAATTAATTAGCCAAAGAATTTAAATTGAAGGATTTGATTAGTTAATTAATTAATTAATTGACCCTTAAAAAAAATTTAGAGCTAATCGGCAATGTAGATTGCCGACCAGCAATCTAGAATGTCGATCGGCATTCCAGATTGCCAATCGACATTAGCTTGGCCGATCGAAAATCTGGAATTCCGATCGGAATTCCAGAATACGATTAGTCGTTCGGACAATCCAGAGGCTAAATTTCATATTTTTGGAGTTTAATTTCAATTTTATCATGCATTTTCATGTTAATTTCTGACTAATATAAATGTCAATCTCTACTCTAAAACTAACTTTGATTACTAATTATACAGGTGATATTTTTGCCGATATAAATAGAACCAAGAAAAGTTACCTCATTACCCATATATCTATAGCTGTGGGTATGTAAATGAGTCAAAGGAAAGATAGTTGAGTCTTCTCGAAGTGCAAGATCATTCTGAGGAAAATGAGGGGGCAGAATCCTCTGACGTTCTGAAGTCTCAACTCCTTTATATTGTCCATGTGACGAGGAGGCCATAGAATCAGACGCATTGCAAATTGGACGACAAATAGTCAAGAAATCAAGAAAATTAAAATTAAAATCAATTGGAAGGAAAAAAGAAGAAAAGAATAAGAAAAGAAAGGAAGTGATCGACAAATGGAATGGGAAGGATATATAAAATGGAAAATATCCATTTTAATCCTTCCAATTTACTTACATTTTTAATCTATCTTTTCTTTATTGCAATTTGGTCCATAATTGCATTCTGATTAGGAATATGTTCCTAATTAAATCATGAAATTCATCAAATTAATAATTCATTGAATTATTAAAACTGCATAATTGATCTATGATTCTGAATTTTCTGTCAAGTACAGAATATAGAACAAGATTACATAATTCTTTTTTTGCATTTTACATTCATCATTTCAATCAAAGGATTCATATGTTGCAAAGTAGCTATGATATGAATTTCAAATGATTATGTTATGTGTTTCAAAATAGTTATAACCTTCATTATGTTATGTACTATATAACAGTTATGACATAGACTTTTAAATTCATCAGTGCTAGATGTTCCACAGGGACTATAGCAGATTTTTAATTCAACTTCGCTAGACGTCCCATAGGGAATATAATGTACATTGTTAGACATCCCACAGGAAATATAACGAAATCTCATCATCACTAGACGTCCCACAGGGAATATAGTGTGCATCGTTGGATGTCCCATAAGGAATATAACAAAATTCATCTGTGCTAGACGTTCCACAGGAACTATAGCAATTTTTTAATTTATCATCACTAGACGTCCCACAGGGAATATAGTGTGCATCGTTAGACATCCCACAGAGAATATAATGAAATCTTATCATCACTAGATGTCCCACAGGGAATATAATGTACATCGTTAGACATCCCATAGGGAATATAATGAAATTCATCATTGCTAGACGTTCCACAGTAACTATAGCAAGTTTTCAATTTATCATCACTAAACGTCCCAATGGGAATATAGTGTGCATCGTTAGATGTCCCACAGGAAATATAATGAAATTCATTACTACTTGATGTTCCACAGGAACTATAGCAGATTTTTAATTCAACTTCACTAGACATCCCACAGGGAATATAGTTTGCATCATTAGACGTCCTACAGGGAATATAACGAAATTCATCATTGCTAGACGTTCCATATGAACTATAGCAAGTTTTCAATTTATCATAGTTAAACGTCCCACAGGGAATATAGCGAAACTTCTTTACACAAAGTCCACTAGACGTTCAGCAGGAAATATAGTGAGACTTGTCAAACATTACACTTTGCTCAGCAATTTGGGCATCAATTTATCATTTAGGATACAATCAAGTGTCATAATTTCTTTCTTTCGAAATTTTATGCTTCTGTTGCTTTGTAGCAATTTGTTAAGCAAATAGCGACGAAGGCGGGGCAATTGTAAGCACCCAATTTTAGGATGTAATTATGTACAATTGTGACGTAAGCCCCTATGATGAAATTTATTCAAAAATTGAACTTGAATGTCAATTTTCTGGACTTTAGGGACTAAATTGCAACATTTTTTAGAATTTAATTACAAAAAAGTCAATGTTTTAGGAGTTTTTTAATAATTAAAAGTTAAAAAAAATTTAGGATCTGCATTGGTGTAATGTCGATCGGCATTATGTAATGCCGATAAATATTACACAATACTAACGCACAACAAGTCTTGTTTTTTTTAATTTTTCCAATGAAAGAGACAAAAGCGGAGAGGCCAATCTTTGATGGGCTATTAACATTAGAAGCAAGTGGCTAATTTGGGCTTACATCAGACTTTAACCTTTTTTTTTGGGTGGAGATAGCTCAACCTCATCATCCTATAGTTGTAGTTGCCTATTGATAGAAGCATACTAAGGATAAGAAGTCTGTACAACATTATGCATATTTCCTTCTTCTTTACACTTTGTCAGAGTGCTTTTTTTTATGACTGACATTAATTAGCAATAGGAGAGCACACGTTGTGGAGGGAGAAACTGTACCAGTATTCTGGGATAATTTTTGGATGCACCTTGAGAGCATCATAGAAGATGAACCCTCTTCCATGGCCATGAAAGATGAACACTTCATTAGTTGAGGCTTTTTTGTTGCTTCTAAAGATAATTTCCAGATGCTCTCAAATAGAGCAACATTGTCTATGCAAGAATTAGAAGGACGAGGGAGGCGAGGTAAAGATTGATTACCCGCATTGGCATAAATCCATGGCCCCTTGTCCAAATACATGTTGTTATTGGTTTAGACTAGTTCTTCAAGTAGATTGCTTGCTGTGTAGATTTTGAGAGATTTGATTCTTCCAACTAGAAGAGTCTTGGATTTCCTTGATGGAAGATCTTAAGAGTAAGTGAGGTCAAGGATGTGAATGTGCTCCTCTTGTTCATTGCAATAACCATGGAATATGAGTGGTTTTAAAAGGAGTTAAAGTAAGCTTAGAGAATGAAAGGGGAAAGATATGGTGGTAAATGCTGCAAGTTGGGGGATGTTTGCTAGGAGAATTAATGCAAAGAGTAGGATGAACTAATCCTTGAGGTCTATACTTTGAATCCCGCAATGGATCTCTTTCCTTGTATAAACTTACAAATCCACCATCATAAGTGCAGTTTTGGTTTTGGAGTTCATTGATTGTTTTCCTTTCGATGAAGCGCCATGCTTCCTCTGCAGCTCTTCTCGAACACCAGTGTGCTATAGCATGAAGAAAACAAGCATAATAATAACAACTAGGTTGAGTTTCACTGGCTTTAAGAACTAGGAAACATTTAAAAGAGAGAGCATTTTCTCTCACTACATATATTAGAAATTTTAAATTTATAAGAGGAAATTTCGCTAGATATATTTAACCCATTGGTTATTATTTTGGCTACTTTTTTATTTTATTTTTTTTAATTCGAAACTTTTCATTTTCAATTTTAGATTTTCGTATTTCTTAAAAAAAATTTGGTTTTTTACTATGTAACTTTCTCTACAACTTCAAAAGCTATTCGTTCTTTTTAAAACTCTTTTAAAATTGATTATATGTATCTATTTAATATTTATAATCTAAATAATTTTTATTTTTATTTTAATTAGCTTAATTTGACATGAAATCTTTGAGATTTTTGAATGAACTATTTAAACTAATCTAATTATTTTCTTTTTATTAAAATCTTCACTTTTATTAGTATTAATAATAAAAAAAAGAAATTTTTTGTTATATTACATAATTTTTTCTTTGTTGTTTTTGTTTTTTTTTTTGTTTTCAGTTCTTGTTTCTTTGTTGTTTTCATTTATTTTTTTTGTTGTAATTGTTGTTTTTTGTCACGATCCGAACCCGATGGCACGTGACTGGCACTAGGGAATGGGTAGCCATAAGGCCCCCAAAACCCGTAGTAAGCCTAAAAGAAAAGAAAAATAAAACCTTCCAATTTTATACTTTAATTTATAACAGAACATATTATCAAATTGATTTTTCTTAAAAATAAACTAAATCCGATGCTTAATAAAAATATGCTTTGACGTTACTTATAATAAATCAAACTTAAATCTTTATATATAAGCGTGACTCATACAAATAAATTACACAAATATACTTAAACCATATAATTCTTAGTACATATACTACTGCAGCATCCTAGAATAATATAACAGTACAGCTTACAATGACCTACATAAAATAGCCGGTGAAGAAGAAACCCGGCGTGGAGGTAGTCTGAGGTCGAACTCCTAAGCTCCTGAAAAAAAAAATAAATTGAGGGGAATCAGACCTCACTGATTAAGTCAATAAAAAGAGCTGTACGGTTTGAAATCCTTTTTGAAATCTATATATATTTATAGTGAAAATAATTTATAGTGTATAAGTGTAGCTTTTGAAAAATCTCGGTAGAACCCTAAACCCAAAAATCTAAATGACCAACTGGGCCCATTTATTCCAACTAGAATACCGGTCCCCGAGAGCAAAGGTATCAACCGAGGCACCAAGTCGTAGTCATTCACTTATTCCAAATATATGGCACTGGCAGTCCCCGAGAGCAAAGGCATCGACCGAGGCACCCATCTCAGTCCATTATTAACCTTACAATCACTGGCGGTCCCCGAGAGCATAGGCTTCCACCGAGGCACCCGTCCTAGTTTAACATTCACCAGTCATATATATATATTTTGGATCCATCTCTCAATCTCTACCATATGCACATAGTCCTGGTGAAGCCCACCAGGTAGCCCGTTCTACCAAAATTTCTCAAATCGACTTTTAAATAAATAAAATGTGTTTTAAACCTTAAATAGTAGCATTAAATTAAATAAATCATATAATAAATATAAAAAAAAATATGAGCGTATGCATTCTTTAAGTAAACATATGCACAGATCGTTCTATTGACTTACAAGATGAATGCGAAGGCTCATGACCATGTGTTTGCCTCGGTCTCACTGCTTCTGCTCTGATATGCTTTAGAAAGAAAATAACAAATCGATTTTAAAACATGACTATGGAATTGAAATCATAAATCAACAAAACAATGAAATTCCAGGCTGACTCGAGGAAGACTAGACAAGACTCGATAGACAGGATAGAACCTAACTAACGGTAGAAATTATTATGAATATCACGTTTTACGAGAAAATCTATCGAAATTTTGGCAGAGTCTCCTCTGTAAAACGGACATCTCTCTACCAAAGGTAGAGCCAAAACTGCATAGAAAACACACTTCTAATAACCATAGACATACACACCCGAGTTGGGCTTCAAAAACTACACTTAGCCCCGATCGAGATCACAACTTCAATAAAACATCAAGAAATGATATCATTTATTTGTCAAAATACATATTACACATACATATATACTAAAAATATATAAAATCTTAATTATTCAAAAATTAAACAACTCACTTTGTATTTCATTATCAAAATATAATTATGACCTAAATTAAAACCATTACATCAAATATACTAAATACAACCTTATATTCAATTTTTGTTACCAAAATAATGTATTATAAATATATATAATATTTGGAATTAATATTCAAAATTAAAACTACTTAATTAAAAATATCAATTAATTTATAAAAATTGTCTAAACCTCTTAAATAATAATAAAACTAACTAGAATATATGTTTAACTATAATTAGCGTAAAATTACATTTTTACCCCTAAATACATAAATTACATAATGTATTATTAGTACTAAAAAATTCCTTAAAATTATTTAATCATCTAAAAATTATTTCTCAAAATTAAACTTCTTAATGTAATTAAAACATAAAATCAACTAATAATTTCTTCTAAAAAATATAATTTGACCTAATAATCACATTTGACATAAACTCAAAAATATTTATAAAAATAGTATAAAAATCACAAAAATTATAATTTGAGTTCTAAAATTAATAACATTTAATAATAACCTCAATTATCAAAATTTTATAATTTTTACAAATAATTTCGAAATTAACATAAATATTAATTAAATACCCAAAATTTATAAAAACTTCTAATTAATCACCAAAATTCCTAAAACCTTAAAAGCAACCCAAACATTATAAATATATAATCTTAATTACTATAATTTCACTAATTAAACCAAAGAAAAATCCAATAAATTCAAATAAAAATTAAATAAAATTATACAAAAATTCTGTAAATCAAGAAAAATTCAAAAAAATACTTAAAAATTCGAATTTGAACAACTAAATGGTATAACTCAACATTTAACTAAGAACAACTCAAGATCAACACCTAATTCCATTCAACAACCAAAAAAATGACCTAAGAACAACCCAGAACAACTCACCTCCAACCTCCAATTTCGACGCCGAAGGTGAGTTGCAGCGGTGGGTTCCAGCTTGGACTGACGCCTGAGAGGATGAGGGAAGCTGGGGAAGCTTTGGTGGCGCCGGATCAGCTCAGATCGAAGGTGATCGAAGGTGAAGAAGAGAAGCAGTAGCAGCACCACCACCTGGCAGCTCCAAACCCATGGCGACGATGGAGTCTCGATGGTGGAGAGGGAGATGGCGCAGTGAGAAGGAAGAAAGATACAGTGACGAGCGAAGATAGGAAGTGCATAAGCTTGGGGTCGACGGGATGCTTTCTTCTTTCTTTTTTTTTTGTTTTGTTTTCTGTTTTTGTTTATATATATATATATATATGCATGTACATAGTAGCACATAAAATAACTATAAAGTTAATGTAGTTTAAAATAATAATAATAATAATAAAAATAAACAACGAAATTTTAAACAATAAATAAATAATACTCACATATAATCATTTCATAAATTAATAACCCTAAAAATAATATTAACAATTATATAATATAATTCAAAAGTAATTATTAGTAACACAGTTTGGAAATTACTTTATTTAAATAAAAATATAGGGTATTACATTTGTTTTTTTTTTATTTTTTATTTGTTGTTGTTAGGTTATTATAAATAACTTTTGAAAATGTATTGTTTTTGTTTAACTTGAGCATAAACAACTTTTAAATTATATAATATTGTTTGTTAATGAAATTGTGATTTCATAATTATTTATTATTGTTGATTTACGTAAATTATATGAAATATTTAGATGTTTGTTAATAAAAAAAGATAGATCTAATATACGCATGAATTACATATGTGGAATTTGTATGATTTTTGAGTTTAATCTTCAATGTTGCTATCAATTTTGTTGCGAATGTTGATTTTTGTGGTTTGGTGAAAAAAATTATTGCAAATCTAGTTGTTGTTTGTTCCAAATTAAAAAAAAAAAGATTTAAGGTTAAATTAGAGAGATTTTGATCGATTGAAAAAAAAAAAAAAGAAAAAAATTTTGATTGATTGAAAAAGGTTTTCATGTATTGAAAAAGATTAAAGAGAAAAAGAATAAAGAGAAAAAGAATAAAGAGAAAAAGAAAAGGGAGAACGTTTGAAGAGGACAAACATTTAAAAAAAGAGAAGAAAAAGATAAAAAAAAAAATGTGAAAGCCTGCAGTAAAAAAAATATTTGTTAGAAAAGTTAGTTTTGAAATAATAAAAAGTAAACATCTTTTCTGATATTTTATTTAATTTTTGGATTATTTGTGATAACTTTCCAATTTATAAGATAAAACATAATACTGTATATAATTTAAACAAAATTTCAAACTCTCCTTATTTTTTTCACTCTCTTTTTTATTGAAAAAATAAAATTTTTATTTATTGAAAACTAAAAATATATTTTGAAAAAGACATGATATAAATAACAATGAATTAGTATTAAAATAAAATTTTATTTACTTTTATTGTTATTTTTCAATCACATTAAAGTACTTATTTAACTTGCAATACAACGATTTGTACTTAATACATAATAAAATTTTAAAAACTGTAAATTGACTTTTTAATTTTTAATTTTTAATGAGTCGAATTGTAAAAATATAAAGAATTTTCACAACAAGCTATAATCAAAATTTATAAAAGATAACAATTAAAATTCTATATAGGATATTTAAAATTTCATAAAAAATTTAAAGAATAAATAAACATATTAGATATTTATATTTATTAAAAGTGAAAAATGAAATAAAACAAAAAAAAGATAAAAAGGGATGATAAAGAAGAACTGTTGATTTAAAAAATAACTGATAAAATAAAAATAAAAATTGTTAAAATAAAAGTATAAAGAAAAAATTAAAAAAAAGAAATAGCTTGAATTTTTTTTTTTGACTTTTTTCAGTTTTTAGAAAATATTTTCTTTTACTCCCTTTATAATCTAGTAGTTCAAAATGATAGATATTATAAGGTAAAATTATGTATTTAGACCATCATTTCCTTTTTAGCCTCACAGTTATTAAAAAAAAAAAAAAACTTTCTTTTCAAACAAAGAGAAATTATAAATCATCTTTCATCTCTCTTATTTTTTCCTCTTGACCTTCTCCTCTCTTTTCTCCCTCACTTTTTTCAGGACTAGCGGCTAGTCCCATGTGCAAAAAAACTTTCCCTTTTGTATTGAACGCAGTTTTGAAGAAAAATCCATAACATAACGTACATGTTTGACATGTGTTTTTTTTTTTTTAACAACTTTTATTATTAAATGTGTTTGAATAATGGTGAACAAATTTTAAAATATCAAATTTAATTTTAATAATAATTTGATGTCTAAATTTGTTTTTTGTTTTTTGGAGATGCCTAAATTTGTTAGTAGTTTGATAATCATTGCTATTTTTTTTTATCCCAATAAGCTTAATATTTTGAAATAAAGTATAACTAAAAAAAACACACAACTAATGTCACAAAAAAAATACTGAAAATGTATAAATTTTAATTAATTTTTTTTGTTAAAAATAATTGTATTTTTAGATTATATTTTAATTTCTTAAAATATAATTACATTATTATGTAGGTATTTTTTTTATGAAAAAAGAAGAAATTTTCATTTACTGAAAATTAAAAATACATATAGATAAACAAATAATATCAATAATATTACAATTAATAAATATTATAATAAAATATAACTTTAATTATGAAATTTTTTATTATTATCTGTAGGCGGCGGGGTTTAGCGCGCGTCCAAGTATTTGGCGACCACGACACTGTGTGGGTTTGAGGCCCATTAGGAAATACGATATAGGTCTTAAGCCTATTCGGAGATGGAGTCGCCACCCGGATAAAAGCCGGGACATACTGTACAGCAACTGGATCTCACGGAGGTTCCTAGAAGCCGTCATTAGAGATCGGGTTCGAAAACTGGGTATGAGCGTTTGAATGCTCACCTAACCTTACGGTTGGCCTCCATTTTTGTTTTACGCTTTATTACCATTTAATTATTTAATTATTTCATCATTTACCACATGTAATAAAATTGGCTTCAGATAATTGCCTGATTTTATAATTAAGTCCGAGTTTACACATTAGTCCAATTTCATGCCTTTAAGTCCTAACATTCACAAAACGCAGTAAATAAAATAAATAATAATTTACAACCATACATTCAAAATTAAATAGGGGGAAAGGGATTAAGGATTACAACACTTTTTAGCTAAATAAACTAATAATATACAAAAAATAAACCAAACATATACCGAAAATAAACTATTAAAATAACATAAAAGCGGCAATATGCAAGAGGTAACTAGCAAAAGTGACTACTCAATGACAGAAATCATCAAGTAATTCATGCAAATAACACACGGTTAGCCCTTTCTTTCATAAAAAAAAAAACAAAATCACATGTAACGATATTTACAAAGAGGTTCTATACAAGAGGTTTTGACATTATAAACTAAAGAAAGTATCAAACAATCAAGATTAGACATCATCATGCAATCATACAGGCATATTTAAGATTAAAGGAATGCAAACCAAAACGGACATCACAATGAGCATGAAAGGAAAATAGAACAGAAAGCAAGCTGAAACTGTCAATGAGGCGGTCGCCTCATTGATGAGGCGATGCCTTATCAATAAGGGGTCCCGTTCCATTGATGCGAGAACATGAGACATGCATAAAAAAGGGGCCTTTAGGGCCTGCCAATGGGGTGATCACCTTTGTGATGAGGCGATTGCCTCATTGAGATAAGGCGATGCCTCTACATAGAGGCATCGCCTGATCAAAAGGCTAGTTACGACTCTCAAGGCATTCATACTTCCACTCTAAGCAACAATACATGCATACACACACACTACAATCATCAGACTATGACTACATGCAAATAGCATTCAAAGACCCATCAATAAAGTGAGATATCAAGCTAGACACATTAGAGATAAACCTAAAATGTACTAGGAATTTAGTCACACAAGTAAGAACTTATAAAATGATGCATATGTCACTTTTAAGTGCAGATTTTATACCAAAATGAGAGGCCCTCAGAGCTGTTTTGATTGAGATCCTTCCTAGGATATGGTATCTACCTTTGACATAAGTTTCTTCCTTCTTCTCTTATGGAGAAAGTGGACCTCTTTTCTTCAACCTTCCTCCCCTTTCTTGAGGACATTTTTTCTTTTCTTTCCTCTCTCTGTGTTTTCCTTTTTTAGAGCTCATTCCCTCCTTTCTCACCAACCTCCTTTTCTTCTCTTTTTTTTTTTCTTTTATCCCTTAACTTTCCCATGCCTATAAGCCCCTCTAGCCCATCATGTGCTCTCCTAGCCTTTTTTCCTTCCCCAAAATTCTTTTTCTCAAGCAAAAAGGAGGTTTGGAGAGTGGGGCCCATGCCACTTGATCGTCATGATTGCAGCTGTATTAAATCCAGCTACAAGTGGGCTGCCATAGAGGTGATCGCCTCATCGATGAGGCGATCGCCTCTATGATGAGGCGATCGCTCCGTTGGCAGCTGCCAAAGAGGCGATCGCCTCATTACACTGAGGTGATGCCTCTTGGGCCCGGACCTGCGTTGGGACAAGCGGGCTTGGGTTGAATTTGGATAGTTGGGCTCGGTTTTGGGGTTTTTCGGGCTTCTGGGTTTTCAAGTCCACTTTCCACTTAGATATTCAGGCTTCATTCTCATGTCCAAGTTTCACATTTTCATCATTGGGCTTGACAACGGGCCGGTCAAACCGAGCACCCCTAATTTGTCCCTTAACACGAGCCAACCGAATCAGGTGTCTACATTATCATATAAATTGGTAAGAGCTATTTTGATATGCAACTAGGAGATTCATATATTTCATTCAATAATTTTGTTTAACTATAAATTAACTTTTTAAACTTTAAGAACGGTTGGTTGCAAAAATATTAATAAAAATGTCATAACCAACAGATAGTTAAAATGTATAAAGGATAAACAATCATAGTAATTAATAACACCATAAAAAAATATTAAAAAATTAATAATGATATGTATTTATATATTGAATGAAAATAAAATAAAATAAATTAATTAAATAGAACACTTAATTAGTTGTGGTTAAGAATGAAATTTTTAATAAAAACAAGAGAAAAAAGAAAAGAAAAAAAGAGATAGCTAGGATTTTATTATGCAGGTGATGTAGTACCTTAGTTATCTATGCATCAATGGATGTATCATGTATCTAAATTTAAGAAAATCAAAGAATATTTTAGTTAAAAAATAGCACTATAAATGAACACAATTAATTTAGAAGTACAAATATTTAACACAATAAATAAATTTAAAAATTAATTAGCTTGATGCATGTTATATATATATATATATATATATATATATATATATATATATATATATATATATATATATATATATATATATATGTTTGTATTTAAAAGAAAAGATAATTCCAGTAATTAATTAGGTGGAAGTCTTATCCACCACTTGATTTAAGTGGCTAAGGAAGATATAAAAGTCATGAAATTCAAGTTTTAAATATATTAAATATTGAGCTATCTATTACAGAATCAAATCTCCCTCTTCCTCTGCGTTCTTAGTTAAAAAAAAAAAGAAGTTAGGTGAAAGTCAGTATGCTAGCCACTAGTTCCACAATTTTAAATTGGTTTGATTTCTAATTAGCTTAATTTTATCATGAATGTGAATGAATAATATATTGTTTGTAAATGAACAATATATTGCTTATGAGAGAATAGTTCTCAAATAGTGAAAAGAAAATCTCTATATAAAGAGATTAAAATTCATTAATGATAGATAGAGAAAAAGATAGATTATTCTCCAAATTCTTTCAATACTATATTTTTTCAAATTCTCTCCAAACTCTCTCTAAATTCTTTTAAAATCATTATACTATAAAATAATTTTCTTCTAATTAAATATTACTAAAACAAAGTAAAGGCATTTAAATTTTAATTTGGAATTTCAAGTTTAGTTTTATAACAAACTAAGCAATTTAATCTTAATTTTACAACACGTTATCAACACGAAAAACTTTTGATCAAAAAAATAAGGTACATATTTCTTAATATTTAATATTTATGAATATATTATTTGATTATATATTATCTTAGATGGCTATGCCTCCTAATAATTTATATTTATTCATATTTATATTTATTCCTTCAATCTAACTTTATATTAATTGTTATTTTTTACTAACTACACCATTGATGCAAAAATTGCTAGAAATGGTTCTAACCTTATGGATGACTATGCCTCCTACCAATTTATATTTATGCATATTTATATATTTTTTATTATTTATGTTAATAGAAGGCTATACCCCATTTTATATTAATGGGCGATTTTGCCCCATATTTATACATATCATTATGTTAACTCACTTACTACAAATAATTATATCAACATTATTTATTAATTTTACTTTATATAATTTATTTCTCAATATATTATATTAAAAAAAAATTCTAACGGCTATATTTTTATTACCAACGGTAACATAACAGTAACAAATGACTATATTTTTCATTATAAATAGACAAGCAATAAATTTTATTTATTCACACAAATTCATACATTTTCTCTTTCTCTCTTTACTCTAAATTGTAAACATGATTGGTATATTTATATTTGTGTTTTGATCATGACTATTATAATAGTTTTTGGAATAATTCAGAAAGAAGATGATTTTCTATTTGATATAAATTTAAGTATTATTGTATCATTTTTTGTACCGCTAATATTTCTTGCAATATTCATTCATGATATAATTAATTAGTAAATTCTGATTATGTTTGATTTTTCTTAATAGTCATCAAATTTATGAATTCTAATTGAGTTATATTTTTTTTATTAGTTATCATAGTGACAAATCTAGCAAAGCTTGCATTCGTTGCTCTTGACATCATAGGAAAAAATTATATGTCTTGGATTCTAGATGTAGAAATGCATTTTCAATCAATGGGTTAATTGATACCATAAAAGAAAATAATAACACCTCATTGCAAGATAAGGCCAAGTCTATAATTTTGTTCCATCGTCATTTTGATGAAGGATTAAAATGTGAATATTTGACTGTCAAAGATCCAAGTGTTCTTTGGAAGAATCTAAAAGACAGATATGATCATTAAAGAGATGTAATACTACCAGTAGTCACTGATGAATGGAGAACTTTATGCTTTTAAGATTTCAAAAAAGTGAGTAACTATAATTCTACAATGTTTAGAATAGTATCACAATTAAAATTCTATTGACAGATAGTCATAGACGAGGATATGTTGGAGAAAACTTACTCCACATTTCATATATCAAATGTTACACTGCAACAACAATATAGGATGCAGAGATTTAAAAAATATTCTGAACTAATTTCATGCTTACTGGTAGTTGAGAAAAATAATGAACTCTTGATGAAAAATCATCAGTCCCATCCCATTAGCTTAGTAGCATTTCCAGAAGCAAATGCTACAAATTATTCCAGACATAAAAATTACAATAGCCATGGACGTGGGAGAGGTAGAGGTCGTGGACGTGGAAGAGGTCAATTCTTTGGCCGTGGTCGTGGAAATAAATATAATAATACTCCACAACAAACTCAGACTTAACCTCAAAAGAAGTTAAAATTAGTCATCAGTGGTGTTCAAGAAAGGCTCTAACATAAGTCTGAAACTGTGTGTTTCAGATGTGATAGTAAAGGACATTTTCGTATACCACCACATCTTTGCTAACTTTATAAGGCATCATTGAAAGATAAAGAAAAGGAAATAAACGTTAATGAGCATCATACTCCTGTTAATGATACAACTCATCTAAATGTTTATGATTTTATTGATAATTTTACTGACAATGGAAATTGAGGCAACTATAATTTTAAGTATGTTATTATTACCTATTTTATTTTTAATTCTGAAGAATATGTTATTGTTATGTTTGTTATTTTCAAATTAATAAAATGTCCTACTTTACAATTATTTTATGTTTTTACCTTAATTGATTAATTATATGTTTATCTATTTTGAAGTTTAATATGGATTGTACTCAACATAAAGACAATATTAGAGATCTTTGCATACCATATAGTGGTACTACGCATACTATCTTGAAAAATAGAGATTATTTCTCTGAAATAAAGCCCACAAAGGCAGTTGTAAAAATAATATCAGGTCCTGTAGATCTGATTGAAGGAATTGGCAAAGCTAAATTTATGTTACCAAATGGAACAAAATTTATAATTGATGAAGCTTGTTTTCACCAAAATCAACAAGAAATTTGTTGTATTTTGATGACATATATCGAAATGGGTGTGATACCCAATCCATTACTATAAATGGTAACAAATATTTAAATATAGTTTCCTATGAATCATGAAAATACAAGTATTGGAAAGACTACCAAAACTCCCTACTAGATTGCATTACACATATATACATGTAATTGAATCACATATGGCAGTTAAAAAAAATCTTATGATCCTTCAACAATAAATTTATAGCATGACAGATTAGGTCATCCTGGATCAGTAATGATGTGAAGGATAATTGAGAATTCACATGGGCATCCATTGAAGGGACAAAGAATTCCCCAATCAAACGAAATGTCATGTATAGCTTGTTCTCTTGGAAAATTAATCTTGAGGTCTTCACCATCTAAAATTTAGAATGAATCACCTATGTTTCTTGAAAGAATTCAAGGTAATATATGTGGGCCAATTTACCCACCATGTGGACCATTCAAATATTTTATGGTATTAATTGATGCATCTAGTAGATGGTCACATGTTTGTCTATTATCAACTCGTAATATTGCATTTGCAAGGTTGCTAGCTAAAATTATTAAATTACGAGCACAATTCCTTGATTATACAATTAAGAAGGTAAGACTTGATAATGCTGGTGAATTTACATCTCAAGAATTCAATGATTTTTGTATGTCTACTGGGGTCATTGTTGAGCATCATGTTGCCTATGTACATACTCAAAATGGTTTAGCTGAATCATTGATTAAACACCTTCAGCTTATTGCTAGACCATTAATAATGAGAACAAACCTTCCCATTTTAGTTTAGGGTCATGCAATCCGACATATTGCTTCATTAATTCGCATCAGACATAGTGCATATCATAAATACTCCTTACTACAATTGACATTTGGTTAAGAGCCAAATATTTCCCATTTTAGAATTTTTGGTTATGCAATATATGTACCCATTGCACCACCTCAGCTCATAAAAATGGGTCCTCAACGAAGATTGTGAATTTATGTTGGGTTTGAAATACCCTCAATTATTAGATATATTAAACCTTTAACTAGTGATGTTTTTACAACACATTTTGTTGGTTGCCAATTTAATGATGTTATTTTCACAACATTAGGAAAAAAGGAGAAAGAAGGGAAAAGAGATATTTCATGGAATGAACCATCATTATTGCATCTGGATCCTCACACAAAATAATATGAATTAGAAGTGCAAAAGATTGTGCACTTATAAGCAATTGCAAATCAATTGCCAGATGCATTTACTGATACAAAAAGAGTGACTAAATCATATATACCAGTAACCAATGCTCCTGCTCATATTGAAATTCCAAAAATAAAACTTGAGAGTAAAGACACTCATGAGTCTAAAACATGCCAAGAGTATGGAAGACCAATTGGTTCTAAGGATAAAAATCCTTGAAAGAGAAAGGGAGTAAATAATTATATTGATAGTAAGGAAAATATCACTGAAGAAATAGAAAATAAAGAAAGTCCCCAAATGGAAGGTATAAATGATATTAATCAAGAAATCTCGATAAATTATATCAATACAAGAAAACTGTTGAATATAAATGAGATGAAAAGTATTGATGAAATATTTTCATATACTATTGCATATGAAATCATAAATGACAAAGATGATCCTGAACCAAAATCAGTCATGGAATGTCAAAATAGACATGATTTGATAAAATGGAAAGATGCTATATAGGTTGAATTAGACTCACTAAACAAACGAAATGGTTTTGGGCAATTAAATAATAGCTTTGTGATGATCCGCATGGAGTAATTAAATTTTAATTCATATTGGAATGATAATATACAAACTATATTATTAAAATTATTTCGGAAAAGAATGAATTTATTTAATACAAATCAATCTATATAGTTTAAATTGAAAACAATTATTATTTATAAAAATTAAATAATTTCAACTATGGAAATAAATGCATTTTCTTATTAGAAACTGTAACTTAAATTATAGATTTGTCAAAAAAAAAAAGATAATAAAATTAGAAAATAAAAGAAAAATTAGATGTATAATTATTATATTGTATTAAATGACTCAAGTGCCATGGGCGGAGTTGTCATTTAAAAAGAAGGGTTTGAATCCTCCTCTTCTCTCTTTGTATATGTCAAAAAAATGACTCCAATTTTTTTAGTCGAAGATTAATGTTGAAACAATAGACACTTTACAAAGGGACTCATGACCTTGATTTGGTGGTAATGAAGGGTAAACCTATAATCTTATATCATGAATTTAATTTTTAGAAATTTAAAGTCACCTATTTAAAGTTGACTTATTTCAACTATGGAATTAACTTTTTTTAAAGATAGAGACTATATCTTCTTCTTTCTCTATCTCAAAAAATAGTCGTTAAAAAAAATCATTATCAATTAATGTATCTGGACTGGTTTGATCGATAAGGCCAAAGGAAGACTATAAAGTAGTGATGAGGTCAACTGATTCTAAGATCAATTTTTTTTTAGAAACTAAAAATATATTACTATTTTTTTTAGAATAAGAATGAAATTTTTTAAATCAATAGAAACAAGTCTCGTAAGAAGTAAATTCAACCAAATGGTTAAGTGATGGTAATGTCTATCAAATGGTCTAAGGTTAAGGCAATAGAGACTTAAAGTTTTGGATTTAAACTGTGGCAGTGCTAAGTGATACCATCCAGAATGTTCCCGCCTAATTGGGGGCTCCTTACCCCCTAAATAGGGACACTGGGATTATCAAGAAGGCAGATTCATCCGGAAAGGGGACTATCCCAAAGTGGAGTCCTAAGCATAGAAGGAACACTCTCCTACTAGGATTATGAGTCATTATCCCACACGGAATCTAATTCCTTCCAGGTTTGAGTATTACTATATATAGAGCCCTACATCCCTGACAAAGGGACATCTCATTCTCACATATTCTATCTATCTTGTATTCTCCTTGCTTCTGATCTCTAACTTAGGCGTTAGAGTGTTCGTGGGGACTTTCCCCACCTCTCACCTTACCTCTTGTTTATGGATTGCAGGACACCAAGCCCAAGAGTTCTGGAAACCAATTATCAAGTGGCGCCGTTTATGGGAACTCCTTGGGAAAAGCCATTCATTTACTTGATAAGCTAAAGACATCTTCACTATGACTTCCAGCCCACCACTAGCCCTAACTCCTGAAGCCGGCACTAACCCTTCTGTACCTATCCTTTCGACCGACCTCTCATACCCTCTCCCAGTAATAATACTTCCACCCACCTTATAGCATGCTGGAGCCTCATCTGGACATATATCTTCACTCCCTGACAACACTCCGAGATACCTGTGCTTGGGCACAGACCTCCCGTATTATGCTCCGCTATAACACCATTGATCAATACCTTTTATACCTTTTCCAAGTCTACCAGAAACACCAGTAATAACCACTCAAAATTTAAACACTATAAACCAAACACTTAGCCTCAATCAAACTAGCAAGGAAGCCATGATAAAAATATTCAAGCGCAGATAGCTTTGATACAATAACAGCTAAATGCTGTAATACAGAGTGGGCACTTTGAGTCGGCTTAAAATGATGATAACACAACACCCTGGTAGGCCCCAGGGATGAGCATGGGGAAGGGTAAAGTGCCAGAAGGGGAGTGCAGTTCAACCATTCCGCCCCTTGATGATTCAAAATTAGCTTAGAAGGTTGAAGAAGCAATATGTAAAGCCCAGACCAAACCTAGAAAGGAAGAGGAATGTGTTATGGATAGCAAAACTCCGTTTGTCAGCAGAATAATTCAAATGGAGATTCCTAGTAAGTTCAAAATCTTTCAGCTTGATTAGTACGATGGGACAGAAGACCCCATCAGTCATATATCAGCATTCCGAACAAAGATGCTGCTCCAGAATGTAAATGATGGAATCATGTGCAGAGTCTTTCCAAGCACGCTTATAAGGAATGCTTAAAAATGGTTTCATCGGCTCTCAAAAAATTCAGTAACTTCTTTTGAGGATCTGGCGGAGTAGTTTCATATCAGATTCATCACCAATATTCCCCCAGCAAAAAACATCAACGATCTTCGGATGTGCCAACAAGAAGTTGACGAATCTTTACGAAGTTACCTTGACCGTTTCAATAAAATAGCCATACAGATTGAGCATCTTATTGATGAAGTTGCCATAGAAGCTTTGAAAAATGGCACTAGACTCGGAAAGCTTAAAGACAAAATAATGACTAAAGAACCGAGTACCTTTGCAGAAGCAATGGTGATGGCAGTCAGGATGATAAAAATGGATGAAGACAGAAGGATGCGACGGGAAGAAGACATGCCATCGATCAATGATGAACGTCCGAAATAGAGACGAGAAAGCTTCCCAAAAATGAATTTCAGAAATCTGACAGAGAGATTTGATAGGGAAGCAGACATATATACACCTTTGAACACCTCTCGATCCAAAATCCTTATATGGGTAAGGAAAAATGGAGTTGGGATCACACCAGCCAAGAGAAGCAGCTTAAGCCGGAGATTTACCTGAGACAAAGGCCAGTACTATGAGCACCATCGAGAATACAGGCATGACACGGAGGGTTGCAGAGAGCTGAAGAATGCCATAGAAAGACTGGTGCAAAAGGGAAAGCTTGATAATTTCACAGATGCACCGAGGAGAGGCAGAAACTCCAAAAGCCAGGAATGGGACAGACCCAAAGCCAAGAAAACCCGAAAGGAGCCGATTGGAATGATAAACATGATCATAGGGGGAGAAGACACCAAAAAGAGATTAAAGCATAGTAGAGGAGAAAAATCGGTACTCGGGAGAAGCGATAGTGTTTTCAATTTGGAATATGATTCACATGTACACTACCCCCATTGTGATGCTCTGGTGATAATTTCATGCATAAATAAGTATCGGGTCAAAAGGCTACTGGTGGATAATGGAAGTGCTATCAATGTATTATCCTGGAACGCGTACAAAGCAATGGGCAGCTCCGTCACCAACCTGAAAGCCATCCAGAACTCCATTATGAGTTTTTGTGGTGGAACCGTGCAACCAATGGGGATTGCCGAACTGAACCTAGAATTTGGAAACCAAGATGATGAGGAGACAAAAGTCGTATGGATTGTATTCAACGTGGTGGATGTACCACTGGCCTATAATGGGATTATAGGACGATCGACACTTTATGAGGCAGATGCAGTTACCAGCATTCGACACTTAACCATGAAAATTTTGATTAAGAATGGAACCTTTACTATTTGGGGAGATCAACACATGGCTAGACAATGTTATCAGATGGCCATGAAGCCTCAAGTAGAGGCTTTTCCTTTAGAGGCATGGGAAGTTGAGAAGCAAGGCACCGATCCACAACCAGTGGAAGACACAGAGACATTACAAATCACGAAAGAAAAGACCATGAAAATTGGCAACACACTCAACCAAAATATCAGAGATAAAATAAGGGAAGTCCTTATCAAACACTTAGAGGATTTCACTTTACAAGCATCTAAGATCATCTGTGTGGACCCACAAGTTGCCTGTCACTGCCTAAACATCAAACCGGGAGCCAAGCTAGTGCCATAGAAAAAAAACCTTTGCTTATGAAAGACAGAGGATCATTGCTGAAGAAACAATAAAGCTGTTAGCAGTTGGGTTCATTAAAGAGTTCACTCACCCGAAATGGGTGGCCAACATGGTACTCGTCAGAAAAGCAAATGGAAGTACAGAATGTGTGTAGACTACACCGACCTCAACCAAGCATGCCCTAAGGACAGCTACTCGTTGCCCATGATTGATCAGCTTGTCGATTCCATCGCTGGTCACAGATTATACAGTTTTTTCGATGTGGCACATGGTTATCATCAGATTCCGATGAAGGGAGACGATCAAGAGAAAATGTCCTTCATTACCCATGAAAGGTTGTATTGCTACAAGGTGATGCCCTTCAGACTAAAAAATGCCGGGGCCACGTATCAAAGAATGATGAACCAAGTCCTCCCAGACCAGATTGGAACAAGTGTAGAGGTATATGTGGATGACATCATCATCAAAAGCAAACATCTGGAGCAGCACCCAGCGGACATGGATCGGGTTCTCTAACTACTGAGTAAATCCAGGATCAAGTTGAATCCTGAGAAATGCATCTTTGGAGTCCAAGCAGGCAAGTTCTTGTGGTTCATAATATCTCACCGGGGCATTGAAGCCAATCTAGAAAAGATGGAAGCTATACTTAACATGGAGGCAGTAAAGAACATCCATATGGTACAAAAGTTAAATGGTAGAATCACTGCATTAGGACATTTCATTTCTTGCTCGGCTAGGCGGTGTCTACCATTGTTTTGAGCTCTTAAAAATTTTGAGAAGTTTCAGTGGTCCACTGATTGCTAGGCGGCATTTGAAGACATTAAAAGATTTTTATCTTCACCACCCTTACTTAGTTGGTCGGTCCTAGATGAGACCTTGTATTTGTACCTTTCTATTGGCCGAGAATGCATCTCTTTAGTATTGGTAAGAGAAGAAGAAATCCAGTAAATCCCTATCTATTACATCAATAAGATGCTCTGAGGACTTGAAATTCGGTATCCCATGTTGGACAAGTTAGCCATGGCTGTGGTCCACGCATCTCGAAAGCTTTGACATTACTTCTAGGCTCACTATATCATGGTTCGATCTCGCTTCTTGCTACGGAAAATCTTACAGAGACTGGAGACTTCAAGCAGGCTAGTACAATGGTCAATCTTACTCGGTGAATTTGATATTGACTATGAGCCCCGACAGTAGATGAAAGCCCAGGCATTAGCAAATTTTGTGCAAGAAATGGCTCCAGAAGACATAGCCTTGACCAAAGCACCAGAATGGAAGCTCTATGTTGATGGAGCATCCTCAACTTAAGGTTTTGGTGCTAGAATAATCCTCAGAGGACCGTACAAGGCTCACATCCAGTACTCAGTTCATATTGAGTACAACGCTACCAACAATGCAGCCGAGTACGAAGCACTCATTACAGGTTTGAAGTTAGCCACCAAAGTCAGGGCTAAACACCTCATCATATACTCGGACTCCCAACTGATAGTGAACCAAGTCAGTGGAGCATTTCAAGTCAAAGACACCTACATTGCCAAGTACGTAGACAAGGCCAAACGCCTTTTGCAACACATCAAACGGGATGGAGGCTGATGGAAGATCATCCAGATTCCCAGGGAAGAAAATAGTGAGGCCAACTACCTTGCCAAATTTGTAGCTAAAAAAAATCAAGCATTTCGGGATATGAATTTCACTGAATCGCTAACCAGTCCCAACACAGAAGACACTAATGTTTTAGAGACACAGGTAGTCTCGGAATGGATGCGAACGATAATCCAATATCTGGAGCATGAACACTCCTAGAAGACAAGATAAAGGCTCAAAAGCTCAAGACCAAGGTAGCCCACTATTCCATCCATCAAGGGGAGCTCTACCGAAAATCCCTTTCACACCCATGGTCGAAGTGCATTTCTTCGGAGGAAGGAAATTACATACTCCAAGAAATCCATCAAGGAATTTATGGAGCACATGAATCCCACTATTCACTCACTAGAAAGGCACTACTCGAAGGGTATTACTGGCCCACCATGTCCAAAGATGCCTAGTAGCTAATGCAAGCATGTCCCCAGTGCCAACACTATGCCTGACTCAGTCATAAATCTTGTCGGCCCCTGCATCCCATCGGCAGCCCTTGGCCATTTGCCATATGGGGGGTGGACATCCTTGGCCCTTTCCCTCCCTCTACTTCTAGAAAAATTTTTTAATTGTGGCCATTGACCATTTCACCAAGTGGGTAGAAGTAGAAGCAATCCCAACCATTACAGAAGCCCAAATACAACACTTCTTCTGGAAGGAGATCATTTATAGGTTCAGTATCCCCCACACTTTAATTACGGACTATGGAAAATAGATCGATAATAATAAATTTAGAGGTTTCTGCTCGGACCTTAGTATAAAGCTGCGCTTCACCTCAGTAGCTCACCCGTAGACAAACAGACAAACGGAAGTCACAAATAGCATTCTCATGCAAGGATTAAAGAAGAGACTTGAAGAGAAAAAGGGAAATTGAGTCAAAGAACTCAATAACATAATCTGGGCCTACAGAACCACACCTCAATCATCCACTGGTAAGACACCATTCAGACTGACTTATGGCATGGACGCGGTAATTCCCGTGGAAGTTGGGTCACCAAGTTACTGGGTAAGCTAGGATCTCGATCAAACCATTAATAACACTGATGTCCGGATATGCCTAGACCTACTAGAGGAACGGAGAGAACAAGCTACAGCCACAGCTGAGGCACATTGGCAAAGAGTAACATGGTACTATCGTCAATGGCATCGAACAAAAAAATCAAGTTGGGAGATTGGGTACTCAGAAGAGTAGATATCAGCAAAGGCACCTCAGGAATTGGAAAGTTAGGTCCAATTTGGGAAGGTCTATACCAAATCTCGGCATGCACAATGAGGGGAGCATACAGACTAAGAGAAGGAGGAGGCAAAGAACTACCATGATTTTAGAACTCAGACTCTCTTAGAAAATATTATTAGTAAAACTGTATTCAACACATGATTTAATAAAGTCTCTCTTTATTAATAACATGCCTTTACATGTGACCAGTTACAAAAAAAAAGAGAAAAGGAACCTATACATATCTACTCCACTATATGTACACCCGGACCCCCAGGCCCGAAAACAGAGGGGGAAACCTAATCAACAATCTCTAGATGCACTAAAGACCCAGTAGCAACAATAGCCTTTACAGACTCCCTTGCAAGAATAGAACTCACCTTTTGACGGGTGTCCTCCTCTGCAGTAAGTTTGGCAAGGTCTACTTGCATTATCCGGTCCAACAGCCCCAGATCCAATCCTGAGTCTTGAGAGAGCAGGATCCTCTTACACTCAGCCCGATAAGCTTTGAGAAACCCTCATACCATGCCTTGGTATGCCTTCTTATAATTTGCTCAGGATTTCTCAAGCTCTGCTAGCCTCCCTTGGAGCTCAGCGATTTGAAGATCCTGCTCTTCGATCCTCCTCGTCATCTGGGCTTGGCTATGTTCCAACTCAGAAACTTTCTTCTGATTTACCTCAGCATCGGACTTGGCCTCAACATATTTTGCCTGGCAGTGCTCCAGGGCTACCTTCGCACCATCCAGCTTCTTCTAAAAATCGATGGCTATGGTTCCCACCTTCATTTCCTTTAGACTGTACTGGCTCTTTAGGTAGAAGTACTGATCATTAGCTAATAGCAAGGCATGATTCATCTTCTAAAAACCAACAGTTAGCTTCAACAAGAAACACGTACGATAACTACATCAGTGGTAGAAGCTAGCTTACCTCTAATGACTGGCCAATCATGGAGTTAAGCAATCCATCCGGGCCCTCATCGGACTAATGCTGCATATCATTGGGCAGCCTTAATGATTCTGCATATTGATACCGCACTTGGCTGTTGGAGATACTTGGGGGCTTCATCCGCTTCAATATCCAGCCCCTCATATCCGAACACCTAGATAATCGTGGGCACTGAACATAAATCTCTTCATCTAGGCCCTCCGCATCAGACCCCAGATCAATTAACCACCTCTTTCTTTGGCTAACCCGCTTTGGTTGTTCACTTTCTATCATCACTTTGCCATTGGGGTCGGCGGGAACCACTTCAGGGGCCGCAGGAACTTCAAGCTCAGGGGAAGGAGAGGCCCACACTTCCTCCGCAGCAGCTGGCTCATCAACGAAGGAAATCCCACCCGTAAAATCAAAAAATTCAGCCATCTATAGTCGTAAAAATAGAGCAAGTTAGAAAAATAGCTCAAAGCAAAACAAACGTACTAGGGGAGTGAACACGACTCAGACAGACTCTCCATAAGTACCTCCGAGATGCATCCTCTGCTGATCGAGCTTTGGCAAGCCCATCAAGATGTAGCCACAAAACCATCTCTGTATCATGGTTAAAAAGTTTCGTAGGATGGGTCACCTTATGACACTCATCTGACCACATCCTCCGGACATCCAAGAAGTCCGATTGATGCTCCATAATAAAAAAATGGTGTCTCCACTTCTTGTGGAGATCTAGAAGCTTTACAAAAAAGGTATGATTGGGTATAGCCGTTAGGGAGAACATCAACTCTCCCTTATTTCTAGTCAGCTTGTATAGATATCGGAAGACATCTAAATCAGGTTCGCTCCCCTCTTCATGCATCAGTTGGATGAACTTGGTTAGTATCCTATAGCTATTCGGGTGAAGCTGACCAGGCACTATGTTATTTCTATTCTATGTTATTTCTATTCAGAAATTCTTTTATGAAGGGATCTAGAGGAAATTTTAAACCTCCCTCTAATTGGTCAAAATACACAACTAATCTACTTAGCCCTAACGAGGGGGTATGGGCCATAAATCTCCTATCTATGATGTGAATGGCATAATCGACGAGGATACAGAACTGCCTTCGATACCACCCCAGTAACTCACTATCTACATTAGAGACAAAAAGGTCAGAACTAACTTCTTCCCTTAGGGCCATAGTGAAGAAGGGAAATACACAATAATAGAAATAAGGAAAAAGAGGAAGAAGAAAGATAAAAGAATCACCTGGTTGCCATAAACAAGAATTACGACAAGCGAAAATGAAAACAGCAGAGGCAATATCAACGCAACGAAGGCAAAGAACAATAGAAAAGCAAAGAAGCAAAATATGCCAGTTAACAAGCGCATCAGTATTTATAAAGACAAGGAAGGATTTGGAAGCACGCCATTAACTGCCCTTATTATTACTGCGTTCCTCCCTAGGCCATCAGGGGCCTTTTGGGAATAAAAAAGCCCATTATACGAGGAGTCACGACAATGGCAGCACAAACGCTTTGTTTACTGACATATGAAATGATGCATCACTCAGGCGATTTCAATTATGAATCCCTAAGATTTTAAGTGATGCCACCACGTGTTGGCCTACCCACATTTTGATTGGGCCGTTCCATCAAGTGACTCGGAATGCATTTCAAGCAGTGTTTTCAGCCCATTCCGGGTATCTGACAATCTAAGCCTCACGCATCTAAGTCCAGTGACTGAAACTGGCACCCTCAGGTCGCTTCTGTAATACTGAGGTTTCGAGCATGTAAGCCTGGCGTCCCTAAACCGAGCATCTAAGTCTCGTGCATCTAAGTCCAGTAACTGAAGCTAGCACCTTCAGGTCGCTTCTGTAGTACTGAGAGCATGTAAGCCTAGCATCCCTGAACCGAGCATCTAAGTCTTGCGCATCTAAGTCCAATGACTGAAGCTGGCACCCTCAGGTCACTTCTGTTGTACTAAGGTTTCTAGCTCGTAAAGCTTCGCATCAATGCGCCGAGCATCAAAAATCCAGTGATGACTGGTTTCGTCTTATCGTTTTCAAATAGACAGGTTAACCTATTGTTGTGCTCATACGCATTTGGCGGATATCCCAGCTCTACAGATTATGATTCAACAACAACCATCCATATACTCGGCATTGAGCTTTACCCATTGTGACTGAGGCTGGCCGCCTTAGCTCACTCACCTCTATTATTGCATTATACCCCTAATGAGAAAGCATAGACATCCTACCCGAACACGATGGATATAAATATTCGAATACCCCAAGGGGGACTCTTGATACCATCCAAAATGTTCCCGCCTAATTAGGGGCTCCTTACCCCTTAAATAGGGACACTAGGATTAGTAAGAAGGCAGATTCGTCCAGAATGGGGACTACCCCAAAGTGGAGTCCTAAGCATAGAAGGAACACTCTCCTACCAGGATTATGATTCATTATCCCACACGGAATCTGACTCCTTCCAAGTTTGAGTATTACTATAAATAGAGCCCTACATCCCTCATAAAGGGACATCTCATTCTCACATATTCTAGCTTCTTGTGTTCTCCTTGCTCCTGATCTCTAACTTAGGCATTGGAGTGTTCGTGGGGACTTTCCCAACCTCTCACCTTACCTCTTGTTTGTGGATTGCAGGACACCAAACCCAAGAGTTCCGGAAACCAATTATCACTAAGGTTATATTTTAACCATTTTTACGGATAAAATCGATATTTGTGAGTCTTATATAGATTATACTTAAATTCTATTTCTTCTATTAACACTAACAATTAAAAGTCGTGATTAATTGGGCATTAACAAAAAAAAAAAAGGGTTAGGCTATGCTATACCACCATTGCGCTAAAAATGAGCAAATTCCATTTGCTTCTCTAAGTGTACGGCAGAAAGAAAAGTTATGAAAATGAGATAATAAGAGAACCAAGAGACGAGAAGTTATGGGGGACCTTGATCGCTTGGAGACAATCTCTCTCCCCAAGAGGATATCTAATATGTCTAAAGATTTGGCTTATTATATGCCGATAAGCATGCAATGCAAGGGCTTCTGCTATTGCGATTGATATAGAGGCAAGAACATTACCCCTCCTTTATTATCTCTTACAACAATGCCCAAACCAATTCTAACTGTAGCATCAGTGTTGATCTTGAGGACGTTCTGGAGTAGCGGATGCCAAGAAGTCAAGCTTCAATTGTGCTGAAGTTTACGCTCTCCTATGTTGGAGGTAGTATAGTCTGCTAGGATTAAACTTGCTTGAGTGTAACATTGGCACAAATCAATCAAGGAAGATGATTTTTGTGATAGAGAATAAGCCGTGTTCACATAATAGATTCCATCCTTCATAAAATGCCAAATGCGCTAATTAATCGGTTTGCACCAGCTTATGGAAATAGCCAAAATCTATTTAGCCTCTATTAGAGAGAAGATAGATTCAATTAATTCTAGGTTCCAACTGGTGCGATATGCATTCATGATAGAATCGACAGTTGAATTGCTTTCAAATCCTAGATTGGGAGGGCTAACTTTAAAAGTGACGAATGAATTATTTTTAACTTTTATCCGTCTTGTTTCTACTTACACCTGCTCCCATGGATCTTCAAATATGAACTAAAATAATAATAAAAAAATAATTAATGATTTTACTTTAGTTAAATTTTTAATAAAAATTTGAAATAAATGATGTTTTTTATATTTCAAGTTTTAATTTATTTAATATTTTTTAAGTGGTTGTATTTGAATAAGCGATCACATTATAGCTATTTAAATTTATTTGTTGTCATGTTATTGTCAGGTTTTCTTGTTATTTTTTGATTTTGTTATAATTGTTTCTAGTTGTTGTTTGATAGTTGTAATGTTGTTGTCTGCATTTTATACTTGTTTTAAATATAATTAATTTATATAAATATAAATTAATTTATTATTTATTAATTTATATACATATAAAATATATAAATATAATTTATTAAATTATTTAAATGATTACTATTTCTACCTTTACTTTGTTTTAAACAAAGAAACATACTTTAGTTCTTTTTTGACCAAATAAAAGATTTAATATTAACTAGTAAACATTACAAGTTTTGGCTCAGCACAGTTTTGAGAAGCCAAACATAACCAAGGCTTTCACACTTTGATGGACATTCATAAGATTAAACCTAAGAATAATTTCTAGAGTTTCAATCCTAAGATAAAGAGAAATAGAGATTAAATGGAAAACGGCGACGGCAGCAGTAGTAGTGTCATCAATACCAACATCCTGAAATTAGCGCTTGAGCTGATGATGTTTTGGACTGAAAAAGATGATAAAGTCCAAACACATAAGTAGCAGCTGCAAGCAGAGGAGAGAGAAGAAGATCATCCTCCAGACAACAACAATCAACCGCTAGGGATATGGATCTCCTTCTTGAACAACATTCTTGCAAAGACTTGTTGGGTTGGAGACCTAATTATGTCATGGTGAGCTGAAACCCAGCCGAGAGTAAGCATTAGCACTTATTGATACAGCATCGACCAATAGTACCGTAGCAGTTCTGGCGAAACAAAAAGCGGCGAAGTAACCTATCCATCTGCACCAAAAGCTATCAAAAACTATGAAACCTATCAAATAGATGGCGACTAAGAAGCCTGACAATCCACACCAAAACTATGACAACACAAATATATTAACAACATATTATTAAAGAAAACCATAACAAAAGAAAGAAAAGGGGAGGATTACTAGAAAAACTAGTATCCAAACCCCTGTAAAATTACTGTGTATCAAAGGAGGAAGAACTCTTGAACGGGTGCTTTAGTTCTTTGATCCAATAAAAAATGATAGATGACATTTATAAATAAAAAATAAAATATTAAAATAGATGTTAACCTTAAATAGCAAAATACTATGTAATGGTTAGAAATACCAAAATAACTAAAGTAACACTAAAATGCTATACATCCTAACACTTTAAGAAAAATAAAATATAAAATTACTAAAAGGTGAAATAAATAGATAAATTTTTGTAGAGTTATTAGTGTTTTTTTTTGTAAATTAAATATTTCCTTTTAAAATAATAAAAGATAAATAATTTGATTTTATAATCAATTATATATTAAAGGTAAAAAAACCGCTTCAATATTTGTTATTTTCAAAAAATATTATTTAGTCATATATATATATATATATATATATATATATATATATATATCTAGTGATAAAATTATTTAATATGTACTATTTCGTAAAGTAGATTCACTTTTTCGTTAATTAAGTGTATTTTTTTTTAAACAAACTTTATTTTTACATAAAACATGTGACTTAAAATAATAACATTTTGTGAACTTGTTTGTTTTTATTTGTAAAATTAACTTTATTCTCACAACTAATGTACATTTTTAAAATTTCATTAAAACTCAATAATTTGTTATTCATTTTTAAAATATAAACACAACTTTGAATATTTTATCGATTAAGCATGTTTTTGTAAATGAACTATATCTGTACATAAAACATGTGAAATATAATAATAATAAAAAATTGTAAATTTGCGCATTTTATTTGTAAAATTCATTTTATTCTCATGATTAATGTAATTTTTTTACAATTTCATTTAAAAACTCCATTTTTTTTGTTTATTATATACATGTTAATGATAAAAATATTTCATATCTATATTTTTTGTTAAGTAACTATGTTTTCTTGTAACCTAGTTCATTAATAAAATATAAACACAACTTTAAATTTTTGTTAAGTGTATTTTCTATAAATGAACTATAGTTTTACATAAAACATGTGAGATAAAATAATAAAAATGTGCATTTTATTTGTAAGATTTATTTTATTCTCATAATTATTGTAAATTTTTAAAATTTCATTTAAAAAACTCCTTTTTTTTTTTGTTATTATATACATGTTAATGATGAAAATATTTCATATCTATATTTTCTGTTAAGTAAATTCATTTTTTTTATTAAGTTAATATGTTTTCTTGTAAACTAATTCATTTACAAACTATAAACATAACTTTACATAAAATCTGCAATATGAGTATTAAATTTTTATGAAGTTCTATATTTTTCAAAAAGTTTTTTCTCACAATCAATGTAAAATTAAATTAAATTAAATATTTGTTTCATGAATACATCATTGAAAATTGACACAGTTATGTTATTTGTTATATAATAAAATAAATTACTTTTATTTTATACAAGAATTATAATAGAAATATATTTTTTTTTTGTGAAAAATGATTACCTTTTTTTGTAAAATAATAGTATTTTTTGTAACATAGATTAATAAAAATTGAATACCATTTCACATAAAATATATGGGATAAAATCTGAAATTTTGTAAAATTATAAGTTTTTTATAGAATTCATTTTTATCTCAAAAATTTAATATTTTGGGATTTAATTATGCTTGCTAAAGTTTATCTTTAAATAGTATAGGCGGCGGGATTTAGCGTGCGCCCAAGTGTTTGGTGACTATGGTACTGTGTGGGCTCGAGACCCATTTGGAAATACGATATAGGCCTTGGGCCTATTCAGAGATGGAGTCGCCACCTAGATAAAAGCCAATACAGCAATTGGATTCCACAGAGGTTCCCAGAAGCCGTCGTCTGAAAACGGGTTCAGAAACTAGGTATTAGTGTTTGAATGCTCACTCAACCTTGCAATTGGCCTCTATTTGTGTTTTGTATATTATTACCTTTAATCATTTAATTATTTCTTTATTACCACACGTATTGTAATTGCCTTCGGATAATTGTCAAATTTTATAGTTAAGTTCAAGTTTGTACATTAATCCAATTTCATTATTTTAAGTCCCAACATTCAACAAAAATAAAACAAGTAATAATTTACAATCATACATTCGAATCAAACGGGGAAAGGGATTAGGGATTACAATGCTTTTAGACAAAATAAAAGAATAATATACAAAAAATAAACCATACATATACCAAAAGTAAACTAGTAATAAACTATTTACACAAGCGCAATGCTCTAAGGAATTAGCTAATGACAGTGATTACTCAATGATGTGGATCATCAAGTAATTCCTGCAATAATGTTCTAAAAAGGGTTTTCATGCCACTAACTAAAGACACCCTCAAATAACCAAAATAATTATCATCATATAATGAAATAATTATGTATAAAGGTGGAAAGAGCATGTGAAGTGAGCATTATATGGAATTTCATAAAGGGAGAAGAGCCAAACAACTGGTTGACCTGTTAATGTGGCGATCGCCTCATTGACAAAGGGCAATGCCTCTTGATCAACAGGCTAGCTCAACTCTCAAAACAATCAAACTTCTACCCTAAGCAAGCAATAGATGCACACATGCATCCAAAAGGTGCCAAATTATAATTACATGTAATAGTTTAAGAGATCAGATCAATGAGGTAGCATAACAAACTAAATAAACCTGAAACATACCTAAAGTATACTAACAACTTAGTCACATGCAAACTAAACACACAAATGATAAAGTTATAAAAAAAGTATATTTGGATGCAAAGTTTTACTAAAGTAATGGACCCTCAAAGATGTGTTTTTGATTATGATCCTCACTAGAGTGTGATTTCCACTTTGACACAAGCTTTCATCCTTCCTCTCCTAAGGAATATGAACTTAATTTGGCTTAGATCCTACCTCCTCCCTCAAGAATGTCCCTCTGTGTTTTTCAGAGCTTCCTTTTCTTCTTTAGCAATAGTTCCTTTTTTTTGCTTATGGCCCTCCTCTTTCCTCTCTTCTTTTTTCTTTTTTATCCCTACCTTACCCATGCCCCTAGGCTCTCTAGCCCATCATGAACCCTTATTGCCATTCTCTTCCCCCTAAAAATCTCTTCCTATGCAAAATTAGGTTTAGGGGTGTGGGGCCCATACCACTTGGCCACCAATGCTGTAGTTGCAAGTGGTCTGCCATAGAGGTGGTGCCTCTATGTTGAGGCGATTGCCTCTATAGCAGTTGCGAAAGAGGCAATCATCTTATTGCACTGAGTTAATGCCTCTTTAGCCCGGGCCTGCGTTGGGCCAAGTGGTCCTGGGTTATTTTGGACAATTGGGCTAAGTTTTAGGCTTTTGAGGCTTTAAGGCTTTCAAACTTTCAAGTCTGTTTCCAATTGGAGATTCAGGTTTTGTTCTTATGTACAATGTGTTTCATTCACCTAAGGTTATACGATCGAGTATAATCAATATCATACAAACGAGTATGATATGTCACTTGAAACGCTATATGTCCAAGTATAACAAATTCATAAGCAGAAGCTTCAAGGAGTAGGTAATTATCCTAACTTTTAATTTAGAAATTGGGTGCTATTTTTCTTTATCGTAATTTTTCAAGCAAACAACGACAAAGGGGGGCAACTGTAGATGTCCAATTTCAGGATGATGTGTTATGGATGTAGCAAAGGACTCCAGTGATGAAAATATCTTCGATACTTAATCTTTAAAAATTCTAAGTGTTTAAATGTATCTTTTAAAAGAAGGACTTAATGTTTTAAGGGACTAAATTGTAAGGTTTTTTTAGGACCTAATTGCAAAATTTAAATTCTTCCAGGGGCCTTTTTATAATTACATAATTCCGATCGGAATTACACCAATTCTGATCGGGATTGTATAATTCCGATTGGAATTACACAATCCCGGTCGAAATTGAATTCTTCTGTCTTGTTTTTTATTTTTAATTCAGTTTTAATTGCTTTAAAATTCCTAATTAATTCAGTCCTAACTGGTTTAAAATTCCTAAATATAATTTTAAGTATTAATATTATACTTTAGAAATTAGAATCACATTAGGATTGGGGTTAGGCTTCCTAGTTTCATTATATAAAGAGAAGGAAAAAAAAGAGGGAAATGATGAAAGGAAAAAAAAGAGAAAAAGAAGAAAAAGAGAGGAAGAAAACGTGATTTTCTTTTGAGTTCTTTTTTATAAAAATTCCTTTTATTAACAATTAATTCAAGATTCGTAGAGAATTTTTGAAGGACAAGATTCAAAAATTTATCAAGAATGGTGAACTACCAATCTGAGGAGTACCTTAAATCATTCATAATCATATCATCTTCTTCTTATTATTTATTTATTTGTTTATTTTTATTTTTTTATATCATTATTTTTATTATTATTCTTTCAAGATTATTATCATAATTTATTCATTAATCATTATTTTATCTTATTTTTATGATGATTATGGAGGAAAACGCATGGTGATCATGCGGGGGATGAATTCATGAGAAGTCTGTGGAAGATTATGGATAAAGCCTTGTAGAGATTTAGTTTCTAGGATTTTATTTTTGTTTTTATTGTCTTTACCTTATTTTATTTTATTTTATTAGTTATTTTATGAATTAATGTAATAGCCCTGATAGTGGGAGTAATGAACTTACATGGATGGTTGTTTGTTTATTTTTATTTAATTGGTTAGTAAATTTAGGTTTTTAATTAGGTAATTACTTAAAATCAATGGAGGAAGTAGATTAAGTTAGGTTACATGTTAATAAAAATTAGGGTTTTAGTAAGGATTAATTTAATTATTTATTTGATCTTATTTAATTATTTTTTTTATGTTTTTGTTTTTTTTAGGATTTATTTATTATTTTTATGTGTTTTGGGGCCTTAAGCCCATTTTAGGTCTTGATTTATTTATTTAAGTTTAGGTAATTCTTTTAGCCTATCTCACTTAATAATTAATTAGGTTTAATTAATTAAAATATACCTTTAGGCCCATAATTAATTAGATTTTAGATTAAAAATATTCTTAGGCCCATTTAGTTAATTAGACATAGGCCCACGTAACTCAATTTAATTAATTTAGACTTAGCCCACTTAATTAAAGCTTTTTTTTAATAATTTATAGATTTAAGATCACATTGGAATTAAAACATGTAGAATTAGGCCCACTAATTTAAATATTCCATAATTTGTAGATTTAAACTCATATTTAGAATTAAAATTAGTAGACTTAGGTTCATTTAATTAAAATCAAAAGGAATTAGGTCTTTAGGTTCACTTATAATTTCAAACATGTAGATTTAACTCATTTATTCAAAATCCATGTAGATTAGACTAACTTAGGGATTATGTAATTTATTGAATGCATTATTTACTTGTATATTTCATGACTAATTTGCCTTGGAGTTGATTGTTTTTAGGGTTTATATGAAATTGCATGTAATCGAGAATAAGATAATAATTCATAAAGTAATTCTAAATGAACACAAGATTGAAAGAAGTTGGTATTTCGTGTCCATAATCTCCTGATTTTCGTGCTAACTTTCTTTTAGGGAATCGAGTACCACCTTTTCGATTTGTCCCAGTTATTACCACTGGGTGGTAATTCCACATCTCCATGTCATGTCTTTATGATAGTGGTTAGTATGTTCTTTAGAGCCCTGAGTTCAAACAGTGTCGCGGTTGTTAAAATCTTGGATGCGCGCTAAACCCCGTCGTCTATACAAGTTCCACATTCTCATCATTGGGCTTGACAATGGGACGATCAAACTGAGCATCCCTAATTTGTGCCCTAACATAAGCCGACTGAATCGGGTGTCTACAGTTTGCCCCCTGATTTTTTAAAAAATCAAATGCATGCAATGACCATTTTTTGAAAAATCACATGAACAACAACAAACAAATAAATAAGATCATTAACATACCTGGCTCTCGAGTTTCACTCGAGAAATGAATTCTTCAATTTTGAAATGTGACTGTGATCCTCGAGTTTTCCTGGCCCAATCAACTACTCATTAATATTTGATAAGTTATTTAAAAATGATTGACTTTAGGTTTTCCTGGCCTAACTACAATTCCATTGGGGACTTGACCTTCGAATTTTCCTGATCCAATTGTCACTTGGCCAACCCACTGGGGGCGTGATTTTCAAGTTTTCCTAGCTTGATCGTCACTACATCGAAACTTGATTCTTAGGTTTCCCTGGTCTAATAATCACTGTACCGACTTCAGTTCTTGAGTTTTCCTAGCTCCATTACCATTAGGGATGTGATTCTCAGATTTTTCTAGTCCAATCATCATTTCTTCGGGGATACAGACTTTCGGGTTTCCCTGGTCCGGTTGTCATTTGCTTCTGACTTCGAGGATACTACCCGAATAGTCACCTCAGTATTTGAGCTTAGGGGATTCAAACCTGAACAACCTTGTTATTGAGCTTCGGGGATTCAAACTTGAACAGCCCTGTCTTTGAGCTTCAGGGATTCAAACCTGAATAGTCCTATCTTTGAGCTTCGAGGATTTAAACCTGAACAACCCTATCTTTGAGCTTTGGGGGTTTAAACCCGAAAAAATTTTTCTTTGAGCTTCAAGGATTCAAACACAAATAGCCCTGTCATTGAGCTTCGGGGATTTAAACCCGAATAACCCTCTGTCTTGCCGCATTGTAACACTTAGGTTTTCCTGGCCTGATCTTTGTTGAACTAAAAAGTGCAAATCCCGGGTTTTCCTGGCCTGATTCTTGCTAAAGCTTTGCTTAGACCAATTTTATTCTTGAACTTCAATTTCCCAGCATACATAAATAGTGACCTTTTTTTTTTCAAAACCTTAAACCTCCATCTACTATAAAAGATAACTTTTCTCCCTTTCTTCTCTTTTCCACTTTTTGTCATTTTTCCTTTTTCTTTTCTTATCTCTTTTCTCTTTCTTCTCTTTTTTTTCTTTATACTTTATGTACTTCCCTCCCTTTTCTAAATAATGGAAAATGAGAGGACACCTCCTGTACCTGAGTGGGATCACATCCTACCCTTTGCTAGCGCGTGTTGGAGCCTTGGATTGACACGGGGAGGCTCGATTCCTCTTTTAGCGGATCTAGGGTCCCACATCTATTTGTCTGCATCGAGAGAGGTTAGTACTCAAATTTTTTATTTTTCCTACAATTGCGTCAGGTTAGTAATTATTCTTTTATCATTTTAGAGTATGATTAGATTAAAAAAATATGAAAATTTCCATTTTAATGTAAAAAAAACAAAAACTGTTATTGTTTACATTCTGCAAGGGCGATCACCTTTTTGATGAGGCGATCGTCTCATTAATGAGGCGATCACCTCATTGATGAGATGACATACCTCTTCTAAAAAGGCGATGGTTATCCCTGTAGGTTAAAAGACTGTCGCCCTTTTGACAAGGCGATCGCCTCTTTGATGAGGTGATTGCTTCATTAACAGGGTGATCGACGTCACTTATATGCTTATTTATTTTGAATTTTTCTAGTGATAAAGAAATGCATAAATTCAACTTCCTTATTTCTTTCCTTTTACAGCACAATGCATAGACATTTAAGGGTGCTGGGATTTTCCATGGGGCCTGAGTCTTTTATGGTGAGCTGACTGACGATCAGAAGGATCAAATTTAAGAGACTGGATTCAAAGACTTTGTACTCTCACTTCCTTTTAAGCAGGGACGTATAGACTACCAATTGCTACACACATTAATGGACAGGTGGCTCGACACGACCCACACCTTCCACCTCATATTTAGTGAGCTCACTCTGGATTCGATGTCATTTGCCATTATTACAGGGATCACTTATGCTAGAGACCCCGTCCCCCTCGATGTGAGCTTACACCAGCTGTCTTTGGACAAGGCCGCATATATCAAGCATCTTTTGGGCATGACTCTCGATATGAAGGGGACTTATACCCTCAAGTTGGACTCAATTAGGAGCTTCTATACTCGAGAGTAGGCTACAACTATGGTCACTCCTTGCGAGGTTGATTAGGTGGTGAGGGCTTTCCTACTAGGCACCACCTTCTTTGCTGACACCGCCAACTCGATTGACTTGATGTTCCTACCAGCTCTCCGAGATCTTATTTGATTGGGGTAGCTGTGCTCTCGTATATCTATACTGGAGCATGGACAAAGTGGTCCAAGGGTCCAAATAATTTTACAACTTTTGGCACACTGTCCTGGTAGGTCACGACTCTCCCCTCTCTCGACTAGTTCTAGTCTCCACTTATTTATACTAGCTAATTAACTTTCTTGATAGGTTTGGGCTTTGGAGCTAGAGCTGCTTATAGGTGTGTTACGAGTGGGGGATCACCTTCCAACTATCAGCAGATGGGGTGCCAATCGCGTCCTAAAGAGGCATTTTGCCCCGGTGCATATCCACAGGCAGCACTTGAACTCCCTGACACAGGATGCGGTACCTGCAAAACATAACTTATCTCATTAGAAAATTATACAAATTTAATCTACTTACTTGTTGACGTTTCCACCTTTTGTAGATCCAAAATGACTTGTGGGGGCCTGAGGATAGTTGGACCATCGAGATGAATCGTTCTTGGCCCTTAGCTTAGAAGAGGGTACTCCTTTATAGCCTTGGATATCGAGCTTGGTATCTTGGTGAGCAGGTCTTAAATTGGAGGGGAGGCACTAGAGCGAGACGGGTTCCCAAGTCTCCTCTTGATAGCATGCTTTGGGCACACGAGCTGGAGGGTAAGGACCTTACTCAAGCTATTGCAAGCTCACCAGCTATGGATCACATAGTCCGTGTAAAGAGCCGATACATGGAGTTTATTTGAGCTTACCTTCTATTAACGGTCCCTTTCCATGTCCCTTCTACCTTCTAGGTATATCCCTGTCACCTCTTCCCTACTTTGAGAATTAGCTGTGTTCTTCCATACTTTCCTTTTCTTACCTTTAGGCTGCACCTTGTAGGCCTATTCCCCAAGCTAGATCTTGAGTACGGGAGAGAGAGCCCCTGAGGGATCGTTTGGACCCAGGCAGGGAGGAGATCTCGGCGGCTGTTGAGTAGGCTAGGCCGCCTATTGCCCCTAGTTCTCAGTTTGCTTTGGGCAGCTTCATTTATGTCCTTTACCCCTTAGCTAGATGTTGTGTTCCCCCTTGTGAGTTGTCTCATCAGTTTTTTACTCTGGACAAGGATCTGACACCTGCATGCACCCCTGGCGGTGCCACTCATGTAAGTTCACTTTTGACCTGCTTTCACTATTATTCTAAACCTATTCTTTAGTCCTAACATTCATACAACAATATAGATTTCTCTGGAGCAGGGCCTATACATGTACCGTATGATAGAGGCTCAGAGAGACTACATGCTAGTGGTCACCCAATAGTGGAGGGTAAGAATCTTTTTATTCCCTATATGTATGCATGCTCGCATGATTCACTAACCTGTGTTTTTTTAGCAGGATCGTGATGAGGCTAGCAGGGTAAGGATCGCCACTTTTGAGCGCCAGATTGATGTGTTCCAAATCAATGAGGACCACAATGATGAGGATAGGAGTGGCAGTGGCACTGGAGGAGGGGATGACCCTGAGGGTGCCGGATAGGACGCTTGATGTACCAAGACCTACAAATTGTCATTTCCCCTTTTTTACTGATTTATTTAGCTTGGACAATGAACACATACACTTTTTCATTCTCTTTTTTGGATGAATTATTTATAGAATTTGACTTTTATCTTAATTAAATTTATTCTTTTACATGCGAATTGATTTCAATGATTACATGTGTGTGCATCTGGCTCGCTACTCTCTGATTTACACTTGCTAAGATTGCACAGTTCAATGAAGCTTAACAACTGATACTGTTGAAGAGGTGATCACCTCATAGCTTCCTAATGAAAAGACGATTGCCTCTTGGTGTTGAGGTGATGCCTCTTTGATGAGGCGATCTTCATCAGGTGGTGTTGCCCCTTTAAAAACTCAAAATGCTAGCCCAACCTTGTTCTTATGACACATTCATTCCTAACCTCTAATTTCTCTCTCTAAGCACCTCTGAAAGCTTAAATCATGACTGTACGGACCCCCAAACTGCTACAACCAATCTTAAATAGTTTGGATAATAGGTCTTAGGCTAGGCTAGAGCCATTCCACTCTTTGGTCTTCAAATCACTACATGTTAGGACGATCAATTTCCCTTTCCTTCATGCCATGGCTCAATTTTGGGACCCCTAGAAGCATGTTTTCCAGTGCAACATAGTGGAAATATGTCCCCTATCGGAGGAATTCAAAGAAATTCTCAGTCATCACATAGATTCCACCTGCTGACTTAAAATTCCTAACCTTGAGAACCAAAACCTTCACTCCATTCAATACCAATTGGCGCATATGTTCAACCTTCCACCATGGTCCTCTTCTCACTGCATTCTCAGCTCAAAAATCATACTAGAATCCTTCCTTAAGATTACCATGGGTGTGGACAAAGAAGAAACTCACTGGCCCCACCTGATACTCTCTATCTGTATGCCCAATTTTTTCTGGTTTCTTCCTCCTGACACTATGATTTGAAGGTCTTTTCCATTCTTGATCAGGTGGAATCGGGGTCTAATCCCTTCTCTATGATTCTAGTAGAAACTATTATTGGAATGGACAAGTTCACAGAAACACGACGATTCTCTGAAAGTCCCTTTCTATTAGAGGTAAGCTCTCCCGCGTCAATTCTTGACTGTCATCTATCCTATTATTTGCATATAATCATTTGTCAATTTTTAGATGTGGCTCTATGAAAAATTGAATCTACTTGAACCCCCTCAAGACATTAGGCATTATAAGGCCAAACATTATAAGGCCAAGGAAGCTACACCCCATTCCAATAAATGTTCACAACTGGCTATTAACATTTCCTGACACTCTGATCCGCTGGATGTGCCCTTGGTAAAGGTTGCAACATATGACTATCTGGTCCTATACATATTGCATTTCAATTACTGATATTCATTTTGCCACCTTTTATAATTTGGCCCGCCTCTATCATCAATACAGTCACAAACAACTGATCGTAGAACTAGTTCATGAGTTCGAACCTAGGCCCTTTTCTCAAAACTTCCTGTACCACTTAGTGGCAACTTAGCCTCGAAGAACCATAAAGAGAAACTTAGATTACAATGGAGATCAAATTACTGATGATCATTACAAAGAATGGGTTTATTTGCAACAAACGAAAAGAGATGAATTTATTAGAAATAAGAGAACAAGAGAGTTACAGTTATTGAGCTTTTGGCGTGACCAATAAAAGAAAAGAAGACAAAATTAGCTTATGAATTAAGTCATCATTTTCCTTTTTTTGCTAGATGCAATTTCCCTTTTATTAATTAAACAGCTTGTAATTGACACTTTATGCAATGCTTAATAGTAATTGAAGCACTCTATTTCACTCAATTTAAGCACAATACATATGTACATTTCATTTCTGATACATCTCCTGTTGTTAGTTGGCTTGCCCTTGCAAGTTTTCCAACTAACCATTTTGCATCTCTCTCTCTCCTTTTACACGTTCTTAACTTTTGCCTAGATCGCCTCTTTGAGGTTTTCAATCCAATAGGACTCTTTTTTTTAGTCCCTAATTTTTGCCTGGATAGCCTCTTTTTGAGGTTTTCTCCTTAGCAAGAATTTTTTACAGGAAGTATTTCTTAAGTTTATCTAGGTTGATGGGCTCCTTGAACTTATTTCCCTCTATATCAAATAGAATGGCAGCACCTTTCAAAAATAGCTTCTTTACTAGGTAGGGTCCTTCCTAATTTGGTTTGAATTTCCCTTAAGGGTCGTTCATAATTGACTTTGTAAGCTTCAACACCAAATCCCCTTCTTGAATCTTTCTGTTTTGATCTTCTTGATCTTTTTATTATAGGCCCGGGCTATTGTTTTTTGATACAATTGAGCATGATACATAGCTTTCATCCTCTTTTCATCCAACAATGTCAACTGAGCTAATCGACTCTCCACCCACTGATACTTAAGGAGCTTGGACTCTAGCAGGACTCACAATGACCTTATCTCAACCTCCACTGGCGAAATGACCTCGCATCTATAAATCAAAGAGTATGGAGTGACCACTTTCAAGGTTCTAGCAGTGGTTTACTACCCCCACAATGCAAATTATAAGTATTTTTCCCAATCCTAATAATTCTCTAACATCTTAGCCATGATCTTTTTCATATTCTTATTGGTTGCTTTCACTACCCCATTTGCCTGAGGCCTATACAGAGATGATCGGTGGTGCTCGATCTTGTAGTCTTTCAGCAGCGTAGCCGTTTCAACTTAAAATTGAACCCTATTATCTATAACAATGTGGTGCAACAAACCATATCTACAGATTATGTTCTTCTCGATGAACCTCAACATTTTCTTCGAACCTGCAGTAGTACAAGATTCAGCCTCAACCCATTTGGAGAAATAATCGATAGCCATAATAATATACCGATGACCATTAGATGTTTTTGGCCTCACCTCTCCTATGATGTTAATCCCCCATACAGCAAACGACTAAGGAGAAGTCATTCCTTGAAGTTCCATAGATGGTAAGTGGTTAATATCACTATAAATTTGGCAGTTGTGACACTTATTCACAAATCTAATGCAATCTGTTTGCATGATGAGCTAAAAGTAACCTTAACGAGCTATTTTCTTTACCAAGACTATCCCATTCATGTGTGTCCCATATACTCCTTTATGAATCGCCTTCATAAGCTTTTGGTATTCATCCTTATCAATACATTTAAGGTGTTCCCTAGTCAGCATTCTTTTGTACAGCATCCCATTGTGACTTATGAACTGCCAAGATAACATTTGCAGGGATATCCTCTCTTTCCTATCAGCGCCATCTAAAAATTGCCTAGTCTCTAGATATCTTTATAAGTCATAAAACCAAAGCTTCTCAATAGTGTCAACTGGTGTCACCCTTACCTCCTTGTAACAAGGACATTGAGATTTTGTCAGAATTAAGGGCATGGCCTCTAGTTATTTCCCATTTTCCTACATAGGCTAAGGCATCAGCCCTTTGGTTTCCTTCTCACGGCAGATGAACAAACTTACACTGAGTAAATGAGCACAATATAGTAGTGAGATATTCCTAATATAGACGCAATCTATCCTCCTTTGTCTCCCACTCTTTGGCAGCTTGTTTTATGACTAACATGGAGTCCCCGTACATGGTAACATTCTCCGCTCTTGCACTGTATAATGCCTCTAGATAAAAAATGCAAGCCTCGTATTCTGCTTGGTTATTAGTTGCCTCAAACTTGAGTCTTTTTGCCATTGGGATCATCTCTCCCTCTGGCGTGACCAAAATCACACCTATTTTGGCCCCTTTATTGTTGACGACTCCATCAAAGTACATTTCCTAACCTTGTACCTCTATTGCCCCCAGGTGTTCGTCAAGAAACTCCAACTTCCATTCTTGGTCATCATCTACCGGACTCTGTGCTAGGAAGTTGGCTACTACTCTCCTTTTCACCATTTTCTTGGTTATAAATTCTATATTGAATTCGGTGACTAGAATGAGCCACCAAGCCAACTTTTCTGTAAGAGACAGGGTTTGCTGGAGATACTTGAGGGGATCATGTTTGAAAACTGCTTGTACTTTGTAAGACTGAAAGTAGTGTCGGAGCTTCTTTATTATCCAAATCACTACTAAGCATGTCTTCTCCATAAGGCTATAACTAGTTTAGTAAGGTAGAAGCTTCTTACTCAAGTAATACACAACGTGCTCTATTTTATCTTCACCTTCTTGTGCCAACATTGCCCCTGTTGCATCTTTTTCAATTTCCAGATATAGGATTAAGGCTTTACCCGGCCTTGGCGATTGCAAAATAGGAGGATTCATAAGATAATCCTTAATAGCTTCAAAGGCTTGCCGACACCTTTCATCCCATATCACAAGTTGATCTTTCTTTAAGAGCTTAAAGATGGGATTGCAGACGATTGTCAATTTGGCTATAAATCTACTGATATACTGCAAGTGCCCCAGGAACCCTCAGAAGTCTTTTTCGTTCCTTGGTGCAGGCATATCCATGATTTCCTTAATTTTATTCGGATCCACCTCTATTCCTTTCTGACTGATAATGTGTCCTAATAGTTTCCCAGATGTAAACCCAAAAACACACTTCTTCGGATTTAGTCTGAGATTATACTTTTTTTCCCTTGCCAGAAACTTATCTAGAGCCTCAAAATGTCCTTCCCTAGTTACGGATTTCACCATCATATCATCCATGTAGAATTCTACCTCCTTATGGATCATGTCGTGCAGTAAAGCGGTTGCCATCCTTTGATAAGTGGCCCCTGCATTTTTTAATCCAAAAGGCATCACTTGGTAACAGTAAATTCCCCACTTGGTAGTGAAGGATGTCTTTAACTTTTCCATTACCACCATCATGATCTGATTGTACCCTGAAAATCCATCCATGAAAGAGTACATCATATTGGAAGCCATGCTATCAATTAGCGTATTAATGTGTTGTAGCGGAAAGTCATCTTTGGGGCATGCCTTGTTTAAATCTCAGTAGTCCATACATACTATGACCCTCCTATCTTTCTTAGGAATTAGAACTATATTTGCTAACCATTTGGTGTCCTCTACCACTTTTAGAAACTTTGCCTTTAATTGTTTCTCGACTTCTTCTTTGACCAGAAGAGCCCATTCTAACTTTAACCTCCTTTGCTTTTGCTTTATTGGTGCTATATGAGGATATGTGGGTTTGGGCATATCTTCATAACTCTAAGCAAATACTTTTTATCTCTTTGTTAGGATTTTCTTTCATTTTTTCTCTCTCATCATGAGTTAGACCAGAAGCAAGCAATACATTTTTGGGATTATCATTTATGCCTAAATTAAATGATTCAGTTTGTGTGGAATTAATGTCAAACATATGCATGAAATGATCATCATAAGTAGAACAACCATTAGAGAACACATCACATAAATAAGCAAATTCAGGCTTCATTGCTTTCACTTTTGAAAAGAAAAGATCATCAGTTTCAAATAGAGAAGTAAAAGAAACATCATAGTCATCATAAAAGACATATATAATAGAGCTGAGGATGTAGGCTTCAAAATCAAGTTCTTTGCTTTGATCATCAATGCCTTTCAACTCCAAGGTAGCTTCATTCCTTTTAAATTCTTCTTTAGCCAGCACCAACTCCTCAGTAGGGACTTCTTTAACAGCAACACCCTTGACTTTGTTCATAAATTCAGTAAAGATTTCAAACCTTGGAATAACTTCCCCAGCCGTCAGGAGAGGTTCTGCAGTTCCATTGTAGGGGTACCCGGTGCCTTCCCTTACAAAGATCTCCTATAGAGATTTCTTTTCAGCCATGGTTTCCTCTTTCTTTCCTTTAGACTAGCCCTAGATATTTATCTTTCCCTCAGTATTTTCAACCCCTTTGAACCCTAGCTCGTGCTTCAAAATAGGCATCTTATTTTCCATAAATTCTGAAGGTTCGCTCTAATCTCTTCCTAACCCCATGCTGGGCATAAATCTCATGATGTGCATCATCTTCAGAACCTTTTCATCCATCTCATCCTTGTGAATTACACAAACCTTAAAACTAGGGCTTATGGAGATCTCTTTGGGGGTCAACTTCAATGCAGCCACAATGACTTCAGTTTCACCAAAGATGGTGACAACCCTTCCTTCATTAAGGAACTTAATCTTTTGGTGAATAGTGGATGGGACACCACCCAAGGGGTGAAACCATGGCCTTCCCAACAAGATGGAAAATGTCACTAGGATATTAATCATGTACAAGTCAACCCAAACTTCTATAGGTCTCATTCTGACCAATGCCCTGAATGTTCCTTCCACAAACCTCTTGGTGTCATAATAGGCTTTGATAACTACTTCAGAAGGCTTAAAGTCGGCCACCATCAACCCTAACTTTGGTAGAATCTTCAATGGACATATATTGGTGGTGGAACCATTGTTGACCATCATGCAGCAAGTCATTTTTCCCTTTACCTCAACCTTGATAAACAAAGCCTTATAGTGGTCCCTCCCCTCTAGAGATAGGTCATCATTAGAAAATGTTATCATCCCTTGAGGAGTTTCCATTAGTGATCTGACCATCTGTGCTGGGGTACAGCTAATGGAGATCTTTTTTTTGATCTAACGCTAGAACTAGGGCCTCCCTATGATCTCTAGAATGCATAAGTAACTCCCAAACAATAGCAACAGTCCCCTCACTTTGCTTTGTTTCTTCCCTTTTTTCTGAACTTTCTATCTTATTAGGCTCGAGCTTTATAGTCTTGGGTTCTTCCCTCTTTTCTTCAACCTTCCCCACTGATTGGCCTGATCTGCTTCTTTCGTTGTCCCACAGATCAACCTGTCCCTCGCTTTCATCATCGAAACTCGATATGTCCAAGACATGCACATGCAATTCTATAGGTTATTTGCTTGGTTTTGGGTTCTCAGGTTCAGCTTTTAAGGAGTTATGAACAACATCCATGAAGGAGTTTAGGACTTGCTCCTCTGTCAGGCTAGTGTTGATCATCAAGATGGGTGTATTTGGTGGTGGCATAATTCGGTAGTTGGGCAAGGGGTTGGTTTGTGTATTTGGCTTTCTAGTTTCTAGGTCAGTAATCTTGCCTGAGTTAATTAGGTCTTGGATTTCATACTTTAATTAGGCACAACTATCGGTGTCATATCTGATGGTTTGGTGAAAGTTACAGAAAAGCTTTGGGTTAGCACCGAGTAAGGGTTGTTGTAAAGGTAAAGGCCGCAGTAGGTTTTTCTTAATAAGCTTGTTGAAGACTTTGGATAGAGGGCACCCCAAATTCAAAAATCTCCGAGGCTGTCTAATTGCATTAACCTGTATGTTGTTTCTTGGTGGTCGGATAGCGTTTATTTGAACATTACTGCTCAAACCAGCTCCTTCCTTACCCCTAGACCTCCCTCTGAAGAATTTCTTTTCTTAAGCCGAATCTGACTCTTTTAGGACCCCAAACCTATACAATTCTTTGAAATTTTTTATTCTTAAATCTCTCAGGTTTCTAGATAGTGTTGGGACACACCCCTCTATTGCCAGGACTAATTGATATGACTTAGTAGGCCTATGCCTCATCAAAGACAGCTTTCCCCTTTGGCGAATCAGATAATCAGCAAAGGACTCATTAAAGCTCTCTACTTGGTGTTCTGTAAATCTCTCAGGGATACTTCTAACTAAACATTAAGGTCATATTGCTTTACAAAAGTGACACATAACTCCTTCCAATTTGACTGAACATGTGGTTCTAAAGTGCAGTACCAATGGATTGGTGCTCCCTCCAGTGACATAGGGAATTGCTTGATGATCTGGCTCTCAGTTAACTCAGTGGTCTTCATATAAGTCACATACTGCTTCAGATACAAATGGGGATCCTCGGTGCCAAAGTATTTCTTCATATCAGGGAATTTGAATTTACGGGGTAGCAATTCATCTTCCCTTCCTAGATTCAGATCGACATAATCTAGAGGGTGACAATGCCCTTCTCCTTCATCATCATCTGCATTTGGTTCACAGCCTTGGTCATGCTCTTGTCCTACTCAGTTTGCCCCACATCCTCAGTTGGGTTCACATTTCTTCGGTTTGATGGGTTAGCCTGCATCGTTACATCATCTTCTTCCCTTCCTTGAATTAGGATCTCCTCATTGAGATCTATTGGGTTAATTAGTGGCAAATTGGATGGCTGTACTGGCTGATTCTCCTTAATGAGCTTAGTAATTTCCCCCATCATCTCCCTCATTATAGACTGGGTTTCTACAATCACTTCATCTTTTAATTGTGCCTTAAATGCCTTTGGATCAAAACCACGTGCCATTCCCACTTCTGAACTTCTAACCAAATGACCTGAACTAATTCGGACCCACTTTAATGAGTTCAAAGGATCTATAGTGCTGTAAAATCATATGTTAGAATAATGCATGACATGTATGCATGATATGCAAGTCCATTTTATTTTAAGGGAAGCTAAGAAATAAGTAAATAAAACAAAAAGAAGATACATAAAACCAAAATGCGAAGCTTAAATGTGCAAACTTCCACCCTTTATTTCTCCCACACAGGTATTCCATGGTGAGTTTCTTAGCCTAAGATTTTTTGTCTAGGTTTTAATTATCAATGGGGGATAACAAAATTGACGTATGCAAGATAACTCTTAAAATGATTCAAACAAGTAATGGGTCCTTTAAATAAAGCCTGAGTCCATTTCCTATGAGCCAAGGTCCTTAGCACCATAAAGTTACTTGTCAAGGCCCACTTGAAATGGGTTATGAATAGGCATGAGAGGCCTTCATTGACTTGGTTTGTTTATAATGGGCTTTGGTTGGACACGAGGGCCCATTTTACCTTGGATTGCTTGTTGATAGGCTCAAGATTTATTTTAAGGGTCCATTATATGGCATAACACACATGCATATGGGGAAAATTCCTAAGGATAGTTGCTAGGTCATTAAATGGGCTTGAGTCTTACGTAAAAAGGCTTCTGTTCCCACAACGATATACATCCATATACGTCTCCCCACTCAAGGGTCAAATAACATGGATTACTACATGTTGTGAGTGACAATAATAAAATATTCCACCACCAAGTTTGAGTGAAATGTAGGTAGCGAAGTACTGACTATTGCCGAGTTTATTTAGGATTAAAGTGCCCATTGTGTACAAAATTTGTAGTGAATGCATAAATGCAAGAAGAAATAAGAAAATAATTAAAGATGATAAAACATAAAACACTAGAATCAGTTTCTCTATCCTCAGTGGAGTCACCACTGTAGGCGGCGGGGTTTAGCGCGCGCCCAAGTGTTTGGTGACCATGACACTTTGTAGGCTCGAGGCCCACTTGGAAATGTGATATAGGTCTTGGGCCTATTCAAAGATAGAGTCACTACCCAGATGAAAGCCGGGACACATTGTATAGCAACTGGATTCCACGGAGGTTCCCAGAAGCCGTCGTCAGAGAACGGGTTTAGAAACTGGGTATGAGCATTTGAATGCTCACCCAACCTTGCGGTTGGCCTCCATTTGTGTTTTGTGTATTATTACCTTTAATCATTTAATTATTTCTTTATTACCACACATATTATAATTGCCTTCAGATAATTGCCAAATTTTATAGTTAAGTCCAAGTTTGCACATTAATCCAATTTCATGCTTTTAAATCCCAACATTTAACAAAAATAAAATAAGTAATAATTTACAATCATACATTTAAATCAAAAGGGGAAAGGGATTAGGGATTACAATGCTTTTAGATAAAATAAAAGAATAATATACAGAAAATAAACCATATATATACCAAAAGTAAACTAGTAATAAACTATTTACACAAGCACAATATTCTAAGGAATTAGCTAATGACAGTGACTACTCAATGATATGGATCATCAAGTAATTCTTGCAATAATATACAGTTAGTTTCCTCTTGCAAAACATGACATTATACATAAAAATATTCATAAATAATGTTCTAAAAAGGGTTTTCATGCCATTAACTAAAGAAACCCTCAAATAACAAAATAATTATCATCATACAATGAAATAATTATGTATAAAGGTGGAAAGAGCATGTGAAGTGAATATTATGCAAAATTTCATAAAGGGAGAAGAGCCAAATATCTAGTCGACCTGTCAATGTGGTGATCGCCTCTGTGAAAAGGCGATCACCTCATTGACAAGGGGCAACGCCTCTATGAAGAGGCATCGCCTAATCAACAGGCTAGCTTAACTCTCAAAACAATCAAACTTCTACCTTAAGCAAGCAATACATGCACACCTGCATCCAACAAGTGCCAAATTATAACTACATGCAATAGTTTAAGAGATCAGATCAATGAGGTAGCATAATAAATGAAATAAACTTGAAACATACCTAAAGTATACTAATAACTTAGTCACATGCAAACTAAACACACAAATGATGAAGTTATAAAAAAGTGTATTTGGATGCAAAGTTTTACCAAAGTAATGGCTCAGAGATGTGTCTTTGATTATGATCCTCACTAGAGTGTGATTTCCACTTTGACACAAGCTTTCCTCCTTCCTCTCCTAAGGAATATGAACTTACTTTGGCTTAGATCCTACCTCCTCCCTCAAGAATGTCTCTTTGTGTTTTTCAGAGCTTCCTTTTCTTCTTTTCTTTAGCAATGGTTCCTTTTTTTTTTTTGCTTATGGTCCTCCTTTTTTCTCTTTTATTTTTTCTTTTTTATCCCCTACCTTGCCCATGCCCCTCAGCTTTTTAGCCCATCATGAACCCCTATTGCCTTTCTCTTCTCCCTAAAAATCTCTTCCTCACGTAAAATCAGGTTGGGGGTATGGTGCCCACACCATTTGGCCATCATGGTTGCAACTACAAGTGGTTTGCCATAAAGGTGGTGCCTCCATAATGAGGTGATCGCCTCTGTAGCAGCAGCCAAAGAGGCGATCGCCTTATTGCACTAAGGCAACGCCCCTTTAGCTCGGGCCTATATTGGGCCAAGCAGGCTTGGGTTATTTTTGGACAATTGGGCTAAGTCTTGAGCTTTTGAGGCTTTTAGGCTTTCAAGTCCATTTCGAATTGGAGATTCAAGTTTTGTTCTTGTGTCCAAGTTCCACATTCTCATATTTGGGCTTGACAACGGGATGATCAAACTAAGCATCCCTAATTTGTCCCCTAACACGGGCCAATCGAATTGGGTGTCTACAAATAGTCATTCGAAATTTTATAAAAATAATACAATTTTATTCTTATATTATATATGTATCACTTATTAAAAATATTATAAAATTTTAATTTTTATAAAATTATATTCTTTATGTTAAAAAGTTTAAAGGAATATTAGTATTTTTATCAAATCATTTTGCATATATATTTGGTATTTTTTATTTATATAAAGTCTGTATTCCAATTTATATAGTAGAAATTTTCTAATGACCAAAATTTTAGTTCCTGAAATTCTTCGATTAGCTTGGTACAATAAGATAAATAATATAAGTATGAATGAATCATTATAAGTGGTTGTCATGTACACTCTAATAATCAAATTAGCAAAAATTGAGAAATAAAAAGAAGATTTGAAATATTTATAATATAAAATAAAAATTTAAGGTTTAAGGTCTACTTTATATATGAAGGATAGGTGTAAATGAGTTAAGGTTTTGATTTTCTAGACCCTTTAAATGGTCGTGTCTACGATATTAGGAGGACTGCGTATCATGAAGGGCAAAATGAGGGACTCAAAACTCTTGGAATAGTCTCATATGAAAAGTTTTCCACCTGATCTCTTGAAAAAGTGGGAAACAATTTCGAGGTAAAAAAAAATTCCTTGATAAGATATTATGAGTTTGCAAAATTATTTCTACTTAAACTACTCTTTTTACTAGATAATACCCATTACATATTTTAAATCACCTTAATTTTTATTTAATATTAATCTTTATATATACATATACATCCATAACAAAAAATAAAAAATGAAGTAGGAAAAATAATATAATTTTAAAACTAATTTAATAAAGCACACACCAACAAACAACATAAAAATAAATATAAAGCAATGAATTGGTGAATGATGGTAGTTAATTAAAGTACTTAGTTAAATAGATCTTAATGATGAGCAATCTACATTTCATAATTCACAATAGCATCATAAATTTTTTCCTTTCTCAATTTCTATAATATCTTGCTTTCCATATGTGGTGCTCTATATCTTGGTCAATAAATAAAAAAAACAATTTGAATATTTATGTTTGCATATGCTTAATTTTCTAAAGGGATAATGACCTCACAAGCCTTATAAGTTTCTCAAAATTGCAATTAAGTTCTAATTTTTTTTATTGAGTCCTAAAAGCTCTTAAATGTTGTAATGTTAGTCCACCTCCATTATATCTATCAGAATGGACTGACATGGATAAGTATATCCCACTCAAACACACCATATGTGTAGCCAGCTAATTAACTTTTTCCATGTCACCAATGATGTAGGCAAAAAGTGTTAAACTCATCTTCCCTTCACACTTGAAATTTAGGGTTTATTTAAATCAATTAAAAAAAAAGATTCTTAGCTTTTTCTTCTTCATGCTCAACTTTTCTCCTCAATTTTCTTTTCTTTTCCATTCTCTTCTTTCACTTTTCTATTCCATTCTCAGCTTGATTATTTTCTCTAATCTCTTTGAGCTGTGCAAATGTTTATGTTTGCAACACATGTGAAAATGATGCCAATCATAAACAACATGAAGAAAAAAAAGAATTTAAGGCTGCTAATAATAATGATCTTACAGTTGATGATTTGGAGGGAGATAATCAGGTGGTGCCATGGTCTTTTATCATGCCGCCTCTTCCTCCTCCTCCACCTGTCAGTTTGCTCATCCTTCTCGTCGTAATCCTCCTCCTCTTCTTCTTCTCCTTGTTCAAGTAGCCAAAATTACTATAAGAGTGGATTAAGTAAATATTTAAAAAAAAGCATTAGAGTTATGGCAAGAGGGAGAAGTGAGTGGGAGTGAGTAAGATATATGAAGGGAACTTATGGTATGATGAATTAATGAAGGAAGATTATGAAGGAGCTTTGAATTTTTTTTTTTTTTTTGCTTTTTCCTTTTACCAATTTGAATTAATAATTAAAGATGTGTTGGATGTTGGGTCTTATTTGATTACTGAGAAAGTTGTCATCTTGGCATTTTTTTTGCTTCATTTGCATGATGATTGATTGGTAATTTGATTTCTTGATTTTTGTTTATATATGTAATTTTAATTTTGAATTAATAATTGGAGATGTGTTGGGTGTTGGGTTTTGTTTGGTTGCTAAGAAACTTATAATCTTGGAATTTCTTCATTTGCTTCATCTGCAGTAGCAATCAAACCCTAGGTTTGGTTAGATTTTAAAAAAGTGATGAGGAAGAGATAAAAGAAGGAAAGTAGGAATTTTGGTTATTTATGCTCTATAAACACAGAAAAAAATAATAAGAATAAAGAGGGGATTAAATGGTGAACTTAAGGAGGGAGAAGATGGGGATGATGACATGGAACTGGAGGTGTGAGTTGGTTGTATATGTGTCTTAAATTAGTGGGGCTCTAGATGACATATAAGTAAATTTTGTTTGATTTAACGAAAAAAGACTAACTTGATAGTATTTAAGAGCTTTTAGGACTTAATTAAAAAAAAAGAACTTTTTTTAGGACTTAATTGCAATTTTGAGAAACTTATAGGACTTGTGGGTTCATAATCCCATTTCCCAAATCATTTTTACAACTAAGACATGGATTGATACATTTGTATGTCTTGGCAAAATAAATAAACAACTAGCTTTTTAGTTTATTAACCTTTCTAATGATCATTAATCATACTTAAAAACCATTTTAATTTTCTAACAACAAAGTTCATAGTTAACTAACACTTCAAGCTCTCTATCAAGTTTATTAATATGAAATTTTCCATTAAACAAGACTTAAAATTATTGTTTTAGCACTTTTTTAGACAAGAAAACTAACATGAGAAAAATAACAAAGGATGACATAATTTTCTTACTTAAAGGCAAGACAACTGAGGCTAACAATTTAACAAAATCATAGTAAAGATCAAATATAGGCTTTGGATCAAGAATCAATCATAACAAAATTATATTACAAGACAACATAAACTGCTATATAATTGGTGCACATTTAAAATAAAGAAAATGAACAAACACACAAATCAATGTAAAGATGAATGAAAGATCTTTGTTCAAAGTCAAGTCCAATCAAAGCCAGAGAATTTAGCAAATATACCAACAAAAATAATTAAGCCATTGAGAATCAGCTTTAAACTGACAAGAACACTCACAAACGATAGAATTAAATTAGAAATTAAGGGAAAGCAACAAGATGACAAAGATTCAAAATTGAAAAAAAAAAAAAAGAACCTCCACTCACAATTCTCTTATTTATATTCTTTGCCTCTTGACAACACACTTTTAGAGTCATCCAAAGCTCCTATATGCAGGATAATTACTCAATTATAGATCCAATTTCAAGCTTGCATTCTTTTTCATATAAATATGAAAACAAATTCTGTTTTTAATCCTATCATGTCTAGCCACCAATTTACTCATTCCAAGTTCAAATTCAACTTTAATATTACATTATATCTACATGCAAACAAATCCCTCTTTCAATATTGCTTGAACTTAGTTTTGTCAATTTGTGTATATTAAAAAATTCACAATGATCTAACATCAACTAGTCTCCCACAACAAAATCATAGTGCACATCAACTAGTCTCGCACAACAAAAATCATAGAGAAAATTCAAATATGTGCATTAAAATTAATTAACAAAGCAACTTCAAATATATGTAACAAAATTAATCTAACCTTATCTCCCAATTTACTGGCAATGAATTTTTTTTTTAGGGTTTAAATCCATAAGAGACTTTGAATTTTCCACCCATATTCTTTTTTTATGATTTAATAAGTAGAGGAAAACAAAGACAAGTGCCTTCTACAAGCTTTTTTTTTTGTCTACTTTCTACATAAATGAAAAGGGAGGGACAAGGGGTTTTTTTTCCTCATTAGATACAAGATTAGTCTATAGCCTCTAAAGGGTGAAATAGCTTTTCAATGGTATAGATTTAATTTCTTATAAATCCAATGGTTAATAAAACAAAGTAAACTTACTTTGTTAAAACTAAAGTGATGACAGAAAGCAAATTCAAATATGTGCATCAAAATTAATTAACGAAGAAAATTCAAATATGTGTATCAAAATTAATCTAACCTTCTTTCTCAATTTACTAGCAATGAATTTTGTTTAGGGTCTAAATCCACAACAGGCTTTGAATTTGCCACTCGTACTTTTCTTTCCCTATTTAACAAGTAAAGGAAAACAAAGAGGAGTGCATTCTATAATTTTTTTTTAATGTCAACTTTCTACATAAAATAAAGGGAGGGAGGAGAGTTTTTTTTTTCCTCCTCTTTAGATACATGTTTAGCCGGTAGCCTTTAAAGGATGAAAATAACTAATTTCTTAGAAAATCCAATGGTTAATTAAACAAAAGTAAACTTACTTTGTTAAAACTAAAGTAATGGTAGAATGCACTGTAGAGAAGAAGAAGACAATAAAAATAAAAATAAAAAATTTGGATGAATTTCTTGTTGTCTGTGCATTTATTTGAAATTTGAGGATGAAGTTTTGTAAGGGGGAAGATTGTAATGACCCCTTATTTTAAATTATATAAAGTTATTTTGAAATATACTGTGTTAATAATATTTTAAATTTTTATTTATATATTATCATTATTTGTGAATAGTATTTATCTATTTTACGTTAAATATTTTATTTACGTAAAGGACATTATTTTGGAAGTTAGTATTGTTAGTATTATTATTATTAGTATTATTATTATTTATATGCATGTGTGTGTATTGTGTATGTTTTGTTGTATATATATGTATGTATATATGTTAAGTTATTAAGTTAATATATATATATATATATATATATATATATATATATATAAAGTGGTCTAAAGCTTTTCACGGGTCAACCTCTCCCTTTCTCCCTTTTTCTATTTTCTTCTTCTTCTTCTTTCTTTCTCCATTGCTAACATTGCAAAAACAGCCCGAGCACCATCCATGCCACCTGAGCCACCACCATCCACCTCTGAAGCTCACCGTCGTCTTCCCCACCTTCCCTCTTCCTCCCGTTGCCACTAAAAGCTCTATTTTCACCGAAATCCAAGGGATTGCTATAGTACTCCAATGAGAATCCGGTCACTTTGAGCTTGTGTTTTTGGGCTCATTCGACTCCTCTCGATACATACTACTCGGTTTTCAACTCGTTTCAAATCTACAACATCCAAATTGTGAGTTTTCTCTAAGTTTTAGTTTATGCCATATAGGGTTTTTATTTTTTTAAGCTTGAGTTTGAATATTTCTTGATAATTTCTTTTGGAAATATTTATATATGAATCTTTAGCTTTCTAAATATATTTTTAGTTTATTTTTTTGAATTTATTTGAATTATGGGTAATTATTGAATTTTTTAATAATTAAAAATGAATTTTTATTAATTATGTGTTTTATGTGTTTATTATGGAAAATTATGTTAAATTAGTATATTTAATTTAAATTATTAATTTTAGAAGTGAGAATATAATTTTGAGTAATTTTTGGAAAATATTTAGTATTATGTGAATTTTTATTAATGGGTAAATTATGTATTTTTATCGAAATTATAGTTAAATTATATGTTTTAAATGATTTTGGAATAATAAATGATATTAAATAATTTTTACAAATTATTTACTATGATAATAATTTCTGAAAATATATTCAAATAATAGTTTTATTTATTATTTTTGTGAATAAATGATTTTTTTACTATTTTTATTATATACTTAAACTATTTAAATAATTAATTGTGAATTTTACTATTTTATTTTGAATAATTGAAAATTTGAGTTTTTATTAATATTATATAATTTATTTGAGATTTTATTTAATTAATGTGAAAATAATTATATTTAATGTTTTTGATATTTAAATATGATTTTGATGATTTTTGGTATATATATATATATATATATATATATATATATATATATATATATATATATATATTATTATTATTATTGTTATTATTTTTAAATATGGCTTTTATTGTGAATTATGATTCTTGGTTGTAAATTTATGTAGTTCGGGGTCCTAACCTGAGAAGTTGTGTAGTTGAATATTTTTGAAGTGTTTTTCTATACAAGATTGGCTCTACTTTGTGTAAAGAGATATCTGTTTTACAGAGGAAATTCTGCCCAATTTTTGATAGATTTCTCGTAAAATGTGATATCAGATCTATATATATATATATATATATATATATATATATATATATATTATTATTATTATTATTTTTAAATATGGCTTTTATTGTGAATTATGATTCTTGGTTGTAAATTTATGTAGTTCGGGGTCCTAACCTGAGAAGTTGTGTAGTTGAATATTTTTGAAGTGTTTTTCTATGCAAGATTGGCTCTACTTTGTGTAAAGAGATATCTGTTTTACAGAGGAAATTCTGCCCAATTTTTGATAGATTTCTCGTAAAATGTGATATCAGATCTATTTTAATAGAGTAGTATTTTTTAATCGATTCTTTCCTTAAAAATCTAGAATTTGTAGGAATTCTATTTTTAATTTTCTTTTTATTTATTTCTTCTCTTTAGCCGCGCCTCCAGCTGAGCCAACTGGTTGGGGTCGAGCGTGACTACGCAAAAGAGTGCATTCAACCTGTAAGTTAATAACTGAACTGTGTGTTGGATGTTTTTGTAATACCCTATATTTTTAATTTAAATAAACTAATTTTCGAATTTGTATTATTAATAAATAATTTTAAATTATATTATACAATTGTTAATTATTTAGTTACTTAATTGAGATAGATTATGTTATTATTATTTTAGGGTTTTATTATATTATGTAAGAAATATTTGTGGGTTATATATATATATACACACACACACATACACACATGTTAAAGGAAGAAAACACACACACACCCATCACCCGAAACACCCCAAGCAGTAGCCCCCCCCTCCCTGTTAGTCACCATCACTGTCACTCCCTCTCCCTCCGACGCGCCATGACATTCCCGGAGCAACCATCACCACCGTAGCAGCTGCCAACATCTTCTCCTTTTCATCCTTCGATCTTCCTCTCTCTCTCTCGATTTGAAGCTTCCATCGTTGCTGTCGGAGCTGGATCGGCACCGCCGTTGCTCCCTTAACCTTCCTCACCTTCTCAGACGTTGGTTGATGCCAAGCTCACCACTGCCACCCATTTCCAGCGTTGGAAATTGAGGTTGAAGGTGAGTTGCGCAAGGTTGTTCTTAGGTTGTTTCTGAGTTGATTTCTCGTTGTCTGGGTTGATTTATATGTTAAGCTTCATTTATTCTATGTTAGATGATTAATTATGCTAAGTTAGTTGTTTAAATCCAATTTTTGTGTATTAATTTGATTTTTCTTGATTTTACAGAATTTTATTTGATTTTATTTGATTTTTATTTGAGTTTAATTAGTAATTAGGGTAATTATTGTTAATTATTTTTAGTATATTAATTTTATTTTAGATTATAGAAAATTGTTGTGTTAATTGTGAATTTTTATATATTTTATTAATATTTCATTAATTCTGATAATTAATTGTTAAAAATTATGAAATTGTGAAAATTGGTATTATTATTAAATGTTATTAATTTTTAACTTGATTTATAGTTTTTGTGATTTTTATACTATTTTTATAATTATTTTAATTTTATGTCAAATGTGGATAATTAGGTTAAATTTATATTTTGAAAGAAATTATTAGTTAATTTTATGTTTTTATTTATATTAAGAAATTTAATGTTGAGAAAATAATTTTTAGGCATTTGTATAATTTTTAGGGAAGTTGAGTAATAATAGTATATTATGTAAGTTTTTGTATTATAGGGGTAAAAATGTAATTCTGTGTTAATTATAGTTAAATAATAGATTGTGGTTGGTTTTAATAATATTTAAGGAATTAAAAGGATTTTTACAAATCAATTACTATTTTTGACTAATTAACACTAATTTTTGAAAATTTATTTCAAATAATATATTAGGTAAATTTTTTATTATTATGTGTATTTTTCTATTATATGGGTAAATATGTAATTTTATACTAATTATAGTTAAATATATATATTTTAGTTGGTTTTATTAATATTTAAGAGGTATAGAGGATTTTTATGAATTAATTGGTATTTTTAATTAAGTAATGTTAATTTTGAATTTTGTTTCCAAATATATATATATATATATATATATATATATATATATATATATATATATATATATATATATATATATATATATATATGTTTGTGAAATTTTGTTTTTAAGCTTTAATGAGAAGATGATTTTCTAAGTTATGGATATTTTTATGTAATATGTATTTTTGGGAAATAAATGATTTAATTTTTGTGTGATGGTTGAGTTGTGATCTCGGTATAGGCTAAGTGTAGTTTTAGAAGCTCGACTCGAGTGTGAATATCTATGAATACTAGTAGTGCATTTTTCTATGCAAGAATTGCTCTACCTATGGTAGAGAGATGTTTGTTTTACAGAGGAGACTCTGTCAAAATTTTGATAGATTTTCTCGTAAAATGTGACATCTTCCGCAAATTCATAGCGTTAATTAGGGTTTTCCTTATCTATTAAGTCTTATTTGGTATTCCTCGAGTCAATCTAGAATTTCCCTATCTCTGTTGATTTTCGATTTTAATTCCATAGACGTGTTTTTTAAAATAGGTCTGTTATTTTTTTTTTAGAGAATACCGGAGCGGGAGCTGTTGTATCGAGGCAGACGTGCGGTCGTAGCCTTCTCACTTGCCCTGTAAGTTAATAAATTGATATGTGCGTGTGTTTTATTTAAATATGCGTGCGCTCATATTTTTAGTATTTATTATATGATTTATTTAATTTAAATGATGCTATTTAAGATTTAAATGCATTTTATTTATTTAAAATTGGTTTTAAGAAATTTTGAGAGAACGGGCTACCTGGCGGGTTTTACCAGAATGGTGTGCACATGGTAGAGATTGAGAGATGGATTCAATGTATGTATGACTTGTGGATATGAACTGGGACGGGTGCCTCGGTGGAAGCTTTTACTCTTGGGGACCGCCAGTGATTGAAAAGTTAATAATGGACTGGGATGGGTGCCTTGGTGGATGCCTTAGCTCTCAGGGACTGCCAGTGCCATGTATTTGGATTAAGAGGATGACTACGGCTTGGTACCTTGGTTGATGCCTTTGCTCTTGGGGACTGACAGCTTAGTTGGATTAAGTGGGCCCAGTTGGCCATTTAGAAATTTGGGTTTAGGGTTCTACCAAGATTTTTCAAAAGCTATATATATACATTATAAATTATTTTCACTATAACTATATGGTTTTCAAAAATATTTTCAAACTACAGAGTTCTTTTTATTAACTTACTCAGTGAGGTATGATCCCCCTTAATCTATTTTTTTTCAAGAGCTTGGGAATGCAGCTAGATTTCTTCATCACCAGCTATATTATGTAGGTCATTATGAGTTGTATTGTAGTAGTAACTCTAGAATATTGCAGTAGTGTTCGTACTATGAGTTATATAACTTAAATATACTTATGTAATGCATTTTAATGAACCACATTTATGTGTAACACTTTGAGATTGATTTATGATATTTGATGACGAAGAATATTTTATATTGCGCATGATTATGTTTATTTTAGAAAAATCAGTTTGATAATGTGTTCTTGTTTAAAATAAAGTTTTAAATTTGAAGATTTTACTTTTTTTTTCTTTTCTTTAAGGCTTACTACGAGTTTTAGGGGCCTTATGCCTACCCATTCCCTAGTGTCGGTCATGTGCCCTCGCGTTCAGGTCATGACAGTTTTAAATTAATATATATAAATTCTTTGATTTATAATAAAAAGGAGAATTTAATAAAAGAATTATTTTATTATTTAAAATATGTATAGTTGTACTTGAATGAAATTCTCTTTTTGATTGCCATGATTAAATAAGCAAGTTTATATTAAAATTTTCATATGATTAGTTAATTGTTATTTTATTTTATTTTAATTTATTATAATCTTTTTTTGTTTATGTATATCTATTTATTTTAAATTAAACTATAGTAGAACGAGTTACCTGATGGGTTTCATCAGGACCGTATGTGCACCAATAGAACTGAGAGTGAGTGTTGATAGTTAAAAAGGGCTCGGTGATGCTTTGCTCTCGGGCATAATTTTGTGAGATTGTGTATAAGGCTCGGTGATGCTTTGCTTTTGGGTATGGATTATAATTACTAGGGCTAGTAGCTTGGTGATGCTTTGCTCTTAGGAACCGCTAGTAAATATTAGTTTAAGTGCTTGACTGTGGCTAGTAGCTTGGTTAATGCTTTGCTCTCAGGAAGCAGCAGTCTTTAGATTATAAGAGAGCCAAAAGGCTAATAGAATTGTGGACTAGGGTTTTACGTAGTTTTTCTATAAAATAATTTAATAAAAGTTTATTATACTGATATGGTGTTTTATGATTTTAGATAATTTATTTTAGTAAAAGAGTATGTCAATAAATCAAATTATTTAAATTTTAAAATATAAATATTTTATTTTTATAAAATATATTTTAAAGGAGATTTTCAAACCACATACATTTCTTTTATTAACTCACTCAGTGATGTTTGACTCCCCTCACTTATTTTTTTAAGATCTCGGGAGTCACCTATCTGTTAGTCTACTCTATGCCGGGTTTCTTATTCTCTAGCTATGTTATGTAGATTTATCTGATATATATTATTATCATGTGTGTATTTTAAATCTAGAACACCACAGTAGTTGTGGAGTGGTTATTTATTATGTTGTATTTTGTGGATTGACATATGTATGAAGAACTTGTACTAAAGATTATTATTATATATATTACCTAAGTTTATGTTGGATTTTAATTCATTTTTGCTTTTTATCTTTACTTTAATTATGTCATTTTATTATCATCTTTATTTTTTTGAAATTTTCATTAAGGCTTATTATGGGTTTTAGGTACTTTATGTATTCTCATTCCCTAGTGCCGGTCACATGCCCTTTTTGGGTTCGAGTCATGACAAAGTTGGTATCAGAGCTAATGGTTTATTAATTAATCTTTGGGTCATTGGAATATGTCTTTTCTTGAACTACTACGATGATTAGGTTGATAAAGGTCAATTATTGTCATTTTTGTTTTTAGAATTCTGCATATATTTCATGTTTTGAATCTTGTTGGTTTACGCATCTTTCCAAATGAGGTGAACGCAAACTATTTCTACCACTGAGACAATATATAATGATAAGCAATCCTTTCAAGTTAAAATTTGATTCGAGTATCAACCATTATTCCACCTATCTAGTCTAAAGGTAGATCAGAGGTAGCTATAACTTAAAGGCCAGAGCACTTACCATAAGTGGAGCAGGCAATTTCAAACTAGAACTTGAAGCACTTATAGCTAGAGTAGCCAGGATTGATAAAGGCTTGGTAGCATTTAACCAAGCATGACAAGTGTTTAAATATGCTTGATGGAGAGATGAGAAGAAGTCTAGTGTGGATGCAACATGTTTGTACTCTTTGAGGGTGAAGTTGTTAGTTGTGACTGTAGCATAAGATTGGTACATGCAGTCAAATCAGTTTTACGTGACTACCTTGACATGGTTAAAGTTTAAAAAGTGAATTCTAAGATACTTCTATCCACCTTCAAGATGGGATAATTTCATATGATGACTATTATGCATAGCAAGAGAAAAGCGGTCAGTTGAGAAGAATATATGTGAACTCTTTAATCTGTCATGTCATGCTATAGATGTGATACAATATAAAATGAGACTGCTAGAACTATATGTTATAGGATTAAGTTTAATATATATATATTAGCATTTGAGCTGAGGACTAAAATTTAGAGAGTTATTTATGGATTCAGTCCTTTGGAGTGTAATTAACTTAGGTGTGATTTTAGAAAAGGATTTGTTAGCTCGACATTATGCTACTTTGGGTTGCTGACAGAAAGATGTGAGACTTTCTGTGCCTATAGTTGCTAGGGATTTCTAGGACACAACTATGAGTGCACATAAGAGGATGGTTGATTGTGATTTCCTTGGTTTTGATTTAAGTTATGAATAAGATAGAGTGTTATGATGAAAATGTTTTGAAGAGTTGGTTGATAAATTAAAACTTTAGTGATTCATATTATGAAGTTATTTGGTTTTGGATTTTAGGAAGATGACCAGGACTGCAAATAGAGGTATAGGTAGAGGTCATGGGTTATAAGTTAATAAAAAATTTATAGTTAATGATTAGTTTATTGGAATTGGGAGTTTATTAAGAATATGATTTATAATAAATGAAGTCACATATTATTGTAATCTATCTTTGGATACAAGGATGATAGGTAAAGATGTAAATAAATATACATATAGGAATATCATATGAGGCTAGAAATTGTGAATTATAATGAAATTTGAGGATTTAAAATTTGAGTATAGTTGATGGACATTGTAGATATTGACGAATTTATTGGAACTTTATCTATATGATGAATGAAATTTATATTAAATGGTACAATAGGATGATTTATTCTATTTTATGATATAGGAGTTGAATTATAATAATTATGGAGAAAAGATTATAGATCAACTAATGAAATGAAACTTTATGAGAATTTATGTAAGTGTTTTAGGAAGATTTATTCCACTAAGGAAAGTGCAAAGTTGAGAAAGGCGGGATAAAGAAATAAATGTGTAGGTAAACTTAAATTCAATATTTAGTTTAGTTAATAGGTGATATGATAATAATAAAGTGGAATAAGGAATATTAAAAACCTTGAGGATATGAGCTAATCAATTAATGCTTTGATGGTAGACCTATTGAAATTTTGTGGAAGTTAGTATATTTAACAGATAAGTTATCAACGATGATGAGTTTATAAAGGTATAGCTAACTGATTTAATAATTTTGTTTGTAATTAAGACAATTATAGTGATATAAGCTTTTTCATATTAATTATGTTGATACAAAAATTAATGATAATAAAGTGAAATGTATAAAAGAAACTTATATATATATATATATATATATATATATATATATATATATTATTGAGTACAACTCTGTAATGATATGACACTAACATTGTAGGTAAGTGTGAATCATATGAATTTAGCAGGTAAGAAAAATTGATATATGACAGTATGTGCATAATTTATAAATTATATGAGGTGTTATACAACAAGATAATAATTGTATGAATAAATGCGTGGAATAAGAAGATAGAATTCGAATTTAAAAGTTTAATTAGAGTTGTTTCAGTTTAAGAAAACTAAAGGTGTAGTTATGAGAAAAGGAGACTTAAGGATTTAACTGTTGAAATTATAAGAAATAAGTGCATTTTTTTTTAAGATTCAGTGAAAGTCTTAAGTTCGAGGTGAGATTGTATCATTTAAGCTATGCTAGTTACCTTGAGAGTGATAAGCTGAATAAATAAAGTAGTACATCATAGTAGTGCAGTGAAAGTCAAATAGACGAATCTCAAATTAGACTAAAGATTGGTGATGAATTAAATATTTAGATTGATAAGTAATAAGTATAAGTTTGACGGATTTTGCTGACAATATGAAGCATTAAAACTTTGTGGTTATTTTATGGTGAATTACTAGTTTAACAAATTAGAATTTGTGATATATATAGAAAATCTATTATAAGATTTGGATAACTGGTAGATATAAGCATAGTTATGAAATAAATATTAAATGTACCATGGTGTATGGAAATATGGTCATTGAAAGGAATAAATAAGGAAATTAATATAGTATGCAGTAGTAAGAATAACAGTTAGAAGAGGCTATTAATATGAATTATTGAAAACATGGAGTTTGAGGAAAATAGGTGATGGTTATTAATACAAAGTATAATTTGATTTATGCTTGAGCATATTACCTGGTTGATGATGATATAAGAAAGGAGAGTTGGCACCGAGATATATAGGACATTTCGAGGTTTTAGAGAGAGTTGGCATGGTCGCATATCGGTTGGCTTTGCCTCTGAATTTGTATTAAGTGTATCCAGTGTTCCATGTCTTGATGCTGAGAAAGTACATTTTGTATTAGAGTGTGGAAGTAAACAAAGTTTGATGTATGAGGAAGAACCAATAGTGATTGGGGATTCTTAAGTTCATCAGCTACATTCGAAATGGATCCCGATGGTCAAAGTGTTGTGGAGGAACAACAACTCGGAAGAGTACACGTGGGAGACAGAAGTTGAGATGTGGGTGGCCTACCTTTACCTCTTTCCTCGATGAATTTCTTGTTGTTTGTGCTTTTATTTGAAATTCGAGAACGAATTTTTGTAAAGGGAGAAGATTGTAATGACCCTTTATTTTAAATTATATAAAGTTATTTTGAGATATGCAATGTTAATAATATTTTAAATTTTTATTTATATATTATCATTATTTATAAATAATATTCGTTTATTTTATGTTAAATATTTTATTTATGTAAAGGACATTATTTTGGAAGTTAGTATTGTTAGTATTATTATTATTATTATTTGTTATTGTTATTATTATTATTATTATTATTATTATTATTATTATTATTATTATTATTATTATTATTATTATTATTATTATTATTGTTATGGTTATTATTATTATTAATAGTGTTATTATTATTATTATTATTATTTATATGCATGCATGTGTATTGTGATGTGTTGTTGTATATATATGTATGTATATATGCTACGTTATTATGTTAATATATATATATAAAATGGTCAAAAGTTTTTCACAGGTCAACCTCTCCCTTTTTCTTTTTTTTTCTTCTTTTTTTTCTTTTTCTTCTTTCTTTCTTTCTCCATTGCCAATGTTGCAGCAACAGCCTGAGCACCATCCACGCCACCTGAGCCACCACCATCCACCTCTGAAGCTCGCTATCATCTTCCCTACTTTCCCTCTTCCTCCCATCGCCACTAGAAGCTTTATTTTTACTGGAATTCGAGGGATTGCTACAATACTCCGATGAGAATCTGGTCATTATTAGCTTGTGTTTTTGGGCTCATTCGACTCCTCTTGGCATGTACTACTCGATTCTTAACTCGTTTTAATTCTACAACATCCAGATTATGAGTTTTCTCTAAGTTTTAGTTTATGCCATTTAGGGTTCTTATTTTTTTTAAGCTTGAGTTTGAATGTTTCTTGATAATTTCTTTTGAAAATATTGATATATGAATCTTTAGCCTCCTAAATATATTTTTATTTTATTTTTTTTGAATTTATTTGAATTATGGGTAATTATTGAATTTTTTAATAATTAAAAATGAATTTTTATTAATTATGTGTTTTATATGTTTATTATGGAAAATTATGTTAAATTAGTATAGTTAATTTAAATTATTAATTTTATAAGTGAGAATATAATTTTTAGTAATTTTGAGTGATTTTTGGAAAATATTTAGTATTATGTGAATTTTTGATTAATGGGTAAATTATGTATTTTTATTGAAATTATAGTTCAATTATATGTTTTAAATAATTTTGGAATAATAAATGGTATTAAAATAATTTTTACGAATTATTTACTATGATAATAATTTCTGGAAATATATTCAAATAATAGTTTTATTCATTATTTTTGTGAATAAATGATTTTTTAACTATTTTTATTATATATTTAAACTATTTAAATAATTAATTGTGAATTTTACTATTTTATTTAGAATAATTGAAAAATTGAGTTTTTATTAATATTATATATTTTATTTAATTAATGTGAAAATAATTATATTTAATGTTTTTGATATTTAAATCTGTTGTATTGTGGTTATTTATTGATATTTATAGATTTTGATGATTTTTGGTATATTATTATTATTATTATTATTATTATTATTATTATTATTATTGCTATTAAATATCGCTTTTATTGTGAATTATGATTCTTGGTTGGAAATTTGTGCAGTTCGGGGTCCTAACTTGAGAAATTGTGCAGTTGAATATTTTTGAAGTGTTTTTCTATACAGGGTTAGCTCTACCTTGTGTAGAGAGATGTCCGTTTTAGAGAGAAAACTCTGCTGAATTTTCAATAGATTTCTCGTAAAATGTGACATTGGGTCTATTTTAGTAGAGTTGTATTTTTTAATCGAATCTTTCCTTAGAAATCTAGAATTTGTAGGAATTCTGTTTTTAATTATTTCTTCAGTTTAGTCGCGCCTTCAGCCAAGTCATTTGATAGGGGTCAAGCGCGACAGCGTAGAGGAGGGCATTCAACCTGTAAGTTAATAACTGAACTATGTGTTGGGTGTTTTAAATTAATATATATAAATTCTTTGATTTATGCCCTCCTCTATTTTATACTTGAATAAAAAAATTATTCAAGTATTTTATTATTTAAAATTATTTTAATAAAAAATTATTTTCATATGATTAGTTAATTGTTATTTTATTTTATTTTAACTTATTTTAATCTTTCTTATTTATTTGTATCGATTTATTTTAAATTAAACTATGGTAGAACGGGCTACTTGATGGGTTTCATCAGGACCATGTGCATACCGATAGAATTGAGAGTGAGTGTTGATGGTTAAAAAGGGCTTAGTGATGTTTTGCTCTTAGACATGATTTTGTGAGATTGTGTATAAGGCTCAATGATGTTTTTCTCTTGGGCATGGATTATAATTACTGGGGCTGGTAGTTTGGTGATGCTTTGCTCCCGGGAATCGTCAGTAAATATTGGTTTAAGTGATTGACTGTGGCTGGTAACTCGATTGATGCTTTGCTCTCGGGAACCGACAGTTTTTGGATTATAAGAGAGTTGAAAGACTATTAGAATTGTGGATTAGGGTTTTACCTAGTTTTTCTATAAAATGATTTAATAAAAGTTTATTATACTGATGTGGTGTTTTATAATTTCAGATAATTTATTTTGGTAAAAGAATATTTCAATAAATCAAATGATTTAAATTTTAAAATATAAATATTCTATTTTTATAAAATATATTTTAATGGAGATTTTCAAATCACATACATTTCTTTTATTAACTTACTCAGTGAGGTCTGACTCCCCTCAATTATTTTTTTAGGATCTCGAGAGTCGTCTGTCTATTAGCCTACTCTACGCCGGATTTCTTCTTTTCTGGCTATGTTATGTAGGTCTGTCTGATATATATTATTGTCATATGTGTATTTTAAATCTAGAACACCGCAGTAGTTGTGAAATTATTATTTATTATGTTATATTTTATGGATTGACATATGTATGGAGAACTTGTACTAAAAATTATTATTATTATAAATATTACCTAAGTTTGTATTGGATTTTAATTCATTTATACTTTTTATCTTTACTTTAATTATATCATTTTATTATCGTCTTTATTTTTTTGAAATTTTTGTTAAGGCTTACTATAGGTTTTGGCTACTTTATTTATTTTTATTTCTTAGTGTCGGTCATGTGTCTCTTCTTGGGTTCAGGTCGTGACAATTTTTTGTTAAGTGAATTCACTTTTTGTTAATTAAGTGTGATTTATTGTAAAATAATTAATAAAAATGATATAAAAACAACTTTAAATTTTTTATTAAGTGTATTTTTATGTAAATGAACCATATTTTCACATAAAACATGTGAGATAAAATAATAAAATTTTGAGAATTTGTGTATTTTTGTTTGCAAAATTTTATTTTATTTTCATAATTAATGTAAATTTTTAAATTTTCATTTAAAAACTCCATTGTTGGTAATTCTTCAAAATGTTATTTGATTATACAAATTTTAACGATAAAAGTATTCAATATATATATATATATATTCCATTAAGTGAATTCGCTTTTTTGTTAGTTAAGTGTGTTTCTTGAAAAATAATTCATTAACAAAATATAAAAATAACTTTAATTTTTTCATTAAGTGTATGTTTTAGCAAATGAACTACATTTTTAAATAAAACTTGTGAGATAAATGAATAAAATTCTGTGAATTTGTATATTTTTATTTGTAAAATTTATTTTATTCTCAGAATTAATGTAAATATTTAAAATTTCATTCAAAAACTCCATTATTTGTAGTTCTTCAAAATATTATTTGATTATATGCATTTTAATGATAACAGTATTTCATAGTATATTTTCCGTTAAATGAATTCACTTTTTTGTTAATTAATTGTGTTTTCTTGTAAATTAATTAATTAACAAAATATAAACACAACTTTAAATTTTTCATTAAGTGTATTTTTCTATAAAAAAAAACAAAACTATATTTTTACATAAAACTTGTAAGATAAACTAATAAAATTTTGTGAATTTGTATATTTTTATTTGTAAAATTTATTTGATTCTCATAATTAATGTAAATTTTTAAAATTTCATTTAAAACTCCATTATTTTTAATTTTTCAAAATATTATATGATTATATGGATTTTAATACAAAACTATTTCATATGTATATATTATGTCAAGTGAATTGGTTTTTTTTTTTTTTTTTTAAGTAAGTGTATTTTCTTCAAAATAATAAATAATTAAAAAATATAAAAACAGCTTTATATAAAATATATGAGATAAGATATTAAATTTTTGTGAAGTTGCATATTATTTTGTAAAGTTTTTTTTTCTTGCAATTAATGTAAAATTTTAAAATTTAGTTTAATCTTATTTCGTTTCATGAATTATTAAATGAAAATTAACTCATTTATGTTATTTGAATGTAATATTTTATACAAGAATCATCATATAAATATAAATTTTTATGAAATACCATGTGCCATTTTGTAATATAAAGGTTATTTTTTGTAATTAAATTAGTGAAAAATGAATACCGTTTCACATAAAATATATGGAATAAAATGTGAATCTTGTAAAATTATATGTTTTTCATAAAATTTTGTTGAACATATAATGTTTTGGGATTTGATTATATTCTGTTTATGTTTTTTCTTTAAACATTCATTTATTATTATGTTATGTTTCGCTTAAAAATATTATCAGATTTAGATTTTTATAAAATTATACCTTTTTGTCTTAAAATGTTTGAAGGATTAATAGTATTTTACCAAATTATTATTTTTTTTAATATATATTTGGTTATTGCTTTCATATATTATTTTGTGTTGAAATTTTGATAAAAAAAAAAAAATTGCGAACAACCACAAGTTTAGTTTTAAAAATTCTTCAATTAGTTCAATCCTACAAGATAAAAAATGATAAAATTAATTTATGCAATTAAAATTGTAAAGTTTAAAAAATATATATTTAACTAACGTGAAATAATTAAGTAATAAGTTATGAAGTAAAGCCATTGTTGAAGCAAAAAACAACAATAGCATCAAAAAATTTACGTTCAATTAAGTATCTTCTAATGTTACCAATTACAAATAATAAGAATTGATAACTCCGAATTGATATTTTTTTTGAGGAATCTGTATGGACAAAGAGAACGGATCAAGGGGCAGGGTTTTCTCCATAAACATTTCGAAGTTTAAGTCAGTAATGATATGAGGAAAAAATATAATAAAGCGAATAGACATAATAAAATAGAGAATTAAGAGTGATTGCTTTAATGATGTGGTGATGGAATGATGAGATGATGTATTGGTGATGTTGTATGATGAGAATGAGGAGATGAGTGAATATAAGAATGAGAATAGAATGAATGACATGAGATGTATTTATAGGAGAAGATATTGCTCAAACCTCTTAGGAATATAACTATTTAGTCTTGTAGGATTGCCTTGTTTAGGAGAGAAAGAGACTTCCTTTGTAGAGTAATCTTCCTAATTGAAATAGACTTCCTTATTAAGCTTTCTTCTTATTCAAGTAATCCTCCTCTTTAGGGGGAATGTAACCTTTATTAGAATAGGATACTAATATAGGATATCAAGAGTCCCCCCTGAAAGACTGTTAGGATATTTATGTCCAATGTATCTGAGTCTGTAAGGTGATGTAAATGTCATTCTTTTATCGAGAGAGACTGCTTGAATCAGTATATTTGATATAGAAGGGTGAGCTGAGGTGGCCAGTCTCAGTCATAAGAAAATATAAAGTTCGGTGTCGAGTCTTGAGATCATCGTATAAGAACATTGTTGAAGTGCCAGTTGGACTTTAGTGCATAAAACCTGCAATAAAAAGGATATGTAATGGATTAACCTGCTAGTATGGAGACAACATGATGGAACCAGTCATCATTGGAGTCTTGATTTTCAGTGCATTAAAAACATGGCTCGAGTGTCAAACCTCAATATTATAGAAGCGACCTGAGGGTGCTAACTTGAGTCACTGGACTTAGATGCTCGATGCAAGGACACAAGGCTTACATGCTTAGAACCTCAGTATTGTAGAAGTGACCTGAGGGTGCTAGCTTCAGTCATTAGACTTAATCTTGGTGCATTAGAAGTGCGACCTAAGTGCCGTATAGTCTCGATGTATTAGAAGCATGGCCCAAGTGTCGAATGATGTTGCTCGATTTATGAACTTCAATGACTCTATTGATGGCAATTGCCTAGTCAAAATATTTATTAATGTTAAGTTCAGACATTATTGCTGCAGATGTTTGATTTTCTGAGCATTTATTGTTGGTAGTATTTTCACAAAAGGAAGGATGTTGGGATCCTAGTAGTGAGTATGAGCCCTTTCAATCTAAGCTCCATAATATGAGATAGTAATTTAGAGAGGATTTTTGAAATAATGGAAGGTGGGTTTTTAAAGGACAAAAATTTTGGGCTTGCTCAATCCAAGTAATGGGATGAGCATTGTAATTTATGTGAAAGGCTAAGATTGCCCCTCTTATTAAATAGAAGATTTTGTACGATGCTAGTTAGGATGTTTGGAAATTGCAATTTGTTTTATCTGGCTATATAGGAGGTATACTTGTCTCCATTCTTAAACTTTCATTGTTAAATATTCTCTAAAATCTCTCTAAATAAGGATATGCTGTAGAGTAGGATTTGCCTGAGTGTTATTTAATTTAACTTTGAACATGAACCACCATTTCTTGTCTGAGCATGAGTGAGTGCTTATTCGCATTAATGTTTCTTCGAAATGTGTCTAATGTCTTTTAACAATTTCTGCATGTTGATACCGGGTGAGATTATCAGAATGTCCCATTTTTTGGACTGATGGGTGCTTTAAGGTAGCACCTCCATTTGTAATAAGAGATAAATAATAATGGTTTTGGGATCATTTAATTGATCTCTATTTAATGGTCAGTCATTATGTAATAAATATATTAAATGTAATTGATGTATATTTTGCATGAAGAATAATTATATACATATGGACGAGCATCTATGTGTAAATATATGATCATGCTTATTTGATGAGCTATAAATATTCATATATAAAATATGTAAAAATAAATAATTTAAAAAATTAATGTTTGAGAAAGAATTCTTGTCTGGTGGTAGTGCTATTGTTCTGCCTCTTGAAGTAATGAATATTTATGTTCATTGAAATTATCTAGTTGGTGTTGAGTATTTGTAGGTCTCTTTGTAATTTGTGTTATTGATATAATTTGACTGTCGAAGAACATCTATGTTGCTGTATGGGTTTTGAATATGTTATACTCCTTGGCACCTTAGTACTATTTTAATTTCCTTTTTTGAGAGAAGTCTTGAAAGTCCTTTACTAGCTTATGAGCCCACTTTACTTGATTAACTAGGATTTGTCATTCACTTACTATCTGAATATAGTTGAGTTTTGGATGCTTGGATCTTTCTATATTAAATGCTTGAGGCTTGCTTGGATATCCATGGTTGTAATAACAGAGACTCGGATGCTCGAGAATTAATAGGTTTTAATATTGTGGTTCAAAGTTCGGATGTTCAGACTTGAATGCTCAAATTCTTTGATGCTCGGACTCTTTGATGCTTGGAATTGGATGTCCAGACTCCTTGATGCCCGGACTTGGATGCCTGAACTCTTTGATGCTCGGACTTGGATGCCTAGACTCCTTAATGCTCGAACTTGGATGCCTAGACTCTTTGATGCTCAGACTTGGATGCCTGGACTCTTTGATGCTCAGACTTGCATGCCCGGACTCCTACGTTGATTTGAAATTATATTTGCAAGTCCTTTAATTTCATTCATTTTTGAAGGAAGCTCATTATATTTATTGTTCTGCAGCGTTCATGAAGTATTCCATCTTGTAGTTGAGGTAGAATAAAGTCTGTTTGGCTGAGTTTTTTGAATTCTTTAATGCTCAGGTTCGGACGCCTGACTATCCTTTACGATGCTCAATGTTCAGTGGCAGCTATTGATTTGAGAACCACACTTGGTTAGGGCCACCCTATACTCTGTTTATTAACTTTTAGCTCTTTTCTTTTTTTTTCGAAGATTACAATTCCATATCTTCCTCATATTGATAGTGGAGCAGCTGAGCTTCTTACTTGGTGGAACTTGCTTTTACTATATTTGCATTTTATCAGATTGTTAGTTGGTGGATTATAAAAGTCTTGAAATATTCTGACCAACTACTGCTTCATTGCTTACTCCTTAGAATAGCTCATTTTCTTAGAGACTCTGCACACTGTAGGAATTAGGTGCTTGACTATCCCTACACTCAGGTGCTCGGTACTCGGTACTTGGTGGAATATCTTTTAGCAATGGTTGTCGACAATATAATTGCTTTTTAAATATATGGCTATCGCTGATGAAGAGTTTAGCCAGAAGTTACAACTTTTTATGAATCTCTCTCTGATGATTTATATGGATATAATGTTATCAAAGCCATCACAATCTTAATCCCTTCATCTGAGCTTCGCTTCTACTTTGCTGTTGTATTATTCTCTATTTTCTTTTTTTTTTAAATAAAGAAAAGGTAAGGCGAAGTGAACTAAAACTGAAATTGGGATTGAGTTGTATCTTTGTTGGTATAAGAATAATAATAACTATATCATGATGATGATAGTCTTATTTCGGTGTTTGTGCAGTGTTTTATAAAAAGTAAATAAGAGCTGCTTACTATTATTAGGTGTTGTTGTCAGGTTTGGGGTAAGACTCAGATTAAAAAATAGTTTGTATCTGTGAGATTTAGATGCAACTGAAGCAGTTGAGTTATCCTAGAAACTCAGTAATTGAAGTCATCACGGGATGGGGTAGAGAATTTACATTGAATTTATAAAAGGTGGGCAGCTGTTTAATAAGCCATGTAACTTATCCAGCTATCACATTTGAGGCTAATGAATAACAAAAATGAAATGGGAAAATAATGTAAAATAGGTGCTCCAAGATAGCTAACTTTCGAGAAACCCCACAAGCTAAGAAGCAACAAAACTCGGGTAATTGATTAAATTAAGATTTGATGCTAATGAAGTTGGTGCACAATGAATGAATGGGCCCAACGACATAAAGATTATTATTATTTTTTTTGCATGGAAAGATTTGGGAAGGGTTGATTTAGTCAAGTGCTTGAACCATAGAGCAAGATTCCAAACAAGTAATTATAACTCAGATTTTTTATTTGATTGTAACTAGCTTTGGTTACGTTATTTTAAAGCGAACAAGAAAAGCTAGTTCCCACAAACAATGCCACTTGATAGTTCCAAATTAATATTTTGCTTGTGAAATCTGCATGGACAAGGAAAACGGGTAAAGGGGTGAGATTTCCCCATAAATACTCTAAAGTTTAAGTTAGTAATCATATGAGAAAAAAATATATATAATAGAGTTAATAGACATAATAGAATAGAGAATTAATAGTGATTGCTTGGATGGTGTGGTGATGGAATGATGGGATGATGTCTTAGTGATGTTGTATAATGAGAATGGGAAGATGAGTGAATATGAGAATAAGAATAAAATGAATGACATGAGATGTATTTATAGGAGAAAATATTGCTCAAACCTCTTAGGAATATGATTCCTTAGTTTTGTAGGATTTGCTTGTTTAGGAGAGAATGAGACTTCCTTTGTAGAGTAATATTCTTAATTGAAATAAAATTCCTTATTAATCTTTCTTCTTATTCAAGTAATCATTCTCTTTGGAGGAATGTAACCCTTATTAGAATATGATACTGATATGCGATATTAAGAATTATACAATCAACTTTTTTATTACTCAACTTTTCATAATTAGAAATTAAACTGAAAAATAGAAAGATAAAATTAATAATCAAGAAATATTTGGTAAGATTAATTCTATGACCTATGAAATTCAATATATGTGTGTATATATATATATATACACACACACACACACACACGTGTTTTACACATGAATTAAAAATTTATTAGACTCATGATATATTGTAAATAAATAATTAAATATTATTATTATTATTATTATTATTATTATTATTAAATTACAATTTTAAAAAATGATAACAATATTATTTATTTATATAACAACTTGATATTAGTTTAATATAGTTTAATTCATTACAATTTTTATAAATTTTTTATTAAATAATTATATAATATTCCTACAATAATTTTTATAATTAATTTTTCTGTAGTCTAGAAATAATTTTATATAAAAAATATTATGGTCATAATTAATCATAAGATAATAAAAAATTATTAGTTATTTTTTAGTAAAAAATTAAAAATCATAAATGTTATATTTTCTTCACATAACAATTTAAATATTACAACCCCATTACACCTATAATTTATTATAATTTTAACAAATTTTTTATTTGAGCTATAACACTTTATTTCTTCAATATTTTTAATATTAAGACTTTGATTTACTCAAAAATTAATTTAATGTAATTTTTTAAGTTCAACTTATAAAGAAAATGATAAATATTAATTACTTTAATTTTAAATCTTTTTTGTTAAATTTTATAAAAATATCTAAAAACAATAATTATATTACTTTTCTTACATAAAATATACTTTCAAACAATTTATATGCTCTATTTGTTATTCAATAATTTTTAATTTGTAAAAATATCTTTTTTTTTAAAACAAATTATATACTTTTCCTATTGTCATAAAATTTATTAATTTTGATTTTAATTATTTCCTTATTAAATTTAATATAATAAGACTTATAAATTATGTTATCTAGTTTGATTTATATTAGATAAAATATAAGTAAACCTAATTAAAATAGAAAAATATATATTTTAAACAAAATTATCACAAAAATTTAATTAATTTAATTTTGGTAGAAATAAAATAGAAATTAACATAATTAAAATAGGATTTATATTTTCAATTAAATTAGAATTATATGTTAATTAATTTTATTTTTATTAGAGATAAAACAGAAATTAGCCTAATTAGAATAAGAAATATACTTTCAATTAAATTAGAAATACATTTTAATTATATATATATATATATATATATATATATATATATATATATATATATATATATATATATTAGAGATAAAATAAAAGTTAACCTAATTAGAATAAACAATATACTTTTAATTAAATTAGAATTATATTTTAGTTAATTTAATTTTGTTTAGAGATAAAATGGAAGTTAACCTAATCAAAATAATAAATAGACTTTCAATCAAATTAAAATTATTAGTAAATGATTAAATTATCTAATTTTTATATAATAATAAATGAAGACTCTTTTGTAATTTTGTCTGTCCCCCCTTCGTGTGTGTGTGTGTGTATATATATATATATATATATATATATATATATATTAAAGTGAAGTAGTGGCAAAGAAGAGAAAAGTGACTTCTATCACTAAAAGAAAAAAGGTTGATTGGTTAAAGGATTTTTTTTTTTTTGAAAATAAGTTGAATCGGTAGCTTGTAGAAGATGGAAGTATAGTTTGAATGTCACATATATAATTTCTTATAAAATCTAACTGCTAATAGGAGAATGTAGATTTACTTTGTTTAAAACCAAGTAATGGTAGAATCCACCTTCAATTATTATTTATTAAGAACTAAATTATTATTAAATATTAAATTATTAAATATCAATAATAATTTAATATTTGGTTGTTGTGAGGTTGTTATTGGGTATGTTGTTGTGTTTTTTTTATTGTTTTCCAGTTATTGTCGCGTAGTTGTCCATGTTTTATGCTTTTTTAAGTTGTTTTTTTAATTCTATTTTTAGTTGTTTGATTTCTTTAAATAGTCCAAATTTATGAGTAAATGAATCTTTAAAAATTTTTAAAATTGAAATATATAATGTTTTATTAAAGAAATTCAATGAATATGGTTGTTTGTTTGTGAAATTATTATTATTTTTTTGTGAAATTATGTTTTTTTTTGTTGATGGTTGTTGTTTTGTTCTTGAGTTGTTTGAAGAATTTAATAATTGCAACTCAATTTTTTTTGTTTAGATTTTTAAATTAACTAATAAATTTATTTTGGTTGAATTTTTAATCAAAATTTGAAATTATTAATATATATATATTTTTTATATTTCAATCTTTAATTTATTTTAGTGTAATATTTTTTAAATGGTTATATTTGACTAAGTGATAACATTAGAGCCACTCGAATTTGGATAGTGTTAGGTTGTTGTTCAGTTGCTGTTAAGTTATTGTTCAGTTGCTGTTAGGTTGTTGTTTGTTTTTTATTTTGTCTAATTGTTTTTTGGTTGCAATCCATATTTTCTGCTTGTTTTATGTTTTTGTTCTTTGTGTGTGCTATAAATTCATTATTTTAAATAATTTTATTTTGTTAATAATTATATAATAATATTGTTAATAATTATATAATAATAGTTCAAAAATGAAATATATAATATATGTATTTCATGCACTTGTTGATGTTATATTTGAGGATGCTTTCGTATTTGTTATCGCTGGGTTCCATAATCAAAGATCCTTATGGATTGTGGTTGCTATTGAATTAACAATATTATAGATTTTGTGAAAATTTATATACAACTTTCAGATGGATCTATTTACCTTGAATTAATTTTTGCATATGCTCTTGAGAAAGTAAATATTTTTTATTATATATATATTAGGAAGTAAATATTTATATACAATTAAGAATAAAAGTCTTTATTCTATTTAGGATACTATTTTATTCCTAATTAAGTTGTGATTAGGATATATATATATATATATATAAGAGGTGTAACCCTTCTTTGAATATTATGAAAAAATATTTTCCTTAAATTTTCTCTTTTTTTCTCTGAATTTTATTTTTCATGGTATCAGAGCATACCCATTAAAATCAAATTTTTTATTGAATTTTTGAAATCGTATTTTTTCTTTCTTCCTTTGAATTTTTTGAATCTTCAAAATCATGACTACTGAAAACACATCCATCGTATCCTATAGAACACCCAATTTTATTCAAACCCTTTAAGATAATTCTTCCTTTCCCACAGGAATTATTCTTGATGATACGAACTATACTTTATGGTCCCAGATTATGGAGATGCGAATTGGAGCCATAAATAAATCTGGCTTTCTTAATGACACTACGCCAAAGCCACCAGTAGGAGATAAATCGTTAGAGACTTAGCTCCTTGATAATAATTGAGTCAAAAGTTGGCTGATTGACTCCATGAGTCCGACATTGATGCAGAGATTCATCCGTCTTCCAACAACAAAGGAGATATAGGATGCTATCTCAAAAACCTTCTATGAGGGATCTAGTGAAACTCAGTTATTTGAATTAAACCGAAAATCATTCACAACACATAAGAATGGTAAGCCATTACTTGTATATTATAATGAACTAGTTGAAATATTCGATGTCCGGACGTGTGCATAAGGGGAGGATGTTAATATATTAGTATCACTCCACAAACATATTACCCGGCTTCGAACACATATTTTCTTAGCCAGGCTTGATTCAAAATTTAATAATGCTCAAAGTGAAATACTCCGGAAGGATCCACCTCTTGATCTCAAGTCTAGTTATGCATATGTACGTAGGGATCATAACCAATGACATATGATGGAAGAGCCAAAGATATTGCCGGACCATTCTGTACTTGTAGCAGCTCAGACTAGTCCTTAATTCAAAGGGAAAATGCCAAGTAAGTCCATCGCATACACCTATACTCATTGTGGCAAAGTTGGACACTCAAAGGAACGGTGTTATGAGATTGTGGGATATCCAGAATGGTGGGGTTTCAATAAAAAGCCTTGTAAGAAGCCCGGAAAGGCTGCAATTTCCACCTCTAGTGGTACTAAACCAAGTGGTGATCTTGATGCAACATCAGGTATGATAAATCTTACTCGAAATGATATATGGATTATTGATATAGGTGCTATTGATCATATGACAAACTCCACTTACCATCTTACATCCATCTCCATCAACCCAACAAAATATTCTGACTACTAATGGAGGCATAACACCGGTCACTCATGAATGATCATCATCTAACTCTGACTCTCTTAATCTAGATATTATTCTTGTTGTTCCATCTCTTTCTTGTAATCTACTATCTGTTGGCCAAATCACTAAAACTTTGAATTGCACTGTCAACTTTTGGTCTAATTATTGTGTATTTCAGGACATTGCAACGCACTGAATTATTGGCTTTGGTGTTAAACATGGAAAGTTGTACTATCTTGAGTTGCATGGTGATTCAAGTTAGAAGTCAAGTCAAGTTAATAGGGTTAATGGAAGTTGCTCGGCCAAAGACTAAGTAATCTTATGGCATCATTGTCTTGGTCATCTTTCTTTTCATTATCTTAGACAAATAAAATAAAAATTATTTTTGAATACCACAGACTTAAAATTCAAGTGTGATATTTATGATTTGGTAAAAGGCCGTCGAATCTCTTATGTATCCAGTCATAATAAAAATTCAATTCCATTTATGACCATTCATTATGATATATGGGGACTTGCTCGAATTCCTACTTTATCTGGTGCTTGATATTTTGTAACATTTATTGATGAATGTACCTAGATAACCTAGGTATCATTACTTTCAAACAAAAGAGATGTGTGCTCCAAGTTCTGGGACCTATACAAAATGGTGGCTATGCAGAGTAAAATTTAAGTCTTGCAATCTGACAAGGTGGGGAGTATGTTAACTCAATTCTAAATGATTTCTGCCACGAGTAGGGCATTCACCACTAAACATCCTGTGCTGGTACTCCTCAGCAGAATGGTATAGCCGAACGAAAAAATCGACAATTATTAGAAGTTGTCTGAGCATCATTATTTGATATGAATGTTCCTTAAGAATATTAGGAAGAGGTTGTTCGATCCGCTGCGTACCTCATAAATCAGACACCATCAAGAGTACTCGATTTCAAAATGCCCCTTCAGAAATTTCAGGAACTTGTTATATCTCCACCCCTCAATAATCTTAAGCCCCGAGTCTTTAGATGCTCAATATATGTTCATCAGATACTCAACAAATTAGATCCTCAAGCTATCCGGTGTATCTTTGTTGGCTATGCAGATCTACAAAAGGGATATTGGTGTTATGATTCGAATGAAAAGAAGATGTATGTCACTCGGGATATTCAGTTTCATAAAAATTCTCCTTTCTTCTCCCACTTTGAGTGCTCTCTTCATGGGGAGAAAATTTTGAACCTCTTTGAATTTGAAGATAGCATTTTGAGTGGTCCAAATGTTGAAGATAACATTCTGAGTGTTCCAAGTTCGAGTCTCCTAAATGTTTCGAGCATCTCATAAATATTTGATGTTCCGAGTCCGAGCATCTCACCTGGACAGATAATTGAAGAAAATCTAAGTAATCAAGATAGTACATCTTCCTAACCCATACTAAAAGCTGAAGAAACTCCAAATGTGGATGTGTATAATCAGGTAAACTCATCTCCTTTAGTAACTCCAAATACTGAGCCTTGTTATCCTTCTAGAATCAATAGAGGGGTTTCGAAAAAATAATATGATTCGAACCTTCATACCAAAGCTAAATACCCTATCAATAACTTCATATCAACCAACCATTTGTCTAAATCACATGCAATCACTATAAATCAATTATCTACTATATCTATTTCGAGTAATGTGCAGAAAGCCTTAGATGATCTGGATTGTAAGAAAGCCATGAATGATGAAATTGAGGCATTGCAGAAGAACCGGACATAGGATCTTCTTCCTCTTCCTAAAAGAAAGAAAATAGTGGAGTGTAAGTGGATATTCACTGTCAAACTCAATTCAGATGGAAGCATAAATCAGTATAAAGCTCAGTTAGTAGCAAAAGGGTATATTCAGAAGTATGGAATTGACTATAAAGATACATTTGCCCCAGTAGCAAAAATGAACACCATTCGAGTTCTTATTTCCTTAACTACCAACCTAAACTAGCCACTACGACAATTTGATGTGAAGAATGCATTTTTAAATGGAACCATAGATGAAGAAGTATATATGGATCCACCACCTGGAACTAAATGTATTGATTAAGTATGCAAACTAAAAAGGGCATTTTATGGACTCAAGCAATCGCCTCGAGCATGGATTGGATGACTCTCAACTTTTATGAGAGAGCTCGAATATAAGCAAAGTGATGTTGATCATATACTATTCATCAAACAAAAGTTAGGTAAAGTCACCGTGCTGATTGTATATATTGATGATATGGTGGTCATTGGAAATGATCCAAGTGAGACAACAATCTTGCAAAGATAGTTAGCATCTGAGTTTGAACTTAAAGATTTGGATAACTTCAAGTATTTTTTAGGAATTGAAGTTGTAAGATCAGCTCAAGGAATTTCCCTCTGCCAATGAAAGTATGTAATGGACCTATTGATAGAGACGAGCATGCTTAATTGTAAGCCAACCAAGACTCCAATTGAAGTTAACCATGGACTTTTTAGTCCTAAGAGATTAAGTTGTAGATGATAAAAATCAATATCAAAGGTTGGTGGGAAGGTTGATTTACCTATCCCATACTCGGCCAGACATTGCTTATGCATTAAGTGTTGTAAGTTAGTTTATGCATTCTCCGAGTAAAGAACATATGGATGCAGTATAATGAGTATTAAGATATCTAAAGTCTTCTCCAAGAAAATGGTTAGTCTTTGGGAGGAATAAGGATTATGAAATTACTGGCTATACTGATGCTAATTGGGCTGGAGATTGGACTGATCGAAAATCAACATCCAGTTGATTTAGTTGGAAAAAATTAGGCATTTGGAGAAGCAAGATGCAGAAAGTTGTAGCAAGATCAAGTGCTGAAGTTGAGTTTAGAGGAATGGCTCATGGAGTATATAGGTTACTCTAGGTAAGACATATTGTTCAGGATCTAGGACTAAAACATCTGAAGCCTATGTTGTTACATTTTGATAACAAGGTAGCCATAACAATTGCAAATAATCTAGTTCAATAGGATCAGACTAAGCATGTAGAGGTTGGTAGACATTTCATAAAAGATCATCTTAACCAAGGAACAATTGATCTTCCATTTTTTTCTTCTCAGACTCAACTAGCTGACATCCTCATAAAGGCTGTATCCGGAAAAATGTTCTACAACTCACTTGATAAGTTGGGAATGATTGACATACATTCACCAACTTGAGGGGCAGTGTTGAGGAAGTAAATATTTTTTATTGTATATATTAAAAAGTAAATATTTGTATACAATTAGGAATAAAGTCTTTATTCTATTTAAAATATTATTCTATTCCTAATTAGGTTGTGATTAGGGTTCCTATGTATATATATAAGGGGTGTAACCCTTCATTGAATATTATGGAAAAATATTTCTCTTGAAATTTTTCTCTTTTTCTCTGAATTTTATTCTTTATATGCTACACTCTCAAGAAGCCTAAATGAGGCATGCAACATCCATTTTCCAAGTGCAACCAGACATACCATATACATTTCTACATTAACAATTTCTTTTGCCAATGCAATTTTGATTCACTGCATCTATGTAGTTCAAAAAATAAGTTAGCAGAATAAAGAACAAATTAGGTACATTTATGTAGTTTACTATAATTCTGGTATATTTGTCTAACTACATAAGTAGAATAGTTAGCCATGTGGCATATGTTGACATGTGCTTTTGATTATATTGGATAATGAGTTGACACCAAAAAATGAGGGAAAATATATTGTTTTTGAGGGAAAATGGTATTATTTTTGGAGAGAAAATGATATTAATTTTTGAGGGAAAAATACGTTAATTTTAGAGGAAAAAGTGAAAACTTTTATCTATATGTAGTTGTGTCTTGACATGGTATTTTTTTTTTTTCATTTTTTTGTCTTCTTAAAATGTATATTAATCGACATAGTTGTAAATTCTTCAAAAAATTTGGGAAAAAAAGAGAGTTTATAGTCAAGTTAGTGGAAGCTACAATATCTGCAATTAAAAAACTCCAATATTCATTCCTATTAATTAATGAAAATTTATAAAATTTAAGAGAGAAAAATTTTATGTTAGTAGTTTGATACTAATGTAGAATGTATTCATTTGATTGGAAGTGAGAATGTGGTGATAATTTTATTGTTGTATGAAATGTAGGGAATAATGAATTTAGTAAATTAATAAAAGTAAATTTTTTATTAGTAGTGTGATAACTATTTTTAATTTCTTACTTTGATTGAAAAATGAGAATATGGTAATAATTTTGTTGTTATGAAGTATAGGCAAAAATGAATTTTTTTTTATTAATAATGTTACTAAAATATAAGTATAATAAATATTTGGAATATTATCCATACAAAAGATTTTAATTAGTAGTAATAAAAACTTGTTACTGATAGATATGTGTGCATGGTTATATGATATCTTTAGTTAAAAGATTGGATGATATATTGCAAGAAGAATACCATTATATTCAGATATAAACATCAAATTTGTCCATCGTTTTGATTACTGGTAAAAATATTGGAATAAAAAAGCATCATATTTAGATATATACATTAAATATGTTAATAATTTTGGTTGCTGATAGAAATATTAGAATAAATATGTCAAATATCACCATAGGTGTAGTGACTATAAAATAAATTTGAATAACTATTCAAGCCTTATAGTGGAGGGGGTGTGAATAGGGTTAAAGTTTTAAAGAAGATTAAAAAACAAAATTAAAAATTAAAAGAAAGATTGAAGAACAAGAGATGAAGAAAATTGACACAAGTAATTTTAGGAGTTTGGATCATAACCAATCCTACGTTTCTACCTAACTTATATCCAAGTTAGGATTTGCAAACCTACTCCAATCTTATTAACCAAGATTGTTACAAGTGTTTTTCAAGGCTCAACACTAAACCCTTACATAATGACTTTTCTAGGCTTATTTACAAACCTTTACAAGTATTTTTCTCAAGGCTCACACCAAACTTATTCCCAAGTGTTCTTAAAAGTCACACTTAAATCTTTCCACAAGTGTTTTTAAGGATAATACATATTTATAATTAATGTGTTTTTACAAGGTACAACCCCAACATAATGTTGATTGATCCTTATTAGCCAGTTCTTAACCCCAAAAAAGAGTAAATGAAAGAATCTTGTTAAATAAACACACATCCAACTCTTCATAGATGGGTAAGTACAAACTTAACAAGAGTTTGTTTACAAGAAATAAATATATAAATAAAAATTTGAAAGAAACTAAATTTGGCTCAATTAATTTTCACAATAAATTTGATCCATAAACTATTGCTCTTTAAGTGAAGTCTTGAACTTGTATTTATAGTGGAAGAGACAAAATGTAGCTGTTGGAGCTTTGAATTTTATCCTAAAAAATCTCCATCTTCATTTAATGTTTCTTTCACTTTTTATAGGAATTTTACTACTCATAATTGTGAGGAGAAGTGTCACCATCGTGAGGGTTAATTATTGATACCCCATATATTTATTCCTATCTTGCTAAGGGTTTATTTTCTTATACGGGGGTTTCTTGTAGGTGAAGAATGCTTAAACCAAATACGAGAAGGATTCCCAATTAAAGAGACTCTCAAATAGGAAGAAATACTCTCCAAATAGGGATAATACTTTCTTTAAAGAGGAATCCTATTCCTTTCAGGTTTGAGCATCATTATCCCTATAAATAAGACACCTTATCCCTTATTCTCATTCATTATATTCTCTCAATTACGTAGCCATTAGAGCTCTGAAATAGCCATTATAAAGGTTTCTAAGAAGCTCACAATTGTGACCACCCTCCGCATAATTGTAAGGGTCCTCCTTATGACCATAAAGGCAGACTATGAAGGACATAGAGCTTTTCACACTCAACTCTTCATCCGATTTGTGCCCATGACCTTCCTCACAATCGTGAGAGATAATTCCCCCTTTAAATGACCTTATTTGGACTTTAATTCAAGGCTTATTGATTGCACCTTTGAACCTAACTTATAAACAGACTTAAATATAAAAGTTAGCAACTAACATTGATTGTAAAAGTCAAAATCGAGGTTAATTTAAAATTGATCACGACCTTAATCATGCAAAGGGTTAACGATAACCACACTCTATATTTGAATATATATGTTAGATATTTTTATGTTTGTATGTTTATTATATATGAGTTTGATACTAAAATTGTAAAGTAGTGGAGTTAAATTTAAAAAAAAATATTACCATGTAATATGATATTGATGATAATATTAGCAATGTATTATATGATAATGGATCACAATTAAAAAATATATTATTAGTGTGAATATAAAATATTTATTTTTTGATTATTAAATAGGAGTTATCAAGAAAATAATTTATATGATGGATGATAAATTTGTTGAAGAAAATAATATTGTAGGAATCATTTTAATTGATCCTACTAGAGAGGAGTTTTTAGAGGATGCCAACAATACTGATGCCACAATTGAAGAACCATATACTGGGATGCTGTTTGATGATATAGATGTAATCTTCAAATTCTATTATAAATATGGTAGATCAAAAGGTTTTAATGTGATAAAAGAGTATATAAAGGAAAGGATGACAATGGAATACATAAGTATCAACGGCTTACTTGTCATCATTTCTGTAAAACCAACTAAACATGGTAATAATACTTTAAAACTACAACCTTCTCGTAGGAGCGGTTGTAAGGCAATGATATGCACATCATTGCAAAATGATGGACGATGATGGTTAAATACTATGGTGAATGATTATAATCATGATACGACACTAAAAAAGTAAAAAAATATTACCACAATAGAGGCAATTGAGTTCATATATTAAGAGGAAACTTGAGGTTAATGATTTAGTTGGTGTTTGCTTTAGCAAATTAGTTTTTTTTTTATTATCTTTGAAGATGGAGGTTATGAGAACATGACATGCTTAGAAAAAAGATTATTGGAACCATATCAAAAGTGTTAGGAAATTACGATTAGACAAAGGTGATGCTCAAATGGTGTTTTGTTAAAATACAAGAAGGTAGATGCAATTTCTTCTATGCCATAGAAACATATAATGATAGGAGGATGAAAAATGTTTTTTGGGTAGATGCATAGTCAATAGTTGTTTATCAAGAATTCAATGATGTTGTGCCCTTTAATAGTACTTCTTGTTTGCATAAGTACAATATACCACTTACATCATTTGTTGGAGTTAATTATCATAGACAATTGATTTTACTTAGTTATGCACTTATATCAAGCATATTATAATATCATTGAAGATAAAATGTTTAAAACATAATAAGTAATATTATACAATTGAATTCATATTATAAAATGTATGGTATTATAGATATACCATACATGAATATTGATATTCTCTCTCTTCTTCTCTAGAGTTTTCTTCTCCTACCTTTGGTAAAGCTCCTTGTCCCTGCTCATTATAGGGATCGATTTCTGGTCGGAAATAGTGTGTCACTCCTTCCCCTCTAGCACTCTCATTAGCCACCTAACTCAAGCACCGATGTGAATGAGTATCACTTATTAATTAAATTGAACTATTTATAAATATTTATCTATATAAAACTGTAACTATAAATAACTTAGTTACATCTTTAAACAAACAACTCTTCTTTATAGTACAAATACATAACGATAAAAAATACTTATTTCCTAAATTCTATTCTAAACAACGTATACATAAACCCAAAATTTACAAGAGTTCATGATTAGCGTTGTGATTATTGTTTCCATTCACTCCATATTCACATGTTAGCTTGTTAAAACTTTGGCACCTGGAATAAGCTCATCTCAAGTATTATATGCTACACCTCAATTTATAATCCATTTGGCTATCCACAAAAACTAATTATTTTAAAAAAATAAAGAGGGAAGTGATGAGTATTTTCACAAGAAAATACTCAGTGAGTGAACAAAATAGTAGTCAAGGTGCACTATTGCTTGAATATCAAGGAAAATCAATCAATAAAACTTCTCAAAAAGACAAAGAATATTGCACAATAAACCAAATTGGAATGAGCATTACTAGTATTTATTTTATTATTAAACTTATATCTATTAATATTCATCATAAACTTATATCATTGTATTTATAGATAACATATTTATAGCTTACAAGTATCCCTTCATAGTTTTGAAAAAATATAATATTTTGCATAACCCAGTTATACTTGTGCAACTTGTTTATTCAAGTTCGAGCTCATCTTTCAATAATAACAATATTTAATGATTAATAATAACATTTGATTGAGCTTTATAGTATATTAAATACATATGGATTGGATTTTTAATCCAGTTCAATTCTCAAAGATATTTAAAATTATTCTTATATGATTTAGAGCACTGTACGACATGTATAAGCAGATATCAATATGACTAATACTCACACCATAGTGAAAGTAATTCATGTTAGTATACATACGACTTAATTTCAATATAATATTGCCTGATATACCGTAAAGGATCATGAACCTCTTGTCCTAAGGACTTAAAATAATCACATCACAACACGACTGTAACAAACATTCCATTTATTCCTTATCTCACATGAAGAAAGTCTGTATCCTAGACACTTTTCCAATTCATTGACCCTGCCATACTCCAGGTATGGACTTACTATCTCTTAACAAATGCACTTGTGCTTAAAAATTTCTCTTTGGAAAATACTCATTTGAGCCAAAAAATCATTATCAATATTCACTTCTCTTCATCATATATACTTTTAAGGAAAATATATTTTATGTTATATATATTTGCTTCTTTGATATGACACTACTATAAGCGGAAATGCCTATGTATGTGTATTTAAAATTTCATCAAATATTTCAAATTGTATATTTTTTAATAAATTTCTTTGGATTATTGGATTCATGTGTTAAAAATAATTTCCATTGATTTTACTCAAATTGTATATATACTAGAGAAGTTATATTAAACTTTGCTCATTATGGTCAAACTTTTTCTTGATGTTGCACAATATAATGTATTACTCTAGAAAACCATCAAAACGGCAACATATGATATTTCATATTTCTTCCAAAGTTATAGAGGACATTCCTGAGTTTCCATAAGATCAAAATTCACCTCATTTGGAGTTGTATAACTAACGTTATAGGCTTTTGAAGTTTGTAGTGTCTACTCAATAAACTGTCATATTGACAAGATCCATAGGGTGCAATAAAAAATTCATCAAATATTCTATGGTTTATATTTTTAAATAAAATTTTCTATTTTTAAATTTGTGTGTGTCTACTATATTTTTCAATTGGTTTTACTCCAACTAGATGTACAAGTGAGGAGAATCAAAAAAATAAGTTTGGTTGGTCAAGTTGTTTATAGATTTTATGCAATAAAAAGTACAACTTTCAAAGTCTATTAAAACAACATAATTGAGTTTATGATATTTCTGAAAAATTTGTAGATAACATTTCAAAGTTTCTATTTACATAAAAATTATCTCATTTGGAGCCATATATCTCAAGATAGAGTTCTTGCAATGTTACTATTCATAAGTGCACTGAATTTTTAAATCTTCAATGGTAATTTTTTTTGTTCTTAGATGAATTCTCACCAAGTATAAACCAAGATTTACATATTTTTTACACAATTCATATTTAACTTCAGTAAGTAATTTTTTTTGAAACATTAAATTACAAGATTTTTGAAGAATCAAATTTCAACTAAGCAAGAGTTCCAAGGCAAACTTAAGATTCAACAAAGAATTGGAAAGAAGATACTTACTCCCTCAACAAAATTCTTCGGATTAAGAATAAAAAAGAAGGGGGATTTCACTCACCAATAAATATATTCAATCAAAAGGATATTCAATTAAATAGAAATTAAGGAATCAATTTAATAAAGATTAAGAGACAAGTCTAAGAGAAGAGAGGGAAGAAATCTCACTCACCTTACTAGAGGTCCTACATCCCTTCCTCTTAATTCTCTTTTGTTTGTGTGTGTTTTGTTAAGTTATAAGCACAAGTTGGAGAGTTGGAGAGTTGGAGATGAACTCAATTTGAAGATATTCCTTTCCTTAAAGCGTAGTCATGTAGTCCTCTTTCTTCCCCCATAATCTAGAGGTTTCATCTTTTTTTTTTTGGTAAGTGATAAACATAAAAAATGGAGGTAGGAACTATTTTAATTCACAAAAGATAAATATTAACTCTAACCCTTAAGAAAGTGATACCTACATTCTCTCTATTCTTCTTCTCTTATCTTTTGTAATATAGTATCTTCTAGATTTTTGCAATTAAGTCCTAATTCACATCATTGATTCACTATTACAATATTTTGGGTAAATAAATATTTGTTTATTATTGATGTATTTAATTTAATTTAATTTTTTTATACATATAATTTTGGGTTAATTTCAAGTACGGGTGTGACAAATAGTCCTTCCATTCTTTTATTTTATAAATCTTATGTTGTTTTCTTCGAATAAATTATAGATTATTTAGATCTAGGGTTATATCCCTATTTTGCTCTCTTTTTTTAGAAATTTTTCTCTCTCTTCATGAGAGTTTTCTAGGTATGCAAGGAAGATTTGGTTTTTGTATATCTATTGAAGAAGTGAAGAAGAAGACATCATTGTCTTTGAGAAAAACCTTGATTTTGCTTACCCTAAGATGGGTTTTGCCACACCCATCATTGCACCAAGGATGTTGAAGTTTTGTTTTGGCTTACCATCTAGAATTCAAATTTCTTCATATTAGAATTTGGCTTTCTTATTTTTCAAAACACAAATGATCAAAATGTGGCACCGTTGTACTAGTGTGTTTGTGGTTGTATTTATATTCTTTTTTTTATGTTATCTTTTTCTACATCTTTATGATATATATTTTAAAAGCAAGATTAATTGTTATTATTAGTATATGCAAAATCTTGCTCTCTTCCTTGTATATTAAAGTTTAATTAATTATATATTTTCTTTTGGCAAAAAAAAATGTGAATATTGAATGTGATATGAAGTAAGTCGAATTTGGAAGTGTGGAGGGAATATTTGGTTTCATTTCAAGTGTTTTTCTAGCCACTGCTTGATGTGCAAAATGCATTTCATACTAAATTTCAACTGCATTCTAATCCAATGTAGCACATCATGTCTTAAAAATTGAAATATCAAAAATTGACCAACTTCAATTCTATAATGCATGAAAAACAAATCACAACCATTCACTATAGAGATGTCGTTTGAAATTGTTCTCTCTAATGCAATAGTAAACTTGCAACCATCTTCTGGTTGAAGATAAAGTAGATCGAATATTATTTGTTCATACTCCAATACAATAGATGTTGGTAAAATCCGCACTTGCAAAATATGAAATATTGTAATTAATATTTTCACAAAACAAACAATAAAGACAAGAAAGTTATAATATTACTAATTTTTAATCTAATATGTTAGATTGCCTTATATGTTTCATAAACATTTTAAAAGGCATGACCTACTTAATTTACATAATTGAAAATATGAATTTAGTTGTTAACCTAGTAAAGTTAAGCAAAAAAAAGCCACAAATATTAATAACCCTTAAAAGACATACCACCATTAAGCATGATACGAAATGAAAAAACGTTTCTCACTAATGAGAACTACTTATGAAATGGTTGTTTAAGTTTTTCATTGATATATATACATAGGGGTGTGCAAACATTTCGGGTTTGGGTAAAACCAAACCCGATCATAAAACATAAATATTAATAATATTGATAAATACAAATCAATTGAGTTATTTGGTTTTAAATACATTTTACACATTTATTTACTGTATTTTAACAAAATATGTATATAACCAGAAATCTCATTTTGGAATTGAGATTTATGGTTAAAAGAAAGTTAACTTTATAGATTTATTTATTATATTAATAAAAGTATGCGTACAACCAAAAATCTCATTTTAGAATTGAGATTTTTGGTTAAACTAGAAAGTTGTTTTTTTATATTTATTTATCATATTTATAATAGTAAATGTAGAACCAGAAATCTCATTTTGGATTTCTGGTAAAATAAAAAAATTTATTTATTGTATTCATAAAAACATGTGACACCAAAACATCATGTTAGAATTGAATTTTCTAGTTGTAAGCTATTCATTTATTATATTTATAAAATTGCGTATATAACCATAATTCTCTTTTTGGAATTGAGATTTCTGGTTACATGAAAAATTAACTTTATACATTTATTCATTATATTCATAAAAGTATAGAACTAAAAATCTCGTGTTAGAATTGGGTTTTTCTGGTTAAAACGAGAAAGTTACATTTAGCCTTTCATTTTGTATATTTATAAAAGTCCGTCTAGAACTAGAATTCTCATTTTAGAATTGATATTTCTAGTTAAATAAAAAAGTTAATTTTTTTATAAATTTATCTATTGTATACATAAAAGTATGTGTACAACTAAAAATCTCTCGTTAGAATTGAGTTTTCTGGTTAAGACAAGGGAATTACTTTTAGCCATTCATTTATTTTATTTATAAAAGTACCTGTATAATTAGAATTCTCATTTTAGAATTGATATTTCTGCTAAATATAAAAGTTAACTTTATACATTTATTATTGTATTTAAAAAAGTATGTACATACATAGAAATTTCATTTAAGGAATGAGATTTTTGTTTAAACTTCAAAATTACTTTTATACACGTATATAAATATAATAAATATAAATTAATTTATTGTATTTATAAAATTACTTGTAGAACAAAAAATCTCATGTTTCAATTGAGATTTCTAGTTAAATAAAAAAAAGTTATCTTTATATATTTATTTATCATATTTATAAAAGCACCAGTAGGACTAGAATTCTCATTTTGAAATTGAAATTTATAGTTAAATAATTTTTTTAAAATTCATATATTTATTATATTTATAAAAGTACGCATATAACCAAAAATTTCATTTTAAAATTGATATTTTTGTTTCGACTAGAAAACTCATGTTGGTTCACCTATAAATATCATGTGAAGCAACATCATTTTGCAGGTACAATTAGTACATGTTCAATACAAAAATGTCTTATAAGGGAAATCAAGCACCTAACTATTCTAAAGGTAACTGCAATTTCAATTTTTTTTTAAGTATTGTCTAACAATGTTTTTCCATTTATGATGAGAATCCTAGTACGATAAGGAATCCAAATCCAATAAGGATTCAAGATGTAACAAGAAATCCTAATCAAATAAGGATTCAAGATGTGACAAGGAATCCAAATCCAATAAGAATTCAAGGTGTAATGGGGAATTCTAATCTAATAAGGATTGATGACCCTTTGACTTATGATGGAAGTCCAATCACATGGGCATGTGTTAAGAATATGAAGGAAGCAATACGGGCTCAAAGTACAAATTTAAATCAATCTGATCCATTTGAAGCACATGGAATTAATTCTGGTCCAAAGCATGTTCATTTGGTAGAAATTGAAGATTTAGGCCCAAGTAGTGTTATTGGGTCCTAATTGGATGCATTAAGCCAAAGGAGTAATTATTCATGTTGCAAGGCCCATGATGAAACCCAACTATATGTTATTTAGTCCATTTAGTATTAAAAATGAATTTGGTTGTGTTCCTTATCCAAATTGTTTTAGAAGTATTTGTTTTTAGTTAGAATTACTTTTCTTTAGCTTAGTTGGCAAGCAAAATAATTCCTGACCTTTAAGGATTTGTTTTCTTATCATCTAGGGATTTATTATCCTTATCTTTTAATGATTTGTTTTAGTCTAGGTTTAGGATTGATAATTCTTATAAATAACTTATGTTGTAGCCTATTTTGGCATCTTTTTCATCAATAAAAAAAAGTGACGAATTTTTGCTTCAAATTACTTGGAGTTTTATTCTTTGAACTTTCTAAACAAAATAGGTTGTTTGATAGTTCACTTGTCTTATCAATTAGAACATCCATATCTAATTGTGGCGACTTCCTGATAGCTAGAGTTCTTAATTGTTAGATAATTAAGGTTCCAGTTTCCACCCAACTTGTTTCTTGGACGATCTAAGGTGTGGGTATCAATAGATTGTTGCGGGTTTTTTTTATTAGATAAACTTTGTTCACATCATTTTGGTATCAGAGCTTTGGCTCTAAGAATCAGGTTGCATATCCTTTTTTTTTTTTTTTTCATTAGTTTATCATTCTTTGTGTTTCTTCTTCTACTCCTTCTCATTAGCTTCATCAACATTCTTGTTTGTTCATCATCTTTTATTTTATTTTATTCAAAATTCATTTTTTTTACATCATTCTTTGTCATCTTTAATTTCATTTAGTTGTTTCTTTAAAGTCTTGCATCAAGTTTTGACAAAAAAAAAAAAAAAGAATAGAAAAGAAAAGAAAAAGAAAAGAAAGAAAAGAAAAAGAAAATAAAAGAAAAGAAAAGAAAAGAAAAGAAAAGAAGAATTTGGTCATTTATTTAAAATCTTTAAAGTTCTTGTAAATCTTCTTGAAAATCTTTGACTTTCTTGATTATTTTCTTGAAAATTCTTGAACCAATTCATTGGAATCTTGAAGTTTCTTTAAGTTCATGTTCAAATCTTGATCCAAGATCATAAATCTTGAAATTTTAAGTTACAAATTCATTTTTTCTTGGGTTTCTTTTGAGCAAATTTGTTTTCCTTTGTTTGTTAGGGATATCTTTGTGGTTAAGATTAAATCTTGAGTAGATTACATATTTATCTTGCTAGATTTAGTCATATCTTATTTTATCCTAATCCTTATCTTATCCTAAAGCTTTTCCTTGTCCTAAAGGGATTAGACAACTCCTTTTCCTTATCTACATCTTCTTTTCCTTATCTATAACTCATTTATCTTATCTAAAACTCCTTTTCCTTATCTATAAGTCATTTGTCTTATCTAGAACTCCTTTTCCTTATCTATAACTCATTTGTCTTATCTAGAACTTCTTTTCCTTGTCTATAACTTATTTGTCTTATCTAAAACTCCTTTTCCTTTCCTATTAGGGTTAAATTCATTTTTTTATTCTTTTTTGGTGCAAATTAAACCTAATTTGATTATTTCTAGTTACCCAAGCTTGCCAAATTCATCTAAATTCACCCAAAGTTGCCAAATTCGTGCAAATTATCAAACTTGAGGCTATGTTTGTATCATAATGGAGATTCCTTTATTTTGTAGTGTGAATGATCCTAATGCTTATTTGAGATGGGTACAAAAAGTAGAGGATGTGTTTGAATGTGAAGAATATAGTGAGGTACAAAAGTGTAGACTTGCTTCTCATCAATTTAGAGGTTGTGCATATTTTTAGTGGAAAGATTTAATAGAATTTTTAAGAGAGAATGGAAATAGTGAGGTTAGTAATTGGGAATTAATTAAGAGGTTAATGACTAGACATATTATTCCTTCTTATATTAGGAATAAATTTTATCTTAAATTACAAAGGCTTAAATAAGGAGATGAGTTAAGTGTTGAAGATTATGCTAAAAATTTTAAGTTGTTTGTAATTGTAAGTGATTTAGGAGAATCTGAGGGGCAGAAAATTGAAAGATTCATAAGTGGGCTTAAGAGTGAACTTAGATAAAATTTTGAATTAGTTTTATAATGGAATCCATTTTTGTCTTTGAAGGATGTAATTGCACTAGCTTTAAAAAGAGAGAGTAGGAGTAATAAGGTTGATAATGAGAGTGCTGTTGATGTTGAAGTGGTGCTGAGTGATCATGAGGAGAAACAAGAACATCAATTATATGATCAAATTATAAAGGATAGCATTATTCATTAAGAGAAGTGTGAAAAAGAAGTGGTTGTATATGAGGAGTCCAAATTAGAGAGTGCATCTGAGAAGAATGAAAGTGTTAAAAACAATGAAATTGAGATAAAAGTAAAAAGTGAGCTAAGTGTTATAATTGAGTTGAATGAGCAAAGTGAGAAAAATAGGAAACACTTGGTGAGAGAAAACAAGCATGGCATGAGTGAAGAGAAAAACCTAGAGATTAAGAGTATCAAAAGGGATATAGAGTTAGTTATTCATCATGATTATACTAACAACTTTACTCTTTATTTTTCTAGTGTTTTAAAACTTCTTTTGCATAATATTATGCCATATAAAGATCCATTTGATAATGTTGTCAAAGTATCTTATGCCTATAAGGAAATCTATAGAGTTTTTAGTTGAAGCAAGGAGAATTCATGTTTTAAGTTTAAAAGGAAGCCACAAGAATACAATTTTTACAAGTTTGTGAAATTAAGTTCTATGCTCCAAGTATGGAATCAAGTTCAAGTTGTTTTGAAGTTGCTTGTGTGGATCCTTACATCAAAGGAGAAATTTTAGCTAAGAAGCTTGTGTTTGACCTTGGAGGAATTATGAGTTCATCAATTTTAGAAGATGGGCATGATTCGAGGATGAATCATTTTGAGGAAAGGGGGAATGATGAGAATCCTAGTATGATAAGGAATCCAAATCCAACAAGGATTCAAGATGTAACAAGGAATCCTAATCAAATAAGGATTCAAGATGAAATAAGGAATCTTAATCAAATAAGGATTCAAGATGTGACAAGGAATCCAAATCCAATAAGGATTTAAGGTGTAATAAGGAATCCTAATCTAATAAGGATTGATGACCCTTTGACTTATGATGGAAGTCCAATCACATGGGCATGTGTTAAGAATATGAAGGAAGCAATACGGGCTCAAAGTATAAATCTAAATCAATCTGATCCATTTGAAGCACATGGAATTAATTATGGTCCAAAGCATATTCATTTGGTAGAAATTGAAGATTTAGGCCCAAGTAGTGTTATTGGGTCCTAATTGGATGCATTAAGCCAAAGGAGTAATTATTCATGTTGCAAGGCCCATGATGAAGCCCAATTATATGTTATTTAGTCCATTTAGTATTAAAAATGAATTTGGTTGTGTTCCTTATCCAAATTGTTTTAGAAGTATTTGTTTTTAGTTAGAATTACTTTTCTTTAGCTTAGTTGGCAAGCAAAATAATTTTTTACCTTTAAGGATTTGTTTTCTTATCATCTAGGGATTTATTATCCTTATCTTTTAATTATTTGTTTTAGTCTAGGTTTAGGATTAATAATTCTTATAAATAACTTATATTGTAGCCTATTTTAGCATCTTTTTCATTAATAAAAAAAAAGTGACGAATTTTTGTTTCAAATTACTTGGAGTTTTATTCTTTGAACTTTCTAAACAAAATAGGTTGTTTGATAGTTCACTTGTCTTATCAATTAGAACATCCATATCCAATTGTGGCGACTTCTTGATAGCTAGAGTTCTTAATTGTTAGATAATTAAGGGTTCTAGTTTCCACCCAACTTGTTTATTGGACGATCTAAGGTGTGGGTATCAATAAATTATTGTGGGTTGTTTTTATTAGATAAACTCAGTTCACATCAATTTAGCCCTTCAATTTGTTAATGGATATTATTTTTAATTTTTAAGAATTGCAATGATTATATCAGTAATTTTTTTTATTGATTGTTAGATGATGAATATATAAGAGCTCATTATCACCTTCTTCAATTAAGAAAGATAATTAAACAAGAAGTTTATTATCTATTTGAGGGCATTTCAAACTTATTGCATATTCAAAATAAGAACTTCATATGGTACTCAGATCCACAACCTAAACGCTTAAATTGACTAGCTACATTATAAGAAAATTACTCTTTAGATATAAAAAAATTACTGTTTAGAAATGGAAAAATTCTGTTTATAATATTAATAAATCCGTATCTAATTACTTTAGAAATGGAATTGTCTAATTACGTTAGAAATGGAATTCGACTGTTAGTACGTCGCTAATTGCAAATCAGCTTAGCAATGCAATTTAAAGTTCCATTTCTAATTAGAAATGGAACTGTAACAGAAGGCTTCCAATTCTAAATTAGAAACAAAATGTTATATTATAGTTCTAAATTAGAAACGGAATACCACATTTCATTTCTAATTTTAAGAGATCATATCTCCAAATTTAGAAATCGATTTCGATTCTAATTTAGCAACAACAAATTTTTGTAATCCGTTTCTAATTTCAAAATTCTTTTTTTTTTTTAATATTTGTAATTTCCTAAGAGACAACACTATTTAAATCAATTTGAGTAAAATATTATTCAATAATATAAACAATACACAACTAAATTTTGATGAAAAATATGATTGCATAAAGATTACAATGATTCTACAAAGTCCGAGCCCATACATCAAAGTTAACATTTAACTAGAGTAAATACAATATAAACAGGATAAAAAAAAAACTAAGATTCTATTTCCCCATCTCCCCTATTGTTTCAGAGATCTGAACATGAGCATCAAACTGCTATAGAGAAGACTCAACTGGCTGACAAATCCAATGGAATAATAATTAAACTTGAAGCATGACCTTTTCTTGTTCATGCTTATCAGAAAACAGCCCTCCGGAACTCAAAATACCTCTTGATCCAACTGTTCAACCTATAGATCACAACAGTAAAACATCATAAGCTTTTTCTATAATATGTAGGCAACAAACTACATGGTCATCATCTAAAAAATGTGCATTCATAAAAAAGATAGATTATGTATATATCTCAAAATTTTAATTATAAAAGATGATATATGTCATATGGGACCAATTGAAACTAATAATAACACAATAGAGGGAAATATTCTCTAGCATGGTTGCTTCGTGAATCTCTATATATATACGCCTTCCCCCCATGCTTCGTGAATGTCTATATATATACACCTTCCCCTTGCCTCATAAAGAGGCTCTTTCAGATATTTGAGTCCATGACTTCCAGCTTCTGGACTTTAATCAGTACAAATTCTATTTGTAATGAAACTACAGTACATTATAATGAAACTCTTTCAAATACTCTATTGCAAATAGTCTTGAAGCGAGATTTGTGTTATAGATGGGGATTGTTGAAAATATCAAAGTATAATGCATGGTACTTATGATTTAGTAGAGAAGTATCATAGATACATATTAAAAGACAAGAATAAATCCATGCAAAGCAAAATTAACATATCCTTCTATCAAGTGAACAACCACTCCATCATATCAGAGTCTTTATCATCCTTTAATTCCAATTATTTATTTCATGCAACCACTTCATCCTTGGTAAATGAATCATTGCTAAAAATGTCTCTACAACAGTTAGAACCTTAAACTTAGTCATCTACCATTAGCCCATCAAAGGAATCATTACCAACAGTTACTAGAATCTCTAAGATACACCATAGAAAAAAAGTTAAAAAGTTGAAAGTTAAAAAAAATTTCTTGATAAGAAACCAACATCAAATGATCCTTTCAGACTCAGCTAAAGCCTAAATAGACAACCAAAATATAACAATAATAAACCAAGATGACACAGAAATAAAGAATAACAATGTGACACCACAAAAGATCCCCAACAGCAAACGAACATAACCCGAACACTACCGCTAGAAGCCCAACCAAAAGAACACTGCTAGAGTAAAAAATAACAACCAATAACGTAGATCAGAAGCACAACCTAGCCAAACCACATGAAACTTCACATCCAAATCGTAGCACCAATAAAAGAACGAAACTCACTGCAATAGTAAACAATAACGAAAAGCAACCTTCTCTCAATATAAGAACATAAAATCCACACCAGCCACCACAGGGAAGTCATAAAATCCCATCAAACAATAACTTTAAGACCTAATGCAAAAAGCAGTACCATCGAAAATAAACAAATACTAACTAAATCCCATTCTTCTAACATCTTTAAAAGGACTATATCTGCATGAGGAATAGACAGGAACAAATTAACTACAATAAAATTCATATTCTTGCTACTTTGCAAGCCAGCAACCACATGTGGAGGATCCAAAATAGTGCACTTCAGTTCTGAAAGTCATTCAACAATGGCCTTAACCATAACTTCGGTGTTACCTTCCCAATATTCTTCCTCAAACGATGACGGGATAGAGAGTGAATACACTGAGATGATTGTAAAATGTCTGAGATAGTGATTGTGATAGGAGGAGAAGAGAAACATGCCCGGTGATGAATTGAACGGGTTAATATGCAACCCGAACCAATCTAACTTGACCCGACATATGTGCAACGGCGATCTGGAAGAAAGGGAGAAGAGAAGGGAATGCCGTGGAAATGGAGGGATGAAAGTGAGATGATTATGAGTTGATTTTATGCTAATTTATTTTATTTTCCCATTACGAATGGATCTAAGTTCTATTTCAATTTAGAAATAGATTCTATATTTATTTTTATTTAATTTCATATTACTATGTTTAATATCAGAAACATAACCAAAATTTTGTTTTTAATTAGAAACGAATATTAATTTCGTTTTTAATTTAGAAATATAATAAAATTTTATTTTCTAATTTATAAATAGATATTAATTTTATTTCAAATTTAGAAACAAAATTAAAATTTTATTTCAAACTTTGAAACAAATATTCTGTTCGTTAATAATTTAGAAACAAAAATAAAATTTCATTTTTAATTTGAAAATGGAATTGAAATTTCATTTTTAATTTATATTCATAAAGATGTTTTCATTTCAATTTTATTTTTAATTAAAAATGGATTTTAAAATAAAATTTTAGTTCTATTTTTAAATTTGAAAAAAAGATAAAATTTTATTTCTAATTTAAAAATGAAAATAAAATTTAATTTCTAATTTAAAAATGGAATTAAAATTTCATTTTTAATTTATATTCATAATGATATTATTTTCTTTTCATTTCAATTTTATTTATAATTAAAATGGATACATTCTGTTTTTAGAATTTGTTACTAAATTGATAAATTCTAATACTGATGGATGAGAAAGTAGCTGTTTATGAAAAGAAACTGTTTGAATCTTTTTTTTAAGGATTATCTTCTAATAGTGAAAATTATGCTCCACCCATTTGAGCCAATTGATGTGTATTCGTAGTTAATTATGTGTTATTTTAGAGTAAAATTATTTATTGTTGAATTACTTTTTGTTTAATTACATTATTAATGTATTAAAATATTATAAAAATGGAAATTATCAATCCCTACTTTAAAAAGTAACTAAACATTGTTAATTATTAAAATTATAATTACAGATGATGCACATGCCACGTGGACTGTATTTATTTAAATATAAACTCGACTTTATCTTACTATAGCTTCCAAAACAATAACTTGTGCATGATTCATAATGCTAATTCGAATAAGTATTACTTTTTATTCCAATATGCAGAAAAATTATTGAAATCAATAATTGACATGGGACCCACTAAATAAGAGATATTCTCACGTATTTTTATAAAATTGTTGATGATTGCTATAAAGTCTTAGTTTTTTTAGCTACTTGGGTCATTCATACTGCATAGATGGAGAGTGGGGAAAGTAGAAGAACTCATCCATGTAAGTTAATAAAATTGTGATTCTTATTTAACATCAAAAAGTTGAATGTTAATATTTTTTTTCAATAAAATTAGTAACTTCTTGTTTTGTTGTAGTAAATATATATCTTTTAGTGGAAGTAAACTTCAAGAATGAAGTAATTCGTTTGGAGGTGGAGATGAAAAAATAGAGAAGGAACTAAAAGTAGCTTTCTATAGAATTGAATAGAAGGGCACACAAAGTTTCTAAAGGAACTTGTTTTTTTACATATACAAGATTGATTGACCTTTTTTTTTTTTTTTTTGCATATAAAAAAAATGGAAATATTGAGTGATAAATTTTATTTTTACGTGTAAAAAATTGAGTGAGATTATTGTTATCACATGTGAAAGTAACTTTTTTTTACACTATAAATATGACCATGTTGTAACATTTTTCTATTATATTTATCTTTTTAGTCTTTGACTACTTTTTCAACTCACAAAACAATGGATGGAAAAACTTTATATGGTTTACTTGTTTTTCCTTTGAAATTTGTCTTTATTCTACCATAATTATTTTGCTTAAAAGTAGCATTTGTTATAAATAAATTAGCCTAACATGTCTCATTGATATTTTTTTATGCATAATCATCTAAGAAAACAAAAATTATTTATTTTTATAAATAACATCACATTTTTTGCCTATTTGTAATTTTTTTGTATAAGTTTTGTCAACATCTTTCAAAGTAATGGACATGGAAGTCAAGTTTCATTATTATGCATGTAGATTGAGAGATTAAGAGAATTACATGAAGCGCTATCACAACATCGTGTATACTCTGAGCATCAAATCAATGCAATTTTAATTAGTGATAGACCTATACCAATATTGTTGGATATTTTTGAGTTTGATGTTGGTCAAGATCCCCTCGGCCATTGAGAGTGAATTTAATTTCAAGCTTGGATAATGATTTATCTTAAATAATCAATCTGCAAAGGGAGTCGACTAATAATCATAGAAGGAATAAATGTATTCCAACAATGGCATATGAGGTTGTTATGATCATTTTTTAAAACCATGAAGGCCGATGATGAAAATAGAATAATATCTCACCATCAGATGAAATTAATGAATAATGATTATTAAAAAGCAAATTTAGAGCCATTTGAAACACTAAAACCCTACCCAAGTACCAAACAAAATCTTTTTGAAACAAAACCTAACCCGATAAAGAGGTTTTGATGATGGAGAGAGGAAAAGTTTGTGGCTAGTTTTGTTTGACTATTTTTATATCTGTAATGTCTATTTTTCAATTTAGGAGCTTTAATTTAACCTTAGGAAGCCCTCGGATAAAAAGTCAAAATTTGATCAACAGACATTTTCAAAGGTCAAATCAAGTTTCAAGAGTTGAATTTTAATCTTAAACTGTCTTGTAAAATTACAGTGTGGACCACATGATAAAAAGTCAAAATTTTAACCCTGGGTGGTCAAATCAAGTCTTACGCGTCTAATAAAATAATGTACAATTCCCTAGGAGTAGTGACCAAGCAAAAAAATTCTATTTTAGATGTTCTTGGATAAGTATCCACCTAGAATTGATAATAGTATATACTTTTATCTTTTAGTGTCAAATAATACCTTTTTGAGTTGTAGATTTATTATAACTATGTCACCAAGCCTTTTGGAGAGGAAAGCCAAGCATAAGAGAGAGAAAATTCCTACAGCAAAAAATTTATAGAGTGAGAAAAATAGAAAAATAAGCTTAAAATATGCTAAAATAAAAACTCTCTTCCTTTAGCCTCCTTCTCTCACTTTTCTCTACTCAATCTCCACTTAATCTTTAGCCTAAACACTCTCTTAAATACCAATTAATCCCTTCATAATCCAAAAACAACAATCAAATCCAACCAAAGCTTACATCAACCTCAAATAAACTAAAAATCAACCTGAAATCTACCTAGAGCTCATTTTACTCTATTTGCTTTCAATATCCATTTCTTCAATCTAAATCTTATTTTTGGTGATTTTAATATCATATTCAAAGGCTAAAAACTTTCTAAAACTTATTTTTCTTCATCTTGGGTTTGAATATTTGGGTTGGGGCCTTAATTTGTAAAATTGTTAGCAAAAGAGTCAAGTTCTTCACGAGTGCTTAGGGGGCAATGGCTCGAATTGAGCCATGAACAGTTGGCCAACTATCATGGCCCCAATCCAGCTATCCATAGTGAGTTTTGGCTAAACAAAGGTAAAATTTAACTATATGTGCTCACCCCCCCTCCGCGTGGAATCATGCACTCTTTGCTTTGATATGATTCCGATGATAGACCTAATGACTCATGTACATCCTAAAATGATTATTCATCATTAATATAAGTCTAAAAGGTCCTAGGATGATCAAATTTATTATTTTTCTAATTTATTTTAATTTTTAAAATATTTTCTTCAATAATCATCTTTTGCTTTAAAGCTTTTACATTCTCTTGCTTGCTTTGATTTTGATTAAGCTTTTGGTTGATGATCAACATGGTGATGCTACTTGTGCATTCTTGATTGTGATTTGATGATTGTGAGTTGATTTTTATGCTAATTTAGATGATTGCGAGTTGATTTTGTGCTAATTTAGATGATTACAAGTTAATTTTGTGCTAATTTAGTGAGCTAATTTTGGGCATTTTGTGTCTTGGATTATGTGTGTATTATTGTGTTTATGCATTAAGTGTTACTTGTGCATTTTTATTGATTTTGTGATTCTTTTTTTGATGTTTGTGTGCATATCTTAGTTATGATTATTTTTTTTATCAATGATGATTTGTGAGTTTAATTTGTTATTATTGAAAGTTTTGTGTGTGTGTGTGTTATGATTATATTTGTGCTTATTTATGAAATTTGTGATCTTAGGAGTGATAATTAGCCTTTAATGATTAAATTAGTACTTCCAAACTTTTATTTGCATTCAAATTAGTATCTCTTTGCTTTGTTGATTAACTGGTGATACATTTGAGTCTATTTTGTGAATAGTAAGTATATTGAGTCTAGTTTTCATATATATTGTTCTATTGTCTATTTGCTTACTTAGAAATATCAATTGATCATTATTGGTTGAATTGGTGTATTCTAAGATATTATTCACTAATTTTATACTTCTTTTTGATTCATAATAATCTTTCCTTTATCTTATCACTTAATTATTTTCTCTAATAAAAATTTCCCTTATTATTATTTATTATTACTAATCAATTTATTTATTTCTTTCATTTTTGCATTTCATGCATTCTCATGTGCTTGATGCATATCATGTGCCTTTTGCATATCATTACCATGTGTGTGAATCATTTTTAGATCTCTTATATGCATTTTACATGAACCATAACATGCATCACTACCATTCTTGCATGAATTTTAGAATTATTCATAAGAAGCATAATCTCTAATGAGAGGAAAATTTTCACTTAAGGCTCAAAATTATTCCTTATTTTCTCAAGTGATTAGGTAGTGACTCCATTAAACACAAAGGTCTTACTTCCTCCCGAGGTTAAACAAATCAAAATGTCCCAAATAAGTGCCCATGATTAAAATTTCCTAAAAATAAAAAACTTTTTATCTCTCACACAAGGTTATATAGGGAGTTATAATGTGCAACAAACCTTACTATGAAATATGTGGGAGGAGCTTATAATGCAATTATTATCTTAGGAAAAAAATTTACTTACTTGTTGTGCTCAAAACCAACAAGCGAACTGATAATGAATTGTAGCACAAAAGATATAATTCCCACGAAGACTGTATGTTGAGTACTAATATTTTTACTTATGTTATCAAATAGTAAATTACATAAAAGTGGATTTTGTACTAAAATAAATAGAGCAATCTAATAAATTGTATTAAATGATTAAGAGCTTGGAGCCTAGGTTTAGTTTTACTATTCCAATCGAATCATGACATTGATTTTAGTTAAGGTTAATTGTTCTAAAATACCTAAAGACTCTCTCAAGTTTAATTAAGCATGCAAAGATTGAAGTTTAACCTACTTTCATGGTTAAAAAGTTAATCTAAACTCATTAAGTTCCTTAACAATTAATTTACCACTATAGACCTCTACCTATTATCGTGGTTTCTCGTAGAGCTCACCTACTTTTATGGTTGAGTGGTCTAAGTCTTATAAGTCTTAAGTTGATAAATTCCCCTAACTCTCATTGGTGAATTTATCTATAAACATGCAAAAAAACTAGCTAAGAATGAAAATATAAAACAAGTTCAACTTAAAGAATTAATCAAAAATCAAATTAGATAATAAAACTCTTGTGTTCAATCATATAATGGAATAGTTAATCCTAACCTAAACCCCACACATGATTATGGTGAAACACACAAACATAAGTAAAAGAATATATAAGATAAAGAAGAAATAAAGATAAATCTTTTTGAATCCTTACTTGCACTTATTTGTTGCCTCTTGAGTGTTGAATCCCCTTTAAAATAACTCTTATATCTCCTTTTATAAGGTAGGGCTGACAAGAGTCCTTTTTGCCTTTAAATCTCTTTCCCTTCTAAAGTAGGAAAACTTATTTTTCTTGATATGGTTTTAGTCACGATTGTGTTAAGTTTTGTGTCACGTTGCATGTTAAGCTCCAGATGATCACATAAGTCATGTCAAAATTTCTTCCTTTCTCTTCATTTGGCAAATATCCACATGGTTTTGCAAATGGCTTGATGAAGGCATGTCACTTCCACTTTACTCATTTCCTTACTTAACACGATTTTGGCAAGCCATGTTCCATGTTGTACTGACACAAATGCTTACTTCCTTGGGTTTCCTTTTTAGACATAACTATAAAAAGGGAAAATTAATTAATATAAAACAAAACTTCTTAAAATATGCTTTAAACAATAAAATCCTAATTGAAACACTAATACTAATATATTTCCTATTTAACCTTATGTTCTAATCAAATTATTCAAATTCTCATTCAATAATTATTTAAAAGTCAACTTAAATATATGTAAATATTATACACACCAAGCTCCCCCATACTAAAGTTTTTCTTGTCCTCAAGTAAAAATAAAATTTAAAATTTAAAGAACATGCTATACTATAATAAAAAATCATGGTGCTTAAGATATGCAAATTAATAACATTGAGATCAAAACTTATTTACCAAAGAAGAAAATCAGATAAAATCACATCATATATAAACAATTTACTAATCACAACCCAAGCATATAGCTTATTGAAATTTAATGCACAAAAGCTAGGAGAAAAACATTTTGGCTTAGAAAAATATTTTTTTCTTCTTTTTTTTTCACCTTTTGCCTTTGGCTTTAGTGAATGCATTTTATGCTTCCTTTCACTTTTTTTTTCCTTTTTTCTTTCTCTTAAATCAATTCTTCCCACTCATAGTCATCCCCTACCGTTTTTGTATTACTAAGTGTAGATACTACTAAATGGGTCCTTTGGATACTCATACTCAAATTAGAATAGATTCGGAGCATGTAAAAATTAAGATTTAAGCACTGCTCTTACTTAAGAAAAGAGAGATTTTTGTTTGTTTTTTTACTTCTACAAATCAAAATAGACTCTCCTAAAATCATGCTCAAATTCAATCTCCAAGTTCATGCTTATGTAATAAGAACTAAATTGTTTATACATAATGAATATGTATAGCCTTCTTAATTAATGGATGATTTAATAGTTTGATAATTGAATTAAATCACAAAATTTGATACCATTCATCTTTAATTGTAAATGAGCGATTATTTTGCACACAACAAAGATTTAAAGGACAAGCTTACAGTAATATGGATAAATTGAGTTAAAAGTTAATGAATTACCTTTTTTTAACGAAAAAATAATAATTTAAATAAACATGCCTAATGATAAAAATAATAAAAAACATAAAAAAAAGAGAGAAATTAAGAATAAAGAGGAAATGGTAAAGGAGAATATTTCGCTAAGACTTGTAGTCATCTGAAAGCATGAAAGGAGTAGAAAACAAAAGACCTAAAAAAAAATTAACCAAAATACACACTAAAGAAGTTAAACGCATAACATCCTTTAAACAAAATAAAGAAAATAGATTAAAAAACAACATTAAACGTCTTAAGGAAAATAAGAAAATAAAAGAAAAAGAACAAAATAAAACATCATCAGTCATCCGCAGGATTGAAATCATTATGAGCATATAGATCATTGATTGGGTTTGGGAGCAACTTTGGTTGTTTCTAATTTTAATCTTGTGTTTTATTTCTAAAGGGACATGACAACTTTACCAAATAGGGACAAATGATTGGTTTCGGGAGGAATGAGGCACTTTTGATTTTATGGAGTCACCACCCAATTTTTAGAAAATCAGAAAATGAAAGAGGCAACATCAGATCACTTAATGAGTACTACCCCCAATAGAGATTTCGGGTTCGGGGGATCATATCTAGTTATTGATTATTTCTCATGATATGATATTTAATGTATGGCTATCGTAATACCCTAATTTTGATTATAATAGTTTACATAGTATTCATAAAATACATTAAATAATGAAAGATAATGCTAAAATATCATTATTACATTACTTTCCTAATAAAATACATATAAAATTAAAAAAAATTACGAAAATGTAAATCTAGCTTAGATATAATGAACTTGCAAGGTTAACACAACTATGCATATAGCCTACTTGATCATGCAAACAACATAATAAGTAATGAATGCTCAATCACTTGAAAGAGTAAGCAAAATGCATATAATCATGCATGTTTGCAATGATTATTATGCTATAATGATATGTGATGATGATATAAGAGATGTATGATGACATTATTGGACTAGGAACATAATGACCCTAGTCTGAAATATGAATTTTTCATGTTATTGATATGTACTATGTGATTTCATCTTTTGAAACTAAGGATGCAAAATGATGACATGAAATGAGCAAAACAAAGCATAAGTTATTCATATAGCATGCAAATTGCTAGTCTCAACATGCAAGCACAATAAATTTCATAAATGCTAGTGACAATAAAGTAAAATGTAGTGCGATAAAATAAATGTGCTAAAATGATTATGTGGTCCTCATATTCAACTAAGCTTGTGTGAGTTTTGAAGTTTTAGCTTCAAGGGATTATCAAGCTTTCCCCGTCAAGAGGTTCAAAATGATGTGTAGAATAATGCAAATTTGTATACCTTAAAGCATGCTTTGACAAAGGTGAGGCTAGGTTTGGTGGAAAGGAGGTCTAATAACCTACGAAAAATGCAGTGGGAGAGCTAGAAGCGTATGAAAATGGGTTTTTAAAGCCTTTGAATGGACATATTTTTAAGTGTGTGTGTGTTTTTTCTTACTCTTCTCCCTAAAATAAGGTGTGGAAACCTCTATTTATAGGGAAAAATCATGCCTAGGGGTGTATGAGTGCATGGTTATATGCGCATTCCTTGAACAAAGTGCGTAGCCATGCGAAGTGTGTGTGTTCATATGCACTTTTTTGCTATGTGCACGTGATTTAAGGCTCTTCTAAGGATTTTTGAGGTTGGTTTCTAAGATTTTTGGGCCTTTTGGACACATCTCTTGAAGTTCATTTTGTCTAATTCAACCTCAATTTTATCACATGACACCTAAAGGTATTCGTGGTTGTACATGTACTTCTAAGTGATGTGCCCTAATCCTCAGGTTAATTTAGACTATTCTGGAACCAATTTGAGGGGGGGGGGGGTTTGGGAGCCTTCTGGAGATGTTTCCAAATTCTATTTTATTAAAATCAAATTCCATTTTTTTCACGAATTTGGCTCATGGTATGATGAAATGAACACTAGCTCAACAAGTTATGTGTTTCGAGAGAAGATTACTCAAAATATGCCTTTTATTATTCTCATAATTCATATTTTATAAGATGGGAGCATAACTTAATGGCTCGATGGTTGATTTTGCACACCAGTGGAATCAATTAAGGTTTTAGGGTTGCACACTTCAAAGGTATTACGAACGATCAAACTCTACTCATGTTTAAAGATTCATTTCATCATTGGAAATTTTTAGGGTAGTCAAGTTTAAGATATGACAGTTGCCCCTTGCTTCATGTGTATTGCATAGCCACATAGCGTTAGTGTCAATACAATTGAAGCAAAAATTATTTAGTAGGGAGAGAGGTACTTACTTGTGGGTCATCTTTATATGTCTTATTGAGATTTGACTTCTGTTAGTGTTTTATGATCAAACTTGTTGTTTGGTGATTTGGTCATTATACAAGATGTGGTTTTATGCAAGGATGTGATGTAGTGAATAAGTGACTCAAGATTCAGGCAAAGATGTGATTATCACACGAATGGTGTGCATGATATGTGGGTATGCATATGAATGCAATGACTACCCCTTTTAAAGGTCATACTTAACATTCCCTTATCATGTTAAGAGTTATAACATTCCTTAATATTAGGAAAATGACATAGTTATAACCTCTTTAGGTGTCAGGCAAATGGATATGTGGCTATAACCTTTTCATGTGTTTTGCAAATGAAGATGCGACTACAACCTCTTTAGGTGTCATGCAAGTGAAGATGCTACTAAGCAAAATGCTACTAACTAATGTGAAGATGCGACCATAACCTCTTTAGGTGTTATAAAAATGGAGATGCTACAAAACAAAATGAAGATGTGATTATAACCTATTTAGGTGTCACACAAGTGAATATGCTAGTAAGCAAAATGAAGATGCGATTATAACCACTTTAGGTGTCATGCAAATGGAGATGCTACTAAGCAAAATATAGATGCCATTATAAGCTTTTTAATTGTCATGAACATGAAGGTGTTACTAAGCAAAATAAAGATGCGACTATAACCTTTTTAGGTGTCATGCAAATGAAAATGCTACTAAGCAAAATGAAGATGCGACTATAACCTCTTTAGGTGTTATGCAAATGAAGATGTTACTAAGAAAAATAAAGATATGATTATGACCTCTTTAGGTGTCATGCAAGTGGAGATGCTACTAAGCGAAATGAGAATGTGATTACATGCTCTTTAGGTGTCATGCAAATGGAGATGCTACTAAGTAAAATGAAGATGCAATTATAACCTCTTTAGGTGTCATGCAAATATAGATGCTACTAAGCAAAATAAAGATGGGACTATAACCTTTTTAGGTTTCATACAAATGAAGGTGCTACTAAGCAAAACAAAGATGCGACTATAACCTTCTTAGGTGTTATGCAAATGAAAATGCTACTTTAGGTGTCACACAATTAGAGATGTTACAAAGCAAAATTAGAATGTGATTACAACCTTTTTAAGTGTCACGTAAATAAAGATATGCTATAAAGAAAAATGCTACTAAGTAATGTAAAGATGCTACTAAGAAATGAGAATGCTCTTAAGCAATGTAAAATGCTATTAAGTAATGTTAATGTAGCGATGAGGCAGTAATGATGATGCAACAATGATGCAGTAATGATGATATCACCATTGTCATGTTGTGGATGTCACTTTAATGATTTTGAACAAAATGTCCTTACCATATTTCTCCCCATTTTTCTTCTTTGTTTAAGAGGTGTTGAGTTCTTTGAAGATGGTGATGTTGTGCACGATGTTTTTAGATAGGCAGAGCCCACATCAATGTGCTTTTATGTGAGTTCAATGCATGTCTTATACTTAAATGAAGGTACGACACCTGAGGAATGAGTGTACAAAGTTTAGGAGTGTGTGCATTGCTAATTTAAAGCACATGGCCATAATTGTTGGGGCACATAGTCATGCACCTTCCCCCTCTTTGGTCTATATAGACCCAAGTTCTTGAGGCTTGGGGAGGCTTCTTCTAGTCTTCTTTAGTTATTTTCTACCTTCCCTTGATTCCTTTTAAGTTTAGGCATTTTTCTTTTTTTTTTTTTGCTTCTGTAATTTTCTTTTCTTTGAATAAGATGGAGTTCCCCAACATTCTTAAGAATTTGGAGGATATCCTTGATGATTTGAATGTTGAGGGTAACTTTATAAAGGTTATTAGAGCTGATGTAGGGACTTCCACTGTGGGAACTAGTACTGATGGTCTAGTTAGCAATTAGGGTCTTTAGTCATCCAGGCTTTTTAGAGGAGGTCTGATCCTGTAGTTCATAGTTTGAAGACTCTTACTTGGATCTGTCATCATTGCCAGGTATGTTCTCTTTTGTCATCTATTTTTTAAAGTTATTTAGTTGTCAGTGCAACTTTGCTATTCTTATTGTGTTTTTCAATTTAGATTATTATAGCTTTTGTCCATAGCTTTGTAGCACTTGCTGTAACTATTTATTAATCCATAATTTTATTGCAAGCATTAATAGTTGATAACTCTTGCTTTGTCTCTATAATTGTCTATTAGCACTTGTCATAATGTTCTTCTTGGCTTTTACTTTGCAAGTTTTTATTCCTATTAAATGACAAAGAGGAAGATGTTTTAGTTTTTAGTAATTGTACAAATATTTAATAGTGTACTTGTTATTTGTAGCCTTACTTCATTGATTAGTAGTTTAATAAAGTCAGCATATATTATTAGGTTCTCCCACTATGTGTGAAGTAGATGGTTACCAAAAAGGGCTTTGACGGAATTATTATTGCATTATCTTATGATTCATATGCATTGAGTTAGGTTGCCATGTATGTGTTGATTGAATGATGGATGGATATGATAGACACTTTCATTTGGTCATTGAAGAGATGACTATCACTCCTCTAGATTTTGTCATTATCATGGGCTTGAGCTTTTATGGGGAGCATGTTCCTTTTAGTGAGGAGGAGTATTAATTTGTGGTAGCGAGGAAGCACTTGACTAAAGAGTTGCTTGGATGATCACCCTTATGAAGTCTTGTTGTCTATACCTGACTTGCTACAATGAGTTTGTTTTTACTGCATAGATAAAGTATGATGTTGATCTTATTTTATCAGAGCAGTTAGCCCATTACTTCCTGTTCTACTTACAGAGTGTTCTCATCTTCCTGAATCCTTCAAGTACGGGTAGTCTATGATTGTTGCCTATTCTGAGGAACTCAGATAGCTTATTGAGATATAGCTAGGGTACTGCCACCTTTGCCCATATGTATTTGGGTTTTGACACAGCCTGTAGAGGTGGCTTAAGGATTTACGAATTCTTATTTGTGTTAGATGTGAGTAAGAGTTCTTGTGTACACATGTTCTTTTATAGTTTTTCCTTTGCCTATTTTTTTGACCTTTTGAATTCTAATTTGATATATCTAGGCTTATAAGTTTGGGATTCTTCCTCGTTCAAATGTTAAGCATCTTTTGAAGCATGGTTTTCCTTGTTATTCCTGCTAGATTAAGAAGACTATTGATTTGATCAAGGATTATGAAGAGGCTTAGGATCAAATGAGTAAGTTGTCCCCTAGGTAGGTATGCTTGGTTTCATTGTATCAATCATTTTATTTCCTAGAGATTCTTTATTCATTTTTACTCTTTAAGCAGGTTCTCCTTTACTGGTGGGTGAGGAGATCACATTAGTCAACAAAGATGGTGATAGTGTGGTAGTTTATAGGGAACCAAGTGTTGCTACCTATTCTTACTAGCAAAGTGTGGTATTTAGGTGAGTGAGTCTATCATTGGTGGGATGGTTCATTCATGAGGAGAGTCCCTGCACCTCCTCCTAGTGACATGTTATGGAGTCATGAGCTTAGTGTATATGAGCTTGCTATTGCCATGAGAGGATATCCTTCTGTGAGCCTCTTAGAGAGTGCAGACTTCCTCTATGCTGATATGTTGATTCCATAGCTGATTGATACTATAGCTAGTGGCTTTGCTCCTCCACCTCCACCTCCTCAAGTAAATGAAGCTCATCCTTTGGTTTTGAGGACTAGGGTAACACATCGATCATCAAGAGTTGCTTCTTCTGATCTTATGAGCTTTTATTTCTATTTTGTACAATTATGTAGTGAACTTTGTTAGTAGTAAGCCATAATTGATATGGTTATGGGGACTTATCTATAAAGATAAGGATCTTACTAAAAAAGATTAAGATCATACTTTGAGGAGGATGAGGGCACATTTCATACTGAGGCGGCTACCTATGCTAGTGATGTGGCTTCCAGCATTCCCATTCTTAAGGATTTGGTAGTTAGATCAACTCGGTGTTATTTGGGATGAATATCTTTGGTGGAGGAGTGTATTTTGATTTGCCTTGTCCCAATTATCCTCAGTTAGATGTTATCCCTTCTGACACTAACCATGTTTGTGCTTTATTTCACTTTTATTTTGTTTATTTAACTTGATGTTTGGTGTTTGACTTATTCACTTATTCTTTGTAGGTCCTTGTCTTTACTAGTCAGTATTGGTACACTGTTGTAGGGAGTGCGCAATAGCATTTTTTAAAGTTTATAAGCAACCAAAGGGAATTCCTTCTTTATTGTACGTATTTGTTTATGCACATTTTTTATGTGTGCGTGGATGTATGACATGAAATTTTTATGCAATGCAGGCTGCATAGCTCTTTGCTAGTCACAAGTAGGAGTGGAAGCGCATAGCTTATCACAACTGAATTGGTGAGTTACAATCATAGTTAGCATCCCTTACGGTGGTTGATGAGGAGCCTGGATTAGATGATGGGGATACTTGAGCAGGATTGATATTTGCTCTTAAATGCAGCCATGGCTGATGTAGTTGTTTTAAGAGCTAGGTGTAGGGATTTTGGCTTATGGTTGCTTTGTTATATTATTTTCCCGAGGTCACAGACTCTAGGTGTTGTATTTCAGTATCTGTCTTATGCGTGTTATACAATACACATGTGATGATAACTATAGTGTTTATGCTCCTTGCTGTATGTCATTATTGATGATGTTTGCCATTGCTATTGGCTACCTCTTTTATTTTTTGCTCTTTTTCCTAAGGCATCTCCTTTCAAAGCTTTTTACACTTAGTTGGGTTTTCTTTTTCTTCCATCTTTTGCCTAGGGTGTCTCCTTTCAGAGCTCTTCACATGTAGCTAGGTTATTTTTTGAAGATTTGACGATAGTGGCTGATCTCCAGGAGAGAGTTCAAAGAATATGGTAAAAATTATGGTAATGTAATGAAAGAAAATGCTAAGCATGCTTGATGCAATGATAGTAGAAATGTATTGCACTTTTTAAAGGCATTTTGCATAATTGGCAATTATTCTCATTTCACTAATATCATTTAAGAAAAGCACATATGCATTTATATAAATTTCGAACTTGAGGTTACCCCTGTCCCTAACTAACCTTCTTAGGTGTTTTCTCTATTTTCCTAATATTTTCCTAGGTCACCCATGCATGGTTTTTAACCTAGCATAAAGCCCCTAAGTTTTGCCTGAGCTACCATTTTTAGGTTTTTAACTCAGTGGGCTTTTTTTTGCTTTAGACGTAGTACTTTTTCAAGTGGTCTATAGAATCCATTAGCTCGACTTCTCCTTTTGATAAGACATGTTTGACCAAGTATGGGCCTTCCCACTTAGTCTAAATTTCCCTTTAGGGTTTGGAACATTATTCTTTGCTTACTTTAATACCCAGTCTCTCATTTTCACACTCTTGTGTTTCACTTTTATATTAAAGGTTTTAGTTAGCCAAGCTTGATACAACTGTGTATGGTATAGAGCTTTAAGTCTTTGACTGTCTAAGAGAGTGAGATTATCATGCCTATATTGAGCCCATTGCACTTATAGTAATTCAAATTTGATTGCTACCTATAAAGACTTGATTTCTATTTCAATTGGGAGTATTACTTTTGACCTGAACACTAGTGAGAAGGAGTTGCTCCGGTTGAAGTTCTGATTGTCGTTCAGTACCCCAATAAAGCATATGGCAATCTGTCCACCTAGTCTCGGTGACTTTGAGTCATTTTTGATAAAATCTTCTTGATATTCTTGTTTGTGGCTTTGATGGCTCCATTTGCTTGTGGTTGGTAAGGAGAAGATTTATGATGTTCCACTTTATAACTCCTTAGTAGTTCTTTAGCTTCCCTTTGGAATTGAATACCATTGTCAAAACTTACATGATAGGGGATCCATATCAATAAAACATATTCTTTTTGATGAACTTAGCCAATTGTTGGCTTTTATCCTTGTGAATGATTCCTCTTTGACCCACTTTGTGAAGTAATCTACTGCTACTAAGATGAACCTATGTCCGTTCGAGGTTGTTGGATGGATTTCCCCAATTATGTCTAATCCCTATTCTGAGAAGGGCCATGGAGAAGAGATGTAGTGTAATTCTATTGGGGGAAGGTGACTGACATCCCTATGAATTTGACACTTGTAGCATCCTCTTATAAATTTGATATAGTCCTCCATTATCATCATCTAGAAGAACCCTTGTCTGGTTAGCTTCTTAGCTAGGATTGCTTTATTCATATATGGACTGCAAATACCTTCTTGTTCTTCTTCCATTACTATGGCAACCTCAATTTCATCTAGACATCAAAGTTGTAACCAATATGAAGTTCTTTTGTATAACATGCCCTAGTGTGATGTGAATTTTGATGTTAATCATCATATGACTTCCTTATTTTTTCACTTGCTTGATCAGGATAGGTTCTGTCTCTCAAATATCTCTGGATGTCGTAGAACTAGGGTTTGCAATTGTTTTCATCTTTTCTATTTTATAGTTTTTATGGCAAAGTTATCCTGATATGAGTAGGATTAAAGGCTTCATGGGAATTTAGGATGGTCCTTCCCACACCAATGCTACTACCATCTAATTGTGGTTTCTGGGAGATAGATGAATATGCATTTTTTGAAGGACATGGTAAGCAATTTCAAGTGATCCATGTAAGGTTTTAAGAGCTCCTCCTTTAATTCACATTCTTTTATGGCATGATTGATTACTAGCATGGAATCTTCAAAGATTTCAACCTTTGTAATATTCAGGATTATCAATGCTTTTATTTGGAGTGCGCATGCTTCATATTCTACTTTGTTATTCATGACCCTAAATTCTAGCTTTTTAGCAATTGGTACTACTTCACCTTCTAGGGATTGTAGTATGATCCTGACTCATGCACCGAACTTGTTAACTTCTTTATCAAAATACATTCGCTATCCTTAAATCTAAATGGCTGAACTGAGGTCATCTGAGAAGTCTAGTTTGATTTCTTTTGAATCTATAATGGGGCTGAGAGCTAAAAATTTAGCCATTGCCCTTCCTATTACTACTTTCTTGGTTAGAAAGTACACATCGAATTCTGTTAATAACATGAGCCACTTGGCAAGTTTTCCCACCAGAGAGGGAGCTTCATAAAGGTATTTTATCGAATCCATTTTAGACAAAACCTAAATTCTATAGGACTAAAAGTAATGCCTGAGTTTCTTCATTACCTATACTATTGCCAGGCATATCTATTCAACTAGACTATACTTTTCCTCATATGGTAACATCTTCTTACTTAAGTAGTAAAATGCATGTTCCACTTTCATTTCTCCCTCCTGGGCTAACATTGCTCTAATTGCATTTCCTTTAATGGCCAGATATAGGGTTAAAGGTATCCTTAGTTTAGGTGGTTTTAGGATTGTCAAGTTGGATAGGTAGTTTTTGATCTTGTCGAATGCTAATTAACACTATTTATTCAATTTAACTGGCTGATATTTTTTTAGTAGCTTAAAGATCGATTCATATACTACTATTAACTTAGTAATGAATTTGCTGATGAATTGCAGTTTTCCTAAAAATCCTCTAATTTTTTTTCTATTTTTAGCACTGGCATTTCTTTAACTACTTTTTCTTTATCTAGATCCATTTCATTTTCATTTTATTTGACAACATACCCTAACATTATTCCTGAAGTAACCCTGAACACACATTTCTTCGGATTAAGCCGAGAGTGCACCTTTTGACGCTTTTGAGGAACTTTTCGAGATTGAATGAGTTCTCTTCCCTGGTTTTTATATTATCCATCATGTCATCAATGTACACTTCCACTTCTTTATGTATCATATCATAGAACATTGTAGTTACCATTTTTTGGTAAGTTGCTCCTACATTCTTTAAACTAAAAGGCATTAATCGGTAGCAATAAGTGCCCTATTCTGTTATACAAGCTATCTTTGCTTTATTGATAATGGCTATTAGGGTATGATTGTACCTAGATAATCCATCCATGAAGGAGTACATTACACATATGGTGGCATTGTCAACCAATATATCTATGTGAGGTAATAGGAAATCATTTTTCAGGCATGCTTTGTTCAAATATCTATAGTTGACAGAAATTCTAACCCTTGGTATTGGCACCACATTTGCTAACCATTCTGGATAGTCTACTACCTCTAGGAATTTTGCTTTAATATGCTTTTTATTGTCTTCTTTTACTAGTTAGACCTATTCTAGTATGAGTCCTCTCAGTTTTTGTTTTATTGGTTTGCACCTATCCTTAAAAGGAATGAAGTATTGAGCAATGTCTTTGTCAATACTAGGCATATCATCGTACATCCAAGAAAATAATTTTGAATATTTTATTAATATTTTTTCAATTTTACTCCTCTCTTCAAGGGTAACATCTTTAAAATATGTAGAATGTGTGGTTTATATTTTGTGCTAATATTAAATGATTCAGTGCATATGGAATGAATGTTAAATATACTAATGTTTTTATTAATGCAATGCACACTACCATTAGAAAAGGTATCAAACAAGTAAGCAAAATCTATTTTTGATTGCATTAACTTTAGAGTTCATTACATCATCAGTCTCAAACAAAGAAAAAGTATAAAGATCATCATCAATAATGTCTTTAAATAGGATGTCATCAATGCTTGATTTGAGGATGGTCATAACTTGAGCATAATTGAGAGTCTTTTTCTCAATTCTAGCTCTAGATTTTTCATCAATTCATTGAAGTTAGTTTCAGTGAACATATCTAGTAAGTGCTTCCCTTTGAGGGTGTCATTGAAGATCTCAAATCCTAGTTACTTAATTATGTTGCTTACCCACTTCTCTACTTATCCTTGGTGAACTCGAGTTGAGCTTTTAGATACAAAAGAGATTGACTTCTTAGTTCTAGTGTTTTTCTGAGGATCATACCTTAGACCATGTCTGTTGGTCTATCCTCAAAAGTCAGGGAATTTTGTGACCCTGATGTATCTTTCTCCTAATCCTGATCTAAGTATATATCACATCTTCTTCATTATAAAAGTGACTTTATGATTGACATGACTATCATTGATTATGAAAATTTAAAATCCTAGTGGGACTAGATTCAGGCAGGCAATAATGTTGTTTATTTCAGTAGGGATGTTAATGACTTTTCCATTTAGTGAGAACTTGATCTTCTGATGCACAGTGGAGGGTATGTGCCCTAGGGGATGAAACCAAGGTCTTCCTAGCAGTAGGAAAAAATTGAAGGAATGTCCAAGACAATGAATTTTATTATTGATTCAATATCACCCACTATAACTATTGCTTTGAAAGTCTCAATGACTAGCTTTTTTGAATCATCAGGCTTGAATGACCATGTTGGGTTCTTCTAATTTTTAACATTCATCCTAAATTTATGTAGTAACCTCAAGGGATAAACATTAATAGCAGATCCGTCATCCACCATAATGCATAGAGTCTTCTTAGACCTAACAATTTCTTATATGAAGAGAGGACGATTGTGGACCCTTCCTTCGAGGGGCAAATCTTCATCTGAGAAGGTGATTGCATTAGAAAGAGCTTTCATTAAAGAGGCTATCATCTTATAAGGTGAGGCATTAGTGGCAATCTTTACTTTTTCTAAGGCTCTGACTAGGGCATCCTTATGCTTGTTAGAGGCCATGAGTAAGTCTCGGATAATGGCTTGTGCTTGGGTTTCTTGAATGGTTTGGATTGATTATTCAACTAGAGCTTCAGGTAGGTTAGAGAAGATTATGATGATGGTTGGTGGAGGCATGTTTTGACAATTTAGGAGAGGATTTATCTTAATAGTAGATCATTTTTTCGGGTCATCAATTTTTCCAAAGTCAATGAGATCTTGAATTGCATTCTAGAGGGTCCTACATGCACCAGTGGTGTGACTGAGCATTTAGTGAAAGTGGTAGAATAGGTTTTGGTCAATCTAAGGGGGTAATGGGTTTAGAGAGGATTAGATTCTTGAGGTTGTAAAAGGTTCTTTTATTAAAGTCTCAGTAATACTTTAGATAGTAGGAGGTTAAAGTTTGAGAACTTTCTTGGTGTTTGATGGAATTAATTGATGGTGGTTTGTGAGTGTTGAGTTGGATTAGGTTTATTTATGTGGCTCAGGTTAAGTTATCTTTCCAGAGCAACTTGAATCATCAAATTTGGATGTCTGTAGAAGAAATTATGACCGAAATATGGAAACTACTCGAATCAGAATGTTCTAGACTTCTACATTATGCCGAGTCGTGACATGGGTGAAAAATCGTGACAGAAGCTCTCTGTTACGAATCATGCCCATGGTGATAACTCATTAAAAGCTTCAATTGTCCAAAAATGACTCCTTTTGCTCTCCAACTTATTCTAATCAACTCCAAGTCTTTTCCAAGCATGAATTGAGCCTAAAACATGTATTTAACCTACATCATAAACCATAAAGATAAAAGAAATAAAAATAGTAACTTCATAGGCAAATAAACACACTAAACATAAGAAAACTTAATTAAATTAAGATTGAACTACTACTAAATACTAAGCATATTTGCATTATATCAAACTCCCCCACACTTAGATCTTGCTTTCCCTCAAGCAAGAAAAGATCCAAGATGAAAAAGTTAACAAAATTATCATCTACTCCCAAAAAGTGTAGCATCCTTATCAAGTCATTTTAATTATGAATGAAGTTAGAAAAAGAATAGTTTAATAATTGAACTTCCAATGCTCAATGATGGTAAAATAGACAAGTCTCATAGCATAAGCAACAAGTTTACTAATTTATCTCAATCTACTAAGAATAAAATAAAAAAAATATAAAGTTAAAGTTCTAACCAAGCTATTTAGCCAAAATAGTCATGCTTCAAACTTAGGGATTCTAGAGGCAAAAGCAACCTTGAGACAATGTTAAGCACACATGACAACTTACTTTTCTTATGGCATTTTTAGACATTTTATTCATAAGCATATTTGCTAGATGAACTCTTTCCGAATGAATGCAAATGAGGAGCAAACACAAATGCACACAACTTACTTGAGATTCATCTACTTGTGACATTATAAATTTCTTTCCGAATGAATGCAACTAAGGAGCATACTCAATTGCACACAACTTACTAAAAAATGCATCATATCACAAGCATTATTTACTTATTTCTTTTTTTTATGTCCTCATCCATTATTGAAAAGCAAGCGTCTTATGTATTATGGCTATAGTTTCTCTAAAATTACCTAAGTCTCTAAGAAAACCTAGGATTAAAACATTACTAACTAGCCTTAAGCATAATTAGCAAATTGGCTAATACATTATTTAAACTTTAGAAATAATAAAAAGAGATAAAAACATAAACGTAGTAATTATACTACATGAAACTTAAACTTCTACCAATTGAGCAATAAAAGTTTAAAAGTTTACTATTAATAAAACATATAACTTCAATCAAAATAAAAAAGACTATTAAGGATAGCTACTTATTAAATATGGGAGCAAAATGAATAGCAAAATGAATCCACATGCATAAAGATGTAGAATTGTAGAACAAAACACATAAACATATATATTACTAATATACTAATACTAATACTAATATCAATATCAATATCCCTTCCCCCACACTTAAAAGCATGCATTGTCCTCAATGTAATAAAAATAAAGAGTAAGGGAAAGGATAAGAAAGACTCCCCTAGTCGTCCTCCGGTGTAAGAGGTGGAGAGTCAATTTGGTAGCCCGATTGCGCAAAGAATTGCCCCAATTTATACTCCATCTTCCTTTGTCTGCGAGCAAGTTTCTTTTGGTGAAACTCCATCTCATTCAATTGACTTTGCATAGCAAGTTGAGTGTTCAAGATTTGATCCCAAATTGAAGGGTGATCACTTGAACTACCTGGTGCACTTTGGAGAGGATATGTGAGCATTGGGACATCTCCGAATGGTGTATAGGAAGGTGCATCCTCCTCAGGTTCAGATTCATCCTCCTCTTTAATAGGCTGCTCATGAATCGATAGGGGTGGTGCAAGTCCTCTCCAACATGACCTCATTTGGGTCGGGATAAAAATTTCACCATGAACAAATGCTTGTTTGGTGAAATAAGAACACTCAACAGTTTTGGTAAAGTTAGCAAGATCAACATTGAAAGCTTTAGCAATAATAGTTATCATATGACCATGTGTTATAATTGCATCCTTGCGAGGGGCACATGCCAACAATTGGTTGAAGATCCAATATGTCCAACAAACTTATTTCTTATGATGGACACACCACATCAAAAACAACTCTTGGGCAGAAACCCTATTAAATTCAGTCTTGTTGAAAACAACACATGCAAATACTTTATGCAATAACCAAAATTTTAAGTCTTTGATGAACATTGCTTTGCCTTTCTTAGTCTGAAAAGGCATTTACAAATCAGTAAGGAAAGTCCAAAATTCATTCACATTAAAAGTTGGTAGAGGGTCACAGAATCCATCTTTTTTAAAACTAAAAATACATTGCATGGATGAATAGGTGAGTTGGTGTCTATTTCCTACCAAAAAAAATTCCAGAATTTATGAATTAGTGTGGTTGACATCTAATGTTGTGTAAAATTCGATAACCAAATCAACATATATATCCTCATTCATAGACACAAACTTTTTAAGTCCACATTGCATCATCAATTTGTCAAAGGACTCAAGCATACCAACATCTTTTAAGAGTGAATTTGGAACATACTTATAAGAGGTGATTTCCTGAAACTTGATTAAGGAAAACTTAGCACCTTCTTCATGATTAAGGATAGGAAACTTAGCCTTGTAAGTTTTTGTGAGATTCTCCTCTTCTTAAGGTTATTCCTCCACATGAGGCCTCTTGGATGTTGAGCCTTTTGTTCTACCCATGGTGAAAGAAGATATATTTTTGTTTTTGTTGAAAAATTATAGAGATGGAAATATAAAGATGGTGATTCAAAACAAAGAAATAAGGTGAAGGAGAGAATGAGTGGTTCGGTTATGGCTAGGAGAGTGAAGAGGGAATAGTGAATAGAAGTAGTGATGGGATGAGAAAGTGAGAAGGAATTAAGGATGTGTGTATATATATAGGGCAATGAAAAAGACACAATATCAAAAAAAGATATATTATTATGCAGGCTAAAAAATGAATTAGGAAAATGAGTATTCAAACATAGAATATTTATAGAGTTGTAGGGTTGTAAGTGATAGGGTGTGTGTTGATAGTGAAAGGTCATATAGGTTAGTGAAAAGGCATGTGGAATAGTGAAAAGTTATGACTTTTCTTGGAAAAGATATGACTTTTCACTAAATTATGTCATATTTGTTGGGAAAATAAATATAAAAATGTGTAAAAATTTAAAAATGGAAGCAAAAAAAGAACTAAAAAAATGTGTATATATGTGAATGTGTAAAATTCTAAGGCTAGGGTTAGTTGTCACAAGTCGTGCCCATCATGCCGACTCGTGATGATAAGGCTCTATCCTAAGTTGTGCCGATGTGCCGACTCATGACGATAAGGCTCTGTCACGAGTCATGCCAATGTGCTGACTCATGACAATTATGTTGGATTGGTGGTGAGTCATGCCCATCTTACCGACTCATCATACTATGTCTCTGTCACGAGTCATGCCAATGTGCCGACTCGTGACAATGTGTTATACTTAGGCTAGAAAAATTACTAAGTAAAGCATTAATATATGTGAAAAAAATTGCATAATATCGGTATAAGAAACTAATTATATACCAATTGTATACCAATTATATACTAGAAATGAAAAGACTAATTAAACATATGTGGATAAATAGTATCAAAATAAAGCAAAATAAAGGAAAAAAAACTATAAAGAAAATTAAATAAGATGAAAGTAAAGTAGAAATGTGTGGATAATACCTGGCTCATTTGAATTAAGGTGTGGAGAGAGGAATAGATTGACTTGAAGGAATTACCTCCCTGATCAAATAGGGCTTGAGATGATGCCCGTTCACTTTGAAAACCTTCCCTTCATCTGAAATTTCAATTGCACCATAAGGGTGAACCTTGACAACCTTAAAAGGACACGACCACCGAGACCTCAGCTTGCCCAGAAATAATTTCAACCTCGAATTATAGAGTAAAACAAGTTCTCCTTCATAAAAGTCCTTCTTCGCTAAATGCTTATCATGCCACAATTTGGTACGATCCGTATATAACTGAGCATTCTCATAAGCATTCATCCTTAACTCGTCCAATTCATTAAGTTGAAGTAGCCTCTTTCGTCCAGCCTTGTGCAAATCAAAATTCAAAGCTCTTGTTGCCCAATATGCCTTATGTTCCAACTCAACCGGTAAATGACAAGATTTACCATATACTAGTTGATAAGGAGTAAGGCCAATTGAGGTTTTAAAAGCCATCCTATAAGCCCATAATGCATCATCTAACTTCAATGCCCAATATTTTCTTGAGGAAGACACTATTTTTTCAAGAATCCATTTAATCTCTCTATTCCTCACCTCAACTTGCCCACTTGTTTGTGGGTGATATGGAGTAGTAACCTTGTGTGTTACTCCATACTTCTTCAAAAGTGCTTCTATCACATTATTGCAAAAGTGTGAACCACCGTCACTAATCAAAAGCTCTAGGGGTACCGAACCTTGGAAAAATTACCTTCTTAAGCATCTTCTTGACTACTCTAGCATCATTTGTCAAGGTTGGCATTGCTTCTACCTATTTAGAGACATAGTCAACCATAACCAATATATACTTGTAGCCTAAAGAACTAGGGAATGGACCCATGAAGTCTATACCCCATACGTCAAAAAGCTCTACTTCAAGAATCCCTTTTAAAGGCATCTCATGTTTCGTCGAAATGTTACCCATCCATTGACATCTATCACATGTAAGCACATATTCTTTATCATCCTTAAATAAAGTAGCTACCAAAAACCAGAATGTAGTACCTTAGATGCTGTTTTCTCTGCACTGAAGTGTCCTCCAAAATCCAAGGCATGGCAATGTCTCAAAACATCTTGAGCTTCATCTTGAGGAATGCGTCTTCGAATTAAACCATCAGCACATCTTTTATAAAGCAAGGGCTCCTCCCAATAGTAGAATTTGATATCATGCAGAAACTTCTTCTTTTGTCTATAATCCATACCAAAAGGTAAAATACCACTTACCAGATAATTAGAAATATCAGCGAACCATGGAAGTTCTTTTGATGCAATATTCAGAAGATGTTCACCATGAAATGACTCATTGATTGGGACACCATCATCAAGTTCTCTTAATCCTTCTTGGTCTAGCCTTGATAGATGGTTCGATACTAGGTTCTCACTTCCTTTCTTATCTCAAACTTCCCAGTCAAACTCTTGCAGCATCAAAATTCATCTTAGGATTCTAGGTTTTGCATCCTTCTTGTGTAAAAGATACTTAAGATCAACATGATCTGAATAGAAAATCACCTTTTGCCCTATAAGATATGATCTAAACTTGTCAAATGCATAAACAATAGCAGGCAACTCCTTTTCTGTAGTGGTGTAGTTGGTTTGAGCTTCATCAAGTAGCTTACTTGCATAATATATCACATAAGGCTTGCCTTCCTTTCTTTGGCCTAAAACAGCTCCCATCGTAAAGTTGCTAGCATCACACATTATTTTAAATGGCTCCTCCCAATTAGGTGGTTGTAGGATAGGTGCGAAGATAAGTGCTCTTTTCAAAGTGTCAAATGCATCAAAACACGCATCATCAAACTCAAACATAGCATCCTTAGCAAGTAACTTACACAATGGCTTTACGATCTTTGAAAAATCCTTAATAAATCTCCTATAAAATTTTGCATGTCTAAGGAAACTTCTTATATCTTTAACACATTTTAGAGGTGGCAATTTTTCATATACTTTTATCTTTGCGTCATCAACTTTAATGCCCCTTTTTGAAACTGAATGACCAAGAACGATTCCCTCTTGTGCCATAAAATGGCATTTTTCCCAATTTAAGACCAATCCTTGCTCAATACACCTGTCAAGAACTTTTGAAAGATTTTCTAAACAATTGGAAAAGTTAGTACCATAGACACTAAAGTCATCCATAAAAATTTCAACACAATCATCAAGCAAATCACTAAATATTGAAAACATGCATCATTGGAAAGTTACAGGTGCATTACATAAACCAAAGGGCATACGCCTAAAAGAAAATGTACCATATGGACATGTAAAAGTAGTCTTAGTTTGGTCCTCAGGATGAATAGGAATTTGATAGAATCCACTAAGTCCAGCCAAGTAACAAAAATGGGAAAAATTAGCTAATCTCTCAAGAACTTGGTCAATAAAAGGCAATGGGAAATGGTCCTTCCTAGTTGCTTTATTTAATTTACGATAATCAATACACATATGCCATCTAGTGACAGTTCGAGTAGGTATCAAATCATTAGATTCATTCCTAACAACGGTTAAGCCTCCCTTCTTTGCAATAACTTGAACAGGGCTAACCCATTTACTATCACTAATGGAATATATGATTCCATTATCAAGCAACTTAGTCACCTCTTTTCTTACCACTTCTTTAAGAGTGGGATTCAATCTCCTTTGACCTTCAATGGAAGGCTTGGCATTATCTTCCAAGAGAATTCTATGCATACATATATTAGGACTAATACCTTTCAAGTCATTAATAGAATAACCAATGGCATTTTTATGACTATTCAACTTATCACACAAAGCATCAACATAATCGTTAGGCAAAGATGAATTAACAATAAAAGGATATTAAATATTAAAGTGAAGAAATGCATATCTGAGATTTGATGGCAAAGGCTTGAGCTCCATCTTGACTTCTTCACTCGGTGTAGAGTCTTTTAGATCATCTTCGCTCCTTAAAGGTTCAAATCTTGATTTCCTTTAAAAAGGTTGATATAGAACTACCTCCATAAGTTGATCATTTGCTTTTTGCACCTTTTATGGCTCTATAGAATCATTTCTTAACTACTTATGAATTACTTCTTCAATGCATCCATCGATAATATCAATATAATCAATTTTACTTGCTACTTCTATAGGTGTTGACTTCATATATTCAGCACATCAAATTCCATACTTTCATTCTCCACTTCCAATGTAATCTTTACATTCTTCATATCTAAAATTGCTCCTGCTGTCCGCAAAAATGGTCTTCCAAACAAAATTGGAATTTCAAGATCCTCTTCCATCTCCAACATAACAAAATCTGCTAGTATCACAAACTTACCTACTTTTATTGGCACATTTTCTAATATTCCAAGTGGATATGTAACAGATTTATCTGCCAAGGAAAGAGACATGTTGGTAGGCTTAAGCTCATCTAAGTTAAGCTTTTTATAAATTGAATAAGGCATAAGGCTAACACTAGTACTAATATCACACAAGGCTTTGTCAAAATGTGTACCTCTAATTATACAAGGAACTGTAAATGAACCAGGATCCTTAAGCTTTGGTGGAGACTTGGAGTACAAAGCTTTAGATTCTTCAACAAGGGAAACTAAGCCATAATCTTCAAGCTTACTCTTATGGCTAATAATATCCTTTAGAAACTTACCCCAAGCTAGCATATCTCTAATAGCATCCACAAATGGTATGGTGATAGTGATTTCCTTAAGATAATCAAGGAATTTTCCAAACTGCTTATCTAGATTACGCTTTATAAACCTTTGAGGGAAAGGAAGAGTTCTAACATCTACCTTTGGTTCATCATTCTTTGATAGTAGGGCTTCTTACTTATTACCTTTCTTTGTACACTCATCATCTTGTTTACTTCTAACATCCACATCATATTTTCCACTATTAGCTTCAATCCCTACTACTTCATCATCATCATCAACCATTCTCTTTTTCTTATTGAGATCCTTTTCAACCTCCTTACCACTCCTTAATGTAATTTCTTGACAAGACTCTTTTTTTATATACTCCGGTTGGCTAGGAAGTTTTCCCAAAGGTTTAGTGTTGGAGGTAGAGGCTTTTTGGGCAATTTGGGTTTCAAGGATGCAGTTATAAGTAGCAATTGTTCTAATTTAGAGTTCACCTGCTTGAATTGCTCCTTATTTTGTTTATTGATGGACATTTGTTGGTTAACAAATTGCTCCATAAGAGTTTCAAGGTTGGGTTTAGATTGGCTAGGATTGAAAGCTTGTTGTCTAATAGGAAATCCAGGTGGGTTTTGGGGTTTAGTGTTTGGGTTAAATTGGGAAGATGGGTTTGACCATGAAAATCTAGGATGGTTCCTCCACTGAGGGTTATAGGTGTTGGAATTTATCCCCATTCTTTGATTAAAACCACCTTGCATAAAATTTACATCCTCATTTGTACTTAAAGTACATTAAGAATATGAATGAGATCCTCCACAAGTCTCACAAACAACATTAGTACATTCTAATGAATTAACTTGAGATTTACTTACCAAGTTGGTGAGGGCGTCTACCTTTGCACTAAGCATGTTAATGGTATCAAGTTCCAAAACTCCCTTTGCTTTTGCCATAGTTGTTTCATCACCCATGTACCCTTGAGGTGCAAGTTCTTCTAACAAAGTAACAGCTTCTCTAGCCATTTTACCCATCCATTTTCTACCGACTGCTGCATTCATAATATTCCTATTTTCATCCGTCAGCCCGTTGTAAAAAATTTGAGGAATCATCCATTCTAGCAAGCCATGATGTGGACATGACCGTTGAAGTTCCTTAAACCTCTCCCAAGCTGAATAGATTGTCTCACTTCCACTTTGCTTGAAAGTAGTGATCTCATTATGAAATTTAGTCGTCTTATGTGGTGGAAAATATTTGTGTAGAAATGCTTACTTCAATTGATCCCATGTTGTGATTGAATCATTTAGCAAACTTGCAAGCCAAAGTTGTGCTTTATCCCTAACCAAAAATGGAAATAATCTCATCCTTATTGCATCATCCGTCACTCCATTTATCTTGAAGGTTGCATACACATTGAGGAAAGTCAAAATGTGAGCATGAGGATCCTCTCCTTATAAGCCTCCAAACTGATTATTTTGCACCATTTGGATAATACTTGGCTTGGTCTCAAAATTGTTATTAGCAATAGCCGAAGCCACAATTCCACCAAAATTACCTGAAATATCGGGCATGGCAAAATCACCTAATGTCCTTCTCTCCGGTTGAGCCATTCTATTAAAGTTTAATTGATTCTCTATCCTTCGCCTTTGTTCCTTACGCAAAACACATATGGTTAGATCAATTTCAGGATAAAAAAGCAGGTTACTATCACTAGTACTCCTAGTAAGCATATAGATTCACAATTAAACAATTAATGAAAATAAAATTTAAAATAGAAACAAATAAAAAATAAATAAACAAAAATAAACACAAAAATAAATAAAAATTAAAACAAGGCCAAAAACAACCTTTCTCTACGCTAAGTTAATAAAAAAATTTAAACAAAATTCCCAGCAACGGTGCCAAATTCTGAAGCGGGCTAGAATTGAATACCCTAGTCTCTAAGGACTTAGATAGAGCAAGTAGGGTGTTGAACACTGGGAAATTGTAAATTTTATATTAACCAAGTAGATACTAAGATGGATAGGCGATATATTAATAGTGAAATTTGTTGGATTATTCTAACTATACTAATTAACTACTAACTTTACTAAATAATCTAATTATCTAAGCATCAAATTAAATATTATTTGTTAGAACTACAATTCTGAATTAGCCAATGAATTATAATGAATAATGGACATATGCAATGAATGGAGAATATGACCTAAAATCCTTAAGTGCAACTGTCATTGTCAAATAAGGGTATTTCCATTTAGAGTCTATAAGTGTTGTTGCATCATTATAGAGATAAACAAAAACCATGAAGTTCCTTGCCAATTCATTAGCCCCTTAAAGTGGATTTCTTATGTCCAGGTACTTTCCTAACCTTTAAGTGAATTCAATTATTTTTCCACCAAATTACCGCAATTGTTGTTGTGAATAATTTGACTAACACATCATATATGGTGATCAAGCATATACAACTCAATTAAACACTCAATTGAAAGAAATTCATCATGCATTATAAAAAGATAAAATTCATTGGTTTATTCTTCCTTGCAATTCTAACAAACAAAGGTTTAGCCAAGATACATGATTAAGCAACAACAAAAGAAAATCAAATATAAAATAGAAAAAGGGAAAAGATAAGAGAAAAGATAAAACCCTTTTTACTAAATCTTGGTGCTTGTAGTACTTTTCCTTTCTTGGCTTTGCCTTTTATAATGATGACTAAATAACAAACTAAAACTAATTTAGATAATAATAGAAAGAATTTCGTTCAAGAAAGAATTTCATATATACCAATAGAAAGAAATTCCCCCCATTTTATTGACTAAAAATAACTATTTATAGGCATTCACAATTGACTAGAAGGGACTAGAACTTTTGAGTTGGAATGGCTTCACTTCATGAAAAGTCATCTTCTTTTATAGAAATTGTAACTTCAAGGGAAAATTAGTCCATTAATATGACTTTAAATCTCAAAATTTCCTTCATGAAAGTTCTAGATATCTGACTTATCTTTCCATAACAACTTGAATCATCAAATTTGGATGTTTGTAGAAGAAATTATGACTAAAATACAAAAACTGCTTGAATCAAAATGTTATGGACTTCTACAATGTGCTGAGTCATGACATGGGTGACAACTTGTGACAGAAGCTCTCTATTACGAGTCATGCCCATGGTGATGACTTGTGATAAGCTTCAATTTTCCAAAAATGACTCCTTTTGCTCTCCAACTTGTTCTAATCAACTCTAAGTCTTTTCCAAGCATGAATTGAGCCTAAAACATGTATTTAACCCACATCATAAACCATAAAGATAAAAGAAATGAAAATAGGAACTTCATAGGCAAATAAACACACTAAACATAAGAAAACTTAGTGAAATTAAAACTAAACTACTACTAAATACTAAGCATATTTGCATTATATCAGTGTCCTTTTATCTTTAAAGGAAAATTCCAATTGAACCATTATGTTAGCCAATAAGTTAACCTCCCATATTGGTTAAGGTTTGGTCATATAAGCAATTTTTATAGCTTTTGATGCATATCTAAGATCTTGGTAGTAATCATTATCATTTTCAGCTTGAACTAGAGTGCGACAAATTTCGTTTGCCTTATCTAGCTGCAGGTAAATAGATGCAGAAGCTTCATTCAGTGGTGTATTATTCCCATCTTGGGAATTTCTAGCCATGATTTAGGCTTGGAGGATTTCAGCTATGGTACCATCAGTGAACAATTTTTGGATCCCCTCTTATAATTTATCTTCAAATTGTTAACAGGATGTATCTTCTTGGTCACTCATGTTTGAGTGTTGTATTCTTGCACATTTATTAAGGTTAGCTAATTGGATGATGCAAGATGTGTGACTACAAAAGAAAAGGGTAAGCATGTATGCATGGGGTGGATGCAAAATCCTATAATGAAAGATGATCACTGCAAGAAACAATGGTTAGCATATGCTATCTACATGTATATTATGTATGCATGATTAGTTTTAAAAGTTGGTTAGTGTTTCCTACACAGTGAACAAACTGATCATATGCAAGCTCTCACTTCCAACCTTATTTCTCCATGAGGTTATTCAGTCTCCTTCCTAGGTGGGTTTCAAATATATAGTCATAAGACGACTATGGTTCTACTCTCATAACTAGGTTGTATGTCATTTTTTATTTATGTTGATTAGAACCAAAAGGTAAACTGAGGAACGATACTTAAATGTACTTGAGGTAATCACATTATGTTAATGTAAGGATTAATTATTGAGCCTCAAATGATATCTAAAGCCTATATGTGCCCGTATACATATGGTCAAGGTCAATCAAAAGGATTTTGAGCTCTTACCCCTATATTAATATTTGATATGTTTACTGGGAGTTATGAAAGCATCGTTCAATAGTTTATAGTTTGATTATATTGACATAAAGGTAAAATTAGTTTAATTCCTATTCCATTCATTTGATTTAATAAGAATAAATGGATGATGTCTCATATGTTCCGTCATTAAGAGACATCATTACTTTCTAGTTTACATATAGTATTCATGCTGAGGTACATGATTCTTATCATTTGTCATGCTTCGGGCTCGCATAAAGTACATAAGAACCATGTGGATCCAAGCATGAACATTCTACTAAAATTGACATTACAACGTCATTCGATGATATACACTAGGAGAGTCATGTCATTTATGAATATCAAATCAAACAGACAATAGTAGAATAAGGATAACATGCAAAGCTTGGTGGAATCCTAATGGAAGTTACTATTGGTTTATCTATATGGGCTGAGTCAAGGTGAAAGGCTAAGGGTTCCTTTAGTGAGAATGCCCCTATATGACTAGGGTTACAAACTCCAGTCAGTGAGTCTAGCATTCTTTTAATAACTCGAGTCTCCCTCCTTTAGGACTTAGGTTACAAACTCTGGTAAGATGAGCTCGGTGATACAATGAGTAAAAGCTAAAGGTGAAAAATCCAAATCGGTCACCCCATACTCGAGTGGAACTATAGTGGATCACTTTCCATTATTGTCGACTGATAGGGAACAGTGGTAAGGGGCTTTATATGATTGAGTATTGCATAATGAGAAATAGTCATTTTTGTGTTGATTTCTCTTACTTAGAAGTTCCTAGCGGAGTCACCACTGTAAGCAACCTTGGTTATGTCTCATTTTGAACTTTTGTTTTATTTTTGAGGGATATGGCACCTTTACTAAATATGGATAAATGATTAGCCTTGGGAGGAATAAAAAAGTTTTGACTTTATTTAGTCACCACCTGATTTTTAGAAAATTGGGAAAAGAAAGGGGCAACATTAGGTGACTCAATAAGTATTTCCCCTTGGAAAAGAAATGGGTAGCATTGCATCACTCAATGAGTATTGTCCCCAGCAGAGATTTCTAGGTTCAAGGGATCGCATCTACTTATTGACTATTTCTCATTATACAATATTCAATGTATGGTTACACAACACCCTAGTTTCAGTTATGACAATTTATATAGCATTCACACAAGACATTAGATAATGAAAGATAATAATGCTAAAATATCATTATTACATTGCTTTCCTATTGAAATACATATAAAAGTAAAAAAAGATTGCGAAAATGTAAATCTAGCTTAGGTATAATGAACTTGTAAGGTTAGCATAACTATGCACGTAGCCTGCTTGATCATGAGAATAACAAAATAAGCAATGAACACTCAATCACTTGAAAAAGTAAGCAAAATGCACAAAATCATGCATGTTTGTAGTGATTATTATGTTATGCTAATATGTGATGATGATATAAGAGATACATGATGTAATAATTGGATCGAGAATATGATGACCCTAGTATAGAATATGAATTTGTTACATTATTAATATGTACGATGTGATTTCATGTTTCAAAACTAGAGGTTGCAAAATGATGACATGAAATGAGCAAAACAAAGAATAAGTCATTCATATAGCATGCAAATTGCTAGTCTCAACATGCAAGCACAATAAATTTCATAAATGTTGTCGACAATAAAGTAAAATGGAGTGCAATAAAATAAATGTGCTAAAATGACTGTGTGGTCCTTATATTTGACTAAGCTTGTATGAGTTTTGAAGCTTTAACTTTGAGGGATTATCAAGCTTTCCCCATTGAGATGTTCAAAATGATATGTAGAATTATACAAATTCATATACTTTGAAGCTTACTTTGACAAAGGTGAGGCTAGGTTTGATGGAAAGGAGGTCTAATAACACAAGAAAAATGTAGTGGGATAGCTAGAAGTATATAGAAACCAGTTGTTAAAGCCTTTGAATAGACAAATTTTTGAGTGTGCCTGTGTTTTTCTCTTGCTCCTCTCCCTAAAATGAGGTGTGGAGACCTTTATTTATAGGGAAAAATCATGCTTATAGGTGTGTGAGTGTATGGTCTCATGCGCATTCCTAGATTAGAGAACACGGCTATGCAAAGTGTGCATTGTTATGTGCACTTTTATGCGATGTGCACATGATTTGAGGCTCTTCTAGGGCTTTTCATATTTGGTTTTTAAGGTTTTGAGGCCTTTCAGACACATTTCTGAAGTTTGATTTGTTAAATTTGGCCTCGTATTTAGTGTGTGACACCTAGGGGTGTTTGTGGCTATGCACACACTTATAAGGGATGTGCACTAATCCTCAAGTTTATTTGGACTATTTCGGGACTACTTCTAGGATTTTTAGAGCCTTTCAAACATGAATTCAAAGTCTATTTTATCAAAATTGAATTTCATTTTTTCATAAAGTTGGGTCTCGGTCTATTAAAATGAACACTGGCTTAATAAGTTATGCATTTGAGAGAAGATTACTTAGAATAAGCCCCTTATTGTGTCGATAATTCATATTTCATAAGATCAAAGGACAACTTAACAACTCAGTGGTCAATTTTGCACATCGATGGAATTACTAAGGTTTTAGGGTTACATACTTTAGTGGTGTTACGAATGAATAGATTTCAGTCTTATTTGAAGATTCATTTCATCATTAGACCTTTTTAGGGATAGTTAAATTTGAGGTATGACAGTGTCACTGTCATCATGCCATTCTTCTATAGCAGCAGTATAGGTAGAGTTTAGAAAAATAGGGCGTGATGGTAAAGTAACACCTTGTTGCTGACACAAGTTGATTAAGCCATCAACTACCTAATGTAGTAGCTTGATATAATATTGAAGTGTAGCCTCAACATAGGAAGGATAAGATGATGATGGTCCATTAGAATAGGAAAGTGGAGGAGCTTAGGTAGTAGGAGGTGGGGTAGGTTGATGCTCATCATCATTATTACCTAACTCAATAGGATGCTCAATCAACATATACCTCATATCATGAAGCACAACTAAATGGATTTTTCTCATTATAGTCAAATTAAATGGAGGGATGTTACAAACATGTGTGAGATTAGGAAAAGTGTTAAAAACCTATAAAGCCTTAGCTAGATAAGTAATGTAAGAAACTCCACATAATGCACCCTTTGTCTTCTTAGACATGCCATCCATGTAAGGAGAAAATCCAAAGCCTAAATGAGGTACTAAACCCTTATTGAAACATCTCAAGTAAAACAAATCCCAAAGTGAAACAACTATGGTGCTCTCCTTATGTTCATAAATAGTAAAAGCTATAAAGCGGTGCAAGTAGTGGAAACTAGGGTGAGCAATATTGGTGCTTTTACTTATCCTAGGATCATAATTCTGTTGAGCTCTAGTATATGTAATGTCTATCCAGTACTTTATAGGGCTTGCATTCCCAAGATTAATCACATAATTCTTAATCTCTTTACTAGTGGTGAATAAAACATCATAAAATCCACAATGCACAACAAATTCATTAAGGGAATGGGAAAATTACTTTCCTCACAGTTGAAACTTAATAAAACTTTTTTTTTATCAAAATCAACTAGTGTGCTCTTTTCCATCAAAAAAGTATATAAGAACTTAATAAAAGCTCATGGAAAATAGGTTCTTCTATCTTTGTAAAATTATCCCACTTTGATCTATCAATCATCCTTAATATAGATTCATTTAAGCCTACAGTTGTTAAATCATTGAACATAATATGATAAGAGTGATGAATGGGAAAGATATCAAAGAAGCACACATTTCTTTATAGGTTTTGTCTAAAAATTGAAGCAAAGGGTGATGAGGATCAACCTGGCTATGACTTTGACTTGCATGGCATGAGGAAGAGGTAGCCACCAGTTGTGGCACAGATTTACAAGATTGGCAAAGAGGTGATGGAGAGGAAGACACAAAGGGTCATTTCTTGGATGGATTGGTCTTCTTTCTAGTTAATTTTAGTTTCCCCATTTGAGAATGGAAAAGAAAATGAGAACGATTTGGTATGGGTATGGTTAGGAAACAAGAAATTTGAAAAAGATTGAGAGGGGTTTAAGGAGAAAAGAAAAGATGGTAAAAGTGAAAGTGTGTCTGCTAGGGTTGAAAAGAGTGGTTTATATAGAAATTGACATGACATGATTTCTTAAAACCATGTGAGAAACCATGCTAGCATCTGGTTAAAATTTCAAAATTTGAACATGGATATGACACAGCTTATTAGATATTATGCTCAATGTTGTGTTTGGGATTTTTTTTAAAGAAAAATAATTTTAACATGGTATTGATGGATGTCGTGTTTTATACCATGTTTATTTCGGGTAACAAAATTTGGAAACGATTTCAACACAACATGACAATGCCATGCTGGAACTAGTGCCAAAAATATATGAATGTGACACGGGCATGTTTCATATCATGTCAATCTTGGAAAAGTGAGGCTCGAGATACAACATAGTGTATTCACATCGTGACCCATATTTTCTTTGGTTTGGGAACTTGGGTTTTGGAATTAACATGACTTTTATAAATCATGTTTGAAACCAAGTGTGCTTCAGGCATTTTACCAAACTTATCGCATGGCATGTAATACAGTTTCTATGCAATTGTGGTCTAACAAAATAGAACTTTAAAATTAGTTCATACCTAGACATGGTATGATACTTAACCATGTCATATGCCATGTCGACCTTGCAACTTCCTCTTTCCATGGTGATAGTTCCTTAGGGGGTGAATAAGGCTAATGAGGATCTTAAAAAATTAAAAGGAAAATAAACAAGAATGAGTAAAGAATAAGAGTAGAGAAAATAAGAAGACAAGCAATTAACAAGTTCAGATTCTCAATAATCCTACATCTCCACCTAACTTTCCCAAGTTAGGATTTTTAAACACTTAAATCTATTTTCTTAAATTGATTCTTACAAGTTGAGTTTTTGGATCAACTTAAACCTTACAAGCAAGAGTTTCAAGACTCACTCGTAAACCGAATTCCCAAGTGTTTAGGTGGACAAACACTTCAACTTAATCCTTTAGAATAGAATCTCACTTCCTGTTTTCTTAAATCTAGAAAATAGAAGAATAAGAATGTCTATTCTAAACACTCATCAACTAAAAAATAATGAAATATAATTAAGAGCTTAATGAAGATTTTTTTATTCAAAGAAGTATATAAGAACATATTTATCTTTAATTAAGCTCTTTAGGTTGTTTATAGAGATAGATAACTTAAAATATTCATGTTGAACCTAATTATGATGTCTGCAATGTTTTCAAACATCATTTAGATTCAATTTAACTTAAAGATACCAAGATATTGATCATAGTTGTAATCATATGGTTGTGGTCATGACCCATGGAATATAGTCATTAAATTCAAAAATTAACCATTGAATATGAAAGGTAAATTGCTCACGACTTGTTCACAGTCGTGAGGGCAGACCATGACTGGCTTTGAATCTTCACTGGCTAAGATGCTTGTTGATCACAATCAAAAGAGGCTTATGACTTCAGCTCATAACTTAGTCACGGGCACCTCATGGTCATGAGGGCAGACCGTGAGGGGCTTTAAATTCTTATTCACTAAAAGCCTAGTTAAAGCTTAAGCTCATGACTATTGATCACAATCGGGATTGTAGCTTGTGACTGCAGCATTTGAACTTGTTTTTTTATATATTCTTGATTTGACCTAATTCACACTTAATAAACAATATTAGTTCAATTAAATTATTTTTCAAAGGTACAAAAAAGATTAAAACCACCTAAAGTCAACAATCTCTCCCTTTTTTATTTGATAAATAATTTATGTATGTGAATTGTGCATAAACAAGTGTAAATTGTAAAGAATAAAAAGCTCCCCCTTAATGTGTGCATATTTTTGTATCAAAAAAAGTTTCAATTTATGTTAATAAAGCAATGAGTAATGAGCAAAAAATAAAAATTACACACACATATATATAAATTTTCTCCCCTTTTTGTCAAAGATAAAAAATATAAGCAGAAGGGAGTAACCATAAAAATATTTCATTGACATAAGCAAGGCATGTGGGTCATATATAAAATAAGATTATAAAATAATAATAAACCAAACATAAACTAAAAAATATGAAAAAAATATGATAAGAAAAAATATAACTTTAATAAAATATATAAAAAAAGTCTTTAATAAAGTGCATTTTGCTTTTAAAGATCAAGAACTAAAACAATAAAAAAAAATTGAACCTTCTTAAAATAATTTAACATCATAAATGTTAAAACATGATGATATGATCATTGAATATCATAAAACTAGGCAAACTTATAATGCATCACAAAGGTAGTACGGTTAACACGTATCATATGATCATGTAGAGCTTAGCTAATTAACATATGAAGATGCATAAGGAAACAAAGGACCAAGAATTAAAAGAATGAAAATAAAGATAGACCAAATCTTAAAAAAATATATTCATTCCTATCAAAGATCAAAATAACTCCTAATAAAGGAATTATGCATGTATAAACACAGTACAAATAGAAAATAGACCAAAAAATAGTTTAAAGCTTAGAAATGGAAATCACATTGAAAATAAACCAAATTAAAAAAAATTAAAGTAATCAATAAGCACAACATGATTTCACATGAATATATAAAGATTAAACAATTTAAACATCGATATAGCAAATTAAACAAATAATCAAGACATACTAAAATCAGCAATCATGCCAAGATTATATTTAATGAAGTTCAATCTCTCTTCATTTAGAGGTTTGGTGAAGATATCTGCAAGTTGATAATATGTATCAATAAATTGAAGTGAGATATTACCATTTTGAACATGATCATGTAAAAAATGATGTCTAATGTCTATATGCTTAGTTCTTGAATGTTGAATGGGATTTTTACTAAGGTTAATAGCACTTGTATTATCATATTTGATAGAATGTGATTAAGTTTAATGTCGTAGTCTAACAATTATTATTTTTGCCAAAAGACTTGTGAACAACAAAGACTAGCTACAATATATTCAGCTTCAGTAGTGGACAAGGCAATTAAAACTTATTTCTTGATAAACCAAGAAACAAAACATTGCCCAAAAATTGACAAGTTTTGAAAGTCCACATCAGAATAACTAATCAAGTCAAAGGATGAACTCCTAAGATACCAAAGTCCTAAATGCATCATTCCATAAAGATATTTGAAAAGCCTTTTGATAGCATTCAAATGAGACTCTCTAGGACTAAATTGAAACCTAGCATATAAGTAAGTGGCATACATAATATTGAATCTACTAGCAGTTAAATAAAGAAGAGATTCGATCGTATTGACGTGGGTAAAATGAAATACCCTAGTCTCTAGACTAAATATATAGTAAGTAGGGGCAAGCCAATTCTTAAACCCTTTAAAGTGAATTTCTTATCTCTAAGTACTTTCCTAACCTTTAAATAAATTTAATTCCTTTTTCTACCAAATGCCTAAATTCTCATTATAAATGTTTGATTAAAAAGTTAAATATGATGATCAAACATACATAACACATTCCAAAACTTAATTGAATTTAAATCATTCATGAATTATAAAAGATAAAAATGTAGTTCTTATATTAATTCATCATTGTAATTCAAATAATAAAGACTTAGCTAAAATACATAGTATTCAAAATTAAATAACAATAAGGAAGTAAATAAAACATCAAGCAACTAAATAAAGAAAAGAGAAAAAGGATGTGGTTGATAAACTCTTCAATACTTCATAAAGTTACGTAATAATGAAATGATATCTTCCTTGAACCTTTGGCTTTGTCTTTTAAAATACTTAATACTTTTATAATAAAGTTCACAATTGATAGTAATATTTCTAAGTAATAACTAAATGTTCTTCATTGCCTAAAATAGATCCAAACTGATGTATTTATAGGTTTCCCCTCATTCCAACTTGTACTTCCTTCAAATAGATGTAATGAAATGTGAAAAGGTACATTGAGAAGACATGAATGGTGACTCAACACCAATGTGTTGAGTCTGGTAACTTGGCACCTCCTATCTCTATGCTGACTCGACATAGAGTCTCTTTTATTATGACTTGACACACTAGTGCTGAGTCGGTACATACCACTTCTCCCTTGTTTTGACCTCTATCGAGCCCTTCTTCATTCCACAGCATTCAAATGCATTTCAATGTATGGATTAAACTTAAAAAGGACCTACAAAACATAAAATTAAAATTAAAATTAAAATAACAAAAATAAGAATAATTATGCAATAATGGAAATGAACATAAGCAAAAACTAAGAAAAGATAAGCATAAACATACTAAAGAACTATGCTAATTTTCATTATAATAAACTCCCCCACACTTAGACCTTACTTGCCCTCAAGTAAAAAATAAAGACCTAAGTGAGAGAATGTGATGACCCTATATTTTAAATTATTAAAAATTATTTGGAAATATGCAGTGTTTTAAATTTTTATATATTATAATTATTTGTGAATATTATTTATTTATTTTATTTTAAATATTTTATTACATAGAGAAAATTATTTGGAAGTTAGTATTATTATTATTATTGTTATTGTTGTTGTTGTTGTTGTAGTTGTAGTTGTTGTTGTTGTTGTTGTTGTTGTTGTTGTTGTTGTTGTTGTTGTTGTTGTTGTTATTATTATTATTATTATTATTATTATTATTATTATTATTATTATTATTATTATTATTATTACTATTAGTATTATTATTATTATTATTATTATTATTACTATTAGTATTATTATGTATGCATGTATTAGTGCTGTTGTATATATATATATATATATATATATATATATATACACACACACACAAAAATATAGGGTCAGGACAATATTTTTTTTAGTATTCTTTTCCTTTCTTCTCTTTCTTTTTCTTTCCTTTTTTCTTCCCCTATTTTTCTTCTTCTCTTTCCGTCACTGTGCACTACCACCCTAGCCCTACGGGCATCCATCAGCTGCCGCCACCCACCACCATCACCATCACCTCCCCTTCACCTTCCCACCACCTTGAGCATGCTTGTCCCTAGCCGAAAATTAGTAGAAAAAGAAGAAGCAGCAACGGTGGTCAACTCGTCGCCGGTGGTGATTCCGGCGGTTCCAGCTTGCTTTCTCGAGCTTGTTTGAATCTTCATGCTCCAAGCAAGCCAATTCTAAGCTTGGTTTAGGCTTAGATTGTCCCATTTGTAAGTTTTCTTGAATTTTTATTTAGGTCAACTTTTAGTTTTATTTTTTTTTAGATTTATTTTCTATGATTTAAGCTAAGTGCCTTTAAAAAAGTTGTTGTGTGTAGCTTAATCTATGAAAATATATTTTTGTTGAATTTTTTGGAATTAATTTTATTTTGAGGTTTCAATTTTCCGACGAGTTACTGTTTCGGTGACTCTTGTTGGAAAATCTTTTTATTTTTAATAAATTTTTTGGATTATTTGAAATATAGTTTATGAAGGAAGTTTCTAAAAATTGCATCCCGATTATTTACTACAACTTTTTGAAAGTTTATGTGAAAAATTAATTTTTGAAAAAATTAATATAAATTAGAAAATTTGGTGTTTTAATTGAAATTATAGTTAATTAGTATGTTTTGAATGATTTTGGAATAATAAATAGTATTACAATATTTTTACGAATTATTTTCTATTTTTAACTAATTAATAATAATTTTTGAAAAAATATTCAAATAATATATTTATTTACTATTTTTGTGATTAAATTAATTCTTAACTGTTTTTATTATATATTTAAACTATTTAAATAATTAATTATGAATTTACTAGTCAATTTCGAATAATTGAAAATTTAGATTTTTATTAATATTATATAATTTATTTGAGATTTTATTAATTAACTTGAAAATAATTAGCTTTAATGTTTTTGTTATTTAAATAAATTGTATTGTGGTTTATTATTGATGCTTATAGATTTTAATGATTTTAATTATATTAATATTAAATATCGATTTTTATTGCGAATTGTGATCCTCGATTAGGAAATTGTGTAGTTCGAAGTCCCAACTCGAGGTGTTGTGCATTTGTGGTTTTTGAAGTGTGTTTGCTTGCAGGATCGACTCTACTTTAAGTACAGAGATGTCTATTTTATAGAGGAGACTCTGGCGAATTTTTGGTATAATTCTTGTAAAACATGACATCGAATCGATCCTAAGTTTTTTTTTTTTAATTTAGATCGAGTTGTGTCTTAGATCGAGTCTTTCTTTAGAATTCCTAAAAATATGAATTAGGAGTTTGATTCTGATATATGTTATTATTATTTATTTTTCTATAGTTGCATCAAAATAGAGGCCTATCGGACCAGGCTTGTTGAGTCTGTTTAGAGGAGCGCAAACCTGTAAGTTATTATTCTATATATGTATTGCATATAGAATACATGATTATGAGCATCCATGTTTTCATTATGTATTTAAACATGAATTGTTTTATTAAATGATTTAGTATATTTTTTTTGTATATTTTGATATATATGTGACTTATATGTTTGGTATATTCTTAACATATATTTGGCATATTTTTCGTATACTTATGGTATATTTTGGTATATATGTGGCATATATATTTGGAATATTTTTAGTATATGTGTGGTATATATTTGGGATATAATTGGTAAATTTCCTTATAAAATGGATGCCATTATGTTTTAATTGTGCATTTATTATTTTCCAACATGTATATGATTTATTTGAAGGATATCAGTAGAACGTGCTACTTAGTGGGCTGCACTAGGACTATGTATGTACTATTGTGTTAGACTTAGGATTTGACATCATGATATTTATTTGATGAGAGATTTGATTAATTGATTATTAAAAATGGCAATAAGTGAGTAATGTGATTACAGGAGCTCAGTTGACCTATTGTCTCGGGGCCAATCATAGTGATAGTGAGACTAGGGAGCTCGGTTACTTAGTGTCTCAAGGTCAGTTTACTATCCAAAAATGAAATAAGAGAATTACTTTGGAATTAAGTAAGCCTGCATGGCTAGTGAGTTTTATGATTGAGGTTGCGGATAATTTAGGGTTTTATTTGATCCTTTACTTAAATAAACTTTTTCTGCATTTATTATTATATAAATCTGGATTTTAGCATCTGTGTGAAACATTTGTATATGTATAATATTATATTGATGCTTGACTGTATATGACTTTAGGTTGCATGTATATATTATAATAATTTACTCAGTGAGGTTTGACTTCCCTCAATATTTTTTTTACAGAATCTTCTTCCTCTTCAAACCTCCCCACTAGTACTTTACGTCGGTCTTCTTTAGCCCTAGCTAGACTATGTAAATTTTATATTTGAACTCTTATTGTACTCTAGAAACTGCAGTAGTAGTGTTGTTGTGATAAATGTGTGTTGTATTTTGGTTTGAGACTTTGTATCAGAATATTGTATGAAATATTTTTATTATGTATGATATATAAAGATTTGCTTTTATATTAAATAAAGTTTTAATTCTGTTGTATTTTTATATTATTATTACATGTATTTCTATTTTTAAGGTTTGCTACGGATTCCAGATTTTTAAGAATTTTTGTTCCCTAGCATTGTTCATGACTCTCGATTGAGGTCATGACAGAGAATTAAAATTTTTTTATCTTCTCCAAAATAAATGTAGCTATCTTAACAAGTCATATTAATCATGAAAGAATTTAGGAAAAAGATTGTTAACAAGTAAACTTTTAATGCACAACAATGATAGATAAAACAAGCTTCATAGCATAATTAATAAGTTTAACAATTTATCTCAAATTATCAAGAACAAAATCAAAGAATATAAAGTAAAAATGTTAACCAAGCTATTTAACTATAATGTTCATTCATTAAATTTAGGATTTTTAAGAACTAAAGTAGCCATTAGGACTAAAATTAAGTGCACACACTAAGTCACTATTCTCATGGCATTTTTAACACTTTCTTCTTTTTTTTTAGCTTGTTGATACATTCTTTTCAAATGAATATAATTAAATAGCATACTTAATTACACACAACTTAGTTGAAATGTATCACGCCAACAAGCATTATTTTTATTTTTATTTTTTATTTTTTAAAATAAAAATGTATCCTCATCCATTATTGAAAAAATGAATTGCTCAAATTATGACAATAGTTTCCTTAAGGCTACTTCAATCCTTGAAATTTGATTTTAAATCCTTACCATCCTAGCCTTAAGCATAGTTAAAAAGTTGACTAAAAATTCTCGAGATTTTAAAAATAATAATAAGAGATAAAAAGAAAAACTTAAATCATACTCTAAGTGAAACTTTAAAATTTTGCCAATTGAGCATAAAAAGTTAATTATTAACATAGCATCAAAATAAGATAAACTTATAGATACATTCTTATAGATACATTCTTTCTGAATGAATGTAATTAAAGAGCATACTCAATTACACACAACTTACTCAAAATGCATCGAGTCGTGACATCATACATTCTTTTTGAATGAATGTAATTAAGGAGCATACTCAATTACATACAACTTACTTGAAATGCATCACATCAACAAGCATTATTATTTTTTTATTTTTTTTATATATTTTTTAAAAATAAAAATGTATCCTCATCCATTATTGAAAGAATGAGTTGTTCATATTATGGTTATAATTTCCCTAGGGCTACTTTAATCCTTAAAATCTAATTTTAAATCCTTACCATCCTAGCCTTAAGCATAGTTAAAAAGTTGACTAACATTTTTGAGATCTTGAAATAATAATAAGAGATAAAAAGAAAAACTTAATATTTAATCTAAATGAAACTTTAAAATTCTACCAATTGAGCATAAAAAGTTAATTATTAACATAGCATCAAAATAAGATAAACTTGAAAAATAGGCTACTTATAAATATGGAGAAGATAAAATGATGCAAAATATAGCATAAACACACATGCATATAAACATAAACATAATTAAAATAATAACTACTAATATCCCTTCCTTTACACTTAAAAACACACATTCTCCCCAATGTGAATTCTAAAAATAATGGAAAGGTAAAGAAAAACTCCCCTAAGCGTCTGAAGGAGATGGTGGAGGAGAGTTGATGGTAAAACTGAAAGGAGATTTATCTTATACTCCATCCGATGCTGGCGACAATCAATGTGGGGGTTCAAAGATGCCATCCCACTCAATTGGCATTGCATCTCCTTTTGATTTTCTAGAATTTGCTCCATAAGATATGAATCTCCACATAAAGAACCACTAACACCATCGTTTGTAGGCATAGTTAGAAGAGGTACATCACTATGGGGTGTCTCCTCTTCAGATTCCTCCTCATTAGAATTATCCTCATCTTGCTCTTCTTCGATAGACGATAGACATGCCAATCCTCTCCAATAAGACCTAGACCTCACCGAAATCAATCAGAATCTAGCATCCATAACCTTACCTCTCACAAAGGCTTGCTTAGTGAAATAAGAACACTCAACAACATAGGTGAAATCGTCCATATTGATATTAAGAGATTTAACAACAATAGTAATAACATGACTATGGGTGAGTGGAACATCCTTACATGAAACACAAGTCAAAAATTGAGTAAAAATCCAATAAATCCAACATGCTTATTTTTTTATTATGAATACACCACATCAAAAACAATTTTTATACAAAGACTCCATTAAATTCAGACTTATGAAAAACAACACATGCAAGGACCTTATACAAAACCAAATTTTAATGTCCTCAATAAACCTGGCCTTTCCTTTTTTAGCATGGAATGGGGATTTCAAATAATTCAAAAAGGTATAAAATTCATTCACTTTAAAGGACTTAAGGGGGTCATATATTCCTTCTTTTTTGAAACCAAAAACCCAATGCATAAGAGGATAAGTAAGTTTATATTTCTTCCCTAACATCCTAAATTTAAGAATACTAGAATCATTGGAAATAACTTTTAATATGAGTAAAATTCCATAATCAACTGAACATAGGTGTTCTCATGCATGGATACAAATTATTAAAGTCCATAAGATGTCAATAATTGAGTAAATGATTCTTGTAGTCCTAAATTTTGAAGTAGAGAAGAGGGGATATACTTACAAGAAAAATTTTCCCTAAACTTAAGTGTAGTAAATTGATCACCTTCTTCTTATGAATAAATTTAGAACTTGGCTTTATAGGGTGGGTAAGGTCCTCCACGTCTTGAGGTTCCTCTTCAAGTTAAGGTTATTTAGAACCTTTTAATGTAGAAACCCTAGACTTACTTATAGTAAAAGAAGATGGTAATAAGATTGAGTAAATGCAAAGAAGAAAAGAAAATGGTGTAGAGAAAAGAAAAAGGAAAAGAAATAAAAAGAAAATGGGAATGAAGATTTTGGTTAGGGGAAAGAAATATGAAAGGGAGAGATATTAAAGTAAGATGAGGAAAAAAGAAATATGATAAGAAAATCAAAGAATAGATGAAAGGGATTACAACGAAAGAAACGTAAGCAAAGAGAGGGTTGAGTAGAGGAGTAAATAAAAGGTGTAAGGGAATATAAAAGTAGTAGTCAAGAGGAGTTATAGGTAGTTATGTAGGCTAGGGTGTAAGAGGGATGCGAAAGCTCATGACCTTTATCGGAAAAGGGTGTGACTTACTTTAGGAATTTGATTTTATGGGGATATGTTTTAGGAAGAAAATAAAAATAATTAGAGAGAAAAAATAGAATATAAATTAAATATATACTAAAAAAATGAAAAATGAAAAATAAATAATAAAAAATAAATTTTTTTTTATATTCATTTAATTTTTTTATTTGAATGTGTGCACAAATCGGCATGGATGTGCCGACTTGGCACAAGTTTGAGTATGTGTCAAGTCGGCATGGATGTGTTGACTCGATACATTTTTCTTTTGGCCTGATTCGGCATGCACATGCTGACTCGACATGATTTCATTTTCTCCTAAGTCAACATAGGTATGCTAACTCGACACAAACCTTTTTTTTTAAATTCTCTTTTTTTTTCTTTTTTTATAAAATATAAAAAGATATAATATATATAATATATAAGTAAAATATACCAAAATAAATCAAAATAAAAAATAAAAATAAAAATGTACCTTGTCACATTTAATGGTCTATAGCTTGACCTTACTTTGTTCATTTTGAGGTGCAAATAGAGAGATGGATTTGATTGATTAATTGCTTCACCAATCAAATAAGGCTGAAGATGGTGACCATTAACCTTTAAAACTTCCCCTTTTTCATTAGAAATTTCAATTGCTCCATAGGATGAACCTTGACAACCTTAAATGGACCTGACCATTTTAACTTTAACTTTTTGAAAAACAATTTTAGTCTTGAATTATAAAGTAAAACAAGTTCGCCCTTCTGAAATTCCTTCTTCATTAAATGCTTATCATGCTACAACTTAGTATGATCCTTATACAACTTCACATTCTTATAAGTATTCATCCTTAATTCATCTAATTCATTTAGTTGAAGTAGCATTTTCCTTCCAGCCTTCTTTAAATCAAAACTCAAAGCCCTTTTTGACTAATATGCCTTATGCTTAAGTTCCACAAGCAAGTGGCAAGACTTCCTATAGATCAATTTGTAGGGTGTAAGACTAATTGGGGTTTTAAAAGTTGTCCTATATGCCCATAAGGCATCATCAAGCTTTAATGCCTAATCCTTTCTTGAAGAAGACATAGTTTTCTCTAAAATCCATTTAATCTCTCTATTACTCACTTGAACCTACCCACTTGTTTATGGGTGATATGGAGTGGCAAACTCATGTGTTACCTTATATTTCTTCAAAAGAGCCTTTATCACATGATTGCAAAAATGTGAACCTTTGTCACTAATTAATGCTTTAGAAGTACCAAACCTTGGAAAATTTAGTTTCTTGAGCATCTTCTTAATAACCTTTATGTCATTAGTAATGGTTGGTATTGCTTCCACCCACTTTAAGACATAGTCGACCATAACCAAGATGTACTTGTAGCCTAAAGAACTTAAAAATGGACCCATATAATGTATACCCCAAACATCAAAAAGCTCAACTTTAGGAATTCCTTTTAAAGGCATCTTATGTTTCCTAGAAATATTACCCATTCTTTGGCACTTATCACATGTAAGCATAAAATCTATAACATCCTTGAATAATGTCGACCACCAAAAACTATATTAAAGTACCTTAGATGTTGTTTTTGATGCACCAAAGTGCCCACCTACATCCAAACAATAATAATGTCTCAAAACATCTTGAACTTCATCTTGAGGAATGCACTTTATAATCAAATCGTCTACACATCTTTTATAAAGTAATGGTTCCTCCCATAGTAGAATTTGTTATCATGCATGAATTCCTTCCTCTGTCTATAATCCAACTTATAAGGAAGAACACCACTCATAAGATAATTTGCAATATCTGCAAACCATGGAATTTCCTTTGATGCTATACTAAGTAGATATTCACCATGAAATGTCTCATTAATTGGCATACCATCTGTAAGCACCCAATTTCAAGATGTAATTGTGCACAATTGTGACATAAGCCCCTATGATGAAATTCACTCAAAAATTGAACTTAATTGTCGATTTTCTGGACTTTGGGGACTAAATTGCAACATTTTTTAGGATTTGATTGCAAATAAGTCAATTTTTCAAGTGTCTTTTTGTAATTTAAATTAAAAAAATTGGAAATCAAAATTATGGATTTCCGATCGAAAATCCATTATGCCGATCAGAAATCCACAATTCCGATTGGAAAACCAATTTTTAGATCAGCATTGCCTAATGCCGATGTGTAAAAGTCCCATTATTTTTTGTTTATTTTTTTTATTTTTTGTCAATTTTTTCAGTGTTTTGATTGGTTAAAAATTGAAATTTTTTTATATTAATTTTATCTGAAAAGATTTTTTTACGCACTTAACTTTCAAAAATCAAATCCTTATAAGAGGAGTCTATTCCTCCTGATAAGGAGATGAGTCTATTCCTCCAAAGGAGGAAGCCAGTATGCGCAAATTTTTCATTTAAAAGCAGAGTCTGCATGCATGCGAAGGGGACTTTTTTTAGGAGAACAAATTTTTGAGAGACTGTGAAAAAAAATGAAAAGAAAACACAGAGACTCACACACAAACTAAAAAATGAGAAAAAAAAAACACTACAAAAGAGAGAAGTGAGTTACACAATCAAAGCCTCTGTTCAGAATCAAACAACTCAATCTCAATGGTGACAATCTCAATCTGAGGGGCTATCTCAAAGCATATGCACAACATTCATCCTTTTTTCTTCTCTTCTTTTTTGTGATTTTTATTTTATTTTGTTATTATTTTATTATTCAATTTCATTACTAATCTAATTATTTATGTGTTTTTTTATTTTGATATGCAAATGTGGATTAAGGAGGATGCTGCCTGTGTTCAAATGAACAGAAGGTCCATGGAATGCCATGGAAGATCCTATGTTATTTCCCAGTAGAATTTAGGGTTTTACCTTTATTTTTATTTTGTTGTTCTGTGTAATTTTTTATTTATGGATGTATAATTGTTCAATTTTATATTTGTATGTAGTTTGTAATAGCCCCAGTAGTGGGAATAGTGAAAGATTTAATTTTCTGCACTTTAAAATTAATTAGTAAAACTAGGTCCACTAGGTAAGATTAATTAAAATTAATGGTGGCTTTAGTTAATTAGCATTTGTATGTAATTAAATTAGGTGTTTTTTAGAAATCATATGTGAATGTATTTTGATTTGATTTTATGATGTTTTTTTATGTTTTTGGGCCCCAAGCCCATGTTTAGGTCTAACCCACTTAATAAATAGGCTTAGAAATGGTTTAGGACTTTAAATAAGTAAAATCAATTTATGCCCATTAGGTTAATTAGATTTTAGGCCCACTTAGTTAATTAAAACTTGTTTAGACTTAGCTCAGCCCACTTAAATTCATTTCTTTTAAAATAAATAGACATAGGCCCATATTTCACTTAAAATAAAACCAAGTTAGACTTAGGCCCACTAATTTAACTTTCCTTTAAAATTGAATAGACTTAAGCCCATTCATTAGATAAACTAAAATAAATAGATTTAGGCTCACTAATTAATAAAAAATGTAGGCCCACCTTTAGTCTCTTTCTCATTTGTAAATAAAATGTAAATCTAGCTAACTTTTTAAAATTAACATAGTTTAGATTTAGGGACAACACGATCTTAAGTGCATTTTTTGTGTGTAATTTTATTGATTAAATGCCTAGGGTTAGATGGATGTCAAATAGGGTTTAATAAAATTGCATGTAATTAGAGGATGAAATAATCATTTATAAAATTATTCTAAATGAACACGAGACTAAGAGATGTTAGTATTTTGTATATATAATCTCCTAGTTGTGGTACTAGCTTTCTTTTAAGGAATTGAGTATCACTTTTTTTATTTGTCCCAATTACTACCCTAGGTGGCGACTCTTCATCTCCACTCCATGTCTTTGTGATAGTGGTTAGTGTGTTCTCTAAGGCCCTGAGCCTAAATAGTGTCATGTTTGCTAAAATCTTGGACGCGTGCTAAAGCCCATCGTCTACAATGGTGACTCCACTAAGGATAAAAGATACTAATTCTACTTGTGTTCTTTAGAATTGTTTAATCGATTATTAGTTCATTCTTGAATTCATTCTACATGTCCCTACTAAACCAATGTCGTTGGTTTATGATTCCATGATTCCACTAGCTTCATGGAGTTGTAGATTGGCTAACCATCACTCTTAGCCTTAACTCGGTTCAAGAGAGATTATTGTGCTCATCTTATCAGAGTCTGTAGCCCAAGTCCTTAAGGGGGGTAATCTTCTCTCAAGTTGGTAAAGATTCTGGGCCCCTCTGACCTTGGCCTATAACTCAAAGTCCATAATGGAGAGCATTTTGCTAAGGGAACCTTAACTTTTCATAGGACCCTAACCACATATAATGGCCTAGTTACTTCCCCTAGGATTTTTTACCCAAAGTGCTTGTTTGTTTGAATTGCCATGAGATATTTCTATTTATAAAGGCCCAAGTCTATACCTTTGAAGCTCATTCAGGCTAATAAGGATTACGCTAGACCTTTATATTTAGAAATGCTATTTCTATGCTTTTATTTTAAAAAGAGATTTGGCATGCGCGTCGGCTCTTAATATTCCCTGTTGATATAAAGGCCAAGACCAAAAATCCTAGGAAAAGAAACTCACCATTGAACACGTGTGTGGGAGTAATAAGGTTGGAAGGCTTATGCCTATATGTTGCATGTTGATTACTTCTTGATACTTGCTACGTCCTAAATGCTTGCTTGCTACTTGTTGCATAGCACGTGCATCATGCATACATGCATACATAAAGTCCATGCATCATACTAATACCTTGTTTTACAACCATCATAGATTCATTTAGGTCTTCTCGTGTCTGGGGATGAAGAGGTGGCAGATTGACTAAAGTTGATTTAAGTTCGAAGTCCATAGCTTAAAGCATTCTTCACAGACTAGAGAAACTAGAGGGGAGTCCAATCAATCCACTATTCCTAAAAGATGAACCAGCTCAAACTGAACATACTAAAATGGAACAACAACCAGAGATGTGGACCTTAAAGGACATTAAGGGAGCTTTGATGGGTGACATGAGAGCTATGATGCAAGATGAACTAAGACATGCTTTGGCCAAACTAGTGCAACCTGTTGTTGAACAACCACCTGTTGTTACTATTGAACAGCCACCTGCTGTAGGAGCTCCATCTGTTGCTGTAGCTCCTCCACTTACTACTAATAATGTTGGGGGTCAACCTGCTACTAGAAATGTGCCTTCTACTAATGCGAGACTAGAAGACGTTGAAAACTACATGGTAGAAAAAGCGAAGAGAGAGTCACTTGAATTGGTCTATGATCATGAGTCCAAGCAGATGCAAGCACTGACTTAGAAAATGTCTAAGATGGAAGAGCTGATTAGAGGACAAGGAATAGGATATTCTTTTGACTTTAATGATATGCTGCAAATAGAGGGTAACAAGTTGCCTGAAAAATTCAAAATGCCTCAACTGTAAAAATTTGATATGAGAGGAGATCCTAGAATTCACTTGAGCCAATACACAATAACCATGAGCACTACAAAAGCACCTCTAGCGGTACTCACTAGGTTGTTTGTGCTATCTCTGGAAGGAATGGCCGTGAACTGGTACCATGGGTTAGAAAAGTCTATTAGAGCTTACTGGAAGGAACTATGTACTACATTCTTGAAATAATATGATTACAATAGCAGGTTGGAGGTATCCATCAGGGATCTAGAGTTAACTAAATAGAAATCAAATGAGTCTTTTTCTGACTACTTAACTCATTTCATGAATAAAGTAAGGATGATGAAAAACAAGCTTATTGAGAAGGATCAAGTTAGAATGATAATTCGTAATGTGTCACCTAATTTGGTCAAAAGACTACAGATGATGAATCCCAAAACCTTTGTTGATTTGTATGATGATGGGTTACAAGCTGATGAAATTGAGAGTGAGAAAAAGAAAACTGCTAGAGGCACAGGAACCTAAAACTACCTAACTGGGGGCATATAACAAGGAAGTACTAGCTGAGCTATGAAGGTGTGTGTAGTTCAACAACCCCAAAGGTGCTCCAACTTCAACCAACCCCAAAGTCCTAGAGAGGCTAATCCAAAAAGGCCTGCTCCGACCCTTAACATTTTCTGAGCCACCAAACCCAAATCTCCCTGGCTATGATCCAAACAGTTACTGCAAGTTTCATCAAGTAGCTAGCCATTCCACAGATACCTGTATTTGCCTAAAACATGAAACCCAAAACCTGATAGACTCTGGAAAAATCACCGACCCTGAGAAATCCAATTCCAACCCAAACACCAGAAACAACCCTTTCCCAGACTATCAAAATGTTCCACCACCAGCCACCATAATGTTTAACTTAGGGGTTAGCGAAGAAGAAGTGCTAAGCTCCTTCGAGGACCTTAACCTTATACCCAATGGAGAACTTTTTAGATAACCATAGAGAGGAGTAGAAGATTTACTAGGCCAGCCTCATGCAAGTTTGATTACAGAGTATTTTACTCGAAACCACCCTGTACTGATATCCTTATTGAATCAATTAAGCCCTCAGGTTGGGGAGATGAGTTTGATGATAAGCCGGTAAAAGAAGAGCTTGAAATTCTTGAGCAATCACCAAGAGGAGTTGAAGTTCTGTTGGGACAACCTTCGGGTATGTTTGATTACAAAGTATTCTATTCTAAACCTGCTTGTACTGACATACCCATGGTAGAGATCGTGTCGATAGGATGGGGTGATAAGTTTAAAGAAGATGAATTCTTAACCACAGAACTACCCTAATAAGGGGTTGAAGAGCTGCTAAGCCAACATATGGACAAGATGAGGGAGTTAAAAGAAAAAGAAACATGCACAGTGGAAGTTTAGAAAAATGGGAAAAGGGAATGGATTGTTGGGGCTGTGGACATCTGGTATGATTCTGATGAAGAAAAAACCACTAGAGTTGATGTATGGAGTGATACTCCAAATGTAAATCATGTTACTAGAAGCAGGAGGAATTACCAAGTAGTAAGAAAGCAAAATGAAAGGGTTATAGAAAGGGAAGAAACAGAAGATGCAGAAGTAGAGGAAGGATAGAAGGAAGATCTGATCCTGGAACAACTTAAGAAAGCTAAAGTGAGTGTGAGCATATGGGAATTACTGATGCATTCGGGTAGTCACAGAAGGGCTTTGGTCAAAACTTTATCGAATATGAGCATTGAAATGATAGCTACGCCTGAAGCTATGGTAGCAAAGGTGATAGAAAAGAAACATGGGATGATAACATTTTCAGATGATGACTTGCCTTTGGAGGGAAGAAACCATAATAAGGCATCATTTATCCCAATTGAAGTAAAAGGGAAGAGAACTAATTTTTTAATGGTAGATGATGGTTCAACTATAAATGTATGCCCACTAAAGATCCTACTTAATCTGGGTTTGAAGTTTATGACTTGAAGGTTTCAAACCTCGTAATCAGAGCTTATGTTGACAGTACCAGGAATGTGGAGGGAACATTTTAGGCTTTGGTCAAAACATGGCCCGTAGAGTTGACTGTTGAATTCACTGTGCTGGAAATCCCTGTTACCTATGCCTTGCTGTTAGGAAGGCCGTGGTTTCATATCCTGGGAGGAGTACCTTCAACTGTGCACTAGAAAATAAAATTCCCTTATGAAGGAGATGTCATGACAATAGAAGCTAGAACCAATGCAGTTGTGGCAGCTATACTTGATAAACATAAGCAAGTGTGTGTTCCGCCTGGTTTTCAAGTTACTAGAATATTTGATGGGACTAAAATGGATACGAGAGTAGCAAAAATGATGGAAAGCAAGAATTATCGACCTATACAGGGGCTCAGAAAGAATGAACAAGGAAGTCCTAGGCCCCCGAACATTAAGACCCAAGACCATATAAAGGGTTTGGGATATGCTGAGGCAGGACCAGCTAGGGGAAAAGCAAAGAACAAGGAGAAAGCAAAAAGAAATAAGCCCTTGGGAAGAATTGGACCACTAAGTGAGAACTTCATCAAGCCAGGGGAGGGCAAGTATTATCTGGGCACCAAAGAATCTATTAATGTGGCTGGAGAGGATGTCCCCAAGTTTAAGATCTTTAAGGAGCAGATTATGGAAAACCTAGTAGCCAGCAACAAAGAGGAAGTCATAAAGCAAGTAACTGAAAGGATGGGTGATGACCCTGTTGAGGAGCTGTTGTGTCTGCCACCTGAGGAGGAACCACCCTAGGACTTAGCTACTGTCATTAGTGATAGTTTTATTGATGTTTTTATGAAGAAACTAATGTAATAATATCTGGTCTTTATGCGGATGACGTTGTTGTTGTTCCTATGGTCAATGATATGAATGATGGTTTTGCTTACTTGTGTGATGTGCATCTTGATAGTTCTGTGCATTATAATTTTGATCAGTCATGCATGTTTAACATTAATTCAATTCAATTTGATTCATTTAACATGGGAAAAAATGATAATCCAAAGAACATTTCTATATCACATGATGTAACTCCTGAAGAGAGAAAAAATTTTGAGAGAATATTAACAAAAAGAAAGGTAGTATTTGCTTAGACTTATGAAGACATGCCAGGTTTGGATAGGGAAATAGCAAAGCATCACATTCTAACTCATCCAAAAAGCAAGCTGGCTAAATAGAAATTGCACAGATTAAGACTAAAATGGACAGAAAAGATAAAGGAGGAAATTGCTAAGCTAATATAGTCTAACTTCCTAGAAGTAGTAGACTACCCTCAATGGCTAGCAAACATAGTACTTGTTCCTAAGAAAGATGGAAAAGTATGGATGTGTGTACATTTTAGGGATCTAAAAAAAGCCTGTCCAAAAGATGACTTCCCGTTACCTCACATTGATGTAATAGTGGATAGCACCGTAGCAAGTGTAATGTATTCTTTTACGGATGGATTTTTTGGGTACAATCAGATAATGATGGCAGTCATGGACAAGATTAAAATATCTTTCATTATAGAATGGGGGACCTATTGTTACAAGGTGATGCCTTTCAGACTAAAGAATGTAGGTGTAACTTATCAAAGAGCCGCTACTACACTTTTTCAGAATATGATGCATAAGGAGGTTAAAGTGTATGTGGATGACATGATGGTCAAATCAGAAACAAGAGGAGGATACTTTGAAGCCTTAGACAAGTTCTTGACCTAAATTAAGAGATACAACCAGAGACTCAACTCGAAGAAGTGCATTTTTGGGGTTACTTCAGGGAAGTTGTTAGGGCATATAGTGAGTAGCTGAGGAATTGAAGTGGATCTGAATAGAGTGAAAGCCATCTAGGAAATGCTAGCACCAAAGATGAAGAAAGAAGTAAGAGGATTCCTTGGCAGGTTACAATATATTAGTAGATTTATCGCAAAACTCACTAATATTTGTGACCCTATCTTTAAGCTCTTAAGGAAAGATCAGCCGGTTAAATGGAATGAAGATTGTCATAAAGCTTTTGAATATTAATACGACAACTAAAATCGTGCATAGACTCATGCAAATTCACAAAATCGATCAATATAATTAATAATTATTTATTTAGGTTTTAATTTTCCCAAAAATAAAACTCTCGGAAAAATTTTACATAAGAAACTTAGAATCATTAAAAATAACTTTAATAAATAATAAACTAATTAAATAACCAAAAATATATATTAAAATTATTAACACTGCATATCCCAATGCAATTTAAAATTATTTAAAAACTCAGGATATTACATTATTAGACCAAAGATTCATGCAGAGATTTGTTTGCATGAAGATATAATGTAATATTAAAGTTGAATTTGAACTTGGAATGAGTAAATTGGTGGCTAGACATGATGGGATTAAAAACAGAATTGTTTTTTCATATGTATATGAAAAAGAATGCAAGTTTGAAATTGGATCTATAATTGAGTAATTATCATGTGTATAGGAGCTTTGGATGACTAGAAAAAGGTGTTATCAAGAGGCAAAGAATATAAATAAGAGAATCATGAGTGGAGGTTCTTTTTCTTCAATTTTGAATCTTTGTCATCTTGTTGCTTTCCCTTAATTTCTAGTTTAATTCTATCGTTTGTGAGTGTTCTTGTCAATTTAAAGTTGATTCTCAATGGCTTAATTATTTTTGTTAGTATATTTGCTAAATTCTCTAGCTTTGATTAGACTTGACTTTGAATCAAGATCTTTCATTCATCTTTACATTGATTTGTGTGTTTTGTTCATTTTCTTTATTTTAAATGTGCACCATTTATATAGCAGTTTGTGACGTGTTGTAATAAAATTTTGTTATGATTGATTCCTGATCCAAAGCCTATATTTGATTTTTATTATGATTTTGTTAAATTATTGGCCTCAGTTGTCTTGCCTTTAAGTAAGAAAATTTTGTCATCCTTTGTTATTTTTCTCATGTTAGCTTTCTTGTCTAAAAAAGTGCTAAAACAATAATTTTAAGTCTTGTTTAATGGAAAATTTCATATTAATAATCTTGATAGAGAGCTTGAAGTGTTAGTTCACTATGAACTTTGTTGTTAGAAAATTAAAATGGTTCTTGAGTATGATTAATGATAATTAGAAAGGTCGATAAACTAAAAAGCTAGTTGTTTATTTATTTTGCCAAGACATACAGATGTATCAATTCTATGTCTTAACTATCAAAATGATTTGGGAAATGAGATAATGAACCTACAAGTCCTATAAGTTTCTCACAATTGCAATCAAGTCCTAAAAAAAGTTCTTTTTTCAATTGAGTCCTAAAAGCTCTTAAATGTTATCAAGTTAGTCCTTTTTCATTAAATCAAACAAAATTTACTTATATGTCATTTGGACCCCACCAATTTAAGACACATATACAGCCAACTCACTCCTCTAGTTCCATGTCATCATCCCCATCTTCTTCCCCCTTAAGTTCACCATTTAATCACCTCTTTATTCTCATTATTTTTTTTGTGTTTGCATAGCATAAATAACCAAAATTCCTATTTTCCTTCTTCCATCTCTTCCTCATCACTTTCTAAAATCTAACCAAACTTAGGGTATGATTACTACTGCAAATGAAGCAAATGAAGAAATTCTAAGATTATAAGTTTCTTAGCAACCAAACAAAACCAAACACCCAACACATCTCCAATTATTAATTCAAAATTAAAAATACATATATAAACAAAAATCAAGAAATCAAATTACCAATCAATCATCATGCAAATGAAGCAAAAAAAAAATGCCAAGATCACAACTTTCTCAGCAATCAAACAAGACCCAAAATCCAACATATCTTTAATTATTAATTTAAATTGGTAAGAGGGAGAAGAAAAAAAAATCAAAGCTCCTTCATATTCTTCCTTCATTAATTCATCATACCATGAGTTCCCTTTATATATCTTTCTCACTCCCTCTCACTTCTCCCTCTTGCCATAACTCTAACACTTTTTTTTAAAGATTTACTTAATCCACTCTCATAGTAATTTTGATTAGTTAAACAAGGAGAAGAAGAAGAAGAGGATTAAGAGGAGAAGGATGAAAAAACTGATAGGTGGAGGAGGAAGAGGCGGCGTGATAAAAGACCATGGCACCACCTGATTATCTCCCTCCAAATCGTCAACTGCAAGATCATTATTATTAGCAGCCTCAAATTCTCTCTTTTTTTCTTCATGTTGTTTATGATTGGCATCATATGCAAATGTGTTGCAAACACAAACATTTGCACAGCTTAAAGAGAATAGAGAAAATAATCAAGCTGAGAATGGAATAGAAGAGAGAAAGAAGAGAATGGAAGAGAAAAGAAAATTAAGGAGAAAAGTTTAGCATGAAGGAGAAAAAGCTAAGAATCTTTTTTTTTAATTGATTTAAATAAACCCTAAATTTCAAGTGTGAAGGGAAAATGAGTTTGACACTTTTTGCCTACATCACTTTTTGCTAACATGGAAAAAGTTAGCTGGCTACACACATGGTGTGTTTGAGTGGGATCTACTTATCCATTTCAATCCACTATGTTAGATATAATGGAGGTGGACTAACGTGACAACATTTAAGAGCTTTTAGGACTCAATCAAAAAAAATTTTAGAACTTAATTGCAATTTTTAAACATTTATAGGACTTATGAGGTCATTATCCCTTTAGAAAATTAAGCATATGCAAACATAAATATTCAAATTGTTTTATTTTTCTTGACCAAAATATAGAGCACCACAGATGGAAAGCAATGTATTATAGCAATTGAGAAAGGAAAAAACTTGTGATGTTGTTGTGAATTATGAAATGTAGATTGCTCATCATCAAGATTTATTTAACTAAGTACTTTAATTGACTACCATCATTCACCAATTCATTGCTTTATATTTATTTTTATGTTGTTTGTTGGTGTGTGCTTTATTAAATTAGTTTTAGAATTATATTATTTTTCCTACTTCATTTTTTATTTTTTGTTATGGATGTATATGTATATATAAAAATTAATATTAAACAAAAATTAGGGTGATTTAAAATATGTAATGGGTATTATCTAATAAAAAAAGTAGTTTAAGTAGAAATAATTTTACAAACTCATAATATCTTATCAAGGAATAATTTTTGCTATCTTGAAATCATTTCCCACTTTTTCAAGAGATCAGGTGGCAAACTTTTCATACGAGACTATTCCGGGAGTTTCGAGTCCCTCATTTCACCCTTCGTGATACGCAGTCCTCCTAATATCGTAGACACGACCATTTGAAGGGTCTAGAAAATCAAACCCTTGACTCATTTACACCTATCCTTCATATATAAAGTAGAACTTAAACCTTAAATTTTTATTTTATATTATAAATATTTCAAATCTTCTTTTTATTTCTCAATTTCTACTAATTTGATTATTAGAGTGTACAAGACAACCACTTATAATGATTCATCCATACTTATATTATTTATCTTATTGAACCAAGCTAATCCAAGAATTTTAGGAACTAAAAGTTTGGTCATTAGAAAATTTCTACTATATAAATTCGAATACAAACTTTATACAAACAAGAAATACCAAATATATATGCAAAATGATTTGATAAAGATAGTAATATTCCTTCAAACTTTTTAACATAAAGAATTATAATTTTATAAAAATTAAAATTTGATAATATTTTTAATAAGTGATACATATATAATATAAGAATAAAATTTTTTTTTTATAAAATTTCAAATGACTATTTAAAGATAAACTTTAGCAGGCGTAATTAAATCCCAAAATATTAAATTGTTGAGATAAAAATGAATTCTATAAAAAAATTATAATTTTACAAAATTTCACATTTTATCCCATATATTTTATGTGAAATGGTATTCAATTTTTATTAATCTATGTTACAAAAAATACTATTATTTTACAAAAAAGGTAATCATTTCTCACCAAAAAAATTATACTTCTATTATAATTCTTGTATAAAATAATAGTAATTTATTTTATTATATAACAAATAATATAACTGTGTCAATTTTCAATGATGTATTCATGAAAAAAATATTTAATTTAATTTAATTTTACATTGATTGTGAGAAAAAACTTTTTGAAAAATATATAACTTCATAAAAATTTAATACTCAAATTGCAGATTTTATGTAAAGTTGTGTTTATAGTTTGTAAATGAATTAGTTTACAAGAAAACATATTAACTTAATAAAAAAATGAATTTACTTAGCAGAAAATATAGATATGAAATATGTTCATCATTAACATGTATATAATCAACAAGAAAATGGAGTTTTTTAAATGAAATTTTAAACATTTACACTAATTATGAGAATAAAATAAATCTTACAAATAAAATGCACATATTCACATATTTTTATTATTTTATGTCACATGTTTTATGTAAAATTATAGTTCATTTATAGAAAGTAAACTTAACAAAAAATTTAAAGTTGTGTTTATATTTTATTAATGAATTAGTTTACAAGAAAACATACTTAATAAAAAATATAGATATGAAATATTTTTATCATTAACATGTATATAATAAACAAAAAAAATGGAGTTTTTAAATGAAATTTTAAAAAATTACATTAATTATGAGAATAAAATGAATTTTACAAATAAAATGCGTAAATTTACAATTTTTTTATTATTATATCTCAAATGTTTTATGTACAGATATAGTTCATTTACAAAAATATGCTTACTCGACAAAATATTTAAAGTTGTGTTTATATTTTAAAAATTAATTATTTAGAACAAAATGCACTTAATTAACAAAAAAAAATTGAATTCACTTAACAAAATATATACATATGAAATACTTTTATCATTAAAATGTATATTATTAACTATTATTTTTGAAGACATAATAAATTATTGAGTTTGTAGACATCCGATTTGGTCGGTCCGTGTTAGGGGACGAATTAGGGATGCTCAGTTTGATCGGCCCGTTTTCAAGCCCGATGATGAGAAAACTCGAAACTCGAATGAAGTGAAGTCTGAAATCTTTTTGAGAATGAACCTAAAAGCCTAAGCCCAAAGAACCTAAACCCATGCAAGCCCAAACTTTTTGGCCCAAAAGGCCCAAACCTATGAGCCAAAGAGGCGATCACCTCTTTGGCAGTTGAGTGAAGAGGCGATCGCCTCTTCACAGAGGCGCTCGCCTCTTCACCAGACCACATACTGCTGCATTAAATGACATTTATCAAGAACAACAAGTTGGTGGGTCCCCACCTGTTCTTGCTCTGTAATTACAGCAAGAATAGTTGGTTTTTGGGGAAAAGTGTGGGCTGAAAAGGGATGGTAATGATGAAGAGAGTAGGGGAGGGATTAGGTCGGAAAAGAAAAAAATATAAAATAAAAGGAGAGGAGGAAATCTAAAAAAAAGGAAGAAAAAAGACATCGGCAGGTAGATCTTGAGGAGGGGGTTGACAAAAAAAAGAAAAAGAAGAAGTTTAGTGAGAGAAAAAAGGGAAGCTCTAAAATAAAAAAAAAAAAGGAGGTTCTGGAAAAAGGAAAGGTTATCGGGGAAGAAATTGATGATTGAGATGAAGAAGGAAAAAACCTTACATTCGGGTGTGCAAAAATCAAGCCCATACCTCTGAGGGTCAATTATTTTGAGAAAAATTCTTGTTTCATTATAAGTTTTGTTTATTTACAGTAGTTATTGATTATTTGAAAACAAAGTTTATTGTCTATAAGAGTCGTCTGCATTTACTGGTTAGGCGATCACCTCTTTGATCGTCTCTACGAAGAGGCGATCGCTTCACTGCAGAGGCGATCGCCACTTTATGAGTTAACTTTCTTTATTTTGCTATTTCCAATATCACTATTCATAGGAAAAAAATTTTATGCTCAAAATTTTTTTCCTTTCAGCCATTTCATCATAAGAGTGACACGAACATGACCATATATTTTGTTTGCTCTCATTTGGTGCGTTACTCAAAATTTTACATGTTTTATTTCGATGTCATATTACTGCATGTATTTTTGCTATTTCAAAAATTACTATTCACATCATTAGATTTTTGTACTCCGAATTTGTTCATTTTTCAGCCACTTTACCAGTAGAATGACAGAAGTATTACTATATATTTTGTTGGTTAAATTTTGGTATATTAGTCAATTTTTTACGTGAATATTATTTGGATCTACATGGTTTTCATATTATTTTTTTCATGAGCCCATTGCCTCTTTGCCATAAGGCGACGCCTCATGGCTATAGGCGACTCCTCTCATGGGCGATGCCTCTTTGAAGTAGCGTCACCATATCATTTTTTTATGTTTTATTTTTTTATTATTATTTTTATTAATTTTAAAGAAAATTTATTTTTATAAATTTTCATATTTCTATATTTTCAGTCTCTTTTTTATACAGTTATTTTATTATTATTTGGCTTAATTAAATATTTATGTGCTTTTTATTATTTTTACTTCAGGTTATTTTCGGTTTATTTTTCATTTATTCTATTATATTTTGTATAATAAAAGCGTTGTAATCCTTAATCCATTTCCCCCATTTAATTTTGAATGTATGGTTGTAAATTATTATTTATTTTATTTACTGTGTTTTTTGAATGTTGGGACTTAAAGGTATAAAATTGGACTAATGTGCAAACTTGGACTTAATTATAAAATCTGGCAATTATCTAAGGCAATTTCATTACGCGTGGTAAATGAGGAAATAATTAAATAATTAAACGGTAATAAAATGCAAAACACAAATGGAGGCCAACTGCAAGGTTGGGTGAGCATTCAAATGCTCATACCCAGTTTCTGAACCCGATCTCTAATGATGGCTTTTGGGAACCTCCGTGGGATCCAAGTGCTGTAAAGTGTGTCCCGGCCTTTATCCGGGTGGTGACTCCATCTCCGAATACGCCCATGACCTATATCGTATTTCCTAGTAGGCCTCGAGCCTACATAGTGCCGTGGTCACCAAACACTTAGGCGTGCGCTAAACCCCACCGCCTACAGTGGCGACTCCACTGGGGATAGAGAAACCGATTCCAATGTTTTACGTTTTATCATCTTTAATTATTTTCTCATTTCTTCCTGCATTTATGCATTCACTAGACATTTTGCACATAATGAGCACTTCAGTCCCAAATAAACCCGATAATAGTCAGTACTTCGCTACCTACATTTCACTCAAACCTGGTGGTGGAATATTTGATTATTGTCACTCATGACACGTACTAATCCATGTTGTTTGACCCTTGAGTGGGGAGACGTATATGGACGTATATCGTTGTGGGAGTCAAAGCCTTTTTACCCAAGACTCAAGCCCATGTAATGACTTAGCAACTATCCTTAAGAATTTTCCCACATGCATGTATATTATGCCATATAATGGACCCTTAAAATAAATCTCAAGCCCATCAATAAGTAGTCCAAAATAAAATGGGCCCTCATGTCCAACCAAAGCCCATTATAAATAAGCTAGTCCACAAAGGCCTCTCATGCCTACTCATAACCCATTTCAAATGGGCCTTGACAAGTAAGTTTATGGTGCTAAGGATCTTGGCTCATAGAAAGTGGACTCGGGCTTTATTTAAAGGACCCATTACTTGTCTGAATCATTTTAAGAGTTTTCTTGCATACGTTAGTTTTATTATCCCCCACTGATAATTAAAACCCAGGCCAAAAATCCTAGGACAAGATACTCGCCATTGAATATGTGTGTGGGAGAAATAAGGGTGGAGGTTTACACATTTAAGCTTCATGTTTTGGTATTGTGTATCTTTTTTGTGTGATTATTTGTTTCTTAAATTTTCTTAAAAAAAAAATCCTTCATTTCATGCATACATGACATTCATTGCAACTTTCAAAAATGCATTGTTCTTAGCCATAAACCTCTTCTTATTTGGAAGCAGATCAAAGGAATTTGGCCCACTAATATCAAGGATCCAATTAGACAGTTGGGACCACTTAACAAAGGGGAAAAATGGCAGGACCCTCTAATTTTGATGTTGAAGCTTTCAAGAAAGAACTATTCAAAGAGATCAAGGATGAGATGTGACAAATGGTTAGGGACATGGTTGCTGAGATTAAAGGAAAGATGGTCTCTAATGAAGACAAATCTGAAACCATATTTGTTTTGGGTGAACAATTGAAAAGAAAAGCACCAGTGGATTCTGCCGAGACCAAATGGATGAAAGACTTAACAAAATAGATGAATCAATTACAAACTGCATTGAAGAACCATGGGCTCAGTCCGAACTTTGCTGATGTTGTGGATTTAGGTTCTAGAGAACCACTACCTCCAAAATACAAATTCCCAAATATGAAGAAATACTCTGGTACTGATGACCCTTACTTGCATCTGAAGTAGTATGTCACTTACATGAAGGCCACTGATTTGTCAAAAACTCAAATTGTCAAGCAATTTCCATTATCCTTGGAAGGAGCTGCTATCAATTAGTACTACACTTTGGATGCATATGTCCAGCAAGACTGGAAGGAATTGTGTTCAATCTTTATCAAACAATATGGGCTAAACTTTCAGTTTGAAGTTTCTCTTCAAGAGCTACAGAATACAATGCAAAGACCTAATGAGCCCTTTGTGAGCTTCTTAGATAGGTGGAGAGGAAAGTTAGCTCAGATAAAGCACAGACCTGCAGAGTCAGACCAGTTAATAATAGCCATAGAAGCCTACATCCCTCCTCTAGCCGACATGTTGAAAGACATGGGCATAAGGGACTTTAAGGAGTTGTATCATTTTGGGGTGCAAGTTGAAATCGACTTGGATTTGGACACTCAAGAATAGTTATTGTCAATTGTAACGGTTTCAAATAATGTTTTGCTGCAATATTTTCTTTTATGCTAATGAATGTTTGGTTGTCTAATTTGCATGAGTATTAATTTGTTATAATTGTGCATGCAATCTTATGCTTGAATGAGAGAGAGATTTGAAAAAAGAAAAAAAAAAGAAAGAAAAAGAAAACCCCAAAAATGAGAGGATTAAAATATCATAATTGACTTTTAAACTTTTCTTCGAGCACATTTAACTTCAGTTTTTTCCTAAAATAAATTCCTCATGTTCATCAAAAAATGAAAGAACAAAAAAAAAAGAAAATGAAAAGGAAGAAAAAAAATAAAAAAACAAAAAAAGAAGAAGAAAAAAAAAGAAAATGAAAATGAAAAGGAACGAAAGTGTGGGGAAAAAAGGGAAACCTTTGTTTGTGCCACCAACATTTGAGAAGTCAATTTTAAGCAATCCTTGAAAAATCCTTATCTTTTTTTAATAAAACTCCCACTAATTGTGAGCTGAAAAATGGTTGGTCAGAAAACCCATAAAAGGCTGATCAATAACAAGCATAATGTGGCATGCCTGATTATAACAGAGAAGTAATCATGTGAAGATAGTCATAACTGACATGTTGTTAGCACGTGAAGTGTCAGACATGGACTCATTAGTTTTGCAGCAATTAACAATATCAGTAACATCAATGTCCGATGATCAGTAGCAAGAGCAGTCAGCAGTTAAAGTGGCAACATGAACATCGAGCACAACAAAAGTGATTAACCATCACCATGAATTTGCAACCACCCAGCTAGGTTTGAAAACTCCTAGAAAAAGAGCGACCTAGGCAAAAAAGGGAAAATAAAAAAAAATGAAAAAAATGAAAGACCCAGCTAGGTTCAAAAACTCCTAGAAAAGGAGCGACCTAGGCAAAAGAGGGAATATAAAATAAAATCGGTTGCATTTTCATTCTGAGAAAAGACTTCAAAAGATCATAAGATTCTACTTGGTGGTGTGAAAGCGGGAGAGTCTATCAAGTCCTTGGTTGGGGGGAAATTTTTAAGATAAGTTAAGCCTCATGAGTAATGGAGTTTTCAAATAGAGTCTCTTCCACACTAAGGGTCAAGCGCGACTGTCATATGACAATAAAGTATTTTACAAAAGCAACTAAGCTAAGGGTGTGAATCGTTATCATCATCCTGATTTGATCATGAGGGGGTCTTAAATTCTGCTTTATTTGGATAAGCTAGTCTCAATAGACTTAAATTCGGATTCTTTGATATGATAAGGACCAGTTCTCGAAGATTAATCCTAAATAGGAAGGGCATTTGGCTATTGAATGTTTTCTCAATTATTCATGCATACACAAAATTATTTTACGAAAATCATTTTCAAGATTCATGCTTAGGCGCATTAGAATAATGCATGTTTTCTATAAGCATTGCACAGACCACACGAGCATGTGTTGTCAAAATAACTTTTGAGAGATTCCAAAAATCACATCCATGCATACATTAATTTTGGACTCTTTTTGGATGTGTAATAGAATAAGCTATCTCAAGTGCTTAGGATGCAGTTTTCTTGTTTGGTTTCACCTGACGCCTTGTGAGGCTATACGGCTTGTTTTGATTTACTTGTTTAGTTTGATTTCATTTGATTCTTGTGAGGCTTCATCATTTTATTATCTCCTCCTAACGCCTCAGAGGTTATATGGCACTTTTTTTATCTTTATTTGATTCATGTTTTATTTGTTATTTGTTTAGCCTGATGCCCCAAAGGCTACATGGCTTATTTTGGTTGATTTTGCCTAATACCGGTGCAACTATATTGCCTGATGTGATTCTCATCCGCCTGACACCTCAAAGGTTACATGGCGCTTTATTTTTTATCTTCTTTTATGCATGTTTTTGTCTATTTGTTGGTCTTACCTGATGCTCCCAAGGCTATAATGTATTCATTGTCATTCCTGCCTGATGCTTGCATGGCTATATGGCTTCCATGGTTGTTCTCTTCATTTGTTATGTTTGCTGATCGAAGTGTCAGTGTTCATAAGCATTCATTTCCCGATTCGGTCGGCCTGTAGCTGAGGGCAAGCTGTGGATTTTCTCTGATCGAAGTATCAAGATTAAGGGACTGCCTCTCGAGCCATCAAAACCCGAGGATAATGGCATGAGCTTCGTATTGTTGTTGGGGAACTGCCTCTCGGGCCAAGAAAACCCAAGGATAATGGCGTGAGCTTCCCGTTATTATTGAGGGACTACCTTTTGGGCCAGGAAAACCCAAGGATTATGTCTCGCAAGAGGGGGCTATTCGGGTTTGAATCCCTGAAGCTCAAGGACAGGGCTATTCGGGTTTAAATCCCCGAAGCTCAAAGACAAGGTTGTTCGAGTTTGAATCCCCGAAGCTCAAAGACAGGGCTGTTCGGGTTTGAATCCCCAAAGCTCAAAGACAGGGTTGTTCGAGTTTGAATCCCCGAAGCTTGAAGGATCGAGATGACTGTTCGGGTAGTATCCCCGAAGTCAGAAGCAGAGGACAATTAGGCCAGGAAAACTAAGAAGTCTATGTCCCCGGAGGAGTGATAATCGGACCAGGAAAATCCGAAAGCCACATCCCTAATGGTTATCGGGCCAGGAAAACCCAAGAATCGAGTTTCGGTGTTGTGATGATCGGGCCAGGAAAACCCGAGAATCATGTTTCGGTGTTGTGATGATCGGGCCAGGAAAACCTGAGAATCATGTTTCAGGTGTTGTGATGATCAGGCCAGGAAAACCCAAGAATCATGTTTCAGGTGTTGTGATGATCGAGCCAGGAAAACCTGAGAATCAAGTTTCTTGTGTTGTGATGATCGGGCCAGGAAAACTCAAGAATTATGTTTTGTGTGTGGTGATGATCGGGCCAGGAAAACCCAAGAATCATATTTCAGGTGACTGATGGTTGGGCCAGGAAAACCCATAAGTCTATGTCCCCAGCAGGACAGTAATTGGGCCAGGAAAACCTAAGGTTAACAGTCTTTGAATACTTTATCAAATATTAATGAGTGGCTGATCGAGCCAGGAAAATCCAAGGATCACGGTCACGTTTCAGAATTGAAGAATTCATCTCTCGGGTAAGACCCGAGAGTCAGGTACGTTTCTTATATTATTGTTTATTTGTTGTTGTGCATGTAATTTTTTGAAAAATGGTCATTGCATGCATTTGATTTTTTAAAAAATCAGGGGGCAAACTATAGACACCCGATTCGGTCGGCCCGTGTTAAGGGACGAATTAGGGATGCTCGTTTTGATCGGCCCATTGTCAAGCCCGATGATGAGAAAACTCGAAACTCAAATGCAAGTGAAGTCCAAAATATTTTTGAGAATGGACCTAAAAGCCTAAGCCCAAAGAACCTAAACCCATGCAAGCCCAAACTTTTTGGCCCAAAAGGCCCAAACCTATGAGCCAAAGAGGCGATCGCCTCTTTGGCAGTTGAGTGAAGAGGCAATCGCCTCTTCACAGAGGCACTCACCTCTTCACCAAACCACATACTGCTGCATTAAATGACATTTATCAAGAACAACAAGTTGGTGGGTCCCACCTGTTCTTGCTCTGTAATTACAGCAAGAATAGTTGGTTTTTGGGGAAAAGTGTGGGCTAAAAAGGGATGGTAATGATGAAGAAAGTAGGGGGAGGGATTAGGTCGGAAAAGAAAAAAAGATAAAATAAAAGGAGAGGAGAAAATCTAAAAAAAGAAAAAAAAAAGGAAGAAAAAAGAGATCGGCAGGGAGATATGGAGGAGGGGGTTGACAGAAAAAGAAAAAGGAGAAGTTTAGTGAGAGAGAAAAAAGGGAAGCTCTGAAACAAAAAAAAGGAGGTTCTGGAAAAAGGAAAGGTTATTGAGGAAGAAATTGATCCTTGAGAAGAAGAAAAAAAAAAACCTTGCATTCGGGTGTGCAAAAATCAAGTCCATACCTCTGAGGGTTAATTATTTTGAGAAAAATTCTTGTTTCATTGTAAGTTTTGTTTATTTAAAGTAGTTATTGATTATTTGAAAACAAAGTTTATTGTCTGTGAAAGTCGTCTGCATTTACTGGTTAGGCGATCGCCTCTTTAATCGTCTCTACGAAGAGGCGATCGCCTCATTGCAGAGGTGATCGCTTCACTGCATGAGGCGATCGCCACTTTATGAGTTAACTTTCTTTATTTTGCTATTTCCAATATCACTATTCATAGAAAAAAATTTTGTGCTCAAAATTTTTTTTCCTTTCAGCCATTTCATCAGAAGAGTGACACGAACATGACCATATATTTTGTTTGCTCTCATTTGGTGTGTTACTCGCCATGAGGCCACGCTCCATGGATGAGGTGACGCCTAATGACTAGAGGCTACTCCTCTCATGGGTGATGCCTCTTTGAAGTAGCGTCGCCATATCATTTTTTTTATTTTTTATTTTTTTTATTATTTTTTTTATTTTTTTAAGAAAATTTATTTTTATAAATTTTCGTATTTCTATATTTTCAATCTCTTTTTTATACAGTTATTTTATTATTATCTGGCTTAATTAAATATTTGTGTGCTTATTATTATTTTTACTTCAGGTTATTTTCGATTTATTTTGGTTTATTTTTCATTTATTCTATTATGTTTTGTATAATAAAAGCGTTGTAATCCTTAATCCATTTCCCCCATTTAATTTTAAATGTATGGTTATAAATTATTATTTATTTTATTGATTGTGTTTTTTGAATGTTGGGACTTAAAGGTATAAAATTAGACTAATGTGCAAACTTGGACTTAATTATAAAACCCGGCAATTATCCGAAGGCAATTTCATTACGCGTGGTAAATGAGGAAATAATTAAACGGTAATAAAATGCAAAACACAAACAGAGGCCAACCGCAAGGTTGGGTGAGCATTCAAACGCTCATATCCAGTTTCCGAACTCGATCCCTGATGACGGCTTCTAGAAACCTCCGTGGGATCCAGTTGCTGTAAAGTGTGTCGACTCCATCTCCGAATAGACCCATGACCAATATCATATTTCCTAATAGGTCTCGAGCCTACACAGTGTCATGGTCGCCAAACACTTGAGCGTGCGCTAAACCCGCCGCCTACAGAATTTTAATGAAATTTTAAAAGTGTACATTAGTTGTGAGAATAAAGTTAATTTTACAAATAAAAACAAACAAGTTCACAAAATGTTATTATTTTAACTCAATTTTACAAATAAAAACAAACAAGTTCACAAAATGTTATTATTTTAACTCACATGTTTTATGTAAAAATAAAGTTCATTCACCAAAAAAAACTTAATTAACGAAAAAGTGAATCTATTAAATAATTTTATCACTAGATATATATGACTAAATAATACTTTTTGAAAATAATAAATATAGAAGCATCTTTTAACCTTTAATATATAATTGATTATAAAATCAAATTATTTATCTTTTATCATTTTAAAAGGAAATATTTAATTTACAAAAAAAAAAAAACACTAATAACTCTACAAAAATTTATCTATTTATTTCACCTTTTAGTAATTTTATATTTATTTTTCTTAAAGTGTTAGGATGTATAGCATTTTAGTGTTACTTTAGTTATTTTAGTATCTCTAACCATTACATAGTATTTTGCTATTTAAGGTTAACATCTATTTTAATATTTTATTTTTTATTTATAAATGTCATCTGTCATTTTTTAGTGGATCAAAGAACTAAAGTACCTGTTCAATAGTTCTTCCTCCTCTGATACACAGTAATTTTATAGGGGTTTGGATACTGGTTTTTCCAGTAATCCTCCCCCTCTTTTTTCTTTTGTTTTGGTTTTCTTCAATAATATGTTGTTAATATATCTGTGTTGTCATAATTTTTAGTGCAAATGGTTAGGCTTCTTAGCCGCCATTTGTTTGATTGCTTTCATAGTTTTTCATAGCCTTTGGTGCATATGGTTAGGTTACTTCACCGCTTTTTGCTTCACCATAACTGTTGTGGTGCTATTGGTTGATGTTGTATCAACAAGCGCTAATGTTTACTCTCGGATAGGTTTCAGCTCACCATGACATAATTAGGTCTCCAACCCAACAAATCTTTGCAAGAATGTTGTTCAAGAAAGAGATCTATATCCCTAGCAGTTGATTGTCGTTGTCTGGAGGATGATCTTCTTCTCTCTTCTCTTCTTGCAGCTGCTACTTATGTATTTGGACCTTATCATATTTTTCAGTCCAAAACATCATCAGCTCAAGCGCTAATCTTAGGATGTTGTTGATATTGATGACATTGCTATTGCTGCTGCCGCCGCTTTCCATTTAATCTCTATTTCTCTTCATCTTAGGATTGAAACTCTAGAAATTGTTCTTGGGCTTAATCTTATGAATGTCCATCAAAGTGTAAAAGCCTTTGTTATGTTTGGCTTCTCAAAATTGTGCTGGGCCAAAACTTGTAATGTTTGCTAGTTAATATTAAATCTTTTATTTGGTCAAAAAAGAACTAAAGTATGTTACTTTGTTTAAAACAAAGTAAAGGTAGAAATAGTCATAACTTAATATTGAATAATTTAAATAATTTAATAAATTTATATTTATATATTTTATATTTATATAAATTAATAAATAATAAATTAATTTATATTTATATAAATTAATTATATTTAAAATAAGTATAAAACGTAGACAACAATATTACAACTATCAAACAACAACTAGAAACAATTATAGCAAAATCAAAAAATAACAAAACAACCTAACAATAACATGACAACAATTAAATTTAAATAGCTATAATGTCATCGCTTATTCAAATACAACCACTTAAAAAATATTAAATAAATTAAAACTTAAAATATAAAAAACATCATTTATTTCAAATTTCTATTAAAAATTTAACCAAAGTAAAATCATTAATTATTTTATTATTATTATTTTAGTTCATATTGGATGATAACAGCCAGTCTAAAACTTCAATAAACTCCATATATTTGAAGATCCATGGGAGCAGGTGTAAGTAGAAACAAGACGCATAAAAGTTAAAATAAATTCATTCGTCACTTTTAAAGTTAGGCCTCCCAATCTAGGATTTGAAAGCAATTCAACTGTCAATTCTACCATGAATGCATATCGCACCAGTTGGAACCTAGAATTAATTGAATCTATCTTCTCTCTAATAGAGGCCAAATAGATTTTGGCTATTTCCATAAGCTGGTGCAAACCGATTAATCAGCGCATTTGGCATTTTATGAAGGATAGAATCTGCTATGTGAACACGTCTTATTCTCTATCACAAAAATCATCTTCCTTGATTGATTTGCGCCAATGTTACCTAGCAGACTATACTACCTCCAACATAGGAGAGCGTAAACTTCAGCACAATTGAAGCTTGACTTCTTGGCATCCGCTACTCCAAAACGTCCTCAAGGTCAACACTGATGCTATAGTTGGAATTGGTTTGGGTATTGTTGTAAGAGATAATAAAGGAGGGGTAATGTTCTTGCCTTTATATCAATCGCAATAGCAGAAGCCCTTGCATTGCATTCCTTATCGGCTTATAATAAGCCAAATCTTTAGACATATTAGATATCCTCTTGGAGAGGGAGATTGTCTCCAAGCGATCAAGGTCCCCCATAACTTCTCGTTTCTGGGTTTTTTTATTATCTCATTTTCATAACTTTTCTTTCTGTCGTACACTTAGAGAAGCAAATGGAATTTGCTCATTTTTAGCGCAATGGTTGTATAGCATAGCTTAACCTTTTTTTTTTTTGTTAGTACCCAATTAATCACGACTATTAATTATTAATCTATGTATAATCTATATAAAACTTACAAATATAGATTTTATCCGTAAAAAAATTAAAATATAACCTTAGTATTGCCACAGTTTAAATTCAAAACTTTAAGTCTCAATTGCCTTAACCTTAGACCATTTGATAGATATCACCATCGCTTAACCATTTGGTTGAATTTACTTGTTATGAGACTTGTTTCTATTGATTTAAAAAATTTCAGTCTTATTCTAAAAAAACAGTAATATATTTTTAGTTTCTAAAAATAAATTGATATTAGTATCAGTTGACCTTATCACTACTTTATAATCTTTCTTTGGCCTTATCGATCGAACCGGTCCAGAAACATTAATTAATAATGAATTTTTTAATGACTATTTTTTGAGATAGGAAAAGAAAAAGATATAGTCTGTATCTTTAAAGAAAGTTAATTCCAACTATGAGTCAATTTTAAATAGATAACTTTAAATTTTTAAAAATTAAATTTATGATTTAAGATTATAGGTTTACCGTCCATTACCATCAAAATAATGTCATGTTGTAAAGTGTCTATTGTTTCAATATTAATCTTCGACTAAAAAAATTGGAGTCATTTTTTTGACACATATAAGGAGAGAAGATAAGGATTCAAATCCTTCTTTTTAAGTGACAACTCCGTTTATGGTACTCGAGTCATTTAATATAATATAATAATTATACATTCAAATTTTCTTTTATTTTCTAATTTTTTTATTATTTTTTTTTTTTTTTTGACAAATCTGTAATTTAAGTTACAATTTCTAATAAGAAAATGCATTTATTTCCATAGTTGAAATTATATAAATAATAATTATTTTCAATTTAAACTATAGAGATTAATTTGTATTAAATAAATTCATTCTTTTCCGAAATAATTTTAATAATATAGTTTGTATATTATCATTCCAATATGAATTAAAATTTAATTGCGCCATGCGGATCATCACAAAGCTATTATATTTTAAATTTTATTATTTAAAACCAAAAATAATAATAATTAGTGTGTAAATATTTAAATTTTGTACCAGCTGAGCTAGATGAACTAATTGTGGGATTGTCCACTTGCATACGTCTCTGGGTCATGATTTTATACGACAAAAAGAAAAGAAAAGAAAAGAAAATGAGATGAGATATCAAATTGTGCAACTTGCTTATTGCTTCGGATCCTGCCAAGAATTTGGACCCAAAAAAAAAACGGATCCTACCAAGAACCAACCAAAGATAAAATTATTACACAAAAAAATATAAAATTTGTTGTAGAATTAAAATTAAATTGATTATTTTGTTATAAAACTAAACTTGAAATACCAAATTAAAATTTAAATGTTTTTACTTTATTTTAGTAGTATTTAATTAGAAGAAAAATATTTTATAGTAGAATGATTTTAAGAGAATTTTAAAAAAATTTAGAGAACTATAATATTAAAAGAATTTGGAGAATAATCTATTTTTTTCTCTATTCTATCATTAATGAATTCCAATCTCTTTATATAGAAATTTTTTTTTCACTATTTAAAAATTATTCTCTTATAAGCAATATATTGTTCATTCACAAGCAATATTTTGATCATTCACATTCATAATACTTCCCATTGAATAACAATATTTTGCAATTAAAAATATGTCTCATTTAAAACCTTGCTCATTAAAAAAAACCCAGTAAAAAAATATTAGCAAAAGAAAAAGAGCACATCGTTACTATTACGCTTTTATGACACTGTCTCGTTAAAACCTTACTAAATAAAATTAAATGGGAAAAACTTTAGCTTAAGGAAAAAGAGTACAGTGTATGATTTTCTCCCCCTCAAGTTGATATGTATAATCTTCCTTCACATAGTATGTAAATGTCACACTCCAATATTGTGAACGTGTTTTCTAAAGATTGTAGTTGAAAGCGCCTTTGTGAAAAGATCAGCTGAATTCTTGCTAGACTGAATATACTTGATATTTATATGATTGTCTTTTATTAGCTCGTGAGTGTATGAAAAGAATCTTGGAGGTATATATTTGGTTTTATCACTTTTGATATATCCTTCCCTTAACTGTGCAATGCATGTTGCATTATCTTCATACAAAATTGTTGGAATTTTGTTGACTAGAAAACCACAAGATTCTTCAATATGATGTGTCATTAATCTAATTGTCACGACCCAAAACAGGGGCCATGACCAGCGTTAAGGAATGGGAAATCTTTCAAATCCGGAACCTGTAGCAAGTTTTAAAATAAAATAAAACATGCAATAATCATAATAATATAAAATAAAATATTTTGCAGCAGAAATAAAATTATAAATAAAAATAAAATAATAATCTGCCAATAAAATTAATTATACATCCTCATCTTATATATAAATAATCCTTTAATACAAATTCCAGTTCAAATCCTTAAAATACATAACTCACACAAATATAATACATAAACCCCACAACTGTTTACAACTACTGCAGTGTCTAGATTATAAAATAAAGCTCAGATAAGCAGTTTACATAATGAAGCCGGGGCGGAAGAAATCCAGCGCATGGGTCTGCTACTGAGGTCTGAAGACGACGACTCTCCTGAAAAATGATCAACGGAGGGGAGTCAGACCTCACTGAGTGAATTGTTATAGTATATATACATGCATAGCTAAATGACAAATGCACACATTCAATAGTATATATAATAAATATATATACAGGCAAAATCACACAGATGCAGCAAAATTATTTTATATAAATATTAAGAAATACATCTGTATATGAAGGATCAAATAGAACCCTAGAAAATCGCAACCTTAAACAGTGTTAGACAACACTCTAGCCATACAAGCTCACTTATTCCAAATATATTCACTTGTTCCATTTGGACAGTAAATTGGCCCCGAGACACTAGGTCAACCGAGCTCCAACAGTCTGACTGTCAGTGTGATTGGTCTCGAGACACTTGGTCAATCGAGCTCCAGCAATCACACTCTCAAATCATATCACACATCAAATAATTCAATCCGTCCATAATTCAATCCGTCCATAATCCACAAATAGGTTAGTAATATAGCCTAAATGCTATCGGTGTACTGGTACGTACTCGGTCCTAGTGCTGCCCACTAAGTAGCACGTTCTATTGATATCCTTCATTTATATATAAAACATACATTCATAAAACAAATGATGCATGATATTAAATAAAGTAACAACATAAACCATATATGTACTAGAAATATACCAAAAATAAACCAGGTATATTTCGAGTATATATACGTCAAATAAATTCAATTTAATTATAAAATAAACTATGAATATACCTAAAAACATTTTAAGAATAATTTATTAATTAAACATGCATATAGTTTAAAATATACCAAAAATATACCAAAATAAACCTAAGTAATTATTAAACCATGTATGCATATTTTATAAGATAAAACATACATTTCTAAAACATGCACCCTAAAACATGTATATATAAAATAACAACTCACTGTTATTGCGCTCCTCGAGACAAATTTGATAGACCTGGTCCACTAGACCTCGGTCTCGGCACAACTAAACAAACAAAAGATAATAGGAAATCAGAATAATTCTAATGAAAATTCTAAGGATTCGATCTAGAATCTTAGACACAGAATTAGAATTAGAATTTGACCGGACATCACGTTTTATGAGAATTCTACCGAAAATCCGACAGAACCTCCCCTGTAAAACGGACATCTCTCTACTCAAAGAATAGAGCCAGTCCTGCAAAGAAATACACTTCAAGAATAAATAAAATTCACAACCCCTCGGTCGGACTTCAAACTACAATTCACCGACCGAGGTTCACAATTCACAGAATAATACAGAACACATGAAAAATTCCAAAAATACCAAAAATTCCCTTCAATACTCAAAATATAGCAAATTTAAATATTCAAACACTAAAAATATTTATTTAACCGATAAATACACAAAAACCTTAATTTTAAATAAAATATTATTAAAAATCGATAATTCTCAATAATTTATAAATATTGATCAAAATACATTTTATAAATCCAAATTACATAATTAACCCTAAAACTTACTAAAAATAGATAAAAACTCATTTATTTATAAGAATCGTATATTAGATATAATTTGAAAATAATTTACGAAAAATAGTTTTAATTACTTAAAAATACTAAATAACTTGTAGAAATAATTTTTATACCTCAAATAACTAGTAAAACCAATTTAATTATATTTTTAGCCAATTTAGTGTCAAATTACCAAAATACCCCTAGTTACGTAAATTCACTATAAATGTTCAAAAATTCACCAAAAATAGTATAATTACTCAAAAATTAATTTCTCAACATATAATTCAATAATATCAATAAATATACTCAATTAACCAATTAATTTCAAATAAACATATAATTAACCTAATTTTCCAAAAATTACATAAACTAAATAAATTCCAAATAATTATATAAAATTCAAAAAAAATACAAATAAATTTCTAAAATTCATTTCAACACCTATAAACACCATAAAAAAACAATTTAATAATTTATTTAATTAATTTTCAAAAATTAGAAAATATTAATAAAATAATAAAAAATTCACAAAAATAAAAATAATTCCCAAAAATTCTAAAAAAATTCACAAAGCTAGATTAAGCTACAAGGATCAATATTTGTGAAGGAAGTTTGCATGAATCATTGCAATCAAAGGTCAAAAAATTTAAGAACCCTAAATGGCTGAAAATGTAAAATCGAAACCTAGGGAAATCTAAACCATGTCAAGTGAAACAAAGCTTGGATGTTATACCCCCTTAGAGGTAACTTGATCTTCTGATGCATAATTGAAGTTATACCCCCTAGTGGGTGGAACCAAAGTCTTCCTAGTAGCAAGGAAAAAGTTGGAAGGATGTGTAGGATGGTAAATTCTATTTCTAATTCAATATCTCCCACTATAACTACTACTTTAAAAGTGTTGATGGTTGGCTTCTTTGAATCATTGTTGGCTCTTATAACCACACTGGACTCCTCTATAAAATTATAGTTAGCTTCATAAGGCAGCAATTTCTTACCAAAATAATACACTACATGCTCAACTTCATCCTCTCCTTTTCGAGCTAACATTTCCCCCACTACCTCTTTCTCAATAGCTAAATAGAAAATTAAAGGTTTCCCAAGCCTTGGCTGTTATATGACTGAAGGATTCATTAAATACTCTTTAATAGTTTCAAAAGCCTATTGACACTTATCATCCCAAATCACAGGTTGATTCTTTCTCAAAATTTTAAAGATTGATTCATAAATAATAGTCAACATGGCTATGAACCTACTTATATATTGTAAATGCCCAATGAACCCTCCCACTTCCTTCTCAATCTTAGGTGTATGCATTTCTCTGATTGCCTTGACCTTATTTAAATCCAGTTCAATTCCTTTTTACCTGACTATAAAAACTAATAGCTTTCCTAAGGCAACTCCGAACACACACTTCTTTGGGTTTAGTCTCAATTTGTACTTCTTAGCCCTTGCCAAGAACTTGTCTAAGGCTTTGAGATATCCTTCCCTTGTCCGTGACTATACCATTATGACATCTATATATTCCTCAATTTCTTTGTGAATCATTTCATACAATAAGGTTATAGCCATTCTCTTATAAGTAGCTCTCATATTTTTCAACCTGAATGGCATCACTAGGTAGCAGTAAATCCCCCTCTTAATAATAGACATTTTCAATTTTCCTATTACCACCATCATAATTTGGTTATAGCTTGAAAAACCATCCATAAAGGAATACATGGGGCCAGAAGTTGCACTAACAACCAAAATATCACTATGTGGTAGAGGAAAATCGTCCTTAGGTCAAGCTTTATTCAAATCCCTATAATCCACACACATTCTATCTCTCCTATCCTTCTTAGGAACCAAAACAATGTTAGCCAACCATTATGTATCAATAACTACCTCAAGAAGCTTTGCTTTCCACTAGTTCTCCACCTCTTCCTTAATCAAAAAAGCCCATTATAGTCTCAGCCTCCTTTTCTTTTGCTTTACAAGTGTGATATGAGGATAAATAGGGATTCTATGTTTTGCAATTTTCTTATCAATCCCAGGCATATCCTCATAACCCTAAGCAAATACTTTTTGCCTTTTTATTAATATCTCTTTCATTTTTTATCTCTCGTTAAGAGTTAAATCAGAAGTAATCAATATATTTTTAAGGTTATCACTTGTGCCTAAATTAAATGATTCAATCTTTATAGAATTAATGTCAAATATATGTATGAAATGATCATCACAAGCATAATAACCATAAGGAAGACGTTTTCAGCTTCTCTTGGGAATTTCGGCCAAAACACACCGAAGAAGAAGGCTTGAGGCGTCGGGAATGGCTGGCAAGGGAGGAGGAACGCTGAAAGGCACAGTGACAGGAAGAAAATGGCGTAATCGGCGCTGGAATGGTGAAGGGAATAATCGGGAAGAAGAAGGAGAGGGAGTGGCAGTTTCATAAATAATTTGAACTTTATTTTTAGTTATAATATTATATGTATACATGTATATATATATATCTATCTCACTTTATTATTTTAATATATAATATAGTACACACAATAAACATGCACCACACACATATTTTAATAATATATACACATATACACTTATTTAATTAATTAATATAAAAACTATATTATAGAATTTAATTATAAAATAAACCCTAATTTAATTTAAATAAATGTACATATATGCATTTTATTTAACACTTTAAAATTATGCATAAACTCATACAAATTCGTAAAACTATTTTAAATAATTAATATTAAATTATTTACGTTTTAATTTTCCCGAAAATAAAATTTCCGGAAAAATTTTACGTAAAGAACTTAAAATAATTAAAAGTAATTAAAAATTACTTTAATAAATAACAAGCTAATTAAATAATCAAATATATATATATATATATATATATATATATATATATATATATTATTAACACTGCATATCCCAATGCAGTTTTAAATTATTTAAAAATCCGGGATATTACACTAACCCACACACAATCTCTACTTGCTTCATGTAGTGTAATAATCTCAAAATGATTTGAAGAAGCAGCGACAAGCATTTATTTCTGGGAACGCCAAGAAATTGCAGTTCCGTTATTTGTAAACACATAGCCTGTTTAAGATTTTACTTTATGAGGATCAGATAAATGCCCTATATCTGCATAACCAATCAATTCTTATTTTGAATTGTTAGAATAAAATAAACCCATATCAACATTTCCTCGAAGGTATCGAAGTATATGTTTGATCCCTTTCCAATACCTTTTTGTTGGAGCTAAACTGAACCTTGCTAATGAATTGATTGCAAAAGAAATGTCAGGTCTAGAATAATTATCAAGATACATTAGAGCTCCAATGGCACTAAGATATGGAAATTCAAAATCAAAAATTTCTTCATTTTCTTCACAGGGTCAAAATGGATCAGTCTTAATATTGAGTGATCTGACGACCATTGGAGTACTTAAAGGATTTTCTTTATCCATATTAAAGCGTTTCAAGATCTTTTCTGTGTAATTTGATTGATGCACTAATATCCCATTGTGCATTTGCTCAATTCGTAAACCAAGGCAATACTTGGTTTTTCCAAGATCTTTCGTTTCAAATTCTTCCTCTAAATATATTGTTGCTTCATGGATCTCATTTTCTATTCCAATGATATTTAAATCATCAACATATACAGCTATAATCACAAATCCAGATATTGTTTTCTTAATAAAAATACATGGGCAGATAATATTACTCACATGTCCTTTATTAATCAAATAATCACTTAAACAATTATACCACATGCGTCCAGACTGTTTTAATCTATATAAAGATCTTTGGAGCTTGATCAAATACATTTCCTTGGTTTTTGTACTTAATGCTTCAGACATTTTAAATCCTTCAAGGATTTTTATATAAATGTCACTATCAAGTGATCCGTACAAATAAGCAGTTACAACATCCATAAGATGCATTTCTAATTTCTTAAAAACTACTAAGCTAATCAAATAGCTGAATGTAATTGCATCTATAACAAGAGAATACATTTCATCATAATTAATTCCCGGCCTTTGTGAAAAATCTTTAGCTATAAGTCTAACTTTATACCTTATTATTTCATTTTTCTCATTTCTCTTTCATACAAAGACCCACTTGTATCCTACAGGTTTTATAGTTTTAGGCATAGAAATAATTGGCCTAAAAATATTTCGCTTGTTTAGTGAGTCTAATTCAACCTACAAAGCATCTTTCTATTTTATCCAATCATGCCTATTTTGACATTCCATGACTGATTTTAGTTTAGGATCATCTTTGTCATTTATGATTTCGCATGCAACAGTATATGAAAATATTTCATCAATACTTTTCATCCTATTTCTATTCAACAGTTTTCTTGTATTGGTATAATTTATCAAGATTTCTTTATTAATATCATTTATACCTTCTATCTAGGGACTTTCTTTATTTTCTATTTGTTCAGGGATATTTTCCTCGCTATCAATATGATTATCTACTCCCTTTCTTTTTTGAGGATTTTTATCCTTAAAACCAATTAGTCTTCCACGCTTTTGGCGTGTTTTATACTCATGAGTGTCTTTACTCTCAGGTTTTATTTCTGGAATTTCAATATGAGCAGGAGCATTGGCTGCTAGTATATATGATTTAGTTACTCTTTTTGTATAGTAAATGCATCTAGCAATTGATTTGCAATTGCTTGTAAGTGCACAATCTTTTGCACTTCTAATTCACATTGTTTTATATGAGGATCCAGATGCAATAATGATGGTTCATTCCATGAAATATCAATTTTCCCTTCTTTCTCCTTTTTTTTCCTAATGTTGGGAAAACAACCTCATTAAATTGGCAATTAGCAAAATTTGCTGTAAAAATATCACCAGTTAAAGGTTCAAGATATCTAATAATCGAGAGTGTTTCAAACCTAACATAAATTCCCAATCTTCATTGAGGACCCATTTTTATGCGCTGAGGTGGCGCAATGGGTACATATATTGCACAACCAAAAATTATAAGATGGGAAATATTTGGCTCTTAACCAAATGCCAATTGTAGTGGGGAGTATTTATGATATGCACTAGGTCTGATGTGAATTAATGAAGCAGCATGTAGGATTGCATGACCCCAAACTGAAATGGGAAGCTTTGTTCTCATTATTAATGGTCTAGCAATAAGCTGAAGGCATTTAATCAATGATTCAGCTAAACCATTTTGAGTATGTACATGGGCAACAGGATGCTCAACAATGATCCCAGTAAACATACAATAATCATTGAATGCTTGAGATGTAAATTCACCAGCATTATCAAGTTTTACCCTCTTGATTGTATAATCAAGGAATTGTGCTGGTAATTTAATAATTGCAGCTAGCAACCTTGCAAATGCAACATTATAAGTTGACAATAAACAAACATATGACCATCTACTAGATGCATTAATTAATACCATAAAATATATGAATGGTCCACATGGTGGGTGAATTGGCCCACATATATCACCTTGAATTCTTTTAAGAAATATAGGTAATTCATTCTAAATTTTAGATAGTGAAGGCCTCAAGATTAATTTTTCGAGAGAACAAGTTGTACATGAAATTTCATTTGATTGAGGAATTCTTTGCCCCTTCAATGGATTCTCATGTGAATTCTCAAGTATCCTTCGCATCATTACTGATCCAGAATGACCTAATTTATCATGCCATAAATTTATTGTTGAAGGATCATAAGATTTTTCTTTTACTACCATATGTGATTCAATTATATGTATATACGTGTAATGCAATCTAGTAGGGAGTTTTGCCAGTCTTTTCAATACTATATTTAAATATTTGTTACCATTAATAGTAATGGACTGGGTATCACACCCATTTTGATATATGTCATCAAAACTCAATAAATTTCTTGTTGATTTTGGTGAAAACAAAGCTTCATCAATTATAAATGTTGTTTCATTTAGTAATATAAATTTAGCTTTACCAATTCCTTCAATCAGATCTATAAGACCTGATATTATTTTTACAACTGCCTTTGTGGGCTTTATTTCAGAGAAATAATCTCTATTTTTCAATATAGTATGTGTAGTACCATTATATGGTATGCAGAGATCTCCAATATTGTTTTTATGTTGAGTACATTCCATATTAAACTTAAAAATAGATAAACATAGAATTAATCAATTATTGGTGTAAAAACATAAAATAATTGTAAAGTATGACATTTTATTAATATGAAAATAATATACATAACAATAACATATTCTTCAAAATTGAAAATAAAATAGGTAATAACAACATACTTAAAATTATAGTTGCCTCAATTTCCATTATCAGTAAAATTATTAGTAAAATCATAAATATTTAGATGAGTTGTATCATTAACAGGAGTATGATGCTCATTGAAGTTTATTTCTTTTTCTTTGTCTTTCAATGATGCCTTATAAAGTTGGCAAAGATGTGGTAGTATACGACAAACTCGTGCCCAGTGTCCTTTACTGCCACATCTGAAACACACAGTTTCAGACTTATGTTAGGGCCTTTCTTGAACACCACTGATGACTGATTTTAACTTCTTTTAAGGTTAAGTCTGAGTTTGTTGTGGAGTATTATTATATTTATTTCCACGATCACAGCCAAAGAATTGACCTCTTCCACGTCCATGACCTCTACCTCTCCTACGTCCATGGCTATTGTAATTCTTATGTCTGGAATAATTTGTAGCATTTGCTTCTGGAAATGCTACTAAGCCAATGGGATGGGACTGATGATTTTTCATCAAGAGTTCATTATTTTTCTCAACTACCAATAGGCATGAAATTAATTCAGAATATTTTTTAAATCTCTGCATCTTATATTATTATTGTAGTATAACATTTGATGCATGAAATGTGGAGTAAGTTTTCTCCAGCATATCCTCGTCTGTGATTGTCTGTCCATAGAATTTTAATTGTGATACTATTCTGAACATTGCAGAATTATAATTACTCACTTTTTTGAAATCTTAAAAGCGTAAAGCTCTCCATTCATCAATGACTACTGATAGTATTACATCTCTTTGATGATCATATCTATCTTTTAGATCCTTCCAAAGAACACTTGAATCTTTGACAGTCAAATATTCACATTTTAATCCTTCATCAAGATGATGACATAGCAAAATTATAAACTTGACCTTATCTTGCAATGAGGTGTTATTTTTTTCTTTTATGGTATCAATTAACTCCATTGATTGAAAATGCATTTCTACATCTAGAATCCAAGACATATAATTTTTTTCTCGTGATGTCAAAAACAACGAACTCAAGCTTTGCTAGATTTGTCATTATGATAACTAATAAAAAAAATATAACTCAATTAGAATTCATAAATTTGATGACTATTAAGAAAAATCAAACATAATCAGAATTTACTAATTAATTATATCATGAATGAATATTGCAAGAAATAATAGCGATACAAAAAATGATACAATAATACTTAAATTTATGTCAAATAGAAAGTCATCTTCTATATGAATTATTCCAAAAACTATTATAATAGTCATGATCAAAACACACAAATAAATATATCAAATCATATTTACAATTTAGAGTAAAGAGAGAAAGAGAAAATGTATGAATTTGTGTGAATAAATAAAATTTATAGTTTGTCTATTTATAATGAAAAATATAATCGTTTGTTACTGTTATGTTACCGTTGGTAATAAAAATATAGCCGTTAGAATTTTTTTTTTAATATAATATATTAAGAAATAAATTATATAAAGTAAAATTAATAAATAATGTTGATATGATTATTTATAGTAAGTGAGTTAACATAACGATATGTATAGATATGAGGTAAAATCGCCTATTAATATAAAATGGGGTATAGTCTTCCATTAACATAAATAATAAAAAAATATAAATATGCATAAATATAAATTGGTAGGAGGCATAGTCATCCATAAGGTTAGAATCATTTCTAACAATTTTTGCATCAATGGTGTAGTTAGTGAAAAATAACAATTAATATAAAGTTAGATTGAAGGAATAAATATAAATATGAATAAATATAAATTAGTAAGAGGCATAGCCATCTGTGATAATATATAATCAAATAATAGATTCATAAATATTAAATATTAAGAAATATGTAGCTTTTTTTTTATCGAGAGTTTTTTGTGCTGATAACGTGTTGTAAAATTAAGATTGAATTGTTTAGTTTGTTATAAAACTAAACTTGAAATACCAAATTAAAATTTAAATGCCTTTACTTTGCTTTAGTAGTATTTAATTAGAAGAAAAATATTTTATAGTAGAATGATTTTAAGAGAATTTAGAGAGAGTTTGGAGAGAATTTGAAAAACTATAATATTGAAAGAATTTGGAGAATAATCTATCTTTTTCTCTATCTATCATTAATGAATTTCAATCTTTTTATATAGAGATTTTCTTTTCACTATTTGAGAACTATTCTCTCATAAATAATATATTGTTCATTCACAAGCAATATATTATTCATTTACATTCATAATAAAATTAAGCTAATTAGCAATCAAACCAGTTTAAAATTGTGGAGCTAGTGGCTAGCATACTAACTTTCACTTAATTTCTTTTTTTTTTTTTACTAAGAAAGCGGAGGAAGGGGGAGATTCGATTCCGAAATAGATAGCTCAATATTTAATATATTTAAAACTTGAATTTCATGACTTTTATATCTTCTTTAACCACTTAAATCAAGTGGTGGATAAGACCTCCACCTAATTAATTACTGGAATTATCTTTTCTTTTAATTACAAACATATATATATAACATGCATCAAGCTAATTAATTTTTAAATTTATTTATTGTGTTAAATATTTGTACTTCTAAATTAATTGTGTTCATTTATAGTATTAAAATTCAATTATTAGCGCTATTTTTTAACTAAAATATTCTTTGATTTTCTTAAATTTAGATACATGATACATCCATTGATGCATAGATAACTAAGGTACTACATCACCTGCATAATAAAATCCTAGCTATCTCTTTTTTTCTTTTCTTTTTTCTCTTATTTTTTTTAAAAATTTCATTCTTAACCACAGCTAATTAAGTGTTCTATTTAATTAATTTATTTTATTTTATTTTCATTCAATATATAAATACATATCATTATTAATTTTTTAATCTTTTTTTTGGTGTTACTAATTACTATGATTGTTTATCCTTTATACATTATAAACTATCTCCTAGTTATGACTTTTTTATTAATATTTTTGCAGCCAACCGTTCTTAAAGTTTAAAAAGTTGAATGAAATATATGAATCTCCTAGTTGCGTATCAAAATAGCTCCTATCAATTTATAGGATAATAATAAAAAATTTCATAATTAAAGTTATATTTTATTATAATATTTATTAATTGTAATATTATTGATATTATTTGTTTATCTATATGTATTTTTAATTTTCTGTAAATGAAAATTTCATCTTTTTTCATAAAAAAAATACCTACATAATAATGTAATTATATTTTAAGAAATTAAAATATAATCTAAAAATATAATTATTTTTAATAAAAAATTTAATTAAAATTTATACATTTTCAGTATTTGTTTTGTTACATTAGTTGTGTGTTTTTTTAGTTATATTTTATTTCAAAATATTAAGCTTATTGGGATAAAAAAAAATAGCAATGATTATCAAACTACTAACAAATTTAGGCATCTCCAAAAAACAAAAAACAAATTTAGACATCAAATTATTATTAAAATTAAATTTGATATTTTAAAATTTGTTCACCATTATTCAAACAAATTTAATAATAAAAGTTGTTAAAAAAAACACATGTCAAACATGTATGTTATGTTATGGATTTTTCTTCAAAACTGTGTTCAATACAAAAGGGGAAGTTGTTTTGCACATGGGACTGGCCGTTTTGTTTGGAAAAAAGTGAGGGAGAAAAGAGAGAAGAAAGTCAAGAGGAAAAAATAAGAGAGATGAAAGATCATTTATAATTTCTCTTTGTTTGAAAAGAAAGTTTTATTTTTTAAAATAACTTTCAGGTTAAAAGGAAATAATTGTCTAAATATATAATTTTACCTTATAATATCTACCATTTTGAGCTATTAGATTATAAAGGGAAGGTAAAAGAAAATGTTCTCTAAAAAGTGAAAAAAAAAATTCAAGATATTTCTTTTTTTAATTTTATTTTTATACCTTTATTTTAACAATTTTTATTTTAATTTTATCGGTTATTTTTTAAATCAACAGTTCTTTTCTATCATCCTTTTTTATCTTTTTTTTTGTTTTATTTCATTTTTCACTTTTAATAAATATAAATATCTAATATATTTATTTATTTTTAAATTTTTTTATGAAGTTTTAAATATCCTATGTAGAATTTTAATTGTTATCTTTTATAAATTTTGATTATAGCTTGTTGTGAAAATTTTTATATTTTTATAATTGGACTCTTTAAAAATTAAACAGTCAATTTACAGTTTTTTAAATTTTATTATGTATTAATTACAAGTTAAATAAGTACTTTAATGCAATTGAAAAATAACAATAAAAGTAAAAAAAAATTATTTTAATACTAATTAATTGTTATTTATATCATGACTTTTTCAAAATATATTTTTAATTTTCAATAAATAAAAATTTTATTTTTTCAATAAAAAAGAGAGTGAAAAAAATAAGGAGAGTTTGAAATTTTGTTTAAATTACATATAGTATTATGTTTTATCTTATAATTGGAAAGTTATCACCAATAATCCAAAAATTAAATAAAATATCAGAAAAGATGTTGACTTTTTATTATTCAAAACCACCTTTTCTAACAAATTTTTTTTACTGTAGGCTTTTACATTCTTTTTATCTTTTTCTTCTCTTTTTTTAAATGTTTGCCCTCTTCAAATATTCTCCCTTTTCTTTTTCTCTTTATTCTTTTTCTCTTTAATCTTTTTCAACAGATCAAAACCTTTTTTAATCAATCAAAATTTCTTTTCTTTTTATTTTTCAATCGATCAAAATCTCTATAGTTTAACCTTAACCTTTTTTTTTTTCATTTGGAACCAATAACAACTAGATTTGCAATAATTTTTTTCACCAAACCACAAAAATCAACATTCGCAACAACATTGATAGCAACATTAAAGATCAAACTCAAAAATCATACAAATTCCACATATGTAATTCATCGGTATATTAACAAACATCTAAATATTTCATACAATTTACGTAAATCAACAATAATAAATAATTATGAAATTACAATTTCATTAACAGACAATATTACATAATTTAAAAGTTGTTTATGCTCGAGTTAAAAAAAACAATACATTTTCAAAAGTTATTTATAATAAACTGACAATAACAAATAAAAAACAACAAACAACAATTACAACAAAAAACTGACAATAACAAATAAAAAACAACAAACAACAATTACAACAAAAAAAAAACTGAAAACAATAAAAAAATAACAACTGAAAACAAAAAACAAAAACAACAAAGAAAGAATTATGTAATATATCAAAAAATTTCTTATTTTTATTATTAATACTAATAAAAGTGAATATTTTAATAAAAAGAAAATAATTATATTAGTTTAAATAGTTCATTGAAAAATTTCAAAGATTTCATATGAAATTAAGCTAATTAAAATAAAAATAAAAATTATTTAGATTATAAATATTAAATAGATATATATAATCAATTTTAAAAGAGTTTTAAAAAGAACGAATAGGTTTTGAAGTTGTAGAGAAAGTTACATAGTAAAAAACCAAATTTTTTTTAAGGAATACAAAAATCTAAAATTGAAAACGAAAAGTTTCAAATTAAAAAAAAAAAAAGAAAAAAGTAGCCAAAATAATAACTAATGGGTTAAATATATCTAGCGAAATTTCCTCTTATAAATTTAAAATGTCTAATATATGTAGTGAGAGAAAATGCTCTCTCTTTTAAATGTTTCCTGGTTCTTAAAGCCAGTGAAACTCAACCTAGTTGTTATTATTATGCTTGTTTTCTTCATGCTATAGCACACTGGTGTTCGAGAAGAGCTGCAGAGGAAGCATGGTGCTTCATTGAAAAGAGAACAATCAATGAACTCCAAAACCAAAATTGCACTTATGATGGTGGATTTGAAAGTTTGTGCAAGGAAAGAGATTCATTGTGGGATTCAAAGGATAGACCTCAAGGATTAGTTCATCCTACTCTCTGCATTAATTCTCCTAGCAAACATCCCCCAACTTGCAGCACTTACCACCATATCTTTCCCCTTTCATTCTCCAAGCTTACTTTAACTCCTTTTAAAACCACTCATATTCCATGGTTATTGCAATGAACAAGAGGAGCACATTCACATCCTTGACCTCACTTACTCTTAAGATCTTCCGTCAAGGAAATCCAAGACTCTTCTAGTTGAAAGAATCAAATCTCTCAAAATCTACACAGCAAGCAATCTACTTGAAGAACTGGTCTAAACCAATAACAACATGTATTTGGACAAGGGGCCATGGATTTATGCCAATGCGGGTAATCAATCTTTGCCTCGCCTCCCTCGTCCTTCTAATTCTTGCATAGACAATGTTGCTCTATTTGAGAGCATCTGGAAATTATCTTTGGAAGCAACAAAAATGCCTCAACTAATGAAGTGTCCATCTTTTGTGGCCATGGAAGAGGGTTCATCTTCTATGATGCTCTCAAGGTGCATCCAAAAATTATCCCAGAATATTGGTATAGTTTCTCCCTCCACAACGTGTGCTCTCCTATTGCTAATTACTGTCAGTCTTAAAAAAAGTGCTCTGACGAAGTGTAAAGAAGAAGGAAATATGCATGATGTTGTTGTAATACCCTACATATATATATATATATATATATATATATATATATATATATATATATATATATATATATATATATATATATATAATTATTTAATATTAAGGGATACATTTTTCTCAAGAAGTACTATTAATAGTTAAATTGCATATCTATTCACATGTGTATATATATATATATAGATATATATATATATATATATAATATAGTATAAAGCGTAATTATATACTTGTGTATATATATGTATACGTTTTCATGTAGTATATGGTAGCATATATATATATATATATATATATATAAGTATAGGTACACTATTATACTTGGATATACATTGTGTGTATATATATATATATATATATATGTATTTATATATGATATAAATATATATATATATAGTATATATGTATATAGTAATAATGTAGTATGATAAGTATAGTATATACATATGTATATATGTATGTATGTATGTATGTATATATATATATATATATATACATTAGTTTATATTATAGTATATATATAAGTATATGTATATATATATATATATATATATATATATATATATATATATATATATATATATATATATATATATATATATATATATGTATATGTATGTGTTTGAAAGAGAAACAGGCCGACCGAGCTTCCATCCTTCCCCCACCTCCGCGAATCCTTCGACCACCACCGTCACTGCGCCTCCCCCACCTCCGGCCGCCGTCTGCTACTCCCTCTTCCTTCTCCCTCGCCTCCGGCCACCTGCAGAGCCGCCGGAAGCTGCTGGGAAGAAGAAGGCCGAGAGTTTAGCTTTAACTCGCCCAAGCTTCGTCCGGCCACCATTTTCCTCCATTCCGGTGCCAATCTCCTCCCCTTGCACCGGTGAGGCTTAATCTAACCTTTGTTTAAGCTTTGACCATGGATTGATTGAGTTTTGGTTGATTTTTAGTTTGTGAACTCTAGGGTTTCGAATTTTTTTAACTTAATCTAGCTTGATTCATGCCAACTCCCTTTACAAATATGATTCCTAGTAGCTTAATCTACCTCTAGGAATTTTTGTATAATTTTTGGAATTTATTTTGATTTTTGGTGAATTTTGGATATTTAAATAATTTTTTTAGGGATTTTCGGGAATTAATTATAAAAATGGTAAATAATAATAATAATTGACATTTTGGTGATATTAAGTGTTGAAATTAATTTTAGAGTAAGGTAGATAATTTAAGAAAATTATACAAATTTTCTAGGAATTTTATGTTTTATGTCAAAATATAATAATTAGATTAATTTTGAAACTTTGGGTTAAATAGGTAATGAAATTTATAAATGAGGTTATTAGTGAATAATATGAATTTTAGAACTCAAATTATAATTTTTGAGATTTTTATACTATTTTTTTTATAAATATATGAGTTTATGCCAAAAAAAAAAATTGATTTTTAGGGTAAATAATATTTTTGGGAGAAATTTGTTGGTTAATTAAATGTTTTAATTACATTAAGAAAATGTATTTTGAGAAAATGAATTTTTGGCATGATTAAATAATTTTTAGGAATTATTTTCAGTAGTAAAAGCTCATTATGTAAATTATGTATTTAGGGGGGTAAAAATGTAATTTACACTAAAATATGATAAATATATATTTTAATTAGTTTTATTAATAATTAAAGGGTTTAGATAATTTTTATAAATTAATTGACATGATTTCCTAATTAATGTAAATTTTGAATATCAAATTCCTAATATATATATATATATATATATATATATATATATATATATATATATATATATATACATATAATACAAATTTAATTTGCTCAATTTTGAGTAATGGAGATTTTGTATAATCTTATCTATTCTAATATGTATGAACGTGATATGTATTTAAGAAATACATATTATTAAATTGTGATATTTTATTTGAGTTGTGATCTCGGTCGAGGCAAATTGTATTTTGGGAGCCCGACTCGAGTGTGGATGGTTTTGGAAATTAGAAGTGCGTTTTCTATGCAGGTCTGGCTCTACCTTTGGTAGAGAGATGTCCGTTTTACAGAGGAGACTCTGCCGAAATTTCGGTAGATTTTCTCGTAAAACGTGATATCCGTAGAATGTCTACCGTTAATTAGGTTAAAAACCTGTCTGTCGAGTCAGTTTGGAATTTCATTGCTTTGTTGATTTTTTGGTTTCGATGTCCAAAGTCATATTTTAAAGGTCGATTATTATTTTTTCCTTTAGATCATTTCGGAGCAGAAGCTGTGAGGCCGAGGCAGACGCGTGGTCGTCAGCCTTCACATTCATCCTGTAAGTCAGTAGAACGATCTGTGCGTGTGTTTGTGTAAAAATACATGCGCTCGTATTTTATTACATTGATTACATGATTTATTTAATTTAATGCTATTATTTAAGATTTAAACGCATTTTGTTTATTTAAAATCGATTTTGGGAAATTTTGGTAGAACGGGCTACCTGGTGGGCTTCACCAGGACTATGTGCACATGGTAGAGATTGAGAGATGGATCCGAAAATTTTATGACTGATGAATATTAAACTGGGACGGGTGCCTCGGTAGAAGCCTTAGCTCTCGGGGACCGCCAGTGATTGGAAAGTCAATAATGGACTGGGATGGGTGCCTCGGTTGATGCCTTTGCTCTCGGGGACCGCCAGATCCACATATTTGGATTAAGTGGATGACTACGGCTTGGTGCCTCGGTTGATGCCTTTGCTCTCGGGGACCGGTAGTCTAGTTGGAATAAGTGGGCCCGATTGGCCATTTAGACTTGGGTCTAGGGTTCTACCGAGATTTTCAAAGCTATAATTATATATATTATAAATTATTTTCACTATAAAAATATATGGTTTTCAAAAAGGTTTTCAAACCGTACAGCTCTTTTATTGACTTACTCAGTGAGGTCTGATTCCCCTCAATTTATTTTTTTCAGGAGCTTGGGAGTTTGACCTCAGACTACCTCTACGCCGGATTTCTTCTTCACCGGCAATTTTATGTAGGTCATTGTAAGCTGTACTGTGTATTAATCTAGGATGCTGCAGTAGTATATGTATTGAGGATCTGAATGGTTTAAACTAAATTATGTAGTTTATTTGTACCAAATACATTTATGTATGTGACATAAATTCAATTTATAATATGAGACGTTAAATCGTATTTTTATTAAACACTTGATTTTGCGTAAATTGAGAAAAAAAAAATCAGTTTGATAATATGTTCTGTTTTTAACTAAAGTAAAGATACGAATGGTTTTATTTTCTTTCCTTTAGGCTTACTACGGGTTTCGGTGGCCTTATGCCTACCCATTCCCTAGTGCCGGTCACGTGCCCTCGGGTTCGGGTCGTGACAAAGTTGGTATCAGAGCATAAGTTCGATTAATTGTCTATGTCTGTCTTTCTATGTAACTACTGCAGCTTTAGGATTGATAATTGTCTTTGAGATGTTCGTGTACCTCGTTCCGTGTTGCTTTAAATATTCTTACCCCGTTTTGAATTCAATTTTTTTTCTTGTCTTCCTTTCAGAATGAGGCGTGTGCGTACCGACCCAGATGCTGATCCGACCCTTAGGCTAGATGAACAGTCTGTGCATGATGAGGCTCCCCTTCCTGCTCCACGTCGTAGGGGCAGAGGTAGAGGTAGAGGTCGAGCCAGGGCAGCTGCGGCTGAGATTCCTGATCAGCAGCCAGTCGAGCCTAAAGCCCCAGCTGTCGACCCCACAGCCTTTACAGCTGGACTAGCAGGGATTAATTAAGGTCTAGCAGCATTGAATCAGGCGATGCCCCTTGTACAGCAGATGCTTCAGCAGAGGAACCAGGGTATGTCAGACACTGAAGCAGCCCTTCTTTACTCTCGGATTGGTAGAGTTTCTTTCGACGGTACGGGTGATGCCTTAGACTTTATTAATGCGATTGAGGCACGCACCAGGACTGGGCACACGGATTATCAGAGGATTATGATTGTGGAGTTGTCGGTACAGGCGGCTGCTCAGGATTGGTTTATGCAGTCGATTCAGCCATCGATGCACGAGCTGACTTGGCCAGAGTTTAAGGACAGCTTTTTGAGGTTTTTCTGTCCTCCAGCCACCAGAGATGCCTACAGGTGGCAGCTACTCCACATCACTAGAGGCGATAGGTCAGTGGAGGACTATACCAGAGAGTTTAATAGACTGTCCCGACATGCAGAAGATATCAGGAGGGATCCTTACAGAGCAGTAGAGCTGTATGTTACTGGATTAGGACCCGCTTTTGTTGGTATGCGTACCGAGGACCGCACCTTGGAGAGTGTGATTGAGGAGGCCCGTTTGATAGAGAGGCGACATATCCGCCAGGGCACCATGATAGATCCTTATATGATCGGGGGCAGTGGTCATGGTGTAGCTCCCGGGTACCAGCAGCCAGCATTTCACATCGGCAGTTCGAATCAGCAGGCTGCGGGTAGTTCTCAGCAGAGTGGTAGGAGGTCCAGGACTCACCGAGTTGGCCGACATGGATATGCTTCAAACAGGAGAACCGGCAGGAGTCACAGATTCGGTGCAGGAGTTAGTAGCAGTAGTAGTGGGCAGAGTACCGGGCAGAGTAGTTCGGGGTCTGGAGCTAGTGCTTGTGCGAGCTGTGGACGATTTCATCAGGGCCCATGTCATATGTTGGCGGGCGCTTGCTTTAGGTGTGGACAGGTTGGACACCTTGCCAGAGCTTGTCCCCACTCCGGATACCAGCCACAGTACGTTCAGGGTTCGTCTTCCTCAGTGGCTCAGCCCTATTATCCGATGCCTCAGCAGTATCGAGCACCCACACAGCCACAACAGAGACCGCCTCAGCATATGAATCAGCAAGGTCGAGGTTTAGTTGGTAGACCTAGTGGACGTGGTTTTGCGCAGCCTTCGACTTCTCAGCAGGCAGGTCGTGGTCAGGCCCGAGTGTTCACTTTGACACCACAGGATGCTCAGACTTCGAATGCAGTGGTAGTAGGTATTCTCTCAGTCTGTGCATACGATGCTAGAGTGTTGTTTGATCCCGGTGCTTCACATTCCTTCATTTCTCCTGTGTTCGCTTCGAGAATCGAGTGGCAGCCTTCTAAGTTGTCCTTTCCTCTATCTGTTTCGACTCCTCTGAGTGACGAGTTAGAGACAGATGTTTTCTTTCCTTCGTGTCCGGTGATGGTTGATGGTAGAGAACTATTGGCGGACTTAGTATTGCTCGACGTACTGGAATTCGATGTCATTTTGGGCATGGATTGGTTGTCAAGGTATTATGCCTGTGTGAATTGTAGAGAGAAAGAAGTGGTGTTCAGGATTCCAGGTGAAGAAGAATTCTGTTTCAAGGGTGAAAGGAGCTCCATGCCTCATAATCTCATTTCTGCCATTATAGCCCGAAAGATGCTTAGAAGGGGTTGTCAGGGTTACTTGGCAGTAGTAAGGGATGTTGAAAAGGAGAATGTGGCAATTGAACAGGTGCCAGTGGTGTGTGAATTTCTGGATGTCTTTCCTGAAGAATTACCAGGGTTACCACCAGATAGAGAGATAGAGTTCTGTATCGATGTCATACATGGTACGGATCCTATTTCTATTCCACCTTACAGAATGGCACCAGCTGAACTGCAGGAGCTGAAAGAGCAGTTGCAGGAGTTGCTTGATAAGGGTTTCATCAGACCCAGTACATCGCCTTGGGGTGCTCCGGTGTTGTTCGTGAAGAAGAAAGATGGTAGCCTTCGACTTTGTATCGACTACAGGCAATTGAATAAAGTCACTATCAAGAACAAGTACCCACTTCCGAGGATCGATGATCTGTTTGATCAACTTCAAGGTGCTACATGCTTTTCTAAAATAGACCTACGATCCGGGTATCATCAGTTGAGAATCAGAAGAGGTGATGAGCCCAAGACAGCCTTTCGAACAAGATATGGCCATTATGAGTTTTTAGTAATGTCCTTTGGACTGACTAACGCTCCAGCAGCCTTTATGGACTTGATGAATCGGGTATTTAGGCCATACTTGGATCGGTTTGTGATAGTTTTCATTGATGACATTTTGGTTTATTCTAAGAGTGAGGCTGAGCATGTGATGCATCTGAGAAGGGTACTTCAGACTTTAAGAGAGCATAGATTGTATGCCAAGTTCTCAAAGTGCGAGTTCTGGTTGTATCAAGTGGCATTTCTAGGCCACGTGGTTTCTCGAGATGGTATACAGGTGGACCCTGAGAAGATTGAGGCTATTACAGAATGGCCAAGGCCGACTACAGTTAGGGAAGTACGGAGTTTCCTGGGTCTAGCAGGCTATTACAGGAGATTTGTGAAGGACTTCTCTAGAATTGCTGCACCTTTGACAAGGTTGACCCAGAAGAATGTTAAGTTTGTATGGACGGACAAATGCGAAGAACATTTCCAATTATTGAAGAACTTATTGACGTCAGCACCGATTCTAACTTTGCCCTCTGGAACTGAAGGTTATACGGTGTATTGTGATGCTTCCAGAGTGGGATTGGGCTGTGTGTTGATGCAAAATGGCCAAGTGATTGCTTACGCTTCGAGGCAGTTGAAGAAGCACGAGCAGAACTATCCTACTCACGACTTAGAGATGGCAGCCGTGGTGTTTGCTTTAAAAATATGGAGGCATTACTTGTACGGAGTGACATGTGAGATATACACAGATCATAAGAGCTTGAAATATATTTTCCAGCAGAGGGACTTGAATCTGAGGCAGAGGAGATGGATGGAACTTCTTAAGGATTATGATTGCTCCATCTTATACCATCCAGGCAAGGCTAATGTTGTTGCGGATGCCTTGAGTAGGAAATCAGCAGGCAGCCTTGCCCATATTAGCACAGGGAGAAGGTCCATTATCAAGGAGTTACATGGATTAATTGATCAGGGGTTGCAGATGAAAGTTACCCGAAAGTGCCTTTTTGCTCAATTCAGTGTACGGTCAGTATACTTGGATCGGGTGAAGGCAGCTCAGAGCAGAGACCCCCAGTTACAGAGAATCATGTATGAAGTGCAACAAGGGCAATCACGGGACTTTGTAATTGACAAGGAAGGTATATTGCGGTTGGGCACTAGGATTTGTGTGCCAGATGTTGATGACTTGAGAAAGGAGATCATGGAAGAAGCACATTATTCTGCATATAGCATTCATCCGGGTTCTACCAAGATGTATCGTAATCTGAAAGATACATATTGGTGGAATGGAATGAAGAAGGACATCGCAGAGTTTGTATCCAGGTGCTTAACTTGCCAGCAAGTAAAGCTTGAACATCAGAGACCCTCGGGACTGTTGCAGCCTATGCCAATTCCTGAATGGAAATGGGATATGATAGCCATGGATTTCGTGACTGGACTACCTCGAGCTACTGGAGGCTATGACGCTATTTGGGTGATTGTTGACAGGTTGACTAAGTCAGCACACTTTCTACCTATAAAGAAGACGTACTCTACTGATAGATTGGCAAGACTTTATGTCAATAGAATCGTTTGTCTACATGGGGTACCTGTGAGCATAGTGTCGGATAGAGGAGCCACCTTTACCTCAGTCTTTTGGCAAGAATTACACAAGGCCTTGGGTACCAGATTGGACTTCAGTACGGCGTTCCACCCTCAGACAGATGGTCAGTCAGAGAGGACCATCCAAACATTAGAAGATATGTTGAGGATGTGTGTAATGGATTTTGGAGGACAATGGGATTCACACTTGCCACTGATTGAGTTTGCCTATAACAACAGCTATCATGCTAGCATTGAGATGGCTCCATATGAGGCACTATATGGTAGGAAGTGTAGATCACCTTTGTGTTGGGAGATTGGAGAGAGGCAGTTAACGGGACCAGAGTTGGTGCAGATCACATCAGAGAAAGTTCCCATTATACAGTAGAGATTGAAGACAGCCTTTAGTAGACAGAAGAGCTACGCTGACCCCAGAAGGAAGGATGTATCCTTTATGGTTGGAGACATGGTGTTCCTGAAGGTATCTCCAATGAAAGGAGTTATGAGATTTGGCAAAAAGGGTAAGCTAGCTCCTAGATACATTGGACCGTTTGAGATTCGGTCCAGAGTAGGTGAAGTGGCTTATAGGCTAGTATTACCACCAGAGCTATCGAGAATCCATCCTGTATTTCATGTTTCCATGTTGAGAAAATACATCCCTGATCCGTCTCACGTGTTGCAACCTCAAGCCGTGGAGCTTAGCGATGATTTGACTTACGAGGAGTACCCGGTGGCGATTGTGGATCGCCAAATCCGACAGCTGCGGACTAAGGAGATACCGATGGTGAAGGTGTTATGGAGTAACCATTCTGCAGAAGATTGCACCTGGGAAACTGAAGCTGAGATGCGAGTTCCGTTCCCGTATCTCTTTTCTTCTTAGCCTTGTAATTCCTCTTTTCTTTCTTTTCTTGAATTCGAGGACGAATTCATATAAGGAGGAGAGACTGTAATACCCTACATATATATATATATATATATATATATATATATATATAATTATTTAATATTAAGGGATACATTTTTCTCAAGAAGTACTATTAATAGTTAAATTGCATATCTATTCACATGTGTATATATATATATATAGATATATATATATATATATATATAATATAGTATAAAGCGTAATTATATACTTGTGTATATATATGTATACGTTTTCATGTAGTATATGGTAGCATATATATATATATATATATATATATATAAGTATAGGTACACTATTATACTTGGATATACATTGTGTGTATATATATATATATATATATATGTATTTATATATGATATAAATATATATATATATAGTATATATGTATATAGTAATAATGTAGTATGATAAGTATAGTATATACATATGTATATATGTATGTATGTATGTATATATATATATATATATACATTAGTTTATATTATAGTATATATATAAGTATATGTATATATATATATATATATATATATATATATATATATATATATATATATATATATATATATATATATATATATATATATATATATATATATATATATATATATGTATATGTATGTGTTTGAAAGAGAAACAGGCCGACCGAGCTTCCATCCTTCCCCCACCTCCGCGAATCCTTCGACCACCACCGTCACTGCGCCTCCCCCACCTCCGGCCGCCGTCTGCTACTCCCTCTTCCTTCTCCCTCGCCTCCGGCCACCTGCAGAGCCGCCGGAAGCTGCTGGGAAGAAGAAGGCCGAGAGTTTAGCTTTAACTCGCCCAAGCTTCGTCCGGCCACCATTTTCCTCCATTCCGGTGCCAATCTCCTCCCCTTGCACCGGTGAGGCTTAATCTAACCTTTGTTTAAGCTTTGACCATGGATTGATTGAGTTTTGGTTGATTTTTAGTTTGTGAACTCTAGGGTTTCGAATTTTTTTAACTTAATCTAGCTTGATTCATGCCAACTCCCTTTACAAATATGATTCCTAGTAGCTTAATCTACCTTTAGGAATTTTTGTATAATTTTTGGAATTTATTTTGATTTTTGGTGAATTTTGGATATTTAAATAATTTTTTTAGGGATTTTCGGGAATTAATTATAAAAATGGTAAATAATAATAATAATTGACATTTTGGTGATATTAAGTGTTGAAATTAATTTTAGAGTAAGGTAGATAATTTAAGAAAATTATACAAATTTTCTAGGAATTTTATGTTTTATGTCAAAATATAATAATTAGATTAATTTTGAAACTTTGGGTTAAATAGGTAATGAAATTTATAAATGAGGTTATTAGTGAATAATATGAATTTTAGAACTCAAATTATAATTTTTGAGATTTTTATACTATTTTTTTTATAAATATATGAGTTTATGCCAAAAAAAAAATTGATTTTTAGGGTAAATAATATTTTTGGGAGAAATTTGTTGGTTAATTAAATGTTTTAATTACATTAAGAAAATGTATTTTGAGAAAATGAATTTTTGGCATGATTAAATAATTTTTAGGAATTATTTTCAGTAGTAAAAGCTCATTATGTAAATTATGTATTTAGGGGGGTAAAAATGTAATTTACACTAAAATATGATAAATATATATTTTAATTAGTTTTATTAATAATTAAAGGGTTTAGATAATTTTTATAAATTAATTGACATGATTTCCTAATTAATGTAAATTTTGAATATCAAATTCCTAATATATATATATATATATATATATATATATATATATATATATATATATATATATATACATATAATACAAATTTAATTTGCTCAATTTTGAGTAATGGAGATTTTGTATAATCTTATCTATTCTAATATGTATGAACGTGATATGTATTTAAGAAATACATATTATTAAATTGTGATATTTTATTTGAGTTGTGATCTCGGTCGAGGCAAATTGTATTTTGAGAGCCCGACTCGAGTGTGGATGGTTTTGGAAATTAGAAGTGCGTTTTCTATGCAGGTCTGGCTCTACCTTTGGTAGAGAGATGTCCGTTTTACAGAGGAGACTCTGCCGAAATTTCGGTAGATTTTCTCGTAAAACGTGATATCCGTAGAATGTCTACCGTTAATTAGGTTAAAAACCTGTCTGTCGAGTCAGTTTGGAATTTCATTGCTTTGTTGATTTTTTGGTTTCGATGTCCAAAGTCATATTTTAAAGGTCGATTATTATTTTTTCCTTTAGATCATTTCGGAGCAGAAGCTGTGAGGCCGAGGCAGACGCGTGGTCGTCAGCCTTCACATTCATCCTGTAAGTCAGTAGAACGATCTGTGCGTGTGTTTGTGTAAAAATACATGCGCTCGTATTTTATTACATTGATTACATGATTTATTTAATTTAATGCTATTATTTAAGATTTAAACGCATTTTGTTTATTTAAAATCGATTTTGGGAAATTTTGGTAGAACGGGCTACCTGGTGGGCTTCACCAGGACTATGTGCACATGGTAGAGATTGAGAGATGGATCCGAAAATTTTATGACTGATGAATATTAAACTGGGACGGGTGCCTCGGTAGAAGCCTTAGCTCTCGGGGACCGCCAGTGATTGGAAAGTCAATAATGGACTGGGATGGGTGCCTCGGTTGATGCCTTTGCTCTCGGGGACCGCCAGATCCACATATTTGGATTAAGTGGATGACTACGGCTTGGTGCCTCGGTTGATGCCTTTGCTCTCGGGGACCGGTAGTCTAGTTGGAATAAGTGGGCCCGATTGGCCATTTAGACTTGGGTCTAGGGTTCTACCGAGATTTTCAAAGCTATAATTATATATATTATAAATTATTTTCACTATAAAAATATATGGTTTTCAAAAAGGTTTTCAAACCGTACAGCTCTTTTATTGACTTACTCAGTGAGGTCTGATTCCCCTCAATTTATTTTTTTCAGGAGCTTGGGAGTTTGACCTCAGACTACCTCTACGCCGGATTTCTTCTTCACCGGCAATTTTATGTAGGTCATTGTAAGCTGTACTGTGTATTAATCTAGGATGCTGCAGTAGTATATGTATTGAGGATCTGAATGGTTTAAACTAAATTATGTAGTTTATTTGTACCAAATACATTTATGTATGTGACATAAATTCAATTTATAATATGAGACGTTAAATCGTATTTTTATTAAACACTTGATTTTGCATAAATTGAGAAAAAAAAAATCAGTTTGATAATATGTTCTGTTTTTAACTAAAGTAAAGATACGAATGGTTTAATTTTCTTTCCTTTAGGCTTACTACGGGTTTCGGTGGCCTTATGCCTACCCATTCCCTAGTGCCGGTCACGTGCCCTCGGGTTCGGGTCGTGACAGTTGTACAGACTTCTTATCCTTAGTATGCTTCTATCAATAGGCAACTACAGCTATGGGATGATGAGGTTGAGCTATCTCCACCTAAAATAAAAAAGGTTAAAGTCTGATGTAGGCCCAAATTAGCCACTTGCTTCTAATGTTGATAGCCCATCAAAGATTGGCCTCTCTGCTTTTGTCTTTTTCTTTGGAAAAATTGAAAACAACATGACTTGTTATGGGTCGGTATTGTGCAATGTTGATCGGCATTACATAATGCCGGTCAGCATTACACCAATGCCGATCTTAAATTTTTTTTAACTTTTAATTATTAAAAGAATTTTAAAAAATTGACTTTTTTATAATTAAATTCTAAAAAATGTTGCAATTTAGTCCCTAAAATCCAGAAAATTGACATTCAAGTTCAATTTTTGAATAAATTTCATCATAGGGCTTACGTCGTAATTGTACACAATTGCATCCTGAAATTAGGTGCTTACAATTGCCCCGCCTTTGTCGCTATTTGCTTCATAAATTGCGGCAAAGCAATAGAAGCATACAATTTTGAAAGAAAGAAATTATGACACTTGATTGTATCCTAAATGATAGATTGATGCCCAAATTGTTGAGTAAGGTGTAATGTTTGACAAGTCTCACTATATTTCCTGCTAAACATCTAGTGGACTTTGTGTAAATAAGTTTCACTATATTCCCTGTGGGACGTTTAGCGATGATAAATTGAAAACTTGCTATAGTTCCTATGGAACGTCTAGCAATGATGAATTTCATTATATTCCCTATAGGACGTCTAACGATGCACACTATATTCCCTATGGGATGTCTAGTGAAGTTGAATTAAAAATCTACTATAGTTCCTGTGGAACGTCTAGCAGTAATGAATTTCATTATATTCCCTATGGGACATCTAACGATGCACACTATATTCCCATTGGCACATTTAGTGATGATAAATTGAAAACCTGTTATAATTCCTGTGGAACGTTTAGCAATGATGAATTTCATTATATTCCCTATGGGACGTCTAACGATATACATTATATTCCCTGTGGGACGTCTAGTGATGATAAGATTTCATTATATTCTCTGTGGGATGTCTAACGATGCACACTATATTCCCTATGGGACATCTAGTGATGATAACTTAAAAACTTGCTATAGTTCCTGTGGAACGTCTAGCATCGATGAATTTTTTTATATTCCTTATGGGACGTCTAATGATGCACACTATATTCCTTGTGGGATGTCTAGTGATGATGAGATTTCATTATATTCCCTGTGGGATGTCTAACGATGCACACTATATTCCTTATGGGACATTTAGTGATGATGAGATTTCGTTATATTCCCTATGGGATGTCTAACAATGTACATTATATTTCCTGTGGGACGTCTAGCAAAGTTGAATTGAAAATCTGCTATAGTACCTGTGGAACGTCTAGCACTGATGAATTTGAAAGTTTATGTCATAACTGATATGTAGTACATAACATAATGAAGGTTATGACTATTGTGCAACACATAACATAATCATTTGAAATTCATATCATAGCTACTGTGCAACATATGAATCCTTTGATTGAAATGATGCATGTAAAATGCAAAAAATGAATTATGTAATCTTGTTCTATATTCTGTACTTGACAGAAAATTTAGAATCATAGATCGATTATCTGGTTTTAATAATTCAATGAATTATTAATTTGATGAATGTCATGATTTAGTTAGGAACATGTTCCTAATCAGAATGCAATTATTGACCAAATTACAAGAAAGAAAAGATGGATAAAAAATGTAAGTAAATTAAAAGGATTAAAATGGATATTTTTCATTTTATATATCCTTCCCATTCCTTTTGTCGATCACTTCCTTTCTTTTCTTATTATTTTCTTCTTTTTTCCTTCCAATTGATTTTGATTTTTCCTTTCTTGATATTTTGACTATTTATCATCCGATTTGCAATCCTTCTGATCTTATGGCCTCCTCGTCACACGGATAATATGAAAGAGTTGAGACTTTAGAACGTCAGAGGATTCTGCCTCCTCGTTTTCCTCAGAATGATCTTGGACTTCGAGAAGACTCAACTATCTTTTCATTGACTCATTTACATACCCACAGGTGCAGAGATGTGGGTAATAAGGTAACTTTTTTTGCTTCTATTTATTTCTGCAAAAATATCACCTGTATAATTAGTAATCAGAGTTAATTTCAAAGTAGAGATTAACATGTATATTAGTCAGAAATTAACATGAAAATGCATGATAAAATTGAAAATCAACTCTGAAAATATGAAATTTAGCCTTTGGGTTGTCCGAATGACTAATCGTATTCTGGAATTTTGGTCAGAATTTCAGATTTTCAATCGGCCAGGCTAATCCCAATCGGCATAGTAGATTGCTGATTGGCAATCTGGAATGCCGATCGACATTCTAGATTGCCGGTTGACAATCTACATTGTCGATCAGCTCTAAATTTTTTTTTAAGGGTCAATTAATTAATTAACTAATCAAATCCTTCAATTTAAATTCTTTGGCTAATTAATTATTTATTATTTTGAAATTAAAATAACGTCCAATGAAGTTCACGGGCTATTTCAATTTAGTTCGGGAATTATTTCATGGGTTGCCGAAGCAGGTGACACGTCCGATTTGGGCCTCCGGATTTAGGCATTTCATTGCTGCACTTCCAACTATTCGAGGCCTATCTGACCATTACTCTTTGTTTGCTTTGATCGAGTGATGGATGAATACTACCCACACTTTTCATACTCGTGTGGGTGAGCTGACCATTTCACCTATGAGTTTCTCTGCTATCACCAAGATTGCCTTTGGAGGATCCCCAGTTCCATTTAATGTCAGCTATTGTAGTCTTCTAGAGCATGGACAGAGTTAGTACTGCGAGATTTAATTGGGTTCGCTCCAGTGTGGAAGAATCGAGAGAATGTTCTTCTTTCATCCTTAGTTAAGGGATTTAGATGCCTTCCTATTTCTACTCCTCGTTAGATTATCAATAAGGCGAGGTGTTTCCTTTTAATATTATTAGGCACAACCCTCTTTTGTGAGACTGGTCATGAGGTCAGTATTACTTTGTTAGGTCCTCTTCGTGACTTGGATCGAGTTGCCACATTGGATTGGGGATCTGCTGCACTCACTTATATTTATTAGAGACTGGACATTGTCTGTAGAAGTGCTATCATGATGTGTGGCTTTTGGCATGTCTTGCATTTATGTTCTCCTTCCTTTGATCTTTATAGTCTTGCCTTTCTTTGCCTTTTTTTGATATGTTCTCTTTCTTTTAGATCTGGAGCATAGAGATCAGGCTGATTCGAGGCTTTTATGCTATCAGAGTTCTAATAGGACCTTTCCTCTGATGATGAGATGAGGTTCTTCTCGCCTTGCTAGCAACATGAATACTTTGTAGACGTATCGTGATCAGTTGAACATTGTCGAGTGGCACCTGGTAAGAAAAGTAAAATCATTAGTATGTTATAGTTTAATAGAGGTTAGACTTAATTTACATAAATTGCAGATAAACTCTGATTGGTTGGAGGGTGCTAAGGACATCCAGTGATATAATTTCATGGTAGTTGTAGTTCACATTAAGCCTATGAGGATCCTGCTCTCTAGTTATGGCTATTTGATATGGCATTTAGGGGAGCGAGTATATCACTGGTTTTTCGACCCTTCTCGACGTCGCATTCCATCTGATGTCCTTTTTTCTATTCAAAGCTGAGGGGTGCACTACAAGGATATGCTGCCTTAGATTTTCTTATAGCCCAAATCATAATCAAATATGTCTTTTCTACTAAATCATATTTTTTGTCATACGGCAGAAACTTCTTATTCAGATAGTACACTGCATGCTCTATTCCATCTGACCCTTCTTATGCTAATATTGCCCCCATTGCATCCTCTTCTAAAGCCAAGTATAAAAATATTGGCTTACCCTGTCTAAGTGGTTTTAGAACAGGTGGATTAACAAGATACTCCTTGATCTTATCAAAAGCTTTCTGACAATCATCATTCCACTTAACCGGTTGATCTTTCCTTAAGAGCTTAAAGATAAGGTCATAAATATTAGTGAGTTTTATGATAAACCTACTAATATACTGTAACCTACTACGGAATCTTTTACTTCTTTTTTTGTCTTTGGTGTCGACATTTCCTGGATAGCTTTCACTTTATCCGGATCCACTTCAATTCCTCGGTTGCTCACTATATGCCCTAATAGCTTCCCTGAAGTAACCCCAAAAATGCACTTCTTCAAGTTAAGTCTCAGGTTTTACCTCTCAATTCGAGCCAAGAACTTGTTTAAAGCTTCAAAGTGTCCTCCTTTTGTCTCTGATTTGACCATCATATTGTCCACATACATTTCAACCTCCTTATGCATTACATCATGGAAAAGTGCAGTAATAGCTCTTTGATAAGTTGCACCTACATTCTTTAGCCCGAAAGGCATCACCTTATAACAATAGGTCCCCCATTCTGTGATGAAAGTTTTCTTAATCTTGTCCATGATTGCCATTATTATCTTGTTGTATCCGAAAAATCCATCCATAAAAGAATACATTGCACTTGTTGTAATGTTCTCCACTATTACATCAATGTGAGGTAACGGGAAGTCATCTTTTGGAGAGGCTTTGTTTAGATCCCTAAAATCTACACACATTCGTACTTTGCCATCTTTCTTAGGAACATGTACTATGTTTGCAAGCCATTGAGGGTAGTCTACTACTTCTAGGAAGTTAGCTTGTATTTTCTTGGGAATTTCCTCCATTATCTTTTCTGTCCATTCTGGTATTAATCTACGCAATTACTGTTTAACTGGCTTGGTTTCTAGATGAGTTAGAATGTGATGCTCTGCTATTTCCCTATCCAAACCTGGCATGTCTTCATAAGTCCAAGCAAATACTACCTTTCTTTTTGTTAATATTCTCTCAAAATTTTTCCTCTCTTTGGGAGTTACATCATGTGATATAGAAATGTTCTTTGGATTATCATTTGTGCCCATGTTAAATGAATCAAATTGAATTGAATTAATGTTAAACATGCATGACCTATCAAAATTATAATTCACAGAACTATCAGGATGCACATCACACAAGTAAACAAAACAACATTCATATCATTGACCATAGGAAAAATAACATCCTCGTCTGCATAAAGACCGAATGTTATTACATCAGTTTCTTCATAAAAAACATCAATAAAAACTATCACTAATGACAGTAGCTAAGTCCTAGGGTGGTTCTTCCTCAGGTGGCAGACACAATAACTCCTTAATAGCATCATAACCCATCCTTTTAGTTACTTGCTTCATGACTTCCTCTTTGTTGCTGGCTACTAGGTTTTCCACAATCTACTCCTTGAAGATCTCAAACCCAGGGACATCCTTTCCAGCCACGTTAATAGATTCTTTGCTGCCCAGATAATACTTTCCCTCCCCTGGCTTGATGAAGTTCTCGCTTAGTAGTCCAATTCTTCCCAAGGGCTTATTTCTTTTTTCTTTCTCCTTGTTCTTTGCTCTTCCATTAGCTGGTTCTGCCTCAGTACATCCCAAACCTTCGTATGGTCTTAAGTCTTAATGTTTGGGGGCTTAAGACTTCCTTGTTCATTCTTTTCGAGCCCCTGTCCAAGTCGATAATTCATGCTTTCCATTATTTTTTCAACCTTGAGATCCATCCCATCAAATATGCCAGCAACTTAAAAACTAGACGGAACACACACTTGCTTCTGTTTATCAAGTATAACTGTCATAACTGCATTTGTTCTAGCTTTTATTGTCACAACATCTCCTTTATGAGGGAATTTTATTTTTTGGTGCACAGTTAAAGGTACTCCTTCCAGGACATGAAACCACGGCCTTCCTAATAGCAGGGTATACGTGACAGGGATGTCCAGTATAGTAAATTCAACAGTTGACTCTACGGGCCCTATTTTGACCAAAGCCTAAAATGTTCCCTCCACATTCCTGGTACTGTGTCATCATAATCTCTGATTATAAGGTTTGGAACCGTCAAGTCATCTACTTTCAGACCTAGATTAGGCAGGATCTTTAGCGAGCATACATTTATAGCTGAACCATCATCGACCATAGCACAATTGGTTCTCTTTCCCCTCACCTCAGCTGAGATAAATCATGCCTTATTATGGTTTCTTCCTTCTAAAGGCAAGTCATCATCTGAGAACGTTATCAACCCATGTTTCTTTTCTATAGCCTTTGCTACCATAGCTTCTGGAGTAACAATTTTTTTAATATTCATGTTCAATAGAGCTTTGATAAGAGCTTTTCTATAGCTGGCTAAATGCATCAGTAATTCCTAAATATTGACATTTGCCTTGGCTTTCTTCAGTTATTCCAAAATTAGATCCTCCTTCTGTTCTTCTTCTATTTTTACATCTTTTGTTTCTTCTCTTTTTGTTACTTTTTCTATTTTCTTTTTTGCTACTTTATAATTCTTCCCACTTTTAGTGACATGATTCACTTTAGGATCATCACTCTAGACATCGAAGCCGCCTGGCCTTTCCTCATCAAAGTCATATGATATGTCAATAACTCTAATGATTTAGTCTCTTTTCCCATTTTTCCACACTTCCATTATGCATGTTTCCTTCCCTTTCATATCTTCCATATTGAGCTTGCCTAAGTGTTGATTTAGCAAATCTTCAACTCCTTCTTGAGACTATTTAAGAGCTAAAGGTTCATCCTCAAATTCATCACCCCACCCTGTAGACACAATCAATTCAATGAGGATGTCAGCGGAAGTGGGCTTAGAATAGAATACTCTATAATTGAACTTACCCGAAGGTTGTCCCAACAGATCTTCAACTCCTCTTGGTGGCTGCTCGGGAATTTCAAGCTCTTCTTTTACCAGCTTATCATCAAACTCATCTCCTCAACCTGAGGGCTTAATTGATTCAATAGGGATATCAATAGAGGGTGGTTTCAAGTATAATACTCTGTAATCAAACTTGCCTGAGGGCTGGCCCAGTAAATCTTCCACTCCTCTTTTTGGCTGTCCGAAAGGTTCTCCATTAGGTATAGGATTGAGGTCCTCAAAGGAGCTTGATCATCATGATGGCTGGTAGTGGAACATTTTGATAGTCTGGGAAAGGGTTGTTTTTAGTGTTTGGGTTAAAGTTGGAATTTTCAGGGTTCATGATTTTTCTAGAGTCTATCAGGTTTTGGATCTCATGTTTTAGGCAAATACAATTGTCTTTAGGATGGCCAGCATCATGGTGGAATTTACAGTAACTGTTAGGGTAAAAACCAAGGACATTTGGGTTTAATAGCTTGGAAAAGGTCAGGGGTCGGAGTATGCCTTTTTAGATTAGTCTGTCTAGGACTTTGGAGAGTGGTTAATTAAAATTAGAGAATCTCCTAGGTTGTTAAACTACGTGCACCTCTACAATCCAGCTAGTGCTCCCCTGTTGTGTGCCCCTAATTGAGTAATTTTGAGTTACTGTGCCTCTAGAACTCTTCCTTTTCTCATTCTCTATCTCTTCAGCTTGTAGACTGTCATTATATAAATCTATGAAGGTCTTTAGGTTCATCATTTGTAGTCTTTCAACCAAATTAGGTGATACATTACGAACAATCATCCTAACTTGATCCTTTTTAGCTAGTTTATTTTTTATCAGTTATGCCTTATTTATGAATCTGGTGAGGAAATCAAAAAAGGATTCATTAGGTTTTTGCTTAGTCAACTCCAGATCCCTAATAGACACTTCTAATCGAGTGTTATAATCATATTATTTCAAAAAAGCATTACACAGTTCTTTCCAATAAACTCTAATAGACTTTTCTAAACCATGGTACCAGTTCACAGCCATTCCTTCCACAGACAGCACAAACAGCCTAATGACTACCACTAAAAGTGCTTTTGTAGTGCTCATAGTTGTAGTGTATTGACTCAAGTGAATTCTAGGATCTCCAGTCCTGTCAAACTTCTGTAGTTAAGGCATTTTGAACTTATGAGGCAGCTTGTCACCCTCCATTTACAGCATGTCATCAAAGTCAAAAGAATATCCCATTCCTTATCCTCTAATAAGCTCTTCCATCTTGGATATTTTCTAAATCGGTGCTTGTATCTGCTTGGACTCAAGGTCTTGAACCAATTCAAGTGATTCTCTTTTAGCTTTCTCTATTAAGTAGTTCTCAACATCTTCTACCTTCACCTCGACAACAGGAAGATTCCTAGCAATAGGTTGCTCCCCAATATTATTGGCAGCAGGTGGAGCATCTATAGCAACAGGTGGGATAACAGCAACAGGCGATTGTTCAAGTGCAGGGGGAGGCACAACAGCAACAGGAGGTTACATTAGTCCAAATAAGGCCTGTCTTAGTTCATCCTACATCATTGCCCTTATGTCATCCATCAAAGCCCCCTTAATGTCTTTTATGGTCCATTTCCCTCTTTATTGTTGTTCCATTTCTGTATGCTCAGTTGGAATTAGTTCAGCTTCCAAATAGAGTAGGTTGATAGGACTCCCTTCTAGTCTCTCCAATCTGTGAAGAATGCCTTGAGCTATAGACTTCGAACTTAAATAAACTCTGGTCAATCTGCCACCTTTTCATCCTCAAACACAAGAAGACCCAGATGAATCTATGATGGCTATAAAATAAGGTGTTAGTATAATGCATGGATTGTATGTATGCATGTATGCATGATGCATGTGTTTATACAATAAGTAGCAAGCAAGCACTTAACAAGTAGCAAGTATCAAGAAGTAATCAACAAGCAACATGCAAGCATAAGCCTTCCAACCTTATTCCTCCTACACAAGTGTTCAATGGCAAGTTTCTTTTCCTAGGATTTTTTGTCTTAGCCTTCATATCAACAGGGGATATTAAGAGCCGATGCACATGCCAAATCTCTCTTTAAAATAAAAACACATAAATAACATTTCTAAATATAAAGGTCTAGCCTAATTCTTATTAGCCTGAATGAGTTTCAAAGGTATAGGCCTGGGCTTTTATAAATAGAAATATCTCATGGCAATTCAAATAAATAAACACTTTGGGTAAAAATCCTATGGGAAATAAATAGGCCATTATATGTGGTTAGGGTCCGGTGAAAAGTTAAGGTTCCCTTAATAAGATGCTCTCCATTATGGACTTTGAGTTACAGGCCAAGGTCAGAGGGGCCTAGCATCCTTTACTAACTCGAGAGAAGATTACCCCCCTTAGGGACTTGGGTTACAGACTCTAGTCAGATGAGCCCAATAGTCTCTCTTGAATCGAGTTAAGGCTAATAGTGATGGTTAGCTAATCTACAACTCCATGAAGCTAGTGGAATCATGGAATCATAAACCAATGCCATCGGTTTAGTAGGGACATGCAGAATGAATGCAAAAATGAAATAATAATCGATAAAATAATTCTAAAGAACACAAGTAGAATCAGTATTTCTTATCGCCAGTGGAGTCGCCACTATAAACAGTGAGGTTTAGCGTGCGTCCAAGATTTTAGCAACCGTGACACTGTTTAGGCTCAAGGCCTTACAGAACACACTAACCACTGTCATAAAGACATGGCGTGGAGATGAGAAGTCGTCACCCAGGGTAATAACTAAGATAAATTGAAAAGGTCGTACTCGATTCCCTAAAAGAAAGCTACCACCTCAATCAAGAGATTCTGGATACGGAATACTAACTTCTCTTAGTCTCGTGTTCATTTAGAATAATTTTATAAATGATTATTTCATCCTCTAATTACATACAATTTTATTAAACCCTATTTGACACCCATTTAACCCTAGGCATGTAGTCAATAAAATTACATATAAAAAATGCACTCAGGATCGCATTGACCCTAGGTCTAAACTATGTTAATTTTATTAAAAAAAAGTTAGCTAGATTTACATTTTATTTACAAGTGAGAAAGAGACTAAAAGTGGGCCTACATTTTTAATTAATGAGCCTAGATTTATTTATTTTAGTTTGTCTAAGAAATGGGCTTAAGTCTATTCAATTTTAAAGAAAAGTTAAATTAGTGGGCCTAAGTCTAATTTGGTTTTATTTTAAGTGAAATGTGAGCCTAAGTCTATTTATTTTAAAAGATATGAATTTAAGTGGGCTGAGCTAAGTCTAAACAAGTTTTAATTAACTAAATGGGCCTAAAATCTAATTAACCTAATGGACCTAAGTTGATTTTAATTATTTAAACTCCTAAACCATTTTTAAGCCTATTTAAAGTGAGTTAGACCTAAGCGTGGGCTTGGGGCTCAAAATAATATAAAAAAGCCCAAAAATATTAAAAAAAACATAGCAAAATCAAATCAAAATACATTCACATATGATTTCTAAAAAAAACCTAATTTAATTATATACAAACCCTAATTAACTAAAATCGCCATTAATTTTATAAAAGATTACCTAATGAACCTAGTTTTACTAATTAATTTTAAAGTGCAGAAAATTAAATCTTTCACTATTCCCACTAATGGGGCTATTACAAACTACGTACAAAATTAAAATTAAATAATTATATACCCATGAATTAAAAAACTACACAGGATACCAGAATGCAAAATAAAGATAAAAATCCTAAATTCTACTAGAAAATAACACAGATTCTTCCATAGCATTCCATGGACCTTTTGTTTGTCTAAACACAGGCAGTATCCTCCTCAATCCACGTGCGAACATCAAAACAAAAATACAAAAGTAATCAGATTAGTAGTGAAATTGAATAATCAAAATAATAACAAAAAAAAATCACAAAAAAAAAGAAAAGAACATTGATAATTTTAGATGTTGTGCAAATGCCCTTTTTAGCCTCTCAAATTGGATTATCACCATTGAAATTGAATTGTTGTTGATTATGGATTGTAAAGGGCATTCTCAGTAGAGTTTGGATTTTAGGGTTTTTTTTTCTTTTTTTGCACAGTCAAGTTTTTTTCAGTCTCTGCGTGTGTCAGTTTCTCTCCGTCTCTCTGTGAGTCTCCAAAAAAATTCCCCCTATTCACGTAGACTCTTTTCTTTTTAAAGCAGAGTCTATGCATACTAACTTCCTCCTTTGGAGGAATAAACTCATCTCTTCAAAATAGACTGATAAGAATTTGATTTTTGAAAGTTATTTACATGTTTTGAATGCGTTAAAATCTTTTTCAGATAAAGATAATAATAAAATCCAATCTTTAACCAATCAAAACATTGAAAATGGACAAAAAAATGAAAAAAATACGTAAAAAATTGAAAAAAATAGGACTTGTTGCACATCGGCAGTGTGCAATGCCAATCGATGGCATTGTGCAATGCCAATCGACGGCATTGTGCAATGCCCGTCGATTGGCATTACACCAATGCCGATCCTAAATTTTTTTTTTAACTTTTAATTACCAAAAGACCCTTGAAAAATTGAGTTCTTTGTAATCAAATATTAAAAAATATTGCAATTTAATCCCTAAAGTCCAAAAAATCAACAACCAAGTTCAATTTTTTAATAAATTTCATCATAGAGGCTTACATCGCAATTATGCACAATTGCATCCCAAAATTGGGTGCTTACACCCTCGTCCCTCCCTTTTCTTTTACATAGAAAGTAGATAAAAAAAATCTTATAAAAGGCACTCCTCTTTGTTTTACTCTAGTTATTAAATCATAAAAGAAGAGTATGGGTGGCAAATTCAAAGTCTCTTATGAATTTAAACCCTAAACAAAATTCATTGCCAGTAAATTGGGAGATAAGGTTAGATTAATTTTTTTACACATATTTGAATTTTCTTTGTTAATTAAATTTAATGCACATATTTGAATTTTCATTGTGATTTTTATTATGAAAGACTAGTTGATTTGCGCTACGATTTTTTGTTGTGGGAGACTAGTTGATGTTAGATCATTGTGAATTTTTTAATATCAACAAATTGGCAAAACTAAGTTCAAGCAATATTGAAGGAGAGGATGAGTTCAAACTTTAGCAAGGTATTAAAAAAATCATTTGTGTAGGTAAAATTATTAGACCAAAGATTCATGTAGAGATTTGTTTGCATGTAGATATAATGTAATATTAAAGTTGAATTTGAACTTGGAATGAGTAAATTGGTGGCTAGACATGATGGGATTAAAAACAGATTATTTTTTTCATATGTATATGAAAAAGAATGCAAGTTTAAAATTGGATCTGTAATTGAGTAATTATCCTACGTATAGGAGCTTTGGATGACTAGAAAAGGGTGTTTTCAAGAGGCGAAGAATATAAGTAAGAGAATCGTGAGTGGAGGTTCTTTTTTTCAATTTTGAATCTTTGCCACCTTGTTGCTTTCCCTTAATTTCTAGTTTAATTCTATTGTTTGTGAGTGTTCTTGTCAGTTTAAAGCTGATTTTCAATGGCTTAATTATTTTTGTTAGTATATTTGCTAAATTCTCTAGCTTTTATTAGACCTGACTTTGAATAAAGATCTTTCATTCATCTTTACATTGATTTATGTGTTTTGTTCATTTTCTTTATTTTAAATGCGCACCATTTATATAGCATTTTGTGTCATGTTGTAATATAATTTTGCTATGATTGATTCTTGATCCAAAGCCTATATTTGATTTTTATTATGATTTTGTTAAATTGTTGGCCTCAGTTATCTTGCCTTTGAGTAAGAAAATTCTATCATCCTTTGTTATTTTTCTCATGTTAGTTTTCTTGTCTAAAAAAGTGTTAAAACAATAATTTTAAGTCTTGTTTAATGGAAAATTTCATATTAATAATCTTGATAGAGAGCTTGAAGTGTTAGTTCACTATGAACTTCGTTGTTAGAAAATTAAAATGGTTTATGAGTATGATTAATGATAATTAGAAAGATTGATAAACTAAAAAGCTAGTTGTTTATTTATTTTGCCAAGACATACAAATGTATCAATTCCATGTCTTAATTGTCAAAATGATTTTGGAAATGGGATAATGAACCCACAAGTCCTACAAGTTTCTCATAATTGCAATCAAGTCCTAAAAAAAGTTCTTTTTTTAATTGAGTCCTAAAAGCTCTTAAATGTTATCAAGTTAGTCTGTTTTCATTAAATCAAAAAAAATTTACTTATGTGTCATTTGGACCCCACCAATTTAAGACACATATACAGCCAACTCACACTTCCAGTTCCATATCATCATCCCCATCTTCTTCCCCCTTAAGTTCACTATTTAATCCCCTCTTTATTCTCATTATTTTTTTCTGTGTTTGCATTGCATAAATAACCAAAATTCCTATTTTCCTTCTTTCATCTCTTCCCCATCACTTTCTAAAATCTAACCAAACTTAGGGTATGATTGCTACTGTAGATGAAGCAAATGAAGAAATTCTAAGATTATAAGTTTCTCAGCAACCAAACAAAACCCAACACCCAACACATCTCCAATTATTAATTCAAAATTAAAAATACATATATAAACAAAAATCAAGAAATCAAATTACCAATCAATCATCATGCAAATGAAGCAAAAAAAAATGCCAAGATCACAACTTTCTTAGCAATCAAACAAGACCCAACATCCAACACATCTTTAATTATTAATTTAAATTGGTAAGAGGGAGAAGCAAAAAAAAAAATCAAAGCTCCTTTATATTCTTCCTTCATTAATTCATCATACCATGAGTTCCCTTCATATATCTTTCTTACTCCCTCTCACTTCTCCCTCTTGCCATAACTCTAACAATTTTTTTTTCAAAGATTTACTTAATCCACTCTTATAGTAATTTTAGTTAGTTGAACAAAGAGAAGAAAAAGAAGAGGATTAGGGGGAGAAGGATGAAAAAACTAGTAGATGGAGGAGGAAGAGGCGACATGATAAAAGACCATGGCACCACCCAATTATCTCCCTCCAAATCATTAGCTGCAAGATCATTATTATTAGCAACCTCAAATTCTCTTTTTTTTTTTTCTTCATGTTGTTTATGATTGGCATCATATGCAAATGTGTTGCAAACACAAACATTTGCACAGCTCAAAGAGAATAGAGAAAATAATCAATCTGAGAATGGAATAGAAGAGAGAAAGAAGAGAATGGAAGAGAAAAGAAAATTAAGGAGAAAAGTTGAGAATGAAGGAGAAAAAGCTAAAAATCTTTTTTTTTTAATTGATTTAAATAAACCCTAAATTTCAAGTGTAAAGGGAAGATGAGTTTGACACTTTTTGCCTACATCATTAGTGACATGGAAAAAGTTAGTTGGCTGCACACATGGTGTGTTTGAGTGGGATCTACTTATCTATGTCAATCCACTCTGTTAGATATAATGGAGGTGAACTAACGTGACAACATTTAAGAGCTTTTAGGACTAAATCAAAAAAAAAATTAGAACTTAATTGCAATTTTGAGACATTTATAGGACTTGTGAGGTCATTCCCTTTAGAAAATTAAGCATATGCAAACCTAAATATTCAAATTTTTTTATTTTTCTTGACCAAAATATAGAGCACCACAGATGGAAAGCAATGTATTATAGAAATTGAGAAAGGAAAAAACTTGTGATGTTGTTGTGAATTATGAAATGTAGATTTCTCATCATCAAGATCTATTTAACTAAGTACTTTAATTGACTACCATCATTCACCAATTCATTTCTTTATATTTATTTTTATGTTGTTTGTTGGTGTGTGCTTTATTAAATTAGTTTTAGAATTATATTATTTTTCCTACTTCATTTTTTATTTTTTGTTATGGATGTATATGTATATATAAAAATTAATATTAAACAAAAATTAGGGTGATTTAAAATATGTAATGGGTATTATCTAATAAAAAAAGTAGTTTAAGTAGAAATAATTTTACAAACTCATAATATCTTATCAAGGAATAATTTTTGCTATCTTGAAATCATTTCCCACTTTTTCAAGAGATCAGGTGGCAAACTTTTCATACGATACTATTCTGGGAGTTTCGAGTCCCTCATTTCACCCTTCGTGATACGCAGTCCTCCTAATATTGTAGACACGACCATTTGAAGGGTCTAAAAAATCAAACCCTTGACTCATTTACACCTATCCTTCATATATAAAGTAGAACTTAAACCTTAAATTTTTATTTTATATTATAAATATATCAAATCTTCTTTTTATTTCTCAATTTCTACTAATTTGATTAGTAGAGTGTACAAGACAACCACTTATAATGATTCATCCATACTTATATTATTTATCTTATAGTACCAAGCTAATCGAAGAATTTTAGGAAGTAAAAGTTTGGTCATTAGAAAATTTCTACCATATAAATTCGAATATAGACTTTATACAAACAAAAAATACCAAATATATATGCAAAATGATTTGATAAAAATAGTAATATTCCTTCAAACGTTTTAACATAAAGAATTATAATTTTATAAAAATTAAAATTTGATAATATTTTTAATAAGTGATACATATATAATATAAGAATAAAATTGTACTTTTTTTTATAAAATTTCAAATGACTATTTAAATATAAACTTTAGCAGGCGTAATTAAATCCTAAAATATTAAATTTTTGAGATAAAAATGAATTCTATAAAAAATTTATAATTTTACAAAATTTCACATTTTATCCCATATATTTTATGTGTCAATTTTTATTAGTCTATGTTACAAAAAAATACTATTATTTTACAAAAAAGATAATCATTTTTCACAAAAAAATGTATACTTCTATTATAATTCTTGTATAAAATAATAGTAATTTATTTTATTATATAACAAATAACATAACTGTGTCAATTTTCAATGATGTATTCATGAAACAAATATTTAATTTAATTTAATTTTACATTGATTGTGAGAAAAAACTTTTTGAAAAATATATAACTTCAAAAAAATTTAATACTCATATTGCAGATTTTATGTAAAGTTGTGTTTATAGTTTGTAAATGAATTAGTTTACGAGAAAACATATTAACTTAATAAAAAAATGAATTTACTTAGCAGAAAATATAGATATGAAATATTTTCATCATTAACATGTATATAATCAACAAGAAAATGAAGTTTTTTAAATGAAATTTTAAACATTTACATTAATTATGAGAATAAAATAAAACTTACAAATAAAATGAACATATTCACACATTTTTATTATTTTATCTCACATGTTTTATGTAAAATTATAGTTCATTTATAGAAAATAAACTTAACAAAAAATTTAAAGTTGTGTGTATATTTTATTAATGAATTAGTTTACAAGAAAACATACTTAACAAAAAATATAGATATGAAATATTTTTATCATTAACATGTATAAAATAAACAAAAAAATATGGAGTTTTTAAATAAAATTTTAAAAAATTACATTAATTATGAGAATAAAATGAATTTTACAAATAAAATGCGTAAATTTACAATTTTTTTATTATTCTATCTCACATGTTTTATTATATTTAAAGTTGTGTTTATATTTTAAAAATTAATTATTTTCAACAAAATGCACTTAATTAACAAAAAAAATTGAATTCACTTAACAAAATATATACATATGAAATACTTTTATCATTAAAATGTATATTATTAACTAATATTTTTGAAGACATAACAAATTATCGAGTTTTAATGAGATTTTAAAAATGTACATTAGTTGTGAGAATAAAATTAATTTTACAAATAAAAACAAACAAGTTCACAAAATGTTATTATTTTAACTCACATGTTTTATGTAAAAATAAAGTTCATTCACCCAAAAAAAAACTTAATTAACGAAAAAGTGAATCTACTTTATGAAATAGTACATATTAAATAATTTTATCACTAGATATATATGACTAAATAATATTTTTTGAAAATAATAAATATAGAAGCGTTTTTTAACCTTTAATATATAATTGATTATAAAATCAAATTATTTATCTTTTATGATTTTAAAAGGAAATATTTAATTTACAAAAAAAAAACACTAATAACTCTACAAAAATTTATCTATTTATTTCACCTTTTAGTAATTTTACATTTATTTTTCTTAAAGTGTTAGGATGTATAGCATTTTAGTGTTACTTTAGTTATTTTAATATTTCTAACCATTACATAGTATTTTGCTATTTAAGGTTAACATCTATTTTAATATTTTATTTTTTATTTATAAATGTCATCTATCATTTTTTATTGGATCAAAGAACTAAAGTACCTGTTCAACAGTTCTTCCTCCTCTGATACACAGTAATTTTATAGGGGTTTGGATACTAGTTTTTCCATTAATCCTCCCCCTTTTCTTTCTTTTGTTATAGTTTTCTTCAATAATATGTTGTTAATATATATGTGTTGTCATAATTTTTAGTGCGGATGGTTAGGCTTCCTAGTCGCTATCTGTTTGATAGCTTTCATAGTTTTTGATAGCCTTTGGTGCAAATGGATAGGTTACTTCACCACTTTTTACTTCGCTAGAACTGTTGCGGTGCTATTGGTCAATGTTGTATCAACAAGCGCTAATGCTTACTCTCGGCTGGGTTTCAGCTCACCATGACATAATTAGGTCTCCGACCCAACAAGTCTTTACAAGAATGTTGATCAAGAAGGAGATCCATATCCCTAGCGGTTGATTGTCGTTGTCTGGAGGATGTTCTTCTTCTCTTTCCCCTGCTTGCAGCTGCTAGTTATATGTTTGGACCTTATCATATTTTTCAGTACAAAATCATCAGCTCAAGTACTAATTTTAGGACGTTGTTGGTATTGATGACACTGCTATTGCTGCTGCTGCCGCCGCTTTCCATTTAATCTCTATTTCTCTTCATCTTAGGACTGAAACTCTAGAAATTGTTCTTGGTCCATCAAAGTGTAAAAGCCTTGGTTATGTTTGGCTTCTCAAAACTGTGCTGGGCCAAAACTTGTAATGTTTGCTAGTTAATATTAAATCTTTTATTTGGTCAAAAAAGATTTGTTTAAAACAAAGTAAAGGTAGAAATAGTCATAACTTGATATTGGATCATTTAAATAATTTCATAAATTTATACTTATATTTATATAAATTAATAAATAATAAATTAATTTATATTTATATAAATTAATTATATTTAAAACAAGTATAAAACACAGACAACAACATTACAACTATCAAACATCAACTAAAAACAATTATAACAAAATAAAAATAAAAACAAAACAACCTGACAATAACATGACAGCAACTAAATTTAAATAGCTATAATGTCATCGCTTATTCAAATACAACCACTTAAACAATATGAAATAAACTAAAACTTAAAATATAAAAAACATCATTTATTTCAAATTTTTATTAAAAATTTAAATAAAAGTAAAATCATGAATTATTTTTTTATTATTATTTTAGTTCATATTGGATGATAACAGCCAGCTTAAAACTTCAATAAACTCCATATATTTGAAAATCCATGGGAGCAGGTGTAAGTAGAAACAAGACGGATAAAAGTTAAAAATAATTCATTCGTCACTTTTAAAGTTAGGCCTCCCAATCTAGGATTTGAAAGCAATTCAACTGTCAATTCTATCATGAATGCATATCGCACCAGTTGGAACCTAGAATTATTTGAATCTATCTTCTCTCTAATAGAGGATAAATAGATTTTGGCTATTTCCATAAGCTGGTGCAAACCGATTAATCAGCGCATTTGGCATTTTATGAAGGATGGAATCTGCTATGTGAAGACGGCTTTTTCTCTATCACAAAAATCATCTTCCTTGATTGATTTGCGCCAATGTTACACTCAAGCAAGTTTAATCCTAGCAGACTATACTACCTCCAACATAGGAGAGCGTAAACTTCAGCACAATTGAAGCTTGACTTCTTGGCATCCGCTACTCCAAAACGTCCTCAAGATCAACACTGATGCTACAGTTGGAATTGGTTTGGGTATTGTTGTAAGAGATAATAAAGGACGGGTAATGTTCTTGCCTCTATATCAATCGCAATAGCAGAAGCCCTTGCATTGCATGCCTTATCGGCATATAATAAGCCAAATCTTTAGACAAATTAGATATCCTCTTGGAGAGAGAGATTGTCTCAAAGCGATCAAGGTCCCCCCATAACTTCTCGTTTCTGGGTTCTCTTATTTTCTCATTTTCATAACTTTTCTTTCTGTCGTACACTTAGAGAAGCAAATGGAATTTGCTCATTTTTAACACTATGGTGGTATAGCATAGCTTAACTTTTTTTTTTTCTTTTGTTAGTAGCCAATTAATCACGACTATTAATTATTAATGTTAATAGAAAAAAGAGAATTTAATTATAATCTATATAAGATCCATAAATATAGGTTTCATCTGTAAAAAAGGTCAAAATATAACCTTAGCATTGCTACAGTTTAAATCTCGATTGCCTTAACCTTAGAGCATTTGATAGACGTCACCATCGCTTAACCATTTGGCTGAATTTACTTCTTATGAGACTTGTTTCTATTGATTTAAAAAAATTTCAGTCTTATTCTAAAAAAAAAAGTAATATATTTTCAGTTTATAAAAAAAATAATTGATCTTAGAATCAATTGACCTCATCACTAAAAATAAATAAATAAATAAAAATTGTTGTTTCGCATCGCCCTCGCTAGCGTCCTTTTTACAAATTAAGCATCAATAACCTTACCTCAACTGATGTAACGTTTTATTTTTGGGTGACTGAATCAACTTTCAAAAAAAAAAAAAATCATCTTGCCATAAATTTCTACTACTTTATAGTTTTCCTGAGGTCTTATCGATCGAACCGATACATTAATTGATAATGAGGTCTTCTTTTTTTTAACAACCATTTTTGAAATTGGAAAAGAAAAAGATATAGAATTTATCTTTAAAAGGAAGTTAATTTCGTGATTGAAATGAGTCAATTTTAAATGGATGATTTTAAATTTTTGAAAATAAAATTTATGATCTAAGATTATAAGTTTATCCTTCATTACCATCAAATTAAGGTTATGAGTCCCTTTGTAAAGTGTCTATTGTTTTTATATTAATCTTGGACTAAAAAAATTGGAGCTATTTTTTTTTTGACACATAAGAGGAGAGAAGAGGAAGATTTAAACCTTTCTTTTTAAGTGATAACTCCGCCCATGACACTCGAGTCATTTAATACAATATAATAATTACACATCCAATTTTTCTTTTATTTTCTAATTTTATTATCTTTTTTTTTTTGACAAATCTGTAATTTAAGTTACAGTTTCTAATAAGAAAATGCATTTATTTCCATAGTTGAAATTATTTAATTTTTATAAATAATAATTGTTTTCAATTTAAACTATAGAGATTAATTTGTATTAAATAAATTCATTCTTTTCCGAAATAATTTTAATAATATAGTTTGTATATTATCATTCCAATATGAATTAAAATTTAATTGCGCCATGCGGATCATCACAAAACTATTATATTTTAAATTTTATTATTTAAAACCAAAAAAATAATAATAATAATTAGTGTGTAAATATTTAAATTTTGTACCAGCTGAACTAGATGAACGAATAGTGGGATTGTCCACTTGCATACGTCTCTGGGTCATGATTATAAACGACAAAAAGAAAAGAAAAGAAAGGAACACGAGATGAGCTATCAAACTGTGCAACTTGCTTATTGCTACGGATCCTGCCAAGAATTTCGACCAAAAACAAAAAAAATGGATCCTACCATGAACCAACCAAAGATAAAAAGTATTAGACAAAAAAATATAAAATTAAACTAATCAGCAATCAAACCAATTTAAAATTGTGGAGCCAGTGGCTAGCGTACTGACCTTCACCTAATTTATTTATTTTTTTTACTAAGAAGGAGGAGGAAGAGGGAGATTGGATTTCGTAATAGATAGCTCAATATTTAATATATTTAAAACTTAAATTCATGATTTTTATATCTTCCTTAACCAGTTAAATCAAGTGGCCGAGAAGACTTCCACCTAATTAATTACCGGAGTTATCGTTTCCTTTAATTACAAACATATATATATATATACATAACATGCATCAAGCTAATTAATTTTTAAATTTATTTATTGCGTTAAATATTTGTACTTCTAAATTAATTGTGTTCATTTATAGTATTAAAATTCAATTATTAGCGCTATTTTTTAACTAAACTATTCTTTGATTTTCTTAAATTTAGATACATGATAAATCCATTGATGCATAGATAACTAAGGTACTACATCACCTGCATAATAAAAATCCTAGCTATCTCTTTTTTTTCTTTTCTTTTTTCTCTTGTTTTTATTAAAAATTTCATTTTAACCACAGCTAATTAAGTGTTCTATTTAATTAATTTATTTTATTTTATTTTCATTCAATATATAAATACATATCATTATTAATTTTTTAATCTTTTTTATGGTGTTACTAATTACTATGATTGTTTATCCTTTATACATTATAACTATCTTCTAGTTATGACATTTTTATTAATATTTTTGCAACCAACCGTTCGTAAAGTTTAAAAAGTTAGATTTATGATTAAATAAAATTATTGAATGAAATATATGAATCTCCTAGTTGCATGTCAAAATAGCTCTTATCAATTTATAAGATAATAATAAGAAATTTCATAATTAAAGTTATATTTTATTATGATATTTATTCATTGTAATATTATTGATATTATTTGTTTGTCTATATGTATTTTTAATTTTCAGTGAATGAAAATTTCATCTTTTTTCATAAAAAAATACCTACATAATAATGAAATTATATTTTAAGAAACTAAAATATAATCTAAAAATATAATTATTTTTAACAAAAAAATTAATTAAAATTTATACATTTTCAGTATCTGTTTTGTGACATTAGTTGTATGTTTTTTTTAAGCATATTGGGATAAAAAAAAATAGCACTGATTATCAAACTACTAACAAATTTAGACATCTCCAACAAAAAAAAGTGTTGTAGAATTAAGATTGAATTGCTTAGTTTGTTATAGAACTAAACTTGAATTTAGTAGTATTTAATTAGAAGAAAAATATTTTATAGTATAATGATTTTATAAGAATTTAGAAAGAGTTTGGAGAGAATTTGAAAAACTATAATATTGAAAGAATTTGGAGAATAATCTATCTTTTTCTATTTCTCTTCTCATTAATGAATTTCAATCTTTTTATATAGAGATTTTCTTTTCACTATTTGAGAACTATTATCTCACAAGCAATATATTGTTCATTCACAAGCAATATATTGTTCATTCACAAGCAATATATTGTTCATTCACATTCATAATACTCCCCCTTCAATAACAATATTTTGCAACTGCCTCGTTAAAACCTTGCTAAATAAAACCCAGTGGGAAAAACTTTAGCATAAGGAAAAAGAGTACAGTGCATTATTTTCTCCCCCTCAAGTTGATATGTATAATCTTCCTTCACATAATATGCAGATGTCGCATTCCAATTTCGTGAACGTGTTTTCTAAAGATTGTAGTTGGAAGCGCCTTTGTGAAAAGATCAACTGAATTCTTACTAGATTGGATATAGTTGATGTCTATATGATTGTCTTTTATTAGCTTGTGAGTGTATGAAAAGAATCTTGGAGGTATATGTCTGGTTCTATCACTTTTGATATATCCTTCCCTTAACTGTGCAATGCATGCTGCATTATCTTCATACAAAATTATTGGACTTTTATTGACTGGAAAATCACAAGATTCCTCAATATGATGTGTCATTGATCTAATCCACACACATTCTCTACTTGCTTCATATAGTGCAATAATCTTATAATGATTTGAAGAAGTAGCGACAAACGTTTGTTTCTGGGAATGCCAAGAAATTATAGTTCTGTTATTTGTGAACATATAGCCTGTTTGATATTTCACTTTATGAGGATCAGATAAATGTTGTGCATCTGCATAACCAATCAATTCTTGTTTTGAATTGTTAGAATAAAATAAACCCAAATCAATATTTCCTTGAAGGTATCGAAGTATATCTTTAATCCTTTTCCAATGCCTTTTTGTTGGAGTTAAATTGAACCTTACTAATAAATTGATTGCAAAAGAAATGTCAGGTCTAGTACAATTAGTAAGATACATTAGAGCTCCAATGGCACTGAGATATAAAAATTCAGAATCAAGAATTTCTTCATTTTCTTCACAAGGTCAAAATGGTTTAGTCTCAATATTGAGTGATCTGACGACCATTGGAGTACTTAAAGGATTTGCTTTATCCATATTAAAGCATTTCAAGATCTTTTCTGTGTAATTTAATTGATGCACGAATATCCTATTATGCATTTGCTCAATTTGTAAACCAAGGCAATACTTGGTTTTTCCAAGATCTTTCATTTCAAATTCTTCCTTTAAGTATATTGTTGCTTCATGGATCTCATTTTCTATTCCAATGATATTTAAATCATCAACATATATAGCTATAATCATAAATCTGGATATTGTTTTCTTAATAAAAATGCATGGGTAGATAATATTACTCATATATCCTTTATTAATCAAATAATCGCTTAAACGATTATACCACACGCTTCTAGACTGTTTTAACCCATATAAAGATCTCTGGAGCTTGATCGAATACATTTCTTTGGGTTTTGTACTTAATGCTTCAGGCATTGTAAATCCTTTAGGGATTTTCATATAAATGTCACTATCAAGTATTTCGTATAAATAAGCAGTTACAACATTCATAAGACACATTTCTAATTTCTTAGAAACTACTAGGCTAATCAGATACCTGAACGTAATTGCATCCATAACAGGAGAATACGTTTCATCATAATCAATTCCCGACCCTTGTGAAAAATCTTGAGCTACAAGTCTAGATTTATACCTTATTATTTCATTTTTCTCATTTCTCTTTCGTACAAAGACCTACTTGTATCCTACAAGTTTTACAGTTTTAGGCATAAGAATAATCAGTCCAAAATATTTTGCTTGTTTAATGAGTCTAATTCAGCTTGCATAGCATCTTTCTATTTTATCAAATCATGCCTATTTTGACATTCCATAACTGACTTTGGTTCAGGATCATCTTTGTCATTTATGATTTCACATGCAACAGTATATAAAAATATTTCATCAATACTTTTCATCTCATTTATATTCAATAGTTTTCTTGTATTGGTATAATTTATCGAGATTTCTTGATTAATATCATTTATACCTTCCATTTGGGGACTTTCTTTATTTTTTATTTCTTCAGTGATATTTTCCTAACTATCAATATGATTATCTACTCCCTTTCTCTTTCGAGGATTTTTATCTTTAGAACCAATTAGTCTTTCATGCTTTTGGCATGTTTTAGACTCATGAGTGTCTTTACTCTCAGGTTTTATTTCTGGAATTTCAATACGAGTAGGAGCATTGACTGTTGGTATATATGATTTAGTCACTCTTTTTGTATCAGTAAATGCATCTAGCAATTGATTTACAATTGCTTGTAAGTGCACAATCTTTTGCACTTCTAATTCACATTATTTTATGTGAGGATCCAGATGCAATAATGATGGTTCATTCCATGAAATATCCCTTTTCCCGTCTTTCTCCTTTTTTTTCCTAATGTTGCGAAAACAACCTCATTAAATTGGCAATCAGCAAAACGTGCTGTAAAAACATCACCAGTTAAAGGTTCAAGATATCTAACAATCGAGGGTATTTCAAACCCAACATAAATTCCCAATCTTCGTTGAGGACCCATTTTTGTGAGCTGAGGTGGTGCAATAGGTACATATATTGCACAATCAAAAATTCTAAGATGGAAAATATTTGGCTCTTGACCAAATACCAATTGTAGTAGGGAGTATTTATTATATGCACTAGGTCTGATGCAAATTAATGAAGCAGCATGTAGGATTGCATGACCCCAAACTGAAATGGGAAGGTTTGTTCTCATTATTAATGATTTAGCAATAAGCTGAAGGCGTTTAATCAATGATTCAGCTAAACCATTTTGAGTATGTACATAGGCAACAGGATGCTCAACAATGATTCCAGTAGACATATAATAATCATTAAATGTTTGAGATGTAAATTCACCAGCATTATCAAGTCTTACCCTCTTGATTGTATAACCAGGGAATTGTGCTCATAATTTAATAATTTCAGCTAGCAACCTTGCAAATGCAACATTACGAGTTGACAATAGACAAACATATGACCATCTACTAGATGCATCAAATTAATACCATAAAATATTTGAATGGTCCACATGGTGGGTGAATTGGCCCACATATATCACCTTGAATTCTTTCAAGAAACATAGGTGATTCATTCTAAATTTTAGATGGTGAAGGCCTCAAGATTAATTTTTTGAGAGAACAAGCTGTACATGACATTTCATTTGATTGAGGAATTCGGATGCCCATGTGAATTCTCAATTATCCTTCGCATCATTACTGATCTAGGATTACCTAATTTTTCATGTCATAAATTTATTGTTGAAGGATCATAAGATTTTTCTTTTACTGCCACACGTGATTCAATTACATGTATATATGTATAATGCAATCCAGTAGGGAGTTTTGGCAGTCTTTCTAATACTTGTATTGTTTCTGATTCATAGGAAACTATATTTAAATATTTGTTACCATTTATAGTAATGGATTGGGTATCACACCCATTTCGATATATGTCATCAAAAGTCAATAAATTTCCTGTTGATTTTGGTGAAAACAAAGCTTCATCAATTATAAATTTTGTTCCATTTGGTAACATAAATTTAGCTTTGCCAATTCCTTCAATCAGATCTACAAGACCTGATATTGTTTTTACAACTACCTTTGTGGGCTTTATTTCAGAGAAATAATCTCTATTTTTCAAGATAGTATGTGTAGTACCACTATCTGGTATGCAAAGATCTCCAATATTATCTTTATGTTAAGTACAATCCATATTAAACTTCAAAATAGATAAACACATAATTAATCAATTAAGGTAAAAACATAAAATAATTGTAAAGTAGGACATTTTATTAATTTAAAAATAACATACATAACAATAACATATTTTTCAAAATTGAAAAATAAAATAGGTAATAACAACATACTTAAAATTATAGTTGCCTCAATTTCCATTGTCAGTAAAATCAGAAACATTTAGATGAGTTGTATCATTAACAGGAGTATGATGCTCATTGAAGTTTATTTCCTTTTCTTTGTCTTTCAATGATGCCTTATAAAGTTGGCAAAGATGTGTTGGTGTATGATAAACTCATGCCTAATGTCCTTTATTACCACATCTGAAACACACAGTTTCAGACTTATATTGGGGCCTTTCTTGAACACCACTGATGATTGATTTTAACTTATTTTGAGGTTGAGTCTCAGTGTCATTGGAGCTCTAATGTATCTTGCTAATTGTACTAGACCTGACATTTCTTTTGTAGTCAATTTATTAGCAAGGTTCAGTTTAGCTCCAACAAAAAGGCATTGGAAAAGGATCAAACATATACTTCGATACCTTTGAGGAAATGTTGATTTGGGTTTATTTTATTATAACAATTCAAAATAAGAATTGATTGGTTATGCAGATGCATGGCATTTATCTGATCCTCATAAAACGAAATCTCAAACAGACTATGTGTTCACAAATAATGGAACTACAATTTCTTGGTGTTCCCAGAAATAAACGCTTGTCGCTACTTCTTCAAATCATTCTGAGATTATTGCACTACATGAAGCAAGTAAAGAGTGTGTGTGGATTAGATCAATGACACATCATATTGAAGAATCTTGTGATTTTTCAGTCAACAAAAGTCCAATAATTTTGTATGAAGATAATGCAACATGCATTACACAGTTAAGGGAAGAATATATCAAAAATGATAGAACCAAACATATACCTCCAAGATTATTTTCATACACTCACGAGCTAATAAAAGACAATTATATAGATATCAAGTATATTTAGTCTAGCAAGAATTCAACTGATCTTTTTACAAAGGCGCTTCCAACTACAATCTTTAGAAAACACGTTCACGATATTGGAATTCGACATCTGCATACTATATAAAGGAAGATTATAATATCAACTTGAGGGGGAGAAAATCATGCATTGTACTCTTTTTCCTTAAACTAAAATTTTTCCCATTAAGTTTTATTTAATAAGGTTTTAACGAGACAATTGCAAAATATTATTATTCAAGGGAAAGTATTATGAATGTGAATGAATAATAAATTGCTTGTGAATGAATAATATATTATTTGTGAGATAATAGTTCTCAAATAGTGAAAAGAAAATCTCTATATAAAGAGATTGAAATTCATTAACGAGAAGAGATAGAAAAGATAGATTATTTTTTAAATTCTTTAATTATTATAATTCTCCAAATTCTCTTAAAATCATTTTACTATAAAATATTTTTTTTCTAATTAAATACTATTAAATTCAAATTTAGTTATATAACAAACTAAACAATTAAATATTAGTTCTACAACAAATTTTTTTTTTTTAATTTACGAAAAAGGGGAAATCTGATTCTCTATTTTGGAAGAGCGGATAAAAGAGAATATACAAAATAAAGTGAATTTAAAAAAAAAAAAGGGAACATTTCGAAATCCCATCGCATATCTACAAAAACTCATGTCAAGACCCAGAGATATTCGGGTCATATTTCCGGTTTCATTGGACGGATTTCGGATCTTTTCGGACAAAGGGGTGGGACAATAGCTGCGCCGCCGTCCACCTCTTACTAGATTCCTTTTGCAAGCAGCACTCAATGAAGCTCCTAAACTCTTCCGAAGAATCCTCCGGCAAGCTAGGCGGGTCACCAAAGCATATGGCGCACATAAGTGTTGCCCAATCGGGTCTTTGACCCGGCGTAAGAAATGGGAAATGACCCAAATAAAGTTCTAAAAGAGTGAGACCTAAGCTCCAGATATCAGCAGCATATCCATTATAATTGCCTCCATAGGTATCCGGATCGAATCTTTCAGGGCTCATATAAGCGCAAGTACCCACATATGAATTGCAAGCATCCAAAGTTCTACACATAATTTTACTAACACCAAAATCACTGATCTTCACTTCCATACCTTTCTTCACTAACAAATTAGAAGGTTTGATATCACGATGGATGATTTTATGGCTGTGCAAGTAATTCAATCCATTAAGAACCTGTCGAGCTATATGGGCAAGTTTAGATTCACTGAAAGTGCCATGTTTCTTTAAAAGTGTGTCGAGAGTACCCAAATCCATATACTCCATTAAAATCGCTATATCACCTGATGGCTTTTCATAAGTACCATGACAATGAACGATGTGAGGAGAATCCGTACGGCGAAGGATTTCCATTTCACGGAGCACCTGGCGACGGACAAGGGAGTCATCGGTGTCAGCATGAACAACTTTAAGAGCATAGACTTGGGAAGTTTTCTTGTGACGAACTTTGTAGACGGTACCGCCATTTCCGTTGCCTAATACGTGGAGCTTTTCGAGATCGTTGCAGGAGATATTTGGTGCGGAAGAAGCAGAGTTAGTAGCAGTAGCAGTGGATGTGGGAGGGAGGGGTAAAGGGAAACGAGGGCGGCGCTCGGATAGTTCGGGTAAAGGAAGACGGAGATTGAGCTGGCGGCGTTCACGGACAACCGCCATAAATAGACAGGGTGGAAGGCCGAAGGATATGAGAGGGAAAGAGCGGAAAAGAAGGAGATTAGCATCTAAAAAGGAAGAGAATTGAGGAATAGTGTATATATAGTATAAGGTGTAGTGTAGATGACAAGAGGAAAGACGTCACGTGGGATTAAAGAAGGAAGGCGGAAGGATAGGGGAGAAGGCGGCGTGGGGAACAAGGGAGGGAGAAGATTCATTTAACCATCTGAGTGAGTGCCAGTGGAGTGAGTAAGTGGAAGAGGTTGATTTTGACATCATGTAGAAATTTATTAAGCTTGCCAATTTTCCAGCATACTTTCTGTCCTTTCATTTATTTGTTTATTTATTTTTTAACTTTACAAAACCAACTCTTATCCGCATGTGACCCAAAACAAAATATTTTTAAAAAGGGTAATTAGAAGGAATAATTTAACAAATAATTAAAAAAAAATAATTAAGCAAGTATTATTTTCATTGATTTTTGAATATATAATTTTATGCCGGCTTGGCATAAAAAACAAAAAAATTGACCATAAATAAATACTATAAAAAGAGCACTTTTAATATGCTTTTTCTCTTTACAAATACAATTTATATTTATTTTAAAAATTTTTTATTTTGAATTATTAAAAAATAATACAAAACAATCGATAACTATTGTAATCAGTTAGTAGAAAATTATTTATATTTAAATTAGATTTTAGATTTGAATTTTGACATATACAATTATATTAAATTAATTATTAAATTTTTTTGATGTTATTTTAATTCTATTTAAATCAAACTAAATTAGTTAAAATTATGATAATTCAAAAAAATAATACAAAATAACAACAAATTTTTCATTAACTAAAAAAAATTTGCCCATATTGTATTTCAAATAATTTCAATATAATTACTAATACAAAATTTTTTATTTTAAATATGATTTTTTATATAATTTTTTAATAAATTTAGAATTCATTAATAAAATAAATTTTTTGAAAGCATATATAACTTATTATTTATTTTATAATATTATTTAAAAATTGATGCTAACCACGTGTAACATACAAGAATAATACTAGTCCTTAATATTTCTTTCTTTCTAGGAGTGGAATCAGAATTTGAAATTTCAAGTTGTAAGGTAATAGAGGGTAATTATAAATGGTTTGAACTTTTTGTAGTGATTAACATTTTTTAAACATTTCTAAATTTAACTTTAGTTATTATCATATAATTTATCTGATTTTTTAAAAAATTTTATGAGATATAATTTTTATGTGAATTTCATTATTTTAATGGAAGTTTGGTTCACTTTTAAAAAAAATGATCGTAAATTACTAGTTAAATCATGATATCAAAACTATCAAGGGTAAGATAATGAAAATAAATTTTAAATTCTATTAATTTTATCTATTTGATAAAATAATAAATCTTTCATTCATTAAAAATTAAAAATAGATATTGATGAAAAATAATAAAAATAACAGTACAACAAAGTAATATCAAAAGAAAATCTCATTGAAATTATAAAAGTTCTTATTTTTATTCCTCAATTGTGTTAACATAGCTATTTTAATTTGTAACTTAGCGAACCATACACTTTACTCAACAGTTTTATTTAGTCGTAAATCAACTCTCTAATCTTTAAATGAGTTTGATTGTGAAAATACCAATAGAAAATTTATAGTAACGAGATATTCAAATTTTATAAAGAAAAAAAATAATAAAAAAACTCACTAAAGGGAAAAAAACTTCATAAAAGAATATTCAAAATTTCCATTAAAAGACAAATAAATCAAGTATTTATATTTATTCAATGAAAAAAATAAAATAAAGCAAATAAAATAGAAATATAAAGAACAGTGGTGATTGAAAAGATGATCAGCAATATCCAAGAAGAAAGTTATAATGAAAACCAAGAATCAAGAGAAAAGGGAAAAAAGAGGTTGCTAGAGTTTTTGATATATCTAGCTAAAGATAAGATATTATTATTATTATTATTATTATTATTATTACTATTACTATTACTATTACTATTACTATCATCATCATCATCATCATTATTATTATTATTATTATTATTATTATGTACCTTTAGATTAAAATGCACAAAACTATACATAGATAAGAAATTGTATATTCAAAATTGAAAACTTTAAATATAGAAAAAATAATAACCAATAAGATGCAACTTAATTGATTATTGTATGAGGGAGAATTTGATCACCCTAATGATAATTCAATTTAAATTTTTTTTACAAGAAGAAATATATTCCATTAAAATTGATCACAAAATGATCAAGATTACATGAATAGATTGATCTACTAAAGAGAATTAGTACAAAATAAATTACTAAAATTATAAGCACTTCATATAACAAAATGAAAGTAAATTAAATTTTGTTGATAAAGGACACGATACTCCTATTTCGGGTGAGATCTAGTAAATGATGGAGATATGAAAAGGAAGAATGAAGAATACAAAAATTTAAGGGGTTTGTATTTAACAACAATCCTACGTCTCCACCTAACTTATTCCCAAGTTAGGATTTTCAATCACCCACAATATTATTCACAAGATTGAGATTACACAAGAGTTTTATAGCTTAATCTTACAACCTTACAACATGAGTTTTTAAGGCTCACTCAAAAAAACTAAAACCCAAGTATTTCAATGGGCAACACTTAAATCAATTTCTTTAGAAATAAATCTCACTTCCCTTCTAATCTAACACAAGATTTAAGATGAAGGAAAATTCTATTTCTAACACACAACCAACTCTCACAAGAGTTATACAAACAAAAAATTGTTTAAAAGAATTTGAGAGCTCAATGAATGCTTAAGAAAGAATGAATGATAAAATAGATTTTCTTAAATTTCATTCAGCTCTAGAGGTATTTATACTTAAAAATATAGATGTTGGAGATGCAAATGATGTGTCCAACATCTATATTTTGAATTATTGAAAGTGATATTGTTAGACAACTATTCATGGATTTAAACTGTGATTGGCTAGTCAAGACATTTAAATTTGCCCACACTTTCTTCATAAAAATTGTAGATATTTGAATTATATTTTAATATCATTTTGAATCACCTAAATTGTACTTTTGTAGCCAATATATGTCCAAAATACTAAGAGCTATTTAATCTGAAATACAGACTACGGTCAGACAGCTATACCCAAATTGAAGTCATGATTTGCTATTGAAGACGTTTGAATTTGCCCATACATTCTTCATGAAAGTTGTAGATATTTGACTTATTTTTTTATAACATTTTGAATCACTTAAATTGGACTTTTTTAGCTCAGGATATGTCCAAAATACTAAGAGTTATGCAATCTGAAATGCATAATACTGTTAGACAGCTATACACAAGTTGAAACCATGATTTTATTTTGAAAAAAATTGAATTTATCCATACTTTCTTCATTAAAGTTGTAGATATTTGACTTATCTTTCCATATCATTTTGAATCACCTTAATTGGACTTCTGTAACTCAATATATGTCCAAAATACTAAGAGATATGCAATCTGAGATGACAGACATATATGTGGATTTTAACTCAAAATTTGCATACCCAAATGAACTCGGATTTTGATAAATAAGCCTAATTCAGAAAGCTCAAGATATCTACTTTAAATATGAAAAAGATAACTTTCTCATTATAAAGCTCTAAGGATGTTAAAAGTCTCCTTGAATCTCAAAGGTCTAATCAGCCTAAGATAATTATACTTCATTTTAACTTCTAATAGAGTTATAACTTATATATACTTAAATAAACAAATTAAATGCTCAAAACTAAGTTTGTTAAGATTAAAATTAAGATTGATTATTGTTAAAGTCAACAAGATATAAATCACATAAGGAGATATAGATCACATAAGGAGATATAGATCACATAGAGGGATCAAGTAATTGTTTTGAGATAAGTGCATCATCCACTCACTGTAACCAACAAATCAGTAAGAAACAATTTTAAATTTATCAAAATCCATGAAATAGATAAAGAATCACATTTTTAATAGATCAAACCATAAAAAAAAAAACCAAAATAAACAACTTTATTTACTAAAACCTCACTAAAAGAGGTATCATAATTAAAATAGGATACTGATATGCGTCGTAGGTTGCGACAACTACAATATCAACACAACTCGTAAAAAATAATTTTTTTTTACCTATTTAGCCCCCTAATATAGGGGGTCATCTACTGATAGAAAGGTATAAAAGTCTTTTTGCGGATTGAGATGACACTGTATTCGTCGCAATCCGCAACAAGAAACATTATCCATTAAAATAACATAAATTTATCATGGATCTATGAAGTAAATGATAAAAAACTCAAAAAATTGGAAATAAATGAGGTGATTTTGATTAAAAATGACCAAAACTACCTCTTGAAGTCACTAAAGATAAAAAGAGTTTTTTAAGAGAGAACGAGGAGAAAATAAAGAGAAGAGAGAGAAGTATTGAGTTTTTTAAAAATAATGATAAATACATGAATTAAAATTGATATCAACCCCCTCATTTTTATAATTAATTCTTTTTTAAATTTAATTGAAAATTAATACCATTTTGCATTCTGGTAATTGATAGAGCAACTCCAACAAACAGAGAATCCACTGCTCAAAGATAAAGCCAGCGGCCAACGGCATTGCAAGAAACAGGACAAGCAACATGTGGATATTTAATACTCTGCCTATATATTATATTATATTTGCCTAGATTAGATTTTATCAATATGGGAGGTGGCCAAATTGGAAATTAAATTGATAAAAGATAGCTATGAGATGACTGAGGAGCATGCTGCCAGACCAATCCAAGCAACCCATAATAGACCAGTCATTAATGTTGGCAACCTAACTTTGGCACAACTTGTATCTAGTAAGTTTAGGATTAGTTTGTTGAAAGATTTGTTTTTGGGGTCTTTTGAGATAATTTTTTTATTTAGCGGATTACAACTTTTTGTTTTGTTGTTTTATTTTTTATTTTTTAATATGTTAACTCTTAACACCCGAAAGAGAGAGAATTTGAATTTTACTTTTCTTAAAAAAATATATACACCTTTTGTCACCAACTTTTTATTCCTACTAACAATTTATATAATTTAGAAAATGTAAAACAAAAAAAGAAATTAATAATAGAATTTAGTGGATAAATTAGTACAGAGAATATAAAGCAAAAATATATTTTTTTTTATGATGGATTTGAAATTATGTTTTGATTAATCAAACAAAGCAAAAGTAATTTCATTTTATGGATCATTAAAAATAAAGAAACCTATTCAAACAAAATGTCATTAACAAAATTTGCATCCTAAAGCTAAGATTATACCCAACAGTAACAATATTTACATTTTATGTTATTTATTTTATTGGAATATTTCTACTACATTACTTTAATGTATTTAAAAAAATTATTTTTCGGTCCTAACACTTTAAATCTAATTTAATGTTCAGACAAATAAAAATATATAATTAATATTGTTGAAGTATATATATTTTTGATATAGATTTCAATCGATATTTTACAATAATTAAATAAATAGGATAAAAACACACATTAAATAAAAATTATTAATAAAATAATAAATAAATTATTATTTTAAAAAAGTTGAAATGGATAAATAATGAAAATGAGTTTGTAGTTTTGAGAATAAATTCATTGTTTGTTTTTAAAATTTAATAAAAAATGTAATAATTAAAGTATCACAAATAATTCAACTAATACAACCAAATTAACTAAATTATATTTCATAAATAAAATAAGTTTGTAAATATTTTTAGTAACAACCATAATTTATATACGTAGTCTTAGACACTTATTGACCTAATCAATGTATACATCATTTACCTAATCATTGTTGAAATGCTTCATTATTGATTTTTCAAGTCTCAAGTCAACTTGAGGCCTTATTTTTTATTTTTTGTCAACTTGAGTCCTTATTTCAGTTAAGCTATGACGAACTCAATTCAGGAAATAATATAATATTAGGTTAATAACAGAAGGCGGCTATCGTATGGCAAACGGAATAAATTACGTGAGCTTGATCGGTTTTTTTATAACAAAACAGTCATATAAATCTTATAAAATCAGTAATTTATTTCTAAAAGTTTCATAAATACTTTATATTTTTTATTGTGTAACGTATCAACGCCTAAATCATAAATTTTTCCTATTTATTAAAAAAACATAGACATATAAAACATTCTCACTCATTGCTACAAAATAAAGATTAAAAAGGAAGACAGTAATACACATAGTGAATCATAATATTGTGATCTATTATATTATAATTTTTTTTAATTATATTGGAATCTTCAAATATAAAACGTCTATAAATGGAAAAGATTTTTTTTTAATATTTCACTGAATCCATAATAATATTGTTCCTATTCGAGCTCGTGACATTAAAAATTATTTTAAAAATTATATAACATAATACAAAGTTAAAAAAAGAGGAAATAAAAATGTGTTGCACGTTGTTGTACAACTCTTCTCACCTATAGGTTTGTTGTATTGTATGGAAAAGTAAAATATATAATTTGCTTGTTTTCAACATCTTTGGTTGCTTTGCTTCCTCCTACTTTCCAATCTGATTATTTCAATGTGCTGACTGCTGGTATAAGTAACACGTTGTAACTAAAGAAAAATATATATATGTACTCTTGATAAAAAATAATAAAAAAATAAAATTATTACAATAATTTGTTAAATTTTTATTTTTATATTAATTAAAGAAAAATTAACAATACTTCCGATATTTGATCAAACTCATTATTTTGTTTCTACAATTTTAAAAGTCAATTGGATACTCTTTAGATTTTGATTCCGTTAACTATTTCCTAACTTTCTTAAAAATTTGCACCATAAATCATTAATTTTAGATGTAAATACTTTTTTACTCTTTTGTGATATAAAAGTAGACTTTTACTTTTTTTTTTTAATATGTAAAAAGTTAAACTTTTAGTTTCATTACATATTTAATTATATCCATTTTTTATGTTCAATTGTTTCATTCTTATTAATTTTAATTGTGAGAAAAACAAGAGAAAACATGGAGAAAAAACTATTTATTTTTGTTCTAGTGGCTCTCATCATTTGTTCTGGTGGCTCTAGATCATTTGTTCTGGTGAAATTGTTTATAACATTCTCCATGTGAGCATTTTAATTATGCATTGTGAACATTTTGTTGCAGTGACATCGTTTATAACATTCTAAATAGTGTGGTTTAGAAAAAAATAATTCAAATACTAATTAATTATTAATTTTTTAAAAAATTACAATTAAATGTAATATATATATATATGTCTCTCTCTCTCTCTCTTAAAGTTGATAGCTAACTTCTACATTACATCACCACACCACCACATTTCAGATCTAATCCTAATGTTGCTATACCAAAGGAGGCAAAGGCAATGGCATTGGGCTAGAGGAGGCATCAATAGGCATCGACGACAATGGTTGGACGTTGCATCAACAAGTGACGATATTGGGTAGTGACGACATTAGGTAGTGCCGGCATTGGCGACAGTTGGAGGTGGTAGCAGCAATAGACGGCTTATGCAACGACATCAGGTGGTAGCTGGTGGCAGCGACAGTAATTGTAGGCAATGAATATATAGGTTTAGGTGAGAAAGATAAATAGAGTGTAGATGAGAAGATGAGTTTGGGTGAGAGAGAGATGGAATGTAAATGAGAAAAATATGAAGTAATAATTTAAGGTTTAAGGGCATTTTATGAAATTATTTATAATTATTAACATTTTAATATTAATTATTCTATTTAGTCAATAGTATATTCCATATTCTAAATTTTTTTAATTTTGTGGAGGGGAGGGGATTGTTAACAAAATCAAAATTGAAAGGGTATCTAATTGAATTTTAAAAATGCAGGGACGAAATAGTGAGTTTGGTCAAACCTCAGGGGTATTAGTAATTTTCTCTTAATTAAATTGTAGTTTTAACTTATAAAAATTATTTAATTAAATATTTTAAAATATGCATATTATTTACAGTATGTGCAAAATGCAAATTCTGTATTAAGTAAAAGATAATAAGGGGGTGTTTGGTTTAAATGATAGAGATTTTTTTTTCTCAACCAACTATAATTTAAGTGTTTGGTAAAATTGCAAAATTAGCTATTAATACCCATTTTTATTCAAAACAATTATAGATTTAACAAGTTCTATCTTGGAGTTTTTTCCTATCAGCTGATTAATGATTTGTATTTTTTTTTATTTAGTCTAATTTACCCTTATTAAAAATAACTTCATTTAAACTAAATGTATGCAATTAATTTTACAGTTCATAATTAAATAAATATATGGTTCCTTCTATGGATATTGACGAACTTCAAACAAAACCTTTACTTTTGTTAGTAAGAAAAATCATTAGGCAAAACGGGGTGCCAAATAATTAGTAAAATCACCATACCAAGATGTAACAAAATGTTGCAGGGCTAGAATGAACTCATTAAGGAAGTTATCATCTACAACTGATTGAGTACTGTCATTCCCATTTGGTTCCAATCTTGATAAATGGTCTACCGCTAAGTTCTTTGAACCCTTCTTATCTTTAATCTCCAAGTCAAACTCTTATAGTAGTAACACCTACCTAATTAGTTGAGGTTTGACATCTTTCTTGGCACAAAGGGATTTAATTAATGAGTGTTAATGTAAATGATGACCTTTGAGAACTTATCTACCACCAATACAACTGCTAACATTTCCTTCTCTATTGTAGTGTAGTTCAACTGTGCATTAGCTATTGTTCGACTCACATAGTAAATGACATGGAGTTTTTTATCCTTTCTTTGTCTCGAAATAGCTCCAATTACGTGGTCACTTGCATCACACATGATTTCAAATAGTGCACACCAATTTGGAGTTATGATAATTGATGCTGAAATCAGTGCCTCTTTTAATATATTAAAAGCATTTAAAAAAGTATCATTAAATTTAAAAGGCACATTTTAATCAATCAAATTAGTTAAAGGCTTGGCAATAAGAGAAAAATCTTTAATGAAACACTGATAAAAACGAACATGCCCTAAAAAAGTTATAACTCCCTTTATTAATGTAATAGGTGGCAACTTCTCAATGATCTCTGTTTAGCTTTATTGACCTTAATCCCTTTGTTTGATATCTTATGTCTTAAGACTATCCCTTCGTCCACCATAAAATGGCATTTCTCCTAGTCAAACATAATATTAGTCTCTTTATAACACTTTAACACCTTGTCAAGGTTAGCCAAACATAATTCAAAAGAATCACCAAAAATAGAAAAATCATCCATAAATACCTCTATAATATCCTCTATCAAATTAGAGAATATAGTCATCATACATCTTTAGAAAGTAGTAAGTGCATTATATAATTAAAGTGACATTCACTGATGAGCAAAAGTGATGAGAATCCTAGTATGATAAAGAATCTTAATCCAATAAGGATTCAAGATATGACAAGGAATCTAAATTCAATAAGGATTAAAGGTGTAACAAAAAATCCTAATCCAATAAGGATTGAAGACCCTTTGACTTATGATGGAGGTCCAATCACATGGGCATGTGCTAAAAAGATGAAGGCATAATTACATATACTAATTCAAGCAATATGGGTTCAAAGTACAAATCTGAATCAATCTAATCCATTTGAAGCATATGGAGTTAATTCTGGGTCCAAGGGTTATTTATTTGGAAAAAAATTAAAGAATTAGGCCTAAGTAATGTTTTGGGTACAATTTGAGTGCATTAAGCTCAAAGGAGTAACAATTTAAGTGCATTAGGCCCAAAGGGGTAAGTATTCATATTGTAAAGCCTAAAATAAAGCCCAACTATGTCTTATTTAGTGTAAGCAATATTTAAAACGAATTTGGATGTGTTCCTTATCCAAAATATTTTAGAAGTGTTTGCTTTTAGTTAGAATTACTTTTTTTTAGCTTAGTTGACAAGAAAAATAATTCCTTATCGTTAAGGATTTGTTTTCTTATCTTTTAAGGGTTTATTATTCTTATTTTTTAAGTATTTATTTTAGAATAGGTTTAGGGTTAAAAATTCTTATAAATAGTTTATTTTGTGACCTATTTTGGCAATATTAAAGTGACAAATTTTGCTTCAAATTACTTAGATTTTTATTCTTTGAACTTTCTAAACAAAATAAGTTATTTGATAATTCACTTGTCTTATCAATTAGAACATCCATATCTAATTGTGGTGACTTCTTAATAACTAGAGTTCTTAGTTGGTAGATAATTAAAGGTTCTAGTTTCCACCCAACTTGTTTCTTGGATGAACTAAGGTGTGGGTATCAATAGATTATTGTGGGTTTTGTTTGTTAGATAAACCTAGTTTAGTTTGCTATCAGAGCTTTAGCTCTAAGAATTAGGTTACATATCCCTTTTTTTTATTTTAATTGGTTTATCATTCTTTGTGTTCTCTTCTTCTAACCTTTCTCATTAGTTTCATTAACACTCTTATGTTATTTTGTTCAAATTCATTTTTGCATCATTGTCTATCATCTTTAATTTCGTTTAGTTGTTTCTTTAAAGTCTTGTTTTAGTTTTAGCCATTTAAACAAAGAAAAAAAAAAGGAAAAGAAAAGAAGTGAAAAAAAGAAGAAGACTTTGGTTGTTTCTTTTAAATCTTTAAATTTCTTGCAAGTCTTGTTGAAAATCTTTAACTTGATTATTTTCTTGAAAATTCTTGATTAAATTCATTGGGATCTTAAAGTTTCTTTAAGTTCTTTGTTTAAATCTTGATTCAAGATCTTAAATATTGAATTTTGAAGTTGCAATATTCAATTTTCATGGGTTTTTTTGTATAAATTCATTTTTCCTTATTTGTTAAGAATATCTTTGTAGATAAGATAATATCTCAAGTAGATTATATCCTTCTCTTGCTAGAATAAGTCATATCATATATTGTCCTAATCCTTATCTTATCTTAAAGCTTTTATTTAACCAAAAGGGGTTAGACAACTACTTTTCCTTATCTACAACTCCTTTTTTTAAAATTTTTTTTTTTAAAAAAAAACTCTTTTTGCTTATCTATAATTCCTTTTCCTTATCTTTTTAGGATTAAATTCTGCACTTATTTTTTTTTACTTTTGTGTGAATTAAACCTAATTTTATAATTTCTTATCACCCAAACTTGCCAAATTTGTCCAAATGACCAAACTTGAGGCTATTGAGCACAAATTTGTACATCACAATATAAATTACTTTATTTTTTAGTGTGAATGACCGTGATGCTTATTTGAGATGGGTGAAAAGTAGAGGAAGTGTTTGAATGTGAAGAATATAGTGAGGTATAAAAGTGTATACTTGCTTCTAAACAATTCAGAGGTCGTGCTTATTTTTGGTGGAAAGACTTGATGTCATTATTGGGAGAGAATAGGAATAGTGAGGTTATAAATTGAGAATTAATGAAGAGGTTAATGTCTAGAAATTTTATTCCTCATAATATTAGGAATAAATTCTATCTTAAATTGCAAAGGCTTGAACAAAGGGATGAATTAAGCATTTAGGATTATGCTAAAAAGTTTAAGTTTTTTATAATTGCAAGTGACTTAGGTGAATCTAAAGGGTAGAAAATTGAAAGATTTATAAGTGGGCTTAAGAGTGAAATTAGATAAGATTTTGGGTTAGTATTACAATGGAATCCTTTTTTTTTTAATCTTTGAAGGATATAATTACACTTACTTTTAAGAGAGAGAGTTGGAGTAATAATGTTAATATTGAGAGTGCTATTAATGTTGAAATAGTATTGGGTGATCATGATAAAAAACAAGAGCATCAATTATGTGAAACTATAAAGGAGAGCATTACTTAAGAAGAGAAATGTGAAAAAGAAGTGGTTATTAGTAAGGAGACCAAGATAGAGAGTTAATTTGAGAAGAATGAAAATGTTAAAACCATTGAATTGGTTGAAAGACAAGTTGAGGAGAAGAATAGTGGAAAAGAGTGCAAATTTGAAATTCTACCTGTAAAGGAAATTTTTGAAGATTTGTGCATTAAAAAATAAATTAAAGAGTTTCAATCTTCAAATGAAAAAACTTTAGGAAGGGAAACAAATAAAATTGAGAGAAAAGTAAAAAATGATCTAAGTGTTAAAAATTAGTTGAATGAGCAAAGTAAGGAAAATGGGAAACACTTGGTGAGAGAAAATAAGTAAGGCATGAGTGAAGAGAAAAAGTTAGGGACCGACAACATATGAAAGATAAAGAGTTAATTATTCATCATGATTATACTAACAACTTTAATCTTTATTTTTTTAATTTTTTCAAAAGATATTTTGTAGAATTTTATGTCATATAAAGATCCATTTAATGATGTTATTGAAATATCTTATGTTTACAAAGGAATCTATAGAGTCTTGATTTGTAGCAAGAAGAACATAATATATTCACATTTTAAGTTTAGAAGGAAGCCACAGGAATACAATTCTTACAAGTTTATGAATTTGTTCTAAGTGTGTAATCAATTTCAACTTGTTTTGAAAATGCTTGTATGGATCCTTACTGCAAGTGAGAAGTTTTCAACCAAAGAGTTTATGTTTAACCTTAGAGGATTTATGAATTTATCAACTTTAGAAGATGGGCATGATTTGAGGACAAAACATCTTAAGGAAAAAGGGAATGAAGAGAATCCTAATATAATAAGGAATCTTAATCTAATAAGGATTCAAGATGTGACAAGGAATCCAAATCTAATAAGGATTTAAGGTATAACAAGGATTCTTAATCCAATAAGGATTGAAGAACCTTTGACTTATGATGGAGGCCTAATCATATAGGCATGTGCTAAGAAGATGAAGGCATAATTACATATGCTATTTCAAGCAATATGGGTTCAAAATACAAATATGAATCAATTTAATCCATTTGATGCACATGGAGTTAATTCTAGTCCAAGGCTTATTTATTTGGAGAAAATTGAAGAATTACGCCTAAGTAATGTTATTGGGTACAATTTTAGTGCATTAAGCCCTGAGGAGTAGCAATTTGAGTGCATTAGACCCAAAGGAGTAATTATTCATGTTGTAAAGCCCAAAATGAAGCCCAACTATGTGTTATTTAGTTTAAGTAGTATTTAAGATGAATTTAAATGTGTTCCTTATCTAAAATGTTTTAGAAGTGTTTGATTTTAGTTAGAATAACTTTTCTTTAGCTTAGTTGATGAGCAAAATAATTCCTTATCTTTAAGGACTTATTTTTTTATCTTTTAAGGGTTTACTATCCTTATCTTTTAAGGATTAGTTTGAGAATATGTTTAGGGTTAAGAATTCTATAAATAGTTTATTTTGTAGCCTATTTTGACAATCTTTTCATAAATTAAATCAAAGTGATGAATTTTGATTCAAATTACTTGGAGTTTTTTTCTTTGAACTTTTTAAATAAAATAAGTTGTTTGATAGTTCACTTGTCTTATCAATTAGAACATCTATATCTAACTAGAGTTCTTAGTTGTTAGATAATTAAGGGTTCTAGTTTCTACCTAATTTGTTTCTTGGACAATATAATGTGTGGGTATTAATAGATTGTTACGGGTTTTATTTGTTAGATAAACCTAGTTTGCATCAAAAAGTGACGTAAGGACATGTAAATGTTGTTTTATCTCAATCCTTATGAAATATAAAAATTTGATTATAACCAAAATAACCATCAAGAAAATAATAATAAGCATAACCTACAATTCTTTCCAATATTTAGTCAAAAAAAGGAAGAGGAAAGTGATCTTTCCTAGTGGCTTATTGATTTTATAAATCTATACATACATTTCACCTATAAACTATCCTCTTTGAAATCAATTTGCCTTTCTCATTTTCTATCACAATTATCCCACTCTTTTTGGGCACACACTGAATTAGACTCACTTATTCACTATCAGAAATAGGGTTTCTGTAACGACCTATATTTTTAAATTATTTTATTTTAAAACGAGATATGCAGTGTTAATAAAATTTAAAGTTAAATTTGATTATTTAATTTAATTTTATTGTTTTACGATTAATTAATATTATTCTATGTTTAAATAAAATTTCTATGTAAAAATAGTATTTTTGGTCGTTTGACTTGAATGATTATTTTAGTATTTTTATTTTATTATTGTTTTATTATTTTCCCTAATTATTTTATTAATCTCATTATTTTATATGTTATATTTTATAATAATTAGGGTTATTATTATTTTTGTGTGTATTATTTATTATTGTGTGTTATTATGTGTATATATATATATATATATATATATATATATATATATATATATATATATATGTATATACTTGTGGTGGAGAATTTTTACATATAAAGTTAAAATAATATTATAATATTATATTATATTATAACATTTATTAACAATGATATATACATATATTTATACATATACATTCAACTAAACATAAAACACACACACACACACTTCTTCTTCGTAGAACCACTGAGCCCCTCCGCCTGTCATCGCCCGTTCCTCCATCGACGGTGTGCCTTTTAGCCATCCACCACCTCTTGCCAACGTCGCCAGCTTCTTCTCTCTCCCTCTTTTTCTTCTCCTGGCAGAAGTAGCAATAGCAGCGATCATGAGCTCACCGGCGTTCCTCCTTCGTCCGACCACCTTTCTGAGCTCTTCCAGTGTCCTTTAGCTCCTCAAGCTCCAGTGAACTTGATCCTAGCTTTGGTTTGAGCTCTAATCCACCCATTTTTTGCATTTCTTAAATTTTTAGTTTTGAGCATTAGGGTTTTGCAAATTTTTTTAGGTTGATTTCGCTTGATTCAGTCAATCCTCCTTAACAAATGTTGTTCTTGGAAGCTCAATCTACATCTATATATATTATTTTTATAATTTATTTTGATTTTGGTGAATTTTGAATATTTTATTATTATTTTATTAATTTTTGTAAATTGATTATATAAATTATGAATTTGTGATTTTTGATGTTATTATTAATTGTTATTAATTTTAGAGTTGAGTTTATAATTTTTGTGATTTTTATAATTATTTTATGTTTATATCAATTTTGAAAAATTAGGTTAAAAATATATTTTTGTAGAAATTATTGGTTAATTATATGCTTTTGTCGATAATAATAAGATATATGTTGGGAAAATAAAAAATAATTTTTGTGTATTTAAATAATTTTTATTGAATTTTTGAGCATTATTAGTATATTATGTGTATTTTTGAATATTAGGGTTAATTGTGTAATTTGGTGATAATTTTAGTTAAATATTATGTTTAATTGGTTTTAATATTATTTGAGGTATAAAAATGATTTTTACAAATTATTTACTAATTTTAACTAATTAATACTAATTTTCGGAAATTATTTTCAAATAATATATTATATACTATTTTGATAATAAAATGGGTTTTAAGTAATTTTTAATATGTATTTAGAATAATTAAGTTATTTAGATTTATAAAATGAATTTTTATTAATATTTGTGTAATTATTGGAAAAAATGGATTTTTAATAATATTATATTATTATTTAGGTTTTTAAGTAATTATTGAGAAAATAATTATTTTGGTGTCTTAATGTTATATATGCTATATTTTAAGATTTTGAGGGTAATTATAATATTTATTGATTTTTAATATATTTTATTATATTATTTGAATTGTGGTGAATTGTGGACCTCGATTGAGGAATTTTGTAGTTCGGGATCCCAATCGAGGGTTGTGAGAATTTCTATATTCAAAGTGTATTTTTCTTGCAGGACCGACTCTATTTTTTAGTAGAGAGATGTCCGTGTTACAAAGGAGGTTCTGCCGAATTTTTGTAGAATTCTCGTAAAACGTGACATCGGGTCAATTCTGTGTCTGTTTGTGTTTAGTAATTCTAGATCGAGTCTTTATAAGTCTAAGTTAGATTCATTCTAATCTTTATATTTAATTGATTTGTTTAGTTACGCCGAGACTGAAGTCTAGTGGACCAAGCCTCTCGGACCAGTCTTGAGGAGCGCATCCCTGTGAGTTGTAATTATATATATACATTGTGTTTAGGTTGCATGTTTTAGAATTATATGTTTTAAATGTATAATTTTGCATAATTGTTTTATTAAATGTTTGAGTATATTTTAGGTATATTTTTAGTATATTCTTGGTATATTTTGAAATAAATGCATGTTTTATTATTGATTTAAACTTAACATGTTTTTAGTATATTGTTAGTTTACATTCGGTATCTTTTATGATTTAATTTGAATTTATTTGATATATATATACTCAAAATATACTTAGTTTATTTAGGTATATTTCTAGTATATAAATGGTATATTCTATTATTTTGAATGTCATTTTTACATTATTTATTTTCGATTGAATGATTTATTTTTAAAATTAAGATATCATTAGAACATGCTACTTAGTGGGTAACACCAGGACCGAGTACGTACCGGTGCGATAGATCATAGGGTTAAATTACTAACTTTTTTGAGGAAATATGACATGATTGAGATTAATGTGATTAAGGGTGTGATTGCTGGAGCTCGGTTAACTAAGTGTCTCGGGGCCAATCACATTAACAGTTAAACTGCTGGAGCTCGGTCGACTTAGTGTCTCGGGGCCAGTCTACTGTGCAGATGGATTAAGTGAATTTACTTGGAATTAAGTGAGCCAGTATGGCTAGAGTGATTTCTATTGCTAATTGAGGTTGCGATCATTTAGGGTTCTATTTGATCCTTCAAAAACCTATTTTTTCAGTATTATTAATAAATAAAGTGATTTTCAGCATCTATGTGTACATGTCTGTATATATTTATTATATGCATATGATTTTTTGCATTTGACATATAGTAATGCATGTATATATATTATAACAATTCACTCAGTGAGGTCTGACTCCCTTAGTTGATATTTTTACAGGAAAGTCTTCTTCTTCAGACCTCAACAGTAGGCCTATTCGCAGGATTTCTTCTGCCCCAGCCCTATTATGTAAATTATCTACTTAATTATTTATTATTGTACTCTAATAAACTGCAGTAGTTATAATTTGTATCAGTAGTGAGTTTTATTTTATTTTTGCTGTATGAGATTTTAATTCAAATGTTTAATCTGAATATTGTATAAATTCATTTCATGATATGAAGAAGTTTTATTTTATCATATTAAATTGAAATTTTAATTATGATATATTTATTTTATTATATTTATTGGATGTTTTATTTCTTTTAAGGCTTGTTATGGGTTTCAGATTCGAAAGAATTCTCGTTTCCTAGCGCTTGTCATGGCCCTCGGTTTGGGTCATGACAGTTTCACTATCTTGTTTTTTACTGCTTCTTTTATATTTGGGTTAAGTCTCCTTTGTCTATCAGTTGTGGGTTTATCCCCCCCCCCCTCCATATGAATCATGTGCATGATAATAGAGGTACTAATTCCCTTTATATTAGAACTTTGTTATCATATTGCTCGAATTTGACCCTCACTACCTCACACACCCTATTTTCTTGCTCTATTATCAATTTATTTAAGATGATAATGGGTAATATGTTATCCTCTCTCAAAAAGGCACATCTCAAATGGCTACGTAATTGCTTAAGCTCAAGATTGGTTAGTCTCTTAGTTAAAAGAGGTGTGGGATTATCACTCCTAACAAAAAGCTTAGGCTTTATGTTCACTTTCACTCTCTAATTCAACCTGAAAGAGTCCTAAAGGGTGTGAATAGGACTATTGAATAAAAATGACAAATTAAAAGAATTCTTTGCAAGAATTGAATGAAAGTTGAGAAGGAAGAATGAAGAATACAATGATTTAAGGAGTTCAGATTCAACAATAATCCTACATCTCCACCTAACTTATCCCCAAGGTAAGATTTTCAATCACTCATAATCTTATTCATAAGATTGAGATTACACAAGAGTTTTATGACTCACTCAAAAATTGAATTACAAGTTTTTTCAATGCTTACATTAAAATTGAAATCCCAAGTTTTTTAATAGCTAAACACTTAAACTAATTCCTTTAGAATACAATCTCACTTCTCGTTTTCTAATCCTAGAAAATAGAAGAATAAGAACATATATTCTAACCACTCACCAACTCTCACAAGAGTTTAGAACAATAAGAATGAATTTTGGAAGAGTTTAGAGAGCTTAATTGAATGTATAAAATGAATGGACAAGTTTCTTAATCTTAAAACAATCTTTAGAGGTCTTATTTATACTTTAGCAATCTAATTATAACTGTTGGAAGAAATAATTTTGTTCCCAACATTATCCAAGTCCATTTTCTCACGTCCTAGTCAGGACTAGCATCAAATAGTCGTTACAAGATGTTGTGTTTGAAAAAATACCCTAATCCCAATTGGAACGACCATGTCCTGATCGGGACTACCCTGTCTTGAGCAATGTCTCGATCGAGACATTCAATCAGGATGGGTACTGCCTATTTTTATGAATTTTACTTCTTTTCATCCCGCTCGGGACTGCTGTGGTCTCGATCAGGACTTCAACCAAAATTATAAATTTTTTGTGCAATTTAGTCCATGTGATAAATCTTATCGAGATAGTTTGCAATAAATTTCTGGAATCATTTTTCTTCGATATTTCATTATTATTTTGACTTCCAAATTGTTCCTAATTTATACACACTTGAAGCAAATACATTAGTTGCTTAAAATTAAGTTTGTTAAGATCAAAATCAAGATTACTTAACTTTCTAAGGTCAACAATCTTTTTGATTTTGAAAAACGTATTTTGAGTTAAATAAAAAGATATAATGTAGAGTGTGTGAAAAATTTATGATAATAATGAATATATGAAATGAGAACAAATATATATATTTTTATTTCTCCCCTATATATATGGATATGATAAGAAATATAAATTATTATTCTAAATGACATAAAAGATATCGTGACAAGAATTATGGTCCTCCATGGCATAAAGGAAATAATTTCAAACTTATATAATGGATCACAAAATAGTTCAAACATAATCATATAGGGCTTAGCTACTTAATGAATCGTGTGGCACTTAGCATATTACAATTATGAGCATTATGCGTAAAAGCACAAAAAGAAATATCTTTTCCTCCCCCTTTATTAAATAATAAAGGAAACAAAAGACTATAAACCAAAACAATGAAAAAGCAAAGATACATTAAATCTTTATGAGATAGATATGTCATTTAAACAATGTTCTCTTTAAAAAATTTGATATTAAGGACACACTATCACATAGTTATGTCATTTATGAAAATGTATCTTTTAAAAGAAATTTCTTTTTGAAAGAAATTAACTAAGTATACATGTAAACTTAATTAAAGATCAAAATAATTCCTAAAAGGAATTTTTACATAAATGGATTTTGCATGTATATATATAATAAATAAATAAATAATAATGATCATGTTTATCAAATTAAACTCAAATATTTCTCCCCCTTTGTTAAAAATAAAAAAGAATAAACTTAAATACCATAATTGAAAAAGGAGAAATTTAATTAATAAAAAAATGCAATATAAGGATAAGATACTTAAAATAAATGGAAAATAAACTAAACATAAACACGATATTGTGAGCCTAAAATTTAAACTAACAGTTAGAGGCTCATATACTGAAAATAAACCAAACATAAACTAAATATAAAACAAAATCTATTCTTAAGGAGGGAAAGGAGGAGGAGGATAGGTGCATAAGTAGCTTTGTTGCTCATAGATGTGATGTACATTATGTTGAAGATGAGCAATATTATCACCAATTTGATTGAAGCGCACATTAAAGTTAGACTCAACTTCATCAAAGCGATCATTGAAGTTGGTTTCCATGAGGGATATGTGCTAAAAAATTTGGCCAACCCAAGAAGGTTCATCCTCTTGAGCTTGAGCGTTTTGACTTGAGGTTCCTTCACTCCTTGTTCTCTTTCTTGGAGGAGTGACTTGAGGTTATGGATCTCTTGTTCTTTTTCCCCTTGACCTTCTTGCTCTTTTAGTTCTTGAAACATGGTCTCAATGTTTTCACTAGCACCAAGATCATGTTTCCAAACTTAAACTCCATTGATAGAGGTGAATTGATTAGAGTTTCAAATAAAAGTAGTATCAAGAAATAAAGGTTTGGTAGATGGTAGAGAGTTAGGATTAATATTAAAGAATTTAGCTAATTTTGTAACAATCCCACCAATACAAATAGCATTGGTTTTACGAAGTGAATAGTAAAAGATGAAAGAACTCAATGATGAGAGAAGGATAGGATGGAAAAGGAGTAAAAGTAAATTCATAAATCCCACCTTTTAGGAGAAGATCTTAGACTGTATCATAGCATCCTATATCCTTAAGAGTTTATTCATGTATATACCTTAAGGGAATAAAGGCCCTTTTTTGAAAAAGAGACATTCTTTTCTTAATCTCTTGAGAGGAATAAGAAAAAAGAGAATGTGATCTCTTGGGTTCATCCTTCTTAGAAGGAGTAGGAGCTTGAGAAGATAATGGGGCGTTGCTATGTTTCTTTGGAGCCATAAGGAGAAAGTTGAAGTAGAATGTGTAGAGAGAAAAGACTTATTTTGAGATGAAAAATCAATTATGAATAGAGTGGTATTTATAGGCATGAGATATAAATAGTGTAGAATTTGAATTGAATAGGAACCTAAAAATTTATTCTTGTTTTTGATTGGAGAGTCAAAAAGGTAGAAAAAATTGAATTCTTTATCCTGTTAAGAGCCATGTCCTAGTCGGGACATGATGTCCCAATTGAGACATCCATTCAGGATGAGTTCTATGTAAAAACATAGAAATCAAAGATCATGTCCTAATTAGGACATGATCTTTGATTTCTATGTTTTTACATAGAACTCATCCTGAATGGATGTCTCAATTGGGACATCATGTCCCGACTAGGGACATGATTCGGTCCCGAGAGGGACCAGGGTCACTTATAGAAAAGTTTTAGGAATTTTTTCAATTAGGTCCAAACAGATTTACAATTAGGTCCTTGGAAAAATTAATTTGCTTTAATTGGAAAAAATTGACGATTTTTGAAGGATAGAAATAAGGAAATTAAAAAGGCTCATTTTAGGATAAATATATTTTTCTAAAAAAATAAATAGTTAATTTAATGAAAATTTCATAAATTAATTGTTAATTTTGCAAAATAGGAAGAATAATAAATAAAAAAATAAACATGTATTATATACCAAAAATAAACAACAAATATACTTAAGGTTCTATTAAAATCAAGATAGAGTAGAACCATCAAACATGCCAAGTTCATGTTTAATGAAGTTCAATGTCTCTTCATTGAGAGGTTTTGTGAAGATATCAACAAGTTGATTATTTGTATCAATAAAATCAAGTGTGATATCACCATGTTGAACATGATCATGTAAGAAATGATGTCTAATGTCAATATGCTTATCTCTAAAGTGTTGAATAAGATTCTTGCTAAGATTAATAGCACTTGTATTATCACATTTGATGAGAATGTGATAAAGTTTTATACTGTAGTCCATTAATTGTTGTTTTTTCCATATCACTTGTGAACAACAAAGATTTGCTGTAATATATTAAGCTTCTGCTATGGATAAGGCAACCAAAATTTTTTTATTTCTAAACTAAGAAACTAAACATTGTCCTAAAAATTAATAAGTTTCGAAAGTGCTCTTTCTATCTAGTGAACTACTGGCAAAGTCTGCATCTGAATAACTAATCAAGTTAAAGGAAGAACCTTTAGGATACCAAAGTCATAAATGCATTGTACCTTAAAGATATTTGAAAATTCTTTTGATAGCATTTAAATGAGACTTTTTAGGACTTGATTAAAACGTAGCACACAAGAAAGTAGCAAATATAATATTGGGTCTACTAGCAATTAAGAAAGAAGGGATCCGATAATACCTCTAAATCGCTTTTCATCAACTGGTTTGTTATTCTTATCTTTGTTTAGTTTGGTTGTAGTGCTCATTGGAGTTTTACTTATTTTAGTTCCACCCATCCCAAACTTATTTTACTCATTCTCATCTTGAGAATGTCTCTTGCATATTTTGTTTAATTAATGAAAATCCTATCTTTGCATTGCTTGATTTGTAATATAAAAAAGAATTTAAGTTCTCCTATCATAGTCATTTTAAATTCTCCTTGCATGAACTTGGAGAATTCCTCACACAAGCAATGGTTAGTATCACCAAAAATTATATCATCAACATATATTTGCAAAATTAGCAAATCATGTTTGGATTTCTTTATAAAAAGATTTTGTCAACTTTTCCTTTAAAGAAACCTTTATCTAGTAAGAAGTTGCTCAATCTTTTATCCCAAGCTCTTGGAGCTTATTTCAATCCATATAATGGTTTTAAAAGTTTAAACGTATGATTTAGAGAATCAAAATTTTTAGAACCTGGAGGTTGCTCAACATATACCTCCTCTTCAATAAAACCATTTAAAAATGAACTTTTAACATCCATTTGATAAAGCTTAAAATCCATGAATGATGCAAATGCAAGTAACATTCTAATATCTTTTGACCTTGCAACGGGGGTAAATTTTTCATCATAAGCAATGCCTTTCTCTTGATTATAACCTTTAGTTACTACTCTAGCCTTGTTCCTAGTTATGACACCTTGTTCATTCATCTTATTTCTAAACACCCATTTGGTGGCTATAATAGGATGATGTTTAGGTCTAGGAACCAAGGTCCAAACTTTGTTTCTCTCAAATTAATTTAACTCTTCTTGTATAGCAAGGACCTAAAATTCATCACATAAAGCATTATCAACATTTTTGGGTTCAATTTGAGAAATGAAGGCTAGATTAACAATAGACTTAAGTTTAGATCTAGTAGTTACCCATTTTGTAGTCTCACCTATGATGAGGTCTTGAGGATGAGCTTTCTTGAATTGCCAATCCTTTGGAAGTTCATCCTTCAAGGTAGGTTGAGATATCTCCTCATTTTCTTCCTTGCCTGGATCTTAAAGTTCTAAAGACTTACTAGCATTTTCTTCTTAAGTTTCTATAATATCATTATCACCTATAAGATCATCAACACTACAAACATCCTTTTTAAGATCAAGTGAGTTTGATTCATCAAATACAACATGCATTGACTCTTCAACTACTAGAGTTCTCTTATTAAAGACTCTATATGCTTAACTAGAAATAGAATAGCCTAGGAAAATTCCTTTATTGGCTTTAGAATCAAATTTCCTAAGATTATCCTTAGTGTTTAATATAAAGCACTTGCATCCAAATACTTTTAGATATGAGATTTTTGGTTTTCTATTGTTTTATACCTTATAAGATGTTTTATTTAAAATTGTTCTTTTGAAAACTTAGTTTGAAATATAACAAGATGTGTTAACAACTTCTACCTAAAAGTGTAGAGGTAAACTATACTTATGAACCATTATTCTAGCAATTTCTATGAGAGTTCTATTTTTCCTTTCAACTACCCTATTTTGTTGAGGAGTTCTAGGAGAAGAATATGTATGTAGAATACCATTTTCATTGTAATAAATTTTGAAAAACTCATTTTCAAATTCATTTCCATGATTACTTTTAACGGATGAAATGTAAAAACCTTTTTCTTTTTGAACTCTTTTAGTAAAATTTTCAAAACCTTTAAAAGCAATATTCTTATAACCTAGAAAACACACCTAAGTAAATTTAGAGTAATCATCAAATAATACATATGCATAGTGCATTCCACCAAGACTAGTAACTCTAGTTAGTCCAAATAAATCCATATGTATAAGTTCATGTGGCCTAGAGGTGGACACTACATTTTTGAGCTAAAATGAAGACTTGGATTGTTTTCCCTTTTTGCAAGCATCAGAAGGTTTATCCTTAGTAATTCAAGCATAGGTATACCAATCATAAGTTAATGTTTACAAAGATCATTCAAAAGCTCAAAATTTGTATGTCTTAACCTTCTATGCCATGTCCATGTGTCATGGGAAATAGACATTTAGCATTTGATTTCTTTATTATTAATTTTGTTTAAATCAATAACATAAACATTATCTACTCTTTCACCACTAAAAATTAATTTATCCTCATCAAGATTACTAACAAAGCAATTTCTAGGATAGAAAGTCACTTTATTTCCCATATCACATAATTGACTTATACTAAGTAAATTATGTTTAAGACCTTCAATAAACAATACATGATGTATAACTAAGGATTGAGGATTTCCTATTTCTCTAATGCCAATAAGTTTTCCTTCTGCATTATCTCCAAATGTAACATGTCCTCCATCCTTAGCATTAAGCTTGTTGAATTACCCTTTGTCTCTCATCATGTGTCTTGAACATACACTATTGAGATGCCACTTGCTTTTTATTCTTTTGGATTTTAAGCACACTTATACAAAACAATTTAAATGTTCTTTTGGACCCAAACCTTTCTTGGTTTAGCTTGGTTAGTTTTAAGATAGTTTAAAGGAAGCAAATTCATGTGTAGTCTTCTACAAAAGTGCACATTATTAGTGTGTCCTTTAATAATGTAATATGAACATATGACATTTTCAAATTTATTTCTCTTAGGATTAAATGTTTTCCTAGAGTGTGAAACATGCCTTTTATGTTATGGTGGTGTGTGTCTCCTATAATTTTATGTCATGGAGTGAGACATGCATTAACAATGGCAATGTGTATTTTAATAGGTATATTTAATATCTTTATGTGCATTATGTTGTTTAGCATGCCTATGAGTGTTATTTTTAATGAATATATAAGCATGCTTGACTTGGGGTGCTTTACTTTGAACCTTACCTCTTTGTGTTGATAAAGGATGAGTCTTATGAGACTTTTTCTTGTTATTCAACATATTAGATCTTTTGGCTTTGACAACTTGAACCTCATTTGGTTTGGAGGTAGAAGGAGTGGAATCATGTGAGGCTTTTACAAAATTAATGTGTGATGATGATGAAGGCATTCCATTTTTATATCCAATTCCTTGGGTATATGAAATTTTTGAGAGTCAACAAGACTATCTAAAGTTTCTTTTCCTCTCTTAAATTTAGCAATGAAATTATTTAATTCTGAAACCTCCTTAGAAAGCTTATGATTTTCATTATTTGCTTTCTTAAGTTGATCTTCCAAAGAATTAGAAGATTTTGCATTACTAATAATTTTTTCATTTGATTCAACAAGTTTAGCAAAATCATTTTTTAAACTTTCAAATTCTTTGGTCCATCTACCTAACTCATGCTTATAATTTTTCTTCTTAAATAATAAACTTTTGCATTTAATTAATAATTTTCTCACAATAGAGCTTTCATCATCATCATCATAATAATCATCACAATCATCAAAGGAAGAATAAGAAGTAGATGGTACCTCATTTTTATTTTCAAAAGCCAAAAAATGAAGATTGGCCACTTCTTATTGTTCCTCTTCATCTTTGGATTCAGAGGAATCATCCCAAGTAGCTTTGAATGCCTTTTTCTTATCTTTTGTTCCATTGTTTTTTAATTTGAGTTTAGGACACTCACTTTTAATGTGTCCTAATTTCTTGAATTCATATTAAGTAACCTCTTTGATTTTCTTCTTTCCATCTCCTTCGAACTTCTTGTTAAAGTCCCTTATTCTTGAGAAATTTTTCTTTCTCAAAAACTTCTTAAAGTTCCTAGTGAGTATGGCAATATCACCATCTTTATCACTAAAACCTTTTATGCTTTCCTCTTTAATATCTTCTTGAAGAGCTTATAGAGCTATACTCTTTTTCTTTTCTTCTTTCTCTTCTTGCTCTTCACCTCTTTATTTAATGGTGAGTTCATATGTCAAGAACTTGCTAATGAGCACATCGGTTGATAAAGTGGAGAGGTCTTGAGCTTCCTCAATTGAAGTAGCTCGAGATTCCTAATTTATCTTAGGTAGGATTCTTAGAATCTTATTGTTTACCTCTTCCTTGATGAAATGTTTACCAACTTTCCTAAGGGTTGTAAGAAGAGCATTGAGTTGGTTAGTCATCTCCGTGATTAACTCTTGAAACTTCATCTTGAAGAGTTCATATTCATACATATGATGTTGAAATTTTTTCTTCTCATTTGTATGTTTCCATTATAGTGATTTTCCAAAGTCTCCCACATTTCCTTGGTTGACATATAATATTGAAGCTTGCCTCCTTCTTCTCTTATTATGGAGGAGACTAGAGTAATTATAGCTATTTTATTTTTATGATTTTCTTCCTTTTGATCTATACTCTATTGGTTTCTTGACAGAGTAGTTATCGTACCATCTATGATAGCTGTAGGTGGTTCCCAACCTATTAGAACAATGTCCCAAAGTTTGATAGAATTGCAATTAAGGTATAACTCCATCTTGAACTTCTAATAAGGATATTCACTACCATCAAAGAATGGTGTAAGTGAAGAAATGTTTTGAGATTCACTCCCCATGATCTTATATTCTAGCAATGAAGTTCCTAGAATTCAAGCTTTGATACTAATTGAAAGAGTCCTAAAGGGGGGAGGGGAGGTGAATAGGACTATCAAATAAAAATGACAAATTAAAAGAATTCTTTGCAAGAATTAATTGAAAGTTAAGAAGGAAAAATGAAGAACACAAAGATTTGAGGAGTTCGGATTTAATAACAATCATACATCTCTACCTAACTTACCCCCAAGTTAGGATTTTCAATCACCCATAATTTTATATACAAGAGTGAGATTACATAAGAGTTTTATGGCTCACTCTTATAACCTTACAACTTGAGTTTTCTAGGCTCACTTAAAAATTGAATTACAAGTGTTTTCAAGGCTCACACTAAAACTAAAATCCCAAGTATTTTAATGGCTAAACTCTTAAACTAATTCTTTTAGAATAAAATCTCACTTTCCATTTTCTAATCCTAAAATATAAAAGAATAAGAATATCTATTCTAATCACTCACCAACTCTCACAAGAGTTTACAATAATAAGAATGAATTTTAGAAGAGTTTAGAGAGCTTAATTGAATGCTTGAATTTATAAAATGAATGGAAAAGTTTCTTAACCTTAAAACAATCTTCAGAGCTCTTATTTATACTTGAGTAATCCAATTATAACTGTTGAAAGTAATAATTTCATTCCTAATATTATCCAAGTCCATTTGAATGAAAATTTAGACTTTTGAGCTGCATTTGTTTAGGTCCTGGTTAGGACTAGCATCAAATAGCCAATACGAGCTGTTGTTTTTGAAAAACTGCCCTGATCTCGATCGAGACTACCCTATCCCAAGCAATGTCCCAATTGAGACATTCAATCGGGATGGGTACTACTTGTTTTTATGAATTTTGCTTGTTTTGGTCCCACTCGAGATTGCTTTGGTCTCGATTAGGACTTCAACCCAAATTGGAATTTTTTATGCAATTTAGTCCCTGTGATGATTCTGGTCGAGATAGTACTTGCAATAACTTTCCAGAATCATTTTTCTTTGATATTTCATTATTATTTTGACTTTCAAATTATTTTTAACTTATACACACTTAAAGCAAAAACATTAGTTGCTCAAAATTAAGTTCGTTAAAATCAAAATCAAGATTACTTAACTTGCTAAGGTTAACATAACCTCTTTTAACTCTTCATCCACAATTAAAGAAAAATTCACCTCTTTCACACAATCATCTATTGCAACAATTTTCATACAAACCTTAACTTTTAAAGGGTATTTGATCAGTTTTGACATTATAAATTCTACCTTATCATCTTCTACCCTTAGAGTTTACTTATTTTCATATACATCAATCAAAGCCTAACTAGTATTTAAAAAATGTCAGCCCAAAATCAGAAAATAAGTACTATCCTCTTCAAAATCCAAAATAACAAAATTAGTAAGAAAAATAAATGTGTTTACCTTATCAATTACTTCCTCAATCACACCATATGGTTTCTCCAAAACTTAATTTCTTGAAAATAGAAAGTGGCATTAATTTAATACTTGCTCCTAAATCATACAAAAATCTAGAAAATTCACTAGTGCCAATAATGTAAGGAATGGTAAAACTCCCTAAATGCTTCAATTTATTTGGGATTTTTTGAGAGATAATCAAACTATAAGTCTTTGTCAAAGGTACTATCTTGTTATCATCCCATCAGTGCTTATTAATGATAAGGTCTTTCAGGAATTTCGCATACTTAAACATATGGATAAGTGCTTTAACAAGAGGTATATTTGAAAGTGCCTTAGAGGGGAGGGGGGGTGAATAAGGCTAATAGGGATTTTAAAAAAATAAAAATGATTTTAAGGAATTAAGTAAGAATTAAAATAGAAAAGAGTATGAAAAACAATGAACACAATGATTTAAAAAGTTCGGATTCTCAACAATCCTACGTCTCCACTTAACTTATCCCCAAGTTAGGATTTTCAATCTCACACAATCTTATTCATAAGATTAAGATTGCATAATAGTTTGAGGCTCGCTCTTCAACCTTATAATCAAGAGTTTCTAGGCTCACTCTTTAAACCGATTCCTAAGTATTTTAATGGCTAAACACTTAAACCTATTCCTTTAGAAATAAATCTCACTCCCCTTCTAATCTATCCCAGGACTTAGATGAAGTAGAAATTCTATTTTTAACACACAACCAACTCTCACTAGAGTTAATAAAACTAAGAATGAATATATTGAAAGTTAGAGAGCTTTAATGAATGTTAAGATAAAGAATTTGAATAAGCAAGTATTTTAACTTCAATTGAGCTCTAGGAGTAGTTTATATAGATAAATAACTACAAAATAGGTATGTTAGAGGCATTGATTTTTTCCCCGAAGTCTTCCAAATATCCTTGAATTTTTTTCAAACTTTTGCAGTTGAAACACCGCCATGGTCGTGAGGGTAGTGTCCTGGCTTATGAGGGTTGATTTAAGGATTGTTGGAGTTTGAAATTTGCTTATTTTTGCCCATTTTGATCTTTCTGGACTATCCTCAAGAGCTCCTTATGACCGTGAGTGGTGCTCATGAGTAGCACTTCCCAAAATAACTGAAACGACTTAAAATGGGCACCCAAAGGGGATAGCTCGTGACCGGCTCGTGAGGAGACACTTGTAAATCCAAAAATTGACTTTTCTTTGCTTCTTTTGCATCAATTAATTTAGACACTTGCATTGGTTCACGTACTTTATAAAATACATGTTAAATACTCTCTTAAGAAGGATTTTAACATTTCAAAGTATTGAGCTTTTAGACTTTGTAATCGAACAACTTCCTACACACTTAAATGAAATCATTAGAATCTAAATTGTTTTTCAAAGTCCAAAATTAGGAGTTTGATCATACAAATGGTAAAAAATCTCTCCCTTTTTGTCTTTGACAACCAATTTGATAAAAATAAATAAATTGTGTGTGAATATCAAATAATTAACATGAATAGATATGCATTATATAAAATAGCTTCCCTTTTTCGAATTAAATAGATGCAATATATGAAAATATTTTTCTCCCCCTTAGTACATGCATTATTTTTATATTATTTATCATGTATCAAAGCATAAAAAAATGAATTATTATCGCATATAAAAGGATTTAAAAAAATGTCTCTTTTAAATATTAAATAATTACAAAGGAGATGGTTTTAAAAAGAGACATCAATTGAAAGATAACAAAAATTTTCTTCTTTTTATAAATATATATTTCTTTACTTTTCCCCTTTTTAGACGTGATAAGAAATATAGAATTAATATTTTATTCCCTTTTGTTAAAAATAAAACAATATAAAATTTAACATGAGGGACAAAAAGAAACATGGCCTAATATGACAAATGTGTTAAAAACATAAAAACATGATCATTTAAATAAATGTTAGGCAATATGAAGGAAATAATTTCAAACATATTTAAATAAATAAAACTAGTATCACTTATAATGCATGTAGTACTACTTAAATGCATTACAAACATAGTACATATAACACTTATTTGAAACTTAACTATCATATGATCATGTAGAACTTAGGTAACTAACATACATGATCATGTAGCACTTAGCATATCACAAACACAATTATCCATAACATTTTATCCCCCTTTGTCAATGAAAAAAAGAAAAGAGAGAGACAATAAACAAGAAATAAACCTAAAGGAAACAAAAGTCCTAGAGGAAATAAAGGATAAGAATCTTGGTACAAAGAAACAAAGTAAGGAAAACAAGATTTTTTGTTACAATTATAAAATCTTGAAAACATGATTATTGAAGAGGACAAAACTAGCCACACTTATAATAATTAAGTATGCTAAAAAAAATTCAATTTCAAATGTTTCTCCACCTTTATCAAAATGCAAAAAGAAATTTTAATATAATAGAAATTGCATTAATGAAAAGGATAGAGTTACAATGATATTAGAATATCAATTGTAAACTTATGAGAAACATAACATAAACAAGACACAAACTAGTAGCTCATGACTTATAAACCAAAGTGAAATAGAAAATAAACCAAACATAAACTGACACAAAATAAACATAGACATAAGCTAACAACTCATATCTTGGAAACCGAAAAAATACTAAAAATAAATCAGACAAAAATTAACGAAAAACACACAAAACTCATAAAAATAAATATAGTCTTATTGAGGTGGTGAAGGAGGATGAGGCCAAGTGCATTGTATGTTGTGATGAACATACAATTGTTGAAAGGCCCCTAAAGTTTCAAAATTTTTTCAAATAAGTCCTTAAATCATGACAAATGGGTCCCTTTAACTCCAAAACATATAAAATCACAACCAAATTAAATGCTATTATAATTATTATCATAAATCAACATAATCAAGCATTTAAATGGGAAAAATAAAATTTTAATTTCAAATAATTATTTTTGAAATAATTATTTTTAATAAAAATTAAAAATAAATCATGCAAATGGGAAATATAATAAATCAAGTCATGTATATGAAATAGATTTACTTATTTAAATAATCAATAAATTCAATAATTAATTATTAAATAGAAATTATTTAAAGTAAAATTATACATGATTAATATGATAAATACCAATTTTTTTTAAAAAATGTAATCATGAAAAAAGTATCAAAAACAAAAAATAAATAAGAGGTATAAATAAAAGAAAAAAAATATTTGTGTGTGAATTTTATGAAATGGTATCAAACACAAAGAATAAACAGAAAGTAAAAAATAAGTTAAAAGCATGATTGCACATGAAATTTATGAAAATCATGAATTTTAGTGAAGATGTCCAACCATAAAGCCAAGATTGAACCATCTATCATACTAAACTCATGTCAGTGATATGTACTAGGTCAATCATGTATAACCATATTTTTTACTTTATCATTTTATTTAATAAAGAGACATTTTTCATTATCATTTTGTGTTATGATAATTACTTGAATAGTCAATTTTTACTAAGGTCATCAAGTATGTGACATGATAGTAAAACCCTTAGATTAAATATGAGTTCTATTCAAATTATCCCTAGTCATAATAATATGTTATGGTTAGTATGATGTTGATTGATGATTATGTTTTACTAATCATGAATATGAGATATTAAGTCAACTAATAGGTACTTATTTGGGAAATAATGCACTGGATCGACCCATTATGAGAATACTACATAGATAATTGTCATAAGTAATTCTCATAATAATAATATTTGATTTAGTCCTTTGACCTTGAAATCATCATGGATTTCTACATAACTATTATATATTTTGACACAATCTAACACTGTCTTTAACATGATGATTAAATAGATTGTCGTTGGATATGAAATGAGTTATGTGACGAATGTGAGTGATTGAGAGGGAATTTGTCCCTTATTTAATCTGAGTAAAATATCTATGGGCCTCTTGATAAGATAAACTGAGGAAAATGCATAGCCATGCTAAAGTGAATTGATAAAGAGTTATCATTCTCAGTCTACTTAGAGTCAAAAAATAATATGATTGAATTATATAAGGAGGACAAAAACTATGCCTTATATTCAATCAAGATATTATGTGACAAAGGGATTACAATGTTTATTATAAATTAGGTTATGTCGGATTATTGACTTCACATGACTTAGGTAGTCATAATGTCTTGCTATAGGCTATTTATGACTTGTAGACCTAAATAGAGATTTAAGACCTACTGCCAATGTCATGTGAACCTACAGGGTCACACACTTAGAATAGGCCCAAAAGCGGATATGGGTTTGAGAAGCCCAAATATGCTCTATGGAAATAAGTAAATAGTTTATTTATTTAAGGTAAAAGTTATCTTAAATAAATAGAATATTATTTCTAATTTAATTTTAAATAAAATCAGAATAATAATAACTGAGAAATTACCAAAAAGTTATTTTGGTAAGTGAAACCCTAATTAGAGGTCTATAAATATGTTATATTCTATAGGGTTTCACTATCTCAATCATTAGCCACCACTTGTAATTCGTTTTTCTCCTCTTAGAAAACTAAAACACTAGTGTTTTTGTTCTTAATTTATGAGAAATCAAGAGAAGTACTAGCACACAAAGTTTTCATTTTTAATCAAGGGTTGTTCATGTGGACGCTTGTGGAGGACGGATTCTTTTGGAGACATCTTGATCCGAACTACCAAAATCAAAAGCTCGAGGTAAGGTGTCATCGGAGCTCTCTGGCTTCCAACAGTCTTACCTCTTATGTGTTTATGGTAAGATTTGAAAACCTAGTTTTAAATTAATTAATTGAGTTACTTGGATCCGGGTTAGAGTTTGTGATTAAAAGTTTTAATTTTCACTGCATTTTTGAATCACGAAACCCCAACATATAAAGCCAAGCTTGAACCATCTATCATACTAAGCTCATGTTTAATAAAATTCAATCTTTCTTCATAAAGAGGCTTGATAAAGATGTTTGCCAAATTCAAGAAAAAATCACCATTTTGCACATGATCATGCAAGAAATGATGTCTAATATCAATACACTTAGTTCTAGAGTGCTTAGTGAGATTCTTGTTAAGGTTTATAGCACTTGTATTGTCATATTTAATAGGAATGTGATTAAGTTTAATGCCACCGTCCTTAAGCTATTATTTTTTCCACAACACTTGTAAGCAATAATAACTAGCCACCGCATATTCTGCTTCAGCGGTGGACAAGGCAATCGAAACTTATTTCTTACTGAACCAAGAAACTAAGCAATTACCTAAAATTTGACAAGTTCCAGAAATGCTTTTTCTATTTAGTAAACTATCGGCAAAGTCTGCATCTGAATAACTAATCAAGTCAAAAGAAGAGCTCCTAAGATACCAAAGTGCTAAATGCATTGTACTCCAAAGATATTTAAAAATCCTTTTAATAGCATTCAAATGAGATTCCCTAGGACCATATTGAAACCTAGCAGACAAGCATGTAGTAAACATGTTATCTGACCTACTAGCAATTAAATAAAGAAGGGATCCAATTATACCTCTAAAATTCTTTTCATTAATAAGTTTACCATTCTCATCTTTATTTGGTTTGGTGGTGGTGCTTATAGGAATCTTGCTTAACTTAGCTCCATCAATACCAAATTTCTTGAGAATGTCCATAGTATATTTAGTTTGATTAATGAAAGTCCCATCTTTGCATTACTTGGTTTGAAGTCCAAAAAACTTATTTTAAATTCTCCTTGCATTAACTTAGAAAATTCCTCACACAAGTAATGGTTAATAGCTCTGAAAATAATTTCATCGACATAAATTTGAACAATTAATAAATCATGTTTGGATTTCTTTACAAAAAGAGTTGTGTCAACTTTTCCTTTAGAAAAAAATTTTTCTAAATGAAAGTTACTCAATATTTCATACTAATAGAGCTTGTTTCAAATTATATAATGCTTTTGAAAGTTTAAACACATGATTAGGAAAATTCAAACTATAAAAACCTAGAGGTTGTTCAACATACACCTATTCTGTAATAAAATAATTTAAAAATGCACTTTTAACATCCATTTAATAAATTTTGAAATCCATGAATGATGTAAATCCAAGTAGCATTCTAATAGCTTCTAACCTTGCAATGGGGGAAAATGTTTCATCATAATCAATGCCTTCCTCTTGATTATAACCTTTAAATACTAGTCTAACTTTGTTCCTAGTTATGACACCTTGTTCATTCATCTTATTTCTATACACCAATTTGGTGCCTGTAATAGGATGATGTTTTGGCCTTGGAACCAAGGTCCAAACCTTGTTTCTCTTAAATTGATTTAACTCTTCTTGCATAGCTAGGACCTATAATTCATCACTCAATGCATCATCAACATTTTTGGGTTCAATTTGAGAAAGGAAGGCTAGATTAACAATAGATTTAAGTTTAGATCTAGTAGTTACCCCTTTTGTAGTGTCACCTATGATGAGGTCTTAAGGATGAGCTTTTTTGAATTGTCAATCCTTTTAAAGATCACTCTTTAAAGTAGATTAAGGTATCTCCTCATCATCCTTTTTGATAGGATCTTCTAGCTCCAAAATTTTGCTAGCATTTTCTTCTTTAGGTTTACAACCACATGCTCATCTACAAAATCATTAACACTATAAACATCCTTTCTAGGATCAAGTGAGTTTGATTCATCAAATACAACATGTATTGACTCTTCAACTACCAAAGTTCTTTTAGTAAAGACTCTATATGCTTTACTAAAGGTGGCATAGCCTAGGAAAATTTCTTCATTGGCTTTAGAGTTAAATTTTCCAAGATTATCCTTAGTTTTTAACATAAAGCACTTACATCCAAATACTCTTGGATATGAGATTTTGGGTCTTCTATTGTTCTATAGATCATAAGAAGTTTTATTTAAAATTAGTCTTTTGAAAACTCTATTTGAGATATACCATGAGATGTTAATAGCTTTCGCTCAAAAGTATAGAAGTAAATTATACTCATGAAATATTGTTCTAGCCATTTCTACTAGAGTTCTATTTTTCTTTCAACTACCCCATTTTGTTGAGGAGTTCTAGGAGTTGAAAACGTATGTGAAATACCATTTTCATTACAAAAGGTTTTGAAGAATTCATTTTCAAATTCGGTTCCATGATCACTTTTAATGGATGAAATACAAAATCCTTTTTCTTTTTGAACTCTTTTTGAAAAATTTTTTAAAGCTTTAAATGCATTATTTTTATGAACAAGAAAACACACCCAAGTGTATCTAAAGTAATCATCAACCAATACATAAGCATAATGTATACCATTGAGACTAGTAACTCTAGTTGGTCCAAACAAATCCATATGTATTATTTCAAGTGGCCTAGATGTTTACATTACATTCTTAAGCTTAAATGAAGACTTGGATTATTTTCGCGTTTGACAAGCATCACAAGGTTCATACTTGGAGAATTTAAGTTTGGGTAAACCAATCACAAGTTCATGTTTACAAATATCATTCAATGGCTTAAAATTTGCATGTCCTAACCTTCTATACCATGTCTATGTGTTAAAAGAAATAAATATTAAGCATTTTATGTCTTTGTTATCAATTTTATTCAAATCAATAATATAAAAATTATTTGTTCTTTCACCACCAAAAATTACTTTATCTTCATCAAGATTACTAACAAAGTAATTTCTAGGATAAAAATTCACTTTATTTCTTATGTCACATAATTGGCTTATACTAAGTAAATTATGCCTAAGACCATAAACAAGAAACAAATGATGTATATATAAGGATAGAGGAGTACTAATGTCTTTGATGCCTACAATTCTTCCTTTGGCATTATCTCTGAATGTGACATGTCCTCCATCCTTAGCATTTAGCTTGTTGAATTGTTCCTTGTGTCCCATCATGTGTCTTGAACATCCACTATCAAGATACTATTTACTCTTTGCTTTTATGGACTTTAAGCACGCCTACACACCATAATTTAAACATTCTTTTTAACCCAAACCTTAATTGTTCTAGGTTTGTTAGTTTTAAAATAATCTGAAGGTAACAATTACAAATATAGTTTTTAATAGAAGCATACATTTTTAGAGCGACATTTGGTCATGCGATAAAAACATTTAACATTGGTAAATTTATTTCTTCTATTAGGACATGCTTTCCTAATATATGAAGCATGCCTTTTATATTTTGATTGTGTGTGCCTCCTAAAATTATTTTAAGTCATAGTGTAAGACATATATTGACAATGACAATGTGTATTTTGATAGGTTTGTGTAACGTGTTTAGAAGTGTTGTGTCTAATGTACATATTAGCATATTTGGGTTATGGCCTTCTAACATGTGTCTTACCTCTTTGTGCTAATAGAGGTTGAGTCTTATGAGACTTTCCTTTATCATTTGACATGTGACACTTTTTAGTTTTGAAAGCTTGAGTCTCATTTGGTTTAGAGGTAGAAGGAGTCAAATCATGTGAGGCTTTAACAAAATTAATGTATGATGATGATGATGAAGACATTCCATTTTTATATCCAATTCTATGGGTATCTTCATGAATTTTTTAAAATCAAGAAGACTATCTAAAGTTTCTTTTCCTCTTTTGAATTTACTAATGGAATTCTTTAATTCTAATACCTCCTTGGAAAGCTTATGATTTTCATCACTTGCTTTCTTGAGTTGATCTTCCAATAAATTAGAAGTTTTTGCATCACCAATAACGTTTTCATTTGATTCAACAATTTTAGCAAATTCTTAGTTCAAAGTCCTTAGTTTAGCTAGATAGCTCATACTTGTAAAATTTCTTCTTAGAAAGCAAGCTTTTGCATTTAACCAATAAATTACTCATAATAGAGCTCTCATTATCATCATTATCATTATCATTATAATAATCATCACAATCATCAAAGGAAGAATAAGAAATAGATGGTACCTCATTTTCATTTTCTAGAGCCATAAAGTAAAGGTTGGCCATTTTTTTTATTGTTTCTCTTCCTTTTCGGATTTGGAGGGGTCATCCTAAGTAGCTTTAAAGGCCTTTCTTTTCTCCTTTGCTCTTTTATTCTTAAATTTAAGTTTAAGGCACGCACTTCAGATGTGACATGGTTTCTTGCAATCATAACATTTTCTTCTTACCTTCCCTTTTATACTTCTTGTTAAAGTCTCTTATTCTTGAGAAATTTGTCTTTCTTAAAAACTTCTTAAAGTTCTTAGGGAGCATGGTAATATTACTATCTTTATCACTAGAATTTTCAATATTTTCATCTTCACTTTCTTCTTGTGAAACCTTCAATGTCATGCTCTTTTTCTTCTCTTCCTTGTCTTTTTGCTCTTCACCTCTTTGCTTAATTATGAGCTCATGTGTCAAGAGCTTGCTAATAAGCACATTGGTTAAGAGGGTAGAGAGGTTTTTAGTTTTCTTCATTGAAGTGACTCAAGATTCCTAATCCTTCTTAAGTAGGATTGTTAGAATCTTGTTGTTCACCTCTTCCTTAGAGAAATGTTTTCCAAGTTTCTTTAGAGTTGTGAGGAGAGCATTGAGACAGTTTTTCCTCTCCGTGATTGATTCTTAAGGCTTCATTTTGAAGAGCTCATATTCATATATATGAAGTTGAACCTTTTTGCTTCATACTTATACATTACCTTCATAATGGTTCTCCAACGTTTGCCACATTTTCTTGGCCGAAATAAAATGTTGAAGCTTGCCTTATTCTTCTCTTATCATAGAAGAGAGTAGAGTGATCATAACTTTCTTATTTTTTTAGTTTTCTTCATTTTCATTATTGCTCTAATCACTTCTTGAAAGAGTAGTTTGTACACCATTAATGGTAGTTTTTAGTGGTTTCCAACCTTTAAGAACAACTTCCCAAAGTTTAATGGAATCACAATTTAGATATGGCTCCATTTTGAACTTTCACTAAGGATAGTCACTATCATCAAAGAATGGTCTAAAAGAAGCAAACCTTTGAAATTCACTCCCTATGATCTTGTATTCTAGTAATTAAGTTCCTAAAATCCAAGCTCTGATACCAATTGAAAGTGCCTTAGAAGGGGGGCAGAGGTGAATAAAGCTAATAAGGATTTTATAAAAATAAAAATGATTTTAAGGAATTGAGTAAGAATTAAAAGAGAATAGAGTAAGAAGAACAATGGACACAATTATTTAAGTAGTTTGAATTCTCAACAATCCTACGTCTCCACCTAATTTATCCCTAAGTTAGCATTTTCAATCTCATATAATCTTATTCACAAAATTAAGATTACATAAGAGTTTAAGGCTCACTCTTCAACATTACAATCAAGAGTTTCTAAACTTACTCTTAAAATAATTTTTAAATATTTTAATGGCTAAACACTTAAACTAATTCCTTTAAAAATAAATCTCACTTCCCTTCTAATCTATCCTTAGACTTAGATGAAGTAGAAATTCTATTTCTAACACAACCAACTCTCACAAGAGTTAATGAAACTAAGAATGAATAAATTGAAAGTTTGAGTGCCTTGATGAATGTTAAGATAAAGAATTTGAATAAGTAAGTGTCTTAACTTTAATTGAGCTCTAGGAATACTTTATATAGATAAACAACTTAAAAATATATATGTTGGAGGGATTAATTATGTCTCCAAAGTCTTTCAAACATCCTTGAGTGTTTTTCAAACTTTTATAGCCAAAACACCACTCACAGTCATAAGGGCAACATCTTGGAGTTTAAAATTTACTTGAGGATCATTAGAGTTTAAAATTTACTTATTTTTACCCATTTTGAGCTGTCTGGACTACCCTCATGAGTTGCTCACGATCGTGAGTGGTGCTCATGAGCGGCACTACTGAAAATAGCTGAAATGGTTCAAAATGGGCATCTAAAGGGGACAGCTCATGACCAGCTCGTGAGGAAACACTTGTAAGTCCAAAAATTGATTTTTCTTTACTTCTTTGGCATCAATTAATGTAGGCACTTATATTAGTTCATGTACTTAATAAAATACATGTTAAATACTCTTTTAAGAAGTATTTTAACATTTTCAAATATTGAGCTCTTATACTTTGTAATCGATCAACTTCCTACACACTTAAATAAAATCATTAGAATTTAAATTGTTTGTCAAAGTCCAAAATTAGGAGTTTGATCATGCAAATGGTCAACAATATTAATTTATAGCTTCTTAAAAAATTTTAAAATTTGAAAAATTATTCCTTATCTTTCTAATTCTTTAACCATTGAGGAAATGGTATCTTCGATACATAGGTTGAAGTTAAAGACTATTAAGCCTCTTTTTTTTTTAATTGTTAGAATTGATAGTTAGAATTAGGTTTTTATTTTGTGATGGATGTTGCTCCTAATGTAATTGTTAGATAATTTCAATTCTCTGTATTAGTTGGTACAATTGTAAAAAAAAAAGTTATTAGCACTATTTATTAGCATAGATCTCTTGATTGAATAGAGAAGTGGCAATACATTACACACTTGATTTTTTTTCTTTTGTCAAAAAGGGGGAAGGTGAGAGGAGATTCGAATTCCTCCCCCCTCTCCCCACTCATCCTCTCATACATATGCTAATCGAAAATTATCCTATTCTGGGCAAGTTAGCTCACTAAACACTTTACAAATGTATAATTCACTATACCATTTCACGTCTAACAAAATTGTTATAATTTTGTTAGATTGCATGTGGTTTCATTGTGTTGTGTGTGTGTTTTAGGTTATTAAATTCTCAAAAAAAGAGAAATATGTGTGTGGTGTGGATAGGTGTAAGGCTTTGTGGTGTTCCATCTTTACTCTTGGATCCTACATCGTTAACTTAGAATATGTGTATAACATATATATCATTCCGTGTCTAAAAAAATTGTCATGATTTTATTAAATGACATGTGATATTAATGTGTTGTGTGTGTTTTAAGTTATTAAATTCTTTTTTTAAAAAAAATGTGCATAGTAAATTTTTATTTAGCTTCGAAGATGAAACTTTTGGAAAAAGACAAGAAAATGTATATAGATCTTGCAGCAAGACATGCTCCAATTCTATTTAATTGATTCACTTTATTTATTTTTACCTCATCAAAATATTAAAAATGATTTAATAAACTAACATTTCAGCAAAATTAGGTAAAATATTCCCACCACCTAAGGGAGAAAATATTGGATAAATCACCACTACCTTTGAAATGATTAAGAGTTCTATAACTATTGTAATTTTAACAATTAATTTCTAAAAGAAAGTTTGTTAATGATTATTGTCGATCTTTAAAATAAAAAACTATCTCCTTTAGTTATATCTGTCAATCAATAAAATTTTCTATTAGTCAATTTTTTAATCTTTACATTTTAACCCTTAAATTTTTTTAAAATGTTTAATTTTGACATTTCAGACTTTAGTTATTTTTTTTATCAATATTTTGGAAAAGTCTATAACTTTTTACAATTACTTAAAGATTTTAAAGCAATAAATAATATTAAAATTATTACTATACTTTAATTAGATAAAAATCAAAACTAAAACTATTTAACTTAAATTATTCTCTTAAAAAATTACAAATCAAAATTAAAAGTCATTAACTTAAAGTATCTTAAAAAATAATAATAACTTGACTTAAAGTATTAAAAAAAATATATGATTACTTTAATGATTGGAATGAAAATTTAAATATAAAATTTTTATATAGATTTTAGTTTAATTATAATTTTTAGTTTAAAGTTTGTTGAAAAACATTATATATTTTTTTAAAATATTAATAAAAATTAAGTTCTAAAATGTTAAAAATAATATGTATTTTAAAAATTCAAGGATTAAAATATGAAAATTAAAAAATTGACTAATGAAATACTCTGGTGACTGATAGATAAGACTAAGTGGGATAGTTTTTAAAACTTATAAAATATATTTGTTAATAATTGTTTTTAAGACTAAATTATTAAAATTAAATTGTTATGGGACTACCCGTGCCAATATCCGTTTTTTAAAAGAGAGTTATGCAAATCTTAGTATTATAATAATTCACATGTGGATACATTATCCACACTCCATTAAATATTTTAGACTACGGATTTTATGTAGTGTTAAATTTTCAGTTTTTTCATTTTATTTTATTTTAGACAAAAAAAAAGATGAATCTTTCTTCAATGAAGATTAAAAGTATATCTTGATAAAATAATAATAAAAATAACAATAACAATACAATTAAGAAATGTTAAAATAAAATCTCATTAAAATTGATAGAGTTTTTCTAATTTCTAACTCAGCAATCTGTACACTTAATTCAATAGCTTTATTTAGTTATAAATTGATTATTTGATTTTTGAACAAGTCCGATTGCTGAAATACCAATAAAATATTCACAATAAGAATATATACAAATTCCATAAAAGATAACCATAGAAATTACATTAAGGGTAAGAATTCTATAAAAGAAAAAGTACAGAAATTCTATTAAGGGTAAAAATTGTATGAAGGAAAATTTTAAATTTTAATTAAAAAATAAATAAATTAAATATTTATATTTATTCAATGTAAAATAATAAAATAAAATAAATAGATTATAAATTAAAAGGATCACTGCCGATCGAAAAAATGATCGGCAATAATCAAAATGAAAGTTATATAAAAATAAAAAATTAAGAAAAAAGAGAAAAAAAATGGCTAGAATTTTTTATTCACATATTTTAAAATATTCAGTTTAATCTTGATGTTGTAGTAATCCACCCGTTGATACATTACTCAACATGGATTTGAATTTGACGGATACAGATATCTGCAAGAATAGTAGAAATTTATTAAAAATGTCGAATTTTTAAACTTTTTTTATTAAAATGTACCAAATTTTAATTTATTACATTTTTACCTCATCATTTTTTTCGTTGCCATTTTTTAATTTTTGTTTTCCCTTTTACCTTTCATTTATTTTCTCCTTTTCTGCTTTTTTTTTCTTTTCCTCCTTTTTTCTTCTTTCTTTCTTTTTATTTTATCTTTATTTTTATTTAATTTTTTATTTTTATTTTATCCTTATTTTTTATTTAATTTTTTCTTTTTTATTCTTTTTTTAATTAATAAAAAATTAGTCAATATCATAATTATTTTTCTTATTTTTTATTTCATTATTTTTCCATCCGTTATTATTTTTTTTATTTTGTTAATTTCTTCAAAATTTTTTTCATATTTAATGGCACTTGGGTTTTGGTTTTTCTCCTTTTTTCCTTTTTTTAAATTTTTTTTTCTTCTTTTTTTTTTCCTTTCTCTCTTTGTTTATTTTTTTTCTCTTTATTTTTTCTCATTTCTTTCTGTTTTTTCCTTTTCTTTTTTAATTAATAGAGAATTAGCCAATAATAATAATATTATTATTATTATTATTATTATTTCTTTTTTAGTTCTTTTTTTCATCAATTTAAATTTTTTTATTTTTTTCATCAATTAAATTTTTTTCTCTTTCTCTTCTTTTTTCTCTTCTCCTTTAAAAAAAAAATTATTTTGTTCTTTTGTCCTTATTTTTTCTTTTTATTTTTTGAATCATTCCTCTCTTTTTTCTGTCCTTTTTTCTTTTTCCTCTTTTTTTTTAAAATTTTTATTTTTCATTTATTTTTGTCTCTTTTTTTTCTTAATTAATTGAGCATTAGCCAATATATTATTTTGGGATTTTATTTTTTAAATTTGTCAAGTGGGATATAAGAATACACAAATTGTCAATGAGATGACCAAAATACAAGCAACTCACATGCAATAAATTTTTTATTCATAATTGAACACTAAAGTTCTTAATGTGTGAAAGATGTAACATTCATTATACTTGAACCAACATGACTATTTCTAAAAAGCGGTAATGGAACTTTGGTTAAGGAAAATAAACCCATAACTTCAATTTCTAACGATTCTAAAATAGAATCAATTTTATCAATATAATTCAAGTACCAAAAATATAATCTTAGCATTTCTAAAACTTCAAGTAGTCTAATGTGTTTGTAAAATACAAAATAATGCTTCATAACTCCAAATTGAAGAAACAATCCCAAAACATAAAATCACATAAAAAGAAGTAACTTATCAAATACTAAAAATTACGAGAGTTATGAGCTATGTGGATATTTAATCATTATCACTTAAAAAGCCCTTCATTTTTTTTTTGAGAAAATATAGTTTCATTAATTAGAATCAAACATCATGGATTTAGTTTGAAGAAAAATTTCCCCATTGACATTCAATTCCACATTTTTTTTTCTTACCCTTTAGAATAAAAATAAAAAATTGATTAATAATTAGTAGTGGTTTTTTTAATCTATTTAAGTAGTGAAACATATGGAGTTTATTGTTTTGGTGCAATAATATTGTATTAGAAACGTAAAACATAAGGAAACATAAAATATATTGTAATGAAAATATTGCATTAGAAACATAAAATATATTCAAGATATTGTATCAAAAATGTAAAATATATGGACAATAAACTAAAAATATACAAAAAGTAAACTAAAAGAATATAAAAAATATTTTAAATTTAATTTCTTTGAAATTTATATTCCATTAATGATGAATGAAACCGCTAACATAGTAAACGTGAGGCTACCTATAATAAAACAATTAATAATAATGATTCTAATATATTCAATCAAAGATAAATAAAAATATAATAAGATTCTTTCACATATGCAAAATAAAATAAAAGTAAACAAAAAATAAATAAATAATATTCCAGGTTTCATGCTTTTAGAATTTATATTCCAATCACTTTAAAATTTTAAAAAATAAAATTGACACTCCTCTTCCCATTGTATCGAGTACTTTGAGATTTTTTATACATATTTTTTTGTTAGTTTAGAATACTTTATGTTTATTTTACGTTTTTTATAATTTTGAACTTCTATTTGGTTTATATTTTATATATTTTATATCTTTTTAGTTACTTTTTGGTTGTTGATCTTGTTTTTATGTGTTTTTCTAGTGTGATAAGAATTCATGTGAGGATATTGGTGTTGTTTCAAAGACTATTGATTATGGTCTTAAAGTTGTTATTGGATTGAGTATTAATGTTGTATGTTGTTCTATATTTTTATATTTTGTTTTATATTATGTATATGCTTGATTTACTTGTTTTATTTCTTTGATTGAAAAAAGTGTTGAAAAGGATAATATTGTTTCTGTTCCTATTCAGTTTGCTAGTGGTGGTCCTGAGAGTGTTAAGAATCCTATTGTGGTATATATTGTTTTACTTTGTTGGATTTATCTTTGTTGTTTTTTTATTTTTCTTTTTGGTCTTGACCAGTGACTTAAAAGTGTTCGAATGTGAAATTTTCACCCCATTCTTCACTGTAATGAATATAAACAAGTAATTGTTCTATTTCATTAAGTATAAGATGTATCAAAAACGTAAAATATTCTGAAAGTATTCTAAACTGAATATATATATATATATACACACACACAAAATTTATGGGTTTCCAATGAGTTCAATCCAGATCTGTTTAAGTTGTATCATAAATATGAAATATACTGAAAGTATTCTAAAATGAAAAAATATATATGGAATTTATGGGGTTTTAATGAGCCCAATTCAAATTTGTTTAAAGATGCATTGGAAACACGTAATATACTGAATTATTTCATAATAAAAAATATACAAAATTTCTAGGCTTTACAGAAGAATAAAACAAAAATATTCACAATTGAATGATATTGAAATATGAACTACTTTTTTCTTAAAAAAAAAGAGATACTTAATACATGTCTTTCAGTTATAATATATTATTTTTATTCAGAAATAAATATTATTGAATATATAAACAATTAAAAAACTTTAATGAGATTGCTTAGTATTCTTCATGAAATTAAATAAAAGTGTATGATATTGTTGCGTATACAGAAAAATAAACAAAAAAAATTCAATTATTAAATTTATTTTTTAAAATATGATATTCAATTGTTAAATTTATAATATATAAAAAATTAAAAAATATATTGAGGGTAAATGTTTTTTGATATAAAAGATTTATCGAAAAATTTATCAAAAAATATAAATTGTGTTAAAAGTCAGTTTTAAATGATGTATCTAATGAAATTATTCTATCATAAATGTAAAATATACAAAAAGTATTCCAAATTAACACACACATATATATACATATATATCATTTATTTATTTAGTTGTTTTTTGTGTCAAAAATTATCAACTCTTTTACTTTTTAATCTCCATATATTAAATAATTAACCAGGTCTTACGCTTCCCTATCTTAATGAAAATACTAGTAATAAAAATCATCCCATCTAGAAGCCTTACCTATTATATATATATGCAATAGTCTTAGACTAACCCATTTGTCAAATTATTACGCTATCTCTCAAGTATTATTTTCTCTTTGTTTGCTTTCAACACTACGTTGATTCATTTCTGTTGACCTTAGCAATAATCAATCTTAATTTTAATATTAACAAACTTAATTTTGAGCATTTAATATGTTTTATTTACGTGATTATAAGCATAAGTACAATATTACTCTCAAAGAAAAATCAAGTCAAAATTCAGCTCAATAGTAAGTAGCTGCCATGGTGAGATCAATACTAAGCTATGAATGAAGCAAGATTGCTATGGTAATAGAAAGCCAAGCTCATTAGTAGGCTACGAATGAAGTTTCGCTTCTATGGTGATAGCCCAACGAACATATTTTTAAAATTAAGAAAAGAGATATTTGAGATATAATGTGAGTAGCAGGTTGAGACTGAAGCTCTGCTTCTATAGTGACAACCCAACGGATATATTTTTGAAACTAAAAAAGCGATGTTGGAGACATAATGTGAATAGTAGGCTATGATTGAAGCAATGCAGCTATGCTGACAGAAAGCTTGTCACAATAATAGATTGCGATTGAAGCTTTGCTTCCATGGTGAAAACAAACTTCAAAAATATCAAACGGATATATTTTTTAATTTTTTGAAAAAAAGAGACGATAAAAACATAATCATTTGCTCTAACAGCCATATTTTTTAAGCTTGACCTACATATATGTGCTCTAGAGTTGTGATAATAAGACAACACATTATATTACTATTTGATTATAAAAAAACTCTCTAAGCATTCATTAAGCTTCATTTTTCTTTATATCAATATTCTTTGTATTGATTAACTCTTGTGAGAGTTGATTGTGTGATAGAAATAAGACTTCATCTTCATCTAATTTTTGGGATAAATTAGAAGTGAAGTGAGGTATATTTCTAATAGAATTGGTTTAAGTGTTTAGCCATTAAAATGCTTGAGAATTGGTTTAAGAGTGAGCCTATAAAATCTTGTTTGTTTGGTTGAAAAGTTAACCTTAAAACTCTTATTTATGTTAGTTTGAAAAGTGAGCCTTAAACTCTTGTAATCTCAATCTTGTGAATAAGATTATAGGGATTCAAAAATCCTAACTTAGGGATAAATTAAGTTGAGATGTAGGATTGTTGAGAATCTGAACTCCTTAAATTTTTGTATTCATTGTTCTTCCTACTCCATTCTCTTTCAATTCTTGTTCATTCCTTAAATTCATTTTAATTTTTCTAAAAATCTTCATTACCCTTATTCAACCCCCTCTAAGGAACTTTCAATTAGTATCAGAGCTTGAATTCTAGGAACTTCATTGCTAGAATACAAGATCATAGGGAGTGAATTTTAAAATATTTCTTTACTTAGACCATTCAATGATGGAAGTGATTACCCACATTGGAAGTTCATAATGGAGCTTTATTTAGATTGTGATTCTGTTAGATTTTAGGAAGTTGTTCTCAAAGGTTGGCAACCACCTAAAGCTACCATTGATGGTGTGTAAACAATTCTATTAAGAAGTGAATGGAGTAATGACCAAAAGGAAGAAAACTTACAATATTAAAAAGGCTATGATCACTTTACTGTCTTCTATGATATGAGAAGAAGGAGGCAAGCTTTAGGATTGCATTTCGAATAAGGAAATGTGGAAGACCTTGAAAAACTATTATAAAGGAAACGTTCAAGTTAGAAGTAAGAAAGTTCAACTTCATATATATGAATATGAACTCTTCAAGATGAAGCCTTATGAGTCAATTACGATGATAACTAATTGACTCAACACTCTTCTCAGAACCCTTAAGAAACTTGGAAAGCATTTCTCTAAGGAAGAGGTGAATAATAAGATTCTAAGAATCCTACTTAAAAAGGATTGAGAATCTCAGGTCACTTAAGTTGAGGAAGCTCAAGACCTCTCTACCCTTTCAACCAATGTGCTTATTGGAAAGTTTCTAATTGAGCAAAGAGGTGAAGACCAAGAAGAGAAAGAAATTAAAAAAAAAGAGCATAGTATTAAAAGCTCTTCAAGAAGATAGTTTAGAGGAAAGCATTAAAGATTCTAGTGATGAAGATGGTGATATTGCCATGCTCACTAGAAATTTTAAAAAGTTCTAAAAAAAAAGAAAATTCCTTTTAGAATAAGTGACTTCAACAAAAAGTTTGAAGGAGAAGGTAAGAAGAAAACTAAAAACATTACTTGCCATGAATGTAAGAAACTAGGTCACATTTGAAGTGAGTGCCCTAAACTACAATTTAAGAACAAAGGAGTAAAGGAGAAAAAGAAGGCCTAAAAAGCTACTTGGGATAACTCCTTCAAATTTGAAGAGGAAGAGGAATAGTAAGAAGTGGCCAACCTATGGCTCTTAAATATGAAAATGAAGTACCATCTACCTCTAACTTTTCTTATAATGATTATTGTGATTATGATGATGATGAGAGTTCTATTGTGAGCAAATTCTTGCTTAAATGCTTTAACTTACTTTCTAAAAAGAAACATTATAAACATGAGTTAGCTAGTTTGATTAAAGAATTTGAAGATTTGAAGAATTATTTTGCAAACATTGTTAAATCAAATAAAAATTTGCTTATGATTTAAAATCTTCAAAGTCCTTGGAAGAGTAACTCAAAAAAGCAAGTGATGAAAATTATAAGCTTTCTAATGATATATTAGAGTTAAAGAATTCTATTTCCAAATTTAAAAGAGGAAAAAAAGAGTTTAGATAATTTTTTTGACTCTCAAAAACTCCTTGAAAATACTCATGGAATAAGATATGTAAATGGAATGCCTTCTTCCTCATTATCATCATATATCAATTTTATTAAAGCATCATATAATTCCACTCCTACCTCTAAACTGATTGAGATTTAAGTTTTCAAAGCTAATAAATCTCAAATGTTAAATATTAAAGGAAAGTCTTATAAGACCCAAAATCTTATTTGACATAAAGAGGTAGGTTTCATGTTAGAAGACCACAACCCAAATATGCTTATATATGCACTAGACATAATACTTATAAGTATATTACACAATACAATGCACCTCAACATGTTGCACAAGCCTATCAAAATACACATTGTCATTGTCAATTTATACCTCACACTATGACTCATAATAATATTAAAAGACACATACCACTACAACACAAAAGGCATGTTTCATATACTAGGAAAACATATCATCCTAAGAGAAATAAATTTGAAAATGTTGTATATTCATATTGTATGATCAAATGACACACCAACAATGTGTCCTTTTATAGAATACTACACATGAATTTACTTCCTTTGGATTATCTTAAGACTAACCAACCTAGACCAAGAAAGGTTTGGGTTTAAAAGAACACTTAAATTATCTTTTGTAGGTGTGCTTGAAATCCATAAGAATAAAAAGCAAGTGGTATCTTGATAGTGAATGTTTAAGACACATGATGGGAGACAATGAGCAATTCAACAAGTTTGATGTAAAGGATAGAGGACATGTCACGGACAATGCCAAAGGAAAGATAGTAGGCATTGGAGAAATCAATAATCCTCAATCTTTATCTATACATCATATATTTCTTGTTGATGGTCTCAAATATAATTTTCTTAGTATAAGTTAATTATGTGATATGGGAAATAAAGTCATCTTCTATCTTAAAAATTGCTTCGTTAGTCTCTTGATAAAGACAAAGTAATTTTTAGTAGTGAAAGAGTAGACAATGTTTATGTAATTGAATTGAATAAGGTTGATAACAAAGACATTAAATGCTTAATGTTTGTTTCCCATGACATATGAATATGGCATAAAAGGTTAGAACATGCAAACTTTAAGCTTTTGAATAATCTTTGTAAGCATGAACTTGTGATTGGTTTACCTAAACTTGAACTTGCAAAGGATAAACCTTGTGATGCTTGTCAAAAGAGAAAATAATCCAAGTTTTCATTTAAAGCTCAAGAATGCAGTGTCAACCACTAGGCCACTTAAACTTATTCACATAGATTTATTTGGATCAACTAGAGTCACTAGTCTTAGTGAAATGCACTATGCGTATGTATTGGTTGATGATTACTCTAGATACACTTGAGTGTGTTTCCTTGCTCGTAAGAATAAATCATTTAAAGCTTTTGAAAATTTTTCAAAAAGAGTTTAAAAAGAAAAAAAAGTTTTTTGTATTTAATCTATTAGAAGTGATTATGGAACCGAATTTGAAAATGAATTCTTTAAAACCTTTTGTAATGAAAATGATATTTCATATACATTTTCTTCTCTTAAAACTCCTTAACAAAATAGGGTAGTTGAAAGAAAAAATAAAACTCTAATGGAAATGGCTAAAACAATACTTCATGAGTATAATTTACCTCTATACTTTTGGGTAGAAACCATTAACATGTCTTGTTATATTTCAAATAAAAATTTCAAAAGACCACTTTTAAATAAAACTTCTTATGAGCTTTGAAATAATAGAAAATCTAAAATTTCATATATTAGAGTATTTGGATGCAAGTGCTTTATATTGAACACTAAGGATAATCTTAGAAATTTTGATTCTAAAGCCGATGAAGAAATTTTCCTAGGCTATGCCACCATTAGTAAAGCATTTAGAATCTTTAACACAAGAACTCTAGTATTTGAAGAGTCAATGCATGTTGTATTTAATGAATCAAACTCACTTAATCCTAGAAAGGATGTTTGTAGTATTGATGATTTTGTAGATGAGCATGTGGATGTGAACACTCAAGAAGAAAATGCTAGTAAGCCTTTGAAACTTAGAGGTCCAAGTAAGGAGGACAATGAGGAGATGTCTCAACCTACCTTAAAGGATGAACTTCTAAAGGATTGACAATTCAAGAAAGCACATCCTTAAGACCTCATTGTAAGTGACACTACAAAGGGGGTAACTATTAGATCGCAACTTAAGTCTATTGTTAATTTAGCCTTCATATCTCAAATTGAACCCAAAAATGTTAATGATGCTTTAAGTGATGAATTTTGGGTTCTTGCTACGCAAGAAAAGTAAAATCACTTTAAGAGAAACAAGGTATAAACCTTGGTTCCTAAACCTAAACATCATGAATGAACAAGGTAGGCACCAAATACGTGTTTAGAAATAAGATGAATGAACAAAGTGTCATAATTAGTAATAAAACTAGAGTAGTAGCTAAAGCTTATAATCAAGAGGAAGACATTGATTACAATGAAACCTCTGCCCCTATTGTAAGGTTAAAAATTATTCGAATGCCACTTGCATTTGCATCGTTCATGGATTTTAAACTTCATCAAATGGATGTTAAAAGTGCATTTTTAAATGGATTTATTAAAGAGGAGGTATATGTCAATCAACCTCTGGGTTTTGAAAATTTTGATTCTCCAAATCATGTTTATAAATTATTAAAAGTTTTGTATGGATTGAAACAAGCTCCAAGAGTTTGGTATGAAAGATTGAGCAACTTTTTATTAGAGAAAGGTTTCTCTAAAGGAAAAGTTGACACAACTTTTTTCATAAAGAAATCCAAATATGATTTACTTATTATGCAAATATATGTTGATGATATTATTTTCGGTGCTACTAACCATTGCTTATGTGAGGAATTTTCCAATTTGATGCAAGGAGAATTTGAAATAAGCATGATGGGTGAGCTTAAATTTTTTCTTGGACTTCAAATCAAAAAATGCAAATATGAGATTTTTATCAATCAAACTAAATATGCTAGGGACATTCTTAAGAAGTTTGGCATGGATGGAGCTAAATCAAGTAAAACTCATATGAGTACCACTACCAAGCTCAACAAGGATAAGAATGGTGTTGTGTTTAAAACCCGCAAGTGCATGAATAGTAAATTATAGTACAAAAGATATCATTCCCACAAGGATTGTATATTGAGTACTAATATCTCTACTTATGTTCTTAGCTAGAAAATCAATAAATTAATTTAGAAAATCAAAATATAAATCTAAAAAATTAAAACTAAGAGAAAATCAAATGATAAAAACATAGAGCTTAGGTTTAGTTTCACTATTCCAATTAGATCATGAACACTTAATTATTAAACACCTTGATTTCAGTTAAGAGTAATTGTTCTAAAATAGCTAAAGACTCTTTCGAGTTCAATTAAGCATGTCAAGATTAAGATTTATCCTATTCTCATGATTAAGAAATTAATCCTAACTCATTAAGCTTATCCTTGAAGAGCTCGCCTACTCTCATGGTCGAGTGGTCTAAATCCTATGAGTCTAAAGCTAATAAATTCTCTTAACTCTCATTGGTGAATCTACCTATAAACATGCAATCAATTGGGCCCTTAATTGAATACAAGACATGAAGAACAACTCATAAAATTAACTAAAAATGAAATTAATAAAACTTGTGTTCAATCACATCAGAGAATAGCTATTCCTAGCCTAAACCCTAAAAAGAGTTAGCCAAACATGACTTTAAAAAGAATTACAAACATAAAATAAATAACAAAAGAATTAAGAAGAAGAAGAATAGATAAAATTCATTTGAGTGCACTTCAATCTTCAATCCTTGTTGAGCTATTTATTTATTGCCTCTTGAGTGCTCAATCCCTAGTCCTCAAATACCTCTTATTATCCTTTTATACAGGAAAACCTAATAGGAGATCTTTTAGCCTTTAAATTCCTCTTCCCTTCTTGATTAGGAAAAAGTCTCCTTTTCTTCGACACACCCACCACGTGACCGTTCTAAGCTGGTGTGATGTTAATATTTCTGGCACAGTCTTTAGCACAACCGTGCATGAGCTCAGATTTAGACTAGAAGGTTGCATACTTTCAAACATGGCTGTGCATGAAACCATATTACACCTTCAAAAATTATTCAATTCAAATAGAAAGATGCACCAGCAGTAACACACCCATGTTGAGCTTGTGTGACATAAAGCTTGCATTTCAGTATATTGCATAGGCAACGACACAAGTGTGTGCCAAATTGTGTTGCCCTTAACAGGATCTTCTCATGCAAATCCTTGATTTCTTTAGAATCCTTAGTTAGTTTCCTAAGGGAAAAAGAGAATATTTGTTAAAACTTAAATAAAGTTCCTAATATAAACAAATTAATTACAAAAATAAATAAAAACTAAATAAAATATCAATCCAAAATAATTCGTATTTAAGCCTAATTCCTACCTAAATTAATTTGAATATTTATACAAAACTCAGTAAAATTCAACTCAAATATATGTAAAGAATTACACACATTAAATGGAAAGCCGATTGATGAAAAGTGATTTAAAGGAATGATCAGATACCTTCTTTATTTAACATCAAGTAGACTAAACATTATGTTTACTACTTGCTTGTGTGCTACATTTCAATCAAGTCCTATAGAGTCTCATTTGAATGCAATCAAAAGAATTTTCAAATATCTTTGTGGAACAATGTATTTAGGACTTTGGTATTCTAGGAGTTCTTCCTTTGACTTGATTAATTATTCAAATACAGACTTTACTGGTAGTTTACTAGATAGAAAGAGCGCTTCCAGAACTTGTCAATTTTTAGAACAATGTTTAGTTTCTTGGTTTAGCAAGAAACAAGTTTCGGTTGCCTTGTCCATTGCCGAAGCTGAATATATTGCAGCAAGTCTTTGTTGTTCATAAGTTTTATGGTAAAAATAATAATTGTTGGACTATGGTATAAAACTTGACCACATTCCAATCATATGTGATAATACAAGTGCTATAAAATCTTAGCAAGAATCTAATTCAGCTTCTAGAACTGAGCATATAGACATTAGATATCATGTCTTGCGTGATCATGTGTACAATGGTGATATCTCACTTAAATTTATTGATACAAATAATTAACTTGTAGATATCTTCACCAAACCTCTCAATGAAGAGAGATTGAATGTCATTAAACATGAAATTGGCATGATTAATGGTTCTAGTTTGTCATGATTTTATACTTAATTAATGATTGGATTGTTTTCATGTGAAATTATGTTATGCTTATTGATTGCCTTGATTATCAATTATTTTGATTTTGATCTTAACAATTAATTTTTTTTTTTGCTATTTCATAATTAATTATTGAAATTATTTCAATAAATTAATTATTCAAATCTAGCATTTTTTTTAATTGTCATGCATTTATATATGTTTAAATATGCATTATGATTTTTTTAAAATTCCATCTCCTCCTCAACAAGATTAGATTTTTATGTTTTATATTGTTTGTTTTCGACAGTTTTTGTTTGGTTTATTTTCAATAAATTTTCCATATCTAAACTTTGAACTTAGTTTTTATTTTTTATGGTTATTTTGTGTCAGTTTATGTTTAGTTTATTTTATGGATATAGGCCATAACCTATTAGTTTTATGTCTTGTTTACAATTGTTTTTTTTTTTTAATATCATTGTAACTCTATCCTTTTCATTAATGCAATTTTTAATTTATTAAAATTTCTTTTTGCATTTTGACAAAGGGGAGAAATATTTGAGTTTGAATACTTGAATTTATTTTATATAATTTTTGTTTAGGCATACATAATAACATTGTAAGTGTGGCTAATTTTGTCATATTTTTATATGTGATAAAAAATCTTGTTTTGCTTACTTTGTTTATAGGTGTATATATGTGATACTTGACTAGATGGACATAATTTTTTTAAAGATTTGGTCTATCTTTATTTTCATTGTTTTAGTTCTTGCTATTTTGTTTCCTTTAGAACTAAACTTTACATGATCATACGATAGTTAAGTTTGTCAAGCTTCAACAAAAATGCTATATGTAGTATGTTTGTGATGTGTTAAGTTGTACTACATACATTGTAAGTGCTACTAGTTTTATTTATTTTAATATGTTTAAAATTATTTCCTTTATATTGCCTAACATTTATTTAAATGATCATGCTATCATGTTTTTTTTATGTTTTTAACACATTTATCATGTTAGGCCATGTTTTTATGTCCCTCATGTTATATTTTATGTTGTTTCTATTTTTATCAAGGGGAATGATTTATAAATTTATATTTTTTATCATATCTAAAAAAGGAGAGCAATAAAGAAATATATTAAATATTTTAATTGGTATCTTTTTCAATTGCATTTTTTTTAAGAGTTGTTCAATTGATATTTGTATAGCACAAAGAGGAGATTCTTAAGATTTTATTATTTTTAAAATTGGTATCATTCTCATTCTATTGATAGTCTTCTTTATTTGAATTCCTTACTCTTGAAATTCATTATTTTTATAATATGCATAAATTAAGGGGGAGTATAATTCACATACTTTATTGGGATTCAAATCAACACACACTTCAGTTTATATTATCCTTCTCAAACCTAAAATAAGTTTGTCAAAATAAAAAAAGGGGGTGATTATTGACCTTAGCAATAATCAATCTTAATTTTGATATTAACAAACTTAATTTTGAGCATTTAATATGTTTTATTTGAGTGTGATTATAAGCATAGATACAATATTACTCTCAAAGAAAGCCAAGTCAAAATTCAATTCAATAGTATACTACAACTGAAGCAAGGCTGCCATGGTGAGCTCAATAGTACGCGGTGACTGAAGCAAGACTGTTATGGCGACAGAAAGCTAAGCTTAATAGTAGGCTGTGAATGAAGCTCTGCTTCTATGGTGACGGCCTAACAGACAAATTTTGAAATTAAGAAAAGAGACGTTAGAGACATAATGTGAATAGTAATTGTGATTGAAACTCTACTTCTATGGTGATGGCCCAACAGACATATTTTTTAAATTAAGAAAAGAAACGTTGGAGATGTAATGTGAACAGTAGGCTACGATTGAAGTAAGGCTGCGATTGAAGTAAGACTCCTATGGTGACAGAAAGCTTGTTTCAACAGCAGGCTGTGATTGAAGCTTTGCTTCCATAGTGACAGCAAGCTTCAAAAATATCCAACAGTCATATATTTTTTTTATTTTTTGAAAAAAAAAAGACATTGGAGACATAATAATTAGCTCTAACAGCCATATTTTTAAAGCTTGACCTATATATATGTGTGCTCTAAAGTTGTGATAACAAGACAACATATTACATTACTCTTTGCTCTTTAAGCATTGATTAAGCTTCATTTTTCTTTATATCAATATTTTTTATATTGATTAACTCTTGAGAGAGTTGGTTGTGTGATAAAAATAAGACTTCATCTTCATTTAATTCTTGGGATAGATTAGAAGGGAAGTGAGGTATATTTCTAGTGGAATTTATTTAAATGTTTAGTCATTAAAACACTTGAGAATTGATTTAAGAATGAGTCTAGAAACTGCTGTTTGTTTGGTTGAAAAGTTAGCCTTAAAACTTTTATTTATGTAAGGTTGAAGAGTGAGCGCTAAAATTATGGGTATTAAAAAATATTAACTTGGGGATAAATTAGTTAAAAATGTAGAATTATTGAGAATCTAAACTCCTTAAATTTTTGTGTTCATTGTTCTTACTACTTTATTATCTTTCAATTCTTGTTCATTTCTTAAATTTGTTTTAATTTTACAAAAAACCTTCATTAACCTTATTCATCTCCCTCTAAGGCACTTTTAATTTTCTTTGCAACCACACATAAACTGAAAAACTATACACTGTTATTGAAGTATTTGAAGATGCTCTATCTTCAAAACTATAACACTGTTATGTATATGTGTTAAAATTTTAATTTTAATTCTAATTTAAGTTAATTTCAGAAAACTAAGAATAAAAGTTGTGGCTAAGGTCTTCAAAACTATAACACTGTTATGTATATGTGTTACAATTTAAATTTAATTTAATTTCAAAAAAGTAAGAATAAAAGTTAACACTAAGAATTCTCTTTCATTTAGGTACAGGTGATTGGTAAACGCACAAAAAATGAATATATTATGATGAATGATGAATTAATTTGCTGCGTCTAATTGAGGTGATGAGCATGATGTACCAAAACACATTGGAATCATATTCAGTTCCTACTATTTGAAACCCGACCAATTGACGAATATGTCAACTGCACAATAAACCAAAATCCTTTTCTTAACATAGAAAAGGGGGGAAAATTGCAGTAGACATAAAAGCAATGGCTGAAGTTACAGTTTTGCATACATGTATGTGTATATTAAAAGAATGTGTACTGTGCTTATTTTTCTAATGTGACAACTCTCAAGTTATAGCTAGCAATTAAACAGCACATCTCGGTTCTTTCTTCTATGTTTTAGCATGTTTTTTCTATTTTTAATGTTCAGCACACGAGAACAATTGGTTGTTATCAAACTTATTACCATGCGTCCCATACCCCGCCATCATCGTTGCCCATGAAACTTCATTCCACAGCGGCATTCCATCAAACACCTTTGTTTCCCCAGCCAAATTTCTGCACTTTGTATACATATTGTTCAAAGCATAAATGCAAATGTAAGCCATGAAATTCTAAGCATAAATTAACTACACAAAGAGTTACATCCGCAGTGCAAAATTCTTTATGTGTACATATTTGTTCCCTTGAAAACGAAAATCCACAGTGCCAAAATCAAATCTTCAATTGAAAGAGACTTAATTGAGTGAAGCTAAGACAAGATTTTCAAGGTTCAACAGTACCAATCAATTAAAACACAAATGGGTCTTCCACTGTACAATTGTACACTCAAATATGCAACTCCATAATATAAAACAAATACTGGTTCAACAATTAAATGAGGTAAATTATGAAAAATACTATACAAAATGCAGAGAAAAGGAAGACCCTTTAAGCTACTCTGATCATATGACCCTTCACACTCCATAGCCACCGGAACAAAACGAAGAGGCTCATTATAAGTGTCAGCTTTGTGGGAGCGTTTCGGAAGTACTCGAAGGAATCTGGAGGTGTATGGTGGTAGGAGCGACGGATGTGGTGATGGTGGTGCCGATCATGGTCGGAGCATGAAGGGGTGGTAAAGCAACAAAAAAAAATCAAGAAAATAAGAGGAAAAGAAAGAGAAGGGAATGACTTGGAGACAGAGAGTTGGGAGCATTCACGTAAATGACAGAGGAGATGCAAAAGAAAAGACAAATAAAAAAAAGGTATATTAGTAATAAATGAAAAATGTGAGCATTTTAGAAATTATAGGGTGTTTTTTGGGGCATTTATGTAAAGATACCCAATAACAGAGCCGTTTACAAACCTTTACACATCAGGCACAACGCCTGGAAACGCCAGGCTTCTTAAAAAATAATAATAATAATAAAAAGAAAAAAAAAAAATACACCCTATCCGATATTTGGATTTTTTTTTCTTCAAAAATATGGTACCTTTTATTTTTTTTTACGATTAACTCTTTGTTTTTCTTCTTTACTTTTTACGATATTTTCTTATTTTTCTTTTTGTTCTCATTATTATTACTATTATTATTCTATAATTTTATTTTGACATAATTATTCATTCCCTTATATTTATATTTATTTTTATATTTATTTATTTTTTTCTCCTTATTTTATTTTTAATTTTATTATTTATTAGTATTTTTCTTGTTGTTTGTGATTATTTTTCTTTTTTATTCTTAATCTTTTCATTTGTACAATGTTTTTTTTATTATTTTATATTTTTTGTCACTTCAACTTTATATGATGGTTTTTTTTTCAAAACAACCAAAAAAAATAAACTTATAGAATTGTAAAAGAAACAACAAAAAAAACAACCATCAAAATAATTAGAAAAAAAATTGTCAAAATAATCAGAAAAATAACTATTAAAATAACTAATATAAACCACTATCAAACAAACTTATAAAATTGAAAAAGAAAAAAAAAAACTGCCAAAGCAATAAAAAAAAAAACAATTGCCAAAACAAGCATAAAAATAATCAATATAAACAACTACAAAACAAGCAGATAAAATTTAAAAACAAAAAAATCAAAGCAACCAAAAACAACTAAAAAATAACCATAAAAAAAATTGCCAAAACAACTACTAAAATAACCTAATAAAAATTGAAAAATGAACTAATAAAAAATAACCATCAAAACAAACTAGAAAAATAACTAAGAAAAAAAGTAAAAAGGAATGAGAGATTAATTATGAAAATTCTTCTTTTTTTAAAAAAAAAAATTCAAAATTTATTTTATTCATCTTTTTCTTTTATTTTCTTTCTCTACTCTCTGTCTTTAAGATATTTGCTAGCTATTGAAGGAATAATATTGAGAGAATTTTTTAAAAAGAATTTTTGGTTGTTTAGTATTATTTTGGGGATGATATTAATGATATTATGCAAGAATAGAGAATGAAAATAGAAGGAAAGAAAAAAAAATTTGCAAAAAGAAGAAGAAGACTAGTTTTGAACAACTTTTTTCAGTTTTCATGTTTTTTAAACAATAAATTTAGGGACACATTTTTTTAAAAATGTTTTAATTTTTCTATACACTTATGAAAATTTCCCCAATAAAAAGGCTGAATGCATAGTTCACTTTTGAATTTTATATGATTAATCTATAACATTTCTCAATTTTTATTAGTTTATATTCAATTTTTAAATTTTTATTTTAGACCTTTTTCACCTTTCAATTTATAATTTTTTATTCTATTTAACTTATACAATCTCAAAGCAGATAGAATTTAATTTCAAATTATTTTAAACACATAAAATGTTAAATTTAACTGCAAAACAATATAGATAGAATTAAAATTAATATAAAAAAGTTAGAAAAATTTTATATTTAATTATATTTTCCTTTTTATCAAACATTATTTGTGTTTATATAAATTTGTCTTATGTTCATATTAATATTAATTTATAAAATACTTTAAATTTATATATTATAAAAGTTAAATAGGTTTAAAATAAAAATTTAAAAATTAAATATAACAAAATAAAAGTTTACGAGTACTAGAGATTAATTAACTAAAGTTCCCAGGGGTGGGTGAAACTATGCATTTGGCCTAATAAAAATAATAAATTTGGAAAGGGCAATTGTGCTAATGGAATGACCCAATTGGACCTGTTATTGATTCAAATCCAATAGTAGTTAAAACCGAACCCCTGCTTTTGCCAGCATGACAGTAAGCACCAACTGGCAGCAAGGAGTCAACTAAATGACCAATGCATCATTTGGTCTCAAGGCTCTAAACCTGAGCAGCATTGGAAGAAAGGTGAGGACGGTTAGTTCGATTAGAAAAATGTAATTCTCTGAAATTATTCTAAAATATTAAAGATATCAAATTTAAAATTTTAGAATTGTTCCAAATTTCTAGTTTGATTCAATTTGAAAATTAAATTTTTTAGTTCAATTAAGTTCAGAGTTGGATTCTTATCTAGATTAAAATTTTTGATTCAATTCAATTCGAAAATTGCTTCACTAATTTAAAAAATAAATAAAAATATAATTCAAATTGAACTGTTAAACTACCAATTACTTCATAATTTTATCATAAAATTAAATGATTTTTTTTATCGTTTTATTTATCATTATTTAACTATAAAAAATCTATTATAATTTTTACAATACACTCTAATATACCATACAATTATTATATATATATTTTTTTATGACAAATTTATATAAAGAATATATATCATAAAATAATAATAACACCATAGCTATTAAAAAACATATATTATATTATAATTTTATTATTAAAGGTGAATTTAAATTTTTCAACATAAACTACAAGTGAATTCTAAGGTAACTTTTTTTTTATTTACTTTATTTTCACTTTACTTTCATCATCATCATATGAGAGTGTATTAAAATCATTTAATAGTGATTATCAATAAAGTGCAATTCACTTTGTAAAAATCAGAGTAACCATAGACTACACTTTAAATTACATATTCTAAAATGCTATTTACTAATTTAATATTTAATTTTTGTGATTTAAAATACTTTGATTGATGAGTGAAATTTTTTTTATTTCAAATAATTAAAATGACATTATTTTAGAATACATGATAAATTAGAATATCCAACATTAATAAATTGATCATAATTATTACAAAAAAATTTTATAATACAGTGTTCATCCTTATAATATATATGTATATGTAACTCTAATTCTATTAAATTATCGAATCGAGTTTCAATTCTTTGGAAGGTACATTTGGCATGATTCAAGATGGATCTCGGTTCAAAAATTCAAATCTCCAAATGCATCCCAATAAAAAATTTTTGATACAATTCGGTTCTAAGAAAGTCAAATGGTCAACGAAAATTTTCGGCTTTAGAGATTTTTGAGTTGGTTTTTCGGGACATTTCAGGTTCTCCAAGACCATGCTCAGCCCTAATTGGAAGGCAACATTACCGCAATATTTTGGAAAGAGTAGCAGGAAAATTGAACAGAAGAGTCTCAATTTAACCAAGAGAATACATGTGAAGGGCATCCATTTTAATGTAGCAATATAGAGTAGTTTTCTTTGCATCAACTAAAGAGAAAAACACCAAAAAAAAAATTACAATAAAAACCTGTAATATCCTTTTCTGTAGTATAAACAGCACATGAGGTAAATATCCAACTTATTTCGATCATAAAAGAGGGAAAGCTTACAGTACCTTGACAATTTAGTTAGAAACCATGCTTTCAGACTCCTTAACAAAACCATCTCCTGTCCAATCTTTATCAGACTGCAGACCTTTTTTGACAGCTTTTCTCCGTTGAATTGCTTCTTGCTGCCGTCTTACCAAATCTGTGTGGGTTGTAAAATACTCGAGAGATACCCTGACAAATCAAAAGAAGACAAAACAAGAAATTAGAGAAACAACTGCATGTTAGCTTTCTCATACGTTCTTGATTGTGTTACTTGGGTTTTTCCCATAAATGCATACCCTCTGAAGTCTTCAATGGAAGAGAAGTTGTGCATTTTCATAAAATCCTTTAATTCATCACAGAGTTTCTTCACCAGGCCATATCCATGCATCATAACCCCAGTGCACACCTACAATACCAAAATGAAAGATGTCAAATGCTTGCACATATAATTGAGAATTTGAGATATGCCACATATATATAATTTTTAGAAGCGTAAGAGTCACTTCTTAAAATTTTAAAAATACTCTTTACTAAAATAACTTGACAACTTGAAGAATTCAACAGTTTTTTTTTTAAAAAACTTTTGTCCTGGATGATGATTGAAAATAGCAAAGTCTCTTTTTTCAACATGAATCTCCCGAATAGCAATGGAAGTTATAATTTAACTACCAACAGCTAGCTTGCTATGTCTCAAATATGCCAAACAACTAAAAGAAAAAAATCTATAGCATGGTTTGCGTACCTAAGAGTTAAGAAAAAAGTCAGGTAAAACATTGTGACATGCACTGCAATGATTAATTAAATCTCGTAAGTCACAACCAATGAACCTTTATTCCCTGATCAAAATTTGAGCTCTTGGAACCACTACTCATTAAGTAATATTAAGAATAAATAAATATTACTTTAAAAAACCATCAAACAATTAACTGAATCAAACTGAACCCTGTAAAAATGTTTGCTTTGGTTAATAGTTTCAAACAATTCGCTAATTTGATTAATGCTGGTTCAGTTAAACTGAACCTAACAATGCTCACCCCTATATAGTATGTCCCCCCAAATCATAACAATTAACAATTTAACCATATAGAACCAGTGTTCATGCAGTGCCACAGTATCTAGAAAATAACAAGGACACAAATCTTTCATCCTACATAGTAGCAAAATGTATTTAAAAAACCTAAAAATTAGTAATGATTTTACATCCTACGTAAAAGCTACTGCATCTCTCACCTGTTCAATTTGTCTATTTCCTACAGTATATTAGGCTTGGTAAATGGGGGAAAGAATAAGTTCTCAAATGGTGTTAAAAATATAAAAATATTGGGTACCAATGCCAACTTGGGAAATTTCAGATGCAACATATGGTGACCAGAGGCTAAAATTGAAGCAAGCTCGAAACTTGATCTAAGATATTGAAAAAAAAAAAGGCTATAAGTAGTTATACCAACTCAATATATTCATCTGGATTTTAACATCACATAATTTTTTTTTTTTTTGTTGGATGTCTAATCCTTTCCTAAATGATGATATATCTGCATCTCATCTTGTCTATCATTAATTGATGTTAAGCTGGGCATAAAGTTTCCTAGAATTAGTTCAATCACATCTTTCAAAAACTCAGAAATCAAAATGTGAGACTGATTGTAATTGCTCATTTGCTTCTGAAGAATGTTACCCTACCTATTCATACATTAAAGAACTTCCAAAGCTGTTAATTTATCTCAAAATGGTTTTCTTCTAAGTTATTAATAGCAGGAAAGAAAAAGAAGATTGTTTCAAAAGACTTGGAAAAAAATAAATAAATGAAAAAGAAAAAGTAAGTAAGCAGTTACCAATCAAAGCCAATCTATTTGAGGCCAAAATAAGCTAGGCCTGAAATTTAGTGGTTAGCAGGTACCATGCAACAAAAGTAATTAAACCATTATCCTGTTGAGGGGAATTACAGACATGCAAAGAACTAAATAGAGCAGTAGGACATGATTAAATGAAATCCCTGGAAGAACTTAGAATTACCTACAAATCTTAAAGTTCAAGACCTTAATTAAAGCCCAATTCAAGAGAGAACCAACATTTATCAGAAGCACAAGAATGAAATAAGAGAGTAACTTTCTCAACATGATATAATAGACGGAACAAACATTAATCATTGTGTACCTGAACTGTATTTGCTCCAAGAAGAATAAACTCGGCAGCATCACTGCCTGTTTCAACACCTCCAATACCAGAAAGAGAGTACTGATCGATATTAAATTCTGATTTCATCATCTTGGCAATACTCATAACTTTCCCAAGTGCAATAGGATGGACTGCTTTAGAAGAATAACCTCCAGGTGTTGAATATCTTCAAACAAAATAAAAGAACATCAATTTTTGTGACAGGAGAATAGCTAAATAAGAACAGCAATTGCTTTCAAAAATTGCAAACCCCTCAACACAAGGCTCTGGCCGTAAAGTTTTCAGATTTATTCCCATTACACTCATGATTGTGTTGATAGCAGATACACCTTCACATCCTGATCTGAGTGCTGCCCTAGCTGGCTATACAAGAAAGAAAATTCAGTCACTTAAACAAATTCCATCTATAAAACACTGCATATTGGTAAGCAATTAGAATCTTTTGACATGCAACTTGCAACCAATGGATTTGCAAAAAAAGCAGAGTCAAGAGATGGCAAGGAAAAGAGGAAGTAAACAGTTATATAAATTAATATTGTATCGTGTTATTTATCATAGAATTCTTCTAAAAGCATCTATAAGAAAAGCATGGAACTTCATTCTCCATTTTCCATGTATTTAATGGGCACTCTTCAGATATTTTTAAGAAAATGGGTTTCTAATAAGCTGTAAACTGAAATAAAGCAGCAAAATATACAAACTAGGTATTACTTTCTATAATATTGAGTGAACTATTTGAAATTCAGTCACTAATCCAGAAATGCAACCAACAACTTAGCCTAGTTAGCCTTGAGTTAAGCCATATGCTTACTACAGACCTCTCCTGAGGCCTGACCCCAACAAATGGAATCTTTTAGAACAGCATAAGTTACACCAGTCTCTCCTAGGTTATAAAATTGATCTTCTCAATGGGACAGCACCTGATAATTAGATTACCTAAGCACGGGTTTAAAAACATTGGCTTTGCAGTGAAATAACAAAAAGACAAGCAAAAAAATAATTAGTATATTGAAGAACATCCATTATTTTTTTAAGTTGATTAATTACAAAATCACATCCCTTTCTAATTGTTGTGAACAATACATCAGTAGCAGCCTTGTGAGAAAAGGTAAGATAGGCGAGAATTTATTATGCTGTTAGAGACTTTCAAAGTTGCTTTTGGGTTTTGAATTATGGATTAGTCTAGCTCTGAATACATGGATGTTCCAAATTGAAGGAATGACATAACCGGTTAAGACTATCACATCCCTTTCTAATTGTTGTGAACAATACATCAGTAGCAGCCTTGGGAGAAAAGGTAAGATAGGAGAAAAATTATTATGCTGTTAGAGACTTTCAAAGTTGCTTTTGGGTTTTGAATTATGGATTAGTCTAGCTCTGATTACATGGATGTTCCAAATTGAAGGCATGACAGAACCGGTTGAGACTCAATAAATACAATCTACAAAATATGGTTTTTGCCTTAATTTGCTATTCAACCCCAACAGAACCATTGTATACCCATGCACGGCCATCAATAATGCAAGATGTAATTAGTTATGCTTGTAAGTAAAAGGACAGAAATTCAAGAACCAAAAGTTTTTAGACTGTAGCATTAGTTTGGCTATATAAAGGATCCATGTTAATCTTTGTTTGAGACAATCATGGTTTCATATTAGAAAAGAAGAAGACTACATAAAAAATAAGGACAGCACAAGTGATATAAAGAGATGAGTAAGAGGGTACATGGTTAACTGAGGACATCATCTCAGGAGAATACCAAAGGATAGTAAAATTAAAAAGGTAGCACAAAAAACATCTTGTCTAGCTATCATTACATTTTAGTTATCATCAAGTACGATGAAATTCCTTTGTTTAACAGAAATAAGATTCAATTTGATTTATCAGCCATACTATTCTATAATGTTATCAGCAATGTAATGTTCTATCATTAATATGTGTCAAGGTGGAGGACATAACAGTCCAAAACTGCAATTGGCTTCTGCACAATTTCACAGCTAAAGAAATCTGTATTATAAAGTAGAAAACATTAAAAAGCTAGTCTCAGTTAAAAAGATGCATATGTTATGCCCCATGTTTATTTGCGTAAACGGCAAGAAAACGTAAGTGCACAACACATCTATGAAATGAACAAGAAATAAAGGTCAAAAACTTGTTAATCACTTAGATCCGTGTGATGCGTGCAGATAGCTTGGAAAATGTGTATGCTATCACATTATGTATTTTGAAAATCAAGCCTAAACATGGAACTAGCAATTGAAAGGACAAAGGAAGAAAATGACCTCTGTTATGTCTGTGATGTTGGGAGTCATCTTTGCCCATACAGGGACAGTAGCTTTTGCATTTATCCATCCACAAACCTCTTCTAAAAGTCCACAGTCTTGCCCAACTGCTGCACCCATTTTACGCTCAGGCATACCATGAGGACATGAGAAATTGACTTCAATGGCATCCTAAAAGACAGTTTCACGAATTTTAGGTTACATAAAGTATCTAGCTTAACAAATTCTATAAATATGAAGAATCAAATGATGGCCGTAAATTCTATAAATATAAAGAATCAGATAATGGCTGTAACTCACAATTCCAGTTTGCTCTACTCGATCAATAAGTTCCTCCCAAGCAGCTTTATCGTACTCCTCCATGATAGAAGCAATGAGAATCCTTTCCGGGTATTCTTCTTTCAGTTGCTTAAATTCTTTCAGCATGGTTTCAAGAGGCCGGTCACTTATGAGTTCTATATTTTCCCATCCAATTATCTGCCCTTTGGCTGAACCATTAGCACCTGCTCGTAGCCGTGCATATCTGGGGGTTACATTTATAACTTTTGCTGCATCTAATGACACCTAGCAAATTTAGAACAAAGAATAAATTTTCAACATTGAATGAAATGAAACAATATACTTGAGATACTCTAGGTTGCACAGACATTTTAAAAGTTAACATTTTGGCAGTTCCAATATATTTCCAAATTGGAAATGGTAAAACACACCCTTGATATGTATTGGAGCTGTTTCCACAAATTATCAAAAATAGGAAACACATATCCATCCTGAAAACACGTTTATTCCATATCTTTTAGGAAAATAAAATAATCCAAATCAAACGAAAAATAAAAGAACACCCAATTCAAGGAAAAAAAAAATTCAAATCAAAGAAGAAAACAAAAAAATCAAACTAAAAAAGCAAACAAAAAGATATCTAAATCAAAATAGTTATTATTTTTATTCAAGAAGAATCTTAGGGGAATAATTGAAGTTAATTATTCATTAATGGTAATATTTATTTAAATGGATAATTTTTAATATTTTTATATAAAATTAAAATTTATAAAAAAATTCTATTTTTTAAATATTTATGCATTCACCATATGGTTTTAGTATTTACACACTTTCCCCATGTTTCCATTTCCTATATTTTGCCAAAAAAAAAAAAAGCATCTTCCCACAAATAAAATGCAAAGATCATTTAATGCAAGTTCTCACAAAAGATCAAATTTCTGGCGTCAAGTTACAAAGAAGATACTCAAAGGTTTTTGGTTCTAAACTGATCCTGCTGGTTTTTTGAAGAGATCAATGAATTGGGTCTATGAATCAAGAAAAGAATTCTTGATGTCTCCAAATAATTTTTTATTTGAAAATTCAAATTTGAATTAATATCCTTTTGTTATCCTCCTGACTTGTATTAGTGAAGATTTCCTTTCATTTTGAATTCGGCTAATCACAACTTACGTGAATCTTTGCTAAGCATCCATGGCTCAATGGTTAAGGCACCCAACTCATAGTTTAGAGGTTCAATTCCTGCTAGATGCATGACAATGCTCATCATCTTCTTCTCACCCTTTTTTTTAAGCTAATTTGGAAGAAGAGATAAAAGCCAGCCAACATTTGGACAACAAAAAGTAAAGAAAAAACTAAATTTTTGTTGCATTTGTTCTTTTTTTTTTTGGCAGGTGTGAAGCAAAATCGAATTACTTATCAAGCAAAGTTTCCATCAACATTTGAGTACTTATTGAACCAACCAAATGGAGTCTGTCTTAGATGGAGACAAACTATTAAATACGAACTTATATGGCGTTTGTGCAATAAAAAAGATTTTTCAAATTTCCATCAACATCATTTACAAATCAACTTTTTGCACTAATAATAATAATACTAGAGAATCCAAGAGGGAAGGCTTACAGTTTTGGCGATTACAGCACCCCAGCCTTCATCAAAGGCACGCTTCATCACCGTGTAGTTGGTGCCGGGTGGACCAGACCCAATAACAAAAGGGTTCGGCAGGTTCAACCCATTCACGGTGACACTCAAATCAGGTTCTCCCTTACCCTCAGCCACTACTCGCAACAACCCAACTCTGTTTCTAAGACGATGGGTTGTAGGCCGAGTTCTCAGAGCAGCGAACTCAGAAACCGAGTTCCTGCCTCTGATCTGGGTCAAACTCAGAGAAGCCATTAATGTTAATGGGTATGAATCCAAATGATCGGTTCTTAATTCTCAAAGCGAGTAGAGAGTGATAAGAAGAGAGACAAAGAAAGATGGGTGTTGACGAAAATAGTTTTGATGGAATCTGAGTTAAAATATTCAGAGTATGAGAAGAGATAACGTGGATTCTGAGGAATCGTATCGATTATGTCTGTTAGCATTGTTGAATTTCATGTGCAATCTGTCTTTAACAAAATGACAACTTGACAAGTCACTTAAAATGGATTAATCATTTCAACTCTCCTCAGTTATCAATTAGGCAAAACCTATTATTACGGGTTACTAAATTTATCGATTTTTTAGTTTTAGTTTTTTAAAATTTTGTTTTATATATTTAAATTTTTAAATTTTATGAATTTAAAGTTTTAAATTTTTTTATTAATTTTTTAATTTAAATTATTTTTTTATCTCTAAAATTTTATATTTTTAATATTTATAGTATTTTTTTATTTTTTAACACTAATATCACTTTTAAAACTTTTTTTACTAGTAAAAAATAAATTTATTTATTTTAAATATTAATATTTTAAATTATTATATACATATTTAAATAATTTTAAATTTTAAAAATAAATAAATTAATTAATGTTAAGATAAAAAAAATTAAAATAATACTATTATTTTTTACGATTTTTAAATTATTATAAATAAATTTTTATAATATAAATTTTTTTCATATACTCAAAAAGCATGATAAAATAAAAAAGATTAAGATAACGGTTATAAAAAGTGTAAATTGATTGAAAAAATTACCATCCTTTTTTGGTAATATATATACATACATTGGTATCTATTATTTATAAAAGTTTTATTGTAAAAAATTGTTCACAATAATTTAATTATAATTTCGTTCAAAAAATTAAAAAGTGTATTAAAAATATAAAATATAAAATTTAAATAATTATAAAATATTTTTTATCATAACGTCTTTTAATTGTGGTGTTCTTTTTCATCATAATATTTTATTTTAAAAAATAGTAGTTTTATTATAATTATTTTTATCTTAACATCAACTTGTTTATTTATTTTTAAAATATAAAATTATTTAAAAATGTATATAAATTTATGTTTTTAATTTAAAATATTAGAAATTAAAATAAACAAATTTATTTTTATTGGTGAAAATTTTTTGAAAGTGATATAAGTATTAAAAAGTAAGAAATGATATGAATGTTAAAAATATAAAATTTTAGGGACACAAAGGAAATAAATTTTGTTAAAAAATTAATAGAAGGATTTAAAATTTTAAATTTATAAAGTTCGAGAGTTTAGATATATAAAATGAAATTTTATTAGCCTAAAGCTAAAAAATTAATAAATTTAAGAATTTCAAGATGTGTTTTGCCTTAAACTACATTGAAGTCTACTTTTATTTTTTATTGTTGAAACAAAAGATGCATATCAAAAGCAATTCCATAAGAAGAAGAAAACCTGCAATCACCTACTTAAGTAATTAATTGATTGTATTACTTCTATAAAAAATAATTTTGGAAATTATCACATTGAACTTTTTTTTTTTGCTGATATTTAGTTTATCAGAAAAACATACAGAAAAAAACCCCTTAAAATATAATCTTTTTTTCTTTAATTATCCAAATGTAATAATGTGGAAAAGTTAGAAAATTTCCTTGTGGGTTGTTTTTTTAGACCTTACCTTCACTTTATATGTTTTTATGCAGAGAAATAAATTGGGTGAGTAGAAAAAAGAAAAATAAAATAAAATAAAAGAAATCACTTGGAAAGCACAGCGGGGATCAAGAATAGCTTCTTGTAGATAACAAAGACGAAGAGTAAAAGAGACCCTAACGCTAGCAAAGCATGCCTTATTTTGCTATTACCATCATTATTTTCTTTTTTTTTTTTTTTATTTCACTTTACTTTCAATGATGAATGATGAAATTCCACAAACAAATATTTTCTTCCTCTTCAAATCCTTCGATTGCTTAGAACCCTACAGAATAGTCCTCTTCATCTCCACAGTTCCATTATCAATTGTTTTATTTAAACATTGAATATTACAACAAAATATTATATTTTAGCTTCTCATCCTAGTTCAATAAAGAAAACAACCCCTGATATGGACAATAAATGAAACACACAATTATATTAATGAATGAATACCCAAGATACGGACAAAGTTAAACTTGTTTCTCAGAAAATCCTGTAGGGTGATCATTTTCTAATCCCTGTTTATCATCCTAGTCGTCCCATGCTTTAATCAATGCATCGTCATAAGGACCCTGGCACACCCTTAAAACTGCAGAAAACAAAACTTGGATCGTTATCAATTGACAGCTATTGAACTGCAGCAAGTAATTCTATACTAACACTCATCTTACATTATATGTTGGTTTAAAATAGAACCATCAAGCTTATCTAGGAAAGAAACACCACTTAAGCTATTGGTTTGAACAGGAAAAACCCATCTTATATCAAATGACATTATGAAGACCCTACCCGATATGCACAACTCGTCATCTTCTGCTGCTTCACTCATCTTCGCAAATTGCTAACAAATCAAATTGAGATGGAAGATAAACTGCTAACACATCAAATTGGCCTTTGAGAAATAGGAAAAGAAAAGAAACTGAAGGGAAGGGAAAAGTAAATTGCGAAACTGAAGAATAAGAAAAGATAGCTCAAGAGAAAGAAAAAAAATGACATAAGAAAAAAAAAAAAAGAAAAAGTGGGAAGCTGGATGAACCAAAAATTAAGAGATAGGAAGTTCTGGAAGCGCAGAGTGCCACATGCCACAATAGATATTATGTGGCAACTTCAATGTCTTCAGCTTTTATATATTTTATATAGATAGATTCTATTTTAAAATTATTTTAATTTTATAAATTAGGTGCATTATATGATTATTTTACTTTTCACAAAGTAAATTTTATTTTATTTATGGTCACCATTGAATGATGGAAAATTCTCTCATCCTATAGATATAAATATAAAGTAAAAATAAATTATTCAAAAGAATAAAGTAATTATAGAATATCTTTATAAATTATATCAATTTTATTTAAATAATATAATAATACTTTTTAAAATTATTTTTAGATATCTATAAAATAAAATAAATTTGATATTTATTTAATTTTTTCTTTTTTAAAAAATAAAATTTAAAAAAATATTAACATTTAAATTTTACATTTTTGAAATAAATTAAAAATTAATTTCAAATATTTATGTAAAATTTTAACTTTTTATATACCAATTAAAAAAAAAAAAGAAAAGGTGATAACTTGTAAATCAAGTTATTATATAAACTAACATTAATAAAATTAATATAAGCACTTTTAACTATCACTACAAATGTTTTTTCCAAAAAAAAAATCACTATAAATAGTAATAAAATTTTAATTTTTCAATTGATATTTTTCATAAAAATAAATATTTTTTGAGATTTTTAACTAATATTTTTAGAATCTCAAATTTTTTTTTTTATTGAATACCTTTTTTGATTTAACCTCTATTATAAAACTTTCTAAATAATGTAGTTGAAAATTGAAAAGTAGATTTTAAAATAGTTAAACATTAAAGATTTTTAGAGAAAAATTAAAAATCTATGAAAATATAGAGAAACGAACTTTTGAATTTATGTCAAAAGTGACAAAATTAGAATTTAAGAATATTTTCTTACATTTTATTTTTTCTTGTGGGAAAAAGATAATAAAAAATTTAATAAGTGTTAAATTTATTTTATAGAGATCTAAAAATAATTTTTAAAAATACAATTAGGTCCTTCAAATTATATTAGATAGAATTAACATAATTCGTAAAGTTGAAGTAGCAAATTGAAATAACTTTTAAAGTAGACTTTATATGATAATTAGTTTAAAGTTTAGGATAGAACTAATGGGTTTCCCATGGATTAATGGTGTCTGATTTGGAAAGTCTTTCCATTTATTTGTGTGTGTATGTAGGGATAATTATTGTGCTCAAACTTGCAAGTGTATAGATCGTGAATTATAGTATAAAAAAGAATATCGTTCCCACAAGAATTAAATATTGATTACTAATGTTTTTACTTATTTTTCTAGCTAGCAAATTAAATTAAATGATTGATATAAAAAGAAACTAGCAATGAAATTAAAAACAATCAAAATATGAAAGGAAACCAATTAGTAAAACATAGAGCTTGGATATTGTTCCACTATTCGAGATCAATAATGAACGCATAAGTTATTAAATCTATTGATTTCATTTAAGAATAATTGTTTCAAATTACTTAATAACTCTCTCAAGTTTAATTAAAAATATTAAAATTAAAATCTAATATGCTCTCATGATTGAAAGTTAATTAAAGCTCATTAATGTTTCTTAATAATTATTTTATCCTTAAAGAACCCGTCTACTCTCATGGTCGAGTGATATAAGTCCTATGAGTTTTAAGTTAGTTTATTCTTTTAACTCTCATTGGTTGACATCTATCAATAAATATGCAATCAATCGACCCTAATATTAAAAGCAAGAAAATAAATCACAACTCATAGAATTAATTGAAAGTCAATTTAATAACTAAAAGGGATAAGGACATTTTTAATATCTATAACTTTTCAAAATTTAACATTTTGATTTTTAAATTATTTTTATAATAATTAAGTATTGCAACATTAAAAAAATAACAACAAAGTGTTTATAACATGTTATATAAAGAAAATGACCAAATTGTCCATGATAATGATTTAAATTTATCTTTTCTATTGGAAAATAAAAATAATTTTTTTTCTTGTGTAATCATAATAAATTTACAAAATATATATTTATCAAAAGAATTAGTTTCTTCTTTGAGAGGATTTGAAGAGTTTTTTTCTTTTAATTGGGTTTATCAAGATAAATATATTCAAAAGAAGGGTAAAAGGCCTGAAATTGTCAAAATTGAAAGTCTCAGAAAATGATAATGAACTATAAAAAAAACCTATAAAAAGAAAAGGATGAGAAGGAATCAAGAACAACAATTTCTCGTCGGAGTTTATTTTTATTTACCCATCTTGGTGAATCAAGTGAAGTTAATTCTTAGTATTTTATTTGCTTTGTAAGTACTTTATCGTTCGTTGCCTACTTTTGAGCATTTTAATCCTTTTTTTTTTTGTTCAAAACAAAAATTAATTGCCTTTGGTTATGTTATTCATCTAGTGAAGTTCTTTCGATTCTTTGTTTCATGAATTTATCTTTATTAGTGGAGAGAGGTGATAAAAGCAAGCATATGATGGTTCCCTCTTATTGTCTATACAATTTGAATTGATTTTGTTTTGATCTTTGATTGAAATTCTTAAAACAAGAGTGACTATATTTTAAAGGACGGAGATTTTTTTTGATTTTCAAAGTTTAGTGGTAACCAATATAGGTTTTAACGCCATGTTCTTGCCCTTACGCATATATTTTGTTCTTTTGAATCATTAGTTTTATAATGTGGATTCTGATTATTTGAAGGAAGATTTTGATTTGATCATTTCATTAATTCATATTTGCTTAAGAACAAGATATGGGGAAATTTAATATGAGTTTAATTAGATAATATTTTAACCCTTCTTTCATAAGTTTTATACATTAATATTCAAGAATTTATATAATTATAGTTTTTAATTCATTTTATTTTGAGTGTTTAGGGGTGTGTTTACTTATAGAAAATTATTCTAGTTTTATAGAAAATTTTCAAAATGAAACAAAAAATAGAATTTTATATTTACTTTAGGTGTTTTTACAAAATTCTTACTTGAAAACTGCTTTCACCATTTTCATTATTTTAAAAGAAAAGTATAAAATAAGATTTTATTGTTTTAAAAAATTTTTCTCATTAAAAATATACGTGAAAATACTATGTTTTCATTTCAAAACACATTGTTTTCATTATGATCTTTTTTAAAATTTTTATTCATTATTTATTATTTATTTTAGTATTAGAAGACAAAATAAACTTTACTTTTAAAGCTTTAGATTATCTCATACATCTTATTATTTTTCTATTTTGAAAAATAAGTAAGTATATTTTTTGTTTTTATTCTTAGAAAATAATTTTTAATTTTTAAAAAGTAAATATGTTTTACAAATTTTATATGAAAATGAAAAAGTGTTCATTTTTTTTAAAAATTGAAAAATAAAAGTAGAAAATAATTCTGATGAAGTAAATACATCCCTACTATTTTCATGAAGTTAAAAAAGTTCTAGAAGTTCTGACGGGAGTTAGTTAGCATTGTGTAAGAAGAAATAAATTAAAGATCATGCTTAAAAATTCTTCAAGGGTTTGAGAGACAAGTGTAGTCATGCCTGTGTGTACCACGAGGGTGTTTTATCCTATATTTTCCTTAAAGTAAGCATACATGGGCGTATGCTTGCTCATGTTCGCCTTGATGAAGCATGTAAGCAAATGTATTAGGACAAATCTATTGTAAAGCATCAAGACATGGTTAAAAACACTGTCCATCTTGTGAAGATTGATTATCCAATTAACACAACCTTGTTCAACGGTGTTTGTTAAGCCTAAAATCTTGATGTTCCCTTGACACAGTTCAATAATGAAGCCATATTGATCTGAAAGGACAAGTAATACATGTTTTTATCTTCAGAGCATGTTGTTTTTATCCTGTAAACCTCTAAAATTCATAATTTAAGGGACCAAAACCAATGAAGTTAAAGACCTTAATCCCAGAGATAATTACTACGTGTTTTTTGTACTTTAATTTATTATAATATTTTATTTTTAATAATTTAAAAAATATTTATTTATTTTATATATTTACAAAATTATATATTATTTTATTTATAAAAAATTAATAAAAATTAACGGTTACAAATATAAAATTTAAATAAATATTTTTTTAAATATTAAAAATAAAAAATATACATAATTATCCCTGAATCTTGAAACACGTAGAAATTGACAAATGATCACTATATACCAAAAAAATAAAAAAGCCAATATCCACATATGAGAGAACTAACCCACACACGTGGATGGGTAACCCATGCACGTGGTATTTAGCCATGTGCCTTGGTAATTAATGCTCATGAGTGAGACACCCATACACATGGATTAATTGCCCATACACAAAGGTTCGGAATCCACACACGTGGGTTGTCTTTTTTCTAGGTTTGTCTATAAATAATATCTATTTATCTTTTTAATGGCTTAGGAGGAATTTTTTTGACATATGTAGCTGTTACTCTACTAAATTAAATCTAAAAGATTTTTTTGCACCTTTAGCCTATTCTACTTACCTTTCTAGGATTTATAGATCTTAAAAACCAAATTGAGCCTCATTTTTGTTAAATAATACTTTTTTTTTTTTTTTTTTTTATGGTAATGAAATTAACCAGGAAAATAAGCGTACATATTTAGAGTCTCCATAAAAAAGGTGTACTTTATTTAACTTTTACTAACTCAAAGCTACAGGGTAGAAGAAAATAGCAAATAAGTTGGTCTCTAGCTAGAGGCTTAGACTTGAACACAATTTCAATATTTCTGTTTGGGTTATAACTCGAACTTGCAGACAAGCCATCGTGGGCCTGAAGATCAAATTGATGATAATTTTCTTCTTTCCATATGGTCACCAACCCATTAGTGTTAGGTAATAGAGTAGATACTAGAGTCAGGTTATTTCTTGTGCCTTTACCCTGTAAGAGCCGACTGACAATGTCAGTGAAACCATCCTTCTCAGCTCCTAGTTTCACACTCTTAACCAAAGAGAACTTAACTACAATCTCAAGTGGGAGTTGGTGAAGATAACGCACCGACATAGTAGGAGATGAAGCTGCATTCAGAGAGAATTTCTTGGTGAGGTTGTTAGCTTGAGCAGGTGACGGATTTTCCTCCATATATAAAGGCAGGAAGTGCGTTTCCTTGCACTAAGTCTCAGCTTTAATCATTGGTCCATGAGCTTTGTTGTTGTTAAACCATTTAGTGACCTTTTCCTCCATCGTGTTTATTGGGTGATCTTTTGTGGTATGAGTAGACAACCCACTTAGATGGCCAGACAAGGGAGATGATCATACTGCTTTGTCATTCCATAAGCAGTATAGAGATCAGAGTCCTTATTGAAGAGGGCAATAGTAAGCTCCTTTGGTTTGTAGGTTAGATGGTTGGATTCAGGGGTGAGCGTGGCTTCGTTCCAATCAACATGATCTTGGATGAGTTGTTGTTTGAGTATGGAGGGTGGTGAGAGAAGCTGGCCATGATAAGGTGAAGCCACTATTGAGACAAGCAGCATGAGTTGCACTAAGTTTTCGACTATTATTATAGAGAAACCCATAAAGGCTTCCAAGATGGAGAGGTGATGAACATGGTGATGGTTACAATCAAGGTTGTTGCGTTGTTGAACAGAGTATTGTAAGCTAGATAACATAGAAAGCTTAAGAAAAAATAGTAGTAGATGCTATACCAAAGAGATAGATTCTCTTACTAACATCTCACTAAAGATTCATTTTTTTATTTTTGTTACTTATGAAACTTAAATTAAACTTCAAGATATATAAAAATATCATTTCAATCTTATTTACATCAAATCTATTGAGTTGATCCATTTGACATTATTTTGAAATTATTCAATTTCTCCAAATCAAATAGAATCTATTTGAATCATTTTGAGTACTACTTGTATTTATATTTACATTTTATTGCATCCTTCGTTTACTATTTCTACTATTTTCACTTTTTCGTTTACTATTTCTTCTCTTTTCACTTTTGCTCTGATTTTGGTTGTTTTGAGATCTAAGTCATGATTTGGTGATATTGGAAGTTAAAATCTCATCGTGATTAATTAATTTGTGATTATTGGGTTGTTTTGTGATTTTCCTAAAATTGCATCGTTCTAGTTTTCACTTTTATTTTGAATTTCTTTTAACAATATGGCAATTATTTCGTACTACTTTAGGGATTTTTTGTGTTATTTTGTGTATCTCGTATTTCTTTCCAATCTTTAAATTGTTTTAGATATTTTTTATGTTTTAAGTCTATCTTCTACCAAAATGTTTTATTAGGTTAATTACATCGACAATAACAAAAATTATTACAAATTCTCATCATAAATTTCATTTTATCACTTAAAACCTTTTAAGTGTTCACTTGAATCCTATAAAAGTGTCTCCTCATATAAAATGAATCCTAATTGAATATGCAAAACACTATTTAAAACTTATTAACTAACTAAAAAACAAAATGCATATGCTTAATCTATATTTCATAAGGTTAAAATACAAGCTTCATTTGTAGATGCATTTTGTATGAGGAGACACTTTTGTGAGGGTCAGGCGAACACTTGGGAGGTTTTAAGGTACAAAATGAAATTTGGGTCTTTTATTGGAAATTTGTGATAATTTTGGGTACTGTGGGTGTAATTAACCATAGTTTATTATATTTGGCATGTTTTTATATGTGTAGGCGGTAGGTCAGCACACGCCCAAGTGTTTGACGACTACGGTACTATGCGAACTCAGGGCCCACTTGAAAATATAATATGGACTTTAAGCCTTTATCGAAGATGAGAGTTGTCACCTGAATGAAACTCGGAACATACTTTACAGTAACTAGATCCCATGGAGGGCCCTAGCAGTCGCCCTAAGAGATTAGGTTCAAAAACTGGGTATGAGCTTTTGAATGCCCACTTAACCTTGTGGTTGGCCTCTATTTGTGTTTTGTATTTTGTTACCATTAATTATTAAATTATTCTTTTATTTACAATGCAAATTGTAGTTGGCTCCAAACAAATTTCTAATTTTATAATTTAGTCCAAGTTTGCACATTATTTTAATTTCATGCCAATTAAGCCCAATATCCATTATAATTTATGGTTCCTAAAATGTCTCAGCTTTAACTAGGATGTTTTAATGCTAAACAGATAGAAAATAAAGTGAGCTAAGGGTTTGGGATGCTCCAAACCTCTTCGATGCTCAAGTTAGAAAATGCCACAATGGGATTAGTTAGTGTGGTTAGCAAAATAAATGATAAGGATGAAGCAGTAAGAACATGAGTTCAAGATGAGGAAATGGTGTTTTGAGCTTTTTCATTTATAGAGAAAATGAAGGAGAAGAAGAAGAAGAAAAAGAAGAAGAAGAAGAAGAAGAAGAAGAAGAAAAAGAAGAAGAAAAAGTGGTTCTTTATATCTTTAAAGGATCAATAAGATGTCAAATGGTGGTTAGCTACATTCTGGTATTATTGTAGTGAGTCAAGAGTGTCAGAGAGGTTAAATTAATAATGGGGTGCATCTGACCTCTGATGAGATGTGTTAAGAAGTAGGTCTGTTAGGTGCTAGAGTGGTGTTTACTGCAGTGGATGCATGCTTAGGGCGTATTTCCAGTATGACTTTAGCTTGTATAGTCATTTGTTCCTTCTTGGTGATATGCTAATATGGAAAAGGTTTATCCTAATTCATTAATGAGAGTGATGACACGTCAATTTAGTTAATGGTTAATGTGCCAAGTGATAGCTTATAATAAGTTGAATTTTTCATGCACCATCAGTAGCCCTTTAACCAGGCATAAGATGGCAAATGACAAGTCAAGTCTGGGTGGCCTAAGTGTACAAACACAACTGCATAAATTTCCATTTTGGCTTTCCTTTTTCATAAATTCCATCTATCATGTTTCTTTCTTCGAAGGCAACTTCTTGCTTCTTTTAGTTTATTAAAGCAATAATCTTTTTTTCTTATTACAGATATATTATTTTGTTGCTCCCTCATATACTTCTAGTTGGGTATACACAAATGGCTTCAGCCCCCTGTATATTACTAACAGAACACGTCCTTTATTTTCAGTATCATAGGAAAAAATAAATCTTTAGGAATCCAATAAATTTAGCTTGTTGAATGAGGGAATAACATATCTAACTGATCTTAGGAGCTAGAAGAAGACTGGTGCTACAAAGAAGGCATCTGTCAGAGGTTTTAGTCTTGCTTAGACATATGTTCATTAGGGCATCATAACCAAGGAGAAGATTGCCACACTGAAAGTTAAGTAGATCTAGTCGGGTATTTCTTATTATGGAAAACATAATGAGATCCTTTATAGTGACAAATACAAAGAGAAGAGCAACTCCTGATTCAATTGAGCTCTCGACCAATTATGAAACTGATAATGGGAGTGAACCATTTACTTAAAAATTAAGAAAGATAAGCTAGCTAACCATCCAATTGGTTCTTGAGAACTTATTGAAGGATAACACTGTTGTGAAAATGAAGACAAAGCTTATGATGGACTAAGAATGGGCTTCCCCACGTAGGATCTAATACTTCATGTGTTGCTCAAATTTCTTTTTGTGCATCAATTCATATTTATGGCATACTATATGATCAAGACTTTAAAGCCAAGATGGTTGAATAGAAGATTGTAAGCACCCAATTTCAGGATGCATAGATGCGACGCGAGCTTCTTTAATGAAAATTTGATCGAAATTGATCTTTAGATATTGATTTTAGATCTTTTAGGACTAAAATTATGAGTTTTGAGGACTAAATTGCAGTATTTTTTATGGGGTTTAATTGTAAAATTGAATTTCCTTCAGGGCTTTTTTGTAATTAAAATAAAAAAAGGTTGATCAATTTTATAAAAAACCGATCAGAATTCTGTAATTCCAATCAGAATTACAAATTTTTGATCCAAATATAGAAATATGATCATATTTCCATAATTTCAATCAGTGCTGTTTTATTTTATTTTTGAAAAAATATGTTTATTTAATTTTTGATTGATTAAAAATAATATAAATAAATAAATATAATTATCCTGTTAAACCGTGTTTTTCCATGTACTTTAGATAGTCTTCATTTTGATTATAAAAAAAATTTTTAAATAAAATTATTAGGAGTTGAGACTCTTGGAAGGAGAGGATTTTATTAGTAAAAAGGGTAGAGAGAGAAAAAAAGAAAGGGAATGCTGCTTAAAAAAAGATGTTGTAGAAAAAAAAGACGCTGTTAGAGTTAAAAAAAGCTTTCAAAATAAAAAGAGAGATACGTTTTTTAGTTTTATAAACACAGTACATCCAGTGATATCGAAAATCAATAAAGAAGTCAATTTTCAATGGTGATTCTTACTCTGAGGGGCAATCAAACTGCACAACATCATCCCATTTCTTCTTTTTCTTCCATTTTATTATTTTCTTTAATTTTGATTTCATTTTATTATTTAATTACCTACTAATTCTTTTATTCTATTTATGTTTTGTTTTGTAATTTTGATTGCGATGGGCATAACCAAAACGATGGGGTGAATACGTGAGGAAATCCATAAAGATCCATGGGATGCCATGAATTTAATTTTGTAGACATTTTAATTAATTTTTAGGTTTTTAATATTTTGTGTTTTTATGTTCTTTTTATTTATTTGGTTTATTTGAGCATGTAATTAATTAGTTTTAATTTACGTATGTAGGAATTGTAATAGCTCAAGCAGTGGGAATAGTGAAACCCTTTATTTTTTTTGCACTTAAAATTGGCTAGTAATTATGTTCATTTGGAAAAAACTAAATTAAAATCAATGGTAGATTTAATTAATTAGGGTTGCATGCAAATTGAATTTGGATAATAAATCACAGTATGTATGTTTTCTATTCATTATTTGTTTTAATTTTTTGTTTAGGATTATTTGTCTGTTTTTATTCATTTTGGGCCCTAAGACCACATTTAGGATTAAGCCATTTAAAAATAGGCTTTTAATTGGATTTTAAGTTTTAATTAACTTTAAAATTAATTTAGGCCCACTTTAGGTTAATGTGGACTTAGGCCTATTCTAGTTTAATTTAAATTAATTTAGACTTAGCTTAGCCCATAAAACATTTCTTTTAAAATAAGGTCCATTTTTCACTTAAATTAAAGTTAATTAGAACTAGGTCCATTAATTCAAACCCAATCCAATTCATTTCTATAAAATTAGTAGATTTAGGCTCACTTTAGATAATTAAATAAATAGAAAGAAGTTCACTAATTTAATTAAAATGTAGGCCCATTGTCATATCTCCTCAAATTTAATTGTCCCCAAAAAGGTCTGATGATAAAATGAATCCCTGAGATGAGTAGAGTCTGCTTCCTCGTAACACCTCTGAAGTGTCTTGGAATGGTCCAATATAACCCGGGTATCAGCATGTATCGCTTAGAAGTGCACGTAAACACCCCTAAGTGTCATGTGTTAAAATCAAAGTTGAATTTAGCAAAACAGACTCTGAAAACACGTCCGGAAGGCCCAAAAACCTTAGGAACCAACCCCTGAATAGCATGCATAGAACTCGGGAAGAGCACATAGAGTGTCAAAGTGCGTGTGAAAAAGCGCACAGGCGTACGTGGCCATGCGTACACTGTGTGTGGTCACATGCACTTAGTGTGGCCACGTGCAAAAATTCACTTACACACATGTGACCACGCCTATACCACCCTATTCTACACATTTTTCTCTATAAATTGACCCCCTATACACCCCATTTTGAGGGGGGAAGTAAGTGTAGACACACACACATTCATAAATCAATTTGGTTAAAGGCACAGGAAACCCTTTCCCATATAGTTTTTGCTTTTCCATAGCCTTTCCTTTAGGTTGTTAGATCCTTTTTCCACTAGACCTAGCCTCATATTTATCAAAGCACGCTTTAAAGATATACAATCTAGCATCATTCTGTCATCATTTTGAAACCCTCAACGAGGAAAGCTTGATAATCTCTCGAAGCTAGAGCTTTAAAGTTCACACAAGTTAAGTCAAGTCCAAGGACCATATAATCATTTTAGCACATTTATTTTATCGCATTGCATTTATTTTACTATTGCTAGCATTTGGGAATACTGTTGTGCTTGTGGGATGAGACTAGCAATCTTACATGCTATGTGAGTAATATATGCTTTGTTATACTCATTTTATATCATTATTCTGCATCCTCTATTTCCAAAATCATGAAATCGTATTTTAAATATCAATAATGTGAAAAAGTTCATGTACTAAAATAGACTCATCATGCTCTCGGTCTAGTGATGACCTCATCCATCCTTTATATTATCATTATCATCATAGCACAAATAATCATTGTAAGCATGATCATCATATCATTCATCGAATAAATTATGTAAATGGTTGTGATATTCTTGCAGATCTATTATATTAGATTTACTTTTTCAATCTTTTCCATTTTATATGTATTTTATTAGAAAAGCGATGTAATAAATAAATTTTTAGCTGTATTATCATATACTATATGATGTACTATGTGAATACTATACAAATTGTCATTACCGAAACTAAGGTGTTGCAGTAGCTATATATCGAATATCATATAATGAAAAATAGTCAAAAAGTAGATTTGATCTCTCGAACCTGAAAATCTCTGCTAGTGATAATACTCGCTGAGTGACCTGTTATTGTTCCTTTCTTTTCTCGATTCTTTAAAAATTGGGTGGCGACTCCATAAAATCAAAGGCGTCTCATCCCCCCGAAACCAATCACTTGTCCCTATTTAGTAAAGTTGCCATGTCCCTCAAAAACAAAAAAACAAACAACACACTCAACCACCGGAGTTGAGAAAAATATTGACCAGTGGCTCATAATGGCGGCTCCACTGGGGACTTCTAAGTAAGAGTGATCAACTAAAAAATGACTATTTCTCATTGTGTAATACTTGATTGTATAGAGCTTCTCATCACTGCATTTTCACTACACATCACACATGCACCACTTGTCCCTAAAAGCCTTGATAAGACTAAATGACATCGCCACCATGGTTCCGCTCGAGTCACGGGGTGATGAAGATACAATATTATCACCTTTAGTTTTTACTCATGCATTCACCATACTCATTTGACTAGAGTCTGTAACCCAAGTCCTTAAGGGGGCGATCGAGTTATCAAAAGAATGCTAGACTCACTAACCGGAGTCCGTAACCCTTGTCATATGGGGGCATTCTTGCTAAAGCAATCTTACCCTTTCACCTTAACTTAGCTCATACAGATAAACTAGTAGCAACATCCACTAGGATTCCACCAAGCTATGCATGCTATCCTTGTCCTAACGTTGTTTGTTTGACCCGATGCTCATAAATGACATGACCCTCCTAGTGTCTATCATTGAATGATGTTATAGTGTTTGTTTTCATAGAAAATTTACCCTTAGGACCATGTGATTCTCATTTATTTCATGTTGGCTCGAAGCATGAGGAATGATGAGAATCATGTACCTTAGCTTGAATAGTCTATGCCAATTAACAAATAATGACATCCCTCGATGACGGAACCTATGAGATGTTGTCCATTTATCCTTATCAGATTAAATGAATAGGTTAGGAACCTAACTAGATTGTGGACCTTTATGTCTTCAAAATCAAACTGTAAACTATTAAATGATACTTTCATGACTCACTGTAAATATATCAAATATTGATGTGGGGGCAAGAACTTAGACTCCCTTTAATTGACCTTAGCCCTATGCATATGAGCTTTGGACATCATTTGAAGCCTGATAATTGACCCTCACATTGACATCATATGATTACCTCAAGCATATTTAAGTATCGTTCCTCAGTTTATCCTTTGGTTATGACCAACATAAATCAAAACAACCTATTTTTGAAAGTGGAACCATAGTCCCCTGATGACTATAAGTTTAAAACCCACCTAGGAAAGAGACTGAATGACCTCATGGAGAAATAAAGTTAGAAGCCAGAGCTTGCTTGTGATTGGTTTGTTCACTGTGTAGGAAAACTAACCAGCTTTAATCATGCATACATCACACATATAAATAGCACATACTAACCATTGTTTCTTGTAGGAATAATAATTTTTTCCATCATAGGATTTTTGCATCCACTCCATGCATACATGCTCACCCTTTTCTTTTGCAGGCACATGTCATGCATCATTCATTTAGCTAACCCTAATAAACACACAAGAATACTACATTCAAACATGAGTGATCGTGAAGTTGAGTCTTCTCACCGAAGCAATGGGAAATTAAAGGCCAGGATCTAAGAATTGCTTGATTATGGCATCATGGTCGAAAACCCCCAAGCCTAAACCAGTATCACTAGACATTTCCTCTATAACCTTGACAAAGTCGACTGGAATAGCCTGTAACCATACGAATTGCTATGCATTGAGACATTCTAGCATGTGCCCCTTAACTATAAACTCTTAAATGCTGCTGTGTCATTTTGGGACCCTCAAGAGCACATGTTTTGATTCAACACCATAGAACTATGCCTATTATATGAAGAATTTAGTGCCATAGTAGGGTGAGTCCCCACCATGATCGAAGAAGCATTTTTCACTGACCAAGACATCAAATACCCGAGGCTTGGAGTTGCTTTCCTTGACTTAAGCTTATAAAAGCTTGATGAACTAGTCACTGAGCATAAATGATTGATTCTGATGCAACTCTTAGCTACATGCACTACCAAGAATACTGGTACTCTAATTTGGGCACATCTCCTTGCATACTACCTTTTTATGCAATACTTCACCGTCTCGAACGACAGGCTAGGAGATTACATGATACTCCAGGTCATTAAAGGAATAGAATGTGGAATGACTCCATTCACATTGATCCTAGTAGAAACCATTCAAGGTTTAGATGAACTTTGGAAAAGGGAAAAGTCCAAACTTCATTGGAAGCCCTCTGTTACTTTAAATATGGCTGCAAGAAAAGCTGAGTCTACTTAACAAAGCTACAGAGAACTGGATGAGATACATCAAGGACATTCATGGATGCTCAGGCCATATCTCAGCTTAGGAATAGTTCTAATGCATGCACCAGAATATTAGATAAGATGGATGTGTCCATGGTGGAAGTTGAGGCATATGACTCTCTACACGTATGTCAACTGCGTACCAATCTCAGGATTCAGGTCATGCACCTACTACTATCCAGCACTGGTGAAAAGACAGTTTGATGAGAAATAAAACATACCTTCCGACCTTGTATATTTCTTTAGTGGTAGGATACAATAAAGGTTTGTAGATCACTTCATAGCAGTATGGAGGAGGAGAATCATCCACCAATTTATCACTGGTATCAGAGACGGTGTTACAGATGATGCATACAAGTAGTGGATGATCCAAAGACAGAAACATCTCTCAAGTCATTGATCTAGAGAAAGTTCACTTCTTTGTTTGTTTTCCTTATGATGATGTAATGAACTCTAAAGTTAATGTAATGAAATATGATTTTACTTACTTGTTTGATGTCTTTCCTGATGGTAGTGTGCATTGCATTGATAAAAACATTAGCATATTTAACATTCATTCCATATGCACTAAATCATTTAACATTGGCATAGAATCCGAACCACGCATTGTGCATATTTTGAAAGATGTTACCCCTGAAGAGAGGAGAGAAATTAAAAAAATATTGATAAAATATTCAAAAGTATTTGCCTGAATGTACGATGATATGCTTGATATTGACAGTGACATTATTAAACACTTCATTCCTACCAAAGAAGGGTGTAAATCAGTAAAGCAGAAACTAAGAAGACTCAGACCAGAATGGGCCTAACTAGTGAAAGAAGACATCGAGAAATAGCTCAAAGCAAAATTCCTAGAGGTAGTAAATTATCTAGAATGGTTACCAAATGTGGTGCTAGTACTGCAGAAAGATGGAAGGGTTAGAATCTACGTCAACTATTAAGATCTGAACAAGGCTTGCTGGAAGAATGATTTCCCACTATCTCATATAGACATACTAGTTGACAGCACTGCTATATGTGCAATGTACTCATTCATGGATAGATTATTTAGGAATAATAAGATCCTAATGGCCATTATCGATAAAGCAAAGACAACCTTCATAATGGAATAGGGTATTTGCTACTATAAAGTAATGCCTTTTGGACTAAAGAATGTGGGGGCAACCTACTAGAGAATGGTGACTACAATGTTCCATGACATAATACACAAACAAGTGGAGGTATACATTGACGACATGATGGTCAAGTTAAGAACTAGGGAAGAACACACCTCTAATCTTGAAAAGTTCTTTATAAGGGTTGAAAAGTATAGTCTCATGCTAAACTTGAAGAAATGTATATTCGAGGTTACTTCAGGAAAGATGTTGGAGTATGTTGTCAATCAGAATGAGATTGAAATGGATTTAGACAAAGCAAAAGCTATCAGAGAGATGCCAGTGCCAAAAATAGAGAAAGAAATCAGAGGGTTTCTAAGGAAACTACAGTTAATTAGTAGATTCATTGCTAAGTTGACAGTAGTGTGTGGATCAATCTTCAAGCTACTAAAAAAAGATCAGCCAGTGGAATGGAATGAATAACATTAACTAGCATTTGACAAGATCAGAAGCTACCTAGCCAACCCTTCGATTTTAAAACCACCAAAACCATGGATGCCTTTAACCCTGTATTTGGCTATCAAAAGGAATACAATCGGCGTAATGTTAGCCTAAGAGGGAGAAATGAAAGCAGAACACATAGTCTACTACTTAAGCAAGAAGATGCTGCTATATGAGGAGAAGTACATCCAAGTCGAACAGATATGCCTGGCAATGGTATGTCCCTTTCTTTTCTTAATTTTCTAAGACTTGGGTGGTGACTCCATATAATCAAAAGTATCTCATCTTCTTGAGACCAATCACTTGTCATTATTCCATAAAGTTTCCATGTTCCTCAGAAACAAAAAAATAGACAACACATACTCAACTATCGGAGTTGAGAAAAATACCGACTAAGACATCAAATACCTGGGCCTTGGAGTCGATTTCCTTGACTTAAGCTCATAAAAGCTTGATGAACTAGTCACTGATCATGAACAACTAATTCCTATGCAACTCCTAACTACCCACACTACCAAGAAGACTGGTACTCTAATTTGGGCACATCTCCTCGCATGTTACCTCTTTATGCAATACTTCACCATCTTGAACAATGGCTATGAGATTATAGAATGCTTCAGGTCATTAAAGAAATAGAATGTGGAATGACTTTCTTTACACTAATCCTAGTAGAAACCATTCAAGGTTTATATGACCTCTAGAAAAGGGAAAAGTCCAAATTTCACTTGAAGCCCCCTATTACTTCAAATATGTTTGTAAGAAAAGCTGAGTCTGCTCGACAAACCTACAAGGAACTAGATGAGATACATCAAGGACGTTCATGGATGCTTATGCCATATCTCAGCTTAGGAATGGTTCTAATGCATGAAGGACACACCAGAATATCATATAAGATGAATGTGCCCATGGTGGAAGCTGAGGCATTTGACTCTCTGCACATATGTCAACTACGTACCAATAACAGGATTCAACTCATGCACCAACTACTACCTAACACTGGTGAAAAGAAAATTTGGCGAGAAGCAAAACATACCTTCTGAGCTCGCAAATTTCTCTAATGGCAGGATACAACAAAGATTCATGGATGACTTTATAGCAACATGGAGGAGGAGAATCATCCACCAATTTACTGCTGGTATCGAAGATGTTGTTACAGATGAAGCATAGAAGCAATGGATGATCCAAACATAAAAACATCTCTCAAGTCATTGATCTAGAGAAAGTTCACCTCTTTAGTTTGTTTTCCTTATGATGATGCAATGAAATATGATTTTTCTTACTTATTTGATGTCTTTCCTAATGGTAGTGTGCATTGCATTGATCAAAACATTAGCATATTTGACATTCATTCCATATGCACTAAATTATTTAACATTGGCACAAAATCTGAACCTCCCATTTTGCATATTTTGAAAGATGTTGCCCTTGAAGAGAGGAGAGAAATTAAAAAAATTTTAATAAAATATTCAAAAGTATTTGCTTGGATGTACATCGATGTGCCTAGTATTGACAGAGACATTGCTCAACACTTCATTTCTACCAAAGAAGGGTGTAAACTAGTAAAGTAGAAACTGAGAAGACTCAGACTAGAATGGGCCTAACTACTAAAAGAAGACATCGAGAAATAGATCAAAGAAAAATTCCTAGAGGTAGTAGATTATCCAGAATGGTAAGCAAATGTGGTGCCAGTATCGAAGAAAGACAGAAGGGTTAGAAACTGCATCGACTACAGAGATCTGAACAAGGCCTACCCAAAGGATGATTTCCCACTACCTCACATAGACATATCAGTTGACAGCGCTGCCATATGTGTAATGTACTCATTCATGGACAAATTCTCTAGGTACAATAAGATCCTAATGGCCATTATCGACAAAGCAAAGACATCCTTCATAACGAAATAGGGTATTTACTGTTACGAAGTAATGCCTTTAAAACTAAAGAATGTGGGGGCAACCTACCAGAGAATGGCAATTGCAATGTTCTATGACATGATACACAAAGAAGTGGAGGTATACATTGATGACATGATGGTCAAGTCAAGATTCAGGGAAGAACACCCCTTTAATCTTGAAAAGTTCCTCAGAAGGGTTGAAAAGTACAATCTCAGGCTAAACTTGAAGAAATCCATATTCGGGGTGTTTAGGAAAGATGCTGGGGTATGTTGTCAGTCAGAATGGGATGGAAATGGATTAAGACAAAGCAAAGCTATCAGAGAGATGAAAGTTCCAAAAATAGAGAAAGAAATCAGAGGGTTTCTAGGGAAACTATAGTTCATCAGTAGATTCATTACTAAGTTGACATCAGTATATGAACCGATCTTCAAGCTACTAAGAAAAGATTAGCCAGTTGAATGGAATGAATAGTGTCAGCTAGCATTTGACCAGATCAGAAGCTACTTAGCCAACCCACCAGTTTTAAAACCACCAAAACTAGGGATGCCTTTAACCCTATATCTGGCTATAAAAGGGAATGCAATCGGTGTAATGTTAGCCTAAGAGGGAGAAACGAAAGTAGAACACGCAGTCTACTCCTTAAGAAAGAAGATGCTGCCATATAAGGAGAAGTACATCCAAGTCAAACTGATGGTATGGGCAATGAAGAAACTCAGACACTACTTTCAATCCTACAAAATTCAAGCCATGTCTAAAATGGACCCGATGAAGTACCTCTATGAAGCTCCCTCTCTAGTGGCAAAACTTGCTAAGTGGCTCTTACTGCTAATAGAATTCAGCGTGTAATACCTGACTAAGAAGGCAGTAAAAGGGTGAGTAGTGGTCAAATTTCTAGCCCTCAACCCCATTCCATACTCAGAAGAAATCCAGCTGGACTTCCCAAATAACCTTGGCTTGGCCATTGAGGTCTAAGGATGGAGCATGTACTTTGATGGAGCAGTCAATCAATTGGCGCAGGAGTTAGTGTCATACTATAATCTCGAAAAGGTGAAGTAGAACCAATTGCTAAAAAAGCTTAAGTTTAGAGTCACAAACAATGAAGTAGAATACAAGGCATGTACACTCGAAATAGAAGACTAATAACCTTGGGTGTCACAAAATTCAAAATCTTTAGAGATTCCATGTTAATAATAAATCACACCACGAAAGAGTGGGATATGAAAGAATAACGCTTAAAGCCTTATTTGGACCACTTGAGGCTACTCACTATGTCCTTTCGAAAATGCAGATTCATTCATCTCCCTAGGAATCATAATCAGATGGTAGATGCACTTGCTTCCCTAGCATTATTGTGGGAGGGCCCATCTAAAATGCCTATGAAGCATCTGATTCTACTCAAATAAGGATAACCTTGTCATAAAAACTATAGAGTAGCGAAGATAGAAGAAATTGAAAAGCCATAGTTCTACGACATCTAAAGATATATAAAGGAACGAACCTATCAACACAAATCGCTTGAAGAAGTACTACATCTAAAGTAAAAAAAAAAATCATCCCGCTAAGTTGAAAACCTAAAAATGGTAGCTCAAGCAAAAGTTAAGAACCTCCTACTAAGTTGAAAACCTAAAAATGGTAGCTCAGGCAAAAATTAGAGAAAGAGAGAAAATACTTAACTAGAAAACCTGAGAAGGCTAGTTAAGGATAGGGGTAACTTCAAATTTGAAATTTGTACGAATGCACTTGTGCCTATCTTAAATGATTACAATGAAATGAGAATGATTGCCAATTTATGCAAAATGTCTTTGAAAAGTGCAACACATTTTATCATCATAAATTGCATCATGCATGCTTTTCTTTTTCTTTCATTACATTACTATGGTTCTTACCATCTTTTCTAAGTTAGCCACTATCGTGTAGCCAAAAAAAAAAAAGAAGAAGAAGCCCAACTAGGTGTGAAAAGCTCTAAAAGGAGACACCTTATGCAAAAAAGGGAAGAAAAAGAAAACCCAGCTAAGTGCAAAAAGCTCCAAAAGGAGACGCCTTATGTAAAAAAGAAAAAAAAGAGGCAGACGATATTAATGGCAAACACCATCATCAATACACAATAGGAAGAAGATATAGTTATCATCATACAAGCATCATACAACATACGGGACAAATGCCCATATACAATACCCAGAGTCCATAACCTTAGGAAAATGATACAGTAAGAGCAAACCACATACCAAAAGTCCTACACTTAGCTCCTAAAACAACTACATTGGTTATGGCTGCCATCAAAAGTAAGCAAGGATCCTGCTCAAGCATCCCCCTCATGTGATCCTAACTCATCGTCGTTCGTGTAAGGGATGATAGCTGCAACTCCAGCTCACTAATGCGATCATGATAAGCTACGCGCTCCTGCTCCCATTCACGACTAGTAAGATGGTGCTCAACCTGCATTACACATTGCATATCATACACTCATACATAAAACATATGCATAAAATAAATAGATACAATAAAGAAGGCATACCCTTTGATTAGTGGCAAACTCCAAAAAGTATTGCTACGCACTCCCTACAATAATATAATAGTACTAGCCAGAGGAGACAGGAATCTGTAAAAAGTAAGCAAATAAGTCAACCTCCACTCACTAAATAAATGAAATACAAGCAAGAATAAGAGAAGAACATGAACATGGGTAGCATTGGCAGGAACAATACCCAACTGAGGAAAGCTAGGTCTAGGAAAATTAAAGCTCATTGCTCTACTAAGGATATCCATCCCAAGCAAAGACAAAGACGGCTGAACCGTCAAATCCCTAAGGATAGTGCTACTAGAAGCCATACCACTAGCAAGAGCAATCGCCTTAGTGTGGAGTGTGCCCTCATCCTCCTTAAAGCGGGATCCAGATCTCCTTCGACGTCATTGTATATAAGTTCTCAAAACTCATGTCAATTATAGTTTATTACTAATAAAGTTTGCTACATGCTTTCACCAAAACAGGAACAAAAGCTTACCGGATTAGAAGAAGCGATTCTTGATGACCTATGTGATGACCTAGCCCTCGAACCCAAGGGATGAGATGCATCTACCTGAGAAGGTGGAGGTGAAGGAAAAGTCCTATTATCTATGACATCAATCAGTTGAGGGATTAACACATCGGTATAAGGCAAACCAACACTCTTCAAGAGGGTCTCAAAGGGGAATGCCATCATAACAATAACAAGATCATCGTTGCAGAGCTTATGACCCCATAACATGTCCCTAGGGAGAGGAACGAGAACTCTCCTCATGTATAGGCCATCCCACTAGTGATGGACTTGCTCGCCCAAATACCACACCCTACTGATGAAACCAAAAAGCAACACTTATCTCTCTGTCTAATGCCATGCAACCACCATCTCTGCCATCTAGTGAGATCTTGCCACCCACCAGTGAAGAAAGATCTGCTTAAAAAGGAAAAAATAAACAAATGATCCCAAAGAAAGGAACAATCAGCACAACATAAATTAGACATACCTGATTAGGGGATAACCTCCTCATATAGTCCCGGGCTATCGTGCAATCCTTGATCAAATCTATATTCTTCTTGATCTAACAAGAATAATGAGGGAAGCCATCCTCCTAGAAATGTTTAATGGATAGACGAGGGAGAATCCCGAACTCATATGCCTAGATTTGTCAAAATTAAAGGTTAGAAATAACAAACCAAAAGCAAAAGAATAGACAACAAAACTCCTACTCACGTCTAGCATGAATAAGCATCTGCAGATCATCAATCTACCTTGGCATGCCATGTCAAGCCCCAAGTACATATAAGCAAAGGTAGCAGCACCCTAATAATACCTCGGCAAGCCATCTAGGTCCCTCAAGATAGGCAACAATCTCAGATCACGAGTATAAGAAAATAATAGCACTCAATGGGAAAATAACAGCACTCAACAAATAACATAAAAAAAAGTTGCAAGCCAACTGCTTCGTTAAAGCAAGGCCATCATCATATAAAGACCATATAGAAGAAACAAACTCCATGTATTGAGTGAAGTACGTGTTAGTGATATGCACTAGGTCAATCATTTGATTATGTATTGACTTTCTTATTTTATTAATAAAGAGGTATTTCATTATCATTTGATTTTATGATAATTATATGAATAGTTAATTCTTACTAAGGCCATCAAGTGTGTGACTTGATAGTAAAACCCTTAGATTAAAATAAGAGTTCTATTCTAATTATCCCTAGCCATTTATTCATTATATAAATATTAAAGTATTAAGGCTAGTATGATGTTGACTGATGGTTATGTTTTACTAATCATGAATATGAGATATTAAGTCAACTTATAGGTACATGATGAGAGATCATGTACTGGATTGACCCACAATGAGAATACTGCATAGAATATTATCATAAGTATTTCTCATTGCAGTAATTTTATTTCGGTCCTTTAACCTTGAAATCATCATGGATTTCTACACAACTATTTTATGTTTTGACACATTCTAACATTGTCTTTAACCGGATGATTAAATAGGATGTTGTTGGATATGAAATTAGTTATGTGAGGAATATGAGTGATTTAGAAGGAATTTATCCCTTATTAATATGAGAAAGATATCTATAGGCCCCTTGATGAGATAGATTGAAGGAAAATGCTTGGCCATGTTGATATGAATTGATAAAGAGTTATCATTTTTAGTCTACTTGGAATCAAGTCAGAATATTGAACTATATAAGGATGACATTCTATGCCTTATGTTCAATTAAGATATCATGTGATAAAGGGACGATAAAATTCACTATAATTAGGTTATGTCGGATTATTGACTTCACATGACTTGGGTAGTCATAATGTCTTACTAGAGGCCACTTATGACTTGTAGGCCTAAATAGTGATTTAGGCCCACTGCCAATGTTATGTGAACTTACAGGGTCACACACTTAGAACAAGCCCAAAACGACTATGGGTTTAATAAGCCTAAAATAAACTCTATGGAAATAAATAATTAAAGTGTTTTATTTATTTATTTATTTGTTTATTTATTTAAGATAAATGTTATTTTAAATAAATAAATAAATAAGATATTATTTCTGATTTGTTTTTAAAACAAAATCAGAATGTAACAAATGGAAATTACCAAAAAGGTTTTTGGTAGGTGAAACCCTAATTTGGAGTCTATAAATATGTTATATTCTCTAGGGTTTAATGAGTGTGTTGATTTTCCTTGCCTCCAAAACAATTTTCTCTCTTTTTAGAAAATAAACATAGAGTTTTTCTTTTGTTCTTGATTTGTGAGACAATAAAGAAGGTTGCTAGCACACACTCCAATTTGTTTTGTGAATGGCTATTCGTGTGGATACCTATAGAGGACGCATCCTTTTGGAGACGTTTAGATCTGAAAAACCAAAGCAAAAAGATCGAGGTAAGGTGTCACCGGTGTGAATCTCCTCTCATCCTTCCAGAAAATCTTGCCTCTTCTACATCTTGGTGAGATTCTTGAAACCCTATATTTAATCAAGTAGTCGAATTACATGGATCCGGGTTTGGAAACGTGATAAAATTTTAATTTTTTCACTGCGTTTGTATCATGAAACCCCAACAGTACGAACAACCATACTTCATAGGAGTGACTACCCAAAGCAAATCTCTAGTGAGATGCCTCCTCACCACAGTAGTGGAACACTCCTCATCATTAAAAGGAATGGGCTCTCCAGAAAAGCTCAAGCCCATGATGGTAGCAAAGTTTAAGGGGGTAATAGTCATCTCCCCAATAGGTAGATGAAAGGTATGCATCGTGTCCATCCACTGCTCTATTAATGCATACATACCAATCTGACTTGACGTAAATGAGTCATACGACAGTGTAATAATCACTCCATTGAAGCCCTTCTTAGCAACCATCTGCTTCACGCACATTGGGAGACCATTATAGTATACACTGACCTTGTTGAAATTACTAGGCAGCATGGTGACATACCTATAGGGCTACAAATAATAGGTACATTATCAAACATTTGCATAACTACTAAATAATGACACATATTTTTCTCTATCACTTAAATAGAACCAAAACAATAATAAAGGCTAAAAATGAAAGTATCGTGGTAAGCAAACAATCATAAAAAGAAATAAAGAAAGACCTTTCAGTGATCAGTAGCTATAATAAAGCTAAACAAATAATTACAACAAGAGTTACAAAGCTATAGTTACGGCAACGTCATATAATAATATAAACAACAAAATAGTTGATGAACAAGCTTTAGAAAATAAGGGCAAAGAAGGACCTACCTCATGATGATGACATACCCAAGTGTTGGTCTCCAAGCTATGAACAATGGGGATTGAATCTCCTCAAGAAAGCCTAGAAGGCTGAGAACTCTGAGCACCTGATGAGTAGGTGCCTATAGCAGACGTCCTAGCTCCAGTAGCCTCTGCAAAGTCACACTCAAGATCAACATTGACATCAATAAAAATGTCATCCAGACCCTCAGGAATGTTAGGGAACTCCATTTTATGTAGAAGAAAAAATGGAAGTACAGAAACAAAAACAAAGCAAAAAACACAAAAAACATTAAAAGAGTCAAGAAAAGTCAGAAAACACTCAAAGAAGTTTGGATGAAACCTCCCAAGACCTCTGAAATGACCGCTTAAATATGCAACAGAGGGGGGAAGCATGTGACCATGTGCTAGACATAAGACCATGAGCTAGGTGTGAGACCATGCACACAAGCGTGTGATCATGCACCCCCTATACACAGTCACGTGCACTTCCCCCTTCCACGTGCTCTTCTGTGGTTATATGCGCACTTTGAGGCTTTACACACTCACTTCTATAGTCTGAAACTTCAATTTGAGCATAAGATGTGCACCAAATTCATATAAAAGTACACTATTGAGGACTCTATCTGTCTAAAGACACTGTGTGTGCATTGCCTTTTTTAGAAAACTTAACATCTTACAAAAGAAGAAAAGTAAGGAAAATTCACTATAAGAATATCTTACTCTAAATCATGAAAATAACATTCTTAACATGACAAATCAATGCATCATCACTGTATCATCACTGCATCATCACTGCATTATTACTGCATTATTACTGTATCATCACTGTATCATTATTGCATCATCACTGCATCATTACTGCACCTATACTGCATCATCACCACTTTCTCATTCATTTCTTAGAAGCATTCACATTACTTAGAAGCACTTGTTCATTGGTTAGAAGCACTCTCATATCTCATTCATTGCTTAGAAGCATTCATATTGCTTAGAAGCACTCTCTTATCGCTTAGACGCACTCACATCGCTTAGAAGCACTCTCTTATCGCTTAGACGCACTCTCTTATCGCTTAGACGCACTCACATCGCTTAGAAGCACTCGTTCATTGCTTAGAAGCACTCTTACATCTCATTCATTACTTATAAGAAGTTGCATTGCTTAAAAGAACTCATTCATTGCTTAGAAGAACTCTCATATTTCATTCATTGCTTAGAAACATTTGTAGCACTCTTATTGCTTAGAAGCACTCACACTGCTTAGGAGCATTCTTATTTGTTTAGTAGCATGTTCATTTGCATGACATTTAAGAAGGTTATAGTCATATGTTCATTTTCATGACACCTAAGAAGGTTATAGCCGCATCTGCATTTTGCTTAGCAGCATCTTCATTCATATGACACCTAAAAAGGTTATAGTCGCATGTTCATTTTTGTGACACCTAAGAAGGTTATAGTTGCATATGCATTTTTATTTTTTAGTAGCATCACATCTACATTTTGCTTAGTAGCCTCTTCATTCACATGACACCCAAGAAGGTTATAGTCGCATGTTTATTTGCTTGACACCTAAGAAGTTTATAGTCTCATATTCAATCACATGACACCTAAGAAGGTTATAGTCACATGTTCATTTTGTTGGGTTTCATGATACAAATGCAGTGAAAAAATTAAAAATTTATCATATTCCCAAACTTGGATCGATGTAATTTGACTACTGGATTAAATCTAGGGTTTCAAGAATCTCACCAAGACGCAGAAGAGGTAAGATTTTCTAGAAGGATGAGAGGAGGTTCACACCGGTGACACCTTACCTTGAGCTTTTTGCTTTGATTGTTCGGATCTAGATGTCTCTAAAAGGATGCTTCCTCTATAGGTATCCACACGAACAGTCCTTCACAAAATGATTTGGAGTGTGTGCTAACAACCTTCTTAATTGTCTCACAAATCAAGAACAAAAGAAAAAACTCTGTCTTTGTTTTCTAAGAAGAAAGAAAACAAATTTGGAGGTAGGAAAAACAAGTGTTTTAAACCCTAAAGAATATAACATATTTATAGACTCCAAATTAGGGTTTCACCTACTAATGACCTTTTGGTAACTTCCATTTATTATATTCTGATTTTTTTTAAAAAGTAATTAGAAATAATATCTTATTTATTTATTTAAAATAACATTTATCTTAAATAAATAAACAAACAAGTAAATAAATAAATAAATAAATTTAATTATTTATTTCCATAGAGTTTATTTTGGGCTTATTAAACCCAAATTCGTTATGGGCTTGTTCTAAGTGTGTGACCCTATAAGTTCATATAACATTGGCAGTGGGCCTAAATCTCTATTTAGGTCTACAAGTCATAAGTGGCCTCTAGCAAGACATTATGACTACACAAGTCATGTGAAGTCAATAATCCAACATAACCTAATTACAGTGAATTTTATTGTCCCTTTATCACATGATATCTTAATTAAACATAAGGCATAGAATGACATCCTTATATAGTTCAATTTTATTACTTGATTCCAAGTAGACTGAAAATGATAACTCTTTATCAATTCATTTTAGCATGGCTATGCATTTTCCTTAAGTCTATCTTATCAAGGGGCCCATAGATATCTTTCTCATATTAATGAGGGATAAATTCCTTTTGAATCACTTACATTCCTCACATAACTAATTTCATATCCAACAACATCCTATTTAATCATTTAGTTAAAAACAATGTTAGAATGTGTCAAAACATAAAATAGCTTTGTAGAAATCCATGATGATTTCAAGGTTAAAGGATCAAAATAAAATTACTGTGATGAGAAATACTTATGACAATAATCTATGTAGTATTTTCATAGTGGGTCAATCCAGTACATGACCTCTCATCATGTACCTATGAGTTGACTTAATAGCTCATATTCATGATTAGTAAAACATGACCATCGGTCAACATCATACTAGCCTTAATACTTTAATATTTATATAATGAATAAATAGCTAGGGATAATTAGAATAGAACTCTTATTTTAATCTAAGGGTTTTACTATCAAGTCACATACTTGATGGCCTTAGTAAGAATTAACCATTCATATAATTATCATAAAATCAAATGATAATTAAATACCTCTTTAAATTAATAAAATAAGAAAGTCAATACATAATCACAAATGATTGATCTAGTGCATATCACTAACACATTTCGCATGAAACCTAAGAAGGTTATAGTCGCATGATCATTCGCGTGACACTTAAGAAGGTTATAGTCGCATATTCATTTATATGACACCTAAAAAGGTTATAGTCGCATCTGCATTTTGCTTAGTAGCATCTTCATTCATATGACACCTAAGAATGTTATAGCCGTATGTTCATTTGCATGACACCTAAGAAGGTTATGGTCACATTCACACTTTTATTGCTTAGTAGCCCTGCATTCGCATTTTGCTCAGTAGCATATTCATTTGCATAACACCTAGAAGGTTATAGTTGCATTCGCATTTCACTTAATAACATATTTGTTTGCATGACACCTAAAAAGGTTATAGTCGCATCTGCATCCTATACTTTGCATTAATCACAGACTTGCATATGTCCCAAATAGCACCTTGTGTGACAACCAAGTCACTGAACAACAACAAAAAACAAAACACAACAGTCGAATATTGACAAGACGTCTAAAGATGACCCACAAGTAAGTACCTCTCTTCATACTAAAATGTTTTTTTTATATTTGCATTTTGCTTCACATGTATTAACATTAATGCTAGGTGGCTATGCAACACACGTGAAACAGGGGGCAATTGTCATACCTCAAATTTGACTATCCCTAAAAAGGTTCGATGATGAAACGAATCCTTGAGATGACTAGAGTCAACTCACTTATAACACCTCTGAAGTGTACAACTAAAACACCCAATCGACCCCACCAGTGTGCAAAATTTATCACTAGGTCATTAAGTTATTCTCTGACCTTGCAAAATATGAATTATCAGAACAAAAAGAGGTTTATTTCGAGAAAACTCCTTTTACAATACTCAACTTGTCGGGCCGATGCATATTTTATTAGACTGAGAACCAGCTTTGTGAAAAAATGAAAATCAATTTTGATAAAAAGAACTTTGAAAACATATTTAGAGGGCTCCAAAACCTCTATAAGTGGTCCCGGAATGGTCCTCCATAACCCAGGTGTCAGCGTGTATCGCTCAAAAGTGCATGTAAACACCCCTAGGTGTCATGTGCTAAAATCAAAGCCTAATTTGGCAAAATGGACTCTGAAAATGTGTTAGAAAGGCCTAAAAACCCTAGGAACGAACCTTGGAATATCATGTGTAGAACGCGGGAAAAGTGCGTATAGCATCAAACTATGCATGAAAAAGTGCATAGGCGGGCATGGCCACATGCTAAGCGCGTGACCATGTGCACATTGTGTGTGGTCACACATAATTGGCATGGCCATGTGCAGAAATTTACTTACAAGTGGATGACCATGCCTATACCACCCTATTATACACATTTTTCTCTATAAATTGACCCCTTTACACCCCATTTTGAGGGGGGGGGGAAGCTAGTGTAGACATACACACACTCAGAAATCAGTGCGGTCGAAGGCATGAGAAACCCTTTCCCATACAATTTTTACTCTCCCATAGCCTTTCCTTTAGGTTGTTAGATCCCTTTTCTACCAAACCTAGCCTTATCTTTGTTAAAGCATGCTTTGAAGGTATACAATCTAGCATCATTCTGTAATCATTTTGAACCTTTCGACAAGGAAAGCTTGATAATCTCTTGAAACTAGAGCTTCAAAGTTCACACAAGCTAAGTCGAGTTTGAGGACTACACAATTGTTAGTGATATGCACTAGGTTAATTATGTATGACCATGCTTTGACTCTATCATTTTATTTAATAAAGAGGCATTTTTCATTATCAGTTTTTGTTATGGTAATTTGTTGAATAGTTAATTCTTACTAAGGTCATCAAGTATGTGACTTGATCGTAAAACCCTTAGATTAAATATGAGTTCTATTGAAATTATCCCTAGTCATAACAATATGTTATGGCTAGTACGATGTTTATTGATGATTATGTTTTACTAATAATGAATATGAGATAATAAGTCAACTTATAGGTACTTATTTGGGAAATATTGTACTGGATTGACCCATCATAAGAATACTACATAGATAATTATCATAAGTAATTCTCATCATAATAATATTGATTTAGTCCTTTGACCTTGAAATCATCATGGATTTCTACATAACTATTATATATTTTGACACAATCTAACATTATCTTTAACATTATGATTAAATAGATTGTTGTTGGATATGAAATAAGTTATGTGAGGAATATGAGTGATTAAGAAGGAATTTGTCCCTCATTTAATTTGAGTAAGATATCTATGGGCCCCTTGATAAAATAGACTAAGGAAAACGCATGGCCATGCTAAAGTGAATTAATAAAGAGTTATCATTCTCAATCTACTTAGAGTCAAGAAATAATATGATTGAATTATATAAGGATGAAAGAAACTATGCCCTATATTCAATCAAGATATCATGTGAAAAAGGGATTAAAATATTTATTATAAATTAGGTTATGCTGGATTATTGACTTCAAATGACTTGGGTAGTCATAATGTCTTGCTAGAGGCCATTTATGACTTGTAGGCCTAAATAGTGATTTAAGGTCCATTGCCAACATCATGTGAACCTATAGGGTCACACACTTAGAACATAGCCAAAAATGGATATGGGTTTGGGAAGCTTAAATATGCTCTGTGGAAATAAATAAATAGTTTATTTATTTAAGGTAAAGGTTATCTTAAATAAATAGAATATTATTTCTAATTTAATTTTAAATAAAATTAGAATAATAATAATTGAGAAATTACTAAAAAGTTATTTTGGTAAGTGAAACCTTAATTAAAGGTCTATAAATATGTTATATTCTTTAGGGTTTCACTAACTCAATCATTAGTCACCACTTGTAATATGTTTTTCTCCTTTTAGAAAAATAAAAACACAAAGTGTTTTGTTCTTAATTTATGTGAAATCAAGAGAAGTGCTAGCACATAAAGTTTTCATTTTAATCAAGGGCTATTCGTGTGAACACTTATGGAGGACTTATTCTTTTGGAGACGTCTTGTTCCAAACTACCAAAATTAAAAGTTCAAGGTAAGGTGTCACCAGAGTGAACCTCCTCTCTGCCTTCCAACAGTCTTGCCTCTTCTACATTTGTGGTAAGATTTGAAAACACTAGTTTTAAATTAATTATTTGAATTATTGGATCTGGGTTAGGGTTTATGATTAAAAGTTTTAATTTCTACTGCGCTTTTGAATCGCGAATCCCAATAATAATCATTTTAGCATATTTATTTTATCGTACTGCATTTATTTTATTGTTGCCAGCATTTAAGAATATTATTGTGCTTGTGTGATGAGACTAGCAATCTTGCTTGCTATGTGAATAATATATGCTTTGTTATACTCATTTTATATCATTATTATACATCCTCTATTTCTAAAATCATGAAATCACATCATAAATATCAATAACATGAAAAAGTTCATGTCCTAGAATAAAGTCATCATGCTCTCAGTCCAGTGATGACCTCATGCATCCTTTATATTATCATCATCATCATAGCTTAAATAATCACTACAAGCATGATCATCCTATCATTCATTGAATAAAATGTGTAAATGGTCATCATATTCTTGCAGATCTATCATATTAGATTTACTTTTCTACAATATTTTCCTTTTCATATGTATTTTATTAAAAAAGTGATATAATAAATAAATTTTCAGCTTTATTATCATATTCTATCTGTTGTATTGTGTGAATGCTATATAAATTGTCATTACCAAAACTAGGGTGTTACGGTAGCTATACATCGAATATCGTATAATAGGAACTAATAAAAAAGTAGATGTGATCCTGAACCCAAAAATCTTTACTGGGGACAATACTCATTGAGTGACCTGATGTTGTCCCTTTCTTTTCTCGATTTTCTAAAAATTAAGTAGTGACTCCACATAATTAAAAGCATCTCATACCCTCGAGACCAATCACTTGTCCTTATTCAGTAAAGTTACCATGTCCCTTGGAAATGGAAAAACAAACAACACATACTCAACCACCAGAGTTGAGAAAAATATGACCGGTTGCTCACACCCACCTTTAGTTCCATTTCACTTGTAAATAAAAATATAGACTTAGTTAACCTAATTAAAATTAGTATAGTTTAGACTAATTTAGTGATGTCTCATTATATGAATGTAATTTTTATGTGCCATTTCATGACTAATTGCCTTGGGTTAGATGTATGCTAAATTAGGGTTTATATGAAATTGTATGTAAATAGGAAATAATTTAGTAATCAATAACGTAATTTTAAATAAACATTAGACTAAGAGAAGTTGGTATTCCATATCTAGAATCTCCTAGTTGTGGTGCTAATCGAGTTATCACCACCTTTGATTTGTCTTAATTATTACCCTAGGTGGTGACTCCTTATCTCCACGCAATGTCTTTATGATATAGTAGCATGTTCTCTAGAGCCTTGATCTTAAATAGTGTTATGGTTGCTAAAATTTTAGATGTGTGCTAAACCCCACTATCTATAGAGATGCCAAATTGGTTGAAGAGAATTCCCATTTGAAGAAGGAAATAGTAGGGGTAAAAAATGTCTATAATAAATTTAGTCTTCCATTCCATTCTTACTAGAGAAAAGTTTAGAGGAGAAATAGTAAAAAACACCTTGATATTAGAATGTTTTTGATGAATTCAAAGCTTTAAAAGACTTTGGCCAAAAAATTATGCTCCAAGATTTAGATTTTAGGCCAAATGATGGTAAAATCTCTTTGAGAAGATCATGACTTATTTTCCCAATATGGTCTCCTTAGCCTTTGAAGTCATAGGGATGATGATCAGGATGGTGAAGTCAATGTTACTAAAGTTATGGGGACCATGACCAGAGTAGTGAAATCAATATGGCTAAAGTCGTAGGGGTGACGACTAGAGTGGTGAAGTCATATGGGACTCCATCTAGGTAGAGAGTGGATTGGAGAAAGCTGAAGATCCTACTAGTAAATATAATGGTGCACATGGTGGCATGACTAATGGCCCAAGTGTTTTTACCACTGAGGAGGACTTTGAAATGACTCCCTTGTAAGAGTTTGATTTTAGAATATGTGTATATTTTGTAGATCCTGCACAAGTACTCCTAGTTAGAGGAATAAGATAATGAAGTAGTTTTACTTTCTAGAGACTTTAGGTATAAAGTTTTGAATGCATTCTTATGGTTTACCTCACTTTTTAGGGGTGTTTAACAAAGTGGGTTTGATAATCTCTTTTTTAGAGACATTCCTTATAAGAAAAAAATGATGTACTATCATGTCTAGGGGGGCTTGATAATATAGGGATGTTCCTTAAGGAAGGAAAATGACATAATGGTTTTATCCATGGGGACTTAATCATCTCAATCCTTAGAGATGTTCCTTGAGGGAGGAAAGTGAAATTATGGTTTTTTCCATGGGGACTTGATCATCTTAATCATTAGAGATGTTCCTTGAAAGAGGAAAATGACTTAATGGTTTTGTCTATGGGGAAGTGATAATCTTAATCCTTTGAGATGTTCCTCATAGGAGGAAAATGACATTGGTTTATCCATGGGGACTTAGAGATGATCTTCCTTCATTAATTCCCAAGTGGGATATCCCAATCAGCTATGCCATTTTGAATATGTGAAACCTTCTCTCATATTATAGATTAGTACACTACACACTTTGTAATCTTCTTTTGAATAGAGGAGGGCTGTTATTATCTTCATAGAGTAAAGGAGAGTGTATCTCCTAATAGATAAGATGGAATATCCTTGAGTGGTTTAAGTCCATAAATAATGTTCCACAAACCAAAAAGCAAAAGAGAAAGGAAATATGATTTCTTTTGGTAATATTTCATTAGATGTAGTGAATTCTACGAGTAGAGCAAATGATTTCCCTTTGACTACAACCATTTTGGAAATTCTGAATAAACCTTAGAGTTAAAAATAATAAGATGCTTTTCCCTATTATGCCTTCAGTCAGATCAATTCCTTCTTTATCAATCTATTTAGCAGGTTTAAGTTGATTCATGGTTCTTCTTCATTTATTGCTAGGTTGTGACATTTTACTCTTTGGGTGAGCATTCTGATTTCAGCAAAGATTAATACCTTTGTCCTATATGTTAGTATATATAGAGATTCTCCAATAGGCCTCTTAAAAGTAGTTATGTAAGCTCATAATACACTATTCTCAGCCCAATATGTCTTTACTCATTCCTATTAAATATTGTTTAGTTGAAAACTTTCACTTGGCCATCATTTGTGGATGAGAAACTAAACTGAAATTATTATCAATATGAGGAACCTTTGTAAATTCCTTAAATTATTAATAATTGAACTATTTACCTTTTATCTGATATAAGAATTTTTAGTATTCCAAACTAGCATACAATGCTTCCCATAAGACATTAATGATTTTCTAGGCTGTAATGGTCATTAAAGCTTCTATTTCTTCCCACTTTGTAAAATAATTAACTACCAATATTGGGAAAGGTCCCAATATGCTTATTCCCATTGAGCAAAAGGCCATGGGGCTAGAATGTGGTTTGGCTTTATAATATAAGAATGAATGTTATTTGCAAACCATTAGAAAGTGTCATACTTTTTCACTTAACTCAGTTGCATCTTTTAAAATAGTTTGCCAAAAGTACCCTTGCTTATGTCTTTATTGGATAAAGACTGTCCACCAATGCTAGTTGCACACACTCCTTCATGTACTTCTCTTAGAACGTAATCATCTATTTGTTGGGTGAGACACATGAGAAAAGGCATATGGTATCCTTTCTTATGAAGTTTCCATTTATACATAATGAATCTTAAGGCTCTTACAGTGAGTTTCATTGCTTTATTACAATAAGAGGGGAGTGTTATAGTTTAAAGGTATTAAATAATGATATCCATCTAACTTTCTTCCTCCTGAGTAGGATAAATTTGAAGAGGTTCATGAATTCTTGGTACAATAAGTACATCCATGTGGACATCATAGGGTAGATATTCTATAGTGGCATTTGCCAGCATGCTAAAAAATTAGCTTCAGAGTTGCTTTTATATAGGATTTGAACAACACACATTGGAATCTTTCATTCTCTAAATCTACTTAAAAGGTTCTTTACTTGTTACAAATACTGAAATGTAGTGTCTTCTTTCCCTTCATATACCATACTGGTATGATTTACAATTTATCAAAAGTCACTATGCTTTTTTGGATCTGAAACCCAAAAGGCATTTGTTAGTATGAGATCGCCACTATGGCTTCATACTTAGCCACATTATTGAAGGACAAAAAATTCAGATGAAGTGATTGCTTCAATTTGAAATCTTGGGGCCCTTTCAATATCATTCCTATCCACTTCCTCCTTCATAAGATTACCATTCCAGGAAAGAATTCTAGTAATAGATTTCTTAAGAGGAAGAACCAAGGAGGAGGCTGAGCTTTGGCTTTAACTTTTTAGACTCCTTATGTTCAGTGGCATTAGTGAAGTTACATTCTCCTATGAAATCAACCAAGGCTTGTGCCTTAATGGCTTTTTATAGTTCACACTTTAAACCATATCCCCAGTCTTCACAAACCATATTGCCATTAATCCAACTGTAATGCACCCATGCAAGGCTTGACTTCATGGTGCAAATTTATTTTAACAATTCCTTGATGTCTTAAATAAATATACTCCACACTTCCGCACAACTATAAGTAAAGAGAAAGCTGACTTTTCTATCATGGAATATCTTTGTTCAGATTTTTGTTTAGAAGTACCCTATTGGAGGTCTAATCCTTTATAGAGAAAGTAGACTTTTAAAGTCTCATATGTGCTGGGCAGGAATAAAGTTTTCATATAATCACCTTTGGGTAGTGTGCCTATTCAAAATTTTCTTCACTCATTACAAGTATATGCCCCCCATAATGATTTATAATTGGTTGGGAATCATTAAGTACCATCAGTTCTCATATATAATACTAATGGTGGGGATTTTCCTTTCAGAGAAATCCTATTCAGAAATATGATGATAATAGCATAAGAAAATATGGGCACTTTTATAAAATGTAGATGCAATATTTTTATAATGCAACAAAAGCATACATAATGTAGGTGGTGGTTTTTATCGCGTGCCCAAGTGTTGGTGACCACGGCACTATGCGAGCTTGAGGCTCACTAGGAAATACATAATGGGCTTGGGGCCCAAAATGGAGATGGACTCGCCACTTAGATGAAAGCTGGGACACACTGTACAACAACTGGATTCCACAGAGTTTCCTAGAAGCTGTTATCAAAGATCGAGTTCAGAAATTGGGTGTGGGCTTTTAGAATGCCCACCTAACCTTGCAGTTGGCCTCCGTGTGTGTTTTATATTTTATTACCTTTAATTATTAATTTATTTCCTTATTTACATGCAAATTGCAATTGGTCTCTAATTTTATATTTTATTCCAAATTTGCACATTATTCCCATTTTATACTTAAATCCCTGGCATTCAATCACAAATAAATAAATAAAAGAAATGAAAATAATTTACAACCATTTATTCCAAATAAAAGGGAAACGGGATTAAGGATTACAATTTTTGGTGTAAATGAATATAAAAATACTAAAAATAAACCATATATAAACCAAAAATAAGCTAATTAATTACACAAATTAATTCTCTAAAAAAATGATAAATAAAGCAAACATCTAGTGATTAAAAATCACAAAATAATTCTTGCAACACATACAAGTTAATTCCATACAATAACAATAATAATATTTACAAATCATCAACACATATTATTCATAAAAATAAATGAAAAAAAGCTCATAAAATGATCCACTAAATAACACAAAAAAGAACAAAATATAGAAACAATATTGACCAACATAGGAATCATATGTTATTGCAAGAAATATAACAAAATAAATAAGGAAATCATGTTAAACATGCAAAATACTAGTTGAAGATCAAGGCATAAAAAGGCAGAAATCTGTTAAAGAGGCGCTGCCTCTTGACCAAGGGGTGATGCCTCCATCGCCTTATCATTAGGGGGTGACGCCTCTTCTCTTCAATAGAGACAAGAACACTGTACATTTCTTAATCCTAAGAAACATGCAAATCAAGCACATAAATGAGAAACAGATATAAATATACAAGTATCAACAATCAATATTCAATATTTCTTGCAACTATGCTTCTCTATAACTTCAAATAAGTAATTTATCTCAATAAAACACACAAAATAACAACAATCAAAGCTTTTTAATGAAGATAAAAACTTAAAGCTTAAAAATAGAGAGAATCACTAACTTGGACACACTTGATGCTCCTAACTAAGCCCTAAGAGCTTGGTTAATGGAGGAGTGACTTTGAATGCAAGTAGGCTCTCTCTTTTTCTCAAGAATCAATCCCCTTAAGCTTTAAAGTCCCCTCCCTTTCTTCTTCCTCTTCCTTTTCTTTTCTTTTCTCTTTGTATTTTCCTTTTTTCTAGACATTTTCTAAATTCCCATTTTCTTATTTTTCTTTCTTTTCCTCCTTCTTTCCAATTAGTCCCCACATTCCCTTTTAAAGCCCCTCCTATTTTCTCCTTTTTCAAATTCCTAAAAACCCATTCTTACCCTCTCCCATTGCCTTTTTTCATTCCCTAGGCTCTTTCCTGCCTTTTCTTCTTTCCTTTATGTCTAAAAATAACTAAATCCTTAGCAAGTGGGATTCCAACTACTGTTATTAATGGCATTTAATGCTGCAGAGAGTGGGTGTGATGAGGCGTTGCCTTATCGATGCCTGGGGTGAAGAGGCAACCTCTTCACCCTAGCCAGGTCAGGGCCCTTGGGTCAAGAGGTGATGGACTTGGGCTTGGATATGGTTTTTGTGGGTTTGGCTTTAGTGTTTGGGCTTTTTAGAGTCAATTTTAGAGAAGTTTCGAGCTCCCTTTGCATTCAAAACTTAAACTTTCTCATCATCGGGCTTTCATTATGGGCCGATCAAATTGATAGTGTCCATAGTTTACCCCTTTGGTTTTTCAAAAAATTGAATTTTTTGAAAATAATTTTTCAAAAAAGCAACATGCACATCAAACAGAGAGTAAGAACAACATACCTAACTTACGAGCTTCACTCAGGCTGTTAATCTTGGGAATTTAAACCCAATAGGTCGAGCTTCTTCTTCGAAATATGACTGTGTTCCTCAGGTTTTCTTCGCCCGATCAGTCACTCATTAGTAAATTTGTAGCGAATCTCAAGCATGGCTCAATCTTCACTCAGTGGAGATAGAAGGGAAACATAGTCGTCATCCTTGGGTTAAGCTAACTCGATCAGCTACTCATTATAAATTTGGTGTGATTCCTAAGTTTTTCTGGCTTGAGAAGTCACTTAGTAGAAAAGGTGAAGCATAACCGTGTTTTTTAGGTTTTCCTAGCCTGATCAGTTACGCATTATAGTTTGACATGAATCTTAAGCATGGCCTAGTCTTCACTCAGTAAAAAGAGATGAAATGTAACCATGTTCCTCGGGTTTTCTTGGCCCGATCAGTTACTCATTATAGTTTGGCATAAAACTTGGGTTTTCTTGGCCTGAGAATTACTTAGTAAAAGAAGAATGCACTTCTGAGATTCAAACCCGACCAGACACCTCCTAAGATGTGCACTTAGGGATATAAACTCAACCAGATGCTTGTTCTTTGGCGCACTTTGAGGATTCAAATCCGACTAGATGATTGTTCTTCCCTGCACTTTAGGGATTTAAACTTGATCAGACGCTTGTTGTTCAGTGCACTTTGGGGATTCAAACCTGACCAGACACTTATTCCTTGTAATGCTTTAATCAGATCATTCTTGTCCAAAGATCAAATTTGGGGTACACCTGAGCAATGATGCGAAAATTCTCATTTTTTATGGGCCCTAGGCCATTTGGTGCTTTATTTTATTAAGTGGGCCTCACCCTCTTCTCTTCATCTTCCTTTCTCTCAATTTTCCTCTCTCATCCTAACCATATAAATTTTCACTTTTCTTCTCCAAGGGTCACTTTCACCTTTTAAGTTCTCTCTCTTGTCTCTTTTCCTCCCTTTTCTCTTTCTCTCTTATTCTCCATATTCTCTGACATGGACCCCATATTTGCCCATGTGGGACCCCATGGCACCCCTAGTGCACCCTTCCTGGAGTTTCAAGCTCAGTATCAGAGATGAGATCCCCTTGTTTGCAAACATGCGATCCCATATCTGTGGCTCGGCCACCGAAGAGGTTAGTACTCAATTTCTTTACTTTTTCCTATAAATATCATTAAATAGTATTGATTTACTGTTCATATACATATATTTATGAATTTAACTGAAAGAAATTGAATTTTCTTGATCAAAAAATAAAATTTCAAATCATCTTGTTAGATTGCTGACACGAAGAGGCATTGCCTCTTCGATCAGGCGATCGCTTATTCATAAAGAGGCATTTGCCTCCTTGCGTAAGGCCTGCTCTCAAAGAGGCAATTGCCTCTATGTAAAGAGGTGACACCTCATCATTGAGGCGATCGCCTCTTTGATAGAGGCGTCACCTCAGCGACAGGATTCAACAAAAATTTTAAATTTTTATTACGTAATATAGCGATTTTACTCCTTTAGCTTGATGCCCACACCCTCAGGGTGATGGGAACTTTAGTAGCACACGCATTTAGTATAAGGAGCTTCCTGAGGCCATATGGAATCAGATTAATGATATCGGGTTCTTTGATTTTATCTTAGCACTCTTAGTACAATAGAGACATACAGACTATCGGCCCTTCCATGCCTTGATGGATAGGTGGTCTGACACCACCCATACATTTCATCTTCCTTTTAGGGAGTTCACCCTAGATCTGGTGGCCTTTGCCATAGTTACTGGCATTGCTTGTGCTGGAGATTCTATTCCCTTAGATGCCAGCCTTCATCAGTTATCTTTTGATCATCTTGCTTTTATTGAGCATCTGCTTGGGATGGTCCTAGACATGAAGGGGACCCATATAGTGAAGCTCAAGTCGATCAGGAGCTTGTACACCCATGCCAGAGTTGAGGCAGCTACTATAGCCCTTCAGATCAATCAGGTGGTGTGCACTTTTGCTTGTTTATCTGCTGGGTACTACACTCTTCATAGATACAACTAGCTCTATGGACTTGAGCTTCATGATGCCTCTAAGGGACCTAGACTTGGTGGCGACCTATGATTGGGGCAGCTGTGCCTTAGCTTTATCTTTACAGGAGTATGGATAAGCTGGTACACGAAGCTAGATGACTCTGGGGTTTTTGGCACGCCATACTGGTATTTTACTTTCTCTTCCTCTCTTCATATTTCATTCTAACTATTGCTATTTGATCTTACTAACAATCCCTTATTTCTTTCACAGGACTGGGCTTTAGAGTTGGAGCTGATAGTGGGAATTACTAGAGTCATTGACACTCCCTTCCTTGCGTTGGCGAGGTCAGGTCTTAGTCAGGCTTAGAGGAGGCATGTGGCTCATATTCATATGCACTGTGAGCAGTTGAACATGCTTACTTATGATGAGGTATGCACCTGTAAATGTAATTGAGATTAGCAATAAACTCATTAATTGAATTCACCAACTTGTTTATTCTTGCAATTATGCTGGATTTATGGGGCCCTTATGTTGGGTGGACACAGGCGATGGTTCACTCCATCCCTCTATCTAGGAAGAGGGTTCTATTCAAAGGCCCTAATTTTAGAGTGTGGTTCCTCGAGGAGAGGATGCATTAGTGGTGATCAGTGAAGCGGGTCAAATTGTATACCCTAGTCTCTAGGACTTAGTATAGAGCAAGTAGGGGTGTCGAACACTCAGGAATTTGGAGCAATTTTTTATTAATCGGATAGATAGTTAGATGGATAGGCAAATAAATTAGAGTAGGAATAATAATTACAGCAAATATGAAAATGTAACACTAATTAATTTCTAAAAATACAAAACAAAAGTTATATCAAATATATGTAAGAATCACAATTTAGAATATAAATAAGAACTTGTAAAATTACATCATATAAACGTGTTGATTGGAAATTAGTATATAATCTTTAAGAGAAATTCTCATTATCAATTAAAGGTATTTCCTCCTAGAGTCTAAAAGCACTCTCGTTGTATTGTAGAGATAAGAGAAAACCAAAGAGCATATTATACTAATTATATTTCTCTTAAGATGAATTCCCTTTACGATACCCAGCAAAATTCTGATCTTAAGTAATTCCAATTATTTTCCACCAAATTACTTTAATTCTCATTGTAAGTAATTCAATTAACAAGTTATATATGGTGATCAAGCATACATAACATAATTAAGCACTAATTGAAATTAAATCATAAATAAAATAAGATAGAAATGTAGTTCTTACTTAATTCATAATTGCAATTTTCATACAAGATTTAGCCAAGATACATAATTAAAGAATAAAGAGAGGAAATCAAATACAAATTAGAAAAGGGATAGAAAAGAAAGTGAATAGATAAAACCCTTTACAATCTTCTAACACTTGCTTGGTGTCGAATATCTTCCCTTCCTTTGTTATTCTTCTTCTCTCTCTCTTCTTTTCCTTTTTTTTATTATTTTTGTATATATCTCTCCTTTTCATAAACTAATTGATTCATATATATAACTTAGAGGATGTTGGAAGTGTCTAGAATATGATTGAACTTGGAAAGACATCACTTAACATCAAGGGTCACCATTATGTGCAGAATCTATAACTTCAAGGGCATTTTCGTCTATCTAAACGACTTTATTTCTGGAAGGTTTCTTCATAAAAGTTATATAACTCTGTATTATCTTTCCATAGCAACTTTAATTACTAAATTTGGACATCGGTAGACAAAGTTATGGCTAGGATACAAAAACTGCTCAAAGCTGAAAAGTTGCAACCCTTTGTAGAAGTAATGCATGGTGACGACTCGTGAATGCTTGACGACTCATTATTGAAGGATTTGGTGACGACTCATGAAGGTGGTGATGACTCGTGAAGGCTTCCAACTTTCTTTGTTTGGCTTCAAAAGCTTAATTCTTCATTCTAACAAGTCTAAAACTCCTTCCATGCACCAATTCAAGGCTAAAAACATGTATGAAACACAAAAATAACAAATAAAAACACTTAGTAGTAAAAATAACAATTGCATAATCAAATAAACACACAAACATAACAAAAATCACATAAAATAACAACTAAACTACCTTAAATAGCTATGCATATTTACATTATATCAATCAGGTGTGTGAGTGAGGCATCCACCTCTGACTCCTCCCTGACATATCTTCTAGGCTCATAAGTTAGAGGGAGATGAGCTCAATCATTCCCTATAGGGAGAGGATGCTGGATACTATTGCCAGTGGAGGAAGTCTCGCTATATGGACTTTGCACGATTTCATCTTTTGTAGTGAGTGCCCCTTCCTGACCTTGTTCTCAGACTTATTTTCCATCTTTTAGGCAACTATTAGGGCACCTACTCCTTGCCCTAGGCCCTTCACACAAGATAGGTCTCATCAACATCATGCATCATTCCCAATGGTGAGGGCTTTTCTTCTAGGGTGCCACCCTTGACAGACCCTTCCAATTCTTAGTCCCAAGTAGTGGCTGGTAGACTCATTGCCACTCCTAATATGCTCACTCATTGCTGGATGCCTTTTGGTGAGCTCTCTTATTAGTTTCTGACGTTGGATATGACTTTGGAGCCAGTATTCTTCCCAGAGGCTACTACCTATATAAGTTTCCTTCTTTGGCAACTGTGTTCTCAAGTCTTATAACACATGGTTAATTCTAACATTATCAATGGAATATATACCTCGAGATTAGGGAGAGTACATGTACCGAGTGCTTGAGGCCCATAAGGACTTCTTGATGCAGGTGATGCAGTAGTGGAAGGTACATATAGAATATGCTCTATTTGTATATATATGCATGCTTTCATGATTTCTTACCTCTTATTGTGCTTTAATAGGATTGAGATGAGGCCAGCCAGGCTAGGATCACTGCCTTGGAGTGCCAGCTCATCATTTTTCAGGTTGAGGGTGATGAGGAGGAGGAGGCAGCCGAAGAAGAGTTTAAGGATAGTAGCAAGGATGATGGCACTGATCCCATTAATGCTTCTGCGGATGAGCTAGTTGATGAGAAGGCCAACGAGTCCAATAGGGATAAATAGAGAGGACCCTCTGTAAATTTCCTATGTAAATTAACCATTTTTTATGCCTTCATATTTTGTACTGATAATTTTTAGAGGAATTTTGAATGAATGAAGGCCTTTTTATCTATGAAATGCCCTGCTCTGACTCTTTATATTTGACTTAGAAAATTCCTAGGAATGCGAAGATTTGCCCTGCCTTTCATGGAGGCGTCACCTCTTCGAAGGGTGTCGTTTCTATGTGAAGAGGTGACATATGATTTGCCTCTTCTTGTAGAGGCATCACCTGATCATGGAGGTGAATGCCTTTACACGTCTGCCCTATAGTTATAAAACCCCCTAAATCTTTTTTAAAATCCCTAATCTCTTCATCTTGCCATTTCCCCCTATTTTTCTTTCCTAGACAACATTCTGACCCCTAATCATGACTAAGAGAAGCTTGAAACAACTACAACCAATTTTGAAAAGTCTGGATGGTCGGTCATGGGCTATAATAGAGCCATTTCACCTATTTACATTCTGATCTTTGCATGCTAGGAAGATCAACTTCTCATTTCTCCATGTTCTTGCTTAGTTTTGGGATCCTTAAAAACATGTTTTTTGGTTCAACACAGTGGAGATCTACCCCCTACCAGAGGAATTTGAAGCTATCCTGGCTCTCATATAGATTATGCCGGATAGATTGTTACTCCTTTAGTCGCAACCCTAGATTTGAACACCATCCAATATCAAATGGCAAGATCACTCAATATGTCCCCTTAATCCTCTCTTCGTCATATTTTTGGCAACAAAATCCCGCTTAGCCCTTTTGTAGAGACGGTAGCGGCTGTAGACATCAACAATGTTCCCTGGCCTCGAATGATGGCACTCTGCCTATATGCTCAATTCTTGTTGGTCTCCCCTTTTGGTAACTATGACCTAAAGATCCTGCATGTTTTGGACCAAGTGGAGTGTGGATTGAACCCTTTCCCCCTCATTTTAGTTAAGACCATTATTAGACTTGATAAATTTTTTAAGACCAGGAGATTCTCTGGGAGTCCATTTCTGCTGGAGGTAAGTCTCTTCTTTCTTTTACCATTTCCTACGTTCCATCATTCTTATCCATTTGTCAATTCTACAGACTTGGTTGCAAGAGAAACTAAGATTACTCGAACCACCTAGAGACATTGCTCACTACAAGGCCAAACACTATCGTACTAGGAGAATTCATCTTATCCCGGAGGATATCCACAACTAGTTATCTACATTCCCTGATACTCTGATTTAGTGAATGTGCCCATGGTAGAGATTGCAGCATGTGACCCTTCGGTCCTATACCTATTGTGTTCCCTTAGTCGGCCTCCATTTTGCCACCTTCTACAATTCAGCTCAACTTTGTAGAAAATATGGACAGAAATAACGGATTGTGGAGCTCGTACATGAGTTTGAACCAGGGCCTCTTTCTTAGAATTTTCTAAACATTCAAAGGTTTATTGACTACAATGGAGATCAGTCTAGCGATGGCCAGTATAAGGCGAGGGTTCAACTATAACAAATAGATAAGGATGAATTTACAAGAAATAGAAGGAAATTGGCATTACAGGCATCAAGTACCCAAGGGAGTCATAAGAGAAGCAGATAATATCAAATCAGTTTATGAAACTTAGTCTTTTTATTAATTTTTTTGTAGAATGAGATTTCCTTTTGAGTTAGTCATATATGTAATAAGCATTTAATGCAATGTTTACAATAATTAAGGCAATCCATTCCATTTAATTTAAGCACAATGTGACTATACAATTTTGCTTCTTACATATCTCATGTCGTTAATTGGCTTGCCCTTGAAATTTTGAAAACTAACTATTTTCTCTTTTCTCTCTCTCCTTTTATATGTCCTTTACTTTTTCCTGGACTACCTTTTTAGGTTTTCAATCCAACAAGACTTTTTACCTCTTTTTATCTCTAACTTTTGCCTAGGCAGCCTCTTTAAAGGTTTTCTCCCTAGTGAGACTTTACAGAAAGTATTTCTTGAGCTGGTCCATATTGATAGGCTCTATGAATTCATTTCTCTTTAAGTTAGAAAAAATAGCAGCCCCTTATGAAAATAGCTTCTTCACTTAATAGGGACCTTCCCAGTTCGGCTTGAACTTCCCCCATGGATTAGTCATGATTGGCCTAGTGAGCTTTAAGACCAAGTCACCCTCTTTGATCTTGCCTGGCTTAATCTTCTTGTTAAAGCTTGGGCTATCCTTTTCTAGTACAACGGAGAGTGATGCATAGCCTTCAATCTCTTTTCATCCAATAAAGCAGTTGTGCCAATCGGCTTTTTACCCATTGGTACTTAAGGATTTTAGACTCTAGGAGATCCCTTAGTGATTAAATTTTGACCTTAACTGGCAATATAGCTTCACATCCATGTATTAGAGAATACGGAGTGGCTCCTGTTGACGTTTTGGTAGTGGTTCTGTATCCTTATAATGCAAATTATAGATAACTTGCCCAGTCTATGTAATGTTCTAGTATCTTGTCCAAAATTCTTTTCACATTCTTATTTACTACTTCTACGGCTCCATTCGCCTGTGGTTTATAAGGGAATGATCTATGATGCTCAATCTTGTATTCTTCTAACAGAGTGGTCGTTTCTACCCTAGATTGAACACCATTATCAGTGATGACCTAATGAGGCAACCCATACCAACAAATTATGTTCTTCTCTATAAACTTGGCCATTTTTTCACCCCTACAGTGGTGAATGATTTCACTTCTACCCATTTAGAGAAATAGTCAATCGCCACTATGATATAATGATGTTCATTGGATGCTTTTAGCCTTATCTCTTTAATAATTTCAATTCCCCAGACAAAAAATGGCCATGGAGAGGTTAATCCCTGAAGTTGCATAGAAGGCAGGTGGCTCATGTCACCATAGACTTGGCAATTGTGGCATTTCTTTACATGCTTCATGCAATCTGCCTCCATGGTTAGCCAGAAGTACCCTTGACGGGTTATCTTTTTAGTGAGGATTGTTCCATTCATATGTGGCCCGCATACACCCTTATGAACTACTTCCATGATTTTCTATGCCTCACCCTTATAGACGCATCTTAAATGTATACCAGCTGGCATCATTTTATATAACATCTGGTTATGGTTAATAAACTTCCGTGATAACATCCTTAGCAACATCCTTTCTTTTCTATCGACTTCCTCAAGGAATTGCCCTGTCTCAAGATATCACTGTAGATCATAAAACCAAGGCTCCTCTGCTGGGTCGATCAACATTATTCTGATTTCCTCATAGCAAGGAATTCAGGCCGTACTAAGATAAGAGGCTTCATTTCTACTCGTCTACCTCCTTCCCATGTTGAAGCCAGGGTAGCCAACACATCTGCCATTTGATTCTCCTCTTGGGGCAAGTGTATGAATCTGAATTGCGTGAAGGACAATAGGATCGTGGCTGAATAATCCCAATATGACTTTAGCTTATCTTCCCTCACTTCTTATTCCTTAGTGATCTGCTTCACTACTAGCATCGAATCCCCATACATTATCACCTCTTCTGCCCCCACATTCTTGAGTGCTTCTAGACAAAAAATGCAACTTCGTATTCAGCTTGGTTGTTAGTGACCTTGAATTCCAGCCTCTTTGCCATCAGGATTACTTCTCCTTTTAGTGAGACAAAATCACACCAATGCTTGCCCTTATATTGTTCACTGTTCCATCAAAGTCCATTTTCCAAGTTTGAATTTCTATTGCCCCTAGGTGTTCATCTAGAAATTCTAATACCCATTCTTGTCCATCGTCTACCAGATTTTGGGCCAAGAAGTCTGCCATAGCTCTTCCTTTTATCACCTTCATAATAATATAGTCTATGTGGAATTCAGTGAGTAGGACTAACCATTTGGCTAATTTCCCTATCAATGATGGAGTTTGCTGGAGATATATAAAAGGATCATGCTTAGAAACTGCTTGAATCCTATAGGATTGGAAGTAATGTTGTAGCTTCTTTGTTGCCCAAATTATAGCCAGACAGGTTCTTTCTACTAGACTATAATTGGTTTCAAAGGGTAGAAGCTTCTTACTCAAATAATATACAGCTTCTTCTTCTTGAGCCAACATTGCACCAATCACATCTTTTTCTATAGCCAAGTAGAGAATTAAGGGTTTCCTTGGTCTTGGCAGCTACAAAACTGGGGGATTCATCAAATACTGCTTAATATTTTCAAAGCCTTGCTGACACTTGTCATCCCAGATAATCAGGTGATTCTTCTTTAAGAGCTTAAAGATCTGCTCATAAATGGTAGTCAGTTTGGCTATGAACTTGCTGATGTATTGTAGCCTTCCTATAAACCCTCTGACTTCTTTCTTATTCTTTAGTGCAGACATTTCTTTGATTGCTTTGAATTTATCTGGATCCACCTCTATACCTTTTTTACTGACAATTTGTCCTAATAGTTTTCCAGATGTCACCCTGAAAACACATTTCTTTGGATTCAGTCTGAGGTTATACTTTTCAGTTCTTGCCAGGAACTTGTCTAAGGCTTTGAAATGCCCTTCTCTGGTCAAAGACTTCACCATCATGTCATCTACATACACTTCTATCTCTTTATGGATTAGGTCATGTAACAGTGTAGTAGCCATTCTTTGGTAAGTAGCCCTTGTATTTTTCAATCTAAATGGAAAAATTGTGTAATAGTAAATAGCCCACTCAGTAATGAAAGAAGTCTTTAACTTATCAATCATTGCCATTATGATCTGATTGTATCCTGAGAAGCTGTCCATAAAGGTGTACATGGTGTTGGAAGTTGCATTATTGACTAAGGTGTCAATATGCGGTAAGGGAAAATCATCCTTAGGACAAGCCTTGTTTGAGTCCCTATAGTCCACACACATCCTAACTTTACCATCTTTCTTGGGAACTGAGACTATGTTAGCCAGCCACTGGGTGTCATCTACTACTTCTAGGAACTTTGCTTTCAGTTGCTTTTCTACTTCTTCTTGGACTAGGAGAGCCCATTATGGTGTTAGTCTTCTCATTTTTTATTTTATCGGTGTGATGTGAGAATTCATGGGATTCTTGTGTTCTGCAACTCTCTATTAATCCCAAGCATATCTTCATAGCCCCAAGCAAACACTTTATGTCTTCTTTTACGAGTTTCTTTCATTTTTTCTCTCTCATAAAGAGTTAAGTTAGAAGCAATAAGTACATTTTTAGGGTTATCACTTATGCCTAGATTAAATGATTCAGTTTGCATCAAATTAATGTTAAACATATGGATGAAATGATTATTACACACAATATAACCATTAGGAAACACATCGCACAAGTAAACATAATCAAACTTCATCACATTAACTTTAAAAAGAAAAATGTCATCAGTATCAAACAAATTAGAAATTGAAAGGTCAATGTCATTATAAAAAACATCCATAATAGAATTAAGGACAAAGGCTTAGAAGTTAAATTCCTCTTCTTGGTCAACAAAATCCTTCAACTCCATTGCAGGAATGTCCTTTTCTAATTTTGAAGTCAATACTAGCTCTTCTACCATGGACTCTTCAACAATAGGCTTTTGGTTCCCATTCACATATTCAGCGAATATTTCAAATCCAGGGACTAGTTTCTTAGAGATCATCAGGGGCTCATGAGCTCCTTTGGTAGGGGTAATTGGCACCTTCCTCTGTAAATGTTTCCCAAGGCATCTTCTTCGACTTAGCCATACTTTTGCTTTTCCCAGACTTACCCTTATTTTCTTCCCTCTCATCAGACTCATCCTCCCCTAATATCCTAACTTGTGCTTTAGAATTGGTACTTTAGGTTTGACAAATCCCAATGGGCCCTATTGATTCTTTCAAGTCCCATCCCAGGCACGAACTGTATACTCTTCATGATACTGACAATCTTTACAACTCATCTTCATAAGTCATACAGACTTTAAAACTTGGGCTGTTCGGGATCTCAGTAGGGGCTAGTTTCAATGTAGTAACTGCAATCTCTGTCTCAGCCATTATAGTAACCAGCCTCCCCTCATATGGAAATTTGATCTTTTGATGAATGGTGGATGACACTCATCCCAAAGGATGGAACTATAGTCTTCCTAGAAGAATAATAAAGGTGACTGGAATGTCTATTACATGAAGGTTAACCCAAACTTCAATAGGTCTAGTCTTGATTAAAGCTTGGAAAGTTCCTTCAACTGGCCTTTTTGTATTATCAAAAGCCTTTATGACTACATCAGAGGGTTTCAAATCAGCTACCATCAAGCCCGAATTTGGTAGGATCTTCAAAGGACACACATTGATGGCTAACCCATTATCGACCATGACATAACATGTTAACTTGCCTTTCACTTCAGCCTTAATGAATAGGGCTTTGCTGTGACCCCTTCCTTCTAAGGGTAAGTCATCATTTATGAACACAATTGCCCTTTCAGGACTTTTAGTTAGCAATTGCTCTAGAGTGTGTGTCGAAGGTATCTTCTTATGATCAAGAGCAAAAACCAGTGCTTCTTGATGGGCCCGGGAGTTTATAAGTAGCTCCTAAACACTGGCAAGAGGTTTCTCATCACTTTTGGCCTCAATAATCTCCTCAGCTTTCTCATTTTTCTTTGATCCCACTTTTGAACTACTTCCATCTTTCTTTGCATCAACCTTCTTCACTTCTTCCTTCCCCTCCTTTAATTTCTTAGCAGACTGTGCTGCTTTCCTCTCATTTTTCTTCCACAGATCAACTGCTTCTCCCTCTTCATCATCAAAACTCTAGATATCAAACACATTTACATGAGACTCAACATCATGCTACCTCAGATTTAGGTTTTTTAGTTATGGTTTTAATGGGGTAGGTGTGACATCAACAAAGGAATTACTAACTTGTTCCTCTGTTAGGCCCATGTTGATCATCAAGATACGGGGATTTAGTGGTGGTACATTTTAGTAGTTGGGTAAAGGGTTATTTTAGGTATTTCATTTTCTAGTTTTCGAGTTAGTTATTTTGCCTAAATCGATCAAATCTTAAATCTCGTGTTTTAGGCCAGTGCAGCTTTCCGTATCATGCCTAATGTTCTGATGGTACTTGCAGTATCATGCCTAATGCTTTCCACTGAAGAACTTCTTTTCTTGTGCAAGGTCTAATTCTTTTTGTACTCCAAACCTGTACAACTCCTTAAAGTTTTGAATCCCTAAATCCCTCAATTTCTTAAAGAGAGGGAGTACACACCCTTCTATAGCTATTACCAACTGATCAGATTCTGCAAGTTGTTGCTTCATTTGTGCTAATTTGGCTTTCTACCTAATCAAATAATCTGCAAAAGATTCATTGAATTTCTACTTCAGGTTCTACAAGTCTCTCAAGGAAGCCTCTATCTGAATGTTGAAACTATATTGCTTGATGAATACAATGCATAGTTCCTCCTAATCAATTTGAACATGGGATTCTAGTGCATAATACCATATGATGGCTGCTCCTTCCAGGGATAGAAGGAACTTCTTCACAATTTATGCTTTAGTCAGTTCTATCATCTTCATGTGGGTCACATATTACTTTAAATGGAGGTGGGGGTCCTCTATGCCAGTGAACTTCTTTATGTTAGGAAACTTGAACTTCCATGGTAGGGATCCTTATCCAGGCTCAGCTCGAAATAGATCATTGGGGCATTGATCCCTTTTTCCTTCATCATCAGCTACATTTGAGCCATAGACTTGACAAGGTCTTTAGCCCATTCTAGCTTCTCCATATTTCCTTGGGCATCTTCTTTCTGATGGATAACAGGTTTTACCAATACTGATTGTTGATCATCTTCTACCTCTTACCTTTTAAAAACCTCAGCATATAGATCGAAAGGTCGAGGTTGAGGTACTGGTGGTTGGGGCACTGGTGGTTGTGGTGCTGGCAAGTTCCCCTCTACCTATACCCATCACTTCCCCCATAATTTCTCTTATGATCGCCCTAGTTTGTTTGACCATTTCAACTTTCAACTATTCCTTGAAGGCTTCAGTATCAAATTCTGCCATCTTGATCCCTCCACAGATTCTAACCAGATGGCCTATGTCAGATCGCTTCCAACTGGCAAACTGTTATGGATATACATATGCAATCATTGAGGGTCAAAAATATTAATGGCATGTATGCATGAAATGCAAGCCTATTGGTAACAAAAAAAAGAAAAACAAAACATATATGCATGTATCAGAGGATAAAAAACTCTCTAATGGTATCTCCACCCTTATTTCTCCCACACACGTGCTCAATGGTGAGTTCTTTGTCCTAGGATTTTTGTTTTGGGTTTTGATTATCAATAGGGGATAATAAAACCAATGGATGTAAGATTACTCTCAAGACGATGCAAACAAGTGGCACTTCCTCCAAATAATTTCCAAAGTCCATTTTAAATGGGCCAAGAATGATATCAAAGGCCCACCTAGTTAAGATGCCTTTAAAATGGGCTAATAATAAGCATGAAAGGCCCATCTTTTCAAGGCTTATTTTGTAATGGACTTGGGCCTTATTTAGAGGATTACCATATGGCATAAAACACATGCATTTGGAAAAAAGAATCTAGTGGAAATCGTTAGGTCATTATGTGAGCTGAGTCTTAGGTAATAAGCTTCAGCTCCCACAGTTATATACATCCATTACATCTCCCCACTTAAGGGACCGTGCGACACGGATAGGTATGTGTTATGAGTGACAATAATCTAATACCTCACCACCAAGTTTGAATAAAACACATGCAGAAATGCAAAGATTATTGTCAGTTTATTTGGGACTTGGAGTGCATCGTGTGAAAACATGTAGTGAATGCAAAATTAATGAAGGAATTAAAGAAATAATCAAAGATGACAAATCACAAAACACTTGGAATCAGTTTCTTTATCCTTAGTGGAGTTGCCATTGTAGGCGGCGGTTTTGGTCACACACCCAAATGTTGGTGACCACGACATTGTGTGAGCTTAGGGCTCATTAGGAAATACATAGTGGGCTTGGGGCCCAAAATGGAGATGGAGTTGCCACCCAGATGAAAGCTAGGACACACTATACAACAACTGGATTCCACGGAGGTTCCCAAAAGCCATCATCAGAGATCTAGTTTAGAAACTGGGTATGGGCTTTTGGAATGCCCACCCAACTTTGCTTTTAGCCTCTATATGTGTTTTGTATTTTATTACCTTTGATTATTAATTTATTTCTTTATTGACATGCAAATCCCGATTGGTTTCCAGTTTTATATTTTATTCCAAATTTGCACATTAATCCCATTTTATGCTTAAATCCCCGACATTCAATCGCAAATAAATAAATAAAATAAATAAAAATAATTTATAACTATTCATTCCAAATAAAAAGGGAAAGGGATTAAGGATTACAACTTTTGGTGTAAATGAATATAAAAAAACTAAAAATAAACCATACATAAACCAAAAATAAACTAATTAATTACACAAATTAATACTTTAAAAATGATAAATAAAGCAAACATCTAGTGATTAAAAATCATTAAATAATTCTTACAACACATACAAGTTAATTCCATTCAACAACAACAATAATATTTACAAATCATCAACACATAGTATTCACAAAAATAAATGAAAACAAGCTCATAAAACTATCCACTAAATAACACGAAAAAGGAAAAAATATAGAAACAATATTGATCAACATAGGAATCATATGTAATTGCAAGAAATATAACAAATTAAGCAAGGAAATCATGTTAAACATGCAAAATACTATTTGAAGATCAAGGCATAAAAAGGCAGAGTTCTATCAAAGAGGTGTCGCCTCTTGACCAAGAGTTGATGCCTCCATCGCCTTATAGTGAAGGGGCGATGTGACTATGAAGGGACGTTGCTTCTGCAGCAGAGACAGGAACACTCTAAATTTCCTAAATCCCAAGAAACACATAAATCAAGCACGTAAATGAGAAACGAATATAAATATACAAGTATCAACAATCAATATTCAATATTTCATGCAACCATGCTTCTCTGTAACTTTAAATAAGTAATTTAGCTCAAGAAAACACGCAAAATAACAAAAATCAAAGCTTTTTAATGAAGATAAAAACTTAAAGTTTAAAAATAGAGACTCACTAACTTGGATGTACTTGATGCTCCTAATTAAGCCCTTACAGCTTGGTTGATGGAGGAGTGACTTTGAATGAAAGTAGGCTCCCTCTTCTTCTCAAGAATTAATCCCCTTAAGCTTCAAAGTACCTTCCCTTTCTTTTTCCTCTTCCCTTTGTTTTCTTTTCTCTTTGTATTTTCCTTTTTTTTCCAGACATCTTCTGAATTCCCCTCTTCTTTTTCTTTTCTTTTCCTCCTTCTTTCCAACTAGCCCCCACATTCCCTTTTAAAACCCCACCTATTTTCTCTTTTTTAAATTCCCAAAAATCCATTCTCACCCTCTCCCATTGCCTTTTTTCATTCCTTAGGTTCTTTTCTGCCTTTTCTTCTTTCCTTTACATCCAAAAATGACTAAATCCTTAGCAGGTGGGCTTCTAACTATTATTATTAATGGGATTTAATGTTGTAGAGAGTGGGTGTGATGAGGCACCGCCTCTTTGATGAGGCATCGCCTCATTAATGCCTGGGGTGAAAAGGCGATGCCTTTTCACCTGGGCCAGGCCAAGGCCCTTAGGTCAAGAGGCGATGGGTTTAGGCTTTTTTTTGGGGCTTGCATATAGTTTTTTTAGGCTTGGCTTTAGTGTTTGGGCTTTTCAAAGTCAATTTTAGAGAAGTTTCGAGCTCCCCTTGCATTCAAAACTCAAAATTTCTCATCATCGAGCTTTCGTTGCAGGCTAATCAAACTGACAGTGTCCACACATAAAATTACTCTTATGCAAATAAAGGATACATAACACAAGTCTTAAGTAATTGAATATGTATAAATCCAAAATATATGCCTTGTGGCTGATCAAATAAATAAAACTTGACTATAAGTTTTCTCCATGTGGAAAAAATCTTGAGGGTCAAGATATCATTTAAAGGTTGATCAGATTTGATTTAAGAATGACTTTTCCTATTAGTAAGGGTCATATATAAGATAACACTCATGCTTTATATAAATGAAATACAATATGTATTATCATGAGATAATTATTAGAACCTATCAAATTAAGTTTATTAGATAAAGACAACTTATATGGCAGGCTATAATTAGCCTCGGAGACTTCTCGTAATTAGTTTAAATCCAAATAGCTATGCCTAATTTGACATTCTTTAATGAATACTTTTCTCCTATCGGGGAGGTTAAAGATACTTGAGTGGGTATTTCCAGTGTGTCATTTCCAATAAATGTCACTCCCATTGGGGACATGGAGTTTCTGACTTTGAGCATGATCTGATTTCTCTTAAAGATAGTATTTATACATATGCTCTGAGTTCCACACATGGTCTTCTTAAAAGCTTAAAAGATGGCATGATAAGGTAGGGTCTCCATATTGGCATATCCAAGTGGAAATTCTTATTTAACTAATTTTTTACTATTTAATTGACAACACATTAATAAGTACCTCCAACATCTTTTCTCTATAATAAGGGATGTTTTATCTTTATCCTATAGATCCATGGGGATCTAATGATATCCAGCCAAAACATCTAGAGTGGTTAATAATTTGTACTCCATAGTGGCATAAACCACTATGTCAATTAATGGTAAATGAAAGCAGTCTTTGGGAAATGCTTTATTAGGGTTAGTGAAATCCATAAATAATCTCCACTTTCTATTAGCCTTTATAACTATAAAGATGTTTGTGAGCTATTGTGGATAATCAACATCCCTAATGAACCCAGCCTCGATCAACTTATTAAGTTTATGATTAATTACTTCTTGTGTAGTGGGAGGAGAGAACTACTTTTTTAGTGAATTGGTTTGAAACTTGGACCAACAATAATTTTATGAGTTACCACACTTGGGTGAATTCTAGGCATCTTTAAGGGAATGAAAATGAGGTATTTTTCTTGCACTTGTAAAAAGTTCATCGCTTGAATTTTTGGATCAAGAATAAGATAAGTGTGACATAGGTGCGTTGTTCATAACAATCCATAGGGAAGATATCCCCTAATTTACTGATTGACTCAATCCTTTGTCTGAGCTTAACATCTTCCAGTGGACATTTCCCAATGGAGGAAATGTTGCTCCCATGGGGGGGTTAGAGACTCTAGAGTAGAAAATTTCTCTTTCCTTATGAGAAATATTTAAGATGAATTTTTAAGCAACTTTAAATATAAAGTAATAATGATGTGTACTTGTTTTGAGCATAACACAATGCTGGTAGTATTTCTTCATATGCTTATAAATGGCATTACAAGATGAGGTCTCCATGTGGAAAATCTCCCTTGGTGTAGGTATAGTGGCAATGAGCCTGCTGATGAATTGTCTACTAACTAGACATTCTACTGTGACTAGCTTGGAAATCCACTCTGATCGGATTGGTTTTCCACTATGACTAGTCTAGGTGGTAATCCTTTTTGACTTGTTTGCCAAACAATCCACTCTGACCAGCTCTTTTATCTTTTTAGTAGAGAAATTACTTGAACTCTCTCTTTAGCTCACTCAGATGTAATGGAGAGTAAGATATGGCTTTCCATTATGGGAATTTCTCCTTTGGAGTGTTTGCTATGGGCTTTGGAGTTGGTTTCACTCATTTCCTCATCATTTTGAACAAGAAGTCTTCTTTATACCATACTAGATATTACCATACTAGATTTCTCTATAATGGTGTTAGTGTTGGGGTTTTGTGATACAAATGCAGTAGAAAATTAAAATTTATCACGTTCCCAAACCTGGATCCATGTAATTCAACTACTTGATTAAATCTAGAGTTTCAAGAATCTCACAAAAATGCAGAAGAGGTAAGATTTTCTAGAAGGATGAGAGGAGGTTCACACCGGTGACACCTTACCTTGAGCTTTTTGCTTTGGTTGTTCGGATCAAGACATCTCCAAAAGGATGCGTCCTTTATAGGTATCCACATGAACAACCCTTCACAAAACGAATTGGAGTGTGTGCTAGCAACCTTCTTGATTGTCTCACAAATTAAGAACAAAAGAAAAACTCTATGTTTATTTTCTCGGAAGAGAGAAAACCGTTTTTGGAGGCAGGGAAAAACAAAAAAAATATTAAACCCTAGAGAATATAACATATTTATAGACTCCAAATTGGGGTTTCACCTACCAAAAACCTTTTTGGTAATTTCCATTTATTACATTCTGATTTTGTTTTAAAAACAAATCAGAAATAATATCTTATTTATTTATTTATTTAAAATAACATTTATCTTAAATAAATAAATAAATAAAACACTTTAATTATTTATTTCCATAGAGTTTATTTTGGGCTTATTAAACCCATAATCATTTTGGGCTTGTTCTAAGTGTGTGACCCTATAGGTTCACATAACATTGGCAGTGGGCCTAAATCTCTATTTAGGCCTATAAGTCATAAGTGGCCTCTAGTAAGACATTATGACTACCCAAGTCATGTGAAGTCAATAATCCAACATAACCTAATTACAGTGAATTTTATCATCCCTTTATCATATGATATCTTAATTGAACATAAGGCATAGAATGTCATCCTTATATAGTTCAATATTCTGACTTGATTCCAAGTAGACTAAAAATGATAACTCTTTATCAATTCATTTCAACATGGCCATGCATTTTCCTTTAGTCTATCTCATCAAGGGGCCTATAGATATCTTTCACATATTAATGAGGGATAAATTCCTTCTAAATCACTCATATTCCTCACATAACTAATTTCATATCCAACAACATCCTATTTAATCGTCTGGTTAAAGACAATTTTAGAATGTGTCAAAATATAAAATAGCTATGTAGAAATCCATGATGATTTCAAGGTCAAAGGACTGAAATAAAATTACTGTGATGAGAAATACTTATGACAATATTCTATGCAGTATTCTCATAGTGGGTCAATCCAGTACATGATCTCTCATCATGTACCTATGAGTTGACTTAATATCTCATATTTATGATTAGTAAAACATAACCATCAGTCAACATCATACTAACGTTAATACTTTAACATTTATATAATTAATAAATGGCTAGGGATAATTAGAATAGAACTCTTATTTTAATCTAAGGGTTTTACTATCAAGTCATATACTTGATGGCCTTAGTAAGAATTAACCATTCATATAATTATCATAAAATCAAATGATAATGAAATACCTCTTTATTAATAAAATAAGAAAGTCAATACATAATCAAATGATTGACCTAGTGCATATCACTAACAGTTAGCAACATGGTCTCTTCCTTTGCCTTATCTTTTGCTACATAATCCACTTTGCCACTAAATCTCTTAGTAGATTTGTTGGCACTTTCACAACTTTGATGCCCAAAACTCATCCTAAAATAAATTCTCAAGTTTTTACCTTCCATTAATTCATGTCTTCTAGTAGATGCACTCAATCCATTAATGATATTATAAAACTCTTCCTAAAAGCAAGAAAAGATAGTAGTAACCATAACAATATTATATTCCTCACACAATACACCATAAAACATATACTCAAGTTTTCATCACTACTACCACTTTATTCTTTCTTTGATTTTTAATGCAAAAAATGTAAAGAATAGGTAAGCAGTGTAAACACAGTAGCTCTTAACATAAAAATTAAGAACAATATGATAAAAGAAATATTAAGAGAAAAATGATAACCTTTAGGTAATAAAATCACCCTTTTTCCCACAAACGGCGTTAATTTGATGGTTCCTAAAATCTCTTAGCATCAGCTAGGATGTTTGAATGCTGTAAAGATAAAAAACAAAGTTAGGTAAGGGTTTAGGATGCCCCATAACCCTCACACACTCAAGTTAGAAAATGCAACGGTGGGATTAGCTAGTGTGGTCAACAAAATAGATGATGAGGATGAAGTAGTAAGAACATAAGTTCAAGATAAGGAAATGTTGTTTTGAGCTTCTACATTTACAGAGAAAATGAAGGAGAAGAAGATGAAGAACAAGAAGAAAAAGTGATTCTTTTATACGTTTAAAAGGTCAATAAGGTGTCAAATGGTGGTTGGCTACATTCTAGTATTACTGTAGTGCATTAGGAGTGTTAGAGCAATCAAATCAAGAGTGGGGCATGTCTGACCTCAAATGGGATGTGTTAAGGAGTAGGTCTGTTAGGTGCCAGAGTGGTGTTTATCGTAGTGGACATATGCCCAGGGCATATTTCTAGTGTGACTTTAGCTTGTGTGGTAATTTGTTCCTTTTTGGTGATATGCCAGTATGGAAAAGGTTGATCCCAATTCATCAATGAGACTGATAATATGCCAGCTTAGTTAATGGTCAACATGCCATGTGGTAGCTTATACTAGGCCATAATCATGCACCATCAATAATCATGCATCCATAATTAAATCAACAAAATCCACATGCAAAAGAAATGGGGGAGGAGCCTTATCAAGCAAGTAATAAAATATAATGAAAACCGAATGAAAATAAAGCACACACACAAAGAAAAGAGGGAGGAGAAAAGAATTACAACCCTTTATCATGAAATAAAATAAAATAAAAATAAGTGGGAGGAGAAAAAATTACAACTTTAATCATGCAAAATTGCAAAATAAATAAAAGAAATCTTCCAAACTTGAGATGATGATTTGGTGATTAACCATCACCCTAATTATTCTTGAAAAATCAAATCAATTAACTCCCCCACAAATAATAATAAAAACCTATAAAAAGGAAGACCATCAAGTTAACTTCTTAAAATGAAAATAATAGAAACAAAACTTAAGCAAATAGACATATAATTTCTTGATAAAAGTTAAGGTAGTAAAATAAACAAATACTAGAATAATAAAATACAGAAAACTCAGAATTAAAATTGATATGAATTTAACATATATATATATATATATATATATATATATATATATGTGTGTGTGTGTGTGTGTGTGTGTGTGTGTGATAATCCGAAAATATTGATAATCTCATAACCTAAATTGAAACCCTTTTTTAAAACTAAATAAAATATAGAATGCAGAAATAAACTTTGCATAAAACACTCATAAACCAAATAGACCAAACAATTCAAATAAATATAACTAGAGGCGACAAAGTGTTGCCTTAGGCCATAGAGGCGGCTCCCATTCAATAAGGCATATCCTAAATTCTATTTTGTAGAAAATGAAAATTATATAAATTCTTTTCCCTTTCTAATAAAATATACAACTTAAATTGTTATGAATTATTATGCAGTAAGTTAACTACACATGCATGAATCTATAAAGTTTTATTTTAAGTATGAAAATTCAATTAAACGAAATAAAAATCTTATGAACTATAAAAATCAACCCAAGATAGAAAATTCTTACTATTTAAGCTTATTTGATTTCATAATTCTAACCCTCTCATTAAAATACATTTTCTATTGCCCCAAGCACTCATATAAAAACTCCAACTCCCATTCTTAATTATTATCTAGTCAATTTTGAGCTAGGAAGACTACTACTGCTCTTCCTTTCATAACTTTCTTCGACACATAGTCTATATCAAACTTAGTGAGCAAAAATAGCCATCTATCTAATTTTTTTTGTGAGTGATGGATTTTCCTAAAGGTATCTTAGGGGATCATGTTTTGAAATTGCTGGGACTTTATAAGATTGAAAGTAATGTCGAAGCTTCTTGGTAACCTATATCATTGCCAAGCACATCTTCTCTACTAAGTTATAATTAGCTTCATACAATAGCAATTTATTACTCAGATAATACACAACATTTTTTTCCTTTCCTTCCCCTTCCTAAGCTTACATTACTCCCACTACCTCTTTTTCAATAGCCAAATAAAGGATCAAAGGCTTCTATAGTCTCAATGGTTGTAACACTTTCATTAGATAATTCTTAATGGTTTTAAAGGCTTACTAACACCTATCATCCCAAACTACAAGTTGATTCTTCCTCAGTAACATAAAAATTGGCTCATTAATGGTAGTCAGCTTAGCTATGAATCTATTGATGTACTGTAGCCACCCGATAAATTCCCTCACTTCTTTCTCGGTCATTAGTGCAAGCATTTCATTGATTGCTTTGACCTTGTTTGGATCCACTTCGATTCCCCTCTGACTAACTATATGCCCTAATAGTTTCCTTAAAGTCACCTTAAACACACATTTCTTTGGATTCAACCTAAGCTTATACTTTTCAGCCCTTACTAAAAACTTATCCAAAGCCTCAAAATGTCCTTCCCTAGTTAAGGATTTCACCATCATATCATCCACATAAACCTCTATCTCCTTATGGATCATATCATATAACAATATGGTAGCCATTCTCTGATAAGTAGCCCCTATATTCTTTAACCCAAAAGGCATGACTAAGTAGTAGTGAATTCCCTATTTAGTGGTGAAGGACATTTTCAACTTATCAATCATTGCCATCATGATCTGATTATATCCCGATAATCCATCCATGAAGGAATACATAGTGCTAGAGGCTACACTATCAACTAGTGTGTCAATATGTGGTAAAGGAAAATCATCCTTAGGGAAAGCCTTATTCAAATCCCAGTAGTCCACACACATTCTGACTCTTCTATCTTTGTTTGGCATAGGGACTATATTTGCCAACCACTATATGTTGCCCACTACCTTTAGAAACTTTACTTTCCATTTTTTTCCACCTCCTTTTTAATCAAGAGAGCCTATTCTGGCCTTAACCTCCTTTTCTTCTATTTTATTAGTGCAATGTGAGAATTCTATGTTCAACAATTTCTTTATCAATCCTAGGCATATCCTCACAGCTCCAAACAAATACTTTATGTCTTTTTATCAATATTTTTTTTATTTTTTCTCTCTCATTAAGAGTTAAATTAGAAGCAATCAATATATTTTTAGGATTATCATTTGTGTCTAAATTAAATTATTCAATTTACATAGAATTAATGTCATATATATGCATAAAATGATCATCACAATTAGAATAACCATTACGAAACACATCACATAAATAAGCAAACTCATATTTCATTACATCAACTTTAGAAAATAATAAATTATCAGTTTGAAATAAGTTGGAAATGGAAACATCAAAGTCATTATAAAAAACATCAATAATGGAGTTATGGACAAAAGTCTTAAAATATACCTCTTCCTTCTGACCATCAACATCTTCAGCTCCACAGCAGTAGTATCCTCTTTTAATTCTAGATCCATCACTAATTCCTCTACTATGACCTCATCAACATCAGCTTTTTTTCACCTATTCAAGTATTTAATAAATATCTCAAACTATGGGACTTATTTTCCTGCCAGTAATAAAGGTTTTAGATTCCCCATATATGAATAACTAGTGCTTTCTTTCATAAATGTTTCCTATAATGCCTATTTTCAATTTCAGCTTCATTTTCTTCCTCAAAATCCTTAACTCTAAGATACCCTATTCAATACTTCAAAATTGGCACCTTTTGTTCTGTAAACTCTAGTGGTCCACTCTAATTCTTTCCCAATCCTAAACCATGCATAAAATTCATATTCCTAATCATACTCAGAACCTTATCATCCAAGTCATCCTTATAAATCATGCATACCTCAAAACTAGGATTGATAGGGATCTCCTTGGGAGTCAACTTCAAAGTAGCAACACTAGCCTTAATTTATGCTTAAATAGTAACCACGTTCCCCTCATATGGAAACTTAATCTTCTAATGAACAGTGGATGTCACTCCTCCCAAAGGATGAAACCATGGCTTCCTAGTAGAATGGTAATAGTAATTAGGATATCAATTATATATAGATTAACCCATGTCTCAATTGGTCTAGTCTTGATTAAAGCTCTAAATTTCCTCTTAACAGACTGCTTTATGTCATTATATGGCTTGATAACCACATCATATGGCTTCAGGTCATCCATAGTAATTCCTAATTTAGGTAAAATCTCTAAAGGGCACACATTAATAGCAAAGCTATTGTCCACTACTACACAACATGTTAATTTTCCTTTCACCTTAGCTTTGATGAATAAGGCTTTATGGTAGTCTCTTTCCTCTAAAGGTAAATCATCATTAGTGAAGATAATAGTCACTTTTGAATTTCCTATAAGTGAGCTTACCATTTATTCTAGGGTGTACCCTGTATGAACCTTCCTTTGGTCCAAAACTTACACTAGTGCCTCCCAGTGGGCTTTGGAATGCATAAGCAATTCCTACACTGGACATAACCTTCTCTTTAACTTTCTCCTCTTTCTTTAGTTCTTCTATCAACTCCTTATTCTTAGTCTCAGCCTTAGTTTCTGTTATCGACTTTACCTCATCCTTCACCTTCTTCTTTTCTTTAACTCTCTTAACTAACCGGTTATCCCTTTCTTCTTCACTATCCCACATGTCAATCTATCTCCCTTCCTCATATGAGCTCCAAATGTCTAAGACACTGATAGTTAGTTCTATGGGTTGCTCTTTCAAATTTAGACCTTATGGTTTTTTGTTAGGTTTTGGTAGCTTAGGTACGGTATCAATAAAGGAGTTTAGGATTTGTTCCTTTATTAAACAGATGTTGATTATAAGGATTTAGGCATTTGGTGGAGGTATGTTTCAGTAATTGGGAAGGGATTGTTTGGGGTACTAGGTTGTTTGGTTTATAAGTCAATGATTTTGCCTGAATCAATTAAGTCTTGGATCTTATATTTGAACTTAATGCAACTGTTAGTGTCATGACTAATGACTTGATGAAATTTATTGTAGAGTTTTAGGTTGGCATTTGGTAGGGGTTGCTTTAAGGGTAAGGGTTCTAACAGGTTATTCTCAATCAGTTTTTCAGCACCTTTGAAAAAGGTTTACCCATATTAGAGAATCTCTTAGGCTGCCTTATTTCATTCATTTGCACATTGCTGCTACTCCCTCCAATTTCTTCTTTGCCCTTAAATCTCCCTCTAAAAAATATATTTTCTTGAGTAAAGTTTGACTCATTCTAAACCCCAAACTGATACAATTCCTCAAAATTTTGGATTCCATGATCTTTCAACTTCTTCAAAAGTTATAGAACGCACCCCTCGATTACTATCATCAATTAATTAGCTTCAGTAGGCCTATGCCTCATCTGTGCTAGCTTTCTCTCCATTTAGTCAAATAGCTAGTGAAGGACTCATTAAACCTTTGCTTAGTATTCTATAAATCCCTCAAAGACACTTCTATCTAGGCATTCAGTTTGTACTGCTTTATGAATATATAACAAAACTGCCTCTAATTAGTTTAAATATGTGTCTCCAAGGCATAATACCACTAGATTAAAGCCCTTTCCAAAGACAGAAAGAACTACTTGATGATTTGGGCCTTACTCAAGCCAATTGCCTTTAGATATGTCATATACTACTTCAAATGTAAATGAGCATCATTGGTACTAGAATACTTCTTTATGTTTGGGAACTTGAAATTTTAAGGCAAAGGATCAAGGTCTTCATCAAAGTTAAGATCTATATAATCCATTGTTGCGTTAATTCCTTTGTCATTCATCATCATTTGCACCTAAGTCATGGCATTGGTCATATTCTTAGCTCAATCAGTCTTTTCCACACTTTTAGAAATATTCACATTTGGTTTTCCTATTGGATCTACCAACACAATCTCCAAATCATCCTTTATTCGAGCTTTTACAGAGGTCTCAACATCAAGATCAATTGGCTGAGCTGGCTAATTCTACCTAAACATTCGCATAATCTCCCCCATCATTTCTCGATTAATCAACCAAGTTTCATCAACTATTTCCTTTTTCAATTGCTCCATGAAAGACTTTGGATCAAAGTTTACCATTATTGCTTTTTTAGGGTTTCTGACTAAATGACCAGTGTGGGATTGCGTCCAAATAGAAGATTGTGGTGGATCCATATCTATAACATAATATATTAGAAATATGCATAATGTGTATGCATGAAATGTTAGTTCCTTTTATTTTTTACATTTACACATATAAAATCCAATAAATTATAAACAATAAGACACAAACATAAATAATTCATAAACGGTAATCTATAACCTTATTCCTCCCACATACGTGTTCAATGGTGGTTTTTTGCCCTAGGATTTTTTTTCTGAGTTTTAATTATCAATAGGGGATAATAAAACTAATGTATATAAAGATGACTCTCCAAGTGGTACAAACAAGTAGCAATCTCTTTGACTAAAATGAAAGTCAACTATAATGGGTCATAGTGGGCATAAAAGGCCCATTTTAACATAACCTTCTTTATGATGGGCCCAAATTTTATATAAAAAATGACATTAAACACATGCATTTGGGAATAAACCTAAAGGAAATTGCTAAGTCATTACATGATCTAAGTCTTGGGTAGAAAGGTTTCGGTTCCTATAGTTATATACCTCCATTACGTCTCCCCACTCAATGGTCTGTGCAATGTAGGATAAGTATGTGTTATAAGTGACAATAGGAAAATACTCTACTACTAGATTTGAGTAAAAAACAAGTAGCAAAGCAATGACTATTGTTGGATTATTTGAGACTAAGTGCACATTGTGTGAAAATGTGTTGTGAATGCATAAGAAATAAGAAAATAATTAGATATAATAAAACAAAAAACATTGGAATCAGTTTCTCTATCCCCAGTGGAGTTGCCATTGTAGATAGTGGGATTCAGCGTGCGCTAAATGTGTTAGGCGACCACGATACTATGCAAGCTCAAGGCCTATTAGGAAATATAATATGGGCTTTAAGCCTATATTGGAGATGAGAGTTGCCACCTGGATGAGACCTGGGACACACTTTAAAGCAATTAGATCCCATAGAGGTGCCCAATAGCCATCCTCAAAGATTAGGCTTAGAAATTATGTATGGGCTTTTAAATGCCCACCCAACATTGCGATTGGTCTCCATTTTTGTTTTATATTTTATTATCTTTAATTATTAAATTATTCCTTTATTTATAATGCAAATTGTGGTTGCCTCTAAACAAAATTCTAATTTTACAATTTAGTTCAAGTTTGTACATGAATTTAATTTCATGCCAATTAAGCCCAATATCCATTATAATCATGCATCCATAATTAAATCAACCGCATAATAAAATGAAATGCACACACAAAAGAAATGAGGGAGAAGAAAATATTACAACCCTTATCAAGCAAGCAATAAAATATAATGAAAACTGAATGAAAATAAAGCGTGCACATAAAGAAAAGAGAGAGGAGAAAAGAATTACAACCCTTGATCATGCAATAAGATAAAATAAAATTCAAATAAAAATAAACTATAGATATTGGGGGGAGGAGAAAAAATAACAACCTTAATCATGTAAAATTTCAAAATAAATAAAATAAATTTTCTTAACTTGAGATAATGATTTGGTAATTAACCATCACCTAAATTATTCTTGAAAAATCAAATCAATTAACTCCCCCTCAACTACAAGAAGGAAAACCATCAAATTAACTTCTTAAAATGAAAATAATAGAAATAAAAATTAAATAAATAGACATCTAATTTCTTAATAAAAGTTAAGGTAGTAAAATAAATAAATATTAGAATAATAAAATAAAGATATTAAAACGAGGAAAAATATGTAAAAACATATCAGAAAACACAAAATTAAAATTGACGTGAATATAACAAATATATATATAATCTAAAATATTGATAATCACATAACCTAAATTGAAGCCCTTTTTAAAAACTAAATAAATTACATAATGCAGAAATACACTTTATGTAAAACACTCATAAACCAAACATATCAAATAATTCTAATAAACATAAATAGAATATAACAAAAAAAACAAAATATGGGGAAAAGGGGCAATGCCTAATTGTTGAGGCCCCGTTGGAGGTCTCTAACATGACAGCTTGTCGCCTTAGGCCTTAGAGGTGGCACCCCTTCAATAGGGCATCGCTTGAATTCTAATTTGTAGGAAATGGAAATTATCTGAATTCTTTTCCCTTTCCAATCAAATATACAACTTAAATTGTTATGAATTATTATAAAACAAGTTAACTACATATGCATGAATCTATAAAGTTTTATTTCAGGCATGAAAATTCACTTAAACGAAATAAAAATCTTATGAACTATAAAAATTAGCATAAGATAGAAAAGTCTTACTATTCAAGCTTATTTGATTTTAAAATTGTGACCCTTAGAGCTAAATTTTGATTGAAACACTGTTAGAATGTCTAATTTGACTAACCCCCTTTAAGAATTAACCTTGGAAGCCCTCCCTTCTTCCCCTTGTTTTCCTAATTTTCTAGTTGCCTCCATCTTTTTACTTTCCAAATGATTTATTTTTTTTGTCCTCCTCTAGCTTCAGCCAAAAGTCCCCTTAATTCTTCCCTCTCTCCCCCTTTTAGTTCTCCCAGCCACTCCTTTCATTTCCCTTTATATTAGTAACGTCCTTAATTACATTGGAACGTGAAGAGGCATTAATCCAAAAATTTCAATGAGCATTTATTATGCATTTTTTTTAAAAAAATTGATCACTAAGGTGGCCCCTCAATGAAGAGGCATTACCTTAACAACCCACCTCTAGTAAGGCGATGCTTTATCAATCATAGTCGCCTCATCATACATAGGCTAAGGTATTCTTCAATGTGCTTCACAGGCTTTGGGCCTAACACAGGTTTGTTTTCTCAAACTTAAGCCTTTGGTCCACTTTCAAAAGAATCAAGTGCCTTAGGACCATTTTTAGGAGCACTTGGGCTTCTGGTCCATTCTTAAAAGGATTGTAGACTAAACTTAGCATTCAATGCTCATTTTATTTCATCATCAGGCTTTTGTTATGTGCCAATAAAATCGGGTGTCTAGAATATGCATTATGATTATTTTCCTTAGTTTAGCCTATATTTTGAACTTCAAAGATTTTTCTACATGTGAATGATGTATATAGAGTATGGATGTAAATATCATGATGTTAACCTTTTATTTTGTAAGGGGTTTTTTAAGGGAAAGCTTTTAGATGGCTAAATCAAAAGAAAAATCCTAGATTCATTATGATTCAAGCAAGGAAAAGAAGATTAAGCTTTCAAAAATCCTTTTAAGATTTATTTACAAAGTTATATTATTTCTTTTTCTTTCATATTTGGTGATCTCTTTTATAGTTTTACATTGATTCTTATCTTGTTTCTAGTTAACTTATTTTATTTTATCCTTAAGTAAATATAATTCTAACTAGTATTTTGTTGGATTATTAAATTTTACAGTTTATGAATTGAGGTTTATTTATGGGAAATATTAATTATTGGACTTTGATGCTTAAAGATATTTGGCCAATTTTTTTATGAGCTTAGGTTTTATACATGACTTGAGGAGGCTTGTACATAAATTGATTACACAATCAATATTGAAAATTGATGGAGATCATAGAGATATCTGCAAAAGAATTTTGGTAATATAATTTTTATCTTATTGGAACTTATTATGTTATTAGAGTTTAATTAATAAGTTAGAGAAAATCATTAATAATCCTAATAATATATGATTATAGTTTAAGATAGCTAACTCATTACCTTACAAATTAGGATTTTTTTCAAAAATGTATAAAAAATAGAAAAACTTTTCATATTTACGGTTGACCAAAGAAAGTTTTTAAAAGTAACTAAACATGGATAAACTTTCACAAAAACACGTCCTTTTTTTTTCTTCTTTTTTTTCTATGTCTTCTTTGTGTTACTTTTGCTAAAACAGGGAAAAAATTTTGCAATAACCAATTATAAGTATGTCTTTCTTGAATCACCTTATTCTTTTTCTTTTTCCATTTCTTTTTTTTTTCTTCTTCTTTTATTAATTCTTCTACGTTCATTAATTCATGTTTCATGGATATTTTGTAGGAATTGAAAGGTTAATGCATGGACCTCAAGTTTTTGAAGTTTGAGATACCATCCACATGGTATTTACTTATTATTATTAACCTAAAAATCAAATATTATTGGACTTATATGTCTTTAAGGAGTTCATTAAGAAGGTCAGATCTATTTTTTGGTATCATTTTGTCTATTACTATAGTTTATTGAGGAGAAAAGCTTGGAGGAACATATCACGTGCTTTAAAGGAAGGATAAATGTGGAGCTACATGATTATCCTAGATTCAGGCTAAATCATCACTATGCTCCATGGCCACTATAGCTAAGATGTGCTTAGAGATGGATCCAGCTTTGCATTTAGGGAGGGGCCAACTAATTTATATAATTAATAACAAATATAGTCATAACATTAAGTTAAACTAACATAATAATAATATGAAATGCATTAAAATTTAGATTTTCATTCTTTCAAATCACAAAAATCATCTACAAGTGAATCTAGGTAAACTTTTTGGCAATTTATTTTTCAACATACACTAACATATGGTCTTAAATAAATTCATCTTCCATCTTATTACGAAGAATTGTCTTGACAATATTCATCACTGAAATTGATCATTCCATTATAGATGTAGAAACTAGAAGTGTAAAAATAAGAGTTACCACCCTATACACAAGTGGATAGATTTTTGATTTTCTAGTTTTCACTATCCATTGACATAAATCAGACATAGTTGACAATATTGTAAAATAAGAAAATTGTCTTATATTTTCAAAATGCTCAAATTGCACCTTCAGTTGTAACGTCTCGTGATCTGCAAAGTTTAATAGGTAAAAATTTTATACCAACTTATGAATATCATCAATTTTGAATGACAATTGCATCTCTCTTGAATCCAAAGTTGAATTAAGAATAAGTAACTCCACTACGTTGTCATTGAACTTCTTATTCAATTCTTGTAATTGGGTATCTATAAGAACGTTGAAAGTGTCAACTTTGTAATGATGCTCTATTGTAATATCATTATCTTAATGGTGATCCCTTTTTCTTCTTATAATACAATGAGCACTTAAATCAAGCACATATATATTGACTATTTCATAAAAAGATTTCACCTTTACAAGTAAGTCATGCCATCCATCATCTCTCAAATTTTGAATCAATGCCTTAGTAAATGAAACAAGATGCATTGCATTCAAAATATCCTAAAATTAAAGTTGTAAGGCTTGATATAGCAAGTTAGAAATCCCTAAAATTTTTCTATAAGATGAAAAATTAAAAAAAATTTCAAAAGAAGTCATTGTCTTATATGCTGCATCTGCTTCTCCACACTGAGTAGGTGTAGCCTCATCCTCAATAATGTCTAGTAAAACTTCGCATGTTGCACTAAACATCTTGATTAAGCTATAAATAGATTTTAAATAAGAACTACAATGAGTATCACCTGCCCTTTGTAAAGAACCAATTTGATTAAGTCCTTTTTTACTTTCAAGTACATCATTTACAAGTAAACGAGTAATATTGTCACCATAGGCTTCTTTCAATTGGTCATTACGCTTACATGAGGCACCAACAATGTTGATGATGTTGTGCAGCTTAGCGAAAAAGTGATGAATAAGGATAGTGTCCTTTGATGCTGCAACTAATGGCAACTGTAAACAATGTGCAAAACAATGAACATAGTAAGCATAAAGGCATTCAGTTGAAATTAATGCTTGTAAACCATTCCACTCTCCTCACATATTACTTGCACCATCATAACCTTATTTTTTGGATATTATGAAAATTAAGATTATGTCTAGATAGGATTGAAAAGATTACTTCCTTTAATGTTGATGCAATAGTGTCCTTAACATGAACAAGCTCAAAAAATTGCTCTTGTATATAACCAATTTTGTTAACAAATCTCAAGACGATTGACATTTTTTCCTTTTTACATTGATCACTAGCTTCATAAAGAATTATGTAAAATTTTGCATCATTAATTTCCTTATGAATAACATTCTTGATTTTAGATGCTATGACTTGTAAAATTTATTTTTGCACTCCTAGTGAAGTGTATTTGGCATTTTTTGGAGCTTTATTTATAACTTCAGCTACTTTGTCATTATAAGATCTGATAAAGCTTAAAAGTTCTAAAATATTTCCATGATTGATTGATGTTTTAGACTCATCATCACCATTAAAAGCATACCCTTAAAATGCTAGCCACATGGTTGCATCAATTGAAGCCTCTAGTCAAAGTCTATTTTCTATAATTTCTTCAGATGTAAATCTTTAAAAACTATTTATAATATAAGATTGCCAATTCATGAGATCTGCACATGCTTTCTCTGTATTTCAATGAGGAGATGTGAGATTTTTTTCCAATATGTGCCAAAAAAAAGCACAATTTTTGCCATCTCCCACCTTCTTCCATATTTGAAATCCATTAATAGCGAATGCATCTAATCTAGAAGGTCCATTTTTTTGTTGATAGATAACATGGTAGACAAATTGCAACATCCTTACTAGGAGAATATTCTAGCCATGATAGAAATAACTTAAACCATGATGGCTAAAAACTACGAGCATATTTTTCCACAGACTTTGGATATTTTGAAATTATACATTGATACGAACCATTCTTAATATAAGCTCTTCAAATTTCATCATGTTTGTCAATAGAATACTCCCATATTTGTGGTTGTAATTCTAAGTCACGCTGCAATGAATTGATATCAAACCATTCTTTCATTTCAAGTCTTTGAGACTTTGTATAATGATTATCAACATTCAAAGAATCGAAATCAATAGAAGTCTTCGACTTCTTAGTAGATTTTGATATTTTATCATTTGTTATTTTATAGAACGATTCAATTGTAGATGGTTTCCCTATCTATGAAAAAAAAAAACATAGCTGAATAAATTATAATGATCTAAATCATTCAAGTATGCAACCAATTATATGGTTCGTGTATAATTTAAACAGCAACTAACATGTTTTGAGCAACAATTAAAATACTCTCATTCATATCAATTTAAGCAAAGTTGCGTACCTGAAATTAGTACCAAGCTTTAGTTGATTTAATCAAACTTATGGAAATATAGCAACTTTGACATCAGCAGGTTGTTTATAAAAAAAAAATAAATTAAATTAATAGGCTGCAATAATATCTAAAAAAATCTTCATCATTATAAAAATTAAATATATTTGATTGACATCAACTCAATCAAAATTACAAATCTAAAATTAACACTAAATTACTATTTATTTATCTGATTTTATGCATAAATAAAAAAAAAACTCATTAAAAATTAATTCCATTTAACTAAACAATTAAATCTAACTAAATAATATTTTCATAATAAATTTTAAAAAATGAAATCTCTGAATTCAATTTATAAAAAGATAAATTGTAAACTAAATAAATTAAGAGATGAGATAAATTTAGAGGCACACCTGATGAAGAAAAAAGAGAATGATGGTGTCAATCGTTGAGTGAAGCTCCTGCAATTTGCAAATAAGAGATAGAGAAACATGAGAGAGATGAAAGTTTTTTTTTTTTTTTGAATGGGCACAGGAAAAAAAGAATATGAGTAGTTTTGTTTCTTAACACTTCAAAAAAAAAATAAAATAAAAAGTTGATCATCCTTTTATCTTATTTGTTTTCCAAGGATTTTTTTTTTGTTTGGTAAAGTGTGTTTTTCTTTTTTTTTTATTTTTCAAATGAGAGGAGCTACCATTAGTTCTTATTTCCATCTTTTATTTTTCCTATGCATATTCTTGTTTTTGTAGTTGCTTTTCTGATTTTTTTTTTTGTTTTTAATTTTTTCTTGGTTTTCAGTTTTTTAAACTTTTTTTTTCTACCAAAAGGATAAAGATAAAAAAAAAAAAACTAACTACAAAAACAACTAAAAAAACAAATAAAACAAAAAACAACCATAAAATAATTGTCAAAATAATCTAAAAAATAAAAACAACTAAAAACTAAAAATAATTAAAAAAACAACCATCAAAATAATCAGAGAAACAACCACCAAAATAATAAGAAAAACAATTGTCAAAATAAAAAAAAATAATTATCAAAACAACCAGAAAAATTAATATAAAAAAGTCATAAAAAAAAAGTAAAAATAAACAAATAAATAAATAAATAAATAAATAAATAAATAAATATATATATATATATATATATATATATATATATAAAGTAAATAAATTCTGTCCTCCAATAAATTGTAGTCTTTCCAAAAAGAAAAAAGTACAAAATAAAAAAAAGTAAAAAAATAAAGAGAGAAAAAAAATAACTTAAAAAACAACATTACAAATTAAAAGGGAAAAAATTTTAAAAATTAAAAATTAATAAATAAATAAAAATAAAAAATAAAGAGAGAAAGGAAAACTAAAAAAGAAACAACATTACTAATAAAAAGGAAAAAGAAAGAATAAATAAATTCTTTCCTCCAAAAAATAATAAAAAATTATATATTTTCCAAAATTATTCAAAATAATATATCAAATTGGTATGGAAAAAATTTATGGTCTCAAGTCTGGCCTTCATGACTTCCATGTCCATGTCTTTGGAGACACTCTGCATGTAGCAAGCTTATTCTACGTAAAATTGGAAAAAAAATGAAAAAAAAAAAAACGTAAACCTAAAAGAAAAAATCGTATAAGTGAAAAAAAAAAACAAATTAACTCATAGTATTTTTTAAAATATTTTGGTTGACCTTGGTGATCTCTATAATTTTCTTCAGAAATTTTAGCCCCTTGGTTTACTTAATACATAGTTGAAAGTTAACAATTAATTAAAAGAATATTAGTGGATAATTTATCTAAGCATAGTTGGCATATATTGGTTTAACTCTTAAGTTCGATTTGCATTTGTTAAATTGCAATTTATTAATTCAATTTTACTTTAGTTGCAATCTAATTTAAATTTTGTAGTTTATAATTCGAGTTAATTGGTAGATTAAGAAGTAGTATGAGAACTGGAGTCTAGTGATTTCAAAAGTTTTCTGTTGGGAACAATTTGTTATTTATCATTATAATACCTGTACGTTCTGTGCACTTATAATTAGCAAACAATTTGTGACACATATTTATGTGTTGTATTTTTATTGATTAACTGTAAAACATTAAAGTATTTACAATTATCAAATAACACTTGTAACACATATACATATATTATATTTTTATTAATTAAATATAAAATATCCAAAATAAATATCACTTATTTAACATTTTCCGGCAATATTCTAACCGTAAGCAAATATCTCCCTGTAGATAGAATTGTTTTTCTTTCCTATCCTAGCATCATTGGTGGTGTGTATATATACATGTAATTGTGAATAAAACAATGTAACTTTTTTCTCAAATTTTGTATAGCACTAAATGAGATATATTCTGTCCACAAATAACATCCTTAAATTTTCCTTAACAGAAGAAGTTAATCTTAATAAAACAAAAATATAGCGATTTAATATATAAAAATAACAGGGCAAGAGAAAAAAGAGTACATGGAAAATAGTAGTTATCCTTTTATATTTGTAACAACATGACTCTTCACATTTGTATTTAACCTTTTGTATTCATAATGGAAAATCATTCATTCTTGGCCTCTTGTGATTATTGACTTGGTATGAAAGCTAATCATAAAAATGACCACCTCTAACTCTTCTTTGTCAACATCTTCTTCCTCTTCTCCTTTATCTGCCTTAAATGTTACAACCTCTTCCCCACTATGTACTTCTTATTTATTCATCGCTCCAACCACTAATGTTCAATAAACCTTTTCCATCAAAATCACATATAAAAACTACATTCCTTGGAAATTATAGTTCACTCCACTCCTAAAATTTTACAACCTTCATGGCATCATTAATAGGACAGAAGTACCACCACCAAAGGAATTTCTTGATCCTTCAACAAATCAACTTGTGTCTAATCCTGAATATTTAACATGGTTTAATAAAGACTAGCTTCTCTTCTTTTGGTTACTTTCATCCATTATAGAGGAAATTTATCCTCAACTTATTGGCCTTAATTCTTCTTCTAAGATGTGGAAGGCATTCACCACTACATATGGTGTCATTAGTCATGCTAAAAGGACTCAACTCCATATCGAGTTGCATAATCTATCTAAAGATGATAAAACAGTCTCATAGTACCTTATCAAGCCAAAGCCATAGTTAATTTCTCTCACTTTAATAGGACAAGCAACTTTTACCTCAGAATTTAATGTTATTATTTTTTCATAAGTTAAGGGTTGAATACAATGGCATTATTGGTGCTCTCCAAAAATGCACAAACACTATCTACTTCAATGAATTACATGGACAATTGGTTGCCTATGGATTATTATTAAAATCACAACAACCACAAATTGCTTTTGCAAATTTGGTGCAATGTGCTTCCTCTTTTAATGGAATGAATATTTTTTTACCCTTTGCTGATTCTGCTCATCAAAATTATCATAGGTGCCTTCATAATTCTACTTTTGTTTCCTATAAAATTTTTGAAATCTCTAATCATATTGCCTTGCACTATTGTCATTGCTTTGATGCAGTAACCAATCCTTGCCTCTAGTCTAGTTCTTATTCTCAATATCGACCTTTCAATAATTCTTGAGCATTTTTTAAGCCTTCATATAGGGTTTCTGCGAATATGACTAAACTACCTCATAATTCAGGATTGCTCCCAACATCATTGGTTGCAGCTTCTTTAGAATGGTGTCCAAATACTTGAGCCACTCACTCAATGAGTCCAGATTTGGCCTCCTTGCATATTTCTTATGTATATAAAGGTATATAAAAGTTACTTATTGGTAATGACACTAGTCTACCTATTTCTAATGTCGGTACAAGTTTAATTTCTTCTTCACCTAAACCACATGCTTTAAACATTGTGTTACATATTCCTTCCATTACCAAACCATTATTATCTGTTCATAAGTTGTGCAATGGCAACAAATGTTTTTTTTTGAATTCCATTCTGACCATTGTCTTGCTGAGGACCAAGGAATGAACAAGACACTTCAAGGAACAAGTGAACTTGGCCTTTACAAGTTAAAGGAATGTCTTCACTTCTAAAGATCAAGAATGTTGCTATGTATTTTGCAATTTTAGAGGATTTGCATGCATGACTCAAGCATCTAAATTATTCAACAGTTCGTCGCTTGATTCAAAATTTTCAATTACCTTGTTCTTCTGATAAAATTTCTACCAATAAATGCTCATCATGTTGCTTTGTAAATTGCATTATGTTCCTTTATATTTAACGAATCATCACAATCTTAAACGTCTCTAATTGATTTAATTAGAAGTCTAAGGTCTTGCCCCTTTGTGTTCATTTTCTGGATACAAATATTTTGTCATTTTCATTGATGATTATTCGTTGTTTACTTGGTTGTATCTGATAAAATGCGAAAGTGAAGTTATCATAGTCTTTAAACAATTTTAATCACTAGTTGAGAAGCAACTTAATTGTAAAATTAAAGTCTTAAATATTGATTAGGGAGGGGAATATCGAACACTACATAAATATTTCCAAGATACTGGGATAATTCATCGTATTACTTGCCCACATATTCATAAACAAAATGGTATTGCTGAATGCAAAATTCACAATATTATTTATATTAGTCTAGCCCTTTTAGGGCACTATAGTTCTCCTTTTAAATACTTGGAGTATGCCTTTAAGACGATAATAATTTTCCTAATAAATCATTTACCTACAAGTTCTTTGTCGAACAAAATTCCATATCATGTGTTATTTTACAAAGATCTATATTATTCATTCTTTAGAGTGTTTGGATGTGTTTTCTATCCTCTTCTTAGACCATACAACAAGCACAAACTCTCATTCATGTCAAAATAATGTGTCTTCCTAGGTTAATCACTTCATCACCTCAACTATAAGTGCCTCGATAAAGATAGTGGAAAAATTTATCTTGCTCGTCATGTTGAATTTGATGAAAAATTATTTCCCTTTTATAATGTTGTAGGTCTCAAAAATAATTTGGATGTTTTTCTAATCACGATTCCTCTAAAAACTTGGCTACAAATCACACATCTTCCTTGTTCTTTGAATCCCATAGGTAATGTGTCCTCTTCCAACTCTATCTCTTAACCATCCTTATCTTCTTCATAAACTTCCAAAATATCTCATATTCCTTGTCAATCTTCTTCCTTTCATTCCACCTAACCTTATCCATAAACACACATCTACAATCCAAATAGAATTAAACTATTTATTGATTTGTGTCAATCTTCCCCTAAAATTACCATCGAACCAACCCCATCTCTTGCTCATCTTTACCCAAACGAACCCACCACATGCAACTTTGTCCTTTTACACTCCTTTATAAAACCAGTAGCTCTGCACACTGATCTCACCTCTCCACCTAATTTTATCATTACAGAACCAATATGCTTTGCTAAAGCCAACCTTCAACTTGTATGGTGCAGTTCCATGGACTATAAAATGAATGCATTGTATAAAAATCACACATGAGATCTTATACCTCCTACTTATGATGCCAATGTAGTTAGGAATAAATGGATATGCAAAATTAAAAAGAAAGCAAATGGCACTATAGAATGATTGAAAGGTCGCTTAGTGGCTCATGGTTATACTTAGGAATATGGTTTAGATTACACTAAGACTTGTAGTCTAATAGTTAAACTACAAACCATAGATACAGTCCTTTCTTTTATTGTTTCAAATGGATGGTTGCTTCAACAATTGGATGTCAGTAATGCCTTTATTTAATGGTGATTTACAAGAGACAGTGTTTAGCATTCAACCTCAAGGCTTTATTGATAAGACTCATTCAAATTTTATTTTTAAGCTGAATAAGTCTCTTTATGGTCTTAAACAAACACCTCGTGCTTGGTATCACAATCTTAATTAATTTTTAATCTCTATTGGTTTTGTCAGCTCTAATGTTCATTCATCATTGTTTATATATTGGCATGAGAACTTAACATATTTTCTATTGATATATGTTGATGATGTAATTATTATAGGTAATAATCATCATTATCTCCAATAGCTTATTGATCAATTGTCCACAGCCTTCTCTCTAAGTGATTTATAAGCTATTTATTATTTTTTTGGCATTCAAGTTCAGTCTTGCTCCACTAGTTTGCTCCTTTTTTAGCATTTTTATATTCTTGACATTCTTAAGAATATAGGAATGACTATGTCTAAAGCATGTAGTACACTAATGGCAATAGGGGATTCACTTTTCAAATATAAAGTTACTTTGTTATCTCTAGTAATAAAATATAGAACAATATATAGTAGCTTGCAATATGTGATCTTAACTTATTTAGACACCACTTTCTTAGCTAACAAGTTATGCTAATTTATGCATCAACCAACGGATGTTCACCTCAAAGCTATAAAAAAGGTTCTTCATTATCTTCAAAGCACTTCAACATAAAGCTTGTATATTACAAAAACATATTCCAATAAGCTTATTGCCATTAGTAATACTGATTGGGCAGGTTATCCAGATGATTGTCGGTCCATAGGTGGTTATCTTATCTTCCTTTATCCTAATACTATTGCTTAGAATTCTTGAAAGCAATGAACAGTTACAAGATCATCCACTAAGTTTGAGTTTAAAGTTGTGACAGATGTCAATATAAAACTTAAATGGTTACGATGCTTATTAACAAAACTTAATGTTTTCCTCTCTTCTTCTCTATACATTTGGTGTGATAATGTTGATGCAGTCTTCTTATCTTCAAAACTTATCTTCCAAGCATAAACAAGACATGTCGAGGTTGATTATCACTTTGTCCATAATCTTGTTCTTAACGAATAGCTCACTGTTTCTCCTATTTCTTCCGCTGATCAATTGGTTGATTTGCTGACAAAGCCTCTTTCCACATAAACATTTTAGACATTCAAAAGAAAACTTCGGTTACTTCCTTTTACACTTGTAGCTTGAAGGGGTGTGTGAAGCATATCTCTTTACCATGTATTGGAACTTTGTAAATTGGTAAAGTGGTTGTATAGTAGTTAACCTTTTATGCTTGTAGCATCATGACTTTTCACATATGTATTTAACCTTTTATACACATAATGGAACATCATTAATTCCTAGCCTCTCGTGATTATTGACCATTATAACCTATTGATTTGCGAAAGCTGATTACTTGAAAAACAAAAGGAAAAAATTACAAGTATAGTTAATCTACTAACTAAATGAAATGAAGAAACTAAGAACTCAAAATTATTTAGGGTACTTTAGAGCCTTTGCAGTTTGCTTGGTAAGGAGTAAAAAAACTTGCATTCATACTAAAGTCTAGTACATTTTATATGCTTATTGGTTTCCAAAAGGCTAAGAGGAAACACTAATATTCTGTTACATGTAGCCCTCAAAACATTAATTTCAAAAATCATTGATCGTAGGGCTAAGCCAAAGTTGATAACTATTTATAATTAGCAACAAATTGATTCTGTTGGGAGAACTTTGCATTTTCAATCAATATCATATCCATCCTTCTTCAATTAGCTATCTCTTTCTCCTGCAAAATAATCTCCAGGTGCAACATACAATCATTAGTACTTTTTTTTGTTCATTCAATCTTTAGTACTTTTACCAACCTACTTTTATTATTAGTTTTGTATTTCTATTACTTTTATCATCCACATCTAACCGTTAGGTATATTACGTTGGTGTACATAAGAATTTTCCATCTTGAGTGTGTTATTATATCCAAAGATTAGTGTATGTATCCTTTAATGTCTTTGCAGAAATCCCCATTGTGTTTTTTTTAATTACATTATATTATAAATAAAAATATTAAAAATTAATACATAAACATATAGGTCCATTTACATAAAAAAAATTCATATGTTTGTAACCTTCTATACTTTTATTCCAATTTTTAATTTGGACAAAAAAACTCCTAGTTAAATCAACAATTAACAATTTTAACACAAACATACATTTAGTTAAAATCAAATAAAAGACGTTGATATACTGTCTATAAAATGTCAAATCTATTCTTTACAATTGTAACCTTTGCCGCAAATGTTTAAATTTATATATTAATAAACCATTATAAATTAAGCAATTTTGAAAGGGTATATTTGATGTTTTATATGTTGCCATGTTACTATTTTTATTGAATTTTGACCAAACAATTGAATGGAAGACATAACTACGTGGTGTAGTCACCTGATGAAGTGGTGGAAGAGTCAGAAGTTCCAGGAAAGTTTGTTGTGAGCTGCCGAAGTTGAAGATGCATGCTATTAATGAAAGCAACTGTTTCATGCTGTGGTTCCTCCATTGCTTCTTTCAGCTTGCTTAGTGCTATGCAATATGCTTCCTGTTCAACTTTGATTAGATTCATCAAATCACCTGTTTGTGCTACGCTATACGCACACACACACATGCTCGCTTTCCTTGATTAGGTTTAGTGGACCACAGTCATTATAGCTAGAGATAGTTTTCCTCTTGAATCTTGATATAGATAGCTATAATATTTATGTAACAACTGGGGAACGAAAAATTAAATGCAAGAATTCTAGTATAATAAATTGAAATATTAATGTTTGTGATATATATATATATATTTATATTTGAGGTTGGTCATCTTAAGGACGACTTAATTTACAACATCTACTATCAACTACAATAACAACTATTATCATCTATTACTATTATTAACAACTATAATTATTCTTTTAAAAAAACAACAACAACAACATCTACTACTACTACTATTATTATTATTATTATTATTATTATTATTATTATTATTATTATTATTATTATTATTATTACATCTTATTTTCATTGGATTGAGTTGAAAAAAACTAAAGCATTGTTTATTATTTTATTTGGTTGTTTCAGTTCTTTTGATTTTTTTAGTTGTTTTCGGTTGTTATGTTTATATTTGTATTGGATTGGCTTCAAAAATTTAAAGTGCTATTTATTATTTTATTTAGTTATTTATTATTTTATTAATTATTTCAGTTCAGTTATTTTTTGATACATTAAAACAACTACCGTATTTTTTAAATAAATATTGTGAAATACCATATTAAAAAAAATCAACCGTAATTATAAAATTATTTTCTATATTTTTGTTATTTTTGAAAAAAAAAATCCCTCAAATTTTCTACAACTAACCAGTTCTTTATATCTACGGTTAAAATGACTTAAAGTGCACATTTAATGGAAGATTTCTTTATATATATATATATATATATATATATATATATAATCTGTTTTCCATTTTTGAGAAAATAAAATCTTGTCCTGTCATTTTCAACAAAATCCTTTTATCAAAGGCGAGAACGGGAAATGACCATATATATGCCATTGCCATGTTTAGCTAAGTTTGTTTAGACTGCATCACCTTTTTTTTCCCCCTCTTTTTGTATATTTTGGCACTAAATTTTTAGGTAAAGACTAATAGCTAAATAAATGAAGTTACAAGAATGTCACTGAGTGCAATGCTTTTCTAGAACATTAGATGAAGGCTCATGAAAACCTAGCCACACATGCATCTATCAATCTAGAGAGGAGAGTGGGATCTGAGTTTTACCATGAAGTGATCTAGCTCTGGGAGAGTTAGTGGGCTGGAAATGGACTTTTTACCAGGTAGCTTCTGCATCATTTCATCACTTTGATGTAGGTCACCAATGCTACCAATCTAGAGAAAGAACAAAAAAAAAAGGGTAAAATATGCAGTACTAGTCTATAATTTTCTTCATTCTTACTAGAAAATTTTTTGAGTTTTAATGAGCTTGAACAAAGTTCAATGTGATAAGTGGTTTTTAGATTAATTCTTGATAAACCCATAAAAGAAAAATATAATTAATTTGCATACACAGAATGAGCAAGAGACTAGATAGAGAGAAAGAGATGGAAACCTTCAAACAGTCCATGTGAGTCCGAACCAAGAGACCATACAAAGGATGGCTAGAGATTCTCTTCTTAAGAGCTTCTGCTTCTACTTCTTCTTCTTCTACTCCTTTCTCCTTACTGCTGTTCTCCATTTTTCCTTTGAAAATCCTCCTCCAAATCAGTTCAAAATGAAAGAGACACCTATTTTTTTTACTACAAAGTATAGCAGTTGCAGTGTTACTATTTTTACTCGTTTATAAGAAAGAGCTGTATTTCCAAAATGTGTGGTAGCAGCACAGAGTAGTACAACTGCTATAGCTGCTCCAATGTTTTCTTTGGATTGACCCATGCATGCAAATATAATGGTATTATCAGTCAGAGATACACTCATTGATGGGTTGGCCTTTTTTTCCTTCTATCTCTTTTGTGTCTTTTTACATTCAATGAAAGTTACTCTTCAAGGGGGTTTCTCGAATAATGGGGAGCTTTGTTAGTACATTTTCTATATGTGCAGGCAGTGTTTCTTTTGTTTTTATCTTTTCTTTTCCACTGCTCATTCTCCTATACCCTTTTCTTTCCACCAGAAAAAAAATCCAAATTCGTTACTGTTTTAGTGTAATGGGTCTTCTTTTTTGTTTTCTGTATAGTAGTTTGTTCACACATGAGGGCAGAATGATTTGCTACTGTTTATTGCTTCAGCAACTTGACAGTTCAACATGTACTGCGTATGGCCACCTTTGGTTGGTTTGGAATTCAATCTGAAACAAAAAATTTTATGTATTTTTTGAATACAGATTTTTTTTTTAATGACATATATCTTTAAGGGAGATTTTTTTTGCCCAACTCATAATATTACATCCAATTATTAGATTTATATGATATATATTTTGAGTATTTTATATACATTTAGTCAAAATAATTACAATACAAAATATGTGTTATAAAGTGTAGATAAGTTTTTTTTTCTTTTAAAAAAAATAATAATACATAAATTAATATTTATTACAAAGTTAAATATGACCATCTTTCATTGAATTACAATCAAAACTATAACATAATTATATATAATTATTGAATTAACATTTTCTGTGACATATATATTTTTTATTTTAGCAATACAATTGTAAATCTATAATGGCAATTCTATAATATTTAATTTATTTATAAAATATATTGAAAGGAGAATTCTAAGTAAAATGAGTGAAGGATTAAATTGCACCCTCAACTCTATTCCAAGAACTTTCAACCTTCAAGTCTCCTCTTGTTCTGAAATTTTCTTTTTCTAAAAACCAAACGACAGAAACTTTCTTTTGCTTTCAAAACTATACCTCATGGAGGCAGTGTCATCAGATCCAACTCGGACCTAGCTCCGTGAATCGGTGATTAGGGCAGTAATAAAGTTAAGTTTATGATTGAACCCCAAAAAAAAAAAATAATTCTAAGCCATTTGATTGGTCAAATTACTTGCTGAACTGGGTGCCCTGCTAATGGACTCACTCGCCTCATATTTGAAATCAAAGAAAATAATTAAATGCGCCATACAATATTTTATCACTGGTTTTCCAAGCAATGCCTAACCTGCTCCCATTAAACTAAATATTTTTTCTCAAGCAAAAGTTACAGAAATGATATCTAAAATTTTTAGCTTTTGTTATTGTTAGCTATGCAAGTATACGTATCCTATTAAATAATATAGTGATAAGTAATGTATCATCCAACAAGAACAAGGTTTCAAAAGTTAACTATCAATGGATTTCACTAACTAGTAAAAATCAAATTAAATGCAATAATTAAACTAAACTAATTAGAATAAATCAAGTACTAAAAATAATCTAAATTAAATTAATAGGAAAAAACTAGAGTTTAGAATTACTTTACTAGTTAACACTTGAATTACGAAAATATTTCATTAACAACTTAGAAATTTCAGTTAAGGGTAAATCTCTGTAAAATATTTAAAGTCTCTTTTAAGATTATTCAACTTACCAAAATTAATCATCGTCTATTTTCATGTTTAATCAATTAATCAAGGTTCATTAAGCTTTCTAGCAATTTATCTTATTCCCAAAGGAGGGTTAAATATAATGGTAGTCACCCAGTTTTACACTTATTGTAATTTGAGTACTAAACTTCAATTTGTTTTTTTTTTTCACCTAATTTTAATTTTATTTCAAAAAAGATGTTAAAATTTTTTAGTCCTCTAAATTTCTCTTAAAAACTATTTTAATTCCTCATTCTCTTTATTTTTCAATTTAGTCCAAAAATTATAAAATGCTTAAAATTTTACTTCTCTTAGTTTTGGATATCTCTCAGATTGAGTTTGATCTTACAAGGCAGAATAAAAATGATTTTCAATTTTTTCTTATTTCCTATAAATGTATAGAAAATACGGAGTTATTTACAAAAAAATCTTTAATTTTGAATTAAAATAGTAATTCTGAATTATTTAGGTACCAAAAAATTTTTTGAGTGACTACTATGAAACTAAATAAAAGTTTGGCATCTAAAAATATATAAATTAAAATTTGGTAACCAAAATGAAACAAAACTAAAGTTTAGTACCCTCCCATGCATTTGACCCCCCAAAGGACTAGCTACTTTCCTGGTTGAATTTCCTAAGTCTTATGAGTTTGAAGCTACAAAATTACTCAATTTTTGTCGAAGACAATTTAATAATGGATATGCAAACAATCGAACCCTTAATTGAATATAAGATATTAAGCACACTCATAAAATTGATTGAAATTAATCTATTGATAAAAAATAAAATCCTAACAAGTTTTAACTAGCTCTACAAATCCATACCCTATAATTTAACTACTCATAATTTATTGTTTAAATACTACAAAAAAATTCAAGCATGATACAATAAATAGATGGAGAGAGAAGGAAAGAAAATTCGATAAAAGCAATCTTCAGCCTCCAATCTCCCTTATAGACAATGATTATATATATATATATATATTATTTCTACATGTTTTGAATATTTACATGATATAAGTTTATATAGAATGTACATAAGACTATTTTTATTATATTAATTTAGCACTAATTGAAGCCAACATTTATACGTTGAATTTTCTCACTCAAATCCCAATAATTGTTCACTTCAATAATCCCTTTCAAGTTGGTGCGTAGATATCATCCATGTCCAACTTATATAGTGAGTCATAGAGTACTTGGCTTAAGATAGCTTTCATGAGTACATTAGCTAACTAATCTCTAGACTTTACAAAAGGAATTTGCATTATTCTACCTTTAAGTTTCTCTTTAATAAAGTGTCGATCTACCTCCACATGTTTTGTCCAATCATCTTAAACTAAATTATAAGCAACCTCTATAGCTGCCTTATTATCACAATATAAACACATTTCAGTCTTAAGGGATAACTAATCTCTCTCAGTAACTTCCTCGCCCAAAGAAGCTCATAAAGCCCTTTTGATATGCCTTTGAACTCGGCTTCTACACTTGATAATGCAACTACCTTTTTCTTTTTATTTCTCTAGGTTACTGGATTATCGCCCATAAAGGTGAAGTACCAAGACATCGACTTCTTGTCTGAGCTACTTCCTGCCCATTCAGTGTTAGTATATCTATCAGTACTTAAATGGCCATGCTTTTTTAATATAAGATCCTCATCCGAAGATGATTTCAAATGTCACAAAATTTGAAATACTACCCTCATGTGATTTTCACTCGGATTATAAATAAAATTGACTTACAAGGCTAACATCATACATGATGCGTAATCCGTAAGTATACAAAATTTCATAAGTAGCAATGCAAAATCAATCCTACACAGATTATAAATTGAGTATTATAATACTAATTGTGCTTTATTTTTTTAAACAATGAAAAATGGTGTTTTAAAATTAACTAAAATTAAATAAAAGAAATATGAATTAATTAACAATCAATTTAAAAAGCTAGGGTTCTTATTATCAATTCAACCACTTTTTAAGATTAATTAGTACTTAAATCATACCTAACCTTAATCCAATTTGAAGGCATCTAAGGAATCCTAAGTTTTTCTCTCTGACAAACCCACAATTAACCAAGTAGATTAACATCTTAGATTTATAGCTCTCACTTACTAAGTGTTGTTTAACCCTATTTAAATCTCCAGCCCTTAATTAATATTAGTTTCTTTAATGTCTTTTAACTAAGAAAGCATCTAATAGGTTACTATTTATATCCAATAGAACCTATCTCTCAATCAAGTTTCATTGTGTAAATTCAATCAAAGGGTGATCAATCCTATGAAGACATTAAGTTCAACAATAACTAATGGATTTAGATTAATGGCTTAGGTTTAATTGCAAAATTCACATGGTTGAATCAAAATAAGACCCTAATAAAGAACTTAGCTACTCATGTTAATAATAAAAGATAAAGAAAGAAAATAATCATCATCATTAATCCAAAATAAAAATGAACAATAGTAAATGTTTAGAAGAAACCCCCTTTTGCAATATAAGGCTTATTGTTCTTCAATCCTTATGCTCAATCTTTAAACCAACATGAACAAGCATAAGTCTTTATTTTCTTTAGAAAAATAAGAAAAAGAAATTGTAATGTAAAAGTACAAAAATGACTTAATATTTTATTTCCAAAGGCTACACACACATAAAACTCTAGCCTTCAGCCTCTTGATTCATTTCCTTTCAAATCTCCATAAAATCCTAAAAAATCAATAATTCAAATTTGAGTTTGCTATCAACAGGGCACACAGCCATGCATGTCAAGTCACATGACAGTGCACCAATCTTCTCCTTTAATTTAAGGAAATTTGGCCTTTAATACTCCTTTACATACTCCATTGACTCTTTCAGAATGTTCATGAGCCCTATGCATCTTTTCTTTACTATTCTTTGATACCTACATGCACAAAAATAACCAAAAGTACTAAAAATAAACATAAACACAAATCATGCATACATTCATACAAACTAAATAAAAACACAAGAAAAGAAACATAAAATGAAACTAAAATGTCATCTAATCTTACACATTGAGTGCTTAAAATAATGCATTTGTCACACTCATCAAATTCCCCTACACTTGAATGCTTGCTTATCCTTAACCAAAGCTCAAAGACACACATTCACCTAAAGTATCATGCTCATTAACTAGCTTTAGCTTGACTAACTACCTCAATCTTCCTATAATAAAAAGCTTAAAAACTCAAAATTAAAATAGTAATTCGAGGTCAAGAATGCATTGTTACCATGTGAAGAGCATCTTTTCTATTGAAATCATGAAAGCAAATAATTGACACTCAAGAAAAATGGAAGTAAGTAGGAATCATTCTAACACTTAGGAAGTTAAAAATTTAGCATAGAAAGGTTTTAAAAACTTTTATTCAATCAAATCTTCCCAATCTTAGTATCCCCTACCTTTTTTACACTACTCAGTGTGGATACCTCCAAAAAGGATCCTTTGGATACTTTTACTCTAAAAAGAGCATTGGAGTAGAAGGAGCTTTTAATGATATTCTTTTAAAATTCAGCCCTTAATGAGTGCATTTAACACTCCATCTTGTTGCTTTTTTTAAGAAGAAAATAAACCAAAATATATAAAAATTTAACCATACTAAGTTCAAATTCAAATTCCGACTTACAAACATTTTTCTTAAACATTAAGCACCTAAATTCATCTATTCAATAGAAAAGTAAGCATTAAGTTCATTAAAATGTAAAAATTCCTAACCACAAATTACTCTCTTAATTTAAAAATTCTAAATAAATCATTAAAAGAAGATTAAAGCATTTCTTCAAGAAAACTAAGACTAATGAGCATGAATCTATATATGAATATGTTGTAAAAATTCAAGTGTAAGAGTAATGCATTAACAATGCAAAAATTAAACCAAACATGCATGACTCTTGAAGTAAAAGAAACACACAAACATGAAAAGAAAATAAAAACTAAAGAATAGTTTACTTCCCTCATTCTGATGCACTTGGTAGAGAAGTTAAAGAGAGACAATAATAGCTTTTGCTGCCTCATTAATCATCTTAAACCTTTTTCTTTGAGGGAGTATGCAGAAGATTTCATCAATTTGGGCTTGTAACCTTTCAGCCCTTGATTCACAATACCTTTCAAATTTATCCATATCATTAGACAAATCCATGATCATGTTCCTAATCCTATTATCAAAGATGTCCATTAGCTCTTTGATCTTCTTCATGATCCTATCACTCAAACCTTCGGTGTTCCCTCTCTTCCTTATTTGACTCTTACTTTCATTAGTTTCTTCCTCCATTGAATTAGGAAGCAAAGGGACTTCATAATGTTGCATTGCTGCTTAACAAAACAAATAGCATCTCTTTGAAGTGACATCATAAAGCTCATTAAACTCTATAATGATTTCAACCTAAAGAAGGTAGTCTTTATCTAGGGATTCAGCTTTTAATGGCTCCAATGATGTTTGGCAAATTCGAATGGAGTAAAGTACAATGCCAAACTAGTGACAATATACCTTATCGACAATAATGCTTTTCTAGCCTGCATAACACACCTCATGAAACACAAAATAAAGAATGTGCTACATACTTTTATGTTAGTCTTTAAGCACCACAACACAAAAAAATCATTAGGGGAAACCTTTGTGCTATCTTTTCTTCTAAAAATTATGTGTGACATGAATTTATGCTTGATTAAATATGAGTGATCTTTGATCAAACCACTAGTCATTACTTGATCCTCACAAACTTTATCACCTTAAGTGATTTCATGTTAAAAATAACTCATATTATAATCCAATGGAGGTTAGCAAACACCCCCTTTAGGAAAACCAAAGACATCATACATGATTTCATAATTAAAGTAGTACTCTTTCCCAAAGAACCTATATGAAGGGACCCCTTGATTTGCATTTAAAATATTAAATGTAGTGTAGAATTCTATAGTTAGCTCAAAGAATATATCATGTTATGTAGCAGCTAATTTAGACCACCCCAATTTATTGTAAACAAAAAAAATGTATGGTTCCCTTAATCCTCATGTTTAAAATTACCTCACCATTAAAGTATTTCGACTTACTGAAATTTCTTTTGACTAAGGAGTAGAATCTCTTACCTTCCTCTTTAAAATGATGCTTTTTGCACCTCAATTCAACCTATTTTCATCACTTTGCATAGGCTAAGTATCATATATTCATTGCAACAATGTAAAAGAGAAATTAACTTAAAAAAAATTAACATTAACAAAATAAAAATCTCCAAACAATTGAAATAAAAACAAATTGGAACCACTTAAACAAAACATGATAAAACATAATAAAACATAAACTTAAGAACACATTGTTCCACAAAACATAAAATTAAAAATAACTAAAAAAATTGTTTAAGCTAGAACTAAATGACTTTAATAACAAAGGCTTCACTCTTCGCCTTCTTCCTCAGATGAGGATTCTTGTTCTTCCATCTCAACATTTTATGGAAATGGAGGTGAATTAAAATTCTAAGAGCTGAAATAGACATTAAAGTTATGGTTGATCATGCTCAATGTACGGATCATTTGCCTTGAAGTGAGACCCATTCTTTCAACTTATGAATTCAACTCACCCTTATTGGAGTCAACAACTCCAAATTGTAGCTCCAAGGTATCCAGCCTATCTATGACATCATTGAGAGTAGCATCTTGATCTTCCTCCTTCTCCTCTTCTTATGGTGCTTCCAAAGGTATGGGTTGGATAAGGAAAGCTCTTCCCATTTGATCAACATTAACTAAACCTATAGCTTCCATTAAACCCATAGCTTCCATCATGCTAGTATTAATGAAATAACAACCTTTTGCTTTCTCAAATGGCAAGTTTTTAGTGTCAAAGCCTAGGTATTTAGTTATGGCAATTACTAGTCCCCCTACTTTAATAGCGCTAAACACTTTTGATGCAACATCTCTCAATTTCTAGTTGAGGCATAACACGCATCGAGCTTTCTATCATTGACCATGCAATGAAAAATGTTTAGCCCAAGAGTGGTGACCATAAAATTCCCTTCTTTCCTTGGAAACAAGGAATTGGCCATGAGCCTATATAAATATTTCAATGCAAGTGATCGAATTTGAGATTCTTTCACTGACCTAGCCTCATAACTCTCTCCCTAGTTATTTCTCTCCAAAACTCATTCCTGTTATATGCAACATTAGCATTTTGGTTCTTGGGAAAATGAGAAACATCATTAAGTGTAAACAATCCTAAAGTGTGATCCTCATTCCCTAAATGAAAAGTAAGCATGAGAGTGTGTTCATTGAAGCTAAATAAAGCAAGAAACTCATAAGTGGGTGTAGCATAAGAGGGATTATGCATCAAGACAAATTGATTCCATCCCATCCTATTAACATACAAATTAAACTTATATAGCAACCTAATTTTAGTCAAAGAGGTAGCACTCATATACTTATTAGGCACAATCTTTCTACCCATCATTTGCTCAAATTTATTCCTATGACCATCATGCCTAAATTGAATATGATTAGGGAAGGGTTTTACTATTCTTTCCTCGCTAGCACCACTCGGATTGTTGAAGGTGCCATTAAGCCTTATTCTCTTTAGAGGAGGAGCGAACTTCTTCTTAGCAATACTCTTTCTCCTTTGGTCTCTTTCCATAGTGATATGAGGAAGATGAAGTGTAAGAGATAAAAGATTCAGAAAATGAAGTAGAGAAGATGATGTGAATGTGAGGAAGGAATAGGGAGATTGGAGTTTAAATAGAAAAGGTGCAATAGTGGGGAATTATGAAAGGTTGTGAGAATTTGGAAAAAGTAGTTAAGGGTTAGGTTTTCTAAGGTTTGGGAAGTAAGAAAAGTGGTTAAAATTAAAAGCCATAGGTTTTTTAGAAGTGGGGAATGCTAGGAAGTGGAAAAGTTCCATATAAAACTATATTGCATGGCTTTTTAAGAGTGGGACAGCGGTAAGCATACACCATGTGTATTGGGGCGCAACGCCATGCGACCTACATTACCATAAATTATCGTTGTAAGGCACATGACCATGCATATTAAGGCAACATATACATGCAAAATTGTGACATCGTAAGATAGGCAACCATATACAAAATGCACATAGCCATGTGACCTATACAATCATTTTTCTCATTTTCTAAAATGCTTCTCATAGCATTTTCCATAATATATTCAAACAATACATCACAATTATGACTTGTACATCACATTAAACAACATTCCATATAAATTAAACTTATAAAACCTCTTCTAGAGCTCCTCATTTCCTTCATTTCCTAAAATCATAAACAAACATCAAAACTAAAATAAATTTGCAAAAACATAAAAGAAATTATTAAAAAAAATATTGGTTAAGCCCCCAAGAAGCGTTTTTTAAGGGTTTGTGAGCTAAACCACCATGTTAATCACTTAGTTGACTCCTTTGAGTATGAAACTTGATGGAAATCCTCAATTATGCCTCCATGGTACAACTTCAGTCTTTGACCATTTACTTTGAATGTTTCTCCTCTTATGTTGCATAATTCCATAACTCCATAAAGATATGAATGAGTCATTATAAATGGTCCTGACCATCTACTCTTCAACTTTTCAGGAAATAAACTGAGTTTGGAATTAAAAGCCAACACTTGATCACCTTCCTTGACTTTATTTTCTCTTACTCTTGTGTCATGCTACCTCTTTATGCGTTCCTTGTAAATCTTTGAATTTTCATAGGTAACCTCTCTAATCTCTTCAAGCTCACTCATATGTAGCAATCTCTTTTTAGCTACCTTTTTAAAATCAAAATTCAAGGCTTTCATTGCCTAGTATGCTTTATGCTCAAGTTCAATAGGAAGATGACATGCTTTGCCATAAACCAACTAAAAAGGAGACATCCTAATAGGTGTTTTGTAAGTTGTTCTATATGCCCAAAAAGCATCATCAAGCTTCCTTGCCCATTCTTTTTTTGACTTGCTCACTATCCTTTCCAAAATTTTCTTTAATTCCCTATTGCTCACCTTAACTTGTCCACTTGTTTAAATGTGATAAAGTGTAGCTATTATGTGCTTCACCGCATATATGGCAATAATGTTTCCATGTTTTTATTGCAAAAATGTGTTCCCCCATAACTTATGATTACTCCAGGCATACCAAACTGAGAGAACAACTTTTTTAAGAACTTGCAAAAAACTTTTGCATCACTTACTAAACATGCTTGAGCCTCTACTCATTTGGAAACATAGTCCACTTAAACAAGAATGTACTTGTTACCCTTTGATAAAGAAAATGGTCCCATAAAGTCAATTCCTCATACATTGAATATTTCAACCTCTAAAACTCCATATTGAAGCATTTCATCATTTTTTGAAATGTTGCCACTCTTTTGACATGCATCAACAAATCATAAAGTCTCTTGCATCTTGAAAAAGTGTAGGCCAATAGAACCCTGCTTCAAGAACCTTAATAGTTGTTCTCTATGGTCCAAAATGTCCACCATTGACCATTTTATGACAATTTTGCAAGACCAACCTAACTTCTTCATTTGCTACACATCTTCTCACCATACCATCATTGCACAATTTCCCCAAAAATGGTTAATCCCAAATGTAAAATTTGGAATAACAAATCATCATCTTCTTTTATTAAGGAGTGAACTCTTCTAGCATTTCTCCACTTAACAAAAAATTTGCTATATAAACAAACCAAGGAGCACCCATAATCTATACAGCCAAAAGCATCTCATTTGGAAATAATTCCTTGATAGGCTCTTGACTATCCTTTTTCCTCTTGATATGCATTTAGCCTCAATAAATGGTCAATTACTATATTTTTAGTTCTCTTCTTATCTCTAATCTAAATGTTAAACTTTTACAACAACAGCACCCATCTAATGAGCCTTGGTTTGGAATCTTTCTTATTTATTAGGTACTTCAATGCTACATGATATGTGTACACAACCACCTTAGATCCAAGCATGTATGATATGAACTTGTCAAAAGCAAAAATGACTACCAGCATCTCCATCTTTGTAGTAGCATAATTCAGCTATATATCAGTCAATGTTTGGCTTATATAGTATATCACATGTAGTTTTTTCTCCTTTCTTTAACCTAGCACAACTTCTATTGTGTGATCACTCGCATCACACATCAATTCGAATGGTAAACTCCAATGTAGTGCCATCACTATAGGAACTGAGATAAGGGCTTCCTTTGACTTGTTAAAAGCTAGTTTACACTCATCAATAAAATCAAAAGATTAATCTTTCTCAAGCAATTTACAGAGGGGTTTAGAGATTTTTGAAAAATCTTTGATGAACCACCTATAGAAGCATGCATGGCTAAGAAAACTCTTAACTCCCTTCACATTTATGGGGTACTATAGTTTCTTAATTGCCTCCACTTTTGTATTATCAACTTTAATGCTTTGGGCTGAAATTTTGTGTCCTAGAACAATTCCTTCATCTATTATGAAATAATACTTTTCTCAATTCAATGCTAAGTTTGTTTCTTTATAGCATGACAAAACTTGCTCTAAATTATCCAAAAATCTCTCAAATGAGTTTCCATACAGTGAAAAATAATCCATAAAAGCATCCATGATTTCCTTTACCAAATCTACAAAAATGGCCATTATACATCTTTAGAATATTGCATGAGCATTACATAGACCAAATGGCATCCTTCTGTATGCAAATGTGCCATAAGGACATGTATAAGTAGTTTTTTCTTAATCTTTTGGTGTTATTATAATTTGATTGTACCCTGAGTAACCATCCAAAAAATAATAAAAAGCATGTCCTGCTATTCGCTCTAATATTTTATCAATGAAAGGTAATAGGAAGTGGTCTTTTCTTATGGATGCATTCAACTTTCTGTAATCTATGCACACCCTCCATCCATTCATAACTCTTGTAGGAATCAACTCCTTTTTTTTCATTTTTTACAATGGTTATTCCCACCTTCTTTTGTACACACTGAATTAGGCTTACCTAATAATTGTTTAAGATAAGGTAAATGATCCCTGCATCAAGCAAGTTGACTACTTCTTTCTTCACCACTTCTTGTATGTTTAGGTTGAGCCTTCTCTGCCATTCAATGGTTAGCTTATGTCCTTCCTCCATCAAGATCTTATACAAGTAATAAAATGGACTTATGCCTATAATGTCGGAAATTTGCCAACCAATTGCTTTTACTCTCCTCTTTAGCATGTCCACTACTAAATTCTCTTGATCTTTAGTGAGTTTAGAGGATATAATCATAGGTAGTGTTTGATATTCTCCTGGAAAAGTATACCTCAAATATTAGGGCAAAGGTTTCAAGTCTAATTTTAGTGGTTTAATAGTTGAGGGTCATGTGGGTTAAGTGTTTGGTAATTTCATATGTGGTATATGGGGTTGGTGTTTGAGGTGTACTTTATCTTATGAGGATTGTACCTAAAAACACTTCTCAATTTCCACTAATTTTGCTAACCTCCATCATTGGACTTCACTTACACATTCATCAACAACATCAACTCTTATACAAAAACCTTCATTATAGGTGTATTTCATGCTTTAATAAAAATTAAAATTATAGTTTTCATCCCCCACTTTCAATGTGAGAGTTCCATCATAAACATTAATGATTGCTCTTGTAGTGTAAAAAAAAAGGCATACCAAGGATTAATTGGACCTCCTCATCCTCTTCAGAGTCAAGGACTACAAAATCAACTGAAAAAATAAATTTTCTAACCCTTACTAGAACATCTTCCACTATGCCTTCTAGTTCCTTCACTATCCTATCTGCAAGCTATAATCGAATGTTTGTGGATTTTGTTTCTCCTATCCTAAATTTCCTGTAAACAAACAAGGATATAAGATTAATTGAAGCTCTTGAATCATATAAAGCTCTTTGAAAATTCAAATTTCCAACAGACCATGGAATAGTGAGACTCCTTGGATGCTTCCTTTTCAAAGGAAGCTTATTCTAGATTATTGTACTACACTCCTTTTGTGAGTATGATTGTCTCATACTCCTTTCACTTCTTTTTTTTGGAAATCAACTCTTTTAGAAACTTGGTATATTTTGGCATTTAAGAAAGACATTCCATAAGAGGCATATTGATGTGCAGTGCCTTAAACCTCTCCAAGAATTTTGCAAACTACTGGTCATGCTCTTATTTCTTTAACCTTTAAGAATATTGAACTTTAGGTTTATATGGCTTCATTGGTGGTGGTGTCAATTTCTCCTCATTTTTATTCTCAACTTCTTATTCTTTTTCCACTTGCACTTCAACCCACTTATCTTTTTATTCCTTCTCCTTTTCCTTCTCATATTCCACAGTTGCTTTTGGGGTTTAAATCTCTATTCCACTTCTTAAGGTAATAGCCTTCAATTGCTCTTTTGGATTTTTTTAAGTATTGCTTGGCAAGGAACCTTGATTTCTTATTGATAAATGGTTTGCCAATTGCCCCATTTGCACCTCTAAATTATGGATGGAGGAAGAATAATTCTTGAACATAAGCTAAGTATTTTGGTACATTTGCTCAAATCTTCCTGCCAACCTCTTTGTAGCCTCATCTTATTGGTTCATTTTTGTAAACATCACATCCATGAACTTCTCTAACTTACTCTGCAAAGAAGTCCCTAAAGATGAACCTTTTTCATGCTAAAAATTAGGTTGGTGATATTGTGCACTTTACCCTCCAAAACTTGGTGGTGCTTATGGCCTCCACTGGTTGTTTTCTTGATTCCTTTAATAAAAATTAGGATGATTTCTCGAACTAGGATTATAGGTGTTTCCATGTACTTGGTTCTACTATCCTTTGAAGTTGTTCATATAGTTAACATTCTCCTTTGATAGTCTTTACATCATTTGCAACTCAATAATTGGATGACCACCCTGACACAGTTCATACAAAGAAGATACGTTAGAAATTGCATTAACACTCATTTTGTCCATCCTTTTGGATAGGCATCCATTTTTGCATTCAACATGGTTAAACTATTAACTTCAATTAATCTCCCTCTCTTTAGAATAGCCCTCACATTAAACCATAGGCTTTGTGTGTTAGCCATTTCTTTAAAAAGTTCTAAAGCATCCTTAAGTGTCTTTGACATGATGGTTCCTCCAGCAGATGCATTTATGTTCACTCTGACTGGTAGATTAACTCCTTTATAAAAAGACTACACCAAATCCCATGAAGGAATCAACTGTGATGGACACTGTCTCTAAAGATCCTTGAATCTATCCCATCACTCATAGAAGCTCTCATTCTCTCTTTGCTAAAAAAGTTGATTTCATTTTTTATTTTAAGTACTTTAGCTGATGGGAAGTACTTTATTGAAGAAAGTTGTATAAAGCTCTTACCATGTGCTTATGGAGTTGGTGGTAAGCTTGTGAACCACCTATTGGCCCTATCCATAAATGAAAATGGAAAAAGTTCAACCAAGTTACTTTAAGCTGAACTTCGTTCATCTTAAAGGTTAAGCAATATTCCAAAAAGTGGGTCATATGGTCGATTGGATCCTTATATGGTAATCCACTGAATTATTAGTTTTTTTTATCATCATTGATTTGATTTTAAAGTTATTTGCTATTACTGTCAACTTCATAATTAGAGTCTAATCACCTTAGACATTGGGACTCATGAAGTCCCTCAAAGTTCTTTGGCCATTCTACCTATTTTGCCCATTGTGTGCTACTTGTTCCTCTTCTCGCCCATTCATTCTGTTACTATTATGTCTCCTCATTCTGTGAATTTTCCACTCAAGCTCTAAATCAAGTGGTATTAACTAGGCTCCTCATCTGCTTATACCACATGTTATGTGGATGCACTACTCAAATCCTTGTAAAACCACACAAATAATCACTAAAAGAAAGTCTAAATCAAATAATATAAAATTCTCAACAATATCAATTTTGTCAATCCCCAACAACGGTGCTAAAAACTTGATGTGTAATCTATAAGTATACCAAATTATACAAGTAGTAATCAAATATCGATCCCACAGAGATTGCAAATTGAGTATTATAATACTAATTGTGCTTTGTTTTTTAAACAATAAAAAATGGTGTTTTGAAATTAACTAAAATTAAATAAAATAAATTTGAATTAATTAACAATCAATTTTAAAAGCTAGGGTTCTTATTATTAATTCAACCATTTCTTAAGATGAATTACTGCCTAAGACATACCTAATCTTAATCCAATTTGAAGACATCTAAGGAATCCTAGGTTTTCCTCTCAAAGAAACCTATAATTAACCAAGTATATTAACATCTTAGATTTATAGCTTTCACTTACTAAATGTTGATTAATCCAGTTTAAAGCTCTAGCCCTTTATAAATATTAGTTGCTTTAATGTCTTTCAACTAAGAAAGCATCAATTGGTTATTGTTTATATCTAATGGAACCCATCTCTCAATCAAGTTTCATTGTGTAAATTCAATCAAAGGGTGATCAATCCTATAAAGACATTAAGTTCAACAACAACCAATGGATTTACATTAATGGCTTCACTTTAATTACAATATTCACATGGTTGAAACGAAATAAGAACCTAATAAAGAACTTAACTTCTTATATTAATAATAAGAGATAAAGAAGAAGAATATAAGAAAAGAAATGTCATCATTAATCCAAAATAAAATGAACAATAGCAAATGTTTAAAAGAAACCCCCTTTTGCAATAAAAGGCTTATTGTTCTTCATTCCTTATGCTCAATCTCCAAACCAACATGAACAAGTATAAGTCTTTTTTTTCTTCAAAAAAATGATAAAAAGAAATTGTAATGTAAAAGTGAAAAAAGACTTAATATTTTATTTATGGAGGGTACACATATATAAAACCTTTGCCTCCAGCCTCTTGGTTTGTTTCCTTTCAAATCCTTATAAAATCCCCCAAAATCAATAATTCAAATTCAAATTCAAGTTTGCTATCAATAAGGTGCATGACTATGCTTGTTAAGGCACACGATCATGCACCAATCTTCTCCTTTGATTTAAGGAAAATTAGCCTTTAGTGCTCCTTTGTATGCTCCCTTGACTCTTCTAGAACATTTATGAGCCCCATGCATCTTTCTTTTACTGTTCTTTGACACTTACATACATAAAAATAACTAAAACTAAACCAAAAATACTAAAAATAAACATAAACATAAATCATGCACACATTCATGTAAACTAAACAAAAACTCAAGAAAAAAATGCAACTGAAATGTCTTATAATCCTACATATTGAGTGCTTAAAATAATGCAAAAGGAATTATAGTTTGGATTTGCATAGCCACTAATAATGTGAAACTTACTGTGTAGGAGGCCGAGATAACATATCCGCCAACTTATTAGTCATTCCCTTCTTATACTTAATGACAATATTGAATTGTTGTAGGTAAGACATCTATTTCATATATCGAGCTTACTATAACTTTGACTATGTAGTTAGATACTGAAGAGGCTTATGATTAGAGTGTATTGTAACTTCCTTAATAAGTAAGCTATCTAATGCTTCATTGCTTGATGCTAGGCATATAGCTCTTTGTCATAATTTGGATATGTTGACCATTTGCATGACCATGCTTCTAATTTTGACTTTGACATGTAGGTACTTAATTTAAGTTATTTAAAGCTTAGAAATATGAAATACTCTTTAAAGAAGTATTTAACATGTATTTTATGAAGTGCATGAACCAATGTAAGTGCCTAAGTTACTTAATACAAAAGGAGCCAAGAAAAATCAAATTTTGGACTTATAGGAGTCTTCTTACAAGTGTTTCATGAATTGATCATGAGTTGTCCCCTATTAGTGCCTATTTTGAGTCGTTTCAGCTAATTTGGATAGTGTCACTCATGAGCGCTACTCATGGTTATGAGCATCTCATGAGGGCAAGTTAAACAACCTTCAATGAGCAAATTCAATCTCATTCCAAAGGCAACGGCTCTCAATTCACTCCTCATGAGCCAGGACATGCTCCTTATGATCTTAAGTGGCATTTTTCAATTGAAAAAGTTAAAAAAAACACTCAATGATGTTTAATAGACTTTAGAGACACAATCAATGCCTCTAACAGCCATATTTTTTAGTTGTTTATCTATATAAACTACTCCTAGAGCTCAATTGAAGAAAAAATACTTGCTTATTATAATTCTTCATATTAACATTCATTAAAACTCTAAAACATTTATTCTTTATTTCATTAACTCTTATTAGAGTTAGTTGTGTTAGAAATAGAATTTCTACTTCATCTAAGTCTTGGGATAGATTATAAGGAAGTGAGATTTATTTCTAAAGGATTTGGTTTAAGTTATTGTCCATCAAAACACTTGGGAATTTAGTTTTAAAGTGAGCTTTAAAAACTCTTGCTTATATGGTTTAAGAGTGAGCCTTTGAAACTCTTATTTGTAAGGTTTCTCAATTTATATGAATTAATCGAAGAAAATAGACTAAGGTGTTAAAAAATCCTAACTTATGAGAGTTAGGTGGAGACAAAGGATTGTTAAGAATCTAAACTCCTTAATTGTTTGTGTCCCTATTTTCTTTATTCTTATTCTTTACTCATTCTTATTTAATTTTCTAAAATCCTTATTAGCCTTATTCATGCCCTCTAAGCCACTTTCAATTGGTATTTGAGCTTAGATTTTAGGAACTTAATTATTAGAATACATGATCATGAGGAGTGAACTTCAAAATTTTTCTTCACTTAGATTATTCTTTGATGGTAGTGACTATCCTCATTGGAAGTTCAAAGTGGAGATATATCTATCTTGTGATTCCATTAGACTTTGGGAAGTTATTCTCAAAGGTTGGCAATAACTAAAAACTACCATTGATGGTGTACAAACTACTTTTTCAAGAAGTGATTAGAACAATGATCAAAAAGAAGAAAAATATAAAAATAATAAAGATATGATCACTCTACTCTCTTCCATGATAAAATAAGAAGGAGGCAAGCTTTAACATTGTATTTTAGCCAAGGAAGCGTGGGTGACCTTGGAAAATCATTATACAGGCAATGTGCAAGTAAGAAGTAAGAAGATTCAACTTTATATATATGAATATGAACTTTTCAAAATGAATCTATTACAGAGATGACAAATCGTCTCAATGCACTTCTCACCATCCTCAAGAAACTTAGAAAACATTTCTCTAAAGAAGAAGTAAACAACAAGATTCTAAAAATCCTACTTGAGAAGGATTGGGAATCTCAAATTACTTCAATTAAGGAAGTTCAAGACCTCTCTACCTTTTTAACTAATATACTTATTAGAAAGCTTCTTACATATGAGCTTACAATTAAGCAAAGAGATGAAGAACAAGAAGAGAAAAAAAAGAGTATAGCATTGAAGGCTTCACAAGAAGAAAGTGAGGATGAAAACATTAAAGATTCTAGTGATGAAAATGGTGATATTGCCATGCTCATTAGGAACTTAAAGAAATTTTTTAGAAAGAAAAAATTCTCAAGAATAAGAGACTTAAACAAGAAGTATGAAGGAGAAGGTAAGAAGAAAACTAAAGAAGTTACTTGCTATGAATGCAAGAAACTGGATCACATCCAAAGTAAGTGTCTAAAACTCAAATTCAAAATAAAGGAGCAAAGGAGAAAAGAAAAGATTTCAAAGCTACATCGGATGACTCTTGCAAATCAAAAGCAGAAGAGGAGCAATAAGAAGTAGCCAACTTTTGATTTATAGCTCTTGAAAATGAAAATGAGGTATCATCTACTGCTAACTCCTCTTCTTATGATTATTATGAATATGATGATGAGAGCTCTATTGTGAGCAAACTCTTGCTTAAATGTAAAAACTTACTTTATGAGAAGAAGCATTATAAGCATAAGTTAACTAGCTTAATAAAGGAATTCAAAATTTAAAAAAATAATTTTATAATCTTTTTAAATCAAATGATAAACTTGCTACTGATTTAAAAACTTCTAATTCCTTGGAAGAGCAACTCAAGAAAGCAAGTGATGAAAATCATAACCTTTCCAATTAGGTGATAGAGTTAAAAAAATTCTATTTCTAAATTCAAAAGAGGAAATGAAAGCTTAGATAGTATACTTAACTCTCAAAAACTCCATGGAAACACTCATGGAATTGGATATAAAAATGGAATGTCACCATGCTTTTCTATTAGTATAGGTGATAGACCCTAGAGGCCAATAACATTTTTTGATATTGTAAATTATCCCAAATGGCAATAAAAGAATATTCTATTATTTAAAGTGTTTATTTATTAAATATTTATCCATTAGCATCATGTTAAAATATATTCATTATCAAAAGTTGATAATATGAGCTACAAATTTATTTAATACATATGATATAAAATGTTCATAGTCGTATAATTAATATTTGGGTAATATTAATTAGACTATCACCTCTATCTATTTTCCTTTATTAGTATGTGATAATAATAATGGGAGGTAGTAAGTCTCATATTACTTTATATGAGATATCAGAATAGACATGTGGATACTCATGTGATGGGTGGATATAACAGTGACATTAGATATATGATCACATGGATATTCACTTATAGTCAATGATCACAATCTAGGTCATAATGGTGCATATAATCCTTTGACCTAAGGTGACATGATTATCCATATTTAAGTGGTTAGGGTTTATTACTGAGTACATGCTTATGTTAATCACACATGGGTGTATAGCGTATGATGGCTTTAATTGGTGAAATATAAGGATGGGTATTTGACCAAGATGGGATTCATTACCTAGAGTGAACTGGGATTAGATCATATGCTATTTAAGTCTTCTCTTAATGAATAAGTTCTTGGCTAGGACAAACATAATAGTATGAAAGAGTTTCAGTGATAGAAAAGTGTTTCTAGTATTTGTTATGTTTTTTCAAGAATTAGATCTTGAGATGAGGTCATATGATATAACTACTGGAGTTTGACTAATCCTTAACTCTAAGCTATATTAGGATCTACTAATGAAGGGATTTTAGTGCATGGTAATTATAACCAAAGGGTTTGTGTGAATCAATAAATGCATTCATTTCTAATTGGGTAGTTATGATATCGATGCTAGGGGTCACTCATAACTTATAAGAATTGAATATGAATAATTGGGATTTTCATATTTAGACCTGAAAGGAGTTTGAAATAATATCAAGTGTTGATATTATCTTCTCATTGCTAATTAGACATGAACCTAGTAAGTCACAACATAAAAGAGTTTTACAAAATCTCCATATATATTAATATAATTATTAATTAAAGTGTTTAATCAATTAATTATGATTAATGAAATTGGATTTATACTTAAAGTAATGATTCTAGAATATCATGAAATCTAATTTCAATGAAGGGTTTAATTATTAACTTGTACTTAATTAATATGAGATGTTAATTAAAATATCAAATTAATAATATAAATATATATTATTTCTATTTAATTTGGGTTAATGGCCCAAATGTTATGGACCTAGGCCCAAAACAGTTTTGGACCAAAGATTAATCCAATATATTGAAAAATCCCATCAACCTAATCTAGGCCCACTTATTTGATGGAATGGGCTTAGGTTAAGTGTTGGCCCAATTACCAAGCTTAAGTCCATAAAGTGATTTAAAAGATTAGGTTTTTTTTGTACACTTGACATGTGTAAGGAGATGTATGTAGAGATTATACATGACATGTGTTCTCTTCACACTTCTTTTGTACACTTTTCACTTTTATATAAAGTTAAGTAAATATCATGCCAAGTGGCATGTGGATGATGTACAATAGGTGATGTCATCAATCTCTAAACTTATCACTTACTATTTTTATCTAAAATGGTAAGTGGAAATCAATTAATGAATATAAGGATTGATGTAGAAAAGGTATAAAGAAAAAGAAACATAAACATATACACACATTAAAAAACCCAAAAGTTCTTGTAAGGATCAATTTAGTGCAAGTTACTAAAGGCAATTGAGAGAGGATGCTTGATTCCATTTTGATCAAAGTAAGAAGGAGATTTGGTGAAGCTTAGTGTTTCAATCTAGAGGCTTCATACTTAGGAAGCTAAGGAGTTTATTCAAGAGTTAAATCAAGAAGCATACCAATATAGTAAAATACTTGTGGTCTATACCAAACTTAGGATATTGTAATTTTTTCTTAATACTTAGCATTCCTAGGTTATTGATTACTTGCTATTTGTGTTGCTTTGTGTATTAGTTATATGTTAATTATAAAATGGATCCTAGGGATTGGAATTCTTCATGAGATGAAGGGTTGTGTTTAATAAATTTTTAAAATGTGCTCTTCTTAGGATTTGATTCCTAAATAGCACAATTGATTTTTAACATTATCATCATGTCATATTAAATTTGTTAAAGCCTCATGTAATTCTATTCCCTCAACCTCTAAATAAATTGAGACTCAAGCTTCCAAAGCTAAGGAGTCTTATGTGTTAAATAATGAAGGGAAGTCTCTTAAGACACAACCCTTATTGACACAAAGAGGTAAGTCACAAGCTAGAAGACTTCAACCTAAATATGCCTATATATACACTAGACACACCACTCCTAAGCATGTTACACAAAACTATCAAAATACACATTGTCATTTTATGTCTCACACTATGACTCAATATAATTTTAGGAGACACAAACCACCACAACATAAAAGACATGTTTCATACATTAGGAAATCATATCATCTTGGGAAAAATAAATTTCTCAATGTTGAATGTTTCTATTACATGACAAAGGGTCACTCTAGTAATGTGTGCTTCTATCGAAAACTACATTTGCAATTGCTACCTTTGGATTATTTTGAGACTAATAAAGTTAGACTAATTAAGGTTTGGCTTTAAAATAATGTTTAAATTATATTGTGTAGGTGTGCTTAAAGTCCACAAAAGTAAAGAGTAAATGGTATCTTGATACTGGATGTTCAAGACATATGACAAAAGACAAAGACCAATTCAATAAGCTTAACACTAAGGATGGAGGACATGTCACATTTAGGGACAATACAAAAGGAAAAATAGTAGGCATTGGAGAAATCGGTAATCTTGAATCATTATTTATTCACCATGTGTTTCTTATTGATGGTCTTAAACATAATCTTCTTAGTATAAGTCAATTATGTAATAAGGTAAATAAAGTCACTTTCTATCCTAGAAATTACTTGATTAGTAGTCTTGATAAAGACAAAGTAATTTTTAGTAAAGAAAGAGTATACAATGTCTATGTAATTAACTTGAATAAGGTTGATAACAAGGACATAAAATGCTTAGTGCTTATTTCCCATAACTTATGGACATGACATAGAAGGTTAGGACATGCAAACTTTGAGTTTTTAAATAATCTTTATAAACATGAACTTATGGTCAGTTTACCTAGACTTAAATTCACTAAGGATAAACCTTGTGATGCATGTCAAAAGTGAAAACAATTCAAATCTTCATTTAAGCTCAAGATTTTGATATCAACCTCTAGACCACTTGAACTTATACATATGGATTTGTTTGGGCTAACTAGAGTTACTAGTCTCGATGCTATGCACTATACTTATGTATTGGTTGATGACTACTGTAGATACATTTAGTGATGTTTCCTTGCTCATAAGAATGATGATTTTAAAGCTTTTGAAAGTTTCTCAAAGAGAGTCAAAAAAGAAAAAAGGTTTATGCATTTCATATATTAGAAGTGATCATAGAACCAAATTTGAAAAATAATTTTTCAATTCCTTTTGCAATGAAAATGGTATTTCATATACTTTTGCTTCTCCTAGAATATTTTAACAAAATGGGGTTATTGGAAGGAAAAATAGAACTCTAGAGGAAATGGTTAGAACAATACTTCATGAGTATAATTTACCTCTGTACTTTTAGGTGAAAGTCGTTAACACTTCTATTACATTGCAAATAGAGTCTTTAAAAGACCAATTTTAAATAAAAATTCTTGTGAGCTTTAGAACAATATAAAACCCAAAATCTCATATCTTAGAGTATTTGGATGCAAGTGCCTTATATTAAACACCAAGAATAATTTTGAGAAATTTGACTTTAAAGTTGATAAAGGAATTTTCCTAAGCTATGCCACTTTTAGCAAAGCATATAGAGTTTTTAATAAAAGAACACTAGTAGTTGAAGAAGCAATGCATGTTGTCTTTAATGAATCAAACTTACTTGATCCTAGAATGAATGTTTGTAGTGTTGATGATTTTGTAGAAGACCATGTGGATGAGAACATTTAAAAAGAAAATGCTAGCAAACCTTTAGAGTTAGAAGATCCTACAAAGGAGGATGATGAGGGGATACCTCAATCTATTATAAAGAATGATCTTCTAAAGGATTGGCAATTCAAGAAAGCTCATCCTCCATACCTCATCATTGGTGACACTATAAAAGGGGTAACTACTAGATTAAAACTTAAGTCTATTATAAATTTAGCTTTCATTTCTTAAATTGAACTCAAAAATATTAATGATCCTTTGAGTGATAAATTTTAGGTCTTTGCTATACAAGAAGAGTTAAATAAATTTAAGAGAAAAAAGGTTTGGATCTTAGTTCTTAGACCTAAACTTCATAATACTATAGGCATCAAATGGGTATTTAGAAATAAGATGAATGAATAAGGTGTCAAAACTAGGAATAAAGCTAGATCAGTAGATAAATGTTATAATCAAGAAGAAGACATTAATTACAATAAAACCTTTGCCTCTGTTGTAAGGTTAGAAGCTATTAAAATTTTACTTACATTTGCATCATTCATGGATTTTAAACTTTATCAAATGGATGTTAAAAGTGCATTTTAAATGGTTTCACTGAAGAGGAGGTGTATGTTGAGGAACCTCTGGGTTTTGAAATTTTTGATTTCCCAAATCATGTATTTAAACTTTCAAAAGCATCATATGGATTGAAATAAACTCCAAGAGCTTGGTATGAAAGATTTAGTAACTTTTTATTAGAGAAAGATTTCTCTAAATGAAAAGTTAATACAACTCTTTTCATAAAGAAATCCAAGCATGATTTACTTATTATGCAAATATATGTTGATGATATTATTTTTAATGCTACTAACTATTGCTTATGTGAAGAATTTTCTAACTTAATCCAAGAAGAATTTGAAATGAGTATGATGAGTGAGCTCAAGTTCTTCCTTGGACTTTAAATCAAACAATGCAAAGATGGGACTTTCATTAATTAAACTAAATGCGCTAAGGATATTCTCAAGAAATTTAGTATGGATAGAGCTAAGTTAAGAAAGACTCCTATGAGCACCACCACCAAACTCAACAAAGATGAGAATGGTAAACTTATTGATGAAAAGCATTTCAGATGTGTGATTGGATCCCTTCTTTATTTAATCCTTAGTAGATCGAATATTATGTTAGCTACATGCTTGTGTGCGAGGTTTTAATTTAGTCCTAGGGAGTCTCATTTGAATGCAATCAAAAGAATTTTCAAATATCTTTATGGAACAATGCATTTAGGACTTTGGTGTCCTAAGAGTTCATTATTTGGCTTGATTAGTTATTCAAATACAGACTTTACCGATAGTTTACTAGATAGAAAATGCCCTTATGAAACTTGTTAAATTTTAGGTAATTGTTTAGTTTCTTAGTTTAGTAAGAAACAAGTTTTTGTTGCCTTTTCCACTGTTGAACTAGAATATATGGCAACTAGTTATTGTTGGTCACAAGTGTTGTGCCAAAAATAACAACTTAAGGAATTTGGCATTGAACTTGATCACATTCCTATTAAATGTGACAATAGAAGTGCTATAAACCTTAATAAAAATCCCATTCAGCATTCTAGAACTAAGCATATTGATATTAGACATCATTTTTTGTGTGATCATGTGCAAAATGGTGATATATTTCTTGAATTTGTTAATACAAATCATCAATTAGCATACATTTTTACCAAGCCTCTATGTGAAGAAAAACTGAATTTTATTAAGCATGAGCTTAGTGTGATAGGTGGTTCAAGCTTGTCTTGATGACTTGTTAAATTGTTTAATTGATGGTTGGACTTCTTCATTAAAATTCATGATTTTCACAAATTTTTTGTGCAATCATGCTTTTAACTTATTTTTTACTTTCTATATTTTTTTTTGTATTTTGATACCATTTCATAAAATTCATGCACAAATATTTTTTTTTATTTATTTATACTTTTAGTTTATTTTTCATTTTTGATATTTTTTAATGATTACATTTTTTAAAAATTTATTTTTGGCATTTATGATCTTTATTAAAAATAATTATTTCAACAATAATTATTTAAAATTAAAATTTTATTTTTCCCATTTAAATGCTTAATTATGTTGATTTATGATAATAATAATTATAATAGCATAATTTGGTTGTGATTTGATTTGTTTTGGAGTTAATTTGATGTAAAGGGACCTATCTGTCATGATTTAAGGGCTTGATTGAAAAGTTTTCAAAACTTTAGGGACCTTTCACCAAGTGTATGCTCATCACAATATACAGTACACTTGGCCTCATCCTCCTTTACCTCCTCAACAAGACTAGATTTATTTTTATGAGTTTTGTGTGTTTTCGTCAATTTATCTTTAGTTTATTTTCAATAGATTTTTGGTTTCTAAGATATGAGTTGTTACCTTATGTCTATGTTTTTTTTGCCTCAGTTTATGTTTGGTTTCTTTTCGGTTTATAAGCCATAAGCTACAAGTTTATGTCTTGTTTATGTTATATTTCTCTTCAGTTTACAATTGGTATTTTAATATCATTATAACTCTATCCTTTTCATTAATACAATTTTTTTTTATCTTTTTGCATTTTAACAAAAGGGGGAGAAATAGTTGAGTTTGCTTATTTATGATTAATATAATTTTGTTTTATGCATGCATTATAAGTGTGACTAATTTGTAATAATCAAGTTATCATGTTTTTACATTTGTGATAAAAGGCTTTGTTTTGCTTACTTTGTTTATATTTGTGATACATGGAAAAATGGACATGATATTCATAGCTTTGGTTTATCTTGTTTTTATTGTTTTAATTCTTTATCTTTTTGTTTCCTTTTGGTTTCTTTCTAGTTTATTTCTCTTTTCTTTTTGTCTTTGACAAAGGGGGAGAAATTGTTATGTTTATGATATGCTAAGTGCTACATGATCATGTGTTATATAAGTCTAATTTTTTAAAATAATAGTACTATATGTACTATGTTTGTGATATGTTAAAGTAGTGCTACATTCATTGTAAGTGCTACTAGTTTTTTATTTAAATGATCATGTTATCATGTTTTTCATTTTATGCTTAATTTTTAGCTTATTTGCAATGTTAGGCCTTGTCTTAAATTTTAGCATAAATTTATATTTCTTACCATGACCTAAGGGGCAAAAATAAAGAAATATATTATAAAATTCTAATAAAGGGGGATAATTTTTTTTTAACATGACAATATTTTAATCCATCTCCTTGTGTTCACTCATTCGATATCATTCTTTTAAGGAGATAAATGATATATAAAAGTCATGTTATTTATGCTATTTTCATGCTTCGATATACTTTTAAATCCTTATATATATGCTATAATAATTCTTTTTTTTACATGCTCTAATACATGATAAATAACATTGAAATTATGCATATATTAAGTGGGAGCATATTATTTTCATATACTGCATCTATTTAATTTGAAAGGGGGAGCTACTTTATATAGCACATATCTATTCATGTTAATTATTTATTGACACTCACACACATTTTATTTATTTTTATTAAATTGGTTGTCAAAGTAAAAAATGGGGAGATTGTTGACCATTTGCATGATCATGCTCATAATTTTTACTTTGACAAATAATTTAAGTTGCTAATGATTTTATTTAAGTGTGTAGGAACTTAATTTAAGTTGTTCATGTTGGGTTACGTGATTCAAAATACAGTAGAAATTTAAAAAATTTAATCAGAAACCCAAACTAGGATCCATACAATTCGATCAATTGATTTGATTTAGGTTTCTAAAACCTTACCATGGATGAAAATTGGGCAAGAATGATGGAATGTTGAGAGGTGGTTCACATCAGTGACACCCTACCTCGAGCTTTTTTTTCTCTTTTGTCAGATGAGAATGTCTCCAAAAGAATATTTCTTACACAAGTATCCAAATGAGTAGCCCTTTGAAAAACGAATGTGCAATGTGTGCTAGCACCCTTTTTGTAATACCCTAAAATTTTATTTAAAGTAATTTTTGAATTTTTTAGTAATAAATAATTTTAAATTATGTTATACAATTGTTACTTATCTAGTTATTTATTTGATATATATTTATGTTAACATTATTTTAAGGTTTTATAATTTGATATAAGTATTATATTTGGGTGTATATATATATACATATATATATATATATATATATATATATATATATATATATATATATATATATATATATATATATACGTATATATGCGCATGTGTGTGAATATACGTATATAGTAGGTAAACTTGGGATTTTATATGTATAAATACATATATAGATATATGTGTACATATACATGTTATATTATATGATTATAATATAATGTAAGATTATATATATATATATATGAATGTAAAACTCACCAAGAAGAAAAACCCGAAACCACCCAACACCCAAATAGCTGCTGCCCCCTCTCCATCCGTCACCATCACTGTCATTTTCCCTCTCCCTCCGGCGTGTCTCAGTCCCCGGAGAAGCCATCACCGTTGCCAGTAACCTCCTCCTTCTCTTCTCTTCCTCTAGTTGCTTTCTTCCTCTCGGTCTGAAGTTTTGTCACCTCTGCGGGAGCTAGATCGGTGCCGCCATTGCTCCCTCAACTTTCCTCACCTCCTTAGGCCTTGATTGACGCCAAGCCTTGCCTCTACCATCCATTTTCGGCGTCATAAAGTGAGGTTGAAAGTGAGTTGCGCATAGTTGTTTCTGGGTTGTTTTCTAGTTATCTGAGTTGATTCATGTGTTAATATTTAATTATTCTAAGTTAGATGATGAATTATGCTAACTTAGTTGTTCAAATCTAATTTTTTTGATATTATTTTGATTTTTCCTAATTTTACAGAATTTTATTTGATTTTTAATTTATTTGATTTAATTTTCTTTGAGTTAATTAGTGATTAGAGTAAATTATTGTTAATTATTTTTAGTATATTGGTTTTATTTAAGATTATAGAAAATTATTGAGTTAATTGTGAATTTTGGGGTATTTTATTAATATTTTATTAATTTCAAAAATTAAATGTTAAAAATTAGGAAATTTTGATAATTGGTATTATTATTAGGTGTTATTAATTTTAGAACTTAAATTATGGTTTTTGTGATTTTTATACTGTTTTTATAATTATTTTAAGTTTATGTCAAATGTGGATAATTAGGTTAAAATTATATTTTAGAAGAAATCATTAGTTAATTTTATGTTTTTAATTATATTAAGAAGTTTAATATTGAGAAAATAATTTTTAGGTATTTGTATAATTTTTAGGGAATTTTTGAGTAATAATAGTGTATTATGTAAGATTATATATTATAGGGGTAGAAACATAATTTTGTGTTAATTATTTTTAAATAATAAATTGTGGTTGGTTTTAATAATAATTACGGAATTTAAAAGGATTTTTTCAAATTATTTACTATTTTAGACTAATTAACACTAATTTTTGAAAATTAATTTTTAATAATATATTAGGTATTATTTTGAATATTATGTGTATTTTTTTTTCTAATATATGGGTAAATATGTAATTTTATGCTTATTATAGTTAAATATATATTCTAGCTAGTTTTATTAATATTTAAGAGGTCCAGAGGATTTTTATAAATTAATTGGTATTTTTAATTAAGTAATATTAATTTTGAATATTATTTCCAAATATTATATATATGTATATGATTATGAAATTTTGTTTTTTAAGCTTTAATAAGAGATTATTTTATAAGCTATTGATATCTATATGTAATGTGTATTTTTGGAAGATAAATGATTTAATTTTATGATGGTTGAGTTGTGATCTCGGTCGGGGCTAAGTGTAGTTCTGAAAGCCCGACTCGAGTGTGAATGTCTGTGAATACTATAAGTGTATTTTCTATGCAGGAATGGCTCCACCTATGGTAGAGAGATGTCCATTTTACGGAGGAGACTCTGCCAAAATTTCGGTAGATTTGCTTAAAAAACGTGACATCTTCCACAAATTCCTAGCGTTAATTAGGGTTTTTCCTTATCTATCGAGCCTTATTCGGTCTTCCTCGAGTCAGTTTGGAATTTCACTATTTCTATCAATTCTCGATTTTAATTCCATAGACGTGTTTTTAAAATAGGTCTGTTATTTTCTTTTCTAGAGAATACTGGAGCGGGAGCTATTGGATCGAGGCAGACGCACGGTCATCAGCCTTCTCGCTCGTCCTGTAAGTTAATAAATTGATTTGTGTGTGTGTGTTTTATTTAAAGATGCGTGCACTTATATTTTAGTATTCATTATATGATTTATTTAATTTAAATGCTGATATTTAAGATTTAAATGCATTTTATTTATTTAAACTTCATTTTGAGAAATTTTGGTGGAACGGCTTACCTGGTGGGTTTCACCAGGACCGTATGCACATGGTAGAGATTGAGAGATGGATCCGATATATGTATGACTTGTGGATATAAACTGGGATGAGTACCTCGGTGGAAGCCTTTGCTCTCCGAGACCGCCAGTGATTGGAAAGTTAATAATGGACTAGGATGGGTGCCTCGGTGGATGCCTTAGCTCTTAGGGACCGCTAGTGTCCTTGGTTGATGCCTTTGCTCTCGGGGATCGATAGTCTATGTGGATTAAGTGGGCCCAGTTGGCCATTTAGAAAATTGGGTTTAGGGTTCTACTGAGATTTTACAAAAGATATATATATACATTATAAATTATTTTCACTATAACTATATGGTTTTCAAAAAGGTTTTCAAACCGTATAGCTCATTTTATTGACTTACTCAGTGAGGTCTGATTCCCCTCAATCTATTTTTTTTTCAGGAGCTTGGGAGTTCGACCTCAAAAAGCCTCTACGCCGGATTTCTTCATCATCGGCTATATTATGTAGGTTATTGTGAACTATACTATAGTAGTAACTCTAGCATACTGCAGTAGTGTGTGCACTATGAGTTTGTATAACTTAAATATACTTATGTATTGAATTTTTTAAGAATCACGCTTATGTATAATTTTTAAGATTAATTTATGATATTTGATGACGAAGAACATTTTATAATGCACACGATCTTGTTTATTTTTAGAAAAATTAGTTTGATAATGTGTTTTTGTATGAAATAAAGTTTTAAATTTAAAGGTTTTATTTTTATTTTCTTTAAGGCTTACTACGGGTTTTGGGGGCCTTATGCTTACCCATTCCCTAGTGCTGGTCACGTGCCCTCGGGTTCGGGTCGTGACACTTTTTTATTGTCTCACAACTCTAATAAAGAAAGAACTTTATGTTTCGTTTTCTTGAAGGAGCGAAAATGAAATTTAGGTCACAAAATGGTTAGTATATAAAACCCTAGAGAATATGTCATATTTATAAAACTCTCAATTAGGGTTTCACTTACCAAAACATTTTTGGTATATTCCATTCATTCCAATTCTGATTTTATTTAAAATACTAAATCAGAAATAATTTTCTATTTATTTCAAATAACCATTACCTATATATATATATATATATATGTATGTATGTATGTATGTATGTATGTATGTATGTATATATATATATGTATGTATGTATGTATGTATGTATGTATGTATGTATGTATGTATATATATATATGTATGTATGTATGTATGTATGTATGTATGTATGTATGTATGTATAGGTAGGTAAACCCATATTCGTTTTGAGTCTATTCTAAGTGTGTGTGTGAGCCTTTACGTTTGGATGATATTAGTAGTGGGCTTGAAATCCCTATTTAGGCCTACAAGTTATAAGAGACCTCTAGCAAGACAATTTGACTACCCAAGTCATATGAAGGTTGATAATCCAACATAACATAATTTATAATGAATATTGTAGTCCTATTGTCACATGATATCTTAATTGATTATAAGGCATAGTTTCTGTCATTCTTATAAAATTCAATTATATTATTTCTTGATTCCAAATAGACTGACAATGATAACTCTTTATCAATTCCTTTTAGAATGGACATGCATTTTCGTCAATCTATTTTATTAAAGAGCCCATAGATATCTTACTCAGATTAAATGAGGGATAAATTCCTTCTTAATCACTCACATACCTCACATAACTTATTTCATATATAACAATAATCTATTTTATCATCCGGTTAAAGATAATGTTAGATTGTGTCAAAATACAAAATAGTTACATAAAAATCCATAATGATTTCAAGGTAAAGGACTAAACTAATATTACTGTGATAAGAATTACTTATGACAATTATCTATATAGTATTCTCATGATGGGTCAATATAGTACATTACTTCTCAAATAAGTATTTATGAGTTGACTTAATATCTCATATTCATGATTAGTAAAGCATAATCATCAATCAACACCATACTAGTCTCCATACATTATAATGACTAGGGATAATTGAAATAGAACTCATATTTAATCTAAGGGTTTTACTATTAAGTCACATACTTGATGACCTTATGAAGAATTGACTATTTAAGAAATTATCACAATAGAAAATGATAATGAAAATGCCTCTTTATTAATAAAATGATAAAGTTAAAACATGGTCATATATGATTGACCTAGTGCACATCACTAATAGTTCAAAGCTTGGAAATATGAAATACTCTTTAAAGGAGTATTTAAAATGTATTTTATGAAGTACATGAAATAATACAAGTGCCTAAGTTATTTTATAAAAAAGGAGCCAATAAAAAAAATCAAATTTTGGACTTATAAGTGTCTACTCACAAGCCTATCACGAGTTGTCCTCTATTAGTGCCCATTTTGAGCCATTTCAACTAATTTGGACAATGCCACTCATGAGAGGGTAGGTTAGACAACCTTCAATGGGAAAATTCAAGCTCATTTCAAAGGCAATGACTTTTAAATTGCTCCTCACAAGCTAGGACATGCTCCTTACGATCGTTAGTGGCATTTTGGCTATAAAAAGTTTAAAAAGCATTGAATGATGTTTGGAAGACTTTGGAGACATAATCAATGCCTCCAACAACCATATTTTTAAGTTATTTATCTATATAAACTACTTATAGAGCTTTATTGAAGAAAGATACTTACTTATTACAATTCTTCATATTAACATTCATTAAAGCTCTTAAACTTTTATTATGTGTTTCATTAACTCTTATAAGAGTTGGTTTGTGTTAGAAATAGAATTTATACTTCATTTAAGTCTTGGGATAGATTAGAAGGGAAGTGAGATTTATTTCTTAAGGATTTAGTTTAAGTGTTTGTTTATCAAAACACTTGGGAATTCAATTTTAAAGTAAACCTTGAAAACTCTTTCTTGTGTGGTTTAAGAGTGAGCCTTTAAAACTCTTCTTTGTAAGGTTTGAGATGAGCCAAAAACTCAACTTGTAAGAATCAACGTAAGAAAATAGATTGAGGTGTTCAAAAATCCTAATTTGGGAGAGTTAGGTGGAGATGTAGGATTATTGAGAATCCGAACTCCTTAATTACTTGTGTTCCTATTTTCTCTACTCATATTATTTACTTATTCTTGTTTAATTTCCATTTAATTTTCTAAAATCCTTATTAGCCTTATTCACCCCCCCCTTCTAAGGCACTTTCACGATAGTTTAGTACTGGTCCATTGGACATCTCAGAATGGTATACAACTATTTTGCCATCATAAAGTAATATAGCTCCCATTGCGTAGTTAGATGGATCAGCTTCTACTTTAAATGCTTTTTACATATTTGGCAATGCTAACATTAGGACCTCAGTAATCTTTCATTTTAATAACTAGAAGGATTCTTTATGTTCTTCTACCATTCAAACTTTTGATTGGCCTTTATGAGAGAATGCAATATTGCTACAATTAGAGAAAAATGTCTAATAAACTTTTTTAAATATTGGCTTGCACTTATAAAGCATTAAACTTTAGTCACTGAATGGGGTCTGAGCCATTGATTGATAACTTGTACTCTCTTTAGATCCACATTATGCTTTCCTGTACCAATGATAAACCCTAGGTAGACAAGCTCTTACTTGCTAAATTCACATTTCTTCACGTTCAACAATAGTTGATTGGCTTGTAGAATCTTCATAACCTGAGAAATATGATGAAGATGGTCCTCCTATATGATACTGTAGATTAGTGTGTCATCCAAACAGAAAATGAAAAAATCATCCATGAAAGGGCAAAGTATTTCATTCATTAGTCATATAAAAGTAGCTAGAGCATTACATAGTCCAAATGGCATAACCAACCACTCAAAAAATCCCCACTTCATCTTAAAAGCTATTTTTAAAGTGTCTTCTTCGTGGATGTGTACCTAATGATAACCTAATTTCATATCAAGTTTAGTGAAGAAGCAAGCGCGATATAGTTAATCTAAAAGATCATCAATCCTTGATAGTGGATATCGATTCTTTATAGTGATTCTGTTAAATGCTCTACAGTCCACATGCAAGCGCCATCCTCTATCTTTTTTAGGCGCAAGTAGAATTAATGAGCCATATAGTGAGAAGTTAGGCTTGATAACTCCTTATTCAAGAAGTACTTATATTTGCTTCTTAATTTCTTTACTTTTCATCAAAGAGGTGCAATATAAACCCAAGTTTAGTAGAGATTATTCTCCTACAAACTAAATTTCATATTCCACAACTCTTCGTGATAGAAATCCCTACATATCTTGAAAAAAGATCCTTAAAATCCTTCTGTAATTTTCTAATATCGGAACATAGTGAAAGTGTTAAATTCACTATTGACAAAGTGACAACATCGACACATTTATTTTATGGTTAAATCATTAATAAGATGAATTATCCATAAGAATTAACCAATCGCTTAGTTTAGTTAACTATTAGTAAATTTTTTATAGTTTGGGGCTTACAAGCATTGATATGGAACTCCTTTCCATCCTTCACCAAAACAATACATGCGGAGACTTTAGTAATGAATTGCATCACGATCCCATATATATGGACTACCTAATATAACTTGGCATACGTCCAATGAAACCACCTCACATGTCACTTAATCGATGTAATGGTTAGTGATTGCAAATTTAAAGGTACATTGCTTTGTAATCTACATGTAAATGTCCTTCTGAATCTAGCCTAGTAGGTAAGGCTTAGGCTGAGGCATTATTTCTAAGCCTACCTTCTTCACTAGAGAAATCAGATTCTTCTGACTTCCAGGATCGACAATTGCTTAGTAAACACTCTGTTTCACTTGAATATTCAAATGGAATAGCTCTTCACAGTTGTAAGTATCTATGACATCGGTTGGTGAACTCATTAAGGCAAGTGTAGTGTCAAGTTACTTTAATTATGGAAGATTTTCTACTTGTTGCACTGTTAATGTGGCCTTCCTATTGTTCCTTTCTTGGTTGTTCCTTTGATTTTTAGGTCTCAACTCAAAATGAAGTATCCAACACTTATTCTTGATGTGTCCGTTGGAATTATAATTATTATAATAAATTTTTTATGTTGGGCTATCCTTAATCTGTTTGCCTTTATTCTTCTAATAATATCTACTTACAGTTGTATATTTATCGTCCTTCTTATCAAGTCTTTTGTATTTAGCCTCAATGGTAATGGCTTTGACTGTAGCTTCTTCAATTGATTCTGCGGTGAACAATGGTAGTTCTTTCTATGTGCAGTTGGCAAGTCCTCCCATATATTTCATAAAGACATTATAATCTTCAACGTCTATATCTAATACCAAAGCTTGGTTATGGCATTTGGAAGTATAGTCTTGTACTAATTAACCAAACTTTTAATTAAAGTACTACCATTTGTACCACCTTTTTTCTTTGTAGCTAATTTGATAAGATTATTTTATTAACAGTTTCTTGAATTTACTCTAAGTCAACTTTAAAATGTTGTACCATTTTTTGTATGACTTCCACCATGTAATAGTGTGGCTTAGGAGTGTCAGGTTTGCAAATTAGATCTTTTTAGCATTAGAATACTTACATATATTAAAATAAGTTTCTAATGTGTCTATTTAATTATCTAATTTTTCAACATTGGAAACACCACTGTGAGTAGGAATTTCAACCTTAAAATCAATATTTAATGCACTTATATTTCTTTTATTTCCTTCTTCCTCGATGTTGTCTTCTTGGATGGTGTCTTCTTCATCCTCGTTGTCATCCATGACCTTTCTCTTTGAAGGGGTTGCATGTGAATGTTTTAAGATTTTTAAAATTTTCACTAGTTCAGAATTAAATGTTGATAATAATTGCACATGTTCTTTAAGCTTGGTGAAACATTCATCGTTATAACTAGTCTTATTTATTTCTCATAATATTTCTCCTTTCTTTGACAAAGGACCTACAAGTTATTCTTTAGAAGTTTTGCATCAGCTGTGAGTTAGGACCATAAACTACCTTTACCCCTTTCGGATTTGGTGCTCTGATACCACTTGATCCAAAACATTTAGGTAAAAGAACTTAGAATTCCTATTTGAAGAAGGAATTTGAATTTATACTTCTTTTGTTAAAAGAAGTTTCTTTTGAAATGAAGAGAAAGATAAGAAAAAAAAAAAAGAAATTGAAACTAAGAAATTATTTAAAATTTTCACTTGATTTCATTAATCGAATAACATCTCTTTATACACATATTCTTATAACTTAAAGAAAAAAAAATTAATTGATATAAACCATTAGTTTAAAATAGTAAATTATTATAAACCATTAGTTAAAAATAGTAAATAAATATATTATAATTTATTATTTAATAAATATATATAATAAATTATAATAATTATAATATATTCCTCCTGGGTCATTTTTTTCTTATTATTTATATTTTTTAATTGTTTTTCTATTTTTTTAGGGACCTTTCACTAATTGTATGCTCATCACACTTGGTCTCATCCTCCTCCACCTCCTCAACAAGACTAGATTTATTTTTATGAGTTTTGTGTATTTTTGTTAGTTTTTATTTGATTTATTTTTATTATATTTTTTATTTCTAAGATATAAGTTGTTAGATTATGTCTATGTTTATTTCATCTCAGTTTATGTTTGGTTTATTTTCTGTTTCTTTTTGGTTTATAAGTCATGAGCTACTAGTTTGTGTTTTGTTTATGTTATGCTTCCTTTAAGTTTACAATTGGTATTTTAATATAATTGTAACTCTACCTTTTTCATTAATGCAATTTTTTTTATCTTTTTGCATTTTAACAAAAGGGGGATAAATAGTTGAGCTTGCTTATTTATGATTAACATAATTTTGTTTATGCATGCATTGTAAGTGTGACTAATTTATAATAATTAAGTTATCATGTTTTTATATTTGTGATAAAAGCCCTTATTTTGCTTACTTTGTTTATATTTGTGATACATGGCAAAATGGACATAATATTCTTAGTTTTGGTTTATCTAGTTTTTATTGTTTTGATTCTTGATCTTTTGTTTCTTTTTGTTTCTTTCTATTTTATTTCTCTTTTCTTTTTATCTTTGACAAAGGGGGAGAAATTGTTATGTTTATGATATGTTAAGTGCTACATGATCATGTGTTATGTAAGTCTAAGTTTTTAAAATAATAGTGCTATATGTACTATGTTTGTGATGTGTTAAAGTAGTGTTACATGTATTGTAAGTGCTACTAGTTTTTTTTTATTTAAATGATCATGTTATCATGTTTTTCTATTATGTTTAATTTTTAGAATATTTACAATATTAGGCCTTGTCTTAAATTTTATCATAAATTTATACGTCTTACAATGACCTAAGGGGGAGAAATAAAGAAATATATTATAAAATTTTAATAAAGGGGGAGAATTTGTTTTAACGTGACAATATTTTAATCCATCTCCTTATGTTCAATCATTCGATGTCATTCTTTTAAGGAGATAAATGATGTATACAAGTCATGTTGTTTATGTTATTTTCATGTTTTGATATACTTTTAAATCCTTATATATATGCTATAATAATTCTCTTTTTTACATGCTCTAATAGATGATAAATAATATTGAAATTATGCATATATTAAGGAGGAGTAAATTATTTTCATGTATTGCATCTATTTAATTTGAAAGGGGAAGCTATTTTATATAGCACATATTTATTCATGTTAATTATTTATTGACATTAACACACACTTTATTTATTTTTATCAAATTGATTGTCAAAGCTAAAAATGGAGAGATTTTTTATTATTTGCATGATCGTGCTCATAATTTTGACTTTGACAAACAATTTAATTTGTTACTGATTTTATTTAAGTGTGTAGGAACTTAATTTAAGTTGTTCATGTTGCGTTATGTGATTCAAAATGCAATAGAAATTTAAAAACTTTAATCACAAACCCGAACCAAGATCCATGCAATTTTGATTAATTGATTTAATTAGAGTTTCTAAAACTTTAACATTGATGAAAATCAGGCAAGAATGATGGAAGATTGAGAGGAGGTTCACATTGGTGACACCCTATCTCGAGCTTTTTATTATGTCGGATGAAGATGTCTCTAAAAGAAAACACCCTCTATAAGTATCCACACAAATAACCCTTTGAAAAATGAATGTGCAATGTGTGTTAGCACCTTTTTTATTGTCTCATAACTCAAGAAAATAAAGAACTCTGCATTTCATTTTCTTGAATGAGAGAAAACAAAATTTAGGTGGCAGAATGGTTTGTATATGAAACCCTGGAGAATATGTCATATTTATAGATTTCTCAATTAGGGTTTCACTAACCAAAATGAATTTTGGTAATTCCTCACATGGCAAAACATTTTGGTATATTCCATTCATTCAAATTTTAATTTTATTTAAAATACCAAATCAAAAATAATTTCCTATTTATTTAAGGTAACCAATATATATATATATATATATATATATATATATATATATATATATATACTTATTTATTTATTTATTTCCACAGAGCTTTATTGGGTTTGGGCTTGGTAAACCCATATTTATTTTGGGCCTATTTTAAATGTGTGACCATGTAAGTTCACATGATGTTGGTAATGGGCATGAATCCCTATTTAGGCTTATAAGTCATAAGTGGCATCTACCAATACATTATGACTACGTAAGTCATGTGAAGGTCGATAATCCGGCATAACCTAATTTATAGTGAATATTGTAGTCCTATTTCACATGATATCTTAACTGAATATAAATCATATTTTTTGTCATCCTTATACAATTCAATTATATTATTTATTGATTTCAAGTAGACTAACAATGATAACTCTTTATCAATTCCTTTTAGTATAGCCATGCATTTTCCTTAATTTATCTTTTCAAGAAGCCTATAGATATCTTACTCAGATTAATGAGGGAAAAATTCTTTCTTAATCACTCACATTCCTTAAATAACTTATTTCATATCCAATAACCAATGCCTCCAACAACCATATTTTTGAGTTGTTTATCTACATAAACTACTTATAGAGCTTTATTGAAGAAAAGATACTTACTTATTACAATTCTTCATATTAATATTCATTAAAACCTCAAACATTTATTCTTTATTTCATTAACTCTTATGAGAGTTGGTTTGTGTTAGAAATATAATTTGTACTTGATTTAAGTCTTGTGATAGATTAGATGAGAAGTGAGATTTAGTTCTAAAGGATTTAGTTTAGGTGTTTATCATCAAAACACTTGGGAATTCAATTTTAAAGTGAGCCTTAAAAACTCTTGCTTATGTGGTTTAAGAATGAGCCTTTAAAACTCTTATTTGTAAGGTTTGAGTTGAGCCAAAAACTCAACTTATAAGAATAAATGTAAGAAAATAGATTGAGATGTTCAAAAATCTTAGAGCCGTAGGATTATTGAGAATTCAAACTCCTTAATTACTTGTATTCTTATTTTCTATACTCTTATTCGTTAGTTATTCTTGTTTAATTTCCTTTTGATTTTCTAAAATCCTTATTAGCCCTATTCACCCCCGTTCTACGGCACTTTCAGGATAGTTCAATTCTGGTCCATTGAACATCTCAGAATGGTATGGAATTGGTTTACCATCTTGAAGTAATACAACTCCCATTATGTAGTTAGATGCATATGCTTCTACTTTAAATGCTTTATGCATATTTGGCTAGCTAACACTAGGCCTAAGTAATCTTTCATTTCAGTAACTAGAAGGATTCTTTATATTCTTCTACCATTCAAACTTTTGATTGGCCTTTGTGAGAGAATGTAATAGTGCTGCAATTAGAGAAAAATGTCTAATAAACTTTCTCAAATATTTGCATGCACCTATAAAGCTTCGAACTTCAATTACTAAATGGGGTGTGGGCCATTGATTAATAACTTGTACTCTCTTTAGATCCATTTTAAGGTTTTCTGCACTAATAATAAACCTTAGGTATACAAGCTCTTACTTCCCGAATTCACATTTCTTTATATTCAACCATAGTTGACTAACTTGTAGAATCTTTATAACCTGAGAAAAATGACAAAAATGGTCCTCATATGTGATACTGTAGATTAGTATGTCATCTATATAGACAATGATAAAATCATCAATGAAAGGGTAAAGTATTTCATTCATTAGTTGCATAAAAGGTAGCTGGAGCATTAAATAGTCTGAATGGCATAACCAACCATTTAAACAATCCATACTTCATCTTAAAAGTTATTTCTAAAGTGTCTTTTTCACGGATGTGTACCTAATGATAACCTAATTCCATATCAAGTTTGGTGAAAAAGCAAGCACCATACAGTTGACCTAAGAGATCATCAATCCTTGATAGTGGATACCAATTCTTGATAGTGATTTTGTTAAGTGCTCTATAGTCCATGTGCATGTGCCATCCTCCTTCTTTCTTAGGCATAAGTAGTATTGGTGAACCATATGGTGAGTATTTAGGCTTGATAACTCATTGTTCAAGAAGTACTTGTATTTGCTTCTTGATTTCTTTATATTCTATCAGAGAGGTGCGATATAAACCCAAGTTTGGTAGAGATGAATCTTTACTAATTGAATTTTATATTCTATAACTTTTGCAGTAGTAATCCCGGCGCATCCTTAAAAAAATCCTTATGTAATTTTCCAATATTAAAACATTGTAAAGGTGTTAGAGTCACCATCGACAAAGTGACAACATTAGCATATTTATTTTATAGTTGAATCATCAATAAGATGAAACATCCACAAGAGTTTACCAATTGTTTGGTTTGGTTAACTATTAGAAAATTTTCTGTATTTTGGGGCTTACAAGTATTGATATGGAACTCCTTTTCATCCTTCACCAAAATAATACTTGCGAAGCCTCCTATAATGAATTACATCACGATCCCATAGATATAGACTACATAATATAACTTGACATATGTCCAATGGAACCACCTCGTATGTCACTTCATCGATGTAATGGTTAGTGATTACAAATTTAAAAGTACATTGCTTTGTAATTTACATGTCAATGTCCTTTTAAATCTAGCCTAGTGGGTAAGGCATAGGGTAAGGCATTATTTTTAAGCCTACCTTCTTCACTATAGCCTTTGAAATCAAATTCTTTTGACTTTCAGGATCGACAATTACTTGGTCAACACTTTATTTCACTTGAATGTTCAAATGGAATAGCTCTTCACGGTTGTAAGTATTTGTAGCATTTATTGGGAAGTCATTAAGGCAAGTGTAGTGTTAGATTACTTCAACTCTGGAAGGTTTTTTGCCTATTACATTGTTAATATGGCCTTCCTGTCATTCCTTCCTTAGTTATTACTTTAATTTTTGGGTCTCAACTCAAGATGAAGTTTCGAGCACTTATTCTTTGACATGTCCATTGGAATTAGAGTGATCACAGTAAATTTCTGTGTTGGGCTATACTTAATATGTTTGCCTTTATTCTTCCAATAAGATCTACTTATAGTTGTATGTTTATCGTCCTTTTTGTCAAGTCTTTTGTATTTAGCCTCAATGGTAATGGCTTTGAATATAGCTTCTTCAATTGATTCCATGGTGAACAATTTTAGTTCTTTCTGTATATAGCTGGCAAGTCCTCCTATATATTTCATAAAGACATTGTAATCTTTAGTTTCTATATCCAATACCAAAGCTTGGTTATGGCATTCAGAAGTCTAGTTTTGTACTAATTAATTGAACTTTTGATTGAAGTACTACCATTTGCACCGCTTTTTTTCTTTGTAGCTAACAAGATAAAATTATTTTCTTAACAATTTCTTGAATTTACTCCAAGTCAACTCTGAAATGTTATACCATTTTTTGTATGACTTCCACCATACAGTAGCGTGGCTTGTGAGTGTCAAGTTTGCAAATTGGATCTTTGCAGCATTAGAATACTTACATATACTGAAACAAGTTTCTAATGTGTCTATCCAATTATCTAATTTTTCAACATCGGTAACACCACTATAAGTAGGAATTTCAACCCTAAAATCAATATTTAAGGCACTTATATTTCTCTGATTTCCTTCTTCCTCATTGTTGTCTTCTTGGATGGTGTCTTCCTCATCCTTATTGTCATCCATGACCTTTCTCTTTAAAGGGGATGCATGCAAATATTTCGAGGTTTTTAAATTTTTCACTAGTTCATAATTAAATACTGATAATAATTGCAAATGTTTTTCAATCCTAGTGATACATTCATCCTTATCACTAGTCTTATTTATTTCTCCTAACATTTCTCCTTTCTTTAACCTTGTCTTTCGATGTAAGAGCAAAGGACCTAAAAGTTATTCTTTCGAAGTTTTGCGTTAGCTGCGAGTTAGGACCATAAACTACCTTTGCCCCTTTTAAGATTTGGTGCTCTGATACCATTTGATCCAAAACATCTAGGCAAAAGAACTTAGAATTCCTATTTGAAGAAGGAATTTAAATTTATACTTCTTCTTTTTAAAAGAAGTTTCTTTTAAAATGAACAGGAAGATAAGAAAAAAAGAGATTGAAACTAAAAAACTATTTAAAATTTTCACTTGATTTCAGTAATCGAATAACATCTCTTTATATACATATTCTTATAACTAAAAATAACTTAAAGAAAAATAATAAATTGATATAAATCATTAGTTTAAAATAGTAAATAAATATATTATAATTTATTATATAATAAATATATATAATAAATTATAATATATTCCTCCTGGATCATTTATTTCTAGTTATTTATATTTGTTAATTGTTTTTCTATTTTTTAGGTGGTTTGTGTTTTTTTTTTATTTTTTTATTTTTATTCACTTTTTCTTAATCTTTTCATTTGCACAACATTTTTTTTGTTGTTTTTTTTATTTTAATTTTATGTTTTATGAGGTTGTTTTTATAAATTTTTTCAAATAAACTAAAAAACCACTACAAAACAAATAGAAAAACAACTAGGTACTAAAAACAATTATAAAAAAATCGTGAAAAAAAAAACTACTACAAAGCAAGTTCATAATAACTTAAAAAGAACAAAAAAATAATAATAAATAAAACTACGGCCAAAATAACTGCAAAAAAAGGGCCAAAACAATCATTAAAACAACAAATAAAACAACTATAAAAATCAATGCCAAAACAACAAGAAAAAGAAAACACACACTCATATCAATTTAAACAAATCAAACCAAATTCATTATAACACTCAAATTCCAATACCCAAAATATTTATAAATATAAAGTTCACATTTTTAACTATGAAAATTCTGCATTTCCAAAAAAAAAAATCATCAAAATACAATGCTTTCTCTTTTATGCTCTTTTTTTAGTTGATCTAACAAATTTTGTTTTTTTTAATATAAATTAGATGTGAATTTTTTTTATGGGATATAATGCAAAAAAAAAAAAAAAAGTAGCGAGAAGAAGAAAAAAAAAATTATGTGTAGATTTCTTTTCTTTGAGTATAATAATGAGATATAATGAAAAAAGAAGAAGAAGGATGACCATGTTTTGGAAACCTTTTTTTGTCTTTATGTATTTTTAAAACAAAATTTCTCGTATTTTGTGTTTTTGAAAAGCCTTTTCTTATTTTATACATTTTTAAAAAAGTCCCTTAATTATTTCCAATAAACTATGCATAGTTCCTCAACTTATGATCATCCTTCCTGGGCCTAAACTGCAATGGACAAAACTAGCAAACCTGATTCACAATTTGAGTGGCAATGCAAATTAATTAAAAGGACACCCGTTATTTTTCTTTCTTTTCACTGTTCTTGTGTCTTCTTCCTTTAGTTTCTTCTGATTTTGGATGGTTTTTTTGGCCATTTTTAGTCAAAAACTCATCCAAATACTAAAAATTTTAATTTTTTTTTTGCATAAATAAATTAGATTGGACTTTAAAACTCAAAATAGTGTGAATTTTATCACATTTATATATTTATTTTGATGATACTATGGATCTTTTCGGTGTGGCTCATTAAGCTTGAAGAAAAATTCTAGAGATTCAAATCTATTTAATTCTCAAGCCTGATGTGTTGTTGAACTTATGTTTCAGGTACGTCTCCCTCCTTACAAATATAAATAGAATTGTGTGCATCTCTTTGTCTTTTGAAGATGAGCACATACTAAGTTCATGGATGGTACTCATATTTGGCTTGTGTTTTGAACTCCTATGATTATAAGATTTATTTTCTCTTACTACTTGTTCCGTTAGTCTCTAAATTTATTTGTAATAGATAGATCTAGTTGTATTATTGGCTATATTTCATGTAATATCTTATTTCTCCTTTTAATAAAATCTTTGTTGTTTAAAAAAAATTTGAGTGGCAATGCTGCTGCTTCTCTAATTTTTTTATTGCTAGTTTTTTTTTTCTCATGTGCAATACATGTAGTTAAAATAATTATTAAATGTATAATTTACATTAATTTTTTATTAAAAATAAATATTATTATAATATTAATAAATAAATTATTAATAATATATAATATATATTATTGATAATAATTCATATAAAATGTATATTACATTTTAAGAGTTATTATAAAAAAGAATACTAATATAAAAATAATTGTTTTAAAATATTCATCTAGTGATGATTTTAAAAATTGTACATGAAAAATAAAAAATAGAATATAATTATAGAATATAAAAATTAATATGGAAGAGCAATATTATTTTTATCTATAATATAAGTAAAATAAATATGAAGCTTATACTAAGTTAGTAATTTACGTATTTATTTAAATTTGATAATTAATACAATATAATTATTCTATTTTTATTTAAATCTATACCATTTTTAAATATAAACTTTGAAATTTTAAAATACAAGCTAAAGCTATTCTTATCAATTCTAAAAACTTTTGAAAATTAAATTAAGACTATTTTTGTAAATATATAAAAAGTACATGTATATTTTTGTCCAAAATTTTTTCCCTCTATTTATTCTTTTATATTAATAATAATAATAATAAATATTTATTAAATATTTAATTTATTTTAATATATATTATTGATAATAATTCATTTAAAATGTATATTACATACATTTAAGAGTTATTATAAAAAAGAATACTAACATAAAAATAATTGTTTAAAAATATTCATATAGTGATAGTTTTAAAGATTATGCATGAAAAATAAAAAATATAATATAATTATAGAATTTAGAAATTAATATGGAAGAGTAACATTGTTTTTATCTATAATATAATTAAAATAAATATGAAGCTTATACTAATTTAATAATTTATGTATTTATTTAAATTTGATAACAAATAAAATATAATTATTATATTTTTATTTAAATCTGTATTATTTTTAAATATAAAATTTTAAATTTTAAAATACAAACTAAAACTATTTTTATCAATTCTAAAAACTTCAAAAATCAAATTAAGACTATTTTTATGAATATATAATCGTACTTTTATATATAGTATATATTTTTATTTTTTTTCAAAGTTTAAATAAAATCTCCCTTCTCAATTTTTTTATAGGACTGTTGGGGTCCACTACAAGATAAATTTTTTAGAGGAAATTTTCACATTGTCTCAAATGTTAATTAAAATTTATTTTTTAAAAATTTCTATTTTTGAAATTTTAATATTTTTAATAATTTATTTAAATAATGGAATGTAAACCTTAAAATAAATTGAGCCAACATATTGTGCCATAATTAATTAATAAATTTATCATTTATATAATTATAAAAAGGAGGGGACAGTAATGTAATTTGTCATGTACACTGATACATTGTAGCAATTGAGGGTCACGACAGCTAATGTTATCCTTTTTAAAAAACTCAAGACCTCAAAATTCATTTCATTGCTTTTGATCGAAAAAAAGTATTTTTGTCATTAGCGTGTAATGGTTAATTGGCTATAAGTTAACAATAATTAACAAAAGTAATGAAATGAATTTTGGACAAAGTAATTTTAATTAAAAAAATTGATTAAAAAATTGCGAATGAAAATAAACAACAATAATATTAGTTAATATATAATCTACATATCTATAATCTATAATAATATATATAAATATACAAAGAGGGACAAACATACAAAATTATAATAAATTCAATTTAATTATTTACTAATAAAAATAAAATATAATTTTAATTTGATAGAAAGTTAATTTCCTATATTAATTAGGTTAATTTCTATTTTATCTCTAATAAAAGTGAAATTAATTAAAATATATAAATTTAATTGAAAGTATATTTTTTATTTTATTTAAGTTAACTTTTATCTTATTTTTAATAAAAATTCTAATATAATTTCTATTCTAATTAGATGAACTTGAGAAAAATTAATTATAAAAAAATTATTAAAGTAATATTATATAATTATTTAGATAAAATATTTAAAAAAATTGTAATAAATAAGTCAATATTAATTTTTTATATATTTAAATAACACTATTATTATTTTTAAAATTTTCATAATAATAATAAATAATAATAATAATAATAATAATTATTTATTTATTTTATATTACAATTCAAATAAATTTTTTATTTATGTATAAAATACGTTGTTTTATATATATATATATATTGGACACAAATTTCACTGTGTATCCATGTATGTACACTTTTGTCCCTCATTCTGATTCACTATCTTCCTTCTTCCACAGAGCCTTGGAAACGATGTCGTCCCACTTAAAACATCATGGTTATTTTGTAAATGCACTGTTTTGCGTCTTTGGTTCCTTTTGCTATATGAATGCAAGTCAACATTTTTTTTTTCTTGTCTAAATTAAGCCAAATTTGTGTACTTTCCATACAAATTGATTTCAACCATAATTGGCAATTTCGTATGACCTTATTGACATTGTAATTATTTCAGTCAAGAATTTGTACGCTTTTGAAAATTTTCAAGCTTTAGCTACCATAGATTTTCAGCTTATATATATATATATATATATATATATATATATATATATATATATATATATTTTTATTTATTTATTTGTTTATTTATTTAATTTTTTTGATGTTAGCTGACAAAGCAACATGAGCTAATAAAAAAGTTAAATTTATAATTTAACTTTTTATCTAAATGAATTATGATTATTTTTTAAATATTAACATATTTTTAAGTTTTTATTTTTTTTTAGGACTGATGAATGAACTTGTACTTTTATGTTATACTTTGTTGGACTACGCTTGCAAAGAATTATGTAGATAAATTTATTGATTTTTTCATTATTTCAATTTATAGTTTAAAAAAACCTTTGAATTTAATAATTAATATTTGAATTATATGTAAATTATTTTTTTAATATCCTGCTGTGAAGTGCAGATAATTTTTTTAGTATTTAATATGATAGATAGATTATACAGTGATAGCTTAAGTTGTAATACTCTGTTTTTTTTTTGTAAAAAAAATGGCGTTATGCGGTATTTAGAGGGGCAAGATCGTAGAGAAAAATGTAAGAAAGGCGGTAGAGTGCGCACCACGCACACACGTGACGCAATACAACACGGTTACGGTGTCCTTTATTAGGAGCAAATAAGAAGGAAGCTTTGAGCCAACGGCAAGATCCTTCTCATGGTCATGCCCAACCAAATAGACCCACGAAAGTCTGACCGCTGCGGTCTCGACGGCCAATATAAATAGGCACACAACACCGACTCTCTCTCGCAGTATACAAATATAACCCACTAACTTAAGAAGAAATCTGAAAATAAGAAAGCGAAAGCTTTTGCTCAGCCACAAGCGAACCAACTGCGGATTACTTGGATCAGCCCTTTCACCGCTTATATTAACAACAGGTATATTCATCGGTTATCTTGTGTGTATGTGTTCTTTTTTATTTTTTCTCTTTATGTAATTGATGTAATGGATTGGAACTTGTATTCAATTGGAGATGAATTTTCTTTTTTGCTGATTAGGGTTTCAATTGAAGTAGGTATTTGATTAGAAATGAAAATTTCAGTTCGTTTTGTTATATAAAGTTTGAATAGGTTTGGCGATTCTTTAGTTTTGCTGTAATTGACGTTGATGTTATTGTTTGCTGGATCAGTGGTGGAGGAGAATAGGAGTTGTGAAGGTGTTTGTTATCAAAGTATGAGCTTTCCCCAATCAAGAAATGATCAAAGGGTCAATCAAAATGCCCGTCAAACTTGGGTCCCAAGAGGATCCACCACCCCAGCAGTTGGTATGAATCAACCTACTTCAGCCTTCAATTCTGACTCTGGTAATGGTATTAGCAGCACCCGCTCTAGCCATACGACTTCTGCACTGCCTCATCCTAGGCATCGTGGTAGCAATACTTATAATGCCTCTAGGGGTCGTAAGAATTGGCTTACCAATCACAGAAGGGATAGAGACGGGGACAAAGAGAAGGAGAGGAGCCTGACTCATGAAGTTAAGGAGTTTAAAGACCCTAATTTACCCCAGCTCGTGCAAGAAATTCAGGATAAACTTGTCAAGGGTGCTGTTGAATGTATGATCTGCTACGATATGGTGCGGAGATCGGCATCCATTTGGTCTTGCTCGAGCTGCTATTCTATTTTTCATTTGAATTGCATCAAGAAGTGGGCTCGTGCTCCCACTTCCGTCGACTTGTCAGCCGAGAAGAATCAGGGTTTAAATTGGCGATGCCCAGGTTGTCAGTCTGTGCAGCTCACATCGTCAAATGAAATTCAGTATGTTTGCTTTTGTAGGAAGAGGACTGACCCACCATCAGATTTGTATTTGACCCCACATTCCTGTGGTGAACCATGTGGGAAACTACTTGAGAGGGGAGTCCCAGGTCCTGGTGAGAGTAAGGAGGATCTTTGTCCCCATCTTTGTGTCTTGCAATGCCATCCAGGTCCATGCCCTCCTTGTAAAGCATTTGCTCCACCACGGCAGTGTCCATGTGGTAAGAAAATAATTACAACAAGATGCTCTGATCGGAGGTCTGTTCTTACTTGCGGTCAACGTTGTGATAAGCTCCTTGAATGTGGGCGTCATCATTGTGAGAAGATATGCCATGTGGGTCCTTGTGAGCCTTGTCAGGTTCTAGTTAATGCTTCATGTTTCTGCAAGAAAAAAATGGAGGTTGTGTTGTGTGGTGACATGACTGTAAAAGGCGAAGTGAAAGCTGAAGATGGCGTTTTTTCCTGTAACTTGACATGTGGAAATATGCTGGGTTGTGGGAATCATTTGTGCAGTGAAACTTGCCATCCAGGCTCTTGTGCGGATTGTGATTTGATGCCTGACAAGGTGAAGTCATGCCATTGTGGGAAAACAAATTTGCAAGTGGAAAGAAACAGCTGTTTGGACCCAATTCCAAACTGTACGCAAATATGCGGCAAACCTCTTCCATGTGGAGTACATTATTGTAAGGAGGTGTGCCATGCTGGGGATTGCCCTCATTGTCTTGTTCTTGTCACCCAAAGATGCCGATGTGGATCAACGTCTCGGACTGTAGAATGCTTCAGAACAGGTACAGAGAGTGACAAATTTACATGTGAGAAAAATTGTGGTAGAAAGAAGAACTGTGGGAGGCACCGGTGTAGTGAAAGGTGCTGCCCCCTTTCCAACCCAAAAAATTCCATCTCTGGTGATTGGGATCCACACTTTTGTCAGATGGCATGTGGAAAGAAGCTGAGGTGTGGACAGCATTTTTGTGAATCACTATGTCATAGTGGACATTGTCCACCTTGCCTTGATACAATTTTCACCGACTTGAGTTGTGCATGTGGGAGAACTTCAATTCCTCCTCCATTACCCTGTGGTACACCTCCCCCCTCATGTCAGCTCCCATGCTCAGTTCCCCAGCCTTGCGGTCATTCAGCTTCTCATAGCTGCCACTTTGGAGACTGCCCACCTTGTTCAGTCCCAATAGCAAAGGAATGTGTTGGCGGGCATGTGGTTCTTGGTAACATACCTTGTGGTTCAAAAGATATCCGATGCAATAAACTTTGCGGTAAGACTAGGCAGTGTGGCTTACACGCATGTGGCAGAATTTGTCATCCACCACCCTGTGATTCTTCATGTGGAAGTGAAGCAGGTCAGAAAGCTTCTTGTGGGCAGACATGCGGTGCTCCTAGAAGAGATTGTAGACATACTTGCACTGCACTTTGTCATCCTTCTGCATCTTGTCCTGATGTCAGGTGTGAGTTCCCTGTCACGATTACTTGCTCATGTGGCAGGATAACAGCATCTGTTTCTTGTGATGCTGGAGGAAACGGTGGCAGTTTTAATGGTGATAACGTGTTTGAAGCATCCATTGTTGAAAAGTTACCTGTGCCACTTCAACCAGTGGAATCAACTGACAAGAAAATTCCACTTGGCCAGAGGAAGCTTATGTGTGATGATGAATGTGCCAAGTTGGAGCGCAAAAGGTTACTTGCAGATGCGTTTGATATTACTCCAAATTTGGAAGCTCTTCATTTTGGTGAGAATTCTGCTGTAACGGAGCTACTTGCTGACCTGTATAGGCGTGATCCAAGGTGGGTGCTTGCTGTGGAGGAGAGGTGCAAGTATTTGGTTCTGGGCAAGAGCAGAGGCTCCCTAAGTGCTCTCAAGGTTCATATTTTCTGCCCTATGCTGAAGGATAAGAGAGATGCAGTTAGATTAATAGCTGAACGGTGGAAGCTTGCAATTTATTCTGCTGGTTGGGAACCAAAGCGTTTCATTGTGGTACATGTTACACCAAAATCCAAAGCCCCATCTCGTGTGATAGGGATTAAGGGTACTACCACTTTAACTGCTTCCCATCCACACACCTTTGATCCACTTGTAGACATGGATCCCAGGCTTGTTGTTTCTTTTCAAGATTTGCCAAGGGAGGCAGATGTCAGTTCACTGGTTCTGAGGTTTGGTGGGGAATGTGAATTAGTTTGGTTGAATGACAAGAATGCACTTGCTGTGTTTAATGATCCTGCTCGTGCAGGAACTGCTATGAGAAGGTTAGATCATGGATCAGCATATCATGGGGCAGTTGTTGTTAATCAGAATGGTGGTCCATCGGTGGTTTCAGCTGCCACTAATCCTTGGGGAGGAGCTGGGAGTGCAAAAGGAGTTGCGACTTCGAAGTCGTGGAAAAAGGCTGTAGTTTCAGAGCAAGAATGGAAGGAAGATTCATGGGGTGGTGAAGAGTGGTCTCATGGATCTGTGGATGTTCAGGCTTCCGCATGGAAAGGGAGAGAAGCTCCAATCGCAGCTTCAGTTAATAGATGGACCATCTTAGATTCAGAATCTGGTATGAGTTCATCTGTTTCATCTATGAGGAGTGAGGATCCTGGAATACGAGGGGTAAGCTCTTCAAATTCAGGATTGGAATCAAATGCCAGCGTTTCGAATTTAAGTTTGAGGACCGGTGTAGTTTTAGGTGAAGCAGAGCCGTCTGAAGTGGTGGATGACTGGGAAAAAGCTTATGACAAAGAGAATGAACGATAGGTTGTTATATGATTTTGCGATATGTCATGACAGGAGCATTTAGTCTGTGCTGCTGTTTTGACTCCTACATTTTTTTTGAACCATTTTTCGTGTTTTCGTGATGGTTGTTCACATGGTTACATCACCCATTTATTTCGGGTGTCAAATGGGTTTAGTAGCCCGCCTTTTTTTTTTTTCGTTCCTTGAAGGCAAGCATGTACCTTTGTGTATGGAAAGTTGAACTTCTTTTTATTTTATTTTATTTTTTCTTCACAATGAACAAATATTTGAGAGACTTCACTTTTATGTTTTTATGAATACTCAAGTCAAAATGGCAAATGAGTACATATTATTTTACCAAATAAGAGATCCACTCAAATCTGCCATCTAATTGAATGGATTTGGTCATTTGCCAATTGGATTGCTGGTGTACATGTGTCGATCTATCAAGTGCCCATATGAGCCCGCAAGAGTTGAAGAAACTAGCAGCATAAATAATATATGTATGGTACTGGCAAGATTGCTTTTTTACTTGGTGTAGAAAAAGATATGAGAGTCTCGGCAATGCCCATGTGCAGCTATTTGGCATCGACGGAGAATGCATGTGATGTGTTGAATTATTTTAGAAATCTACAAGCAGTCCCTATCTATCCATCCATCGATCAATCCGGCTTTTCCTCTCTTCAACCAATAATTAAATATACAAATGCACCAACCCAACCAAATTGAACGAAAGCAACTGCCAATAAAAACAGCTACTCCAATGCAGAATTCCTACTAAGCTGTTTCTTCTACTTTCGTCACTTGCATTGCTTTTATCTCTAACCCCTTGTTTTTTCTTTTCCTAGCTATACTTATCTTTTTTTTTTTTTTTTTCCATTTCTTCTGTTTATCAATTTTAAAATGGATTCTCCAGGTGCTCATCGTGCATACTTTAGTCGACCTGAGGTAATTCTTTCTTTTGCTTTGCTGTGTTTAATTGAACTGACCTGAAAATGGCAAATGAGTACATATTATTATAAGTTAAATAATGCTTAAGCTGCTTCTTTTTTCTCGTGTATGTGTGCGCGTGTGTGATGCCTTTGAGTTTGACCATTTCTTTTTCCCCTCCACATGATGGATTTACTCGTTACTTGGTTGCTGATCTGGACTTCCATAACATGGGTAGCCTTAATATTGAGGAAAATGAAGATGAATATCTTTGTAACTAAGGCCAACTAGATTTGATAGAGCCTAATTTACTTGAATATTCGTGAATTAAGTTGTCCATAAGTTACCAATATTTTTGGATTCTGATCATTTCATCTTTTGCGTAGAAGTGATGGAAGTGGTTAAAAGGTCTTCCAAATTCTTTCCACCTATTAGATAATCGAGATACAAAGGCTTCATACTTAATTGGCTAAGGCATTATGAGAACATAAATTCCAAGAGGACATCATGATATATACAGAAGCAAGGAGACTGGTGTGCCCTAATGTAGTTCATAGACGTTATTAATTATATTGGAACAAGGGATGTATATATCTAATCCCTGATTGCAAGAATCCAGGTCAGGGGGCGGTTGTGTACAATGGAGTTTATTTGCACCAAAAATGGCTAGAATCTTTAAGCTTTGATAACTTTCCCCTAAATGAGCTGAATTAAGAGGTTGGGGTGGTTGTGTGGGGTTATCTCTATCAGGACTGAGTTAAATATGCTCACTATCCTTTCTCATAACTATGTCTTCATCATGGTTGTGTCATTCTAAACTTATTTGCTTTGTTCTGTCCACTATGATGGATCTAGTGAAAACTTGTCACTCAATCTGAATGCATAATGCATACTATAACCTACATATATTGGTCTAATGAATGAAATTTTTTTTGCTATTTTGGCTTTAGAACTTACAACATTATCATCATAACTTGCTTTGTTCATTAATTTTAAATGAAGTAGCACTACTGAAGTTTGTTCCTATCATGTTAACTTTGTTCCTAGTTTTGATCATGTTATCTGTAATTCTTTGTATGGTAATGAACAGGAGTCATGGAAGCATACGCTCACTTTTTCATTCCAAAGCCTTGGAGTGGTTTTTGGTCGCTTGAGTACTGCTCCTTTATATGTATTTGGAACAATACCTGGAGAAGATTTCCTATCAGATGAAACTGCTTATGAATACTTCTCCTTCATTTTCTGGACTTTGACCATCATTTCTTTGATCAAGTATGCATTCATAGTACTAAGGGCCAATGACAATGGGGAGGGTAATAATCATTAAACTGAACAATTTAATTATTTTAATAAGAATGCAACATAAAGAGTTATTCACTTTAATGACTCCTTGCAGGCGGTACTTTCGCACTGTACTCATTATTATGCAGACATGCCAAAGTGGGTCTGCTGCCAGATGATACAAGCACGAATGAGGTTATATGTCATGAGGTGGGAAGCCCTCAAAAAATGAAAATTGAATCACGTGCTCGAAGGGCTATTAAAAAACATAAGAGCAGCCATTATTTAATGCTCTTCTTGGCACTGTTTGGTGCTTGTATGGTAATTGGAGATGCAGTGATGACCCCATCCATTTCTGGTATCTCAATTCCTTTCTCTTTGGTGTTGATATATTGACTAAAATTTTAGTTTGTCACCTTCTTTCTCCTTCCTTACTGATAAAATGTTGGGGGCAGTATTATCAGCTTCATCAGGTCTTCAGAGATCATTGTCAAAAATTAAATGTAAGAGCAACCTATGAGCTTGAATAAATAAAAAATGCCAGACTATATAGCAGCCTTTATCAAATCACTTCATGATTTAATTTGTTTTCTCCAGATTCCTCTTCAGAAAGAACACAGAAGTCCATATCGGATGCTATAGAACGATGTAAGAACTATAGAAAAGGATATTCCGATCTTGATATTATGCATGGACACTTTGTGTTTCTTTTCAATGCCTTCTTTAATTGAAATATGTATATTTTACTTCGAAGATTTTTATTTTCTGTAGCCTTTTTATTTCCATCAACTTCATGCCAACCTTGATTAGCTTTGACCTTCTAACCATTACAGTCTGATGCTTGTTTTCTGCTAAGACTTGATTGAACGTTCAACTGGAGAAGTGATGGAACAATAGGGCAAGGCATAAATCATAAGCCCTCAGGTCTGGATTTGGTTGCACTCGGAGAATACTTCTCCTTTAAATGGTCCCTCAATAGACTTTTGTAATTGTTGCCATCAATTTAGAGGTAGCCCATTGAGAATAAAGAGTCAAAAAATTAAAAATAAAAATAAGTGGTGATGCTTGTAGTTAAACTTCCAAACTGGGGACGGATATTAAGATAATAGCCTGTGCATACCAATGATAGCAAATGTATAGGGAATGTTTCTGAAGTTTCTTTTCTGATAAGTTATCCAGTGAGGGATATTTTCATTGTCAAATGGAGGAACTTTCTGGTGCCTTATTGATTATGGCTTAGCTGATAGCATCATATTAATAATGTTGCATTGGGAGCAATAGTTTTCTTTGTATAAAGTAGCTTGTATAACAATATCTTTCACTGACCATGCAAACCTTTTTGTCAAATAATTGTTCATGCCTATGTAATTTTAATGGTGGGATGTTACCTGTTTGGAACAATGCTCTGAGGACTCTGACTCCATGGAAGTTGCCAACTACTATTCCTATCCAAGCTATATTTTTTATATTTTATCTTCGCTAGAAGATGGTTCAACCTCTAGTTTCTTGCCTCTCATTCTAACTACTTTTTTCTCACCACCTGTCTAAAGTCTCCTAGTTTAAATGTTTCATAGCATTACCTCTTTTGAACTATCTACAAATTATCTCCGTAAAAAGGTCACTATTTCCTGGGCACCAATATCCTTTAATTGTGTGTTTGGCATAAATGAATTCCACAAAATTTTATGGAATTCATATGCAAATTCAAGTGAGTGTGTTTGGTTTAAATGAGAACTTTGTGGAATTCATTTCTGATTTCAACTTCTTAATTTTGGAGAATTGTTTAATACCAAAATAAATTTAAGTTAATAGGATTTTGAATTTATGTAGTTCTTACCTACTTTCTTGACTCCTTGATTTTATCAGCAGGTTTTTGTGATATGTCAGTGACTTAAATTTATCTCATGTAAAACTATTTAGGCTGGAATATGTGCAGCACTTTCTACTACAACTTTGGTTCTGTAATTAACTTATTCTTGGAATCAGTGTTGCCAGGTCTTCAATTTTTTTCCTTGCACTTTTTTCTGTTGTCATAAACTGCATTTGTGCTGATTGTAGGGATACCTGCACCTATGTGTGGTTCAGAGGTACATCTAGATGGGCTACTAGTGACACTGTTTCAAAAAGTAATAAAATTGCTTCTGTTCAAGGAGGAGAGATGGCCAATGTACACATTAGAGGAATATTTATAGAATAGAGACAGAGTGAAGAAAAAGAATCATGAACAGAAAAAGCGAAGGTTTAGAAGAACTAATTTGGTTTGGATACACTGTCAACCCAATGCTTGTGGATTTTTCACAAGGCCGTGCATTTATAGTGTCATTGCCCTGACTTTTCAGTGAAGTTAATTTTATTTTCTTATTTTTAAATTTTTGGTAGCTGCCTTGGAAGCCCACTTTGGGCATAAGCAGAGCAAAACATGCCTTAGCTAGAAGCGGATGCAAATTAGCAGAAACAGTGTATATATAAAAGAAATAAAAATTCCAATTTTCTAGAGTGTATATGTAATTTTTGTGCATATTGTTTTGAGTGAAGATTTTATGATAGAGCTTCTAACTCTTAATAGGTGTTTACATTGTTAGAGTGAATATTTTATTAAAATTCTTTTGACTAGCTGTGCATTCTTTATTTTAATGATGCATCTGGTCTTTTCTCTTCATAAACGCTTGTTCCATTGGAAATAATAATTTCATGTATGCAATAGAAAAGACATCAATCCCATACAAGATTTTCCCTTCATGAATCTTTAAATGTTTGAAATAATGTGATTTCTTTTATCATGCGGATTTGAGACTGTAAATGAGAGACTGCATTTATTTGATAATAGACTTTATGGAGTAGGTAACGTGCTCAAACCACATAGAAATGTTGTATTGGGATTATATGTTGTGGTTTTATGCATAACATTGGATGTTTTTTTCTTACTCCAGATGTACCAGTTTTTTTTGCATGTGCTGTTTTGGTATGCCTTTTCATGGTGCAGCAATATGGAAGCAATAAAATTGGGCGTATGTTTGCCCCAGTTGTTACTCTATGGCTCTTATTTATCAGTTTCGTGGGTATGTACAACATATTCCATTTTAATCCTAAAATTATTGGTGCAACGTCCCCAGCATATATGTACAAGTTTGTAAGAAATATCAACAAAAGAAGTTGGAGATCGTTGGGTAGCATTCTTCTTTGTGTTGCAGGTCTGTTAGCCGTATTATATTCCCAATTCAGCATGCTGAAACTTTGACATACACCTTTTCTTTAACTTCACATATTTTATTTCTCCCCAGGATCAGAGGCAATGTTTACAGATCTGGGTCATTTCTCAAAGAAATCAATCCAGGTAATGAAATTGCTATGATTTGTTGTTCTGGTATATAATATGTATTATATTGTATTACAAAAACTGCTATATGGTGTCTTTGCTGCAGATAACATTTGCCTGCTTGATCTATCCACTTCTAGTTTTATGCTATGCTGGTCAGGCTGCATTTATCTCCAAAAATGTGAATGCTTCTGAAGATTTCAACCATCTTAGTAAATCTGTTCCTAGTCAGTTCACTGCTTTTTAATTTCCTTGATGGTAGCTTTTCCTGAATTTTGATTTTGACTTGTGGAAAGATGGAAAATGCAGAACATCTTGGTCATGTCTTCATAGTTCTGTCACTGCTCGCTTCAGTTATTGGAAGCCAAGCAACAATAACAGCCAGCTTCTCCATCATAAACCAGTGCTTGGCACTTGGTTGTTTCCCTAGAGTAAAAGTTATACATACATCAGATAACCGCCATGGACAGATTTATATTCCCGATGTCAACTGGTTACTGATGGTCCTTTGCCTCATTGTCACTATTGGTTTCCGTGACTTGCACAAGATTGCTAGTGCGGCAGGTATCCTTCCTATCAATATCCTATTCTTCTTTCTTAAATTTTTGTTTGAGGTGCTAATAGATTTGAGTAGAAAATGATGATCTGGGAATTCTGGGGAACTCATTGACATAGTATGACATAGAAAGTTGGATTACAGCACAAGAAAAGAAAATATTACAGGCTTGTTAAACTGACACTTAGGGCCATGAGTTCTGATTGCAGTGTTTGCTGCTGGCTCTTGTATATCCCATTACAGAATTTTTAAAGTGTGATAATTTGTAAACTGTTGAATTAGAAGCTTAATGCTAAATCCTACGCCCTAAATCTTATTCTTATTTTTTCCTTTCTAGGGTGATGTGATTGTGGGAAAAGTAGTGGAAGAAACTCTTTTTGTTCTTCTTCTTTATTTGATTTTCCTTCTATCAGCTGAAAATTATATAGTGTAATTTATATAGACTGGATGCATACAGGTCTGGCGATTGTTTCTGGAATGGTAGTTACTACTTGTCTAATGTCTCTTGTGATTGCTTTGCAATGGGAAAAGCCTTTGTTTTTGTCAGGATGTTTTCTATTGTTTTTTGGCTTTGTTGAGGCTGTGTATGTATCAGCATGTCTGTTGAGATTTCATGAAGGAGGTTGGTATCTAGTTGTTCTTTCGGCATTGACATTCATGATCATGCTTGCATGGCATTATGGAACTAAAAAGAAATATGAGTTTGATTTACAAAACAAGGTGCCCGCAGAATGGCTTACAGATTTTGGCCCAGGGCTCGGAGTTTCTAGAGTTCCTGGGATTGGGTTAATCTACACTGATATCATATCAGGAATCCCAGCTTTCTTCTCACATTTCATAACAAACCTTCCTGCATTTCATCAAGTCCTAATATTTGTGTCTTTCAAGGCCCTACTAGTGCCTTACGTGCCATCAAGCGAGCGGTATCTTGTAGGCAGGGTTGGTGCCAAAGACTATAAAATCTACAGATGCATTGTGAGATATGGATACTGTGATCATATCAGGGACACGGATGATTTTGAGGAACAGATTATTCGCTCTATTGGAGAGTTTATTTCCTTAGAAGAAAATGATGATGAGTCCCTCATTTCACCTGAAAGAAGAATGATGGTTGTAGGGAAGCCAGCAGCAGAAGAAAATGCTTTGATTCCTTTACATGAAAGTTGCTCAACTTTGGGGTCTGCAAGCATGGAAAATGTGGCAAGTGAAGGTGGTGGTGCACCGGTGAGTAGAAAAAAGGTGCGGTTTATGTTACCAATGACGAGTCCTAAAACGTTGGGGTCTGTCAGGGAGGAACTACAAGAGCTGATTGATGCAAGGGAGAGTGGTACTGCATATTTCTTGGGTCAGTCGCATTTAGCATTGCGCAAAGGCTCAAACTTTATCAAGAAGTTCCTGATTATGATCTATGTTTTTCTTGATAAAAACTGTAGAGAGCCTCCTGTGGCACTGAACATACCTCATGCTGCTCTTGTGGAGGTTGGCATTGTCTATTCTCTATAAAAATCAGGAGGATAATTTTGCTGATGTTATTGGACTAAGGAAAAATGAAATATGAATACTGAAAAATTTTGATGCCACACTGTTGTTGTATGGTTTGCTTTAATATGTTTTTTCGTTGTATTTTAAGTTTGTGAAGTGACATCATCAAAGCTAAAAGTTTAATTTCCGAAAATAAATTTCAGAAATTGAGCACAAAAATCTTTTTAGAATATACAATATTTATATTAATCCTCACTTTGATCAAACTGCAAATAAATATATTATTTAAAATAAATAATTAAATAATTTAAATAAATTATAAATTAATCAAATAATTTATAAAAGTGAGCACTTAAAAATTTATTACACATATAATAATTTTATTTGGTTATTTTTTTTATTAAGAGTAAATATATTTTTAATATATGTAGTATAATTTTTTTTAACGTTAAATAAAAGAAGAAAAAATATTTTTGGTTGAATAAAATCTAGAGACATTTTAGGCAAAGTAAAAGTTTTTTTTTTTTTTTTTGATAGAAGAAGGAAGTGATGTTTAGATATATAATAAAATTATCTTGTTTTAGATGAAATAAAAAAATATATTTTAAAATAAGAAATTTTTATAATTCTTATAGAAAAATAATGTGAATTTTAATTATTATGTACAATGTGAATTTTCATAATTTTATTTTTAATATGTATAGTAATAAAAATAATTGAATAAATAAAATAAAAGAAAAATATAAAATAGCTGAAAAAGAGATATTTTAATTAAAATAAAAGACATAATTTTTGATGAAAAAAAGAGCAATAATTTTTAGATGTAATAGAATTAGAGTGTTTACATGTAATAAATATGTGTATTTTAAAATAAGATTTATTATGTTCTTATAAAAAAAAATATTGTGAATTTTAATAATTTAATGTGTAAGTCTTTAGAGGGGTGTGTGTGTGTGTGTGTGTATGGACCATTTGCATGATCAAATGATTTTGACTTTGACAAACAATTTAAATTACTAATGATTTTATTTAAGTGTGTGTTATTCAAATTATCAAAATTATTTGTTCAAGACATGGTGATTTGAAATACTTTATAAAATGAGTATTTACATAGACTTTAATGGAGTACATTGACCTATGCAAGTGTCCAAGTCAAGAGACTGCATTATGGGTTTAAAAATAACAATTTTTGAGATACAAGTAGCTGCTCATGAGCCATTCACAAGCCACCTCTTGTCCTCCTTGTCCAAGCCTTATTCAAGTCATTTAGGAGAGCAAGTATGATCCCCTCATAAGGGTAGGTTAGACAGCTTACAATGAGCAAATTCAAATCCAACGGTCATCAAACTTGCTTCTCATGAGCCAGACACTGCCTTAACGTAGAAACATGGAATACTGGATGAATCTATGATAGTTCTTGTGGTAACACCAATCTATAAGCCACATTACCTACAATCCTGAGGGCCTATGATGTTCCAATTTCACTTGCTGATATGTGAGACACATAGATGCAAATTCTGCAATGTCTTTTTTCATCCCATTCCACTAATATGTATCTTTCAAATTATGATACATCTTGGTAGTGTTAGTGATATGCACTAGGTCAATCATGTATAACCATGTTTTAACTTTATCATTTTATTAATAAAAAGGCATTTTTTATTATCATTTTATGTTATGATAATTACTTGAATTGTCAATTCTTACTAAGGTCATCAAGTATGTGACTTGATAGTAAAACCCTTAGATTAAATATGAGTTTTATTCAAATTATCCCTAGTCATAACAATGTATTAAGGCTAGTATGGTGTTGATTGATGATTATGTTTTACTAATCATGAATTTGAGATATTAAGTCAACTCTTAGGTACTTATTTGAGAAATAAAGTGTTGGTTTGACCCATTATGGGAATACTACATAGATAATTTTCATAAGTAATTCACATAATAGTAATATTAGCTTAGTCCTCTAACCTTGAAATCATTATGGATTTTTATATAACTTATTGTATTTTGACACAATCTTACATTATATTTGATCGGATGATAAAATAGGTTATTGTTGGGTATGAAATGAGTTATGTAAGGAATGTGAGTGATTGAGAAGGAATTTTTCTTTTATTTAATCTGAGTAAGATATCTATGGGCCCTTTAATAAGATAGACTAAGGAAAATGCATGGCCATGCTAAAGAAAATTGATAAAAAGTTACATTCTTAGTTTACTTGGAATCAAGAAATAATATGATTGAATTCTATAAGGATGAAATAAGCTATAACTTATATTCAATCAAGATATCATGTGACAAAGGGACTAGAATATTCACTGTATATTACGTTATGTTGAATTATTGACTTCACATGAGTTGGGTAGTCATAATGTCTTGCTAAATGCCACTTATGATTTATAGGCCTAAATAGAGATTTAAGGCCCACTTCTAACGTCATGTGAACCTACAGGGTTACACATTTTGAACAAGTCTAAAATGAATATGGGCTTAACAAGCCTAAATAAGTTCTGTGAAAATAAATAAATAAAATATTTATTTATTTAAGGTAAAGGTTATCTTACATAAATAGAAAATTATTTCTAATGTAATTTTAAATAAAATCAGAATAAGAATAAGTGAGAAATTACCAAAAGGTAGTTTGAAAAGTGAAACCCTAATTTAGAGGTCTATAAATATGTTATATTCTTTAGGGTTTCACTTACTCATTATTATGCTACCAAATTCATTTTTCTCTCTTTTAGAAAATAAAACACAAAATTCTTTTCATTCTTGATTTATGAGAAATCAAGAGAAGGTACTAGCACACAAACATTCATTTTCAATCAAGAGCTGTTCGTGTGGACACTTATGGAGGATGGATTATTTTGGAGATGTCTTAATTCAAACTACCAAATTAAAAGCTCAAGGTAGGGTGTCACCAGAGTGAACCTCCTCTCTCCCTTATAGAATCTTGCCCCTTTTGCATTTATGGTAAAATTTTAAAAACCCTAAATTTAAGCAATTAATTGAATTACTTGGATTCAAGTTCAGGTTTGTGATTAAAATTTAATTTTTTTTGCTGCTTATGGAATCATGAAATCCAATAGGTAGAAACTGGATGAACACTATAAGTAGAAAAGTGAGCTTCCTCAATGATCTTGTTTCTCAACTCATCCACATCTGGCACACACAACCTAATGCCTAAATGTAGTACACCTGCACTATCAATAACAAAATCTCTGGATTGATCTTGTTGTACTTCAAATATTATCTTTTGCCTAAAAGCATACTTATCAATGCAGGTAGTGAGGCAGCTTGTGAGCAGACCACTGTATATCTAAAAATGTATATTTTTGGTATATAATTGTTTCTTAAAGATTGTGGACTTGCATAGGTTGAGATACTTCATCGTAATGCATATTTATACTAGTATTTCATTGTCTCTAATCATTTAATAATTAAACTTTATAATAGATCAACTTCCTACACACTTAGTTAAAATCATTAGAATCAAAATTGTTTGTCAAAGTCTAAAATTAGGAGTTTGATCATGCAAATGGTCAACAATCTTCCCCTTTTTGGTTTTGACAACCAATTTGAAAAGATAATAAATAATATGTGTGTGTGTCAAAAAATAAATAACGTGTATAAGCACGTTAAATTAAAATAGCTCACCCTTAATATATGCATAAAATCAATATCATGTACCAAAGCATGAAAGAATTAACATAGCATATATAAGGATTTAAAGAAATAGAATATTTTTTAAAAAATATTAAATAATTATAAAGGAGATGGTTTTAAGAAATGATATCAATTTGAAAGATAGTCATAAAAATTTTCTCCTTTATATGAAAATATATTTCTTTATTTCTCTCTTTTATAGACATGAAAAGAAATATAAATTTAATTATTTATTCCCTTTTTTTTTGTCAAAATAAAAAACATAAAATTTAACATGAGGAATAAAAAGAAACACGTCTTAACATAACAAATGTGCTAAAACATAAAAAAATGTTTGACAATATGAAGGAAATAATTTTAAACATTTATTCATATAATGCATCACAAAAATAGTACATATAGTATAACCTCATATGATCATATAGAGCTTAGCTAGCTAATTATATACAATCGTGTGGCACTTAGCATATTACAAACACAAACTCTAAGCATAATTATCAAGTAGCTTCTTTTTGCCCTTTGTCAAAGATAAAAAGAAAAGAGAGAGATGTAAAGAGAAATGAACCTAAAGGAATAAAAAAAATCGTAGGGGAATTAAAATATCATAAATCAAAATAATAAAAAATAACGATACACCAAATCTTTATAAAGTTCATAGCATACATAAACAAAGTAAGCAAACTAAGGTCTTTTGATCACATATGATATATGACAAAACTAGCCATGCTTACGATGTTACTATGCATGCATAAAGAAAATTAGGTAAAAATAATATTCAAACAATTTTCTCATGATTTTTTAACTATCATAAACACATCTTTTGAAAGAATTTTAGAAGAATTTTATTAATTTAACATATTTAAATTAACTAAATACACATGCAAACTTAAATATTTCTCCCCCTTTGTCAAAATGTAAAAGAAAATTTTTTTAAATAAAAAAATACATTAATGAAAAAGATAGAGTTACAATGATATTAAAATACCAATTGTAAACTAAAGAGAAACATAACAAGACAAAAAACTAACAACTCATGGCTTATATCCAGAAAATAAACTGAGCGAAAATTTTCATAAAATAACTATAAAAATAAGCAAACAGATGAATGCTTTGATATGAATATATACTAAAAATAAACTAAATAGAAACTGATGACAAAATAACAAAAACATATAAAAAGAAACTAGTCTTGATAAGGAGGAGGAATTTAAAAAAATCATAATGCATATTTAAACATTTATAAATGCATGATAATAAAAAATGCTAGATTTGAATAATTAATTAATTGAAATAATTTCAATAAATAATTATTCAATAGAAAAAAAGAAAAAAATATTAAGATAAAAATCAAAACATTTAATAATCAAAGTAATCAATAAGCATAACATGATTTCATATGAAAACTGTCCAACCATCAATTAAGAATAAAATTAAGACAAACTAGAGCTATCAACCATGCTAAGTTCATGCTTAATGAAATTCAATCTCTCTTCATTAAGAGGTTTGGTGAAGATATTTGCAAGTTGATTATTTTTATCAAAAAATTCAAGCGAGATATTACCAATTTGAACATGATCATACAAAAAGCGTTGTCGAATGTCTATATGCTTAGTTCTATAATGTTGAATGAGATTCTTGCTAATGTTTTATAACACTTATATTGTCACATTTGATAGGAATGTGATAAAGTTTTGTACTATAGTCCAATAATTGTTATTTTTGCCATAAGATTTGTGAACAATAAAGACTTGCTAAAATATATTCAGCTTCAGCAGTGGATAAGGCAACTAAAACTTGTTTCTTCATAAACTAAGAAATTAAACAGTATCCTAAAAATTGACAAGTTTCGAAAGTGCTTTTTCTATCTAGTAAACTACTAGTAATGTTTGCATTTGAATAGCTAATTAAGTTAAAGGAGGAACTCCTAGGATACTAAAGTCTTAAATATATTATTCTATAAAGATATTTGAAAATCCTTTTGATAGCAATTAAATGAGACTCTCTAGGGCTTAAATGAAATATAACACATAAGCAAGTAGTAAATATAATATCGGGTCTACTAGTAGTTAAATAAAGAAGGATTCGATCATACCACTAAATCATAATAGGTTTGCCATTCTCATCCTTACTAAGCTTGGTTGTGGTGCTCATTGGAGTTTTGCTTGTCTTAGGTCCATCCATGCCAAACTTCTTAAGAATGTCTCTTTCATATTTTGTTTGATTGATGAAAATGCCATCTTTACATTGCTTAATTTGAAGTCTAAAAGAGAACTTGAATTCTCCCATCATACTTATCTCAAATTATCCTTGCATTAATTTAGAGAATTTCTCACACAAGCAATGGTTAGTAGCATCGAAAATAATATCATCAACATATATTTGAACAATTAATAAATCATTCTTGGATTTCTTTATGAAAAGAGTTGTGTCAACTTTTCCTTTAGAGAAACCTTTTTATAATAGGAAGTTGCTCAATCTTTCATACCAAGCTCTTAGAGCTTGCTTCAATCTGTACAATGCTTTTAACAATTTAAAAACATGATTTGGAGAACCAAATTTTCAAAATCCGAGGTTGCTCAGCATATACCTCCTTTTTAATGAAACCATTTAGAAATGCACTTTTAACATCCATTTGATAAAGTTTAAAATCCATATATGATGCAAATGTAAGTAGCAGTCTAATAGCTTCTAACCTTGCAATGGGGGTAAATGTTTCATCATAATCAATACTTTCCTCTTGATTATAATCTTTAGCTACTAGTTTGGCTTTGTTCCTAGTTATGACACCTTATTCATTCATCTTATTTCTAAATGCCCATTTGGTGCCTATAATAGGATGATGTTTTGGTCTAGGAACCAAGGTCCAAACCATGTTTCTCTTAAATTGATTTAACTCTTCTTGTATAGTAAGGACCCAAAATTCATCACTCAATGCATCATTAACATTTTTGGGTTCAATTTGAGAAATAAAGGCTAAATTAACAATAGACTTTAATTGAGATCTAGTAGTTACCCTTTTTTTAGTGTCACCTATAATGAGATCTTGAGGATGAGCTTTCTTGAATTGCCAATCCTTTAGAAGTTCATCCTTCAAGGTAGGTTGAGATGTCTCCTCATTGTCCTCCTTGGACCTTTAAGTTCCAAAAGCTTACTAGTATTTTTTTCTTAAGTGATCACATCCATATGCTCATCTACAAAATCATCAAAACTACAAACATACTTTCTAAGATCAAGTGGGTTTGATTTATTAAATACAATATGCATTGACTCTTCAACTACTAGAGTTCTCTCATTAAAAACTCTATATGCTTTACTAAAAATAGAATAGCCTAGGAAAATTCCTTCATCGGCTTTGGAATTAAATTTCCTAAAATTATCTTTGGTGTTTAATATAAAGCACTTGCATCCAAATACTCTTAGATATGAGATTTTGGGTTTTTTTTATTATTCTATAGCATATAAGAAGTTTTATTTAAAATTGGCCTTTTAAAAACTCTATTTGAAATATAATAAGATGTATTAATGACTTTCATCCAAAAGTAGAGAGGTAAATTATACTCGTGAAGCATTGTGCTAGCCATTTCCACAAGAGTTCTATTATTCCTTTCGACTACCCCATTTTGTTGAAGAGTTCTAAGAGAAGAACATGTATATGAAATACCATTTCCATTGCAATAGTTTTGAAAAATTCATTTTCAAATTTAGTTCCATGGTCACTTATAATAGAAGAAATACAAAAACCTTTTTTCTTTTTGAACTCTTTTTGCAAAATTTTTAAAAGCTTTAAATGCATTATTCTTATTCTTATGAGGAAGAAAACATACCTAAGTAAATCTAAAGTAATCACTAACCACTACATATGCATAGTGCATTCCACCAAGATTAGCAACTCCAAGTGGTCCAAATAAATCCATATGTATAAGCTCAAGTGGTCTAGAAGTGGACACTACATTTTTGAGTTTAAATGAGGCTTGGATTGTTTTCCCTTTTGGCAAGCATCATAAGGTTCATCCTTAGTGAATTCAAGCTTAGGGAAACTAATCACAAGTTCATGTTTACAAAGATTATTCAAAAGTTCAAAATTTGCATGTCCTAACCTTTTATGCCATGTCCATGTGTCATGGGAAATATATTGGGTTTCACAATTCCATAGGTAGAAAAAAAATTAAATTTTAATAACAAACCCAAACTAGGATCCAAGTAATTCGATTAATTGATTAAATATAGGATTTTCATTTTCTTACCATAAACACAGAAGGGGTAAGAAATCTGGAAGGAAGAGAGGAGGCTCACTTTGGTGACATCCTACCTCAAGCTTTTAATTTAGTAGTTTGGATTTGAGACGTCTCTAAAAGAATCCATCCTCCATAAGTGTCCACACAGAAAACCCTTCATTTAAAAATGAATACTTATGTGATAGCACATTCTCTTGATTTATCACAAATCAAGAATTTAAAAAAACTTTGTGTTTTGTTTTCTAAAAGAGAGAAAATGAATTTTATGGTAGAATAATGAAAGTGTGTGAAACCCTAGAGAATATAACATATTTATAGACATTTACATTAGGGTTTCACTTACCAAACAACCTTTTAGTAATTTCTCATTTATTCTTATTTTGATTTTATATAAAATTAAATCAGAAATAATATTCTATTTATTGAACATAACCTTTACCTTAAATAAATCAATAAATATTTTATTTATTTATTTACACAGAACTTATTTGGGCTTGTTAAGCCTATATTCATTTTAGGCTTGTTTAAAGTGTGTGACCCTGTAGGTTCATATGACGTTGGCAGTGGTCCTTAAATCTTTATTTAGGCCTACAAGTCACAAGTGGCCTCTAGCAAGACATTATAACTAATCAAGTCATGTGAAGTCAATAATCTGACATAACCTAATGTACAATGAATATTCTAGTCCCTTTATCACATGATATCTTGGTTGAATAAGGCATATATTATGTCATCCTTATAGAATTCAATCATATAATTTCTTGATTGCAAGTAAACTGAGAATGATAACTCTTTATCAATTTACTTTAGCATGAGCATGCATTTTCCTTAGTTTATCTTATTAAGGGCCTCATAGATATCTTACTCATATTAAATGAGGGACAAATTCCTTCTCAATCACTCACATTCCTAACATAACTCATTTTATACCAAAAAATAACCTATATTATCATCCGATTAAAGATAATGTAAGATTGTGTCAAAATACAAAATAATTATATAGAAATCCATGGTGATTTCAAGGTTAGAGGACTAAGCCAATATTACTGTGATGAGAATTACTTATGAAAATTATCTATATAGTATTCTTATGATGGGTCAATCCAATACTTTATTTCTTAAATAAGTACCTATAAGTTGATTTAATATCTCATATTCATGATTAGTAAAACATTATCATCAATCAACACCATACTAGCCATAATACATTGTTATGACAAGGGATAATTTGAATAGAACTCATATTTAATCTAAGGGTTTTACTATGAAGTCACATACTTGATGACCTTAGTAAGAATTAACTATTCAAGTAATTATCATAACACAAAATGATAATGAAAAATGCCTATTTATTAAATAAAATGATAAAGTCAAAACATGGTCATACATGATTGACCTAGTGCATATCACTAACAAAATAGACATTAAGCATTTGATGTCTTTGTTATCAGTTTTATTCAAATAAATAACATAAACATTATCTAATCTTTCACCATTAAAAAAATACTTTTTTTTTATCAAGACTACTAATAAAGCAATTTCTAGGATAGAAAGTCACCTTATTTCCCATGTCATATAATTTACTTATACTTAGCAAATTATATTTAAGACCATCAACAAACAACACATGATGTATAGCTAAGGATTGAGGATTACCAATTTCTCCAATGCTAATAATTTTTCCTTTTGTATTGTCTCTGAATGTAACATGTCCTCTATCCTTAGCATCAAGCTTATTGAATTGCTCTGTATCTCCCGTCATATGCCTTGAATATCCACCATCAAGGTACCACTTGTTTTTTTCTTTTATGGATTTCAAACACACCTACATAAAAGAATTTAAGTGTTCTTTTGAACCTAAATCTTTCTTAGTCTAGGTTGGTTAGTCTTAAGATAATCCGAAGGAAGTAAATTCATATATAGTCTTCTATAGAAGCACACATTGTTGGTATGTCCTTTGATAATGCAATATGAATATACAACATTTTCAAATTTATTTTTCCTAAGATGATATACTTTCCTAGTATGTGAAACATGCCTTTTGTATTATGATGGTGTGTGTCTCCTATTAATTTAAGTGTGAGACATTTATTGGCAATGGTAATGTGTATTTTAATAGGTTTGTGTAACATATTTAGGTGTATTGTGTTGTGCAACATGCTTATGAGTGTTGTGTCTAGTGTACATGTAAGCATGTTTGGGTTGTGCTTTTCTAGCATAAGACTTATTTGTATTATATAAAATTGAGTCTTATGAGACTTTCCTTTAATATTTAACACATGAGACTTATTAGCTTTGAAAGCTTGAATCTTAATCGATTTTGAGGTAGAATGAATGGAATCACACGATGCTTTAACAAATTTAATATGTGATGATGATGAAGATGAGGCCATTCTGTTAGTATATCCAATTCCATGAGCATTTCCATAAAATTTTTGAGAGTCAAGTAAATTATCTAAACTCTCTTTTCCTTTTTGGAATTTTGATATAGAATTTTTTTAGCTCAACTACCCTAGTAGAAAGTTTATGATTTTCATCAATTTCTTTCTTGAGTTGTTCTTCCAAGGAAGTTGAATATTTTAAATCACTAGTAAGTTTATTATTTGATTTAACAAGACTTAAAAATTCAATTTTTAACTTCTCAAATTCCTTAGTTAAGTTATTTAACTCATACTTATAATGCTTCTTTCTAGAAAGTAAGCTTTTACACTTAAGTAAGAGTTTGCTCATTATAGAGCTCTGAACATCATCATTATCATCATATTCATCATATTCATCATAAGCATAGTACTTATCACAAGAAGAGTTAGAAGTAGATCGTACCTTTTTTTCATCTTCAAGAGCCATGAAGTAAAGATTGGACATTTCTTATTATTCCTCTTCTTTTTCAGATTTAGAGGAATCATCATCCCAAGTAGCTTTGAAAGCCTTCTTCCTATTCTTTGCTCCTTTTTTCTTGAATTTGATTTTAAGGCACTCACTTAAGATGTGTCTTGGTTTCTTGTATTCATAGCATGTTACTTTTTTGGTTCTATCCTTACCATCTCCTTCAAACTTCTTACTGAAGTCCATTGTTCTTAAGAAATAGTTCTTTCTAAAAAAATTCTTAAAGTTCCTAGTGATCATGGTAATATCATCATCTTTATCACTAAAATCTTCAATATTTTCATCTTCACTTTCTTTTGAAACCTTCAATGCTATGCTCTTTTTCTTTTCTTCCTACTTTTCTTGCTCTTCACTTCTTTGCTTAATTATGATCTCATGTGTCAAGAGCTTATCAATAAGCACATCGATTGAAAGGGTAGAGGGGTTTCAAGCTTCCTTAATTGAAATGACTTGAGTTTCCTAATCCTTCTTAGGTAGGATTCTTAGAATCTTATTGTTCACCACTTCTTTAGAGAAATTTTTTCCAAGTTTCTTGAGGGTTATAAGGAGATAATTAAGATGGTTTATCATCTCCATGATTGATTCTTAAGGCTTCATTTTAAAGAGTTCATATTCATATGTATGAAGTTGAACGTTTTTGCTTTTTACTTGTACATTGCCTTCATAATGGTTCTCCAAGGTCTCCTAGATTTCCTTAGCAAAAATGTAATGTTGAAGCTTGCTTCCTTGACTTATCATGGAAGAAAGTAGAGTGATCATAGCCTTTCTATTTTTGTAGTTTTCTCCCTTTTGATAATTGATCCAATCACTTATTGAAAGAGTAGTTTGTACACCATCAATGATAGTTTTTGGTGGTTGCCAACCTTTGAGAACAACTTCCCAAAGTCTAATGGAATCACAATCTAGATATAGTTCTATTTTGAACTTCAAATAAGGATAATTACTACCATCAAAGAATGGTTTAAGTGAAGACATATTTTGAGATTCACTCCCCATAATCTTGTATTCTAGGATTTAAGTTCTCAGAATCCAAGCTCTAATACCAATTGAAAGAGTCTTAGAAGGGGGAAGGTGAATAGGAATATCGAACAATAATAAGAAATTAAAAAGATTTGAATAAAATTAAAAAGAAAGTTGAGGAGGAAGAATAATGAACATAAGAATTTAAGGAGTTCATATTCTTAACAATCCTACCTTTACAACTAACTTATTATCAAATTAGGATTTTGAATCACTAAAATTTATTTCCCTAGATTGATTTTTATAACTTTAGTTTTAGGCTCAACTCAAACCTTACAACTTAAGTTTTCAAGGCTCACTCAAAAACTAATTCACAAGTGTTTTCAAGGCTTACAGTAAAACCAAATTCCCAAGTGTTTTAATGGCTAAACATTTAAACCAATTTGTCATACCTCATTTTTTACTATCCCTAAAAAGGTTTGATGATGAAAAAAATCTTCAAAAAGGCTAGAGTTTGCTTGTTTGTAACACCTACGAAGTGTGCAACCTTAAAACCATAACCGATCCCACCAATATGTGAAGTTGATCACTGAGCTTTTAAGTTGCACTTTGATCTTATTAAATATGAATTATCAAAGTAGTAAGAGGCTTGTTTTGAGAATCTTCTCTCAGAATATGTAGTTTGTTGAGCCAGTGTTCATTTCATCAGACCGGGACCCAACTTTGTGAAAAAATGGAAATCAATTTTGATAAAACAGACTTTAGGAACATGTCTGGAAGGTTTCAAAACCTCCAAAAGTGGTCCCAGAATAGTCCAAAGTAACCTAAGGACTAGCATGTGTCACTTAGAAGTGCATGTGAAGCCATAAACACCCCTAGGTGTCATGCACTAAAATCAAAGCCAAACTAGACAAAACAGACTTTGGGAACACATCCAAAAGGCTCTAAAACCTCCAGAAGTGGTCTTGGAATAGTCCAAAATAACCTAAGTTTTAGCATGTATAGCTCAAAAGTGTGCATAAACACCCTTAGGTGTCATGTTCTTAAATTAAGGCCAAATTAGACAATTGACTTTAAAAATGCATCCAAAAGGTCCAAGAACCCTATGAACCAACCTTGGAATAACCAAAAACCCTATGAACCAACCTTGGAATAGCCCAAAAAAGCCTTAAATAGAGTGTATAAAGCACGAAAGTGCACGTAACTGCACATGAGCACATGTGGCCATGCACTAGCGCATGATCACATGCTAAGTGTGCAGTCACGCGTAATTATTGTGGTCACGTGCTCTATCTTAGGGATGTGCATGTGACCACTCCTCTACCCCCTCTTCCTTATATTTTTCACTATAAATAATCACTTCCACACTTTATTTTAGAGGGGGGAAGCACACACACACACTCAAAAATCTGTTCACTTAAAGACACTGGAAACCTACTTCCAGATAGTTTTCTCTCTCCCACTGCATTTTTCTTAGGTTATTAGGTCTCCCTTCCACCAAACCTAGCCTCATATTTATCAAAGCACACTTCAAAGGTATATAAACTAGCATTATTCAACACATCATTTTGAACCTCTCGATGAGGAAAGATTGATAATCTCTCAAAGCTAAACATTCAAAACCCACACAAGCTCAGTTGAATATGAGGGCCACACAATCATTTGAGCATGTTTATTTTATTGCACTGCATTTTATTTTATTATCGCCATCATTTGTGAATATTATTGTGCTTGTATGATAAGATTGGCAATTTGCATGCTATATGAATAATTTATGCTTTATTGTGCTCATCTTATATCATTAATTTGCATCATCTAGTTTTAAAACATGAAATCACATCGTAAATATTAATAATGTGAAAGGTTCACATTCTAGACTAGAGTCATCATGTTCATGGTCCAATGATGTCATCATATATCATTATAGCATAAATAATCATTGCAAACATGTATGATTGTGTACATTTTGCTTACCCTTTCAAGTGTTGAGTGTCCATGCTAATGTGCATAGTCATTCTAATGTTACAGGTCTATTATATCTAAGCTAGATTCACTTTTCTAAAATCTTTTTTTCCTTTTATATGTATTTTATTAGGAAAGTGATGTAATAATGATATTTCAACTTTATAATCTTCCATTATTTGATGTACTATGTGAATGCCATACAAATTGTCATTGCCAAAACTAGGGTGTTACGGTAGCTATACATTAAATATCGTATAATGAGAAATAGTTAAAAAGTAGATGCGATCCCCTAAAATTGAAAACTCTAATGGGGGCAATACTCGTTAAATGACTTGATGTTGTCCCTTTTATTTTTCTCAATTTTCTAACAATTGAGTGGCGACTCCATAAAATTAACAAAAAGTGTCTCGTTCCTCCCAAGACCCATAATTTTTCCCTATTCGATAAAGTTGCCATCCCTCAGAAACATAGAAACTATAAAAACTCAAAATGATGTTCTAACAAATGAGAATGAAGAAGTAAAAAAAGGGTCGCTCACAATGGCGACTCCATTGAGGATTTCTAAGTAAGAGGGATCAACTAGAAAATGACTATTTCTTATTATACAATATTGAATTATATAGAGCCCCTCACCATTGCATTTTCACTGCTTACCACACATGCACCACTGGTCCTTAAAACCTTAATAATATTGACACTGCCACCATGATTCCAATCTAATGACGGGGTGACAAAGATAAGTATTATCACCTTTAGTCTTTACTTGTGCATTCACCAAACTCATCTGACCAGAGTTTGTAACCCAAGTCCTAAAGGGGGGTGATTGAGTTATCAAAAGAATACTAGACTCATTGACTGAAGTCTATAACTCTAATCATATGGGGGCATTCTCACTAAAGGAACCCTTAGCCTTTCGCCTTGACTCAAGTCTTGTAGATAAACTAGTAGTAACATCTAGTAGGATTCCACTAAGCTATGCATGCTATCCTTGTCCTAACACTGTCTGTTTGACATGATATTCATAAGTGACATAACTCCCCTAATGTCTATCACTGAATGACATCATAATGTCAGTTTTCATATAATGTTTATGCTTAGATCCATGTGATTCCCATTTACTTTGAGCAAGCTCAAAGAATGAGGGATGCTAAGAATCACGTACCTTAACTTGAATAGTTTATGTGAACTAAAAAATAATGACATCCCTCAATGATAGAACCTATGAGATGTCATCCATTTATCCTTATCATATCAAATGAATGAGTTAGGAATTCAACTAGATTGTCAACCTTTATGTCAATAAAATAAAATTATAAACTATTGAACAATACTTTCATAACTCCTAGTGAACATATCAAATATTAATATGTGGGCAAGAACTTGAACCCTTTTTAATTAACCTTGGCCCTATACATACGAGCATATAGGGGCTCTAAACATCATTTGAAATTCGACAATTGACCTTTACATTAAAATCATATGATTAACTTGAGTACATTTTGGTATTGTTCCTTAATTTACCCTTTGGTTTTGATCCACATAAATCAAAACAACCTAGTTCTGAGAGCAAAACTATAGTCCCCCAATGGCTATAGGTTCAAAACCCACTTAGGAAAGAGACTAAATGACCTGATGGAGAAATAAGGTTAGAAGTAAGAGCTTGCTTGTGATTGGTTTGTTCATTGTGCAAGAAATACTAACTAGCTTTATAAAATCAATCTTGCATACATTACATACATAGATAGCATGAACTAACCACTATTTCCTACAACAATGATCATCTTTTGTTAAAAGGTTTTGCATCCACTCCATGCATACATGCTAACCCTTTTCTTTTGTAGGCATACATCATGCATCAATCATTTAGCTAACCTTAATAAATGTATATGAATACAATGTTCAAATATGAGTGATCAAGAAGATACCTCTTGTTAGCAATTCAAAGATAGACTAAAAGAGGGGATCCAAAAATTGGTCATTGATGGTACCATAGCCAAAATCCTCCAAGGCCAAGTAAAGGGTAGAAATGCCTGAGATGGGAATAATACACCACTGAATGAAGCTTCTGCATCTGTTCACACTAGGTAGATAAAGTAAAGGGAATACCCTGTACTCTAGTTCATGCTGATGATGATGATGATTACTATTAGGATCTTAGAAATGCACTGAAAGCTATAAAAATTACTAATATAACCAAGCCTGAATTGGTAGGGGAGGTTAAAATGTTATCTAATAGAATGTCTTAGTTAGAATTTGCCTTTAAAGATAAAAGAAACCATGGCTCCAAAAGCTTTATTGATATGGCATTGTTCAAAGACAAACCACTCCCATATGATTTTAAACTACCAAACTTTGCTAAGTTCAACATAACTGGGGATCCAAGGGTTCATTTAAGGTAATATGCTACTTTCATGGTTGCTATAAAGCTTACATTATCTTAAATTATTTAATTCTTCTTTATATTAGTAGAGGAAGGACCAATAGCATGGTTTTTTGACCTTAAGGATGAAATTAAAAGTGATTGGCTACTGTTAACTCAAAAGTTTATCAAGCAGTACAAAACTCAGCTAGACATCACTCATAGAGATCTCGAGACCATAAGGCAGAAACCTAGTGAAGCTTTCTCTATCTATGTCATAAGATGGCAGGGAAAGGCAGTTAAAATGAGAAACCATCCTCTTGAAGATGTACATATAGAGCTAATAATCAAAGGGGTATTACCAAATTTTAGAAAATAAAATGATTTTTGTTCATTATCTTGACTTTAGAGCTCTCTATCTGGCTGGAATCAGAATTGAAGATGAGGAACCTTAGCAAGCTAAAAACACCTTGCGCCATAATACCCAATCAAACATCCAAAACACCTTTACTCAAGCCATAGAAATAAACCTAATCCAACCTAACACTCACAATCCACCATTTGTTAATACCATTAGACCATCGAGAAAGTTCTCAAGCTTTAACCTTCCACTATCCAAAGTATTTTGTAGCCTTCAACAGAAGAACCTCTTATAACCTCCAGAGCCTAAGCCTCTTCCAAACCCATTACCCCCTTACATTGACCAAAACCTATTTTTCCACTTTCACCAAATTCTTGGTCATAACACCGATGCATATAGAATCCTCAAGAATGCAATCTAAGACCTCATTGACTTTTGAAAAATTAATGACCCAAAAAAATGACCTAGCATCAAGACTAATCCTCTCCTAAATTATCAAAACATGCCTCCACCAACCATCAACATGATTTCCTCTAATCTATCAAAAAACCTTATCGAACAATCAATCCAAGCCATCTAAGAAACCCAAGACAAACTCTTGAGCTTCATTCTTGAACCTCATAACTCTACTGAAGATGAACAATGTCGTTCTACCTTTGAATACATTTTGATGCCTCAAAAATTCCTGCCCCACTTAATGATGCAAAAAAGAACTAGGGATACAACTCTCCTTATAAATAGTGGAGTGATTAATTGCCTTTACTTATAAGAAGTAGATACAGGCAGTAACCATGAAGTATGGGCTTTACTGGGCCAGCCATCTAAGAAGTTTAACTATAAAGTCAAGTACACAACACCCCTTACTATTCACACTCAGTCAGAAGACATAGTACCCTCAGGATGAGGAGAAGAATTTAACAATGAAGATGGGGTGGATAGTACTATTTAGCTTCAAAATGTGTAGATCATGGGGATCAATATATGATATGACTCTGATGATCCTTAAATCATCATTTAGGACTAGAAAAGTAGCACAAAGGTAGATAAGCAACTAGTTAATAACCCCTCACTAGTAGTCAACCATGTGACTTGTAGCGGGTAAGTATATCAACCCTCTAAGAACCCCTAAAGGAAAAGAGGTGACGAGTGATTAAGCTCCAGTCAAAAGGAAGACATTATCCTTAAATAGCTTAAAAAGACTCAGGCACAAGCTAGTATTTAGGACCTATTCATGGCCTCCAAGAAGTACAGGGATGCCCAAGTTAGGGCACTATATAAGGCAATGATGACCACTGATGCCTCACCCTACGAGTTGATAGCCTCTTTAATAAAAGCTCCCTCCAATGCAATCACCTTTGAAACAAAGATTTACCTCTCGACGGAAGGGTGCACAACCATCCTCTCTTCACACAAGTAATTGCCAGGTCTAAGAAGACTTTATATGTCATGGTGGATGATAGACCTACTATTAATATTTGCCCCTTGAGGTTGCTATATAAGTTTGGGATGAATACTTAAAACTTGGAAACATCCAACGTGGTCATATGAGTGTATGATGATTCAAAAAAGCCAGCCATCGAGACTTTTAAAGCAGTAGTTATGGTGGGTGATACCAAATTGCAATAGAATTTACTGTCTTGGACATCCCTCCAACTTTGCCCTATTGCTAGGAAGACCTTGGTTCCACCCATTAGGGGGTATACACTCCAATGTGCATCAGAAGATAAAGTTCCCTCTAAATGGAAAGGTTGTTACCATCCTTACTGAAATAAACAACATTATTGCCTATTTGAATGTGGTCCCACTAGCATTTCAAGTTTTTGTAATCAGTGATGGTCATGTTGATCCCAAAGTTGCTGCCATGATGAAGAAGATGCAATATTTACTTGGAACAGGATTAGGAGGAAGAAATATTAGGGTCACAGAGGTTACAGTGGCAATTTCTATTTATTCGTTGACACCTAAAGAGGTTATAGTGGCAGTATCCCAGTAATCAAATTAGAATAACACATCACTTAGGTAAGTACCTCTCTCTTTAGAAAATGATTATTTTGCATCTTTGCATTTGCTTCATATGTATTAACACTAGTGCTAGATGGCTGTGCAACACATAAGAAGCAGGGGCCAACTATTATACCTTAATTTTGAGTGTCCCCAGAAAGGTCCGATGATGAAATGAATCTTTGAAAAGACTAGAGTTTACTTATTTATAACACCTTTGAAGTATGCAACCTTAAAAGCCTAATTGATCCCACCAGTGTGTGAAGTTGATCACCGAGCCATTAAGTTGTGCTATGATCTTATAAAATACAAATTATTAGAATAGTAAGAGGCTTATTTTGAGAATCTTCTCTCAAAATACGCAACTTGTTGAGTCGGTGTTCATTTCATCAGATTAGGACCCAACTTTATGAAAAAACAAAAATCTATTTTGATGAAATGGACTTTGGTAATGCACCTAAAAGACTCTAAAACCTCTATAAGTGGTCTCAAAATAGTCCAAAACAACATAAGGACTAGCGTGTGTCACTCAGAAGTGCACGTGAAGCCACAAACTGTTAGTGATATGCACTAGGTCAATCATTTGCGATTATGTATTGACTTTCTTATTTTATTAATAAAGAGGTATTTCATTATCATTTGATTTTATGATAATTATATGAATGGTTAATTCTTACTAAGGCCATCAAGTATGTGACTTGATAGTAAAACCCTTAAATTAAAATAAGAGTTCTATTCTAATTATCCCTAGCCATTTATTCATTATATATAAATATTAAAGTATTAAGGCTAGTATGAAGTTGACTGATGGTTATGTTTTACTAATCATGAATATAGGATATTAAGGCAACTCATAGGTACATGATGAGAGATCATGTACTGGATTGACCTACTGTGAAAATACTACATAGATTATTGTCATAAGTATTTCTCATCACAGTAATTTTATTTTGGTACTTTGACCTTGAAATCGTCATGGATTTCTACATAGCTATTTTATATTTTGACACATTCTAACATTGTATTTAACCGGATGATTAAATAGGATGTTGTTGGATATGAAATTAGTTATGTGAGGAATATGAGTGATTTAGAAGGGATTTATTCCTCATTAATATGAGAAAGATATCTATGGGCCCCTTGATGAGATAGACTAAAGGAAAAATGCATGGCCATGTTGAAATGAATTGATAAAGAGTTATCATTTTCAGTCTACTTGGAATCAAGTCATAATATTGAATTATATAAGGATGACACTCTATGCCTTATGTTCAATTAAGATATCATAAGATAAAAGGACGATAAAATTCATTGTAATTAGGTTATGTCGGATTATTGGCTTCACATGACTTGGGTAGTCATAATGTCTTGCTAGAGGTCGCTTATGACTTGTGGGCCTAAATAGAGATTTAGGCCCACTACCAATGTTATGTGAACCTACAGGGTCACACACTTAGAACAAGTCCAAAACGAATATGGGTTTAATAAGCCCAAAAATAAACTCTGTCGAAATAAATAATTAAAGTGTTTTATTTATTTATTTGTTTATTTATTTAAGATAAATGTTATTTTAAATAAATAAATAAGATATTATTTCTGATTTTTTTTAAAAAAAATCAGAATATAATAAATGGAAATTACCAAAAGGTCATTGGCAGGTGAAACCCTAATTTGGAGTCTATAAATATGTTATATCGTCTAGGGTTTCACACACTTGTTTTTCTTGCCTCCAAATTCATTTTCTTTCTTCTTAGAAAAGAAAGATAGAGTTTTTCTTTTGTTTTTGATTTGTGAGACAATCAAGGAGGTTTCTAGCACACACACTCCAATTTGTTTTGTGAAGGGCTGTTCATGTGGATACCTATAGAGGACGCATCCTTTTGGAGACGTCTTGATCTGAAAAACCAAAGAAAAAGGCTCGAGGTAAGGTGTCACCGGTGTGAACCTCCTCTCATCCTTTTAGAAAATCTTACCTCTTCTGCGATTTGGTGAGATTCTTGAAATCCTAGATTTAATCAAGTAGTCGAAATACATGGATCCAGTTTGGGAATGTGATAAATTTTTAATTTTTTCGCTGCGTTTGTATCATGAATCCCAACACGAACAATCCTAAGTGTCACATAATAAAATCAAAGCCAAACCAGACAAAACAGACTTTGGGAACATGTTTGAAAGGCTCTAAAACCTCTAGAAGTGGTCCCATAATAGTCCAAAATAACCTAAGGTTTAGCGCATATCGCTAAAAAGTGCTCGTAAACACCCCTAGGTGTATTGCACTAAACTCAAGGCTGAATTAGAAAAAAATACTTCTAGAAGGCCCAAAAACCTTAGGGACTAACCTCAGAATAACCCTAAAAAGCCTTAAATGGAGTGCATAATATGAGAAAGTGTGCATAACTGCATGCGAGTGCATGTGGCCATGATCTCCATCCTAAGGACACGCTTGTGACCATGTCTATACCCCATTTTTCCTCATATTTTTCACTATACATAGGCACCTCCATACCCTATTTTAGAGGGGGAAGTAAGTGGAAAACACACACACTTAAAAATCTATCCGCTTGAAGGCACTAGAAACCCCCTTCCAGATAGTTTTAGCTCTCCCACTGCATTTTTCTTATTATTCCTCCCTTATACCAAACCTACCCTCATCTTTGTCTAAGCACATTTTAAAGGTATACAAACTAGCATTATTCTACATGTCATTTTTAACCTCTTGATGAGGAAAGCTTGATAATATCTTAAAGCTAAAGCTTCAAAACCCATACAAGCTTAGTCAAATATAAGGACCATATCATTTTAGCTTGTTTATTTTATCACACTGCATTTCATTTTATTATTACCAACATTTATGAATATTATTGTGCTTGTGTGATAAGACTAGCAATTTGCATGCTATATGAATAATTTATGCTTTATTTTGCTCATCTCATATCATCAATTTGCATCCTCTAGTTTTGAAATGTGAAATCACATCGTAAATATCAATAACATGAAGGGTTCACATTTCGGACTAGAGTCATCATATTCATGGTCCAATGATGTTATCATACATCCCTTATTTTGTCATCATATATCATCATAGCATAAATAACCACTACAAACATGCATGATTGTGTACATTTTTCTTACTCTTTCAAGTGGTTAAGTGTCCATTGCTTATCCCATTATTCATGTGATCAAGCAAGCTATGTGCATTGTTATGATAACCTTGCAGGTCTATTATATCTAAGCTAATTCACTTTTTTGTAATGTTTTTTCCTTTTATATGTATTTTATTAGGAAAGCAATGTAACAATGATATTTCAGCTTTATCATCTTCCATTATGTGATATACTATGTCAATGCCCATACAAACTATCATTGCGAAAACTAGGGTGTTGTGGTAGCTGTACATTGAATCTAGAAAACTTTGCTGGGGAGAATACTCATTGAGTGACCCGATGTTATTGCTTTCTTTTCTTGATTTTCTAAAAATCAAGTGGTGACTCCATGAAATAAAAAAAGCATCTCATTCCTCCTGAGACTAATGATTTTTCTCTATTCAGTAAAGTTGTCATGTTCCTCAGAAACACAAAAACTCCAAAAACTCAAAATGATGTTCCAACAAATGAGAATGTAAAAGTAAAAAAAGGGTTGCTCACATAATTCCTTTTGAATAGAACCTCACTTGCCATTTTCCAATCCTAGAAAGTAAAATAACAAGAATTTTTATTCTAACACTCACAAACTCTTATAAGCGTATACAATAATAAAATGAATTTTGAAAAAGTTTAGATAGCTTAATTGAATGCTTGAAAGTATATAATGAATAAACAAGTTTCTTCACCTCAAAATAATCTTTAGAAGTTATATTTATACTTGAGCAATTCAATGATAGCTGTTGCAAGCAATAATTTTGTTCCTAAAAAAATCAAAGTCCATTTGAATGTAATTTGGACTTTTGAGCTAGATTTGCCAGTTCTCGATTGGGATATCATCAGTATTGGTTGGGATGAGCATTGAATAGCCATTATGAGCTGTTGTATTTGAATTTTTGCATTGGTCCTAATCGGGATCACCTTATCCTAGTCGAGACTACCTTGTCCTAGGCATTGTCTTGATCGAGATATTGGATTAGGATCAATTTTGCTAAAAATTTGAGTTTTTATAGAAATTGGTCCACCTTGGTCTCAATCAAAACCATGACATGATTTGCTCTTTTTATGCAATTTAGTCCCTGTGTTGAGTCAGATCAAGATAGTGCTTATGAGCAATACTAAAGATGATCTAATCAGTCTAAAATTTCTTCATAATAATTATAGATAGTTTTCTTATCTTTCCATGTCACTTTGAATCACCTCAATTAAACCTTTGTAGCTTAAGATATTATTGAAATACTAAGAGCTGCACAACCTAAAATGAAAGCTGTATATGCTAACTTCAACTTAAGATTTTCATACCTAAATGAGTTTGAATTTTAATAAGTAAGCTTAATTTAGAAAGTTTAAGATGTCTAATTCAAAAGCGAAGAAGATCATTTTCTCATTATAGAGCTTTAAAGATGTCAAAAAGCTTCCTTGAATATCAAAGATTGAATTAGCCCAAAGCATACTTATCAATCCAAGTTGTGAGGTAGCTCATGAAAAAACCACTATATATCCAAAAATATATATTTTTGGTATATAATTATTTCTTAAAGATTGTGGACTTGCATAGATTGAGATACTTCATCAAATTGCACATTTATACTCTTTCAAGGAGTATTTCATTGTCTCCAATCATTTAACAATTAAACTTCATGATAAATCAACTTCTAAGCACTTAGTTGAAATCATTAGAACTGAAATTATTTGTTAAAGTCCAAAATTAGGAGTTTGATCATGCAAATGGTCAACAAATAGAGTGCCTGATATCTTAAGATGAGATTTACTACTATTTGAATTTATTATTGATTTTGTTTTGGAACTTATGTGAGCATATTTTGACTATTTATTATTCTTTGTTCAATTATGAATACCCTTGCTAATGTTATTACCAACATCAATTCTATTCCTATGATAAACGTTACTAACTTCAACTTATGGTAAGAAAAACTTTTGATGGTTCTCAGAGTCATAAATCTCGACCTTATGTTAAGAGTTGATTCTCCTCCACCTCTTATAGATAAGAGTACCTTTGATGAAAAGTGGGATATGAAAATTTAGGTGAAATCAAATTGCATGTGAATGATGATCATGAAGAAGGCCATTCCAAAAGCATTCAGGGGTATAATGTCAGAAAAAAAACTACAGTTAAAAAGTTCCTTGCAGAAACTAAAAAGTGGTTTATAAAGAATGAAAAGGCTAAAATTAGTACACTTTTATCAAATCTTATTTCAATGAGGTATAAAGGTAAAGGCAATATTAGAGAGTACATCATGGATATGTCTCATATTATTTCTAAGTTAAAAGCACTTAATTTAGAACTCTCTAAGGACTTGTTGGTGCGTATGGTTTTAATGTCTCTTCTAACACATTTTTGATAGTTTAAGGTTTGCTACAATTGTTAAAAAGAGACTCAATTTTTGAATGAGCTCATCTCATATCATGTCCAAGAAGAGGAAATGTTGAAGCAAAATAAGATAGAAAGTGCTCACTTGACCTTTACCTTTAAGAACAAGGGCAAGGGAAAGAAAAGGATGAATGCTAAAGAAGCTATAGATATGGTACCTCAAAAGAAATAATAAAAGAAACCTAATGAATAAAAAGGTAGTGGTTATTTATTCTATGGAGTTAAAGGGCATATAAAAAAGCACTGTGCCAATTATCATGCATGGTGTGCTAAAAAAGGTATGCTTTTTAATTTTATTTATTCTAAGGTTAATTTAACTTAAGTGCCTAGACACACATGGTGTTTAGATTTTAGTGTAACTACTTATATTAAGTGTGTCTACACAAGGTGCCTAAAGATACCTTTATGTAGGCGATGGTAAGAAGGTTGAAGTTAAGCAATAAGAAAGGTTAGATTATTGGTAAAGATAAGATTTTATTTAGATTTTGATGAGACTTTTGTTGCACAAATTTTAGATGAAACTTGGTTTATATTTCCATTTTGGACAAATTTAGCTATTCTTATCTATTTGGGAATGGAAAATATAGTTTTTTTCATGATTCAAATTTAGCTGATTCCCATTCCTTATCATGTTACATCAATATTTATTCCCTTTTATATAAATGCCTCATTTAATGAATCCCTATAGTTAAGTACATTATGTGTAATAAGAAAACTAAACAATGAGAGTTTGGTTGCATTATGACACAATAGATTACGTAATATTTCCAAATGGGGAACATAAAGACTTATGTCAATTGAGTTACTATTTTTTATTCAATAAGATCTAAGGGATATAAATTTATGATCCTACAACTATGTTAATTATTGAGTAAAAAATGCCATATTCTTTAAGGATGTTGATTTTGTATGAGGAAATAGAGTTAGAGACTTTAGCTTTGAAGAGGAAAATGTTGATATTCTCAGAGTTGCTATTGTTATTAATTATGATTCTAAACCTAACTTTATTTAAGATATAGCACATTAAGATAATATTTGGGAGCCTCCTATCTAAGAAATTTTTCTAGAAGAATAAAATCTACCACTTAAAAAACCTATGCCGTTAAGGAGATCCACAAGAGAAAGAAGATGTGCAATACGATATGACTATATTGTATTTCTTCAAGAATATGAGGCTGACATTAGAGTGATGGAAGATGATCTAATTAATTTCTAATAAGTCATGGAAAGTTTTAATTCTCATAAGTAGATTGATGCCATGAATGAGGAGATAATGTCCATGAAAAATAATGAAGCATACAATATCATCCCATTACTAGAAGGTGTGAAACCTATTAATTACAAATAGATATCTAATACCAAATTGGATTTGAAAGGCAATGTGGAGAAGTACAAGGCAAGTCTTTTTGTAAAGGACTTACATATAATGAAGGTATCAATTATAAAAAGACTTTCTCTCTAGTTTCTTTGAAAGACTATTTTAGGAATATAATGGCATTGGTGGCATATTTTGATTATGAGTTACATCAAATAGATGTAAAGATTGCATCAGATAGATGCAAAGACTGCATTTCTCAATAATAACATTTATGAGACAATTTACATGGTGTAGCCAAAAAATTTTGTGTTTGGAGAACTAAAGAATATGGTTTACAAACTTAAGAAATCTATTTAAGGACTAAAGCAAGCATCTTAACAATGGTATTTTGGTTTCATCAAGTGATAAGCTCATTTATTTTTTAAGTGAATTTGGTTGATGATTGCATATACCATAAGATTTGTAGGAGCAAGTATATTTTTTTTAGTTTTATACATTGATGACATTTTTCTTGCCAACAATGATGTAGGCTTATTGCATGAAACCAAGGGCTTTATAGCTAAGAATTTTCATATAAAAGATCTTGGTGATGCCTTTTTTTATGTTAATTATCTAGATACACTGAGATTGCTCTTAGGGTATTCTTAAGTTATCACAAAAAGGCTATATCGAAAAGGTTTTAAAGAGATATGGCACGTATAATTGTAAACTAGGTGATACCCTTATGGCTATAGGAGAAATGTTTAGTCTCAATTATTGCCTTAAGAATGATTTTAAGGAAAAGAAAATCAAAAAGATTCCTTATGCATATGTAGTTGGAAGTGTGATATACCCTTAGGCTTTACACATTTAGATACTGCTTATATCACTGGGATATTAGGAAGATATTTAAGTAATCAAAATTAGACCATTGGAAAGCAGTGAAATGGGTCTTGTTGTAGTTTTAGAGAATAAAGGATTATATACTTAAATATTATAACTCAAATTAGTTTAAGATCATTAGGCATATTGACTTCAATTTTACTAGATGCTAAGATAGTATAAAATCTACATCTAGTTATGTCTACTTGCTGGCTGGTGGTGCTATGTCTTCAAAAAGTGCAAAATAGTATCTTTTAGCTTCTTTAACCATGGCAGTAAAAATTTGTAGCATATTATAGGGCATACAATCAAGTAGTATTGCTATGGAATTTTGTTATGGGACTACATATATTGGATGGTATTGAAAGGTTATTCAAGTTATTTTGTGATAAGTTAGTAGTTTTATATTAAAATAAACTCCATTATTGTGGATCCACTTACTAAGGGAGTGCCACCTAAGGTGTTTCATGAGCACACTACTTATAAATGTGTTATGTCATTTGAGGTTATCCAATTTTTATAGGAGTTTGTAATTTTTTATGGTTCTGATGTAGACATTTTTTGGTTATTTCAATTTATAGATTTTAGTTGTTTTAGTTATTTTCTAAAGAAATAAAGTTTTTTATTTATTTGTTCACACTTTGATTTTAGTATGGTTTGATCTCACTAAAGTTTATGGTGGATCAGTTGGAAATAGGCATGTTAAGATCAAATTGTATAAAATTTGCATACTACACAATCACATATGGATTCATGTCATTTAGTTATATTGATATATGCAACCATTGATGAGTTGAGTTATGATAAATGTAATAAAGGCTGCTTTGATCATATGTTGGTATGATTGATGGATTAAATTGGTTATAGATGCATTTCAGTAAGGATAGTAAAGTTGAGCTCATATGGTTATTTTTACAATGCATAATTATAAGGTTACATATATAGCCTAAGTGAGAGATTGTTGGATCCTTAATCCAACATTGGCTTTATATGTGAAGGTTATGCATTGCAGCCTATTAAATAAGATAAGCCTATTTAAAAGTGATCATTTAGGCTTTAATATATTTAAAGGGTGTGAGGCCTTTATATGTGGAGAGTAATAGGTAATTTCTATTTCAATGATGGATACAAATAGAAATACCAAAAGATAACAGGAAAGTTATCTATATATAGGTGGTCATGGTTCCTAGGTCATACGTGTTAAAATATTATATTCTTTCTAAATCACACCATTAGAGAGAAATAGATAAATAAAACCTAAAGGCATTCTATTAGAAAATGTATTAATCTAGAAGTTGAGTTACACATATTTAAGGTGATTGATATATGGATTAAGGTATGATTCTACTACTATTATGTCATAATTTCTACTTAGGGATAATGACCCCACAAGTCCTATAAGTTTTTAAAAATTGCAATCAAGAATAAGAATTTTTTTTAATTAAGTACTAGAAGCTTTTAAATATTATCATGTTAGTCCATCTCTGTTATGTTAAATAGAATTGACTAATACTACTAATTAACATGGCTAACCTTTGCCACTTATTGAATCAAATAAGAGGGAGATTAAACCTATAAGCACTCCACTAAAACTCAAAAAATTAAACATAGAGAAAAAAATGCTAGGGCTTTTGGTTTAAGAGGATGCCTCTCCCTTGATTTGAAAACTAAGAAGCACACCAAGATCTCACAAGCAAAGTAGAGATAACAGAGTGATAATGCCCTTTAATGATTAAAGCATCCATCTATGAATTAAAGTTGCATGACCATAATTAATCCAATGAATACCCTAATTTAATAAATATAAAAAGAAAAATAAAGCAAAATAAAAAGGAGGAAGAGCATGAGCATGAGCAAACTGAAATTTTCTTGTAATAAATCATGTTAAAAATTTGCTAAAATTGATTTCTTGCAAAAACATACCACTTTTGGCATGATTTCATCTCTTTTATAATTCCTTGCATTTATAAATCAAATAATTAAAATCTTACAACCATAGGCATCTAAATATGGTATTTGATTAAAGAAAATTTAATTCAATCAAACTATTAAATATGCATGCTTTTAAAAATGAAAAAAAAAATCTAAAAAAATGTACTTAGGAAAAGTGGAATTAATGAGGTCAAAAGCTTTGTGAAGAATATATTTTTGAGGAGGAATTTCATCCACTAAATGATAACATTAGCTCAACAAGTTGAAATTTATGTAATTTCAATTCAAAGAAAGAAGGGATTAATTTAAAAAGTAATTGAGATCTTTCAAGATGGAATTTAGCTTCAATGAAATTATGAGTGTGCTTGACTTCAATAATTATTAAAAATGAAACTTGGGTTTGACAAAGAACTTCTAGACACTTCATAACTTTCCCTATTTCATCATTCTTCTCCTTGTTATTTACTAATCCCTATAGTCCTTCCAACCACTGCTTCCATAGCTTCTTCTCCTCCCTCCCTCCCTCCTTTATTTATTTATTTATTCCTTTATTGGTTATTTAGTTAGGATTCATAGATCTACTGGTGATACTAGCATAGAAATAAGCCCCACTACAGGAGAATATAGATGCCATTTAAAATGATCTTGAAGTAAGATGATCAGCTATAGAAGAAGAGTTTGTGCTTTTTAAAGAAACACATGAGACATTCAAAGTAGAGTTTCTTTTACTTTCAAAGGATTTTTTTTGTCTGAGCTTTTAAAGGAATTTTGATGAATTTCTTTATGATAACTGAAATCTAAAAGAAGAGAAAGATGAGAAAGTTTACAAATTCCAACTAGTTTTTACTACCTTTATTTTATTTTTTTCTCTTAAATAAATTAATAAAAAAAATACATAGAAGTGTGTTTTGAGTAGGGTCTAATAACCATCTTAGTCCATTCTATTTAACATAATGTAGATGGACTAACATGCTAATATTTAACTAGGACTCAATAAAAACACTTTCTTTAGGACTTGATTACAATTTTTGAAAACTTATAGGACTTGTGGGGTCCTATAAAAGAAAAATTTTCTAACATTATAGTATCATCATTATTCTATCACTTAGACATATCCTAAAGTTTTTAAATAAAATTCTTTTTTTTTTACCTCTTTAATGTTTTTTTAATGAAAAAACCAAGTATTATGATATCTATCTAATAACCTAAGAGCCCTTAAATGTTGTTACCACATTATTTCTATTAGTGATATGCCTTAGAATAATTATGCAATCACCATATTTTGATTTTTTCAAATTACCATTTTATTAAGAAAGAGGTATTTTCATTATTCTTATTATTGTCATACCTTAAATTTGATTGTCCCTAAAAAGGTCCAATGATGAAACAAATCCCTAAGATGACTAGAGTCTGCTCGCTCGTAACACCTATGAAGTGTGCAACTTTAAAACACCTAACCGACCCCACTAGTGTGTAAAATCAATCACCAAGACATTAAGTTGTGCTTTAACCTTGCAAAATATGAATTATCAAAATAACAAGAGGTTTTACTTTAAGAAAACTCCTTTCAGAATACTCAACTCTTTGGGCCAGTATGTATTTTGTTAGATTAGGACCCAGGTTTGTAAAAAAATAAAAATTGATTTTGATAAAACAAAATTTGGAAACACATCCAGAAGGCCCCAAAACCTTAAAAAGTGGTCTTGAAATTGTCCAACACAACCCAAATATCAATGTGTATTGCTTAGAAGTATGCATAAACACCCTTAGGTGTCATATGCTAAAATTGAGGCCAAATTTTGCAAAACAAACTCTGAAAATGTGTTTGAAAGGCCTAAAAAACCTTAGGAACCAACCCCAAAATAGCACATGTAGAACTTGGAAAGAGTGAATAGAGCATTAAAGTGCACATGAAAATGCACATTTGCACGCGTGGCCATGCACCAAGCGTGTGACCATGTGCACACTGTGCATGACCGACCATGTGCACATTGTGCATGACCATGTGCACTTGGTGTGGCCATGTTCAAAAATCTACACCATCCCATTCTACATATTTTTTCCTATAAATAGACCCATCTACACCCCATTTTGAGGGGGAGAGCAAGTAGAAACACACACACACATACTCAAGAGTCAGTTCGTTCGAAGGCATGAGTGTCATACCTCAAATTTGATTGTCCCTAAAAAGGTTCAATGATGAAATGAATACCCGAGATGACTAGAGTCTGCTAGTTTATAACACCTCTAAAGTGTGCAACCTTAAAACACCCAACTGACCCCCACCAATGTGCAAAATTGATCACCAAGTCATTAAGTTATGCTTTGACCTTGCAAAATACGAATTATCGAAACAATGAGGGGTTTATTTTGAGAAAACTCCTCTTAGAATACTCAGCTCATTGGGTTGGTGCGTATTTTGTTAGACCAGGACCCAACTTGGTGAAAAAATAGAAATCAATTTTGACGAATTAAACTTTGGAAACATGTCCAAAGGGCTCCAAAACCTCCAAAATTTTTCCCCGAATGGCCCAAGACAACCTGGGTATCAATGCATATCACTTAAAAGTGCATGTAAACACCCTTAGGTGTCATGTACTAAAATTGAAGCTAAATTTGGTAAAATGAACTCTGGAAATGCATCCAAAAGGGCTAAAAACCTTAGGAATCAACCCCAAAACAATGTGTGTACAACCCAAGAAGAGCGCATAAAGCATCGAAGTGTGCGTGAAAACACATACACTATATGTGGTCATGCACATTTGGCATGGCCATGCATAAAAGTACACTCACACGTGCGTGACCATGTCTACACCACCCCATTCTATGCATTTTTTCCTATCAATAGACCCCTTTGCACCCTATTTTAGAGGGGAAGCAAGTAAAGGCACACACACACTCAAGAGTCAGTTCAATCAAAGGCAAGAGAAACCCTTTCCTATATAGTTTTTGCTCTCCCATAACCTTTCCTTTAGGTTGTTAGATCTCTTTTTCCATTAAACCCAACCTTATCGTTGTCAAAGCACACTTTGAAGGTATATAGTCTAACATCATTTTACTATCATTTTGAACCTTTTGATGAGGAAAGCTTGATAATCTCTTGAAGCTAGAGCTTCAAAGTTCACACAAGCTGAGTTGAGTTTCAGGACCATATAATCATTTTATTACATTTACTTTACTACACTACATTTTATTTTATTGTCTCCAGTATTTCAGAATACTACTATGCTTGTGTGATGAGACTGGTAATCTTTCATGTTACATGAATAATATATGTGTTATTATGCTCATTTTATATCATCACTATGCATCCTCTATTTCTAAAATCATGAAATCACATTGTAAATATCAATAATTTGAAAAGTTCATGCCCTGGAATAGAGTTATCATGCTCTCAGTCCAGTGATGACCTCATGCTTCCTTTCCTTTATATTATCATCATTCATCATTATAGCATAAATATCACTACAAGCATGATTATCCTATCATGCATTAAATAAGTTGTGTAAATGATCATGTTATCCTTATAGATCAATCACATTAGATTTACTTTACTACAATCTTTTTCTTTTCATATGTGTTTTATTAGGAAAGAGATGTAATAAAATTCTCAACTTTAATAGCCTATATTTTCTGATGTACTGTGTGAATGCTATATAAATTTTCGTCACTACAACTAGGTGTTGTGGTAGCTATACATTGAATATTGTATAATGAGAAATAGTAAAAAAGTAGATGTGATCTCTTGAACCTAGAAATCTCTGTTGGGGACAATACTCATTGAATGACCTAATGTTGTCCCTTTCTTTTCTCGATTTTCTAAAAATCGGGTGGCGACTCCATAAAATCAAAAGCATCTTGTCCCCATAAGACCAATCACTTATCCCTATTTGGTAAAGTTGCCATGTCCCTCAGAATTGAAAAAACCAATACAAACCAAATGACACAAAAAAGGAAGGTCGCTTACAGTGGCGAATCCATTGGGGACTTCTAAGTAAGAGGGATCAACTTAAAAATGACTATTTCTCATTATGAAATACTCGATCATATAGAGCCCTCACCACTACATTTGTACTACACATCACACATGCACTACTTATCCCTAAAAGCCTTAATAATACTAAATGACATCACCGCTATGGTTCCACTCGAGTCATGGGGTGATGAAGATACAATATTATCACCTTTATTCTTTACTCATGCATTTGCCAGACTCATCTGACCAGAGTCTATAACTTAAGTCCTTAAGGGGGGTGACCAAGTTATCAAAAGAATGCTAGACTCAATAATCGAAGTCTGTAACCTTAGTCATATGAGGGCCTTCTCGCTAAAGGAACCCTTAGCTTTTCACCTTGACTCATCTTATATAGATAAACTAGTAGCAATATCCACTAAGATTCTGCCAAGCTATGCATGCTATCCTTGTCCTAACGCTGTCCGTTTGACCTAATACTTATAAATGACATGACCCTCCTAGTGTCTATCATCGAATGACATCGTAATGTCAGTTTTCATAGAAAATTTATGCTCAGGACCTAGTGATTCTCATCTACTTCATGTGAGCCCAAAGCATGAGGAATGATGAGAATCATGTACCTTAGCTTGAATAATATATGCGAATTAACAAATAATGACATCCCTTAATGACAAAACCTACAAGATGTCATCCATTTATCCTTATCAGATCAAATGAAGGGGTTAGGAACCCAACTAGATTGCGGACCTTTATATCAGCAAAATCAAATTGTAAACTATCAAATGATACTTTCATGACTCACGATAAGCGTATCAAATATTGATGTGGGGGCAAGAACTCGGACTCCCTTTGATTGACCTTGGTCCTATGCATACTGGTGCATATGGGCTTTAGACATCATTTGAAACTTGAATCATTCATTCCATATTTGACATTCATTCCATATGCACTGAATCATTTAACATTAGCATGGAATCAGAACCACACATTCTGCATATTTTGAAAGATGTTACCCCTAAAGAGAGGAGAGAAATTGAAAAAATATTAATAAAATATTCAAAAGCATTTGCCTGGACATACGTTGATATGCCTGATATTGACAGAGATATTGCCCGACACTTCATTCCTACTAAAGAAGGGTGTAAACTCGTAAAGCTTAAGCTGAGAAGACTTAGACTAGAATAGGCCTAACTATTGAAAGAGGACATTGAGAAATAAATAAAGGAAAAATTCCTAAAGGTAGTAGACTATCCAGAATAGTTAGTAAATGTGGTATTAGTACTAAATAAAGATGGAAGGGTTAGAATGTACGTCGACTATAGAGATCTGAATAAGGCCTACCCAAAGGATGATTTTCCATTACCTTACATAGACATATTAGTTGACAGTGCCGCCATATGTGCAATGTACTCCTTTATGGATGGATTCTTTGGGTACGATAAGATCTTAATGGTCATTATTGAGAAAATAAAGATAACTTTCATAACAGAATAGGGTATTTACTGCTATAGGGTAATGCCTTTTGGACTAAATAATGCAAGGGTAACCTACCAGAGAATGGTGACTGTAATGTTCCATGACATGATACATAAGAAGTGGAGGTATACATCGATGACATGATGGTCAAATAAAAAACCAGGGAAGAACACCCCTCTGATCTTAAAAATTTCCTTAGAAGGGTCAAAAAGTAGAATCTCAGGCTAAATATGAAGAAATGCATATTTAGGGTTACTTCAGGAAAGATGCTGTGGTATGTTGTTAGCTAGAATAGGATTGAAATGGATCTGAACAAAGAAAAAGTTGTCAAAGAGATGCTAGTGCCAAAAATTAAGAAAGAAATTATAGGGTTTCTAGGGAAACTATAATTCATTAGCATATTCATCACTAAGTTGATAGCAGTGGGTGAACTAATCTTTAAGCTACTTCGAAAAGATTACCCAGTTGAATGGAACAAATAGTGTCAGCTAGCATTTGACAAGATTAGAAGCTACCTAGCTAATCCACCAGTTTTAAGACCACCTAAACTAGGGATGCCTCTAACCCTGTATTTAGAATTAAAGGGAATGCAATTGGTACAATGTTAGCCTAAGAGGGAGAAACAAAAGTAGAACATACAGTCTACTACTTAAGTAAGAAGATGCTACCATATAAGGAGAAGTACAACCAAGTTAAACATATATCTTTGGCAATGGTATGGGAAGTGAATAAACTTAGACACTACTTTCAATCTTACAAAATACAGGCTATTTCTAAAATGGACCCAATGAAGTACCTCTATGAAGCTCCCTCTCTAGTGAGAAAACTTGCCAAGTGGCTCGTACTACTAACAGAATTTGACGTGCAATATCTAACTAATGAGGTAATAAAAGGGAGAGTAGTGGATGAATTTCTAGCTCTCAACCTCATTCTAGAGTCATAAGAAATACAACTATACATCCTATATGACCTCAGCTCAGCTATTGAATTCCAATTGCATGTGCTTTGATGGAGCAGTCAATCAATTTGGAGTAGGAATCAATGTCATATTGTAATCTCTAAAAGGCGAAGTAGTACAAGTTACTAAAAAGCTTGAGTTCATAGTCATAAACAATAAAGCATAACACAAGGCATGCATACTCAGAATAGAAGCATTGATAACCCTGGATGTCACAGAAGTTAAAACCTTTATAGATTCCATGCTAGTAATTAATCATGCTAATAAAATGCAAATATGCATAATTATTTAGGGTAGTTTAGTTATTATTTCATTTGATTTTTTTTATGTTTTTGTGTTTATTTGATTATGCAAATGTTATTTTTATTCCCAAGTGTCTTTTATGTTTGTTTGTGTGTTTTATACATGTGATTGGTATATAAAAAGAACTTTGGACTTTCTAGAATGAAATATAAAGCTTGTGAAGCCAAAGGAAGCAAGTTAGAAGCTGTACCGAGTCATCACCGTGGGATCAAGTTATAATAGAGAGTTTTCATGTCGAGTTGTCACCCCTTGTTGAGTCGTCACAGAGGGCTTGCTATGCCGAGTTAGTCCGAAGAGTTGCAATTCTCCAGCTTTGTGCAATTTTTGTATTTTAGTCATAACTTTCTCTATAGACATAAAAATAAGATGATTTAAGTTATGTTTTAAAGATAACTCGAAGAGTTACAACTTTTATGGAGAGACTTTCTGAACATAACGTCATTTAGATGGACAAAAATGCCCTTGAAGTTACTATATTTGCATAGGGTTGTGACTTTTCATCTCAAAGGGTACCTTTCTAATTCTAAATGAATTTTGATCCCTTGTAACCACCTTTAAGGTCTATATATATATCGTTTATGATCTATAGGATAAGGAGGATGATTATAATTATTATGACTACTAGATAGAACAATTAGAGAATTATCGTTATTACTTAGACTTAGTTTTAGTTTTTGAAGATCAACTAGAAGGAGACAAAGTCAAGAAGCAAGAAGAGAAGATTACTCTACACCAAGCAAGTGTTAGAAGATTTTAGTAAAGGGTTTTATCTATTTACTTTCTTCTTTATCCCTTTTATATATTGCAATTGATTTTCTCTTATTTTTCTTTGATAATGTATTTTGGCTAAGTCTTATATGAGGATTGCAATGATGAATTAATCTTAAGAACTGCACTTTTATCTTTTATTGTTTATGATTTAATTTCAATTAGTGCAAATAGTATTATGTATGCTTGATCATCATATGTAACTTGTTAATGAAAGTATTCACAATAAGAGTTGGGGTAATTTGGTGGAATGTAATTAAAATTATTTAAGAATTGAATATTGCTTGGAGACAAGGATTTCATCTTAAGGGAATAAGAATTAGTATAATATCTTTTTGGTCTTCTTTTATCTCTATAATAACACGATAATGCTTGTAGAATCTAAGAGGAAATACCTTTAATTGACAATGAGAATTGCTTTTGAAGACTATAATTAATTTCTAATCAATATGTTGTATGATAATTATGTGCAAAGTTCTTATTTAATTCTGAATTGTAAATTCTCTCATGCATATATTTTGTTATAATTTCTCATAAGAATTTATAGTAATTAGTTAGTAAGTTAGATTCTTTTTATTTGTTACATTAACTACTATTATCTTGATATTAGTTTGCTTATTCATTTGAGTATCTATTCAGTTAATACAAAGTTCAAATTCCTAAGTGTTTGACACCCGACTTGCTCTATGCTAAGTCCTAGAGATTAGGGTATTAATTTGAACTATAAACAAATTTTGGCATCATTTTCGGGGAATTTGTTTAAGTAACTTTTATTAACTTAGGGTAGAGAAAGGTTGTTCTAGGCCTTACTTTCATTGTTATTTTGTTTTGTTTAATTAGTTTTTGTTTTTTAGTTGTTAGTTTTAGATTTAATATAATTTTTCTTTTCAGGATGCTTACTAGAAGTACAAGTGATAATACTTTATACTTTGATCATGAAATTGATTTAATTATATGTGCTTTACACATGAACTAAAGATATAGAAGAGTGAACCAACATAATTTTGATAATATGGCTGAACCGAAGAAAAGAGCATCAGACGATTTTGCTATGCTCGACATTTCACAAGGTTTTGGAGGAATTATGGCCCCAACCATTATTAATAATAATTTTAAAATTAAGCCAAGTATCATCCAAAGGGTGCAGAATAATCAATTTGGAGGTTTATGAGGAGAGGATCCATATGCACACATATTGGCTTTTCTTAATGTATGTGCAACCTTTAAGATCAATGGTATGACTGATGATGTAATAAGGATTAGAATTTTCCCATTTTTAGTTAAGGAAAAGGCACAAATATGGCTTGCTAGTTTGCCTAGTGAATCAATCACAACATGGGACCAATTGAAGCAAGCATTCCTGTATAAGTATTTTTTTCCACATAAGACAACCAAGTTTTGCAATGAGATCACTAATTTCAAGCAAAATGGCATTGAGACAATCTCTTTAGCTTGGGAGAGATATAAAGAATTTCAAAGGCAATGTCCATATCATTGCTTATCGGACTGGATGATCCTTTAAATTTTCTATAATGGGTTGATGGATGAGAATAGAAATATCATCAATGCAACCTCTAGTGGGAAATGGATGGATAAGATGGCTAAGGAAGCCGTTACCTTGCTCGAAGAAATTGGATCTCAAGGATACATGGGTGATGAGAGAACAATGGCAAAAGCAAAAGGAGTCTTTGAACTTGACACCATTAATTTGGTGAATGCAAAGGTAGATGCTCCCACAAAAATGGTAAGTAAGAATCAAATCAACTCTTTAGAAAGTACCAATGTTGTTTATGAATTGTGTGGAGGATCACATTCATATTCTCAGTGTACTATGAGTTCTAATGAAGATGTGAGTTATGTACAAGGAACTTTCAACTAAAGGATGGGGTTGAACTCAACTTCTTATAATCCCCAATGGAGGAACCATCCAGGATTTTATTAGTTAAATACATCTTCACAAACGAACCCTCCATTTAACCGAAACACTAAAACCCAAAGCCCACCTAAATTCTCTATGAAACAATAAACCTTTAATCATACCCAACCTAAATCCAACTTTGAAAATCTTATGGAATAATTTGTCGACTAATAAATGACCATTAACAAACAAAGTGAAGAGCAATTCAAGCAAATCAACACAAGGCTTGAACAACTTGCTACTCACAACCACATTCTTGAAAATCAAATTGCTTAACAAGCCTCCTCTTCCAACACTAAACCCTTAGGAAAGCTTCCTAGCCAATCAAAGTATGCATTGAAAGAGACTTGTCAAGAAATTACCTTAAGGAGTGGTAAGGAGGTTGAAAATGACGCTAGTAAAAATAAGGTCGTGATTGATGATGATAAAGCGATAGGGATTGAAGCTAATAGTGGAACCAATGATGTGGATGTTATTGGCAAGAATGATGTTAAAAGTGCAAAGAAGGGTAAAAAGGATGATATCAACTCTCCTAAGGATGATGAACCAAAGGTAGATCTTAAGGCACTACCTTTCCCTTAAAGATTCATAAGGCGGAACCTAGATAAGTAGTTTAGCAAATTCCTTAATTATCTTAAGGAAATCACTATTACTATCCATTAATGGATGCCATTAGAGATATGCCAGTATAGGGTAAGTTTTTAAAAGATATTATCAGTCATAAGAACAAGTTTGAAGATTAAGGTTTAGTATCTCTTATTGAAGAATCCAAAGTTATGTATTCCAAATCTCCACCAAAATGAGGAGATCCAGGTTGTTTTATAGTTCCTTATTTTATTGGAGGTACTCATTTTAATAAAGCTTTGTGTGATATTGGAGCTAGTGTTAGTCTTAGGCCTTACTCCATACATAAGAGGGTAATTTAGGAGAACTCAAACCTACAAACATGTGTCTTTCCATGCCAGATAAATCCATCACCTATTCACTTAGCATTCTTGAAAATATGCCAAATAAGGTGGGGAAGTTTGTAATACCAGTTGATTTTGTATTTATGGAAATGGAGGAAGACTTAGATATTCTGGTTTTGTTTGGAAGACCATTTTTGGTAACAGTTGGTGCAATTATAGATATGAAAAGAGGCAAGATTACATTAGAAGTGAACAATGGGAGTTTAGAGTTTGATGTATACAAGATAATGAAGTATACACTAGTGGAAGTAGCAAGTAGAATTGATTCCATTGATGTTTTTTATGAATATGTGGATGAGGTCATATATGGATGCTTAAAGCAAGATTCGATTGAGCCATGTAAGGACCATGAGACTAGTGATAAAATTTTGAAGGTAACTTCGTACCTACCTTCCCATATGATTTCTAGGTTCAAACCATTAAAAAGGGATGATGATTCAAAGGTCACTACACCAGATGAAAAAGTGGATTTAGAGCTCAAGCCTTTACCATCAAATTTAAGATACGCATTTCTTGACTCTAACTCTGAATTTCCTTTTATTGTGAATTTATCTTTATTAAATATAGATGTTGATGCTTTGTGTGATATGTTATTAAGACATAAGAATGCCTTAGGTTATTCTATTAATGATTTGGAAGGCATTAGTCCAAAGTTGGAAGGTATTAGTACATAGAATTCTCTTAGAGGATAATTCCAAGCCTTCCATTGAAGGTCAAAGGTGATTAAATCCCACTCTTAAGGAAGTAGTGAGAAAGGAGGTAATTAAGTTGCTTGATAATGGAATCATATATTCCATTAGTGATAGTAATTGGGTGAGACCCATTCAAGTTTTTCAAAAGAAAGGAGGCTTAACCATTGTTAGGAATGAATCTAATGATTCGATACCTAGTAGAACTATCACTGGATGGCATATGTGCATAGATTATAGGAAGTTAAATAAAGCAACTAGAAAGGATCATTTTCCATTGCCTTTTAAGGACCAAGTTCTTGAGAGACTAGCTAATTTTTCATATTTTTGTTATTTGGATGGACTAAGTTGTTTTTACCAAATTCCCATTCATCTCGAAGACCGATATAAAACTACATTTACATGTCCATATGGTACTTTTTCATTTAGGCGTATGCTTTTTGGTTTATGTAATTGACCTACAACTTTTCAAACATGTATGTTTTCAATATTTAGTGATTTACTTGATGATTGTGTAGAATTTTTCATGGATGACTTTAGTGTTTATGGATCTAACTTTGCAAATTTTCTAGAAAATCTTTCTATAGTTCTTAATAGGTGTAAGGAGCATGGATTGGTCTTGAATTGGGAAAATTGTCACTTCATGGCATAAAAAGGAATTGTGCTTGGCCACTTAATGTCTAAGAGAGGAATTAAAGTTGATAAGGCAAAAATAGAAGTGATTACTAAACTACCACATCCAAAATGTGTGAAGGAAATAAGAAGCTTTCTTAGACATGTATGTTTTTATTGGAGATTTATTAAAGATTTTTTAAAGACTGCAAAGCCATTATGCAAACTACTTGTTTAAGATATTGAATTTGAGTTCAATGAGGTATGCATTAATGCATTTGAGGCTTTAAAGCAGGCTCTTATTTCAGCACTAGTTTTGCAATAACCTGATTGGGAGCAACCGTTTGAAATTATATGTAATGCTAGTAACTTTGCGGTGGGAGCTATTCTTGGTCAAAGGAAGGATGGAAGGCCTTATGCGATCTATTATGCTAGCATGCTACTGGATGATACTCAAATCAACTACATCACCACAAAAAAGGAGTTGCTTACTATTGTGTATGCATTTGACAAGTTTAGAGCATATCTTGTAAGGCAAAAGGTGATTGTATATTCAGACCATGCTGCTCTTAAGTACCTTTTAAGTAAGAAAGATGTAAAGCCTAGGCTCCTACGGTGGATATTAATGCTTCAAGAGTTTGATTGGGAAGTGAGAGATAAGAAAGCCATTGAAAACTTAGTTGCAGATCATCTATCTAGATTAAATCAGGATAAATTAAAGGAACATGATGATGGAGTACCTATTAATGAGACATTTCATGATGAACATCTTTTAAGTGTGGCATCAAAGGAACTTCTATGGTTTACAGATATTGTAAACTATCTTGTGAGTGGTATTCTTCCTTATGGAATGGATTATAGACAATGGAATAAATTCTTACATGATAGCAAATTTTACTATTAGGAGGAGCCATTGCTTTACAAGAGATGTGTAGATGGTTTGATTAGAAGGTGCATTCCTAATGATGAAGCTTAAGATGTTTTATGACATTGCCATGCTACGGATGTTGGAGGGCATTTTGGTGCAATAAAAATAGCATCTAAGGTACTACAATATGGTTTTTGGTGGCAAACTTTATTTAAAGATGTAGAGAATTTGTGTTGACATGTGATTGATGTCAAAGAATGGGTAACATATCTAGGAAACAGGAGATGCCTTTATAAGGAATAGTATAAGTTGAGCTCTTTGATGTGTGGGGAATAATTCTTTAGGTTATAAGTATATTTTAGTTATGGTTGATTATGTCTCTAAATGGGTAGAAGCAATGCCAACCATTAATAATGATGCTAAAGTGGTAAAGAAGATGCTAAGAAGGTAATCTTCCCAAGGTTTGGTACTCCAAGAGCATTTATTAGTGATGGAGGATCACATTTCTGTAGTCATGTGATTGAAGCTCTTTTGAAAAGTATGGGGTGACACATATGATAGCTACTCCGTATCATCCACAGAAAAGTGGGCAAGTTGAGGTAAGTAATAGAGAGATTAAATGTATTCTTGAGAAAACCATATCTTATTCAAGAAAAGATTGGACATTGAAGTTAGATAATGATTTATGGGCATATAGGAAAACCTTTAAAATTCCAATTGGCCTCACTCCTTATCAATTGATCCATGGCAACTCTTGTCATTTACCTGTTGAATTGGAGCATAAGGCATATTGGACAACAAGGGTATTGAATTTTGACTTGATGAAAGCCAATAGGAAAAGATTGCTTCAGCTTAATAAGTTAGATGAATTAAGAATGAATGCTTATGAGAATGCAAAGTTGTACAAGGATCACACTAAGTTATGGCATGATAAGCATTTATCCAAAAAAGAATTCAAAGTAGGAGAGCTTATTCTCCTTTATAATTCACATCTTAGGTTATTTCTAGGAAAGTTAAAGTCACAGTGGTCAGGTCCATTCACAATTATCAAAGTTTATCCTCATGGTGCAATCGATATTGCCAATGAAAAGGGGGAAATCTTTAAGGTTAATGGACATCATCTCAAGCCTTACTTGATTGGTGAAGCAATTGATCTAAGTCAATCTATTTCTTTATTAACACTTTAATTTAACCAAGGTATGATCCAACTATAGACCTTTAAATTTAGCAAGGTTTGATTATAGTTCTATTTTGTTATGAATTTCATTTAGTTTTTCTTATTTCTACATTTAGAATTACCCTATTATTTGCTAAGTGCTAACACATTTCTAAGTTTTATTATTTACTTAACCTTTAATTCTTCAATCTATGTAATTCAAATACTAAGTAGTACTACTAATATTAGTATTATTATTTTAAAAAATAAATAATAGATAAATATAGGGGAAACATTATTTGGTGGCGAGTTGTCACAAAGGGCATGACTCGTTACAACCCTACAGACATGAGTCGTCACTCAAAACAAGACTTATGACATACTGCATTGTATGGTGTCGAGTCGTCAAAGAAAGTGTTGGTGAAGAGTCGGCACCAAAGGTGACGACTCATGCCACTCACTTTCACACCCTATTTTTCATATTATATATATATATATATATATATATATATATATATATATATATATATATATATATATATATATATATATATATATATATATATATATGTATATAATATTCTTGCATTTAACACATTTATATTGTTAATTTATTTATCCTATTCTATTTATTTCCCTAACAAATACAACTCCTAATAGTGAAAAAGTCATTTCTTTTCAGTGAAAAGTCATTTCTTTTCGAAGAAAAGTCATTTATTTTCCAAGAAAAGTCATGCCTTTTCAAAATTTCTCATGCTATTTCACCATTCTCCATGGCTTATCACTATCACTTACACCCGTACCTTACTATCTATATATATACACCCCTTGACTACACCTTCCTAACACACAAATATCCCATACGTTTGTATTTCATTATTTAGTCTTTTCCTTACTCTTTTTCTTCTATATATACATACACTTAGTCTTTTCATTTTTCCTTCATTTCCTCACTTAGTCTCTTCATTTTTTTTCTCTTCTTTTTTCTTAACCCTGTTTGAATTATCACATACTTAATCTCCATATTTCTTTGTTTTTGATCACCATCTACCAACTTCATTCTCTACACTTCATGTTCTTTTTAAGTAATACTCTTTAAATAGGTAAGACAAGGGCATCACCATCTAAGAGACCTCATGTGGAAGAGGAGCAACATCAAGAAGAGCAAAATCTCTTAAACACTTACAAGGCCAAGTTCCCTATCCTCTCTCATAAAGAAGGTGCTAGGATTTCTATACTCTAATTTAGGGAAATCAATTCTTGTAAGTACATTCCTAATTCTCTTTTGAAAGATGTGAGTGTGGAATTTTGGAATTTTGAATGCATAAAAATAAACATCAACTTACATACTCTTTCATGCAATGTGTCTTTGGCTTTAAAAAGGATGGATTATGTGATCCCCTACCATATTTTAAATTGAATGAATTATGGACATTTCTTATCGATTTGCACACACCATTTCAGCCTAAGAAAGGAAAGGCTATGTTTATCGAAGACTTCAAATGCTGGTTGTTGCATAAGGTAATTGCATGTGTCATTTTTCATCAAAATGAGTTTAATCACATTACTTAACAAGAGTTGTTTTTAATGTGGTGCATTCACAATAAAAAAAAAAGTTTGTTAGACTTATTGGATATTTAATCAGTTATTGGCTTGTGCTCCACATAAAGATGCACCTCTAACTCATGGACATGTGATTACTATTATTGCCAAAGCTTTGAATATCGATCTTGATAACTATACTTGAATTGTTGAGTGTTCTTATTTTACAAAAAAAGCATTTATAAGAGGAGAAGTTATGGATGCTGCATTTCATTTAATTCCTATAAAAAGAGATAATATTAGATAGGGATTGAATAACCACCTTCGGTTGAGGAACATCAAGATGAAGAGGAAGAAGAAACTGATCATAAAGAGGATTTTTATTCTTATACACCATATGGTGATGTCCCTTTACTTACTTATCCCATTCAAGGGGAAGCTGGTGGTTCCTCAAGTGCACAACCACATGTTTATGATAAAATCTTGGAGATGCAAATTGCAATGCAATGTCAATTGAATGAAATGGAGTTTTAGAACCAATAACTAGATCATAAACAAAGGAAGATGGAATACAGTTTGAACCAATTCTTTGCTTATTCTAGATATCCGATCAAGTCTCTACCTCCCCGGATGACGACTAGGGGAGTATTACTTTCCATTCCTTACTTTGTTTTTATCACATTGGGGATAATGTGTGCTTTTAAGTATGGGGAAGGGATATAATTAGGATATTAGTAGTTTATTATTAGTATATTTTTCATATATGTTTGGGATATTATCTATGTTTATGCTTTAATTTTCTTGCATGTTTAGGTGTTCATTTAATGCATTTTGCTATATTTGCATCTATCATACATTTCATTCTTCTCCTATCTTTTAATAAGTAGTTATCTTACAAATCTTTTTAGTTTTTTATTAAGATTATGTTTTCTAAATTGATAATTATTTTTTTGCTCAATTGATAAAAATTTTAAGTTTCATTTAGTAAAAGTCATAATTTTTTCTTTTTATCTCTTTTTATTATTTTTAAAATTTTATGAATGCTTTAGTCAACTTGCTAACTATGCTTAAAGCTAAGGTAATAAAGAATTAAGCTTAGGTTTTCTTAGAGACTTAGGTAGCCTTAGGGAAACTATAGCCATAATACATATAAAATTTGATTTTCAATAATGGATGAGGGCATTTCTCTTTTTTTTTTTTAAAAGAAAAGTAAAAAGAAAAAAAGAAAAAAAAATATATTTAATGCTTGTGATGTGATGTATCTTGAGTAAGTTGTGTGTGATTGAGTATGGTCCTCAATTGCATTCATTTGGAAAGAGATGTATGATGTCATAAGTAGATGTATTTTTAGTAAGTTATGTGCATTTGTGTTTGCTTCTCATTTGCATTTATTTGGAAAGAATACATCAAATAGATATGCTTATGAATAAAAATGTCTAAAAATGCCATGAGAAAAGTAAGTTGCTATATATGCTTAACATTGTCTCAAGGTTGCTTTTGTCTCTAGAATTCCTAAGTTTGAAGAGTGACCACTTTGGCTAAGTAGCTTGGTTAGAACTTTGACTTTGTATTCTTGAATTTATTCTTAGTAAATTGAGATAAATTAGTAAATTTGTTGCTTATGCTATGAAGCTTGCTTGTTTTATCATCGTTGAGCATTGGAAGTGTAATTATTAATTCATCCCTTTCTAACCTTTTTTGGAATTAAAATTATTTGCTAAGATGACTACGTTTGTTTTGGAGAAGATGAGCTTTTTGTTAGCTTTTTCATATTAGATCTTATCTTGCTTAAGGGCAAGCAAGGTCTAAGTATGAGGGAGTTTGATATAATGTAAATATGCATAGTTATTTAGGGTAGTTTAGTTATTATTTCATTTGATTTTTTGTTATGTTTTTGTGTTTATTTGATTATGCAAATATTTTTTTTATTCCCAAGTGTCTTTTATGTTTGTTTATGTGTTTTATACATGAGATTGGTATATGGAAAGAACTTTGGACTTTCTAGAATAAAATATGAAGCTTGTGAAGCCAAAGGAATCAAGTTAGAAGTTGTGCTAAGTCATTACCATAGGATTAAGTCATCATAGAGAGTTTTTGTGCCGAGTCGTCACAGAGGGCTTGCTATGCCGAGTCAGTATGAAGAGTTGCAGTTCTCCAACTTTGCACCATTTTTGTATTTGAGTCATAACTTTCTTTACATATATTAAAATGAGGTGATTCAAGTTATGTTTTAAAGATAACTGAAAGAGTTACAATTTCTATGAAGAGACTTTCTAAAGAAAATATCATTTAGATGGACAAAAATGCCCTTGAAGTTACTATATATGCATAGGGTTATGACTTTTCATGTCAAAGGGTACCTTTCCAATTCTAAATGAATTTTGATCCCTTGTAACCACCTCTAAGGTCTATATATATATATGATTTATGATCTATAGGATAAGGATGATGATTAGGATTATTATGATTACTAAATAAAATAATTAGAGAATTATTGTTATTACTTAGACTTAGTTCTAGTTTTTTATGATCAACAAGAAGGAGACAAAGTTAAGAAGCAAGAAGAGAATATTATTTTACACCAAGAAAGTGTTAGAAGATTTTAGTAATGGGTTTTATCTATTGACTTTCTTCTTTATCCCTTTTATATATTGCAATTGATTTTCTCTTATTGCCCTTTGATAATTTATTTTGGCTAAGTCTTGTATAAGGATTATAATAATGAATTAATCTTAAGAACTAAATTTTTATCTTTTATTGTTTATGATTTAATTTCAATTAGTGAAAATAGTGTTATGTATGCTTGATCATCATATGTAACTTTTTAATCAAAGTTTCCATAATGAGAGTTGGGGTAATTTGGTGGAATGTATAATTGAAATTACTTAAGAATTGACTATTGCTTGGAGACAAGGCTTTCATCTTAAGGGAATAAGAATTATTATAATATCTTTTTGGTTTTCTTTTATCTCTAAAATAACACAAGAGTGCTTATAGACTCTAAGAGGAAATACCTTTGATTGACAATGAGAATTGCTTTTGAAGACTATAACTAATTTCTAATCAATATGTTGTATGATAATTATGTGCAAAGTTCTTATTATATTATGAATTGAAAATTCTCTCATGCATGTATTTTGTTATAATTTCTTATAAGAATTTCTAGTAATTAGTTAGTAAGTTAGATTTTTTTATTTGTTACATTAACTATTATTATCTTGATATTACTTTTCCTATTCATTTGAGTATCTATTCAGTTAATACAAAGTTCAAATTCCTGAGTGTTTGACACCTGACTTACTCTATGCTATGTCCTAGAGACTAGGGTATTAATTTGACCCGGTTCACATGCCATGGAAGAGTGGGAACTAAAAGAGTAGCATTTAAAGCCTTATCTAGACCACTTTAGGCTACTCACATATCCTTCCAAAAATTTAGATTCATTCATCTTCCTTGGAACCATAATTAGATGGTAGATGCACTTGCTTCCCTAATGTCAGTATGGGAAGGACCATCGAAAATGCCCATGAAGCCCTTTATTCAACTCAGATTAGGATAGCCTTATCATAAAGACTGTAGAATAATAAAGATAGAAGAAGCTAAAAAGCCCTAGTTCTACAACATCCAGAGATATCTGAAGGAACAAGCCTATCCTGATGAAGCATATGAAAGAGACAAAATAGTCATTCGACGATTAACATCAAAATTCACATCACATCTGGGTGTGTCATACAAGAGAACCTCAGATGGTTTACAACTCTGATTTCTAGATGAAAATGAGGCTTTAAGATCAATAGAAGAAGTACATGAGGGTGTTTGTGGTCCATACATAAATGGAGCAATCTTGGCTAAGAAGCTAATAAAACTTTGGATGATGATGATGGAAGATTGCATTAAATTTATGAGGAAATGCCACAAGTGTTAGACCCATAGGAATGTCAGCCACCTTCCCCAATAGAACTACACTACATCTCCTCTCCATAGCCCTTCTCAACATGGGGACTAGACATAAATAGGGAGATCCACCTGATAACCTTAAACAGACATAAGTTCATCTTGGTGGTAGTGGACTACTTTACAAAATGGGTTGAAGCAGAATCATTCACAAGAATAAGAGCCAAGCAAGTGGCTAAGTTCATCAAAAGAAACCTACTATGTCAATATGGGATCCCCCATCACATCATCTCTAACAATGGTGTCCAATTCCAAGGGAAAGTTAGAGAGCTATTAAGGATTTATAAGGTGGAACATCATAGACCTTCTCTTTACCGACCACAGGCGAATGGGGGGCCATCAAAGCTATAAATAAGAACATAAAAAAGATCTTGTTAAAGATGACTAAGACTTATCAAGACTGGGTAGACAGATTGCCACATGCCTTTTAAGGGTACCGAACGACAGTTAGAACTTCAATAGGAGTAACTCCTTTCTCATTAGTGTATAGGTAAGAAGTAGTTCTTCCAATCAAAATAGAAATCAAGTCTCTTTGGGTAGTAATTGAATATGAATTACTAAAAGTACAGTGGGCTCAACAGAGGCACAAAAATCTTACTCTCTTAGACAGCCAAAGGCTCAAGGCTCTATACCGCATATAGTTGTATTGGGCTCAAATAGCCAAGTCCTTCAACATAAAAGTAAAACATAAGAGTGTGAAAGCAAGAGATTGGGTGCTAAAGCACACAAGACAGAATGTTCTGAACCCTAGAGGGAAATTTATACTAAACTAGAAAGGCCCATAGTTGGTTAAACATGTCCTATCAAAAGGAGAAATCAAATTGATGGATTCCAAAAGGCAATGAATTCACCAAACCTGTTAATATAGACCACTTGAAAGAAGTACCATATTTAAGGAAAAAAAAAATCTTATTGAGTTGAAAACCTAAAAACTGCAGCTTAGGCAAAAGTTAAGGACTTCTCACTGAGTTAAAACCTAAAAATGGTAGCTCAGGAAAAAATTAAGAAATAAGAGAAAATACATAACTAGAAAACTTGAGAAGGCTAGTTAAGGACAGGGGTAACCTCAAGTTCAAATTTTGTATGAATGCATCTATACTTTTCTTAAATGATTATAGTGAAATGAGACTAATTACAAATTTATGCAAAATGTCTTTGGAAAGTGGAACACATTTTATCATCATGAATTGCATTAAACATGCTCTACATCTTCTCTCATTACATGACCATGGTTCTTACCATCTTCTATAAGCTCACTCCTTGACATCAACCACTATCGTCCAATAAAAAAAAACCCAACTAGGTGTGAAAAGCTCTAAAAGGAGACACCTTAGGCAAAAAATGGGAAGAAAAAGAAAACTCAGCTAAGTGTGAAAAGCTCTAAAAGGAGACACCTTAGGCAAAAAAGGGAAAAAAAGTAGATGATAGTAATGGCAAACATCATCATCAATGATACACAACTTGAAGCATATATAGTCATCATCATACAAACATCATACAACCTATAGGAATAATGCCCATATACAATAACCATAGTCCATAACCCTGGGAAAATGATACAATAAAGCAAACCACAGACCAAAAGACCTAAACCTAGCTCCTAAAACAACTACATCGGCCACGGCTGCCATTAAAAGTAAGCAATGATCCTGCTTAAGCATTCCCCTCATTTGGTCCAGACTCATCTTTGTTCATCACAAGGGATGATGGCCGTGACTCTAGCTCATTAATGCGACACGATAAGCTGCACGCTTATGCTCCCTATCATGACTAGCAAGATGGTGCTCAACTTGCATTACACATTACATATCATACACTCATATATAAAGCATGTGCATAAAATAAAAATGTACAATAAATAAGGCATACCCTCTGAGTGGTAGCAAACTCCAAAAAGCACTATTGTGCACTTGCTGGAATAGTATACTAGTATTGGCTAGAGGAGACAGGAATTTGCAAAAGTAAGCAAATAAGTCAACCATAACTCACTAGATAAATGATACAAAGGCAGGAATAAGAAAAGAACATGAACATGGGTAGCATCAGTAGGAGTAACACCCAAATAAGGAAAGCCAGGTCCAGGCAAAGCAAAGCTCACTGATCTACTAAGGATATCCATCCCAAACATGGAAAAAGATGGCTGAACCATCAAATCCCCAAGGATAGTGTTACTAAAAGCCACATCAATGGCATGAGTAGTTGCCTCAGTTTGGAGTGTGCCCTCATTATCCTGAAAGTGGGATCCAGATCTCCTTCAGTGTCATTGTAGATAAGTTCTCATAACCCATGTAAATTACAGTTTATTACTAATAAAGTTTGCTACATGCTTGCACCAAAATAGGAATAAAAGCTTATCAAATCAGAAGAAGTGACTCTTGATGACCCACGTGATGGCCTAGCCTTTGAGGATGAGATACATCTGCCTGAGAAGGTGGAGGAGAAGGAAAGTTCTTGGTAGCTACAACATTAATCAATTGAGGGATCAATACCCTCACTCTCCAAGAGGTCCTTAAAGGGGAATCCCTTCATAATAACAACAAGATCATCATCGCAAAGCTCATAACCTTATAACATGTCCTTAGGGGGAGGAATGGGAACTCTCCTCATGTATAGGCCATCCCACTAATGATGGACTCGCTCGCCCAAATAGCACACCCTACCGATGAGCCCAAAAAGCAACACTCATCTCTTTGTCAGCTGCTATACAACCACCATCTCTATCGTCTAATGAGATCTCGTCACCCACCTGCGATGAAAGATCTGCTCAAAGGGCAATGATAAATAAATGATCCTAAAGAAAGGAGCAACCAGCACAATAGGAAGTAGACATACCTAATCAAGGGATAACCTCCTCATGTTGTCTTGAGCTACCATGAAATCCTCGATCAAATTTGTAGTCTTCTTGATCCAACAAGAATAATGAGGGAAGCCATCCTCATGGAAATGCTCGATGGATGGATAAGGGAGGATCTCTAACTTATATGCCTAGATCTATCAAAATTTAAGGGTCATAAATAATAAACCAAGAGCAAGACAACAAACAACAAAATTCCTACTCATGTCTAGCATGAAAAAACATCTATAGATCCTCGAGACACCTTGGCATGCTATGTCAAGCCTCGAGTGCATTTGAGCAAAGGTAGCAGCACCCCAATAATACCTCAATAAACCATCTAGGTCCCTCAAGACAAGAAAAAATTATAGATCACCTATACCTGAGGGGTTTGGGAAGATAATAACACTCAGTAAAGATAATAAAAAGCAATGGGCCAACTACTCTGCTAAGACAAGATGATACAATGCAAATATGCATAGTTATTTAGGTATTATAAGTATTATTTTATTTAATTTTAGTTTAGTTTGTGTGTTTATTTAGTTATGCAAATGCTATTTTTAGTTCAAATTGCTTTTTATGGTAGTTTGTATGTTTTATATTTGTTTTTAGGTGCAATTGATGTATGGGAAGGACTTTAGACTTGTTAGAATGAAGTATGAAGATTGAGAAGAAAAAGAAAGTTAAATTAATAATGGCATGAGTTGTTATAGTGGGAACGAGTCATGATAGAGGCATGTCGTGTTGAGTCACAGCCAATCACGAGTCATCCCAGTGATGTCTCACCAAAGGGTTGCAACTTTCTAGCTTTAAGCAGTTTTCATGTTTTAGATATAACTTCCTATAAAGATATCCAAATGAGGTGATTTAAGTTTCTCTAGAAATATAACTTAGAGATCTACAACTTTCATGAAGGGACATTCTTAAGATAAGGTCATATGGAAGGACAAAAATGCCCTTGAAGTTACTATATTTACATAGAGTTGTGACCATTCGTTTAAAAGGGTACCTTTCCAATTGTAACTCCTTTTAACCACCTATAAGGTCTACATATAGATCAATTGTGACCTGAGAAAGGGAGTGGTTGATAAAGGGAGCATGATTCAAAATATATAACTTCATTAGAGTAATTATTGCTTAGACTTAGTGTTTGAAGATCAACTAGAAGGAGATCAAGTAAGAAGCAAGAAGAAAATATTGCTCTACATCAAGCAAGTGCTGGAAGATTTAGTAAAAAGGGTTTTATCAATTCTCTTTCTTCTTTTCTTATTATTCTCTAACTATGTTTCTTGGCTAAGTATTGTTTGATATGTAATGATGAATTAAATAAGAACTACATTTTCTATCTTATTTTGTTTATGATTTAATTTCTATTAGTGCCTAATTAAGTTATTTATGATTGATCACCATATGTAACTTGTTTTAATCAAAATTACTTACAATGAGAGTTGGAATAATTTGGTGGATATATAATTGAAATTACTTAAGAAATGGATTTACTTGGAGATAAGGAATTCATTTTAAGGGAAAAGAATTAGTACAATTACTTTATGATTTTTGTTAATCTCTACAAAGACACGAGAGTGATTGTAGACTCTAAACGGAATCATCCTTGATCGACAATGAGAGTTGCTTTTAAGGATTTATTGGTATTATGTGATTTATGATTTTATCTTGTGTCTGCAATACAATGAGAGGGCTTGCAGACTCTAAGAGGAAATACTTCTAATTGATAACGAGAGTTACCTTTAGAGACTCTAACTTTAAATTGACAATGCGAATTGCTTTTAAAGATTATATGCACTAATTTCCAATCAATATGTTTTATGATAATCTTTTATAAGTTCTTAGTTACATTATGAATTGTGCTTCTCTTATATATATTTACATTTTATTTTTGTTTAGTGTTATAGTAAATTAGTAGTAATTAGATTCTTTAATTTAATTTGATTTAGTTTTGGCTATCCATCTAAGTAACTATCTGGTTAATATAGAATTGCCTAAAAATTCCTGAGTGTTCGACACCTTACTTACTCTATACTAAGTCCTAGAGACTAAGGTTATACAATTCTACTCGCTTCAGAATTTGGCACCATTGGCGAGGAATTTTGGATTAGTAATTGTTATTAACTTAAGGTAGAGAAAGGTTGTTTTAGGCCTTGTTTTAATTTTTATTTCTTTATTTCGTTTTTATTTTTCATTTTTATTTTCTGGTTATTTTTGTTATTTATTTGATTGTGAATTTACATGCTCACTAGAACTAGTAATAGTAATTTGAACTTTGATCCTAAAATTGATTTAATTTTATGTGCTTTATGTAGGGAACAAAGACAAAGAAGAGAGAACCAACTTAATTTGAATAGAATGGCTCAACCGTAGAGAAGGACGTTAGGAAATTTTGCGATGCCCAATATCTCAGGTAGCTTTCGTGGAATAATGTCTCTGGCTATTGCTAACAACAATTTTGAGATCAAGCCAGGTATTATACAAATGGTGCAAAATATTCAGTTTGGAGGCTTATAACGAGAAGATCCTTATGCCCACATTTTGACTTTCCTCAATGTGTGTGCAACCTTTAAGATTAATGGTGTGACAGATGATGCTATAAGGCTAAGACTCTTTCCATTTTCAATCGAGGACAAAGTATAACTTTGGCTTGCTAGTTTGCCAAATGAATCAATCACAACATGGGATCAATTAAAGCAAGCATTTCTGCACAAATATTTCCCACCATATAAGATGGCTAAGTTTCAAAATGAGATCACTACTTTCAAGCAAAATGGAAGTGAGACAATCTATTCAGCTTGGGAGAGGTTTAACTAACTTCAATGACAGTGTCCACATCATGGCTTGCCAGAATGGATGATTCCTCAAATTTTCTATAATGGATTGACGAATGAAAATAGAAACATCATCAATGCGATGTCCGATGGAAAATGGCTGGATAAAATGGTTAGAGAAGCTGTAACCTTGATAGAAGAACTTGCATCTCAAGGGTATATGGGTGATGAAACCACAATGGCAAAAGCAAGGAGAGTTTTGAAACTTGACACAATTAAATGCTGAATGCAAAGGTATTACCTCTCACCAAATTGGTAAGTAATTCCCAAATTCATTAGAATGTGCCAATGTTGTTTATAAGACTTGTGGAGGATCTCATTCATATTCTCAATGCAATGTAACTACAAATGAGGATGTGAATTATGCGCAAGGAGATTTTAATCAATGAATGGTGCTGAATTCCAATAATTATAACCCTCTATATAACCCAAACACCAAACTTCAAAACCCACCTAGCTTTCCTATGAAACAACAAACCTTTAGTCCTGCCCATCCTAAACCTACTCTTGAAAATCTTATGGAGCAATTTGTTAATCAACAAATGTCCATAAACAAAAAAAATGAGGAGCAATTTAAGCAACTAAATTCTAAACATGAAAAAATTATTACTTATAACTGTATCCTTGAAACCCAAATTGCCTAACAAGCCTCTTCATCCAATGCTAAACCTTTAGGAAAGCTCCCTAAACAAGCAGAGTATGTACAAAAAGAGTCTTTTCAAGCAATTACCTTGCGTAGTGGTAAGGAGGTTGAAAAAGATCTCAATAAGAAAAAAAGAGTGGTTGATGATAAGGATGATGGGGTAGAGATTGTGGAGGTGGATGTTAGAAGTAAAAATGATGAATAGTGTGAGAAGAAAAGTAATAAGGAAGATGCCTTACCATCAAAGAATGAGGAATCAAAGGTGGATATTAAAACTCTTCCTTTTCCTCAAAGGCTCATAAGGTGTAGCTTAGATAAGCAATTTGGAAAATTCCTTGATTATCTTAAGGAAATTACTATCACCATACCATTTATGACTGTTATTAGAGATACGCCAGCTTGGGGTAAATTATTAAAGGATATTATTAATCATAAAAGCAAGCTTGAAGATTATGGTTTAGTATCTCTTCTTGAAGAATCCAAAGCTATGTACTTCAAGTCTCTACCAAAGCTTAAGGATCTTGGTTCTTTTATGGTTCCTTGTATAATTGGAGGTACGCATTTTGATAAAGCATTATATGATATTAGTGCTAGTGTTAGACTTATGCCTTATTCTATTTATAAAAAGCTAAATTTGGATGAGCTCAAGCCTACCAATATGTGTCTTTCCATGGCGGATAAATCTATTACATATCCACTTGGAATTATAGAAAATGTGCCAACTAAAGTGGGTAAGTTTGTAATTCCAGTTGACTTTGTTGTGTTATAAATGGAGGAGGATCTTGAGATCCCAATTTTGTTTGGAAGACCATTTTTTAGGATACAGGAGCAATAATTAATATGAAGAAAGGAAAGATCACATTAGAGGTGGATAATGAATGTATGGAATTCGATGTACTGAATATAATGAAGTCAACACTAGTGGAAGTGGCAGGTAGAGTTGATTCTATTGATGTTATTGATGAATGCATTGAAGAAGTCATTCATGAGTGTTTGAGGAATGATTCTATGGAGCTATACATGATGGAAGAAGCTAATGAGCAAATTTTTAAGGTAATTCTGTATCAACCTTTTCAAAGGACATCAAGATTTGAACCTTCAAGGAGAGAGGATGATCCAAAAGATACTACATTAAGTGAAGAAGTTGAGTTAGAGCTCAGGCCTCTACCATCAAATCTTAGATATGCATTTCTTGACTCTAATCTTAAATTTTATTTTATTGTTAATTCATCTTTGCCTAGTGATAATGTTGATGCCTTATGCAATGAGTTGAATAGACATAAGAATGCCATTGGTTATTCTATAAGTGATTTGAAGGGTATTAGTCCTCATATATGTATGTATAGAATTCTTTTAGAAGATAAGGTCAAAGATGATTAAACCCTACTCTAAAAGAAGTGGTAAGAAAACAAGTGACTAAGCTGCTTGATAATGGAATCATATATTCCATTAGTGATAGTAAATGGGTGAGCCCCGTTTAGGTTGTACCAAAGAAAGGAGGCTTAACTGTTGTTAGGAATGAATCTAATGACTTGATACCTACTAGAACTATCACAAGATGGTGTATGTGTATTGACTATAGAAAACTGGATCACTTCCCATTGCCTTTTATTGACTAAGTTCTTGAGAGGTTAGCTAATTTGTCTTATTTTTGTTATTTGGATGGACTTAGTGGGTTCTATCATATTCCTATTCATATAGAAGATTAAGCTAAGACTACCTTTACATGTCCATATGGTACTTTTTCTTTTAGGCATATGCCTTTTGGTTTATGTAATGCGCCTTCAACTTTTCAAAGATGCATGTTTTCCATATTTAGTGATTTACTTAATGATTGTGTAGAAGTTTTTATGGATGAATTTAGTGTTTATGGTACTGACTTTTCTAATTGTCTAAACAATCTATCTAAAGTTCTTGACAGGTGTATTGAGCATGGATTAGTTCTGAACTGGGAAAAGTGCCATTTCATGACACAAGAAGGCATAGTTCTTAGACATTTAGTTTCAAAGAGAGGCATTGAAGTTGATAGGGAAAAGATCGAAGTAATTGCTAATTTGTCGCCTCCAAAATGTGTTAAGGATATAAGAAGTTTTCTTGGACATGCTGGCTTTTATAGTTTGTTTATTAAAGATTTTTCTAAAATTGCAAAACCATTATGTAAATTGCTTACCAAGGACGTTACTTTTGAGTTCGATGATGCATGCCTAGAAGCATTTCAAATTTTGAAGAAGGCTCTTATTTCAGCACCTTTTTTGTAGCTAGCTAATTCGCACCAACCATTTGAGATAATGTATGATGCTAGTAACTTTGCAATGGGGGCTATTTTAGGGCAAAGAAAGGAAGTTAAGCCTTATGTGATTTACTATGCTAGCAAATTACTTGATGATACTCAGATTAACTACACCACTACAGAAAAGGAGTTGCTTGCTATTGTTTATGCATTTGAAAAGTTCAGAGCATTCCTTGTGGGGTAAAAGGTGATTGTTATTCAGATCATGCTGCTCTTAAGTATCTTTTAAGTAAGAAGGATGTAAAACCTAGATTCCTATGATGGATCTTAATACTTTAAGAATTTGATTGGGAAGTGAGAGACAAGAAAGGAAGTGAGAACCTTATTGTCGATCACTTATCAAGGCTTGATCATGATGGATTGAAAAAGAATGATGATGGTGTGCCAATCAATGAAACATTTCATGATGAATATCTCCTAACTATTACATTAAAAGAACTTCATGGTTTACAGATATTGCAAATTATCTTGTAAGTGGTATTCTTCCTTATGGCATGGATTATAGACAAAGGAAAACGTTTTTACATAACAGTAACTTCTACTATTAGGAGGAACCATTACTTCATAAAAGGTATGCAGTTGGCTTGATTAGATGATGCATTCCCTAAGATGAAGTCCAAGATGTTTTGAAGCATTGTCATTCTTTGGAGGTTGGTGGACATTTTGGAGCATCAAAGACAGTATCTAAGGTACTTCAATATGGATTTTGGTGGCGTACTTTGTTTAAGGATGCTAGAGAATATGTTCTTACATGTGATAAATATCAAATGAGAAATATGTCAAAGAAACATGAGATGCCTTTGAAAGGGATTCTTGAAATCAAGATCTTTGATGTTTGGGGAATAGAGTTTATGGGTCCATTTCCTAGTTCCTTAGGTTACAAATGTATTTTGGTCATGGTCGATTACATCTCTAAGTGGGTAGAAGCCATGTCAACCTTAACAAATGATGCTAGAGTGGTTAAGAAAATGATTAAGAAAGTAATTTTTCCAAGATTTTGTACTCTTAGAGCATTGATAAGTGATGGAGGTTCCCATTTTTATAACAATATGATTAAAGCTCTCTTGAAAAAGTATGGAGTAACACATAAGGTTGCTACTCCATATCACCCAAAAATGAGTGGGCAAGTCAAGGTGAATAATAGAGAAATTAAATGGATTCTTGAGAAAACAGTGTCTTCTTTAAGGAAAGATTGGGCATTGAAGCTTAACAATGCATTTTATGGGCATATAGGACATCTTTTAAAACCCCAATTGGCCTTACTCCTTATCAATTGATATACGGGAAGTCATGTCACCTACCCGTTGAGCTTGAGCATAAAGCATATTGGGCAACAAGAGCTCTGAATTTTGATATGATGAAGGCACGTGAGAAAAGGTTACTTCAACTCAATGAATTAGATGAATTAAGAATGAATGCTTATGAAAATGCTAGGCTATACAAGGATCGTACTAAGTTGTTGCATGATAAGCATTTAACTAAGAAGGGATTTTATGAAGGTGAGCTTGTTCTCCTTTTTAATTCAAGATTGAAGTTATTTCCAAGAAAGTTGAAATCACAGTGGTCAGGTTCATTTAAAGTTGTTAAGGTATATCCTCATGGTGCAGTGGAAATTGCTAATAATAAAGGGGAAATCTTCAAGGTAAATGGACATCGTCTAAAACCTTACTTGATCAGTGATGCAATTGATCCAACCCGATCTATCTCCCTTTCTACATCTTAATGAAATTAAGGTAAGGTCAAGCTATAGACCTTTAAATTTAGCATGGTAAGACTAAACACGTTTTTCTTTTATTTTATTACACATTTTTATATTCTATGCTTCAATTTCATTCTTATTTCATTTTATTTTAGTTAGCAAAAGTTCTATTTACAATTTTTTCGAATTCACACATTTTTTTATTATTTTATACTGTTTCTTTTTCTTAGTTTATTTCACTTATTTATTCACATGTTTTTTATGATTAGTTTTAGTATACATTTGGTTTATGATTAGTTTCTTATTTTTATGCATTCTTTTATATATTGTTTCATTGAAATTGTATTTTCACATTAGCATACTATTACAACTTGTTACATAGCCATGAGTCATTACAAAAAGATAGCGTGCCGAGTCGTTTTGCAATGGACAACTCGACCTAGGAATACAAGATGCCGTAATGAGTCAGTACAGAGGGACGAGTCATTACAGAGATTCATCATAACAAGTCATTCTTGTGGGAAAATTTGATATAGAAAGCATCTGAGTCGACTTGACACCCTGTGTCGAGTCATCCCATCAACATACTTATGTGCATTTTACACATTTAGTTACACACTTGTAGCAGCCATAAGTTAGCACCTTTTTACATCTTTTTATTACTATTTATTATTCTTAATTCAGTTTAAGATTTGAAAAGTTGCCTTTTTCTTTTAAAGAAGTCATGTCTTTTCATATCTATAAGCACCTTTTCACATTTCTCTTACACAACCTTTCACAATCTCTTACACCCCTACACCTTACACCCCTATACTATCTATAAATACACCCTTTTGACCACCCAATCTTCCATGTCCTCCATTCTCAAATTTCTGAACAAATTTCAACACTTAAAAACACTCAAACACCTCTTATTCCATCATCTTCTTTATTCTCTCTTCCATAAACACAAGACTCTTCATTTCTTCTCTAAATCAAACCTTACCCAAATCAACACCGCCCTTCCTATTCCATCTTCTTTACTCTATTTTTCCATTTTCATTTCTTACTCTCTGTATATTTTTGCACTTCTTAACTTTATTCAATCAACACTAACACCATGAGAAAGACTAGAGGATCATCATCCAAGAGGCCACACATTGAAGAATCCCATCAAGAGGAGGAAGAAAATCTGAGCAAGACTTACAAGGCTAAGTTTCTAATCCTTTCACATGTAGAAGGTGCTAAGTTAACAATAATCAAGTTTAGAGAAATCTTAGGTTGTAAGTATATTCCTAACTCTCTCTTGAACAATGTGGGTATGCTTGAGGCGTTTGATCAAATGTTAATTCAATGTGGCCTTAAGAAATTTTTTTCTATGCATGAGGACACCTATTTTGATTTAATTATTGAATTCTACACTACCTTGGATGTTAATGAGTACAATTCCCAAATTCTGGAATTTAGGATGGAAGGAAAGAAACACTAATTAAACTATTCTTTCATGCATCGTGTGTTTGGTTTTAAAAAAGATGGGTTATGTGATCCTTCATCTAACTTCAAGTTAAATGAATTTTGGAAATTTTAAATTGATTTGCAAACCCATTTTCAACCTAAAAAAGCCAAGGCAATGTTCATTAAATACATGAAATACTGGTTGTTGCATAAGATCCTAGCATGTGTTATTTTTCACAAGTTTGAAATCAATAGGGTTTCTATATAAGAAATGTTTCTTATGTGGTGTATTCATAACAAGAAGAAATTTCTTGGAATTATTGGATATTCAACCAGTTATTGTCTTGTGCTCCACATAAGGATTCACCCTTAACATATGGACATATGATCATAATAGTAGCTAAGGCTTTGAATGTTGATATTGCCGGTTATACTCGTAGGGTTGAATGCTCTTATTTTACTAACCATGCTTTTGTGAGAGGGCAAGTTATTGATGCAGGATTCTGATCTATTCCTGCATGATCACATTCATGTTGGTGTGGACTTGCTAGATCATCTTAGGTTGAGGAGTCTCCAACTGCTTATTCAACAGAAAGTGAACCGGAGGAAGAACTTCCTCAATATAAACCATTTAGCGATGTGTATAAACTTGAAAATGTAGCAACACCAGGTTTGTTAAAACCTCTTCCTATACCTGATGGTATCTTTATGAATGTCATAATGGATTTCATAGAAGGGCTTCCACAATCTCAGGGAAAGTCTGCCATTTTCATGGTTGTTGATAGGCTAACTAAATATGCCCATTTTGTTGGATTATCTCACCCATTTTCAGTTCAGACTGTTGCCTAGGCCTTCCTTGATTCAATATACAAGCTTCATGGCATGCCACAAACTATCACTAGTGATAGAGCGACCACTTTTGTTAGTCATTTTTGGCAAGAATTATTCAAGCTACAAGGAGTGGAGCTATAATTGTCATCTACTTACCATTCGCAAACTGATGGTCAGACAGAAGTGGTAAATAGGGGTTTGGAAACTTATCTTCGATGTATGGCTGGTGACATTCCCCATACCTAGTTCTGATAGTTGTCCCTAGCTGAATACTGGTATAATACTTCCTATCACACTAGTATCCAAATGACTCCATTTCAAGCTCTTTATGGATATGCTCCACCAATTCACATTCCTTACTTCCCATGCGATTCAAATGTTGAAGCAATGGATTCTTACCTCAGAGATAGGGAAACTACCATTAAGTTACTGCAACATCACCTTAAAATGGCTCAAGTCAAAATGAAGAACATGGCTGATAAAAAGCAAAAGTGATAGACATTTTCAGATAGGAGATTGGGTGTATGTCAAATTTCGGCCTTATAAACACAGCACTGTGCTTCAAGGGAACCAAAAATTACAACCAAAATATTTTGGACCCTTCCAAGTTCAAGATACTATTGGTGTTGTGGCATATAAATTGAAGTTACCACTAGAAGCTCAAATACATGATGTCTTCCATGTATCTCTCCCCAAACCATTTCATGCTAATAATCGAGCCTCTCCAACCTTGCTATATTCTTAAGGTCCTCAGCTTTATCCTTAAACCATACTAAAGCGTCGAATTGTTAAGTGGAAGAATGCTGCAACTACTCAGTTATTAATCCAATGGCAAGGAAAATTACCATCTGAAGCTACTTGGGAATATGCTCAAGACCTATAACTTCCATTTCTAGGATTTTTCCTTAGGGACAAGGAAAACAAAGAGGGAAGTATTAATACAAATGAACCAACAGGGTGAATAATGGCCAATTGTGCTATGTTGTTATGAAGATCTAGACTAGAAGACAGTTGGCTAAATTGTTATTCTATTATTTTATCTCTTCTGTAACGGCCTGGCATTTATAGTCACATGGCTCAACTATTATATTAGCGTGCCTTGAGGAATGTTGAAAGAGTTGTTAATGACATTATTCCTTTCCTATTTCTTCTGTGTCTTTCTTTGTATATTATTTTCCTTCTTTCTTAATTCATTTCTTCTATTTATTATTCTTCTCCAATTTAGTCTGCAACACTACACCCTTAAAACGGTTATCTCGAGAGAAAGCGGCGAGCTCTTAAATTCCAATCCGTAATGGTGGTCTGTTAACCAGAGCACGATAGAGTCCTAATAATTTTGGATCTTTGGGTTCTTCAGCGATTGGTGGACTTAGGGTGCAGGAGAAAGTGGCTCTAGTGACAATTGCAACTGTGACAAAAGTAGCGGCATTGGAGGCGAAGGTGAGTAAGTTGGAGGAGTTGAAGGGGGCAATAGAAGCGGAGTTTGAGGTTATTAGATCTAGCAACACTAATGCACATGTGTTGCCTAGTCATTATAGTGAGTGTTTGTTTGTTTTGAATTTTAGGTTATGGAATTTGATCAAAATGGAGAAGAATTTGAACCAATAATAAAGTGTTAGTGAAAATCTTTTGTTATTAAAGCTAAATTGTTTAATCTAGTTATTATCCATTTCGTTGCTAAGGTAAACGATGAGAGGAAAAAAGAAAGTGAGAATTTTTATTTCATGCCTTTATTGAATTAGTTTTCTATTTTTTGGCTGACAATGCATACAAGATTGGGTTAAGTTAATCTTTTTTTCCCTGGTAATTTTGATTTTTGTTTTTTTATGATAAAGGGTGACTTTTAGAATGTTTTCTACTTTTGATGTTAATTTTAAACTAGGAGCCTACCTATATAGGTTGTGCTTTAGCTTGTTGCAGTTTACTTTTTTTTGTTTCTAGTAAAAAAAATTTCAGTGCAAGACATTTTCAATTATGTATTTTGTTAAAAATGCTTTTGAAACCTCAATTTTCATGCATTTAGTTATGTTCTGTTGGAAGTTTTTTGATGGCAAGGTTCTTATGGGTTGTTTAAGTAAGGGTATGACAAATCATATGTCCTACCACTGTGACTATCTAAGAAGTCACTGAATTAGGCCATGCTACTTTCTTTGGATTTTAGGCTGTTTCTCATGGACAAAAATTCACCCACTTGAAGAGCACGTGCTCCCTTCATTCTTCAATGGAAAGTCCCAAACCCGCACACTTGATAGCTACATGGAGATATGTAATTGGATTGTGAAAAAATTTCATTTGAATCCAAATGTTCAGATTGAGTTAAAAGATTTGTCTGAGCTTGAGGTTGCAGACAATGATGCAAAGCAGGAGGTGCTAGAATTTTTGGATTATTGGGGATTGATAAATTTCCACCCATTCCCACCAAGTGATTCTTCTGCCAATGCTGATGGTGATGGAGCATCAAATAAAAATTCATTGCTTGAAATGTTGTTATGCTTTGAAGCATTCAACAACGCACCCATGTTGTTCCTAAGCCTAATGTCTCTACTCCAGCTTTGCCATCTGGGTTGTTTCATAAGTCTACAATTGTAGAAGAGTTGGTGTGGCCTGAAGGACCATTCGTTGAGTACCACTACAATTCTTGTTCAGCTGATTGCTCTAAAAAATGCTACCATTGCCAAACATAGGTTGGTTGTTTCCTAGAATTTATTGGTTACTCATTAGTTGCTAGAGAATAAATAGTTAAATTGATGTACTAAGTTGTATTCTAAGCTTCAAGTTCTGCACCACTTGAACTCAAAGTGGTGACTGGTTGCGCCCAAACATATTACTAAAATAAATTATCTCCTGGTTGATCATATTACAATGTTTGAGGATAAAAATGCATGCCAAACATGTTAAGTATTAGACATTTTGCAATATTGAAAGGGTGCTATTCCATTTTCGTATGCCATATTCTTTTTTCCCTCCTTTTAACACAGCTGTTAGAAATACTTCTATGCTAATATATTCATATTTGGAACAGTGTGTTAAACTGCATGGTTCCTTCTTATAGACAAGATTGAATTTGGAATGCTATTATGCTAAGGGATGGTTATAATTACATACAAACAGACTTCAAGTGACACTAACAAATAGATTGTTGATAGAACATGATATATAGAATTTTGAACCTGATTTGAATTCATATCAATACATACACATGCCCATGTGCACATTTGTGTTTGTTTGCTCTTATTCAAGTTTAAGAAATGTTAAGACTTACAACATTTGCAAAAAGAGCAACAGAGGAGAATCTCTTGTACTCTATATGATTGACTTGCATGTGAGACAATTCTCTGAGTTGACCTCTAGCTCTGGCTGTATAATGCATAGTGAAGCTTTGAATGAATGATATTTATGCCTTAGTAGGATTTGATGATTGATGGACTAGTCTGACATGATTTATGTGCACCATAATCTTCATTCCTTCTGATTATGTTCTTGTTGATAGGCAGATTATGATTTATGTACTGATTGCTTTAATAATGGGAAATTTGGCTGAGACATGTCATCATCTAATTTTATTCTTATGGAGCCTGCCAAGGCACCTGGCCTAAGTGGGGGAAAGTGGATTGATCAAGAGACCTTACTTCTCCTTGAAGCATTGGAACTTTATAAAGAAAACTGGAATGAAATTGTAGAGCATGTTGCTATAAAAACCAAAGCTCAATGTATATTACACTTTGTCCAAATGCTAATTGAAGATGTTTTTTTTACCGTGAGAATGATGTAGACAATAGTTTTAAAGAAACTATAGATCCACCTGCAACCATTGATGAAACTTCTGCTCTTAAAGATGGAACTGAAACAGGCGAGGATAAAGCCAGCGCTAAGGAGGATCAACCACTGACTTCCCCAATAGAATATGTAAATGGAGTAAAAAATTGTTAGGAAAATGCAAAGCCTGACAATGCCAATGACAGTGCCAATGAAGCGGTAATTGATGAGGAAACTTCAAAATCAAAAGATATTACTAAAGTGAAGGCTGCTCCATAAACGGATGAAAATTTTGCACTCAAAGCTCCTACAGAAGCATTTGAAGCTGTTAGTTATCCATCTACTCCTGAAAATCGACTTTCGTTTACTGAGGTTGGGAATGTTGTCATGGCTTTGGTAAGTAAAATGGTCATATGTAGAAAATTCAAAAATAGTCATATGCAGAAAATTAAGGCATTTCATTGAGTGCATTTGGAAAAGAACTTACTATTACCCGAAAAAATTTAGCAAATTCCTTTTGATTGTGATGTTTACTTTGGCAACAACAAACATGCTCTTGCCAAAAAAGAGTTGTTCTCATGTGTTTCAAAGTACAACATAAAGCAATAGTTTCTTATTACTTTGTCATTTTTCACATCTCAAACTTGCTTTATATAATTTTCTCTCCCTCCCGTCATACCCTGATCTTTGTCTTTGTGTGCTTCACCCTTCTCTGCCTTTATGTTCCAATGCTTTCAAAGTAGAATGATGAAAAGGGTAGCCATGAAACATGCCTCTCGCTCTTTGCCTTTATTCTGTATAAGTAGAAAGATGAGAAGGTAGCCATGTAGCATGCATGTTGCCTTGTGTTTTCAACCTTTGACATGTAGCCAATGTCTCTCTGCCTTTATTTTGTACTAGTAAAAAGATGAATAGGGTAGCCATACAACATGCATACTGTGTTGTGCTTTCATCTTTGACTTACAGCCCATGTCTATTTAATTTGCTTATTATCCCTTACTTTTGTAGGTAGCATTTTTGGGAAGACTGGTGGGTAGGGATGTTCCCACTGCTTCAGTACAGAGCTCTTTGAAATCATTAAACAGTGATTCCCTAGGCATGGAGCTGGCATAAAGGAATTGCTTTCTTTTAGAAGATCTGCTAGATGACCAGAAAGGACCAGCTGATATTGATTGGTGTGTGAACCTTTTTCGATAATTGAAATTCTGCTTGGCATTTTGTGGGTTTGTGTCTCATGCAATAAGACATCTACAACAGGGCTACTAAAACAGCTAACATAGATGCTTCAAAAGACAAAAAGGTAGGCCAAAACGAGAGAGGAAATGACTCTCTATCAAATGATCACAATAAAAAGAAAATTAAAGATTCCCCTCCAGAAAAGAAGTAGCCTCTAGATTCTTCAAATAAAGAATTCAATGACAATGTAGATATTGTAAATAATGCAGGCGTTGTAATTCCTCATGAGGAAACTACACTTGGTAAATTGAAGGCATCCAATGAATCAGTGTTGAAAAATGAATCTAAAATGGGTATTATAAAAGAATCAAATGAGATTTCATCCAAGTCTGAATGTCCTCCAAGTTCCATGAAGGAGATAGAAGGATAATTAGCTATTGTATATTCTCATCTTGCAGGAGTCCCTAAGGATGTGTAGATGGTACTTGATTTGAGACCTTCTGATGATAATGATCCTTGTTAGTCAGTTGCATTAGTGTCAGTTGAAGAGCACTCTACTGTAGAAGCATCAATGGATGTGGACATGGTATTAGACTCTTTGCCCTTGGAGAAAAATGAGTAGTAACAAAAAATGAAATTAAATTATACAAGAGACCACTCTTACCCTATAGAAGTGCCAAAGTATATAGAGATGTTGCCTTCCCTGCCTTTAGAAATAAAAGAACCTCAATAGCCAGTTGCATCAAACTCTATAGCTGAAAATGGAGCCATTGCAGTTCTCTCTCTTTCTCTCTCTATCTCTACCCTATATAGATAGGTTGTTTGCATAAGGGTCTAGTTAGATTTATAATGACAGAATCCAGAGAATTAGGAAGTTTTTGTTTATTTAAGGGCTCGATATATTAAAGTTTCCTTCAATTAATTTATGAACTTAGCTGATTGTCAATTTCCATCTAATTTTATTTCCATTTTCTTTTCTTTTCCTTGTTTTCCACAATTGAGCACTAAAATGATAGTAAGAAAGAGAAGCCTGATTTTATTTCCATGTGTGCTGCGGAATTAAGTGATTTTGGCTATAAATAAGAAGCTATGATGTTCTAGCATACTCATATTAATGCAAATGAATGAATTAAATAGTAGAGTAAATATAGTTATCAAAACATTCAACCAAAACATAGAAGCAAAATGTCAAAAGTTCTAAAATTTCAACGTAACAAACTGTCAATGGTGTCTAGGATCCATCTCAACTATGCCTAGTCTAAGCATCAGATTCGGTGCCCTTAGGGTCACCTCCAAAGCCGCCACCTTCTTTGGTCTTTTTATCACGACTCTCCTAGTTGATTTAGAGCACCTCAATCTACTGCTCGAGTAGTGATCTTAGTCTAACTAGATTTATCATGATCCTGTTTAAAAGAAACTTCAGGTCAATAAATCATACAAACTTGCATATATATAGATGTAGGAGAGATCTTTACCCCTCATTACTGGGTGATTGCCATCATATGATCCCTTTGAGCCTCGATCATGCAATACATGTACAACCCTTAACTCAGGGAAATCTACGTCATTAGTAGGATGTTAGAGACTAACAAACGCATTAAGAATGATTTAAGATACAGGTCAAAAGCGAACTTACGTAGGTAATGCACCCTGGGATGCAAGCAGGTGTGAACTCATCATCCAAAGTTAGAAACTGACGAGATAGCTCTCTTGGAGGAACCTAGCAATGAACAATCAAATCAAGAGTGTGAGCAAAGCTACCATCAACGATCTTAAAGGTAGAAATGGTGGGAGGTCTCATTTGCTCAGCTGCAACTGAGGCCCCTCTCTATATGGATCTTTGGGCCTCTTTCTCTCGCATGGGAGGCTTAACATGAACCATTGGTCTCGCAGGTGTAGTTTAAAAATGAGGAATTATGTTAGAAAAACATTATTACAAGACATGAGTCGAGCACTGAATGCTTACCTGAGAGGTGGAGGCATTGGACAAAGGTATTGTCTGCAAGAGATGTGTTCGACTCTTAATCCACATGGTGTGATCCACAGTCGGTGAACAAACGACAATCTAAGCAAGATCGTTACCTCCAACTCATGTGTCTAGAGTATGCTACTAGAAGGAGACTTGAGTATGTGCCTGGCCCTGGCACCCCTACTCCAATTGAGGACTTGCTCACTAAGATACCAGACTTGACAGCTTGGCTCATATAACAGGAACCTTCTTTTGGACAGTGGCCTGAAATGGGTTATCTCCATGTTTCACCTATCTTCATAACCCTACAAGTCATTCCGGATCTATGAAAATACTAAAAAGTAAGTAATTTAAATTTCTAAAAATTTCTAACACAATTAATAAATTTTTTAGGCACTACATCTTGTGTCAAGGAGTTCAGGTGCAGTCAATGGATATGAATTCGAGTCAAATTCTTCTTCAGGATACAGTTGGCACTTTACCTTTGAATGGTTGGAAGCTCATCCGCTACATAAGTCATCCTAATAAGCAACTCTAACTCCATCGCCTAGACCTATAAAAGAAGCAATATTAATAAGATGTTTAGTAAATGGTAATAAAAATGAATCAGTTAAGAAAGAGGATGAAGCTTACGAAAACAGTGTGCCATAAGCCACAGAATCTTTTGGCTCCACACACTATATCGTTCATACTCCTATATAAATAAGCCAAGGAACAGATGCCCCAATCATAGGAGGCCACTAGATTCAAATCCCATAGGGGTGGTAGGAACATCATGCCAACTAAACTAGCAGTATCAACGAAGAGAGTGGTGTCGAGCAGATAGACCAAGAAAGCTCATACCACCTGATCCACCTAGTATGGGGTGACCATCTTTGTGATCCTCTCCCAAGTGTATAAGCTTTAGATCAAATCAAACTTGATGTGAATGATCCCTTTATGTCTAGGATTATATCAAGAAGACGCTTGATGAAAACGGCCTTCTCAGGAGTCAGTTGATGTAAACTAGCATTAAAAGAGATAGGATTCCCAGCACATGCTATCCTAGTGATGACAGCAAAGGAAATGGGATCTAGAGTAAGCTCTCTGAAAGGGAAGTGAAAGTCATCTCAAGCCACCGCTCCATTAGCGTGTGGAGGAGCTAATAGTTAATTCGACCATGCTCTGTAAGAAGTGTGATAATAAAATTATCAAACCCAGTCTCCTGAAGCCTATCCTTTTAGCATTCCGTTATGTCATTAGAGAAGACACATACCCCATGGAAGTTCCCTGTGCCTTTAAACATCTGGGCATCAGCCTGTAACAAAATTATGGAAGTTGAAATAAATTACAGTCAAATTTATGTTATTTTTCTGAAGAAAAAAGTAAAATTTGAAAAGAAAATAAACTAATCGCCTTGTCATAGAGGCACAACGCCTTAGCGATCACCTTATGGTTGTGGCGATCGTCTCTAAAAAAGAGGCGATAACCATTGCCTTAGCGATAATTATCTTTGAAAATTTTAAATTTTCAGTTAATTTTATAAAATTCGATCGTAATTCTCTCAATTTTTAATCCTAGGTGATAAGTTATCACAAGTGCTAACCAGGTATAAATTGCAGGGAAAATTGAGAGGATTTGGACATTAACATCTCCACTCGTAAGAGAGAAAATATGGTTTCTCAAATCCACTAAGAGAGGAATATGATTTCCTTAAATCAATATGAAGTTATGAGGCGCGCTAGGGGAAGGCGGAATGGGATCCCATCCGGGCACAGGAGGAGTCCTCTTGTCATTCTTTTTGAAATAGGTGTGAGCATAGGAAAGAGAAAAAAAAGAAAGAGAAAAGAGGAGGAGGAAGGAAAAGAAAGAAAAGAAGAAAAAGGGAAAAGGGATCCTTGTTATAGGTAAAAAAACCCATGGAAATTAGAAATTGAAGAAAGATGAATGATTGATGATGACGAGTGAAGATGATGAAAATGACGAATAATGATGACAGATGAATTTTTTTCATTTCGAATGAACCTAATGCGGTTAATAGATTAAGATTTTTAATTCTGGTCAAAGCATCAGTCAAATTGTGAATAAGAACTTGAAGGGGTTAGCAAAGTTGGGTTTCTTTTCTTAGTTCTAGTCGAAGCACCAGTCAGTAACACCTAGTTTGGTCGGCGTGTGCATTGGGGGCAAATCACGCATTTGGTTTGATCGGCTCACATCTGGGGACAAGCTATGGGTCAGTGGCACCTAGTTTGGCTGGCCCATGCATTGGGAGCAAATTGCGCATTCAGTTTGGTTGGCCCGTATTATGGGACAAGCTATGGATTTTCTCTTATCGAAGTATTAGTAATAGAGGCAATTGACTAGGAAATGAATTCCTAAATTTTGCAATTTACTAAGTGAATGGTTGGGCCAGAAAAATCAATGAATTACATTTCAGATGAGAGATTGACTGTGCAATGAATTCTCGGGGTCTTCAATGAAGAAAAGACTGACCAGGCAATGAATTCCTAGAGTCTAAATTGCATAAGTGATTGATCAAGCTAGAAAACATGTGAATCATGTTTATTAAGTAGAAGAGGACCAGGAAAACTCATGTTTCACACTAAAGCTATAATGAGTGGCTGATTGGGCCAGGAAAACTCGAAGAACACAGTCACATTTTGAGTCGAAGCACTCACCTCTTGAGTGAAGCTTGAGATTTAGCTATGTCACCCATATTTTACTTTTGTTTGCATTGTGTATGTGATTTTCTTGAAAAATTGCTTTACATGTGTTTAGTTTTTCAAAAAATTAAGAGGCAGACTATAGACACTCAATCCGATTGACCTATGATTCGAGGGCTAACCATGGGTGCTTGGTTTGATCGACCCATACCAAAACCCAATGATGAGAATGTAAAGCTTGAATACAAGTATGAAGCCTGAATCTTTGATTAGAAATGGACTTGAGAGTCTGAAATCATCCAAACCTAGCTAAAACTGTCTAAAACAGCCTAAATTTTCTTTGGCCCATCCCAGGGCAAGACCAAAGAGGTGCCACCATTTTACAAAGAGGCAATCACCTCTATGGCAGTAGCTACAGAGGTGATCACCTCTTAATAGTGGCATTACCTTTGTGGCAAACCCCTTGCAACAACATTTAATGTAGCTACAAGCATGATGGCATAATGGGGTGGGCCTAATGCCCTTTAAACTTGATTTTTGCGTGTGGAAGAGATTTTTGGGGGGAAGAAAAAGGAGCTATTAAGGCTTATGATGGTATAGGAACCTAGGGGCATGGGTGAGGGTTGAGATAAAATGAAGAAAGAAGAAAGAGAAAAGGACAGGTTACTAAGCATTAGCAAAACTTAACAACAAAAAAGAAGAACTAGGAACCAGGGAGAGACTTTAAAACTAGAAGGGGCCATTCTTAAGAAGAAGAGGAGAAACTCAAGCTCAGAGTTCATTTCCTTAAGAAGAAGAAGGTGAAGAAAGCTTGTCCTCAAGTATAGCTCATATCCAAGTAGAGTTCAACACTCAAAGAAACCTCTGAGGGCTAACTACTTTGTTAAAAGCTTAAGTAAATCTTATTTATCTCCTTAGAATTTTAATGTTAGAATTGCATATGACTTAGTTTATTTGTTTATTTAGTATATATTTTGAGTTTATGCTACCTGTTATGCCATCTTATTAATATGATCTACTAGGGTGTTGAATGTAGTCGTAAAATAGCAAGTTTCTGATTGTTTACTTGCATGTCATTTACTTAGAATAGAAGTTTAGTCATTTTGAGAGTTGGGTTGCCTATTCATAGAGGCGTGGCCTCTTTACCATGAGGTGATCACCTTTTCACAAAGGTGATTGCCACTCAGATAGGGCAACCCATGCCTTTGTCTTGAGATTTTTGTAATATTTATGCATGATTTTTTTTTTATTTCCAAGCATGGTTAGGTTCTTGTATTTTGTTTATTTGCATATGACTGTCTGTACCATATCTTCCAAGTTAATATATTAGGTTCCAAACCCCCATTTGCAAGAGCTTATTTTGTAAATTGGTTTGAATGCTTTCTTTTTAGAGATTTTACGTATTTTGGGACTAATATTTTTGCATTTATAGGATTCTTGAGACTGATCTCCTTGAATCTTTTAGGATTTATCCCTTAATTAGTTCTTGAGAGGTTTTTATACGACTAAGAACTATTTTAGTCTTGGTTTATTTTTTATATATTTTTAGTATATTTCTGGTTTATTATACTTTTATTTGTGTAAAAATGTTATAATCCTTAATCCCTTCCCCTTTTAAATTCCAATGTATTATTTTGATTTATTATTTTTGATGAATTTTAGGACTTTAAGACATGAAATTGTGCTAATGTACAAACTCAAACTTAAGTGTAAAATTGAATAATTGATTGAAGACAGTTCCAAATTGCATATAAATAAAGGAATAACTAGATAATTAAAGGTGATAAAACACAAAACATAAATGGAGGCCGATCGCAAGGTTGGGTGGGTATTCAAAAGCCCATACCCAATTTTTGAACTCGTTCTCTGATGATGGCTTCTGAGAACCTCCATGGGATCCAGTTGTTGTACAGTGTATCTCGACTTTTATTTGGGTGGGAACTCCATTTCTATTTAGGCTTCAAAGACCATGTATTTCCTAATGGGCCTTAAGCCCATACAGTGTCATGGTTGCCAATACCTGGATGCGCGCTAAACCCTACGCCTACACTAACCAATTAATAAATCATATCAAAATAGAGGCTCTTGTTATGGTGCAAACGTTTGTATCTATATAAATGAAATTAAAACCATTGGATTAATTTTTATTTAATTTTAGTCATTGATTATTTATGTGTATTAATACTTATAAATATATCAATGGTTATAATTAAATAAGTAGTAATCTAAAGGCTTTAAATTCATTTGTATAGATGTAAATGGTTGTATTGTAAAATGACTCCAAAATAGAGGAAGTAAACAAAAAGAGCAAAGATTTTTAAGAAGTCAATAGGAGAAGAAGCAGGAGGAGCATCATCATTTGAGGATCTAATTTCTCACTATTAGTGGAGAATGTTGATGCTATTGACCTTCCAGGATCTGATTTCTCACTTCCCACTAAAAGGTAAATCTTATTATCTCTTTTAGTATTTTTTTAAAAAGATCTGCTGGTGCTTTGTGCTTTTAATATAATATTCACATATCATGTATCTCAATATTTATTTGGGTCTTGATTTCATTCGCCAAGGTTTTATATGTGTTTTGGGTTGTAAGGTTTTAATCGAGTTACAAGATTGGATTTCTTTTATTTGCACTGTTTGTACTACTTTGAAGCAACACTTAAAAATAAAAGAAAAAATCAAAGTGATATTACACTAGTTAGCTACTTTTGCCCGTGACGTCTAAACCAAATGATCTAAGGTAGAGGGGTCCTAAGTTCAAACTGTGGCAATTACGAGAATTATTCATTAGTCGCTTTCATGGATAGGACCTATATAATTAGGACATAATTCCTCCTCCCTTACTAATACTAACAACTAACAATCGTGACTCTATAGATACTAACAAGTGACACTAATAAAAAAAAGTTAGCTACTTCTCAATTTGATAAATTACAAAATGACTTAACTTGTCTATTGGGTTTGACCAAATACTCATTTTCACTCTTAAACTTTACCCTTTCAGTTTATTGAACCCCTCAACTTTTAAAGCCTATTACACATCTCAACTTCTATTTTGTGCCTATATCACCAATGATTTAGAACATTAGAGCGTGTATATAGAACATGTGTTGTCATGTCAAATATCATGTCAACATACACATATTTCAGTGGGTTGAAAACTCCTTTTCGCCCCAAACTTTATTATTTTGGTCTATTACACCTTCAACTTTCAAATTATTATCTATTGCATATCGCAGCTTCTATTTTGTGCCTATATCACTTATGATTTATGATTTTAATTTTTTATTAAACACATGCATTACCAGCATGGATAAATGATTAAAATCAAATAAATTTAAGTGTATCTGTCACTGTAGCACCATATGTGATATAGACATAAAATAGAAATTAAGATGTGTAATAAGTAAATTTGAAAGTTGAGGGGTGTAATAGATAAAAAAGGTAAAGTTCAGGGGTGAAAAAGAGGATTCGGCCATTAGGTTTTGATTCTTGAGTTGCATGGAATTAGCTTCTGTTGAAGGGCAAGCATTTGTATATTTTGATTGATAAGCTTTTTTTTTGGGAATAAAGATTAATTTTTTTTTTCACAATAAATATTAAGTTTAACAGACTTTTATTGTTGGTCTATGATGTAGGGACTTTAATTACTAGACCTTTTCATATTAGTGGGATTTATATATAAGTTCTTTTGAATTATTAATTCTAGCAATGTAATTTTTTCCATAAATTAATTAATAGATTTTACATAATATTTTTTAAATCAAACTTGATTATCCAATTAAATTATATGTCAATTAATTATCCCATCCAAGTAGTAATTTTTCTTCAGCCATATGTATATGTAAATTAAAAGAATTATTATAGCAATTAAATATTAGCAAAAGATATAACAAATTTTGTTATTATTATTTATATTGAATTTTACACTATAATATTATATTAGTTTTAATAATGAAAAACCCTATAAAAAATACATCTTTTTGAAGTTATTTGCAACAGTGACTAATTTTGTCCATTGGGCTAATTAATTTGTTTTCTAGCCCTAAAAATCCAAGGAAATGGTCCCCCAATTCTTGAAAAATTCTGATATTATTTGAGGAAAATTTTTCATGTGCCCATGTTCTGCATCAAGGATTCTTAGACCCATTAAAAGAAAGAAGCGAACTAGAAAAATTTATATATGTAGCATGGTGTATTGTTGCGAAAGGGTTCGTAAAAAAGACCCAATGGATTTATTCAGCTTAAAAATCGTGACAAGGCTCTCTATTTTATCTTGCCCATTGTATAGCATGGATTGGTGCCTTCAGCACAAACCAACATAAACGCAAAATTCATACTACTGGACAAAGGTAGGATAACAATGGTGGCTGACGAAACAATTGCTGTTCATTTCTAGTTATAGGGAGAAGAGACTAATACATTTGAGGTTGGTGACATTATTTGTTTAGCCAACAGTATATTCTCATACAATAAGAGCAATCTTGTGTTGAAGGCAGGGAAAAGGGGAGCTATAAAGGGACTTCTTCCCATCTTAGTGTTCCAAAAAAATATATATATTTTACCACTTTGAAATAGCTTTTAAAATATTTCCAACTTTAGGATAGTTTATAAAGTTTTTACAAATTTGGACTGTATTTTGCTTAGATGAACATATCAGACCAACACTGCCAGTTAAACTGGCGGAAATGCCATTTTAGATGGTGGAGATGGATGGCCTAATTTATTATTTTTTTAGAACTCCGCCATCTTAATTCAAAGGCTAAAAAAAATTGTAATGCAATAAGACAACTTGGCAGAAGAAAAAAAATAGCAAGATTATTTCATTGAAGTCAATGCAATTGGTTTTCATGAATGTCATATATTATCAATGCAAATAATTGAGTTTTAATTGGTTAATGATATAATATTCATGCAAATGAAGCTAATAGTTAGGTAATTATTAGTTAGTAATTAGGCCATCATAGTAATAATTAAACATTAAAAATTAAAAAAAAATAACCACACACTCATGTATAAAATAATTATTATTATAATATGTTAAATTAAATTAATCATAGTATATTAAAATTAAAAAACAAAAAAGTCATAATAATATTATAATGATGATATTTTTTAATATAATTATAAGTAATTAATCATAATAATTATAATAATAAATTTTTTTTAAAAAAAGCCAATAAACAACACCCATAACACTCTTGCAAATTCATACATAAAGGCTCCACATACACACTCATGCATAAATAATAATAATAATAATAATAATAATAATAATAGATTGAATTAAAATAATAAGAAAATGTTAAAATTAATAAAAAAAATTATAGTATTATTATAAATATTATATTATTTTTTAATAATATTATTATTAATTAAATATAAACATTATAAAATGAAAATTAAAAAAAATGATGAATTTAAAAATAAGAAAATGATGAATTTTAATTAACATATGACTTAAAGTACATTATATTTTTTCTATTTTAACTGAAACTATATGTATGAACTTACGTTATAATTGAATTTTTAACTACAATACAAAAATAACTATGTTTTAATTATTAATTATCTAATGTAATATACAAAATGTAACATTTAAAATTTAAAAACAAAGAGGTCATAATAATATTATAATTATGATGTTATTTTTAATATAATTATACTTAATTAATCATAATCACTATAATATTAAAATTTTAAATTTTAAAAAAGTAGGCCAATTACACAATGCACATAACAACTATATTAGTACAACAGTAATGATAATAAGAACATAGTAATATGTTTGATAAGTTATTGTTTAATGATAAATAAATAACATGTAAAAATAAAATAAAAAATCAACTAAAATAAATTAAGATTGACAAGACTTCTTTTTTCGTACTTTGGATCATAAACCCAAGTTACAACACTGTGCTATTTGATCGGAGCTCATGTCAATAAATTATGAAGAAAGGGAACTACGTCCACCTATAAAAGAAGTTCCAACATCATCTTCATTATCATCATTATCGCCCTTGTTGTTATCGACATCATTAGCAGGAGTGGAGTCTTAAGGCGCAAACAGAGTTGGTCGTGTAGGAGGTGTAAAATGTGAGGGTGCTACTGTAGGTATAAAATGCAATGGTTGTGTCGGAAATGCATGAATTGGAGTGGTAAATTAAGAAATAAAATTTGTTATGGGATCGGGAGCCGACATTATCCGATGATGTGAGGGAAATGGACTAGAATGATAAGAAAATGGAAACTAGTTAGGAGGAGTCAACTCCAATAAAAAAAGTTGAGGAAGAAGGTATGGGTAGCTGAGAAAATAAAAACTGAGGGGAAGGAATGAAGGAGGATGAAGAAGGATTGGGTGGATAAAAAATGGAAAATGAGAGGAAAGAATGAAAGAGGATGAAGATGGACTGAATGAATAAGAAGAGTAAAACTGATTGATAGGAGGGAAAAAACATGAAGAGGGAGCAGTAACATCAGTAAATGTAGATAAAAGGTTAATGTCAGCAAGAGATGATGAAAATGATAGCTGAATATGAAAAGAGATAGGAGAAGGAATAGGAAAAATTAAAGTTGGGGCTCAAGGAGGTATATTATCTAGACCATGTTACTGAAGGAGGTATATTAGTTGGACCATGTTATCCTGCATGACGTTGATGACATTTAACCATCTACTCATCAATAGTTCCAATATTTTGTAAGTGTTTTGGGAGTGGCATATGTGTTGGTGCAGGTTTCGGTCAAGGCATATCATCAGTAACTCTATGTCTCGAATTATTAAGTGCAAATAGTGCATTACTGGATAATCGTGTGGACTGAGCTACATCTTAAGACAAAGATATATGCTCAAAAGAATCAGCCTACATGTTAAAAAAATAACAAACATTATTATCCATAAGTAAAACATAAGTGCACTGAGCATTCCTAAGTGTATATACAACTAATGCCAACCGAGCACTCCTTAGTGAGATCTATCTACATGTAATAGATCGGTACCACTCCAAATACTGTGAATGATAATGTTTGGCTCGATGTGAAACTATGCCTCCTACAACATTATGAGCGCGATGATCCTAAAGATCCACCAATCTTGTATGTTTCATTGGACAACCACTGTTTTAGTCATGCAAATCATTAACATCAAGCTCGAATGGTAAAGCATGTATGTGTTGGGTATATCCAAATTGACGTAGTACCCTATTAGGGTAGTGCCATTCAATAATATGAATACAAATGAGTGGCATTACTGAACGCCAAATGTCACGGCCCTATAAACAATAAACTAGTAGAAGTTGAATAACTTCATTGCTATAGGGCTCCCAGATAATCTAAAAAATAAAAAAGCCAATATAAGGTAAAAAAATTTATGTTACACTAGTACAATGTAAAATACATTATAACTTTCTATGTTTGCCTTTTCCATGGTAAATTTTACCTTATCCTCTTATGTGTTATCAAGTTTAAGGTGAATGTCAGTGATGACATGCTTCAAAATAAAAGTAGTTGTTCAGGATCTACTCCTTCTGAAATGATTGTATATTGAAGTTAGTTACATAGGTTAAAAGTTCAAAATTTTATTTCATAAAATATAATTATAAAAAATTTATACCTTTGGCCTAAAGGTGCATTTGATGGAATTGCACTATCATGTAGTGTAGAAGCGAGAAAAGGAAATCGCTCTCAAGCCCAGAATTGAAGCAAAAACAGTGGGCCTCCAATCTATGCACCAGGTGGCAATCTGGATGCTTTATATAACTCTCTATATAGAAAAGCCAAACATGCAGATCCCCACTGTATTGACTGATAGTGTCAATGTTTTCTAATTACGATAGAAAATGCAAGTTGACTTTTCCCATACTAGTGGTTAGGAACACTAAAGATGGGCAGAGCTATAAGATGCATGCACGTGTATACCTGTGCAAAGTTATCTAGTTAACAATGTTTGACAATTTTTAGAAGTTTGTTTGAAACTATAAACTTTTTACCATTGAATGATGAATATCTTGTGGGTCTGGAGCAATCCCTAGAAGTGCATCACACAAGTCAATGTAATCATGTCTGACTCTCCCAATAATCAGATGCCCCTCGATCGATAATCTAGTCAATATACCAACATCCTAAAGCATAATAGTCATCTCTCCATTAGGAAGATGGAATGTATGTGCCTCTGATCTCCATCGCTCTATAAGTACGGTAATGAGGTGCCAATCGTAAGAAGATAGTTGTACTCGAAAAAGACCAAGAAATCTAGTATCTCACAATAGACCTTCCATTTTTTGAGTCACATTATCATAAAAGTTCCTCTTTATAGTGATATGTCTACATGATATTGTTGTTTGATCATTAATCTGAAAAAAATCAATAACAAAATATTTCAAATTATTTATGAAAAAAAGTTAAATGTTGAATATACATTGACAATAAATTAAGAAGTACAATAAATTTGTACCCTATTATGCTAGATAGCCTCCAACCTATGCTCCCTCTGTAGATATAATAATGAATTATCATAGGGGTCAGATTGAATGTAGTTGTGTGGTTCAACATTACACTCCATTTATATCTGTCTATATCTATAAAAAATAAATGAAAAATGTTAATATAGAAAATTAAAAAACTTTACAACATGATAATAATGATAATTATGTAAGCTAAAATAAAGTAATATTGACATGACGGGACAATCATATGGGCAATAGTATTGTATAACATAAAGTACACTACATAATGTGACAAAATAATACATTATCACATGAAAACTAACCATAGATGAAATGTCATTTTGATAAAGTTAATATATATAAATAGGTAATATATGATGAAATTAACATCACCAGTCTTCTTATTCTCAAAAGAAATAACATATGGATGGTGCTTCAAGAAACAGGAGAGGCAAGCTATAGTACTACTAAAAAATCAAGATGATTATCGACAACCAAAAGTTTCTAATCCTAAAGAATATTATGATGGCCTAAGATGTGAATGGTCTTTAAAATTTTATAAATATGAGAATTTAGTTTTATAACTATGTGAATTTGGATCTTCTATTGTACGACGCATGTCATTATTAATGGAACAAAGAAATTGTTCACAATACGAGGTTACTGTTAAAAGAATTCGAGAGGAGAACAATAGGATATTCATCAGAAAATCAAGATATTATATGTTGAAACTTGCTAAAGATCAAGCCAATGTAATGGGTAGAACCATTACTGAGTCAGAGGTAAGAAATGTTTTAAATAATTCAATATATATATATATATATATATATATATATATATATATATATATATATATATATATATTTCTAACTATGAAATGTTAGATGAAGAGTAGAGACATTAGTTCAAAAAATTTTACATTTAATATGTTTTATTATATTATATTTCATCATATGATATTTCAATATCAGAAGTGCATTCATGTGAATGCATTATTGAATAAAAAATGCTAGCCTGTCATTGATCACCATCTTCAAATAACTTTTATGCATGCTGATGATAGAAATACCTATTCAATCGTATTTTTATGTGATTATTCTCTTATATAATTTAATATAAGGCTTTGTGTATTTCGGCCATATTACTACATGTCATTTCAACTGCCTGCCATTTTGGAACTCGTATTTTCAATTCTATGGCTTCTTTATGCAATGCTTTAGCTTGTTGTTCATGATAATTCCACTCTTCAATCATTTTAACCAAAACACCATGATTATCATATTGGGATGGATCTACTAGATATAAAAAGTCATCATCCAAAGCCTAATGACGTCCAATAGCCTTGAAAATATCGCTTGGACCATAATGTCTAGACATTGTTCTTATAAAAGGAAACTTTAATAAACAAGAGTAAATAAGTATTTCATGATATATAATATAATAATTATATTTTGTTTACACTACATTAATAACACTTTGGTAAATAAAAAGGAAGATATTTTACAAATCAGTATTAGTGTCACTATAATCTTTTATGCTATTAGTATCTATATGTGGCAAACTACATTCTGATTCAAACCCATACTACTGCCTTAATTTATCATTATCCTTATGGTAATTGTCTAATCATTGAATCATTATATCAATCTCCTTTTTTAATTGGGTCATTACAACTTTGATTTCTTCTTGACTTTGTTTGGGAAGAGTAGCTGAAATAGCCTTAGGTATTGGTAACTCATGATAACTACAATAAGCTTCAAATTCACATCTTATTTCCCATAAGCAACTCTATTCCAGAGCTACCCTTATAATAGTGTTAGATTAATTTTCGATATCATCTAAATCATTTGTGTGATATTCAAGAAAAATATGATTACATTTCCTTTTTTAAGAACAAAATAAGTTGGATGATTTTGGAATGGTCTTTTATTACCATACCATATGACACCATTAGAGTCTTCATACTTATCAACAATTTTTATTATATTTCTACCACATCCTTTAAGTGAGTTAGATTCAACTTTTTTTGCATTTTTCTTTTATTCATTCATGATTAAAAAATTAAAATAAAAGTAATTAATACACACTAATAAATTAAAAGCATAATAATAAAAATTAATTGTCTTAAAAATACATTAGTGCATCACAACAGATAAGTAGTTATTCCATTTAAGAAAAATAATTAATTCAATCCACAATTCCTTGAATTATGACCCGGTAAACCACATTTTCGATAGAAAATATTTTGACTGGCTTGAGAAGTGTGTTGGTCCATTTCATTTCAGATGCATGATGATTTTGGTCTACCTTTTTTTCATTGGGTACAAAGGTCAATTTGTCTAACTTAGGCAATATTCATGATAACCCACAAGTATAAGACAACTAGACTAACATGTCAGATTATGGCTCACCGAGTGGAAAGAAGCAATATATTCTCGGTAGTCAATGCCATAAGCCAAACAACTAGCAATTGTATGGGATCATGGAATTTTAGTTTGTTGAAATTTACAACATGAACACCTTTTATTCAAAAGATAAATGACTTGATTTTGTCCATCTTTTCTAATGGAATGGTTGAAACCAGTTGTTATTTCAAAAATTATATTCTACTGATCATATCTTTTTAGGATATGGCCATTTGCCTTATCAATTTGATGTTCGATAATCTCCGCACATTTAGGTGTCCACAAATATCCTTCATTCATCAATCTTGTATATTCTGCTTGATATTTATTGAACATATCAACCAATTTTAGAAAAATTTATTACATTATGTTTATTACAGGCATCGATCTTATGCTCTTCAATATGGCATTTATAGATTCTACATAGTTTGTTGTCATGACACTATGGAGATGACCATCATCATGCGATAAAGTCCATTTTTCCTTTGGGATTTTGTTAATCCACTACTTTAACTCCTTATGCCTTGCCTTAAATCATGACATCCATTTGTTGAATTTTTTTTTTCATTCTCCTGAACTAAGTAAAATGAATATTAGTTTTAACATTTAACAAGTGTCAACGTTCAACAAATGGATGAGGTTTTTCTTATTTTACATACCAGCTTTCTCAATGATGTTCTTCATTGCTGCATTCTTGAACTTCGTACTATAATTGCTAACCATATGGTGTAGACAATATCGATGTGGATTCACATGCCATGTTGGTTGCTTCATCATATGCTTTATGCCAATATGGCGATTAGAAATTACATAAATATCATCTCTTCCATTACAAACACTAATTTATAACATTAACATAAAATACTCCCAATTATCTTTATTTTCTTTTTCCACTATAGCAAATGCAATAGGTAATATAGCATTGTTTCCATTAACTACTTCGATGGACAACAGAACACTTCTATACTTCCATGCAAAAATGTGCCATCCACATACAAGACAGGTTTACATAATTTGAACATGGCTTGTATGCAATGAACATATGCTTAAATTGTTTTACACGTTCAATAAGATGATGACTGATAAAATATGCCTCCTCTTCATGGTGCCAGAAAGAACTGGGATTAGTAGACACAGCAGCATGGATAAAGTAACACAATAATTGATATGACTCATCCTAATTACCCCATAAATTTGCTATTACTTTTTGTTTTATATGCCAAACTTTCTTATATGTAGGTGTAATACCAAATCACTCCTTTAACCCTATGAGCAATATTTTGACCTTAATGTCAGGCTACTCCTGTAACACTGCCTGAATGTAACTAGAAATAAATTTAGAGTCAAAATTTTGATTGTCTTAACTCTAACTAGGACCACTACAAGTGTGGAGTCCATCATTTCTAATTATCTGCCATAAACCACTTGCTTTCTTCTCAGTTGCTCATGCTCTCCAATCACATTTGAGCTTGCAAACTAGTGTAACTATATTCCTTTTTGTTTCACAACTTTGAAATTGCCACCCAACTCATATTGAATATAGTTTGTAAGATGTTTTCTTTGCTTCTCTTAAGTAAAACAACATACCTTTTGCAAGTTCTTTTAAAGGCTCCCAAAAAATGTTATTAACATTTGAGGGATCTCGGTTCACCTGCATTTCCTTAATATTAACACACTTAAAGTGTGAATAAATATTAGACAATATGGTGTTACTTCTCTATTAAATCCTTCAAGTAATCTAACTATCTCATCATCTTTATTATTATCATCATAAACATCATCATCATTGTTGTCATTGCAATCATTATCTTCATTAAAAAAATCCTCTTCATCATCCTCATTAGTATTATCAACACATATAACTCATCATCATTATCAATTTCATTATCTTCCAACATCTCAACATGTGCATGCTCTTCCTCCTCCTCCTCAATTTCATGTTCATTATGATTATAGTTTGAGGGTCTAGCTTTATTAGAATTGACATACCTCATTCCACCATTGCTAATTTCAACATACAGTTCAATTATGACCTAGCCAGGAAATTGACTAACTATTTCAAACATTTATCTAACATTATATGCATCCCAAATTTCCATAAAACAAAAATCCATTTGTCTACCATATCCTATAACTGGATGTTTAAACAATATTTTCTCAATCATCATAGCATTAGTTATTCCAAGTGCTTATGTAATTTTATTTTGTAATCCCTCAAAATCAAAATCCTCACTAAAATTGACCCCTCTTTATTGCGTATTAGTAACTTTCAGGCCATACTCAGTTTTAATTATTTGACCACCCCAATAAATTATTAGTTATCATGTTGTCGTTATGTTCCCCTATTTCATATCAAAATTTATAACATCATTGACCCTAACCATAAACATTTTATTTAAATTGTCATTCATTATATATAATTCACATGAACATATGCATATAAAATTATTCCATTTGACTATATAAATGCCACATCCTTTCATTTGTTTTAGTGTATTGCAATGTTATACTTGAATATATGAAATATATGATGTATTTGGAGTATTATAAAATTGAAAGGTAGTCAATAAATAAATATGTAAATAATTGAATTTAGTTGATTTATTTACATAAGTAATTATAGGGACTAAATTAAGCTTTTGCATAGAAGGAGGATTGATTTAAACTTTTACATTATATTTATTAACATATAATATAATAATGATGATGATGATAATAAATAAATATATAAAAGGGAAAAGGGGGCTGGAAACATGGAAGTAGAAAGAAAAAAAAAGAAAGGAAAGAAAGGATAAGGAAAAGAGGAAGAGAAGAAGAAAAGAGAAAATTCTAGGTTTTTCTAATTTGGCAAAGGTAAGTAAATTCATCTTATGTTCTTCCATAATTCTTCCATATTGATAAGTTGATCAGGGTAATTAGAAAGAATTAGCAAGGGAAACAAGTTAATTGAAGAATTAAAAAGGAAAATAAGTTAATTGGTTTGATAATGAGTATAGTGTTCTTTATGTTGAAAATTCTAGTTTATAGTTGTAGATTTCACTCTAATTTTTGAGGCCATAAAAGCATAATTAGGGGAAGTGAAAAACATAAAACTTATGGGTTTATTCTTATCTAGATGTCTATAAAAGGTTTTTGTGAAATATTAAATATGTGAAACTCTATGGGAGTTTATTTGGGATTAGTTCGGGTAACTGTTCCAGTAGGGTACATGATGTTGATTAATTATTTTGAGGAATGTTAGAGACTGATTTAGAAAAAGTGATAAACATGATTTTTTTTCCTTTATATGTTATCTAAACCATGTGATGCAGTTTTGTGAAATAATATGTGTGTAATGAGAAATCACCTTTGGAGTTGGACTGGTTTTGCTTGCAATGTCTGTAGGTAGTATGGTTTTCCCTGCTTAATATAATAACCTTAGAGGCTAAATTAGATAAAGTGTAAAATATGAAAGTTGTTCATTTATGTGTTAATAACTTTATGAGAAAATGTTTTTGCAATTATACTTTTATAACATGAGAAATTCTAAATTGATTGAAACTTGCTCAAACTGTTTCTATGCAAAGCACATGTTTGAATTTAAAAATTCACCATTTATTATGCATGGCATATATTAAGTTGATTTTTAGATATGTTGTAGCCCTGAGTGTCTAATTTTTTTTTAAAAATTGAATCAAGTAATTTGGAGTTATATGGTGAAATTTATTCACTCCCAGGTCTCATATGGTCAAGCTGCCTAACAAGGAGAAAAATATGCATAAATGTTAAATTTACACATATGCAGAACATATCCCAATTGTACACCACATATAAACACTCAGTGTAGGAAAATTTTTTTAATCAAATATATATTATATTTTAGGATCCCAAAGCATTGGTGAAGCTCAAGAAGGTGATTCAAATCATCCATAGAGGTTTTAGCATCTTAAAGAATGAGTATAAATGTTGAATGAATTCTTGGGTGAAATTGTGTGATTAAGGTGAATTTCCTTTTGATTATTTAAATGTATATGGTTTGCTTATTGATTGATTATGTATATACATAAATGTTTACAAGTTACATACAAATTCATATGTGAGCACTTGCATATGGATATAAAAGGATGTTGTGACCGGCTTGGCAAATATTTGCAAATCATGTGGCAAATGCAAATGATCAAAGAAAATCATATGATTCACATGTTATATGCTAGCCAGCTATAAACACTCAATTTTGAGATGATGAAGAATGGATGCAACAAAGGGCTCCGATGATGAAAATGTTATAGATAGGTATTCAGTACTTAAAGTCTAAAATCTCAAAAGTCTGAATGCATCTCCAAAAGAAGTTTAGTTATTTTTTTAAGGACTTAATTAAAAAATTTAAATACTTTAAGGGGTCTTTTTATAAAAAAAAAAAGATATCAAAATTCTGTAATTCCAATCGGAATTACACAATTTTGGTTGGAATTATACGTTTTCTATCCATTTTTTGTATTTTTACAGTAAATAAAAATATATTTCCTAAATTTTGATTGGTTAAATAAAATTTTAAATTCATTTTTTGAATTTATCTAGATTTTCAGGAAATAAAATCCTTATAAAACTACAACTCTTTCAGCACGTCTAGGACTTAGGGTTTTTTATTTTTCCCATAAAAAGCATAGCTTAAGCTCCTTAAGAGGGACCTCACTTTTCATACCTCACTTATGGAGCTCACTCTGCAGACCCTTTTTTAAAAGACCTCGCTCTCTTCCTGGAGACTTTTCTTTTTCTAGGCAGTATTCAAAAATTCTTAGTGATTTATTAGTTTTTTTAAAGCAAGGAATAATGGACTTTTGAGAAGAAGAATAACAAGTTTTTTGAAGATCTATCTAACAAATGATTAGTGATTTATCCTAGTCTAAGGAGTAACTCATTATGCACCAATAATCATCATCTTCTTTCTTTCCTTCTTTTATTTTATTTTATTATTTTGATTTTATTAATTTTTAATTTTATCTAATTTTTATTGTTATTTTATTCACTAATCATTGTTTATTCTTTTGTGTTGGTGAGTATGGAGGAGATTACATAATGATCTTACTTAGTGAATAAAATCCATAGAGTGCCATGGGTTAATCTTTGTAGCTAAATATAGTTTTAGATTTTATTTATTTAGTTTTTTTTGTTTCTTTTATTTTTATTATTTTTGGGATTGTGTTAATTTTCTTTTCTTATTATTTTCAATAGCTCCTTGTAATAGCCTAAATAGTGGGAATAATGAAATCATGCGTGTGATTGTGTGTTTTAATTAATTGGTTAGTAAAATTAGGGTTTTGTTAGGTAATTAATTAAAATAATGGCTATAGAAATCATTAAGGTTTACTTGAGTTAAAATTGATTTAGATTTAAATGGATATAATTAAGTTATTTGATTGATTATTTTATTTTATTTGTTTGATTAAGTGTCAATTAAATTAAATTAGGGTTTTTTTTAGACTAAGTTTTATTGATTGATCTTTTATTTGATTATTTATTTATTTTTTATTATTTTTAGGCTTGTTTATTTGTTTTGATATTGTTTATGTGTTTTTGGCCCTAAACCTATGTTAGGCTTTAATCTATTTAAATAAATTTAGGTTTCTTTAGGTTTAATTAATTAAAATTGATATTAGACCCATTTAGCTAATTTAGACCTAGGCCCACCTTAGGATAATAAAATTAATTTAGACTTAGCCTAGGTAAAAGTTAGGGAATAAGGTCAAAGAGGTAATCCTGCTGATCAGAAGACCTGTAAAGAGCTAGTCAGGCAAAAATTAGGGAAATAAAATTGAGAGAAAAATGTTTAGTTAGAAAATCTGAAAGGACTAACTGATAATAGGAGTTATGTCATATGATGTAATAAATGTACTCATTTTGGCCCCAGTCAATGAATTAAATTGAAATGGAATTTTTTTTAATATTGCATAATCTATCTTTTTTACAAAGTAGAAAGACCTAAAGGAAAAATGAAACATGAAAGTTTAAAAAAAACCAGACTTATGAGATCACTATTTTTATTTTTGTTTCTTCTTTTGTGACTCATATAGTAGTACCTGAGTCCTTTTGTACTTAGCAAATCCTAGTGGTTTTGTAGCTTGCATGGTAACCCAAGCCTTGTAATTATCATCAGTAGTCATATTAGCATTCAAGTGCATATTCCGCTCTAATGCTCTGCGAGGCCACAGGTTCTTCACTTTATCTAAGAAATCTTATCTCAGAGGGCAGCCTTCAAAGTTAGGTATAACAGCCACAATAAACTATGGATGACCATATTAATGACAAAGGCGTTGAGGGGAAAATAAGGTTAAAAAGTGCAATCCAGGAACATGAACACAATGGTCATATAGGTTGATGGTTACAAACTTCAATTTCCACCAAAGACAAATCCATGTAATCTCAATGTCAATAATGCCTTTCATCCAATCAATCCATTGATCTATGGTACACTTGTAGATAATAAAGTTAATAAATAAAAGCCTTGGTAGGGGTATTAAGAAGACTCAATTTCTCCTGTAACTAAATCTAAAAAAAAGGGCTAAATTGAAAACCCGAAAGGACAACTTAGGTAAAAAAAAAAGGTTACATACCTAGAGGAGAAGAAAATTGCCTGAAAATTAATTCTGAATCTTGAAGTTATCTAATCCAATGATAGTTTTAGCAAGTATAATAGGCATAGTGTTAGCTCCAGCTCCCACTTGTTCTAGGATGCTAACAATCCTTATATCAGCATCTTCGTGAGATGCCACTAGTAGGAATTGGGCATACAAGCAAAAAGAGACAGTCCTAATCTAGGCAGCATTTTCCTTATCCCTAGTTCTACAAGAAGTGATCAAAGAAGAAAGATTGATAGCCCTAGGGTTATGTGCGAACATATAGATGTCACTTGGGGGCATATCAAAGAATGACACTAGTCCATTGGGAAACTACATCTCAAGATCAGGTAGAGCAATCACAGCAGTCGAGTCCAAAGAACAACCAAGAATAGCAACAAATTCTTTGATTACTGGACATAGCTCTTTACCATTGAATCTAAATACATGGTCCTTGACATCCTAGAAGGTGGCAACAGCATGAAGAAAATTATGATTTATTTTTAGATATTAAAGAGATTTCAAAGACTTGACATGATAGGGTAGCAATTTATTCCAATAATGTCTATTAAGGTTATTGAGAAACTTCTTCATCAAATCAAGGGTAGCTTGTGTTATGATGAAAGCCAATAAAAAGAAAAATAGAAGATAAATCTTTTAACAAGCCCCTTATATTGACATAGAGGCTAATATGGATAGAATTAGGATTTTGTGTTTTTAGAAAAAACTTGAATCAGGGATCAAGACAAAAAAGAGTGAAGGACCACGTTCTAGAAAGACAAAAATTCAAATTTTTAATCAAAATTCTAGAAATCCAATCAGAAATCCAGAATTCCAATCAAAATTCTATAAATTTGATTGGAAATCTATAATTCTGATCAGATTGTAAAAATTTCTAACAAAAAAAGATTAATTAAATTTTAAGGTTTGATCCAAAATAAAAGTCCATAAACCATTTAGAATAGGTAAAGCAGTTCATAGTGAAATAAAGTACAGTCATGAAAGCATGAGTCTTAAAGATAAAAAGATCAGTCATTATAAGTTCCAGTGTCTGTCCAAGGATTCCACCCTCTAGCAAGATCATCACTCTGATTTGGGGGCATAAAAGTCCCAGTGTCATGATCGTCAAAGCCGAGATTAGTAAGTTGTCAGTGAAGCCTCTCATTCTCATACTCCATATCCCCAACATAACTCTATTGCATTAAAAATAGTTAGAATTATGCATAACATGCATACATCTGCATACTTGTTGTAAATACTAACCCTCTAACTATCTATGATACGTATAGTAAATAATCTCTAGGATGAGGTGAGTCCATATAGATACTCTGTCTGTGTTTGAGGGAACTATAAAATAACATATACTAATTCAGTAACAAGTGTTAGTTTGTGCATGATTAGAAATGCAAAATGTACTTACATGTGAAGTATCAAGAGGAGAAAAACTAAGAATCTGAGCTATATCAAAATACATGTACTGCTCAATGGGAGTTTGCACTGCAGGAGCCTACTAGTACATAGACCTATCAAGTAGGGGAACATCGCCCAAAATGGTACTCGAAGAAGTATCACCTTAAACGGTGCTACTATGCTGAGTATGCTCAACCTCCTACCCGGTCCTCTCAATGTCACCCTTAGTCTCCTCCTCCATGGCAACATAAATGGCTTCTTTAACCTACATAGAAAAATAAATGTCCTCTATAGTAATGAAAGGAAAATAGCGATAGTGAAGAATGGTGACAGAAAGCGTACCTCAGCTAGGTCTATAGGAACTTGCTCTAGGAGATTCTCTTGAATATACTCTTGATAGTGACAAGAACGCTTGAGCAGAGTCGCAGTGTCATATCCCTCAAGAGCTACTCTAAGCTCAAGGCCAGTCATGCTACAACTCCTCAACATCGAAGAGGGAATCAAAGAAGAAGCACGCCTCCTGGAAGGTCCTATATGCTAATGATAAACATGCTCACTAGGATACCACATCTGTTAACCATAACCAGGAAGCAAAATACTCATAGTCTCAAGCCTCACAATAGCAGTCATAAAATTGTATCGCTAGATGTCCTTGACACTGACTAGCCAATCTGATCTGACCCACAAATTTATTCAGATAAATTTCATTTAACTTTCACAATTGGTTAAATAATAAAAATTAAATTTATCTTACTAAGTCCTACTCTAAGAATTTTAGCTGATCCCGATAAGTTTGTAGATCATACTTGATGCTAGCTAAGCGAGAAGAACCCTATCTCTGCATTAGAGGAAGATCCTTGTCAGAGCTAATAGAACTGAAACCCTCAAATCACCCCAATCTCTATGCTTTAGATCTAAAAAAAAGGAGAAATAGTTAAAATGAAAAGAAGGAGGATGTAAAAGAGCAAAATTAAAAGAGATACAAGACACATAGAAGCCATGCATGCAAGACGTGCCAGAAGCCTCACATCATCATAACACCTCTACAAATAGTATCTAGTCTATAGTAGAGATAGGCAAGAGTTACAAATCCCCAATCGAATGTAATGACTTTAGTAAGATCCTAAAGGGGACCAAGAAGAGCAATGCTAACCTCTTGATTAGTCTCATAGAAGAGGGTAGTACCTAATAGTATCAATATGAAGCATCTCGCCTTCTGAAGGATCTGGTGAGGCGTGGTGGTAGGAAATCTCTAAAACCTTGAATAAGAGAAGAAATAAGCATGTTCTTTTGATTCTTTCATATCAGAATGAACCCGAGCAAGTCGCAAACATAATGACTCCTAGCATCCTCTAGAAGAGTGCATTAGTGAATATCAAAAGGAGCCAAGATACCTTCAAAGGTTATCCTAGTGATAACAGAGAATCTCATAGGGAAATAATCAACTCACGCACTCGTGTATAGAAGGTGTGACCGGTATCCATCCACCTCTCAATAAGGGTGAAAAGTGAGTAGTGGTTTGACCTACCTCGAGCAATCGGTAGAGCAACAATAAAGCGTCGAAAGCCAGATACCTAGATTTGCTATACTGCCTCTTTAGATAAATCATGAAAGCTTTTTTAAGCCAAGTGAAAGCAACTCAAGAACTTCAGTGGTTTTTGAACAAAATTCAGAAAATAATAGGATTACTTTCTTCCTAAACTCTTGATTTTTTATCTACTTTTTTATCTATAAAAAAAGGATTAAAAGACTAGATTTTCGATCAAAAATCTAGAATTCTGATTGGATTTCTAGATTTCCAATAAAAAAATCTAAATTTCGGATCCAAATTTCAGAGTTTTGATCAGAAATCCAGAAATCAGATTGTAGTTTTGTTAATCTTTTATAATATGCAAATATCAATTTTTTAAAATTTTATCTTTAGATTAACAATCTCTTTTAATTTTTTATAATAGAAATTTTATAATTGCATGCATGAATATATTAATTTATACATTAACATGAATATATCTTTTCACAAAATCAAGGATAGAAGGAAAATTCACCTCGTCTCCAGCATGTGAGCATCTGTAAAGGTGCAAGCAAGTCAAAGAAAGCACCTCTTCCCTCTCATTGACCCCCTGATTGTTTCAAGGAAAATGCAGTTGAGATATGATCGAATCTAATTCCCTAGAGTTGTTTCCACGTAGTCTGCATCCTGGGTGAGCCATAGGATCAGACGGATTCCAAAATAGAGATCAGATGAAAGAATAATTAAAGAAATAAGATTTTAAAATCAAGAAAAATGAAAAAAAAATAATGAAAGGGATGGGTGATGAAGAAATGAATCGGCAAAATGAAAAGTGTATATTAAATTGCCAAACATCCACTTTAGTCCTTTAATTTTGTTTGCATTGAAGTCTAAAGTTTTTCTTGCAATTTAGTCCTAAATTGCAAAGCTACATGATTTGATAATTCTTTGAATTATTAAATTGTCAGTATAAAAGAAGTCAACGCTACACGACTGATTGTAGTGTATTCCTATCCAGACTATACGACCAAGTATAATTAACATCATATGATCAAGTGTGATGTATTCTTTCGACCCAGACTATATGACCAAGTATAATCAACATTTTACGACCGAGTACAATGTATTCTTTCAATCCAGACTATACGGCAAGTATAGTTGACATTGTACAACCGAGTGTAATGTATCCTTTCAAATTCAGACTATATGACCGAGTATAATTGACATCATATGACTGAGTGTGATGTATTCTTTCGATCCAGACTATATGACTAAGTATAGTCAACATTGTAATTCCGAGTGCAATGTATCCTTTTAAATTTGGACTATACAATTGAGTATAGTCGATATCATATAACTAAGTGTGATGTATCCTTTTAATTCAAACTATACGACCGAGTATAGTCAACATTGTATGACTGAGTACAATGTATCTTTTCAATCGATGGTATACATCCAAGTATAGTGTTTCCTTAGATATTTTAGCTTCATGCCTAATGTTGAATGGCAACATAAGCATTCATCGTGAATCAATGATCGCTTGTAGATAAAAGCTTCAAAGAGCATAGGTAAGTATCTAAACTTTTGTTCCTACGAAATTGAGTGTTTATTTACTTTGTGGCCATTTGTCAAGCAAACAGCGACAAAGGGGGGCAACTGTAAACACCAAATTTTAGGATGATGAAGTGTGGATGCGATATAGGGCTTCGATGATAAAAATTTTATGGATAGATCTTCAATACTTGAAGTCTGAAATCTTAAAAGTCTGAATGCATCGCCAAAAGGAGTTTAATTGGTTTTTTAAGGACTTAATCGTAAAGTTTTTTAGGACCTAATTAAAAATTTTAAATACTTTCAGGGGTCTTTTTGTTAAAAAAATATATCAAAATTATGTAATTTCGACTGAAATTACATAATTCATATTAGAATTATACATTTTTCAGCCTTTTTTTTTGTATTTTTACAGTAAATAAAAATATGTTTCCTGAATTTTTATTAGTTTAAAAAAATTTTAAATTCTTTTTCGGATTTATCTAAATTTTTAGGAAATAAAATCCTTTTAAAATTAAAACTCTTTCAATATGTCTAAGACCTAGGGTTTTTTGTTTTTCCTATAAAAAGCATAGCTTAAGCTCCTGAAGGGGGACCTCACTTTTCATACCTCACTTCTGGAGCTTACTCTACAGACCCTTTTTTAAAAGACCTCACTCTCTTCCTGGAGAATTTTCTTTTTCTAGGCAGTATACAAAAATTCTTGGTTATTTATTAGTTTTTTTATGTAAGGAACAATGGACTTTTAAGAAGAAGAATAACAAGTTTTTTGAAGACCTATCTAACAAACGATCAGTGATTTATCCTAGTCTGAGGAGCAACTCATTCTGCACCAATAATCATCATCTTCTTTCTTTCCTTATTTTATTTAATTTTATTATTTTAATTTTATTAATTTTTAATTTTATCTAATTTTTTATTGTTATTTTATTCACTAATCATTTCTTTTGTGTTGGTGATTATAAAGAAGATTACATGATAATCTTACTTGGTGAATAAAATCCATAAAAATCTATGGAATGCCATGGGTTGAGCTTTGTGGCTAAATATAATTTTAGATTTTATTTATTTAGTTCTTTATTTTTTTTGTTTCATTTTGTTTTTATTATTTTTGGGATTGTGTTAATTTTTGTTTCTTATTATTTTCAATAGCTCCCTGTAATAGCTCCAATAGTGGGAATAATGAAATCATGTGTGTGATTGTGTGTTTAATTAATTGGTTAGTAAAATTAGGGTTTATTTGAGTTAAAATTGATTTAGATTTAAGTGGATAGAATTAGGTTGCTTGCTTGATTATTTTATTTTATTTTTTTGATTAAGTGTCAATTATATTAAATTAGGGTTTTTTTAGAATAAGTTTGATTGATTTATCTTTTACTTGATTATTTCTATTATTTTTTATTGTTTTTGGGCTTGTTTGTTTGTTTTGATATTGTTTATGTGTTTTGGGGTCTAAGCCCATATTGGACTTTAACTCATTTAAATAAATTTAGGTTTCTTTAGGTTTAATTAATTAAAATTGATATTAGACCCATTTAGCTAATTTAGAACTAGGCCCACCTTAGGATAATAAAATTAATTTAGACTTAGCCCATTAAATTAAAGTATTTTCCATAACTTGTAGATTTAAGATCATCTTAAAATTAAAACATGTAGAACTAGGTCCACTAATTTAAATACTTCATAATTTATAGATTTAGGCCCATTTTTAGAATTAAAATAAATAGACTTAGGTTCATTTAATTAAAATTAAATAGGAATTAGGCTCATTAGTCTTTAAGGTCACTTGATAAATTAAAACATGTAAATTTAGCTCATTTAATTAAAATCAATGTATAGTAGACTAACTTAGGGACTGTGAATTTAAATGAATTCATTAATTACATGTATTTTTCATGACTAGTTTGCCTGGAGTTAATTGTTTTAAATAAGGGGTTGTATGAAAATTGCATGTAAATAGAGGATAAGATAGTAATTCATAAAGTAATTCTAAAAGAACAGAAGAGTGAAAGAAGTTGGTATTCTGTATCCATAATCTCCTGGTTGCGATGCTAGCTTTCTTTTCGAGAATCGAGTACCACCATTTTTTAATTTGTCCCAGTTATTACCCCGGGTGGTGACTTTTCTCCATGCCATGTCTTTTGTGATAGTGGTTAGTATGTTCTCTAGAGCCCGAAGCTCAAATAGTGTCGCGGTTGTTAAGATCTTGGACGCGCGTTAAACCATGCCGTATACACTAGTAAAATCAAATGGCAATTGTTTCACATGAATTCTAGGAGCAATATTTGTCTTGTTAGGTTTCAACAAAATCAATGAATATTTCATTAGCACTTGCATTTGAATGAATCGTACTACTATTGTGATTTAATATCATTTGCTTACTTTTTGTACCTTTAGAATTTAATTAATATTTATATTCATTGAGTCATGACTCACCAAATCAAAATTATTTTTTTTCAGATAGTGAAGTTTGAAGTGTGACTGTTTGAAGCATATCACATTATAAACAAAGTAGAAAGTAAAGGTCACCGGCTGAGCTCCCACTCTCTCTCTCTCTCCTTGTATTATAAGCATACAATTAGACAAAAAAGATATGTTTTGTACTTATTTTAATTATAACTCTTATGTATTATAAGAATAAAAATTTTGTAATCTTTAGTGTGCTTAAATAATATATGGACTTTATTAATAATTAAATGGTTGAATTAATATGTTAAATAAAGATTTGGACTATTTTAATAGCAAAGAAATAGGGTGTCACAAAATTATTACCATTTCAAATTATTTCTTAAAAAGTAAATAATTTTAATTACAAATATAATAATTTTTTTTTCTAAATTTAATTACAGGATATGTAAATTATTTAATTGCAACTAATTATAAAATATAAATTTTTGCAATTCCAAATATAATGACAATAGTTATTTTGAATCACAAGTAACAAATAATTTAATAAAATATCATTATTATTCAAAATTTATAAAAAAAAATACTTCTTTGACTCGAAATTAGAAATCAAAGCAACTACGATGTTCCCTCCCAAATAATATGTACAATCATAACAAATTAGAAAAAAATTATTAAAAAATCTAAACAAGTAATAATTAATTAAAAATTTGCACATTTTATACATTCACAAAAAAAATTCATATCTAAGAACCAAAAATTTGTTCACAATTAACAACTTACTAACTAAAGTTATCTTCACATAGACATTAATAAAATCACTAACCATCAACATAGAGAAAACACTTTAATCACAATAAATTCATTTAATAATTAATGTAAATTAATCTATTATTTTTAATAATAAAATATGACATGCAATCCAAAAATAATTTTATATTTATTAATGCAAATCTAAAAATAATGTAAACCATATCATTAACTATTTCATGTTTTTTTACATCTAGAAATGTCTTCTTTTTTTTTATTATTACAAAATAATGTTATTGTTTTTATTTTACAATAAATAAAAATAAAAATTATATAACTTTTTAATAACAATCATCAACTTAAATTAATCAGAATTTCTAAAATTTAATCAACAAAATAGAGAAAACATACGTCTTTGGCAAAAAAAAAATTGTTTTATATTCATAATATCCTCTAGATAATATATAATAAAATTATAATATAAAATCAAATTTTTTGACCTTAGCAATGATCAATCTTAATTTTTTATCTTAAAAAACTTAATTTTGAGCATTTAATTTGTTTGTTTAAGTGTGTATAAGTTAGGACTCTATTGGAAGTTAAAATGAAGCATGAACATCTTAAGCTGATTCGACCTCTAAGATTCAAAGAGGTTTTTGACATCCTTACAGTATTATAATGAGAAAGTTATCTTCTTCACATTTAAATTAGACATCTTAAGGTTTCTTAATTGAGCTTACTTATCGAAATCTGAGTTCATTTTCATATGAAAATATTGAGTCAAAGTCAACATATGCAGCTACAATTTTAGATTGTACAGCTCTTAGTATTTTAGAAATATCTTGAGCTAAAAAAGTTCAACTGAGATAATTTAAAATAATATAAAAAGCTAAGTCAAATATCTACAAATTTTATAAATAAAGTATGGGAAAATTCAAATGTCGCTAATAATAAATCAAGGTTTCAACTCATGCACAACTATCTGATAGTAGTCTATCATTTTAGATTGCACAGCTCTTAGTATTTTAGAAATATCTTGAGCTACATAAGTCTAATTAAGGTGATTCAAAATGATACAGAAATATAAGTCAAACATATACAACTTTTATGCAAAAAGTATAGGTAAATTGGAATATCTCCAATATAAAATTGTGGTTTGAACTCATGCACAGCTATATGATAGTATTCTGCTATTTTAGATTGCACAGCTCTTAGTATTTTAGAAATATCTTGAGTTATAGAAGTCCAATTAAAGTTTTTCAAAATGATATGGAAATATAAGTCAAATATCTACAACTTATATAAAGAAAGTGTAGGTAAATTCGAACGTCTCTAGTAGCCAATCATGGTTTCAACCTGTGTATAGCAATTTGACAACATTACTTTCAATAATTCAAAATTATAAATGTTGGATTCAAAATATGGACATTGGAAACATTGTTTGGACCTCCAAAATCTATATTTTTAGTATTTATATATATAAATACCTCCAAAGTTGAATGGAAGTTAAGATATTTTTTGCTTATTATAACTCTTGCGAGATTTGGTTGTGTGTTAGAAATGGAATTTCTCTTCATCTTAAATTTTAGGATAGATTAATAAGGAAGTGAGATTTATTTCTAAAGGAATTGGTTTAAGTTTTTTCCATTAAAACACTTGGGATTTGGTTTTTTGAGTGAACCTTGAAAACTCATGTTGTAAGATTGTAAGAGTGAGCCATAAAACTCTTATCACGACCCTCAAGAAACTTGGAAAGCATTTCTCCAAGGAAGAAATAAACAAAAAGATTTTAAAAATCCTACCTAAGAAGGACTGGGAATCTCGAGTTACTTTAATTGAGGAAGCTCAAGACCTCTCAACTCTTTTTACTGATATGCTTATCGCAAAGCTCTTAACACATAAGCTAACAATTAAGTAAAAAGGTGAGGAGCAAAAAGAAAAGGAACAGAAAAAGAATAGCATTGCCTTGAAAGCTTCATAAAATGATAGTAAAAAAGAAAATGTTGAAGGTTTTAGTGATAAAGATGATGAAATTTCCATGCTCACTAGAAACTTCAAGAAGTTCTTAAAAAAGAAACATTCATCAAGAACAAGAGACTTCAACAATAAGTATGAAGGAGAAGGTAAAAGGAAAATAAAAAATGTTACTTGTTATGAATGCAAAAAACTGGGTCACATCCAAAGTGAGTGTCCCAAACTCAAAAACAAGAGCAAAGGAACAAAAGAGAAAATGAGGGCTTATAAGGAAACTTGGGATGACTCCTCTGAATTGGAAATGGAAGAGGAATAACAAGAAGTAGTCAACCTTTATTTCATGGCTCTTGAAAGGGAAAAAGAGGTACCATATATATCTAATTCTTCATATGATGATGATGATGATAATATTGAACGCTCTATGGTAAGGAAACTCTTGCTTAAATGCAAAAACTTATTATCTAAGAAGAAGCATTATAAGTATAAGTTATCTAACCTAACCAAAGAATTCAAAAAATTGAAAAATGAATTTTCTAATCTTATTAAATCAAATGATAAATTGTCAAATAATTTGAAAACTTCAAATTCCTTGGAAGATCAACTTAAGAAAGCAAATGATGAAAATCAAAAGCTTTCTAAGGAAGTCTTAAATTTAAAAAATTCCATTGAGAAACTCATAAAGGGAAAAGAATCTTTGAATAATATTCTTGACTCTCAAAAATTCTATAAAGATATACATGGAATTGGATATACCAATGGAATAGCTTCCTCATCATTATCACATATTAATTTTGTTAAAACCTTAAATAATTCTACTCCTTCTACCTCAAGACAAAATGAGACTCAACCTTTCAAAGCTAAAAGATCTCATGTGTCAAACACTCAAGGAAAGTCTTATAAGACCTAACCTTATATGACACAATGAGGTAAGCATCATGCTAGGAAAATACAACCTAAACATGCTTATATATACACTAGATATAATACTCATAAGCATGTAGCTTAACATAAGGCACCTAGACATATTGCACAAACCTATCAAAATACACATTGTCATTGCCAATGCATGTCTCACACTATAACTCAAAAGAACTTTAGGAGACACACACCACAACATCAATAAAGGCATGCTTCACACATTAGGAATGCATATCCTCCTAAAAGAAATAAGTTTGCAAATGTTGAATGCTCATATTGCATGATCAAGGGAAATACCAATAATGTGTGCTTTTATAGAAGACTGCACATGAACTTACTTCCTACGAACTATCTTGAAACTAACCAACCTAGACAAAGAAAGGTTTAGGTTTAAAAGAATGCTTAATTGTCTTATGTAGGTGTGCTTGAAGTCCATAAGATCAAAAAGCAAATGGTATCTTAACAATGAATGTTCAAGGCACATGATGGAAGACAAGGAGCAATTCAACAAGCTTGATGCTAAGGATGGAGGACATGTTACTTTCAAGGACAATGCAAAAGGAAAGATTATTGGCATTGGAGAAATTAGTAATCCTCAATCCTTAACTATACACCATGTGTTGCTTGTTGATGGTCTTAAAAATAACTTGCTTAGTATAAGTCAATTATGTGATATAGGAAATAAGGTCACTTTCTATCCCAATAATTTCTTTGTTAGTAGTCTTAATAAAGACAAAGTAATTTTTAGTGGTGAAAGAGTTGATAATGTTTATGTTATTGATTTGAATAAGATTAATAATACAGATATTAAATGCTGGATATTAATTTCCCATGACACATGGACATGGCATAAAAGGTAAGACATGCAAAGTTTGAGCTATTGAATGATCTTTGTAAACATGAACTTATAATTGGTTTACCTAACCTTGAATTCACTAAGAATAAACCTTGTGACGCTTGCAAAAAGGGGAAACAATTCAAGTCCTCATTTAAACTAAAAAATGTAGTGTCCAATTCTAGGCCACTTGAACTTACACATATGGATTTGTTTGGACCAACTAGAGTTGCTAGTCTCAATGGTATACACTATGCATAAATATTGGTTGATAATTACTCTAGATTTACTTGGGTATGTTTCCTTGCTCATAAGAATGATGCATTTAAAGCTTTTTAAAAGTTTGTAAAAAGAGTTCAAAAAGAAAAAGGTTTTTGCATTTCTTCTATTATAAGTGATCATGGAACTGAGTTCAAAAATGAATTTTTCAAAACCTTTTATGATGAAAATGGTATTTCACATACATTATCTTCTCTTAGAACTCCTTAACAAAATGGGATAGTTGAAAGGAAAAATAGAACTCTTATGGAAATGGCTAGAACAATGCTTCATGAGTATAATTTGCCTCTATACTTTTGGGCGAAAGTCATTAACACATATTGCTACATTTCAAATAGAGTTTTCAAAAGACCAAATTTGAATAAAACTTCTTATGAGTTATAGAACAAGAGAAAACCTAAAATCTCATATCTAAGAGTATTTGTAAATAAGTGCTTTATGTTAAACACCAAGGATAATCTTGGAAAATTTGATTCCAAAGCTGGTTAAGGAATTTTCTTTGGTAATTCTATTTCTAGTAAAGCATATAGAGTTTTTGATAAGAGAACTCTAATAGTTGAAGAGTCAATAAATGTTGAATTTGATGAATCAAACTCACTTGGTCCTAGAAAGGATATTTATAGTGTTGATGATCCTATAGGTAATGACAAGATTACAGAAACTCAAGAAAAAAAATTCTATTAAGCCTTTGGAACTTAAAGGTCTAAGCAAGGAGGACAATGAGGAAATGTCTCAACCTACCTTGAAGGATGAAATTCTAAAGGATTGGAAATTCAAGAAAGCTCATCCTCAAGACCTCATTATAGGTGACAATACAAAAAGGGTAATTACTATATCTCAATTAAAGTCTATTATTAATTTAGCCTTTATTTCTCAAATTGAGCCTAAAAGTATTGATGATGCTTTATGTGATGAATGTTAGGTCCTTGCTATGCAAGAAGAGTGAAATCAATTTAAGAGAAACAAGGTTTGGATCTTGGTTCCTAGACTAAAACATCATCCAATTATAGGTGCTAAATGGGTGTTTAGAAATAAGATGAATGAACAAGGTGTCATAAATAAGAATAAAGCTAGATTAGTAGCTAAAGGTTATAATTAAGAGGGAGGCATTGATTATGATGCAACCTATGCCCCCATTATAATGTTAAAAGCCATTAGAATGCTACTTGAATTTACATCATTCATGGATTTAAAAATTTAACAAATGGATGTTAAAAGTGCATTATTAAATGGTTTTATTAAAGAAGAGGTGTAAGTTGAACAACCTCCAAGTTTTGAAAGATTTGATGTTCCAAGTCATGTACTTAAACTTTTCAAAGCATTATATGGATTGAAACAAGCTCCTAGAGCTTGGTATAAAAGATTGAGAACTTTTTATTCGAGAAAGGTTTCTCTAAGGGAAAAGTTTATACAACTCTTTTCATAAAGAAATCTAAGCATGATTTATTAATTATTCAAATATATGTTGATGACATTATATTTGGTGCTACTAACCATTGCTTGTGTAAGGAATTCTCTAATTTAATGCAAGGAGAATTTGAGATGAGTATGATGGGTGAACTCAAATTCTTTCTTGGACTACAAATCAAGCGATGCAAAAATGGGATTTTCATTAATCAAACTAAGTACGCAAAAGATGTTCTCAAAAAGTTTGGCATGTATGGAGCTAAAATAAGTAAAACTCCATTCAGCACCATAACCAAACTTAACAAAGATGAGAATGGCAAGCTGGTTAATGAAAAATGATTTAAAGGTATAATTAGATCCCTTATTTATTTAACTACTAGTAGACCTGACATTATGTTTGCTACTTACTTATGTGCTAGATTTCAATCTAGTCCTAGAGAGTTTCATTTGAATGTTATCAAAAGAATTTTCAAATATCTTTATGGTATAATGCATTTAGGACTTTAGTATCCTAGGAGTTCATTCTTTTACTTTATTAGTTATTCTAATGCAGACTTTGCCGATACTTTACTAGATAGTATAAGCACTTCCAAAAATTATCAATTTTTAGGACAATGTTTAATTTCTTAGTTTAGTAAGAAATAAGTTTTAGTTGCCTTGTCCACTATTAAAGCTAAATATATTACAGCAAGTCTTTATTGTTCACAAGTTTTATGGTAAAAACAACAGTTGTTAGACTATAGTGTAAAACTTGATCACATTCTAATCAAATATGACAATAAAAGTGTTATTAACCTTAGCCAAAATCCCATTCAATATTCTAAAACTAAGCATATAGACATTAGACATTATTTCTTGCATGATCATGTTCAAATTGGTGATATGTCACTTGAATTTATTGATACAAATAATCAACTTGCAGATATCTTCACCAAACCTCTCAATGAAGAGAGATTAAATTTCATTAAGCATGAACTTGGCATGATTGATGGTTCTAGTTCATCTTAATTTTATGTTTAATTGATGATTGAACTGTTTTCATGTGAAATCATGTTACGCTTATTGATTACTTTGATTGATAAATATTTTGCTTTTGATCTTAAATTTTTTTTATAGCTGTTAGTTTATATTTGGTTTATCTTTTTAAATTTCCTTTTGTATTTTGTCAAAGGAGGAGAAATAATTTGAGTTTGCATATGTACCAAGTTAATTTTTTTAACATGTGTACTTAGTTGTTTTTTTTTTAATTTTAAAACTCCCTTTAAAAAATGTGTTTATGTTAGTGACATATTCTATTTTTATTTTATATAGGGGGAGAAAATTTGTTTAAATTTTTGCATGCATATTAACATTATAAGTATGGCTACTTTTTTGTATATCATATGTGACAAAAGGTCTTGTTTTGCTTACTTTGTTTATGCATAACATAGATTTTACATAGATTTCATGTATCTTTGTTTTCATTTCCCTTTATATCTTTCTCCTTTCTTTTTATTTTGACAAAGGGGGAGAAATATGTTTGAGTTTGTTATTTGTTACTATACATGTGTATAACATTTTATTATTGTGTTTGTAAATGCATAATTCATGTATAATTTCTTCTTAGGAATTGTTTTGATCTTTGATAATGTATGAATATTTTTACAAAGATTTGGTGTATTTTGCTTTATTTCTATAGGAATTTTGGTCTCTTTAGGTTCATTTCCCCTTATATCTCTCTCTTTTCCTTTTGCTTTTGTACAAAGAGAAGAAAACATGTTATGGATAATTTGTGTTTATTTTTTTATGCTAAGTGCTACATAATCGATTAGTTAGCTAAGCTCTATATGATCATATGATAGTTAAGCTCATCTAGCATCAACATTATTGTTATATGTACTATTTTTGTGATGTATTTTAGTGGCACGATATGCATATATGTTTGAAATTATTTTCTCACATTGCCCAACATTTATTTAAATGATCATGTCATTATATTTTAAGTTTTTAATACATTTGTTATAATAATGTCATGTTTTTATCCCACTTGCTATATTTTATGTTGTTTTTATTATTTTATTTTATTTTTTTGTGAAGGGGAATAATTTATAAATTTATATTTCTTATCATGTCTATATACATAAGGGGAGAAATAAAGAAATATATTTTATTTCATTTGGTATCATTATTATCACAAATATTGTCACAAACTTTACTTTGTATTATTTTTTATCAAACTCAAAATAAGTTTGTCAAAATCAAAAAGGGGGAGATTGTTGACCTTAGCAATAATCAATCTTAATTTTTTATCTTAACAAACTTAATTTTGAGCATTTAATTTGTTTGTTTAAGTGTGTATAAGTTAGGACTCTATTGAAAGTTAAATCCAATTGACCTTGATAATGAAATCTTGGTGAGAGAAAGGGAAGGGGATGACGTGACAGTATTAGCTGATCCACCAAATAAGAGGAATGTGAACTCAACTGAGGATATGGAAAAAACTAAGTGGGACAATATTATAACCAATATGGAAAAAACTAAGTGAGACAAGATTATAACTAAGGCCATGAGTCAGATGCAGATGATGATAAAGGAGAAGGGCATGGATGATCCGTTGGATTACACTAATTTGAATATAGATAGGGAAGATGATCTACTACCTCAAAAGTTTAAATTCCCTTACATGAAGAAGTATTTTGAAATTGAAGACCCCTATTTGCATCTAAAGCAATATGTGACTTACATGAAAGCCACTAAATTGACTAAGGCTTAGACAATCAAGCAGTTCCTCATATCATTAGAAGGTGCACCAATCCACTAGTACTATGCTTTGGAACCCCATATTCAGATTAATTGGAAAGAACTATATGTTGTATTTGTGAAATAGTATGGTCTTACTACTCAATTGGGTGTATCTTTAAGGGATTTGCAAGACACTAAGCAAAGGTTTAATGAGTCCCTCACTAATTATCTAACTCCTTAGAGAGGAAAATTATCTCAAATAAAGCATAGGCCTACCGAGTCAGACTAACTAGTGCTGGCAATAGAAGGGTGTGTTCCAACACTATCTAAGAAGCTACAGGGTTTGGGAATCCAAAATTTTAAAGAGCTATATAAATTTGGGGTTTAGAAAGAATCAAACTTGCCCCAACAAAAAAGTTTCTTTAAAGGGAGATTTTGGGGCAAAGATGGAGCTAGTTCAAGCAGCAATATTTAGATCAATACTATCAGGCAACCAAGCAGCAGCCTATAGATTAATACTATTGGCAACCCTGAAGATTCTCTAATTTGGAGTGGCCTAATCCAATGTTCTCGAGAAGCTAATTGAGAAAAACCTATTACGACTTTTACCTTCTCAGCAACCCTTACCAGGTGCCAACCTGAAACTTTTCTATAAATTCCACTAGACCATTAGGCATGACACTGACAATTATGTCTAATTGAAGCATGAGATCAAAGACATAATTGATGCGGGTAAAATCACAGACCTAGAGACAAGAAAACTAAACACCCAATATAACCCTTTACCCAATTACCAAAATGTGCAACCACCTAACCTACCCATTTTAATGATTAACACTAACCTAATAGAAGAGCAAGTCTTAAGCTCTTTTATTGATACTATTCCTAATCCACTAAAGCCTGAGCCCAAACCAAAAGACTTGAACCAAGAAATACAATCCACCGAGTTTTTTATGAATACATTTGATATCTAGAGCTCTGATGATGAAGATGAAGTAAAAGTTGATTTGTGGGATGATGAGCAAGGTAGATCAGTCCAATCTGTGAAAAAGGTTGAGGAGAAAAGATAAGAAAATGAGACCACTGAGCCTGAATCAATAGAAGTAGAGAAGATAATGAAAGGGAAAGAAATGATGAAAGACTAAGGAACTGTTGCTAGTATTTGGGAGTTACTCATGCACTCCAGGGACCACTAGGAAGCATTAGTTCTAGCACTAGATCAAAAAAAGATCTCCACTAGTTGTACTCCTAAGAAAATGTTTAGTTCTCTAACAGAAACCCTACCATAATGTTCTCTAATGATGATCTACCTTTAAAGGGGAGAGGTCACCACAAAGCCTTATTCATCAAAGCTAAAGTTAAGGGGATGATGACTTGCTCTGTATGGTAGATAATAGTTTTGCCATTAACATGTGCCCATTGAAGATTCTATTGAAGCTAGGATTGACTATGGAAGATTTAAAACCTTTAAAAGTATTCATCAAGGCCTATGATGATACAAAAAGGCCCGTTGAGGGGACGTTTAGAACATTAGTCAGGATAGGGCCTATCGAGACTTAGGTTAACCTACACATGATTGATATTCCTATAACCTTTACTATTCTACTAGGAAGGCCATGGTTTCATCCCTTGGGTGGTGTGCACTCCACTGTCCATTAGAAAATTAAGTTTCCATATAAAGGCAAGGTTGTTACCATTTTTGCTGAGACAGAAGTTGCTATGGCTGCCCTGAAACTAGCACCCAAAGAAATTCTTATAAGTTTGATTTTTGAGGTTTGTGTGATTTACAAAGATGAAATGGATGAGATGGTTTTTAACATGATGTACAACATGAATTTTATACATGATATGGGATTGGGAAAGGACCAAAGTGGACCTTTAAGATTTATTGAGCACAAAGTACCCATTTTGATACATAAGGTAGGATTTAAAGGGACTGATGGTTCTAAAGAAGAATTCAACATCCATATCAACCTAAGAAAGAAGAGGGTAACATTATGGTTGAGAAAAAGAACTTATAGGAAACTTTTGTAAGAGAAGGCACTAGGTATCCAAACAATGGGACTCTAGAACCTCTTCTGATGGCCAAGGAAGTTATTCTAGGATTTGAAATCTTTATTGAGTTTATGAATGGAATAAAGAAAGCTATAGTTAAGAAGATCCTTAAAGAAGAACTAGTACTAACCAAGGAAGGATCTGAGCAGGACACAACCATTCCATAAATGAAGGACATTGATGATCAGAATAAGGAGCTAGATTTTGAAGCCTATGTCATCAACTCCATCATGGACATCTTTTATAATAATTTTGATATTTCTCTTACTTCTTTATTTGAAACTAATAATTAGTTCTTTTTAAAAGTGAATGCAATAAAGTCTGAATTTACCTGTTTATGTGATGTGTTTTTAATGGTTATTCTATTTATGATGATCATTTCATGCATATGTTTGACATTAATTCCATATAAACTGAATCATTTAATTTAGGCACAAGTGACAACCCTAAAAATATATTGCTTACTTATAATATAACTCATGATAAAAGAGAAAAAAATGAAGAAAATATTAATAAAAAGACAGAAAGTATTTGCTTAGGGTTATGAAGACATATCAGGGATCAACAGAGGAATCTCCAAACATAAGATCCCTATATAGCCTCACATATCGATAGTAGAGGAGACTAAGGCTAGAATGGGCACTTCTGGTTAAAGATAAAGTTAAAAAGTAGCTAAGGGTGAATTTTCTAGATGTGGTAGAGGACACCCAATGGTTGGCTAACATAATTTCTATCTCCAAAAAGGATGGTTAAAATGTGTGTGGACTATAAAAATCTAAACAAGGCTTGCCCAAGGATGATTTCCTACTACCACACATTGACACATTGGTCAATAGCACGACATTTAGTGCAATGTACTCCTTCATGGATGGGTTCTGAGGGTACAACTATATTATGATGGTAGTAATAGACAAGCTAAAAATGTCATTCATTACCAAATGGGGGATCTATTGTTATTGAGTGATGCCATTGTTAAAAAATGCAAGAGCTACTGATCAGAGGATAGCGACTACTCTATTGCATAATTTGATCCATAAAGAAATAGAAGTGTACGTGGATGATATATTGGTAAAGTTTACAACCAGAGAAAGGCACTTCAAGGCTTTAGACAAGTTCCTAGCTAGGGCTGAAAAGTACAATCTTAAACTGAATCTAAAAAAGTGTGTTTCTAAGGTAACATCTGGTAAGCTGTTGGGACATATTGTCAATCAAAAGGGAATAGAAGTAGACCTGGATAAGGTTAATGTAATTAGGAAAATGCCCACTCATAAAAATAAAAAAGTTAGAGGGTTCATAGGATGATTTCAATATATTAGCAGGTTTATAGCTAAGTTGACCACTATGTGTAAACTAATTTTCAAGATTTTATAGAAAAATTAGCCTGTGATATGGAACAATGAATGTCAATAATATTTCAAAGCCATTAAGGCTTATTTAATGAATCCTCTAATTCTACAACCACCAAGGTTGGTTAAGCTTTTAATCCTATATTTGGTAATTGAAAAGGATGGAATAGGGGCAATGTTAGCTCAGGAGAATAAAGAAAGGATCAAACATGTGTTGTATTACTTGAGTAAGAAGCTCCTCCTGTATGAAACCAACTACAGCCTGGTAGAGAAAACGTGTCTGGCTATAATTTGGGCAATGAAAAAGCTTCGACATTACTTTCAATCCTATAAGGTGTAGGCTATATCTAGACATGATCCCTTCAACACACTCCCTCACTCATAAGAAAGTTAGCCAAATAGTTAGTGTTGCTCACTGAATTTGAAATTGATTATGTGGCAAAAAAGGTAGTAAAAGGAAGGGCAATAGTAGACTTTTTGGCTCAAAATCTAGTAATTGATGAGCAAGAATAGGAGTTAGAATTTCCTGATAAACACTTGGGGGCCATAGAGTTATAAGGATGGAAAATGTACTTTGATGGGGCCGTTAATAATAAAGGGGCTAGTATTGGTATAATCGTGATCATGTCGAAAGGGGAAATGATCCCGATATCCAAAAGGCTTGAATTTGAAGTAACAAACAATCAAGTGGAGTATGAGGCTTACATCTTTAGTTTAGATTCATTGCATAGTGTAGGGGCAAAGGATATTACTGTGTACAGAGGTTTGATGCTATTAGTAAAATAGGCTTCTAATAAGTGGAAAGAAAAGGAAGACAAGTTGTGTCCATATAAGGATTATTTGGCTGCTATGTGGCTGTCTTTTGCTCAGTGCAAATTTATTCATCTCTCGAGAGAAGAGAACTAAATAGTTGATGCTCTAGTTGTTATAGCTTTTATGTAAGAAGTGGAAAACAAATAAAGGTTAGGCCCCTAATATTAACAAAGTCTTGAACCCTTTGCTATGAAGAAATAAGGGTGATACCGATGGATACCATTGAAAAGCGTTGGTTTTATGATTTGTAGTGATACTTGGAGATGAGCCAGTTCCCTAAAAATGCCAATAACAAAGAAAGGATGTCTTTTCAAATGCTATCCCCATGGCTTATTAGCTATAATGGAATGCTATACAAAATAATGCCTACAAGTGTCCAATTAAGGTTCGTTGATAACGAGGAAGCCCATAAACTTATGGAAGAAATTTATGATGGGGCGTATGGGCCATATATGAATGGGATAGTTCTAGTAAAGAAAATAGTTTGTCAAAGTTATTTTTATATTACCATAGAAACAAATTGCATTAAGTTTGTAAAGAAATGCCATAATTATCAAGCTTATGGGGATGCGAACCATCTGCCATTTATGGAGCTCTAGGGAATGACTTCTCCTTAGCCATTTGTAGCTTAGGGAATCAATATTATAGGAGAAATAAGGCCGAGGGCATTAAACAATCATTGATACATTGTCGTGGCAATTGATTATTTCTCTAAATGGGTTAAGGTTGAGTTCTATACTATGGTCAGCTCAAATCAGATGTCAAAATTTATTAAGAAGAATAAAATCTATAGATATGGGCTGATGCATCACTTTGTTAGTAATAATGGTGTTTAATTTAGGGCAGAGATGGTTGCACTACTGAGAGACTACAAGATCAAACACCACAGATCATCTCTATATAGGCCATAGGCAAATGGGGCTTTAGAAGCTATAAATAATAATGTAAAGAGAATCTTAGGTAAGATGATGAAGAATTATTGGGATTTAGTGGATTACTTATAGTTTGCCTTATAGAGGTACCAAACTATTGCTAGAACTTCAACAGAAGCCACTTTATATTCTTTGGTATATGAAAGTGAAGTCATGTTACCAATAGAGGTTAAGGTTCAATTGTTAAGGGTTCTTTTAGAATCCAAGATCCCTAAGTACTAATGGGTGGAAAGTCAATTGAAGTAGCTGACATTGTTGTATAAAAAGAAGGTGAAGGCCATATATTATTCTTAGCTATATCAGAAGAAGATAGCCTGGGCCTGCAATAAGAAGATCAAGCCAGGAAAGATCAAAGAGGGAGATTTAGTAATGAATCTTACGAAGTCAATTATGATTGATCCACGAGGAAAATTCAAGCCGAATTAGGAAGGTCTGTATATGGTGAAAAAATTATTCTCTAAGGGTGCAACTATCCTATCCAACATTGAAGGAAATGAATTTTGGGAGCCCATCATCTTGGATAAGCTCATGAAGTACTTACTGTAAAAGTCTCGCCAGTGAGAAAATATTAAAAAGAGGCTATTTAGGCAAAAGTTAGAAATAAAAATGAAAAAAATAAAAGAGTCCTACTTGATTGAAAACCTCTAAAGAGGCAGTCTAGGAAAAAGTTAAGGACATGTAAAAGGGGAGAGAGAGAGATGAAATTGGTTAGTTAGAAAACTTATAAGGGCAAGCCAACTAATGACATGAGTTATGCATATTCATATTGTGATTAAAGTTAAATGAAACAGATTTCTCTAATTACTATTAAATATTATGTTAAGTGTCTATTACAAATTATTTAACTAAAAAGGAAAACTATATCTAATAAAAGAGAAATGATTACTTAATTCATGAACTAATTTTTTTCTCTTCTTTTGTTAAATATCACGGGCACTCGATGCTTGTAATTCTCTTATTCTTGTATTCCTCTAGATGATTCTCTAAGGCTAAGTGGACACTAAGTTATCTAAGAAGTTTTAGGCGAGCGGTCCTGGTTCGAACTCATACACTAACTCCACTATTAGTTATTTTTGTTTATATTGGTAGTAGAGCCAAGCAGGATTATGGAAAGTGGTGAAATAAAGGCTAGTGATGGGAACGCGATAAGTGTAAGATCGGATAGTCACATGTTACAACCTCCACCATGGGCACATCCATCAGATTAAAGTATCGAGAAATATAGATAACCAGTCCTAAATGTTCTCTAGTATAGGATACAGTTTCCTAGTTCTGTAATGCTTAGCTCTATACCGTACTACATCTTGGGGAGGTTTCATTAATCTTAGCTTTTTATGAAACCACATCTATAGGAATGATAGGTAAGTAACAGTCTAGTAAGTTAAAAATAGAAGTCAGAAAATAAAAAGATTACCTCCAATAAGAGTGGACTTCCAAAAAATTGCTTGGTCTCCATAAAGTTGTCCGGTCCAATCATGGTTTCTACTAGGATAAGAGGGAATGAATTGAGTCCTACTTCCACCTATTCTAGAATGTGTAAGAGTTTTGAATCATAGTTTTCAGATTGTGAGATAAGCAAGAATTGGGCATAAAAGTAAAGAGCCATCATTTAAGGCCAATAAGCTTCTCCCCTGTCTACATCTGAGACCACGTTAAGGAAGGGTTCTAATGCAACCTCTAAGCCAAAAAGGTTGCAATATGAAGACTGGGGTAAAAGATTGAACAACTGGGCTATTTGATATTTAATAGAATGTGAGTCTAGAATTCTAAGCGTAGGGATTGTAAGTTGGTATGAGGAATCCATATAACAACCTAGGAGGGCTTCAAACACTTCCTGTAGGGGTCATAGCTTAACTGTATTAAACTAGAAAATTCATTTTTGAGGATCCTAGAATTGAGCTACTGCATGAAGAAATAGGAAGTTAATTCTTTTAGCATGGAGCAATTTAAAGATGGACAAGTGAAATAGCTCTAATTTGGCCCATGATGTGTTATCTAAGCTCTTTAGTATCAGTTGAAGTAGTTTAAGGATCCTTTCAGTCATAATTCAAGCTTTTAGGGGTATTTAGTAAGAGAGAATAGAGGTTTAGGGTGAAGATGTCTAAAATTAGGGCTAGAGGTGAAGGATTGGGAGTTAAAAAAAAAAGAGAAATTGTCCTGGCGATAAGGCCATCGCCTCATCAAAGATGCACTACCTCAGTACAAAAGGCAATCGCCTCTGCAATAGAAGGCCATAAGGTGATCACCTCTTTAGTAGAGAGCCATCACCTCTCTAACAGGGTAGTTGACAAGCTTCTACCGGATTATAATTGTTTTCCATCTTGCAATTCAAAAGTATAGTAGTAAAAAGAAGGGGAAAATATATGTGCAATCATCGATGCCAAATTTGTATGCAAAAAGTAAAAATTCATTAAAGTAAAAGAATTGAATATTGTAAGCATCCTATTAATAAAGATAAAATGTGCAAATGTTAAAAGTAAACAGACAAACAATAATAGTAGTAAAAAGGGGAATAATTCATAAGGGCATAGTCTATCAAGAATCTGACTTGGTGCCCTTAAAGTCGTTCCCTCGTCTAGTGCCGCCATCACCACCATCCTCATCATTGTTGTCATCCTCATTGATCTGAAGGACTTCAATCTATCACTCAAGGATGGCAATCCTCGCCTGGCTGGCCTTATCACGATCCAATTCAAAAAATCTTAGGTTAGTAAATCATACAAGCATGCATAGATATAGATGTAGGAAATATTGTTACCCTCCACTGTCGGGTGATGTCCATCATATAATCCCTTTGGGCCTCGATTATCTGATACATGTATAGGCCTTATTCCAAAGGAATCCACATTATTAAGTGAATGATATAACTAACAAATGTATTGAGAATGATTCAAGAGATAGGTTGAGACAGGTTAAAAGTGAACTCACGCGAGTGGCATCCCCAGGTGTACCCAGCAATGTGCCAAAGAATTAATGTTGTGAATCAAACTACCAATGACAAACTGGGAGCTAGTGGTGGGGGTTCTCATCTCCTTAGCTACAATCGAAGTCCTCTCTCTGCTCGGATCCAGATGATGTCTCAAGGGCTCTCTCTCTCATACCCGAGGTCTAGCCTGGGGTACAGGTCTAATTAATATGGCTTGAAAATAAAGAAAATTGCATCAGGGCATGATAATTTTATATGTGAAAGGCGAGTGCTAAATGATACTTGAGAAGTGGAGGCAGAAACTAAGGGAACCATCTGTAAGAGGTGAGTCAGGAAAATCTCTATATACCAACTTTTGATTTGGATGGTACGATCCACAACTGGCTCACCTATAATAACCTGATCTAGCTCAGCTCCCTCCAGCTCATGAGTCCATAGCATACTGCTCGGAGGGGATTTAGGCACAAGCACCAACCCTACAATTCTAATTCAAGATTTGCTTACCAAGGTACTAGAATTAATAACCTGAGCCATAAAAAAGGACTCTCCTCTGAGCTAGTGGCCTAAAATGAGTCATCTCCACGTTTCATCCGCCCTCAGGACCCCATAAGTCATTCCAAATCTACAGTGAAAGTATCAACAAGTAAGTATTAAAATTTTTAAAATTACTAACATATAATATGAACATTATAGGTACCACATCCTATGTTAGAGAGTTCATATGCTTTTAGTGAATGTGTACCCTAGCCAAGTATCTTTTCAGGACACAGCTGCCGCCCTATCCGCTAATGGTGGGGAAATCATCCCCTACCCATAGTATATCGATAAGCAGCTCTAGCTCCAAAGCCTAGACCTATGAGATAAAAGAAGATAGTGATTATTAGTGGGGAGGCATTGAAATAACTCAAAGGAAGAAGGAGATGGAACTTACCGATACAACATGGCAAAAGCCACAGAATCTCTTGGCCCTATGGACTACCTCATCCATGCTTCAGTACAAGTAGGCTAAGGCATAGCTACTCCAATCGAAGAAGTATACCTAATTTAAGTCTTAAAGAGGTAGCAGGAACATTAGATCTATAGAGCTAGCAGTGTTAACGAAGAAGATGGTACCGAGAAGGTAAATTAGGAAAGCTCGCACCATTTGGTCTATCTCATGGGGAGTGACCATCGCCACATCTCCATCCCAGGTTTAAAAGCTCCAGAATGAGTCAAGCTTAAGGGTATAGGTCCCCTATCTAGGACCATACCTAGAAGGCACTCAATGTAAGCAACCTTGTCTAGGGTCAACTGGTGAAGACTCATATAAAAAAGAATAAGATCTCTGCCACATGAGATCCTGATAATGGTAGCGAAAGAGATAGGATCTAGGGTGACTCCTCGAAAGGAAGATGGAAGGTGTGTGTCGTGTCAAACCACCTATCCATCAGTGCATGGAGAGGCTGATAGTCCATTTGACCCTACTCTGAAGGGAGCAATAATACAAAGTCCTCGAATCAGGTATCCTAAATTTAATCCTTTTGCTCATCGGTTAAATCATTATAGAAAAATCAAGCCCCATGAAATTTTTTAGCACCTTTAAATGTTTTTGCATCATACTATAAAAAAAGAATGAATGAGAATCAAGGAAGTTGAATAAAATATTGGTCAATTTTATTTTTTTTCAAAGCAAAATGACTAAGTGGTCACAGACAAATTGTTCGCTTATCACAAAGGTGCAGTACCTCATGGAAGAGGTGATCGCCTCCTCATAGAGGTGATCATCCTTAGCTATGAGGTGTTAATTTGTGTGCTGACACAGAGGTGATCATCCTTCTTCATGAAGTGATCACCTCATTAGTGAGGCGATCGCCTCTGTACATCAAAGGACAATGAATGATTTTCTAGTTTTTTTTTACCTAAAATTACAAATGCATCATTAATCAACCTACTTTTCAATAATAAATGATAAATGGATACAAAAGCAATCTAACTCGATGTAATTTATAGAAAAATAAGAAGAATTTGGAAACTAACCCCTCCAGACACCGATGAATAGATATGGCTCCTTAAGTTTGCCAAGGGGGAATTATATCTCCCTTTAACAATCCAAGACTCAGGGGGGCATTCACAGATGGCATAATTCAATCCCATTCAGGCACAACTAGTGTCCTCTCATCATCCATTTTTTAAAAGAGTAAATGCGTAGGAAGGAAGAAAGAAAAGAAAAGAAAAAATAAAATAAAATAAAAAAGAAAAGGGTACTTTTATAGTGGGAAAGAGGGTTACGTTAGGTTAAAAAAATGATGAAATTGATGAAATGGCGATGATGATAGAAAGAACTTCCTCGGGCACATCCTGAAAATTAAGGTTATTGGGTTAAAGTACTTTATACGAGTTTTTTTAATTTAAATAGTGTATTAGGTCAGGATGACCCACAAATTGAAAAGGTTATTCGAGTTATATCCCCGAAGCTCGAAGTTGAGAAGGGTTGTTCGAGTTGTATCCCTAAAGCTCGAAGTTGAAAAGGGTTGTATCCCTAAAGCTTTAATATGAGAAAGATTATTTGCATTATATCCCCAAAGATCAAAGTAGAGAAGGGTTATTCAGGTTGTATCCATAAAGCTCAAAGTCAATAAGGGTTGTGCGGGTTATATCCCTGAAGCTCGAAGTTGAGAAGGGATGTTCAGATTGTATCCCCAAAGCTTAAAGTTGAGATGACTGTTCAGGTTATATCCTCGAAGCTCAAAGTTGAGAAGGGCTATTCGATTTGTATCCCTGAAGCTCGAAGTTGTGAAGGGCCATTCGAGTTGCATCCCCAATGCTTAAAGTTAAAAATGACTGTTCAGGTTGTATCCCCAAAGCTCAAAGTTCAAAAGGGTTATTCAGGTTGTATCCCTAAAGCTCAAATTTGAGAAAGGTTTTTTAGGGTTGTATCCCCGAAGCTTAAAGTTGAGAAGGGCTATTCGGATTATATTCCCAAAGCCATAGTTAAAAAAGGACTATTCGGGTTATATCCTCAAAGTCCGTATTTTAGTTGAGTGACGATTGGGCCAAGAAACCCCAAAAGTATGTGTTTTGATTAAATGACAATTGAGCCAGGAAAAACTAAGTCTGTGTTTTAGTTAAGTGATGATCATGTTAAGAAAACCCAAGAGTTTTTACTTTAGTTGAATGATGATCGGGTTAGGAAACTTGAGAGTATATATTTCGATTAAGTGATAATCGAGCTAAGAAAACCTGAGAAGTCTGTGTTTTAGTTAAGTGATGATTGGGCCAGGAAACTCAAGAGTTTTTATTTCAGTTAAGTGATGATTGAGCCAACAAAACCTTAGGATTATCATTATCAGGTGAATTATCAAATACTAATGAGTGGCTGATCAGAGCAGGAAAGCCCGAGGATTATAGTCACATTTTAAGGTTAAAGAATCCATCTCCCGAGTGAAACTTAGGAGTCATGTATTTTGTCTATTGCTTTCTTATATTGTGCATATGATTTTTTAAAAAAATTTCAATACATGCATTTGGCTTTTTGAAAAATCCAAGGGCAAACTATAGACACCCAGTTCAATTGACCCATGATAGGAGATGAATTATGAATGCTTGGTTTAGTCAGCCCATGGTAGAGCCCAATGACGAGAAATGTAAAACTTAAATGTAAGAAAAAACCCTAAATCTTCTAAAAAATGAGATTAAGGACTAGAAACTCATGAATAAGCCCAAAACCCTTCAAAATTAGTCTAAATCGCCTAAGCCCATTAGGCCCAATGCAGGTAGGCCAGAGAGGCGAACACCTATATGAAGAGGCGATCTCTTTTATATAGTTGTTGAAGAGGTGATCATCTCATTGTAGAGGCATCGCCTCTACAACAGCCACTTGCTTCTACATCAAATGCAGAGATGGTTATGGCAGCCAACTTAATGGGCCCATCTCCTCTACAATATAGCCATTAGTCTGGAAAAGATAATCTTATAAGAAGAAAGTGGCTAGGAAATGTAATGATGGAGGGGTAGTAGTAGGGTATTGGTTAAGGGGTGAGAATAAAAAGGAAAAAAAGAGAGAGAATAGAGAGGACTTTTGGCATTTTAGAAAAAAAGACTTAACAAAAAATTATAGAGAATAAAATAGAGTTCCAAGGGGGAAGAGGAAGGAGAAAAATGTTCTTGAGAAAACAAACTTAGAGGTTGATTTTTCTTGAAAAGGAAAGGGAAGAAGCTTGCATTCAAAGAGAAGATCAACATTCCAAAACATTTCCAAGGGTCAAATTTTGAAAGCTTCTTGCTTGAGTAATTTTTTCAATTCTTTCCAAAGTTTGATTCATAAGCTTGCATGATTCTTACTTACTTGTTCATTTAACCTCTAATTTACTCATTTTCTAACTTTTATTTAGTATCTTGCATTCATTGTTGATAATATGCTTTGCCTTTAATTTGATCCATTGAGCTTTAGGTGTGGTTGTGCATCTAACTAACTTTTAATAGTGGTTATTTACTTGAAATGAAAGATTTGCCAGTTTTGAAAGTCGCCTGAGACTATCCATTAAGCGATCGCCCTCTTAAAAGGGTGATCGTCACTTCGGTAAGCTTCAAAATTCTTTATTCAACCAAATCATGTCGCCTTATAGCTGTGAGACTATTGCCTCTTCACAGAGGCGATCACCCCTTTAGCAAGGTTTCATGTGATCTTGTCCCATTTTTTGCATATTATGTAGAGCTCCTATTATAACCCGATATTTTTATAAATTATTAAATTAATATTGAGATGTACAGTGTTGATAAATATTTTAAATTTTCATATATTATGGTTATTTTATGTAATTTAATTAAATTTTAGTGTTGATGTTTTTTTTTATTTTATTATGGAATTAATATTAAATTGAGATTTATTCAATTTATTGTTAGAAATTATTTATTTATTTAATAATATTATTATTGTATTAATTATGAATATTTTTAATTTAGTGTATTTATTATATTTTAATGTTTGTGGTAAATTTAATTAGAAAACTAAAATATTTAATTTAAAAATATTATTTTTAATATTGTTTTGTCTTTTTCCTATTTATTATAAAAAAAAGTATAAAAACCCAAATTTCCCTTTTTCCTTCCTCTCCCCATTTTCCCTTCTTCCTTTTCCTTTCCCTTCCCTTTTTTCTGCGTTTTTTGCAAAAAATTACGCACCACCACTAGCCACCCACGTTGCCACCGCTCGTCGCCTCCACAGCTCGCCAATGCCTCCTCTTCCCTCCTCCCTCCCTCTTCCCTTCTACCGACATCACCATTTCCTACTTCCCCCTCGTTTTCTCTCATACTGCTGCCACCCTCCGGAGCTCGCCGGTACTAATTTCGGCAATGCCAGAGACTGAGACCAAACTCTTTTTGAAGCTCTTTCCTTGGGCTTCATTTCCCCTAAGGTAATTCATCCTATTAACTTCAAATTGAACCTCAATTTTGTTAAATTGTAATTAGGGTTCATATTGTATTTTATTGATTTTGAGTTCAATTGGCTTGAATTATGTGAAATTGATGTTAGATTAGTTAAATTGAAGTTGTAAGCTGTTAAAAAAATGTGCTTCAAATCAAATTTGGAGATAGTTGAATTTTGAGCACTATTTTGGCTCAGGGACCATTCATGGGATTGTCCTGGCTTGAAAATACTTTTTATTTTTAATAAATTCTACTAGTTAGTTTAAGCATGTTTCGTTAAGAAAGTTTATTGAAATTGTGTTTCAATTATTTATTACGAATTTTCAAAATTTTATGTAAAAATTTAATTTTTGGAAAAATCAGTATAAATTAGTAAATTTTGTATTTTAATATAAATTATTATATTTTGAATAATATTTGAGTAATAAATGGTATTAAAATAATTTTTACGAATTATTTACTATCTTTAGCTAATCAATAATAATTTTTGAAATTATACTTAAATAATAGATTATTTATTATTTTTATGATTAAAATGTAGTTTTAACTATTTTTATTATATAATTGAGTAATTTAAATAATTAATTGCACTTTAAGCTATTTAATTTTGAATTTTTAAAAAATGGATTTTTTATATGATATTAATTATTTATATTTGAGATTTTATTAAATTAATTTGAAGATAAATTATCTTTAATGTTTTTATTATTCAAACAAATTGTATTGTGGTATTTTATTGATTTTTATGGATTTTAGTAATTTTTAGTATTTATTATTAAATTATAGATTTTAGTAATTTTTAGTATTTATTATTAAATTATGGATTTTTGTGTAGTTTGATTCTCGGTTGGGCAAATTGTGTAGTTGGGGGGCCTAACCCTAGAATTTGTGCCATTTAGATTATTGAATGCAGGATCGACTCTACTTTCAGTATAAAGGTGTCCGTTTTACAAAGTAGACTCAGCCGAATTTTTGATAGAATTCTCGTAAAACGTGACATCGGGTTGATCCTGAGTTTTTAATTTTTGGTCAAGTCGTGTCTTAGATTGAGTTATTCTTTAGAAATTCTAGAAGTATAAAAATTAGGATTTCAATTCTAATATTATTATTATTATTATTATTTATTTTCTATAGTTATGCTGAGACCGAGGCCTACCGGACCAGGCCAATCTATCTCTTTTAGAGGAGTGCACAACTATGAGTTATTATCATATATATGCATTGCAAGTAGAATACATATTTGTAAGCATCCATATTTTTATAATGTAATTATATATGATTTATTTTATTAAATGATTATATATATGTTTTGGTATATGTTTGCTATGTATTTGGTATATTTCTTTAAAAATGGATGCTATCATGTTTAAATTATGCATTTCATTATTTTTAATAATTATAAGATTTATATTTGAAGGATAGTAGTAGAACATGCTACCTAGTGGGCTATACTAGAAATGTATACGTACCAATGCGTTAGATTTTAGGGTTGATATTATGAAATTATTAATATGAGACTTGATTAATTGATTATCGAGGTTTACTGTGAGTGAGTGGTATGATTGCGAGGGCTTGGTTAACCTAGTGTCTCAGGTTCAATCACGCCGATAGTGAGACTGTGGGAGCTTGATGGACTTAGTGTCTCGGGGCTAGTCTACTGTCTAAAATGGAAAAGGGAAATAATTTGAAATTAAGTGAGCCTATTAACTAGTGAGATTCAAATGATTGAGCTTGCAAAATATTTTAAGGTTTTACTCCGATCCTTCATCCAAAATAAAATTTTCTACATCTATTATTATATAAAAGTGGATTTTAGCATATATATGAAATGCATGCATATATATATATATATATATATATATATATATATATAATGAACCTTCCACATTATCGATATTTATGATGTGATTTCATGATTTTAGAAATAGGGGATGCAAAGTGATTATGTAAACTGAGCATAATAACATATATATTATTCATACAGCATGCAAGATTGCCAGTCTCATCACACAAGCACAATATTATTCCCAAATGCTAGTGACAGTAAAATAAAATGTAGTGTAGTAAAATAAATGTGCTAAAATGATTGTGTGGTCCTCAGACTCAACTCAGCTTGTGTGAACTTTAAAGCTCTAGCTTCGAGAGATTATCAAACTTTCCTCGTTGAGAGGTTTAAAATAACAGTGGAATAATGCTAGACTATATACCTTTGAAGCATGCTCTGACAAAGTTGAGGTTGGGTTTGGGAAAAAAATGATTTAACAATCTAAAGGAAAGGCTGTGGGGGAGTAAAAATTGTATAGGGAAGGGTTTCCTACGCCTTTGATCAAATTGACTCTTGAGTATGTTTGTCTTTACATGCTTCCCCCCCCCCCCTCCCACAATGGTGTGTAGAGGGGTCTATTTATAGAAAAAAAAATGTAGAATGGGGTGGTGTAGGCATGGTCATGCATGTGTAAGGGGATTTTTACGCGTGGCCACACCAAGTGTGCGTCACCACACACAGTGTGCACATGGTCATGTGCTTGGCGCATGGCCACATGCACTTATGTACTTTTTCATACACACTTCGATGCTCTATGTGCTCTTCCCAGGTTCTATGCGTGCTATTCTAAGGCTGGTTCCTAGGGTTTTTAGGCCCTCTAAAAGCATTTCTAGAGTTTGTTTTGCTAAATTCAGCTTCTTTTTTAACACATGACAACTAGGGGTGTTTACAGGCACTTCTAAGTGACACGCGTTGATACCCGAGTTATGTTGGACCATTCCTGTCATGACCCAAACTAGGAGTCATGACCGGCGCTAGGGAACAAGAATTCTTTCGAATCTGGAACCCGTGGCAAGCCTAAGAAAATAAAATCATACAATAAATAAATAAAAAGTACAATATAATTAAAATTTTTCGAATCAATATGTAAAATAAATTCTCCAAATCCTTTCATAAATGTATACATATTCGTAATAATCAAATACAAATTTTTTAGAGTATACAATAACAAAATAATATAATACTCTTCCGATACAATAACACAACTACTGTAGTTTCTATGATACAAATCAGAGTTCAGAATATACATTTGCATAAAATAGTCGGGGCTAAAGAACACCGGCGAGGAACTCTACAACCAAGGTCTGACGATATGGAATCTCCTGAAAAAAAAATAATTGAGGGGGGGGGGTCAAACCTCACTGAGTGAATTATTATACTATATATACATTGAAACTGAACCATAATAATCAGGCATTCTTATATATATGTATGTAAATACACACAATTCATATGAATGCCAAACTCTGCTTTTATAAATATACAGAATGTAGGAAAACGATTAATTAAATTCATGAAGGATCCATAGAATCCTAATAATAACAACCCCAATCAACCCCATCATCACTCTAGCCATACAGGCTCACTTGATTCCAAATAGAACACTTATCCCAAATTGGACAGCAGACTAGCCCTGAGACACTAAGTCGACCGAGCTCCAACAGTTTGGCTGTTAGTGTGATTGGAAAATCTCATTAAAATAAATTTTATGGAAATATAATATTATTTTATTTTATTTAACCATTTGGTATACATATAATAAATCCATTTGGTATACATATAATAAATCCATTTTTTAAAAGAGAAGAAATAAATATTTAAATATCTTTTAAAATCATTTTAGTATAAAAATTTGGTAGAACCCAATTTATAAATTTTTAACATTCATATGACTCACTTATATCCAAGACTATCGGATCCTGAGAGCAAGGCATCACCAAGATACACAGCCGCAGTCATATCTCTTAATCCAATATCAATGGCGGTGTTCGAGAGCAAAGCATCACTAGACCATCGGCCCTAGTAATTTAATAAATATAAATTAAAATTATACTGACAGTGTCCGAGAGCAAAGCATCACCAGAACTTCGGTCCCAGTATTTTTAATAAACAAATATTATACTACTGGCGGTGTCCGAGAGTAAAGCATCACCAGACCTTCGGCCCCAGTAATATAATTAAATCATCAAATATTTTACCGGTGTGCACATGGTCCTGATGAAACCCATCAGGTAGTCCGTTCTATCGTGGTTTATTTAAAAATAAAAGAAAATAAATAAAACAATGAAAATTACAATAGATAAATAAATAAAATAAAATAAATCAACTATAAATTAAATCATGCGAGATCATATGAATAATGCTGACTAGAATCTCATAAAATTAAATTCATAAGAATTTAATATAATTTAGATTAAAAATCCGACACTCAAATCAAATATTAACTTACTATTTAAACATATAATGAAAATGAAAAATCCTAAGTCATTCATCCTATATGCAATGCATATATATACAGTATAATAACTCACATGTTAGCGCTCCACGAGACAAACTCGACGAGCCTGATTTGTTAGGCCTCGGTCTCGGTGCAGCTAGACAAACAAATGACAACATGAAATCAGAATAAATTTAACGAAAATTCTAAAGACTCGATCTAGAATTTTAGAAACAGAATTAGAATATGGATTTGACCAGACATCACGTTTTACAAGATTTCTACTGAAAATTCGGCAGAACCTCCCCTGTAAAACGGACATCTCTCTACTCAAAGAGTAGAGCCAGTCCTGTAAAGAAAACACACTTCGGAATAACCCTAAATTCACAACCACAATCCCCTGGTCGGACTCCAAACTACAATTCACCGACCGAGGTTCACAATTCACAAAATAATTGCAAAATACCAAAAATGCCCTTATATAATAAAAATACATTTTATAAATCCAAATTACGTAATTAACCTTAAAATACGTTAAAAACCGATAAAAACTCATTTATTTAGAAAAATCGTATATTATATATATAATTTAAAAATAATTTACGAAAAATAGTTTTAATTAGTTAAAAATACTAGATAATTTGTAGAAATCATTTTTATACCCTAAATAACTATTAAAAACAATTTAATTACATTTTTTGCCAATTTAGTGTAAAATTATCAAAATACCCTTATATGTATAAATTTACTATAAATGTTCAAAAATTCACCAAAAATTATATAATTACTCAAAAATTAATTTCTCAGCATATAATTCAATAATATCAATAAATATACTCAATTAACCAATTTATTTCAATTAAACACATAAGTAACCCTATTTTTCAAAATTACATAAACTTAATAAATTCCAAATAAATATATAAAATTCAAAAAAATTACAAATAAACTTCTATAATTCATTTTAACTCCTATAATCACCATAAAACACAATTTGATAATTTAATTAATTAATTTTCGAAAATTAGAAAATATTAATAAAATAATAAAAAATTCACAAAAATTAAAATAAATTCCAAAAATTCTAAAAACATTATAAAATGTAGATTAAGCTTCCAGGAGAAAATTTTGTGAAGGAATTTTTCATGAATCAATCAAATTGAAGCTAAAAAAAATTCGAAACCCAAAATGGCTGAATTGAAGAAATTAAAACGTAAGCAATTCTAGACCAAATTAAGTGAAACAAAGCTTGGAATCACACTCACCAGAGCTCAAGGAGAAGATAGAGATCGACGACATCACACTCACCAAAGCTTGAAAATGGCTGGAAATGGAAGAAATGGCGTTGGGAAGAAGAAGGTGCAAAGAGGGGCAAACCTGTAATTTTTGCAAACTTTGATTTTTGTTATAAAATAATGTATATAAGTATATATATATATATGTCCACCTTATATTATAGTAATATATATATTCCCACACACAAATAATACTCACCACACAAATATTTTTATATATTTAATAATTTATACACTTAAAATTAATTAATTAATACAAAAAAATTAAATAATAAAATTAAGAAAATTAATTAAGCTCTAATTAATTAAATAAATACACATATATACATTTTATTTAGTACTTAAAAATTATGTATGAGTTCATGCAAATTCGTAAAACTAGTCAAAATAATTAATGTTAAATTATTTACGTGTCAATTTCCCCGAAAATATAATTCCCGGGAAAATTTTATGTAAAGTACTTAAAATAATATAAAATAATTAAAATTAGCTTTAAACAAATAACAACTCTTAAAATATCATAAATATATATACAAAAATTATTAACACTGCATATCTCGATGCAGTATAAAAATATTTAAAAACTCAGGATATTACAATTCTGGGACCACTTCCAAAGGTTTTGGAGCCCTCTAGATGTGTTTCTAAAGTCTGTTTTATCATAATTGATTTTTGTTTTTTCACGAAGCTGGGTCCCAATGAACTGATTTTTTCCCGATCTAACGAAATATACACTGGCCCAATGAACTGAGTATTATGAGAGGGGTTTTCTCAAAATAAACCTCTCGTTGTTTTGATAATTCATATTGCATAAGGTCAGAGTGTAACTTAATGACCCGATGATCAATTTTGCACACTGGTGGAGTCAGTTGGGTGTTTTAAGGCTGCACACTTCATAGGTGTTATGAACAAGTAGACTCTAGTCATCTCGAGGATTCATTTCATCATTGAACCTTTTTGGGGACAGTTAAATTTGACGTATGATAGTTTCCCCTTGCTTTACATATGTTGCATAACCACCCAGCGCTAGTGTCAATGCATGTGGAGCAAATGCAAAGATGTAAAAACATTTTGATAAGGAGAGAGGTACTTACTTATGGGTTGTCTCTAGATGTCTTGTTAAGATTTGGCTACTATTGTTGTGTTTTGTTTGTTGTTGTTTTTCTGTGACTTGGTTGTTATGTAGGGTGCTATTTTAGGACATATTCAAGCCTGTGATTGATGCAAAGTGTAGAATGCAGATACGACTATAACATTTTTAGATGTCACACAAATTATGATACTACTAAGCCAAATGCGGATGAAATTATAACCTTTTTAAGTGTCACACAAATGAGCATGCAACTATCACCTTTTTAGGTGTCATGCAAATGAACATGCAACTATAACCTTCTCAGGTGTCACACGACATGAACATGCAACTATAACCTTCTTAAGTATCATATGAATAAACATACAACTATAACCTTCTTAAGTGTCACACAAAATGAACATACGGTTGTAACCTTCTTAGGTGTCACGCGAATGAACATACGACTATAACCTTCTTAGGTGTCACACAAATGAACATGCAACTATAACCTTCTTAGGTGTCACGTGAATGATCATGCAACTATAACCTTCTCAGGTGTCACACAAATGAACATGCGACTATAACCTTCTTAGGTGTCATGCAAATGAGGATGCTACTATACAAATGAGAATGCTCCTAAGTAGTGCAAATGCTCCTAAGCAATGAGTGTGAGTACTTTTAAATAAGAGTGCTGCAAATGCTTCTGAGCAATGGATAAGATGTGAGAGTGCCTATAAGCAATGCGAGAGCACTCCTAAGCAATGCGAATGCTTCTTAGTATTAAATGAGATGTGAGAGTGCTTCTAAGCAATGAACAAGTGGTTCTAAGTGATGTGAGTGCTTCTAATCGATGAATGAGAGTGCTTCTAAGTAATGCAAATGTTTCTAAGTAATGCAAATGCTTCTAAGCAATGAATGAGATAATAGTGATGATGCAGTAGTGATGCAATGATGATGCAATAATGATACAATGATGATGCAATGATTATGTAGTAATGATGCAGTGATTTGTCATATTGAGGATGTTATTTTGATTTGGAGTAAGAAATTCTTATAGTGAATTTTCCTTGCTTTTCTTCTTTTTTAAGATGTTGAGTTTTGTTAAGAAAGTGGTGCACGCGCAATGTCATTAGATAGATAAGGTCCTCACCATTATACATTTGTATGATTTTGGTGCATATTTTATGATCAAATGGAAGTTTAGGACTATGGAAGTGAGTGTACAAAGTCTTAAAATGCACATAAAACCACAAAATAGTGTGTGGATAGGGGAAGTGTGTGTGACTACATATGGGGAGTGCATGACTACACGTGGGGAGCACGTGCAGCCATGCGCTTGTGCATGTGGTCATACACCTAGTGCTTGGTCATACGCTTCCCCCCCTTCATGCTTATTTAAGCAACCATTTTAGAGGTTTTGGGAGGCTTCTTCTAGACTTCTTTGAGTGTTTTCTAACTTTTCTTGACCCTTTTTATGTTTTAGGTGCTTTATACTCTGTTTTTGCGTTTGTATTTTCTTTTGCATAAAATGGAGTTTCCCAACATTCCTGAGGGTCTATAGGACATTTTTATTGATGTTGATCTTGATCTTGAGGGTGACTTTACAAAGGCTACTGGAGCTGGGACATTTGTAGCTAGGACTAACATATATAGTGCTCAGAATTCTCAACCTTCCAGGCTTTCTCGGGGAGATCTAATCCCCATTGTTCATAACTTTGAGACTCATGTTTGGGTGCATCATTTTCATGAGATAGGTCCTTCTTTGCCCTTATTTTCTAGAATTTATTTGTTGGCTGCTTTATTGTTTATTTTGCTGTATGATATTCTTGTATCTGTAGATTTATAACTCTTACTATAATTTTCTATCTAGCTTTATTCTAAATGTTGGTGGCTAATAGCTCTTGTTTTATTTTCTTTTTATGATTGTCTACTTGTCACAATATTTTTCTTTTCAACCTTTATTGTTGTTTTGATCTCATTAAGTGATAGAGAGAGATGTGTTAGTATTTAGTAGTTATACAAATGTTTAATAGTGTACCTATTATTTGTAGCCCTATAGGTATGTTACTGTGCTGCCTAGTAGTTTCAATAGGGTTAGTATGTACTATCAGGGTCTCCCGATATGCATAAAGTAAATGGTTGCTGGGAAGGTCTTCAATGGAGTGATTACTACATTATCTTATGACTCATATGTGTCAAGTCAAATTGCTATGTATGCCTTGATAGAGTGGTGGATGGATATGATGTATACTTTCCATTTGCCTATCGGGGAGATGACTATTACCCTATGGACTTTGCCACTATCACGGGCTTGAGCTTCTCTAGAGAGCCCATTCCTTTTAGTGATGAGGAGTATTCCATCGCTATGACGAGGAAACGTCTCACGAGGGATTTACTGAGGGTAGTCACTCATATGAAGTCTGGTTGTCCGTATTTTGCTCGATACACAAAGTTTATTTCTTATGTGCGGGCTTTGTATGATGATGGTCTTGTCTCAGTAGAGCAACTATCCCATTACTTTTTATTTTATTTACTGAGTGTTGTTATCTTCTCGAACCTTTTGGTACAAGTGATCTATGATTGTTGCCTACCTTGAAGGACCTGGATGGCTTGCTGAGGTATGGTTAGGGCATTGCTGCCTTTGCTTATATGTACTCAAGGCTCAACCCAAAATGCTAAGGGGGCTCAAAGATTTGTAGATGTTTATTCATGCTAGACATGAATAGGAATTCTATTATTTATTGTCTTGCTCTTGGTTTGTTATTTATGACCCTTTGATTTTGACATTTCTGGGCGTATAAGTTTAGGATTCTCCCCCATCTGACCAATGAGCATTTCTAAGAGGATGGCTTCCCTCATTATTCTTATTGGATAAAAAAGACTACCAATTTGATCGAGGATTGTACGGTCGCTCAAAACCATATGAGGAGGTTGTCCCTTGATCAGGTATGTCTAATTTCTATTATGCTTATTTTTCCTTTCTTTGGGATTATTTATTTATCATTTCCCTTTGAGTAGATCTTTCTTTGTTGGTAGGTGATAAGATCTCACTGGATGGTAGAGATGGTGGCTACATGACAGCTAATAAAGAGAAGAGTGTTGCTTTATAGCCTCGTCGAGGTGTGGTGTTTGGGTGAGTAAGTCCATCATTAGTAGGATGGCCTATACATGAGGAGAGTTCTTGTTCCTCCCCTTAGGGACATGTTTTGAGGTCACGAGCTCTATGGCAATGATCTTGCTATTGTTATGATGGGATTCCCCTCTGAGGGCCTTTTTGAGAGTGAGGGTTTGCCTTATGCTGATGTATTGATCCTTTAGCTAATTGATCCTGTAGCTACCAGGACCTTTCTTCACCTCCACCTTCTCAGGCAAATGCATCTCATCCCTTGAGTTCAAGGGCTAGGCCATAACGTGGGTCTTCGAGAGTTACTTCTTATGATCTGGTAAGATTTTATTCCTGTTTTAGTGCAAGCATGTATCAAAATTTATTAGTAATAAACTATAATTAATGTGGATTGTGAGATCTTATCTATAGAAATGCTGGAGGAGAATTGGATCCCGCTTTGAGGATGATGAGGGCATGCTCTACACTGAGGCGATTGCTCATGCCAATGGTGTGGCTTTTAATAGCACTATCCTTGGGGATTTAATGGTTCAACCGTTGTTGTTTTTGTTTAGGATCAATATCCTTGGTAGAGTAATGAGCTTCGATTTATATAGACCTAGCTTTCCTTAGTCGGGTGTTGCTCTTATTGATGCTACCCATGTTTGTGTTCTTCTCTTTATTCTTACCTATGTTTCATTTATTTAGTGATTGGTGGTTCACTTATTTACTTGCTTTTGCATATTCCTATCTCCTATGGTTGGTACTAGTATACTATTATAGGGAGTGCACAACTGTGCTTTTTAGAGTTTACTACCACTCAAAGGGTAAGCCTTCTTTATTGTACCTATTTATTTTATGCACATGTTCTATGTATGAGTGTATGATATGCAATGTGAAATGCAGGTTGAGCACCATCTTGCTAGTCGTGAATGGGAGCGGGAGCGTGCAACTTATCATGCCGTATTAGTGAGCTAGAGCCATGGCTATCATCCTTTATGATGAATGATGATGAGTAGGGATCATATGAGGGGGATGCTTGAGCAGGATCATTGCTTGCTTTTAATGGTAGCCATGGTCGATGTAGTTATTTTAAGAGCTAGGTGTAGGTCTTTTTGGTCTGTTGTTTGCTTTCTTGTATCATTTTCCTGAGGTTATGGACTCTAGGTATTGTATTTGGGTGTTTGTCTCACATGTTGTATGATGTTTGTATAATGTTGACTATATATGCTTCCTATTGTGTATCATTGATGATGATGTTTTCCATTACTATCATTTGCCTTTTTTCCCTTTTTTTTGCCTAAGGTGTCTCCTTTTAGAGCTTTTCGTACTTAGCTAGGTTTTCTTTTTTCTTCCTTTTTTTTTTGCCTAGGGTGTCTCCTTTTGGAGATTTTCACACCTAGCTTCTTTTTTGAATGATGGTGGCTAATCTCAAAGAGTGAGCTTAGAGAGGATGGTAAGAACCATAGTCATATAATGAAAGAAAATTCAAAGCATGCTTGATGTAATTCATAATGATAAAATATGTTGAACTTTTAAAAGACTTTGCATAAATTGGCAATCATTCTTATTTTACTATAATCATTTAAGAAAAGCATAGGTGCATTCATACAAAATTTAAATTTGAGGTTACCCCTATCCTTAACTAGCCTTCTCAAATTTTCTAGTTAAATATTTTCTCTCTTTCCCTAATTTTTTCCTGAGTTGCCATTTTTAGGTTTTCAACTCAGTGGGAAGTCCCTAACTTTTTCCTGAGCAATCATTTTTAGGTTTTCAACTCAGCAGGATGATTTTTTTTTGTGCCTTAGATGTAGTACTTCTTCAAGCTGTCTATGTTGACAGGTTCAGAGAATTCATTACCTTTAGAATCCATTAACTTGATTACTCCTTTTGATAGGATCTATTTGACCATGTATGGGCCTTCTCAGTTTGGTTTGAATTTCCCTCTAAGGTCTAGAACATTTTGTCTTGTTTGGTTTAGCACCCAGTCTCCTGCTTTCACACTCTTGTGTTTTACTTTTATGTTGAAGGACTTGGCTAATCGAGCTTGATACAATTGTGTGTGGTATAGAGCCTTGAACCTTTGGTTGCCTAAGAGAGTGAGATTATTGTGCCTTTACTGAGCCCACTGTACTTTTAGTAATTGAGATTTGATTGCTATCCAAAGAGACTTGATTTCTATTCAATTGGAAGAACTACTTTTGACCTATACACTAATGAGAAAGGAGTTGCTCCTGTTGAAGTTCTGACTATCATTTGGCACCCCTATAAGGCATATGGCAATTTGTCTGCCCAATCTTAGTAAGTCTAAGTCATGTTTAATAAGATCTTTTTGATGTTCTTATTTGTATCTTCGACAGCCCCATTCTCATGTGGTTAGTAAGGAGAAGATCTACGATGTTCCACTTTATAACTCCTTAGTAGCTCTCTAACTTCCCCTTGGAATTGGACACCGTTGTCAGAGATTATGTGATGGGGGATCCCATATCAATAGAACATTTTTCTTTTGATGAACTTAGCCACTTGCTTAGCTCCTATCCTTCAACCCATTTTGTAAAGTAGTCCACTACCACTAGGATGAACCTCCATTGCCACTATGATGAACCTATGCCCATTTGAGGCTGTCAGGTGGATTTCCCTAATTATGTCTAGTCCCCATATTGACTAACATATAGTGTAGTTCTATTAGGGAAAGGTAACTGACATTCCTATGGATCTAACACTTATGGCATTTAGTCATAAATTTGATACAGTCTTCCATCATCATCATCATCCAGAAGAACCCTTATCTGATTAGCTTCTTAGCCAAAATTGCTCCATTCATGTGTGGACCACAAACACCCTCATGTACTTTTTTCATTGCTCTTATAGCCTCAGTTTCATTAAGACATCGAAGTTGTAAACCATATGAGGTTCTCATGTATAATACACCCTGGTGTGATGTGAATTTTGATGCTAATCATTGAATGACCACTTTGTCTCTTTTATCTGCTTGATCAGGATAGGCTCATTCCTTCATATATCTTTGGATGCGTTGAACCTAGGCTTTTTAGCTGCTGCTATCTTCGCTATTCTATAGTCTTTATGACAAGGCTGTCATGATTTGAGTATAATAAGGGGCTTGATGGGCATTTTGGATGGCCCTTCCCATATTGATGGACATAATGAGTAGCCTTAAGTGGTCTGATAAGGCTTTAAGTGTTGCTCTTTTACTTCTTACTCTTCCCTGGCATGATTGATTACTAGCATGGAATCTCTGAACATTTTAACTTTTGTGGCATCTAGGGTTATCAGTGCTTCTATTATAAGTATACATGCCTTATATTTTGCATCATTAGTTATGACTTTGAACTATAGCTTTTTAGCATTTAATACCACTTCACATTTTATAGATTGTAGTATGATATTGAATCCTGTATCAAACTAATTGACTACTTCATTAAAGTGCATTTGCCATCCTTGGATTTCAATAGCTGAGCTGAGGTCGTCTAGGAAGTTCAGTTAGATTTCTTCTAAGTTTGGAATGGGTTTAAGAGCTAGAAATTCAGCCACTACTCTCCCTTTTACTGCCTTCTTAGTTAAATGTTGCACGTCACATTTTTTTAGAAGTACGAGCCACTTAGCAAGATTTCCCATTAGAGAGGGAGTTTCATAGAGGTCCTTTATTAGGCCCATTCTGGTCCAAGTCTTCTTAGTTTTTGCTTTACCGATTTGCACCCTTCTTTTGTTGGAATGAAGTGTTAAACAATGTCTCTATCAATACTAGGCATATCATCGTATGCCTAGGCAAATACTTTTGAATATTTTATTAATATTTTTTCAATTTCTCTCCTCTCTTCAGGGGCAACATCTTTTGAAATATGCAAAATGCGTGGTTGAGATTCCATTCCAAATGTTAAATGATTTAGTGCATATGGAATGAATGTTAAATATGCTAATGTTTTTATCAATACAATGCATGCTACCATAAGTAAAGACATCAAACAACTAAGAAAAATCTAATTTCATTACATTAACTTTAGATTTTATAAAGTCATCATCTTCAAACAAAGAAAAGGTACAAAGATCATCTTCAACAATGTCTTTGAATAGGATGTTATTGATGCTTGACTCGAGGATGGTAGTAGTTTGGGCATGATTGATAGATTCATTTTCAGATTCTATCTCTATGTTTTTCATAAGCTCATAAATGTCAATCTCGGTGATCATGTTTGGAAAATGCTTCTCCTTTAGGGTGTCATTAAAGATCTTAAACCCTAGTTTCTTAATTTTATTGCTCACTCATTCCTTAACTTGTCTTTTATAGACTTAGGTTGAGCTTCAGCCATAAAAGAGGTTAATTTCTTAGCCCTAGTATCCTTTTCAGGATTGTACCCTAAACCATTTCTGTTAGTCTATCCTTAAAAGTCAAGGAATTCTATTACTCCAATGTTTCTTCCTCCTAGTCATGTTCTAGGCAAATATTGCATTTTCTTCATCATAGCAACAAATTTGAGATCAATATGACCATTATTGGTCATGAAAACCTGGAATCCTAGTGTGATCACATTTAGATAGGCAATAATGTTATTTATTTCAGGAGGGATAGTAACAACCTTTCCATTTAGAGAAAACTTGATCTTCTGATGCATAGTGGAAGGTATGCCCCCTAGTGGGTGGAACCAAGGTCTTCTTAGCAGTGCTCTGACTAGGCTATCTCTATGCTTCTTGGAGGCCATGAGTAGGTCCTAGATACTGGCTTGTGCCTGAGCTTTTTTGAGCTATTTGAGGATAGTGTCTTCCTCTTTAATTAAAGATTGATCTCTTGCTACTTCTTTCTCTTTAGAGGTTTCATTCTCTTTCTTAAGAGGTTGATATACCTGCCTGTTGTGAGTTACATGGTTAACTACTAGTGAGGGCTTCTCAGCTACTTGCTTATATGCTTTTCCACTGTTGTTTTGGTCCCAGATAATGATTTTAGGATCATTAGAGTTATACCATATATATATATCCCCATGATTTATAGGTTTTGAAGCTGAATAACATTGTCCGTCTCATTTTCGTTGTCAAATTCTTCTCCCTACCCTGAGGGCGTTCTGTCTTCTAAGAGTGTGTGAGCAGTCGGAGGTGTTGTGTACTTGACTTTATAGTCAAACTTCCCAGATGGCTGGCCTAGTAGATCCCATACTTCATGGTTATTGCTAAAATTTTTGTCCGTGTTTGCTTCTTATGAGTAAAGGCAATCAATCACTTTACTATTTATAGGGAAAGTTGTATCCCTAGCCCTTTTTTGCATCATCAATTAGGGAAGGAAATTTTGAGGCATTGGAATGTATTCCAAAGTAGAAGGGCATTACTCATCTTCACTAGAATCATGAGGCTCAAGAATAGGTTTTGAGGATTTTTCCTCTAGGGGCTTGTCTAGGGTTTCTTGTATGGCTTGGATTGACTGTTCAACCAAGTCTTTTAGTAGATTGGAGGAGATCATATTGATTGTTGTTGGAGGCATATTTTGATAGTTTGGGGGGAGGATTAGTCTTGAAACTGGGTCATTTTTTTGGTTCATCAATTTTTCCAGAGTCAATGAGGTATTGGATTGCATTTTTGAGAGTTTTGCATGTATTGTCAGCTTGAACTGGAGTACAGGGAATTCCCTTTGCTTAGCTACTAGTTTTGCATGTATTGTCAGTTATGGTGCCATTAGCGAGCAACTTTTAGAATCCCCTCTTTTAGCTTCTCTTTGAATTGATGATAGGAGGTATCTTCTTGGTCACTCATGCTTGAATGTAGTATGCTTGTGCATTTATTAAGGTTAGCTAAATGAATAATGCATGACGTGTGCCTAGAAAAGAAAAAGGTGAGCATGTATGCATGGAGTGGATGGAAAAATCCTATAATTGAAAAATGATTATTCCTATAAGAAATAGTGGTTAGAATGTGCTACCTATATATATATATATGATGTATGTATGATTAAAGCTGGCTAGTTTTCCTACACAGTGAATAAACCAATCACAAGCAAGCTCTCACTTTTAACCTTATTTTTCCATGAGGTCTTCAATCTCTTTCCTAGGTGGGTTTTGAGCCTATAGTCATTAGGGGACTATGGCTCTGCATTTAGAACTAGGTTGTTTTGATTTATGTTAATCAAAACCAAGGGACAAACTAAGGAACAATACTCAAATGTGCTTGAGGTAATCATATAATGTCAATGTGAGGATCAATTGTCAAGCTTCAAATGATATCTAAAGCTTGTATATGCTCTATGCATAGGACCAAGGTCAATCAAATGGAGTCTGAGTTCTTGCCCCCACATCAATATTCAATATGCTTACCATGAGTCATGAAAGTATCTTTTGATAGTTTATAGTTTGATTTTGCTGACATAAAGGTCCATAATCAAGTTGGGTTCCTAACCCATTCATTTAATCTAATAAGGATAAATGGATGACATCTCGTAGGTTCCATCATTGAGGGATGTTGTTATTTGTTATTTCACATAAACTATTCAAGTTGAGGTACATAATTCTCATCATTCCTCATGCTTTAGGCTCATACAAAGTATACGAGAATCACATGGTCCTGAGCATAAAATTTCTATGAAAATTGACATTGTGACATCATTTAATGATAGACACTAGGAGGGTCATGTCATTTATGAGTATCAGGTCAAACAAACAGTGTTAGGATAAGGGTAGCATGCATAGCTTGGTGGAATCCTAATGGATGTTGCTATTGTTTTATCTATATGAGTTGAGTCAGGATGAAAGGCTAAGGGTTCCTTTAGCGAGAATGCCCTTATATGACTAGGGTTATAGACTCCAGTCAGTGAGTCTTAGTCGCCCCCTTAAGGACTTGGGTTATAGACTATGGTCGGATGAGTATGGCGAATGCATAAGTAAATACTAAAGGTGATAATATCATATCTTCATCACCCTATAACTCAAGTGGAACCATGGTGGCAATGTCATTTAGTATTATTAAGGCTTTTAAGGATAAGTAGTATACGTGTGATATGTAGTGTAAATGCAGTGGTGAGGGGCTCTATATAATCAAGTATTGCATAATGAGAAATAGTCATTTTCTAGTTAATCCCTTTTACTTAGAAGTTCCCAGTGGAATCACCACTATGAGCAAACTGGATTGGAATGGACATTCCTTTTTTATGTTTTTGTCTTTATTGGTGTTTTTTTTTTCTAAGGGAAATGGTAAATTTTCTAAATAGGGATAAGTGATTAGTCTTAGGGGGATGAGACGCTTTTGATTTTATGGAGTTGCCACCCCATTTTTAAAAAATCAAAAAAAGAAAAGGACAACATTGAGTCACTTAGCGAGTATTGTCACCAGTAGAGATTTCTAAGTTTAGGAGATCGCTTATACTTTTTAACTATATCTCATTATATAATATTCGATGTATAGCTACTGTAACACCCTAGTTTATGTGATGATAGTTTATATAACATTCACATAGTACATCAGAAAATATGGGATAATAAAGCTAAGAATTTTATTACATCGCTTTCCTAATAAAATGCATATGAAAAGAAAAAGATTGCAAAAAAGTAAATCTAATATGATTGATCTGCAAGGATAACATGATCATTTACACAACTTATTTAATGAATGATAGGATGATCATGCTTGTAGTGATTATTTATGCTATAACAATGAATAATGATAATATAAAGGATGCATGAGGTCATCACTAGACTGAGAGTATGATGACTCTATTCGAGGGCATGACCCTTTCACATAATTGATATTTATGATGTGATTTCATGATTTTAAAAATAGAGGATGTAGAGTGATGATGTAAAATGAGCATAATAACTCATATATTATTCATATAGCATGCAAGATTACCAGTCTCATCACATAAGCACAAAAGTATTCCTAAATCCTAGCGATAGTAAAATAAAATGTACTGCAGTAAAATAAACATGCTAAAATGATTGTGTGGTCCTTAGACTCGACTCAGCTTGTGTGAACTTTGAAGCTCTAGCTTCAAGAGATTAACTTTCCTCGCTGAGAGGTTCAAAATGACAATAGAATGATGCTAGACTATATATCTTTGAAGTGTGCTTTGATAAAGATGACGTTGGGTTTAGTAGAAGAAGGGATCTAACAACCTAAAGGAAAGGTTGTGGGGGAGTAAAAACTGTATGGGAAAGGGTTTCCCACACCTTCAATTATACTAACTCTTGAGTGTATGTGTGTCTTCACTTGTTTCCACCACCCCTCCCCCCAAAAAAAAGGGTGTAAAGGGGTTTATTTATAGAAAAAAAATGTGTAGAATGGGGTGGTGTAGGCATGGTCATGCGCATGTGAGGGGATTTTTGCGTGTGGCCATGCGCGTCTGTGCACTTTCTCACATGCGTCTGTGCACTTTCTCACGTGCACTTCGATGCTCTACATGCTCTTCTCACTGTTCTGGGGTTGGTTCCTAGGGTTTTAGGCCTTTTGGATGTGTTTCCAAAGTCCATTTTACCAAATTTGACTTTTATTTTAGCACATGACACCTAAGGGTGATTACGTGCACTTCTAAGTGATATGCATTGATACTCGGGTTGTGTTAGACCATTCTAGACCACTTATAGAGGTTTTGGAGCCCTCTTGACATGTTTTCTAAAGTTCATTTTATTAAAATTGATTTTTATTTTTTCACAAAGTTGGGTCATAGTCTAACAAAATATGTACCGACTCGACAAGCTGAGTATTTTGAGAGGAGTTTTCTCAAAATAAACCTCTCTTTATTTTGATAATTCATACTTGGTAATGTCAAAGCACAACTTAATGAATCGATGATCAATTTTGCACACTGGTGGAATCGGTTGGGTGTTTTAAGGTTGCACACTTTAAAGGTGTTATGAACGAGCAAACTCTAGTCATCTTGAGGATTTATTTCATCATCGGACCTTTTTGGGGACATTCAAATTTGAGGTATGAAAACATTGTCACAAGATCCATATAATTCAAATAAAACATGTGAACAAGAATTCTGTAATCTTATTAAGATGAAAACAAGGCAAGATGGTTAAAAGGATGAGAGAAGGTTCATGCCAGTGACACCTTTCCTCAAGGATTTTCTATTTCTTTATGGTATTAAGGTAGGACCAATTCAACCACATCCTTTATTGGTACCCACACGAACATGATATCCAAAACAATGTTTGTGTGCTAGCATCTTTTTTAAAGTCCTAACTTTAATCTCTATGTGCCTATTTTCTTTTCTTAAAAAGAACTATCAAGAAATGAAAATGAATATGTGTGTGTGTGTGTGTGTGTGTGTGTGTGTGTGTATGTGTGTGCGTGTGTGCGTGCATATATATATATATATATACACATACACACACACACCCCCCTTTTAGGGCTTCACTTGCCAAGCATAATTTTGGCATATTTAGGATTCTATTTTATTTTAATCTTTCAATTTCAAAACATAATCATTATCTCTTTTATTTAAGATAACAATTCCATTAAATAAATAAATATATACAAATATAAACATTTTCTATCAGGCACAACCATGTACAATTGATGCTTAAAGACTTGCTCTTAAGCACAACCATTCAAGGGAAGGCACACAGTTTTGCCTTAACCTTGATTAACAATCATAATCATGTTTAAAATCATCATGGTTTCCTATTTAATAAGTTATATATTTTTCCATATTCTAATGTCATCTTATGAAATAAATTGTTGTTGGATATAAAATGAGTTATGTGAGGAATGTGAGTGATTGAGAAGGAATTTCACCCTCATTTATTTTAAGTAAGATATCTATGGGCCCCTCGATAAGTTTGATTAATAAAAAATGCATGGCCATACTAAAATGAGTTGATAAAGACTTATTAACATTCGTCTTCTTAGTATTAAGAAATAATAAGCCATGCCTTATGTTCAACCATTCTATCGTGTGACAAAAAGGATTATAATACTTATTATGAAATATGTTATGATGGATCATCGGCCTTCAAATGACTTTAATAGTCATAATGTGTAACTAAAGATCACTCATGATTTGTAAGCTAGGGATAGCATTTTAGGCCTACTACCAACATTGTGTGAACCTACAAGGTCATACATTTAGAACAAGCAAAAAATGGAATAAAATTTTGTGTGTGTGTGTGTATATATAAATATATATATATATATTTCACATTACTTAAGTAGTTGTAATGTCTTACTAAAGGCCACTTATGATTTATGGCCCAGGGATAAGATTTTAGGCTTACTACCAACATTGTGTGAGCCTATAAGGTCGCACACTTAGAATAGGCTAAAAATGGACTTTGATTTAACCTACCCAGTAAAAAATATATATAGATAAAGAAATATAAATATATATTTATATATATTTCATATGACTTGGGTGGTTATAATGTCTTGCCAAAGACCACTTATGATTTATGGGCTATGAATAAGATTATATATATATTTATTTTATGTGTGTGTGTGTGTATTTTGAAATTGAAAAATCATAACAATCTAGAATTCTAAACATCCTAAAATTATTTTTGGTAAGAGAAAATCCTAAAAGGGATATATATATATATACACACACACACACATATATATACATCATTTCTCTAGGGTTTATACAACTTAGTTTTTTAAAATTTCTATTAGTTCTTTTACGAGAAGAAAATAAACATACGAAGAGTAAAGTTAGGACTTTGAAAAGGGTGCTAGCACACTAACATCATTTTGGCTATCATGTTTGTGTAGATACCTATAGAAGATGTGGCTAAATTGGTAGCATTTTAATCTGACAAAGAAATATGAAAATCTTAAGGAAAAGTGTCACCAATATGAACCCCCTCTCATCCTTCCAACAATCTTGCCTTATGTTCATCTTGGTAAGATTTTTGTAATCCTTTCTTAATGATTATTTGAATTACATGGATCCCATGGCATTTTATGATTAAAGTTTTAATATTTTTCTTTGTTTTAATATCATGAACCTAATAGTAATAATTGTGAGAGACCTTTTTTTTTACTTGTTTTATTGAGAGGGAGAGGACTTTTGAGTTGTTATGGTTTTTTGCAAGTCTTTTCATTTTCGACGGACATGGCAACTTTACCAAGTAGGAACAAGTGATTGGTCTCAAGGGGGACGAGATGCTTTTGATTTTATGGAGTTACCACCTAATTTTTAGAAAATTAGGAAAAGAAAGGGATAACATTAGGTCACTTAGCTACTATTGTCCCCAACATAGATTTCTGGGTTTGGAAGATCGCATCTACTTTTTGACTATTTCTCATTATAAGATATTTGATGTATAGCTTCCATAATACCCTAGATTCAATCATGATAGTTTATATAGCATTCACACAGTACATAAGATAGTATAGGATAATAAAGCTAAAAATTTTGTTACATCACTTTCCTGATAAAATACATATGAAAAGGAAAAGATTTCAAATAAGTAAATCTAATATGATTGATCTGTAAGGATAACACGATCATTACACAACTTACTCGAGGAATGATAGGATGGTCATGTTTGTAGTGATTATTTATGCTATAATGATGAATGATGATAATATAAAGGATGCATGAGGTCATCACTGGACCATGAGCATGATGACTCTATTCCAGGACATGAACATTTCACATTATTGATATTTATAATGTGATTTCATGATTTAAAAAATAGAGGATGCAAAATGATGATGTAAAATGAGCATAATAATGCATATATTATTCATGTATCATGCAAGATTATCAGTCTCATCACACAAGCACAACAGTAAAATAAAATACAATATAATAAAATAAACATGCTAAAATAATTGTGTGGTCCTCATACTCGACTAAGCCTGTGTGGGCTTTAAAGCTTTAGCTTTGCGAGATTATCAAGTTTTCCTCATCGATAGGTTCAAAATGATTGTAGAATGATGCTAGATTGTATAACTTTGAAGCGTACTTTGATAAAGATGAGGCTAGGTTTGGTGGAAAAGGGATTTAACAACCTAAGAGAAAGGTTGTGGGAGAGCAAAAACTATATGGAGAGGGATTTCTTGCACCTTTGATCGGACTAACTCTTGAGTGTGTATATGTTTCTACTTGCTCCCCCCGTCAAAATGGGGCGTAAAAGGGTTTATTTATAGGAAAAAATATGTAGAATGGGGGTGGTGTAGGCATAGTCATGTGTATGAAAGTGGAATTTTGCATGTGGCCATGCCAAGTGCAGGTGGCCATGCACAGTGTGCATATGGTCACACGCCATGTGCATATATGCATTTTCACATGCACTTCGACACTATACGTGCTCTTCTTGAGTTCTACACGTGCTATTTTAAAGTTGGTTCATAGGGTTTTTTAGGCCTTCCATATGTGTTTTTAGATTTCATTTAGCTAAATTCGACCATAATTTTAGCACATGACACTAAGGGATGTTTATGTGCACTTTTGAGCAATATGCACTGATGCTTAGGTTGTATTGGATCATTTCAGGACCACTTCCAAAGGTTTTGGGGCCTTCTGGACATGTTTTGGAAGTTTGTTTTATCAAAATTGATTTCTATTTTTTCATAAAGCTGGGTCCCGGCTTAACAAAATGTGCACTAGCCTAATGAGTTGAGTATTCTAAAAGGAGTTTTCTTGAAATAAAACCTCTCATTGTTCCAATAATTCATATTTTGCAAGGTTGGAGCATAGCTTAATGGCTCGATGATTGATTTTGCACACTGGTGGGGTCAATTAGTTATTTTAAAGTTGCACACTTTAGAGGTGTTATAAACAACCAGACTCTAGTTATCTCGAGGATTTGTTTCATCATGAAGCTTTTTAGGGACAGTCAAATTTAAGGTATGAAAGTTGCCCCTTGCTTCACATATGTTGCATAGCCACCTAGTGCTAGTGTTAATACACATGAAGCAAAATGCAAAGATGCAAAAAATGTTTTAGTAAGGAGAGAGCTACTTACCTATAGGTTGTCTTTAGACATCTTGTCAAGATTTGACTACTTATTATTGTGTTTTTTATGTTGCTATTGTTCTGTGAATTGGTCGTCATGCAAGGTGCTATTTAGGATATATGCAAGCTTGTAATTCATGCAAAGTGTAAAGTACAAATGCGACTATAACCTTTTTAAGTGTCACACAAATGAAGACGCTACTAAGCAAAATGTGGATGCAACTATAACCTTTTTATATGTCAAGCAAATGAACATGTTGCTATAACCTTCTTAGGTGTCATGCAAATGAACAAATGACTATAACCTTCTTAGGTGTCACATGAATGAACATGCTATTAAGCAATGAAAATGTAGCTATAACCTTCTTAGGTGTCACGCAAATGAACATGTGACTATAACCTTCTTAGTTGTTATGCCAATGAACATATTGTTAGTGGTATGCACTAGGTCAATCATTTGATTATGCATTAACTTTCTTATTTTATTAATAAAGAGGTATTTCATTATCATTTGATTTTATGATAATTATATGAATGGTTAATTCTTACTAAGGCCATCAAGTATGTGACTTGATAGTAAAACCCTTAGATTAAAATAAGAGTTCTATTCTAATTATCCCTAACCATTTATTCATTATATAAATATTAAAGTATTAAGGCTAGTGTGATGTTAACTAATGGTTATGTTTTACTAATCATGAATATGAGATATTAAGTCAAATCATAGGTACATGATGAGATATCATGTACTGGATTGACCCACTATAAGAATACTACATAGATTATTGTCATAAGTATTTCTTATCACAATAATTTTATTTCGGTCCTTTGACCTTGAAATCATTATGGATTTCTACATAGCTATTTTATGTTTTGACACATTCTAACATTGTCTTTAACCGGACGATTAAATTGGAATGTTGTTGGATATGAAATTAGTTATGTGAGGAATGTGAGTGATTCAGAAGGAATTTATCCCTCATTAATATGAGAAAGATATCTATGGGCCCCTTGATGAGATAGACTAAAGAAAATTGCATGGCCATCCTGAAATGAATTGATAAAGAGTTATCATTTTCAGTCTACTTGGAATCAAGTCATAATATTGAACTATATAAGGATGACATTCTATGCCTTATGTTCAATTAAGATATCATGTGATAAAGGGACAATAAAATTCATTGTAATTAGGTTATGTCGGATTATTGACTTTACATGACTTGGGTAGTCATAATGTCTTGCTAGAGGCCACTTATGACTTGTAGGCCTAAATAAAGATTTAGGCCCACTATCAATGTTATGTGAACCTACAGGGTCACACACTTAGAACAAGCCCAAAATGAATATGGGTTTAATAAGCCCAAAATAAACTCTATGGAAATAAATAATTAAAGTATTTTATTTATTTATTTATTTATTTATTTAAGATAAATGTTATTTTAAATAAATAAATAAGATATTATTTCTGATTTGGTTTTAAACAAAATCAGAATATAATAAATAGAAATTACCAAAAGGTCATTGGTAGGTGAAACCCTAATTTGGAGTCTATAAATATATTATATTCTCTAGGGTTTCATACACTGGTTTTTCTTCCTCAAAAATCGTTTTCTTTCTCCTTAGAAAACAAAGACAGAGTTTTTCTTTTGTTCTTGATTTGTGAGACAATCAAGGAGGTTGCTAGCACACACACTCCAATTCGTTTTGTGAAGGGCTATTCGTGTGGATACCTATAGAGGACTCATCCTTTTGGAGATGTCTTGATCTGAATAACCAAGCCAAAAAGCTTGAGGTACGGTGTCACTGGTGTGAACCTCCTCTCATCCTTCCAGAAAATCTTACCTCTTCTACGTTTTGGTGAGATTCTTGAAATCCTAGATTTAATCAAGTAGTCGAATTACATGGATCTAGGCTTGGGTACGTGATAAAATTTTAATTTTTCCGCTGCGTTTGTATCATGAATCCCAACACATATGACTATAGCTTCTTAGGTGTAATGTGAATGAGGTTCTACTAAGCAAATGAGAATGCTCTTAAGCAGTGTGGATTCTCCTAAACAATGTGAGTGCTTTTAAGCAATATGAATGGTTTTAAGCAATGAGTGAGAGTGCTCCTAAGCAATGTGAATGCTTCTAAGCAATATGATAGTGCTCCTAAGCAATGTGAATGCTTCTAAGCAATGTGAGGATGCTTCTAAGCAATGTGAGTGCTTTTAAGCAATGTGAGAGTTCTTCTAAGCAGTGTGAGATTACTCCTTAGTAATATGGGTGCTTCTAAGCAGCGTGAAGATACTTCTAAGTAATGAATGACATAGTAGTGATGATGTACTAATGATGTAATAGTGATGTGATGATGATGTAGTGATTTATCATGTTAAGGATGTTATTTTGATGATTTGGAGTAAGATATCCTTACAATGAATTTTCCTTGCTCTTCTTCTTTTGTAAGATGTTGAGTTTTCTAAAGAAAGCGGTGTGCACGCAGTGTGATGGAGTCCATATCAGTGTACTTTTGTGTGAGTTTGGTCCATATCTTATGCTCAAATTGAAGTTTAGGACTATAGAAGTGAGTGTACAAAGTTTTAAAGTATGTATAAAACCACAAAAGAGGGTGTGGAAGGGGGAAGTCCATGTGATTATGTGGGAGGGTGCATGGTCATGCATTTGTGCATATGGTCAAGTGCCTGGTGCATGGTCACGCGATTCCCCATTTCAAGCTTATTTAAATGACTATTTTTGGAGGTCTTAGGAGACTTCTTTGAGTGTTTTCTAACTTTTCTTAACCCTTTTTGTGTTTTGAGTGCTTTCTGCTCTATTTGCTTCTATACTTTCATTTTCTTCTGTGTAAAATGGAGTTCCTCGACACTCCTGAGGGTTTAGAGGACATTTTTACTGATGTTGATCTTGATCTTGAGGGTGACTTTGTAGAGGCTACTAGAGCTGGGACATCTGTTGTAGGGAATAGCACATCTGGTGCTCAGAGTTCTTAGCCATATAGGCTTTCTTAGGGAGATCTGATCCCCATTGTTCATAGCTTTGAGACTCACGCTTGGGTGCATCATTATTGTGAGGTAGGTCCCTTTTTGCCTTTATTTTTTATTGTATGAGGTTGTTATATTTGTAGATCTGTATCTCTTGCTATAATTGATTGTCTAGCTTTATTATAAATACTAATGCTAATAGCTCTTAGTTTTTTTCTTTTTGTGATGGTCTATTTTCCGTGATGCTTTTCTTTTTATCCTTTGTTGTTTTGATCATATTAAGTGATAGAGAGATGTGTTAGTGTTTAATAGTTGTTTGATAAATGTACCTGTTGTTTTTAGCCCCATAGGTATGTCACTATGCTGCTTGGTAGTTTCAATAGGGTTAGTATATACTATTAAGGTCTCCCGATTTATGTGAAGTAAATGATTGCAAGAAGGGCTTTGATGGGGTGATTATTGCATTGTCTTATGACTTGTATGCATCGAGTCAGATTGCTATGTATGCATTGATAGAGCCATCGATGGACACAATGCATACTTTCCATCTACCTGTTGTGGAGATGACTATTACCCCACTAGATTTTGTCAATATCAAAAGCTTGAACTTTTATGGAGAGCTTTAGTGATGACGAGTGTTCCACTGCTGTAGTGAGGAGGCATTTTATGAGGGATTTTCTTAGGGTAGTCACTCCTATGAAGTTTGGTTGCCTATATTTTGTTTGATACACAGAGTTTGTTTCTTCTAAGTGGGCTTTGTATGATGATGGTCTTATCACAATGGAGCAACTGGTTTGCTGCTTTTTATTTTATTTACTGAGTGTTGTTATCTTCTCGAACCCTTCGGGTACGGGTGATCTACAATTGCTACTTGTCTTGAGGGACTTAGATGGCTTATTAAGGTATTATTGGGGCAATGTTACCTTTACTCATATCTACTCAAGGCTTGATGTAACATCCCGAGGTGGCTCAAGGATCTATGAATGCTTATTCGTGCTGGACGTCGGTAGGAGTTCTATTGTTTGTTCTTTTGCTCTTGGTTTGTTATTTCTGACCTTATGATTTTGATAGATCTAGGCATATAAGTTCAGGATTCTCCCTCATCTGTACATTGAGCATTTCTAAGAGGATGGCTTCCCTCGTTATTCTTACTAGATCAGGAAGACTACTGATTTGATCAAGGATTGCACGATAGCTCAAGGCCATATAAGTAAGCTACCCCTTAATTAGTTATGTCTTATTCTTATTGTACTAGTTGTTCCTTTCTTTGGATTGTTTGTTTATTATTTCCTCTTTAAGTAGATTTTCCTTTGCTAGTGGGTGGTGAGATCTCATTGGACGGTAGAGATAGTGGCTATATGGCAACTAACAAAGAGACAAGTGTTGCTCTCTAGCCTCATTGGCAAGGTGTAGTATTTGGGGTGAGTCCATCATTGCTTGGATGGCCCATGAGGACTTATTTTAGGGTTATGAGCTCTACAACGATGATCTTGCTATTATTATGATGGGATTCCCCTCTGAGAGCCTCTTAGAGAGTGAGGGTTTGCCTTATGCTGATGTATTGATCTTTCAGCCAATTGATGTTGCAACTACCAGGACCTTTCCTTCACCTCTACCTTCTCAGGCAGATGCATCTCGTTCCTCAAGTTCGAGAGCTAAGCCATCATGCGGGTCCTCAAGAGTTGTGTCTTTTAATCTGATAAGTTTTTATTCCTATTTTGGTACAAGCATGTACTAAACTTTTTTAGTAATAAGCTGTAATTGACATAAATTATGAGAACTTATCTGCAGCAACGTCAGAGGAGATCTGGATCCCACTTTGAGGATGATGAGGGCACACTCCATATTGAGGTGACTACTTATACTGGTGGTGTGGCTTCTAGTAGCACTATCTTTAGGGATTTAATGGTTTGGCCATCCTTTGTCTTTACTTGGAACGGATATCCTTGGTTAAGCAGTGAGCTTTGATTTGCTAAGACTTGGCTTTCCTTAGTCGAGTGTTGCTCCTACCAATGCTACCCATATTCATGTTCTTCTCTTATTCTTGCCTTTGTTTCATTTATTTAGTGAGTGGTGGTTGACCTATTTACTTGCTTTTGTAGATTCCTATCTCCTTTGGCCAATACTGGTATACTATTGCAAGGAGTATGCAACAGTGCTTTTTAGAGTTTGCTACCAATCAGAGGGAATGTCTTCCTTATTGTACCTATTTATTTTATGCACATGTTTTATGTATGATATGCAATGTGTAATGCAAGTTGAGCACCATCTTACTAGTTGTGAATGGGAGCTGGAGCATACATCCTATTATGACCACATTAGTGAGTTGGAATCATGGCTATTGTCCCTTTCGATGAACGATTATGAGTTATGATTAGACGAGGGGGATGCTTGAGCAGGATCATTGCTTGCTTTTGATGGCAGCCATAACTGATGTAGTTAGTTTAGGAGCTAGGTGTAAGACTTTTTGTTCTGTGGTTTATTTTGTTGTATCATTTTCCCGAGGTTATGGACTTTGGGTGTTGTATCTAGCATTTGTCCCATATGTTGTATGATGTTTGTACAATGATGACTATATATGCTTCCTGTTGTGTATCAATAATGATGATGTTTGCTATTACTATCTTCTACCTTTTTTTTCCTTTTTTGCCTAAGGCATCTCTAGGTTTTCTTTTTCTTCCTTTTTTTCCTAGGGTGTCTCTGTTTGGAGCTTTCAACACCTAGTTGGGCTTCTTTCTTTTCTATACGATAGTGGCTAATCTCAAGGAGTGAGCTTAGAGAAGATGGTAAGAACTATGGTCATGTAATAAAAAAAGATGTAGAGCATGCTCAATGTAATTCATCACGATAAAATGTGTTGCATTTTTCAAAGACATTTTGCAGAAATTGGCAATCATTCTCATTTCACTATAATCATTTAAGAAAAGCACAAGTGCATTCGTATAAATTTCCATATTGAGGTTACCATTGTCCTTAACTAGCCTTCTCAGGTTTTTTAGTTAAGCATTTTCTCTTTTTCCCTAATTTTTGCATGAGTTGCCATTTTTAGGTTTTCAACTCAGTAGTAAGTCCCTAAATTTTGTTTGAGCTACCATTCTTATGTTTTCAACTCAACTGGATGATTTTTTTTATGCCTTAGACATAGTATTTCTTCAGGCAGTCTGTATTGACAAGTTTAGAGAATTCATTGCCTTTAGAATCCATCAACTTAACTGCTCCTTTTAATAGGAAATGTTTAACCATGTATGGGCCTTTGTAGTTCAGTTTGAATTTCCTTCTTGGGTCTAAAACATTTTGTCTTATTTGCTTTAGCACCCAGTCTCATACTTTTACACTCTTTTATTTTACTCTTTTGTTAAAGGTCTTGGCTAGTCGAGCCTAATACAATTGTGTGTGGTATAAAGCCTTGAGCCTTTGGCTATCTAAGAGAGTGAGATTGTTGTGCCTCTATTGAGCCCACTGTACTTCTAGTAATTCATATTCGATTGCTACCCAAAGAGACTTGATCTCTATTTCGATTGGAAGAACTACTTCTAATCCATACACTAATGAGAAAGGAGTTGCTCTTGTTGAAGTACTTACTATTGTTTGGTACCCCTATAAGGCATGTGGCAGTCTTTAACAAGATCTTTTTTTATGTTCTTATTTGCAACTTTGATGACCTTATTAGCTTATGGTCAGTAAAGAGAAGACATGTGATGTTCCACTTTATAACTCCTTAGTAGCTCTCCAACATCCCCTTGGAATTGGACAGCATTGTCAGAGATGATGTGATGGGGGATCCCATATCGATAGAATAGGTTTCTTTTGTTGAACTTAGCCATTTTCTTGGCTCCTATCCTTGAGAATGATTATGCTTTGACCCATTTTGTAAAGTAATCCACTGCTACTAAGATGAACCTATGTCCGTTTGAGGCTCTCAAGTGGATTTCCCCAATTATGTCTTACCTCCATGTTGAAAAGGGCCATGGAGAAGAGATGTAGTGTAGTTCTATTAGGGGAAGGTGGTTGATATTCCTGTGGATCTGACACTTGTGACATTTCCTTACAAATTTGATATAGACTTCCATTATCATCATTTAGAAGAATGCTTGTCTGATTAGCTTCTTAGCCATGATTGCTCCATTCATGTGTGGACCACAAACACCCTTATGTACTTCTTCTACTGCACTTATAGCCTCAATTTCATATAGACATTAAAATTTTAAACCATTTAAGGTTCTTCTATATAACACACCCTAGTGCGATGTGACTTTTGATGCTAGTCACCAAATGACTGCTTTGTCTCTTTCATCCACTTGATCATGATAGGCTCATTCCTTCATATATTTTTAAATGTCATAGAACTAGGGCTTTTTAGCTGCTTCTATGCTATTCTATATTTTTTATGACAAGGTTGTCCCAATCTGAGTAGAATTAGAGGCTTCATAGGCATTTTGGATGGTCCTTCCTCTAGGGAAGCAAGTGCATCTTCCATCTAATTGTGGTTCCTAGGAAGATGAATGAATCTGCATTTTTGGAAGGACATGGTGAGTAGCATCAAGTGGTCCAAATAAGGCTTTAAGTATTACTCTTTCAGTTCCCACTCTTCTATGGCATGATTGATTACTAGCATGGAATCTTTAAAGATTTTGACTTCTATGACATCTAAGGTTATCAATGCTTCTATTATGAGTATGCATGCTTCATATTTTGCTTCATTATTTATGACTCTAAACTCAAGCTTTTTAGCAATTAGTAGTACTTCACCTTTTGGGGATGTAGTATGACATTGATTCCTATGCAAAACTAATTAATTCCATTATCAAAGTACATGCACCATCCTTGGATCTCAATGGTTGAGCTGAGGTTGTCTAGGAACTCTAGTTGGATTTCTTCTAAGTCTAGAATGGGATTGAGAGCTAGAAATTCAGCCACTACTCTCCCTTTTACTGCCTTCTTAGTCAGATATTGCACATCAAATTCTGTTAGCAATCTGAGCCATTCGAAAAGTTTCTCTACTAGAGAGGGAGATTCATAAAGGTACTTCATTGGGTCCATTTTAGACACAGCCTGAATTCTATAGGATTAAAAGTAGTGTCTAAGTTTCATTATTACCCATACTATTACCAAACATATCTATTTGACTTGGTTGTACTTCTCCTCATATGGTAGCATCTTCTTACTCAAGTAGTAGACTTCATGTTATGCTTTTGTTTCTCCCTTTTGGGCTAACATTACATCAATTACATTCCCTTTGATGGCCAAATACAATAGAGGCATCCTTAGTTTAGGTGGTCTTAAAACTGGTGGGTTGGCTAGGTAGCTTCTAATCTTGTCAAATGCTAGTTGACACTATTCATTCCATTCAACTGGCTGATCTTTTTTGAGTGGATTGAAGATTGGTTCACACACTGCTATCAATTTAGTGATGAATCTGCTTATATACTATAGTTTCCCTAGAAACCCTCTAATTTCTTTCTCTATTTTTGGCACTAGCATCTCTCTTATGGCTTTTGCTTTATTTGGATCCATTTCATTCATGTTCTGACTAACAACATATCCCATCATCTTTCCTGAAATAACCATGCATACACATTTCTTTTTATTTAGCCTAAGACTAAACTTTTCAACCCTTTTGAGGAACTTTTTGAGATCAGAGGGGTATTCTTCCCTAGTTCTTGATTTGACCATCATGTCATCAATGTATACCTCTACTTCTTTGTGTACCATGTTGTAGAACATTGGAGTCAGCATTCTCTAGTAGGTTGCCCTTGAAATCTTTAGTCCAAAAGGCATTACTCTGTAGCAATAAGTACCCCATTCTATTATGAAAGCTATCTTTGCTTTGTCAATAATGGCCATTAAGATCTAATTATAATTAGAGAATCCATCTATGAAGGAGTACATTGCACATATGGTGGCACTATCAACCAGTATGTCTATGTAGGGTAGTGGGAAATCATTCTCCGGGCAGGTCTTGTTCAGATCTCTATAGTCGATGCAAATTCTAACGCTTTCATCTTTATTCAGCATTGGTACCACATTTGCTAACCATTTTGGATAGTCTACGACCTCTAGGAATTTTGCCTTGATCTGTTTCTCAATGTCCTCTTTCACTAGTTGGGCCTACTCTAGTTTGAGTCTTCTCATTTTTTGCTTTATCGGTTTACACCCTTCTTTGGTTGGAATAAAGTGTTAAGCAATATCTCTGTCGATACCAGGCATATCATTATATGTCCAGGAAAATGCTTTTAAATATTTTATTAATATTTTTTCAATTTTTGTGTTGTCTTTAAAGGTAACATCTTTCAAAATATGCAGAATGCGTGGTTCAGATTTTGTGCCAATGTTAAATGATTTAGTGCATATGGAATGAATGTTAAATATGCTAATGTTTTTATCAATGCAGTGCACACTACCATCAAAAAAGACATCAAACAAGTAAGCAAAATTTCATTTCATTACATTAACTTTAGAGTTCATTACATCATCATTTTCAAATAAAGAAAAAGTACAAAGATCATCATCAGCAATGTCTTCGAATAGGATTTCATCAATGCTTGATTCCAGGATGGCAGCAGCTTGGGCATGATTGATAGCTTCACTCTCAAATTTTTTCTCTAAGTTTTTCATCAACTCATAGATGTCAGTTTTAGTGATCATGTTTAGTAAGTGCTTCTCCTTGAGGGTGTCATTAAAAATCTCAAACCCTAGTTTCTTGATTATGTTTCTAACCCATTCCTTAGCTTATCCTTAATAGACTTGGGTTGAGCTTTCAACCACCAAAGAGGTTGACTTCTTAGCCCCAGTATCCTTTTCAGGATTTTTAGAGTCATACCATATGTCTATCCCCATGATTTATAGGTTCTGAAGCTGAATAGCACTAACCATCCTATTTTCATTATTAAATTCTTCTCCCTATCCTAAGGGTACTATATCTTCTAAGAGTGTGTGGGTAGGAGGTGTTGTGTACTTGACTTTATAGTTGAACTTCCCAAATGGCTAGCCCAGTAGATCCCATACTTCATGGTTACTATTGAAATGTTTGTCTATGTCTGCTTCTTATGAGTAAGGGCAATCAATCACTTCACCGTTCATAGGGAGAGCTGTATCCTTGGCTCTTTTTTGCATCATTAAGTGGGGAAGGAACTTTTAAGGCATTAGAATCTATTCAAAGGTAGAAGGGCATTACTTATCTTCACTAGAATCATGAAGCTCAAGAATGGGTTTTAAGGGTTTGTCTTTTGAGGGCTTAGTTTAAGTTTCTTATATGGCTTGGATTGATTTTTCAACAAGGTCTTCTAGTAGATTAGAGGAGATCATAATGATGGTTGGTGGAGGCATGCTTTGATAGTTTGGGAGAGGATTAGTCTTGATACTAGGTCATTTTTTTGGGTCAATTAATTTTCCATAGTTAATGAGGTACTGGATTGCATATTTGAGAGTTTTGCATGTATTAGTGGTGTGGCCAAGAATCTGGTGAAAGTGGCAGAACAAGTTTTGGTTAATTTGAGGTGGTAGTGGGTTTGGAAGATGCCTAGACTCTTGTGGTTGTATGAGGTTCTTTTGTGAAAGCCTTTGGAATGCTTTGGATAGTGGGAGGTTAAAGCTTTAGAATTTTCTTAGTGGTCTAATGGTATTGATAGATGGTGAGTTGTGGGTGTTGGGTTGGATCATGTTTATTTATGTAGTTCGAGTGAAGGTGTGCTAGGTGTTTGGTTGGGTATTACAACAAAAAGTTCTGTTGGCTTGCTGAGGTTTCTCATTTGTAATTTTAATCCTAGCCTATTGGAGAGCTCTGAAGTCAAGATAATGAGCAAATATCATCTATTTTCTGAAGTGTGGTAGTGCCCCTTTGATTATCATCTCTATTTTTTCATCCTTAGGAGGATAGGTTCTCATCTTAACTACCTTTCCCTACAATCTAGGGACATAATCAGAGAAAGCTTCACTGAGTTTCTATCTTGTGATCTTAAGGTCCCTTCTAGTGATGTCTAACTAAGTGTTGTATTCATATTGCTTAATAAACTCCTGAGTTATCAATAGCCAATCATTTTTTTTATCTCATCTTCAAGGTAAAAAAACCATGCTCTTGGTTTTTACTCTAGTGATGTGAAGAAGAATCGAATAATCTGTGATTCTATAAGCTTTGTGGCAGCCATAAAGGTAGCATATTGCTTTTGATAGACCCTCGAATCTCCTATTCTATCAAACTTAGCAAAGTTTGGTAGCTTAAAATCATATGGAAGTGGCTCATCTTTGAATAGTGCCATGTCAGTGAAGCTTTTGGAGCCATGAGTTCCCTTGTCTTTGAAGGTGAATTCTAACTGAGCCATCCTATTGGCTAATAGTTTGACCTCCTTTGTCGATTCAGGCTTGGTCATGTCAGCAATTTTTATAGCTTTTGGTGTGTTCTTGAGATCTTGGTAGTAGTCATTGTTATCGAGTGTGGGGAATTCTCTTGCCTTATCTATCCTCGGGTGAATAGATGCAGATGCTTCATTTAGTGGTGTGTTATTCCCATCCCAGGCACTTTTGGCTTTGATTTGGGCTTGGAGGATTTCAGCTATGGTGCCATCATCGAGCAACTTTTGGATCCCCTCTTTTAGCTTATCTTTGAATTGCTAATAGGAGGTATCTTCTTGGTCACTGATGCTTGAATGTAGTATTCATGTACATTTATTAGAGTTAGCTAAATGAATGATGCATGACGTGTGCTTACAAAAGAGAAAGGTGAGCATGTATGCATGGAGTGGATGCAAAAATCTTATGATGGAAAATTGATTATTTTTACAAGAAATAGTGGTTAGTACATGCTATCTACATGTATGTGATGTATGCATGATTAAAGCTGGTTAGTTTTCCTGCACAGTGAACAAACCAATCACAATCAAACTCTTGCTTCTAACCTTATTTCTCTATAAGGTCATTCAATCTCTTTCTTAGGTGGGTTTTGAACTTATAGTCATTAGGGGACAATGGTTCCAATCTCGGAATTAGGCTATTTTGATTTATGTTGGTCAGAACAAAAGGGTAAACTGAGGAATGATACTCAAATGTACTTGAGATAATCACACAATGTCAATGTGAGGGTCAACTGTTAGGCTTCAAATGATGTCCAAAGTCTGTATGCGCCCATATATATAGGACCAAGGTCAATCAAAAGGAGTCCGAGTTCTTGCCCCTACATCGATATTCAATATGCTTATTGTGATTCATGAAAGTATCATTTGATAGTTTATATTTTGATTTTGCTAACATAAAGGTGCATAATCTAGTTAGGTTCCTAACCCATTCATTTGATATGATTGAGATAAATGAATGACATCTCGTAGGTTCCAACATGGAAGGATGTCGTTATTTGTTAATTTGCATACACTATTCAAGCTAAGGTTTATAATTCTCATCATTCCCCATGCTTCGGGCTCACACGAAGTATATGAGAATCACATGGTCTTGAGCATAAATTTTCTATAAAAATGAACATTACAGCATCATTTGATGATAGACATTAAGAGGGTCATGTCATTTATGAGTATCAGGTCAAACAGACAATGTTAGGGCAAGGATAGCATGCATAGCTTGGTGGAATCCTAGTGGATGTTGCTATTGGTTTATCTATATGAGCTAAGCTAGGGTAAAAGGCTAAGGTTTCCTTTAGCGAGAATGCCCTCATATGACTAGGGTTACGAACTCTGGTTAGTGAGTCTAGCATTCTTTTGATAACTCGGTCGCCCCCCTTAAGGACTTAGGTTACAGACTCTGGTTATTTGAGTCCAATGAATGTATGAGTAAAGACTAAAGGTGATAATACCATATCTTTGTCACCCCGTGACTCGAGTGGAATCATGGTGGTGATGTCATTTAATATTATTAAGGCTTTTATGGATAAGTGGTGCACATGTGATGTGTAGTGCAAATGCAATGGTGAGGGGCTCTATACGATTGAGTATTGCATAATGAGAAATAGTCATTTTTGAGTTGATCCCTCTTACTTAGAAGCCCTTAGTGTAGTCATCATTATGAGTGACCTTCTTTTTTGCTTGTTTTGTTAAAAGGGAGAGGACTTTTATGTTGTTGTGGTTTTGTACGGGTCTTTCCATTTTTAAGGGACATGGCAACTTTACCAAATAGGGACAAGTGATTAGTCTCGAGGAGGGGGGGGCATGAGATGCTTTTGATTTTGTGGAGTTACCATCTGATTTTTAGAAAATTAGGAAAAAAGGGACAACATCGGGTCACTCAGCGAGTATTGTCCCCAACACATATTTTTGAATTCAAGAGATCGCATCTACTTTTTGACTATTTCTCATTATATGATAGTTGATGTATAGCTACCACAACACCCTAGTTTTAGTAATGATAGTTTATATAGCATTCACACTGTACATCACATAGTATAGGGTAATAAAGCTGAAAATTTTATTACATCACTTTCCTGATAAAATACACATGAAAATGAAAAGATTGTAGAAAAGTAAATCTAATATGATTGATCTGCAATGATAACACAATCATTTACATAGCTTATTCATGGAATGATAGGATGGTCATGTTTATAGTGATTATTTATACTGTAATGATGAATGATGATAATATAAAGGATGCATGAGGTCATCACTAGATTAAGAGCATGATGACTCTATTCTGAGACATGAACTTTTCACATTATTGATATTTACGATGTAATTTCATGATTTTAAAAACAAAGGATGCAGAATGATGATGTAAAATTAGCATAATAATGCATATATTATTCATGTAGCATGCAAGATTGCTAGTCACATCACACAAGCACAACAGTATTCTTAAATGCTGGTGACAATAAAATAAAATGCAATGCGATAAAATAAATGTGCTAAAATAATTGTGTGGTCCTCAGACTCAACTAAGCTTATGTGAGCTTTGAAGCTTTAGCTTTGAGATACTATCAAGCTTTCCTCATCGAGAGGTTCAAAATGATAGCAGAATTATGCTAGATTGTATACCTTTGAAGCATGCTTTGACAAAGATAAGGCTAGGTTTGCTAGAAAAGGGATATAACAACCTAAGAGAAAGGCTATAGGAGAGCAAAAACTATACATAGAGGAATTTCTTATCATGAGTGACCTTCCTTTTTTTTTTTTGGTTTGTGTTGGTTTTTTCATTTTTGAGGGACATGGCAACTTTACCGAATAGGGACAAGTGATTGGTCTTAAGGGGCTAAGACGCTTTTGATTTTATGGAGTTACCACCTGTTTTTTAGAAAATCAAGAAAAGAAAGGGACAACATCGGGTCACTCAGTGAGTATTGTCCCTAGCAAAGATTTTTGGGGTTTGAGAGATCACATCTACTTTTGAACTATTTCTCATTATACAACATTCAATGTATAGCTATCGTAATACCTTAGTTTTGGTGATGAAAGTTTATATAGCATTCACACAGTACATTAGAAAATATATGATAATAAAGCTAAAAATTTTATTACATCACTTTCTTGATAAAATACATATGAAAAGAAAAAGATTGTTGAAAAGTTAATCTAATATGATTGATCTACAAGGATAACACGATCATTTACACAGCTTATTTGATGAATGATAGGATGATCATGCCTGTAGTGATATTTATGCTATGATGATGAATGATAATAATAAAAAGGATACATGAGGTCATCACCGAACCAAGAGCTTGATGACTCTATTCCGAGGCATGAACTTTTTACATTATTTATATTTACGATGTGATTCCATGATTTCAGAAATAGAGGATGCAAAGTGATGATGTAAAATGAGCATAATAACACATTTATTATTCATGTAACATGTAAGATTTCCAGTCTCATCATACAAGCATAAGAGCATTCCCAAATGTTGGTGATAATAAAATGAAATGCAGTGTAGTAAAGTAAACATGCTAAAATAATTGTCTGGTCCTAAGACTTGACTCAGCTTGTGTGAACTTTAAAGCTCTAGCTTCGAGAGAATATCAAGCTTTCCTCATTGAGAGGTTCAAAATGATAGTAGAATGATGCTACACTATATACCTTTGAAGCAAGCTTTGGCAAAGATGAGGTTGGGTTTGGTGGAAAAAGGGATGTAATAACCTAAAGGAAGGCTATAGGAGAGCAAAAATTATGTGGGAAAGGGTTTCCCGCGCCTTCGATCAGACTAAGTGTGTGTGTGTTTCTTCACTTGATTCCCCTCCAAAATGGGGCATATAGGGGTTTATTTATAGGAAAAACTATGTAGAATAGGGTGGGTGGTATAGCCATGCTCATGCGCCTGTGAGTATATTTTTGTGCATGGCCATGGCAAGTGTGAGTGACAATGCTCAATGTCCGCATGGCCACACTCTTAGTGTGTGTCCATGCACACTTGTGCACATTTTCATATGTACTTCAATGCTCTATGCGGACTTTATAGGTTCTATACGCACTATTTTAAGACTAGTTCCTAAGGTTTTTGGGCCTTTCGAATGTGTTTCTAGAGTCTGTTTTGCCAAATTCGGCTTCAGTTTTAGCACATGACATGTGCCTTGATACTCGAGTTATGTTAGACCATTTTGGAACCATTTTTGGAGGTTTTGGAGCCCTCCAGACGTGTTTTCAAAGTCTTTTTTGTCACAATTGATTTTTTTCACTAAACTGGGTCTTAGTATAATGAAATACGCACCGGTCTAACGAGCTGAGTATTCTAAGAGGGGTTTTCTCAAAATAAACTTCTCATTATTTTGATAATTTTTATTTTGCAAGGACAGAGCACAATTTAATGATCTGATGATCAATTTTTCATATTAGTGGGGTCAATTGGGTGTTTTAAGGTTGTACACTTCAGAGGTGTTACAAATGAGCAAACTCTAGTCATCTCGGGGATTTATTTCATCATCGGACCTATTTAGGGATAATCAAATTTAAGGTATGATAGTTGTTCCTACTTCATGTGTGTTGAATAGCCACCTAGCCCTAATGTCAATAAACATGAAGCAAATGCAAAGATGCAAAAAACATTTTGATAGGGAGAGAGGTACCTACCTATGGGTTGTCTATAAACATCTTATTAAGATTTGACTATTATTATTGTGTTTTATTTGTTGTTGTTTTGTGACTTTGTCATTATGCAGGGTGCTATTTTGGGACATATGTAAGCCTATGATTGATGCAAAATGTAGAATACAGATGCAACTATAACCTTTTTAGGTCTCACACAAATGAAGATACTAGTAAGCAAAATGCAGATGTGATTGTAACTTTTTTAGTTATCATGCAAATGAACATGTTACTATAACCTTCTTAGGTATCACATAAATGAACCTACGACTATAACCTTCTTAGGTGTCATGCAAAATGAACATGCGACTATAACTTTTTTAGGTGTCACACGAAATGAATATGCAATTATAACCTTTTTAGATGTCACTGAAATTGACATATGACTATGACCTTCTTAGATGTCATGTGAAATGAACATGCAACTATAACCTTCTTAGGCATCATATAAATGAACATGTGACTATAACCTTATTAGGTGTCACGTGAAATGAAGATGAGAATGCTCCTAAGGAATGTGGATGCTCCTAAGGAATTTGAATACTTATAAGATATGAGTGTCGATGCTTTTAAGTAATGAGAGTGCTTTTAAGTAATACATGAGTGCTTTTAAGCAATATGAAAATGTGAGAGTGCTTCTAAGCAATGCGAGAGTGCTCCTAAGCAATACAAATGCTTCTAAACAATGAATGGAATAATGGTGATGGTGCAATAGTGGTGTAGTAGTAATGCAATGATGATATAGTAATAATGCAGTGATGATGTAGTAATGATATGGATATTTTTCATGTTGAGGATGTTATTAATGATTTGGAGTAAGATATTCTTATAATAAATTTTCCTTACTCTTCTTTTGTAGGATGCTAAGTTTCTTAAAGAAAGCAATACATGCACAATTTCTTTAGACATATGAAGTTCTCACCAATGTACTTTTGTGTGAGTTTAGTGCATATCTTATGCTCAAATGGAAGTTTAAGATTTTAGAAGTGAGTGTGCAAAGTCTTAAAGTGCATGTAAAACCATAAAAGAGTGTGTGGAAGGAGGAAGTGTGCGTGACTAAGCATGGGGGGTGCATGATCACATGCTTGTGCTCCTGGTCATGCACCTAGCATGTGCTCCTGGTTAAGCTTCTTTCAAATGTTTTTTTACTTTTATTAAACCTTTTAGTGTTTCAGGTGCTTTATGCTCTATTTTTTTTCTTATGTACTTTCACTTTCTTTTTGCATAAAATAGAGTTGCCCAACATTCCTGAGGGTCTGAAGGACATTTTTATTGATCTTGATCTTGATCTTGATCTTGAGGGTGACTTCATAGAGGCTACTAGAGCTGGGACATCTAGTATAGGGACTAGCACATCTGGTGCTCAGAGTTCTCAACCATCCAGGCTTTCTCGGGGAGATCCAATCCCTATTGTTCATAGCTTGGAGACTTATGCTTAGGTGCATCATCATCATGAGGTAGGTCCCTCTTTGTCCTATTTATTTTACTGTATGAGGTTGTCATAGTTGTAGCTCTATTGCTCTTATTATAATTATCTATCTAGGTTTATTGTAATTATTGGTGGTTGATAGCTCTTGTTTTACTTTCTCTTCATGATCGTATGCTTGTCACGATGCTTTCCCTTTTAGCCTTTGTTGTTGTTTTGATCTTGTTAAGTGATAAAGAGAGATGTGTTAGTGTTTAGTAGTTGTGCAAATGTTTGATAGTGTACCTATTGTTTGTAGCCCCGTACGTATATTATTATGCTACCTAGTAGTTTCAATAGGTTCAACATGTACTATCAGGGTCTCTAAATGTGTGTGAAGCATATGGTGACTAGGAAGGGCTTCGATGGAATGATTGTTGCTCTGTCTTACAACTCGTATACGCTAAGTCATATTGCTATGAATGCATTGATAGAGCGATGGATGGACACGATGCATACTTTCTATTTGCCTACCAGGGAGATGACTATTACCCCGCTTGACTTTGCTGCTATCATTGGCTTGAGCTTTTCTTGAGAGCCCATTCCTTTTAATGATGAGGAGTGTTCCGCCGTTGTGGCAAGGAGGCATCTCATGAAGGATTTGCTCGGGGTAGTCACTCATATAAAGTCTAGTTGCCTGTATTTCCCTTTAGGATTTGTATGATGATGGTCTTGTCCAAATTCTGAAGCAGGTAGAATTGTATAACCCTAGTCTCTGAGACTTAGTATAGAGTAAGTAAGGTGTCGAACACTCAAAAATTTTTAGGCAATTTTATATTAACCGAATAGATACTTAAATGGATAGGAAAAACTAAATCAAAATAAATTAAAGAATCTAAATACTACTAATTTACTATAATACTAAGAAAAAATAAAATGTAAATATATATAGGAGAAGTACAATTCAGAATGTAAATAAGAACTTATAAAAGATTATCATAAAACATATTAATTGGAAATTAGTGCATATAATCTTTAAAAGCAATTCTTATTGTCAATTTAAAGTTAACGTCTCTAAAGGGAACTCTCGTTATCAATTAGAAGTATTTCCTCTTAGAGTCTGTAAGCCCTCTCATTGTATTGCAAAGATAAGATAAAATCATAAATCACATTATACCAATAAATCCTTAAAAGTAACTCTCATTGTCGATCAAGGATGATTCCGTCTAGAGTCTACAATCACTCTCGTGTCTTTGTAGAGATTAACAAAAATCAAAAAGTAATTATACTAATTCTTTTCCCTTAAAGTGAATTCCTTGTCTCTAAGTAAATCCAATTCTTAAGTAATTTCAATTATATGTCCACCAAATTACTCCAACTCTCGTTGTAAGTAATTTTGATTAAAACAAGTTACATATGGTGATCAATCATAAATAACATAAGCACTAATTGAAATTTAATCATAAAAAAAATAAGATGGAAAATATAGTTCTTATTTAATTCATCATTGCTTCTCAAACAAGACTTAGCCAAGAAGCATAGTTAGAGAACAATAAGAAAAGAAGAAAGAAAATTGATAAATTACTAACTCTTCTAACACTTGCTTGATGTAGAGAAATCTTCTCTTTTTGCTTCTTACTTGATCTCCTTCTAGTTGATGTTTAAACACTAAATCTAAGAAATAATTGCTCTAATGAAGTTATATGTTTTTTGAATCATCCCCTTCATCAACCACTCCCTTTCTCAAGTCACAATTGATCTATATATAGACCCTATAGGTGGTTAAAAGGAGTAACAATTGGAAAGGTACCCTTTTAAATGAAGAGGGTCAGAACTTTATATAAATATAGTAACTTTTAGGGCATTTTTATCCTTCTAAATGACCTTATCTTAAGAATGTCCCTTCATAAAAGTTCTAGATCTTTGAGTTATCATTCTATAGCAACTTGAATCATCTCATTTAAATTTTAGTAGAGGAAGTTATGGCTAAAATATGAAAACTGCTCAAAGCTAGAAAGTTGCAACCCTTTGGTGAGACAACACTAAGATGATTCATTACTGGCTGTGACTCGGCATGGCATGCCCCTGTCATGACTTGTTCCTACTATAACGACTTGTGCCAGTATCAATTCAACTTCCTTTTGCTTCTCAACCTTCATACTTCATTCTAACAAGTCCAAAGTCCTTCCCATACATCAATTAAACCTAAACATATATATAAAACATACAAACTACCATAAAAGCAATTGGAACTAAAAATAGCATTTTCATAACTAAATAAACAAAAAAAACTAAAATTAAACAAAATAATACTTATAATACCTAAATAACTATGCATATTTGCATTGTATCAAACTCCCCCACACTTAGACCTTGCTTGCCCTTAAGCAAGTATAGATCAAATATGAAGAAATTAACAAAATTATCATTAACTCCAAAACAAGGTTAGCATCCTTATCAAGTCATTTTAATCATGAATGAAGTTAGAAAAGGATAATTCAATAAGTGAACTTTCAATGCTCAATAATGATAGAATAAACAAGTCTCATATCATAGGTAACAAGTTTGCCAATTTATCTCAATCTACTACGAATAAAATCAAAAATGCAAAGTCAAAGTTCTAACCAAGCTACTTAGCCAAAATAGTCATGCTTCAAACTTAGGAATTCTAGAAGCAAAAACAACCTTGATACAATGTTAAGCACATATATCAACATACTTTTCTCATGGCATTTTTAGACATTTTATTCATAAGCATACTTACTAGATGTAATCTTTCTGAATGAATGCAATTGAGGAGTAAACATAAATACACTCAACTTACTCAAGATCCATCTATTTGTGACATTGTACATCTCTTTCTAAATAAATGCAACTAAGGAGCATACTCAATTGCACATAACTTACTCAAGAAGCATCAACTTATAGGCATTATTAATATTTTATTTTTCTTCTTTTTCTTTTTTTTTTAAAGTCTTCATCCATTATTGAAAAGAAATTTTCATATGTATTATGGCTATAGTTCCCCTAAGGTTGCCTAATTCTTTAGAAACCTAAGCTTAAATCATTACTACCTAGCCTTAAGCATAGTTAGCAAGTTAACTAAAGCATTCTTTAAACTTTAAAAATAATAAAAAGAGATTAAAAAAACATAAACTTACTACTTATACTACATGAAACTTAAACTTCTACCAATTGTGTAATAAGAAATTCATTATTAATAAAACATATTGACTTCATCAAAATTAAAAAGACTATTAAGGATGGCTACTTATTAAATATAGGAGCAAAATGAGTAACAAAATTAATGCAAATACATAAAAATATAGCTCAAGATATGTCCAAAATTCTAAGAGCTATGCAATCTAAAATGTAGAATACTGTTAAACAACTATATCCAAGTTGAACCCGTGATTTGCTATTGAATAAATTTGAATTTACCCATACTTTCTTCACTAAATTTGTAGATATTTTACTTATCTTTCTATATCATTTTGAATCCCTGAATTGGACTTCTGTAGCTCAGGATATGTCCAAAATACTAAGAGCTATGAAATCTGAAATACAGAATATTGTCAGACAACTATACATAAGTTAAAGCCATGATTTTCTCCTGAAGAAATTTTAATTTGCCTATACTTTCTTCATAAAAGTTGTAGATATTTGACTTTTATTTTCATATCATTTTGAATCACCTTAATTGGATTTCTATAACTCAAGATATGTCTAAAATACTAAGAGATATACAATCTGAGATGACAGATATATACGTGGATTTTGACTTAAAATTTGCATACCCAAATGAACTCGGATTTTGACAAATAAGCCTAATTCAGAAAGCTCAAGATGTCTACTTCAAATGTGAAGGAGATAATTTTCTCATTATAAAGCTCTAAAGATATCAAAAGTCTCCTTGAATCTTAAAGGTCCAATCAATCCAAAATAATCATGCTTCATTTTAACTTCCAATAGAGTCCTAACTTATACACACTTAAATAAACAAATTAAATGCTCAAAATTAAGTTTGTTAATATCAAAATTAAAATTGATTACTGTTAAGGTCAACACTAACAAATAATAAATCTCTAGGATAATATAAAATTATGTTAATATTTGTATTTTAAAGTAATAAATAAATATTAATAATAAGTAATATAAATATAAATTAATATATAAATAGCACATATCTCTAACTAACAAAAAATTCAAATAATAAATTTTTATTAACTAATTAAAACACAATTTATATATCTATAATAACAAAACTCCAAAGATACGTAGCTTTGATACGATAAGCTATTTTAATATTATATAATGATTTAACATTATTATATAATAATACTAATTATAAATTTATTAATTAAGTAATATGAACATTATATATTAAGTATAGTTGTAATGTGTTGCAGAGGAGCGTATATGATAAAGGATAAATGTTGCTTGCCATTAAATCATGCACGATTGGCTGTCAAACAACCTTCTTATACTTTGTTGATTCAAAAGAATGTCAGAATACAAGGTATCAATAATCGTTGATTTTATAAGGAATGCTGAAAATTGGAAGAAAATTAGAACTTTCTTTATCAAATTCGAAAAACTGTCTAAACAACTCAAAACAACATATAAATACTTTTTGGGGAAAACTATAAAAAGAAAAGGGAAAAAAAAAACCCTACAAAACACCTAAAAAAACCACAAAACTTCAAACTAAAATTTAAGACCTTAAACGATGGATTTTGGGCTTGAAGTTAGGATGCTACAGGGTTTCCTTATAATAAACATTATAAAGCTCTGAATCAGCTTCAGTTTGACATATTATGAGCCCCACAGCTCAATCGGACCTAAAAGTTAGATCCACTTAAAGATTGACTACGCATTTTGACTTTTTTTTCAAAATCCAAACTTTCCAAATACGTCAGGACTATTTGGTCTACATCATAACAATAACTAAATATTATATAATATTCATTAAATATTTATTAATTTACATTTAATGCTAATTTAAATAGCAGAATATCTATAATTAACAAATAATAAATCTTAAGGATAATATAAAATTGTGTTAATATTTGTATTTTAAAGTAATAATTAAATAAATATTAATATTAAGTAATGTAAATTTAAATTAATATATAAATATCATATATCTCTAAGTAACAAATAATACATCATAAATTTTAATATTAACTAATTAAAATACAATTTATATATTTAATCTTCAAAACTAGTTTAGATAATATATATATATATATATATATAAGCATTTTAATTTATTGTTATATAATGATTTAACAGCATTATTTAATACTAATTATATATATATTATCCTTTATGAAACATTACATATGAAACAATACATATTAAGTATAGTTTTAATTAATAATTAAATATCATACAATATTTATTAATTTACATTTAACCCTAACATAAATAGTTTAATATCTATTATTATCAAATAATAGATTAATATGATTATAATAATAAACCATAGAAATAATTGGCATTATATTAATATAATATTACATAATTTGTAGACAAAAATCAAAACAACAAATTATTAATATTAAAATTATTCAATTAATCTCTAACAACAAAACTACGTAATTTTGGTGACTCTATCAAACTGTTTTAACCTAACCTAAGGTGTAAAAAACTTCACTTGAGCAGCCACGCCTCCCATCGTCTCCCTCGTCTTGCCACCACCGTCACCATCATCAGTACCCTCACCGTAAATCTTCTTCTTCTACTTCTGTCCCATCACCCTAGTCCTCTAGTCTCACCTTTGTCTGTTGCTTTTGCAAGTAGCGATATGCACACAACATCTTCTATGGATGCTGTCGCCGTCATCTGATCCTTTCGCCCTCTGTCGAACTTCAATTTCTTGGACGTTCTTCGACCGCAACAGCCGCCTACTTCAAGACCATAGCACACTATCCATTAGCATTTTTTATTAGTCGTTCCTGTGAGTGTTGATTTTTGCGTTCTCTATCATGCGTTCAAATTGTACACTTGTGGTTCCATCATTTTCCCAAGTTTTTTTTATTGACTACATTCTTGAGCTACTTCACCATTCTTGCATAAGGTTTGCGATTTTCTTAGGAATCTGAAAGCTAAAAGCAAGCCCTACTCTGCACTTCTATACCTCCGGCTGCTTGTCCTTTATTTCTTCATCTGAGTAAGCCCTTCTCCTTCGCCAATCTTACTGATATCTTCAATTTTGTTTTTATTTGGAGTTTAAATTTGATAAAGTTTAGATGTTTAGTTTGTTATTTGAACTGGCTGTCCCTATTAGCTTTGGAGGATACTTACCTGTCCCCAATTCTTTTAACTTTGAAAAAATAACAAAGAAATAATGCATTTCACTGTGGATCTTCTCTCTTTCAAATTCCATATATATTTTCTTCTCGTTTAGTACATTTGGCATCTGGTTGTTTGTCAAATTCTTAGGTAGTGTCCACTCGGGTAATTAGGATTGGCAAAGTACAGCTTATGAAGTTACAAAGCTCAATTGATTAAAACAATAAAATAAAATTTCTGTGCTAGATAATGAAATAATGCAGGTGTACTATTGTTTCTTTTTTTTACTTGGTTTTGTGAAGGATTTAAACCATCTAAATCCTGGGTTGCTAAAGGATTAATGAACAAAATGGAATTATAGGTCTTTGTTAGTAATAATGTTCAGGCTTCTATAAACACTCAAGCGGGATTTGCTGGGCAGTGTTTGATTGTTGTTGGTTTATTTTTCATGTTTGATTTAATCTTTTATGTGCTTTGGAGTGTCCCGAAATGGTACCTCCATAATCTAAAAGAAAATTAAAGTATTTGACATGGAACATATATGGGTTTCTTGTAGGATATTTCAGTCAGTGGCACAAAGTTAGGTGGAGTTGTGTATTTGAGTTTCTTCTATTCCTCACTTTTAAATTACAAAACAAACCTAGAAGGCAAAACCTTCGAACCTAGAAGGTAAAAGCTTCAAACTTAGAAGGCAAAAGCTTCAAGTTGTCCTTTGTCGTTGAAATGGACTGAAAGTAATTTTGATATGTACGTATTTTTTCTCAGTCCCAATCAGTAGCCATTAACATAAAAGATAGTTTTAATGTGACCAAACAAATATTAGAATATTGCCCTGCGTCATGCTACTTTGTTTATTTGCAATGTTACATTTTCTTTTTCCTTTTCATTATGTTATATGCAGTTGCATATATTTGTACTAAATTTTGAGACTTTATACATTAGCATCAAACAACTTAGTTTTTTAGGCTTAAGGATAATTTGACGTGTGCTTTCAATCAACATGAACATCACAAGGTTTTGTGAACCTTTAGGAGCATCATTGGCCCTTTTAGACACACCAAGTTGGCACATACAACATTTATAAATTATTACTGCAGCAATAACAAAAATCCACCGCCACAGTCAATGGAATGGCCATCCATGTTCCTTTGAGTTTATTTTACAAACTAGTAGAAAAAAATACCAGAACTGTCGTTTCGCTTTCAGCTTGCTTAAACACGACACTTTACTTGCGTACTGTGCTGTCTTTTTTTATTTCTCGAAATTGCCATGGCTGTTGTTATTTATTACAACTATACACTTCTCTTTCAGTTTCATAGGAATCACGAGAATCATATAATATGCCTAAATCAATTTAATGCAGAGTTAACTAAAGGGTCCGAAATAAAGATTCTATTGTATCTTGGGCCCTTCCTTAAATCTATTAATTGCATTTATATACTGGTTTATAATCTTCTGCCAATAGCTATGCCTTAAGACATGTCTTTGATATTTTTTCAATAACAAAAAAATATGGTTGATGTTTATTGTACGTGAAACGACAAAAAAAAAAAAAAATTCTTGTCATTGGTTTTAATTAGGCAAGCTATTCTTCATGAGTTTATGAAATTACAATTGAGCTTTGAGCAATGTTGTCTTTGCTTCCCAATCAACCAACTATTGCTCAAGTTTAACATTTAATCCGTGTTTAAGATGTGTGATTTCTTGTTTAAGTGATTTAAGGTGATTATTTGAGACTGTACATGCATCTTCTTCCTCAGTTTGGAGGTAAAAAACATTGTCAAATTGATTTTTCTCTTTGTCATATAGCTTAATTACTTCTTAAGGGGAAAGGCCTTAATGGATAGAACCCTCGATTGAGACATTATGAACGTATTTTCTTTACACCCTCAATAAAAGGACAACATTCAATTGATAGCTTCTGGAAAGCAATAAAAGTGGGCATTGACACCTTTAGCATTCCTTCAGGATAAAGTGGATTATAGACTCTAGAATATCAAAAAGTAATTGCCCAAATGTCTTTAATATTAAAGTAGAAAAATAAGTGTCTATTTTTATTTTTCAAATTAGGAGCAACTAATTTGTGTTGTTTCAAAGCATTCATAAAGTGTCATTATTGTAGTTATAATTTATCTTTTTTTTTTATAAATTTAATTATGTACTTTTGTTTTCTTTCAGTTGGTTGACTTGTTTCATTTCATTGTCAAATTATAGGTCATACAACCTCCCCTCCATAAGCTAAAATAAGCTGCCCAAGGAGTTGTGTTTTCCACTCTCTTCTCTCTTCCTTTGCTTTGCATTCAATTCAGACCTGAAAATTATTAAAGTAAATATTTATCTCTTTATTGGCTTGATTAATTATTTGATTTTTTTTATGATGCTATTGTGACTCATTTATGTGTTTATCTTTTGATAAATAGTTGTATGCATGAATTATTGTCAAAATTTTTGCTACATGGACTGAAAATTAAACTTCAACATTGTATCAATGGCCAATTTATTAGTTATAATTTGAGGTTATGAAATCATTTTATGAAAGCTCTTGACCTGATTTCAACGTTACATTATATAACTTGATTTCAAAATTAGGTTGTAATTTGTTAAAGTTGAGGAAAATTAACATTTTCATGATTTGTTCTTTTCAAGCTTATAAGATGATATTTTTGGAATCAAGTTATAATGTTTGTGGTCATTTATGTTATATTCTATTTATTCAATTAGGTTTCAAGGAAAACTTTTCTTCCATTTATTTTTTATATAGCTGAGAAATTTAAGTGTTGGATTCTTACTTTAGTGTAGGTATAAAGCTAGGAATACTTATAGACATTACAGAAAATGAGACCATATCAATAGTGGATTGATTATCGGATGAAAGATGGCTATTTAATTATAGAGTTTGAAATTGGAATTGAAGGATTTATTAATTTTGCAATGAGTCATCTAGAATTGATAGGCCAGAATAAGATTAGGTGTCCATGTGATCATCGAAAGTGTCAGAATTAAAAATTTCAAGATATGGATATTGTGAGATATCATTTAGAAAAGTATGGATTTGTCCGAGGTTATTATACTCGGTATCTACATGGTGAACCTATCATGGAAGATAATTGGGCACGTGATGTCATAGATGTAGGATTGGTCAATCCTTAACCATATAATGTTTATCATATAATGGTAATGGATGTTGTTTGCCTTCCTTTAATCCAAATGACATTAAAGAGGAACCGAACCCAATAGCTTCAAAATTATATGACATGCTGCAAGCTGCCAATCAGATGATCTGGCATGGTAATAAATATCATGCAAAGTTATTTGTTGTTGTTAGATTGTTGAATATTAAATATGAACACATCTATCTAAACATGCTTATGATGATATTTTTCAATTGATGTCTGAGTTACTACCTTCAGATAATGTGATGATTGATAGCTTCTATAGCACCAAAAAATTAGTTTAAGGTTTAAGGCTACCAATAGAAAAGATTCATTATTACAATAATGGTTGCATGATATATTGGGGTGAAGATAGTGAACTAGTAAGTTGCAAGTTTTGTGACCATCCCCGATTCAGGAGACCAAGACGTGGATCTTATAAACTTAAAATAAATATTCCTTTTAAGAAAATGTATTACTTTCCATTAACTCTTTGATTATAAAGGTTGTATGCATCTACTACCATAACTAAAGATATAAGGTGGCATGCAGAGCATGTGTCTGAAGATGGTTTTATACGTCATTATTCAAACTCTAAAGCTTGGAAACATTTCAATCAAACTCATCCTGATTTTGTAGTTGAAAGTTAAGATGTTCGATTAGGTCTATACACTGGTGGGTTTAATCCATTTAGTCAATCTAGACAACAATATTCTCCATGGCTAGTTATAATGACACCATACAATTTGCCCCCATGGATGTGCATGAAAGATGAATATACATTTTTATCTATAATTGTGCCAAGGCTAAAAAATCCAAAGGGGAAGTTAGATGTGTTCTTATAACCTTTAATTGCAGAATTATGGGAGGTGGGTGTATGTATATATGGCATCTCTAGGAAGTAAAATTTTCAAATAAAGGTTGCTCTAATGTGGACGATTAGTGATTTTCTCATGTACTCAATATTGTCAGGATGGAGTACTGTAAGGAAGCTATCTTGTCCTTATTGCATAGAAGATTCTAATATATTTTCATTGACTAAAGAGGCAAGACATCATGGTTTGACAATCATCGCAAGTTCCATAAATTTTGAAGGAATAAAAATTCTTTCTTGCAGGGTAAAGCAATGGGAAAAGTTGCATTACATGTTCGATCAAGGTCAGACATATTAGAGCAAATTGAGCAATTAAGGGTGAAGAAAGTGATGCTGAGTCAATTAATGCTTGTATTGTCAAGAGTTGCAAATGTGGATGGAAGAAAAGAAGCATCTTTTGGGATTTGCCTTATTAGAGCACAAACATCATTCGACATAATCTAGATGCCATGCATATTGAAAAAAATGTCTTTGATAATGTATTCAACATTGTTATGAATGTTGAAGGAAAAATAAAAGACAATGCCAAGTCTAGGGAAGACTTAAAAGAGTTATACTGATGAGTAGAGTTGTACCAAAATGAGAGCATAGGTAAATATCCAAAAGGTACTTATACTTTGGATAAGTCGAGGAAAAGAATTTTATGTGAATGGTTAAAAGAACTTCGATTCCCCGACGGGTATACCTCCAACATGAAAAGATGTGTTGCTATACAGAAGCTTAAATTATTTGGCATAAAAAGTCATGATTGCCATGTGTTTATGCAAAGGCTAATTCTAATAGCATTTTGTGAACTATTACTAGAGAATGTGAGGTCACTTTTGATAGAGCTCAATAATTTTTTTAAGGATCTTACATCTACAATAATAATAGAGGAAGACATGAGGCGTCTTGAAGATGAAATACCTATTATTATCTGTAGGCTTGAGCGTATATTTCCTCTAAGTTTTTTTTATTGTATGGAGCATCTCCTGATCCATTTGCCTTATGAAGCAAGGATAGCAGGTCTTGTTCAATACTGATGGATGTATCCATTTGAGAGGTTAGTAAAAATAATTACTCATATGAATTTTTCTTGTTTATCAAAATTAAAATGACATTATATTTTATGAGTATTTACAAAGATTATCTTTAGATACCTTTGAAGGTTGAAAAATAATATGCGGAATAAAGCAAAAGTTAAACATTTTATATGCAATGCATATTTGGCTGAGGAGACATCTTCATTTTGTACTTAGTATTTTGAGTCATATGTTAATACGAGACATCAAAAAGTGCCATGAAATAAAGCTGGTTGTAGAGATGAAACTGAAGAACATGAGGGGATGCTTTCCATTTTCAAACATGCAAGTTGATCATTTAGAAAGGAAAAATTTTAATATCTTACTTCGGAAGAATATCATGCAACCCGCACATATATTTTATTGAATTGTGAAGAAGTAAAGCCCTATATCAAGTGAGTACTTTAATTTTTTGATATATAATTGATAACTAATTTATATATACATAAATATTATGTAATTGCTTAAACTTATAGTTATTTGCCATAGACTATGTGTGGCCGGACTAAGAGAAGATCAACTATATGGTGGAGATGTTGAAGTTGATGTTAAACTTGAAAGAGAATTTACATCTTGGTTTGAGGCATATGTGAGTAATATAAATTCAACAAAATATATAACTTTGTAACATTCCTTTATGAATTTTTGGAATTAATTAGCATATTCTTATAACTTTCATTTATTATACAGGTTCACGATCCAAGATCGAATGTCTCTAACCAATTAATAAAGGACCTTGTAAGAGGACTTTTACGAGGTGTTAGGGCATTTCCTGGATATTATGTGAATGGATATAAGTTTCACACTTTAGGACATGGATTAAACAAATCAACCATGAATAGTGGAGTGCGCATAAAGGGTATTTTAGTGCAACCAAATTGGATTTTTATGGTCAATTAATAGAGGTTTTGCAGTTGGAATACCCTGCATTACCACTCAAGAGATTCATATTATTCAATTTTCATTGATTTGATCAAACACCAAATTTAGGTACAAGGAATCACCTTCAGTATAAGCTTGTTGATGTGAACCACACAAGAAGATTGAATAGATATGAACCATTCATTCTTGTGGAGCAAGCAATGCAAGTGTATTATGTATCTTATCCTAGCACAAGGAAAAACATGTGTAATTGGTCAGCTATTTGCAAGATAAAAGCTATGGGTGTTGTGGAAGTAGTTGAGACATCTACAACATTGCTATTAAATGCAAGAGCATTTCAAGAGGATGTCATACAAAACCATTATATTGATATTAAAGCAGACAAAGAATCGCAAAGTTGATAAAAGTAGTTCTTTTGTAGAGATTGATAATATAGAACTTGAAGAAAATGAGGAGGTGGAACTAGAAATAGAGTTAGATAAAGAATATAAAGAATTAAATGATGATGATGATAATGATAATTATGACCTTCATTGAGTATTGAATGTGAAATTAGCAATATGAATATATTTGTAATACAATTTTAAATTACTTATGTTTTGTACTATATATATGGGTAATCTAGTCGGCATTTGCAAGATAAATGTGTTATTTAATTCTATGCTCAGTGTAGGTATGAGAGGGCTATACAGCAAGTTAAAGAGCTAATTTTGCAGGTCAAGGGGCACTTGAACCATTTTACCACCTGTCCCACCTATAATCACTTCCCCACCAATTTTAAGTTCGACACTTAGATTGAATGTGGAGGACTTACCACCAGCTGTCCCATATACTGATATAGAGTCTTCTACAACATCAGCACCAACCCGGTCATCACAAACATGTGGTAGCACACGAAGAAAGAATTTATCAATAACTGATAGGAATACCACGTATGATTAAATTATTTATTATGACACTTATTTTCGTTGGTTGGTTGCTTATAAGATAATTTATTTTTTACAGCTTTAACATTTATCATTGGTCTGTAATTTTTCAAATAGGTTTGTTCCAAGTGCTTCAACTGAAATTTCTAAGATTTTCAAAGAGAGACTAGAAAAAGAGGGTGCAATATGGAAGTTGGTGAGTAACAACACTAAAGAGTTTTATTAGGAGGAATTTAAGGTGCATATTTGATTATATTTATGTGTACATGTTCTCTTGCTCAAATGATTCATTAATTATATTAATAAGGTAAAAAAAATAGGTATTTATTTTTTTGGGAGCCTTTTCATGCTCTTTCGCTTTGTTATGTGCCACTTTATTACACAACTTTTGTGTAAGAGATCTACCTTTAATTAACCCACTAATAAATATAAACACTTAATGTGTACTTTTGTACAAAATTGATCTAATTGCATAATCTGTCTGATAGTTTTAATGTGTTGCTTAAGCTTTCTTATTATGATTATTATTGATTTTGACTCCAATTAAAAACAAAAAATACATGTATTTCAGTTTAATGATGTAAAATCAAATACATGTGAAAAAGAAAAGAAATTTAATATATTTTAGTTAAGCTTATTATGATTTTGACTCTAATTAATTCAAAATTGACATATATTTATTTTCTTCACCCTAAAAGAGTCTGTCCATATCATTAGAATTTTTTTTATGGATATTTAGCTTATAATGTTTCATTGTATAAAAAATATGTAGTTGCTAATTAAAATTCCTTAATTAGGTTGACACAAGGTTTTTTTATAAGGCTGCTCACAACCTTACACCATGTACTAAGATTTTTTTATCACCATTGATAATAATATGCTTAGATGGATAGTCAATTGCTAAAGCACTCTTATCAAATATCAGGCTACTATTTACATATTTGATTATGTTTGTCTGAGACATTAAAAGCTTAAAAGTTGACATTTATTTACATCTTTGATCCTTATTTTGATCAATACAATAATTTATTTGACATGGATTAATATAAGGTGTAATAATCAAATGGGCTGATTTTTTGAACCATATGTTTAGTGTGTCTCCTAAAGCCTTTGCTTAGTGTTATAAGCAAATATGAAAGTTGAAACACTTGATAGGATTTTATAATATGTTATATAGTCGATCAAGTTGCAGTGTCACTCTAGCTGTTTTTTTTTATGAAAAAAAGGGAATTATTTGGCTGTTAGATAATTTTTTTAGAAATTTTATAGAAGTTGTGTTTTTCACTTGAAAAAGTTTAGCACTTGGTTGATTCTGTAGGTTGGATTATGATTGGTTTTGCTGTTTGGTTTTGGCCACTAGTTATTATGTTGTATGCTAATGGTTATTATGCTGTATATAATAACAAAAATTTTGTAGTTCTTTTGGTTGGGAACTTATTGCGACCACATACTTAGGAATGATACAATAGTAGCTTGATTTATCGAAAGAAAAAACTATTGTTTGGAAATGGAAATTAGATTATTGAATTATTGTTAAAAGCTTGCCTGGTATTCTATATTTATGATTGGCTAGACCCTTGGTGAAAGTATGGGCCTATGTTTATTAGGTGTATAATTGCTTGCTAAAAAAAAATAATGTTTAAACCCTTGGTGAAAGTATAGGCCTATGTTATTAGCCGTATAATTGCTTGTTAAAAATAAACAATGTTTTGATTAGTTGCCCAAAGGGTTAGCTCAATTGGTAAAAATGAAAGCTCTCTCATTGTCAACCATAGTTTGATTTTGTTGGGTTGCATTTTAGGATTTTATTATTGATTGCCTCAAGTGGGATAATTTTTCTTAATTGTATTTTAAGGTGGAAGAGTGCTCGAAAAAAGGAATTTGCTTATATATGAAGTATTTGTTGAAATATTCTTTTTATATATATAATTATTTTTTGCTGAAAGCATGTAACTAGAATGTTTTAGATGATGCATTAGCAAAGAGAACCTTTTTTAGGGTAGCAGCAAAACGATACAGGGATTGGTTGTGCAAGATGCGAACCAAAGGGAAAAAGGAAAATAATATACCAGAAGATGTATGGGAAAGCTGGCAGCAATATTGGAATACCCTTGACTATAAAAGGAAATGTGAACAAGCTACCAAAAATCACCGTACAGAAAAAGGAGGATAAGGCACGAACGGGTCTTTCCACACATACAGGTGGCTCTAGATCGATAATTGCACATTGTATTGCTTTGGTAAGACTTTAAGATAGTTTAAATTTTTTTAACAACTTTACTTGTAATCTTCTTCGAACTAACGAATTTGATAATTGTATTTTTTAGGAAAAGGAATTGCAACGTCCCCCATGCCATCTGAATTGTTTAAGAACATGCATACTAAAAAAGATTGTACTTTCATTGACAAAAGATCAAAGGACATCAATGTAAGATATCCTAATTTTGCTTTATTAAATAACTCAACAATTATTCATAAATAATTATTAATTTACATTTTTAATTTTACTTTATTAAATAATAATATATTTATTTTATATATAATTATTAAGTTTTTAATGAATTAATTATAGGATGCTGTGGAAACCATGGTTTCCTCTACTTCTCAATTTGAGGAGGAGTTTACAGAGCCTATGGACATGAGCCAGATATATCTACAAGTGGTTGGAGGTGAGAAAAAAAGGCAAGTGTATGGCCTTGGCTCTCAGGCATCCGCATTTTACCCCAAGAATTTTAGTAATTCCTCAACCATTTCATGCATTCAATTTACATAAGATGAATAATTGACACAACGTGTGGATGAAGTGGTGGGACAGAAGATTCAAGAACTTCAATAGAAAATGAATGAAGATATAAGATTATATAAACAGAAAGTACAACGCAACGTTCAAAAGCAGATGGAGCAGTTTTTACGTATGTTTTCATAGTCTCAGTCCAATCCCCAACATCCAAATTCTTCAACTCTAACTTCTACACCCCCAGATCCATCTGCCAGTCTTGATCATATTTCTTAGATTATGTAGCTAATGAACTAGTTTTTTTAAACTATTATGAGTTCTAGTTATTGCGTTAAGATTTTTTTTTAGTTGTTGCTATTGCAATGTCAGTTATTTGTATTGTATTTACTTTCAACAATATTTTACTAAATTAATATTTCTTTTTACAATGAACATGTACTTTTATTTATTATCTTATTTTGTATCTTTTTTAATTTTTATATTACAGATAAATTCCAATAATTAAAATATATTTAAATATTCAAAAATATTTAATATTAGTGACGAATTTTAACTTAAGCAATGGAATTTTTTATTGCTAAAATGACGTAATAAAATGGGATATCACATACTTTAGCGACGAAAAGAGAAATTTGTTGCTAATTTTAGCGAGGGAAAGTTATTATCTATCAGTAAAAAGTATAATTTAGCGATGAATTTGGATTTTTTGTCACTAAATTAGCAACGGATTTATAATTTTCGTTACTAAAATTTAGCGAGGCGTATTTTACCTACGAAAAAATTTTCGTTACTAAGTGATTTAATGACGAAAAAATCCATCGCTAAATCGGTAGAATCTTATAGTGAACGGTATTTAGGAATGGGACAATTCCTTAAAGATGTTGGTAAGAAATAAACAATGTCCTTGAGGATGTTGTCATGACAATTCATTAGCCATAATGAGAAGTTGAACAAAAGGATGCCAACCAAGGTTCACCTGAGATGTGTGGATAAAAATGAAGCTAAAAAACACATGAAAGCAATTCTTGGAGTATGCAGGTCACACATGAATGGGACAGTCTTGGCAAAGAAAATAACTCATTAAGGTTACTTTTGGTTAACTATGGAAATAGATTGTGTTAAGTTTTGTAAAAAAATTCCATAATTGTTAGGCCTATAGGGATGTCAGCCATTTTCCATCAATAGAACTTCAAGGAATGACTTCTCCTTAGCCATTTACAGTTTGGGGAATTGATATTATAGGGGAGATAAGGCCGAGAGCATTAAATGGTCATCGATAGATTATGGTCATCGATTGATTATGGTGGCTATTAATTATTTCTCTAAATGGGTTAAAGTTGAGTCGTATGTTACCGTTGGCTCGAAGCAAATGGCAAGATTCATTGAGAAGAACATAATTTATAGATATGGATTGCCTCATTATGTTGTCACTGATAATAGTGTTCAGTTTCAGGTAGAGGCAGTGACATTATTAAAGGAATATAAAATTGAACATCACATGTCATCTCCATATAGACTACAGGCGAATGGGGCGATGGAAGCTGCAAATAAAAATATAAAGAAGATCCTAGCTAAGATAATAGAGAATTACCAAGACTAGGTGGATTATCTACAGTTTGCGTTATAAAGATATAGGACCACTGCTAAGGCATTGATAGGAGCCACTCTGTACTCATTGGGTCGTATCTAGTAAAGAAGTTATTTTTTAAAGGTGCTGCTATTCTATTTGATTTGGAAGGAAATGAGTTCAAAGAGCCCATCAACTCAAACAAACTTAAGAAATACTTTCTATAAAGTATCACTAGGGAGAAAACCTCAAAAATAGATTGTTTAGGCAAAAGTTAAAGTAAAAAATAAAAAGAATAATAATAATAAATAAATAAATCCTATTGGATTGAAAACCTTGAAAGAGATCATCTGGGCAAAAATAAAGGACATGTAAAAGGAGAGAGAGAAAGAAAAATAGTTGATTGGAAAACTTGCAAGGGCAAGCCATCTAACGATAGAAGTCATATTAGAAGTGAAATGTATAGTCATCTTGTGCTTAATTTAAATAAAATGGGTCACCTAAATTATTATTGAATGTTGCATTAAATATCTATTACAAACTGTTTAACCACAAAAGGAAATTATATTTAACATAAAAAAGGTAATGATGACTAAATTTCATAAACTAATTTTGTTTCTGTTTCTTTTGTTGAACACCCTAAGCACTCAATATTTGTAACTCTCTTGTCCTTTTATTTCTCATGAACTCATCCTTTTTTACTTGTTGCAATTTAATCCATGCCTTATACTAATCATCGGTGGAATGATCTCCGTTGTAGTCAATATGCCTCTAAATGACTTTGCAAGGCTAGGTAGCAACCAAGTTATCCAAGAAGTTTTGAGAGAGGGGTCCTAGTTCAAATTCATGCACTAACCCCACAATCAGCCATTTCTGTCCATACTATTGGAAAAGACATGCAGGATTGTAGAAAATGGCAAAGTGAAGGTCAATTATAAAGACATAGTGGATGTAAGATTAGATGGTCAGATGTTGCAGCTTCCACCAAGGACACATCCATCGAATAATAGTATCAGTAAATGTGGACAACTAGCTATGAATATCTTCTAGTATGGGGTAGAGCTTTCTAGTACAACAATGCTTTGATTTATAATGTGCAATGTCTCTAGAAGGCTCGAGTAGTTTTAACTTTTCATGAAGCCATGCCTGAAAAGAAATGAATTAGAATATAACGAAAAAGTAAGAAATAAAGAAAAGAAAAGAGAAAGCTTACCTCCAATAGTAATAGAATCTTGGAGAATCACTTGGTTTCTAGAAAGTTGTCTAGATCGATGATGGTTTTCACTAGAATAAGAGGGAAAGGATTGAGCCTAACTTCCACTTAGTCTAGGATATAGAGGACTTTTGAATCATACTTACCAAAAGTAGAAACTAGCAGGAACTTCGCATACAAGCAGAGGGCGATCATCCATGGCCAGTAAACTTCCTTCTTATCCATAATTACAATAAGCTCGAGGAAGGATCCCACCAAAACTTCATTACCAAAGTTGTAGCAAAGAAAAGACTAAGGGGAAAGATTGAATAGTCTAGCTATCTAATGTTGGATAGAGCGTAAGTCCAAAATTCCAATATGAAGGATTGTAATTTAATAGGTAGAGTCTAAGTGACATCCCATAATAGCCTCAAATTCCTCTGGTAAGGGGTATATTTCTAAAGAATTGAATCAAAAAACATGTTTGCTCGGATCCTAAAATTGAGCCACGACATAGAGAAAGGGAAAGTTAATTCTCCTTGCATAAAGAGATTGAAAAATTGACAGATGGAAGGGCTCTAGTTTTGCCCATGATTCACCATCTAAGCCCTTTAAGATTCGTTATAGTTGTTTGAAGCTTCTCTCAATCATGTTAAGGAGAGAGAAAATAGGGAGTTGAGGTGTAGATGTGAGAAGAAGCAGTTGCTTTTGTAAGGAGAGATGGGGATTAAAAGGGGGGATTTACAGTAGAGGTAGTGAGACATTCGCCTCTTCAATCAGGCGATGCCTCATTATAAAGAGGCATTTAAAAATTACCTCTTCATAAAGAGGCAATGCCTTAGTGAAGAGGCGATCACCTTTATAACAGTTAGGGGCACATTTTGATTGTGTTATTTAGTTTGGCTTTTCCTATTTCGATTCATTAATGGAAAATTTTTATGATTGAACAATAAATTTATGTAGTATTATGTTTGAATATCAAAGTTTTTTATCGAGACAAGCTAAAATGTATAAACATCCAATCAAATTTCAACACGAATGTCCAAAATAAAGTCAAAATAATATGTCAATATAAAAAATTAGAAAATAACAAAAAAAGAAGTCTAAGTCATGATCTAAGAAGCCTTTGCCTCGATGGCTTTTGTAACACCACCATCACTATTCCTATCAAAGTCATCACCATTATCATCACCACCCTTTTCATTTTCTTCTTCCTCAACTTAGAGAATAACAACTTAACGCTGGAGAACTGTGATCTTAGCTTGGCTAATCACATCATGATCCTATCCATACACAACCTAATGTAAGAACTCTTATAAGAATGCATACCCATAGAAATAGGAGAAATCATTACCTTCCACTATTGAGTAACACGCATCAGATGGTCTCGCTGGGCCTCAATCAGGTGGTACATGTACACTTCCTAGTCTAGAGGAATCTACATGATTAAAGATTAATTATTACTAATGCCTTATTGAGATTAATCATTAATGCAGGAAAAGGAAAAGGCTTACATGAGTAGCATCAGAAGTGCATACTGCTAACAGGCTCTCATCCAATTTTAGGAACTCATGAGATAAGTCCCCTAGGGGCACCCAGTAATGAGCCATCAAGTCAGGTGTATGAATCAAGTGACCCACAACCATCCGTAAGCTAGAATCAGAAGGGGCTCTACAAGGTGGAACTCCAGTTGAAGTACCCTCCCCACTATTAGTATAAGGGTGTTGAAGTGGTCTCTCATATGCATGAGGCTTAGCTCTATGGGTAGGACTTGTGGCTGCCACCTATGAAAAGAAAAGACTAAGTCAATAAGTGATGTGGAAGAGAAGTAAAGAAATATAAAGTGGAGTGACTACCTGGGCAGAAGTAGTAATAGTAAGAGGCACCTGTTGTAGTACATTGGCTCAAACAAAGTCCAAGTAATGGCTCTTGCTCCTCACTGTATAGTCCTTAGCAGGGTCTCCTGCAACCACTCTAGCCAACTTATCACCCTCCATTAGGTAAGTCTAGAACATGCCTGTAGGAGGTGATATGGGGATACACTTAACACGAGCGCCTGATCCCAATGGAGGATCCTTTTACTGAGATACCATACTCAATAGGTAGGTCCATAAAGCAGCACTCGCTGTAAAGATAATGGTCTTGAGTGAGTCATGTCTACGAGCCACCTGTCTTGGGGACCCCATAAATTTAAGCGCAGTTGCAAAAAGAGGCAGGTAAGTAACATGAATTCTAAAACTATACAATGCTAATATAGAATGTCATCTTTCTCAGGTACTTTGCTATAGGTCAGAGAGTTCAGCCGCTCTCGATGAATGTGCACATAAGCCAAATGTCTCCTCCAAGAGCTACTACCACCCTACCAAGCTAAGGCTAGAAAGCGAACATCACTAATACAGACTATCCCTCATATCAGCTCAAGCTCTAAAGCCCATACCTACGAAGAAGAATTATTGGCAAATAATTAAGATAAATAGTGAATAAAGTTGAAAACTAAAAAGAAGAATACTCACTAGGATAGTTTTCCAGAAACCATAGAATTGTTTAGCTCCTCGGACTACCTCGTCCATGCTTTTATACAGATAGGCTAGTGTGCAACTAGCCCAATCATAAGAAGACACTTGATCCAAGTCCTAAAGGGGCATCATAAACATCAGGTTAATGGAATTGATAGTGTCAGCAAACAAGGTAGAACTTAGTAGATAGACCAAGAATGCCTTAACTATCTGGTTGATCTCTCAGACAATGGTAGCGACCTCAACCCTAGTATGGGTGTAGTGACTCCGGATGGAGTCAATCTTAATAGTGTGGGTCCTTTTCATGTTTAGGACCATACCAAGTAACCATCAATAAAAGTTACCTGATCTAAAGTCATTCGATGGATGCTTGTGTTAAATGAGATAGCATCACCTGCATAGGCGATCTCGATGATAGCAGCAAATGAGACAAGGTCCACTGTGAGCTCACCGAAAGGAATGTGAAATGTGTGTGTGGTCTCAAATAATCTCTCTATTAGGGCATGCAGTGGCTGATAGTCAGTCCGTCCTTGAGGATTTAAAAGTAATAGGATGAAATCCTCAAACCTAGTATCCTGGATGCGGTCCTTTATTTTGCTAGTGAGCTCATCATACCCTGAAGTTCCTGGTGCCCTTGAATGTGTGGGCATCATGCGAAAGTAAACAGGGAAGTCAAAATTTGTGTAATTTCTTTAAAATCAAAAAGAAAAGTGATGAATACTGTCAGAGAGGTGACGCCTCATCAAAGAGTCAGTGCCTCAATATGAAGAGGCGATACTTCTGAGAAGTTATGAAAAATGATGGTTTTCTGTCAAAAAGGTGACACCTCTCCCTAATGAGGCAATGCCTGATTGATAAGGCGATCACCTTATTGAAGAGGCAATACCTTTTTGTGTCGAAGCACATGGGATAGTTTTTAATTTCTTTATCTTTTTTAATTTTCTCAATTTAATCAAGTCCATTTCTATTTCTAATGATGAATGTATATCTACTAATTATAACCCGATGATTATTCACAGAAAAAATGATTGGTTTGGATACTAACCTCTTCGAAAGACAAAGCCCATATATAGGTGCCCAAACTCACAGTGAGTAGATTCTCATCCCCAACCAAGAATCCAAAGTCCATAGAATCTCTATGGGAGGCATCACTACGTCCCATTATGGCGGATTAAGGGTGTGAGAGTCATCCATTATTGGGAAAAAAAAGAAGACGTGCAGAAGAAGAAAGAATGAGGAGAAAATAAAAAATAAAAAATAAAAAGAAGAAAAGAGCATTTTTTTTTAAAAAAAGGAAGAGGAGAAAAAGAAAGGATTTTATGAAAATAAAAGAAGAAAAGACCTTTTTAAAAGGAAAAAAAAGTTAAAAAAATTCAACCTCTCGGTTTTGAACATTGAGGTTGATGGCGTGGATTTTAAGGGACTGCCTCTCGGGCTTGTATGTCCAAGGTTGAAGACGTAAGCTTTTCAATTATTGAAGAAAAATTTGATCTCTTGGTTTTGAACACCGAGGTTGACGATGCAGATTTTAGGGAACTGCCTCTTAGGTTTATATACCTGAGGTTAACGGCGTGAGCTTCCCAATTATTAAAGGAACTTAACCTCTCAGTTTTAAACACTGCGGTTAACGGTGCAGATTTCTTAATGGATTTGGAATTTTCTGATCAAAGTATCAGAATGTTATCGGATTTGGAATTTTTTTATTAATGTATCAGAATGTTATTGGATTTGGAATTTTTTGATTGAAGTATCAGAATGTAATTGGATTTGGAATTCTCTAATTGAAGTGTCAAAATATTATTGGATTTGGAATCTTCTGATTGAAGCATTATGATGTTATTGATTTTAAAGTTTTTTAATCAAAGTATCAGAGAGTAAGATTTGACCTCTTGGGTTTGTATACCCAAGGTAGACGACATGGATTTTAAAGAATTCAATTTCTGAGTAAGACTCAGAAATCAAGTATATCATTTTTTATTATTGTGTTTTTTGTGCATGTGATTTTTTAAAAAATTATCATTACATGCATTTGGTTTTTTTAAAAAATCAGGGGTAAGACCCCCAATTTAATCAATCCATAATAGGGGGCAAACTGTGAATGCTCAATTTGATCGACCCATGACAAAGCCCAATGATGAGAACATGCAAAGCATGGATGCAAGAGAAGACCCAAAATCTTCTTAAAAATAGACTTGACAACCTAAACCCATTATAAGCCTAAACTCATGCAAACACAATACTTAGACCCACAAATCCAAGCCCAAGCCTATTCTAGCCCAAAGGCCTAATCCTGGGTTAGGGCCAGAGAGGTAAAGCCTCATTGAAGAGGCGACAATGGTGGTCAAACTGGCAGGCCCACCTCCTACTGAACTGAACCTATGATGTGAAAAGGAGGGTTTTGAGAGCAGAAAGAAAAAGTGTAATGATGAGGGTGGAAAAGTAAGGGTCTTATTAAGCCATGGGGAGTTAAAAAAGGTATGAGGAAAAAGAGAAAGGAGGAGAGCAACCATTAAGAAGTTGGAGTAAGTTTTAGAAGGAAATGAGAGAAGGGAGAGACATGAAAAGAAGGAGGAAGAAGAAAACGTTCTTGGAGAAAAAAAAAAGAAAACATAGCTTAAAGATTCATTTTTAAAGGAGAAGATGTGGAACTCTTTCATTTGAGGGAAGTTCAATACCCATACTTGTCTCTAAGGGCCAACCATTTAAAAAAAAGTTATGCTTATAAGTAGATTTATATATTGGGGATTGATATTTTGCTTATTTTAGGGAGCTTAAGATGATTTGGATCATCTAATTTTAATTTATATTCATATTTCTATTACGTGGAAATGAAGGTTTTGAGAGTAGAAAGAAAAAGTGTAATGATGAGGGTGGAAAAGTGAGGATTTTATCAAGTCATGGGGAGTTAAAAGGGGTATGGAGAGAGAAAGAAAAGGAGGTGAGCAACCATTAGAAAGTTGAAGTGAGTTTCAGAAGGAAAGGAGAGAAGGGAGAGCCCTAAAAAGAAGAGGAAGAAGAAAATATTCTTGGAGAAAAAAAGAAAAGGAAAACATAGCTTAGAGATTCATTTTTAAAGGAGGAAATGTGGAACTCTTGCATTCGAGGGAAGTTCAATACTCATATTTGTCTTTGAGGGCCAACCATTTAAAAAAAATAAGCTCATAAGCATATTTATATATTTATGGGGATTGATATTTTGCTCATTCTAGGGAACTTGAGATGATTTTGGATCATCCAATTTTAATTTGTATTCGTATTCCAATTTGCATGAAAAGGAGGGTTTTGAGAGCAGAAAGAAAAAGTGTAATGATGAGTGTGAAAAAGTGAGGGTCTTATCAAGGTATGGGTAGTTAAAGGGGTACAGAGAGAGAGAAAAAGAGATGAGTAATCATTAGAAGTTGGAGTGAGTTTTAGAAGGAAAGGAGCAATCCATAGATGAAATAAGAAGCTTGACTAGGGGTCTAAGCCTCAAACATATTGAGGTCTTACCAAAAACCAAAAAAATAGAGCACTCTAATGGAGAGTCCTCAAGGAAGATGGAGGAGAATAATTTCTTATGGAGTAGAGCCACCAAGCTGGAGTTTCCTAAATTCAACGGTGAGGAGTTTGATACTTGGCTTCTAAGAGCAGAGTATTTTTTTAAAGTAGATGGTACACAAAAAGAGAATCGAGTTAAAATTGCAGCACTTCATATGGATGGAAAGGCCATTTAGTGGCATCAAGGATTCATCAAAGCCAAGGATGGTACACCTGTATTATGGGAAGAATATGTGCAGGCAATAGGGGCAAGATTTAGAATGCGTGCTTATGATGATCTGTTATCTGACCTATGAAATTTGAGACAGGTAGGTTCCTTGCAAGATTATTTGGATACATTTGATAAAAAGTACCCAAGAGCTGGGATTAGAGAAGATCAGGCCATTAGTTTCTTTTCATCTAGACTTGATGAACTTGAAAATTCTGTGAGGATGTTTAAACCAAAAACCCTAGCTGAAGCTTATTCCCTAGCCAAATTATAAGAAATCATTGTAGCTGCCATTAAAGGCCAACCCAAACCCAACACTAAAACTCCCATTCAACCCAATTCACTAAATCAGCCCAACCTATCACTAAACACCTATAAACCTTCCTCTAGCAAATTCAACCTAACTCTCCAGAAAACCCAAAACCAAGCAGGTCTGTTACCCACGCCTAACACCACTAGATTGTTACCATAAAATTCCAAAAACCCAAGAACCATGACCAACAAGGAAATTGACGAGAAAAGATCGAAGGGCCTATGTTTTTGGTGTAATGAAAAGTATGCCCCTGGCCATAAATGGAAAATAAAATAATCTTGTATTTTATAGCTAAGGTCGATACCGAGGAAGGAGAAGAGCTAATTGAAGAATGGAATTTTGAACCCATTGAACCAAACCTGATGCAGTTATCATTATATGCTTTGATTGGGGCTACAGGATCTAACACCATGAGGTTAATGGGTATGCAAGGAAAGAGGAGGTTGTCTATTCTCATTGATTCAGGGAGTACACATAATTTTTAAGTGAGGTTACTGCTCATAGGCTGACTTGTAATCTACAACCGGTTGAAGGAGTAAAGGTTACTATGGAAAATGGGCAAGATTTATCATGCTCTTCAATTGGATTACGATTTGAATGGAGAATGCAGGGTCAATCCTTTACCGCCAATGTTTATACTTTACCCCTATATAGCTATGATATGATTTTGGGGGTACAATGGTTGGCTACTTTAGGGAATATTATATGGAATTTTCAACAGTTGAGAATGACTTTTTTTTATAAGGGAGCAGAAGTATGTCTTATAAGGGGAAGGGGATGGGCGAGCCACAGTCATTAATGACAGCATGATCATCCTATCATTCATTAAATAAGTTGCGTAAATTATCATATTATCCTTAAAAATCAATCATATTAGATTTACTTTTCCGTAATTTTTTTCTTTTTATATATATTTTATCAAGAAAACGATGTAATAAAATTCTCAACTTTATTATCCTATATTTTCTGATGTACTCTGTGAATGCTATATAAACTGTCATCACTGAAACTAGGGTGTTATTGTAGCTATACATTGAATATAGTATAATGAGAAATAGTCAAAAAGTAGATGTGATCTCCTGAACCCAAAAATCTTTATTGGGGACAATACTCATTGAGTGACCCGATGTTGCCCCCTTATTTTCCTGATTTTCTAAAAATCGGATGGCGACACCACAAAATCAAAAGCGTCTTATCCCTCTAAGACTAATCACTTGCCCCTATTCGGTAAAGTTGTCGTATCCTTAGGAAACAAAAACACCAACAAAGAAAAAAACACAAAAGAAGAATGCCTAATCCAATCTTGGTTGCTCACAGATTGCATGATTAAAATTGTTATTTTTACTATGTGTATGTATCACAAATCCTAACAGTTTCCTTCAAAGCCATTAAAGCATTCAATTCATATCTTAATCTCTTTTATTTATCTAGGACTGCTTAACATATAAGAGGTTCACTTAATACTAATTTTGCATGAATAACATTACACTTAGAATGCAAGTTCCTAAAAGTGTTATGATTTCATTTCATGAGACATGCACAATTGTGAGTCTTAGACATAAAATGAATTAAAGTACCATCTCTATCTATTGCGTTTCAACCAGATTGAACAATGGATTCACAATAATTGTGTTGTAACCACATGGCTTTGAAACTCACTTTAGCCTATTTACACAAAGACACAGATACGCACATACACACCTATATATATACACATATATACATACTCAACTTCAACAGATTGGATGGGTGTAATGCCCTCAAGACGCCAGATATATATATATATATATATATATATATATATATATATATATATACTTTTAAAATATTTATATATATATAAATTAAATACTCCTAAATTAGTATTTTAAATAAGAAAGGTAAATTCTAATATTTTAAATACTTTTTATCAAATAAATATAAGAATCTATGTAAATTAAATAAAAAATTTCTTAATAAGAAAATTAGTATAATGATATATTTATATTTATGAATTTTTTATCGATAAAAGTGTACTGGGTCTATGATAAATGTGCGTTTGTGGATGTACTCCCATTAGCTCTCAGCTTGGTACGTCTTAGTTGAAAAACAAGTAAATGCAGCAATTATGGAACGTCCCAAGATGCCAACTCAAAGCAATTATGGAACGTCCCAGGATGCCAACTCAAAGCAATTAGTGCCTGTGAATTCCACCGACCGAAACTGACATAGATGTGTCGGCAAATTGCTCGAATAAGTTTTTGTTGGCACCTTTTTTTTTTTTTTTTGAACAGTAGTTTTGGTTGTCTTTGCGCAATTTTAAAACAGTGTTCAGTTCAATTGAAAAAAAAAAGTCAAACCTTCAAATTGTCTCTAACTATTTTATAAATTAAGTATAAATTTTTTTTTTAGCCAAATTGAAACATCACGTTTATACAATTTTTCATATCGAATCTTTACGAATGCAATTATGTCATGTAATTTTTTTTTATTCCAATTAAGTCTTATAGATTAATTAAAAAATTAATTTTAAATGTTATTAACAAATAAAAGTGATTAATTTTTTTAATATATATATATAAAGTTTAAAAGTTTTTAAATCTATAAAATATATATTTTTTTAATTTTTTCTTGAATTTTAAAAACTTTACAATTAAGTGATATATATTTCACATAAATGACCAATTTTATTCATTAATATAAATAGTAATTTGATAATCAATCTAAAAATTTAATTTCAATGTTTGAATACAAAATTCTTAAATTTTATTAATGTTTTTAAATTTTTAAACCTACACAATAATTGATAAATAATTTTTTTTTATTGAATTGTTGAAATTAAATTTTAGATCAAAACAAGAGATTACAATATTAAGAATTTGTAAAATTGAGAGGTAATGTTTAGTCTATTTAAAAAAAATAAGAAAAAATATATTGAAAGGTAATTTTTAAGATAAATGCATACATAAATACAATATGTGAATTAAATTAATTTTACATGTTTATGCATTTATTTCTTCTAATATCATTGATAATAATTCACTCACCACTGTAATATTTCCAGAGATGATGAATTATTGTATAGGTTTAAAAAATTTAAAAACATAATGAAATTTAAGAATTTTTTATTCAACCATTAAAATGAATTGTTTGGGTTAATTATCAATTTGTTATTTAATATTCATTTTTAAAATTGGCCATTTATTTAAAATATATATCACTTAATTGTAAAGTTTTTAAAATTCATGAAAATTTTTAAAATATCTTTTATAAGTTTATAAAACTTTATAATTATGTTATATACATATGTATATTTATTTTAAAAAAATTTATCATTTTTTTTTGTTAGTAACTGTAGGCATCCAATTTCAGGATGATGAAATATGGATACGACAGAGGATTCCAATGATGAAAATATTATAAATTAATAGTCAACACTTGAACTTTGAAACCTTAAAAATCTAAATGTGTTTCCAAAAGAGTTTAATTGGTTTTTTAAGGACTTAATTGTAATATTTTTTAAGGATCTAATTGAAAAGTTTAAATTCTTTCAGGAGTCTTTTTATAATTAAAAGTACAAAAATCAAAATTACATAAAACCGATTGGTTTTATCTAATTCTGATCAGAACTATATAATTCCAGTCAGAATTATATGTTTTCCATATTTTTTTTACAATAAATAAATTTTTTATTTTCTGAATTTTGATTGGTTAAATAATATCATAAATTCCTTTTTGGGATGTATCTAAATTTTTTAGAAAATAAAAAGTCCTTTTAAAATCAAAACTCTATCACCGTGAAGAGAGAAAATCACAATAGGATACATCTTTTAACTAGGGTTTTTTTTTTTAATAAAAACCGAGCTTAAACTCTCCTAGGGAGAGCTCTATCTTTTCTTGAACCCTTTTTGGAGGCTTTCACTTTTTTTTATGTAGTATTCAAAAAATATTTTCTTGTTAAGTATTTGTTCTTTGAGCAAGAAGCAAGAGACTTTTGAAAAGAGAACAACAAGTATTGAAGATCTATCTAAAAAAGCAACGGTAATTTATATTAGTCTGAGGAGTAATTAATTATCTTATGTGTGTGATTGTATGCCTATTTTTAAATAATTGGTTAGTAAAATTAGGAATTTAATTAGATAATTAATTAAAATTAATGGCTATAGAGATTATTAGGGTTCTTAACTAAAATTGAATTAGATTTAAGTTGATAGAATTAGGGTTGCTTGTTAATTATTTTCATAATTTGTAGACTTAAGATCACCTTAGAAATAAAACATGTAGAATTAGGCCTACTAATTTAAATACTTCATAATTTGTAGATTTATGCCCATTTTTAGAATTAAAATAAATAGACTTAGGTTCACTTAATTAAAATTAAATAGGAATTAGGCCCATTAGTCTTGAGGGTCACTTATAAATTAAAACATGTAGATTTAGTCCATTTAATTAAAATCAATGTCGATTAGACTAACTTAGGACTTGTGAATTTAAATGAATGTATTGTTTACAAGTATTTTTCATTACTAGTTTGCTTGGAGTTAATTGCTTAAATAAGGATTTATATGAAATTGCATATAAATAGAGGATAACATAACAATGCATAAAGTAGTTATAAATGAATACAAGACTGAAAGAAGTTAGTATTATGTATTAAAAATCTCTTGGTTGTGGTGCTGACTTTCTTTTAGAGAATCGAGTACCACAATTTTTTAATTTGTCCTAATTATTACCCTATGTGGCAACTCCTAATCTCCATATCATATCTTTGTGACAGTGGTTAGTGTGTTCTCTAGAGTCTTGAGCTCAAACGGTGTCGCAGTTGCTAAAATCTTGAGCGCGCACTAAATTCCGCCGTCTACAGTAACCCTTAAAATTAATTTTTTATTAATTTATAGGATTTAATTGTAATAAAAAAAGTTATAAGACTTAATTATACTTGTAAAGGTCAAATATGAAAAAAATTTATGCACTTGAAGTTTCATTTTGGCTCAAATTTTTTTTTTTTGTCTAATCTATAATTAGGGTAAAACGTTGAGGGGCAATTTAAATGTTTGATAAAAAAAAAAATCATAGTAAAGTTTTATTCAAAATTAAATCAGAAATGTTTGATAAAATTTAAAATCAAGCATATGATAATGATTTTAGGTCATTTTATAGTTACTAATATAATATCATGCAAATCTCCATTGCTAACTTCATTTTTTTTTTTTTTTTTGTATTTCAAAAAAAAAAAAATCAGCGTTTTGAATTTTATTTATTTCATTAACTTATTACTTATTAAGAAGATTTACAAATGTTATTTAGAAAATAATTAAATAAATATGATATATCTTTTTAACAAAATAGTTATGCTTTAAATCATTGTAGTATTTTAAGGTAAAAAGTAAGATTAACCAAGTTTTAAATTTTAGGATAAATATTTTGTACTAAGTTAAATATTAGACCATATTTTGAAGTTGAAGAACCAAAAATAAAAAAGTGTTCTTTAAATTTTCATAAGCGATTCAACAAAATATCTTGAATATATATGGAATTGCTAAATACATATATCAATCAAATAAATTATGTAAATGTACATGCTAATATATACTAGAAATTATTTTTGAACCTACAAGAGAAATATAAATTAATTTTTCACTTGAGAAATTATTTGATTAAGAACTCAACAAACTCAAATCACTTGCTTGAATTTTCATCAACAATTCAATAAAATATTTTAGATCTATATTGAATTGCTAAATATAATTCCAAAATAAGTAGCAAAAATATACATACAGCGAAATAAATGGAACAAAAGTGATATTTATGAAAAGAAAATAAATTCCATGAAAAGGTATTTTATGAAAAAAAAAATATGGAAAGTAATTATTTAATCATAAAACATGTACAATTTCAAAATAAGTATATGGTGAATGGGATGAGAAATGGATATAATTTAATAACGAAATATGTTAAATGAATATTTTAAAGAAAGTGAGAAATTTGAATTGAGAAAGTGGGTTTGAGTGACTGGAACTTTTCGCGTTTTTGTAGGGGCATGATAACTTTACAGAAAAGAAGGGATTGATCCATTTTGTTTGTGGGATAGGGTCAGATGATTTAGTCTTAAAAGGACATGAGACTGTTGTGTTTGTATATGTTCGCCATCCGATTTGTTGGGAAAAGGTAAGGGACAACATTAGGTTACTAAACGAGTATAGTCTCTAGTAGAAATTTTGAGTCTGAAAGGTTGCATATACTTTTTGACTATTTCTCATTATATAATACTCGATATATGGCTACCGCATCATCCTAGTATCGGAATGATAGTTTATTTACACTTACACGTGCAACAGATAATAGACGGAAAGGAAAGAAAATTAATTACAATTATTTACATCACTATCCTAGCAAATACATTTGAAAAAGAAAAAAAAAAGTGCAAAAATGTAAATTTAACCCTAAATCTAGCATACACCTACAAAACAGAGTTTAGCATAACAAGTGTGTTTCATCCATTCATTTAGACAAGTAGCAAGTAGGCAGGAAATGTTCACGTAACCAAAATTGCAGACAAAAGCATGTGTTTGTAAGAATTTTGATGAATTTATATTAAATGATTGCTAAAGAAAAAATCATAATCATGAATGACATGAAAAATGATGAAAATGTTAGATTAATACAAAATAAGCAAAATTTCATCATGGGGCCTGTGAATAGTATTTCTAGTCCTAAAAATGTAATTTTATATTATTGATCAAGGTTTTGTATAAAAATGATGCAGAAAATATGACTTTAGCACTAAGCATGCATATTCGAATATGGAAAATGAAGATTTTATAATAGAAATGCTAAGAATGCAAATAATATGCAAAAATGATAACTGTTATTACAAATGAAAATTTAAGGTGAAAAATTTAACTTTCACATAAGAATGTAGAATTTTGTCAAAATGTCATATTTATGTTAAAAAAGACTCTTTGACTACAAAATGCAGAATTTGCATTAAGAAAATGCCAATTTAATGTCAACATGCAGTTGTTATCAAAATATGATTTTTATATGAAAAATGTTGACTTTACATAAAAAATATGAAATTTGTGCCAAAATGTGATTTTTGATAATAAAATATGTAAAAAATGTAGAAATTACATAAAAATGACAAAATTAATTATAAAAATGTAGTTTTTTATAATAAAGGGAAAATTATATAAAAACCCCAACCTTTTGGGTTACTAACAAATAAAACCTTATTCAATTTTTTCTATCATTTAAAACCACAACCTTTAAATTGTTAATAATAGAAACCCTCTGTTCCAAGACACATTACAATGTGCTGATGTGGCACTTAACTTCTGTTATATTTTGAAATCTCTCATGTAATTAGGTCCCATAAGAATGACATGTAAAAGGGAACCAAAGAATAAATATTTAGTAACTAACCCACCTACCAATTCCCAAATCAAGAAACCCTAAATCAAAATTGACTCCCTTTATTTTCATCCCCTCCCAAATGGTAGTGAACAATAGAGCAAATCAATAATAATGTGGACATGGAAGACATGTGTGGTTGTGATATACATGGATGGAACATAACCCAGGTCGAAGGTTTTATGCTTATTCATTGCATAAGGTATGAATTTTTGGTTTTTTTAATGAAATCTTTGTTACAACAGTTATTATCTTCATTTGATTTGGTTTAGGGACCTAGAGATTATTGTTTCTTTATATGGTTTAATCCACTTATGTGTGTTTATGGAAGGCAAGTTATGCAAAGACTCTTAAATGACATAAATCAACTTGCAAGAAATCTACAATAAATTGAAGATGAAAAAGATAGAGTTATGTAGGTGCACATTGGAATTAATGGAAGAAAGGATGAAAGCTAAAATTGTAAAAAAAGATAGGAAACTAGAGTAGCTTAGGTGTATATTGGTAGTGTCATGGTTATTTTTCAAAGGAAAATGGTGTATGGCTTAATAGAAGTTATTGTCTTTACATCATGTTATCAATTGTCAATAGTTATGTTAGGTTTTGTGTTATTGATAATTTGTAAAATTTTGTGTTGATTGTCAACAATATCATCTATATGTAACCACTGACCTATTGATTATAATGAAAAATTATCTTTTATGAACTAAATAGATGGTTTTGCTTTTGTAACTATTGTATAACTTAAAGCAGTTAGTGTTAATAATAAATGATCAAGAGCAAAATTTGAGTAAAATAACATGGTTTCATTTAACCAAAAAGGACATAAGATGAGCACATTTAAAGCTTAGTGCACTAGTGCTTATATTATATTAACAAAATAGCATCATTAACATCTTATGACATAAAAAGTTTAGGTCTAACATTTAGACCAAATGTTAAAAAAAAACATAGTGTTCACTATATAAAAAATCTAATAAGATGAGCATTCATTAATAGAGTCAAATTAGTTACATGACCAAAAAATACACAAAAACACTATAACAACTATTCTTCTACTTTTTTTAATAATTTCTTGATCTGGAGCTGGCTTCATTTACTTTCTTGGTGGAGGTAGATGACTTATCCAACTCTTATAGCACTTGTGCATACCTCGTTGATCTAGTTGATGATTGAAGTAAATAACTTAGAATGATATTGTTTCCTCTCTAGCTAAGCATTTCCTTTGGATAAGTAGGTTGTATGGGAAAAAATTAAAGTGTAAATTACTTATCAAGAAATGAATAAAAGTGCAAATCCTTATTATGAAATGAATACCTAATTAGTCTTTGCCTTTCTTAATGGAGATGTAATAAGCAACTTATCCTTATTAGCAGCAGCATAATTAGACAGAGTGTTAATGGTAGATTGAGATTGAGTCAAAGTGCTAGACTGACCTTAAGTGCTAGTAGTTGAATGTTGCCTCGAACTATTTTAATGTGCCATAAAGTGGTGCATATGTGATGGTATCTATAGAGGCTTAGGGATATAGGGCATTTCTGCATTTTGCAATCCTAGATTTGAAGTGGAATTCTATATGCTTGCATGAAGTTACACAAAAAGATATGATTAATATATCAACTATATAGCTTATAAATTCTTAATTTATGCATACTTATGACCCAATAGGACAATGCTCCCTAATTCTTTCTGCTGCCTCATGTGATGTGCTCATTTTTTTTAAAAGAAAGAATAAAAGTTAAATCAGTTAAGTGGATATAACAAAATTCCACTAGTGAAGTAGATATTAAACTTACTCTTACTGATGTGGTTTTATTGCTTCCAACAGGTTGTTTACAAATCCTTATGTTGTGTCCAAGCTTACCACATTTTTTGCATTTCATCACCATACCATTTTTACTTAGTTTGTATGCATTGATTGGCTCATATGGTTCTTTAACCCTCTTTGTTATGGGCTACTAGGTTGTCTTCTCTCCTTTGGAGGCAATGGTGGGTCAAAGGGAGTTGTAAGCCATAGATTAGGCCCATTTGTAAGGTTTGTGAGAAAGGAATAGGTATTTAAATATGTGCTTTTATGAAAGTAAAGGTACACAAATTCTTCAAGCTTTCTTTTTAAATAAAAAAATGAAGCCATTGCATATGCACAAGGAATCCCACTTACATTCCATTTAAAACATGCACATGACTTTAAATCCATGTCCACTATATAGCTCTCATTACCTTTTTACACTATAAACTTCATACCACCATCATAATAAGGAATCCAAACTCTGGATTATAGTTTTTCTTTCTCAAGTCTGGCCTGGGCTTTAGGTGTGATACGTCCACTATATTTTAACATTAAATCTCTATTCCTATGAATTAAATGCATGTTATAAGTCACACCCTCTTTTAGTAGAGTTAAGCTGGGCTTCTCATTATTATCTATAATTACAGAATTAAAAGACTCTGAGATGTTGTTCAATAGCTTGTCACATTTTGGCCTTAAATTGAATGTATGGATGCACCCATGAAATTTATTAACATTCATTAACCACTTATAAGCTGTCTCATTTTTTCTTTCATTTTATTCATCAACTTAGTAAATTTAGTTGCCATTGTAGCCTTTATAGCATTCCACATGATATCTTTTAGTTCTTTTCTATTGAAAAGCTTCTTGAAATTCTAATGAAGGTGCCCCTAATAGAATCAATGGTCTTTAATTGCCGCCATAGAAGTAGATGCAAGCATTACCCTATCAAAGATCCATTAATTAAGATATAAATTATATTAAGTAATAAAAAAATTAAAAGTCTCTAAAAAATTGCCATTATTACCTTTTGTTGATCACTCCTTAATGTCCAATTATTTTATTTAATAGAGCTAATATCATTAAATAAATTATGTAGGAACCATTGTCAACTATCCCTACATTTTGATTCAGTGATGGCAAATGCAAGTGAGTACATCATGTCATTGCCATTGTATACAATTACCACTAGAATTTAACCCTGTGTTGATCTAATGAGATGGTAACCATCAAGCCCTATGATAGGTCTAATACAATTGATAAAGCCCTTCTTACAAGCTTTAATGCATACATAAATTGTTATAAAAAAAGGCTGAATATTCAAAGTAGGTCTATCCACAATAAATAATGCACTATTGCTAAGATTTTTATCCTTCAACTCACCACAAAACTCCAACAGCTTTGTATATTGTCCAATATGAGAACCCCTTATTTCATCTATTGCTTTCTTTCTTGCTCTATAATACTTCATATCTGAAACTCCAACAACCTAATCATTCTTCACTATCTCTTTAAAAACTTTACACTTCCATATAGGATTGATTGTTAGTCTCTCCTTGTACTTTATTATTAGCTAATGAGCTGTTGCATTTCTATTATAAAAACTACTACTACATGTATAGTTCTTGTCATATGTTTTCACCTGTAAAGTGTTAGAGTTACTCATGCAAGATGGATATATTTTCCATGTACAAAGGGTGTAATTAGCTTACACCTTTCTTTCTTCACTTTTTATGAAGTGTATATTATAACCACCCCTAATAGCATACTCCCAAATAGCATCTTTGAATTCAATTTTTGTGCTAAAAAACATTCCAATGAAAAAATGAGGATTATTATAATCCCTTCGAACATTATACTCAATAAAATTCATCCCAACATAATCATCCACATCAAAATCTTCAAGTTCTTCTTTTAATGCTTACTTTTCCATAAATTCTTTCTTAGCATCACAACCATGCATATCAGTAGTAGCATTATGAGTAGCAAATCATTAGCTATTTTAGTACTAAGTTTAGTGGTTATTTCATCAACAAGTTCACTACTACCTCCATGACAGTCCATAATAGACTTCCCTTGGTCATTATAAGTAGCTACAATATATTCATTAGATTCAGTATGCATGTGAGCTTCACTAGGACCTAAATTGTTTGTCACATGTGTCTTCCCATGAGTAGGATCAAGTACTGCATATTTAATAGCTACAACATCATCATAGGGCCTTTATCCATCAAAATAAAACTCATATACCTCTTCATCACTAGGAATTCTATCATCCTCAAACTTATTAGCTTTATCATTATCAACCTAACTGCTCTCAACATCTTGACTAGCTCTTCCATTTTCTATTATGGTTGCTAAAATAGGTACATCTACACTAGTAGCTTTCTCTTACCAACTATGCAAAATAAAAAGTTCTTCATTGTTTATATTACCTAAACTACCAACCATCATATTATTATTATGATCAGTTGCTATTTTTCTCAGGCCATTCTTTATGCTCAAACCAAGAACTCATTAATAAAAGGCTTTAAAACCTAATTGACCCGATCTTCTTAGCAAATCTTCATATTCAAATAAGTTCAACTTATCAATATTATTGTCATCAAATGTACATGTTTTCCCCAATATATATTCCATCCATGGATTCCCTGTCAAGTAACCATTATAATGGAGAATGATAGTGATGTATATATAATCCATATCAAAAACCCTAATCCAATAAAAGAAATATGAATTTAATTTAGAATTCATTAATTAATCATTTAAAAATAAAAAAATTATAGTTTAGCCATTCAAAAAGGTAAGAGGGGACCACTAATGTTGACAATAAGCTTGCAAATAGTCTTTAACTATTGAACATAAACCTAAAAAAATCATATTTATTCAACTACTTACTATCTCATTAACAAATGTAAAACAAATTTAGTGTTCTCTAACTTAGAATGTAATGAGATTAAATAAGATTAAGTTTAACATACATCTATTGTAAAGAGCTTTAATCTTCAACAAATTAGGCATTAGAAGAAAAGAGCTTCAATCTTTAACAATCTCTTATTTGTGTTGTCATTTTAATCACAACATTCTCTTAAATCTCACTAATCACATCAATGAGAAGAAAAAATTTGAGTTTAAACAAATGGGTTTAAGAAATTAGGGTTCCTCTTCCTTTTTAATTGAAAATAGATTTTGGAGGCAAATTATTTACTATTTTTATAGTCAACAACACAGTCATCAACGTGGTGCCCACTTTTAGGAGTTAATGTCCACATCAGCACTTTGTCATGTGTTTTGGAATGGAGGGTTTCTATTGTTAATGATTTAAAGGTTATGGTTTTAATTGATAGAAAAAATTAAATAGGTTTTTATTTATTAGTATCCTAAAAGGTTAGGGTTTTTTAATTTAATTTTCCCTATAATAAAAGTAATTTAAAAATAGTAAAAATGCATAATATTTTAGAAAATTGTAAAAAATACAATTATTTTTATTATGAAAATGATATTTGCATGATTTTCAAAATTTTTAAACTAGAAAATACAAAATGACAATTTAATAAAAAAACATGAAATGAAATTATTCACTTAGTATGAAATATGTCCTATCTTACCACACAAACATAAAATTTTCACAGTTTGTTGGATGCAAGTATTTAAAAAAGAGATTTGGAGTAGAAGTGAAGAGATGCAATTATACAAAAAATAAACGTGCAAAAATGATTGTTTAGCCCTCAAAGGGTTGACTAAGCTAATTTTGAGAGTATTAGAAGCACTAGCTTCATGTAAGCTTTTGAGCTATCCTCATTGAATTTGATTTGAAATCACGTGGAAGGCAAGTGTGATTACCTTTATGGCATGCTTTGACAACGATGATGCTTGGTTTGGTGGAAAAATATGGGACTAATTAATTAATAAACAAGAATAAAAGACTAGTTAACATTGTTTTTAGGTGTTTTAATTCTTCAAAAAGACAAAGTAACAATATAGTGTTCAAAGAGTCCTTTAAAAAATGAAGAGAATAATGCTATTTATAGAGATGGGGGTAAGGAAGGCTATGTTTCATATGCTTGAGTGTCTCCCAAAAATATGTTTCATGTGCTCCCAAAAATCAAGTTTTGTGCAATTTTTCAAGCATGAGAGCATGTGTTACACACGTTCTAACAAGTGAAGTGTGTTCATATATGAATGTGCATGTGCCTCATGTGAAGTAAACACACATGTAAATGTGCATGTAAATGTTCATAGGCATATGAATATGTGCTTGTACATGTTATGTGCACACTTTTGCATGTTTTTAGACTTCTTTGGTGTTTGATTTTTACTCGGGTGAGGTTTTTAGGATTTTGTGAGTGACTTATTTCTTATTTTCAATTTTGAGGTGAATTGGTTCCGTAAAGGTCTTGTCATTTCGTTTTCAAAGGACATGACAACTTTACTGAATAGGGTCAAATAATTGGTCTCAAGAGGAACGAGATGCTTTTTTAATTTTGTGGAGTTGCCACCCAATTTTTAGAAAATCAAGAAAAGAAAGGGATAACATCGGGTCATTTAACAAGCATTGCCCCAAGTAGAGATTTATGGGTTTGAGGGATCACATCTACTTTTTTTACTATTTCTCATTATATAATATTAGATGTATAGCTACCACAACACCCTAGTTTTGGTAATGAAAGTTTGTATAGCATTCATATAATTTATAAGATAGTAGAAGATAATAAAGCTAAAGATGTTACTATTACATTGCTTTCTTAATAAAATACATATAAAAGGAAAAAGAGATTGCAAAAAAGTAAATCTAATTTAGATATGATAAATTTGCAAGGTAAATGTAACCATTCACATAGCTTGTTTAATCATATGAATAATGGGATAATTAATGGACACTCGATCACTTGAAAGAGTAAGCAAAATGTAGATGATCATGCATGCTTGCAGTGATTATTTATACTATGATGATATATAATGATAATATAGGAGATGTATGATGTCATCACGGGACCAAAAACATGATGACTCTATATTGAGATATGAAATTTTCACATTATTGATATTTATGATGTGATTTCATGTTTAAGAACTAGAGGATGTAGAATGATGATATGAAATAAGCATAATAAAGCATAGATTATTCATATAGCATGTAAAATTACCAGTCTCATCACATAAGCTCAACAATATTCCCAAATGCTAGCGATAATAAAATAAAATGCAATGCAATAAAAAAGAGTGCCAAATGATTATGTGGTCCTTAGATCTGATTGAGATTGTATGGGTTTTAAAGCTCCATCTTTGAGGGATTATCAAGCTTTCCTCGTCAAGAGGTTTAAAACGATAATAGAATGATGCTATTTTATATACCTTTGAATTGTGCTTTAAAAAAGATGAGGCTTGGTTTGGTGGAAAAGAGATCTAATCACCTAAGAAAAAGGCAGTGGGAGAGTAAAAACTATCTGGAAAGGGGTTTCTAGTGTTTTCGATCGGACAAACTTTTGAGTGTGTGTGTTTCCACTTGCTCCCCCCTTAAAATGGGGTATAGAGGTGTCTATTTATAATGAAAAATGTGTGGAATAATGGGGTATAGGTGTGGTCAAACACGCATCCCTAGATTAGAGCATGTGAACATACAAAGGATGCGTGGTTGTGTGCGCACACTTAGGCGCACACACTCTTTCATATGTTATGCTCTCCAACCAGAGTTTATGAGGGCTTTTCTGAGGTTGGTTCCTAGTGTTTTTGGGCCTTCTAAATGCATTTCTAAAGTTTGTTTCATCAAATTTGGCCTCAATTTTAGCATGTGACACCTAAGGGTGTTTATGGCTTTAAACACACTTCTAAGTGACATGCGCTGATCCTCGGGTTATCTTGGACCATTCTAAGACCAAATCTAGAGGTTTTGGAGCCTTTTAGATGTGTTTTTGAAGTTCATTTTTTCAAAATTGATTTCTATTTGTTCATAAAGTTGGGTCCCAATTTAATGAAATAAACACCGGCCCAACAAGATGAGTGTTCCGTGAAAGGAATTCTCGAAATAAGCTTCTTATTGTTCTAATAATTCATATTTTATAAGGTTAGAACACAACTTAATGGCTTAGTGATTAATTTCACACATTGGTGGGGTCAGTTAGTTTTTTAAGGTTGTACACTTCAGTGGTGTTATGAATAAGCAGACTCTAGTCATCTTAGAGGTTTGTTTCATCATTTGACCATTTTAGGGACAATCAAATTTGAGGTGTGACAGTTGCCCGCTGCTTCACATGTATTGCATAGCCACCTAGCACTAGTGTCAATTGACATGAAGCAAATGCAAAGATGGAAAAGAACATTTTCTGAAGAGAGAGATACTTACCTGAGTGCTGTATTATTGTGATTTGATTGTTGGGATACTACCACTATAGCCTTTTTAAGTGTCAGGCAAATAGACAGATACTGCCACTATGACCTCTTCATGTGTCAAGTGAACAAAATAATGCCCCTATAACCTCCTTCGGTGTTAATCGAATAGATAAATATTAACACTATAACCTCTTCAGGTGTCAAGCGAACAAAATCATGCCACTATAACCTCCTCCATTGTTAGGGAAATAGATAAACACTGCAATTATAACCTCTTTGGGTGTCAAGCAAACAAAATTATGCCACTATAACCTCTATCGGTGTTAGGCGAATAAACAAATACTGCCATTATAACCTTTTTAGGTGTTAGGTGAAAAGATAAATACTACCACTATAACCTCTTTAGGTGTTAGGTGAAATGAATCATGCCACTATAACCTCCTCCAATGTTAGGTGGATAGACAAATACTACCACTGTAACCTCTTCAGGTGTCAGGCAAACAAAATCATGCCACAATGACCTCCTCTAGTGTCAGCAAATAGATTATTTTGATCATTGTGATTAATGTAATATGTCCTCTTTTAGTTTTGGTCAATGATGATATAGTGATGATGTAGTGATGATGATGTCATTACTTGTTGTGTTGTAGATGTTATTTTGATGATTTTGAGCAGGGTATCCTTTTGATGATTCTTCCCTATTTTCTTCTTTCAGGAGGTGTTGAGTTTTTAAAAGTAGTGATGCTGCACATGGTGGCTTTAGTCAGATGTAGTCCTCATGTGAGTTTGGTGCATGTATTATGTTCAAATAGAGGTTTAGGACTAGAGAAATGAGTGTGCAAAGTCTCAAAGTACATGTACAATTATATGGGAGCACATGGAGGGGGGAATTACGTGTGGCTGCATGTGTGGAGCACATGGTCATGCATTAGGCTTATGATCACATGCTTGGCATATGGCTATGTGCCTCCCCCTCTCTTGTCTACTTAAGACATGTTTTTTGAGGTTTGGGGAAGATTCTTCCGACCTTCTATGAGTTTTTTTCTTTTCTTGACCCTTTTTGAGTTTTGGGTATTTTTTACTTTAAGTTTTTTCTTTTGAATTTTTTTTGTTTACATAAGATGGAGGTCCCTAACATTCCAAAGGGTCTAGAGGATATTTTTTAGATGTGGAGGGGTAACTTTATAGAGGACACTAGAGTTGGGACTTCCACTACAGGGTCTAGTACTGATGGTCCATCTATCTAGGCTTTCTCGAGGAGACCTAATTCCTATGGTTTATAGTTTGGAGACTCATGCTTGAGCTCATCATCATCGCCAAGTAAGTCCTTTGCCCTTAATTTTTTTGAAGCTTATTAATTAGCTGTCTTTGCTCTGTAGTACTAGCTGCAGATGTCTATTAAGTCATAGCTTTATTGTGAATGTTGATAACTAATAGCTGGTGCTTTATTTTCTTATTGTGATTGTATGCTAGTGCTTGCCATAATGCTTTTCTTTTTGGCTTAAAAAATGTGTTAGTATTTATTAATTGTGCAAGTGTTTGATAGCGTACCTATTATTTATAGCCTTATATGTCCATTGCTGTACTACTTGGTAGTTTTAATAGGGTCAGCACTGTAGACGGCCTGGTTTAGCACACTTCAGCAACCGCAACACTGTTTAGGCTCAGGGCCTTAGAGAACACACTAACCACTGTCACAAAGACATGGCGTGGAGATGAGGAGTCGCCACCCAGGGTAATAACTGGGACAAATAAAAAAGGTGGTCTCGATTCCCTAAAAGAAAGCTAGCACCACAACTAGAAGATTCTGAATATGGAATACTAACTTCTCTTAGTCTCGTGTTCATTTAGAATAATTTTATAAATGATTATTTCATCCTCTAATTACATGCGTTTTTATTAAACCCTATTTAACATCCATTTAACCCTGGGCATCTAGGCAATACAATTACACATAAAAAATGCACTCAAGATCGCGTTGTCCCTAAGTCTAAACTATGTTAATTTTATTAAAAGAGTTAGCTAGATTTACATTTTATTTACAAGTAAGAAATGAACTAAAGGTGGGCCTACATTTTTATTAATTAGTGAGCCTAGATCTATTTCTTTTACTTTGTCTAAAAAATGGGCTAAGTCTATTCAATTTTACAAGAAAGTTAAATTAATGGGCCTAAGTCTAATTTGGTTTTATTTTAAGTGAAATGTGGGCCTATGTCTATTTATTTTAAAAGAAATGAATTTAAGTAGGTTGAGCTAAGTCTAAACAAGTTTTAATTAACTAAGTGGGCCTAAAATCTAATTAACCTAATGGGCCTAAATTGATTTTAATTATTTAAAGTCTTAAACCATTTTTAAGCCTATTTATTAAGTGGGTTAGACCTAAACGTGGGCTTGGGGCCCAAAATAAAATAAAAAAGCCCAAAAACATAAAAAACATAACAAAATCAAATCAAAACACATTCATATATGATATCTAAAAAAACCTAATTTAATTACATACAAACCCTAATTAACTAAAGCCACCATTAATTTTAATTAATTTTACCCTGTGAACCTAGTTTTACCAATTAATTTTAAAGAGCAGAAAATTAAATCTTTTACTATTCCCACTACCAGGGCTATTACAAACTACATAAAAATTAAAATTTAACAATTATATAGCCATGAATTAAAAAACTACACAGGATACCAAAATACAAAATAAAAATAAAAATCCTAAGTTCTACTGGAAAATAATACATGTTCTTCTATGGCATTCTATGGACCTTTTGTTCATCTAAACACATGCAGTATCCTCCTCAATCCTCATGCAGACATCAAAATAAAAAAACACACAAAAATAATTAGATTAGTAGTGAAATTAAATAATCAAAACAATAATAAAAATAAAAGGAAAAAATCACAAAAAGAAAATAATAAAAAAGAATGAAATAGAAAAAGAACACTGATAATTTAGATGTTGTGTAAATGCCCCTTTTTTAGGCCCTTAGATTGGATTATCACTGTTGAAATTGAATAGCTATTGATTTTGGACTAAAAAGACGTTCTTAGTAGCGTTTTGGATTTTAGGGTTTTTTTTTTTGCGCAGTTAAGTTTCAGTATTTGTGTGTGTGTGTGTGTGTTTCTCTCAATCTCTCTATGAGTAAAAATTTCTCCAGAAAAGGTCCTCCTTCGCACACATATAGACTCTACTTTTAAATGCAGAGTCTGCGCGTACTGGCTTCCTCAATTGCAAGAATAGACTCATCTCTCCCAAAACAAACCGATAAGAATTTTGATTTTTAAAGGTTATTTATGCATTTTGAATGTGTTGAAATTTTAATTAGATAATAATAATCATAAAATTAAAATTTCAACCAATCAAAACATTAAAAAAATAAAAAAAATGCAAAAATATAGAAAAAATAAAAAAACAGGACTTTTACATGTTGGCATTGTGCAATGTCGATCGACATTATGTAATGCTGACACAATGCTGGTCAGCATTGTGTAATGTCGATCGGCATTACATAAATGCTAATCCTAATTTTAATTTTTTAAACTTTTAATTACCGAAAGACCCCTAAAAAATTGACTTACTTGTAACCAAATCCTAAAAACATTGCAATTTAGTCCTTAAAGTCTAGCAATCAACAACCAGGTTTAATTTTTTGAATGAATTTCATCATAGGGGCTTACATTGCAATTATGCACAATTGCATCCTAAAATTGGGTGGTTACAAGCATGTATTATCAAATTCTTTTATTGTGCATGAAGTAGATGATTGCCAGGAAGGGCTTTGACAAGGTTATGGCTGCTTCATCTTATGAATCATATGCGTCCACTCAGATTGCTATGTATGCACTGAAAGAGCAATGGATGGACATGATGCATACTTTCCATCTGCTTGTTGGGGAGATGACCATCACTCCTTTGGACTTTATTACTACTACGGGCTTGAGCTTTTCAGGAGAGCCCATTCCCTTTAGTGAGGAGGAGTGCTCTTCTATGGTGGTGAGGAGGTGCTTTACCATGGAGTTGCCTCCCGTACCTCACTTATTACACTGAGTTTATTTCGTTCGTACTGATGATGTATAATAATGGTCTTATTTTAGTAGAGTAGTTGGCTCACTACTTTTTGTTATACTTGTTGAGTTCTATCATCTTCTTGAACCCTTAAGGTATGGGTATTCTATGATTGTTTCCTATTTTAAGGGATTTAGATGGCTTATCAAGGTATTGTTGGGGTTTTTTCACTTTAGCCCATATGCACTCGAGCCTTTATACAACATGTCTAGGTGGCTCAAGGATCTATAGATGCTTGTTCATGCTGGATATGAGTAAGAGTTCTCATGTATGTTCTTTTTGCTTTTTATATTTAGTTTGTTATTTTTGACTTCTTAGTTCTGATAGATCTGGGCTTATGAGTTTAGGGTTCTTGCTTGTTTGACCATCGAGCATTTCTTTGAGGATGGCTTTCCTCGTTATTCTTGTTGGATTAGGAGGACTATTGATTTGATTAAGGACTGCACAGTGGCTCAGGACTGGATGGGCAAGTTGTTCCCTAATAAAGTATGTCTGACTCATACCGTGTTGGTTATTTCTCTTTTAGAGATTCTTTGCTAATTCTTGCCTTTTGAGCAGATCTTCCTTCATTAGTGGGTAGCGAGGTCACATTAGATAGTAGAGATAGTGACTATATGGAAGTTGATGGAGAGATGAGTGTTGCTCTTCGGCCTTACTAGCAGAGTGTGGTATTTAGGCGAGTGAGTCCATCATTGGTAGGATGGTCCGTTTATGAGGAGAGTCCTTATTCCTCCCCTTAGTGACATGTTTTGGGGCCATGAGCTTGTTATTTCCATGATAGGATGCTCCTCTAAGAGTCTCTTAGAGAGTGTGGGCTTGCCTTATGCTAATGTGTTGATCCCTCAGCTGATTGACACAATGGCTAGTGGCACTTTTCCACTACTTCCACCTTCTTAAGCAGATGTATCTCATCCATCAGATTTAAAGACTGGGCCATCACGTGGATCATCAAGATTTGCTTCCTCTAATATGGTAGGCTTTTATTCCTATTTTATGCAAGCATGTAACAAACCTTGTTAGTAATAAACTATAGTTAACATGACTTGTGAGAGCTTATCTACAATGGTAAGGATCTCATCGAAAAGAGATATGGGTCTCATTTTAAGGAGAATAATGGCACATTCCTTACCGAGGTGACTGCCTATACCAGTAGTGTGGTTTTGGTAGTACTATTTTTAGGGACTTGATGGTTTACCCATCCTTAGCTTTGCTTGGGACTGATATCTTTGGTAGAGTAGTGCATTTTGATTTACCTTACCCTGACTTTCCTTAGTCGGGTGTTGCTCCTCTTGACACTACCCATGTTCATGTTTTATTTCACTTATTTTTCCTTTATTTCATTTTATTTAGTAAGTGGTGATTGACTTATTTTTTTTTTACTTTTGTAGATTCTCATCTCCTTTGGTTAATACTGGTATACCATTGCAGGGAGTACGCAATAGTACTTTTTAGAGTTTATGACCACTCAGAGGGTATGCCTTTTTTATTGTACCTATTTATTTTATGCAAATATTTTATGTATGCATGCATGATATGCATTATGTCATGCAAGTTGAATACCATCATGCTAGCCATAAATGGGAGTGGGAGCACATAACTTATCATGATTGTAATGGTGAGCTAGAGTCATAGCTATCATCCATTGCGATGAATGATGATGAGACTAGATAAGATAAGGGAGATGCTTGAGTAGGATTGGTGCTTGCATTTGATGGCAGCCATGGCCGATGTAGTTGTTTTAGAAGCTAGGTGTAGGACTTTTGGCCTATGGTTTTCTTTGTTGTATCATCTTCTGAGGTTATGGACTCTAGGTGTTGTATTTGGGCATTTGTCCAACATGTGTTGTATGATATTTATATGATGATGAATGTATATGCTTTTTGTTGTGTATCATTTATGATGTTTGCTATTAATCTTGCTTGTCTCTTTTATTTTTCCCTTTTTTTTGCTTAAGACATCTCCTTTCGGAGCTTTTTGCACTTAGTTCAATTTTCTTTTTCTTCTTTCTTTTACCTAGGGTGTCTCCTCTTGGAGATTTTCACACCTAACTAGGCCTTATTTTTTTAGGCTTTGATGATAGTGGCTGATCTTGAAGAGAGAGTTAAGAATTATGGTCATGTAATGAAGGAAAATGCAAAGCATGCTTGATGCAATTCATGATGATAAAACACATTGCATTTTTTAAAGATATTTTGCATGGTAGTCATTCTCATTTCATTGAAGTCATTTAAAAAAAGCATAGGTGCATTCATACAAATTTTGAACTTAAGGTTACCCCTATCCTTGACTAGTTTTCTCAGGTTTTATAGTTAAGTATTTTCTCTTTTTCCTTAACTTTTGCTTAGGTTGCCCATGTAGGGTTTTCAACCGAGTAGGAAGTCCCTAACTTTTGCTTGAGTTGTCAATTTTAGATTTTGAACTCAACAGGATTTTTTTCTTCCTTAGACGTAGCACTTTTTCAAGCAGTCTTTATTGAACTGTTCAAATAATTTATTTCCTCCAGAATCCATTAGCTTTACTGCTCCTTTCGATAAGACATGTTTGACCAAGTATGGGCCTTCCTAATTTGGTATAAATTTTCCTCTCAAATCTGGAGTGTTCTACCTCATTTTCTTTAACACCTAGTCGCCCGCTTTCACACTCTTGTGTTTCACTTTCTTCTTAAAGGTTTTGACTAGGCGAGCCTGATACAATCGTGTGTGGTATAGAGTCTTAAGCCTTTAACTGTCCAAGAGAGTAAGATTATCGTGCCTCTATTGAGCCCATTATACTTTTGGCAGTTCATATTCGACCGCTACCCGAAGAGACTTGATTTCTATTTCAATTGAAAGCACTACTTCTGATATGTATACTAGTAGGAAATGAGTTACTTTGGTTGAAGTCCTGACTTGTGTTTAGTACCCTTATAAGGCATATGACAATTTGTTTGCCCAATCTTAGTAAGTTTAAGTCATTTTTGACAAAATCTTCTTAATGTTTTTATTTACAGCTTCAATGGCCCCATTTGCTTATGGTCGATAAAGAGAAGATTTACGATGTTCCACCTTATAAATCCTTAGTAGCTCTCTAACTTCCCTTTGGAATTTGACACCATTGTTAGAGATGATGTGATTGGGGATCCAATATTGACAGAAAAAATTTCTTTTGATGAATTTGGCCATTTTCTTAGCTCTTATCCTTGCAAATGATTATGTTTTGATCCACTTTATGAAGTAATCCATTGCCACTAAGATGAACCTATGTCCATTCGAGCCTTTTTTGTGGATTTCCTTAATTATATCTAGTCCCTATGCTGAGAAGGGCCATGGAGAGGAGATGTAGTGTAATTATGTTTGGGGAAGTTGACTGACATTTTTGTGGATCTGACACTTGTGGCATTTCTTTACAAATTTGATGCAGTCTTCCATCATCATTATCCAAAAGAACCCTTGTTTGATTAGTTTCTTAGCTAGGATTACTCCATTCATGTGTGGACTATAAACACCCTTGTGGACTTCTTTTATTACTCTTACAGCCTTAGTTTCATCTAAACATCAAAGTTGTAAACCATCTGAGGTTCTTTTGTATAGCACACCCTACTACGATGTGAATTTTAATGTTAATTATTGAAGTATTGCTTTATCTCTTTCATTTGCTTAATTAGGATAGGCTTATTCCTTCAAATATCTCTAGATGTCATATAACTAGGGTTTTGTAGCTATTTCTGTCTTCACTATTTTGTAGTTCTTATGACAAATTTATCCTTATCTATGTAGGATTAAAGGCTTCATGGGCATTTTGGATGGTCCTTCCCATATTGATGTTAAAGAAGCAAGTGCATCTGCCATCTGATTATGATTCCTATGGAGATGAATGAATTTACATTTTCAGAAAGACATGGTAAGTAGCGTCAAGTGATATAGGTAAGGCTTGAAGTGTTTCTCTTTCAATTCCTACTCTTTTATGGCATAGTTGATTACTAGCATAGAATCTACGAAGATTTTGACTTTTATAACACCTAAGGATATTAGTGTTTCTATTCTGAGTGTGCATGCCTTGTTTTCTACTTTGTTTTTTGTGACTTTGAATTTGAGCTTTTTGGCTATTGGTACTACATCACCTTATAGGGATTATAATATGATATCGACTCTTGCGCCGAATTGATTGATCACTCTATCAAAGTACATGCACCACCCTTGGATTGTGATGGTTGAACTGAGGTCATCTGAGAAGTATAGTTAGATTTCTTTTGAGTCTAGAATGAGGTTAAGATCTAGAATTTCATCCACTGCTCTTCCTTTTATTGCCTTTTTAGTTAGATACTGCACATCAAATTCTATTAGTTGTACAAGCCACTTAGCAAGCTTTCCCACTTAAGAGGGAGCTTCATAGAGGTACTTCATTAGGTCCATTTTAGACATAGCTTGAATTTTGTAGGACTAAAAGTAATGTTTGAGTTTCTTTATTACCCATACCATTGCCAGGCATATCTATTCGACTTGGCTGTACTTCTACTCTTACGGTAACATCTTCTTACTTAAGTAGTAGACTGTGTGTTTTGCTTTTGTTTCTCCCTCTTAGGCTAACATTGCACCAATTCCATTTCCTTTGATGGCTAGATACAGGGTTAAAGGTATCCTTAGTTTTGGTGGTCTTAAAACTAGTGGGTTGTCTAAGTAGTTTGTAATCTTGCCAAATGCTAGCTGACACTGTTCATTCCATTCAACTAGTTGATCTTTTTTTAGTAGTTTGAAGATTGATTCATACATTGTTGTCAACTTGGTGATGAATCTATGAATGAATTGTAGTTTCACTAGAAACCCTCTAATTTCATTCTTTGTTATAAGCACTAGCATCTCTCTTACTACTTTTGCTTTGTCTAGATCCATTTTGATTGACAATATACCCCAACATTTTTCTTGAAGTGACCCCAAATACGCATTTCTTTGGGTTAGGCATGAGACTATACTTTTTTATTCTTTTGAGGTCTGGTAGGTATTCTTCCCTAATTTTTGACTTGACCATCATGTCATCTACATACATCTCTACTTCTTTGTGTATCATGTCATGGAACATTGTGGTTGCCATTTTCTAGTAAGTCACTCCCATATTCTTTAGTCTAAAGGGCATTACTCTGTAGCAATAAGTACCCCATTATGTTATAAAAGCTATTTTTTCTTTGTTGATAATGACCATTAAGATCTGATTGTACCTAGAGAATCCATCTATGAAGGAGTACATTGCATATGTGGTGGCACTATCAACCAGTATATTTATATGAGGTAGTAGGAAATTATGTTTTGGATAGGCCTTATTCAGATCTCTATAGTTGATGAAAATTCTAACCCTTCCATCTTTCTTTGGTACTGGCACCATATTTGCTAACCATTCCAAGTAGTCCACTACCTCTATGAATTTTGCCTTAATATGCTTCTTGATGTCTTCCTTCACTAGCTGGGCCCATTTTGGTATGAGTCTTCTTAGTTTCTGCTTTACCGGTTTGCACCCATCTTTGGTAGGAATGAAGTGTTAAGCAATGTCTTTATCAATACCAGGCATATCATTGTACATCTAGGTAAATAATTTTGAATATTTTATTAATTTTTTTTTCAATTTCTCTTATCTCTTCAGGGTAACATCTTTTAAAATATGTAGAATGCATGGTTCAGATTCCATGCCAATGTTAAATGATTTAGTGCATATGGAATGAATGTCAAATATGCTAACATTTTAATCAATGCAATGCACACTACCATCAGGAAAGACATCAAACAAGTAAGCAAAATTTTATTTCATTGCAATAACTTTAGAGTTCATTACATTATCAAAGAAAAAGTGCAGGAATTAAGGAAATGAAACTTTCTCTATATTAGTTGCTTAGTAGATGGTTCTATCTTTAGATTACCCATTATTTGTATTTCTCATCAGTAACATTATTCCTACTATTGGTAGTAAAATGGTGGATGATTCTCTTCCCCCACGTCATTCTAAAGTGATCCATAAACCTTTATTGTATCTTGCTGCCAGAGAAATCTACAAGCTCAGAAGGTACATGTTGTTTCTCACCAAACTGTCTCTTTACTAGTGCTGGATAGTAGTGGGTGCATGACTTGAATCCTAAGATTGGCATGTAGTTAACACATGTGCAGAGAGTCACATGTTCTAGCTTCTACCATGGACACATCCATCTCACTTGTTATTCTGGCATATCCTTCATGCATTCAACCCATTTTTAAACTGTAATATAGGCTAAGCACTCGTGAACATCCTTGTAGTGTCTCTTTAGGTGATTCCTAGGTTGGTATCTCATCCAGTTACCTACTGGTTTGTCAAGTAGGCTTACCTTTTCTTGTAACCATATTTGAGGCAATAAGGGGCTCCTAGTGAAGTTTGAACTTTTTCCATTTTTGAGGTTATCTAAACCTTTAATGGTTTTTGCTAAAATTAGTGGGAAGGGGGTCATTCTATAATATCCTAAAGTATCCTGTAATATCCTAGCCCATTGTTCAAGAGGGTGAAATATTGCATAAAGAGGTAACATGCAAAGAGGCATGCCCAAATTAAGGTACCAGTCTTCTTGGTGGTGAAAGCATCTAGGACTTGTATAGGAATTAGTTGTTTGCACTCGGTGACTAGTTTATCAAGCTTTTATGAGCTTAGATTAAGAAAAGCAGCTCCAAGTCCTAGGTATTTGATATCTTAGTTAGTAAAGACTACTTCTTTAGTCTTGGTGGGGGTTTGCCCTATTATGGCATTGAATTCCTCATACAAGGGGCATAGTTCTATGGTGTTGAATAAGAATATGTTCTCTTAAGGGTCCCAGAATGACACGACAACATTTAATAGTTCATGGTCAAGGTACACATGCTGGAATGTCTTAATGCATAGCATTATGTATGGTTATAGGCTCTTCCAGTTGGCCTTATCAAGGTTATAAAGGAAATGTTTAGCAATACTAGTTTGGGTTTGGGGATTTTTGACCATGACACCATCTTTAAGCAGGTCTTAGATCCTAGCTCTTAGTTTTCCATTGCTTCGATGAGAAGATTCAACTTTATGATCACTCATGTTGTATTCCTAATCATTTATCAAGGTTAGCTAAATGAATTATGCATGACGTGTGCCTACAAAAGAAAAGGGTGAGCATGTATGCATAGAGTGGATGCAAAATCCTATGATGAAAGTTGATTATTCCTACAAGAAATAATGCTTAGCACGTGCTTATTTACATGTATGTTATGTATGCATGATTAAAACTAGTTAGTTTTTCTAGCATAGTGAACAAACTAATCACAAGCAAGCTCTTGCTTTTGACCTTATTTCTCCATGAGATTATTCAGTCTCTTTCCCACGTAGGTTTTGAACCTTTAGTGATTAGGGGACTATGTTTTTGCTCTCGGAACTAGGCTGTTTTGATTTATATTGATAAGAACCAAAGGGTAAATTGAAGAATGATATTAAAATGTGCTTAAGGTAACCATATGATGTTGATGTGAAGGTCAATTGTCAGGCTTCAAATGATGTCCAGAGCCCACATGCACCCGTATGCATAGGACCAAGGTCAATTAGAGGGAGCCTGAGTTCTTACCCCTATATCGATATTTGATATGCTTACTATAAGTCATGAAAGTATCATTCGATAGTTTACAGTTTGATTTTACTGACATAAAGGTCCACAATCTAATTGGATTCCTAACCCATTCATTTGATCTGATAAGGATAAATGGATGATGTCTCATAGGTTCGATCATCAAGGGATGTCATTACTTGTTAGTTTACATAGAGTATTCATGTTGAGGTACATAATTCTTATCATTCCCCACGCTTTAGGCTCGTACAAAGTAGATGAGAATCATGTGGTCTTGAGCATGAATATTCTATGAAAACTGATATTATGATGTCATTCGATGATAAACACTAGGACAGTCATGTCATTTTATAAATATCAAGTTAGATAGACAATATTAGGACAAGGATACCATGCACAACTTGGTGGAATCCTAGTGGATGTTACTACTAGTTTATCTACATGAGCTGAGCTAGGGTGAAAGGCTAAGGGCTCCTTTACCGAGAATGCCCTCATATGACAAGGGTTACAGACTCTAATAAGTGAGTCTAGCATCCTTATAATAACTCGGGCACCCCCTTTAGGACTTAGGTTATAGACTTTGGTTAGATGAGTCCAACGAATGCATGAGTCAAGACTAAAGGTGATAATACATTATCTTCGTTGCCCCATAACTTGAGTGGAATCATGGTGGCAATATCATTTAGTATTATTGAAGCTTTTAAGGACTAATGGTGCATGTGTGATGTGTAGTGCAAATACAATGGTGAGGGGCTTTATATGATTGACTATTGCATAATGAGAAATAATAATTTTTGAGTTAATCTCTTTTACTTAGAAGTCCCAAGTGGAGTCACCACTGTGAGCGACTTGTTTCTTATTTTTGATCTTGAGGCAAATTGGTTATGTAAGGGTGTTTTCATTTTGTGTCTAAAGGACATGACAACTTTACCAAATAGGGTTAAATGATTGGTCTAGGGAGGAAAGAGTTGCCACCTAATTTTTAGAAAATTGGAAAAATAAAGGGACAACATCGGGTCACTTAACGAGTATTGCCCCCAGTAGATATTTTTGAGTTTAAGGGATAACATCTACTTTTTTTACTATTTCTTATTATACGATGTTCATTGTATAGCTACCATAATACCCTAGTTTCGATAATGATAGTTTGTATAACATTCATAAAATTCATTAGATAGTGGAAGATAAAAAAGCTAAAGATATTACTATTACATCGCTTTCCTAATAAAATACACATAAGAGGAAAAAGAGATTGCAGAAAAGTAAATCTAATTTAGATATGATAAATCTGCAAGGTAAATGTGACCATTCATATAGCTTGGTCGATCACATGAATAATGGGATAAGCAATGGCCACTTAATCACTTGAAAGAGTAAGCAAAATGTAGATGATCATGCATGCTTGCAGTAATTATTTATGTTATGATGATATCTGATGATAATATAGGGGATGCATATGTCATCATTGGATAAAAAACATGATGACTCTATTTCAGGATATGAACTTTTCATATTATTGATATTTACAATGTGATTTCATGTTTTGGAACTAGAGGATGCAGAATGATTATGTGAAATGAGCATAATAAAGCATAGATTACTCAAATAGCATGCAAAATTGCTAGTTTCATCACACAAGCACAACAATATTCCAAAATGCTAGCGATAATAAAATAAAATGCAATGCGATAAAATAAATGTGCTAATGATTATGTGGTCCTTAGATTCGACTAAGCTTGTATGGGTTTTGAAGCTTTAGCTTCGAGGGATTATTAAGCTTTCCTCGTTGAGAGGTTCAAAATGATAATAGAATTATGATAGTTTGTATACCTTTGAAGCATGCTTTAACAAAGATGAGGTTTGGTGTGGTGGAAAAGAGATATAATGACCTAAGAAAAAGGTAGTGGGAGAGCAAAAATTATATGGAAAGGGGTTTACAGTGCCTTCGATCGGATAGAGTTTTGAATGTGTGTGTGTTTCCACTTGCTTGTCCCATAAAATGGGGTGTGGAGGTGTCTATTTATAGTGAAAAATGTGTTGAATTGGGGGCTATAAGAGTGGTCACTTGCCCCTCCCTCGGCCGAAGCATGTGGCCATGCAAAGTACGCATGGTTGTGAATTGAGTGCGTGGTCACATGCATGCGCACATGCTCACATGCTCTTTTTCATGTTACGCACTTAAATTAGGGCTTATGTAGTCTTTTTTGAGGTTGGTTCATAGGTTTTTTGGGCCTTTTGGACACATTTTCAAAGTTTTTTTTGTTAAATTTAGCCTTAATTTTAGTGCATGACACCTAGGGGTATTTTTGGCTTTACGTACACTTCTACATGAGTCATGTTGATCTTTGGGTTGTGTTGGACCATTCTAAGACAATGTTCGGAGGTTTTGGAGCCTTTCAGACATTTTTTTATATAAAATCGATTCCCATTTTTTCATAAAGTTGGGTCTTAGTCTAACGAAATGAACACCAGCCCAATAAGCTAAGTGTTCTAAGAAAGGAATTCTTGAAATAAGCTTCTCATTGTTTCAATAATTCTTATTTCATAAGGCAGAGCACAAATTAATGGCTCGATGATCGATTTTGCACACTAGTGGGGTTAGTTAGTTTTTTAAGGTTGTATAATTCAGAGGTGTTACAAATGAGCAGACTCTAGTAATCTCAGAGGTTCATTTCGTCATTGGACCTTTTTAGGGACAATCAAATTTAAGGTATGATAGATTTATGATAGATTTAGAAGGATAAAAAAAGTGTTTTTAAACTTTTGATTTAATGAATTAATCATCGTTTTAAGTAGCTCTTAATTTGCTCTTGTAAAATGAGTCTCAATTTATTAATTTACATGTTTGAGCAGTTATGCTTTAGCGATGATCACCTTGAGCATACGACTAATTATTATAAAATTTTGGCTTACTAGATTATATTTGATAGTATACTTATTGTCTTGGGAGTTTGATTTATGTTTAGGTGGTTCTATTCCTTTTGATAGTGTTTGAATGCTCTTAATAAATAACAACACATGTGCTTACACTAATTTTATAAATTATTATCTTTATCGGATCACTTTCTGGTTCTATTAAAATTTAATATATGACAGTTGCCCCTTACTTTGTATATATTGCATAGTGTGCCAATGCTAATGTCAATATATATGAAGCAAATAGAAAGATGCAAAAATAAAATGTTGAAGTTAGGTACTTACCTGATGAGGTGTCGTTTATTCTTGGATGTTTGGCTTATTGTTTATGTTAACATGACCTTCTGAGGGATCTTGCAAGATGCAATATATGATGTAAATTCAAATGTAAGATGATGCAATTTTAGATTCACACAAATGAACACAAGTTTGAGAATCATGCAAAAGTGATTAGGATGTAATTTAGTATTCATTCAAAATGCTTGCTTTAACTCATACAATAATGCAATTTTAGGATTCACAAAAGATGAGATAGGTATATAATAGCAATATGTTTTCAAGCTTATGATATATAAGCAAGAAAATGCAAATAATGCCACACTTAACACTCACTTAAGTGCTAAAGTTACCAACATAAACTTCGATGTTAGGAGATGATGTTAGGAGATGATGTTAGGTTTTCACGATTCATAAATGTAGTAGAAAATAAAATTTTTAATCATGAAAACCTTACCGGATCCATATAATTTGAATAAACTGATTAAAAATGATTTCCAAACACTTACCATGATGATCTTATGGAAAGATGGTTAGAAGGAAGTTGATGTTAGGGGTTGTCGGATCAAGATGCCATCAATAAAGCCATGCCCTTTATCGATATCCACACGAATAAGGTTACTAAAGCAAAGATGGTGTACTAGCACCTTTTCAAAGATAACTTTTTTCTTTTCTCTCTATATGTATATTTTTTTTTGTCAAAAGAAGTAGATGAACCAGGAGAGTGATTGTATTACAAAACCCTAAAGAAAGAGATGTATATATAAACATCCCATCTAAGGTTTCTTAAACCACTTAATTACTAAAACAGTTTTTTGTAAGATTAGACTTCCTTTTCTATTTTAATTATAATTCCAAATTATAATTATTTTCTATTTATTTAAATAACTCTTATATTAAATAAATTAGGAAATAAATAAATATAAATATATACATATATTTATTTATTCTTTTAGGGAGATTATTACTGGGTTAATTAACCTAAGTATGCTTTAGGCATGTTCTAAGTGTACGACCTTATAGGTTCACATAATGTTGGAAATGGGCCTAAAATTCCAATTTTAGCCCACATATTAAAATTGGCCTCTAGCAACACATTATGACTACTCAAGTTCTATAAAGGTCGATAATTTGACATAACCTAATCCATAATGTGTATTATGGTCCTTTTATCACGTGATATCTTGATTGAACATAAGACATGGTTTATGTCATCCTTATATAGTTCAATCATATTATTTCTCAATCCTAAATAGATTAATACTGATAACTCTTTATCAATACATTCTAGCATGGCCATGCTTTTCTCTTTAGTCTAACTCATTAAAGGGCCTACATATATCTTCTTAAAATAACTAAGGAAGAAATTCCATCTTAATCACTCACATTCCTCACATAACTCATAATCACAACCTATTTTACCATCTAATTAAAGATAATGTAGGGATGTGTCAAAATACATAACTCATTATGTAAGAAACCATGGTGATTTCATGACAGAGGACTTAAACAATACTATTGTAATGAGAATTACTTATGACAATTATCCATGTAGTATTCTCATAGTAGGTTAATCAAGTACATCATTTCTCTAAATATGTACCTATAAATTTGACTCAATATCTCATATACATGATTAGTAAAATATAATCATTAGTCAACCTCATATTAGTCTTTATTCAGTATTATTCCTATAACAATGATTGACCAGGGATATTTAGATTAAATTTCAAGTATCACCTAAGAGTTTTATTATCAAGTCATACTTGATGATTTTAGTTAGAATTAAATAATCAAGGATAATATTAGAATTAGCTAGTAATAATAAATATAATTCCTTATTAATAAAATAGAATTATGAAAAAGTCAAAATATGGCCATTACATAATTGGCTTAGGGCATATCACTAACAAATGATGCCATTATAACTTACTTAGGTATTAATCAAATGAATAATGATATTATAACTTACTTAGCTATCAAGAAAAAAATTATGCTATTATAATCTACTTAGGTGTTAAGCAAAGAAATAATGCAAATGGAACCAACTTAGGTGTGAAGCAAATGATTATGACACTATAACCTACTTAGGTGTCAAATAAATAATAATTTATAAAGATGATCTACATAGATATGGGATGCAAATGTTAACTACTTAGACATTGTGTAATGAATATAATCTACTTATATACAAAGCTTTATGAATGTCATGTGCCAAACAACAAGTGTCATCAACTTAGATGTGAGTGATGCATGTTTTCTACTTAGATGTAGATTTATGAGTGATATATGATAAAGATGTAATGTTTCATGTGCATGCATATGTATGCGTGTTTTGGAAAAAAATAATACAAAAAGTTGGTGTGTGTATGCATGCAAGTCAAACACACATCATGCATGTCTAACTTATGCACATGCGCTTAAGTGCATGGCACGCATGCTTGGGCATGTGCACATGCCTAGGCACATGGCACACATGTGCACATGCCCTACATATGTGTAACATGCTATGGTGCATGTGTATTGGCTATATAAGCATCTTGTGACACTTCAAAGCTCATTCTCATGTTTAGACTCTTTACAAATTCAATTCTCATACTTATGGATTCATCTTGTGTTATTTGTTGCATGTAGTCTCTATTCTGATGCTTATAGACTTGTATTTTGATTTTTGCATTTCGAATTCTATCACTTGTAATCGTATTCTTTTTCTTTTACTTCTTTTTCTCTTAAAGATCTTTTCTTTTAGTTGACTACTTTGCTGACTACTTCTATTACTCTATTAATTACAGAGCTCTACCTCTTTTTTCTGCTTAGCTTTTTTCTAGATATAGTTGCTTCTTTTTCTTCTCTGTTTGATATTCCTGATTAGAGGGCACTGAGATTAATCTTGATGATCTTGATTTTGATGAAATTCCAGATAAGGGTATTCACCTTATGTTACTTCCTCTTCTGTATGCTAAGTGCATTGCAGAAGGATTATGTTAGGGAGATCATATCCACATTGTGCATCACTTGGATGATCATACATGGACTACTCACCATTATAAGGGAGGCGCTTTCTATTTGTTTTTACTTTATTTTTATTATTGCTACTATTATTTCTGTCTACTGCTACTTAACTTATGTTGTTCTCTTATTGTTTATTATTGTTACTATCATTGTTATTATAATTGTTGACTTAACAAAATTACTATTGTCTATTTCCATTATTTGTCAATGTCATTGTTACCATAGCTATTGACTTTCAATGTTGCTTTTGAATGTAACTATTATTATTAATTGTGGTCGTATTTTGCAATTGTTATAGTTCACAATTGTAACTACTATTTATTTTGTGTTGACTTGTAACTTATTCTAATTGGTCATTATTATAATTGTAGCTTTATTTTATGATCCCATTACTTTCCTAGTGTTGTTGTTATTTTTGTGTTTCTTACAAGAAAGTAAATATGTAGACATAATTAGTAAGTGTAAATTTGAATTTTATTTTATTGAAAAATTTCCTTGTTCTTATTATAGCCTGATAATCGTTCATTTGCCTAGAAATATTAATAATGTGAGTCAGTACTATTAGAATCTATCGAATGACATGAAGAATATGGTGGTCAATCTTAGTTTTAATGATATTATTACTACTTTGCATATGGGCCTTTATAAGTTTAGTTAGGTTGCTTTGATCGCTCTTGTGGAAAGATGGATGGACTTCAGTCATATATTCCATCTTCCCTTTAGGGAGATGAACATCACTTCACTTGATTTTGTTGCTATTACCAACTTGAGTTTCAATATCTTACCAATTCCTTTTTGTTCAACAGCTTACTACCCTTCTGCTTCTTCAACTGATGAGTGGGCTATTGAACAGTTTGGGCAAAAGATGTATAAGAAGGGTAAATACAATTCTCTCATACGTTACTCTATGTTTTTTAAGGATGTTTATAATGATTTCACCATATGTGCGATGCTTTGGAAAATCTAGTCTGTTGCTTTCTCTTTTATTTGTTTAGTGTTTTTATATTCTTGAATCATTTGCACACTAGTGTGCTATGGTTGTTGCACTCTTTCAAGATTTGGTTAGGCTGCATGAGTACAACTGGGGTGTTAAAGTTCTTTCTTATCTATACTAAGGGTTGGATGTAGCCAGTTGAGGATCCTTGAGGCTATGTTGTTACTAAATGGTTGTTAATGTGAGTCATGATTCCCTATTTATTGCTCCAATATTCTTTTCTTGTATTGTTTTGCTAATTTACTTTTTTTCAGAATTGAGCCTATGAGTTTGGCATCTTTCCTCATCCTACTATGAAGAATTGGACAAGCATGGACTTTTTTTTATATAGATTCTAGTTAGAGCAAACTAAGAACTTGATTGAGGATTTTGAAGAGCTTGTCATTCAACAAGATATTCTTGGATACATTGTGTCTTTCTGGTTTTCTTCTTTGTTTGTGAGGTTGTCATTTATTGTTTTTGAATATTTGACCTTTTTGGTAGGCTTTTCTTGAGAGCTTGTGGTCTTTTGAGATGATTAGAGTTAGGACATCGACCTATTCTAGCGTAATATTAATAGGACATGTTGATCGCTTTTGATATTGAAGAGAGTAGGTCTTTTATTAGTTGGATGGTCTAAAGACAAGTAGAGTCCTTGTGCCTTAACCTAGTTTCATGTATTAGGGGCATGAGTTGGCTAGTGATGAGTTGATTTTGGCTAGTGCCAGGGAGCCGATGGAGGCATTCTTGGAGCCATTAGGTCTTTTGTACATTAAGGTTCTGATTCTACAATTAGTAGATACTATCATTCTAAGCACCCAATTTTGGGATGCAAGTGTGCACAATTGTGATGTAAGCCCCTATGATGAAATTGAATCAAAAATTGAACTCAGTTGTCAATTTTCTAGACCTTAAAGACTAAATTACAACATTTGTTAGGATTTGATTACAAAGAAGTCAATTTTTCAGGGGTCTTTTGGTAATTAAAAGATAAAAAAAAATTTTAAGGATCGGCATTATGTAATGCCGATCGACATTACATTACACAATATTGATCGGCATTATATAATGCCAGTTAGCATTGCATAATGCCAACGCATTAAAAATTAATATTTTTCAATTTTTTATGTTTTTTTATTTTTTATCGAATGTTTTAGTGTTTTGATTGGTTGAAAATTGAATTTTATTATTATTTTTATGTGAAAAAGGTTTTGATGCATTCAAAATGTGTAAATAACTTTCAAAAATCAAAATTCCTATCAGTTTATTTTGGAAGAGATGAGCGTTCCTACAAATTTAGGAAGTCAGTATGCGCATACTTTGCTTTAAAATGCAAAGAGTCTGCATGCATGCAAGGGGGAGGAGACAGACAAACAGAGAGGCTAAAAAAACACAGAGATACATAGTGAGAGAAAAAAGAAAATGATGAAAAAAAGAGAGAAAACATCCAGAGAACTGCGCGATAAAATCCTACTACGCAAGAAAATCTTGATATCTTTGGTCCTATCTAAAACTCTAATTTCTTGAAATATTTTTTTAAAGCTTTGAAAATAATGTTTTATGTTTGGAATGCAATTGAGCCTCTATCCAGAATCAAACAATGAGTCAAAAACAACGGTGAAAATCTCAATCTGAGGGGCTATTTTAAAGCATATACACAACATTCATTTTTTCTTCTATTTCTTTTTGTGATTTTTATTTTATTTTGTTATTATTTTGATTATGCAATTTCACTACTAATATGATTATTTATGTGTTTTTATTTTGATGTGCGAATATGGATTGAGGAGGATATTGCTTGTGTTTAGGCAAACAGAAGGTCCATGGAATTCCATGGAAGAACCTGTGTTGTTTTCCAGTAGAACTTAGGATTTTAATCTTTATTTTTCATTTTATCCTATGTAGTTATTTTAATTCATGGGTGCATAATTGTTTAATTTTAATTTTTTTGCGTAGTTTGTAGTAGCCCCAGTAGTGGGAATAGTGAAATATTTAATTTGCTACATTTAAAATCAATTAGTAATTAGGTTCAATTGGGTAAAAATCAATTAAAATAAATGGTGGCAGTAGCTTAATTTAGGGTTTGCATGTAATTGATTTAGGGTTTCTAAAAAATCACTAAAATGTTTGTTTGATCCTTTTTTATGTTTTATTTGTTTTGGGTTGTGTTTTTGGGTTTTTATATTATTTTGGGCCCCAAGCCCATGCTTAGGCCCAACTCACTTTAAATAGGCCTAAAAAATGGTTTAGGACTTTAAATGATTAAAATCAATTTAGGCCTATTAAATTAACTAGATTTTAGGCCCACTTAGTTAATTAAAACTTTTTCAAACTTATCTTAACCCACTTAATTTCATTTCTTTTAAAATAAATGGACCTAGGCCATCATTTCACTTAAAATAAAACCAAGTTAGACTTAGGCCCATTAATTTAACTTTCCTTTAAATTTAAATAGACTAAAGCCCATTTTTTAGATAAAGTAAAAGAAATAGATATGGGCTTACTAATTAATTAAAATGTAGGCCCACCTTTAGGTCATTTCTTGCTTGTAAATAAAAAATGTAAATTTAGCTAACTTTTTTTTAATAAAATTAACATAGTTTAGACTTAGGGACAATGCGATCTTGAGTGCATTTTTTATGTGTAATTTTATTGACTAATGCCTAGGGTTAGATGGATGTCAAATAGGGTTTAAATAAAATTGCATGTAATTAGAGGATAAAATAATCATTTATAAAATTATTCTAAATGAACACGATACTAAGAGAAGTTAGTCTTCTGTTCCTAGAATCTCCTAATTGTGGTGCTAACTTTCTTTTAGAGAATCGAGTATCACCAATCAAATTGTCCCAGTTATTACCCTAGGTGGCTATTCCTCTTCTCCATGCTATGACTTTATCACATAGTAGTGTGTTCCCTATGGCCCTGAGCCTAAACAGTGTCATGGTTGCTAAAATCTTGGATGCGCGCTAAATCCCACCGTCTACAGTGGCGACTCCGTTGGGGATAAGAGATACCGATTCTACTTGTGTTCTTTAGAATCATTCTGCATGTCCCTACTAAACTGATGGCATTGGTTTTATGATTCCATGATTCCATTAGCTTCATGGAGTTGTAGATTGGCTAACCATCACTCTTAGCCTTAACTCAGTTCAAGAGAGATTACCAGGCTCATCTGACCAGACTCTGTAACCCAAGTCCTTAAGGGGGGGTTATCTTCTCCTGTGTTAGTAAAGGATGCTGGCCCCTCTGACCTTGGCCTATAACTCAAAGTCCATAATGGAGAGCATCTTCCTAAGGGAACCTTAACTTTTCTCCAGACCTTAACCACATATAATAGCCTAGTTACTTTTGTTAGTGATATGCACTAGGTCAATCATTTGATTATGTATTGACTTTCTTATTTTATTAATAAAGAGGTATTTCATTATCATTTGATTTTATGATAATTATATGAATGGTTAATTCTTACTAAGGCCATCAAGTATGTGACTTGATAGTAAAACACTTAGATTAAAATAAGACTTCTATGCTAATTATCCCTAGCCATTTATTCATTATATAAATATGAAAGTATTAAGGCTAGTATGATGTTGACTAATGGTTATGTTTTACTAATCATTAATATGAGATATTAAGTCAACTTAGAGGTATATGATGAGAGATAATGTATTGGATTGACCCACTATAAGAATACTGCATAGATTATTGTCATAAGTATTTCTCATCATAGTAATTTTTTTTCTATCCTTTGACCTTGAAATCATCATGGATTTCTACATAGCTATTTTATGTTTTGACCCATTCTAACATTTTCTTTAACCGGACAATTAGATATGATGTTGTTGGATATGAAATTAGTTATGTGAGGAATGTGAGTGATTTAGAAGGAATTTATCCCTCATTAATATGAGAAAGATATCTATGGGCCCCTTGATGAGATAGAGTGAAGGAAAATGCATGGCCATACTGAAATGAATTGATAAAGAGTTATCATTTTCAATATACTTGGAATCAAGTCATAATATTGAACTATATAAGGATGACATTCTATGCCTAATGTTCAATTAAGATATCATGTGATAAAGGGATGATAAAATTCACTATAATTAGGTTATGTTGGATTACTGACTTCACATAACTTGGGTAGTTGTAATGTCTTGCTAAAGGCCACTTATGACTTGTAGACCTAAATAGAGATTTAGGCCCACTGCCAATGTTATGTGAACCTACAAGGTCACACACTTAGAACAAGCCCAAAATGATTATGGGTTTAATAAGCCCAAAATAAACTCTATGAAAATAAATAATTAAAGTGTGTTATTTATTTATTTATTTAAGATAAATGTTATTTTAAATAAATAAATAATATATAATATATAATTTATTTTTAAAAAAAATCAGAATATAATAAATGGGAAATTACCAAAAGGTCATTGGTAGGTGAATCCCTAATTTGGAGTCTGTAAATATGTTATATTCTCTAGGGTTTAATATAGTTTTGTTTTCCCTGCATCAAAAAATGGTTTTCTCTCTTCTTAGAAAACAAACATAGAGTTTTTCTTTTGTTCTTGATTTATAAGAAAATCAAGAAGGTTGCTAGCACACACTCCAATTCATTTTGTGAAGGGCTATTCGTGTGGATACCTATAGAGGATGCATCCTTTTGGAGACATCTTGATCCGAACAACTAAAGCAAAAAGCTCAAGGTAAGGTGTCACCAGTGTGAACCTCCTCTCATTCTTCCAGAAAATCTTGCCTCTTCTGCATTTTGGTGAGATTCTTGAAATCCTAGATTTAATCAAGTAGTCGAATTATATGGATCTAGGTTTGGGAATGTGATAAATTTTTAATTTTTCTACTGCGTTTGTATCACAAAATCCCAATAACTTCCCCTAAGATTTTTACCCAAAGTGTTTATTTATTTGAATTGCCATGAGGTATTTCTATTTATAAAAGCCCAAGCCTATACCTTTGAAGCTCATTCATGCTAATAAGGATTAAACTAGACGTTTATATTTAGAAATGTTGTTTATGTGCTTTTTGTTTTAAAGAGAGATTTGGCATGCACGTTGGATCTTAATATCCCCTATTGATATGAAGGCCAAGACCAAAAATCCTAGGAAAAGAAACTTGCCATTGAACACGTGTGTGGGAGAAACAAGCTTGGAAGGTTTACCTACATGATGGCTTGTTGATTGCTTCTTGATACTTGCTACGTGCTAAGTGCTTGCCTGCTATTTGTTGCCTAAACACATGCATCATGCATACATGCATACATATAGTCCACGCATCATACTAACACCTTGTTTTATAGTCAGTATATATTCATCTGGGTCTTCTTATGTTCAGGGGTGAAAAGGTGGCAGATTAATCAGAATAGATCTAAGCCCTAAGTCAATAGCTCAAGAGATCCTTCAAGAACTAGATAAAAGAAATATCAACCCACTATACATTGAAGCTGAACCAACTTAGACTGAACAAAATGAAATGGAACAATAACTAAAGATGTGGACCTTAGAGGACATTAAGGGAGCTTTGATGGACAGCATGAGAGCTATGATGCAAGATGAACTAAGACATGCTTTGGCCGGACTAGTGCAACCTATTGTTGAACAACAACCTACTGCTATTATTGAATAGCCACCTATTATAGGAGCTCCACCTATTGTTGTAGCTCCTCTACCTACTACTAACAATGCTGGGGGGCAACCTGCTGCTAGAAATATGCCTGCTACTGATGTGAGACTAGAAGACATTGAAAACTACATGGTAGAAAAGGCGAAGAGAGAGTCACTTGAATTGGTCCATGATCATGAGTCCAAGTAGATGCAAGCACTAACTTAGAAAATATCCAAGATGGAAGAGCTAATTAGAGGACAAGGAATGGGATATTCTTTTGACTTTGATGACATGCTGAAAATGGAGGAAGATAAGTTGCCTAAAAAATTCAAAATGCCTCAATTGTAGAAATTTGATAGGAGAGGAGACCCTAGAATTCATTTGAGCCAATACGCAACAACCATGAGCACTACTAAAGAACCATTAGTAGTAGTTTCTAGGCTATTTGTACTATCACTAGAGAGAATAGTTGTAAACTAGTACCACGGGTTAGAAAAGTCTATTAGGGCTGACTAGAAAGAACTGTGTGTTGCATTCTTGAAAAAAATATGATTATAACACTCAATTGGAAGTGTCTATTAGGGATTTGGAGTTGACTAAGAAAAAACCCAATGAATCCTTTTCTAATTTCCTCACCAGATTCATGAATAAAGCAAGACTGATGAAAAATAAACTGGCTAAAAAGGATCAAGTTAGGATGATTATTTGTAATGTATCACCTAATTTGGTTGAAAGACTACAAATGATGAACCTAAAGACCTTTATAGATCTATATGATGATAATCTACAAGCTAAATAGATAGAGAATGAGAAAAAGAAGAATTCTAGAGGCTCAACAACCTGATATTACTCAACTAGGGGCACATAATAGGGAAGTACTGGTCGAGCTATGGAGGTGCATGCAGTTCAGTAACCCTAAAGGTTCTCCAACTTTAACCAACCACTCTCCAAAGTCTTAGAGAGACTAATCCAAAAGTGCGTACTTTGACCCTTAACCTTTTCTCAGCCACCAAATCCAAATGTCCCTAGTTTTGACCCTAACAGTTACTATAAATTCAAGCAAGTTGTTGGCCATCCCATAGACAATTGTATCCACCTAAAACATGAGATCCAAAACCTAATAGACTCCAAAAAAATCACCGACCTTGAAAAATCTAACTATAACCCAAACACCAGAAACAACCCTTTCCTAGACTACCAAAATATTCCACCACCAGCCACCATGATGATTAACTCAAGGGTTAGCGAAGAAGAGTGCTAAGCTCCTTTAAGGACCTCAACCCTATACCTAATGGAGAACCTTTTGGAAAACCACAGAGAGGAGTGGAAGATTTACTGGGCCAGCTTTTATGCAAGTTTGATTATAGAGTATTCTACTCAAAACCACCCCTTATTGATATCCCTATTAAAGAAATTAAGCCCTCAGGTTGGGGAGATGAATTTGATGATAAGCTGGTAAAAGAAGAGCCTAAAATTCTTGAGCAACTGCTAAGAGGAGTTGAAGATCTGTTGGGACAACCTTCGGGCAAGTTCGATTACAGAGTATGCTATTCTAAGGCCGCTTTCACTGACATCCCCATTGAATCGATTGTGCCTACATGGTGGGGTGATGAATTTAAGGATGAACCTTTAGCTCTTAAACAGTCTCAAGAAGGAGTTGAAGATTTACTAAATCAACACTTAGGCAAGCTGAATATGGAAGATCTAAAAGGGAAGGAAACATGCACAATGGAAGTGTGGAAAGATGGGAAAAGAGACCGAATTATTGGAGTTATTGACATATGGTATGACTCTTATGAGGAAAGCCCAGGCAGTTTCGATGTCTAGAGTGATGATCCTAAAGTGAATCATGTCACTAGAAGTGGGAAGAATTATAAAGTAGGAGAAAAGAAAATAGAAAGAGTAATAGAAAGAGAAGAAACATAAGATGCAAAGATAGAAGAAGAACAAAAAGAGGATATGATTTTGGAACAACTTAAGAAGGCTAAGGAAAATGTTAGCATTTGGGAATTACTGATGCATTCAGGTAGCCATAGAAGGGCTGTTGTCAAATCTTTATCGAACATTAATATTGAAACAGCCACTACTCCAGAGGCTATGGTAGCAAAGGTTGTAGAAAAGAAACACGGGCTGATAAAGTTCTCATATGATGACTTGCCTTTAGAAGGAAGAAACCATAATAAGGCATTATTTATCCCAGCTAAGGTGAGGGGAAAGAGAACCAATTTTACTATGGTCGATAATGGTTTTACTATTAATGTATGACCTTTGAAAATCCTACCTAACTTAGGTTTGAAAGCTAAGGACTTAACAGATTTAAACCTCATAATCAGAGCTTATGATGATAGCACTAGGAATGTGGAGGGGACATTCCAAACTCTGGTTAAAATAGGACCTATGGAATTAACCATTGAGTTTACCGTGATGGACATTTCAGTCACTTATGCCTTGTTGTTGGGATGGCCATGGTTCCATGCCTTGGGAGTGGTACCCTTAACTGTGCATCAAAAGATAAAATTCCCTTATGAAGGAGAAGTTGTAACCATAGAAGCTAGGACTAATGCTACTGTGGCATCCATATTGGATAAATAGAAACAAGTGTGTGCACCCCTTATTTCTAGATTGCTAGGATATTTGATGGGACTGAAATGGATTTGAGAGTAGCAAAAATGATGGAGAGAATGAATTACTGACTTGGATAAGGACTGGAGAAGAATGAACAAGGAAGTCCAAAATTCCTAGGATTCAAAAATCAAGATGACACAATAGGATTGGGTTTTGCAGGGGAAGCAAAGCCAAAAGGTAGAAGGGAAAGGAAGAGATTCAATGCATAAAAGAGGAAGCTTTATGCAAAAGTTGGTCTTTTGAGTTAGAACTTCATCAAGCCAGGGGAAGGAAAATACTATCTAGGGAAGGAAAATAAGTCAGTGTTGCTGGAGTAGATGTCCCTAGGTTTAAGTTGTTCAAGGAGCATATTGTGGAGAATCTAGTGAAGGACAACAAAGAGGAAGTGATGAAACTAGCAGCTGAGAGGATGGGCAGTGCTGCTATTGAAGAGCTACTGTGTCTGTAACTTGAACAAGAGTCACCCCAGGATTTAGCTATTATCATTAGTGATAGTTTTATTGATGTCTTTTATGATGAAACTGATGTAATAACGTTCGGTCTGTTTGAGGATGAAAATTCTATTTTTTCCATGGTTAATGATATAAATGCTGGTTTTGCTTACTTGTGTGATATGCATCCTAATAGTTTTGTGCATTATAATTTAGATCATTCATGCATGTTTGACATTAATTCAATTCAATTTGATTCATTTAACATAGGCACAAATGATAATCCAAAGAACATTTCTATATCATATGAGATAACTCTTGAAGAGAGGGAAAACTTTGAGAGAATATTAACAAAAAGAAAGGTAGTATTCGCTTGGACTTATAAGGATATGCCAGGGTTAGATAGGGAAATTATAGAGCATCATATTCCCACTTATCCAAAAATTAACCCTGTTAAGCAGAAATTACACAGGCTAAGACTGGAGTGGACTTAAAAGATAAGAGAGGAAATTACTAAACAAATTCAGGCTAATTTTCTAGAAGTAGTTGATTATCCTCAATGGTTAGCAAATATAGTGTCAGTACCTAAGAAAGATGGTAAAGTGCATATGTGTGTTGACTTCAGGGATTTAAACAAAGCATGTCCTAAGGATGACTTCCTTTTACCTCATATTGATGTAATAGTGGACAGTGCGGTGTCAAGTGCGATATACTCCTTCATGGATGGGTTCTCTGGTTATAATCAAATAATGATGGCAGTCATGGATAAGATCAAGATAGCTTTCATTATAGAATGGGTGACATACTGTTATAAAGTAATGCCTTTTGGATTAAAAATGCAGGTGTAACTTATCAAAGGGCAACTACCGCTCTTTTCCATGACATGATGCATAAGGAGATTGAGGTGCATGTGGATGACATGATGGTCAAGTCAGAAATAAGAGAAGGACATTTCAAAGTTTTGGACAAGTTCTTAGCTAGAATTGAGAGGTATAATCTGAGTCTCAATTCGAAGAAATGCATTTTTGGATTTACTTCAGGAAAGCTTCTAGGGCACATAGTTAGCAGTAAAGGAGTTGAAGTAGAACTAGATAAAGTGAAAGCTATTCGGGAAATGTCGACACTGAAGATAGAGAAAGAAGTGAGAGGTTTCCTTGGTAGGTTAAAATATATTAGTAGGTTCATTACAAAGCTTACTAGTATTAGTGACCCTCTTCAAACTCTTGAGGAAAAATTAGCTTGTGAAGTGGAATGATGGTTGTCAAAAGGCATTTGAAATAATTAAAGAGTATCTTGCTAGTCCACCTGTATTGAAAGAATCGAGGAAAGGTAAGCCATTGATCTTGTGTTTAGCCCTAGAAGAAAATGTAATGGGGGCAATGCTAGCATAAGAGGGACCAAAAGGGATAGAGCATGCAGTCTATTATCTCTATAAAAATTTCTTTCCATATAAAGAAAAGTACGACTTGGTAGAAAAGATGTGTCTAATCATGATCTAGGCAATGAGGAAATTGAGGCATTATTTTCAGTCCTATAAGGTCCAAGCATTCTTAAAGATCGATCCTCTAAGGTATTTATTTCAGGTGCCTACTTTGATTGGAAGGATGTCTCAATGGCTAGTACTCTTAACTGAGTTTGATATAGAGTACATCACCACAAAGGTCATCAAGGGAAGGCAGTAGCAGAATTCCTCGCTTAGAATGCAGTTGAGGGCGATGACCAGTGGAATTTAGAGTTTCCAGATGAGAATTTGGCAATGGTAGAGCCTCGTGAGCAGAAATTCTACTTTGATGGAGGTGTAAACAATAAGGGAGCTAGGTTAGGAGTAATTTTGGTTACGCCAAAAGGAGAGACCATACCAATGGCCAAGAAATTAGACTTCAAAGTGACTAATAATATGGTTGTGTATGAAGCATGTACCTATGGAGTTGAAGTAGCTCTAGAAGTTAGGGCAAAGGAACTATTAGTTTATGGGGATTCTATGCTAGTGATTAGCCAGGAAAACGAAGAATGGGAAGTGAAAGAGGAAAAGCTGAAGCCCTACATCTACTATTTGAAAGCTTTAGTGAAAAACTTCAATAAATGTCTCTTCATCCATTTGTCAAGAGACAATAATCAAATGGCAGATGTACTAGCAACACTGTCTTCGATGTAGGATATTGTAATAGGATCAACTATGAAGCCATTAGTAATCATGAGATCAAGAGCTTCGTGTTACGAGGGTAAACATATTATGAGTGTTCAAATCAGGCCTAAAGAGAAACTGTGGTTTTATGATGTTCAGAGGTTTATAGAAGAGGGAAAGTATCCAAAGGAAGCGACTTCAAAAGAGAAATATGCCCTTCATGTTCTTGTACATAACTATGCAAGTCATGATGGGGTATTATACAAAAGAATGCTGATTGGGATGCAGCTTAGGTGCCTCAAAAAGGATGAAGCTGAAGAGGTGATGTAAGAGATTCATGCAAGGGCTTGTGGTTCTCATATGAATGGGATGATTCTAGCTAAGAAGATACTCAGACAAAGGTATTACTGGATGAGCATGGAAAAGGATTGTATTAGAATGGTGAGATAGTGCCAACAGTGTCAAGCCTGTGGAAATCTTAACCATCTTCCTCTTACAATATTGAATAGTTTATCGTCACCTTGGCCCTTTGTAGCTTGGGGAATGACATTATAGGAGAAATAAGGCCAACAACATCAAATGGGCATAAGTACATAGTTGTGACAATAGACTACTTTTCCAAATGGGTGAGGTTGAGTCCTTCAATGCTATGAAAGAAAAATAGATGGCACGATTTATTGAGAAGAGCCTTATTTGCATATATGGAGTTCCACACCACATTGTGACAGATAATGGCATCCAGTTTCAGGCATAAACATCATAATTATTACAGAAGTATGGGATCGAGCATCATAAGTCTTCACTATATCACCCTCAAGCTAATGGAACAGTAGAAGTAGCTAACAAAAATGTTAAGAAAATTCTCTCTAAAATGGTTAAGACCTATAAAGATTGGTCTGAGTTTCTTCCTTTCACTTTATGGGGATACATAACTACAGCTAGAACAGCCATAAGGCAAACTCCATTCTCCTTAGTAAATGGTTGTGAAGTTGTTTTGCCTATAGAAATAGAGATCAAATCATTAAGAATAGTCATGAAAGTTAAAACTCCTAAGAGTGAATGAGCACATATTAGGTATGATCATCTTGTATCTCTAGATAAGAAGATGATGAATGCTTTGTTTCATACTCAAATATACCAAAGGAGGATAGCAAGATCATTCAATAAAAAGGTGAAGCATGGAAAGATAAAAGTCAAGGACATAGTGTTAAAATAGTCCATAGCAGTGGTATTTGATCTAAAAGGGAAGTTCACCCCAAACTGGGAAGGGCCATATTTAGTCAAATCGATTTTGCCTAAGGGAGCTGCAAAGATATCATATTTAGAAGGAAATGAATTCATGGAGCCTATTAACTTGAATCACCTCAAGAAATACTACCTGTAAAAATAAAATAAAAATAGTATAAAGAAATAAAGTCTGCTGATTAGAAAACCTGAAAAGGCTAGTTAGGCAAAAGTTAGGACATTCCCGCTGCTTAGAAAACCTGTAAATGGCTAGCAAGCAAAAATTAGGGAGTAAAAATAAAAGAGATGGTCCCACTGGCTAGAAAACCCACAAAGGGCTAGTCAGGCAAAAATTAGGGTGAATAAATTAGTGAGAGAAAAATGTTTAGCTAGAAAATTTGAAAGACCTAGCTGATAACAGGAGTTATATCATGTGATGTAATAAATGTATTCATTTTGGCCTTAATTAATGAATGATATTGAAATTGAATTTTTCTTCTAGAATTGCATGTTCTATCTTATTCAAAATGCATAAGTACTAAAAAGGAAAAAAGAACATAAAAGCTTAAAATCAGCAATATGAGACCAATTCCTAATGATGTCTTTGCTTCTTCTTTTGTGACTCTTCATGTAAAGCCTAAGTCCTCTTGTATTTATAAAATTCTAGTGGTTTGGTAGCTTGTACTAAAACCCAAGTCTTGTAATTGTCATCAGTAGCTCTATCAGCATCTAAGTGTATGTTCCGCTCAAGAATCCTGTGAGGCTATAAACTCTTGACCCTGTCTAGAAATCATGTTTGAGAGGAAAGCCTTCAAAGTCAGTCAGAACAGTGACTATGAATTGTGGATGGCCATACTGGCGACAAAGTTGGGAAGGAGAAAAGAAAGTCAAGAAGTGCAGCCCTGGGATAGGAATGCAGTAATCATACAAGTTGAGGGTCACAAACTTCAGCTTCCACCAAGGGCAAGTCTATGTAATCTCAATATATATAATGCCTTGTAACCAATTCACCCATTGGTCCATAGTGTGTCTATCCTTCACCTTCAGTTGATGAGATTGCAGTTGATGAAGCTAATAAGATGAAGGATTAGTAGGAATAACAAGCAAGCTCAGCTTCTCTTGTAACCTAATATGAAAAATACAAAAAGAAAAAATGAAAGCCCGCTAAGTTGAAACCCAAAAGAATGACTTAGGCAAAAGTTAGGGCAAGCCTGCTAAGTTGAAATCCAAAAAGGTGACTTAGCCAAAAGTAAGGCCAAGCCTGCTAAGTTGAAAATTTGAAAGGACAACTTAGGTAAAAGTTAAGGCAAAAAAAAAAAAGATTTGGTTACACACCTAAAGGAGCAGTAAACTTCTTGAAAGACGATGATGGGTCTGGAAGTTGTCTAACCCAATAATGGTCTCAGTAAGAATAATTGGCATAGGGTTAGACCTAGCTTCCACTTGCTCCAGAATACTCATAATCCTGGTATCAGCATCTCTATGTGAAGAGACTAAGAGGAATTGAGCATAAAAGCAGAAAGCGACCATTCTAATCCAAGTAGCACTGTTCTTGCCTTTAGTCTCACACATAGTAATTAAAGAAGACAGATTGACAGTCTTATAATTATGGGCAAAAAGATGAATACTAGCTAGGGGCATATCGAAGAAAGCAATAAGCCTATCCGAGAATTGCATACCTAAATCAGGCAGGGCAATAGCAATAGTAGAGTCCAATGAGCACCCCAGGATAGCAGCAAACTCCTCAATCACAGGACACAGCTCCTGGCCATTAAACCTGAAAACATGATCTTTTGAGCTTCAAAACATTGTAGCAGCATGCAAGAAATTGTCATTTATCTTTAGATGTTGAAAAGATCTTTAAGGGCTTGAGATGAAAAGGTTGAAGCCTATTCTAGTCATCACCATTAAGGCTCTTGAGAAATTTCTTCATCAATTGGAGAGAAGCTTGAGTCATGATGAGAATGGAGAGAAAGGGATAGTGAAACTGGTTCTTTTGTGAGCCTTTTATAAAGAGAGAAGTTGAATTTGGATGGAATTGGGCTTCCTTTACTGGAAAGAGATAATGGATGATAAATGATAAGGATAAATGGATAGAGATATAGGATAAACATCATAATTATCTAATTATCATTATCCTAATTTTATAATTATCTTTGTTATCTAAAATCTTTATCCATTTAGTTAAAGTCTAATTTAAGGTTAAATTAAGACACAAACTAGTTCAACATAGTGCATAAAAAATAGAATTCAAAACATAACAGTATGATAGAATAATCTGATAGCCTAAATCAGTCATCCTAAGTTCTAGAATCCAACCATAGGCTCCATCCTCTGGTAGAGTCATCACAGTGAAAGATGTCTGAAGGTTTGATAAAGGAAGTCCCAGCACTATCAGGATCATGCCCAAACCTATAAGCTGTCGGTAAAGCATCTCAATCTTGCACTCCATACCGCTTGAGTAGCTTTGTACATATAGAAAACATATCATGTGCATTTCATGCATATCATGCATACATTTGCATCTTTATTGGACATATACTTACCCTCCAACTATCTGTAACTTGCATAGTGAATAACCTCTGAGATGAGGCGAGTCCATGTAAATACTCTGCTTATGTTCGAGGGACCTATTTTGTAAATTTATTAACATTAGTTTTGAGTGTATATATTACATATAAAAAAAAGTCAAAAAACTCACATGAGAGGCATCTGTGGGAGAAAAGATAGAAAGATGAGCATCACTAAAATGCATCTGCTACTTGACTGGAGTCTGAACAGTAGGAGCCTAGTAGAACATGGACTTATTTAGAAGCAAGATATCACCAAGGGTAATGCTCGCAAAAGCACCATCGTGACTAGTCCCAACATGCTGAGTATAATGAATAAGACTAGGTCTGGGCTCAGGACTCTAAATATCAAGAATAACCTCAGTGTCTGGAGCAATTACAGTCTCCTCATCCATATTAATAGAAGAGCAAACCTCCTCAAAATATAAAGAGAAGGAGTGATTCATAGGTTCTAGAAGTAGAAGTTGAAATAATGAGAAATTACCTTATCATCGTCCATAGGAACATGCTCCAAAAGGCTCTCACGGATAAACTGCTGATAATGTCGAGAACGCTTAAGAAAATCTAAGGTAGCATATCCCTATAGTGCATCCCTCAGCTCTGAACTTATAAGATGCAAGCTGCGGAGCACAGAGGAAGGGACATCAAATGGAATGTGACATCAAGAAGGGTCGTAAGACTAGCGATACACTCGCTCCCCTAAATACCATATCAAACATCCATAACCAAAGAGCAGGATCCTTATAGGCTCAAGGTGAACTGAAGCTACCATGAAATCATATCATTGGATGTCCTCATCACCCTCCAACCAATCTGAGTTTATTTGCAATTTATATAAATCAAGTCTAATCTATATTAAAATGTAACATACTAATGATTTTATTTTTTCTTACCAGGTGCTGCTTGACAGTGTTCAGTTGATCACGATATGTCTGTGAAGTATTTATGTTGCTAACAAGGCAAAAAGAACCCCATCTCATCATCAGAGGAAAGGTCCTATCATAACTGATAGCGTCAAAGCCTCAAATAAGCTCGATCTCTATGCTCTAAATCTGGAAGAAAGAGAACATATCAAAAAAAGGAAAAGAAAAGCAAGATTATAAAGATCAAAGGAAGGAGAACATACATGCAAGATGTGCCAAAAGCCACACATCGTGATAGCACCTTTACAGACAGTGTCCAGTCTGTAGTAAATATAAGCAAGTGCAACATATCCCTAATCTAGTGTGCCAACTCGATCCAAGTCACGAAGGGGACCAAACATAGCAATACTGACCTCATGACCGGCCTCACAAAAGATGGTCGTGCCTAATAATATCAAAAGGAAACACCTCACCTTATGGACAATCTCACAAGGAGTAGAAGTAGGAAGGTTTTTGAATCCCTTAACTAAGGATAAAAGAAGAACATTCTTTCAATTCTTCCATGCTGGAGTGAACCTGATGAAATCTTACATGTACTGACTCCATGCATGATCTAGAATACTATAATAGCTGACATTAAATGGAACTGGGGATCCTCCAAAGGCAATCTGATGATAGTAGAGAAACTCATAGGTGAAACGGTAAGCTTACCCACACGAGTATAAAACGTGTGGGTAGTATCCATCCATCACTCAATCAAAGCAAACAAAGAGTAACAGTCAGACCAGCCTCAAATAGCTAGAAGTGTAGCAATGAAATGCCTGAATCTGGAGGCCCAAATCGGATGTGTCACCTGCTCTGGCAGTCCATGAAATAATTCCCAAGCTAGATTGAAACAGCCCGTGAACTTCATTGGACGCTAGTTCAATTTCAAAATAATAATTAATTAATTGAAAGATTAATTCATTAATTAAAGAATTTAAATTTAAAGATTTAATTAGTTAATTAATTAATTAATTGACCCTAAAAAAATTTAGAGTTTATCAGCAATATAGATTGCTGACCGGCAATCGAAAATGCTGATCAACATTTGAGATTATCGATTGGCATTCTACTATGCCAATCAGCATTCCCTGGTCGATTAGAATTTAGAATTCCAATCGAAATTCCAAACATCCAATCCATTATATAGACAACTGAGGAGCTAAACTTCACATTTTTAAAGTTTAATTTCAATTCTATCATGCATTTTCATGTTGATTGCTGACTAATATACATGTCAATCTCTACTCTAAAACTAACTCTGATTACTAATTATATAGGTGATATTTTTGCAAAAATAAATAGAAGTAAGGAAATTTACCTCATTACCTATATCTCTGCACCTGTGGGTATGTAAATGAGTTAAAGGAAAGATAATTGAGTCTTCTTGAAGTCCAAGATCATTTTGAGGAAAATGAGGAGGCAAAATCCTTTGAAATTCTAAAGACTCAACTCTTTCATGTTGTTTGAGTGGCGAGGAGGCCATAGGATCAGACGAATCATAAATCTGACATCAAATGATTATGAAATCAAGGAAAGAAAATCAATGAAAAGAGAGAAAATGAATGAATGAATAAAGGAGATAATAGAGTGTTAAATGCAAAAAGGGAAGTATATATTGTTAGTGATATGCACTAGGTCAATCATTTGTGATTATGTATAGACTTTCTTATTTCATTAATAAAGAGGTATTTCATTATCATTTGATTTTATGATAATTATATGAATGGTTAATTCTTACTAAGGCCATCAAGTATGTGACTTGATAGTAAAACCCTTAAATTAAAATAAGAGTTATATTCTAATTATCCCTAGCCATTTATTCATTATATATAAATATTAAAGTATTAAGGCTAGTATGAAGTTGACTGATGGTTATGTTTTACTATTCATGAATATGAGATATTAAGTCAACTTATAGGTACATGATGAGAGATCATGTACTGGATTGACCCACTATGAAAATACTACATAGATTATTGTCATAAGTATTTCTGATCATAGTAATTTTATTTTGGTCCTTTGACCTTGAAATCATCATGGATTTCTACATAGCTATTTTATGTTTTGATACATTCTAATATTGTCTTTAACTGGATGATTAAATAGGATGTTGTTGGATATGAAATTAGTTATGTGATGAGAAAACCCAGCGGGACTGCCACCTAGGGCGTTGCCCCCGGACCCGGCTAGGGGCGCTACCCCTTGGAACCCCACTAGGGGCGCTGCCCCTTGACCCCGAAAGAATTGTCACATTATTTTATTTTTTAACATAATAATTGGATTTAATAACTAAATAGATTATTATGTTATACATGTTTGTTGTTTTATGCATGGTGCATAGCATGGCCCTTAGACCAATGTGATTGGATTTTATTTTTATGGGTTGTAATTTTAAATACGACCTGCGAGTCATTTTTATTTTGTTGTATTTATTTTATTAGAATAGTGTAGAATAAATTACAATAATTTTGGTAAATCAAGACCCATGGTGCAATTCAAGTTGGAGGCCCAGGATGAAGATCCAAAGTGGGAACCAAAGAAGGAGATCCATGGTAGAAGATGGAGATCCAAGTTGGAGGCTCAATTTGTAATTGTAATATTACCTAGGTTTGACCTTTGATCTTCATATTGGCTTATGAAGATCAATTTAGATTTGGGCCATGCTATGCCACATTTATTTTTTGTTATTATGTATGTGATGCCATGTGATGCCATATGATGCCATGCAATACAACATAACAATAACTAAATAAGATTAAATAAAGATGAACCCTCATTTAATATTAAGTCATTATAATGCCTTCCATAAGTTCAACACTTGTCAAGCCTTAGATTATTATATATGAGCCTGCCAAAGCAGGGTGTATAAATTTATCTCGGGAAGGCAAGTTGGATAATGGTGCTATCCAAATGTTTGATATGGTTTGACTTAACTAGGTTATCAAAATGGTTTTGTACCTAGGGCATTAGATGGGATTTCTAGCCATGACATGTGATGCCAAATCCCATACCATCTAAGAGTTACATGAGATGTAATTGATAAGAGTTATCTACTTAAATAACCATATTTTAGGCGATGAGCCAAAGCTCACTTAGATTATGGTGAAATATGGATCTTGGCCCACTAAAATTTATAAAATTAACTTAGAGGGTTATTGATTTGAGTAAATTTAGTGGGAGTTTTTATTATGCCTCATACATATTTAATAAAATGCTGAATGGACTTTGCATATATTTATTGTAGATAATGACTTCAAACACTACACCTACCATGTCACTGTGATCGATCCTTGAGAAGGATAAGCTCAATGGGACTAGCTTTCTTGACTGGTATAGAAACCTAAGAATTATTCTTAGGCATGAGAGAAAGGAATACATCCTTGATCAACCCATCCCTGAGGAACTAGCAGCCAATGCTCCTAGAGCACAAAGGGATGCTTATACCAAGCATTTCAATGATTCTACTAATGTCACTTGTGTCATGCTTGGATGTATGGAATTTGAGCTATAAAAGCAACTGATGGAAATGGAGGCTTATACTATGATAGGCCATCTCAAGGAAATGTTCTAAGAGAAAGCAAGAATTGAAAGGTTCAATACCATCAGGGCATTGCTTTCCTGCAAGCTGACTACTGGCGGCTCTGTCAGTCCTCATGTTCTCAAAATAAAGGGTCATCTTGATCACTTGGACAAGCTTGGTCTCAAGATTGAACAAGAACTGGCTATGGATATTATTCTCCAATCTTTGCCTGAAGCTTATGATAGCTTCATTTTGAATTTTAATATGCATAGTATGGAGAAGACTATTTCAAAGCTGCATGGGATGCTGAAAACTACTGAAAAGAACATCAAGAGTAACACCAAGGATGTTCTTATGGTTAATAAGAAAAAGGGGATGAAAAGGGTTGGAAAGGGTAAAGGCAAGGTCTTTAAAGGCTTTCAGAAGCCCAAGCCAAAGCCCAAGCCCAAATCCAAAGTTAAACCCAAAGCAAAGGAAGGAATTTGTTTCTTCTGTAATGAGCCAGGCCATTGGAAAAGAAATTGCAAGCTCTATTTGGATGATCTAAAGAAGAAAAGGGGTGGTGAGACTACCTCTTCAGGTATTCATGTTATAGAATTAAATTTATCTGCTTCTGATTCTGATTCTTGGGTATTAGATACTGGATCAGGATCTCACATTTGTACAAATGTACAGGGTCTAAAAAGGAGTAGATCATTGGCAAGAGGCGAAGTGTACCTATGAGTTGGCAATGGAGCAAGAGTTGTTGCTTTAACTGTAGGAACTTATGAGTTACCTTTGCTTAGTGGACTTGTTTTATCTTTAAAAAGTTTTTATTATGTACCTACTATGCATAGGAATATTAGTTCTATTTCTTGTTTGGATAAGAAAGGATTTGAATTTATTATTAAGAATAATTAATGCAGTATTTATCAGGATAACATTTTCTATGGATATGCTCCATGCACTAGTGGACTTTATGTTTTAGATGCCGAAGACACTGATGAAATGCCAATCTATAACGTTGATACAAAGAAGTCTAAATCTAATGATTTAAACTCAACCTATCTCTGCCATTGTCATTTAGGCCATATAAATGAGAAATGCATTTCAAAGCTACACCAAAATGGGCTTTTAAATTCATTTGATTATGAATCATTTGATACATGTGAATCTTGTTTACTTGGAAAAATGACTAAAACACCTTTTACTGGACAAAGTGAGAGGGCTAATGACTTATTGGGCCTAATACATTTTGATGTATGTGGACCATTACGCTCAACTGCTAGAGGAGGTTTTTAGTACTTCATAACTTTCATGGATGATTTTAGTAGATATGGCTATCTCTATCTAATGAAACATATATTTAAATTTTTAAAAAGTTCAAAATTTTCAAGAATGAAGTACAAAATCAACTTGGTAAAAATATTAAAACACTAAGATTTGATTGAGGTGGTGAATATTTAAACCAAGAATTTATAGATCATCTTAGAGATTATGGGATTGTTTCATAATTGACTCCTCCAGGTACACCACAATGGAATGGTGTGTCTGAACACAAAAATTGGACTCTATTAGATATGGTTCGAACTATGATGAGTCAATATGATCTTCCAATCTCTTTTTGTGGATATGCTTTAGAAACTGCTACATTCATTTTGAATAGAGTTCCATCGAAGGTAGTTGAAAAGACACCATATGAGATATGGACTAAAAAAACTCCCAGTTTGTCTTTTCTAAAGATTTGGGGATGTGATGCTTTTGTCAAGCGTCAAATCTCAAATAAAATAGCACCCAAATCTGATAAATGCCTTTTTGTGGGATATCCTAAAGAAACTAAAGGATATTACTTCTACAATGCATCTAAGAACAAAGTGTTTGTGTCTCGAAATGGTGTATTTTTGGAAAGAGAGTTTATTTCCAAAGGAACCAGTGGGAGCACAGTGCAACTTGAAGAAATTCAAGGCCCATAAAATAGCATTATACCTAATATGGAACTGCAACTGAATCAACAAGAAGTTGTTGAGCTTGCACAAGTACCAGAAGGCCCAAGGAGGTCTAGTAGGACATGTCAAATCCCCATGAGATATGGATTTCTCATAACTAATGATAATGATGTGTTAATTGTGGATCAAAATGAGCCCACATCCTATCAGGAGGCTGTAAATAGTCTTGACTCTAAGAAATGGTTTGAAGCCATGAGATCAGAAATGCAATCCATATATGATAATCAAGTATGGACCTTGATTGACCCAAATGATGGTTTAAAAACTATTGGGTGCAAATGGGTTTTCAAAAAGAAAACTGACATGGATGGCAATATGCATACCTTTAAGCTAAGACTGGTTGCAAAAGGTTTCAAACAAACACATGGTATAGACTATGATGAAACCTTTTCACCAATGGCTATGCTAAAATCTATTCAAATTCTCCTTGCCATAGTTGCATACTATGATTATGAAATATGGAAAATGGATGTCAAAATAGCATTTCTCAATGGAAACTTACTTGATGATGTGTACATGACATAACTAGAAGGTTTTGTTAGTCCTGAGAATTCTGGAAAGGTATACAAGCTTCAAAGGTCCATTTATGGATTGAAGTAAGCATCTCGGAGTTGGAATCTTCATTTTGATGAAGTAGTCAAAAAATTTGGCTTCATTAAAAATGAAGATGAACCTTCTGTATACAAGAAAGCTAGTAGAAGTGATATTGTATTTTTAGTGTTGTATGTTGATGACATACTACTCATTGGAAATGATATCCCTATTTTACAAAATGTTAAATCATGGTTAGGGAATTGTTTCTCAATGAAAGACTTAGGTGAAGCTGCTTATATATTAGGCATCAAGATTTATAGAGATAGATCTAAAAGGCTTATTGGGCTAAGTTAAAGCACTTATATTGATAAGGTATTGAACAGGTTTAATATGCAAGATTCCAAGAGAGGATTCTTGCCAGTGTCGCATGGCATTAGTCTCAGCCAGACTCAGTGTCCTATGACACAAGACGAGTGAGACCGCATGAGTAAGATTCCATATGCTTCTACTATTGGATCTATCATGTATGTAATATTGTGTACTCGACCTGATGTTTCATATGCCTTAAGCACAATGAGCAGATTCCAATCAGACCTAGGTGAAAGTCACTCAACAACAGTTAAAAATATCCCTAAGTACTTAAGAAGAACTAAGGATGCATTTTTACTGTATGGTGGTCAAGAAGATGAGCTAGTTGTAAATGGTTACACAAATGCCAACTTCCAAATTGACAAGGATGATTTTTTATCATAGTTAGGATATGTGTTTTGTTTGAATGGAGGTGTAGTGAGCTGGAGGAGTTCCAAGCAAGCCACCGTTGCTGATTCTACAATAGAAGCTGAGCACATAGCTGCCTCAGAAGTAGCTAAAGAGGCTGTTTGGATGAAGAAGTTCATAACTGGACTTGGTGTTATTCCTAGTATATCAGATCTAGTGAACTTGTATTGTGACAATAATGAAGCTATAGCCCAAGCTAAGGAGCCCAGATCACATCAGAGATCGAAACACATACTCAGGTGCTATCATCTCATTCGAGAAATCATTGAGAGAGGAGACGTCAAGATATATAGAGTACCTACAAATGATAATGTTGTTGATCCACTGACTAAGCCTCTTCCACAGCCTAAACATGAGAGTCATACTAGGTCCATGGGTATTCGATACGATGTTGATTGGGCCTAGTGCAAGTGGGAGATTGTTAGTGATATGCACTAGGTCAATCATTTGCAATTATATATAGACTTTCTTATTTTATTAATAAAGAGGTATTTCATTATCATTTGATTTTATGATAATTATATGAATGGTTAATTCTTACTAAGGCCATTAAGTATGTGACTTGATAGTAAAACCCTTAAATTAAAATAAGAGTTATGTTCTAATTATCCCTAGCCATTTATTCATTATATATAAATATTAAAGTATTAAGGCTAGTATGAAGTTGACTGATGGTTATGTTTTACTAATCATGAATATGAGATATTAAGTCAACTCATAGGTACATGATGAGAGATCATATACTGGATTGACCCATTATGAAAATACTACATAGATTATTGTCATAAGTATTTCTGATCATAGTAATTTTATTTTGGTCCTTTGACCTGGAAATCATCATGGATTTCTACATAGTTATTTTATGTTTTGACACATTCTAACATTGTCTTTAATCAGATGATTAAATATGATGTTGTTGGATATGAAATTAGTTATGTGAGGAATGTGAGTGATTTAAAAGAAATTTATCCATCATTAATATGAGAAAGATATCTATGGGCCCCTTGATGAGATAGACTAAAGGAAAATGCATGGCCATGCTGAAATGAATTGATAAAGAGTTATCATTTTTAGTCTACTTGGAATGAAGTCAGAATATTAAACTATATAAGGATGACATTCTATGCCTTATGTTCAATTAAGATATCATGTGATAAAGGGACGATAAAATTCACTGTAATTAGGTTATGTCAGATTATTGACTTCACATGACTTAGGTAGTCATAATGTCTTGCTAGAGACCACTTATGACTTGTAGGCATAAATAGAGATTTAGGCCCACTGCCAATGTTATGTGAACCTATAAGGTCACACACTTAGAATAAGCCCAAAATGAATATGGGTTTAATAAGCCCAAAATAAACTCTGTGGAAATAAGTAATTAAAGTATTTTATTTATTTATTTATTTAAGATAAATGTTATTTTAAATAAATAAATAAGATATTATTTCTAATTTGTTTTTTAAACAAAAATCAGAATATAATAAATGGAAATTACCAAAAGGTCATTGGTAGGTGAAACCCTAATTTGGAGTCTATAAATATGTTATATTCTCTAGGGTTTAATACACTTGTTGTTTTTCCTACCTCAAAATTCATTTTCTTTCCTTTTAGAAAAAAAAGATAGATTTTTTCTTTTGTTTTTGATTTGTAAGGCAAGCAAGAAGGTTGCTAGCACACACACTCCAATTTGTTTTATGAAGGGTTATTTGTGTGGATACCTATAGAGGACGCATCCTTTTGGATATGTCTTGATCTGAACAACCAAAGAAAAAAGGCTTGAGGTAAGGTGTAACTGGTGTGAACCTCCTCTCATCCTTTTAGAAAATCTTGCCTCTTCTGCGTTTTTGGTGAGATTTTTGAATTCCTAGATTTAATCAAGTAGTCGAATTACATGGATCCAGGTTTGGGAACGTGATAAGTTTTTAATTTTTTTTCTACGTTTGTATCACGAAACCCAACATATATAAGTGGAAAATATCCACTTTAGTCCACTTCTCTTGCATGTCCATATAAATTCAAGTTCTTTCATTACGATTTGGTCCATAATTGCTTTCTAATTAGGATTATATTCATAATTAAATCATGACATTCATTAAAATAATAATTCATTGAATTATTAAAAATAAATAATCAATATATGATTCTAATTTTTTTGTTAAGTATAGAATATATAACAAGATTACATAATTCAATTTTTTGCATTTTACATGCATTATTTCAATTAAAGGACTAATATGCTGCATAGTAGTCTTAACCTTCATTATGTTATGTACTGCATAGCAGTTATGATTCAGATTCATCAGTGCTAGACATTCCACAAGAACTATAGTAGATTTTTAATTCAACTTCACTAGACGTCCCATAGGGAATATAGTATGCATCGTTAGACGACCCACAGGGAATATAACAAAATCTCGTCATCATTTGACGTCCTATAAGGAATATAGTGTACATCATTAGACGTCCCATAGGGAATATAATGAAATCTCATTATCGTTAGACATCCCATAGGGAATATAACAAAATCTCATCATCACTTGACATCCTACAGGGAGTATAGTGTACATCATTAGACATCCCACAAGGAATATAACAAGATTTATCATTGCTAGATGTTCTACGGGAATGATAGCAAGTTTTCAATTTTTCATCACTAAACGTCCTATAGGGAATATAGCGAAACTCATTTGCACAAAGTCCACTAGACATTCAGCAGGAAATATAGTGAGACTTGTCAAACATCATACCTTACTCAGTAATTTGAGCATTAATCTATCATTTAGGATACAATCAAGTGTCCTAATTTCTTTGTTTTGAAATTGTGTGCTTCTATTGTTTTGCCGCAATTTGTCAAGAAAATAGCAATAAAGGGGGCAACTGTAAGCACCCAATTTTGGGATGCAATTGTGCACAATTGCGACGTAAGCTCCTATGATGAAATTCATTCAAAAATTGAACTCGGTTGTCAAATTTATGGAATTTAGAGACTAAATTACAACATTTTTTAGGATTTGATGACAAAGAAGTCAATTTGTCAGGGGTCTTTTAGTAATTAAAAGTTAAAAAATTTAGGGTCGGCATTTATGTAATGCCAACTAACATTGTGCAATGTCGACTGGCATTGTGCAATGCCGACGTGTTAAAAAGTCCCATTTTTCAATTTTTTTTGTGTTTTTTTATTTTTTAATCAATTTTTTAGTGTTTTGATTGATTAAAAATTGAATTTTATCATTATTTTTAATTGAAAAAGGTTTTAACACATTCAAAATGCATAAATAACTTTTAAAAATCAAAATTATTATCTGTTTGTTTTGGAAGAGATGAGCGTTCATGCAAATTTGGGAAGTTAGTACGTGCAAACTTTTCTTTAAAAAGCAAAGAGTTTTCATGCATGCAAGGGGGAGGAGATGGATGAATAGAGAGGCTAAAAAAACATAGAGACACATAGTGAGAGAAAAAAAGAAAAAGACAAAAAAAAAGAGAAAACATCTAGAGAATTGTGCGATAAAATCCTACTGCGTAAGAAAATCTTGATTTCTTCGGTCCTATCTAAAACTCTAATGTATTGACATCATTCTTTAATGCTTTGAAAATAATTTTATGTGTCTAGAATGCAATTTAGCCTCTATCCAGAATCAAACAACGAGTCAAAAACAACGGTGACAATCTCAATTTGAGAGGCTATCTCAAAGCATGTGCACAATATTCATTTCTTTTTCTTCTCTTTCTTTTTGTGATTTTTTTATTTTGTTATTATTTTGATTATTCAATTTCACTACTAATATGATTATTTTTGTGTTTTTATTTTGATGTGTGAATGTGGATTGAGGAGGATACTACCTGTGTTTAGACTAACAGAAGGTCTATGGAGTGCCATGGAAGAACTTGCATTGTTTTCTAATAGAACATAGTTTTTTTTATCTTTATTTTGCATTTTGGTATCCTATGTAGTTATTTTAATTCATGGGTGTATAATTGTTTAATTTTAATTTTTATACATATTTTGTCATACCCCCAGTAGTGGGAATAGTGAACGATTTAATTTTCTGCGTTTAAAATGAATTAGTAATTAGGTTCAATTGGGTAAAAAACAATTAAAATCAATGGTGGCAGTAGCTTAATTTAGGGTTTGCATGTAATTGATTTAGGGTTTCTAGAAAATCATTAAAATGTTTATTTGATCCTTTTTTATGTTTTATTTGTTTTTAGGTTTTTATATTATTTTGGGCCCTAAGCTTATGCTTTGGTCCAACTCACTTTAAATAGGCTTAAAAAAATGGTTTAGGACTTTAAATGATTAAAATCAATTTAGGCCCATTAAGTTAATTATATTTTAGGCCTACTTAGTTAATTAAAACTTGTTTAGACTTAGCTCAACCCACTTAATTTCATTTCTTTTAAAATAAATAGACCTAGGCCCACATTTCACTTAAAATAAAACCAAATTAGACTTAGGGCCATTAATTTAACTTTCCTTTAAAATACCCTATTTTTTAGACAAAGTGAAAAAAATAGATATAGGCTTACTAATTAATAAAAATGTAGGCCCACCTTTAGTCCATTTCTCACTTGTAAATAAGAAATGTTAATTTAGCTAACTTTTTTTAATAAAATTAACATAGTTTAGACTTAGGGACAACACGATCATGAGTGCATTTTTTATGTGTAATTTTATTGACTAGATGCCTAGGGTTAGATGGATGTCAAATAGGGTTTAAATAAAATTGCATGTAATTAGAGGATGAAAAAATCATTTATAAAATTATTCTAAATGAACACGAGACTAAGAGAAGTTAGTATTCTGTTCCTAGAATCTCCTAGTTGTGGTGCTAACTTTTTTTTAGAGAATCGAGTACCACCAATCAAATTGTCATAGTTATTACCCTGAGTGGCGACTTCTCTTCGCCATGCTATGACTTTATGATATAGTAGTGTGTTCCTTAAGGCCCTGAGCCTAAACAGTGTCGCGGTTGCTAAAATCTTGGACGCGCGTTAAACCCCGCTGTCTACAGTCATCATTGGTAAATCTACCCTTCTTATTTGACAAGGGTTATTATGATCATGTTGTACAAGTGCTACCACTTCTCCATCTACCATGAGTCCTTATTCTTAGCCTTTTCCTTCTCGGGTAATGTCTTATGCTTTGATAGTGCTTTTTCTCTTATTTCTTTTATTTTGTTGTAATACTTTATAAAGTAAGTTCATTAATCATAAATGGATCTTTCATTTTTGCTGTAGGGCCATTGTTCATAGTGAGAGAGCTGGTTTAGCATCTTCATAATTGAAGAGGAGCCTGATGATGGAATTAGTTATGTAACTTAGATAATAGAAACATGTGTGGTGAGCATAAGCGTAAATAGGGTAAAATTTCAAAAATTTTATGTACATAACCCTTCATGACATGAAGAATTCCATTCCTAAGTATCCATTTTGCATGTTACATAACTAAACTGCAAAGTAAAATTTATATAATCATTAACCTAGGAAACTCTAAGTTGAAGAAAACTTACAAACTCCTAGTTTGATAAAGACCAAAATAATTAAGATCTACAATCTTTAGGTGCTTAAGGTTCAATACTTTAATCAAATGTTCTAGCCTTGGAAATGAAAGTGCTCTAGCTTAAAACACTTAAACTCCACGAAATTACCTTCTTGCTTTGATTTGATTAGATGTAAATGTCCTCTTAATTGACCCTTATAAAGCTTGCATTAACTTAATCCTTTGTAAGAATACGTAGGGTTTGTGTTATGTAGATGTTTCTATTTTTATATGTCTAAGCATTCATAGAAAAGTTCTTAGGTTATATATATAGAGAAACTAATCACATCATGACATCATCCATGACATCACAAGTATGCAACTTGACATATTAAGAATACAATTTGTATAAGTAACTCACTAGTGTACAAAAGAGTTTGTAAAAAATACATCTTATTTATAATGTCTGAATTCATCTTCTCACATTTATTAATGTGATAAATACATTTATCCTAATCTTTATTTAGAAAAGTCAAATATTTACACATTAAAGATTTAATGTGCCTAATATGATAAATTTGTCTACATAATTTTGTATAAACTTAGGCTAGGTAATTGGGCCAACAATTGGCCCAAGCCCAATCCATCAAACAAATAGGCCTATATTAGGTTTATGGGCTTTCTCAATATTTTAGATTAATATTTGGTCCAAAATTCTTTTAGACCTAGGCCTAAACTACTTGGGCCATTAATCCAAGTCCAGAATAACATATATATTATTAATTTACTACCTTATGTAATATCTCATATTAATTAAGTATAAATTAATAATTAAACCCTTACTTGAATTAGATTTCATGACATGCTAGAATCATTACTTAAAATATAAATCCATTTCCATTAATCTTCAATAATTAATTAAACACTTTCTCAATAATAAGATTAATATTAATGTTGATTTGGCAAAAACTCTTTTAGGTGTGACTTACTACATTCATGCGTAATTAGCAATATGAAAATAATATCAACACTTGATATTATAAACTCCTATCAAATCTAAATATGAATATCCTAACTATACACATTTAGTTCTCATAAGTTATGAGTGACCCTTAACATCTATATCATAACTACCCAATTAGAAATGAATGCATGTATTGATTCATATGAACCCTTTAGTTATAATTATTGTGCACTAAAATCCCTTTATTAGAAGACCTTGATATAGTCTAGAGTCATGATTTAGTCAAACTCTAATAGATGCATCATATGACCTAAACTCAAGTTCTAATTCTTGATAAAATATAACAAATACTAAAAACACTTTTCTAGCACTGAAACTCTTTCAAACCATGTCATGTTTATCCAAGCTAAGAACTTATTCATCAAGAAAAACTTAGATAGCAGAAAATCATATCGCAATTCACTCTAAGCAATGAATCCTATCTTAGGCAAACACTTATCTTTACATTTAACTTATTAGAGTCATCACATAGTATATACCCATGTGTGATTAACATAAGTATATAGGCAGTAATAAACCTTAACCACTCAAATGTGGATGACCATGTCACATTAGGACAAAGGACTATATACACCATTATGACCTAGAATGTGATCATTAACTATAAGTGAATATCCATGTGATCACAAAATCTAATGTCATTGTTTGATCCACCCATCACATGAATATTCACATGTCTATTTTGATATCTCATATGATGCAGCATAAGACTCACTACCTCTGACTATTAGTATCACATGCCAATCAAGGAAAATAAATAGAGGTGATAGTCTAAAAAATATTACTTAATATTAATTTTTAACTATGAATATTTTTTGGCATATGTACTAAATAAATTTATATCATATACTAAATAAACTACTACACAAAACTATAACTATACAAAACTAAGTAGTTTTCATAAATGATAAATATAATAACCTCTTCAAAACCCTAGACATTTTATTTGTTTTAGATTCAGTCATCTCTCTTCCTCCTTTTTACTTCTCTTGTTGTTTCCACCTCCCTTCCTTCTCTTCTTCTTTTTTTTATCTTCAAATTCCTTATAACTACCACCATGGTTGTTAATCATGCCTACCACCTCTATTAATAATTTCAGCCACCTCCTTAGATTTTCTTTTTCTTAGAAATCACTACTTTAAGTAAGAAAATTGCAGCTTGGCATGCTCCTTTTCTTGCCACCACCACCAAAGCCTTTGCTTTTTTTATCGATATTTTTTTGTTCTTATTTTGATTTTTCTTTGAGAAAAACCAACTATAAGTATGATGTATGTTATGAGGTTATTATGTAAAGCTATATATTATTTTAAGAAAATTATAATTATTTTAATTTTTCATAGTGATGTTTCTGAAACTTAAAAACTTTATATACAATGATTCAATTATTTTGGTTAAGATCTTCATCATATTATTTTAGATTTAGGGTTTAAAAAATTTATAAAGATTCAATTTCATGATAATTTTTATTGTATACATTGATTGAAATATGTTTTAAGTTGTATTATTAGTTTTGGTTAAAACCTTAGTTGAATGGTATATCTATTGATTCCTGGATTTTTTTTGTTTTAAGTTTATTGGTTTTTCATCTAATCATCTTAAATGAGCCTTGTATTAAGCCTTTTATGAAAAATATCCAAGCTAAGCTCATGCTAAGCTTGAGCTAGTTTAAATTTACATGAGCCGAGCTCAAACTCTAATTTGGAGAAACTTACCATGCTCTTGTTGAGCTGAAGCTCTCATTTTTTTAATTGAGCTAAGCTTGAGCATTTCAAAACTCAACCTAGCTCAGCTTGATTACACCTCTAATTATACTAGGGCTTAGTTCTAGTAGGAGATAAGGGAGAATGCACTGAATAAGCACAGTGGGCTTTAAAGCAAGAGATTGTTTGGATTCAAGGAGGTGGTGATAATGCATCCTGATTTTTAGATGAGGGTGATGATTAAGAGGATATTGTGACTACTCTAAACAACATATATATTGATAAGCTTATTTTAAAGGTTGGATCAATGAACACTTATTATTGTACTATTTACTAAATGCTTTGTGATGTATGCCAGTTATGCTTTCAAGCTTTTTACACTTAATTATTGTACACTTGACTCATTGTAGCTTGATATCTGTTATTTCATTTTCTTTTTCTTTTTCCCTTATTTTCCTAAGTGATCCCCTTTTCAAAGATTTTAACACTTTGCTGGGCTCTCTAGTTTTTATTTCTCTCCTTTTTTTCTTTTATTTTCCCTCTTTTACCTCGGTGGTCCTCTTTTTAGAGATTTTTAAACCTAGCTCGACTCTTATTATCTTGGTTATGCCTCATTTCTTCAATGTCTAATAATAATGATAAGCAACTTAAAAAAAATCACACAACTAATGAGAAACACAAGTACATAGATAAAGTAAAAAATGTAAATTCAACTTAGCATTCTTGACGCACATGAAATTTTCATAAGTACACTTGCAAAATTTAACATACATTCACATGTTTATTGAAATCATTTAAGAAAGGTAAATGCATTTGTACATATTTCAATTGATGGTACCCCTATCCTTAGCTTTCCTTTTTAGGTTTTCTAATTAAGTATTTTTCCTCTTATTTCCCTAATTTTTGTATAGATTGCCCTTTTGGCTTTTAAACCTAGCAGGAATCCTTAATTTTTACCTAGGCTACCCTTTCAGGCTTTTAACCTAGCTTTGCCTAAGCCACCTTTTTTAGGTTTTTGACTTAGCAAGGATTTTGATTTGATTTGGCTCTCTTTTTATTCCTTCTTTTTTTTATTTTTTTAAATATAATATTTCTTTAGGCGATTGACATTGACTGGTTCTAAATATTCATTCCCCTTAGAATACATCATCTTAACTGCTCTTTTGGATAAGATGGTATTGACTAGATATGGGCCTTCCTAGTTTTCTCTGAACTTTGCTCTTGGGTTTGAAACATTATATCTTACTTGTTTTAACACATAATCCCATACTTTGATGCTTTTGTGCTTCATCTTCTTGTTGAAAGCCCTTGCTAACTGAGCTTTGTACAACCATATGTGATATAACACTTTGAGTCTTTGACTATCTAAAAGAGTCAAACAATCATGTCTTTGCTAATCCCATTGTTCTTTGGGTAATTTTGATTCGATTGCTACACATAGTGACCTCATTTCTATTTCCATAGGGAGAACTGCTTCAAAACCATACACTAATGAGAAAGGAGTGGCACATGTTCTAACTGTCATTTAGTATCCCTATATAGCATATGATAATTTTTCTACCCAATCTTAATGAGTCTAGGTCATTTTTATTAAAATGTTTTTTATGCTTTTGTTTGTAGCTTTGACAACCCCATTACCTTGTGATATGTAAGGTGATGACTTAAAGTGTTCCACTTTATTTCTCTTTAGCAATTTTCTAATTGTCCTTTAGAATTGAAGGTCGTTGTCGAAGACTATATGATGAGAAATTTTGTATCGATAGAAAAGATTTTTCTCGATTAACTTAGCCATTTCTTTTACCTATATTTTGGTATATGATTTTGTTTCAACCCATTTTATAAAGTATTCAACTGCCACTATAATAAATCTATGTCTATTTAAGGCTGTAGGATGGATCTCTTTAACTATATCTAATCCTTATGTTAAGAATGGCCAAGTGAGGAGACTGTATGCAATTACATTAGAGGAAGATGATTGACATGTTGTGGACTTGACACTTGTGACACTTTCTTTTAAATTTGATGTAGTTTTCCATCATTGTCAACTAGAAGAACCCTTCTACTATTATTTTCTTAGCTAGTATTTTGCCATTCATGTGTGGACTTTGGATACCCTAGTGTACTTCTTCCATTGCTTTTGTAGCCTTAGTTTCATTTAGACATTGGAGTTGTACTCCATCAGAAGTCCTTCTGTATATTATCCCTTAGTGTGAGATGAATCTTAAACCTAATTATTGAATAATTATTTTTTCTTTTTTCACTAGCATTTTTAGGATAAATTCATTATGTTAGATATTTTTTTAATGTTATAGAACCAAAGTTTCTTATTCACCTTTACTTTTGCTATCTTGAGATACTTATGATACGACTATTTAGAGTTTAGTAGAATCAGGGGTTTCATGCGCATGTTGGCAGGGCCTTCCTACATTGTAGTAAGGGAAGTGAATGTGTTTGCCATTTAATTGTGACTTTTAGGCAAGTGAATGAATTTACATCTTTAGAAAGATTGAGTTGGGTAATGAAGATGATCTACGTATGGTCTCAAGTGTGGTTCCTAAAGTTCCCATTCTTTAATTGTTTAATTGATTACTAATATGGAGTCTCCTAGTATCTAAAATTTTGTTACTCCTAGAGCTATTAAAGCTTCCATTTTGAATGCACATGGATCATATTTATCTTTATTGTTTATAACCTTGAATGCTAGCTTTTTAGCAATTCGCACCACTTCACCATCAAGTGTCAAGATTATGACTCTGATTCTTAGTTGTACTTCTTTTTTATTGAAAAACACATGCTATCCTTGCACCTCAATTGTTAGGCTTACATTATCTGGAAAGTCTAGTTGTACTTTTTTTATTCTTAAATCAAATTCAAAGCTAAGAATACAATGATTGCTCTTCCCTTTATTGCCTTTTTAGTTGATTATTACACATCAAATTCTATTAACAAAATGAGCCACTTGTCCAATTTACCCACTATAGAAGAAGCTTCATATGGATACTTTATTGGATCTAGTTTAGAAATAACTTGGATCTTGTAAGACTAAAAGTAGTGCTTAAGCTTCTTTATAGCCCATAAGATTGTTAAGCATATATGTTTGACATGACTGTACTTTTTTTGATATAGCATCATTTTTTTGCTTAAGTAATACACTACATGTTCTATTCTTACTTCCCTCTCTTAGGCTAACATGGCACCTATCGCATTCCCTTCAATGGCCATTTATAGAGTCAATAGCATAACATACTTCAATAGTTTTAGTATTGGAGGATTGGCTAAGTAATCCACATTCTTATTAAAAGCTAACTGATGTTATGGTTTCTTTTAGTTACTTAAAGATTGCTTTACACACTGATGTTAACTTAGCGATTGATCTACTAATGAATTAGAGTTTGCCTAAGATCCTTATAATCTTTTATTTTGTCTTTGGAATAGGCGTTTGAATTTTTTTTACTTTATCTAAATTAACTTTGATTCCTTTCTGACTAACAACATACCCTAGCATCTTGCACGAAGTTACCACTAATAGACATTTATTTGGATTAAGCCTTAAACTATTCTTTTTGACCCTCTATAAGAAATTTTTGAGTGTTGTTGGGTGTCCTTCACTTTTTTTTTCACCATAATGTCATCAGTAGACACTTCCACTTCTTTATGTGTCATGTCATGAAATTAAGCTATTTCCATTCTTTGATAGGTTGTACTTGCATTTTTTAGACCAAACGACATTACCCTATAGCAATAGTACCTCATTTTATTATGGAAGCTATTTTTTATTTTATAATGATAGCCATCAGAATCTCATTATACATGGAGAACCCACCCATGAAAGAGTAAATTTCATAATAATGCATAATTTAAAAGTATACATAGTTGTCCAAGTAGTAAAATATCGATCCCATAAAGATTGCAAATTGAATATTGTATTACTCAATGTGTTTATTTGTTTAGACACCAAAAAAAGGTTTTTGATATAAAATAAACTAAACAATTGAAAGCTAATGTAAAGAATCACAATCCAAGAAAACACTGGAGTTCTTAAACTCAATTTAACCTTTTAAAGATGTAATTAATCTCTAATTTAATTCATACCATAGTTCATTATACAAGCAATCTTAAGAATCATAGATCTTGCTATCAGATAAACCTATGATTAATTAAATGCAAATAACTTAGTTTTACAGCTCTCACTTGTTAAGTGTTTTATTATATTCAATATAAACTTAAGCTCTATAACATTATCAACCATCTAAGTTTTTCTCAACTAAATAGATCATTAATAGGTTAATGCTTATTTTCTTAATGAAATCTATCTCTCAATAAAGTCTCATTGTCTAAATTCAAACAAAGGGTGGCCAATCCATTAAAGACATTAAGTAAAGCAATAACTAATAAACTATGTTTGTTAACTTAGAGTAAATCATATTGATCACATAGTTGAATTGATTCAAGAACCCTACCTAGAAAATCTAGCCACACATATTAAGAAGAATATAAGATAATGAACAAAGAGAAAAGAAAATCATTATTGCTTAATTCAATTTGAAATAACAAGCAAACTAAATATGTAAAACCCTTGGAATGGAAGCCCTTTATTCTCTATCTTCAAGCATCAACAACTCTAATCAAATGAAAAGAACTAGAGAACTATAGATTTGATTCTTATAAAAATGATGGAAGAAACAAAAAAAGAAAAGAGAGTTGTTCTCCTTATTTCTTTGGTGGTTCCCTTTTATAAAACCCTAGCCTCTAGCTTATTTAAGTTGTTTCCATTTGAAAATAATTAAATCCCCTTAAATCAAAAATTCCAATTTTAAATTTCCAAATTTAGTTATAGGCCACATAGCTGTACACATTTGGCATATGGCCATGCACCTATATTTTTCTTAAATCATCCTAAGTAGGGATGACAATGCGCATCTAGGCGCATAACTATGTGACCTGAGACTTTATCCCTTTAAGATGATCAAATAAGCTAAATATTCATTTAATAAAGTTTTATATTTGTCTAAGCTTTCCATAGCACTTTGAATCACCTCAATTGAATCTCTGTAGCTTATGATATTTCGAAAATACTAAGAGTTGCTTAACCTAAAATGAAAGTTGCATATGCTAACTTTCACTCAAGATTTAAAAACCTAAACAAACTCAAATTTTGACAAGTAAGATCAATTTGAAAAGCTTAAGATGCCTACTTCAATTTCCTAGAAGACCTCTTTATCATTGTAAGACTTAAGGATGTCAAAAGCTTCATCATATCTCAGAGGTCGAATAAGCCCCTCTCCTAATTGATTTGATTCTTTGCCCTTTCTTTGGCTGTATTAGCTCTTAGCTTTAAGTCCTCATTATCTCCTTCCCAAAATGAGTTCCAAACAATATGGAACCTATAAAAAATCAAAATATGGAACCTATAAAAAATCAATACAAAAGCAGTAATGTAACAAATATAATTGTAAACTAAAAATGCATAAAATGACAAAATGACTAATATTTTAGCTCCTAATGCAAATAACCTCAAATCATGCTATTAAATGATAAAAACCTATAATTATAATAAAAAATGCAACTTTATAGTGCTCAAAATCCATCATTTTTAGCACTTATCACATAAAGTGATTTCTATCAAACATGCTTTATTCGGGTTTCTATAATTGACACAAACTCTTACCCTACCATCTTTCTGTAATACTGACATGATTTTCTCCAATCATTTAGGATAGTCCACCACTTCTAGAAATTTTTCTTTGATTCTTTTTCTAGTTGGGCCTACTCTAGTCTTAATCTTTATAATTTATACTTTACAAGCTTACATCCCTCTTTGGTAGGAATGAATTGTTGAACAATGTCTTTATCAATGCTTGGCATGTTTTTATACGTCCATGCAAATACTTTTGAATATTTTATTAATATTTTTTCAATCTCTCTCCTCCTTCAGAGGTAACATCTTTTAAAATATGCAAAATATGTGGTGCATTTTCTTTGCTAATATTAAATGGTTTAGTGCATATGGAATGAATGTAAAATATGCTCATATTTTAATCAATGTAATGCACACAACCATCATAAAAGACATCAAACATGTAAGCAAAGTATGATTTCATTACATTAACTTCAGAGTCTAGTACATCATTAGTATGCATTTATCTACTTATTTGTTATCCTAATAGATGAAATTGCACATAGTTATGCTAACATTTATTTTACATGTGTATTCTAGATCTAGGACTAGATTTACATTCTTGCTTCAAATAAAAAAGTACAAAGATCATTATCAATAGACATGTCTACAAATAAGATGTCATTAATCCTTGACTTAAGGAGTGCGATGATCTCAATATGGCTTGGAGTTTTAGTCTTGAATTCCAACTATAGATTCTTTATCAGTTCATCACAATCAGTTTCGATGATCACATCCAGCAATTCAAGATGCTTTCCTTTAGAGAAGTTAATGAGATTTCAAATTTAGGCTTCTCAACCCTTTTATTCTTCTGTTTCTCATCTTATCCTCAGTAGATTTTTATTGAACCCTTAATAATGAAAGAAACTGACTTCTTAATCCCATTGTCCTTCTTAAGATCATACCCAGCCCATGCTTGCTTTTTTGGCCCCAAGTCTTATGGAATTAAGTAACCCCCATGTATCTTCTACCTAAACTAGTTTTAGCCAAGGATTGCATCTTTTACACCATGGCTGCAACTTTGAGATATACCTAGTCTTCATGGATTACAATCACTTAGAAGCTTGATGGTACTATAGTTAAGTAAGTAATGATGTTGTTTGTTTTAGTTGGAATAGTGATAAATTTTCCATTTAATAAGAACCTTATATTTTGATGAACTGTTAAAGGTACACCCTTAGTGGGTTGAACCATGGTCTCCCTAGTAATAAGGCAAAGGTTGGGGGGATGTCTAAGATAGTGAATTTGGTTACTAACTTGATGTCTCCTATAGTGACTATCACTTTGAAAGTTTTGATAACTGATTTCTTAGAGTCATTATATGTTCAGATGATTATTAAGTCCTCTAAGTCTTCCTTATTCATCCTGAATTTATGTAGCAACCTCAATGGGCAAACATTAATGATAGAGCCATCATCAACTATGACATAATAAGTTCTCTTAGATTTGATAATTACTTGAATAAATAAGGGCTGAGTATGAAATATTCCATCGAGAGGCAGGTTTTTACTAAGCAAAATAGTGACATTGATATGAGCTTTCATTAAAGAAATTATTATCTTACAGGGTGAGGCATTAATAGCTATTTTGGAATTATCAAAATCTTTAACTAGCACATCCTAGTGCTTCTTGGAGGCTATGAGCATATCCTAAATACTGGCTTGGGCTTGAATCTTCTTTAGTTGCTTAAAGACTATATTATCTTCCTCACTTGTTAGAGCCAAATCACTTTCTTTTACTACTTCTTTCCCCTTAGATAGTTCCTTTTCCTTCTTAAGAGGCCGATAGACTCTTCCACCATGAATCACATGGTTGACTTAAAGTGACATTTTCTCAGTTGCTTGCTCGTTATCAATTGACATTGCTATCTCTTAACTTACTACTAATGTGTTATTGCTTTTATCCCAGACAATGATCTTAGGCTCTTCATTTGTTGGATTCTCTTCCATTTTCTAATTACTTTCATCATCCTAATTATTCCAGATGTTGATTCCCATGACTTGTGGGCTTTAAGGCTAAGTGACCCTTATTACCCCAACTTCTTCATCAAACTCTTCTCCCCAACCTGTGGGCACAATGTCTTTTATGTAAATGTAAGCAAATGGTGGTGTTGTGTACTTTACTATGTGGTTAAAATTTTGAGATGGCTAACCCCAGTAAATCCTACACTTCAGTCTTGAATAAGCTTGAGACTTTCATTAGAATTAGTCTTATATGGAGAAGGGCAATTAATTACTTCATCATTCATAGGAAAGGCCATATCCTTTGTTGTCTTTTTCATCATTAGATGTGGAGTGAATGCATAAGGCATTGAAATATACTCAAAATTAGAAGGGTTCCATTCATCTTCATTAAAGTCATTAGAGTTAATACCAAGTTTAAAAATTCAATTTCCATCATTATAAAAAAAATTCTTTCTCCTCCTTAGTTTTCTTTTCCTATTCAAATTCATGGATTTCTTGGATTGATTATTCAATAAAGGTTTTAGGTAGGTTGGATGAGATGGTGTTGGATGAAGGTAGAGGCATAATTTAGTAATAAAAAAGTGGATAGGTTTTGATATTAGATATCTTCTTAGGGCCATCAATGTTTTCAAAGTCAATAAGGTATTGAACAAATTTTATAAGGGTTTTACAAGTGTTTATATTATGGCTAAGCATTTAGTGGAAGTGATAGTAAAGTTTAGATCTATTTAAGGTGGTAATGGGTTTGATAGTAGCCTTGGCTAATGAGGTTGTATGAGATTTTGCTACTATAGTCTTTGGAACACTTTGTATACTGGTAGGTTAAAGTTTGAGAATTTTCTAGGTGGTCTATTGATGATACTAATCAATCATAGATAGTAAGTGTTGGGTTAGATATGGTTTACTTTAGCTTATAGGTATAAGTGTTTTTGCTTTGGGTGTTAGTCTAAGAAGTGCTTCAAAAGGTGTTTTGAGGTTGTTAAGATTCTTCATCTTTAATTCTGATTTTAGCTCAGTAGATGCCTAAAAATTAGGATAATAAGAAAATAGCATTTGTATTTTGAGGTAGGGGAGTGCACATTTGATTACCAACTCTATTTGTTCATTCTTAGGTGGGAAATTTCTCATCTTAATTGCTTTGGATTACCACCTAGCTATGAAATTAGAGAAAGATTCACCAAGTTTTGTTTTATGATTTCTAGATCTCTTCAAGTTATGTCTAGCTAAGTGTTGTACTCATATTGCTTGATGCATTTCTAAGTCACTGATAACCAATCACACTTGATTTCCTTTATAAGATTGAATAACTAGGCCTTTGGTCCCTCTTTTAGTGATGTGAAGAAGAAATGAATGATATGTGATTCATTGACCTTAGTTGTAGCCATAAAAGTGGTGTATTGCATCAAGTGAACCCTCTAATCCCTAGTACAATTAACTTAGCAAAGTTTGACAACTTAAACTCATCATAAAGTGGTTCATCTTTGAACATAACTAAATTAGTGTAACCATTAGACCCATGTGGCCATTTATCTTTGAATGCAAACTTTAGTTGAGCCATTCTCTTGGCCAACAGTTTAACCTTCCTTATTGATTCAGGCTTGGTCATGTCATCTATTTTGCCAATTAGTTGTTATAGTATATTTGTAAAAGTATAGTAGTTTAATTGTCATAATCAATTTGCATAAAAGCATGCAAGATACCTTTCCCATTATCCCTCCTTGGATTAACAAAGCATGAAGCTTTATTTAAAATATTGGCAATATGATTTCCCTCTTGAGTATTTTAAGCTTAAGCATTAGCATATTTATTTGAGATTAGATGATTTTAGCCATAGTACCATAAGTTAGTAGCTTTTGGATCCCTTCTCTCAATCTATCCTTAAATTGTTGACAAGAATTAACATCTTGATCATCCATGTTGGAGTTATAGCTAATGCCTTAGACTAATCAATGTCAAGTAATGTCTTTTTTCCATATGTTGATGAAAATTGTAATTCCACAAGCGCTAAAAGGGGGGTGAATTGGCTTTCTGAGATAGATAGGGAATTTTGAACATCTAATAAATGGCATGTTAATAAAGAGTTAGAGCATAATATAATGAAAATGAAAAGCAAGAAAGAACATAGAGAATTTATATAGGTTCAACCCTCAAAGCCTAGGTCATCTCCTCAACCACTTATTAAGACATTTAATCCACTGTAAATGTACTTCAAAGTGTAGATTAAACCATTACAAGCTTAAACCTAAGCTACCCAAGTGTTTTTCCAATGTTGACACTCAAACAAAAATGCAAAGAACAATCCTTTTAACTTATAACTATTTAAATCCTAATCCTAACTCACTTAATCTTACTATTAAGTTATTGAATGATGGTATTAAACACTCAAAAACCCATAGTTAAGAAAACTCTTATGATAAAAAAGATTACAAAGAGTAAATATGAAGAACTTTTGTTGTTGAAGATTAAATTCAAGAATAAATGCTCAAAGATAGCTCTTAATGTTTTTGTTCAACTTAATTCCCTTCTTACAACTTAGTTATGAGTAATATTTATACTCTTAAAGAGAAAAAAGAGCTATTTGAGGTGTATTAAATGTAAAAAGAGCCATTGAACTGCCAGAATAAAATCCTTTACAACTTTGTCATGACTCATGATAAACATCATCATTATTTATGACAATCGGAGCACTAAAGCTGAATTTGAATTTGGGTGCTTTTATAAATGATGATGCTTCCTATCATTGGTAGTAACAAGTTTTTAAAAATCAATAGAGGTTATCATTGGTCATAAGAAGTTGATTACCACTCATGATTAGTGTGTCATGACTTCACTTCACTTATAATGATGATGGTGACATTAGGAACTTTTGGAAAATTGGATATTGAAACTTAGTTATTTTGCTTGGAAAATTTCTCTTATGATTAGAATTTTCTTATGACTACTTATGATGAAGATTCCCATCATATGTGACCAAATTTGACTTCTTCATTTGCTATAAAATTTGATCTTTAATTTTATTCCTTGTCATTAGTCATGATGGGTCCATTACCACTCATGACATGTAAGTTATCACTTGTGATAATGTTGTCATGCCCATTATAGAGTTAAAGACTTGATGAAATCAAAGTGTTGACTTTTCATTATTTAACTTGTCTAGGCATGATCATGATGCATTTATCATTGCTTATGCTAGGACTTGAATATTGTAGATTTAATTTATTGGGTTTTGTGATACAAATGCAGTGAAAAAATTAAAAATTTTATCACATTCCCAAACTTAGATCCATGTAATTTGACTACTTAATTAAATCTAGGGTTTCAAGAATCTCACCAAGATGTAGAAGAGGCAAGATTTTCTAGAAGGATGATATGAGGTTCACACCGGTGACACCTTACCTCGAGTTTTTTGCATTGATTTTTTGGATCTAGACGCTCCAAAAGGATGCATCCTCTATAGGTATCCACACGATCAACCCTTCACAAAAAAAATTAGAGTGTGTGCTAGCAAGCTTCTTGATTTTCTCACAAATCAAGAACAAAAGAAAAACTTTGTCTTTATTTTCTAAAAAGAAATAAAAAAAATTTGGAGGTAGGAAAAACTAGTGTATGAAACCCTAGAGAATATAACATATTTATAGACTCCAAATTAGGATTTTTCCTACCAATGACCTTTTGGTAACTTCCATTTATTATATTCTGATTTTCTTTAAAAAATAAATGAGAAATAATATCTTATTTATTTATTTAAAAATAACATTTATCTTAAATAAATAAATAAATAAAACACTTTAATTATTTATTTCCACAAAGTTTATTTTGGGCTTATTAAACCCAAATTCATTTTGGGCTTATTCTAAGTATGTGACCCTGTAGGTTCACATAACATTAGCAGTGGTCCTAAATCTCTATTTAGGCCTACAAGTCATAAGTGGCCTCTAGCAAGACATTATGACTAACCAAGTCATATGATGTCAATAATCCGACATAACCTAATTATAGTGAATTTTATCGTCCTTTTATCACATAATATCCTAATTGAACATAAGGCATAGAATGTCATCCTTATATACTTTAATATTGTGACTTGATTCCAAGTAGACTAAAAATGATAACTCTTTATCAACTCATTTTAACATGGCCATGCATTTTCCTTCAGTCTATCTCATCAAAGGGCCTATAGATATCTTTCTTATATTAATGAGGGATAAATTCCTTCTGAATCACTCACATTCCTAACATAACTAATTTCATATCCAACAACATCCTATTTAATCGTTCGGTTAAAGAAAATGTTAGAATGTGTCAAAACATAAAATAGCTATGTAGAAATCCATGATGATTTCAAGGCCAAAGGATCGAAATAAAATTACTGTGATGAGAAATACTTATGACAATAATCTATGTAGTATTTTCATAGTGGGTCAATCCAATACATGATCTCTTATCATGTACCTATGAGTTGACTTAATATCTTATATTCATGATTAGTAAAACATAACCATCAGTCAACTTCATACTAGCCTTAATACTTTAATTTGTATAAATGGCTAGGGATAATTAGAATATAACTCTTATTTTAATCTAAGGGTTTTACTATCAAGTCACATACTTGATGGCCTTAGTAAAAATTAACCATTCATATAATTATCATAAAATCAAATGATAATGAAATACCTCTTTATTAAAAAAAATAAGAAGGTTAATAAATAATCACAAATGATTGACCTAGTGCATATCACTAACATAATTAACCTAAATAAAAACACTAAAATATAAAGATTAAATATAATTTCACTTAATTACTTATGACCATAAAAAATGATTGTTTCAACCCTCAAGGTTAAAAAAAAGCCTATATGTGCTTATGCACATTGATGAGATGAAATAAACAAAATGAACACATATGCATGTCATGAGCCTATAAAAAAATAGGGTGAACATTTATTCATGGGGTGTGCATGTAGAGTCTTATTGATGTGATGTAGAATGGTAATAAAAGAGTGTGAGTTATTGTATTCTCTCTACATGTATATTTTGTATGCATAATTCAAAGAATTCAAGAAAACCGGTTAGCATTTCCTACATAAGGAACAACTAAACACAGGCAATCAGACCCTTCTAACCTTATATCTCCATAAGGTCAATGGTCTCTTTCCTAGGAAGGGGTTTTGACCTATAGTCACACAAGATACAAATGATAAACCGAGGGATGATTTCAATATGACTCAAAGTAAACATATAATGTTAGCGTAGTATACATTATGCTAATGGGTGAATATTCAATCAAATAAACACTTTGGATAAAAAATATTCTTCATTGGCATTGGGATTTTACAATGTCAAAATATGTGATTGGCCTTTAGTGCATACCACCTATACTAACAATCTCCCACTTGCACTGGAGCAAATCACTATAGTATTTTAGACCCATTTTCATAATATGTTGATTTAACCATAGTTGCATTAGTGCTTTAGTGTGTGGATCAACCACATAGTTGGTTGAATCTACCTTTTCCCTTTCCAATAAGTTCTTTGATAATATGAAATTACCTTTCTATGTGTTTGGATTTCTAGGGAGACCTTGGTTCCTTTGCTAAAGTAATCGCTCCATTGTAGTCACAATAGAGAGGAATCATAGACTCAATCAAAGGAATAATTCCTAGTTTAGTAATGAACTTCTTAATCCAAATAGCTTCTTTAGCAGCATTTGATAGGACTATATACTCGGCCTTTGTAGTGGAATCAACAATGATACTTTGCTTGGAACTCTTCCAGCTCATTGCTCCTCCATTACAAATGAAAACAAACCTAGAGATAGACATTTTATCATCCACATCTAATTGAAAATCAAAATCTATGAACCCATCTATCTATAGATCACTTATAATATGCAAAATAAAATAGTTATTTTAGGTTCTTTTTTGGTGACTTTCTCTTTAGTTTGCATTAACATTGTGTTTAATTATTGCATTTTTTTCTTATGTTTTTATGTTCTCTATATGATTTATAGGTCTTTTAATGCTAATCTCATGCTTATAGTGGCAATGGAGTGCATTTGAATGAAGTTTAGAATCAAAGGAAGCAAGCTAGGGTTGGTGCCGACTCATTATAGCAACACATAGTGTCGACTCACACCATGGTGCTGAGTCATTATAGAGGCACATGATGCTGACTGACATCACAATGCTGAGTCATTACAAAGGCACATTATGCTAACTTACACCTAACTCAACACAATGGTGCCGAGTAGTTAATGCACCCTTTCTTCATAACTCTTTACATTTGACCTCTTTGGAAAAGTATACAAATTAAGATGCTTAGAAGGTCTATTATTGACATTATTTTAGGGAAAAAAAGACATAGAATTAATGGATTAGAAAGCAATGAATAATACTTAGTTTTATTTGTTAGATTACATAGTGTGAAGGAATTTATACTTTTTAAGGAATCAAGGAAGATAATTAAGGACACTATTCAATATCAAGTAACATAATGGAGAGCAAGGGAGATTTCATTAACATAATTTTAATCTCTTTTTCTCTTTTCTTCTATTTAATTTACTTGATGTTTAAATTAGTTTCTTATGGTTATTTGACAATTATCAATATGTATCTTGTATAATTCCTTGTTTATTAGAATTGCAAGGATGAATTAATCTATGAACTACATTTTTATCTTTTCTAATGTATGAATGATTTGAGTTCAATTAAGTGCTTAATTGAGTTATATACACTTGATCACCATATATGATGTATTAATCAAATGTTCAAAATGAGAGTTAGGGCATTTTAGGTGGAAATGCAATTGAATTCACTTAAAGGTTAAGAAAGAACCTAGAGATTAGAAATCCACTTTAAAGGGTCAAAGGATTGGAATGAAACTTCATGGTTTTTGTTTATATCTATAATGACACGAGAGTGCTTGTAGACTCTATATGGAAAGACCTTTAGTTGACAATGAGAGGTGCTCTTAAGGATTTTAGGTCACATTCTCCAATCATTGCATGTGTTTATTAATTATCATAGTTCTTGATTAATTCTAAATTATAGTTTTAATGAATATTAATTGAATTTCTTATTAGCACATTTAGATTCACTAGAGTAATTTGTAATTCTTAGTAATTTTAGGATAGTCAGAACATCTAATATTTTATATTATAATGTTTTGCCTATCCATCTAAGTATATACTTGGTTAATATAAAATTGCTCCAAATTCCCGAGTGTTCGACACCCTACTTCCTCCATACTAAGTCTTAGAGACTAGGGTAATATAATTTGATCCACATCAAATTTTGGTGCCATTTTTGGGGAATTTGTTTACAATTTTTATTAATATAGGGTAGAGAAAAGTTGTTTTAGTTTTATATTTGTTTTTTTAGTTTAGTAATTATTAATTTGCGATTGTTGATTATGAGCTTACTTCTATGATGCTTATTAGAAGTATTTATGATAATACTTTATAATTTGATCCTAAAGTTATATTAACTTCATGTGTTTTACCTAGGGAACAAAGTAAGAGAAGAGTGAACCAACAAAATTTTAATGAAATAGTTAAACCGAAGAGACGAACATTAGCCAAGCATTATTCAAATGGTGCAAAATGATCAGTTTGGAGGTTTATAAGGAGAGGATCCTTATGATCACATATTGACTTTCCTCAATATGTGTGCAACTTTCAAAATTAATGGTGTGATGAATGATGCAATAAGGCTTAAGCTTTTCCCATTTTTAGTCAAGGGGAAGGCATAATTTTGGCTTTCTAGTTTACCTACTAAATCAATCACAACAAGGGGCCAATTAAAGTAAGCATTTCTCTATTTCAAGGTTGTAAAGGGTCATCCTTATAGAGCAATTGAAATTACTAATGTTAAAGGGAAAGTCTTTAAGGTTAATGGCCACTGTCTCAAGCCTTATTTGATTGGTAAAGCTATCAATCAAAATAAGTCTATCTCTTTATTTACACATCTAATTGAATAAAGTAAGGTCAAGCTATAGACTATTAAACGTAGCAAGGTATTGTTCCACATTTTTATTTTTTACTTTTCTATTTAATTTTGGTATATTTTATATATTATATGTTATATATTTTTATTCTTATTAATTTTAATTAGAACCACATTGTAATATTAGTAGTATTTATCATATAGCAATTTTTTCTTTTCCTACTTTTCTTTTTTTAGTTTATTTTAAATATTTTCAGTCTAGTCAAGATGTTTTATTAGTATATTTTAATTTTCTTAGTTTAGTTTATATAGACATAGTCTTTATTTTGTTTACATTTACATTTTAATTTAATTTTAAAAAGGGGTCTATTGAGGCCATTGGTGATGAGTCACACCAATGTGCCAACTTATTACCGAGGCCAAATAGTGACAAGTCGCACCACCTGTGCCGACTCGTGCCATGCATGCCCACATTACCACTGTATACATTTCTTTTGCATTCTCTTCTCTCATCCTGCTTGTTTATTTTATTTTTTTCTATTATTAAAGAGAGAGAGAGGAGAGAGAGAGATATATATGTATATATATATATATATATATATATATATATATATATATATATATATATATATATATATATATATTTATTTATTTATTTATTTATTTCTTTTGTCTTATTGCTATACATATATATCTTAGAAAAACAAAAGAAATAACTACATTGCCTACATACCTAATGATAAGTCATGCCCTTCCCCATAAAGGTCATGACCTTTCAAATCTTTCTTACACCCTATGTAAACAGTGAGGTTTAGCGCACGTTCAAGATTTTAGCAACCGTGACACTGTTTAAGCTCAAGGCTCTAGAGAACACAATAACTATTGTCATAAAGACATGGCATGGAGATTATGGGTATCCACCCAGGGTAATAATTTGGACAAATAAAAAAGGTGATACTCGATTCCCTAAAAGAATGTTAGCACCACAACCAGGAGATTTTGGGTACGGAATACCAACTTCTTTCAATCTCGAGTTCATTTATAATTACTTTTTGAATTACTAGATTATCCTCCATTTACATGCAATTTCATATAAACCCTTATTCTAGCAATTAACTCCAAGGCAAACCAATCATAAAAATACAAGTAAATAATGCACTCAATAGAACATATAATCCCTAAGCTAGTCTAATATACATGTATTTTAATTAAATGAGTTAAATCTACATATGTTGTAATAAATGAGCCTAAAGACTAATTCCTTTTAATTTTAATTAGATGGACCTAAGTCTATTTATTTTAATTCTAGAAATGGGCCTAAATTTACAAATTATGAAGGTATTTAAATTAGTGGGCCTAATTCTACATGTTTTAATTCTATGATATTAAATCTATAAATTATGAAAAGAGCTTTAAATTAAGTGGGCTAAATCTAAATTAATTAAATTAAATTGAGTGGGCCTATGTCTAATTAACTAGATGGGTCTAAGTTATTTTTAACCTAAAAATCTAATTAATTATAGGCCTAAAATGCATTTTAATTAATTAAACCTAAAAAACCTAAATTTATCCAAGTGGATTAGAATCTAATATGGGCTTAAGGCCCAAAACACATAAGAATAAACTAACAAGCCCAAAACACATAACAATAGATAAGCAATCTCAAAAACAAACAAAGTAAACAAGCCCAAAAACAAATAAAATACATTAAAACAATTAAATTAAAGGTCAAACAACTAATTAAATTAATTCGTTATAAAACCCTAAATTTCATTAACATGCAACCTAAGTTAATCTACTTCCTTCATTAATTTTTAATTAATTACCCAATTAAAACCCTAATTTGACTATCCAATTAATTAAAATAAACAAGCAATCACACATATAATTTGACTATTCCCATTATTGGGGCTATTACAATAATCTATAGAAAATAATAATAAAAATAATTAATATAACCCTAAAAATAAATAAATAAAATAAAATAACAAAATAAAATAATAATAATAAATCCCTAGAAACTATATCTCTACAAGGTCTTATCCATGACATTCCATCGACCTCCTATGGATTTGATTCTCCAACTATGATCATCATGTGTTTTCCTCCATAATCACCATAAAAAAGAATAAAAATTATGTTTAGTGAATAAATTATAACAATAATAAAACAAAATCAATAATCAAAAACATAAAAAAAGAATAAATAAATTAAATAAAAATAAAATTAGGAGAAAATGATGCTTATGGATGATTTTAATGGAGTGCTCCTCAAATTCTGTAGAATCACCATTCTTGATAGGTTTTTGAATCTTGTTCTTCAAAAATCCTCTAATGATCTTCAATTAATCAATTAAGCAAAATAATTTTTTGTAGAGAATAAGATGTTTTTTCTCTTTTTTTCCTCTTTCTTTTTTTTTTCTTCTCGTTTTTTTTTTCTTTTCCTCTACTCTCCCTCCCTTTTTTCTTTCTTTTTTTCCTCCTTTCATTTTTTTATTTTTTCCTCTATATTTCTTTCTGCCCCCTCTTTTCAAAGCCAAAACCCTCCTTATATAAGGATACGTCTTGAAAACCTAGTTATAAATTGATTTCTAAAAAACTTCTATTTCCTTAAAAACATTATCAAAATAATTTTAAGAGAATTTTAGACCAATTAGGACTCAATTTATCCTGGAAAATTCGAGATTGAGTAGAGTAAGTGTAATTCCAACCGGAATTATGTAATTCTGATCGGAATTACATAATTTCGATCAGAATTATACAATTCTTCTCAAAATTAGTATAATTTTGACCTTTTTAAGTTTTGCTATTTCATTACGATCATAATTAGTATAATTACAAAAAGGTCCTTGAAAGAATTTAAGTTTTGCAATTAGATCCCTAAAAAGCATTGCAATTTAGTCCATGAAAACATTAAATCCTTTCTTTAAAAAATGCAATTAGATCCTTGAAGTTTCAAAGTTTAAATATTGAAGGCCTATTCATGACATTTTCATCATTGGAGTCTTCTATCGCATCCATAACTCATCATCCTGAAATTGGGTGTCTACACCCTAGTCTACATACCAACATACAATCCTTTTTCTTTTTAATTTTATATTCCCAAATACTTACATCTTTTACAATTCCTATACTCCATCTTCTCACGTTTTTACAATTCTCACTATGTATTCTTTTCTTTTCTTTTCTTATTTCTATTATACATACCATTTTCTCTATATATACCTCTTCCTCTAATCGAAAAGTACACTCCCATTTCTTTTTTATTTCTTTCCTTTACACATTTTCTTTTCTTCTTTACACCACAACCCCTTATATTCATCATCTTCTTCGTTTCTTCTCTAATCAAAATTAAATGGGTAAGCCAATGGGTTCTACATAAAAAAAACCCTCAAGTTGAAGAAGAGTATTAAGAGGAGGATTTTGCACCTATCTACAAGGCCAAATTCCCCACTCTTTCATATTAGGAAGTTACTAGATTCACAACTATTAAGTTTAGGGAAATCATTAGTCCTTTTGTAAGAGGTGATGTTGTAGATGCTTCCTTCTGTTTGATTCTGACAAGGTCTTAATCATGTTGGAGAGGTTTAAAATGTCCTCTTCAAGTAGAGGACATACAAGAAGTGGAGGAAGATATTGGGATTGAGCATTCTCCACCCTATGGTAATGTACCTCTTTTAACTTTGCCTATGCAAGGTGGTGCATATGGCTCTTATAGTGGAGAGTTTTATATTTGGGAGCTAAAATTGGAGAATCAAAAGGAGATGAAATGACAATTGAGTCTCCTTCGCCAACTCTTTCAAATGATGAAGGGAGTATTTCTTTACCTTTCTTTTTCATTTTGGAATCACATTGGGGACAATGTGCATTTTAAAATGTGAGGGAAAAAATAATAAAAGTTGTCCTTTTCTTAGGTGTAAGTCTATCTTTATGATTATGGGTTATGTTTTATTATTCTGTGTCATCTATGCTTAATTTTATCTTCTCTATACTATTAAATAGTTAACTTTTCAAGTTCATTTTGAATAAAATTTCTTTTATTTTGTTATGTTAGTAATTATCTTCCTATGCTTAATTGATAGAATTTTAAAGTTTAAGTTTTCCTTTTCATCCTTTATTATTATTTTCAACATCTAGAGAATATTTAGTCAACATTCTAATTATGCTTAGAACTAGGATTTTTAGGATTCAAGCTTCAGTTTCTAAGGATTGAAGTGGCTTTAGGGAAACTATAGCCATAATACGAGTAACTATCTTTTTAATAATGGATAAGGACACTATAAAAAAAAAGTAGAAAAAAAAGCTTGTCAATGTGATACATTTAAATAAATTGTGTGTAAGTGAGTATGCTCCTTAATTACTCTCATTCAAAAAGAATGTATGACGTTACAAGTAACTGCATTTCGAGTAAGTTATATGTAAGTGAGTATGCTCCTTAATTACATTCACTTAGAAAGAAATGCAAATTAGTCCATAAAAATATATAAGTGTAAAAGGTGTGTCTAAAAATTCCATGAGAATTGTTAGTCAATGCATGTGCTTGATCCTTGTCCCATAGCTATTTTAGTTCTTAAAAGTCCTAAGTTTGATGAATGAGCATTATGGTTAGAAAGCTTAATTAGCACCTTGACTTTATATTCTTTGATTTTATTCCTAATAGTTTGAGATAAATTGTTAAACTTATTGATTATGCTATGAAATTTGTTTTCTTTATCATTGTTGAGCATTGGAAGCTTAATTATTAACTACTTTTTTCTCAAATTCTCGTTTTAATTGAGATGATTTGTTGAGATTACTATAACAATTTTGGAGAAGTTTTTGTTAATTCTCTCACTTAGGTCTTTATTTCTTGTTTGAGGGCAAGCAATCACCTCCTTCATAAGTTAAGACCAAATCTGTAGTCCTTCTCAAGTACTTAAAGATTGCCTTAACAGCTATCTAGTGTTCCAAACCTGGATTGGATTGAAACCTACTAGTCAAACTAACAGCATAGGTAATATCAGGCCTAGTACACAATATAGCATAAATTAAATTTCCTATAGTCAAAGCATAAGGAACTTTGGCCATTTACTCCATTTCTTTAGGTGTTTTAGGTGAAATACCCATGGATAAATGGATACAATGCGTAAATGGTAATAATCCTCTCTTGGAATCAAGCATGTTGAACTTCTTCAATAGCTTTTCAAAGTAAAGACTTTGGGATAAAACTATCATTCTCTTTGATATATCTCTATAGACTCAAATTCCAATAATATAGGTTACCTCCCATAAGTCTTCCATTGATAAGGCTTTAGATAGCCATACTTTCATAGAAGTCATCATATCGATGTCATTTCCAATTAATAAAATGTTATCAACATACAAGACTAGGACCCATTAACCTTTTTGTAAACATATGGATCATTTTTATTCTTAATGAAACCATAAGAATGAACAACCTTATCAAAATAACAATTCCAACTCCTTAAAGCTTGTTTTAAACTATAGATGGATCTATTAAGCTTTCATACTTTTGAGCTATCCTCAGATTCAAAACCTTTGGGTTGCTCCATGAAAATGTCTTCTTTAATATAACCATTAAGGAAAGTGATCTTGACATCCATTTTCCAAACCTCATAATCGTAGTGTACGACTATAGCTAAAAGAATCCAAATGGATTTAAGCATGGCTACTGGCGAGAAGTCTCCTTATAGTTGACCCCTTGCTTTTAGTGAAACCCTTTCACTACTAGCCTAACTTTATATGTGTCTACCTTTCCATCTGCACCAATCTTTCTTTTGAAGATCCATTTGAATCCAATATGTATACTACCCTTAAGAGGATCAACAAGTGTCTAGACTTGGTACACATGGAATCCATTTCAGTTCTCATAGCTTCAAGCCATCATGAAGAATCTTTATCGCATAAAGCTTCTTCATATATAGTAGGATCATCAACATGAATGCTTTCTTCATGAACATGAAACTCTTGTATATCATGAAGAAAATCGTAACTCTCAAGAGGATGAGATACCTTACTATACCTTCTAAGAGTTGGTGTGATAACATTCTCAATTGGAATAGGCTCCTCATATTGATTAATTCCATTTGACCAACTTATTAGGCTTCTTTAGATGACTTTTCATTTAACATTATCTTTGTACCTTTGCCACCTTCCTTAAGAAACTCTATCTCAAGGAAAATAACATCTTTGCTTGTAAAAATTAACTTGTTTAGTAGGAAGATAAAAGCAATATCCTAAATTATCTTTAGGATATCCAATAAACCTTCCTTTAATCAATTTTACATCCAACTTGTTTGAATTTAGCCTTTTTAATAAAGGCTAGATATCTCCAAATATTAACATGTTAAAAACTTGGTTTTTTACCATTTCATATTTCATATGGTATAGTGGAAATATATTTTGTTGGAACATGATTAAGGATGTTAGAGGCGGTTTGGACTATATAACCTTAAAATGAAATTCAAATATTAATGTAGCTCATCATAGAACATGCCATATTCAATAAAGTATGGTTTCATCTTTTAGATACACCATTTAATTGTAATGTTCCAAATGATGTGATTTATGATGCAATGTCATGTTCTTTTAAGAACTCAATGAACTAGGTACTCAAGTATTCACCTCCTCGATATGATCTTAGAGTTTTAATACTTTTCTTAGTTTGGTTTTCAACTTGGGTTTTTAATTTCTTAAACTTTTCAAAGGATTCACTTTTGTTCTTCATAAGAAATAAGTGCCCATACCTTGATAGATCATATATAAAGGTTATTAAATAGTAGAAACCCCTTTAGCCATTTCATTAAATGATCCATACATGTCACTATGTATGATCTCCAACACATATTTGGCTCTTGCCATTTGTCAAATAAATGGTGATCTAGTCATTTTGCCTTGAAGATAAGCCTTACAAGTTGAATTGCATACAAATTCAAAATTGCTCAAGATTCCCATCCTTTCTAATTTTTTTATCCTATCTTTTACAATGTGAAATAATCTCAAGTGCTATAAATGTTTGGAGTTTAGAGGCATTGTTAATTAGCATTGCATTTGCATTACTCATATTATTTTAAGGCTCATTGTTATTGGATATATTATTAACATAATATAAGCCGTGTATTCAATAACTCATGCTTATCATTCCATTTCTAAAGTAAACATTGCATTTGTCTCTTTTAACATAGAATTCATAACCCCCTCTAGTTAAACTAAAAATAGAAACAATGTTTTATAGGCATTAGGTAGATATAATACATCATCCAATAACAAAATATGGTTATATAAACCAATAGATGTGAGCCTTATAGCCATGTTAACAACACTTGTTGCATAGTCAAAATTTAAGATCACTTCATTAAGCCTCAAAATTTCTCTCATTTGGTACATCCTCAAAGGATGCTCAAATGTGAGAACTAGCACTAGCATCCAATACCCATGCATTTAATGAACTCTTAGAACATTTAGAAGCAAGTTAAATTAGAGAAAGTCTCACCTTCCCCTTGCTTGCCACTTCATTTTATCCAAAAAGACTCAAGGAACTTAGAATAATTCCTCTTTTAATGTTCTTTGTCTTGGCAATGGAAACACTTTCCTTTGCCTTATTTTTCCCTTATAATTGCCTTGCCCTTATTGTTGGCTATGCCACTCGTAGGCTTGACAAAATTTTTATTGCCTTTATTCTTTTTATTACATTTCTTCTTAATCCCACTATAAGAAGTAATAAGTACAACCTCATTCCCTTTGCTCCCTTTGATAGCCTTTTAGGCTATCACAAGAAAATTCAAAAAGCTCCTCTTTAAGATACATTTTTGGGAAGGAACCCTGGTGGGCATAATTTTAATACATATAGTATTTATTAGATACTAAAGCAACTTTTAGGTTCTTTAACCAATCTTTTAGATTAGAGCCTGTGAGCTTTTATTGGTTAAGTATGATTAAAAGCGGGTTTGATGGTCTCATATTATCAAGTTTTTGTAAAGGTAATAAGATTAATTAGTGATATGACATTGTTTGTTATTTCCATTAGATTTGGTCTTTAATCATAATGGCCTCCCACTAACTTGGCGAATCCTACACTTCCAAAGTAGGACATGGAAATCCTTGCTTAATGGACTTATAGTGGGTTATGGAGTTCTTAATTGTTACTAATATCCCTTAAGTACATATTATTGTTCTTGGAATTTTAGTTCTCATTAAGTGGAAACTCTTACCATCATATCTCATGTGAGGTTCCATTAATCCAGCTTTTAATGTTACAAGCCTTAGGTACATATTGCCATTCTTGGCCTTTGGCATTAATTAGGTCCACATGATTGGTTCGGTTTGGTAAAATGTATGGATTTGAACACTACAAACCTTAGGTACTCCTACTTGCCATTCTTGGCCTATAGTGTATCCATACACCCACAACATCTCATGCTTAACAATAACACTACATGAATCTCTTAGGCCTTATGTACACCCCTATATATCCATAGTCGATGCACATAATCCTAAACCATGCAAGTTATTGCTCCATTAGAGATCCAAGATCTAAATTAAGTTTGGAAGATTTTTTGGTCTATTATTACTAAGGTCTCACTTTGCACATTAGTCGATTCACACACACATATACACACACATATATACATATACATAAATAAAGAGTGATCATGGACCTTTCCCAAACTTATTCTAACTCTTAAAATAAGTTACAAAGTGGCTTAGTACAAGAAAAATCTTCAAGGTATGGAACTCCTTATCACCATCTCCAAGGGTCTCCCATTTGAACACTTTAAGCTTCATATCACAACTCTTGTGATTCACAATCAATTGTTGGCATTCCAAGGTAAATATTACATCCTATTTCTATGTAATTAACATTTAATTACATACCAAATAATAAAAATTAATTATTATTACAAAACCAAGGATGTAATCTAAGTCCATAATCATTCCATGTATGTATGTCAAGCATAAAGCAAGTAAGCTATAACTATTGCATCTCAGGATTAATTTCAACCACATTTTTACACATGTTTAGCCACAAAACTTGTAACTAAAAATAATCATACTCACAACACTTGCAATTATCAATCAATTTTAATATGTGTAAAGTGCAAAAAAATTTTCTGATACCATTGAAAGGAGACGATTATGCAACAATCAAGTGTGGTGAGCACGTGCCTTAGATTGGGTGAAATTTCAAAAATTAAACTTGTATAACCCTTCATCACATGAAGATTTCCATTCTTATAGATCCATTTTTCATTTTAAAAATAGCTAAACTACACATCAATATGTAAAACAACAACCTAGGAAGTCTAAGTTTAAGAATACTTACAAACTCCTAAGTTTGACATAAACCATAATAGTTATCTACAAGCTTGGATGTAGTTAGGTTCAACCCTTAAATCATATGCTCCAGCCTCCTAACTATGAGGCCGTTAGCTTGAAACACCAAAGCTTCACCAATCAACTTCTTGCCTTGATTTGGTTAGTAACAAGTGTCCTTTTAAATAACAGTCACAAATCTTGCACTAATTAAATCTCCTCATAAGAACATTAGGGTTTTTGTTTACCAAATGTTTTTTCTATTTTTGGTGTCTCTCACCATTCTTTGTAAATTTCTTAGGCCATATATATAGAGAAAATAGCCAACTTATGACATCACCCATAACATCATAAGCACACCTTTTGACATCATCCATGATATCATAAGCATACCTCTTGACATCGTCCATGACATCATAAGCCCACCTTTTGACATCATCCATGACATCATAAGCAAACCTCTTAACATCATCCATGACATCACAGGCACACCTTTTGACATCATCAATGAGATTATAAGCATGCAACTTGACATAGTAATTATACAATTTGTATAAGTAACTCACCATTGTACAAAAAAGAATGTAGAAAATACATCTTATGTATAATGTCTACATTCATCCTCTCACATTTATCAATGTGATAAATAAATGTAAACTAATCTTTTCTTTTGCTAAAGTCAACACTTTACACATTAAAGATAATGTGACTAATATGCCAATTTTGACTACATCATTATATATGGACTTAGGTTTAGTAATTGGGCCAACATTTGGCTAAGCTCGATCCATTATACAAATGGGCCTAGAATCATTACTTGAATTGGATTTGATGATATGCTAGAATTATTACTTAAAGCATAAATCCAATTTGATTAATCTTAATTATTTTACTACATAATTTAATCAATAGTTAGATTAACATTGATAATGATTTGGTGAAACTCTTTTAGGTGTGACTTACTAGGTTCATGTCTAATTCGCAATGAGAAGATAATATCAACACTTGATTGATATTATGTGAAACTCCTTTCAAGTTTAAATGTGAAAATCCTAATTATACACATCTAATTCTCATAAGTTGTGAGTGACCCCTAGCATTGATATCATAACTACCCAACTAGAAATGAATGCTTATATTTATTCACATAAACCTTTTGGTCATAAGTACCATGCACTAAAATCCTTTCATTATAAGATCCTAATACAGCCAGAGTCATGGTTTAGTCAAACTCTAATAGCTAAATCATATGACCTCATCTCAAGTTATAATTCTTGATAAAACATAACAAATACTAGAAACACCTTTCTAGCACTAAAACTCTTTTAGACTATATTATGTTTATCCTGGATAGGAACTTATTCATCCAGAAAAAACTTAGATAGCATAAGATATTATCCCAATTCACTCCAGGCAATGAATCCCTTCTTGGTCTTACACTCATCCCTATATTTAACTAACAAGAGCCACAACACACCATATACCCATGTGTGATTAACACAAGTATGTAAGTGGTAACAAACCCTAACCACTTAAATATGGATGGCCATATTGCTTCAAGTCAAAGGACTATATGCATTATTATAACCTAGATTGTGATTGTTGACTATAAGTGAATATCCATGCAATCATAAATCTTACGTCATGTTCGATCCACCCATCACATAAGTATCCACATGTTTATTATGATATCTCATATCAAGTAGCATGAGACTCACTACCTCCCACTATTAGTATCATATACTAATTAAGGAAAATAGATAGAGGTGATAGTTAAATTAATATTACCCAAATATTAATTTATTAACTACGAACATTTTATAGCATATGTACTAAATAAATCTATCACTCATAATATTAACTCTTAATAATGGATTTATTTAACATTACACTAATGGATGAATATTCAATTAAATAAGGACTTTGGATAAAAGAATATTCTTTATTGCCATTTTGGATTTTTATAATGTAAAAATTTGTGATTTTCCTCTAGGGTATACCACCAAATCAGTCACCCCATGACTTATGTGGAATCATAGTGGATCACTTTCCATTATGGTTAGCTAATTGATGCCAGTAGTATAGATGTGGAGTGTTATGTGATTTGTAGTGGTGAAGGGCACCATATGGTTGAGTATTATGTATTAAGAAACATCCATTTTTTATTTGACCTCTTAAAATAGAGTCCTTAGTAGAGTCACCATTATGAGTGATAAGGACTTTCCACATTTTTTATAGGGGCATGGAAACTTTATTGAAAAGAAAGGAGCAATCTATTCCATTGATGGGATACTGTCATACCTCAAATTTTATTATCCCCAGAAAGGTCCAATGATGAAATGAATCTTCGAAAAGACTAGAGTTTGCTCATTCATAACACCTCTAAAGCATGCAACCTTAAAACCCCTAACTAATCCCATCAGTGTATGAAATTGATCATCGAGCCATTAAGTTGCTCTCCGATATTATAAAATACGAATTATTTGAATAATGAGAGCCTTGTTTTAAGTAATCTTCTCTCAGAATGCATAACTTGTTAAGTTAATGTTAATTTCATTAGACTAGGAACCAACTTCGTGAAAAAAATAAAAATCAATTTTGATAAAATGGACTTCTAGAACACATCTAGAAGACTATAAAACCTTCAGAAGTGGTCTTAGAATAGGAAAAAGCAACCCAAAGATTAGTGCGCATCGTTTAGAATTGTGCATGTAGCCATGAACATCGCTAGGCATTATGCGCTAAAATCAAAGCCGAAATAGACAAAATGGACTTTGGGAACATATCCATAAGACTCCAAAACCTCTAAAAGTGGTTCTAGAATAGTCTAAAATAACTCAAGGATTAGTACACATTCTTTACAAGTGCACATATACACCTTTAGGTGTCATATGTTTTGAGTAATCTTCTCTCAGAATGCATAATTTGTTAAGTTAATGTTAATTTCATTAGACTAGGAACCAACTTCGTGTAAAAAATAAAAATCAATTTTGATAAAATGGACTTCTAGAACACATCTAGAAGACTATAAAACCTTCAGAAGTGGTCTTACAATAGGACAAAGCAACCCGAGGATTAGTACGCATCGCTTAGAATTGTGCATGTAGCCATGAACATCGCTAGGCATCATGCACTAAAATCAAAGCCGAAATAGACAAAATGGACTTTGGGAATATATCCACAAGACTCCAAAACCTCTAAAAGTGATTCTAGAATAGTCTAAAATAACTCAAGGATTAGTACACATTCTTTACAAGTGCACATATACACCTTTAGGTGTCATGTGCTAAAATCAAGTTTGAATTAGACAAAATAGACTATGGAAATACGTCCGAAAGGCCCAAAAACCCTAGGAACTGACCTTATAATAGACATAAAAAGCCCTAAATTAAGTGTGTAATGTGTGAAAGTGTGCATGACTGTGTATTCGCTAGGGATGCATGCATTACCACGCCTATACCTCCCTCATCCTTACATTCTTCACTATAAAGAAGTGCCTTCATACGCCATTTTAAGGGGGAAGCAAGAAGAAACACACACACTAAAAATCTCTCTGCTTCTAGATAATTTTAGTTCTCCCACTGCATTTTTCTTAGGTTATTAAGTATTCCTTCCACTAAACCTAGCCTTATCTTTGTCAAAGCATGTTTCAAATGTAAATAAACTAGTATCATTTTACATATCATTTTGAACCTCTCGATGAGGAAAGCTTGATAATCCCTCGAGACTAAAGCTTCAAAACCCACACAAGCTCAATTGAATCTAAGGACCACTTAATCATTTTAGCATGTTTATTTTATCATACTATATTTTATTTTATTGTCGCTAGCATTTATGAATATTATTGTGCTTGTGTGATAAGACTGGCAATTTGCATGCTATTTGAATAATTTAGACTTTATTTTTTATTTTCTTAAGTCATCATTTTGCATCCTTTAGTTTTAATATGTGAAATCATATCGTAAATATCAATAATGTGAAAAGCTCATATTCTGGACTAGAGTCATCATATTCATGGTCCAGTAATGTCACCATGCATCCCCTATATTGTTATCACATATCGTCATAGCATTAATAATCACTACAAACACATATGATTATGTACATTTTGCTTACTCTTTCAAGTTATTGAGTGTCCATTGCTTATCTTGACATTCATATGATCGAGCAAGCTATATGCACAGTCATGTTAACCTTGCAAGTTCATTAATCTAAGTTAGATTCACTTTTTCACAATCCTTTTTTCTTTTATATGTATTTTATTAGGAAAGTAATGTAATAATGGTATCTTTAGCTTTATTATCTTCCATTATCTGATGTACTATGCGAATACTATACAAACTGTCATTGTCAACACTAGGGTGTTATGATAGCTATAATGAGAAATAGTCAAAAAGTGGATATGATCCTCCAAGCATGAAAAACTCTACTGGGGGGAATACTCATTGGGGAACCTGATGTTGTCCCTTTCTTTTCCTAATTTTCCAAAAATTAGGTGGCAACTCCATAAAATAAAAAACACATCTCATTCCTCTTGAGACCAATCATTTTTCCCTATTTTGTAAAGTTGCCATGTCCCTCGAAAACCTATAAGCTTAGAAGCCATAGTTTGGCTCTCTCACAGTGGCGACTCCATTAGGAATTTATAATTAAGAAAGATCAACTTGAAAATGACTATTCCTCATTATGCAATACTCAATCGTATACAACCTCTCAGCACTACTTTTGCACTACACATCACACGTGCACCATTGGTCCCTAAAAACCTTAATAATACTAAATGACATTAGCACCATGATTCCACTTGAGTCACGAGGCGATGAAGATAGTATTATCACCTTTAATCTTTACTTGTGCATTCACCAAACTCATCTGACTAGAGTCTGTAACCTAAGTCCTAAAGGGGGCAATTGAGTTTTCAAAAGAATGCTAGACTCATTGATCAGAGTCTGTAACCCTAGTCATATATTGGCATTATCGTTTCCCTAACTCAACTCATGTATATAAGCTAGTAGTAACATCCACTAGGATTCCACCAAGCCATGCATGTTGTTCTTGTCTTAATGCTATCCATTTGACCTAATATTCATAAATGACATGACTCTCCTAGTGTCTATCACCGAATGATGTTGTAATGTCAATTTTATAGAATGTTTATGCTTAGATCCACATGATTCTTATATACTTTATGCCAGGTCAAAGCATGAGGGATGATAAGAATCATGTACCTCAACTTGAATAGCCTATGCGAACTAATAAATAATGACATCCCTTGATGATAAAACCTATGATACATCATCCATTTATTCTTATTAGATAAAATGAACAAGTTATGAATTCGACTAGATTATTGACATTTATGTTGACATAATCAAACTGTAAACTATCAAATGATACTTTCATGACTCCTAATAAACATATCAAATATCGATATAGAGGCAAGAACTTAGGCTCCTTTTGATTAACCTTGGCCCTATGCATATGGATGCATACGGGCTCTATATATCATTTGAAGCCCGACAATTGACCCCTATATTGACATCATATGATTATCTCAAGTACATTTTGGTATCTTTCCTTAATTTACCCTTTGGTTCTTATCCATATAAATTAAAATAGCCTAGTTCTGAGAGCAGAACCATAGTCTCCTAATGACTACAAGTTCAAAACCCACCTAGGAAAAAGACTAAATGACCTCATGGAGAAATAAGGTTGGAAGTGAGAACTTGCTTGAGATTGGTTTGTTCATTATGTAGGAAATACTAACCAGTTCTTAAAATTAATCATGCATACATTACATACATGTAGATAGCATATACTAACCATTATTTCTTATGGAAATAATCATCATTCATCATAGGCTTATGCATCCACTCCATGCATACATGCTCACCCTTTTCTTTTAAAAGCACACATCATGCATCATTCATTTAGCTAACCTTGATAAATGTACAGAAATATAATGTTCGACCATGAGTGACCAAGAAGCTACCTCTTGTCAGTAATTCAAAGATAAACTAAAGGAGAGGATCTAAAAATTGCTCATTGATGGTATTATAGCCAAAATCCTCCAAGCCCAAGTGAAGGCCTGAAATTCCTGAGATGGGAATAATACACCAATAAGTGAAGCTTCTACATCTATTCACCCCAAGGTAGATAAAGCAAAAGGAATTCCCAACACTCTAGTTCAAGCTTATAATGATAATGACTATTACCAAGATCTCAGAAATGCACCAAAAGTTGTAAAATTTGCTAACATAACCAAGCCTAAATCAGTAGGGAAGGTTAAATTGTTGGTTAACATAATGACTCAAATGAGATTTGCCTTTAAAGATAAAGGAATCCAAGTCTCCAAAAGCTTAATTGACCTAGCATTGTTTAAAGATGAACCACTCCCAAATGATTTTAAACTAGCAAACTTTGTTAAGTTTGACAGAATATGGGACCCATGGGTCCCTCTAAGGCAATATATTACCTTCATGGCTGCTGTAAAGCATAAAAAATATTAAATTATTTGATTCTTATTCACATCACTAGAGGAAGGACTATGAGTATAGTTATTTGACCTTCAGGATGAAATTAAAAATGATTAGCTATTGTTAACTCAAAAGCTCATTAAGCAATATAAGTACAACACTCAGCTGGACATCACTCATAAAGATCTCGAGACTATGAGACAGAAACCCTGTGAAGCTTTCTCTAATTATGTCATAAGATGGTAGGGAAAGGCAGTCAAAATAAGAAATCATTCTCCTGAAGATTGATAGATAGAGTTGATAATCAAAGGGGTATTACCACATTTCAGAAAACAAATTATCTTTACTCATTATCCTAACTTTAGAGCTCTCTATCAAGCTGGAATTAGAATTGAAAATGAGGAACCTCAGCATGTTGCAAACACCTTCTGACACAATACCTAATCAAACATCTAAAACACCTTTACTCGAGCTGCAAAAATAAACCTAATCCAACCCAACACTCATAATCCACCATCTATTAATGTCATATGAAGCTTCAACCTCCCATTATCCAAAGTATTCTAGAGACTTTAATAAAAGAACCTCTTAGAGCCTTAAGACCTTATCGAATAATCAATCCAAGCCATCCAAGAAACCTAAGATAAGTTTTTACAAGGCAAACTCTTGAGCCTCATTCTTGAACCTCATGACTCTAGTGAAGATGAACATTGTCCTTTTACCTTTGAATATATTATAATACCCCAGAAATTCCTCCCCCACTTGATGATGAAAAGAAAGAGCCAGGGATACAACTCTCTCTATGAACAATGAAGTGATTGATTGCCCCTACGTATAAGAAGCAAACACAGGCAGTGGCCATGGAGTATAGGATTTACTAGGCCAACAATTGAGAAGTTCGACCATTAAGTCAAGAATATAGTACCCCATACTACTCACACTCACTTAAAAGATATAGTACCCTGAAGATAAGGAGAAGAATTTGACAATGATGATGTGGTGGATAGTACTATTCAACTTCAAAACCTACAAGTCATGAGGATCGATATATTGTATGGCTTCGATGATCCTAAAATCATTATTTGGGACCAAAACAATAGTACAAAGTAGATAAGCAAGTAGCTAAGAAGCCCTCATTAGTAGTCAACCATGCGACTCGCAATTAGTGAGTATATCAACCTCTTGAGAAGGAGAAAGATCCCCCTAAAGAAAAAGAAGTAACAAGTGATCAAGCACCGATTAAAGAGAAAGACATTGTCCTAAAAAAACTTAAGAAGACTTTGGCATAAGTTAGTATCTTGGACATGCTTATCACCTCTAAGAAACACAAGGATGCCCTAGTCAGGGCACTAGATGAGGCAAAGGTTGCTACTAATGACTCACACTACATGAAGATAGCCTCTCTAATGAAAGCTCCTTCTAATGCAATCACATTTTATTATGAAGATTTACCCCTCGAGGGAAGGTTGCACAACCATTGTCTCTTTGAAGCGGGTGGAATTATATACCCTAGTCTCTAGGACTTAGTATAGAGAAAGTAGGGTGTCGAACACTCAGGACTTAGGGTATATCTTTTATTAACCAGATAAATACTTAGTTTGATAGGTAAAATAAAACTAGAATAATAATAATAATGATTAAAACATATAAAGAAATCTAAACACTAACTAATTACTAAAATAATAAGATAAACAATTTATATATCTATCTATGGGAGAATCAAAAATCAGAATTAGACAAGAACTTTAAACATAGTTATCATAAAACATATTGAGTAGAAATTGGTCTATAGTCTTTAAAAGCAACTCTCATTGTCGAATAAAGGTATTTCCTTTTAGAGTCTACAAGCACTCTCATTGTATTGCAGAGATAGGAGAAAACCATGAAGCATATTATACTAATTATATCTCCTTTAATTCCTAGAAAAATTACAATCTTAAGTAATCTCAATCACTTTCCACCAAATTACCCCAACTCTCGTTAGTGATAATTTGATTGACAAGTTACATATGGTGATTAAGCATACATAACACAAATAAGCACTAATTGAAATTAAATCATGAAAGATATAAGATAAAAATGTAGTTCTTATTTAATTCATCATTATAATTCCCATACAAAAGACTTAGCCTAGATACATGATTAAGAAGGAACAAAAGAATACCAAATTCAATATAGAAAGAAAGATAAAAAGATAAAGAATTGAATAATTAAAACTCCTTTCTATGTATTCTAAAGGATCCTTGATACTTAGGATGATCCTCTCTTGCACTTGGCTTTGTCTTCTTCAAGTGTTTTTACAATGACTCTTAAAACTAAAAGATAGTAGTATTTTTAAAACACTCTATTGATTCATATGTCTCTCTCTAATCTTCTTCTTGTTGTCCTATTTTCATCCATCCTACCTTTTTTTTTCAAGCCATACATGATGCATATAATGGACCTAGAAGCTGCTAGAAGTGACTAGAATAGGATTGAACTTGGAAAGGCACCACTTAACATCAAAGGTCACCCCTTTTACAGAATCTATAACTTCAAGGGAATTTTTGTCCATCTAGATGACTTTATCTCTAGAAATTTCCCTCATGAAAGTTGTATAAAATTCTATTATATTTTTATAACAACTTGAATCACCTAATTTGGATATTTTTAGACAAAGTTATGGCCAAAATACAAAAACTACTCAAACTAGGAAAAACTGCAACCCTTTGGCAAGAAATGAGTGTGATGACTCCTCAAGGGGTGATGACTCATCACAGAGACTCTCGATGATGACTCTTCACCCTTCCTTATAATCCAAGCTTCACTCCTTTTACTTCATAGCTTGTTCTAATCAACTCCAAGTGTCTTCTAAAGCACATTTAAGCCATAAATCATGCATAAAACTTACATAATGAGTCCTAATGATAAAATAAGTAAAAAAATTAATTCAATAACTAAAAAAATACATAAAGCATAATGAAATAAAATGAAAATATACCTTAACTAGCCTAAATAACTATATATATTTGCATTATATAACTCTTCATACAAGCAATTGTCAACACTAAGAAGACTCTATATGTTATAGTGGATGATGGATATGCTATTAGTGTTTGCCCGCTGAGGTTACTACATAAGTTTAAGCTGAATACTAAAAACCTGGAAGAATCTAATGTGGTTATAAGAGCCTATAATGATTCAAAAAAGCCAGTCATTATGACTTTTAAAGCAATAGTTATGGTGAGCGATATTGAATCAGTAATAGAATTTACTATCCTAGGCATCCCTCTAACTTTTGCCTTGCTATTAGGAAGACCTTATTTCCATCCACTAGGGGGCAAACCCTTCACTATACATCAAAAGATCAAGTTCCCGCTAAATGGAAAGGTCATTACCATCCTTACTAAAACAAACAACATTATTACCTATTTAAATGTGGTCCTACTAGGATTTCAGGTTTTTGTAATCAGTGATAGTTATATCGATCCCAAAGTTATTGCCATGATGAAGAAGATGTAATATACACTTGGAAAAAGATCAGGAAGAAGGAATATTAGGGTCACAAAATTCCTTAACTTTTGAGGATACACCAATAGATGTGATCGAGGGTACAATCTTAAAAAGGACACTAGGGCTAAGAAGTTAATTTCTTTTATGGCTGAAAGCTTAACCCAAGTCTACCAAGGACAAGCTAAGAAATGGGATCAAGAATCTAGGGTTTAAGATTTTCAATGACACCCGTAGGGGAAAGCACCTACTAGATATGGTCATTAAGACTGACATTAATGAGCTGATGAAAAATTTAGAGCTAGAATCTGAGAGTGAGACAATTATGCCTAAGCTATTGCCATCCACTACTCAAGCATTGATGACATCCTATTTAAAAACATTACTGATGATGATCTCTGTACTTTTTCATTGTTTGAAACTAATGATGTAATAAATTCTAAAGTTAATGAAATCAAATCAAAATTTTCTTACTTACTCGATGTCTTTCCTTATAGTAGTGTGCATTGCATTGGTAAAAACATTAGCATGTTTGACATTCATTCCATATGCACTAAATCATTTAACATTAGCATGGAATATAAACCATGCATTCTACATATTTTGAAAGATGTTACCCCTAAAGAAAGGAGAGAAATTGAAAAATATTCAAAAATATTAAAAAGTATTTGTCTGGATGTATGAGGATATGCTTGGTATTGACATAGACATCGCTTAACACTTCTTCCCTACCAAGGATATGTGCAAATCGGTAAAGCAAAAACTGAGATGGCTCATACATAATGGGCCCAACTATTGAAAGAAGACATCGAGAAGCAAATTAAGGAAAAATTTCTAGAGGTTGTAGACTATCCAAAATGATTAATAAATGTGGTGCTAATACTAAAGAAAGATGGAAGGGTTAGAATCTGTAATGACTATAGTGATCTAAATAAGGCTTGCCTAAAAGATGATTTCCTACTACCTCATATAGACATACTGGTTGATAATGCTACCACATGTGCAATGTACTCCTTTATGGATGAATTCTCTGGGTACAATCAGATCCTTTTGGCCATTATCAGCACATAAAAAATAACTTTCATAACAAAATGGGGCACTTATTACTATAGAGTAATGCCCTTCAATCTAAAGAATGTTGGAGCAACTTACCAAAGAATGGCAACTGTAGTGTTCCATGACATGATACACAAAGAAGTGGAAGTGTACATCGATGATATAATGGTCAAGTCAAAAACTAAGGAAGAACACTCATCCAATCTTAAAAGTTCTATAAAATAATTAAGAAGTACAATCTCAGGCTTAATCCCAATAAATGCATATTCTTGGTCACTTTAGGAAAGATGCTAGGGTATGTTATCAATTAAAATGGGATTAAAATGGATCCATACAAAGAAAAAGTAGTCAGAGAGATGGCAGTGCTAAAAAATATAAAAAGAAATTAGAGGGTTTCTAGGGAAACTATAATTCATAAGTAGATTCATCACCAAGTTGATAGCAATGTGTGAAACAATCTTCAATCTACTTAGAAAATATCATCCAATTGAGTGGAATGAGTAGTGTTAGTTAGCAATCGATAAGATCATAAGCTATCTAGCTAACCTACTAGTTCTAAAACAACCTAAACTAAGGATACCTTTAACCCTGTATATGTCCATTAAAGGAAATGTAATCAGTGCAAATGTTAGCCTAAGAGGGAGAAACAAAAGCATAACATATAGTCTACTACTTAAGTAAGAAGATGTTGCCGTATGAGGAAAAGTACAGCCAAGTCAAGTAGATATGCTTGGCAATGGTATGGCCAATAAAAAATCTCAAACATTACTTTCAATCCTATAGAATTCAAGCCATGTCTAAAATGGATCCAATGAAGTACCTCTACGAAGCTCACTCTTTCGTAGGAAAACTTGCCAAGTGGCTCATGCTATTGATAGAATTTGATGTGTAATACCTAACTAAGAAGGCAATAAAGGGAAGAGCAATGGTTGAATTTCTTGCTCTCAACCCCATTCCAAACTTGGAAGAAATCTAACTTGACTTCTTGGATGACCTTAGTTCAACTATCGAGATTCAAGGATGGCAAATGTATTTTGATGGAGTAGTTAATTAGTTCAGCATAGGAGTTAGTTTCATATTACAATTTCTAGAAGGTGAAGTAGTATCAATTGTTAAAAAGCTAGAATCTGATCCATAAAAAATGATGTAGAATATGAGGCATGTGTGCTCGGAATATAAGCACTAGTAGCCTTGGATGTTATAGAAGTCAAAATCTTTGGAGATTCTATACTAGTAATCAATCATGCCATAGAGGAGTGGGAATTAAAAGAGCAGCACCTAAAACCTTATATGGATCACTTAAAGTTTATCCTGAAGAACTATAATTAGATGGTAGATGCACTTACATCCCTAGCATCAATGCGGGAAGGACCATCCAAAATGCCTATAAAGCCTTTAGTCCTACTTAGATCAAGGCAACCCTATCATAAGGACTATAAAATAGCAAAGATAAAAATAGTTGAAAACCCTAGTTTTATGACATCTAAAGATATCTTAATGAGTGAGCCTATCCTAATCAAACAAGTGAAAAAGATAAGGTAGTCATCTGATGATTAGCATTAAAATTCACATTGCACCAAGGTGTGTTATACAAAAAAACTTCATATGGGTTACAACTCTAATGTCTAGTTGAAATTGAGGTTGCAAGAGCAATAGAAGAGGTACACCAAGGTGTTTGTGGTCCATACATGAATGGAGCAATCCTAGCTAATAAGTTAATCAGACAAGGGTTCTTTTAGATGATGATAATGGAAGAATGTATTAAATTTGCAAGGGAATGCCTCAAGTGTCAAATCCATAGGAATGTCATCCACCTTCCCCCAACATAATTACACTACATCTCCTCTCCATGGACTTTCTTATTATAGGGACTAGACATAATTTAGGAAATCCACCCGATAGCCTCGAACGGACACAGGTTTATCTTAGTAGCAATAGATTACTTCACAAAGTGGGTTGAGGCAAAATTATTCACAAAGATAAGAGCCAAGCAAGTGTCTAAGTTCATTAAAAGAAATATGTTCTCTTAATATGGGATCCCCTATCACATCATCTCTGACAATAGTGTTCAATTCTAAGGGGAAGTTAGATAACTACTAAAGAGTTTTAAGGTGGAACATCATAAATCTTGTCTTTACCGATCGTAAACAAATGGGGTCATCAAAGTCGTAAAAAAGAGCATGAAGAAGATTTTATTAAAGATGATTTAGACTTATGGAGACTAGGCAGATAGATTGCCATATGCCTTATAGGGATACCGAATAACAGTCAGAACTTTAATCGAAGTAACTCCTTTCTCACTAGTATACGAGTCAGAAGCAATGCTTCCAATCAAAACATAAATCAAGTCTCTTTAGGTAGCAGTCAAATTTGAATTACTACATGTAAAATGGGCCTAATAGAGTCATTATAATCTCACTCTCTTAGACAGTCAAAGGCTTAAGGCTTTATACCGCACATAGTTGTATCAAGCTCGGCTAGTTAAAACCTTCAATAGAAAGGTAAAACATAAGTGTGTGAAAGCAGGAGACTAGGTGCTAAAGCAAGCAAGGTAGAACATTCTAGACCCTAGAGGGAAATTCAGACCAAATTGGGAAGGCCCATACTTAGTCAAACATGTCCTATTAAAAGGAGCAATCAAGCTTATGGATTATAAAGGCAATGAATTATGTAAACATAAATACAGGCTACCTGAAGAAGTATTACATCTAAGGAAAAAATACATGTTGAGTTTAAAACCTAAAAATGGCTGGCCAAGTAAAAATTAGGGACTTCCCGCTAGGTTGAACACCTTGTATGGGCAACCTTGGAAAAAATTAGGGAAAGAGAGAAAATACTTAACTAAAAGACTGAGAAGGCTAGTTAAGGATTGGGGTAACCCCAAGTTCAAAATTTTTATGAATACAACTATGCTCTTCTTAAATAATTTCAATGAAATGAGAATGATTGCCAATTTATGTGAAGTGTCTTTGAAAAAGTGCAACGTATTTTTACCATTATGAATTGCATCAAACGTGCTTTGCATTTTCTTTTATTACATTACCATAGTTCTTGCTATCTTCTTTGGACTCTATCCTTGAGATTAGCCACTACTATTAAAGCATCAAAATGAAAAAGGCCTAGCCACTATTTTAATCTCTTTTGGTGAGATCCCTATTATTGTAGGTAAGTCCCTATAACCAGGTCAATTACAACTTATTACTAAAAATCTTTGTTACATGCTTAGACAAAATAGGAATAAAAGCCTATCAGATTAAAAGAAGCAACTCTCAAAGATCCACATGATGGCCTAGCCCTTGAATATGAAGGATGAGCCTCATCCACCAGAGGAGGTGGAGGAAGAGGAAAGTTGCCTCCAGCCACAACATTAATCAGCTGTGGGATCAACACATCAGCATAAAGAGATCCTACACCCTATAGGAGACTCTTAGAATGATATCCTATCATAGTAGTAACAAGCTCATTCTCACTAAGCTTATGACTACATAATATGTCACTAGGAGGAGGAATAGGGACACTCCTTGCAAATGGACCATCTCACCAATGATGGACTCATTTGCCTAAATACCACACCTAACTATTAAGGATAGGGAGCAACATTCTTCTCTCTATCAATTGCCATGTTAACACCATCTCTACTGATGAATCTGACCTCGATGCCCACTAGTTAAGGAGAATCTACTTAAAAGGAAAAAGTAAATAAAGAATCTTTAGAAAAAGAAACAACTAATATAGCAAGAATCAACATACCTACCCAGGAGACAAGCTACCTATATAGTCCTGGGCCTCTACACAATCCTTAATTAAATCAATCGTCTTCCTAATCCAGCTAGAATAATGAGGAAAGCTACCATCCTCCAAGAGTTGCTTAACCATCAGATAAGGGAGAACCCTAAACTCATAAGCCTAGATCAGTTAGAACTCAAAAAGTCAGAGATAAAAAAGCAAAAGGCAAAGACCAAAAGGAAAAATATAATAACTCTTATTCATATCCAGCATAAATAAGCACCTACAAATCCTCGAGCCACCTCAATATGTTGTAACCAGACCCAAGTACATATAGGCAAAAGTGATAGTACATCAACAGTACCTCGATAAGCTATCTAGGTTACTTAGGATAGGCAACAACCGTATACTACATGTACCTAAAGGATTCGGGACGATAACAACACTCAACAAATTGAACAAGAAGCAATGAGCCAACTACTACATCAAAACAAGATCAACATCATACATCATCCGTAAGCTAGAGAGGAAATCGATGTAACAAGTGAGGTATGAATAACCAAACTTCATAAGGGTGGGCACCCCAAGCAACTCCATGGTAAGGTGCCTCCATGCCATCATTGAAGAAAACTCTTCATTGAAAGGAACATGCTCCCTGAAAAAGTTCAAGTCCATGACAGCGGCAAAGCCTAAACTAGTGATGTTCATCTCCCCGATGGGCAAGTGAAAAGTATGCGTTGTGTCCATCCACCACTCAATCGGCGCATACATAACAATCTGACTCGACATATATGAGTCATAAGAAACTGTAGCAATAATCCTATCAAAACCCTTTCCTATAACCATCTAGTTCATACATAGTGGGAGACCCTAATAGTATGTACTAACCCTATTGAAGCTACCAGGCAACATAACAACAGGCTTGTGAGGCTACAAATAATACGTACGCTATCAAAAATCTATATAAAAAATAAATGTTGACACATCTTTTTCTTTGCATGTTATTTAATAAGATCAATATAATAATAAGACCCAAAAGGAAGCATCACGGTAAGTACTAGCAGACAATCAGAATTGAAGAAATAAGCAAGAGCTATCAAGTTATTAGCACTCATAATAAAAATTTAGATTAATAGTCATAGCAAGAGCTATAGAACTACAACTACAACTATAACTACCTCAATTGAAAAACATAACAAATACAGTAAAAGCTAACAAGCAACAAGGTAGCCCAGACAACTAAATGACTTCTGAAAGATAGGGGATAAAGGAGGTCTTACTTAGTGACAATGACGAGCCCAAGTGTGAGTCTCTAGATTATAAGCCATGGGGATTAGGTCTCCTCGAGAATGCCTAGATGGTTGAGAACCCTGAGCACCATAAGTGCTTGTACCTATAGTGGAAGTCCTAGATCTAGTGGCCTCTGTGAAGTTACCCTTGACATCCAAAATGATATCCTCTATACCCTCAGGAACGTTAGATAACTCTATCTTATGTAGAGAAAAAAAATTCAGCAGCAAAAACAAAGCAATAAAGATTGGTTACTTCTTAAAACATTAAAACATATAAGTTTTAACACTTAAAGTTATGTATGAACTTAAATCTTGATTATGGGTTCCTTCATAGTGCTCTATCTTTTTAGGATCCTAACCTTCATATGTTTTGCTTTAGATAAATAAAGTTATGCCCTACATTTGTAGAATTTTAGTTATTTTAGTTATGAAATGGCCATGACGAATCTATACTTAGTGGTGATGCCAGCCATGAGACACCTCCTTAGCATGAGCATGAATGAGGCTAATGGATGCTTTGTTCTTTATGCTTTCATCATTTAAACTCCAAATCCTAGTTTTTACAATCCTATTCCTATTAATGGGAGCATTATCCTTGGGTACTATTTTTCATGAATGTGATAAGAGCACTCCAGGGCTCATGGATGTGAGGGTTTTACCTATTTTGAATCAAATTGAAGTTGAGATGAACATAACAACAAAATTGGTTGCTTAAATAGTTTTGGCAGAGACTTTGAATGGTTTAGAAAAAACTAAGGCTAATAGGGGCACTTTGTTTGGTGGGGGTGTGTTTGTTTTATAAGTAAAGATCCATTTTTCTATATTAGAGAAGAATAACTAGATTTCATGCCTAAATAGCCATATTTTCCACTTGGATAGTTAGTTTAAAATGCATGACTAGCCAAATTTAAGTATTAATAACTAGTTTTGTTTACAATAATCAGATTTGCATTTTTTTAACTATAATGTAGGTTTGGTTCATAGAAAAGCCTAATGTGGTGATGCCTCCTGATTTTCTAATAAGTTTTGGGCCAAATTAATTTTTAAAAAGGTGAATTTTTTGAGGTTTAACAAAAAGGAAGAATAGGAAGCTTTGATGTTTAGTTTAAGTAAGGATGATGTATAATGAGTTAGCCCTCAGTGAAACTTTTTTTTTTTTTATGTTTGCTCAAGAAATATTTACCCTTATGTTGCTCTTTCTAGATTAAAGAAATGCTACTTTTATCATCCTTTTAGGATAGCAAGACAACAAGGCCTGGAGCGACATCCCACTACATGCCTTATCTTCCAGATGTTGGTGCACTCACCAAATCTTTTATTGAAGCTATCTCTCATTTGGCATAGAATGGTATGCTACACCATATTTATAGGAACTTAGACTTCTTTACTACTCAAGAATATAAATATTGGTTAAAGGGGTATAATAAGCTAGTGGTAGTGACGAAGGTAGTTCTAGGGTTAAGTATAGCATGAAGTTCTAGAAGGTTTCTTATTTGGAATAAAAGTCTTTATAATATGAATTATGCTTTATGAAATGAAATGAAATGTATTTTTAATGTCTAACAAATTATTTCTCTAATTTTTTATTTTTAGTGCATATAAAAAGACAGTTGGTGATTATGACCTTGCTAGAGGATTAATTCCTCAAATAAAAACCTAACTTCTTAAAGATAATTGTGAATTCCCAAACTCCTTCACCATAATTCATTTGGATTCCATAAAGATTTTATGAACTTGATTAAAGTGTAATGGAAAATTTAATTAGAAAAAACTTTGTACTGATGAAAGAGGTATTAAAAAAAAATAAAGTAGTAAATAAACAAAAAAAAAAGAAATTCATAATCTGTAGGCTAAGATAATGGCTGCTAAATGACAATTGAAAATGATTGGTGAATTGGTTAATTTTTTGTTCTGTGTTGTTGTGATTGTTGAGTGTTATTCCTCTTACTTTTATATGCATTCTTTACTTGTAGGCTACTTGTCCCATTTATTTCTCCAGCTCAAAATTATTTTCATTTCTAGGTGAAAATAAATTCATGTTACTTGCAACCTTCATCCGAAAGCTATTTTTTTTCCCTAAAGCATTCTCATCCAAAATCTTTAAAATCTTCTTTTGCTTTAATTACACTGGTCATGGGCTGAGATTTTAATTATTTTTAGGCTTCAAAATTTTAATTAAATCAAATTGGGCCATTAATTAAATGGCCTTAATATATTTTAGCAAAAAATTCAAATATGACACTAACCATGCCCCCTATATGTAATTAGCTTGGGTCAAGCCTAAAGCTAATTTACATGTGAAATAAAGCATGCACACACATACACACATACACACACACACACACACACACACACACACATATGTATGCTCAATTGTTATTATATATGTAAAATGAGGTCTATATGGTCCATCGTGACTGTGAGGGACATGAGGACCACCTCCATGGGAAGGTCCATATGGGCCAGCAAATATTGGTTCATAATATCTATTAAGGATGTAGTAGTAAGACCAGAGATACAAATAAGAAGATGCAAGCCTACATATCCCACTATAGAGAAACTCAAAGCAATCATAAATCCCTAGTCCTCCCAACAATCCTTTTAGCGGTGATCCCCAACTTGGTGTCATTTCTTAATATTTTTCTCAAACCTTATTATTGTAATTAACTAGCTCAATTTAGCCTTCTTCACCACCATTTTTACTCACTAATCATCATCTCGCCTTTTTTAATTTTATTCATTCACTTTAGCTCCCTTCCCCATTCTCTTGCTCACACCAATAACTTTTAAGCCTAAAAAATTTCAAATTTTACTTTCCCCAAAATTATTATTTTATTTCACCGCTTTTTAAATTTTTTGCTCCTTCTTCCCCAAATTCCTTTTAAAATCAAATACGTAAACATTTAACTGCCCAAAATTTTCTTAATTTCCTTATATTTCTCAACACATATAATATTTAAATCCCTAATTTTCAATTTCCCTAAATTTGACTTTTTTTAACTTTACTTTCTCCTTCTTTTGGCTAGGCTACTACCTTCACCTTCACCAAAAAGTAACTCAGCCACTACTATAAGGCATTAACATCGCCAAGCAGCCAGGGGCTATTTTCTTCTCACTCCCGCTAGCAACACATTGTTCATGCTCAAATAATGTTATCAGCAGTGACAGTAAGTAGCGGAATGGTACTACTGTTGCCTTCACCACCAAATTGACATTGATTCCAAGCCATTTTTCCAAGAACAATCACAACACCCCTAATTAAAAATTCATTTTAGGAGGAGAATTAAACAAGGTAATTTTATTTCCTTAAATTAATCTTTAATTTGATAAAATATTGAAATGTTATTCTTTTATAGGGAATTTGTGCTTGGTGAATGTTGTTGATGGGATTTATTTTCTTGGATGAGTTTTGATTTTTTATAATCTTAATATTTAGCCAAAAATTAAATTTTTATTTTTGGCATTGATCTATTAATTTAACTAAAAACTATAATTTAGCTATCTTCAATTTGGTTTATCAACTTTGTTGCTTTTGGCTTTAATGAATTAGATGAAGCTTGAAGCTATTTATCATTTTTTATTATTTGTTTAACCAAATGCTATCATTTTTTATGATCTTGGCCATTCCCAAAATTGCTCATGTTTTGATGCTTGAGATATATTGGGATTTTTATGCAGATATGTTATAGCCAAAATATTTATCCATTTTAACTCACTAATCTTATTCATTTTGCTTTGTAAAAATTTCAGCTTTATTTTTTCAATTCCCATGCCAAAATAATTTTTACATCTTTAATTTCCATAAAAGAGTAACCTTGAGCCTTTAGCTAGCTTGACTATGTTCATATAGTCATCAAAATATGGTTTTATCTTGGTTTACTTGATCATTTGGCCAAATTTAGCTTAACCAAAATTAAAATTTTGGTTCATCATAGATACTTTCTAAGAAAATTTATGTTTTGGCTCTTTGAATATATTTTGGCATTCTATGCCAAAATAAAATCACATTTGTGCTTTGAAAAATATATACCTTGGTTATTCTTAATCTTGTACTTCACTTGCACTTACTTGTTTGGCCATCATTTTGTATTTTTATGCCTTAGAACAATGCTATCTTGCTTAGACATTTAGGATAACCAAATTTAATTTAACCAAAATACTAAAATTATTGTTTGCCACCTTCTTTCTTCCAAAAAATTTTATAATTTGGCTTTAAGATAGTCCACCTTTTTAATAAAAATCTATACATCAATTCTTGGTTTTATTCCTCTTTACATATTATCAAAATCTTGTTCTTGTAATATGGCCACATGCATGTTTTGATTTAAAGATTAAAAGCTTAATGCTAATTTTTTTAAGCCAAAAAGCAAATATAATTATCTTTTAACCTCAAGTTACCTTGGCACTTGGGTTGGCATTAACACTCTTATTCTCTCTTTAGCCAAAATTCATTTGTTTAACTTATTTTAGCTTTGAGATTTAAGAATTTTGTCTTAAATTTTGGCAACTTATTTTTTAACATAGGGCATATCTTTATTTTACCAAAATAACAATTTATGCATGCCCAATTTAATGTCTTATTTTGATCACTCTTAGGTGAACTTAGAACAAATGGCCATTTATTGCCTTGTTTAGCTAAAAGTTTCAATTAGCATAACTTGGTCAATTGTTATTTTAGAAACCTAAATTTAGTATCCTTGAAAGTAAAAATGCATGCTTTTCATGACACATAATAGGGCCTTAAATATTCTTTTATTAATTTTGAATTTTATTAACCCTCTATAAAAAAGACCTCTATCTTTTCAAAGCTTTCATGTCTTAACCAAGTTATTTTAATAATATAAATCCAATTGAAACTTGGTTCTTAAAAAGTCATTTTAAATTTTAGCCAAAATATAAATGAATTTTTTGGCTTCCACCAAGGTCGTTTGCAAAATCCTTATGCATATGTTGAATAAAATTCAGCTTCTTTGGATTTTATTTTTACCAAAAGATGCCAAAATAATGAAATGGAAAGCAAATATTATTTTTGGCCTAATAAACCAAATTTTTTAATCTATATGTAATTTTGGCTGTTAGAGCCAATAAAAAAATGCACATTAATTCTTGCTTTTATTTTTAGCAATTTTAGGCAAATATTTATTTTTACTTTGATCTTTTAGTAAATTTATAGTGTCATATTTCCTTTATGCCAAGATTCTGTTTTCCCTTTGTGCCAAATTTAAGCATTAATTTTATTGTGTGTATCTTTAGATTGTTGCTAAAAATGTATTTTAACAAAATTTGATAGGCTCAACTAACTCACTGACCATTTTTGTTTCTTTGCTTAAAGTGCTTAGTGCTAGCACATGGTTGTTTCCTTATACCTTTTGAGCATCATTTAGTCAAACTTCATTTTTTAAATTTCCAAATTTTTATTCTTAATAAGGTTTAGCCAAGATAAAATGGACTACTGTTGGTCTAAAATCTAACTAAAAATAGAGTTTTATCATGAATTCTCTTCATAATTTGATTTTTAAGAAATAATTAACTTACTTTAGCCATTGATGCCAAAATAACCTTGTTACTTTTAACCTGCACTTAATTTGGAAAAATTATAAGGAAAATGGACCAAAACACACCACTATTTCTTTTTGAAACACTTTTCCATATTAATTTTAGCAAAACTTGCTAAAATTTCTTCTCTTATGGAATTTTTTTTACTTATTTCAGCTTTGTCAAGCTAAATAAAATACTCCCTTAGATGGTTACACTTGTCCATCTATACTTTTACATTAATAAATTAACTTTTATTAGGGAAAACATGCCTCACTTATTCTAGCATATGTACTATTCATATTTTTGACTTAGTAAAGCTAAATATGATATTCCAAGCTTTGGAATAAATTATTAAGCAAGACATTTTTATTTCTTTCAAAAATTGGCATGTGGTCTATAGAATCCACAAACACACTATGCCTAAAACCACACTATTTCTAACTATGTTTGCCTATATATCACTACGAGGGAAAATTATTTATTTTAGTGTTAAATTGCCAAAATATTGTATATTCTCATGGTAAATTATATTTGCAAGGCAACTTTATTTCATTGGCAAATTAATTATTTATTTAGCCTTTTTTGTTTATTATTTTCTTGCCTGAGAATTGTAGTTTGCTGTATATTTGCTTCCTTATTCTTGTGCACCTTAGGGACTTCAATTTATATTGGCTTTTAATAGCCAATCTGCATTTTTTCTTGATATTTCTCTAGTTTTTTTTTTCTATTAACTAGATTTTTTTAACTTTTTGCACAACTAATTACATCACACACATATACCATAGCCATGAATTACTAAAATGTCACATTTTTAGCTGTTATGCTGCTAAAATTCCATCAAGACATGTTGAGCATTTTGCATGATCAAACACCTAATTTTAAACTTTGACAAACATTTTACATTCTAATTATTTCAGTTAAGTGTGTAGGAAATTGATCAAGTATCATGATTAATTATTTAATGATTGAAGATAATGTAATACTTCTTAAAAGAGTATTAATATACATTTTTAATAATGTATTTCAACCTTTGCAAGTCCCCAATCTTTGAGAAGCAATTCTATGCCAAACATATACAATTTTAGACTTATAGTTGTCTACTTATGAGCCCCTTATAAGCTGACCTTGTATAGTGCTTTAGGAGCTCATTTTTGCTAAAACACTCAATGTTCCTCATGAGCTGCCTTCACAATCATGAGGAGCATGCTTCAGCTTATGAGGTTAGTCCTTATAGAATTCAATGACTATTTTTGAATGCAATAGTCCTTAAACTGATGCTCACGAATCAAGGTTTGCTTCTCACAACCTTGAGCAACGTTTTGATAGAAATAAGCCTAAGATGATTCAAAAATCAACAATAGACATAATCAATGCATCCAATAGCCATAATCTAAGTTGTTTATCTATATAAACAACTCTTGGAGTTCAATTGAAAGTTGAAGAAATTTGTTTATTCATTATACTCTCTTAAGCATTAAATTAAGCTCTTAAAACTCTCTTCAAATTCATTTTAGATTTGTATAACTCTTATGAAAGTTGGTGAGAGTTAGTATAGATATTATTATTCTTCTATTTTATGGGTTTAGAAAATGGGAAGTGGGATTCTATTCTAAAGAAACTTATTTAAGTGTTTAGCCATTAAAACACTATGGAAATTGGTTTTGAGTGAGCCTTTGAAAACTCAAGTTATAAGATTGAAAGAGTGAGCCTCAAACTCTTATGTAATCTCAATCTTATGAATAAGATTATAGAGATTGAAAATCCTAACTTGTGGATATGTTAGGTTGAGATATAAGATTGTTGAGAATACGAACTCCTTAAATTATTACATTCATCATTCTTCCTTCTCAACATTCTTTCAATTCTTGTAAAGAACTCTTTCAATTTTTGTTTATTTTCCATTTGCCTTATTCATCCCCCCTTTAAGGTATTTTCATTTGGTATTAGAGCTTGGATTATAGAAACTTAATTGCTACTACTAGAGGCCAATTATTTTTTTTTTTTAGCTTTTATTTTCCCAAATAGTGGGATGTATTTTTAGCTTTACCTTCTTTGACACCCTTTGTAGACATAACAAGGAGGTAATATTTAACCACTTAATTTAACATTTTCATATAGTCCTATGCAAAATAATCCCTTTTAAAGCTCAGTATTTCTATTGGCTTTACTATAAAGAAGACATTAAAGGATTTTTTTGTTATCAATAATAATTAGAAAAACCAATATTGCATTGATTACCTCTCCTAATGATTTTTCTAGGATGACACCTTCTATTTCTCATAGGGAAGTTACCCCTTGAGTGTGGAACCTAGTAACATCTTCCTCACACTTTTGCATTATGGATCCTTTTTTATTAGAAAGTGAATCTTCTATAGCGTTGAGCTTGATCTTAGGCATAGTATCATGTTGGGTCTACTATTCCTCTTGTATTTTCTTAACTGCTTTCTATAATTTTCTTTCGTATGTATGAGTTAATGGCTAAGAAAAATTCATGTCATCTATCTTACGCTAATGCTTATATAGTGGAATAGACTACGGGACCCCAAAATCATTATTGATTTTTGGTACAAGCCTTTCATCCTTCCTTGGCTTGAATTTGTAGTTGTTTCTGAATGAGTTTGGAGCAAGTGGCCTTTTATTAGTGTTAAAAATTTATTGTGAATAACTGGCCTGCAATAATTTTTAAACCTATTTGGATTTATGTTTGAAGACTGAACCAACTTTTATTTTCCTTTGATTTTCTTTTTTAGATCCACTTTGATAGAATTGGTGGATACCATTGAGGAAAGTGAGTTTTCCCCTATTAGCTCTATCTCTTTTTCTATATTCAGGTTCATTTCCACCCTTAAGGATTGATGAAAAGATAAATAGTCTTGATGCATAAGCATTTTTCTTTGATGAATCAGTGTTTAGCCTTGAAAAAATGATTGTTCTCAAGTAAAATGTCACCTTCTGTGTTTTGTCCTAGTCCCTGGGGATTTAGTTCTTGGTCTTAAGGAATAGGACTAAATCACTTTTTATATTAGAACTTAGGGATTTGGCATGTAGCCTTAGGGAATAAGTTCTTTCTCATGAAAAATATTGGCCCCTAGCTTTTTCCTTCCTTTTGATGTTAAATCTCCACTTTTGGTGCAGAATCTTGACTTTCTAACTTAGAAAGTTTTTCATTCATCATAGTAAATGAACTGTTCATTATCTATATAGCATTAATGATTTATTGCATAGAGTATTAGAAAGAAGTCTTTATCTATAATAATGAGTCATGCATCTGCTTTATTCCTTATCTGAGAATATTTTAAGCACTAATAATCTCCACCTTTTGGCTTGAATTGCCAAAAAGTTCCTCATTACAAAAGTGAACCTGAGTCATTAAGTCTTCATTCATTTGTTTCCATAAACCACCTATTTTTATAGGTGAATTGTTGGTGTAGTAACAAACTTCAAATTTTTCTTCTTTAAATATGTTCATCTTGTTAAAATATGTCCCATTTGGTGTGCCAAAAATTATTTCTCTAATTTTTTTTATTTTTGGTGCATTCTAAAAGATTACTGGTGGTTGCGAGCATGCTAGAGGATTAATTCCATAAATAAAAATCTAACTTCTGACAGACAATTGTAAATTCCCAAACTCCTTTACACCAATTTATTTGGATTCCAAAAAGATTTTATGAACTTGATTAAAGTGTATCATAAATGTCAATAAAAAGAAATTTAATATTGATGAGAGAGCTATTACAAACTATATAAACTAGTAAATAGAAAAAAACAAGGAAATTTATAGTATGTAAGCTAATGGCTGCTAAATGACAATTGAAAATGATTGGTGAATTGGTTAATTTTATTGATCTATGTTGTTGAGATTGTTGAGTGTTCTTTCCCTTACTTTTTTAGGCATTCTTTACTTGTAGGTCTCCAGCTTAAGAGTCTTCCATTTTCTGATTAAAATAAATTCATATAATTGTCAACCTTCAATCACAAGCTGATCTTTTTCTCCAAAGCATTCTCATCCATAATCTCTATAGTCTTTTTTTGCCTTAATTGCACTAGTCAGGGGCTGAGATTTTAATTATTTTTAGGCTTCAAAATTTTCATTAAATCAAATTGATCCATTAAGTAAACGACCTTAATATATTTCAACAAAAAATTCAAATATAAATAAAGATAAAGAAAGAGAAATTTTGAAATATGTTTATTGTTTGCAAACATCATTATTTCACTTAAGCATTTGGATGCATAACCAATTGGCAAGCATGCTCTAAACACTATCAACTTAAAGGTACTCATGCTCTAAACATTATCAACTTAAAGGTACTCATACTTAATCATAAAAGGGATAAATGATATAAAGTTACGTAAAGATCAATTCAATTGGCACAAAAATTATAATGATATTAACTAGCTCCTTCGAGTTTTCTTACTAACATGACTCTTGAAATTCCTTATTTTTTCCTAGACTACCCTTTCAAGTTTTCAAATTTGCAAAAATTTTATTTTTTATTTTTCCCTAATTTTTTGAAAGTTACCTTTTTATTTTTTAAGTTAGTGTGAACCCCTAATTTTTGCCTAAGTTTCCCTTTTAGGCATTCGACTTAGTAAGGATTTTAAAATTTTTTTGTAGTACTTTACTTAGAGTCTAAATGAAGTAATTCTTCAATTTTTTTAGATTTAGATGTTCTAAAAGTTCATTCCCATCTAAGTCAAACAACTAATTTACTATAAGTTTGGATAAAAACTTTTTTACCACGAACGATCCATCCTAATTTGGCTTGAACTTTCCTCTATGATCAGATGGAAGTGACCTTATTTTTTTTAGAACCAAAGCACCTTTTTAAATCTTAATAACTAGCACTTTTTTGTTAAATGCATGAGCACTTCAACTTTGGTAGAGTTGCATATTAAATTTTGTTTTAAGCCTTTTCTCATATAACAAAAATAGCTCTTTGTATTTGGATCTTTCTCATTTTGTGTTTAGAATCTTTAATTCCAAAATTATCCTTAATGATTGTAACTTCACCACTACTGTTAACATAGCCTCCATATCATACACTAAAGAATAAGGTTTTACATGTGTAGTTGTTATGGTTATAGTTCACAATCTGAATAATTGTTAGGATTTTTATCCTCAACTCAAATTTATATAAGACTCTTGTCAACTCTCTTCTCAATTATGAATTCCATTCCATTTTGCAAGCATCTTTGTAATTATAAAAGTCTTTTTCAAGTAGTTCTATAATTAATTGGTTATGACAATTACTAGATTATTTACCTCTAACTAACTAAAGCAATTAATCATATTCAATATTTGAAGATTAACTTTTAAAAGGAATATTAATAATTGAACTATCTCTTAACTAATTCAATTAATTAATAAATTATGATTGTGTTCTTAATATAATTAATCTCTAAATCTTCTAATTTTCTAAATTAATTCAATGCATTATTAGTCCAATTAAAGCATTAAGTTTAATAATAACCATGAAATGATAATTCATTGATTAGAAATTCAAATTTATTAAGTTCATGTTGAGATAGGTTTAAAAACACAAACTAATAATTTAGCTACCCATAGAAATTAGAGAAGAGGGAGAATTATAAATAAAAGAACCCAACATGTTAATTGTAGTATAAGAATTAAATACAAGAAGAAACAATAAGAGAAAAATCCCTTTTGTTTCCTCTTATTCAAAATGATGTTTGAGTTATTAACACTTCAATTTGCTATGCTCTATTCAATCTTTTAGTTGATGAAAAAACCAAGTTGGAAGGCAAAATAACTCTTTGAAAAATGACAAGTAAAACTTATTTGATTTTTACCCCCACAACCAACCTATCCCAGAGAGGCAAAACATAAGTATTCATATCGTTCCACATAAAATAGTAAAATGAACTTTACATAAAAGTGCATACATCAGGGCGCACAACTGTGTACCTAAATGCACATAGTCATGTGCCCTCAAGTCTATGAAAATCATGTAAATAGGCATGGTCATGCTATTAGTAAACATGTGCTCTAGTACAATTTATACTTTTATAAATGACATTGCACTTTTATCTTTAAGGGCAATAAAATATTCATTTAGATAAATTGTTTGTTTATTTAAGTATTTACCCTTTGTCATTATGTTAAAAGAATTTCTTATCAATAGTTGATAATGTGAATGAAAAATTCTTTTAGTACATTTACTATAAAATGTTCATAGTTATAGGATTAATAAATGGGTAGTATTAATCCATAAACTATCACCTCTATCTATTTTCCTTAATTAGTATGTGATATCAATAGTGGGAGGTAGTGAGTCTAATACTACTTAATATGAGATATCAAAATAAACATATGGATACTCATATGATGGTGGATCGAATAATGATGTAAGATAAGTAATTGCATCAAAATTCACTTTAGTTAATAATCACTCTCTTGGACATAATAGTGCATATGGTCCTTTGACCTGAGGTTACACGATCATCTATATATAGTTAGTTAGAGTTTGTTACCACTTACATACTTGTGCTAGCCATGTATGATTATATGGTTGTGGTGGTTCTAATTGGTTATATGTGGTAATGAGTGATTGGCCAAGATGGAATTCATTACATGGAGTGAACAATGATAAGTTCCTAGGCTATCTAAGTTGTTCTTAATGAATAAGTACCTAGCCAGGTCAAACTTAACTTAACTAAAAAGAGTTTTTGGTGTTAGAAATCATTTCTAGTAGGAGTAATTTTTTTTATTGAGAATTGAATTAAAGATAAGGTCAGATGATTAAAGCAATTAGAGTTTGATTGACCATGACTCTAATCAATGTTGAGATCTTCAAATGAAGGGACATTGAGAGCATAGTAATTGTGTTCTATGGTTCTTGTGAATTTATGGATAGCATTCATTTCCAATTAGGTAGTCATGACATCTATGCTAGAGGTCAATCTCGACCTATGGAAACTAAATGTGATTAATTGGGATTTTCACATTTAGCTTGGAAAGAGTTTTTAATAATATTAAGAGTTAATATTATTTATTTCCATTGTCATTTGGACTTGAACCTAGTAAGTCTCACACATAAGAGTAGCATTGATAATGATAATTATTAATTTGATTATTAATTATTGTGTTTAACTAATTAATTAAATTAATTGAATTGGATTGTTGCTTGTGCGGGATCTAATATATTTTGAAATCTAATTCAAAGTTAGGACTATTAAATATTAATTTGGACTTAAATTGATATTTGCCACTAATACTAATTTGGATATGGGCCATGAGATAGGCCATATACATGGATGATGGATGGACTTAAATAATTAAGTGTATTAGCGAGAAGGGCCTTATCTAAGTGTTAAATAAAGCCGATAAATATATTTAATAGATGTTGCAGATATGGGCTCATTTAAGAGTTAAATAAGAATAACTAGTTAAAGCCCACTTATTAAAGGTGGTGTAACATAAGCATAAGCATGTGATGCTTATGCTTGCATGGTGTCTACCTAAGCATATGCTTTTTATGCAATGCAATTACAAGAGTGACACCATCACAAGGTGTCATAAGCTTGTACCTTTACTTAGTGGAGAATCTCTACATGCATGAGGTTACTTTTTTTAATGTAAAAGTGAAAAGTAAGTGGACAGTCTCTACATGCATGAGATGGTTTATTCATTACTTAAGCTTGAGTTAGTGGAGGATCTTTACATGTGCAAAATTAGTCTCTCACATATACACTAAATTAGTGGATATTCTCTACACACTTGACTTGCCACTTCCATTTAAGAGAAAACACTAAGAGAAAATAAGAGCAAGTGCTCAAGAGTTGAGTCTTCGTCTACATCTTTCTTCTAAGTATTATGAGTGTGTTAGTATGAGATACAAGAGTTGTGTTTCTTTTATAAGCCCATTGTCATCGTCCCTTATGCAAGAGTTTTGTAAGTGAAGGTTACATCATCTAGATGAGGCAAGAAGTCCTACATCATCCAAGTAAGGAGAGGAGTTCTAGCAAGCTTTCTGGTTATAATCAAGGAGGAGCTTGCGAGTAGAGGTCCATGAAAGCTTGGAGTCATTCCAATGCCACTTGTGTGTTTCAAGATAGTGGCTTCACACTTAGGGAGCTAGGAGCTTGTAGATTTACATCAACCATCTCCTAAAGCTTACCAAGCATCCTACTTAACATTTGGAGTTTGTAAGTGTTACTAAACTCTAGATGTAGTTCTCTTGCCATGCTTTGTGTTTGGTTGTTTTATGAATTTTTTTATTTATGTTGTCTATTAAGCATGAAATCTATTAGTTGTATAAATTCAATGTGTTATAATCTTCATAGTTTTGGAATTATTGCCTTCATGCAAGGGTTACATACTAGGAAAAATTTCTAAAATTTATCCTAATTGGTTTCATGCTCACACCATGTTTTTGTTATATTTTGGTGTGTCTAATTGAATCCCTTCGAGTGGTATCAAAACCAAAATCACATAATTTACATGCTAATTGTTGTAATAATTACAAGTGTTATGATTATGCTTGTTATTAGTTGCAAGAGTTGTGACTAAAGATGCTTAAAAATGCAAAATTAATATTCTCATTACTATTCATGTACTATAGTAAAAATACTATTCATAGCACTATAACAATCACTATTTATGATATGGTAGCAATCACTGTTCAAGGTATTGTAGCAAGATTTTGCATAAATAACATATTTTTTTATTATTTATTTGAATTTGCAAATACACAATAATATGCAAGAGTTGTATTTTATTAAATTTTGCATGTCATACATGCAAGGAATGATCATGGACTTAGTTACATCTTATGGTTTATAATAATAATTTATTTTATTATTTTTTTGTATGTAATTAAATGTTAATTACATAGTTTTAGGACCTAAATTTTTTCATTGGTATGCTAAGAATTGAATGTAAATCACAAGAGTTCATGACTTGAAGCTTGAAGTGTTCAAGATAGTGGCCCATTCAACATTTGGTGGCATGGATCAAGGCCCATGATGGAAGGTGATGAGGAGTTCATGACTTGAAGGGCTAGGCCCATTTTGTAACTTATTTTAAAAGTTAGAATAGGCTTAAGAAAGGTCCCTTATCACTCTTTATTTATGCATCCATATATATGCATGTTATATATATGTGTGATATATGTGTTGTAACATGTTATATGTTTATGTGACATGTATATATGAATAGATGTCATGCCATGTATGTATAAGATATATACAACTGAGACTAGTTAACGTGCAAAGTGAGACCTTAATTATAAAGACTCAAAAATCTTCCAAATTAAATTTAGGTCTAGGCTCTCCATTGGATCAATAACTCGCATGGTTTTGGGCTTATGTGCATCGACTATAGATACATAGGGGTGTACATAAGGCCCAAGAGATTCATGTAGTGTTATTATAAAGCAGGAGAAATTATGGGTGTATGGATACATAGTAGGCCAAAAATGGTAAAAAGGAGTACTTAAGGTTTCTAGTGTTCAAATCCATACATTTCACTAATCTAATGGTATAGACCTAACTAATGTCAATGCCAAGAATGGCAATTTGTACCTGAGGATTGTAATATTAGGAGCCAAATTGATGGAACCTTATATGAGATGTGATGAAAAAGAGTTATCCACTTGATGAGAATTATTATTGCAAGAATGGTAATGTGTACCTAAGGGATATTAGTGGCCTATTAAGAATTCCATCACCCACTAGATCCATCCAATAAGGGATTTTCATTTCCTACTTTGGAAGTGTAGGATTTGCCAAGTTAGTAGAAGGCCATTATGATGAAAAACAAAATCTAATTGTAAAATAATAATGTCATATAACTAATTAATCTTGTTCCTTATAGTAGAAACTTAATAATATGACATTAACAAACCCACTTGCAATCATACTTGACTAACATAGGCTCATGGGCCCTAATTTTATTGAATCACTAAGGAACATAAAAGTTATTTTAGCTTTCAATAAGATACTTTATGTATTAAAATAAAGCCCACTTAGATCACCTCCCAAAAATTCTTCCTAAGAGGATCAAATCACTCTTAATAAATGGAAGGATTATGATATGCAAGCACGTTGAATCATGTGGGCTTCCATGGGCACTGAAATCCATAAAACACATAAGAAGTACACTAGTTTAAAGGAATTCCTACTTCACCTGCAAGAGTTATTTGGTAAGCAAAGTGGGGCTGTTAGATATGAGATATCTAAGTGGCTTTTCCATGCTAAGATGAGGGAGGGAGCTTAAGTGAACTCCATGACTAGATCAATGAAGGAGCTAGAGACTCTAGACTTCATAATGGACTTCTACCTCTAAATGGATTTGATCTTTTAATCCCTTCCTAAATCTTTTAGGCAAACAATTGCTAAATTCCATATGAATAAGATAGAATGCACTATTGCAGAGCTTTTGAATGTGCTTATAATGACCTAAAAGACTTTCCAAGGGAGTAAAGGGAAAGAGGTTGCACTTATTACAACTTCTAATAAGACTATAAAGAAAGGCAATAAGAAGAAAAAAGGCAAGACAAGTGTCGTGAAGCCCACATGTGGCATAGCCAAAGATAAGGATAAGGCCATTGTGAAGGAAGGGCAAGGCAAAAGAAAGTGTTTCCAGTACCAAAATTAAAGACATTAGAAGAGAAATTGCCCTAAGTTCCTAGAGTCTCTCGAGACAAAGGGAAAGGGAAAGTAATGAGAAGGTGAGAATTTCTCTAATTTATTTGCTTCTAAAGGTTCTAAAAGCTCATTTAATGCATGGGCATTAGACACTAGTGCAAGTTCTCACATTTTTTTTTATCCTTGTAGGATCTAGCAAATGAGAGAAGGTTGAGGCCCAATAAAGTGAACCTAAAGTTAGGAAATGGAATAAGTGTTATGGCAAAAGCTATAGGATCCATTTTAATTAATTTATACAATCATCTTTTGTTATTGGATGATGTATTATATGTACCTAATGCCTATAAGAATACTATATCTATTTCTAGTTTAACTATAAAGGGTTATGAATTCCTTTTTAGCATAGATGTATGTAAAATTCATTTTGGAAATGAATTGGTTGTCATTGTTTATTTAATACATGTTTATATTATGTTGGTAATATATCTAATAATAATAAACCTTAAACAAACATGAGTGATATGAATGCGATGCTAATTGAGAATGCCTATAACTCCAAATATCTATGGCACTTGAGATTATGTCATATTACAAAGGATATGATCATAAAGTTAGAAAAGATTGGAATCTTGAGCAATCTTGAATCCATATCCAATTTGACTTGTGAGGATTGTCTTTAAGGCAAGATGACTATATCACCATTTATTAAAAAAATGATAAGAGCCAATAATATGTTAGAGATCATACATAGTGATGTATGTGGAAAATTTCATGAAATGGTTAAAGGTAGTTTCTACTACTCTATAATATTTATAGATGATCTATCAAGGTATGGGCATTTATTTCTTATAAAGAATAAAAGTGAATCCTTTAAAAAGTTTAAGGAGTACAAAGCTCAAGTAGAAAACCAAATTGGAAAAGTATTCAAACTTTAAGATAAGATCGAGGAGGTGAATACTTAAGTACCAAGTTCATTGAGTTCCTTAAGGAACATGACATTGCATCACAACTCATACTACCTAGAATCATACTTTATTGAATATGGTATGTTCTATAATGAGCTACATCGATCTTGCTATATCACTTTGGGTTTTTACACTTCAAACAGCCTCCTATATCCTTAATTATGTTCCATCCAAGTCCATTTCTACCATACCATATGAGATATGGCATGGTAAGGGCACCAAGTCTTAAGCATATTAAGATTTAAGGGTGCCTAGCTTTTATCAAAAAGCTAAAATCAGATAAGTTAGATGCAAATTCAATTAAAGGAAGGATTGTTGGATATCCTAAAGATAGTTTAGGGTATTGCTGTTATCTTCCTCTTGAACAAGTTTTTATTATAAGTAGAAATTTTATTTTTCTTGAGAAGAGTTTCTTAAAGAAGGTGACAAAGGAAGGAAGATAATGTTAGATGAGGAGTCATCTAAGGAAGCCTAAAAAATTGATCAAATGAATATTGATCAACCCAAAGAGCCTATTCCAATTGAGAATGCCATCATATTGACTCATAGAATGTCTAGTAGGGTATCTCATCCTTTAGACAGATATGATTTTCTTCATGATGTGCAAGAGTTGTATGTTCATGAAGAGAGCATTCACTATGATAATCCTATTACATATAAAGAAGCTTTATTTAATAAATATTCTTTGAGTTTGCTTGAGGCAGTGAAAGTTAAAATGGATTCCATGTATGCAAACTAAGTTTGGACACTTGTTAATCCTCCTGAGGATGTTGTACCTATTGGGTGTAAATGGATCTTTAAGAGGAAGATTTGTGCAGGTGGGAAGGTAGAGACTGATAGAGCTAGACTTGTAGTGAAAGGGTATCTCTAAAGGCAAGGGGTTAACTTTAAGGAGACATTCTCGCCAGTAGCCACACTTAAATCCATTAAGATTCTTCTTGCTATAGCTGTACATTATGATTATAAGGTTTAATAAATGGATCTCCTTAACGGTCATGTTGAGGAAGAAATTTTCATGGAGGAAATCTCAAAAGTGTACAAACTTAATAGATCAATCTATGATCTAAAGCAAGCTTCAATGAGTTGGAATCATCATTTTGATGAGGCTATCCATTCTTATGGTTTCATCAAGAATGAGGATGAGCCATCTGTTTGTTAGCATAAGTGGTATGCCCTATAGGCCAATCACATATTTTGATAATGTAAAAAACCCAAATGGCAATAAAGAATATTCTTTTATCTAAAGTTTTTATTTAATTGAATATTCACCCATTAACATAATGTTAAATAAATATATTATCAAGATTTTATAATATGAGTGACATATTTATTTGGTATATATGCTATAAAATGTTCATAGTCAATAAATTAATATTTGGGTAATATTAATTTGACTATCACCTCTATCTATTTTCCTTGATTAGTATGTGATACTAATAATGGGAGGTAGTGAGTCTTATGCTACTTGATATGACATGTCTGAATAGACATTTGGATACTCATGTGATAGGTGGATTGAACATGATTTTAGATTTGTGATCACAAGGATATTCATTTATAGTTAATGATCATAATCTAGGTCATAATAGTACATATAGTCCTTTGACCAGAGGTAACACGGTCATCCACATTTCAAAGGTTAAAGTTCATTACCACTTATATACTTATGTTAATCATACATGGGTATATGGTGTGTAATGGCTTTAGTCGGTTACACGTAGGGATAAGTGTTGGATTCATTGTTTAGAGTGAACTGAGTTAAGATCCTATGCTATCTAAGTTCATTCTTGATGAATAAGTTCTTGGCTAGGACAAACATGACATAATCTAAAAAAGTTTTAGTGCTAGAAAGTTGTTTCTATTATTCATCATGTTTTGCTAAGAATTAAAACTTGAGATGAGGTCATTTGATGTAGATATTAGAGTTTGACTAAATCACGACTCTAGGCAACATCGGGATCTTTTAATGAAGGGACTTTAATGCACAGTAATTATGACCAAAGGGTTTATGTGAATTAATACATGCATTCATTTCTAATTGGATAGTTATGATATCCATGCTAGGGGTCACACACAACTTATGAGAACTAAGAGTGTATAATTGAAAATTTTAAATTTATACTTGAAAGGAGTTTTAAATAAAATCAAGTGTTGATATTATCTTCTCATTTTCAATTAGACATGAATCTAATAAGTCACACCTAGAAGAGTTTCACCAAATCATCATCAATATTAATCAAATTATTGACTAAAGTGTTTAATTAAATAATTAAGATTAATGGAATTAGATTAATGCTTTAAGAAATGATTCTAGCATATCATGAAATCCATTTCAAGCAAAGGGTTTAATTATTAATTTATACTTAATTAATATAAGATATTAATTAAGGTATTAAATTAATAATATATGTTGTTTTTAATTGGATTTGGAAAAATGGCCCAAGTTATTTGGGCCATAGTCCAAAAGGGTTTTAGACCAAAGATTAATCCAAGATGTTGAGAAAGCCAATGGATTAATTACCAAGCCCATTTGTTATATGGATTGGGCTTAGGCTAAGTATTAGCCCAATTATGAAGCCCAAATCCATATGAACCTGACTAGGTCAAAATTTGCCATGTTAGGCTTGAGTTATCCTTTATGTACATAATGTTGACTATGAGCATGATAAGTATTAAGCTTGGCTTATTAGGCTTGTCATGTTAGTCACACATTATCATTTAAGTGTAAAATGTTTACCATAGAAAATTTTGTCATATTAGGCACACATTATCTCTTGTGTGTATAAATTTGACTAAGCCAAAGATAAGGATTAGGTTACATTATTAAGTGTATATGATGTATGTAGACATATACATGAGATGTAATAATTCTCTACATAATTTTTGGTGCATTAGATAAGTATACAAGTTGTATATTTATCATGATAAGTTATACACTCATTATGTGATAAGGTTTTACTTTCTTTACTTGTAAATACATAATCTAAGATATGTTTCTAAGGTTAGAGAAAGTTTTATGTAGAGACACCAAAATGGAGAGAAACAATATATACCAAAAATAAACCCAAATTATTCTTACAAAAGGATTAAGCTGGTACAAGTTTCTAAGGGTTAATAGAGAGGGCACTTCTACTAAACTCCATCAAAGCAAGAAGGTGATTGGTAAAGCTTTGGTGTTTCAAGCTAGAGGCCTAACACTTATGAGGCTAAGCATTTGATTCAAGAGTTGAACCAAAGAATCCAAAGCTTTTAGAATACTTGTGGTCCACATCAAACTTAGGAGAATGTAAGTATTCTTAAAATTAGATTTCCTAGTTTTTTATTTTACATTTATTGATGTGTAGTTTAGCTATATGTAAAATGCAAAATGGATCTATAGGAATATAAATCTTTATGTAATAAAGGGTTATGTAAGTGAAATTTTTTAAATTTCACCCTATCTAAGGCATATGCTCACCACACTTGATTGTTGCATAACTTCTTTCCTTCAAGTGGTATCAGAGCTACTTTTTGCACTTTACACATGCTAAATTGTTTGATAATTACAAGTGTTTTGATTATGATTATTGATAGTTTCAAGTGTTGTGGCTAAAAGTGTGTAAACATTGGTTAAAAATGGGTTCTAAGGTGATCCTGGTTGGGAACAATTCCATCCTAGTCAGGAGGAGCTCAAAAGGATTAAATATGTGCAATTATAGTTTTTACATAGAACTAATCCTGAGTGTATGTCCTAAACGGGACATCACTTAGGGCCTCATGTCATGATCGAGACATAACCCATCCCGATCGGGACCAAATGTGTATGAAAGACTACTTATGCACTGAACTAATCCTAGGCTAGGTATAAATGTATAAATGTGATATATATGTTGTAACATGCTATGTGCATATGTAATGATGCCATGATGTATATATGTATGTGATATGTATAAATTGATTAATGTGCAAAGTGAGACATTAATTAAAGACCTAAAAATCTTCCCAATTAAATTTAGGTCTAGGCACTCTATCAGAGCAATCGTATACATGGTATTAGGATTATGTGCATCGATTATAGATACATAAGAGTGTATATAAGGCTCAAGAAATTCATGTAGTGTTATTACTAAGCATGAGATCTTATGGGTGTATGGATACACTATAGGCCAAGAATGGAAAATATGAGTACCTGAGGTTTGTAATGTTCAAATCCATACATTACACTGATTCAATAGTATGGACCTAACCAATGTAAGGAGGTTAAGAACGACAATGTGTACTTGAGATCTCTAAGCATTAGGAGCCGAATTGATGGAATCTCACATGAGATGTGATGGCAAGAGTTGCCACTTAATGAGAACTAATATTCCAAGATTGGTAATGTGTACCTGAGGGATATTGTAACCATTAAGAAATCTATCACCCACTAAAAATCCATCCAACAAGGGATTTTAGTTTCCTACTTTGGAAGTGTAGGATTTGTCAAGTTAGTGGGAGGCCATTATAATTAAAAGACCAAATCTAATAGAAGTAAAAAAAATGTCATATCATTAATTAATCTTGTTACCTTTGCAAAAACTTGATAATATGAGACCATCTAACCCACTTTCAATCATACTTAACCAACATAGGCTTACGAATCCTAATTTTATTGATTGGCTACAAAATCTAAAAGTTGTTTTGGCCTCTAAATGTATTTTATCTATTTTGGAACAAAGTCCTCCTAAACCCCTTCCACTAAATGCTATGCAAGAAGAATGTGACACTTTTGCAAAATGGAAAGATGATGACATATAAGCATGTTGCATTTTATGGGCTTCCATGAGCAATGAACTTCATAAGCAACATAAGAAGTACACTAATGCAAAGAAAATCCTACTTCACCTACCAGAGTTATTTGTTAAACAAAGTAGGACCTGCTAAATATGAGATATCTAAGCAACTTTTTGTTACTAAAATGAAGGAATGTGAGGATGTTGGAGCTCACGTGAATTCTATGATTCATTATATTGAGGAACTTGGGAGTTTAGATTTCATAATGGATGCTCAAATCTAAACCAATTTGATCTTACAATCCCTTCTAAAGTCATTTGGGCAAACCATTACCAATTTCCATATAAATAAAATTGAGTGCACACTTATGGAGTTATTAAATATGCTTGTGATAGCCCAAAAGGCTATTCATAATGAAAAAAGGAGGGAGATTGCCTTGATTGCCTCTTCTAGTAAGACTAAAAAGAATAAGGGTAACAAAAGCAATAAAGCTAAGGAAAGAGTTCCTACAGCTTTAAGAAGTGTAAGCAAAAATAAAGGCCAAAATAAAAGGCAAAAAGAAGGTTAAGAACAAAGGCCAAGGAAAATGTTTCTATTGCCAAGGAGATGGACATTGGAAAAGAAATTGTCCTAAGTTCCTTGAATCAATAAAAGGAAAGGACAAGATTGGAGAGAGGATGAGACTTTCTCTAATTTATCTATTTCTAAATGTTCTAAAAGATCATCTAATGCATGGGTATTGGATACCAGTCCTAGTTCTTATATATGTTCTTCCTTGAAGGATTTAGCAATTGAAAAAAGGTTGGGGTCAAATGAGGTAACTCTTAAGCTTAGATATGTAGCAAGTGTTGCTGCTAAAGCTATGGGAACCATCTCTATTGACTTAAATGATCATGTTTTATTATTGAATAATGTTTTATATGTACCTAATGCTTATAAGAACATCATCTCTATTTCTAATTTCATTAGAAAAGGTTATAAATTTTTATTTGAAAGAGATGTGTGTACTATCTATTTTAATAATGAGATCATTGGCATGGGTTATGTATTACATTATCTTTATTATATTAATAATAAAATCTGATAACAAATAATATCCAACGAATGTGAATGTTGTGAATACAATGCTAATTAACAAATGCTTCTAATCCAAAATATCTATGGCACTTAAGATTAGGTCACATTATAGGTGATAGAATCATAAAGTTGGAAAGATTAGGAATCTTGAGTAATCTTGAGACCTTAAGCAATCCAACTTATGAAGCTTGTATCCAAGGCAAGATGACCCAATCACCATTTATTGGATAAATGGTAAGAGCTAATGAAATTTTGGAAATAATACATAATGATGTATGTGGGCCATTTATCAAATGGTAAAAGATAGGTTTTTCTACTTTTATTATCTTTATAGATGATCTATCAAGGTATGGAAATTTATATTTAATGAAATATAAAAGTGAATCTTTTAAAAAGTTTAAGGAATTCAAGGTCCAAGTAGAGAACAAATAGAAAATGTATTAAAATCCTATGATCGGATCGAGGAGGTGAATACTTAAGTACCAAATTTATTCAATTTCTTAAGGAACATGGCATTATTTCATAACTAACTCCACCCAAAACACTTTAACTAAATGGCATATTCAAAAGGAGGAATCGAACTCTATTATGTATGGTTCGATTAATGATGAGCTATATGGATTTGCCTACTTTCCTTTTATGGTTTTGCATTGTAAACTATTGCTTACATTCTAAATTATGTGCCATCTAAGTATGTTTCTACCACACCGTATGAGATATGGCATGATAAAGCACTAATTCTTAAGAGTAATAGGATTTGGAGATGCCCAGCTTATATCAAAAGGCTAAAAATAAATAAACTCGATGCAAGGTCAATTCAAGGTAGATTTATTATATATCCTAAAGATAGTTTAGGATATTATTTTTATCTTCCTATTGAACAAGTTATTGTTGCAAGTAGAGATGCCATTTTTCTTGAAAAAGAGTTTCTTCAAGAAGGTGGTAAAGGAAGATAGCATTAGAAGAGCAGTCTTCTAATGAAGCTAATCAAGTTGATTAAATGGATGTTGATCAAGAGTCTAATCCCATAAAAAATATCATCATACTAACTCCTAGAAGATCTAGAAGGGATCTTATCTACTGGAGCGATAAGACTTTCTATATTATATGTAAAAGTTGCATATTTATAAAGAAAGCAATCATAATGATGATCCTACTACATATGAAGAAGCTTTATGTGATAAAGATTCTTCAAAATGGCTTGAAGCAATGAAAGCCCAAATGGATTCCATGTAGCAAACCAAGTCTAGATACTTGTTGATCCACCAAAAGGTATTATACCTCTAGGTTGTAAATGGGTCTTTAAGAGAAAGATTAGTTTAGATGGAAGGTTGATACTTATAAAGCAATGTTTGAATAAAGAAGGGATTTGGCCAAAGGCAAAGGGTTAACTATAAAGAAACCGTTTCGCCGGTAGCCATGCTCAAACCCATTTGAATACTTATCACCATAGCTACACACTATGATTATGAGAGTTGGTAAATGGATGTCAAAACTACTTTTCTTAATGGTTTTGTTAAGGAAGAAATATATAAGGAGCAACCCAAGGGTTTTGAATATGAGAAAGGTTCCAAAGTGTGCAAATAAATCAATTTATGGTCTAAAGGAAGCTTCAAGGAGTTGGAATCATCATTTTGATGAAGATATTTGATCTTTTGGTTTTATCAAAAATAAAGATGAGCCTTATGTGTATAAAAGGCTCAATGGTACCTAACTCACTTTCCTAGTACTATATATTGATAATACTTTATTAATTGGGAATAATATTGGTATGCTTATAAATATAAAACTTTGGTTATGTAAAACTTTCTCTATGAAAGACTTAGGGGAAGCTACCTATATTCTTGACATTCGAGTCTTTAGAGATAGATAAAAAAGAATGATAGGTTTATCCCAAAGTTTTTACTTGGAAAAGGTGTTGAAGAAGTTCAACATGTTTGATTCTAAGAGAGGATTGTTACCATTTAGGCATGGTATCCATTTATCCAGGGGTACACCACCTAAAACACCTAAGGAAATCGAGCAAATGGCTAAAGTTCCTTATGCTTCGGATATAGGAAGCTTGATGTATGTTATATTGTGTACTAGGCCTAATATTGCCTATGATATTAGTATGACTAGTAAGTTTCAATCCAACTCAAGTTTGGAACATTGGATAGTTGTTAAGGCAATCTTTAAGTACTTCAGAGGGACTAAACATTTAGTCTTAACTTATAGAGTAAGTGATCTATAAGTAAATGGTTTCACATATTCTAATTTCCAATCAAATGTAAATGATAGAAAGTGTATCTCTAGGTTTGTGTTTATTTGTAATGGAGGAGCAGTGAGCTGGAAGAGTTCCAAGCAAGGTGTCACTATTGATTCCATTATAGAAGTTAAGTATATAGTCGTGTTGGATGCTGCTAAAGAGGATATTTGGATTAAGAAGTTCATTACTGAGCTTGGAATTGTTCCTTCCATTAAGTCCCTAATTCCTCTCTATTGCCACAACAATGGAGCCATTGCTTTGTCAAAGGAATTGAGGTCTCACAAAAAATCCAAACACATAGAATGTCATTTTCATATTATCAAAGAACTTATTGGAAAGGGAAAAGGTAGCTTCAACCAACTATGTGGCTAATCCATATACTAAAGCACTAACATAATTACTGTTAGATCAACATCTTGAGAAGATGGGTCTAAAATACTGTAGTGATTGGCTTTAGTTGCAAGTGGGAGATTGTTAGCATAAGTGATATACCCCAAGGGTCAATCACTTATTTTGACATTGTAAAAATCCTAAATGGAAATAAAGAATATTCTTTTATATAATGTGTTTTTTTAGTTGAATATTCACCCAATAGCACAATGTTAAATAAATATATTACCAAGAGTTCATAATATGAGTGACAGATTTATTTAGTACATATGCTATAAAATGTCTGTAGTCAATAAACTAATATTTGGTTAATATTAATTTGACTATCACCTCTATCTATTTTCCTTGATTAGTATGTGATACTAATAATGGGAGGTAATGAGTCTTATACTACTTGATATGAGATATCTGAATAGACATGTGGATGCTTATATGATGTGTGGATCGAACATGACGTTAGATTTGTGATCGTAAGGACATTCACTTATAGTCAACTATCACAATCTAGGTCATAATAGCACATATAGTCCTTTGACTTGAGGTACCATGGTCATCCATATTTGAAAGGTTCAAGTTTGTTACTGCTTACATACATATGTTAATCACAGATGGGTATATGGTGTGTGGTGGCTCTAATCGGTTAAATGTAGGGATGAGTGTTCTACCAAGATAGGATTCATTGCCTAGAGTGAACTGGGTTAAGATACTATACTATTGAAGTTCATTCTTTATGAATAAGTTCCTGGCCTAAATAAACATGACACAATCTAAAAAAGTTTCAACGCTAGAAAGCAGTTTCTAGTATTCATCATGTTTTATCAAGAATTGAAACTTGAGATGAGGTCATATGATGTAGCTATTATAGTTTGACCAAACCTTAATTCTAGGCAACATCAGGATGAAGGGACTTTAGTGCATGGTAATTATAACCAAAGGGTTCATATTGTTAATGATATGAACTAGGTCAATCATGTATAACCATGTTTTGACTTTATCATTTTATTTAATAAAGAGGCATTTTTCATTATCATTTTATGTTATGATAATTACTTGAATAGTCAATTCTTACTAAGGTCATCAAGTTTGTGACTTCACAGTAAAACCCTTAGATTAAATATGAGTTCTATTCAAATTATCCCTAGTCATAACAATGTATTATGGCTAGTATACTGTTGATTGATGATTATGTTTTACTAATCATGAATATGATATATTAAGTCAACTTATAGGCACTTATTTGAGAAATAAAGTGTCGAACTGACCCATCATGAGAATACTATATAGATAATTGTTATAAGTAATTCTCATCACAGTAATATTGGCTTAGTCCTTTGACCTTGAAATCACCATGGATTTCTACATAACTATATTAGATTTTGACACAATCTTACATTATCATTAACCGAATGATAAAATAAATTGTTGTTAGGTATAAAATGAGTTATATGAGGAATGTGAGTAATTGAGAAGGAATTTGTCCCTCATTTAATATGACTAAGATACCTATAGGCCCTTTGATAAGATATACTGAGGAAAATGTGCATGGCCATGCTAAAGTAAACTGATAAAGAGTTATCATTCTCAGTCTACTTGGAATCAAGAAATTATATGATTGAATTCTATAAGGATTATATAAACTATGCCTTTTATTCAATCAAGATATCATGTGACAAAAGGACTAGAATATTCATTGTATATTAGGTTATGTCGGATTATTAACTTCACATGACTTGGGTAGTCATAATGTCTTACTAGAGGCCACTTATGACTTGTAGGCCTAAATAGAGATTTAAGGCCCACTGCCAACGTCATGTGAACCTACAAGGTCACACACTTCGAATAAGCCCAAAACGAATATAGGTTTAATAACCCCAAATAGGCTCTGTGGAAATAAATAAATAAAATATTTATTTATTTATTTAAGGTTAACTTAAATAAATAGAATATTATTTATGATTTAATTTTAAATAAAAATCAAAAGAAGAATAAGTGAGAAATTACTAAAAGGTTATTTGGCAAGTGAAACCCCCTAAGTTAAATGTCTATAAATATATTATATTCTCTAAGGTTTTGTACACTCTCATTATTCTGCCACTAAATTTGTTTTCTCTTATTTAGAAAACAAAATATAGAGTTCTTTTTAATTCTTTATTATGAGAAATCAACAGAAGGTGCCAGCACATAAATATTCATTTTAAAAATCAAGGGTTGATCATGTGGACACTTATAGCGAATAAATTCTTTTGAAGACGTCTCAAATCTGAACTATTAAATTAAAATATCGAGGTAGGGTGTCATTGGAGTGAACCTCCACTCTTCCTTCTAGATTTCTTGCCTCTTCTGTGTTTGTGGTCAGAAAATGAAAACCTAAGATTTAATCAATTAATTTAATTACTTGGATTCAAGTTTGGGTTTGTGATTCAAATTTTATTTTTCCACTACGTATGGAATCTCGAAACCCAATAGTGGTATTAGAGCCACTTGTAATTCGATTAATTTGATTTTGTTTATGTGTGATATATCTATGTTTGAGTGATTCATTTTTGAAAAGGAATTTTCAAAAATTTTATCCAAATAGTTTTGATTTTGTGATGATTAATTACAATATGTATGAAAACAATATTAAACATTAATTTGATTAATGTTTATAATCATTTAATATTCTTAAACGATGAATAGAATTATGATTTTCTATGTTATGTATACTATTTTAAAAAGTCAAAATAAGTATTCTATTTGAATAACAAATTCGATTTCTGTTTAATTATGAAACATGAATAATTTGATTATACAGATTTATGTTAAGGGTAGTATATTTAAGTGTTAAATAGATTATATAGAATAAATCGGTTTGAAACATATTAATTATTATTTAATATGATTTATGAGTAAATTAGGGTTAATGGTGGTGGCTATTTATATATTAAACATAAAAATTATCTGTTTTGAATATATCAATCAAACAGTAATTTGATTACAAAAATCATTGCTATTTTAGGGTTTTGGTAATAACTCATTCAAAGAGTTAAGGTAAATCATTTACCTTTGGGGGCACTGCCCTTAGATCCCACTAAGGGCGCTGCCCCTTGGACCCCGCTAAGGGCTCTGCCCCTTGACCCTGAATGGATTCATCATGCATTTGGTTTGTGAACATAATAATTTAATTAATTTGTAAATTGAATTATTTTGGAATATGTGTTTATTGTTAAATGCATGGTGCATAGCATGGCCTTTCAACCAATGTGATTAGATTTTATTTTATTGGGTTGTAATTTCTTAAAAATATGGCCAATAAGTCATTTTACTTGTTGTAATTATTTTATTTTATTAGATAGCAATAGAATAGATTGAATTACAATATATAATGTAAATCAAGACCCAATATGCAAATTCAAGTTGGAGGCCCATGATAAAGATCCAAGGTGGGAGCCCAAGGATGAGGTCCCTGACAGAAGATGGAGATCCAAATTGAAGGCTCAATTTGTATTTCTAATATCACCTAGGTTTGACCTTTGATCTTCATATTGGCTTATGAAGATCAACTTAGTTATGGGCCATGCTATGTCACGTTTATCTTATTATGTTACTATGTTATACATGTGATGCCATATATATGATGAATATAACAATAACTAAATAAGATAAAAAAAATTAACTAAACCCCCATTTAATATTAAGTCAATAAAATGTCTCCTATTAATAACACTTATCAAGATTTGGATTGTTATTTATAGGTTATGCCAAAGCATTATATATAAAGCCATTTAAATAAGATAAGATAGATAATGGTGATATCCATATGTTTGAGTTGGTTAGACTTAACTAGGTTATCAAAATGATTTTGGACCTAGGGAATTTGATGGGATATGTCAGTACATATGATGTCAATATCCTATACTTATCCAAGAATTAAATGAGATGTAATTGGTAAAGTGTTGCCTACCTAAACAACCACACTTTAAGTGATAAGCCAAAACTTACATAAAGTAAGGTGAAATATGGATTTTGGCCCACTAAGAAATTTCAATTATTGAAATTATTTTGAGGGTTTTATAATTTATGAAAATTAGTGGGAGTTTTCTTATGCCTCTTTCATAATAAAACTAAATGTACTATATATATATTTATTATAGACAATGACATCAAACACTGCACCTACCATGTCACTGCGATCGATCCTTAAGAAGGAAAAGTTAAATGGGACTAACTTTCTTAACTAGTATAGAAACCTATGAATTGTTCTTAAGTAAGAAAGAAAGGAATATATCCTCGATCAACCCATCCTAGAGGAACAAGCTGCTAATGCTCCTAGAGCATAAAAGGATGCTTATATTAAGCATCTCAATGATTCAGTTGATGTCACTTGTCTCATGCTTTGATGCATGGAGTCTAAGCTTCAAAAGCAATTGATGGAAAAGGAGGCTTATACTATGATATACCATCTTAAGGAAATGTTCTAAGAGAAAGCTAGAATTGAAAGGTTCAATACCATAAGGAATTTTCTCTCCTGGAAGTTGATTGCTAGTGGCTCTATCAACCTTCATGTTCTTAAGATGAAAGGTCATCTTGAACACTTGGACAAGCTTGGTCTCAAGATTGAACAAGAATTGGCTATTGATATCATTCTCCAATCTTTGCCTAAAGCTTATGATGGTTTCATCATGAATTTCAATATGCATAATATGGACAAAACTATTTTACAGTTGCATGGGATGCTTAAAACTGCTAAAAAGAACATTAAGAATTCCGCTAAGGATATTCTAATGGTTAATAAGGGAAAGGGTAATGAAAGGGTTAGAAAGGGCAAGGCTCCTAAAGGCTTTTAGAAGCCAAAACCAAAGCCCAAGTCTAAGTTCGAAGCTGAACCCTAAGCAAAGCCACTAAAGGAGGGAATATGCTTTTTCTACAATGAGCCAGGTCATTGGAAAAGAAATTGCAAGGTATATTTGAATAATATGAACAATAATAAGGGTATGTGACTACCTCTTAAGGTATTCATGTTATAGAAATTAACTTTTCTACTTCTGATTCATGGGTATTAGACACTGGATTAGGATCTCACATTTGCACTAATGTGCAGTGTCTAAAAAGGAGTAGATCATTGGCTAGAGGTGAAGTGGACCTATGAGTTAGCAATGGAGCAAGAGTTGCTACTTTAACTATAGGGAATTATGAGTTAACATTGCCTAGTGGACTTTATTTAAATTTGGAAAATTTTTATTATGTGCCTACTATGTGTAGGTATATTATTTTTATTTCTTATTGGAAAAGAAAAATTTTGAATTTATTATTAGGAATAATAAATGCAATATTTATCATGATAACATTTTCTATAGATTTTCTCCACGCACTAGTGGTCTTTATGTTATAAATGTTAAAGACACTAATGAAAAGTCAATCTATAACATTGATGCGAAGAAGTTTAAATCTAATGATTTAAATACTACCTATCTCTGGCATTATTATTTAGGCCACATAAATAAGAAATGCATTCAAAGCTTCACTAAAATGGGCTTTTGAATTCATTTGATTATGAATCATTTGAAATGTGTGAATCTTGTTTATTAAGAAAAATGACTAAAACACCTTTTATTGGAAAAGGTGAGAGAGTTAATGATTTATTAAGCCTTATACATTCAGATGTATATGGACCATTAAGCTCAAATGCTAGAGGAGGTTTCCAGTACTTCATCTTTGTCATAGATTATTTTAATAGATATGGCCATGTCTATGTAATGAAACATAAATCTCAATCTTTTGAAAATTTCAAAGTTTTCAAGAATGAAGTACAAAACCATCTTAGTAAAAATACTAAGATCTAATCGAGGTGGTGAATATTTAAGCTAAGAATTTTTAGATCATCTTAGAGATTATGGGATTATTTCACAATTGACTCCTCCATGTACACCATATTGGAATGGTGTGTCCGAACGGAGAAATTGGACTTTATTGGATATGGTTCGATCAATGATAAGTCAAACTAATTTTCCAATCTCTTTTTAGGGATATGCTGTAGAAATAGTTGCATTCATTTTGAATAGAGTTCCAATAAAGGCAATTGAAAAGACACCATATGAGATTTGGACTGGAAAACCTCCTAGTTTGTCTTTTCTTAAGATTTAGGGATGTGATGCTTATGTGAAGCGTCAAATCTCAAATAAACTAGCACCTAAATCTGATAAATTCCTTTTTATGGAATATCCTAAAGAAACTAAAGGATATTATTTCTATAATGCTTCTGAGAATAAAGTGTTTGTTGCTCAAAATGGTGTATTTTTTTAAAAGAGAATTTATTTCCAAAAGATCTAGTGGGAGCACAATCTAACTTGAAGAAATTCAAGACCCATAAAATAGCATTGTTCTAAGTATAGAACCACATCTGGATCAATAAGTAATTGTTGAACATGCACAAGCACCAGAAGGCCCAAGGAGGTTTAGTAGGACACGTCAAATCCCTATAATATGGATTTATCATAACTGATGATCATAATGTGTTGATGATGGATCAAAGTGAGCCCACATCCTATCAAAAGGCCATAAATAGTCGTAACTCTATGAAATGGCTAGAAGCTGTGAAATTAGAATTGTAGTCCATGTATGACAATGAAGTTTGGACCTTGATTGACCTAACTGATGGCTTAAAAAATATTGGATGCAAATGGGTTTTTAAAAAAAAAACAAACATGGATGGCAATGTGTATATCTTTAAGGCAAGACTAGTTACAAAGGGTTTCAAACAAACACATGATGTAGACTATGATGAAACCTTTTCACTAGTTGCTATACTGAAATCTATTCAAATTCTCCTTGATGTAGCTGCATACTATGATTATGAGATATGGCAAATGGATATTAAAACAACATTTTCTTAATGGAGACCTACTTGAGGATGTGAACATGACACATCTAGGGGTTTTCTCAATCCTAAGAATTCTGGAAAGGTATGCAAGATTCAAAGGTCCATTTATGGACTAAAGCAACCATCTCAGAGTTGGAATCTTCGTTTGATGAAGCAATCAAAGAGTTTGGCTTCATTAAGAATGAAGATGAACCTTGTGTCTATAAGAAGGTTGGTGGGAGTGCAATTATGTTTTAGTGTTGTATCAATTTAACAAAATGTTAAATCATACCTTATCTATAAAGATAGATCTAAAAGGCTTATTGGACTAAGTCATAGCACTTACATTGATAAGGTATTAAACAAGTTTAGCATGTAAGACTCTAAGAGAGGATTCCTAGTAATGTCATATGGCATTAGTCTCAACAAGACTCAGTGTCCTATGACGCAAGATGAGTAAGACCACATGAGTAAGATTCCATATGCTTCTGCCATTGGATCTATCATGTATTTAATGTTATGTACTCAACCTAATGTTTCATATACCTTAAGCACAATGAGCAGATACAAGTCAGACCCAGGTGAAAGTCACTATACAATAGTTAAAAATATCTTTAAGTACTTGAGAAGAACTAAGGATGAATATTTACTATATGGTCATAAGGAAGATGAGCTAGTTGTAAATGGTTATACAGATGCCAGCTTCCAAATTGACAAAGATGATTTTTAATCATAGTCAAGTTATGTGTTTTATTTGAATGGAGGTTCAATGAGCTAGAGGAGTTCCAACCAAGACATTGTTGCTAATTCTATAATAGAATCTGAGTATATAAATGCCTCAGACGTAGCTAAATAGGCTATTTGGAATAAGAAGTTCATAACTGAACTAGGTGTTATTCCTAGTTTATAAGATCTAGTGAACTTAAATTATGACAATAATGGAACTATAGCTCAAGCTAAGGAGCCCATATCACATCAGAGATCCAAACACATACTCAAGCATTATCATCTCATTTGAGAAATCATTGAGAGAGGAGACATGAAGATATGCAAAGTACCTATAAATGATAATATTGCTTATCCACTAACCAACCCTTTTCCATAGCCTAAGCGTGAGAGTCATACTAGGTCCATGGGTATTAGTTTTAATATAAATTAGGCCTAGTGCAAGTGGGAGATTATTAATGATATGCACTAAGTCAATCATGTATGACCATGTTTTGACTTTATTATTTTATTTAATAAAAAGGCATTTTTCATTATCATTGTATGTTATATAATTAATTGAATAGTCAATTCTTACTAAGGTCATCAAGTATGTGACTTGATAATGAAACCCTTAGATTAAATATGAATTCTATTCAAATTATTCCTATTCATAATAATGTATTATGGCTAGTATGGTGTTGATTGATGATTATGTTTTACTAATCATTAATATGAGATATTAAGTCAACTCATAGGTACTTATTTGAGAAATAAAGTGTTGGATTGACCCATCATAAGAATACTACATAGATAATTTTCATAAGTAATTCTCATTATTAGCAATATTGGCTTAGTCCTTTGACCTTAAAATCACAATGGTTTTCTCCATAACTATTTTGTATTTTGACACAATCTTACATTATCATTAATCGGATAATAAAATAGGTTATTGTTAGGTATAAAAAGAGTTATGTGAGGAATGTGAGTGATTGAGAAGGAATTTGTCCCTCATTTAATATGAATTTTTTCCCTTGATAAGATAGATTGAGGAAAATGCATGGCCATGCTAAAGTAAATTGATAAAGAGTTATCATTCTCAGTCTACTTGGAATCAAGAAATTATATGATTGAATTCTATAAGGATGACATAATCTATGCCTTATATTCAATCAAGATATCATGTGAAAAAGGGACTAGAATGTTCACTCTATATTAGGTTATGTCAAATTATTGACTTCATATGACTTAGGTAGTCATAATGTGTTGCTATAGGCCACTTATGACTTGTAGGCCTAAATAAAGATTTAAGGCCTACTGCTAATGTCTTTGAACCTACAAGGTCACACACTTTGAACAAGCTCAAAATGAATATGGATTTAACAAGCCCAAATAAGGTCTGTGGAAATAAATAAATAAAATATTTATTTATTTAAGGTAATGGTTATCTTAAATAAATAGAATACTATTTTTGATTTAATTTTAAATAAAAATCAGAATAAGAATAAGTGAGAAATTACCAAAAGGTTATTTGATAACTAAAACCCTAAGTTAAATGTCTATAAATATGTTATATTCTTTAGGGTTTTATACACTTTCATTATTTTGCCACCAAATTCATTTTTTCTCTTTTAGAAAATAAAACACAGAGTTTTTTTTAATTCTTGATTTATGAGAAATCAAGATAAGGTGCTAGCACCCAAATATTCATTTTAAAAATCAAGGGTTGTTTATATGGACACTTGTGGAGGATAGATTCTTTTAGAGATATCTCAAATCTAAACTGCTAAAAGCTCAAGGTAGGGTGTCACCAGAATGAACCTCTTCTCTTCCTTCCAGATTTCTTTCCTTTTCTTTATTTGTGGTAAGAAAATGAAAACCCTATATTTAATCAATTAATCGAATTACTTGGATTCGAGTTTAGGTTTGTGATTCAAATTTTATTTTTTTGCTACATATGGAATCTCAAAACCCAACACATATGAATCAATACATGCATTCATTTCTAATTGGATAGTTATGATATTGATGCTAGGGGTCAGTCACAACTTATGAGAAATAAGTTTGTATAATTAGGATTTTCACATTTAGACTTGAAAGGTGTTTCAAATAATATCAAGAGTTGATACTATCTTCTCATTGCCAATTGGATATAAATCTAGTAAGTCACACCTAAAAGAGTTTCACCAAATCATCATCAATATTAATCTAATTATTGATTAAAGTGTTTAATTAAATAATTAAGATTAATGGAATTATATTTACACTTTAAGCAATTATTCTAGCAAATCATGAAATCTAATTCAAGTAAAGGGTTTAATTATTAATTTATACTTAATTAATATGAGATATTAATTAAGGTATTAAATTAATAATATATGTTATTTCAAATTAGACTTGGATTAATGGCCCAAGTTTTTTAGGCCCAAGCCTATGGACCAAAGATTAATCCAAGATGTTGAGAAATCCTATAGACCAATTACCAAGCCCATTTGTTATATGGATTGGGCTTAGGCCAAGTATGGGCCTAATTACCAAGCTCAAATCTCTATGAACATGACTTTTTCAAAAATTGTCATGTTAGACATGCCTTATCCTTTATGTGTATAATGTCGACTATGGGCAAGATAAGTATTAAGCTTGGCTTATTAGGCTTCTCATGTTAGTCACACATTATCACTTAAGTGTAAACTATTGACCATGAAAAAATTTGTCATGTTAGGCACACATTATCTCATGTGTGCATAAATTTGACTAAGCCAAAGATAAGGATTAGGTTACATGATTAAGTGTATAGGATGTATATAGACATATACATAAAATGCATTAATTCTCTACATAATTCTTGGTGCACTAGATAAGTATAAAAGTTGTATATTTATCATTATGAGTTATAACCTTATCATGTGATAAGTTTTTTCTTTCTCTACATATAAATACATAACCTAAGATAAGTTTCTAAGGTTAGTGAAATTTTTTTTACAAGACACCAAAATGGAGACAAATAATATATACCAAAAAAAAACCCAAAATATTCTTACAAAGGATTAAGCCAATGCAAGTTTCTAAGGGTCAATAGAGAGGGCACTTGCTACTAAGCTCCATATAAGCAAGAAGGTGATTGGTAAAGCTTTAGTGTTTCAAGCTAGGGGCCTAACATTTAGGAGGTGAAGCATTTGAATCAAGTGTTGAACCAAAGAATCCAAAGCTTATAGAATAGTTGTGGTCTACATTAAACTTAGGAGATTATAAGTATTGTTAAACTTAAATTTCCTAGTTTGTTATTTTACATATATTGATGTGTACTTTAGCTATATGTAAAATGCAAAATGGATCTATAGAAATGGAAATCTTCATGTGATGGAAGGTTATGTAAGTGATCTTTTTGAAATTTCAACCTATCTAAGACATGTGCTCACCACTCTTGATTGTTGCATAGTCGTTTCCTTCCATGTTTACAAGAAGATTAGTCGAAGCCAAGTCACTTCCTACTCTTGTATATGGATGATATTCTATTTACTAGTAAAGATGTTAGTATGATGAAATCTAAGAAAGTATAGATGTCTAAAACCTTCTCATTGAAATACCTAAGGAAGGCTACTTATATTCTCGATATTCATGTCTATAAAGATAGATCAAAGAGAATGAAAGGTTTATCCCAAAGTCTTTACATAGAAAAGGTGTTAATGAGGTTCAACAAGCTTGATTCTAAGAGGGTAGTGTTACCTTTTAGACATGGTATCCACCAATCTAATGAGATGTCACCCAAGATACCCAAGAACATGGTGAAAATGGCTAAGGTTCCTTATGTTGTAGCTATATGAGGCTTATTGTATGCTATGTTGTGTACTAGGCTAGATATTGTCTATGCTTTGTTAGTATGACTAGTAGGTTTCAATCCAACTCAGGCTTGGAGCATTGGGTAGAAGTTAAGGTTATCCTTAAGTACTTGAGAAGGACTAAGTATTTAGTCTTGACCTATAGAGGATGTGGCTTATAGCTTGTAGGTTTCATAGACTCTGATTTTCAATCAGATATGGCCTTTAGGTTTGTCCTCATCTATAATGGATGTGTAGTGAGCTAGAAGAGTTCCAAGCAAACTATCACTGCTAATTCACTACATAGGCCAAGTACATAGCTGCATCAGATGCTACTAAGGAAGATATTTAGATTCAAAAGTTCATCATTGAACTAGACATTGTTCCTTCCATTGAGTCAGTAGTTCCTCTATTCTACAACAATAATGGATCGAAAATTGAACTTCAAATGATCATGTAATTAATAAAAAGAAAAATTAAAAAATGAGTAAAAAGAAAGGAAGAAGAGAATGATCAACAGAAGAAGAAGTGAAAGTGAAAAGATAAAGGTAAGTATAAATAAGGTGGCAAATAACCACTTTATTCCCTCCAAAGTTTTATTGCAAATAAGTTCTCAAGTTTTATTGCAATTTAGTCCTAAATTGTTAGTCAATTAGGAATTAATTCCTAATAAATTCCAGAAAATAGAATTATCATAAATACAATTTTAGAAGTCATAGAATTATTAAATTGTCAACACAAATTTAGAGTCAATTGGCAAAAAAATATCAAAATTGGTTAGCACAAGATTCAAGAAAATTAAATTTTTGCATTTGCTACACTGCATAAAAATTACAGGACACTCAAATAAAATCTTTTTATTAAATAATACATAGTAGCTATAATAGACACAAATTCACTTTTTGCTAGATGCTACATAGTAGCCATAGCATAACTTGTTAGACGCTATATAGTAACTATAGCATAAATTTGCTAAACGCTATATAGTAGCTATAACATAATTTGCTAAACGCTACATATTAGTTATAACATAAATTTGTTAGACACTCCATAGGAACTATAGCACAATTTGCTAGATGCTACATAGTAGATATAACGCAACTCATTTATCCTAAATTTTACAGTATACATCATCAAATAATGAATGAAAGCTTCAATGCACATAGGTAAGTATCCTTACATTTTAATCTAAAATTGAGTGCTTATTAGCCTTACTGTGATTTGTGAAGCAAACACTGACAAAGGGGGGCAAATATAAGCATTTAATTTCTAGATTAATTAAGTATGGATATGACAGAAGATCCAATTATGACAATTTGTTAGAAATAGGTCTTTAGGTTTTGATTTTTGAATCTTAGGACTTGATTATAACTTTTTTAAGGATTTATTTACAAGTTTTCCTTCTCGTTTGTGGTTTAATTTTCAATTAAAGAAAATAAAAAAAATAAAACATATATAAAAATAATTTAAAAAGGGGGTAAAATATCAATCAAAATATTGTAATTCTAATAGAAATTAAAATATTTGATATAAAATATTTAATTTTAACCGAAATTACACATATTTTATCGGAATCACATATTTCTAGTTGGAAATACACAATTATGCAATTCTGTTTGACTTTTTTTAAAAAATTTCAAAAATATTTTCCTCTTTTTGATCGATAGAAAAATAATAGAAATCAAAAAATAAAAAATATGAAGATAAAAGATTTTTTTTATATGATAATTACGTTGATAATCATTTATCATCAAATGAAAAATATATAAAATATATAAAATTTTATTTCCTATGATTTTGATAATCACAGGAGGTTAACTCTCTTTCTCATAAAATCTTATTATTTTTATGCTAGAAGGAAAAAAGGGCAACTTTATTGTGGAGCCAAATAGAAAAATTTTAAAAAAAATCTTTCTTTGTTATTTGTATGTAGAGTTTTTACATGCTTTTGTGTTTTAAAAAAGATCTTTTAAAAGACATTGTGAAGCTCAAGATAAGAAAGAAGAATCTACAGACTCTATTCAACATACAGTGAATTAAACTATTATAAAGGGAATCAATATAGCATTGATACCATCTTTATCATTCTTTTTTTTCATTATTCTCTATTATTTATTTTTTCTTCTTTTTCTATTTTTGTTCATTTTATTTGATTGATTCTAAATATTGTGCTTTTCTATTTTTTTTATGTTAATGGCCATGGTTGGAGTGACTTAAACTATAGAGATGCACATGATTGAACTAGAACAAACCTATGAAGAAATCATGGAAACCATATATTAGATCCCTTTTAGTTAGATGTAGTTTGTTTTAGGGTTTTTATTTTATTTCAATTATATTTTGTATTTTATTTTTAGGTTTTTTTTATTTTTAATTTTGATTTCCTATAGATTTTGTAATAACCCTAATAGTGTGACTAGTGGAATATTTATTTTTCATGCTTTTATTAAAATTGGCTAGTAATTAGGTTTTATTTCGTAAACTTTAATTAAAACTAGTGATGGCAATATATTAATTAGGTTTTCTTGTAAAATAAATTAGGATTAGGAGCATAGTAGATTATGTTTCTTTTATTTATTTATGGTTTTTTTTTTATGTTAGTTTTAAAATAAAATTTCCCATTTGTTTTTAATATTAGTTTTAAGTGGATTAAGCTCATAATAATAAGCCCATTTTTAATTAGGTTTAATGAATAGGTTAAGAAATAATTAATCTAACTTTAAGCTTTTTTTTTTTAATTTAGCCCAATTAAATAATAAGTTGTTAGTTTAATTAACTTAGGTTTAGATTTAATTAAAATAAATTTAGGCCCATGGTTTAGATTTAACCACGGGTGGGTCGCCAACCTCTTATATAGCATCCCACTAGTTTAAGAGTAGTCCCCTGCCATTCTAACTATCCTTTTAGATTTGTCATTGTCTTCAGGTAGGCCTCATTCTTCTAACCATTTGATTATTGGTTCCATCCACCTTCGGTTATTGATAAGTAATGTATTTTCTTTTGTGGTGCTTGGTTTAACTAGCATAGTCATATATACTCCTTAGGGCAGCTTGGTCTCCTCTATGGCCATCTTGGATAGGGTGTCTACTTTTTGGTTGTTGGTTCTTAAGATTTGCTCTAAGTCCCAAGAAATCTCAACCTTTTCCATCCTATAAAGGAGATGCTTTATTTTTTCCAAATATTTTACCATCTCTTGATATTTTCTTTGGACCTTCTTTCACTATCAGTTGTAAGTCAATATATATAATCATCCACTCTAATCATAGTTCACATGCAACTATTAGACTAGTGTTTAAAGCCTCATACTCCATAGCGTTATTGGATGCCTTAAAGAAGATCTTCATTGCAACTTCTACTTTATACCATTTTGACCCTTGATCACTATGCCAACTCCCACTACTTTTACCTCGAATGCCCCATCCATATACAATTTCCTAGGGTGGCCCACTGGTTCCTTATCAATTTATTTCTCTTCTTTACACTCCATAATGAATTTTTCAAGGATTTGTGCCTTTATGGTCTTCCTCAGTAATAAATGACACCAAACCTCCTATCTTGGTTGACCATTTGACTAACCTTCATGATGTTTCTGCTCTTTGTAGGACCTTTTTGAGCAGTTGGCCAATCAAGACTATTATCGAGTGGGCCTTAAATTACTGCATAAGTTTCTTTGTGGATATAAATAGGATGAACGCTAATTTCTCTATTCTTGGTAACCTTGTTTCTACACCCTAAAGGATCTTAGTGATGAAGTAAACCAAATACTTATGTATCTCCTCTTCTCTGATGATGGTCTCTTTGGTCATTGATAAATACAAGTAAAGGCACTCTCTAGGTGTTGGTCAGCTTAAAAGAGGCGCTACTAATAAAGTTTTTGAAATTGTTGAAAGCCTCCGGATAACTCTTAGTTCACTAAAAATTCTTCAATTGTATAAGACTATTGTAGAATGGTAGACACCATCTGGTAGAGTAAGAGATGAAGCGCTTGAGTGTTATGATTTTCCCTTTTAATTTATGTACCTTTTTTTTATCGAGGTTGGGGGTATCATGGAGAGTATGGTGTGTATTTTATAGGTTGGCTTCAATGCCTCCCTAGGAGATTATGAAGCATAGGAATTTTCCTGCTTTTTCACTAAACACATACTTCTTAGGATTGAGCTTCATTCCAAATTAGTCTAACATCTGAAAAGGTCTAGCTAGGTTACTTCTATGGTCTTTATATAATCAAGTCATTGATATAAACCTCTATTATTTTTGCTATTTTCTTTTTGAACATCATATTGACCAATCACTGTTAGGTGAACCTGGCATTTTTTAGACCTAAGGCCATGGTTACGTAGTAGGAGGTCCCTTGATCTATGATGAAAGTGGTCTTTTCTTTGTCAAACTCATTCATTCGGATTTGATGATAAACAACATAGGCATCCATAAAAATATAAAACTAATAACCTACGATAGAGTCAACTAACTATTTAATGCTTAGTAATGGGTAACTATCTTTGGGTTATAGCTTGTTCATGTATGTGAAGTCAACACACATCCTACAATTCGTATTCAATTTATTGAATAATGATGACATTGGCGACCTAGTTGGGGTAGTACACCACCCTTATGAACCTTGATTTTAGGGGCTAGTCTATCTGGAGCATGTCTCCTATTTTTCTTAATGATTGGCTTCATGTTGGGTTGTATATTGAGTTTTTGGAATATGATTTATGGTGGGACTCCTTTGATCTCTTCTAGCAACCATGCAAATGTGGATTGCAAGTCAATTAGTGTCATTCATATGTTTGTCCTTATCTTATCTATATGTTTTTATTCTCATTTTTAGTGTTTTTCCTTCTTTAAGTACTAGGTACCTTATCTCCTCTACCAATTGTGCCCTTTCATCTTCTGGCAGGCTACCTTGATTCATTAGGCTCCATAAGTAGGGTGCTTGTATTCTCCCTCTATGCCACTAAGTATGCCTCATGGGCAGCCTTTTAGGATCTGCTCACCTCTCCACATCATGATATTTGTGGTACATGATAAAAGTCATGGCCCAAGTTTCATGCATAAATGGTCTTCCTAGGATTGCATTATTTAGGAAAGGGAAATCGACCACTATAAAATTAATAATGAAGTTTTGGTAATGCTCATTGGTTCCCAGCTCAATGCCCATAATAGATTATCCTTCTACATTAACCGATAACCCTTTAAGGCCCAATAGGGGTGTATAGAATGGTTTCAAATCAACTACCGAACCACCTAGTGCTTTAAACTTATCTAAGGTTCAAAGATTGGCAGAGCTCCCATTATCCACCAATATTCTTCTCAGTAAGATATTTTGTATCCTCCCTTCGACCACTAATGCATTCTCCCTTGGATGTCACATCCAGTCCCCATTGATGTCTGAAAAGACTATTGGCCCATAGTTGTTGCTCCCTACTGAAGAGTTGGTTGTGTATACTGATCGAAAGTGCTTCCTCTTTTTGATTGGGTGATCCCTTAAAGGTTCTCCAATGTTAAGCATGTTTATGGCCACTCTCAGGGCCTGTGTAGGGGCAGGTCACCCTTCTTTTCTTCCCCTATATTATGGTTGCCTTCCTTTCTATTAGTCACCCATTAGTTGACGAATTTGTTAAGACAACCCTATTAAATCAATCATTTTATCTCTTCTCTTAGCTGCCATTAGTCTTTTGTGTCGTGACCAAAATCTTTGTGGAAATTACAACATTACCTTTAATCTCAGTAATCTGCATTCCTTTTGCTCATTTCTTCTGGGCCATTGTATTCTTTCTCTATAGTTTTTTAACCACATTAGGATCTGTGATTGAGATGAGTTGAGGGGTGTGAAGTTCTATTACCTGGTTTGTTGATGTAGTGTTGGTTAGTGAGTATTAAACCTTTAATCTCTTAGTTGCCTATAATGATCATGATCTCTCCTAATGTATTAGAATGGGTGCCTTCTTTAAGTGCCTTCTCTATGATATGTGATTCTTCTAAGTGTATATGGTGACTATGATATGTGATTCTTCTAAGTGTATATGGTGACAGGCTCTCACAATCATCTCTGTGAAGCTACTGGGGAATAATAAATTGACATCATTATACAATAGCCTAAAGGTTATGGCAGAGGTGAAAGTTTTAATGGCTAAGGTGTGGTCAATGTTCTCAATCTGCACTACTTCTCTATTGAACCATTCGACAAATTCTCATAATGGTTTATCATCATATTGATATAACTTTTGTATATCCAAGGAGTATTTCTTTACAAGAATATTGGTGACAAATTGCTTATTGAACATTTTGGCCATTTATATTAAGGGATTAATAGAGTTTGGAGCCAACCCTTAGTATAAATCTTGGGCAATGCCTTTGAGCATAGTGGGGAAAACTATGCATGTGACTAAATCTAAGGTGGTTTATAAGCAAATGGTTATTCTAAAGTTCTAGACATGGCTAAGGGGTTTGTGGTTCCATTGAATGATTCATGTGGTGGCATTTTGAATTTTGAAGGAAATGGCTAAGATATTATATGGTCTGTGAGTGGGTAGGCATCTCGTAGACCAAATTTAGTTTCATTGCCCCCATGGTTCATTTTTTTTATAATCTCTCTAACCCTTCTATTAAAATCTGCCTCATTAATATGCTTACCAATTTTGGTAAGATTTATTGATGAACTAACTTCTTTATCATCTACTTTGGCATATTGCCTTTATTTGTTTGGTCCATGGCTGACATCGTCTCTCCCAAATAGATGTCTTTGCTTCTTGGTGCATTTTACATGCCCTCAACATGAGTTTGGGTTTACCTAATTTCTCTTTATCACATTGTCTTTCCCTAATTTCTTCTAGTTATGTTCTTTCATTATGATTATTGCCTCCTCTCTTCTTTTGGTTTTTATGAAGTTCTTCTATCATGGAGTTTGGTTTTATAAGGAGGAGAAGATAATTGTAGTGTCATTGGGTTTTTATAGTGTGGTTTGGTTTTGAGTGGTTATTTCACTAAGTAGGTTGATGAAGTTTAATAGGGTCGATTAGTTTCATTATGTAGAATTGAGGTGGTTGACTTAGGTGTTATAATGTTTGGATCTTTACTTCCCCCATTCCCCATGCCTTTTGCCATTCCACGCTTACCGCACCACTAATGACAGGCTATTGGAGACCATCTTAGTGAGTTTGGTCCTATAAGGCAAAGAAAGGAGACATTAGGTGGTCATCAATAGGGCCACTTTGACACTTATGTTGGATTGAGATTAATTATGGAGAAGAAGGTAGAAAGGTTCACGTATATGGGATTACTTACCTCCCTCCTTTTGATTTTTCTCTAATATTTATGTTAGAGTTGTGGCTTGCCCATCAAATCTCATTTAGGAGACCATTCCTTAGGTAAGGTGCCTAGTAGACCAATGCCAGCAACTTTTGTCCTATGCATGACATCAACTGAATCACACCTTTTGGGTCATTTAATGTGGATAAAGTTATCCTTGATGGTTATGTCAAGCATTCTTGCCTAACTAGATGCCAGGTTATTTTGGTTGACAGGGTTGAGACCAACTTGGTATTCTTTGTGGATTTATTAGTGGTCTTTGGGTTGCTTAATCAACCTCTTGAATTGGTATATTGGTTGTCAAGGTCTTCCCTATTATAAATATGTATGATAATATGCATATGTGTGTGTGTGTTTGTATCAATGATTAATCCCTATTATGTCTCATGAAAATGAGTTGGTATCTAAAAAGGTAGGTTGAGATAGCATGATGCTGAATAAAAGTAACGCATATTGTTAGTTATATGCACTAGGTCAATAATGTCAATCATGTTTTGACTTTATTAATAAAGAGACATTTTCATTATTATTTTATGTTATAATGAGTTCATAGAATAGTCAATTCTTCTTAAGGTTATCAAGTATATAACTTGATAGTAAAACCCTTAAGTGAAATATGAGTTCTATTCTGAATCATCCCTAGTCATTCATTATTCTTGGAATAGTAATGAATTAAGGGTAGTATGGTTTTGACTGATGATTATGTTTTATTAATCATGTATGTGAGATATTAAGTTAACTCATAGATACTCATTTGAGAAAAGATGTACTAGATTGACCCCATCAGAATACTATATAGATAAATCATAAGTAATTCTCATCACAAGTACTATTGTTCTAGTCCTCTAACCTTAAAATCACTATGGTTTTCCATATAATTATTTGTATTTTGATACATTCTAACATTGTCCTTAATAAGATGATAAAATAGATTATTACTGGATATAGAATGAGTTATATGAAGAATATGAGTGGTTAAGAAGGAATTTCTTCCTCATTTAATCTAAGTAAGATATTTATGGGCCCATCAATAATATAAACTAAAGAAAGATGCATGGCCATGTTAGAATGAGTTGATAAAGAGTTATCAACATTAGTTTACTTAGAAATGAGAAATAATGTGGTTGAATTGTAAAAGAATGACATAAATTATAATGACTATTAAATTAAGATATCATGTGACAAAAGGACTATAATATTCATTGGAAATTAGGTTATGTCAGATTATTAGCCTTTACATAACTTGAGTAATCATAATGTCTTGGTAGAAGGCACTAAAGATTAGTTGGCACTACCAACGTTATATGAACCTATTGGGTCACACACTTAGAATAGGCCCAAAATAAACTTAGGCTTACCAGCCTAGTAAAAATTCTATGGTATATATATATATATATACATACATACATACATACATATATGTGTGTGTGTGTGTGTGTGTATTTATTTAATGTGAGGAAATAATTTTTGTTTGGAATTTCAATCAAAACATAAATAGAAGGTGAAATACCAAAATTATGTTAGTAAGTGAAGAGTTACCAAAAATCGTTTTATTAAGAGAAACCCTAATGTAAGGTGTATATATATATATATTCTTTTCTCTAAAGTTTCACATACTATTGTATTCTACCTCTTGAAATTTCATTTTCACCTTTTAGAAAAGAAAAATGATAGATTTTGATCACTAAATAATTGCATTTCATTATTAGAATTAGCGGTTTTTATCTTTTGAAAGCATGATTTAGGAATAATTTCATTAGAAGTTAAACTAGTTAGTCATTTTGTTATTTATCTAGTTTTTAGTTGATTATTATACCATTTTACATTGCTTTTGTGTTCATTTTGTAGGTTCCATCAAGTTGGAACTGATATAGGAAGAAAGAAATGAGGACTTAAAGCTAGCAGCTAACATAGACAAAGAAAAGGACAAAGAATCAAAGCATAATAAAGAGAAGAAGAATGACATGGTTGTGTGCCTAAATAGACACAACCGTTCCTAATTGAAGAGTTTAAGGTCTACAAGAATTGAAGCAAGCATGGCTATGTCATATTGGACACATAACCATGTTTGATCACTCATTAGTTAGTTGAAGGAGGTAGACACAATCATGTCACTTCAGACATACATCCATGTGTATAGACATTGCTCAATTAGGAAAGAACCTTTTAAATATTTTTTGAAGAACAATATTTAAGAGGAAGTATTTTTTAAAGAAAGAGAGAGAAAGAGATTGCTACTCTTAATAATAGAATTTTATTTTCTTTGCATAAGAGTTATTATTATCTTTTCAAATATTTTAGTTTTCGAATTTTTAATTTTAATCCAAGCTATTAGAATGAGGAACAAGGATTGAGAATTAAGAACATCATTGAGGAGTGGAATAAAAAGGGGTTTTCTCTATTATTTTCTTACTTTATAATTTTATTTATCCACAATTATGTTGGGGTTCTTTATCTTTTGTTTCTCTTTTCTAATTTCCACGAGTAACTAACTAGATTAATTAGGGTTTTAATAAATCTGGCTCAATATGAACATAATTAATTGAATCCTTAATAAAAGAATATGCATTTCTTGAGAGTTATTGGAGAAAATACTTTTCTTTGGCATGATCACCCTTTGAATTAAATTAGACAGCAGGGTTATATTGAGAGATTGATTCTAGTAAGAAAAGTAACAACAATCTATTAATTCAAATTGATTTACATGAGAGACACTTTCATATTAATATTCCAGGGAAGATTAATTAAATAAATTGATTATGACTAGTTAATCATGTTAGTGAAAGCTATGGAATCAAGTAATTATCATAGTTGGTTAATTTCAAGTGTACTTGAGAAAGACATCATAATATTAAGGATGCTTTGGAAATGAAATGTTATTCATAATAAATAAGAATCCATCATTATTTTTAGATAAACTAAATTAGGGGAATTAAACCTTAACGTCTCTAACATATAAATTTAGTGACAAAAATTCATATTATTTTAGATTAAATTTACTTCACTTTGCTCATCGAAATTTTTGTTAGTCTAAACAAGCAAAATAATAAGAGTAGCTCTATAATTAACACTAACTCTATAAGAATGATATCTTTTTTACTTGTATAATTTTGTGCACTTGCGAATACATAACATTAATTTTTTTGTGATATTGTTAAGGATAGAATAGTTAATATTGAGAATAAATTAATATTGTTTGATTTAGACATTTTATTTTTGTTTTAGTTTTAGTTTGGGATGCATTTCTTTATTGTCTTGCTTGTTTGTCTTTTAAGTACTCTTGTGAGTGTATGCACTTATCGAGAAGCATAAGGAGATAAGGAAAAATTTTAATTTCATTGGATTCAAAAATTAAAAGAACCTTTTGTTAGTGATATGCACTAGGTCAATCATGTATGACCATGTTTTGACTTTATCATTTTATTTAATAAAGTGGCATTTTTCATTATCATTTTGTGTTATGATAATTACTTGAATAGTCAATTCTTACTAAGGTCATCAAGTATGTGACTCAATAGTAAAACCCTTATATTAAATATGAGTTCTATTCAAATTATCCCTAGTCATAACAATATGTTATGGCTAGTATGATGTTGATTGATGATTATGTTTTACTAATCATGAATATGAGATATTAAGTCAACTCATAGGTACTTATTTGGGAAATAATGTATTGGATTGACTCATCATGAGAATACTACATAGATAATTGTCTTAAGTAATTCTCATTATAATAATATTGATTCAGTCCTTTGACTTTAAAATCATCATGGATTTCTACATAACTATTATATATTTTGACACAATCTAACATTATCTTTAACAGGATGATTAAATAGATTGTTGTTGGATATGAAATGAGTTATGTGAGGAATGTGAGTGATTGAGAAGGAATTTTTCCCTCATTTAATCTGACTAAGATATCTATGGGCCCCTTGATAAGATAGACTGAGGAAAATGCGTAGTCATTCTAAAGTGAATTGATAAAGAGTTATCATTCTCAGTCTACTTAGAGTCAAGAAATCATATGATTGAATTATATAAGGATGACAAAAACTATGCCTTATATTCAATCAAGATATCATGTGACAAACGGATTACAATATTTATTATAAATTAGGTTATGTCGGATTATTGACTTCACCTGACTTGGGTAGTCATAATGTCTTGCTAGAGGCCACTTATGACTTGTAGGCCTAAATAGAGATTTAAGGCCTACTGTCAATGTCATGTGAACTTACAAGGTCACACACTTAGAATAAGTCCAAAAACGGATATGGGTTTGAGAAGCCCAAATATGTTATGTGGAAATAAATAAATAGTTTATTTATTTATTTAAGGTAAATGTTATTTTAAATAAATGGAATATTATCTGATTTAATTTTAAATAAATCAAAATAATAATAATTGAAAAATTACTAAAAATTTATTTTAGTAAGTGAAATGCTAATTAGAGGTTTATAAATATGTTATATTCTCTAGGGTTTCACTAACTCAATTATTAGCCACCAAAATTCATTTTTCTCCTCTTAGAAAAACAAAAAATCAGAGTGTTTTTTATCTTGATTTGTAAGAAATCAAGAGAAGTGCTAGCACACAAATTTATTATTTTAATCAAGGGTTGTTCATGTGGACGCTCGTGGAGGATGGATTCTTGTGGAGACGTCTTGATCTAAACTACCAAAATTAAAAGCTCGAGTTAAGGTGTCGCTGGAGTGAACCTCCTCTCTGCCTTCCAACAGTGTTGCCTCTTCTATTTTTATGGTAAGATTTGAAAAACCTATATTTTAAATCAATTAATCAAATTACTTGGATCCGGGTTAGGGTTTATGGTTAAAATTTTTAATTTTCGTTGCTTTTTTTAATCACGAAGCCCAACAATGGTATCATAGCTACTTGTAATTCAATTAATTTGATTTTATATATATGTGATATATATGTTTTTGAGTGATTCATTTTGAAAAAGAGTTTTCAAAAATTTTATCCAAACTGTTTTGTTTTTGTGACGTCCTCTTAAATCTGTATGAAAACAACAGTAAATATTAATTTGATTAATGTTTATAATTGTTTAATGCGTTTAAATAGTAATCAAAATTTTGATTTTCTGGTTTAAGTATTCTATTTTTATGAAAAACTAAATATGTATACAATTTTTTTGTCAAATGTAGATTTGTTTAAGTGTTAAACAGAATAAATCTATTAGGAACAAATTAATTATTTTCCAATATGATTTATGAATAAATTAGGGTTTATGGTGGCGGCTATTTAAATGTTAAACATATAGGAAAATGATCTATTTTGAACAAATCAATCAGACAATAATTTGATTGTGAAAATTATTATCGTTTTAGGGTTTTCGGCAACAACTCATTCAAAGAGTTAAGGTAAATTGTTTACCTTTGGGGGCACTGCCCCTATGACTCCGAATGGATTTCTCATATAATTTATTTTTCATTATAATAATTAAATTAATGTGTAATTTGATGTATTATGCTATATATGTTTATTTTTAAATGCATGGTGCATAGCATGGCCTTTGAACCAATGTGATTGGATTTTGTTATTTTATTTTATTGGGTTGTAATTTTTAAATATGACCTGCAAGTCATTTTATTTTTTGTAATTATTTTATTTTATTAGATAGTAATATAATAGTTTTAATTACAACATGGAATGTAAATCAAGACCCAATATACAAATTCAAGTTAGAGGCCCGTGATGGGGATCATGAGTCGGAGCCCAAGGATGAGGTCCATGGTAGAAGATGGAGATCCAAAATTGAAGGCTCAATTTGTATTTGTAATATTACCTAGGTTTGACCTTTGATCTTCATATTGGCTTATGAAGATCAACTTAGTTATGGGCCATGCTATGTCACGTTTATCTTATTATGTTAGTAAGTTATGAATGTGATGCCATGAGATTCCATGTATGAGAAGCAATATAACAATAACTAATTAAGATAAAAAATTATTTAAACCCTCATATAATATTAAGTCATTAAAATGGCTCCCATTAATCAACACTTATCAAGATTTGGATTGCTATATATAGGTTATGTCAAAGCATTGTATATAAAGCCATATAAATAAGATAAGATGGATAATGGTGATATCCATATGTTTGAATTGGTTAAACTTAACTAGGTTATCAAAATAGTTTAGGACTTATGGCATTTGATAGGATATGTCGGTATATGTGATATTCTATAATTATCTAAGAATTACATGAGATGTAATTGGTAAAGTGTTACCTACCTAAATAGCCACACTTTAAGTGATAAGCCAAAGCTTTCTTGAAGTAGGGTGAAATATGGATCTTGGCCCACTAAGAAATTTCAATTGTTGAAATTATTTTGAGGATTTTATTATTTATGAAAATTTAGTGGGAGTTTTCTTATTCCTCTGTCATAATAAAACTAAACATACTCTATATATATTTGTTGTAGATAATGACATCAAACACCGGACCTACCATGTCATTACGATCGATCCATGAGAAGGATAAGCTAAATGGGACTAACTTTCTTGACTGGTATAGAAACCTAAGAATTGTTCTTAGGCAAGAAAGAAAGGAATATATCCTTAATCAACCCATCCTAGAGGAACTAGCTGCTAATGCTCGTAGAGCACAAAAGGATGCTTATAGTAAGCATCTAAATGATTCAGTTGATGTCACTTATCATATGCTTAGATGCATGGAGTCTGAGCTTTAAAAGCAACTGATGGAAATGGAGGCTTATACTATGATAGGCCATCTTAAGGAAATGTTCTAAGAGAAAGCTAGAATTGAAAGGTTCAATATCATCAGGGCATTGCTCTCCTATGAGTTGACTGCTAGCGGCTCTGTTAGTCCTCATGTTCTCAAGATGAAAGGTCATCTTGAACACTTGGACAAGCTTGATCTCAAGATTGAACAAGAATTGGCTATTGATATCATTCTCTAATCTTTGCCTGAAGCTTATGATGGTTTCATCATGAATTTCAAAATGCATAGTATGGACAAAACTGTTTCAGAGTTGCATAGGATGCTTAAAACTGCTAAATAGAACATCAGGAATTCCACCAAGGATGTTTTAATGGTTAATAAGGGAAAGGGTATGAAAAAATTTGGAATTAGAAAGGGCAAGGGCAAGGCTCCCAAAGGCTTTCAAAAGCCAAAACCAAAGCCCAAGCCCAAGTTCAAAGTTGAACCCCAAGCAAAGCACCAAAAGAGGGAATATGCTTTTTTTGCAATGAACCAGGTCATTGGAAAAGAAATTGCAAGCTATATATGAATGATTTGAACAAGAATAATGGTAGTACAACTACCTCTTAAGGTATTCATGTTATAGAAATTAATTTATCTGCTTTTGATTCTTAGGTATTAGATACAAAATCAGGATATCACATTTGTACTAATGTGCAGGGTCTAAAAAGGTGTAAATCATTAGCTAAAGGCGAAGTGGACCTATGAGTTAGTAATGGAGCAAGAGTTGTTGCTTTAGCTATAGGGACTTATGAGTTAACTTTGCCTAGTGGACTTGTTTTAAATTTAAAAAATTGTTATTTTGTGCCTACTATGTGTAGCAATATTATTTTTATTTCTTATTTGGAGAAGAAAGGATTTTAATTTATTATTAAGAATAATAAATGCAATATTTATCATGATAATGTTTTCTATGGATTTGGTCCACGCACTAGTGGTCTTTATGTTTGAAATGTTGAAGACACTAATGAAAAGTCAATCTATAACATTGATACAAAGAAGTTTAAATCTAATGATTTAAACACCAACTATCTTTTGCATTGTCGTTTAGGCCACATAAATGAGAAACGCATTTCAAAGCTTTACCAAAATGGGCTTTTGAATTCATTTGATTGTGAATCATTTGAAACATGTGAATCTTGTTTACTAGGAAAAATAACTAAAACACCTTTTACTGAAAAGATGAGAGAGCTAATGATTTGTTGGGCCTTATACATTCAGATGTATGTGGGCCATTAAACTTAACTGCTATAAGAGGTTTTTAGTACTTCATCTCTTTCATTGATGATTTCAATAGATATGGCTATGTCTATTTAATGAAACATAAATTTGAATCTTTTAAAAAGTTCAAAGTTTTCAAGAATGAAGTACAAAACCAACTTGGTAAAAATATTAAAACACTAAGATCTGATCGAGGTGGTGAATATTTAAGCCAATAATTTGTAGATCATTTTAGAGATTGTGGGATTATTTCACCATTGACTCCTCCAGGTACACCATAGTTAAATGGTGTTTCTGAATGGAGAAATTAGACTTTATTGGATATGGTTCGATCAATGATGTGTCAATATAATATTCCACTCTCTTTTTAGGGATATGCTTTAAAAACTACTGCATTCAGTTTGAATAGAGTTCCAATAAAGGTAGTTGAAAAGACACCATATGAGATGTGGACTGCAAAACCTCCCAATTTGTCTTTTCTTAAGATTTGGGGATGTGATGCTCATGTGAAGCGTCAAATCCCAGATAAACAAGCACCTAAATCTGATAAATGCCTTTTTATGGGATATCCTAAATAAATTAAAGGATATTATTTTTACAATGCTTCTGAGAATAAAGTGTTTGTTGCTCAAAATATTGTATTTTTGGAAAGAGCATTTATTTCCAAAGGATCTAGTGGGAGCACAGTCTAACTTGAAGAAATTCAAGACCCAAAAAATAGCATTATACCAAGTATGGAACCGTAGCTAGATCAAAAAGTAACTGTTGGACCTGCATAAGTTCTAGAAGGCTCAAAGAGCTCTGGTAGGACACATCAAATCCTAATGAGATATGGATTTCTCATAACTAATGATAATGATGTGTTGATTATGGATCAAAGTGAGCCCACATCCTATCAAGAGGCCATAAATAGTCCTGACTCTGAGAAATGGCTAGAAGTTATGAAATCAGAACTGCAATCCATGTATGATAATCAAGTTTGGACCTTGCTTAACCCAACTGATGGCTTAAAAACTATTGGATGCAAATGGGTTTTTAAAAAGAAAATAGACATGGATGGCAATGTGCATACCTTTAAGGCAAGACTAGTTGCAAAGGGTTTCAAACAAACACATGATATAGACTATGATGAAACCTTTTCCCCAATTGCTATACCAAAATCTATTCAAATTCTCCTTACTATAGTTGCATACTATGATTATGAGATATGGAAAATGGATGTCAAAAAAATGTTTCTTAATGAAAACCTACTTGAGGCTGTGTACATGACACAGCCATAGGGTTTTGTCAATCCTAAGAATTTTGGAAAGTTATGTAAGCTTTAAAAGTCCATTTATAGACTGAAGCAAGCATCTCAGAGTTTGAATCTTCATTTTGATAAAACCATCAAAGAGTTTGGCTTCATTAAGAATGAAGATGAACCTTGTGTTTACAAGAAGGTTAGTGGGAGCGCAATTGTGTTTTTATTGTTATATGTTGATGACATACTACTCATTGGAAATGATATCCCTATTTTACAAAATGTTAAATAATGGCTAGGGAATTTTTTTTTAATGAAAGACTTGGGTGAAGTTGCTTATATATTAGGCATCATTATCTATAGAGATAGATATAAAAGACTTATTGGCCTAAGTCAGAGCACTTACATTGATAAATTGTTGAACAGGTTTAGCATGCAAGATTCTAAGAGAGGATTTTTGCCAATGTCACATGCCATTAGTCTTAGCAAGACTCAATGTCCTATAACACAAGATGAGTGAGACTGCATGAGTAAAATTCCATATGCTTCTACTATTGGATCTATCATGTATGTAATATTGTACACTCAACCTGATGTTTCATATGCCTTAAGCACAATGAGCAAATACCAGTCAGACCCAGGTGGAAGTCACTAGACAGTAGTAAAAAATATCCTTAAGTACTTGATAAGAACTAAGGATGCATTTTTACTGTATGGTGGTAAGGAAGATGAGCTAGTTGTAAATGGTTACATGGATGCTAGCTTCCAAATTGACAAGGATGATTTTCTATCATAGTCAGGTAATGTGTTTTATTTTAATGGAGGTTTAGTGAGCTAGAAGAGTTCCAAGCAAGACACCGTTATTGATTCTATAATAGAAGTTGAGTATATAACTGCCTCAGAAGCAGCTAAGGAGGCTGTTTGGATCAAGAAGTTCATAACTAGACTAGGTGTTATTCCTAATATATCAGATCCAGTGAACTTATATTGTGATAATAATACAGCAATAGCTCAAGCTAAAGAGCCAATATCACATCAGAGATCCAAACACATACTTAGGTGTTATCATCTCATACAAGAAATCATTGAGAGAGGAGACGTGAAGATTTGTAGAGTTCCATAAATGATAATGTTGATGATCCACTAACTAAGCCTCTTCCATAGCCTAAGCATGAGATTCATACTAGGTCCATGGGTATTAGTTTAAATATAGATTGGTCCTAGTGCAAGTGGGAGATTATTAGTGATATGCACTAGGTCAATCATGTATGACCATGTTTTGACTTTATCATTTCATTTAATAAAGAGGCATTTTTCCTTATCATTTTGTGTTATGATAATTACTTGAACAGTCAATTCTTACAAAGGTCATCAAGTATGTGACTTGATAGTAACACCCTTAGATTAAATATGAGTTCTATTCAAATTATCCCTAGTCATAATAATGTATTATGGTTAGCATGGTGTTGATTGATGATTATGTTTTACTAATCATGAATATGAGATATTAAGTCAAGTCATAGGTACTTATTTGAGAAATAAAGTATTGGATTGACCCATCATGAGAATACTACATAGATAATTATCATAAGTAATTCTCATCACTGTAATATTAGCTTAGTCCTCTAACCTTGAAATCACCATGGATTTCTACATAACTATTTTATATTTTGACATAATCTTTCATTTTTTTTAATCGGATGATAAAATAGGTTGTTGTTAGGTATAAAATGAGTTATTTGAAAAATGTGAGTGATTAAGAAGGAATTTTTCTCTTATTTAATATAAGAAAGATATCTATGGGCCCCTTGATAAGATAGACTGAGGAAAATGCATGGTCATATTAAAGTAAATTGATAAAGAGTTATCATTCTCAGTCTACTTAGAATCAATAAATTATATGATTGAATTCTATAAGGATGACATAATATATGCCTTATATTTAATTAAGATATTATGTGACAAAGGGATTAGAATATTCACTGTATATTAGCTTATGTCAGATTATTGACTTCACATGACTTGAGTAGTCATAATGTCTTGCTAGAGGCCACTTATGAGTTGTAGGCCTAAATAGAGATTTAAGGCCCACTGCCAACATCATGTGAACCTACAGGGTCACACACTTTGAACAGGCCCAAAACGAATATGAGTTTAACAAGCCTAAATAAGCTCTATGGAAATAAATAAATAAAATATTTATTTATTTATTTAAGGTAAAGGTTATCTTAATTAAATAGAATATTATTTCTAATTTAATTTTAAATAAAACCATAATAAGAATAAGTGAGAAATTACCAAAAGATTGTTTGGCAAGTGAAACCCTAATTTAAATGTTTATAAATATGTTATATTCTCTAGGGTTTTATAGACTCTCATTATTCTGCCACCAAATTATTTTTCTTTCTTTTAGAAAAAAAAAACACAAAGTTCCTTCTAATTCTTGATTTATGAGAAATCAAGAGAAGGTGCTAGCACACAAATATTCATTTTCAAAATCAAGGGTTGTTCATGTGGACACTTGTGGAGGATGGATTCTTTTAGAGATGTCTCAAATCCAAACTGCTAAATTAAAAGCCTGAGGTTGGGTGTCACCAGAGTGAACCTCCTCTCTTCCTTCCAGATTTGTTGCCTCTTCTGCATTTGTGGTAAGAAAACAAAAACCTAGATTTAATCAATTAGTTGAATTACTTGGATCTGGGTTTGGGTTTATGATTCAAATTTTATTTTTTCACTGCATATGGAATCATGAATCCTAATAGTGGTATTAAAGCCACTTGTAATTTGATTAATTTGATTCTGTGTATATATGATATATCTATGTTTGAGTGATTCATTTTTGAAAAGGAGTTTTCAAAAATTTTATCCAAATAGTTTTGATTTTGTAAAGATTAATTACAATCTGTATGAAAATAGTATTAAACATTAATTTGATTAATGTTTATAATCATTTAATATGATTAAAATAGTGAACAAAATTATGGTTTTCTGTGTTATATATACAGTTTTAAGATACCAAAATAAGTATTCTGTTTGAACAGCAAATTCAATTTATGTTTAATTATTAAACATGAATCTTTTAATTATACATATTTCTTTCAAAGGCAATATGTTTAAGTGTTAAACAAATTATAGAGAATAAATCTATTTGGAAAAAATTAATTATTCTAGAATATGATTTACGAGTAAATTAGGGTTAATGGTGGCAGCTGTTTAAATGTTAAATATAAAAATGATTTGCTTTGAACAGATCAATCAAATAATAATTTGATTATGAAAATTATTGTTGTTTTAGGGTTTTGTCAATAACTCATTCAAAGAGTTAAAGTAAATCATTTACCTTCGAGGGTGTTGCCCTTAAACCCTTGCAAAGGGGTGTTACCCCCTTAACCCCTAACCGCTAACTGGCTAGCAAGATTGTTGCTGGGGGCACTGCCCCCAGACCCAGCTAGGGTTGCTGCTCCTTGGACCCCACCAAGGGCACTGCCCCTTAACCCTGAATGGATTCATCGTGCATTTTGTTTTAAACATAATAATTTATTTAATTTGTAAATTGAATTATTTTGGAATATGTGTTTATTGTTAAATGCATGGTGCATAGCATGGCCCTTAAACTAATGTGATTAGATTTTATTTTATTAGGTTGTAGTTTTTAAAAATATGGCCTGCAAGTCATTTTATTTATCATATTTATTTTATTTTATTCTATTAGATAGTAATAGAATATCTTTAATTACAACATGTAATGTAAATCAAGACCCAATATGCAAATTCAAGTTGGAGGCCCATGATGGAGATCCAAGGTGGGAGCCCAAGGAGGAGGTTCATGGCAAAAGATGGAGATCCAAATTGAAGGCTCAGTTTATATTTGTTATATCACAAAGGTTTGACCTTTGATCTTCATATTGGCTTATAAATATCAACTTAGTTATAGGTGATGCTATGTCACGTTTATCTTATTATCATATGATGCCATGTATATGATGAATATAACAATAACTAAATAAGATAAAAATTAATTAAACCCTCATTTAATATTAATTCATTAAAATGCCTCCCATTAATAAACACTTATCAAGATTTGGATTACTATATATAGGTTATGCCAAAGCATTATGTTTAAAGCCATATAAATAAGATAAGATGGGTAATCATGATATCCATATATATAAGTTGGTTAGACTTAACTAGGTTATCAAAATGGTTTTAGACATAGGGGATTTGATAGGATATGCCAATACATATGATGTCAATAACCTATACTTATCCAAAAATTAAATGAGATGTAATTGGTAAATTGTTACCTACCTAAATAGCCATAATTTAAGTGATAAGCCAAAGCTTACTTGAAGTAGGGTGAAATATGGATTTTGGCCCACTAAGAAATTTCAATTATTGAAATTATTTTAAGGGTTTTACAATTTATGAAAATTAGTAGGAGTTTTCTTATGCCTCTTTCATAATAAAACTAAATGTACTATATATATATTTATTGTAGATAATGACATCAAACACTGCACCTACCATGTCACTGCGATCGATCCTTGAGAAGGATAAGTTAAATGGGACTAACTTTTTTAACTAGTACAAAACCTAAGAATTTTTCTTAGGCAAGAAAGAAAGGAATATATCCTCGATTAACCCATCCCATAGGAACTAGTTACTAATGCTCCTAGAGCACAAAAGGATGCATATAGTAAGCATCTCAATGATTTAGTTGATGTCACTTGTCTTATGCTTGGATGCATGGAGTCTGAGCTTTAAAAGCAACTGATGGAAATGGAGGCTTATACTATGATAGGTCATCTTAAGGAAATGTTCCAATAGAAAGCTAGAATCAAAAGGTTCAATACCATTAGGGCATTGCTCTCCTGCAAGTTGACTGCTGGCGACTCTGTTAGTCCTCTTATTCTCAAGATAAAGAGTCATCTTGAACACTTAGACAAGCTTGGTCTCAAGATTAAACAAGAATTGGCTGTTGATATCATTCTCCAATCTTTTCCTGAAGCTTATGATGGTTTCATCATGAATTTCTATAAGCATAGTGTGGACAAAGCTATTTTAGAATTGCATAGGATGCTTAAAATTGCTGAAAAGAACATTGAGAATTCAACTAAGGATATTCTAATGGTCAATAAGGGAAAGGGTATGAAAAAGGTTGGAAAGGGCAAGAGCAAGGCTCCCAAAGGCTTTCAGAGGCCAAAATCAAAGCCCAAGGCCAAGTTCAAAGCTGAACCCCAAGCAAAGCCACCAAAGGAGGGAATATGTTTTTTCTGAAATAATCCAAGTCATTGGAAAAGAAATTCCAAGCTATATTTGAATGATATGAACAAGAATAAGGGTAGTGCGACTACCTCTTCAAGTATTCATATTATATAAATTAATTTGTTTACTTCTAATTCTTGGTTATTAGATATTGGATCAGGATCTCACATTTGTACTAATGTATATGGTCTAATAAGGAGTATATCATTGGCTAGAGGCGAAGTGGACTTATGCATTAGCAATGGAGCAAGAGTTGCTACTGTAGCTGTAGGGACTTATAAGTTAACTTTGCCTAGTGGACTTGTTTTAAATTTGGAAAATTGTTATTATGTGCCTACTATGTGTAGGAATATTATTTCTGTTTCTTGTTTGGACAAGAAAGTTTTTGAATTTATTATTAGGAATAATAAATGCAATATTTATCATGACAACATTTTATATGGATTTGCTCCATGCACTAGTGGTCTTTATGTTCTAAATTTTGAAGACACTAATGAAAAGTCAATATATAACATTAATACAAAAAAGTTTAAATCTAATGATTTAAACACTACCTACCTCTAGCATTGTCATTTAGGCCACATAAATGAGAAACACATTTCAAAGCTTCACCAAAATGGGCTTTTGAATTCATTTGATTATGAATCATTTGAAACATGTGAATCTTATTTATTAAGAATAATGACTAAAACACTTTTTAATGGAAAAGGTGAGAGAGGTAATGACTTATTGGGCCTTATACATTCAGATGTATATGGACCATTAAGCTCAACTACTAGAGGAGGTTTCCAATACTTCATCTCTTTCATAGATGATTTTATTAGATATGGCTATGTCTATCTAATGAAACATAAATCTGAATCTTTTGAAAAGTTTAAAGTTTTCAAGAATGAATTACAAAACCAACTTGGTAAAAATATTAAAACATTAAGATCTTATTGAGGTGGTGAATATTTAAGCAAAGAATTTATAGATCATCTTAGAGATTGTGGGATTATTTCACAATTGCCTCCTCCAGGTACACCACAATGGAATGGTGTGTCCAAAAGGAGAAATCGGACTTTATTGGATATGGTTTGATAACTGACGAGTCAAACTAATCTTCCAATCTCTTTTTAGGGATATGCTTTAGAAACTACTGCATTCATTTTGAATAGAGTTCCAACAAAGGCAGTTGAAATGACACCATATAAGATGTGGACTAGAAACCTCCCAATTTGTCTTTTCTTAAGATTTGGGGATGTGATCCTTATGTGAAGCATCAAATCTCAGATAAAATAGCACCTAAATCTAATAAATTCCTTTTTGTGGGATATCTTAAAGAAACTAAAGGATATTATTTGCATAATGCTTCTGAGAACAAAGTGTTTGTTGCTTGAAATGGTGTATTTTTTGAAAGAAAATTTATTTCCAAAAGATCTAGTGGGAGCACAGTCCAACTTAAAGAAATTCAAGACCCACAAAATAGCATTTTTCAAAGTATAGAACCACATTTGGATTAAAAAGTAACTATTGAACCTGCACAAGTACTAGAAGGCCCAAATAGGTCTGGTAGGACATGTCAAATCCCTATGAGATATGGATTTCTCATAACTGATGATCATGATGTGTTGATTATGGATCAAAGTGAGACCACTTCCTATTAAGAGACCATAAATAGTCCTGACTCTGAGAAATGGTTAAAAGCCATTAAATCAGAATTGCAATCCATGTATGATAATCAAGTTTGGACCTTGATTGACCTAACTGATGGCTTAAAAACAATTGGATGCAAATGCTATTAGAACTATCATGTATGCAATGTTACTCAACCTAATGTTTCATATGCTTTAAGCACAATAAGTAGATACCAATCACAACCAGGTGAAAGTCATTGGAAAACAATTAAAAATATCCTTAAATACTTGAAAAGAACTAAGGATGCATTTTTACTGTATGGTTGTAAGGAAGATGAGTTAGTTGTAAATGGTTACACAAATGCCAGCTTCCAAACTGACAAAGATGATTTTTTATAACAATTAAGTTATGTGTTTTGTTTAAATGGAGGTGCAAGAGCTGGAGGAGTTCCAAGCAAGACACCGTTGTTGATTATACAACAGAAGTTGAGTATATAGCTGCCTTAGAAGCAGCTAATGAGGGTGTTTGGATCAAGACGTTCATAACTAGACTAGGTGTTATTACTAGTATATTAAATCCAGTAAACTTATATTATGAAAATAATGGAGCTATAACTCAAGCTAAGGAATCTAGATTACATCAGAGATCCAAACATATACCCAAGCATTATCATCTCATTCAAGAAATCATTGAGAGAGGAGATATGAAGATATGCAGAGTACCTATAAATGATAATGTTGCTAATCCACTAACTAAGCATCTTCCATAGCCTAAGCATGAGAGTTATACTAGGTCCATGGGTATTAGTTTTAATATAGATTGGGCCTAGTGCAAGTGGGAGATTATTAGTGATATGCACTAGGTCAATCATGTATGACCATGTTTTTACTTTATCATTTTTTTAATAAAGAGGCATTTTTCATTATCATTTTGTGTTATAATAATTACTTGAATAGTCAATTCTTACTAAGGTCATCAAGTATGTGACTTGATAGTAACACCCTTAGATTAAATATGAGTTCTATTCAAATTATCCCTAGTCATAACAATGTATTATGGCTAGTATGGTGTTGATTGGTGATTATGTTTTACTAATCATGAATATGAGATATTAAGTCAATTCATAAGTACTTATTTGAGAAATAAAGTGTTGGATTGACCCATACTGAGAATACTACATAGATAATTGTCATAAGTAATTCTCATCACAGTAATATTAGCTTAGTCCTCTGACCTTGAAATCAACATGGATTTCTATATAACTATTTTATATTTTGACATAATCTTACATTATCTTTAACCAGATGATAAAATAGGTTGTGGTTGGGTATAAAATGAATTATATGAGAAATGTGAGTGATTGAGAAGGAATTTGTCCCTCATTTAATATTAGTAAGATATATATGGGCCCCTAAATAAGATAGAGTGAGGAAAACACATGACTATGCTAAAGTAAATTGATAAAAAGTTATCATTCTTAGTTTATTTGGAATTAAGAAATTATATGATTGAATTCTATAAGGATGACAAAATCTATGCCTTGTATTTAATTAAGATATCATGTGACAAAGGTGTATGCACTCAATTTGGGATGATAAAGTGTGGATACGACAAAGGACTCTAATGATAAAAATATCATAAATAGATCTTCAATACTTGAAGTTTGAAACCTCAAAACTATGAATGCATTTTTCAAAGAAAGGGTTCAATGTTTTCGATATCTAAATTGTAATACTTTTTAAGGACATAATTAAAAAATTTAAATTCTTTCAGGGGTCTTTTTATAATTAAAAAAATTATTGCAGATATGAAATCTACGATTTCGATTAGAATTGTACTATTCTTATTGGGTCCCGTACTATTTTTTCAATTGTTTTTAATTTTTAAAATATTTTTCCTAAATGTTGATTGGCTAAAAATTTTCTAAAAATTATTTTTTTAGATTTTCAAGAAATAAAGTCATTTTAAAATTGGAACTCTTAAGTACATTGGAATACGGTTTTTGGCTTTTTTCCTATATAAGGATAGTTTAGGCTCTTGAAAAAGGGGGCTCTCTTTGAACTATCTCTCTTTTTTTACTTTAAAAAAAAAAAGTTCTCTCCATATTTTTCTTTGAAGCAGTACATAAAATATTTTTCTTTAGATTTTATTTGTTTTTAGAGTAAGAACAATAGAATTTTGAAGAGGAGGACATTAGATTTTAAGATCCATTAAAAGTAACGATGATTGACAACACTTTAAGGAGTTAATCAATACTGCATCCATTCAATCATCCCTTCTTCTACCCTTTTCTTTTATTTGTTTTTATTATTTAGTTTGATTTTAATTTTATTTAATTTTTAATTTTATTTTATTTAAGCTCTAATCATTATTTATTTTTCTTTTTTGTTCATAATTATGGTGAGAGTAACCTAAACTGTGAAGTGACATGTGATTAAATAAGAACAAAACTCATGAAGATCCATGGAATGCCATGGATTAAATTTTGTATTTAAATGTATTTTTTAAAATTTTTATTTATTTATTTGCTATTATTTTTTTTTGTGTTTTTTTGGGTTGTATTAGTTTTTATTCTTATTTGCAATAGATCATTGTAATAGCCCTAATAGTGGGAATAATGGAATTTGGTGTGTGTGTGTTTGTGTGTTTTTTTGTTTTAATTTAATTGGTTAGTAAAATTAAGGTTTTCATTGGATAATTAATTAAAATTAATGGTTATAGAAATCCTTAGGTTTTTTAATTAAATTAGAGTTAAGTTGGTAAAATTGGTTTTGCTTGATTGATTATTTTATTTTAGTGTTTATGGTCACTTTAATTAAATGAGGGTTTTAGCATAAGTTAAATTAATTGTTTGATCTTTTTATTTATTTAACTTGATATTTATTATTATTTTTGGGCTTGTTTATTTGTGTTTATATGTTTTAGGCCATACGCCCACATTAGGCTTTAACCCATTTAAATTTAGGTTTAATTAATTAAAATGCATCACTAGGCCTTTAATTAATTAGATTTTTAGGTTAGAGATAACTTAGGCCCATTTAGTAAATTAGACATAAGCCCACCTAATTTAATTTAATTAATTTAGACTTAGTCCACTTAATTTAAGCTTTTTACATAATTTGTAGATTTAAGATCATTTCATTATTAAAACATGTAAAGTTAGACCCATTAATTTAAATGCTCCATAATTTGTAGATTTAGGCCCATTTTTATAATTAAAATAAATAAACTTAGGTTCACTCAATTAAAATTAAATAGGAACTAGGTCCATTAGTCTTTATCTCACTTGTAAATTAAAATATGCAGATTTAGCCCATTTAATTAAAATTAATGTAGATTAGACTAACTTAGGGATTGTATTGAATGCATTATTTACTTGTATTTTTCATGACTAGTTTTCCTTAGAGTTCATTGCTAGAATAAGGGTTTATATGAAATTGCATGTAAATAGAGGATACTATAGTAATTCATAAAGTAATTATAAAAGAACACGAGACTAAAAGAAGTTGGTTTCTGTATCCAAAATCTCATGGTTATGGTGCTAGCTTTCTTTTAGGGATTCGAGTACCACCTTTTCGATTTTTCCTAGTTATTACCTTGAGTGGTGACTCCTCATCTCCATGCCATTTCTTTGTGATAGTGGTTAGTATGTTCTTTAGAGCCCTGAGTTCAAGTAGTGTCACGATTGCTATAATCTTGGATGTGTGCTAAACCCTGCCGTTTACAAAAGGGACTAGAATATTCACTGTATATTAGCTTATGTCAAATTATTAACTTCACATGACTTGGGTAGTCATAATGTCTTGCTAGAGGCCACTTATGACTTATAGGCCTAAATAGAGATTTAAGGCCCACTGCCAACGTCATGTGAACCTACAAGGTCACACACTTTAAATAAGCCCAAAATGAATATGGGTTTAACAAGCCCAAATAAGCTATATGGAAATAAATAAATAAAATATTTATTTATTTATTTAAGGTAAAGGTTATCTTAAAAAAATAGAATATTATTTCTAATTTAATTTTAAATAAAATCAGAATAAGAATAAGTGAGAAATTACCAAAGGCTATTTTGGCAAGTGAAACCTTAATTTAAATGTCTATAAATATGTTATATTATCTAGGGTTTTATAGACTCCCATTATTTTGCCACCAAATTCATTTTCTCTCTTTTAGAAAACAAAACATTGAGTTCCTTTTAATTCTTAATTTATGAGAAATCAAGAGAAGGTGCTAGCACATAAATATTCATTTTCAAAAGCAAGGGTTGTTCATATGGACACTTGTGGAGATGGATTCTTTTGGGGATGTCTTAAATCCGAACTGCTAAATTAAAAGCTCGAGGTAGAGTGTCATCGGAGTGAAACTCCTCTCTTCCTTCTAGATTTCTTGCCTCTTCTGCATTTATGGTAAGAAAATAAAAACCTAGATTTAATCAATTAATTGAATTACTTAGATCCAAGTTCAAGTTTATGATTCAAATTTTATTTTTTTACAACGTATAAAATCACGAATCCCAACATAAAACACCTGAGGATACTTTATAACTTTTTGACAAAAGGGAAAATAAACAGAGTTTATGGGCTAATTAAAGAGCTATACTTAGAAAAGGGGGAGCATTTGAGATAGATAGGTTGGCTAGGGTAAATGCAAAGTTAGATGCAAGAATGAAAAGGATGGATAAAATTAGGTTAAACATAATCTCTTCCTAAACAACATCAACATGTGAGCTTTATTATAAAGGAATCCTATTATTGAGTATTAGCTTATATAGAACTCATCAATGAAGATTATGAATTATGTGAACAACTTTAATAAAGGCATAATAGAATTCTATGCTTGGGAATACCTATAATCTAAATTGGAGGAATCATCCAAACATTTCATAGAGCAATAATAATAATCAATGGAGAGCTCAAGGACCACTAGGGTTTGGGAGTACAAATGTCCAACATCAATGGAATCAATCTTAATTTTAGTAAGAAAATGGTTCATCATCATCTATATCTTCTTTAAAGAGTAAGATGGAGAAATTTATAAAGTTGGTGACTATAAAAATGAATCATCAAGATGAAGCTAAAAAGAGACTTGAAGAAAGCTTTGAATAAGACACTTAAATTACGTTCAGAGATCATTCATGATCTACTTATAATCTTGAAGTTCAAGTGAGGCAACTAGCAAACTCTTTATTTAGAAGGAATCATCGAACTCTTTTTAGCCACATAATGAAGAATCCTAATGAGCATGTTAAAACTATTACTTTAAGAAGTGAGACAGAATTACAACAACCAAGCAAAATTTGAACTTTTAGTTAGAAGATATAATCAACAAAGAATAAGAAGTAGAAGAAATTAAAGCTCAAATAAGAAAGGAAGCAGAGGAAAAAAATAAGGAATAGAAGGGTGAAGTCAAGCCTTATAAACCAACTACTTAATTTCCTCAAAGGTTAATGAAGCAAGAGCATTATTAGTAATTTGAAAAATTTTTAGAATTGTTCAAGAAGTTGCATATAAATATACCATTAGTGGAAGTAATTGTACAAATGCCTAAATATGCTAAATTCTTAAAAGAGGCCATGTACAGTAAAAAGAAGTTACAAGCATTTAAGACTATTACACTTAGTAAAGAGTATAGTGCTGTAATCTCAAATAAACTTCCACTCAAGTATAAACATCCAAAGATTCTTACTATACCTTGCTCTATTAATAATTGAAATTGTTAAAAAGCTCTCTATGATTTAGGTACTTCTATTAATATAATGTCTCTGTCTATTATAGGAAACATTGATTATGAGCAGCAAAAGCTATAAATATATGTTTGCAACTTGTAGATAGAATGATAAAGAAAACTCAAAGAATAGTAGGGAAATTCATCTTTTTTTATAGACTTTATGGTACTTAATTTTGAAGAAGACAAAGATGTGCCTTTGATACTAGGTATGCCTTTCATGTATACTACATAATTGATGTTTATAAAGGAACTCTTATGTTAAGAGTTGGTGAAGATAGCTATAAATTTTATATATAACAAAGTACAAAACACTTTACTGATATTGACAATTACATGAGAGTTGATATGATAGATAATTGTGCTAGTGAAGTCCAATGTTGAAGGTTGTCAAAGTCTTATAATTTAGAGGATATTGAGAAGTGTTTGCACATTAAATCTTATGAAGGAGAGTGTTTGCATTTGGTAAATTTTGATCACATCTCCTTATTTTAAAAGTAGTGGTTTACATAGATCATTCAATAATGAAATACTTATTAGTAAAGAAATATGTTAAACCTAGACATATTAAATGGGTGCTATTTGTTAGTGGTATGCACTAGGTCAATCATTTGATTATGAATTGACTTTCTTATTTTATTAATAAAGAGGTATTTCATTATCATTTGATTTTATGATAATTATATGAATGGTTAATTCTTACTAAGGCCATCAAGTATGTGACTTGATAGTAAAACCCTTAGATTAAAATAAGAGTTCTATTCTAATTATCCCTAGCCATTTATTCATTAAAGTATTAAGGCTAGTATGATGTTGACTGATGGTTATGTTTTACTAATCATGAATATGAGATATTAAGTCAACTCATATGTACATGATGAGAGATCACGTACTGGATTGACCCACTATGAGAATACTACATAGATTATTGTCATAAGTATTTCTCATCACAGTAATTTTATTTCGGTCCTTTAACCTTGAAATCTTTATGGATTTCTACATAGCTATTTTATGTTTTGACACATTCTAACATTGTCTTTAACCGGACGATTAAATTGGAATGTTATTGGATATGAAATTAGTTATGTGAGGAATGTGAGTGATTTAGAAGGAATTTATCCCTCATTAATATGAGAAAGATATCTATAGGCCCCTTGATGAGATAGATTGAAGAAAATTGCATGGCCATGTTGAAATGAATTGATAAAGAGTTATCATTTTCAGTCTACTTGGAATCAAGTCATAATATTTAACTATATAAGGATGACATTCTATGCCTTATGTTCAATTAAGATATCATGTGATAAAAGGACAATAAAATTCATTGTAATTAGGTTATGTCGGATTATTGACTTCATATGACTTGGGTAGTCATAATTTCTTGCTAGAGGCCACTTATGACTTGTAGGCCTAAATAAAGATTTAGGCCCACTACCAATGTTATGTGAACCTATAGGGTCACACACTTAGAATAAGCCCAAAACGAATATGGGTTTAATAAGCCCAAAATAAAATCTGTGAAAATAAATAATTAAAGTGTTTTATTTATTTATTTATTTGTTTATTTATTTCAGATAAATGTTATTTTAAATAAATAAATAAGATATTATTTCTGATTTGTTTTTAAACAAAATCAGAATAAAATAAATGGAAATTACCAAAAGGTCATTAGTAGGTGAAACCTTAATTTGGAGTCTATAAATATGTTATATTCTCTAGGGTTTCACACACTTGTTTTTCCTGCCTCCAAATTTATTTTCTTTCTTCTTAGAAAATAAAGATAAAGTTTTTCTTTTGTTCTTGATTTATGAGACAATCAAGGAGGTTGCTAGCACACACATTCCAATTCATTTTGTGAAGAGCTATTCGTGTGGATACCTATAGAGGACGCATCCTTTTGGAGACATCTTGATCCGAACAACTAAGCCAAAAAGCTTGAGGTAAAGTGTCACCATGTGAACCTCCTCTCATCCTTTCAGAAAATCTTGCCTCTTCTGCATTTTGGTGAGATTCTTGAAATCCTAGATTTAATCAAGTAGTCGAAATTATATGGATCTAGGCTTGGGTTTTAATTTTTTCGCTATGTTTGTATCACGAAACCCAACACTATTGTTGCAAGAATTTAAAATAAAGATTCGAGACAATAAAGGGTCAGAGAATATGGTAGCCGATCATTTTTTAAGATTATAACTAGATGCGATAATAAAAAGGAGCATAGAGCTAATAAGAGATTCATTTTCAAATGAAAGGCTTTTAACTATAGGGGTCATGAATATTCCATGGTTTGTAGACATTGCAAATTTCCTAGCTGTGGGCAAACTACCTTTTAATTTGACTCATCATCAAAAAAAGAAAATTATACATGATGCGAAATCATACATTTAGGAGGAACCATTTCTCTGGAAGCTATGTAATGATGGTATGATTATATGATGTGTACCTAATGATAATAAAAAACTATTATAAATTTTTTTACTATATATATATATATATATGTATATACGAGAAATATGAAAATTACAAAATTTTAATTAATTATTCATTTTCTCGACTATTAGGCATATATAGTAGCAAAGAAAAAAACCTTATTAAGCCTGTACAATCTCCATTCTTGATTATCCCATAAAAAACTTTATCTTCATTTGATCTTGATTGTTCACCATCAAAAAAATCAGTAAATAAAAAAAATCAAATTAGAATAAGTAAGCTAAAATAGTACAAAATAAAACACTTCGAATTTGTCTTTTTATACCCAGTAATAAATATAATTCTTTCATACAAATACATTTCAACAATACAATAACTTATTAAAAAGAGCATATGAACTTGAATTTTATAATTTATTTATCCATAAAAATATTTAAAATCAAATAGTAAATTTAAATAAAATAAACCTATATTACCAATTAATTTCTTAAAATATTTTCAATATTGTATAAATTCTTTATACATATCAATTTAATTCAACTAAGTAATTAGCTTAATATCCCTTAAAAATTAATTAACCAAATAGAATAACTAACTAATTAATTTATCACATATTGACTAATTATGTAAAGCATATATATTATATGTAGCTATTTAAAACATACCTAATGAAAAAAGAATATATCAAGTAAATTTATTCCAACAAATTTCATCAAATATTTGTTAAAAATAACTAACTAATTACTTGAGTAAAAAAAATAACTAATTATCTAAACCATATGCATTATATGTAGCTATTTAAAACATGATAAATGGAAAAATAATATATCAAGCATATTTAATCCAATAAATTTCATCAAATATTCAAGCAACAAAATATTAAGAAGACAAGTCATAATAAATATATTAAAAATTCACTAGCTAATTAAGTAAACCATTAAATTAACTAACAAATTTTAAAAATGATAAATTTAAAGAAATAAAAATAAAAACATATAGAAGGAAACTATAAAATTTTAAAATATAAAAATGAAAATGAAAACCCTTGAAGATACATTTGATATAGACAAGATCTACAAGTGGTGGAGACAAATGGAGGCATAAGACGGTGATGGAGGCATTGCTAAGTGGTTGTACATGGTGGTAGGTGAAATAAGGAAGAAAATGGATTTAAAAGGATAAAGAAATACAAAAAGAAAAAAATTAGGGGGAAAAGGTGTAAAGGAGTTTGGGAGTGAAATTGAATATAAGATAAAAGAAATGGAGGGAAAAAGGGGGGAGGAGAAGAAAGAAGATTGAACAAGAAAAAATTGATGTATTCCATCACAAATTTGGAGGAAAATTGAATATATGATTAAATAAAAAGAAGAGGGGAAAGAAGATTGAAAATCCGTCCATCACAAATCTGTCTCTCACAAATCCGTCTCAAACTAGTGATGGACAAGTGTCCATAATAAAATTAGTGATGTATGGACTAGTCTGTCACAAAATTAGTGGCAGATGGACCAATCCATCACAAAATTAGTGACAGATTATAGACTGACAAACTAGTCCATCACAAATTTAAAGGGAAATTGAATATTAGATTAAAAAAAAAGGGAAAATTGAAAATGAGTGATGGACGAGTTCGTCATAAATCTGTCACAAAATTAGTAACAAAAACTTAATTCAATCATAAAATTGTGGCGCAAAGTTAATTCCGTCACAAAATAGTAATAGAAGATTAATTCCATCATAAAATAGTGATGAAAATTTAAATTCAACACTATTGTGTGACGAAATTAAATTTCTATCACTAATGTGTAATGGATGTAAGTATTTGTCACTATCTTGAGACAGAATTAAATTTTTGTCACCATTTTGTGATGAAATTAAATTGCAGTTTTTATTTTGTAATGGATGTAAGTATCCATCACTATGTTGTGACGAAATTAAATTTCCATCACAAATTTTTTCAATGCATTTTTTACACAATATATTGACATTATGTCACTATTTTGTAACGGAATTAAATTTCAATCACTATTTTATGATGAAATTAAATTTTCATCACTATTTTGTGATGGAATTAACTTTCCATCTATACTTTTGTGATTGAATGAAATTTCTATCACTATTTGGTGATGAATTTAAGTATCCATGATGATTTTGTGACACAATTCAACTTTTCATCACTATTTTGTAACATAATTAAATTTTGTCATTATTTTGTGATGGAATTAAATTTCCATCACTAATTTTTGCTATGCATTTTTTAGTCAACAAAGTGACGAATGACACTTCCATCATTATCTACCGATAGGTTTTCACATAGTGATGGATTTTCATATCCGTCACTAAATTGTAATGGAAATGTCATCCATCAAAAATTCTTTTTCATGAAGTCATTTACTTAGTACTTTATTTAGTGATAGATTGTTTATCTCTCACAAATATCCATCACAAAGCAGCCTCAAATCTGCCACAAATATTTTGTGCCAACTTCCCGCCACATTTTAGCAATAGATTTCATTTCTGTCACAAATCATTTTTCAGATGATTTTTCTAACATAAGTCAATTTTTTCATAAATTTCAATCACTAATTCTAATTTCAGCCACTATTTTGTCATAAAAATTATCACAATTTTGGGATGGAAATTTCCATAAAAAATTTCCGTCAATAAAATTCAAATTTTTTTCTATAGTGGTTAAGGTTTGTTGTTTATGATAAACAATTACCAATATCTTAATTATTTGCACTTAAATCCCAAAGTAAACAAGAATCCTATAATAGGATTATTAAATTCTATCAATGATTGTGTTAACTCTTAGAATGTTTGTTTAGAAACCTTGGCCAAATTAGTAGACAATTATTTTGAGCAATTAAGGGAGTTAACTGTAAGTTAGGGTGAGTTTGATAATTATTTTCTCAACTTTCAAGGATTGTTGCTAGCTCTCAATACTTGGATGAGTATGAGAAGTTGAAAGAGTTTAGAAATTATAGATCTGATTCTAGTTGATCTTTGAGTAGCTCTTTATTTCTACCTAAGTGAAGAGCAAACTCACTTTAAATGGCATTAGAGTCTACATGAGAAATTTAGAAAATTGTTTTATTAAAGTCTTTGATAATTTGGATTAAATTGTAGCAATATAAAATGGGAGGGACTTGAATAGGAATTAAAGGAAAACTTGAAGGATTAATAAGTTGAAGGATTGATATGGACATAAGGATAAAAATCATAAAACAAAAAGAAAAGACTTTTGTCCTTTCTTTCGAAGTATGTCTCGAGCATACATAGACATGTATCACTGTCCATGTAAAAAACAATGAATAAGGGTGTGTTTAAAGTAACAAATCTTATAAATGTTATCAATTTATTCAATTTTTGAAAAAAAAAACTATTTTAATTTGATAAGTTATTTTTAGATTATATATATATATATATATATATATGGAAGATTATACAATAACTTAATTTCTTTTATCACTTTGATTGTACTTTTTTTTGTTATCATTGGATGAACATATTACTCATTATTCAATGGTGGTTATTGAAAAAGTAAAATTTACTTTTCAAAAACTAAAATAACTATAGAAAGCACACTCTCTCTGGGTATATTGCACCAAACATGCCTTAACTTTGTCATATATTTCATTTTGATACTAGATTTTTAATATTTTTTTATTACTAAAATTCTATTTTTATTTTAGGTTAAAGTACCCTGAACAACCATACATGACAATCGGTATAACCTTATTCTTAGTATATTTACCACATAAGCATCCTAGTAAGCAACATAATCATCTTGTGGATCTTAAAAAAAAGTTACTAAAGAGAAAAAATTAAAGATGAGAAAACAAAATTATTTTTTAGGACTCATAAGATGATTAGACTGTTTAATGAGATGCTTATGTAGCAAATATACTAAAAATATATTTTTTCCGACTATCACATAAGTTAAATTTGATTGGATATATTTGAGGTACTTAAATTTGAAACAAAAATAGAATTTAAATAACTAAAAAGAAAAAAATTTAAAAATCTCTTACCAAAATAAAATATATGACAAAGTTAAAGTACCACAGGTGCGGTAAATCTTCTCTCGGTTAAAAAAAATACAAATTTTCTTTATTTTAAAGGATGGAGATGACATTCATTGCAGTCTTAATGACGAGGAGCATTGGTTCTTGGTACAAATTTATGGTTGATAGCAAATCCAAATAAAATTACAAAAACCTCGCTGGCTTGGCCAAGTAGAAAACGGCGAATTTAGTGTTGATGGCCCGGCCTTCCTGTCAATTGACTGTTCGTAAAATTTAATTCCCCAATAAAGCATTTTGTAGTTATATTACATTGCACCTTGAAGCTGCAGCATCGTATACTCCAATCTATTAGCTTCAATATGGCATTGCTTGGCAGCTTTGAAATTATCTTAGCATTCATTTGTTTTTCACTTGGTTGTTGGTTCAGCAGCCACGTTGAGCACGTAAGGAACTGGCCGGTTGTGGGTATGCTTCCTGTTCTTTTGGCAAACATCCATCGGTTTCATGACTGGTGTCTCGATTTAGTAGAGAGAAGTGGCAGCACTTTCCATTTTAAGGGTCCATGGTTTGCTAGCATGGACATTGTAGCCACTGTTGATCCTGCCAACGTAAAGCACGTGATGAGTACAAACTCATCCAATTATCCTAAAGGGTCTGAATACAGGGAAATATTTGATATTTTTGGAGAGGGGCTTTTCAATTCTGACTTCGATCACTGGAAAAACCAAAGAAGAGTTGCTGTTGCTTTAGTCAATCATGACCGTTTTCACTCGTTTGTGTTCAAGACTATAGGTATTAAGGTGAAAAAAGGGCTAATCCCTGTCCTAGAGCATGCATCTGAGACAGGCCAAATAACGGACCTGCAAGATCTGGCTCGCAGGTTTACGTTAGATACTACAACGGCAATCCTTACAGGATACGACCCAGAATCTCTCTCCGTCGGATTACCTGAAAATGAGGTTGAAACCGCCATGACTTATTTAGAAGAAGCTATATTTTATAGGCATGTTAAGCCAAAAATGTTTTGGAAGTTACAAAGGTGGCTAGGACTTGGGGTGGAGAAGAAAATGAAAATAGCTTGGGAAATAATGGACCGTGTACCGGCTCAATATGTTGCAAAGAAAAGACAACAACTCATCGAAAAAGATATGGAAGAGGAAAATAGTGATCTTTTGGCATCATATATTACCAATATCAGTAAGGAAGGCTTAACCGAGGGATGGAAATCTGAGGATAAATTTTTGAGAGACACCATCTTCAATTTTCTTGCAGCTGGACGGGAAAATTCATTGGGTTGGTTCTTTTGGATCTTACTGAAGAATCCGCATGTAGAGGCCAAGATTAGAGAAGAACTGAACTCTTTATTACCAGCAGATGAAGTACATCAAGGGCTACAGATCTTTAACTTGGAAAAGCTGAACAAGTTGCTATATTTGCATGCAGCATTATGTGAATCACTAAGGCTTTATCCACCAGTTATGTATGAGCCTAAGCAACCTTTGCAACCAGACATTCTTCCAAGTGGACATCATGTTGATCCAAAGATGAAAGTCATAGTGCTCACTCATATAATGGGTAAAACGAAATCAATATGGGGAGAGGATTGCTTAGACTTCAAGCCCGAGAGGTGGATTTCGAAGGAAGATGGAAGGCTGATACAATACTCACCATACAAGTTTATTGCCTTTAATGCAGGGGCAAGGACTTGCCTGGGAAAGGATATAGCTTTCTATCAAATGAAGTCAATTGTTGCTGCTGTGCTCTACAATTACAACGTTCAGTTAGTGGAAGGACATCCGGTGATTCCTTCTTCTACTTCTCTTCTCCTTCACATTAAGCATGGTTTGATGGTTAGGATTAGTAGAAGGATTTGATCAATTACTTAACTTACTTCTATTTTAGGTTTGTCAAGGACAATCTTGTTTTCCTGCCAATTATATATTATTATGTACTTAATGCATCTGTTATGGTGTGCAATTGTCCTACATGTGTGCGTAATAATATATTTCTATCCTTTTTGCTTAAAGATAATTAATTATGTTGAATGAATAAAAAATTCTTGTCGTAATTTTAAATTTATTGATTTTTAACAAGATTCAAGTGCCACTTTTTTTTATTTTATTATATATATACAGATGAGCTCTATTTTATTCAAGATGTAAAAGCAAGACTTCTCACAATTAAATTGTGCAACGCTATCGGAAGCAAAACAATGATAAATATAAGAGATACTTCGGAAGAGGATGGGCTACGGGTTTAACATGTGACCACTAAAAACAGATCACTACAAATGCTTGGATTTTCTGACAAACTATTTGGATGGTAAACTGAACTAGAAGCAGCCCCTCCTTGAAGCAGTCACTTAAAGATGCAAGTTGTGATGATGATGATGATAAGAATAAGTCTTTTGGGGGGCATATTTTCTAAGTCTTTGATTACCTACCCTACACACGCACATATATATATATATATATATATATATATATATATATATATATAATTATTTAAAACAGTATCTTGATAGCTAAACCTTATGACATGATATGGGAGAATTAGGGTAACCAACATATGATAACTCATCTTGTAGTTGTAATTATATTTCACTTTCATTTTGTTAGTAAATGCTTATTTTTGTGCTTGTAATCAAATATAAATATATGTGACACTTGCCATTCAATATAACAAGAAATTCATTTTTTTCAATTCATTACCTGCTATCATAGCATTATCAAAATGACAACTCAAATTGTCCCAACTGCCACAAATCCTGCACCAAGCTCAGTTTTTACAAACTATAGTTTTGCTATTAAATTATCACTTGAAAATTTTCTTGTTTGGAAAACTCAGTTCATTCCCTTCTTAACTTTCATAGAATGAAAAGCTTGATGATGGATCTTGTGCTCCACATTCAATCATTACCTCTTCCAATAATTCCATTGAAACCATTTTCAGTCCTGCTTATATCCAATGGTTTAAACAACATCAATTACTTATGTCTTAGATTTTGTCTTCCTTAACTGACGAAGTGTATTCATACATTATTGGTTGCAAATCATCTTTTGTTGCTTAGAATACAATAGAAAGTTCCTTTGATTATGTATCTCAAAATCGCCAACTTCAACTTTCTGTTGACCTCCAAGAACTCAAGAAACATTATGTGGATATTGCTCAATATCTTCAAAAGGCTAAAGCCCTGTCTGCTGCTGGCAAAACTCTCTCATCCTCAAAGTTTAATGCCATGATATATCGCAACATAGGCATGGAGTTTTACCCTATAGTTTCAACCTTAAATCTTCAAACAGAACCTTTCTCCTTTTTTGAGTTATATAGTCAACGCCTTTCCTATTAAATCTTACTCAGAAGTTATATAACTCCATGTTCAGCTCATTTAACTATTTGACCAGTTCCCTCCTCTTCAAAGTAGCCACTTAATATCATCTTTAGCTCCATTTTTTTTTGCAACAACACCCCTAGAAGCAAATATCAAATATATAGCTATTCTAACCACATCGCTAACCGTGCCATCACCAATATGCACTACAAAATTCTGTTTGCACATAAGCTAATGTAACTCAAAAATTACCTCATGATTTGTCATTAAACACAGGTTATTCTGCACTTTGCCTCTCATGCTTTTCCCTTTAAAAGTTTCAAAACTAATGGATTCCCAACACCGACGTAACTCATCATATGACACAACTACTTCAGAACCATTTCAATCCATAAAGTGTATAAAGGTAGGGATTAATTTACCATTGGAAATGGACAATCAATGCAAATTTTACTTATAGGTACAACTTCTTACCCTTTAATTAAAAATTTTGACTTAAACTCATTGAAGCATTATGTGTTCCCACTTTGTCCAAATCCCTTCTTTCTATTCCAAAACTTGAAACTAATAATAATTGTTTCTTTAAGTGTCACCCATCTTTTTTTTGGTAGAGTACACAAAGAGTAAGGCCATCTTATTACAAGGCAAGAGAAGTAAAGGATTTTATGAACCATCTTCTTTAAAATCTCATGCCTTTCTTCATACCTTAATTCCATTTCATACTTAGCATGCTAGGCTAGGTCATCCTCAATCCTCTACTAATTCAAAGATCATCAACAATTACAATTTACCTATTTCTTATAAATTTGACTAGCCTTAACCATGTGCTTCATGTTCTTTAGGAAAAATGACAAAGCTTCCATTTGCATTTATGGAATACTCTAGTTGTCAGCCTTTTGAAATCAATCATACTAATGTTTGGGGGCTTCACTAGTTCTTAGCAACTTAGGTTCTTATATTTTGTGTTATTTGTTAATAGTTTCTCTCATTTTAATTGATTTTTCCTTTGAAGAATAAAAATGATGTTTTTCATACTTTCAAAAGTTTTAAGGCCTATATCAAATTGCAATTCCAATCTCATATTAAATCTATTCATTCTGATTGAGGAGAAGAGTGTCAAAAATTCAATTCTTCCTTTCAAAATTAGAGAATTATTCATCAAATTCTATGTTCCTAAACACATGGGAAAAATAGACTAGTTGAGAGAAAATTGTGACATATTATTAACACTAGTCTCATAATACTTGCTCATGCATTTATGCTTTTCAAATATTGGTGTTATGCCTTTATTCATGCTATTCATTCCACTAACAATAGGCTTAGTATCAGTCTCTAAAATCATGTTCCTTTTGTTATCTTGTATAATAGGCATCCTAAATTTCTCTATTGTAAAATTTTTGGCTATATTGTTTGCTCATATCTTTTCCTGTATAACTCTCATAAATTTTCCTTTTAATGTAACCAATGTGTTTATCTAGGTTAATCCCCAAGTCATCATGGCCATTTTTGTCTATATGTAACCTCTGTTAGTGTATATATTCAATGACATGCACATTTTGATGAGTAGCTCTTTTTGTTCCATACCAAGTTTCCTTCTTCTCGTAAATCAAATATTAGCACCTTACCCTTCAATGCTTGGATCATAATTCATGTCTTTTATGCTTTGATCATAATCCATAAGCATGACTCTAACTCTATCTATAACTTCCACCCAATTAAATTTGTCTCCACCTTGAACACAAGCACCATTTATCTCTATATTATCACCTTTTTACCTTGCCTTTATCTCTTTCAAATTGATCACCATATCATTCCTCATCTCCAATCATCATTTAATCCACTTAAGATCCTTTAACATTTATCCCTACCAAACCTTTTGGCCTTAATCTTGTGGTTGATCTAACAAAATTTTCTTCTAGTGTTGACACCTCTATCTCTAACTCTCCTTGTACCCAATACATATAGCTTCATTCCATAATAATGGCTAAATGTCAAACTCATATATCCACTTAATGAAAGTTAAATAGGGTTTAAATCAAATTGCATGTAATTAGAGGATGAAATAATCATTTATAAAATTATTCTAAATGAACACGAGACTAAGAGAAGTTAGTATTCCGTTCCTAGAATCTTCTGGTTGTGGTGCTAACTTTCTTTTAGAGAATTGAGTACCACCAATCAAATTGTCCCAGTTATTACCTTGGGTGGTGACTCCTCTTCTCCATGCTATGACTTTGTGACATATTAGTGTGTTCCCTAAGGCCTTGAGTCTAAACAGTGTCGTAGTTGCTAAAATCTTGGACACGAGCTAAACCCCGCCGTCTACAGTGGCGACTCCATTGGGGATAAGAGATACTGATTTACTTGTTTTTTTTAGAATTATTTTATAGATTATTATTTCATTCTTACATTCATTATGCATGTCCCTACTAAACTGATGGCATTGGTTTATGATTCCATGATTCCACTAGCTTCATAGAGTTGTAGATTGGCTAACCATCACTCTTAACCTTAACTCGGTTCAAGAGAGATTACCGGGCTCATCTGACTAGAGTGTGTAACCCATGTCCTTAAGGGGGGTAATCTTCTCTCGAGCTAGTAAAGGATGTTGGGCCCCTCTGACCTTAGCCTGTAACTCAAAGTCCACAATAGAGTGCATCTTGCTAAGGGAACTTTAACTTTTCACCAGACCCTAACCACATATAATGGCCTAGTTACTTCCCCTAGAATTTTTACTCAAAGTGCTTGTTTATTTGAATTGCCATGAGGTATTTCTATTTATAAAAGCCCAGGCCTATACCTTTGAATCTCATTCAGGCTAATAAGGATTAGGCTAGACCTTTATATTTAGAAATGTTATTTCTGTGCTTTTTATTTTAAAGAGAGATTTGGCATGCGCGTCAGCTCTTAATATCCCCTGTTGATATGAAGACTAAGACACAAAATCCTAGGAAAAGAAATTCGCCATTGAACACGTGTGTGGGAGAAAAAAGGTTGGAAGGTTTACATGCATGATGACTTATTGATTGCTTCTTGATACTTGCTATGTGCTAAGTTCTTGCCTACTATTTGTTGCATAAACACATGCATACATGCATACATACAGTCCATGCATCACACTAACACCTTGTTTGTAGCCATCATAGATTCATCTGGGTCTTCTTGTGTTTGAGGGCAAAAAGGTGGCAAATTAATCAGAACAGATCTAAGCCCTAAGTTAATAGCTCATGAGATCCTTCAAGAACTAGAGAAGAGTCCAATCAACCCATTGTACCTAAAATTTGAACCAACTCAGACTGAATAGACTGAAATGGAATAACAACTAGAGATGTGGACCTTAGAGGACATTAAGGGAGCTTTGATAGATGACATGAGAGCTATGATGCAAGATGAACTGAGATAGGCTTTGGCCGAACTAGTGTAACCTATTGTTGAACAATCACCTACTGCTACTGTTGAATAGCCATCTGCTATAGGAGCTCCACCTGTTGCTGTAGCTCCTCCACCTGCTGCTAGAAATGTGCCTGCCACTGATGTGAGACTGGAAAACATTGAAAACTACATGGTAGAAAAGGCAAAGAGAGAGTCACTTAAATTGGTCCATGATCATGGGTCCAAGTAAATGCAAGCACTGACTCAGAAAATATCCAAGATGGAAGAGCTTATTAAAGGATAAGGAATGGGATATTCTTTTGACTTTAATGACATGCTGCAAATGGAGGGAGATAAGTTGCCTAAAAATTTCAAAATGCCTCAATTGTAAAAATTTAATGGGAGAGGAGACCCTAGAATTCATTTGAGCTAATACACAATAACCATAAGCACTACTACAACACCATTAGTAGTAGTTGTTAGGCTATTTGTACTGTCACAAGAGGGAATGGTTGTAAACTGGTACCACGGGTTAGAAAAGTTTGTTAGGGCTGACTGGAAAGAACTATGTACTGTATTCTTAAAATAATATGATTATAACACTCATTTGGAAGTGTCTATTAGGGATTTGGAGTTGACTAAGCAAAAGCCCAATAAATCCTTTTCTGGTTTCCTCACCAAATTCATGAATAAAATAGGACTAATGAAAAATAAACTAGCTAAAAAGTATCAAGTTAGGATGATTATTCATAATGTATCACCTAATTTGGTCAAAAGACTGCAAATGATAAACCCAAAGACCTTCATAGATCTATATGATGATGGTCCACAAGCTGAAGAGATAGAGAATGAGAAAAAAAAGAATTCTAGAGGCACAACAACCTGAAATTACTCAACTAGGGGCACACAATAGGGAAGTACTAACCGAGCTTTGGTGGTGCGTTCAATTCAATAACCCTGAATGTTCTCTAACTTCAACCAACCACTCTCCAAAGACCTAGAGAGACTAATCCAAAAAGGCCTACTCTAACCCTTAACCTTCTCTAAGCCACCAAACCCAAATGTCCCTGGCTTTAACCCTAACAATTACTGTAAATTCCTCCAAGCTGATGGTTATCCCACTAATAATTGTATCCGCCTAAAACATGAGATACAAAACTTGATAGACTCTGGAAAAATCACCAACCCTGAAAAATCTGACTCTAACCCAAACACCAGAAATAACCCTTTCCTAGACTATCAAAATGTTCCACCACCAGCCACCATGATGATCAACTCAGGGGTTAGCAAAGAAGAAGCACTAAGCTCCTTTAAGGACCTCAACCTTATACCCAATGGAGAACCTTTCGAATAGCCACAAAGACAAGTGGAAGATTTACTGGGCTAGCCCTCAAGCAAGTTTGATTATAAAGTAATATACTCGAAACCACCCTCTATTGATATCCCTATTGAATCAATTAAGCCCTCAAGTTGGGGAGATAAGTTTGATGATAAGCTAGTAAAATAAGAGCTTGAAATTCCCGAGCAGCCACCAAGAGGAGTTAAAGATCTGTTGGGACAACCTTTGGCCAAGTTCGATTACAGAGTATTGTATTCTAAGCCCACTTCAACTGAGATCCCCATTGAACTGATTGTGCCTACAGGGTGGGGTGATGAATTTGAGGATGAACCTTTGGCTCTTAAACAGTCTCAAGAAAAAGTTAGAGATTTGTTGAATCAACACCTAGGTAAGCTTAATATGGAAGATTTGAAAGGGAAGGAAACATGTACAATGGAAGTGTGGAAAGATGGGAAAAGAGACTAAATCATTGGAGTTATTAACGTCTGGTATAACTCTGATGAGGAAAGCCCAGGCAGTTTTGATGTCTGGAGTGATGATCCTAGAGTAAATCATGTCACTAGAAGTGGGAAGAATTAAAAAATAGCAGAAAAGAAAATAGAAAGAGTAATAGAAAGAGAAGAAATAAAAGATGCAGAGATAAAAGAAGAACAAAAAGACGATTTGATTTTGGAACAACTGAAGAAGGCTAAGGCAAATATCAGCATTTAAGAATTACTAATGCATTCAGGCAGCCATAGAAGGGCTCTTGTCAAAGCTCTATCGAACATGAATATTGAAATAGCTACTACTCCAGAGGCTATGGTAGCAAAGGTTACAGAAAAGAAACATGGGCTAAATAACGTTCTCAAATGATGACTTTCCTTTCAAAGGAAGAAACCATAATAAGGCATTGTTTATCCTAATTGAGGTGAGGGGAAAGAGAACCAATTTTGCTATGGTCGATGATGGTTCTACTATTAATGTATGTCCTTTGAAAATCCTGCCTAACTTACGTTTGAAAGCTTATGATGACAGCACTAGGAATGTGGAGGGGACATTTCAAGCTCTGGTTAAAGCAGGACCTATGGAATCAACCATTGAGTTTTCCATGTTGGACATTCCAGTCACTTATACCTTATTTTTGGGACAACCATGGTTCCATGCCTTAGGAGGGGTACCCTCAACTATGCATCAAAAGATAAAATTCCCTTATGAAGGAGAAGCTATGACCATATAAGCTGGGACCAATGTTATTATGGCATCCATATTGGATAAACAGAAACAAGTGTGTGCACCCCCTGGTTTCCAGATTGCTGGGATATTTGATGGGACTGAAATGGATCTGAGAGTAGCAAAAGTGATTGAGAGCATGAATTACCAGCTTGGATAAGGATTGGGGAAGAATGAACAAGGAAGTCCATAATTCCCAAGATTAAAAAATCAAGATGACACAACAGGATTGGGTTTTACAAGGGAAGCAAAGCCATAAGGTAGAAGGGTAAGGAAGATATTCAATGTAGAAAAGAGGAAGCTTTATGCAAAAGTTGGTCCTTTGAATCAAAACTTCATCAAGCCAGAGGAAGGAAAATACTATCTGGGAGCCAAGGAATCAGTTAGTGTTGCTGGAGCAGATGTCCCTGGGTTTGAGATCTTCAAGGAATAGATTATAGAGAATATGGTGAAGGACAACAAAGAGGAAGTGATGAAGCTAGCAGTTGAGAGGATGGGTAGTATTGCTGTTGAAGAGCTAATGTGTCTGCCACCTAAAAAGGAGCCACCCCAGGATTTAGCTACTATCATTAGTGATAGTTTTATTGATGTCTTTTATGATTAAACTGATGTAATAATGTCCGGTCTATTTGAGGATAAAAATTCTATTTTTTCCATAGTCAATGATATGAGTGCTGGTTTTGCTTACTTATGTGATGTACATCTTGATAGTTCTATGCATTATAATTTAGATTATTCATGCATGTTTGACATTAATTCAATTCAATTTGATTCATTTAACATGGGCACAAATGATCATCCAAAGAACATTTCTATATCATATGAGGTAACTCCTGAAGAGAGGGAAAATTTTGAGAGAATATTAACAAAAAGAAAGGTAGTATTTGCTTGGACTTATGAGGATATGCCAGGGTTAGACAAGGAAATTGCAGAGCATCATATTCCCACTTATCTAGAAATTAAACCTGTTAAGCAAAAACTACGCAGGCTAAGATTGGAGTGGACTGAAAAGATAGGAGAGGAAATTGCTAAACAAATTTAGGCTAATTTTCTAAAAGTAGTTGATTATCCTCAATGGTTAGTAAACATAGTGTCGGTACCCAAGAAAGATGGTAAAGTGTGTATGTGTGTTGACTTCAGGGATTTAAACAAAGCATGCCCTAAGGATGACTTCCCTTTACCTCACATCAATGTAATAATGGATAGTGCGACGTCAAGTGTGATGTACTCCTTCATGGATGGGTTCTCTGGTTATAATCAAATAATGATGGCAGTCATGGACAAGATCAAGACAGCTTTCATTACAGAATAGGGGACATACTGTTATAAAGTAATGCCTTTTGGATTAAAAAATGCAGGTGTAACTTATCAAAGGGCAGCTACCGTTCTTTTCCATGACATGATGCATAAGGAGGTCGAGGTGTATGTGGATGACATGATGGTTAAGTCAGAAACAACAGAAGGACATTTTGAAGCTCTGGACAAATTCTTAGCTTGAGGTATAATATGAGGCTCAATATGAAGAAATGCATTTTTTGAGTTACTTTAGGAAAGCTTCTAAGGCACATAGTTAACCTCAAAGGAATTGAAGTAGATCTAGATAAAGTGAAAGCTATTCGGGAAATGCCGACACTGAAGACAGAGAAAGAAGTGAGAGGTTTCCTTGGTAGGTTACAATTTATTAGTAGGTTCATTGCAAATCTTACTAATATTTATGACCCTATCTTCAAACTCCTGAGGAAAAATCAGCTTGTGAAGTGGAATAATGATTGTCAAAAGGCATTTAAAACAATTAAAAAGTATCATGCCAATCTGCCTGTATTGAAACCCCCACGGCAACGTAAGCCATTGATCTTGTATTTAGCCCTGGAATAAAATGCAATGGGGGCAATGCTAGCACAATAAGGACCAAAAGGGATAGAGCATGCAGTCTATTATCTCAGTAAAAAGTTACTGCCATATAAAGAAAAGTATGACTTGGTAGAAAATATGTGTCTAGTCATAATCTGGGCAACGAGGAAATCGAGGCATTATTTTCAATCCTATAAGGTCCAAGAAATCTCAAAGATCGATCCTCTAAGGTATTTATTTTAGGTGCCTACTTTGACTGGAAGGATGTCTCGATGGCTAGTACTCCTAACTGAGTTTGATATAGAGTACATCACCACAAAGGTCACAAGGGAAAGGCAGTAGCATAATTCCTCACTCAAAATGTAGTTGAGGGCTATGAACAGTGGAATATAGAGTTTCCAGATAAGAATTTAACAATGGTAGAGCCTCGTGAGTGGAAACTCTACTTTGGTGAAGTTATAAACAATAGAGGAGCTGGGTTAGGAGTAATTTTGGTTACGCCAGAAAAAGAGACCATACTGATGGCCAAGAAATTAGACTTTAAGTGACTAATAACATGGCTAAGTATGAAGCATGTACCTATAGAGTTGAAGCAGCTCTAGTAGTTAGGGCAAAGGAATTATTAATTTATAAGGATTCTATGCTAGTGATTAGTCGGGCAAATGAAGAATTGGAAGTGAAAAAGGAAAAGCTAAAGCCCTACATCTACTATTTGAAAGCTTTAGTGAAAAACTTTAATAAATGTCTTTTTATCCATTTGTCAAGAGACGACAATCAAATGGTAGATGCATTAGCAACACTCTCTTCAATGTGGGATAGTGTAACGGGATCAACTATGAAGCTTTTAGTAATTATGAGATTAAGAGCTCTGTGTTATAGGGGTAAACAGATTATGAGTGTTTGAATAGGGCCTGAAGAGAAACTATGGTTTTATGATATTCAGAGGTTTATAGAATAAGGAAAGTATCCAGATTAAGCAACTTCAAAAGAGAAATATGCCCTTCATGTTCTTGCACATAACTATGTGAGTCATGATGGGGTACTATACAAATGAATGATGAATGGAATGCAGCTCAGGTGCCTCAAAAAGGATGAAGTTGAAGAGGTGATGCAAGAGATTCACGTAGGGGCTTGTGGTTCTCATAAGAATAGGATGATTCTAGCTAAGAAGATACTCAAATAAGGGTATTACTGGATGAACATGGAAAAGGATTGTATTAGAATAGTGAGACAGTGCCATCAATGTTAGGCCTATAAAAATCTTAACCATCTTCCTGCTACAGTATTGAATAGTTTATCATTACCTTGGCCCTTTGCAGCCTGGGGAATTGACATCATAGGAGAAATAAGGCTGATAGCATCAAATGGGCATAAGTACATAGTTGTGGCAATAGACTACTTTTCCATATGGGTAGAGGCTGAGTCCTTCAATACTATGAAAGCAAAATAGATGGCATGATTTATTAAGAAGAGCCTTATTTGCAGATACGGGGTTCCATACCATATTATGACAGATAATGGCATTCAGTTTCAGGTAGAAACATCAGAATTATTGTAGAAGTATGGGATTAAACATCATAAGTCTTCACCATATCACACTCAAGCTAATGGAGCAGTAGAAGCAGCTAATAAAAATTTCAAGAAAATTCTCTTTAAAATGGTCAAGAACTATAAAAGATTGGTCTGAGTTTCTTCCTTTCGCTTTATAGGGATATAGAACTACAGCTAGAAGAGCCACATGGCAAACTCCATTCTCCTTAGTATATGGTTGTGAAGTTGTTTTGCCTACAGAAATAGAGATCAAATCATTGAGAGTAGTCATGGAAGCTAAAACTCTTAAGAGTGAATGGGCATAGAAGAGGTATGATCATCTTGTATCTCTGAACGAGAAGAGGATGAATGCTTTGTTTCATACTCAAATATACCAAAGGAGGATAGTAAGATCATTAAATAAAAAGGTGAAGCCTGGAAATATAAAAGCCAGGGACATGGTGTTAAAAAAGTCCAGAGCAGTGGTATTTGATCTAAGAGAGAAGTTCAGACCAAACTGGAAAGGGCCATATTTAGTCAAATCAATTTTGCCTAAGGGAACTGTAAAGATATTAGATTTAGAAGGAAATGAATTCATGGAGCCTGTTAACCTGGATCGCCTCAAGAAATACTACCTGTAAAAATAAAATAAAAATAGTATAAAGAAAATAAAGTTCGTTGATTAGAAAACCTAAAAAGGCTAGTCTGGCAAAAGTTAAAACATTCCTATTGCTCAGAAAACCTATAAAGGGCTGGCAGGCAAAAATTAAGGAATAAAAATAAAAGAGATGGTCCCACTGGATAGAAAACCCATAAAGGGCTAGTCAGGAAAAAATTAGGGCAAATAAATTAGTGAGAGAAAAAATGTTCAGCTAGAAAATTCGAAAGAACTAGTTGATAACAAGAGTTATATCATGTGATGTAATAAATGTACTCATTTTGGCCCTAATTAATGAATGATATTGAAATTGAATTTTTGTTCTAGAATTGCATGTTCTATCTTATTCAAAATGCATAAGTACTAGAAAGGAAAACAGAATATGAAAGCTTAAAATCTGCAATATGAGACCAATTCCTAATGATGTCTTTGCTTCTTCTTTTGTGACTCTTCATGTAAAGCCTGAGTCCTCTTGTATCTAGAAAATCCTAGTGGTTCGGTAGCTTGTACCACAACCCAAGTCTTGTAATTATTATCAGTAGCTCTATCAACATCTGAGTGTATGTTCCACTTAAGAATCCTACGAGGCCATAAACTCTTGACCTTATCTAGGAAATCTTGTCTGAAAGGAAAGCTTTCAAAGTCAGTCAGAATAGTGACTACGAATTATGGACGACCATACTGATGACAAAGTCAAGAAGTGTAGCCCTAGGATAGGAATATAGTAATCATACAAGTTGAGGGTCATAAACTTCAGCTTCCACCTAGGGCAAGTCCATGTAAGTTTAATATCTGTAACGCCTTATGACCAATTCACCCATTGGTCCATAGTGTATCTGTCCTTCACCTTCAATGGATGAGATTGCAGTTAATGGAGCTGATAAGATGGAGGATTAACAGGAACAGCAAGCAAGCTCAACTTCTCTTGTAACCATATCTAAAAAATATAGAAAAATAAAATAAAAGCCTGCTAAGTTAAAAACCCAAAAGGACAACTTAGGCAAAAGTTAGGGCAAGCCTGTTAAGTTGAAAATCCAAAAGGGTGACTTAGGAAAAAGTAAGGCCAAGCCTGCTAAGTTAAAAATATGAAAGGATAGCTTAGGCAAAAGTTAAGGGAAAAAAAATATTTGGTTACACACCTGAAAGAGAAGTAAACTGCCCAAAAGATGATGATGGGTCTGAAAGTTGTTTAACCCAATAATGGTCTCAGTAAGAATAATTGGCATAGGGTTAGACCCAACTTCCACTTGCTCCAGAATACTCATAATCCTAGTATCGACATCTCCGTGCGAAGAAACCAAGAGGAATTTAGCATAAAAGCAGAAAGCGACCATTCTAATCCAAGTAGCATTGTTCCTACCTTTAGTCTCACATGCAATAATTAAAGAAGACAGATTAACAGTCTCATAATTATGGGCAAAAAGATTAATACTAACTAGGGGAATATTGAAGAAAACAATAAGCCTATCCAGGAATTACATACTTAAATTAGGCAGGGCAATAGCAACAGTAGAGTCCAATAAGCACCCTAGGATAGCAACAAACTCCTCAATCACAGGACACAACTCCTGGCCATTAAACCAAAAGACATTATCTTTTGAGCTCTAGAACATTGTAGTAGCTTGCAAGAAATTATCATTTATCTTCAGATGTTGAAAAGATCTTAAGGGCTTGAGATGAAAAGGTCAAAGCCTAATCCAGTAATCACCATTAAGGCTCTTGAGAAATTTCTTCATCAATTGGAGAGAAGCTTGAGTCATGATGAGAATGGAGAGAAAGGGATAAGGAAACTAGTTCTTTTGCTAGCGTTTTATAAAAAGAGAAGTTGAATTTGGATTGAATTGGGCTTCCTCTACTGGATAGAGATAATGGATGATAAATGATAAGGATAAATGGATAGAGTTATAGGATAAATAGAATAATTATCTAATTATCATTATCCTAATTATATAATTATCTTTATTATCTAACATCTTTATCCATTTAGTTAAAGTCTAATTTAAGGTTAAATTAAGACACAGACTAGTTCAACACAATGCATACAAACAATACATAATTCAGAATACAGTAGTATGATAGAAAAATCCGATAGCCTAAATCAGTCATCCTGAGCTCTAGAATCCGGCCATGGGCTCCATTTTCTGGTAGAGTCATCACGGTGAAAGATGTCTGGAAGTCTGACAGAGGAAGTCGTAACACTGTAAGGATCAATGCCTGAACCTACAAGCTGTCAACGAAGCATCTTAATCTTGTGCTCCAGACTGCTCAAGTAGCTCTATACACATTAAAAACACATCATGTGCATTTCATGCATAACATGCATACATTTGCATCTTTATTGTACATATACTTGCCCTCCAACTATCTGTAACCTGCATAGTGAATAATCTCTAAGATGAAGCGAGTCCATGTAAATACTTCGCCTGTGTCTGAGGGACCTGTTTTGTAAATTTATTAACATTAGTGTCGAGTGTATATATATATATATATATCAACACCCAAAACCAAAATAAAAACAAAAAATTAAGAAAAAATAAGGAAATTTTTTTTTTGAAAAAACTAAGGATAATAGAAAATAGGAAAAATAAAAATAAATTAAAAGGAGAGAAAAATTTAAAATAAATAAAAGGATAATAAAAATAAGGAAAAATAAAAAATAAAAATAAGAATACAAGAAATTATAAAAAAATAAAAAATAAAGAAGAAAAAATAAAATTAAAAAAAAAAAGAAAAGGAGTGAAAAATAAAGAAAAAAAATTTAAATGAAAAGGAGAGAAAATATAAAAAAATCAACTAAGAAATCTAAAAAATAAAGAAAAATAGAAAAAAAAAAAGTAAAATAAGCATAAAAGAAAAAAAAAAGTAAAATGAGCATAAAAGAAAAAAAAAAGCATGCATGAAAAGGTAAAAAAAATATGTGTGTAATTAACCCAAAACATAGATTAAATTAATGTAAAGAAGTCCATAAATGGTCCAAATTTGTGTGTGTGTGTATATATATATATATATATATATATATGTTTTATGCAATTCGCAAAATGGGCTTACCCTGCCCAACCGGGGTGGGGAGAGAGAAGAGTTTGCCAAACGGTACATAAAGGTAAATACATATTCGTCGAAAGCGTACCAACCAACCAGCCTTATTAGCACATAAATTGATAATTGACGTAGAAACACATGCAATAGGTTGGTTTGTGAAGCATGAAAGGTACGGTTCAATAGAGCCCACAAGCTTAACTTTGGATAAGCATCGCCAGAAGGGGGACCAAAGCCTTAGGCAACTTGCAAGTTCCGACATTAATAGGCTTCGGCCTCGCAATGCAAAAGCCTAACTACCCATCTCTATCGCTTTTAATCCATGTGCCTTATCTAAAAATTCTATCTTTTCTTTATCTTTTTTTTTTTTTAATTATTATTATTATTTCCTAGGTAGTTTCCTTACAAGTTTATTATCTGGGATAAAGCTTATATTTTCAATTGCGTTTTGGGTGAAAAGTAAAAGTGAATTTTCTATTGTTGAATTAACCTTTTTTTTTTTAAAGTAGAATTAGCATCACTTATTTTGCATGGGACTCCTTTGCGAAAATTTAGTTGTGCCCTATTAATAAAGTTGTGCACAGGTCGGCCTAGTTTTTCTGTTAGTTGAAAATTTTAAAAATAAATTCTTCAGATCCAATTCAAAAAGTTGGAACAATTTGAAATAGAAATTTAAATTTTTCAGAGCAATTCGAACCGAATACTCGAGGTAAACAAATATTTTAAAATGGTTATATATATATATATATATATATATGGTTTTGGTTTTTCTGTTATGTGTTGTTCGAGACAGTTTGGTTCAATTCTCGGTTTGGAGAACTCATGTTTTCCGAATCCACTCCAATAAAAATTTTCAAGATGGTTTGGTTCAAAAAAACTCAAATGTTCAACGAATATTTTCAATTTAAATTTAATTTATGCCCATTTAGGTTAAATTAGATTTAGGCCCACTTTTAATTAATAAAATTAATTTAGATTTTAGCCCACTAATTTATTTTTTTCTTTTTAAACAAATAGACTTAGGCCCATTTTTTAAATTAAAATCAGGTTAAACTCAGACCCTCTAATTAATTCATTTCTTTAAAATTTGTAAACTATAGGCCCATTTCATTAGTTAAATTAAAATGAATAGACTTAAACTCATTTATTAACATGTAGCTCTACCTTTAGTCCGTTTCACTTATAAATCAAAATGTAGAATTAGCTAACTTTAAAATAAAATTAACATAATTTAGACCTAAGGACGATGTGCTTCGTATGCATTTTTTATATGCAATTTTATGACTAGTTTGCTTTAGGGTTAGATGGATATTTAAGTAGAGTTTAATAAAGTTGTGTGTAAATAGAGAATAAAATAGTAATTCATAAAGTAATTCATAAAGTAATTCTAAATGAACACAAGACTGAAAGAAGTTAGTATTTCGTTCTTAGAATCTACTAGTTATAGTGTTAGCTTTCTTTTTGAGAATCGAGCACCACCTTTCAATTTGTCTCAGTTATTATCTTGGGTGGCAACTTCTCATCTCCATGCCTTGTCTTTGTGACAATGGTTAGTGTATTCTTTAGGGCCCTAAGCACAAACAATGTTGCAGTTGCTAAAATCTTAGAAGCGCGCTAAACCCCGCTATCTATAGTGGTGATTCCACTAAGGATAAAAGATATTAATTCCATTTATGTTCTTTAGAATTATTTTATTAATTATTATTTTATTCTTGCATTCACTCTACATGTCCTTATAAAATTGATGGTGTTGGTTTTATGATTCCATGATTCCACTAGCTTCATGGAGTTATAAATTGGCTAACCATCACTCTTAGCCTTAACTCAATTCAAGAGAGATTACCGAACTCATCTGATCAGAGTCTATAACCTATGTCCTAAAGGGGGGGTAGTCTTATCCTAAGTTTGTAAAGGATGCAGGGCACCTTTGACCTTGGCCTGTAACTTAAGTCCTAAAGGAGGGCATCTTACTAAGGGAACCTTAACTTTTTACCAAACCTTCAACACATATAATGGCTTAGTTACTTCCCCTATGATCTACTAAAAAATTTGTTTGTATGATTTTTTTTCCATGAGGTATTTCTATCTATAAAAGCCTAGGCCCATGCTTTTAATGCCCATTTAGGCCAACAAAGGTTGGGCTAGACCTTTATACTTAGAAATGTTGTTTCTATGCTTATTATTATAAGGTATTTCTATCTATAAAAGCTCAGGCCTATACTTTTGAAGCCTCCTTGGGTAATAAAGATTGGGTTAGAATTTTATACCTAGAAATGTTGTTTCATGCTTTACTACTTTATGAGAGATTTGGCATGCGCGTTAGTCCCTGATATCCCCTATTGATATTAAAACCAAGACAAAAAATCCTAAGATAAAAGACTCACCATTGCACACGTGTGTGGGAGAAATAAAGTTGGAAGGATGTATATTGTACACTTGATCGATACTTGCTACTTATTGTATAGCACGTGTATCACTCATACATTCATACATGCATCTCATTCATCATACTAACACCTGATTTTATAGCCTTTATAGTTACATCAGGGTCTTCTCATATTTGGGGATGGTGAGGTGGTAGACTAAAAAGAACAAGTCAGAGTCCTAAAGCCTTAGCAAAGGAAATCCTAAATAGACTAGATAGATTGGAAATAAGCCCTATCAACCCACTCTATTTAGAAGTTAAACCAACTTCACCTGAATCTGAACAAATGGAACAACAACAAGGGAACTGGACCTTAGAAGACATTAAGGGAGCTCTGATGGATGACATGAGGGTTATAATGTAAGATGAGTTGAGACAAGCACTATCTGGATTGATGCAGCCTGTTGCTGTTATACCACCACCTGCAGTTGAACAACCACTTATTGTTACTACTGTCCCATATGTTGCCAACAATGATTGGGGGCAACCTATTGCTAGAAACCCACTTGCTATCAATATGAAGCTGGAGGATGTCAAGAATTACATGGTAGAGAAAGTGAAAAAAGAATCCCTTGAACTGGTACATGACCACGAGTCCAAGCATATGCGAGCACTGACCCAAAAGATGTCCATGGTGGAAGAGCTTATCAGGGGATAAGGCATAGGGTATTCATTTGACTTTGATGATATGCTACTAATGAATGGTAATAAGCTACTTGAGAAGTTCAAAATGCCTCAACTGTAGAAATTTTATAGAACTGAAGATCCTAATATTCATTTAAGTTACTACACAACAACTATGAGCACTACTAAGGCCCCATTAGAAGTGATCATTAGGTTATTTGTACTGTCTTTAGAGGGAATGGTTGTAAACCGATATCATGGGTTGGAAAAATCTATGAGAGCTTACTGGAAAGAAGTATGTACTGCCTTTTTAAGATAATATGATTATAACACCCAGTTGGAAGTTTCCATCAGACATCTAGAATCGATAAAGCAAAAACCCAATGAATCTTTCTCTGATTTCCTTACCAGATTCATAAATAAAGCAGGGCTGATGAAGAAAAAGCTGGCCGAGAAGGATCATGTTAGGATGATAGTTAGGAATGTATCACCTAATCTTGTCAAGAGGTTGCAAATGATGAACCCCAAAACTTTCATCCACCTATATGATGATGGTCTACAAGCAAAAGAGATTGAGAATGATAAGAAAAAAAGCTCTAGAGGCTTACTAGAGATAAGAAAAAAAAGCGCGCAGTTCAGCAACCCTAGAGATTCTCCAAATTTAACCAACCACTCTCTAAAGTCCTAGAATGACTGATCCAAAGAGGCTTACTCTGACCCTTAACCTTCTTCAAACCACCTAACCTAAATGTCCTAGGCTATAACCCCAATAACTACTACAAGTTTCACTAAGTAGCTAGCCACTCCACAAACACCTATATTTACCTCAAACACGAGATCCAAAACCTAATAGCTCTAGAAAAGTCATAGACCCTAAAAAATTGAACTCTAACCCAAACACTAGAAACAATCCTATCCCTGATTACTAAAATATCCCACCACCGGCTACCATGATGATTAACTCAAGAGTGAGCAAATAAGAAGTGTTAAACTCCTTTAAAAACCTAAACCCTATAGCTAATGGAGAATCTCCTTATGCCTCTGGAGGAGTTGAGGATTTGTTGGGTTAACCCTTAAGGAAATTCAATTATAAGGGGTTATATTCCAAGCCACCATATGTTAATATTCCCTTTGAATCAATTGTGCCCTCAAGATGGGGTGATGAGTTTAATGATGAGAAAGAATCCAAAACCCCATAACAGCCAAGATTTGAGGATTTTTTAGGGCAACCATTAAGCAAATTTGATTATAAGGTGTTATATTCAATGCCTGATTCCAGTGATATACCTCTTGAGGGGATTATGCCCTCAAGATGGGGTGATGAATTTGGTGGTGGGCTAGTAGAAAAAGAGAATAAGGAGTCTCTCATTCCTGAATAGGGGATTGAGGAATTACTGAGAGAATATATAGGAAAGCTTAGCATAGAGGGAAAGGAAACATGTATAGTAGAAGTATGGAAGGATTGAAACCCCAAAGTGAATCATGTTACTAAAAGTGGCAGGAATTACAAGACAACCAAAAAGAAGATTGAGAGAGTTGCAGAAAGAGAAGAGACAAATGATGCAAAAATAGAAAAAGGGGAAAGGGAAGACCTAATTTTGGAATAACTAAAGAAGGCTAAGGCAAATGTCAGTATCTAGGAACTACTGATGCACTTAGGTAGGAACATAAGAGCTCTAGTGAAACCTCTATCAAATATGAATATGGAAACAACAACCACACCTGAGACTATGGTAATAAAGGTTACAAAAAAGAAACACAAGCTGATAACCTTCTCAGACGATGACTTGCCTTTGGAAGGAAGAAATCATAACAAAGCACCATTTATCCCAGCTAAAGTAAAAGGGAAAAGAATCAACTTTGCAATGGTTGATGATGCTTCTACCATTAATGTATGCCCATTGAATACATTGCCTAACTTAGGTTTGAAAGCTGAAGACTTGGCAGATTCAATCCTCATAATCAGAGCCTATGATGACAACACTAGGAATGTGGATGGGACATTCTAAGCTCTAGTTAAAACAGGACCTGTGGAATCAACCATTGAGTTCATCATGCTGGATATCCAGTTACTTATGCCTTATTGTTAGGCAGGCCATGGTTCCATGCTTTAGGAGGGGTGCCCTTGACTATGCACCAGAAGATAAAATTCCATTATAAAAGAGATGTAGTGACAATTGAAGCAGGAACCAATGCCATTGTGGCCACCATATTAGAAAAATACAAACAAGTGTGTGTTCCTCCCAGTTTCTAAATTGTTGGGATATTTGACGAGACTGAGATGGACCCAAGGATTACAAAAATGATGGAGATGCTGCTATAGAAGAGCTTTTGTGTCTGCCACCTAAAAAGGAGCCACCTTAGGATTTAGCTACTCTTATTAATGATAACTTTACTATTGTTTTTTTTATAAATAAACTGATGTAATAACATCTGGTCTCTATGAGGATAAAAACTATGTTTTTTCCATGGTCAATGATATGAATGCTGGTTTTGCTTACTTATGAAATGTGCATCCTAATACTTCTGTGCATTATAATTTTGATCGTTCATACATGTTTAACATTAATTCAATTCAATTTGATTCATTTAACATGGGCATGAATCATAATCCAAAGAACATTCTTATATCACATTATGTAACTCTTAAAGAGAGGGAAAATTTTTAGAGAATATTAACAAATAAAAAGGTAGTATTTGCTTGGACCTATGAAGACATGCTAGGTTTAGATAGAGACATTATAGAGCATCACATTCTAACTCATCCAAAAATAAAACCAGTTAAATACAAATTATGCAGGTTAAGACTAGAATAGACTGAAAAAGATAAGAAAAGAAATTGCTAAAAAAATTCAAGCCAACTTTGTAGAGGTAGTAGATTATCCCCAATGGCTAGAAAACATAGTCTTGTTACCCAAAAAAGATGGTAAGGTGCAAATGTGTGTTGATTTCAGGGATTTAAATAAAGCATGTTCAAAAGATGACTTACCTTTACCTCATATTAATGTGATAGTGGATAGTGTGGCATCAAGTGTGATGTACTCCTTCATGGATGGGTTCTCTAGGTATAAGCAAATAATGATGGTAGTTATGGATAAGATTAAGATAGCTTTCATCATAAAATAGGGGATATATTGCTATAAGGTTATGCCTTCCGGGATGCAAGTGCAACATATCAAAGGGCAGCCACTACTCTCTTCCACAACATGATGCATAAGGAAGTGGAGGTACATATAGATGATATGATGGTTAAGTTAGAAATAAGAGAGAGGCATTTTGAAGCACTGGAAAAAATTTTGGCATGCATTGAGAGGTATAATTTAAGACTCAACCTGAAGAAATGCATTTTTGGAGTTACTTCAAAGAAGTTGTTGGGGCATATAGTTAGTAGTAGAAGAATCAAAGTGGATTTAAATAAAGTGAAAGCCATTTAATAAATGCCAGCACCAAGGACAGAGAAAGATGTGAGATGGTGTTCATAGGCAAGTTACAGTATATTAGTAGTTTCATTGCAAGGCTTACTAATATTTGTGATCCAATTTTCAAGCTTCTGCAAAAATATCAACCTATACAGTGGAATGATGATAATCAAAGGGCCTTTAATAAGATAAAGAAGAATCTCATTAATCCACATATACTTAAACCACCAAAGCTAGGAAAACCCTTATTCCTATATTTGGCTCTAGAAGAAAAGACAATGGGGGCAATTTTAGCACAACAAGGGCTAGATGGGATAAAGCATGCAGTGTATTAGCTGAGTAAGAAGTTCCTACCATATGAAGAAAAGTATGATTTGGTGGAGAAGACATGTTTGATAATGATATGGGCAATAAGAAAATTGAGGCATTATTTTCAGTCTTGTAGGGTTCAAGCCATTTCAAAAATAGACCCCTTAAGATACTTACTGTTGGCACCTGCTCTAATCAGAAGGAAGTCTTAATGTCTTGTTCTCATGATTGAATTTAATATAGAGTATGTTAACAGGAAGGTTATTAAGGGAAGGGCAGTAGTGGAATTCCTAACTCAAAATGTAGTAGAGGATGATAAACAGTGGAGCCTAAAATTCCTAGATGAGAATCAAACAGTTGTAGATCATCGAGAATAGAAGCTTTATTTTGATGGTGCAGTAAACAACAAAGGAGCCAGTTTATGAGCGATCCTTATCATGCCAGAGGGAGAAACCATACCAATGGCTAAGAAGCTGGATTTCAAAGTAACCAATAATATGGCTGAGTATGAAGCGTGCAATCATGGAGTAGAAGTTAGTATACGAGGATTCTATATTAGTTATTAGCTAGGCTAATGAGGAATGGGAAATGAAAGAGGAAAAGTTGAAACCCTATGTCTGCTAGTTGAAAGCTTTAACAAAGAATTTCACTAAGTGTCTCTTTATCCATCTATCAAGAGATGACAATTAGATTGCAGATGCACTAACAACACTCTTTTTAATATGGGATAGTGTAACTAGGTTGACTATGAGGCCATTAATAATCTTGAAATCAAAGGCTCTGTGTTATAAAGGTGAGCAAATTATGGGAATTCATATAGGGCCTCAAGAGAAGCCATGGTTTTATGATGTTTAGAGGTTAATTAAGGATGAAAAATATCTAGATGAGGCCACTTCAAAAGAAAGATATGTGTAGACACCCAATTTCGGGATATGAGTTATAAATGTGACAGAAGACCCCAATGATGAAAATTTCATGAATAGGTCTTCAATATTTGAACTTTGAAACTTCAAGGGTCTAATTGCATTTTTCAAAGAAAGGATTTAATGTTTTTATGGACTAAATTACAATGCTTTTTAAGGACCTAATTACAAAACTTAAATTCTTTCAAGGACCTTTTAATAATTAAAAGTTAAAAAATGATCAGAATTACATTAATTTTGATCAAAATTGTATAATTTTGATCAAAGGAATTACACTAATACTGATCAGAATTACACAATTTCGATCAAAATTAAACCTTTTTTGCCCCAGGTTCTCAAAATTTTTAGGAAAAATTGAGTCTTAATCGGTTTGAAATTCTCCTAAAATTATTTTGATAATGTTTTTAAGAAAATAAAAGTCTTTTAGGAATCAACTTATAACTAGGGTTTGAAGATGTATCCTTATATAAGGAGTGTTTTAGCTATGAAAATAAGGGAGGCAAAAAACAGAAGGGAGAAAAAAAATAAAAAAATGAAGAAAAGGGTAGAAAAAAATAGAAAAAGGCAAAGGAAAAAAGAAAAGAGAAGAGAAAGGCATGGGAAAAGAAAAAGAAAAAGGAAGGGAAAAAACGATAAAAAATCTTATTCTCTACGAAAAAAAAATTTTTGCTTAAAGAAAGATCTTTGGAGAATTTTTTGAAGAACAATATTCGAAGACCTATCAAGAACGGTGATTCTACAAAATCTGAGGAGCGTTCCATTAAAATCATCCATAAGCATCATCTCCTCCTCATCTTATTTTATTTGGTTTATTTATTTATTTTATTGATTTTTAATTTTTGTTTTATTATTGTTATAATTTATTCACTAATCATAATTTTTTTATGGTGATTATGGAGGACTAAATTCATGAGAAGTCTATAGGATCCCATGGATAAGACCTTGTAAATTTAGTTTTTAGGTCTTTTTATTTTTATTTTAATTTCTTTATTTTGTTTATGTTTTTAAGGTGTATTAATTATTTTTATTATTATTTTCTATATATTATTGTAATAGCCTCAATAGTGGGAATAGTGGAATTATATATGTGATTACATGTTTTTGTTAGTTAATTGGTTAGTAAAATTAGGATTTTTATTGCATTATTTAATAAATTCAATGGTGGAAGTAGATTAATTTAGGATTGCATGTTAATTAAAATTAGGGTTTTAGAAGAAATTAATTTAATTAGTTGTTTGATATTTTATTTAATTATTTTGATATATTTTATTTGTTTCTGGGCTTATTTATTTATTTTATGTGTTTTTGGGCATTTAGCCCATATTAGATTCTAATCCTCTTAAATAAATTTAGGTTTTTTAGGTTTAATTAATTAAAATGCATTTTATGGCCATAATTAATTAGATTTTTAGGTTAAAGATAACTCAGGCGCATCTAGTTAATTAGACATAGGCCTACTTAATTTAATTTAATTAATTAGATTTAGCCCATTTAATTTAAGTTTTTTTCATAATTTATATATTTAATATCATCTTAGAATTAAAACATGTAGAAGTAGGCCCACTTAATAATACTTCAAAATTTGTAGATTTAGACCCATTTTTAGAATTAAAATAAATAGACTTAGGTTCATTTTATTAAAATTAAAAGGAATTAGTCTTAGTTCATTTGTAGATTAAAACATGTAAATTTAGCTCATTTAATTAAAATCCATGTATATTAGACTAACTTAGGAATCATATTTTCTATTGAATGCATTATTTAGTTATATTTTCATGACTAGTTTGCCTTGGAGTTAATTGCTAGAATTAATGTTTATATGAAATTGCATGTAAATAGAGGATATGGTAATTCATAAAGTAATTATAAATGAACACGACACTGAAAGAAGTTGGTATTCCGTATCCAGAATCTCTTGGTTGTGGTGCTAGCTTTCTTTTAGGGAATCGAGTACCACCTTTTCAATTTGTCCCAATTATTACCCTAGGTGGAGACTCCTCATCTCCACGCCATGTCTTTGTGACAATGGTTAGTGTGTTCTCTAAAGCCCTGAGCTCAAATAGTGTCGCGGTTGCTAAAATCTTGGACGTGCACTAAACCCCACTGTTTACAATATGCCCTGCATGTACTTTTGTAAGTCACAATGGGGTGTTGTACAAGAGAATGCTGAATGGAATGCAACTCAGATTTCTTAAGAAAGATGAAGTGGAAGAGGTAATGAAAGAGGTTTATATAGGAGCTTGCGGTTCTCACATGAATGGGATAATCCTAGCCAAAAAGATAATCAAACAGGGGTACTATTGGAAGAGCTTGGAAAAGGATTGTATTAGAACCATGAGACAATGCCATAAATGTTAGATCTATGAGAACCTCAACCACCCTCCTCCAATGGTGCTAAATAGTTTATCATCTCCTTGGCCTTTTGCGGTGTGGGGGATTGATATCATAGGAGAAATAAGGCCAATAACATCAAATGGGCATAAGTATATATTTGTGGCAATTAATTACTTCTCTAGATAGGTAGAGGCTAAGTCTTTTAATGATCTAAGGGGGAAGCAGATGGCCCGATTCATTGAGAAAAATCTTATTTGTAGATATGGGGTTCCACATCATGTAGTGATAGACAATGGGGTTTAGTTTTAGGCAGAAACGATAGACTTATTGCATAAGTGTGGGATTGAGCATCATAAGTCTTCACTATTTAGTTAGAAAATATGAAAGGACTAGCTGATAACATAAGTTATGTCATATGATGTAGCAAATGTATTCATTTTTGCCCTAATTAATGAATCTTATTGAAATTGAAATTTTGTTATGACATTGCATGTTTTATCTTATTCATAATGCATAAGTACCAGAAAGGAAAAAAAAACATAAAAGCTTAAAATAAGCACTTTGAGACCATTTTGCTTTAGTCGTGCCTCTATTTCTTCTTCCTTTGAGAATCGTTATGTAAAGCTTGAATCCTCTTGTATTTAAAAAATCTAGGCAGCTTTGTAGATTATGTCAAGACTCATATTTGAAAAGTAAAAATAAGAAGCCCGCTAAATTGAAAACCCAAAAGGGTAACTTAGGCAAAAGTGAGGGCATGCCTAATAAGTTGAAAACCCAAAGGGGCAGCTTAAACAAAAGTTAAGGCACAAAAAAATAAAAAAAAATAAAATTCACTTAGGATCATCTATTCATCCAAGTCTAATTTCAGAAAAGGGAAGTTTGAAATAAAGTAGTACAAAAGATCACTTGTCTTAATTACAAAACATAAAATAGCTTGGAATAAGTCATCCCAAGCTTCAGAGTCAGGCCATAGGCTCCATCCTCTACTAGGGTCATCACAATGATAGGTATCCAGAAGTCTAGTAGATGAAGTACCAGCACTATAGGGATCAAGGCCTAAGTCAGTAAGCCATTGGCGAAGCATCTCAATCTCCCTCTCCAAATCCCTAGAATAACTATGCACATATAGGAAACAACATATCATATGCATTCCATGCATACATTTGCATAATAAGTGTATATGTTTACCTACTAACTATCTGTAACCTATATAGTAAATAACCTATAAGACGAGGTGAGTCCATGCAAATACTCTGCCTATGTCCAGGGGACCTATTTTGTAAAGTTGTACTAACATCAATACCAAGTGTACAGGTAATACAAAAAATAAGTCAGACAAACTCATATGAGAAGTATCTACTAGAGAAAAGCTAGGGAGCTGAACATGACCAAAATGTATATGCTACTCAACCGGAGCCTAAACAATAAGACCCTAATAGAGTATGGATCTATTAGGAAGAAGAACATCACCAAAAATAGCACCAGCAAGTGCTCCCTCACAGCTGGTCCTAACATGTTGAGTGTACTGTGCACAGCCAGGATTAGGCCCGGGGATCTTTGGTGCAATCTTAGTCTCAAGGGAAGCCTTACTCTCCTACGCAGTCTCAAACCCCTTACTAATCCTAGTCACCTCCTCCATCACTTCATCAGCAAGGGAGTGAACCTCCTCAATATGTGAAAAGTAAATTATGAGAAAAGAAAATAAGTGATTTCAAAAACTTTAGAAAAGAAATGATTAAAAGTTACCTTAGCCTTATCAATAGGAACCTGCTCCAAGAGGTTCTCATGGATGAACTACTGATAATGGTGAGATTGCTCAAGAAAAATAGTGGCATCATAACCCTGTTACACCTCCCTCAACTCATAGCCTATTAGCTGGGAACTATAAAGCATTGAGCTAGGGACATTAATAAGAATAAGTATAAGAATAAGTGTCAGGAATATCCAAAGCACCACCGATATATCTGCTCTCCCAAATACCACATCTGACAGCCATAACTAGGGAGCAGAACCCCCATCTCCTCAAGTCGTACTATGGCATCCATAAAATCATATCACTAGACATCATCAGCTCCATCCAATCAATCAGAATAGATCTGCAAAATCAAGATTAATTAAGTTTAACTTGTATTCAGTAATAAAGTACTAATGATTTTATTTTCTTACTAGGTCCCACTTGATGGTGTTTAGCTGATCGCAATAGGTTTGTAGAATATTCATGACATTTGCTAGACGGGAAGAGCCTAATCTCTACATCAGGGGGAGACTCCTATCAGAGCTGATAGCCTCAAAGCCATGAATTAGCATAATCTCTATGCTCCATATTTGAAAGAGAGAATAAATCAACAAAAAGAAAGAAAAGGAAAAGAGAAGAAGAAAAATGAAAAAGGGACAGACTCACTTACAGGACATGCTAGAAGTTGCATATAGTGACAGTGCCTCTATAGACAGTGTCCAATCTGTAATACAAATAAGCTAACATCGTAGATCCCCAGTTGAGGGTGATAACTTGGTCTAAGTATCAAAGAGGGCCAAGAAGGGTAATGCTGACCTCATGACCAGTCTCATAGAAAAGGGTCGTGCCAAGCAAGATCAGGAGGAAACACCTGACACTAATGAGGTATGGTGATTGGAAGATGTCTGAATCCCTCAACCAATTATGAAAGAACAATGTTCTTTTGATTCTTCCATGATAGGACAAATCCAATCAAGTCTCACATATATTGACTCTGTGCATGCTCAGGAACATTATAGAAACTAGTGTCAAAGGAAATGGGAGTCCCTCTGAAGGCGATCTTAGTGATCATAGAAAACTTATAGGCAAAATAGTCAACTTGCCTACACGAGTATGGAACATATGGGTGGTATCCATCCATTGCTCAATCAGTGCAAATAAAGAATGGCAATTAGACCTCCATTGAGCAGTCAGAAGCCCAATGACAAATCATCTGAACTCGGAGGCCCAAACTAGCTGTGCAACATGACCTGGTAGCTCATGGAATAATTGACGAGCTATGAAAAAATAGCCCATGAACTTCATTGACTACTGGGAGTATTTCAAGAACAAATAAGCATAACAAAGAAAAAAAATTAAAGATTGGCAAAATAGAATGTCGATCGGCATTCTACAATGCCGATTGGCATTGTGTAATGTCGATCATCATTATACAATGCCAATCACCATTGCAAAAATGCTGACCATGACTTCGATTTTCAGACTTTCAGTTAACCATTCAATTGAAATCCTATATTCCCGGGTTAAATTTCAATTTTTCATGCATTTTTGAGTGATTTTTAATCCAATTTCAACAATATATATAGTAATTTACATTCTAGAATTAATTCTGATTCCTAACTGTATGAATAAATTTTTGCAGGAATAAATAGAAGTGAGGAAGTGTTACCTTATTGCCTACATCTGTGCACCTATGAAGTTAAAGGTGAGTCAAAGGAAGCAAAATAGAAACTTCTTTGAGTCTAAGGTTGTTCTAGGGAAAATGAAGAGGCACAATGGCCAGATCAGCTGAAATCTTTACTCCTTTATATAACATGTGTTGTGGGTTAGCCATAGGATCTGACAGATTGTGAATTAGACTTTAGATGAGCAAGAAATCAAAAGAAGAAAATCAAAGAAAAAAAAGAAAGAAAGAAAGGGAGAGGGAAATGAAAGAATAGCATCGAAAATAAGGAGGGAAGCTTCTTATAAATGAAAAATATCCATTTTGGTCCCTTGACTATGTGTGCATTCAAAATCAAGTTTTTCTTTGCAATTTCATCCATAACTACATTTTAATTAGGATTTAATTCCTAAGTAATTCATTCAACTCACGTCATCAATTAGTTAATCGTGTCTGTATTTATTCTGAATTATCTATCAAGTACAGAATATAGAATATTATAGAATTTAACTTTGTATTTCTACATGCATCATTTCAATCAAATGTTAAAATTTGTTTACACAGTAGCTGAAACATAAATTTTCAAAATTTTCATGTTACATGCTGCACAATAGTCATGACATTAATTATAAATTCCACATGTTATATGCTTCAATAGCAGTTATAACATGACATTTTTCAGAATTTTTACCACTAGACACTACACAGTAGTTGTGGTGATGTTGCTAAATATCCCACAGGGAATATAGCGGATCTTAAATTGCTAGATGCTTCACAGGAACTACAACACCATTTTCAAAGCTCACTAAACGTCCTATAGGGATATAATGAGGGTCATCACATTCATTTTGTTGAACATCCCACAAGGAATATAGTGAAATTCATTATCACTAGATGTCCCAAAAGGGAATATAACACAGTTTGCTAGACACTACATGGTAGTTATAGTATCATTGCTAGACGTTCCATAAGAATTATAACACATTTTTTAAATAACAAATCGTTAAACATCTTATAGGGAATATAGTGAAATTTTAAATCACTGAATTGCTAGATGTTCCATGGGAAATATAACACTTCTTTCAAATCAAGGCTCACTAGACGTGTCATAAGGAATATAATGAGAATCATTGCATTCATTTCGTTAAAATGTCCCACAAAGAATATAATGAAATCCATTGTCACTAGATGTCCCAAAGGGAATATAGTGCAGTCCACTATACACTGCATAGTAGTTATGGTATTATTGCTAGACATTCCACAAGAACTATAATATATTTTCAAATCACAAGTTGCTAGATGTCCCAAGATGAATATAGCGAAATGCATAAGTTTCACTAGACGTTCCGTAGGAAATTTAGTGAAACATATTAAACATAGCATCTTGCTTAAAATTGCTTAGCAATTTAAGCATTAGCATGTTAATTGGGATACAATGAAGTACCCTAATTCTTTCTTTTGAAATTGTGTGCTACTATTGCTTTACCACAATTTATCAAGCAAACAATAATAAAGGGGGGTAGCTGTAATCACCTAATTTTGGGATGCAATTGTGCACGTGTGTGATGAAAGCCCCTATGATGAAAATCTAATTGAGCATTGATCTCTGGTGTCTAGTTTTGTGATTTAAAGGACTAAATTACAACATTTTATGGATTTAATTGCAAAATTGGTTTTTTAAGGGATTTGATTGCAAAAATAAGAAACTTTTAGGGACCTTTTTTGTTATTTAATTTAAAAAAGGGTCAGACGACATTTAATGCCGACCAACATTATGTAATGCAGATCAACATTATGTAATGCATATCGACATTACTTTATGCCCGTTGGCATTAGGCAATGCCAATCGGCATTACGGGGTGAAAAATGATTTTTATGCGATTTTTTATCCTGATTTTGTCATTTTTCAATTTTTTAATTGGTCCAGGATGCCACATGTTTGATTTTTTTTCAAAACCTTATCGCTCATTATCTCATTGTCTTGATTTTGAAAATTTAAAAAATAAATTGCAAAGACTCCTAATCTCGCTCCTAACTATCATACAACTTCCCTACGTGATCATATGAGTTGGGGTTACATGGTGAGACTTTAAAAGCTGAGAGAGAGAGAAAGGAGAGGGGGGTTTATGAAAAAAATAGCTACGCAGAAAACCTTAGAGAAGAAAAGCTACGAAAAAACTAGAGAGAAAAAAAAAACCTTAATTATCCACTATGAAGAAAATAGTTCTTTACTTTTAAAGTCTAAAGAATTAAGAAAAAAACTACATAGTCAATCTCAAAACAAAGACAATCCTAATATGAGGGGCATTCAAAAAACATTTGCACATCATCTTCTATTCTTCTATTTTCCTATTTTATTTTGATTTGATCTCTTTGTTTTATTTTTATTTGATTCATTACTAATGAAATTTTTTGTTTTTTTATGTTTTGATTGATGTCCTGTGGTACTCTAGAGATGAGGTTGGAGATATGAGATTTTTGTAGTGACCATTGGAAGAATCCATGGAATGCCATGGATTAAGATCTGTAAAAACCCCATAGGATTTAGGATTTATGATTTCTACATTTTTTTAATTTTCTTTTGTTTTTGGTTGTAATTAATTTGATTTTAATTTCTACACAGTAGTTGGTAATAGCCCCAATAGTGGGAAATAATGGAATTTTATATTCTCTGCACTAAAATTGATTAGTTATTTAGGTTTAATTAGGTAAAATTCAATTAAAATTAATGATGACAGTAGATTAATTTAAGGTTGCATGTAAATTGATTTAGGATTTTTTTAAATCTCATATAAATCCTACATTTGATATGACTTTGTTATGATTTTTGTTTGGGTTTATCTTTGGATATTTTAGTACTTTGGGCTAGAAGCCCATGTTAGGATCAAAACCACTTAATAAATAGGCTTAAAAATGGTTTTTAGGTTTTAATTAATTTAGGCCCACTTAGGTAAATTAGATTTAGGCCCACTTTTAATTAATAAAATTAATTTAAAATTTAGCCCACTAATTTATTTCATTTCTTTTTAAACAAATAGACTTAGGCCCATTTTTTAAATTAAAATCAGGTTATAATTAGGCCCACTAATTAATTCCTTTCTTTAAAATTTGTAAACTATAGGCCCATTTCTTTAGTTAAATTAAAATGAATAGACTTAGGCTCATTTATTAACATGTAGGTCCACTTTTAGTCCATTTCACTTGTAAATAAAAATGTAGAATTAGCTAACTTTAAAATAAAATTAACATAGTTTAGACCTAGGGATGATGCGCTTCGTATGCATTTTTTACATGCAATTTTATGACTAGTTTGCTTTAAGGTTAGATGGATGTTTAATTAGGGTTTAATAAAATTGTGTGTAAATAGAGAATAAGATAGTAATTTATAAAGTAATTATAAATAAACACAAGAATGAAAGAAGTTAGCATTCCATTCCTAGAATCTCCTAATTGTGGTGCTAGCTTTCTTTTAGAGAATCGAGTACCACCTTTTGATTTGTCCCAGTTATTACCCTGGATGGCAACTTCTCATCTCCATGCCATGTCTTTGTGTTAATGGTTAGTGTGTTCTCTAGGGCTTTGAACTCAAATAGTGTCACGGTTGCTAAGATCTTGGATGTCTGCTAAACCCCACCATCTACAATCTTCTTTCCATTTTTCTAAAGTGTTATGTTCTTCTAAGGAAGCATTTTCAAGAAGTGGTTTGGGTGGACTTTGTTCTAATACATAAAGTATCTTTTCGAAAGCTGAAACAAATTTTAGGTTCCTTACTAATCAATTTAATTAAGGCATGTGAGCCTATATTATTCAAGTATGATAGAAGGTGGGTTTGATGATCTCATGTTATTAATTTTCTACAAAGGTAACAAGATTAATTAGTTATTTAATAATGTTATCCTTAACATTAGGTTTAGCCTTTAATCATAATGGTCTTCCACTAACTTGGTGAATCCTACACTTCTAAACTAGAAAATAGAAATCCTTTATTGGATGGATTTCTAATGGGTAATGGAAACTTAATGGTTACTAATATCCCATAAGTATACATTGCCATTCTTGGAATATTAATTCTCATTAAGTGGTAACTCTTGTCATCACATCTCATATGAGGTTCTATACATCCAATTATATTAGTTAGTTAGGTCCATACTATTGAATCAATGTAGTGTATGGATTTGAACACTACAAACCTCAAGTATTCCTATTTGCCATTTTTATGTTATAGTGTATCCATACACCCACAACATCTAATGCTTAACAATAACACTACATGAATCTTTTAGGATATATGTACACTCTATGTATCCTTAGTCGATGCACATAATTCTAAAACCATGCAAGTTATTGTTCCAATGGAGAGCCAAGACCTAAATTTACTTTGGAAGATTTTTTGGTCTTTAGATTTTAGGTCTCACTTTACACATTAGCCCATTATATATATCACATATATATTGCATGGCATCCAATCAAACAAACTTTGCTTAAGCCTATTCTAACTCTTAGAATAAATTACAAAAGGCTTAGCTTAAAAAGAATCTTCAAGGTATGAAAGTTCTTGTCACCATCTTCATGGACCTCTGACTTAAACTCTTCACGCTCCATTTCACAACTCTTATGATTTACATTTATTCCTTAGCATACCAAGGTGAATATTACATCCTAATTCTATGTAATTAACATTTTTTATAACTAAATAATAAAATTAATTATTATTACAAACCATAGAATGTAATCTAAGTCCATTATCATTTTTGCATATATATCAATTAAAAAAAAGTACTTATAGGCCCTTAATCATTCTAACTTGTGCTCCTTTCAAATGGGTGTTTTCATGAAAGGGTGTAAAAAAAGGATATGGAAACTATTCAACACCTCTATACCAACTCAAGTTTAACTTATCACATCCAGCCTCTGTCATAAGTTAGCACACCCATAATGACTCAGCACAGTTAAGGATTGTGCACATACTTAAGGCCATTTATACATATATTTAACCATAGAACTAGCAATTAACATAAAAAATCACAACACTTACAATTCTCAATCAGTTTAGCATATATAAAGTACAAAACTAGGCTCTAATACCACTTGAAAGGATTTAAGTAGGGACAAATCACCTGTGTGCACTTAGTCTCATCATATGAGATAACATCCACGTATACCTATCAAAGCATGCAACACTGGGGCTCCTGGGCAGAGAGCCACACTTCATCATATGATCACACATGAGAGTTCCTAGGAATCAGATCGTCTGTGCATCTTTATGCACCATATAACCATGCATTACTATCCTTTTCTCTAATACTACATGTAGGGAATGGTGAGCATAAGCCTTAGATAAGGAATTTTTCAAAACTTTTACTTGCATAACCGTTCATCATATGAAAATTTCCATTGCCATATATTCAATTTTCATTTTACACATAGCTAAATAACAAAAAAAACATATATAAGCAACAACTTAGGAATTCTAAGTTGAAGAAAACTTACCACTCTTAAGTTTAATGTAAACCAGAATAGTAATCTATAAGCTTTGATTTAGTTGGTTCAACTCTTGAATTAAATGCTCTAGCCTCCTAAGTGTGAGGCCTCTAGCTTAAAACACTAAAGCTTCACCAATCACCTTCTTGCCTTGATTTAGTTAGATGCAAGTAACCTCTAAAATGACATATACAAAACTTGCTTTGACTTAATCTCCTTACAATAACACTTAGGGTTTGTTTTGTGTATATGTTGTTTTCTTTCTTTTGTGTATCTCTACATAGTCTTTAACCATCTAATGTAGAAACATTTCTTAGATTATGCATTTATATGTAGAGAAAAGCAAACCCTAATGACATCATTGCTCACATCACATATATACAACTCATCATGATAGGTATATAACTTGTATAAGATATAAGTATATAGAGAGTGAGATACATCTCATGTATATGTCTACATACATTCTTTACACAAATCAATGAAGCTTAACCTTTAATTTAGCCAAGGACAACATTATATGCATAAGAGATAATGTGTGCCTAATAAGCCAAACTTATCCTTATCATTTTATCTTATGGACTTAGGCTTGGTCATTGGGCCAACACTTGGCCCAAACCCAATCTATAAAACCAAATGGGCTTAGATTAGGTTCATGGGCTTTCTAAACATCTTGGATTAATCTTTGGTCTATAACTCTTTTGGGCCTATGCCCATACAACCTCGGCCATTAATCCAAGTCCAATTAAAAATAATATTTACTATTAATTTAATTCCTTAATTACTATCCCATATTAATTAAGTATTAATTAATAATTAAACCCTTACTTAAATTAGATTTCATGATATGCTAGAATCATTGCTTAATGCATAAATCTAATTCTGTTAATCTTAATTAATTGATTAAACACTCTAATCAATAATTGGAATAACATTGATGGTGATTTGGTAAAGCTCTTTTAGGTGTGACTTACTAGGTTCATGTTTAATTGACAATGAGAATATAATATCAACACTTGATATTATTTGAAACTCTTTTAAGTATAAATGTCAAAATCCCAATTATACACATTTAGTTCTTATATGTTGTGAATAACCCTTAGCATTGATATCACAACTACCTAATTAGAAATGAATGCATGTATTAATTCATATAAACCCTTTAATCATAATTACCGTGCACTAAAATCCCTTCATTAGAAGATCCCGATATAGCCTAGAGTTAAGGTTTAGTCAAACTCTAACAACATTATTATATGACCTCATCTCAACTTCTATTCTTAATAAAACATAACAAATGCTAGAAACACTTTCTAGCATTGAAACTGTTTCAGACTATGTTATATTTTTCCTAGTTAGGAACTTATTCATTAAGAACAAATTTAGATAGCATAGGATCATATCCTAGTTCAGTCCATGCAATAAAATCCCATCTTAATCAAACACTCCTCCCTATATTTAATTCACTAGAGCCAACATATGCCTTATACCCATGTATGAATAACACAAGTATGTAAGCAATAACAAAGCCTAACCACTTAAATATGGATGACCTTGCTACCTCAGGTCAAAGGACTATATGCAACATTATGACCTAGATTGTAATTGTTAACTATAAGTGAATATCCTCATGATCATAAATCTAACATCACTGTTCAATCCACCTATTACATGAGTATCCACATGTCTATTTTGATACTCATATCAAGTAGCATGAGACTCACTACCTCCCACTATTAATAACACATACTAATCAAGGAAAATAGACAGAGGTGATAGTCTAATTAATATTAACCAAATATTAATTAATTAACTATGAACATTTTTACAGCATATATACTAAATAAATTTATAGCTTATATTTTCAACTATTTAATAATAACTTTGTTTAGCATTATGCTATTAGATAAACACTCAAATAAACAGATGCTTTATTTAAATGAATATTTTATTGCCATTTAGGATTATTTACAATGTCAAAATGTGTGATGGCCTTTGGGGCATACCACCTATACTATCAACCATAACTGAGAAGCTTTCTTGAGCATTTTTTATACTCAGGGAAGTCTGGGAGGGACTTGGTAGTTTTTCTACTTGAGCTGACGTTATTGTAAGGTTGTCAATATGAGTTTAGGGAGGATGATGGGCTAATTCCTTAATGTTGAATTTTCTTTATCTTTTATTTCCTGTCACTAGCTTCTTTTCTTACACTGGTTCCTCCTTACTCTTTAGTGCCCTTACAAAATAGTGCTTCCTTAGTGATAAGTTTAACATGGATCAGTGGTTTAGGCCAAGCTCGTTTCTTTATTATATTTATAGTAGCATAGATGGGTTCACTTTAGGCCTTTAACTAGTTAGTTTTTTAAGCCTCTATCTTGTTATTTAGAGACTTATCATTATTACTTTTCAGCTCGGGAAGTCTAAGAAGTTGAGATTCCATCACCAAATCTATTTTTTCTTTGCCCATCCTTTTTTTTCATTTTCCTTATATTTTTTCATCTTCCATATGCAAAACTCCTTTGCATGATGAGTTTTGCTAATCGAAGCTTAGACTTGCCAATTAAGACACTCTCATTTCTAATGAAATCAGAGAGCCGCCATGTTCTTAACCTACTGTGGTATATGAACTTAGAGAGTTTTCCTGCTCACACCTTTTAAATAGTAGGTATTATTCATCGCCTTTAAACCTAAAAGAAAATTCTATAATCCTTTATTGGAACTAGTACTTTTGAATCTTGTAACTAGTGTTGTCATCCCAATACTGGTTAGAAGCAAAGCTAATTTTCCTTCTTAATAAAGCTCTCATCTAAGGTCCATAGGTTTGATTATTTATACCCTTGTTGTGATTTCCTCTTGAGACTTTACAACTTTGTAATTTAATGTTATGTGGTCAAAGAAACCATAAAAATAACAACATAGTGGGATTTCTCATACTGGAATTAGATCCAATCACTTTTTTCATTTTTGCAATTTATGAAATCCATGGGTAAAGGTTTTTTCAAATCTAGTTAAACCTAGTTCTTATCATTGGTTTCCATTCTTTATCTATACACATTAAGTCTTTATCTTTAACTAAACTAGAAAACGTGGTATTTACAATATTTTTTACATTAATTTAGGTGATTTGATTCAAAGGAAGGCTAGAAATTTATACTCATACATTCTCAAATTTGAATTTAATCTCATCCAAAATGAGACTTGAATTGGATCACTCAAGATTGGTTCAGTAAATGACCATACCTAAGTTAGTATGTGATGAAGTAGACTTGCCATATATTTTCAATCACTCAAGATTTTCCCTATAAATTTGTTGCAGTCTTTTGGAACTTCTGACTACTCAACATCTTCTAGTTCCAAAGAACATATCTGATTGCTTATGTGTGATATTTGTATCTGTGATTTCGATCTTGAACCACCAGCTTGCATTAGGGTTGAGCATTGGTCAGTTTGGCTTAGTTCAGTTTAGGATGGATAATTTTTTTTTTTGCAACTATTATCAAAACCAAACTAAGCTAATGACAGATAAAAAATAATCAGTTTTGTAGATTGATAAGTTTGGTAATGTCAGTTCAGTTCAATAGTTAGGCTCAATTGAGTCAAATTATAGATAAAACAAACTAAAATTTAAAAATTTTACTAATTTGGGCAAAGCCCAATTTCTGTTACATAGTTATGAAAGCCTATTTTAGGACAAGCTAAATGAGTCAAACTTACAAAATAAAAAATTAATTGGGTCCAAACCCAATGTATAAATATATACAGGATTTAAAAATTACCATGGCTTATGTAAAATTAGATACAAAAAATATAATTGAAATCCAAATTTTCTAAGACTTCATCTAAAAGTCTACATTAATGTTGATAAAACCAAAAAGCTTTCACTGCGTTCACATGACTTTAAAAAAAATTCAGAAGCCATCTTCAAATTCAAAGCTTCCACTAGTGTGTGTGTGTGTGTGTGTCTATATATATATATATATATATATATATATATATATATATATATATATATATATATATATATATATATATATATATATATATATATATATATAATTTACACATGAAACAAAATATTATGATTATAGACATAACAATTATTCACCAAAACACTTTTATATTCTTGCACACAGGCATATATATAAGTATACAAAATTAGAAAACAAGCATATAGAGAAAAATGAACAAAGTAGGCTCATCTGTTAAGTTTTCTAGTCATGTCCAATTGGTGCCACAACTTCTGGCATCAACTACATGTCACTGAAGAAATGGTAAGTAACTAGATACACACAATCTGAAAATAACTTATGTGGAAGCTTCATCGTTGCCTATTCATATTCAGAAATATGCAATAAAAAATTAAAAAAAAAACAAAAATGAGAAGCAATTTCATAGAAATCCAAAAGCAGGTAGATAAAAATGAAATGAAATTTCTACGAAGTGAAAACATAAGTAGAAGGACAATCAAAACAAAGTGGACTCATTTTTTTTAATTCAGTGTAAAAATGTGGCCATATATGGTAACAAAAATATGCTACCGTAGAAAAAGCACTTTTACTTCTTAGAATAACAAATTGGTGGAAGCATCATCATAGCCCTTAAACATATGCAACATTGACACTAGCAACTTTCATATGTCAACCACCTCAAGTGTTGTTAATAAGTAACAACCTTGATAACTGAAATACATGTCAGCCATATAAATGTTGGTCACAGTTCACTTCAAATAACACTTAGCACATGAAGAAGCAGAAGCAAGCAATTGAAAATAAGCACATATCATATGCACAACAGTCAATAATTAAAAATAATCAACCAAATCAAATCAATATTATTGAAGATTCATCTAAGTGGCACTTAATGATGCCATTATTTAAGAGACTCCAACTAAGGGCAACTCTAAAAAGAGAGAATTTAGAAATTAGACAAAAATATATGAGAAGTAAAAAATTAAAAATTGAAGAATGTAAAGAAAAAAAATTTTAGAATCTACCTTTCTCAAAATTCTCAACCTTATATAAGGCCTCTTCAATTTTTACTGGATTTCCAGACTCTTAGAGCCAATCCTGAGAACATATTAAAGCTTTTATAACTTTTAAAGTCAATGAACTTCTAAAATAATCTAACACCCTCCTGCTTATGCTAAACGTATATTTAGAAGCCACAGTGGAGATGGAGATAACAAGCACATTATGTACTAAGATTGATAATGAGAAATCTCTCAGTATTATGCTTCCACCATCTCAAAATATCAAATGTGTCCACATCTCTAATAATAGATTCTAAGAGATATAGATCCAAGTCAGTCTTTTTGTTCTTACCTATTCTAAGATCCATCTTGTGCTTTTTAAATCTAGCTTTTATAAGGGATATTAATTTCCTATTATTAGTAAAAGCAGGCTCATATGCATCAGTTGAGATGCTATATTGAGAATAACCTTGAGATGGAGGTTTAACAGAAGTAAAGTAATCATCAAAAAGTTATTGCTAACTAAATTTCACATTAGATAAAAGGCTTCCACTCACAGATTCACAATAGATATGATTCAGAGAAAACTTAATGCATTCTAGCTTATATCTAGAATCAATAACATTTGTAATAAAAATCAATATATTCATCTTAGTTGGACCCCTAGTACTTATAAAATTTGGCTTTTATTGAAAAAGCCATTGATTTTTTACTGACATTATCACAACCTTACCACTCATGTAATTTAAAGAAGATATTAGAAATTTTTAAAGTATAATAAAAAATTCTCAATGTCATCTCATAAATTTTTTCCAAAAAATCAACAAGTTGTTTGACTAAAAGTTAGTCCATGAAGTCAGGTACATCATCCCTTAAGTCTATCCTATATGTATAGTCACATTCCTTAAATTTTTGAAAAACTTTTTCAAATAAGCAAGGAGTTTTTAACATCACATATATTGAATTCCACTTAGTTACCACATCTAGGGTCAAAGAGAATTTACACTCAACACCAATTAAGTAAGAAAATTCCTCAAATTTACGTAACCTAGCATGTGGATTCCCAACATATCTAACTAATTCTCTAACCCTTTTAACAGATCTGCTAGCTTCTTTCAAATCGTCATTTACAAATAAATTCAAAATGTGTATAATGCAATGCATGTGAACATACTCAATTATAATAGCAAACGTGCCCCAAAACAATATTTTTTTTTAAAAAAACCAAGTGTAGTGTTATTTGAAGAAGTATTATCTATTGTCACTCAAAAAACATTTTTGAAACCTTAATCAATAAGAAATTTTTCCAAACTTTTTGCAATGTACTCACCCTTATGAGATGTAACAGGGATAAAAGAAATGATTTTTTTTTTGGAGCTTCCACTCAACATCAATGTAATGAGCAGTTATGCACATGTGATTAATGCGTTGAATACTAGTCTAAGAGTCAGTTGTGATACTGACTCTCTAAATTTGGTCGTGATTCATAAAAATAGTTTTCAATTTTAGACAAGCATCTAAATATGCATTAAAATAGTCTTGGCTTACTATCTATCGACTAGGTATCTTGAACCTAGGACATGCAACATTTATAAAATTTTTGAATCCCTCCCCTTAAAAAATTTAAATGGAAACTCATAAAAAATTATCATGTTAGACAATGCAGTTCTAATTACTTCACTATCAAACTTCTATGTCCCTATAACACCTAAAGGGTAAAAAATATGCACATAAGGTGTTAGAGTTAAAAGGCTAAGTCTAGTGTCCCATTTCTTTTAGAGTCAGTAAGTAATTGTTTAGCATAATAAAGACATTTAGCTTTTACCAACTTCCGTTGCTTTTCATGGGCTCCCATGCCTTGCTTTTAAAATCAGATGATTCCTTTCTCTTTTTTTCTTTTTTAGCAACTTCTTGTTGTTGTTGGGATTCTACATTTGCAGGAGCAACAAGAAAGGTCTGCTCACTAATAGCATGTGGTACACTACCACTAGTAGCTCCTACTTTATTTTCCATCTATGCCATCAATTTATATAAAATAGAACATAGTAACACAGACTTAGATAGAAGCTTCCACCAATAATAAGCTAATAACTCATTATGGAAATTAAAAAATCTAAATTTATTTAAAATTTATAAACTTTGAACAAATACAATGATTAAAAAATAATTTGATTTGCATTCTATAATTAAATTTTTTTAGATCAAGCAATTTTTTAAATCACTTTCTGAAACATAGATTCAATAAAAGAAATATTCAAAACTAAATATTCATATTTACAAAGTAAAAATCATATTTTCAAAATTTATTATAAAAATTTTACATATTCAAAATAAAAACCATCAAGTCATAAAATAATCAAGAAATGTGATTTTTACCTTTCAAAGTGATGTTTTTAGATATTGTGATGACTCTGGTGGTGTAAAAAATATGGGACTTCACCAAAAATTCAACCAAGGAATAGATCAAGCACTTTAGGCTTCCATCGTAAGATATCTTTATGAGATTAAGTAAAATACTTCATTGATTCAACCAATGAATCGATTAACCAACATATCATGCAAAATACAAAACAACAAACATAAAATAGATCGAGATCTAATCAAAATAACAACAAAAAAATAATCGATCAATAAGAAAACCTTATAGATCTAATAAGAATATTGCCATATCTAGTTGATCTGACTAAGAAAGACTTTGCATGTCAATTTCATCATTACTAATTTCATATAATGAACATTAATAGTAAAAAAACAACAAACTAATATATATAGTATTTTTTATATAACAATCATTGAGTGTGAGAGATTGATGGAAACATAAAGAGGATGAGTCTTTGAGTGTAAGAGACCCTAGCCATAGGAAATCATAAATTATGAATGAATATACAATAGAACATAGAAAGATAGTGAAACTGTGGGGATGACAACAAGGCAAGAGGTAAAAACTAGACAAAAAATGACATAAGAACAGTGCTAACATGAGTGTTTTTTATTTCAGGGTTAAATTTAGGATTAGATGAGAGAAGAGAGATCTCTATAAGGGAAGGGCTGAGAGTGAGACAAAGAGAGGCAGAGGAAATAAGGGTTAGGGTGAATAAAAGGTATTTATAGGTAATATTTTTAGGGTTAGGGTTAGGGGTAAAACATCACCATTTTATAGGTATATTAACAGTCATTCAGTTTTTCAGTCAATTCGATAAAATTAATCTCTCGACTGAATTGACAACTAAAAACCAAAAATTCCTTAATAACCCAACTAAACCGGCCTTAGGCACATCTCAATCATCGAATCACTCTTGCGTTTTGATTTCATCTGGCTCGATCTTTTTGGTTTAGCCAATTTTTGCTTAGCCCTAGCTTGCATGGTGACATTTGAATATAGAGTGAAAGTTTAGGAATAATTACAACTTCAGATGCACTAGAGTTAATGACTAACTAATTGAGATATAAATTTAGTTATATAAAAGGAATACTTATTATCTTACACAATATGATAGACAGAGAGAGAGAGCCCATGGGTTCCTCTCACTGACTTTTTATCTAGTTTAGGCAATTTAAAAAGCCAAAAGATTTCCATTGATAGAATTGTTCATCCCATTATGAAAGGTGCATAGAATATCTCTATCATAAATTAATTCAAAATCAAGTAAACCATGCCCTTGAATCATAAGTCATCAATTCAAAATTAAACTAATAAGTTAAAGCCCTTAAACTATAAATCTCATAGTTGTCTACTTTATATGTAGCAATCTTCATTTAAAATATATGATCAAGATGATGATGCCCTTTTCCCTCTCTTGTTTTTTCCCTAAAGTATTGATAATAAATATTTTATTGCCCTCACATACTTAGACTTTAGCTGTTGGGTTTCGTGATACAAATGCAGTGAAAAAATTAAAAATTTATCACATTCCTAAACTTGGATCCATGTAATTCGACTACTGGATTAAATCTAGGGTTTCAAGAATCTCACCAAGACATAGAAGAGGTAAGATTTTCTAGAAGGATGAGAGGAGGTTCACACCGATGACACTTTACCTTGAGCTTTTTGCTTTGGTTGTTCGGATCTAGATGTCTCCAAAAGGATGCGTCCTCCATAGGCACCCACACAAACAACCCTTCACAAAAATGAATTGGAGTGTATGCTAGCAACTTTCTTGATTGTCTCACAAATAAAGAACAAAAGAAAAACTCTATTTTTGTTTTCTAAGAAGAGAGAAAACTATTTTGGAGGAAGGAAAACAAGTGAGTTAAACCCTAGAGAATATAACATATTTATAGATTCCAAATTAGGGTTTCACCTACCAATGACCTTTTATAATTTCCCATTTATTATATTCTGATTTTGTTTTTAAAAAAAATCAGAAATAAGATCTTATTTATTTATATAAAATAACATTTATCTTAAATAAATAAACAAATAAATAAATAAAATACTTTAAATATTTATTTCCACAGAGTTTGTTTAAGGCTTTTTAAACCCATAATCGTTTTGAGCTTGTTCTAAGTGTGTGACCTTGTAGGTTCACATAACATTAGTAGTGGGCCTAAATCTCTATTTAGGCCTACAAGTCATAAGTGGCCTCTAGCAAGACATTATGACTACCCAAGTCATGTGAAGTTAATAATCCGACATAACCTAATTACAATGAATTAAATTGTCCCTTTATCACATGATATCTTAATTGAACATAAGGCATAGAATGTCATCCTTATATAGTTCAATATTATGACTTGATTCCAAGTAGACTAAAAATGATAACTTTTTATCATTTCATTTCAGCATGGCCAAGCATTTTCCTTCAGTCTATCTCATTAAGCAGCCCATAGATATCTTTCTCATATTATTGAGGGATAAATTCCTTATGAATCACTCATATTCCTCACATAACTAATTTCATATCCAACAACATCCTATTTAATAGTCCGGTTAAATACAATGTTAGAATGTGTCAAAACATCACATAGCTATGTAGAAATCCATGATGATTTCAAGGTCAAAGGACTGAAATAAAATTACTGTGATGAGAAATATTTATGATAATAATCTATGCAGTATTCTCATAGTGGGTCAATCCAGTACATGATCTCTTATCATGTATCTACGAGTTGACTTAATATCTCATATTCATGATTAGTAAAACATAATCATCAGTCAACATCATACTAGCCTTAATACTTTAATATTCATATAATGAATAAATGACTAGGGATAATTAGAATAGAACTCTTATTTTAATCTAAGGGTTTTACTATCAAGTCACATACTTGATGGCCTTAGTAAGAATTCACCATTTATATAATTATCATAAAATCAAATGATAATGAAATACCTCTTTATTAATAAAATAAGAAAGTCAATACACAATCACAAATGATTAACCTAGTGCATGTCACTAACAGTAGACACTATGAATTTTAGACTAATTATTAATTATACTTTACTTTTAAAATCATTTGTTTTTTCAACTTTATAAAATGTATTAATTTTATTTTAATATTTAAATTGTATTTTTAACAATTATTTTTAAATTTTTATAAAATAAATTTAACATTTATTAAATTTGTATTCTTTATCTTTCATAATATTAGCACAACTTCACAAGTGTATGTATCATGACAAATAATAAAGTGATAAGTAAAGTATCATTCATACAAGAAAAGGGTAATAAGTGCTACCTTTCAATTGATTTCCCTAACTAGCAAAAATCCAATTAAATTAAACAAATTAAAATAACTTTTTTACTCTAATTAGTCTAAATTAAATTAATAGGAATAAACTAGATATTGAGTTTGTTTCACTAGTTAGAACTTGAATTACAAAATTTCATTCGACTATTTCATTGTTTCCCTCTTAAGATCATTTAAGCATACCAAAACTAATTATCACCTATTCTCACGATCAATCAATTAATTAGGGTTCACTAATTGAATTAAATAATTTATAATCAATACAAGTGCAAGTTAACATTTAATATTTATTACATAATAGTTAAAATTACAATTAACTAGCAATTAATTATATGATGTATGAAATGAATTAATCATTATATACCAAATTCACATTTTGATAGTCATCATCATCATCTTCTTCTGTTATATCTTAGCCTTCCACTTTGTCATTTTCTTAATCTTTATTTTTATTATTCACTAATTGTCTATGTAATGATCCAATTTTATTAATGTCAACATAGGCCTATTCAGATCTACTAAAACTACTTTATGCACATTTTGTATTAATTTTATGTAATCTGACTTCATCTTCTTAAAAGGGTATTTTTATAGGAGTATTTATTTTTGGGAAATTAACAATATATATTGCTTTGACTTTGCAAATAACTAATAAGTCACTTGATGTCCTCTGAGTTGAAGGAAAAGAAATGCAATAAACTTGAGTAGTATGAAATGCAAGAATAAATGGTTCATAATGATTAAATGTTTGATCCGTGTGAGCATCTACAAGTCCATATTTTTCATGAATGTGAGTGCCACATGGACTTAGATCAAACCATTTAAATTTAGATAACATTGTTTGATTTATTAGTAGTGCAAGGTATTCTAATTCAAGTATTACTATAAGTAAACCAAAATACTATATATTATTTATAGTATGACTATATCCCTTTGTGTAAATGACACAGTTGCTATTAGTTTGATATACCCTATGACCAACTATGAGAAAATTGTATCCATTTATGCAATATCCTTGATATGATTTTACTATATATAAGGGTCTATATATGACATCTCTACATATTCTATCATTGATATTCTCAAACTATAAAAACTATTTACTAAATTATTATTATGTTACAAATTATATTAATCATATTCCGTTTAACTTAACACATTAAATGAACTCAAAAAATCTTCAAATCAAGTTAAGTATTTTATTTCCAATTTCTAATATACTTTATCTAGTTGAATGTAAGGATTACATTCATTGAACCACGCTTTATGCATACTTTAGTAAGGAAAACACTACTTCAAATTCAATACATTAAAGAAAAATATTATATGTTCATTTTTTTTGATATACATACTTCACATATTGTTTAACTTCATTGCAATTCAATAGTATGTATATGTAAGCTGAATCATACTCCATGTCATCAATGTTTTGAAAATTAACAACATATTAATAACTTACAATTTATCAATTTTAACTGCATTTTATGGGAGCCTTTTCTACTTTGTTTGCACTAATGAATTGAAATAATGCATGCAAAATGATAATAATTCTTTAACTAGATAGGAGTTAGCAATTGACCTTTTAACCTTGGTTTTATTGCAAACATTATTATTCAATTTCCATACGTACCTATATATGACTTTCTTAATTAATTTTGCACATGCATTGCTTACCCTAGAATAATTAAGAAACTTGTATTATATAAATTTATTTTGGAAGATAAAATATTCTTTTTTACCTCTTAAATCAATACATCTACTGTATTGCACTAGACCTACTATCCTCGCTTCATATGGTAAATTAACTAGTAAGTGCTCTATTGAATAAAAAAACTAGATGAAAAATGCATTTTATTTTGCATAAGATTATAGGATTTTTAATTTCATATGTTTCCATTTTTATGGCATTTGTGATTTATTAATGCCATATCTTTAAAAAAGGCCTAATTATTTTAGACATTGCCATAGATGTTGGGGTAGAAGTTCTCTAAATGCAATTGGAATTAAATGCTATATGAACATATGATAATCATGACTCTTCATTTCTTATAACTTAGATCCACCTCCTTTAAAACATCTTCACATAATGAATATCAAACCATCTAGAAACTTCAAATTCTTTATCCATTCACAAAATTTTTCTTGTTCATTCCTTGATGAAGTGAAATATGCCTTTGGGTATTTACCATAATGTTTATCCATAAGCAACAATGGTTGATAGCAATATTCTTTTAAATCCTCTATTGATTAGGCATTTTCCTTTGTTTTTCCTTTTACATTCATAATTGTATTCAAAATGTTGTCAAAAAATTTTCTCTCTATATGCATGACATATAAATTATGTCTAATCCAATATGTATGCCAGTATGGTAAATTCTAAAATATACTTTATTTCCTCCAACTACACTTGTAAGCTTTCCAGATTTGATAATTTATTACTTATGAATTAACACTAATGATAGACTACAATCCAATAAAATTAATATGCTCCACTAGTTTCGTTCTAGATCTAATCAAAAGTGCATGTATAATTACCCTTTTTCCATATAAAAACCACTTTTTATGTTTCTAAATGGATGGTCATCTAATAAGAATTTATAATGGTTATTAATCCATATAGTCTTTCTATTTTAACATAATGTGAATGCATCAAAGTCCTTTATACAATATGGGCATATGCTAGAAAATCATTGATTGTCTATATTAAGGCAACACATATATATAAATTTTACTTCATATAAATATTATATGTTTCCACACAGACTTCGTAAAGCATCTCCAACTCAATTATAATGGGCTAAAGGAAAATATCAATTGTATCCTTTCTATTGTTAGGACCAATCAAAATAGTTATTAAGAACATGTACAAATCATTCATGCACATCCATGAAGATAAACTGTACATAGTTATAATAATAGGCCATTATGAGTATTATTTTTCGTATTTCCTAAAAGGTTAAAAACTATCAATGCATAAAATGTCAAAGGAAAGGTGTGGGAAGGTGTGGCATTATATCTTCATAAAAAGAAATTTAAAAGACCTTGAAGAACCATTATGAACGCAATGTGTAAGTAAAAAACAAGAAAGTTTAACTTCATGTTTATGAATATGAACTTTTGAAAATAAAGCCATATGAGAGCATAACAGAGATGAAAAAATGCCTTAATGCCCTCCTCATGACATGAAATAAGCTTCGAAGACACTATTTAAGAGAATAAATGAATACCAATATTCTTCCCTAAAAGGATTGGGAGTCTAAAGTGACCTTTATTGAAAAGGCACATAATCTCTTAAAGCTTTTAACTGATATGCTCATTGTTAAAATTCTCATTTATGAGCTTATTTTATGGCAAAGGAAAGAAGAAAAGAATGAAAAAGATAAGAAGAAAAGAGCATTGCATTTAAAGCTTGTAAAGGTTTAAGAGATGAAGAGTCAACTGAAGACTTAAGTGAAGATGAACAAGAATTAGTCATCCTTACAAGAAGATTTAAAAACTTCTTGACAAAGCTCAAGGAGTAAAAAATGAGTGAATTCAAGAAAGCTATATAAGTCACATATTGTGAGTGCAAAAAGCCCAGCCACCATAGAAGTGAATGTCCAAGGGTCAAGCACAAAAGCAAACGAGAAAAAGAAATAAGAAAAGCTTTTAAAACTACTTGAGATGACTTATATGAATTGGACATAAAAGAGAAGCAATAAGAATATACTAATATTTACTTCATAGTGTTAGAGGACAACTATGAGGTACCCTCTACTTCTTATTCTTCTTATGATAATTCTTGTAATGACTTATGTTATAGTGGGTTTGATAATGATAAGGACGTTGACTATGAGAGCTCTTTAGTAAGAAAATTAGCTTTGAAATATAAAAAATTACTATTAAAGAAAAATTTCTATAAACAAAAGTTGTTAAAATTATTTAAAAGTTTTAAGGATTTGAAATTAGAATTTTCAAATGTTAATTCCTAACATGAGAAACTCACTATTGATTTAAAAGCATTAACTTCTTTGAAAAATAAGTATGATAAATTCAAGAAAGAAAATGAAACATTCTTAATGCTTTATTTCCAAGATTCATAAAGGAAAAGAGAGTCTTGATAATATCTTAATTTCATAAAGATTTCTAAGTGAAAAACATGGACTTAGTTTATCTAATGAAGCCTTTACATCATCAAGTTCCCTTAATTTTATTAAGGCTACTCTTCCTTCATCCCTTATTCCTTGTAAGATCTTTAAAGCTTACCTTTCGAATACTAAGAATCTTATAAATCCAAAGGCCAAACCTTAAAAGGTTATTTATGATGACGTTCAACTTAAAAATCCTAAATCTCATTATGCATTCATGTATCACAATAAAAGGAACACACATATACACTTTACAACTTAAATATTTATGCATTGTTATAATTATAAGATGCATACTCATCCTAGAACTTTTCTATCTAGGAAAGCTACCAACCATCATAGATATGATAAACTTATAAGGGTTGGTAAGCAAAGTAGATTTGCTAAAATTAGATATTTTTATTGTATGAAATTTGGATATACTAATAATGCATGTTACTATAAAAACACAACATCTCAACCTTTTACTTATTGACTACTTTTAGATTCATAAGCCTAGACCAAATAAGGTTTGGGTTCAAAAATTGCTTCATAATTTTAGCTATTTTTATGATAATTATTGATAAACTAATAAACTTAATTTATATAGTTTGTCATAGATATGCAAACATTAATATGTAGAAAGAGAATTTGACCTTTGCATGATCAAAATGATTCTAAAAAATTATTTGATATTCTAAAAATAATTCAATTAATTTTTTTCAATTGGCATCCTTATTTTTTATTTAGCATTCATTTAATATTTAGCATCCATTTCATTTTTTGGTTCCTTTATTTTCAGTTGGTATCATTCATCTTATTTAATTACTTTATTATATTTCAATTGACATTTTATTTTCCTCCTTTTTTTACTTTAATAAAGCAAAAGAACAATTTAGCATTTTGAATGATAATAATTATGCTTGTAACTAAAATTCCAAATTATGGAAGAAACTAAATAGTTAATGTGATTAAATGATATTTAGTATCTTTAACTCACCCTAGCATATATTAAGGCAGCATTTTGAATGATAATAATTATGCTTGTAACTAAAATGCCAAATTATGGAAGAAACTAAATAGTTAATGTGATTAAATGATATTTAGTATGTTTAACTCACCCTAACATATATTAAGGTAGAGAAATTTTCAAATCCCTTAGTATATAAATAAGGGGGGTATCGAGCATAAGTACACATATATACACTTAGTTATTTTTCATTATCATTCAAAAATTGATTATCAAAGTCAAAAAGGGGGAGATTATTAACCTTTTATGATTAATATCTAATTGCCCTTAGTTTTGACTTAATAATAAATTTTAATCTATTAATACATATGCTTAGGTGTTTGTTTTAGTTAGGTTTAAGTCCATCCTCAATTGGTGAAGTTTTGAAGTAAAGACTAAGTCATTTCGGAGTCAAAACAAAAGCTGTAAGCATTAACCTCATGATCATGAGCATCCAAATCATGATCTCGATAAAGTTTAATTCAAGTGAAAAGACATTATAAAAAAAGTATTGTTTAGAAATGGAAATTTTCATTTTTTATATTAATAAATCCATTTCTAAAATAATTAGAAATAAATTTAGAAATAGAATCTAAATGTTGGTATATCGCTCATTGCAAATCTTATTAGCAATATAATTTAAAGTTCCATTTCTAATTAAAAATGGAATTATAATGGAAGGCTTCCATTTCCAAATTAGAAATAGAATATTTTTCTTTCTAATTTAGAAATGGAACATAACATTATATTTCTAAATTAGAAATGGAATATTATATTCCATTTATAATTTTAAAATATAACATCTATGTATTTAGGAACCAATTCTATTTTTATTCTAGCAACAACACAATTTTTGTTTCTAAAATAGAAACAAATTTACGTAATCCATTTTTAATTTTAAAAGTCTTTTTTAAGTATTTCCTAATAGAAATACTATTTAAATCAATTTGATTAAAACATTACTTAATTATATTAACATTCTACAACTGAAATTTGATGAAAAATATGATTGCAAAAAAAATTATAATGATCCTATAAAGTATAAGTCTATATATCACCAATAGGGTTTCCAAACACTTACTAAGATGATCTAATGATAAGATAGTTAGAAGAAAGAGAGGGGGTTGATATAATGCAAATATGCATAGTTATCTATGGTAGTTTAGTTGTTATTTTATATGATTTTTGTTATTTTTGTGTGTTTATTTGGTTATGCAATTATTATTTTTACTTCTAAGTGTCTTTATTAGTTGCTTGTGTGTTTCATACATGTTTTTAGCCTTGATTGGTGCATTAAAAGAGTTTTAGACTTGTTAAAATGAACAATGAAGCTTTTTAAGCCAAAGGAAGCAAGTTGGAAGCCTTCATGAGTCATCACCAAATCCTTCTGTGACGAGTCATCAAGCATTCACGAGTCATCACCATGCATTACTTCTACAAAGGGTTGCAACTTTTCAGCTTTGAGCTGTTTTTGTATTTCAGCCATAACATTGTCTACCAATGTCCAAATTTAGTGATTCAAGTTGCTATGAAAAGATAATACAGAGTTCTATAACTTTCATGGAGGAACTTTCCAGAAATAAAGTCATTTGGATGGACGAAAATGCCCTTGAAGTTACAGTATCTGTATAGGATGGTGACCTTTGGTGTCAAGTGGTGCCTTTCCAAGTTCAATCATATTCTAGACACTTCCTGCAGCTTTTAAAAATGATATATATGCATCAATTCTGAAAAGAAAAAAAGGAGATATACAAAAATAAAAAAAAAGGCAAAGAAGAGAGAGAGAAGAAGAACAATAAAGGAAGGGAAGATATTCTACACCAAGTGTTAGAAGATTGTAAAGGGTTTTATCTATTCACTTTATTTTCTATCCTTTTTCTAAGTTGTATTTGATTTCCTCTCTTTGTTCTTTAAGTATGTATCTTGACTAAATATTTTATGAAAATTCCAACTATGAATTAAATAAGAACTACATTTTCTCATTTTATTTATGATTTAATTTCAATTAGTGCTTAATCATGTTGTGTATGCTTGATCACCATATGTAACTTGTCAATTGAATTACTTACAATGAGAATTGGAGTAATTTGGTGGAAGATAATTGAAATTACTTAAGAATTGAATTTAATTTGGAGACAAAGGTATTCATCTTAACGGAATAAATTAGTATAATGTGTTGTATAGTTCTCTCTTGTTTTTGCATTGCCATGAGAATGAATGTAAACTCCAAGAGGAAATATCTTTAATAGATAATGAAAGTTACTTTTAAAGAGGAATTGACTTTAATTTACAATGAGAATTGCTTTTAAAGATTATGTACTAATATCCAATCAATGTGTTATATGATGTAATTTTATAAGTTCTTATTTATATTCTAAATTATGATTCTTCCATATACTTGTTATAACTTTTGTTTTGTGTTCTTAGAAATAATTAGTTTTTAGATTTTCTTAATTATTGTAATCAATATTCCTATTCTAATTTATTTTGCCTATCCATCTAATTATCTATCCGATTAATACAAAATTTTACCAAATTCCCAATGTTCGACACCCTACTACTCTATACTAAGTCTTAGAGACTAAGGTATACAATTTGACCCGCAGTAGGGGTTCACTCCAATGACACCCTACCTCAAGCTTTTCATTTCTTCTTATTGGATTAAGATATCACCAAAAGATCATGCCTTAATGGTATCCATATGATTAAGATGATCCAAAGCAAAGTAGGTCTACTAGAACCTTTATTGTCTCACAACACATTTTCTCTCTATGTGTTTTTCTTATAAGAAGTAGTAAAGAAAGAATTATAATATCACTTAGCAAACCCTAGAGAAAGAGATGCTCATATATACATCATTTATGGGGTTTCTTTTATTAAAACAGTTTTAGTAAGATTAGACTTCCTTTTCCACTTTGATTCTAATTCTAAATTAGAATCATTTCCTATTTATTTGAGATAACTCTTACCTAAAATAAATTAGGAAATAAAAAAATACTATATATATATATATATATATATATATATATATATATATATATATATATATATATATATATATATATATATATATATATATATATATATATATATGTATGTATGTATATCTTTCATAAAGATAATTATTGGGCTAATTAGCCTAAGCCGACTTTGGGGTAGTTCTAAGTATGCAACCTTGTAGGTTCACACAATGTTGGTAGTGGGCCTAAAATCCCATTTTAGTCCACAAGTCATAAGTGGTCTTTAGGAAGATATTATGACTACCCAAGTTGTGTGAAGATCGATAATCTATTATAACCTAATACACAATGTGTACTATAGTCCTTTTGTCATATGATGTTCTTATTAAACATAAGGCAGTGTTTATGTCATCCTTATATTTTTCAATCATATTGTTTATCGATCCTAAGTAGACTGTCATTGATAACTCTTTATCATTTTAGCATGGCCATACATTTCTCTTCAATCTAACTCATCAAGGGGCCCAATCAATATTTTCTCAAAATAACTAAGGGACAAATTCCATCTTAACCACTCACATTCCTCACATAACTCATTCTATATCTAATTATAACCTATTTTACCATCCGGTTAAAATATAGTGTAGGGATGTGTCAAAATACATAATTTATCATGCAGGAAACCATGGCAATCTTGTATCAAAAGACTGAAATAATACTATTGTGATAAGAATTACCTATGATAATAATCCATGTGGTATTCTAATAGTGGATTGACCTAGCACATCATTTCCCTAAATATGTACTTATGAGTTTGACTTAATGTCTCATATGTATGATTAGTAAAACCTAATCATTAGTCAACCTCATACTAGTCTTTATTCATTATTATTCCTACAATAATGACTAACTAGGAATATTTATATTAGAACTCAAGTATCACATAAGAGTTTTACTACCAAGTCAGGTACTTAATGATCTTAGTAGAATTAACTAATCAAGGATAATACTAGAATTAGCTAGAAAGAATGTCAAAGTATAGCCATTACATAATTGTCCTAAGGCATATCACTAAGAACCTCCCACTTGCACTAGGCCCAATTAACATTTTATTTATACCCATTGACCTAGTATGACTCTCATGCTTGGCTTATGGAAGAGGCTTAGTTAGTGGATTAGTAACATTGTCATCTATTGCTATTGTGCATATCTTCACTTCTCTCTCAATAACCTCTCTAATGAGATTATAACACTAGAGCATATGTTTGGATCGTTGATGTGATTTGGGTTTCATAGCCTATGCTATAGCTCCAGTGTTATCATAATAAAAGTCTATTAGATTTAATATACTATGAATAACTCCAAATCTATTTATGAACTTATTAATCCAAGCAGCTTCCTTAGATGCCTTTGTTGTAGAATCAATAATAATGTCTTGCTTTGAACTTGTCCAACTCACTGCACCTCTATTTAAACAAAACACATCATCTAACTATGATCAGAAGTTATCTTTGTAAGATTAAAAGCTAGCATCTTTGTAACCATTTAAGCTAGCTCATCTTCCTACCCCACCATAAAGTAAAAATGCATCCTTAGTCCTTCTTAAGTGCTTAAGGATATTCTTAACTGCTATCCAATGACTTTCACCTAGGTCTGATAGGTATTTGCTCATTATGCTCAAAGCATATAAGATATCTAGTCTAGTGCATAGCATGGCATACATGATGGATCCAATAATATAAGCATATGGAATTTTACTCATATGGTCTCACTAAATCTTGCTAAGACTAATGCCATAAGACATTGGCAAGAATCCTCTCTTAAAGTTTTGCATAGTAAACCTATTCTATACCTTGTCAATGCCAGTGCTCTAATTTAGACCAATAAGCCTTTTAAATCTATCTTTATAGATCTTAATGCCTAAAATATATGCGGCTTCACCTAAGTCTTTCATTGAGAAATAATTCTCTAACCATGATTTAACATTTTGTATAGTAGGAATATCATTTCTAATAAGTAATATGTCATCAACATATAGCACTAGAAAAATTATTGTGCTCCTAATAACCTTTTTATAAATATAAGGTTGATCTTCATTCTTGATGAATCTAAACTCTTTGACTGCTTCATCAAAATGAAGATTCTGACTCTAAGAACCTTGCTTCAATCCGTAAATGGATCTACGAAGCTTGCAAACCTTTCAAGAATTCTCAAGATTAACAAAACCCTCTGGTTGTGTCATATACACATCCTTAATTAGGTTTCCATTAAGGAAAGTTGTTTTGACATCCATTTTCCATATCTCATAATCATATTATGTAGCTATGGTAAGGAGAATTCGAATAGATATAAGCATAGCAACTGGTCAAAAGGTTTCATTATAGTCTATACCATGTGTTTGCTTAAAACGTTTGTAACCAATCTTGCTGTAAAGGAATGCACATTGCCATCCATGTTAGTTTTCATTTTGAAAACCCATTTGCACCCAATAGTTTTTAAACCTTTAAGTGGATCAATTAAAGTCCATAATTTATTATTAAAATGGATCACTTTTTTTATTTTATGGCCTCTAACCAAGTCTTAAGTTTGAAATTTTCATGGCCTTTTGGTAGGTTTTGGGCTCACTTTGATCCACAATCATTACATTGTTATTATTTATTATGAGAAATCCATATCTCTCAAGATTATAACGTGTCCTACCAGACCTTCTAGGGCCTTATGGTATTAATGTAGATTCAGCATTTGCTTGTTGACCCTGTTGAGGTTCCATATATGGTATAATGTTATTTTGTGGTTCTTGAATTTCTTCAAGCTATACCTTACTCCTATTAGTTCCTTTGGAAATATATTCTCTTTCCAAAAAGACACCATCCGGAGCAATAACCTCTTTGTTCTCATAAGCATTATAGAAGTAATATCCTTTGGTTTCTTTAGGATATCCCACAAAAAGGCACCTGTTTGATTTGGGTGCTAATTTATATGAAATCTAATGCTTCACATAAGACTCACATTCCTAAATCTTAAGAAAAGATAACTGGGAGTTTCCCCTTTTTATATCTCATATGGTGTCTTTTCAACTACCTTTAATGGAACTCTATGCAAAAGAAATGTAGCAGTTTCTAAAGCATAACCCCAAAGGGAGATTGGAAGATCTGATTGTCTCATCATAGATTGAACCATATCTAATAAGTTTGATTTATTTGTTCAAATACACCATTCCATTGTGGTGTTCCTAGTAGTCAATTATGAAACTATTCCATAATCTATAAAATGATCAGTAAATTCTTGGCTTAAATATTTGCCACCTCAATAGGATCTTAGTATTTTTATATTCTTACTAAGTTGATTTTGTACTTCATTTTTATAAATTTTGAACATTTCAAAAGATTCAAATTTATGCTTTATTAAATAGATATAACCATATCTATTGAAATCATATGTGAAAGTAATGAAGTACTTATAACTTCCTCTAGTAGTAGAACTTAATGGACCATATACATCAGAATGTATAAGGCCTAATAAGTCATCAGCCCTCTCATTATGTCTATTAAAGGGTGTTTTAGTCATTTTTCCTAATAAATAAGATTCATATTTTTCAAATGATTCAAAATCAAATGAATTCAAAACTCCATGTTAGTGGAGCTTTAATATGTGTTTCTCATTTATATGGCCTAAATGATAATGCCAAAGATAGATTGAGTTTAAATCATTAGATTTAAATTTCTTTGTATTAATGTTATGGATGGACTTTTCATTAGTGTATTCAATGTCTAAAACATAAAGACCATGATTTCATGGAGCATATCCATAGAAGATGTTATAATTATAAATAGAGCATTTGTTATTCCTAATAATAAATTCAAAACCATTATTGTCCTAATAAGAAACAAAAATAATATTCTTGCTCATTATAGGTATATAATAATAGTTTTTCAAAATTAAAACAAATCCACCATGCAAAGTTAATTCATAAGTTCCTATAGTTAATGCAATAACTCTTACATCATTTTCAACTAATAGATCAGCTTCTCCTTTAGCCAAGATTCTACTCCTTTTTAGACCTTGCACATTAGTATAAATGTGAGGTCCAAAACTAGTATCTAATACCAAATAATTAGAAGTAGATAAATTGACTTCTATAACATGAATACTTGCACTACCCCTATTCTTATTTGGATCATCGATAAAGAGCTTGAAAATTTTTTTCCAATGGCCTGGCTCAATACAGAAAAAGTATGTTCCTTCCTTAGGTGGTTTTGCCTAGGGTGTTAGTTTAGGCTTGGGCTTAAGCTTTTAAAAGGCTTAGTTTTGCCTTTACCCTTTCCTATCCTTTTTATGCTCTTCCTTTTATTAACCATTAGAACATCCTTGGTAGTCTTGCTATTCTTTTTAGTAGTCTTAAGCATCCCATGAAATTTAGAAACAGTTTTGTTCATGCCATGCATGTTATAGTTCATAATAAAACCATCATATGTTTATGGCAAAGACTGAAGAATAATATCAATGGCTAATTCTTATTCGATCTTAAGGCCAAGTTTGTTTAGATCTTTAAGATGACCTTTTGTATTAAGAACATGAGGACACACATAGTTGCCAGTAGTCAACTTGCAAGAAAGAAATGCTTTTATAGTGCTAAACCTTTCAATTCTAGCTTTCTCTTAGAACATTTCCTTGAGATGGACTATCATGGTATAAGCATCCACTTCCATCAATTGCTTTTTTAGTTTTAATTCCATACATCCAAGCATGAGGCAAGTGACATTAATAGAGTCATTAAGATGCTTACTATGAGCATCCTTTTAAGCTTTAGGAGCATTAGCAGCTAGTTCATATGGGATTGGTTGATCAAGGATATATTCCTTTCTTTCTTGTTTAAGAATAATTCTTAAGTTTTTATAGCAATCAAGGAAGTTAGTCCCATTAAGCTTATCTTTCACAAGGATCAATCGTAATGATAAATTAGATGTGGTGTTTGATGCCATTATCTACAATAAATATATATGCAATGTATTCAGTATTTTATTAAGTTATTTTAATGAAGCATAATTATAAATCCTATAAAAATTTATTCAAATTAATAACCATCAAATTGACTTGTAAATTTTAATGGGCAAAGATCTATATTTCATCATACTCTAAGTGAGCTTTGGCTCATTACCTAAAGCTATGGTTATTTAGGTGGGTAACTCTTACTAATTACATCTCATGTAACTCTTGGAAGGGTATGGCATTTAATGTAACAAGTCATGGCTAAAACTCCCATTTAATGCCCAAGGTCCAAAACCCTTTTGATGACCTAGTTAAGTCAAACCATAACAAACATTTGGAAATGACTTTTTTCCAACTTGCCTTCCTCGTATGATTTAAGACACCTTATTGTGGTAGACCTATATATAAATCATCTAAGGCTTGATAAGCGTTTGACCATATGGGAGGCATCATGGTGACTTAATATTGAATGAGGGCTCATATTTGTTTTACCTTATTTAGATATTATTATGTTGTAAACATATATCACATGCATAGCATCTTATACATAACATAATAATAAAGCAATAAAGTAAATGTGACATAGCATGGGCCAAATCTAGATTGATATTTATAAGCTAATATAAAGATCAATGGGCAATCCTAGGTAATAAGACTTCCTCCATTCTAAGCATTTCACCTTGGATTTCCACTCTAATTTTCCACCTGAGATCATCATCTTTGGCCTCCTTTTATGTCTCCATGTTGGGTCTTCATTTACATTACATTATAAATTGTAATTAATGCTATTATAATACTATCTAAAAAAATAAACTTACAATAAATAAAAATTGAGTCACAAGACATATTTAATAAATTACAACCCATAAAAATGAATAATAAATATCTAATCACATTGGTCTTAAGGGCCATGCCATGCACCATGCAGTTTTACACTAAATATATATAGCATAATAGAATAATTTTCATTACAATTAATTATTATAATGAGAAAAATTTATATGGTGAATCCATTTGGTGGTCTAGCTAAATATGCACAGTCGTATGGGGGTCAAGGGGGCAATGCCCTTACAGGGTGCGGGGCTAGCCCCTAAAAAGGTAAATGATTTACCTAAACTCTTTAAATAAGATATTTTCAAAAACTTAAGCCATTGTAATCATTTTACATTAAATCTGTATGTTCAAAACATGTCAATTTTATTCAACACTTGAACAAGAAAGCCATCAGTTTTTCCATCTATACTTTGTAGATTTGCAGTTAGGCATGCCCATGTGCTTTAATGTGCATGGTTGTGTGCACTGTACTCTACAAAAATTGCTCACATGCATAGTTATGTGCCATAATATGAATGGCCATATGCCACGATGCACAAGGTCGTGCGCCCTATGCAGCCAAATTTTTTCCTTAAAAAAACATGTATTTGCCATACATTCATACTACAAATGGTGTTTAATCATATTAAACAACCATAGACATTAATCCAATTAATGTACATAATTTTTTCAATATGGATAGTTCAAATAATCACATAAAATTTATAAAAAGAAATTTTTGAAAACACTTTTCAAAATAAAATATACCACATATATTTCAAATTCAACTCTCATATACATATCACATATACCAAAAATCAATCTAATTGTATTACAAGTGGCTATGTTACCATTATTGGGTTTCGTGATATATAACGCATCAAAAAATAAAACTATTAACCATAAAACCTGTAACCCAAATCCATGTAATTCGACTTAGATTAATTCAGAAGGCTTTTAAACACTCACTAATATGATTTAATGGCAAGATTGTTAGAAGGAAAATAGGGGGTTCACTCTGATGATACCCTAACTTGAGCTTTTCATGTCTTCTTACGAAATTAAGACTTCACCAAAAGATCACACCCTCTACAGTATCCATATGAACAAGATGATTCAAAGCAAACTATATCTACTAGAACCTTTATTGTCTCACAACACATTTTCTCTCTATGTGTTTTTCTCATAAGAAGTAGTATAGGAAGAATGAGAATATCACTTAGCAAACCCTACAGAAAGAGATTTTTATGTATACATCATATATAGGGTTTCTCTTTCCAAAACAGTTTTGGTAAGATTAAACTTCCTTTTCCACTTTGATTCTAATTCTAAATTAGAATCATTTCCTTTTTATTTTAGATAACTCTCACCTAAAATAAATTAGGATATATATATATATATATTGGGCTAATTAACCTAAGTTTGCATTGAGCCTATTCTAAGTGTGCAACCCTGTAGGTTCATACAACATTAGCAATATATATATATATATATATATATATATATATATATATATATACACACACACACACACACACACTTATTTATTTAATCTTCCATAAAGATAATTATTGGGCTAATTAACCCATTTGCTTTAGGCTTTTTCTAAGTGTGCGACCCTGTAGGTTCATACAATGTTGGCAGTGGGCCTAAAATGCTATTTTAATCCATAAGTCATAATTGGTCTCTAGTAAGACATTATGACTACCCAAGTTATGTGAAGATCGATAATCCATTATAACCTAATACACAGCATGTACTATAGTCCATTTTTTACATAATATCCTAATTGAATATAAGGCATGGATTTTTTCATCCTTATATTGTTCAATCATATTGTTTCTCAATCCCAAGTTGACTAACACTAATAACTCTATATCATTCTAGTATGGCCATACATTTCTCTTTAGTCGAACTCATCGAGGGGCCTAACAAATATCTTCTTAAAATAACTAAAGGACAAATTCTATTTTAACCACTCACATTCCTCACACAACTCATTCTATATCAAATCACAACTTGTTTTACCATTCGGTTAAAGTATAGTGTAGGGATGTGTCAAAATACAAAACTTATCATGCAGAAAACCATAGTGATCTCAAGTTAGAGGACTCAAATAATACTATTATGATGAAAATTACCTTTGATAATAATCCATGTGGTATTCTTATAGTGGGTTGTTCTAGTACATTATTTCCCTAAATTAACCTCATACTAGTCTTTATTCATTATTATTCCTACAACAATAACTAACTAAGGATATTTATATTAGAATTCAAGTATCATATAAGAATTTTACTGTAAAGTCACATAATTAATTATCTTAGTAGAAATAACTAATAAATGATAATACTAGAATTAACCATTCTTAATAAAATTATCTTATTATTATTAAAATACAAATATGACAATGTCAAAGTATGGCCATTACATAATTGTCCTAAGGCATATCACTAACATCTCTAACGGTAAAAGAACAAAGAATGTTAAAAATCTAAGTTCACATTTTTATTTTGTGTAATGTAGACACTTCATCAAATTCCAAGATAATAATTCTACCACTAATAGAAAAAGTTGACAATAAAGTTGCAAGTATCCCACTATATGCATGAAGTATTTTCACTATTCCCCTCTTTTGAGGTATAAAGTGGTATAACTAATGCATGTTCTTTAGCATTCAGATTCTAAAAAAAAATTAAAATGCCTTTTTAAATAAGCCAAAACCAACTTTTAGATTAATAATAAAAAAAAAAACCTAAAATCCTAGCTTAAGCATGTAGTAGCATGCAACTTTTATTAAAGAAATATGTCCTTGTAACTTGCCCTAATCAAACACTTACTAAAATACCAAAGTTTCATTTATTGGGAAAATCCTATTTTGATTCAAAAACAAAATGATATGTTTTAACAAATAAATTACTAATGCTGCCATAAATAGACACTTTCACTACCTCTATATAAAAAATAGAGACAACTATATGCAACAAAAATGGGAAAAAGGCCTTAAAAGGACATCCAATACTTTAAAGAAAACCATGAAGAAAAAGAAATTCAACCTGGTGCAAACACGCCCTTTTTTGGAATATTTTATCTTTATAAGTCCTAATTACTTGAATAAAATGATAAACCTTACGCAAATTTAGCTGAAAAAGGAAAAATTTAATAATGATGTTAGAATTTAAAAAAATATTCTAAAAACTTCTAAGAAGTCATTTAAACCTCAAAGCATACATACCATACAATAAGCATATTTTATATATTGCCCTAAGCAAGTTAATTATGCTTTGTAAAAAGTTTGAAGAAGAAAAACAAAATAAAAAAAGATCACTTTCACTTACATGCTATTTTCAGTAGACATCTAACGCCAACATGCTTTGTAACATAGAAAGAATTATTCAACTTTAGACTAATAAGTTATCAAAGAAATAAGTTCAATAGCTACAACTTCGCTCCCAAGTATACCTTCAATTAGAAAATTATTCCAATCAAGGACAAGTAAATAGCACTTCCAAAAGTGCTTAAAGCCATAATTCACACAAATTTCATTAGATAATGTAATGTGCATATTCTAACTATGAATATTCCTTATACATTATAAACTAAGAAAATTCAAAGAAACTAAGAATATCAAGTATTATACCAAGTTTTCTTTAAAAAAATTGACAATATATAGTCGCCAATGACCAATAAAGATGAGTAGTGACAAAGAAAAAAGGACGAAAGCCATCAACTAATTCATTTGATTTTTATTTATTTCTTTCACATTACTAATAAAAGAAGAATTACATTTAATTTATGGTCTATTTAAATTAGAGAATATATATATATATATATATATATATATATATATATATATATATATATATATATATATATATATATATATATATATATATAATGATTTTAAGAAATACATTAAAATCAAAATATTGACAAAAGGATATCAAGACTTTATAGGAGACAATATTCTTTTAGAAATACAATTTATAAGAAAAGCCATGCATAATATAACTACATCCTATAAATTAGACTTAAGAGGACTTGTTGACATTATATCCATAATAGGAACTAGGATGATCCCACTAAGACAAATAAATTTAGAAACATTAGCAGGCTTAGAATGGAATCTAGGACACCTAAGACCAGTTAATAAGGCATTAACACCTACAAATGTTGAATATTATCAACATACAGACAATTCATATAGTGTTAGATTTATAGACTATGAAAAAGGCAAATCAATCATAAAAGAAGATACATATGATGAATCTACTTCAAACATGATGATTAAGACATCAAACATTAATGAAAATTCACCAATATTAGTTAAGGGGCAAATATGGGGTGAATCTGCATTAAGAAAAAAGATATACATAAAAATGTACTTATCTAGAATTTTAGACTTTGATCCAGACAATGAAGATTTTTGGCTAGAAAAAGACTTTAATATTCAAAAATTAGGATATATAGACACTAATGACAATTCTGACTATATTGATGAATTCCAAGAATCTTTCAATAAGATTGAAGAATTAATTCAATATAAAAAAAACATAGACATAGATATTGATTCATTAAGCATTGAGACAAGTAACACAAATAAAATATTAATGAATCCTGAAGTCAATACACAATCTACTCCTCTATCAACCCAAACAACTAGAAACCCTATTTCTAGAATGACCCCTACACAATATAACATAGGAGATTCATACACAGCAACTTATGATGCAGGCATTCCTCCTAGGAGAACAATAGAAGTTCAACCTGACACCATACCTGTTAGGAGACATAATATAGGACAAAGATTAGTCCCTGATAAAGACTATTATTTTGGTAATCAAATATTACTCAACATTGCCAAAATAAACCCACAAGAATGGGATACATACAATGGTCCTCATTAGTTCTAAGACATTACATACAGTATGATTATAATATAACTACTAGAGAAAACATGATCAATAAAGGAGAGACACTTCTAGGAGAAAGTGTAAGAGGAGCTTGGGAAATATATAAAAGAGAAAATCCTTAAGAACTTCAACATATAATTTCCCTAGGACCAAACATATTAAATTTCACATGACTCATTCATAGAATGATAACAGGACAAGAAAAAATCATAGGTTCTAAAATTAGACAAGAACAAGCACTCAGAGACCTAGAACAATTACAACTTAATTCTTGGGAATATATAAAAGAACTTTCCTGTGATTATTTACATATTGCATCTATTTTAAGAAATTACTTTTCACAAGAATTAGGAAACTGACTTTTCTCTAAACTTCCAGGAGAATTAGGACTTGAAATATATAATAAATGGAAGGAAAAACTTAGAACAATTCCTCCAGACATAGTTACAGGATGGGATAATATAAGACATAGAATACAACATATAATGCAAGTATTAAAAGACAAATGTATAGCAATAGCTATACAAAAATAATTTAAGACACAAAATACTGGGTATTGTAAATAGATACACACACCTCACACATATGAGTCTAGATACTCTAAGACTAAGACTAAAAAAACAACATAAACATAAGACAAGAAGGTCTCCTAAAAAGATAAAAAGAAAATCTTATAAAATTAAGAAATCTGACGAATAGAAACGTTATCTCAAGAAAGATAAACATGTTAAAAGACAAAAAACATATAAGACTTATCAAAACAAACTTACTTGTTTTGCTTGCAACAAAGAAGGACATTTTGTAAAATAATGCCCTCATAAACATAATCTCTATACAAGAAGTGCAGAGATTATAAAACAGACAAATATAAATTTAATATATGTTGATGAAGACATGTCAGACACATCTTCTATTTACTCAATACTATCTAAGGATTTATATGAGGAAGTAAAAAAATTCCAAAAGACTTTTCTTTTATAAATCAATTTGTAAAAGATATAGATCAAATACTGGACATTGACAAAGATACCTTAACTTCTGAAGATGAAGAAGAAAATATAAATTTTATGCTTTCTTATCTCAAAAACTCTGAGACAACATACTGCTTACATGATTGGCATTTTAATATAGGATCAGACATAAATCCATGCTTTAAATGTAAAAATTTTCCACATATAATTATTAGGGCTAGATGTATAAAATGCATGTTAGAAATATGCAAGTTATGTCTAGAACAGCATTATCAGACTATATTTCCTAGACATGACTCAACTTACACACATCCAACACGCATAAGTAATTAAACACTTTCTACCTTATACAATAGAGTAGCCATACTTGAAGAATCTTATGACATCCTTTCAGAAGAAATTAAAAAACTTAAGAAAGGAAAATAACAGGAAATACCAGACAATTCACCTAACACAGGAATACAAATATCTGAACTTGGTGAATCATCAAACTTTCAATTTCATACATTAATGGCTTTAGAAACATAGAGTTCACAGATTGAAAAATTGGTATATCATAAAATACCAACTATATGTAATAAGACACCCATAACAGAACTCAAAGTTTCAGTAATACTAAACATTAAGGGAAAAGAAATAGTCTTACCAACCCTTATAGACACAGGAGCCTTAGAAAATATTGTAGACTTAAGAATAGTATAATTTTTCAATAAAAAATCTATAAGACATCATCCACAAGGAAGAAAAAGCACACAGTATAACGGAACAACCTTTCGCATACATAAATACATTGTAAATGCACATCTAAAAATTGCTGATAATTGTAGCTAGTATGGACAAGCTTGTAAAGTCAGCCATTTTTGGCTAAACACCTTAAACCACCAATACATTAAGATGATAATAGGCTTATCATTTTTATTTGGAGACATGGGTGGACTTTTTACAACTAACGACTATGTTTTCTTTGTTAGAAAACCCATACTCAGCCTTGTAATATCAGAGTATGCGCTCACGCAATGTGGTGAGAATTATAGGGTACCACTTCCACTACTAAATTTCCTAAATAACTTAGAAGACCAAAAGGAAATTGTACTTGCAAAATCAAGGGTCAATGCAAAAAAGACAACTTAGACAGTTTCTTAATAGGAGAAAAGACAGACCTTGAAGAAACTATCCCTGATTATGAAGAATTTAGGGACATAGACTTAATAGACTTAGTAGATTTATCTAAGGCTAGAAAAGCTTTAGAAAAACATATAGAACTTAATGACATAATTAGTATATTTGAAAAAATAGGGACTATAGGAGAAAATCCTATGAGACACTGGAATAAAAACAAAATAACATGTAAGTTAGATATAATCAATCCTGATTTAACTATTAAAGCAGGAAAGATTAAATTCAATACCTAGGAGATAGAAGAATGAAAAATGCATATTAAAAAACTCCTAGACTTACATGTTATAAGACAAAGTACATCCAGACATAGATCACCAGCTTTTATTGTCCAAAAAGTATCAAAACTTAAAAGAGGACAATCTAGGATGGTATTCAATTATAAAAGACTTAATTATAACACACATGAAGATGGGTATAACATTCTAGAAAAAGATGTGTTAATCAATAAAATACAAAATGCTAAAATCTTCAGCAAATTTGATTTAAAATCAGGTTTCTGGCAGATCAAGATGCATGAAGACAGTATTCCCTAGACAACTTTTATTTTCCTTAAAGGACACTTTGAATGGCTATTAATGCCATTTGGATTAAAAAAAAGCTCCATAAATTTTTCAAAGAAAAATGGATGAAGCATTTAGACAATGTAGTACATTTACTTGTGTGTATATTGATGACATTTTAGTTTTTTCAAAAACTGAAAAAGAACACATTGCACACTTACATTATGTATTTAACATATTAAAATCCATGGAATGATAATATCTAAAAAGAAAATGGTTCTCAATAAAAGACACATTGAATTCCTAGGCTCGAAAATAGGACAAGGAAAAATCAAACTTTAGCCTCATATTACTAGGAAAATCTAAGAATTTTCTGATAAAATTGAGGAACTTAAAAGACTACAGGCCTTTCTAGGACTTTTAAATTATGTCAGGCCTTTTATAAAAGACTTGTCTAAACTAACTGGCCCATTGTATAATAAGACATCCATTAAAGGCCAAAGACATTTTAACAACGAGGATGTTAAAATTGTACAAAACATTAAAAAATAGCTACAAAATCTTCCTCTTCTCAGACTTCCTTTAAATATAGACTACATGATTATAGAAATAGACAGTTATGAATTAGGATGGGGAGCTGTATTATATGCAAAACCTCATAAATATTCACCTAAGACAGAAGAAAAAATTTATAGATACTCTTCAGGTATTTATAAAGAAAAAGGTATTACATCACTAGACTTTAAAATATTGGCCATTATAAATGGAATTGAAAATTTCTATTTATATATATATATGACAAACCTTTTACAACAAGGACAGACTGTGAAGTAATTGTAAAATTTTATAATAAACAAACAGAAAAGAAGACTAATGCTAATAGATGGTTAAATTTTGTAAATTTGATCATAAATAAAGGTAATAAGCCTTCTTTTGAACATAAAGACGACAAGAAAAATACTGTTGTAGACAACTTGTCCAGACTAATCTTTTGATGTGTTATTCGTAGGAAATTTCAGAGGAAAAATCCTCATACACTAATAAAAGACTTGGTTTTGAAGCAAGAACTCAAAACACATACATTAAGACATTTCCATTTGGAAAAGACATGGGCTCCAAAAAACCCACAATTTATATCAAGACAAATGCAACTGTTACAATCATGAAATTTGGCCAACAAGAGTTGCTAGTTTTTAAAGACACTCACACTTTTAATTTTGCAGGTAGAAATGACTGTAGCAGTCCACAGCTTTGCATAATAGACAGCATTTGGAATCTCCTTACAGAAGAAAGGGGAATCTCTAAAAAGATGGGAGTAATTAATGTTATTATTAATTATTTATAGACATCACAGACACCTGCAAGCAAAAATTCTTATGCTATATGCTATACAATGGCCCATATGCTGGAATTTATGATAATTGGGCTAAAATCAATGAAAGGATTAAAGTCCATAAACAAATGTCAAAATTTGACAAGACATTAAAGACACCTAAATTTAAAGGCTTTTATGACTGCAAAGAGGCCCAAAAGGACCTCCAAGACTTTCTCCAGCCCAATACGCCATACTTTATTTCTCCTAAAGTAAAGAAAAGGCTCACAGATCCATCTTCAAGCTCATCACTTGTTAAACCAAGAACATCATATTCCAAGACACTTCCACAACATACAGTTCCAACAGACAATACAAAAAATGAAACTATAATGATAGAATATAATGTTCCTTACTCTCTAAATACCTGGATCAAAGACATTATGGACACATCTTGGACAAAATTTGCCATTCTACAAGAATTTTTAGACTTATGTCATAATGATCAATTTATTGATAATAATGCAATTAATGATGGCATTTTCTATGGATATATGTATCATTGTGATAACATATATTCTTACAGAAATGAACATCACTTATTTGGAAAGACAAGTTATTGCCATTGCCAACTTGTATACTCCTTCAGATCTTGTGGAATTTGGATAGACAAGCTCCCTTTTGGCAAGAAATTCAAGAACATTGAAATAAGTCCATTACAATTCTATCAACATAGGCTTTTGATAGACATATGGATCCATCATCCAACCAACATTACAGACTTGCCAAAAATTCTTAAGTTACCTTTACCAGAAGCAACAGCTCATAATTCCATCCATGTTAAAATAACAGCAGTTCCTTTTGAAGACATTTTAGGACAAATGGAACCATGTTAATCTATGGCATTTATCCACACACTCGGACATCCAAGATATAAAGACACTCCTTCAAAACATCTCCATTTAGAAACTTCATGGACATTGCCCTAAAATGTATGGCCTAAGGCCCTAATTCATTGGAAGGCCAGGACAGCAGCTTATAACTTTTTCTTTAATATTAATTGTCTTGAGACAAACATTTATGACTTATGTGATGGGACTCATTATGAAAAAATTTATATCACAAAAGGATTGTTAGAATCTAGCTCTATCAGGTTCTATCTTAAAGGAAGCAATGAGTTTTATACAATTGTTAAAGTGTATGAGACAATATTTAAAAAGGAGCAGAGAAATAAAGACATTGATTCTAACACTCACTCTACAGCTTATAGCAGACACTCCCCAACTAACAGCCGAAGACAAATGGTGGACCCCTCCACTTTCTATAAAGACCCATAGATAAGAAGACAAATAGTGGATCAATCCACTATCCTAAAAAGACACAACTTGTACTAATGCTTATCCTTATAAGCATTACATTTACTTTTCTTATTTTACCCCTCCACTAAAGGGTATTGTATGTAATTTTCCTTCAGTCCTTTGACTATATAAGAAGGACCCCTCTCTTTGTTTTGGATATAGAAGCCTCTGATAGCCCTCTTCTTACAAGAGTAGAGCAAACTTATCAGAAAAGTACATCTCTTACCCACTCTGGGATCTAAAGAAAAATCACATTCTTATGAGTTTAGCAGCATAAATATTGTAAATTAGCAAGTTGTTAACTATGTATTGTTTCTAAGTTCTCTTTGGGGTTCATCCATAAAGAAAAGATAAATTAAAGAAAGTATTCTTCACTCCAGGTACTCTATTCTAATCTTTTATGTGGATGACTTTATTTATGATATAATTAATTTTGCATGAAAAATTTAAATAAGTTATAATCACCAATTTAATTCTTTCAAACTATATATGTTAAGAAATTTAAACTAGTAGTATTCCTTAGTATTATCCTTAAGAGGAAAAGAATGGTCGAGGAAGGCCTAAGAAAGTACTCTAGTAGTAAAGGATTATGAACGGGTATAGTTTCTGGAAAACTCACTAGTTTATTCTTAAATATATAGGTTTAAATTTTAAATTGTTGGTTTATTTATTTAAATTTTTAAGCATTCATTATATCTATAATTTAGGGTGATGCATATAGACAGATTATCATAGAATGGTTGGAAATGAAGAATGCTTTTAAATGTTTATCTAAGTATCTATTAGACGAATCTCATATTTTATTCTGATATCTCTTTCGATTTGAATAGTATTTGTTTATGACTACCATAGAAAAGGTTTTAGAATATTTCTGTCTTCTAGATCTACAAAGCAGACAAAGTTTAGAAGAATTTAGACATGAGACACTACACTATATAGATGTAGAAGACAACAATCATATAGAAAACCACGATCAAGACTGTGATTGTAATGAAGTTACTAGACATATCTTTTTGTTTCAATCCCTTGCAAACTCATTAAATACATTAATAAGACAATTCCTAAACATTCCCTATATTCAACCCCAAGAACAGACATCTAATTCAGAACCTTCTATTTCTCAAACTCTTGAATGAGACTCAGACTCTTCATGAATGCTAAGACAATTTATAGAATAGACTATCAAATAGCACAACTAGAAATAAGACTACATAATTTATAAGAACAATATACTAGACTTATTAGGAGAAGCACTTATTTAGACAAACTTAGAAAATAGCAACTTCTAAATACACTTAAAAAAGACATTAAAAAAACAATATACAAGATAAGACATCTTCAAGACTATCAAGTTATTTGCACACTTTAATGAGTAAACAGGCTATAAACAACATAAATCTACAAATATTAGAAGAAAATTTTAATTTACAAGAATTTGAACATATATATTTAAGAATCATTACAAGACGTAATACTTTATATTTCTCTGGCATTAAATACATAGGACTAAATCATAGCATTACAATAGCCAAGTGGAATATTGACAGGACTAAAAGATGTATTAAATACTTAGAAGATTGTAGGGTAATAATTTCACTTTAACTAGACATTTGGCCCCAGACTTCTTTAGATATATCTTATATCTTTAGACACCAGGACATCTAGCATTAGTATACTTTCCAAAATCAAAATTTTGTCATAGTATCCTCCAACCCCTTGTGGTATCTGAGCATGTGTGTATATATATACACACACACACACACGCACTTTATTATATATATATATATATATATATATATATATATATATATATATATATATATATATATATAATATACACACACACACAGTCTCTCTCTTATTTTTTTATTTATGGATCTTATTTCAAACTTTAGAGGAAAAATTGATTGTTGAATTAGTTAAATGGGGAATGGTCTACTAAATCTCATGTTATTGCTACCACCTACGATAATAACATACCATTCTGATGATCCAAGTCAATGACTTCTTCCTCTTGATGACACTTATTTTAGTTATGCAGACCTTTCTCAGGTTTTCAATGTCCAAAAATTTATATAGAAAATCACTATCCCATTAACTCGATGAATGCCCTTCATGCAATTCAATTCCAAGAACTTATCAAATGATCAAGATCAATTCAGAGTTATACCATAAATACTTAGTTTTATGTTAGTATTCTCTAATTAGCATAATAGTATTATTAAAGGGTGATTCTCCATGGTCCTTGACAAAGTTAAAATAAAAACTTTCAACAATATGGCAATTGCAAGCACCATAGAATCTAAATTCTTTAGGGCATGGGTTTTATCATATTCTTTTAAACACTGACCAAGATAAAGAATTGACTTAGAGTAAAGGCTCTTTTTCTCTTAAACTAGGGATTTTGAGACTCCAAAGATGGACTCCCAATTTAGATCCATATAAAGAAAAATCGACAACCTAGATTTGGGTGTGTTTCTATAAACTGCCATAGGAGTTATGGGATGCCAACATCTTTACTAATATTTCATGTAATTTAGGTATTCCATTGCATATTGATCATACAATGCTAGAAGGAGACTTCAGACACTATGCTAGAGTTCTTGTTGATTTAGATTTAACTTCTAATTTGTAGCATCAACTGGTCCATGATTGTGATGGAAATTTGATTGATATATATGTGATTTATAAAACCATGCCTATATTCTGCAGCCATTATCATGCAATCAATCACAATCTAGCTGGTTGTAGAAATAATAAATCAAATATTAAGAAAAATAATTCTATTCCTCCAACATAACATCCTCGAGGTCATTCTCGTTAGTGGAAGGTTTAGCAATAATGGGATGATCCTATGATGACACCCAAGGAAAATACAGTTGATGCTTCCAAGCAACCCAAGACTATCGATAACTAGGATAATATTCCAATACTGAATAATAATGACATTCAATATGATATTGTTCAAGGTGAATCATCTTTAAATAATAACATTCAAACTTCTCCCTCTAATAGACAGTCTCTAGATTCTCTATTGGCTTTGGTTGATCCAGCGATTGATGATACTGCCAAGCTAGACGAAAATGTTAATGCTATAATCTCATAGTCTCAAGCTTTTAATGAATTAGATAACTTGGGCTCATAGAAGTGGGAAGATTTTATTGATTAAGAAAGAATGGAAAATAACTCCCCTTGGCAGACCATAAAGAAGAAGAAATCTCCTAGCAAAACTATTAAGTTAACAGGTCATAAGCCCCTTGCCAGGGCTTACTCTTACGCTTCTTAATGAAGGCTTTGTTTTAGAATTGCAGAGGCTTTGTTTTGGAATTGTAGAGGCCTTGCCAATAAGGCTACACAACTCATGTTATCAAATTTATGTAAGTCCCACCATCTTGATATTTTATGTATGGTTTAACCAAAAGTTAATTTGGATAGTTTTTGTTTTTTTTTTTTTGTCTGCTTTGGATTATTCTTTTGTGGTAGATAATTAAAATTCTCTCTGGTTATTTTTTTCTTCCTCTATTGGAGCTGGCAATGTGACTTTGTTGGCTAGCTTAAATTAGCATCTCACTATTCAACTTTATATAGAATCCATTCTATAATTTATCACCTGTGTTCATGTTCATGTGCTATCCACTAGATGTCGTGCTTTATGGAATGACATCCACTATCTCTCTTTTATATGTGATAGAAATTGGATTGTTATAGGTGATTTTAATTCTCACTTTGGATCTTATGAAAAAAGGGAGGTAGATTACCATCTTCTCGCTCTTGATTTGAATTTTCTTCGACTATGAACAATTGTGCTCTTATTTGCCTTGATATAAAAGGTCCCTTCTACAACTGTGTAAACAAAATATTTGGCGAGCATCACACAGACATTCGTCTAAACTAAGCCTTCTGTAACAATCAAGCTATGGAATTTTGGAGATTCATTTATTGTTTTGCTCTTATGCACCACCACTCTTACCATAATCTAATTTTAGTTCATTGTCAACATATGCAAGTTACTAATCATAGTCCTTTTTAGTTTTATTCTATGTGGACTGATTATCCACGTTTCCATATGGATGTTAAGGACTTATGAAGTTTGCTTTCTTTTCATAGGAACCTAATGTTTACTCTAATGCGCAAGTTGAAACTATTAAGAGTTTTCCTTCGTGGTTGGAATAAAAGCACTTTTGGTAATGTTTATGAAAACATTTCAGTAGCTAAATAATGTCTTACGACAATTCAATCCAATATTGAAGAGAATGGCTTCTCTAAGTATCTTCACATGCAAGAATTATAGGTTCATCAGTTGCTTGAACACCATTTTGATAGTAAGCATGCTTTACTTAAAGTTCAATGTCGAATTAAGTGGCTTTAACATAAGGACCGAAATTTAAATTTTTTTCATAATACTCTAGTGAGACTTTGTCCCTTAATAGGCATTCATAGCTAAATGAGTAATGGAACTTTGGTTTTTGATGCTTCTATAGTGCAAAATCATATAGTGGAATATTTCTCTAATTTATTTTCAACTCTTGATATTCAAAGAGATTATTCCTCTATAAGATAGGTAATTCCTCATTTGGTTACACCTAATGATAATAATTTACTACTTTGAATTCCTATGAAATTGGAGATTAAAGAAGTAGGTTTTTCTATGGATACTAATAGTTCACCAAGCCTAGATGGGCTTATAGACATATTTTATAAAAATTGTTGGGATTTCATTAGTAAGGATGTTTGTGCTATAATATGTCATTTTTTTATAATGGAATTATTTTTCCTAGTCTTAATTCTATTTTCATGGTCTTGACTTTGAAATTGCTAAATGCTGACTCTGTTGACAAATTTTAACCTATTATTTTAGGCAATTTTGTTTTCAAAATTATTACAAAAATTCTAGCTGACAAATTGGCCTTTATTGTTGCTAGAATTATGGATCTCCATCAGTTCAACTTTATTAAAGGTCAAAATATTAAATCTTGTATTAATGTTACATATTAATGTGTTAATCTTCTTAACTCTAGTTGTTTTAGTGGTAATATAGCAATTAAGATTGATTTTCATAATGCATTTGATACCATGGACTGGGGATTTATTATTGCAATCTTGAAAAGTTTCAAATTTTCTTATTCTTTTTGTGACTGGATTTAAACCATTTTTCTATCTGCTTATATCTCCATTCTAATCAATGGTTCTCCTATTAGATATTTTGGTTGCTCTTCAAGTGTAAGACAAGGAGATCCTTTGTCTCCATTGCTTTTTTGTCTTGCAGAAGAATTTCTTAATAGATGGCTTATCCATGCTTTTAATTCTAATTCTTTATTTTCTATGCATGCTCCAAGAGGTATTCCTTGTCCTACTCATATGTTTTATGCTTATGATTTATTGATTTTCTATCTAGCTATTAATGCTAATATTTAGAGTCTTATTTGGATTCTTAGTGATTATGGAGCTATTTCAAGACAATATATAAACTGGTCAAAATCTAAAATATTCTTTAGTAAATATATGTCTAATAACTACATGCTCTATTTATGTTCTTCAATGGGTTTCAAAAAAGGTAACCTTCCTTTTCACTATATTGGTGTCCCTTTGTATGTTGGAGTCCCAAAAAGGAAATAGTTGAGATCATTGCAGATAAAATTTTGGCTCATTTTGAAATGTGGAAAGGTAGCTCTCTTTCCATGGCAAGTCACTTAGCCCTTATAAACTCTTTCCATGGAAGGTTATTTGTGATCTTAATAGTTACTTGCACTTTTACTTTTTCATCTTCCATATGGTCTTTTATTAAAGGTTGCTATGTCAATTTGCAGGAGCATGTCATTGGGTGATTAGCGCCAACTCCAAACTCAGTTTTTGTTTTGATAATTGGTCGGGCTATAAAATAATTGACAAGATTGCTATACCTTCTTCTCAATTTGAGTATCTTCATGCTTCAGTTTTGGTTATTTTTTATGGGGTACTTGGCATTTCCCTTGCTCATTTCTTTAATCATTGCCAGACATTGCCAATGATATTTTTAATGTGTTTTTTCCCTTAATGATGATGTTTATGTTTGTCGCTTCTCTTCTTTAGTTTTTATTTCTTGCAAACACAACAGCTGTAAGCTCTAAGTCATGTACTAGATAACATAATTCATAAGGCTTCAATTGTCAAGATGCATATGCAATTACCTTACCATGTTGCATTAGCACACATCCAAGACCCTGATGAGAAGCATTAATATAAACTACAAATCCTCATGTGCATATAGGAATAGTTAGTATTTGAGCAGTTGTCAACCTATTTTTCAGTTCATTAAGACTTTTTTAATATGCTTCAAACCACTAAAATGCTACATTTTTCTGAAGTAACTTTGTCAAAGGGCTGGTTGTCAATGAAAATCCCTCAACAAGTCAATGATAGTAACCAGCTAGTCCTAAGAAACTTCTCACTTCTGCAATATTCCTTGGATTACTTCTATTTTCTTTGGATCCACTTCTATTCCTTATTTAGAAACCACATGTCCTAAAAATTCAACTTTATCTATCCAAAACTCACATTTACTCAACTTAGCATATAACTGGTTTTCCCTCAAGGTTTACAATGTTATTCTTAAATGTTGTTCAAGCTCCTTTTTGTTTCTTAAATATACTAATATGTCATAAATGAACATGATTATAAACTTATCTAGATAAGGTTAAAATACCTTGTTCATAAAAGCCATGAATGTAGCTAATGCATTAGTTAAAATTAAAAGGCATCACTAAAAATTCATAATGCTTGTACTTAGTTCAAAAAGTAGTCTTTAGTTCATATGGTTTTGAAACTTTAAATTGATAATAGCCTTATTACAAATCAATCTTGGAGAACACTTGATATCCCTATAGTTGGTCAAATAAATCATCTATTCTAGGCAAAGGATATTTATTCTTCACAATGACCCGATTCAATTGCCTATAATCAATACACTACCTATAATCAATACATAACCTCATTGTTCTATTTTTCTTTTTAACAAATAACACTAGAGCACCCCAAGGTGAAACACTGGGCCTAATAAATACCTTATCAAACAATTCTTATAACTAAAATTTCAATTCTTTCAATTCAATTAGAGCCATTCTATAAGGTGAAATGGATATTAGTGCTATTCTGGTAAGTAACTCTATTGTGAACTCCACTTCTCTTTTTAGTGGCAACCCTAGTAATTCTTCTAGGAATACATATGAAAATTCCTTTACCACTAGAATGCTCTTAAGTGAATTATTAGCAATCCTAGTATCTACCACATGCACTAAATAAGCTTCACAATCACCCTTAACCCTTTTAAAAGCTTTTACAATAAAAATTAAACATATAGGTACAACTTATCTTTCCCCTAAAATCATAACCCTTAATTGATTTAGAGATTCTATGGCAACCTCTTTAGTAAAAAAGTTCACTATTGCATGATGCTTAGTCAACTAATCCATCCCTAATATCATATCAAATTCATGAAGTGGCAATAATATTATATTAGCTTCCAACTTAGTGTTTTCAATACAAATAAAGAAGTCATGACATATATTATTCACCACTATTATTTCACCTAATGGTGTACCCATATTTAAATCAAAACCTAAAGTTTCATGCTTTTTACATAATCAATATGCCATGCCTAATGATATGAATGAATGTGTAAAGGATCAATTATAGCATAAGCTTCTAAACTATGGATAAGAATTTTACCGGTGAGAACTTCTAAAGCACCAATAGCTTTTTATCTAGTCATAAAAAACATTCTAGCTTGTGTTTGAGGTCTAAAACTCTTATCTTCTTATATGCTCATACCTCTACCAACTATAGCTATCCTACCTCTACCTCTTGCCTTGCTAGATGTTTCTCTAACTATACTTGTTTTTTAAACTTCAATTGTGATTTTTGACATCACTCTGCCTCTGCTACCACCTATCACTATAGTCTTTTTAGGATAATCTCTTAGCATATGATCAAGAGATCAACAAAAGAAGCACCCACTAGTTAGCTTTCTTTATTCTCCATTATCTTGTCTCCCACAATATACACATACAGTTCTTTATGCTATAGTATGGCTTGGCCTTTACTTGTAAAAGATGGAGTTCTAAATCCCCTACTTCTATAATTAAAATGTCCACCTCTTATACTAAGCTATGGCAGTATGTATACACCATGTCTACTTTATTTTCTACTGGAACTTTTTACAATCTCACTTGATCCCCTTTTTGTTCGCAGTTTCAATCCTTTTTAACTAACTTCTCAGCTTTGATTACAACTGCCTTTCGCTTAGCATAGCTCTCGAGGTTTGCAAGAGTAATCCTTTCTTTGGGCTTATATCTCAATCCTTCCCCAAATATTCAACATTTATCTTTATTAATAACTACCAATGAAGATGCATAATGAGATAATTGATTGAATTTCACTTCATATTTAGCTACTGTCATTGTCCCTTACTTTAGATTCAATAATTCCCTTCTTTTATCATCTCTATACATTTCTAGCATGTAATTATCATTGAACTCATAAAGGAAATCATCCCCTGTAAGAACTTAAGGCTAAACATCACTACTAAGTACTATTTCCTACCAATTATATATGTCCCCTTGTAGCAATGATACTGCATAGTTAAACTTTTCTTTTGATGTGCATTTTATTAAATTTAGAACTCTCTGTGTCCTTTTCAGCCATGTTTCTACAACTAAGGGATCTATAGTACCATAGAAATTAACTGCACCTTATTTTTGCAGTTTATTATATCTCCTCTCCTTATACTCTTGTGGTCCTTATACTTCTTGTTTATGTTGCTCAAGATGTATTTATTCATAAGGTGCATAATGTGCGGGAGAATGTGCAGGAGATCCAACCCTATCAGTAAGTTAATCTGGTGGTAGTTAATGTGATTCTTATATGGAATGCAAATCGGTCGTCTCCTCTCTCCTTATGGATACCCTATAGACATATAAGAACATATTATATAATAATGTATATAAATGCACATATTCTATTATGCTCATATGCTTGTCCCTTATGGAACCTATTTGTGCTTTAATACCAACTGTAATGTAATACCCTATACATTTGCTATTATTACACATCATGATATCTCTTATTATTATTACGAAGTATAATTTGTTCACATGTAGTTACTATACACATATATATGTATATACATATATAAATACATACATACATATATACATACATACATACAAATATTTACATTAACTAGTAAGTATATGTCTGTTATAAGGAGAGAGAGAGAGTGAGAATTCAGCCGACAACTTATGCTCCATACTTTAACTACCATGCTTCATGCTTCAAAATGGTCTAAAACTATACTTCTTAATTTGAAAAATAATCATGATTTGATGAGTCGTGAATCAATAAATATAAACATTAATTAAATTCTAAAGGCTCCTCTAACAATTAGCTCAAACATCTTACAAAACAAATACAAGATTCAAATATTGCAAATTCATTTGCTTTGGTTCCTTTAATTTGTTGTGACTTGTAAGGCAATACCATTGGGTTCTAGTGGAACAAGTGACAAATGATAATTGATTTTGCTAGCCAGTATATAACAAGTGAATCAAATGATATCCTTTTATCATTAGCATTTGCCAAGTGATTTGCAAGTAGTAGTCAAGTTGGTCACAACATCCTCTTATATCCATATGCAAATATTCAAATGCAAATGTATAATAAGTAATTACTGTAACTCATAAATTTATCATTTGTCGTATTTTTGTATAAGCACAGGTATAAGCAATCTATAGTTCACCAATTCTCATGTAAAAAGATATAAATCAACTTATTTGAAGTTTCATAGAAAACATATTTCAGTCAACCTACAAGTCATTAATTCCACATTCATATTCACATAATCACACAATTGCACATTACAATCCAATGGATGTATATACTTACCTCCTTAGGTAAAAAAACACTTTAGACATGATTTCTATCACCTTCTTGTACTTCAATAATATTTTAAGAACCTAGAATATAACATGCATTTTAATACTAAAAAGAAAATTGTGTTTTCATGCTTTTATGCAATGGTTAGCATGTTTCATACAAATAATGTTATGATGCTACTACACTAGAAAGCTAATAACTCATTATGTGTAACTCCAAATGCTCTAATTTCTTTTTCTAATAAAATAGACTCTTAGGACTATAACATATCAAATTTATGGATTAAACTAAGCACTACATGATTTATAGTGAATTTTTAAATTTTACCATGAAACATGTACATATACAGCTTGACCTTGCTAGACTTGAGAGTGAATAACTTTCACCACACAACTCCAAATTTCTTAATTCTTTTTTTCTAATAATTAAAGATATAAGGATACAACATATCAAAAATTTAACATAATATAAGTTCTACAAAATTAATGGTGAAATTTTGAATTTAAACCTATGTTTTGCACTGAAGCAATTTCAGCAAGTCTCATTCAATTATGAATTTCTTAAGTCATACAAGTCTAATTGAAACTCATTTTTCAAGAAATTTTTTAACATATAAAGGAGAAACTTTCATGCTTTATACTTCATCTAATTCAATCTCTAATATCTTCATATTAATTGGAAAAAATGAAACTGCTTACAGATGTAGCAAGAAAAACCAACTTCACTCCAAGACAATTTCTCATTACATACATACTATCTCACCAAACTATTTTAAAAGATTTTAGATAACATATAAAGGAACAAAAATAATGTTTATTACTTTGTCTAAATCAATCTCTAACATCCTCAAAATAACCAAACTTGGAACTATACCAAAACCAGTCCAAAATAAACTACCATAGAATTTTGCATAGTTTTTATTTCATAAAACCCATTTAAAGGTATAAAGATAAGACATAAACCCATAAGTTTTCTATTTTTCACTTCCCTTAATTCTTCTTTTATGGCCATGAAAATTAGAGTGTAATTTTTAGTTCTAGAACAGAATTCTCAACATTAAGATCATTATCAAAATCAATTAACCTATTTCCCTCTTAAGTCTTTCTAATTACCATGATCAATATGTCATGAAGGAAGAATTATATTAGAAAATAGGATGAAATCACTTACCTTAACCAAAATTAGGAAACCCTATAATTTCTCCTCTTTTCTTCCTTCTTCTTCTCTTTCCCTTTTCCTTCCTTCTTTACTTTCCTTTTTTATTCTCTTCACTTTTTTTTGTTTGAAGCCCCTTTTATTTATTTTTACATAAGCTATTCCCTTTAGCCCTCAAATTTACTATTTATTATTTCTAACTAATTTATTATTTTCTCAACTAAATGGCTAATGTTTAATCTTCACTATTTCTATCTTTATCTTTATTTCTAGAAAAATAAATCACAAAAGTCATGCTTATGTTATATTCTATATTTTCACATATATGATATGTAATGCATATGAAATGCACTTGTTCAAGTGAGAAACTTTTATGATGCATATATTTATATAATATTATAACGTGTGAAGATAGGGATGTTGCGCAGTCAATTAAAATCTAATCTAGTAAACTAAAACCTTAGAATAGCAAGTCGCATACTGAAGGTGATCGTCATAAAAGCATGACTGCTCAAACACATAACTCACTATATCAAAACTCATTTTATTAGATTGGATCAAGATTTACCAAAAATGATGATTAATTTGCCAAATTGGAAGTCTAAAAATACCTTTTTAAACCTCAAAAATCACAAAAATGTCACTTGAGTAAAAAATGAGCACTGAAGAAGGCTGAATACGTGCGAAAGCACACGTGACACACGTGAGCGTGTGTTCAAGTGCCTAGGTGTGTGAATCACCTGCACATTTTCATGTGTGAACACGTGTAACATGAGTAAAAAACACATTCAAAATCTCATAAGAAACTTGATTTTTGACATGCACACTCACCTATGCCACGTACGCTTACAAATGTGACTCGCACGCTCAAACACTTAAGACACATTTAGGCTTGTGAAAAACGGCATCCCTCACCTTTATGTTTATAAATAACACTATTCTCCTCATTCTAGAGTGGAATATTTGAATAATATATTGTTACTCTATCGGATTAAAGACTCAAGACACTTGAAAATACTATCAATTAGTCTTCTATTCTTGTTTAGTGATTAGGTAGTCCCATTTTTCCTCACCAAACTGAGCCTCATTATTGTCAAAACGCGCTTCGTAAGCAATAACACACATATTCCACATGATTTCTACATGAATGTTGACGAGGATAAGTCATAAATCATGAAGCAAATGCTTCAAATATCGTAAAATGAGTTTATTGTTATGTAAATATTGCATCTTCTCTTCTACTCCAATTCTCTCTTTTAATTTTATGCTGCCAGCAAGTTGTGAAAATTTTGTATTTGTATGGTGAGACTAACCATATTGCATGCTATGTGAATAATTCTGCTTTATTCTTTATTTTATTAAACTATTATTTTGCATTTTCCTAGTCCCCGAAATGAGAATTCCACAAAAATATCATTTTTTAGAATATAAATTGCTTTTTCACACTTTTCTAAACTTTTTTGCATTTTTCACTATTTTAAAATCACATTTTTATAATAAAATATGCATTATTATTATTAATTTTACATTTTGTGTGAAAAAGCATTCTTTTTCACACAAAAATATCATTTTATATTCATAAAAAAATTAAAATTGTTGTTTTTGTTTTACATAATTTCTGCATGTTTTATTGATAAAAAACACTTTTTGACATAAACTACATATTTTCTATGTAATTTCTGCTTTTTCACACAAAAATATCATTTTATATTCAGAAAAAAATTAAAATTGTTGTTTTTGTTTTGCATAATTTCTGCATGTTTTATTGATAAAAATCACATTTTGACATAAACTACAAATTTTCTGTGTAATTTCTACATTTTCCATGATAAGAATTGTATTTTTTTTTTTTCTACCTTTTCCTTACATGCATCTTTACATTTTCATAATTTAGGAATCATATTCATTAAAAAAACAAATTACATTTTGGTATTAAAAACTGCATTTTTCATTTTTATATGAAAAATCATCATTTTACATATAAATCTTCATTTTTCTTTCAAAAACATAGAATCTACATTCTTCTTACATCTCATTATCAAAATCAACTTTTTTTAATATAAATTTCATATTTTTAGCATAATAACATTTTGACACAAATTCTGTTATGATTTTTCTCATAAATTAACCATAAAAATTACTTTTTGCAATGAAAGTCATCACTTTTGCTTATTGGTTGCATTCTTAGCATTTCTGTCATAAAACCTTCATTTTCCATATCCAAATCTGTATCTTCAATGCCAAAAGTCACATTCTTCACATTTCCACATCATTCACGTACAAAATCTTCATCAATTACATAAAATAGCATTTTTGAGACTAGAAACATTATTCGTTGGTCCCACGATAAAATTCAATTTACGTTATATTAATCTAATGTTTTTATCATCTTAGTGTCATTTAGGATTATCATTTTGCTATTAGTAGTTATTCTACATAATTTCATCATAATTTTTGCAAATACATTATCCTATCTACTATTATGACTGTGTGAACATTTTCTGCCTACTTGATACTTGTCTGAATGAATGGATGAACAGCACATATCTATGCTAACCTCATTCTAGATTTAGGGCTAGATTTATATTTCTATACCTTTTCTCTTTCAAATGTATTTTATTAGAAAAGTAAATTCTTTACTTTTTGTCTATTATCTATTGTGCATATATGTGTATATACAAATTGTCGTTTTGAAACTAAGGTGAAATAATAGTCATGTATCGAGTATTATATAATCAAAAATAGTCAAAAAATAGATGTGATTTTCTCGACTCAAAATCTCTATTGAAGATGATATTTGTTGAGTGATCCAATATTATCTTTACATTTTCTTAAAAAATCAGGTGATAACTCCACAAACATCAAAATTTTGCGTTTTTGCAAGAAGGATTCCACACAAAAGTCCCTCTTCATTTCAAGAAGGATTCCACACAAAAGTCCGTCGCTCACACTATCAAATAGGCACATGTAGGTTTGGACTAGGGTCGAGGCACTTTAATGTATATAATTATGTATTCTTTTAATTAATAAAATTTTTATATAATTTAATATTGATTAACGGTATAATAAATAAAGTCATTTTCACTTAAATCAACTATGATAAAATTTAAATTTTTTTATTTTAGAATGTTGTCGTAGAGGAATTACCAATTAAAAAAATTAAATATTGTGCTAGATTGCTAAGTAGGAACTTTTAAATATGATTAAAAGAATTAAGCCAAATTTTACAAAATCATTTAAAGAAATTGAATTGGCTTTTGGTAAGGATAAACCATGACATAAAATTACTTGAAGAATGTTCTTTCCTAACATTTTGCACAACATTTTGACTTGTATATACAATCAATCCCCATAAAAGTATCAATTAAAAACAATCACTAAATTATAACCAATCATCACAGGCATAATTGCACAAAATGGATTATCCTCCCTCATCAAAAGTGCAAATTTAAAAAGAGAAAATCCACACCTTTAAAACAAAACATGTAAAACAGAAACCAAATAATGATCATGTAGAACGAGTCACGCTTAATTAAGAAATAGAGAACCTTCTTCTCCTAGGCTTTGTTAGATCCGCACCAACACTATCATCAATATGAGAAGTATCTTTAGATCCATGCTTGAATGGATTCAACTTCCCCAAAGTCTTGGACATGGATGAGAAGAAGGTTGGCTTGCGAGGCCCGCCTTTAGAAGTCCCTTGATTACTCTTCTGCATATCTGAGATATAAAGTTTCATCTTCAGAAGCTCTGATCGCAGTGCCTCGTTCTCTCTAACGAGAGAAATATCAGTCTGTAACTGACTCCTAGAATTCGAAACAACGGATTCAGGGGTGCGATGATCATTTACTCCACTTCTTAGCTTCAGCTGATCAAAGTAAAGTGCATGCAGAACTATCTGTACAGGCAAGCGTTTGTTTTGTGAAGCATGAAGCCTTGCTTCATATGATAGTTTCAATGGGTCCATCACACTGCACACCTTTTCTCGCTCTATTTCGTCCAGGTTCGGGTGAGCCTGCAGAAAAAAAAAAAAAAGCTTTATACCAATTCAAAAGCCTAAACCACAACGGACAAGTGCATGAATGGGAGTACGACACTTGCACTTTGATTCATAATTCTTAGCTATTAGAAAGGGATGCAAAAATTATAATGAAATTCAGCTGTTACCAGGTTAGAATATTTACATTCTCTTTAGCTCTTATAAACTTTTAACGTAAAAATCCTGATAAGCTAGCAAGCAAATAAGACTATGGTCGCCTGATCCTGAAGATCAATTAATTAACCTGAAAGCCCAAGCAAATATTCATCGGTTTCCAACAGTAAAATCTGATTAGATGGCATAGCAATTGGACTATGAGGACTGATTACTGAGGACCATGACAATTAATTCTTTCAAAAGTCTAAACTAAGAACCCTTCCATTGGTTTCTAACACAGAGTGTAATTAGCTATAGTTGCAGTTTCTGACAGGACTAATTAGCTACACAGTAGCATTTAGACTAATGACCCAGGTCTTGAAGTTCAGTTGATTAATCCATAATTCATTTGATAATTTACCTTCAAATAGATGTCAGTAGCACGATAGAGATCATCATCAACTCTCCTTGATCCTTTTGGTACCAACATAGCGATACCATTGAATTTGGAGATACTGAGTTCTCCATAAGTTGCTATCTCCCCAAGATACGAATCCACTGTTTTTGCAACTCTCTGCATACCCGTTGAACAAGTATCCTTAAAATCACCACCACTGAAGACAGCCATGCTCTTCTCCTTTTCTACAAACCCTGATATGATCCTTCTCACACTCTCTAGATCAAATAGTCTCTCACCATCATAAGTGAAAGATAAAACCAAAAGATCATCAACGGTTACATGCTCTAATATGGCAGAGATCCGTTTCTCTAGCTCGTTCTTACAGACGGTGGAGGCTTTGAGGAATATTGCTGATCGGAGAAGGCAGCAAAGGAAGTTGATTGGAAAAGAAGCTTTCTCTGAAGGCAGAAGAGAGACAATTGATTGTAAGATCTCTCGTTGTCGGCTTCTGATTTCAGAATCTTCAGAATCAAAAGACCTGATGCCATTACCAGTGTGATCACGAACTAAATCTCTAAGATTTCTTTCAGTGTAATTTATTATAGCACTAGCTAAGGTTAGTGCTTTGGCTCCACGTTGTTTCATTGCAGAGATGATCTTCCCGACAAATTCTATGTCTAAGATGGATAACTCCTCCGTCCACCAGTTTGGTGGCGACCGGCTTGGGAAGTTGGCTTCATTACAGGTCTGAAACCGAAACAACGAAACCACGAAACCACTTCATTATAATTATTTTTAATCCAACAAAAGATAACAACCAGAACTAAATCTTAGTGCTACTCGAGTCATTTCAAGAACTTTCAGAAAAAAATTTCGAATACTGCGTTAGCAGAATGGTACTCTACTCATCTACAAAAGCTGTCATCAACTAATAGAAGCAATTGAAAATGGTATTGCTTACCTTAGTGCTTATAACATCAACACATCTTTGGACGATTTGAAGGTCCTCAGCCATGGGAAGAAGATCTTCACAAGATTTTAACACGACAATGGCACCAGAGAGGCTGGACAATGCAACTTGAGCAAGAAAATCATCAGTTCGGCCAGCAAGGTTGTTGTCACAGTACAAATCGGTCATCTGAAGATACTCAGCAGCGCAGCGAAGAGCAGCTACGTTATGAACTGTGATCTCAAAGTTGACACCGTAGCAGAATTTTGCTGCTTTTTCAAACATTTCAGGACCTCCAGGTATATCAGAAAGACTAATTCTTGTTAGGTCTGCTTCTTTTGTGTCCATTATTAACTTCCTTATGTAGTTGCTCTTTGCCACTAGCATGAACTGTAATCAAAAGCAATTAGCATAATATATAAACCCAAAAACAACAAAAAAAAAAAAAGGTAATTAGAAATAGAAGACGTACCTTATGAAGTGAAAATTTGGCTTCACCAACTACAACAACAACATCGGTTGGAATCTCTTGAGAAAACACCCTGAAAATCATAACAATAGTAATTAAAAATGTAAGTATTCGATCAGATCATGATAAAAAAAAAAAAAAAAAAAAAAAAAAAAAAAAAAAAAAAGCTTATTTTAGTCTAGTTTAGTTCAATTTACCATTGGCCAGTTCTTTCCATGGCAATAGAAAGCCTGCTGTTGCTTCTGAGAGGAGTTGCCATTTCTGCCGGTAGAAAGAGGAGACTCTGGGACAAGAAGATTATCTGTTTTCGAGTTGTATAGAGATTTTTCTTATTTATATTTTTGTTGGATGGCCTTTTTAATCCATGTATATATCTCCTAAAGAAATTTCACTTTCTTTTCCTAAACGTAGTTTTAAGAGTATTTACTGATTTCATGGACCATTATACCTTAAGCCACTAAAAAACAAAGGGCAACTAATAAGTCGTATTCGCCCATGTTGCATTGGCTCCACTTGGTATTTAGGGGCTTTCTGCACCAAGTATTTCTTCTTGCCCTGCATTATTTTCCCGTCACAAGTCGTGTTTGCTGTATTGTTTGACGTATCCGCCCATCTAACTACTGTTGTACTAAAATATTAATTCGCATCAATAAAAAAAAAAGGGTTAAAATAAATGATCTCACACTATTTGAATAGTAAACTTTCTTAAATCTTAAATATGTCATCATTCAGTTAGTTTGGTTTGTTTTATATATAATCAATTTAGATGTTACTACTTTTTTTTTTTATCAACAAAGTAAAAATTAAAAAAACAGTTAAAAAATTAAAAATAAATAACCATGCAATTCTTTTATGTATTGATAAATCTACTCTACTATTAGATTTATGATAATAAAAAAATATAATTAACATACACTTTTAATGTGGTTGGACATAAAACTATGTTTAGAGGTGAAAGAAAAATAAATTCATTAAAATTCACAATAAAAAAAAATGGAGATCTACATTTAATCCTTAAACCCAATGATACTCAAATAAACTCACCATTAAAGGAGGTCAAAATGTCTCTTAAAAATCAAAATGAGAGATATGAAAGTTTATATATAAAATATCATAAGGAATCTATTAGAATCTTTTTCGCACATGCAATGCATATAATTGCAGTTCCAATTAGAGAATAATATAATGTCTTACTATAGGGAATAAGAGTTTAATTTAGTTTTAAAAAAAAGTTTAATTCCTACATAAGAGTCAAATTCTTTTTGAACAATAATAAATTTTACTTCACCACCAAATATATGATATATGCATTTGGATTTGAACTAAGGTGTTATAAGCTAGATAATTCAAGGTATGACTAAGAAACATCCACCTTAAATTAAATTTTATTGTACCTCAATTAAAATTAAAGATCTGAATTTCTATAAAAAATCTTGCTCCACATTCTCAAATAGGAAAGCATTAGAAACAAAACCATCAAGATTGATGTAAAATCATCATTATAGGTCTTTAGGAAAGTACCTTCTGCCATATATGGCACTTACAACTTTTTCATTCAAATTCTCCAGTTTTTTTTTGTCATTATAAACATCAATTTCTTCTTTTTCAATAATATTTTATGCAACTAATTGTGAGTTAAAAAGTGTTCACATCAAATACTTGCTGTAAGTCAAAAGTCATATTCCAATTTCTCTATATCAAATCTTGATGTTATTAATGACAAAATCTCAACAGTTTTGATACCAATGTTAGAAAAGTTTAACTAGCAGAATTGTGAGAGAATTAGAAAATTATTTAAGATAATAAACAAACATGAAAATAAAAGAAAATAGAGAGAATATACAAACTTTAGCATGTTTTAATGTAAATTGGACTAAATACACTAATCAAAACTAAAGATGCAAGAAAACAATAAGAGGACTAATGCTCAATCCTTAAGTTCAATTACACCCAAAAAAGCTCATCCTTTAAGGAGATCAAAATACCTCTCAAAATATATCAAAACAAGAGACCCAAAGACTTATATGTAAAAATACCATGATGACACCTATTGATACCATTTTAACACACTAAATGCATATGAAAATAGCCTTATTTATAGAGGATTAAAACTAACAGCAAGAGAGAATTGAAGAAAATATAATTGAGAGGGAATTTGTTCTCTATATTTCTTTTACATAATATATATGTATTTATAGTATTTATACATATCTATCTTTGGTAACACAATCACTAATGTACATCAATTATTCCCTTGATTTCCTCCTTTATTTTCTCCTTAATTTTTTCCTTCTTAATTCTAATTATCCTATTCACACTATACATCCTAATACTCCCCCTCAAGTTGATGCATAGATATCACCAATGTCCAACTTACTCAATGAGTTATATAACAACCAACTTAAGACAACTTTTGTAAGAACATCTACTAACTGATCTTTGGACTTTATAGAAGGAAGCTTGATTATCTTGGCTTCAAGTTTTTCTTTCTATTTGCACATGTTTAGTTTGGTCATATTGAACTAGATTATGAGCAATCTAAATAGCTGGTCAATTATCACAATATGAGTTCATCTTAGTCTCTAGAGGATAGCTTATTTCATTCAACATGGTTCTTAGTTAGAGAAGCTCATATAACCCTTTTAATATGCCTTTAAACTCAACTTTTGCACTTAATAAAGAAGTGGAGCTTCTTACTTCTCCAAGTGACAACATTACCACCCATGAAGGTGACATAGTCGGATGTTAATTTTCTATCCAAGCTTCCTGCCAAGTCGATATATATGAATTCGTCAATTTTTAAGTGATTATGCTTTATGAACATGAGTTCCCTTTCAGGTGATAATTTCAAGTGCTGCAAGATTTAAAAGAATGCTTTTAAGTGATCTTTACTTGGATTATACATTAATTAGCTTACCAGGCTTACTTCATATGTAATGTTCGGTATAGAATGAGATAAGTAGATCGGCTTACCCATTAGTCATTAGTACTGGTCTTTATCTGCTAGCATATGATCTTCAAGTTCCCTTAGTTTATCATTATGAGCAATCAATTTGTTTGCCAATTTATAATCAAGCATTCATGTCTTAGCAAATAGGTCAAGTGTATATTTGCTTTAAGAAATAAATATGATTTATTTTGATCGAGCTACTTTAATCCCCAAGAAATATTTCAATGCTTTAATATTCTTCATCTTAAACTCACTTGCCAAGTGTCTTTGTAAATTTGATTCCTTATGATTATCATGTCATCGGCATAGATGATTAAAGTCATTACTTTCTCATTGTAATGCTTTAAAAAACAAGGTGTGATATAAGTCACTTTACTTGAATCCATGTTTCTTTACTATTTAGCTGAACCTTCTAAACCATGCTCAGGAAGACTACTTCAAACCATATAGTGCCTCATACAATTTACACATATATTTAACTTATGATGGAGTAGTAAAGCTCGATGGAATATCCATGCACACCTCTTCCTCTATTGCTCCATATAAGAATATGTTCTTCATATCAAAATGATGAAAACGTTAGTCCAAAAGTGTAGTAAGGGATAACAAAACCCTTACAGCATTTAGTTTTGGAATATGAGACAATGTTTCTTAGTAGTCAATATCATGAGTTTGATTATATCCTTTTTCCATGAGTCTCACTTTGTATCTTTCTATTGATCCACTTACCTTATGTTTTATGGAGAATACCCACTTGCATCCTACTGTTCTCTTTCCCTCCAATAATGGAACAAGATTCCCAATGTTGTTCTTTTGTAGGGCATTCATATGATCTTTTATAGCTTGAGCCCAATGAGGATCATTCAATTCCTCTTGCATAGTTTTAGGAACACATTTAGCAAATAGCTTTTATGTAAAGGCCTTTAAAGGTTTAAAAAGCCACTGAGTAGATACATGCTGAGTAATAAAATATCTTCCTTTAATTTCTCATTCGGGTAAGTATCGTTTTAATGGCTTTCCTCGGTTATGTCTAAAAGGCAATTTATATATAATTAGGAGAGTTCAAAATAGAAAAATAACTCTACGTTTGTACTTTAGGAGTATTTTCAGGAGATGGATAACTTTTTACATCATGGGGAGGGGTGTCTTTGTTATCAAGCTTAACTTGCTCTTCATTCATTTTTGAGTTTCCTTCATCACACTCGATGTGAGATTTTGAGTCTTCATTCCTTTCAACATGCTTGGACTTTGAGTTTCCATTCTCCTCCTTATGCTTAGAGTTAGTTTTTGAGTTTCCTATCTCTCTTATATATTTTGAGTTTCCTATTCCTTCTGTAAACTTGGAGCCATTCTCTTCCTTATACTTAGAGTTAATTTTTGAGTTTCCTTCTGCTCTCTAGTTTAGTTAGTTATTTGATACCTAATTTTCTGTTCACTCATACTCTTCCCCTGAAGAAAAGAATGAGAATCTCAGTTCATGAAGAACATTTCTAATTCTTAGAATGTGACATCCAATGTAGTGTACAAAATTTGAGTAGTAGGATCATAATACCGATAACCCTTCTTATGACCTTTGTAGCCTAAAAAAACATAACAAAATGCAAATGGATCAAGTTTGGTCCTCTACATTTTAGCTATATAAATATAAGCTATTGAGCCAAATACTCGTGGTGGGAGCATTATAACTAAAGGTAAGTGAACATATTGAGCAAGGGTTTGAAAAGGAGTATTAAAGTTTAAAACTCGAGATGGCAATCTATTTAAGAGATAAATTACATTTCATATAGTATCCATCTAGTATCACTTAAGAGCATGAACAACAATTAAGAGAGCTCAAGCTATCTCAAGTATGTGCATATTCTTCCATTCTGTAACACTATTTTATTGTGGTATATTAGAAAATAAGGCCTCATGATATAAGCCATGAGTCTAAAACTACTTCTGAAACTCATGGTTAATATGCTTCCCTTCATTGTTTGATTAAGGGATTTATATCCTAGCTGAGTATTAGGTCTTGATTATGGTATGGAAGGACATGAATATGTTGAATACCTTATGTTTATATTTCATCAGATATAACTAAGTCATACATCTATAATCATCAATAAAGGTGACAAACCATTAAGTCCTAAAGTATATGAGTAAGGAGTTAGTCCCTAAACATTGGAGTGAATCAATGTAAAAGGTACATCACTTTTATTCGAGTTAATTGGGTATAGTACAAAATGACTTTTGGATTGAGTACAATTGTGACACTTGAACTTGGACTCAATTGACCTAGAGAACATGCTAAAAAATAAATGCTTTATGTAACTTAATAATGGATGTCCCAACCGGTGATGTCACAATATGATTTGTTTGTCTTTAGTGCTCATATAGTGCATAATATTTACTTTGCAAAGGTTGAAGTCATCAATATAGTACAACCCTCCATTTCATACCATAACCAATAAACTCCTTTACGAGAATATCTTGAAATAAACAAAAGGTAGGATACATTGAGGTATAACAATTTAATTCCTAAGTGGCTTTTCCTACAAAGAGGAGTTTATTTGATAGTAAAGGAACTAATAATGTATTTAGCAAAGAGAATGTGTGAGATGGTGCCACTATTTTTGCTCCTGTAAATGGGTATGTCACACCATTGACATTTATAATACATGTTCATTTTAGTTAAGCAAATACCACTAAGTCCTTTTGATTAAAAGTCATATAGTCGGTTGCCCTAGAATCAATAATCCAGTCCTTTAAGGATTCTTATTCTTAACCATATAAGTCATAACCTTTAGTACCTAAACCATTAGGAGACTTAATTATGCTGGTTAGAAATTTAATACTCAGTATAAGAGACAGTTGATGCTCGGTAGGTGAGGCTTAACCTGTGGTGTGGGCTACTTAACCAGTGCTCTTACTTGTATATGTTTCATGCTTCCTTTTCAAATCTTGCCACCATTTAAGGTACCTATGTATTTTAAAGCAAGTTTCTTGAGTATGGTTAGGGTTCCCATAATGGGTACACCTTTCTTTAACTCCCTTAATTTTTTTTCTTCCCACTAGTATATGGTTCAATCCTTGTCACATGAAAACTTAATGAAGGAGTCTTGTATCCTTTAGAGCCTATTGTAGCACTTGAAATGGTCTTCGTTCCACTCAATATGAAAGCTTGTCAAATATATTCTCTCTAGACTTAAGCATAAGCTTGTTTAACCATAAGGAAAGGTTAAATTTATAGTACATTACTTCAAACCTTGTTTAAATGGTCATATAGTCCATCCAGAATGGTATAGACTCTATCTTCTTGGATGCTTATGTTGTATATCTAGCCATCCTTAACACACTTTATAGGATTCAATAGCTAAAATTATATCTCCCTCCACAATCCTTAGAGATTATTCTAGTAAGAATTAATAGATCCTTCAATCTATTTTATCCGACCCACCTGTCTTTTTCGCTAATACACCTGGGAAGAGTCTTATCCCTCAAAGAAGGTTATCACAATAGAGTCCCAACCTTGTTTGGTAGTAGCATACCAAATAAAGTTTCTAATGAAGGATGACTCTATTAAGTTTATCAACCATCCTTTCATAATAGAATTTTTAATTCTCTATCTTCAAAAGGTTGGGTCTATTAACTCAGGCTGTGGAGTGTCTCTAGGGATGTATTAGAGTTTGTCTTTCCCTATTATGTACATCTCCATCACTTAAGATGAAAGGGCATAGTTTGTTCTATCAAATTTTATGCCCATATGTGTATTGAAGCTATCATGATTAGGTTATCGGGGTCAAATTCTGGGTAAATGGTTATTGTATCTTCATTGTTATTTCATCTAAAATGGTAGCAAAGGATTTTCTTTTTGAAGCTACCAAGTCTATTAATTCCACTATAGATCTTAGTTTTCAGGGCCATATAAATGTCTACTCTGATACTATGATAGCAAGAGGGATTTAAAGAAAATATAATTGAGAGGGAATTTTTTTCTATAATTCCTTTACATAATATATATATATATATATATATGTCTATTTTTGGTAACACAATCATTAATTTATTTAAATTATTTCCTTAATTTCCTCCCTCTTTTTCTCCTTAAAATTTTCCTTCTTAATTCTAATTTTCCTATTCACACTAGTCATCCTAACAAGAACTTCCTATTAAAGGTTCCCTTTCAATATAGAAAATAAAATTTTAATTTCTACATAAAAGTTAAATCCTTTTTAAACAAAGATTTCCTTTACTTGCCATAGAGTTTATGACAAATGCATTTGAATTTGAACTAAAAATATTATGGGTTAAAAAATTCAAGTCACAATTAACATAAATATCATGCTCATGAACAAATTTGTAATCTTGCCTAACAACATAATTCCATTCACTTGCAAAAAATAAATTATCGGTAGACTCCTTTAATATGAATTTATATGATGAATTTTTTTTTTTTACATTTTCTCAAAAATAGTTAAATATTTTTTTTTATGAATTTCTATATCGGTTTTAAGAGTGTAAACTATTGAGTACATAAATGGGGTTGAACCCATATAATGTAAAACTAATGAGTTTTTGTTAAAGTTTAATTTATGCCATTTATATGCCACTAGAAATTATTATACCTTTTAGATGTCCATTTATATGCCACTTAAAAATTCTCATATCTTTCATATATTCCAGTTGCTACGAGCCAAATGTAAGTATTAAAGTTTAATCCATAAAAAATTGCTCTAGTAAGTATATAAATGGGATTGAGTATATTTAATACAAAATCAATTAATTTTTAGTGAGACTAATTTTACAAAATTTATAAGCTATTTGAAATTCTTATAGCTTTCAGATATAAAATTTTTTTATATCTATTTGATAAAGGGGCATGTCAAATGAAATTACGAAGTTGTTTTATTTAATTTTGAAAGAGTTGTAAAAGGGGGTGAATAGGACTATTGAACAAAAATGAGAAATTAAAAGGATTTGAATAAGAATTAAAAGAAATGTTAAGAAAGAAGAATGAAGAACACAATGATTTAAAGAGTTCATATTTAACGATAATCCTACATCTCCACCTAACTTATCCTGAAGTTAAAATTTTCAATCACCCACAATCTTATTCACTAGATTAAGATTGTACAAGAGTTTAATGGTTCACTCTTATGACCTTACAACTTGAGTTTTCTAGACTTACTCAAAAATCAAATTATAAGTGTTTTTAGGGCTCACATTAAAACTGAATTCCTAAGTGTTTTAATGGCTAAACACTTAAACCAATTCCTTTAAAATAGAATATCACTTCCCATTTTCTAATCCTAGAAAATAGAAGAATAAGAATGTCTATTCTATCTCTCATAAGAGTACATAACAATAAAATGAATTTCGAAAGAGTTTAGAGAACTTAATTGAATGCTTGAAAGTATATAATGAATAAACAAGTTTCTTAACCTCAAAATAATCTTTAAAGGTCATATTTATACTTGAGCAATCCAATTATAGATGTTGGAAGCAATAATTTCATTCCCAACAAAAATAAAGTTCATTTGAATGAAATTTAGACTTTTCACCTGCATTTTGTCATGTCTCAGTCGAGATATCATTAGTCCCGGCCAGGACTAGCATTGAATAGCCATTATGAGCCATTGCATTTAAAAAATTACTCTGGTCCTGATCAGGATATCAATGTCCTAATCGGCTACCATGTACTGAGTAATGTCCCAATCGAGACATTAAATTAAGATAGGTTCTACCATTTTTAAGAAATTGGTCTTCCTTGGTCCCAGTCGAGACTATGACAAAACTTGCACTTTTTTATAGAATTTAGTCCTTATAAGTAGTTCGATCAAAATAGTACTAATGATGACTTTCTAGAATGATTTTTCTTTGATAGTTCATCATTATTTTGACTTCCAAATTTCTCTTATCTTTTACACACTTGTAGCAAACACATTAGTTGCTTAAAAATTAAGTTTGTTAATATCAAAATCAAGACAGATAACTTGCTAAGGTCAACAATCTTCCCCTTTTTTATTTTGACAAACTTATTTTGAGTTAATAAAAAAAATATAATATAAAGTGTGTGATTGATAAAAATTGTAATAACAATGAAATGAGATCAAATATATTTCTTTATTTCTCCCCCTATGAATATGGACATGATAAAAAATATAAATTTTTATTTAAAATGGCATAAAATGTAACATGATAAAAATTATGGTCTTCCATAACAAATGTGTTAAAGGCATAAAACGAATGTTTGACAATGTGAAAGAAATAATTTCAAACATATATGTATATAATGCATCACAAAATAGTACATATAGGAAAACTTTATATGAATATATAGAGCTTAGCAAGTTAATTGATCATGAAAACTTTGCATGATCATATAGAGTTTAGCTAGTTAATTGATCATGTGACACTTAGCATATTACAATCATGAACATTAAGAACAAATTTCACATTGCTTTTTCTTCCTCTTTGTTAAAAAAAATAGAAGAAACAAAAGACCATAAACCAAAATAATGAAAAGCAAAGATACACAAAATCTTTATGAAATAATATGTCATTCAAGCAATTTTCTCCCCCTATTTCAATGAATGAAAAAAATATTTGATATTAAAGACACATTAACATATGGTTATGTCACTTACATAAACACATCTTTAAAATTTCTTTTAAAAGAAATTAACTAAATATTCATGCAAACTTAATTATTTCTACCTTTTGTTAAAAGTAAAGGTCAAAACAATTTTTAAGAGGAATTTTTACATGAATGAATTTTGCATGTATAAAAAAATGCATAATAATAATTAATAAGTTTTAATAAGTTAATAAGTTAAACACACTATCAAACTCAAATATTTCTCCCCCTTTGTCAAAAATAAAAAAGAATGAAAAGAATAAACTTAAATAAACACTACCAGTTAAAAAGAAAATTTTCATTAATAATAAAAATGGATTCAATACAAAAATAAGATACTAAATATAAAAGGAAAATAAATAAAGCATAAACAAAGATAGAATGAGCCTAAAAATAAATGAAGCTCATATATAGAAAATAAACCAAACATAAACCGAAAAAAAACAAATGAAAATACATATAAGATTTAGTCTTGAGGGGGAATGAAGGAGGAGGAGGATAGGAGCAAGTATAGCCTTGTTGCTCATAAATATGGTGAACATCATATTGAATGTAAGCAATGTTACTATCGATTTGATTAAAATGCTCATTGAAATTGGATTCAAGTACATCAAAGCGAGAATTGAAGTTGGATTCCATTAAAGACATACGTTCAAATATTTGGCCTACCAAATAAGATTCATCATCTTAAGCTTGAGCACCTTAAGTTGATGTTTCTTCATTTCTTGTTCTTTTCCTTAGAGGGGCATTATGAGGTTGAGGTTCTTGTTCTTCTTCCCCTTGATGTTTTTGCTCTTCTAGTTCTTGAAACATAACTTCAATGTTTTCACTAGCTCCAAGGTCATGTTTCCAAACCCAAACTCCATTAATAGAGGTAAATTCTTTAGAATTTTGAATGAAGAAAGTATAAAAAAACAAAGGTTTGGTAAATGGTAGACAGTCAAGATTAATATTATAGAATTTAGTTAACTTCATGACAATTCCACCAATACAAATTGCACTGGTGTGACTATCACTAATTAGCCATATTCTCAATTGTAAAAATCTTCTTAAAGCAATCAATATTCTCATTATGATGAACACAATAAAGAATAAAAAGGTCATCAAGAGAGAGTACTTCATTAGAGAGAGCTCTACCATTTATGGAGTAGGTAGTGAAACAATGAACATACCAAAGTGCTTTGGATTTGATGAATGAGGCTTTAGTATGTTTAGTGGAGAATTGAGGTGCATTTGAAGCTTTGATTTCATCCCAATAGGAAGAGGCAAGCCAATAAGGGTTAACTTTAATGAGTCCCTCTTAAGAGAAGCTAAAAAGTATGTCAAACTCTTTATAAGTCCCAAAATAATCTCTCCTTCCCAATTTAAATCTCACTAAGAAGTAAGGATTGCCATCATCAAATTTGACAGAACAAAAAGTATAAGAAGAAAAAAACTCAATGATGGGAGAAGGGTAAGATGGAAAAGGTGAGAAAGAAAAATCATAAATCCTACCTTTGAGTAGAAGATCTTGGACTTCATTATAATATCCAATTGCCTTGAGAGTAGGTTCATGCATGAACCTTGAGGGAATGAATGTTCTTTTTTGTAATTGAGACATTCGTTTCTTAATTTATGGAGAAGAGTAGGAGAAAGGAGAATAAGTTCTCTTAGCTTTATCCTTTTTAAGAGGGGGAGGAGCTTGAAAAAATGAAAGAGCCTTATTTGGTTTTTTAGGAACCATTATGAGAGAATAATTTTAGAATGTCTAGAGAAAAGAAAAGTCTTGAATGAGATGAAAAATCTATGAGGAATAGAATGGTATTTATAACCAAGAGATTAGGGTTGCAAATAGTGTAGACATTGAATTTGAACTAAATAGGAACCTCAAAAATCGTTCATGATATTGATTGGAGAGTCAAAAAGTTAAAAATATTTTGAAATCCTAATGCTGTCATGAGCTATGTCCTGATCGGAACATGCTCCCCATCCTGATCGGGACATAATGTCTCGAATGATACCCGATCAAGATATCCGTTCGAGGATTAGTTCTGTGTAAAACACAAAATTTTATAGATCATGTCCCGATCGAGACATGATCTGGTCTCAGGTGGGACCAAGTTCTTGTTACAAAAAGTTTAAAAAAATTTTACAATTAAGTTCAAAATGTCTTACAATTAAGTCCTTGTGAATTTAATTTGCATTTTTTAGAATTAATTGAGGATTTTTGGAAGAAATAAAAGAGTAAATGAAATAGACTTATTTAAGGAAGGATATATTTTGCTAAAAATTAAAATAATTAATTTAATGAAAGTTTCATAAATTAATTATTAATTTTACAAAATAGAAGAATAATAAAAAATCAAATGAACATGTATCATATACCAAAAATAAATATAGAAGAAACTCAAAGTTATATCAAAATCAAGACAAACTAGAGTCATCGACCATGCTAAATTCATGTTTAATGAAATTTAATCTCTCTTCGTTGAGAAGTTTGGTGAAAATATCAACAAGGTGATTATTTGTATCAACAAAATTAAGTAAGATATCACCAAATTGAACATGATCTCTCTTTTTGGATCGTATCATACTAATCCATTATTATATAAACGAATCTCGTATCGAACCGTTATGGAAAATAGTATGGTACTTATATAGAGATTTTTAAATTAGATACTGATACTGAAGATTTTATTTTTTAAATCCCTAAAATATAGTATAGTTTTGGAGATTTTAAATTTTTGAATTTTCCTGACACGTACTTATCTCTAGTTTTATATTTGAGTATTATATATGAAGAAAATAAATGTTAAGGAAACTTTATCTTTCTTGTGGATCGATCAAACTTGACTCTAAAATGGTTAAAATTTTTATAACTATCCAATATCCGAAAAATTAAATAAAAAAATTAATATTAAAAGTTGTCATATGTATTTCAATATTTATGCTAGACACGCTCTGCAAGTAGCTAGAGTGAAAGAATAGGGATATCAACATCATTATTAAGGAGAAAATGGGACCAAATAAGGGATTGTCTCAGCCACTCAATGAAGTGGTCAGCATAAATTCCGTCTCCTTTCCCCTAAAGTTTTGGCCACTGTACCGCCACGTCATATACCTTTTCTCTCTCTCTTTTTGACCAAGTCGTTCGGCTATTGTCGGCTGGCTCGATAGCAATGCGGGTCCTCCAATGGGATCAGATCTCCATACATTTCAGCAAATGAGCATTTAAAACGTGGCAAAAGTTGCCACGTTGCCCAATGATATTAAAGATATAGATATTTGTCACTTTTATCGGCAAGAAAAATATGGTGAATTATTCAGCTAAAAGAAAAATCTATTATGGATTTGTGTCTATTTCAATTATTATTTCCCAGTATGGGAATAATTGTCGTTTTGGTGGTTTGATGTTCATGCACATGCATGGCCGCCCTCGCTGACCGTACGTTTAATGGCTCAATTTTAGTTCATTTATACGTCACAACTTATTTTGTAATTCCTGTTCCTCCTGTTTTGGCTTCTATTGCTTCGGAGGATTCTCATTTTGATAATTAATATATTCGACGTTTTTCCTTAAAAAAAAAATCAAATGGAAATGAAATGAAGTTATACATTCATTTTTATCTAAATTATACTGGACACAAAAATGCACGTCCTTCATAATAATCGAAACTTGAGAGAGAGATAAGGCCCATTAAACCATCTCATGAGCAATTCTATTAGCTCTTCGGTTAACATATGTAAAACTAATATAATGAAATGAAGCTAAACGGTGAAGAGTGTCATCAATCACTAAACAAAGTTAAGCCTTATCAGAACGGCGATCTTGCAAACTTAGAATGACCACAAAATCTGCCTTGACTACCAATGACTAAAATCCAGTATCCAAAGCAATTTGCAAACCAAATAATACAACCCGAGCTTCCAATATACATCATCATATCGATTAGAAGGTTAAAATGTCTTAGAGGGGGAGTGAATATGACTAACTGAAGTTCGGGGACAAGTTTAGAAAGAAAATTAAAGGTGATTTGAGTAAGAACAAATATTAACAAGAAGAGTAATAAGAAAGAAAAGTTTGACATGAACAATAGCTCGTGAAAGCACAACAATTTTGAAAAGAGAATTTCAACTTCATAGTTGATTTAAAGAGATGGGCAAATCCATTTGATAAGTCCAAGGAAGTATCAAATTGAAAACCAAGAGCAGACCAAATAGAAATGGCGTAGCAACATTTGTGAAGACATGATCAATGGTTTCCTCGGCTATATTGCAAAGCCTGCATTGAGAAGGAAAAGAAAAACCTTTAGTTCACAAAATATCCATGGAAGGGATTCGATTAAGTAGAATTCTCTAAGTCAAAAAAGATTTTGACAGAGGGAGATAGTGGTGCCAAACATCTTTTGCCCATGCCACTTTAGGCAAAGAAACATGAAAGTGATTAAAAGCACTCTTGCAAGAAAATATGGAGACATTACTTGTATGGAGAAACATTTTAAATATTTACTTATCATAAGAGCCTAAGGTACTTATTAAGCCAAAAAGAGTTAAACATGAGATAGAGGTGATGGTTAGAATTATTTAAGGATTATAATTTTATAATTAAGTATCATCCAAGAAAGGCAAATGTGGTATCTAACGCTCTGAGTGGGAAATTAAGAAGCAGTGTGGCTAATTTATAGGTATATCCATTCTCTTATTTAGTTGAGTTACGAGCTATGAATGTGAAATTAAATTTATAAGAAAATGGAGTATTGATTGCTACTTTGCAAGTTAGACCAATATTGCAAAATAGAATTAAAGTAGTGCAAGCAAGGATCCACAATTTCAAGAAAAGATTAAAAAAGCAAGACAATGAGAGAATAAAAAGTTTAAAATTCAAGATGATACTTTGATGATGAGGTCATGTATTTGTGTTTTAGATATTAATAACCTATGCCGAGAAATTTTGGAGGATGCACATGATGCTCCATATACTATGCATCTAGGAATGACTAAAATGTATAACACCATACGACCATATTATTGGTGGCTCAAAATGAAGAGAGATGTGGCTGAGTATGTTTTAAAATGTTTAACATGTTAGCAAATTAAAGCAGAGCACCAATCATTAGTTGGGAAGTTAAAACCATTGATAATACCATAATGAAAATGGGAAAGAATAGTTATGGATTTTGTGTGTGGGTTACGAAGAACTTCAAGGAAGAAAGATGCCATATGGGTGATTATTTATCGATTGATTAAGTCAACGCACTTTTTTCTTATTTGATGGGGGTAGTTCACTTGAATAGTTTGCCAAAGAGTATATCAATGAAATTGTTAGGTTGCATGAGGTACCAGTATTTATTATGTCAAATAGGGATCCACGATTTACATCTCATTTTTAGATGAGTTTGTATAAGGCTTTAGGTACCAAATTTAAATTCAGCACTACTTTTTATTTACAAACAGATGGGCAATCATAAAGAACAATTTAGAAACTTAAAGATATGCTTCAAGCTTATGTATTAGAATTTAAAGGAACATGGGATGAGTATATCAACTTGATGGAGTTTGTATATAATAATCAGTATCATAGTAGTATTCAGATGGCACCATACGAGGCATTATATAGAAGAAAGTGTCGTAGCCCTATTTATTGAGATAAAGAGGGAACTCATGTATTAGAAGGGTCAGAAATGGTACAAGACACCATGGATAAAGTAAAACTAATCAAAAGCAGACTTAAAGCAGCATAAGATAGGCAAAAGAGCTATGCATATCAACATTGGAGAGAAATGGAGTATGATGTGGGTAACAAAGTATTCCTTTAAGTTTCACCATGGAAAGGGGTCATTTGATTTAGTAAGAAAGGAAAACTAAGTCCCCGATACATAAGGCCATATAAAATTCTTGAAAGAATCAGTCCATTAGCTTATAGATTAGCATTACTACTAAAAAAGACCTAAATTCATGATGTGTTTCATCTGAGTATGCTTATAAGATATCGATATGATCCTACTCATATACTTAAAAATGAAGAAGTAAAAATTGCAGATGATTTGAGTTATACTGAAGACCAGGTAAAAATCATTAATTATACAATAAAATAGTTATAAAATTGAGAAATTCCCTTAGTTAAAGTGTTATGGAAAAACCATTCAAAAGAAGAAGCCACATGGGAAAGTAAAGAAAACATGAAACAATAATATCCTAACTTATTCATAGGCATCAAATTTTGAGGATGAAATTCATTATAAGAGGGGGAGAAATGTAATATCCCTATCTTTACCCGTTATAATATTATATGAATATATACATCACAAAAGTCTCTTACTTGAACATGTGCATTTAACATGCATTATATATCATATATGTGAAAATATAGAATATAACATAATCATGACTTGTGTGATTTATTTTTCTAGAAATTAAGATAAGGATAGAAATAATAAAGATTAAACATTAGGGAGTTAGTTGAGAAAAAATAAATTAGTTAGAAGTAATAAAGAGTAAGTTTGAGGGCTAAAAAGGGAGTAGCTTATGCAAAAATAAATAAAAGGGGGCTAGAACAAAAAAAGTGAAGACAATAAAAAAGGAAAGAGAAGAATGAAGGGAAAAGGAAAGAGAAGAAGGAAGAAAAAGAGGAGAAATTCTAGGGTTTCCTAATTTTGGCTAAGGTAAGTGATTTCATCCTATGTTCTTATGTAATTCTTCCCTCATGAAATTTTAATCATGGTAATTAGAAAGAATTATAAGGGAAATAGGTTAATTGATTTTGATAATGATCTTTATTATGAGAATTATGTTCTAGAGCTGAAAATTACACTTTAATTTTCATGGCCATAAAAGAAGAATTAAGGGAAGTACAAATATAAAACTTGTGGGTTTATGTCTCATTTTATGGCTTTGAAAGGGTTTTGTGAAATAACGAGTATATGAAATTCCATTGTAGTTTATTTTGGACTAGTTCGGGTAGTAGTTCCAGTAGGCCACTTGATATTGTTTAGTTATTTTGAGGATGTTAGAAACTAATTTAGACAAAGTGATAAACATGAGTTTTGCTCCTTTATATGTTATCTAAAATTAGTTTGATGAGATATATGTGTGCAATGAGGAATTGTCCTTTGAGTGAGACTAGTTTTGCTTGCTAAATATACAGGTAGTGTAATTTTGCCCAGTTAATATAAAGACATTAGAGACTGAATTAGATGAAGTATAGAACATGAAAGTTGTTCCTTTTTATATGAAAAATTTTCTTGAAAAATGATTTTGCAATTAGACTTGTATAACTTGAGAAATTCTAAACTAAATGAGACTTTCTCAAACTGAAAGTTATTCACTCTCAAGTCTAGCAAGCTCAAGTATGTATGTATAGGTTTCAGGGTAGAATTTAAAAATTCACCATAAATCACGTCCAATTTAATTAGGATTTTTTATATATTATAGTCTTAAGTGTCTAGTTTTAGTAGCAAAAAGAATTAGATCATTTAGAGTTAGTCATAATGAGTTATTAGCTTTCTAGTGTAGCAACATTATTTATATAAAACATGCTAAACATTGCATAAAAGCATGGAAACAAAATTTTCTTTTTGGTATCAAAAATACATGTTATATTCTAGGTTCTTAAAATATTACTAAAGTACGAGAAGGTGATACAAACTGTGTTTAAAGTGTTTCTTACCTAAGGAGGTGAGTATATACATCAATTGGATTCAAATGTATAATTGTGTGATTATGTGAATATGAATGTGGAATTTGTAACTTGTAGGTTGACTGAAATATGTTTTATATGAAACTTCAAATGAGTTGCTTTATGTCTTCTCACATAAGAATTGATAAACTATAGATTGCTTATACTTGTACTTATGTGAACATATGACAAATGATAAATTTATGAGTTACAACAATTACTTGTTATACATTTGCATTAGAATATTTGCATATCAATATAAGAGGATGTTATGCCTAGCTTGACTAATACTTGTAAATCACTTGGCAAATGCTAACAATCAAAGGATATCACTTATTATATGTTGGCCAGCAAAATCAATTGTCACTTGTCACTTTTTCCACTTGAACTTAGGTGTAGTATTGTCCTTCAAGGTCACAACAAATAAAAGGAATCAAAGCATATGCATTTACAATATTTGAATCTTGTATTTGTTTTCTGAGAAGTTTGAGCTAATTGTTAGAGGAGCCTTCATAATTTAATTGATATTTATATTCATTAAGTTGTGACTCATCACGTCAAAAATATTTCTATTCTAGTTTTTGGCCATTTTGAAGCATGAAGCATGGTAGTTAAAGTATCGAGCATAGGTTGTCGATCGAATTCTCACACTCTCTCTCCCTATAACATACATATGCTTACTAGTTAATGTAAATGTATGTATGCATGTATGTATATACACATATGTGTGTATAGTAACTACATGTGAGCAAATGATACTTAGTAATAATAATATGAGATATCATGATGTGTAATAATAGTAACTGTATAGGGTGTTATAAACTGAGTCAATAGTAATTTCATCATTTGAGTGGTTTGACTTTTCAATTTAAAGTTTGCATGCTCATAAGCAACAACACTCATACTCTTACATAGATTTTACAAACTGTTATCATCATCATACCACTTTTAGGGATAGTCAATTTCGAGGTATGACAAATAATACACCTTTATTTACTAGAAAATAACTACGAAAAGAGAAATTTACAAAATTGGTCCAATTTTTTTATTGGTTTACAAAGGAATGTCTATTTTTTAAAAATAATTACTTGCTTCAAGAGTGCCTTATTTTTCTTTTTATTTTCATTTTTGCCCATTTTTATTTGACTTAATTTTAACTGTGGACTTCCCCATTTTTATTTTCCTTTTTTTATTTTTATATTTTCTTATCTTTCCCTACTCCCATTATTTTTTCCTTTCCGTTTTTTATTTTCTCCTTTTTCATTCATTTTTTTTATTTTATCATCGATTTTTTCTTTATTTATTTTTCTCTCCTTTTTTATTTCCCCCTTTTTTTTTAAATTTTTCTCCTTATTTTTTTCATTCTCCCATTTTTTTCCTTCCCCTTTTTATATTCTTATTTATTTTTATTTTATCCTTATTTTTTTCCCTCATCCTCTTTTTTTTCTTCCCTCTTTTTAAATTTTTTTTCCTCATCCTCTTCTCTTTTCATTCCCTTTTTGCATGATGATGTTTATAATACTTAACAAGTGCTTCATAATATTTTATGAAAAACAATGTGCGACTCATTAATGCAAAAAAAAAGTACATATTATTTTTATTATTAAAAAATTGAATGACTAAAAAATGCACATGCTTTAATTTTGAAAAAAAATTACAATTAACATATTCAAATTATAAAACCAAAAATAATTTCAATTTTGAAGAGACAATTGAGAAAGAAAAGAATTGAAGTCTTGTAAGCAATCCATCCACACACACACATACATATGATTTAATTTTGAAAAAAAAAATACAATTAACATATTCAAATTATAAAATAAAAAATAATTAAAATTTCGAAGATACAGTTGAGAAAGAAAAGAATTAAAGTCTTGAAGTTTTGTAAGGAATCCATCCATATATATATATAGTGTTTAATTTTTCTTGAATTCTTTTTTTTAATTTGATCTTTAGACAAAGAAAAATAAAAGAGCATAAGCTAAAATAGAGGTATTTTATATTTATTTTTAATATGCAAATAGTAATTTATTTATTTTTTATTTTAATTAATAGAATAAAATTATTTTTTATTAATTAAATAAATGGTGAAGGCCAACTATTTCTTTGATAATTTTTCTAACAATATATACTTATTCAAATTATCATTTTTTTTAATGCTTCGAAGTATATAAGAAATAAAAATATATACGAATAGTATACTTGTTGTATACTCTTTTTAATATATGAACAATACACAAATAATATTTTATTTATATGCAAATAATATGCATCTGTATAATATATGAATAAGAAGACCACTGAGAATGCATTATATAAGACCAATTCCTAACAGTATAACATCATACACCTCATTCATGATTAATTTTTTTTAGAGTCGGGTTAATTGGATTAATATATTTTTAATATACAAATAATATACTATTGAATAAATGCTCAAGGCCAACTATTTTTTAGTAATTTTTCTAACAATATATACTTACTCCAATTATTTTTTTATATATATTTTGAAGTGTATAAGAAAAAAAAAAAGAATAGCATATTTATTGTATCCTATTTTTAATATATGAATAACATATATTATATTTATCATATAACATATGAATAATATATGATTAGTATGCTCATTATATACAATAGTATAGTTATTGTTCATTTAAATTTTTTTTTGGAAGAATAGTTAGTGATTTATTTTCCCATATTGATAAACAGAAGAGAAATGAAAAAGTTTATAGCACTTTTGGTTGGAGGAAAATTTTGAACTACATAATATAAATCAAGGATGGACACTAGAATTCAAATTAGTTGATATGCATATATCAATTATTTTTATTTATTTATTCATTTAAATTAATTGAATACAATTATTTTTTATTTATAACTTAAGTCCAACTATTTATTTGATAGTTTTTCTAATAATATATACTGACTCAATATATATATATATTGAAGTGTATAAGAAACAAAAACATACAAATAGTATACTATTTTTAATATACGAATAATATGCAGACAATATTTTTATTTATTTTTTGTTTTAATTAATTGAATACAAGCTCAAAGAAAACTATTTCTTTGATAATTTTTCTAACAATATATAATTACTCAAATTATCGTATTTTTTTAATGTTTTGAAGTGTATAAAAATAAAAAAATATATATACAAATAGTATACTTGTTATATACTAATTTTAAGGGATAAGTACAATTTTAATCCATGTGATTTTTTTTTGGCATTTAGGTACCTTGGGTTACACATTTTTTTACATTTTAATACCTTTCTAACTAAAATCATCATTATTTTATGACAAAATATTAATATAATATTAAATTTTAATGATAAATTTGTTTTATATATGATTTATGATCAACCTAACCAATTGACTATTTTTAAAAATATTGTACATTTATTTTAAAATCATTTCTTTTTTATCATAACTAAATTAAAAATACAACTAAATTTAATTGTTTGCATGTTTATTGTAGTTAATTGAATAATATATTACTCATTATATGAGTTTAGTATTGAAAATGGATATTATTTTTACATTAAAACATATATTTTAAATAATATTTGTTATAATGATACTAAAGTATAAAAAAAAAAGTGAAATACAAGAGTAATTAAATGTCAAAACAAAAAAAAAAAGATTAATTTTTCCAAAAGGTAAAATTATAGAGATCAAAATTGTACTTATTTCTAATTTTAATACAGAAATAAGATATGAATATTTTAAGACTAGTATATTAATCATAAAATATATCAATAATATAATAAAAATTTAAAAATCTAAAGCTTATGGACATGATCTAAAATCTAAAACAATAAAAACTCGGAGTAGTCTCTTCAAATAGAAACACACAAGCGCAACAATTCAATTCGATTGAACTCTTTCACATGATCTGTTTAATGGGCATAACAACAGTAGTCACTCATTAAATGATGCAAATCACATAATTACATACTGAACTGCTTAGCAAATATATATATTTATTTACTTTCAAAAATAGCAACTACGAACATTGACAAAAAATAAATAAATAAATAAAGAAAAAGAACAATTCCATCACAAAAATACTTATATAAAAGGAAATTATGAGTTCATATGAGCTCCCTCATCAAGAATAAAACATCCACTCATGCCTTAAGGCTAAGTTCAAGCCTCCTTAAATCTCTTGCTTAGAAAGTTTGTATGTAACAGAAGAAAGAAAAAAAAAAAAAGAGAATACATTTGAATTAAAACTAGAAGCTCATGAGTTAAGCACAAAACTGATGCAAACGTTAAAGAGAATAAATTTAAAAAGAATAAATCTTGAAGAAAATTACAGGTACCCAATGAACAAAAAAATGTAAAAAGGAATCTTCAAGAAAAATTACAGGTACCTAAATCCCCAACAAATCAAAGAAACAACAAAAAGGTATAAAATTGCATACCAGAATTCCTCTATTCGATGAGAATGAAATGTGACAAAAAGCTTTCTAATTTTTATGCAGTTTTGTTGGTGGGTTTATTGTGTTTGCAAATTTATATATAAAAAGGGGTTTAGTTTACCATTGTTATTATAACTTTAAACTATGTTTCACTTTATACTAAATTATCAAATTTTTTCGTTTTAATCTCAAAACTTTTATTTTTTTTTCAAGTTAAAATTTCTCGAACATATTCGATTAAAGTTAGCATACATGATAATTGAAATAAATTATTTTTAGTATATTTATCATGTAAGTATCTCATTAACCTGCTTAATTACCTTGTGAACTTTATAAAATAGATTTTACTAAATTTTTATTTAATGGAATCCACAATCAAATTTTGTTTTATGAGTCCAATAATATAATTAAATTATTTAATGAGATATATAAAAAGTAAATATACTAAATATATTTATTCTGATTATCACATATGATAAATTTGATAAGATATATTTGAAATATTTCAATTTGAAATAAAAATATAATTTTTTAAACTGAAAAAAATTAAAATTTTAATACTAAAATGAAATATGATATAAAATTATGGTAGATTTGAAAAGTAGATTTGAATTCCCTATCAATCAATGATAGGATGTTGCAATTAAGGTGTGAAGGATGAAGCCTTAAAATGATTTCTCAAAAGAATAAAATGACAGCTCGATCATCAAACTGACCTCTTGAATATCCATCATCAGAGTGAAATTATGCAGGACAAAATCTATCGAATATCTTGACAAAGAATTGGGACCATAATTAGAATAAACATACAGAGGTTGTTTGTCTTATGCAAAATAGATCTGAAAATGATTTATGGAGAAGATGAAAAAGAAGAAGAAGGGAAGAAGAAAAGGCTCTAACGAGGAAGAGTGGCATTTTTTAGGGTATATATGTAATTTTGAAAAAAAAAAAGGATATACATGTAATTTATTGATAAAATGGAATATTTGAAGTAAATGGCATCTATTTTTAGGACATTTTTCTAAAGATTTCTTATAAAAATACTCCAATAATTAATAGATATTCCCATTTAGAAAAGATTCAAGTTCTATATAAAGGAATTCGGATATTTTACAAGGTAGTATGACACTTTTTTTTTTTCCGTGCTATAGTATGATAATTTATTTTTGTCTATAATACTTGGTTGTGTAGATAGCCATATAAAAACTAACTTAAATTCTTAATTACAATATATTAAATTTAAATATTTAAATTTTACAATATTTTAATGACATGAAATGTATTAAATTACAATATTGTAACAGTCCAGACCAACCCGCATCAGATATTGTCCACTTTGCTCAGGCTTAGCTCGCGGCACACGGTTTTAAAATGCGTCTGATGGGAGAAGGTATCCACACCCTTATAAGGCGTGCTTCGTTCTCCTTCCCAACCGATGTGGGATATCACAATCCACCCCCCTTAGGGCCCAGCGTCCACGCTGGCATACCAATCCGGGCTCCGGCTCTGATACCATTATAACAGCCCAGACCTACCCACATCAGATATTGTCCGCTTTGCTCAGGCTCAGTCCGCAGTGCACGGTTTTAAAACGCGTCTAATGGGAGAAGGTATCCACACCCTTATAAGGCGTGCTTCGTTCTCCTTCCCAATCAACGTGGGATATCACAATTTTAATTTAAATTAAAAATAATTATAATTAACTTTGATGAAATACCACTTAAATTAATTGTTAACTTTAATATATATGAATTGTTATTTGACTCTATAATTCTAAATTAATAGTAACTAAATAAATATTGAAATCTTAGAATTCCTAACCCTGACTTGCACGCTCAAATTCATCATCATTATAATTAATCTTTTTATTTCTCTACTTGTATGGTACATTAATGGACTAATGTGGGCATTAACCCACCAACACTACTAAAAACTAGTAAAATAAGGACGAATGAAATCCGTCTCAAATTAACAACATTAATCAAAATAAATATTATATATTATGTTATTTCATTACAAAATTTGTAATTATAAGAATCTGTAATATTTCACAATGTAGCCACCATTGGGGTGTCGCCAATTGAACAAACTCGTTAAACTATATATTTGAGATTGACTCAATTATTATTATGTTGAGTTTGAGCTGAAGCTATTCCAATCATTAAAATTAAATAAATTTATTTTATTGTTCTGCTTTTAATTTCTTTACATTGTGATTAATATTTAATATATATTTGTACTGTATAATAATGGAAGTAAAAAAAAAACTTCAAAATAAAGATTTTATTTTTTTCACAATTATTTATGTTTATTTTCTTATTTATTTAATCATTTTATATTTATTATTATTTTTAATTACTTTTTAACTTATTTATACTATAAATATATTTTTTAATAATAATATGAATCACGTCCAACACATGTAAGAAAAAAACTAGTACCCTAAAATATACATGAACAAATATCCTTAACTTTAAAATTTACATTTCATTGTATCTTTTAAGTTTCTCTATTTTCTTAATTTCCCAAATAATTATGCACTTACGGAAAATAAATTACCTTTAATTAATACTATTGAAAAATATTTTCAAATTAAAAATTATATTTAATAAAATTAACTTACATATATATATATATATTTAAAAAAATTATTTATATATTATTTAAATGAAATAATAATTATATTTATTTTTTAATGCTAAATAATTGAACATAATTTTATTTATTCACATATTTTTTTGGAGAAAAGATCAATTTTCATTTTGAAAATTAAGAGTACATCTTGATTAAAAGAAGTAATATTAAAAATAATAGTATAATTAAGAAATATGAAAATAAAATCACTTAGTTTATGAAATTTCTTATTACTATTTTTTAATCATGTTAACAGAGTTTTTTTGATTTGCAACTTTGCGATTCTTATGCTCTAGTCAACAATTTTATTTAGCCATAAATCAACTCTTTAGTATTTTGAATGAGTCTAATTACAAAAATACCAATAGAAATTTCATAAGAAGGAGATATGCATATGTTATTGGAAACCATAAAAATCTCATAAATAGCAAGAACTCTATGAATTAAAATTGAACAATTTTAATAATAATAAAAATAGACAAATTAAAGATATATATTTATTCAATAAAAAAATAAATTAAATAAAATGAAAATAAAAAGGACTACCTGTCACGACCCGAACCCGAGGGCATGTGACCAGCACTAGGGAATGGGTAGGCATAAGGCCCCCGAAACCCGTAGTAAGCCTAAAGGAAAAAAAAATAAAACCATTCATATTTTAAACTTTAATTAACAACAGAACATATTATCAAACTACTTAATAAAAATATGTTTCAACATCTCATATTATAAATTGAATTCAAATATTATACATAAGCGTAGTTTATACGAATAAATTACACAACTATATTTAAACCATACAAATCCTTAATACATATACTACTGCAGCAACCTAGATTAACACACAGTACAGTTTACAATGACCTACATAAAATAGCCGGTGAAGAAGAAACCTGGCGTGGAGGTAGTCTGAGGTCGAACTCCCAAGCTCCTGAAAAAAATAATTTGAGGGGAATCAGACCTCACTGAGTAAGTCAATAAAAAGAGCTGTACGGTTTGAAAACCTTTGAAAACTATATATGTTTATAGTGAAAATAATTTATAATGTATAAGTATAGTTTTTGAAAAATCTCGGTAGAACCTTAAACCCAAAATCTAAATAACCAATTGGGCCCACTTATTCCAACTAGACGATCGGTCCCCGAGAGCAAGGGCATCAACCGAGGCACCAAGCCGTAGTCCTTCACTTAATCCAAATATATGGCACTGGCGATCCCCGAGAGCAAAGGCATCAATCAAGACACCCATCCCAATCCATTATTAACCTTACAATCACTGGCGGTCCCCGAGAGCAAAGGCTTCCACCGAGGCACCCATCCCAGTTTAACATTTGCCAAACATGTATATATCAGATCCATCTCTCAATCTCTACCATGTGCACATAGTCCTGGTGAAACCCACCAGGTAGCCCGTTCTACCAAAATTTCTCAAAAAATCAATTTTAAATAAATAAGATACATTTAATCTTAAATAACAACATTAAATTAAATAAATAATATAATCAATATAATAAAGTACGAATGCATGCATTCTTTAAATAAACACACGCATAGATCGTTCTATTGACTTACAGGATGAATGCGAAGGCTGACGACCACACGTCTGCCTTGGTCTCACGGCTTCCGCTCCGAAATACTCTAAAAAAAACAATAACAAATTGACCTTTAAAATATGACTATGGAATCGGAACCAACAATCAACAAAATAATGAAATTCCAGACTGACTCGAGGAAAACCAGACAAAAAACTCGATAGACAGGACATAACCTAACTAACGGTAGAAATTTTTATGAATATCACGTTTTATGAGAAAATCTACCGAAATTTCGGCAGAGTCTCCTCTGTAAAACGGACATCTCTCTACCAAAGGTAGAGCCAGACCTGCATAGAAAATGCACTACTAATAATCACAACATCCACACTCGAGTAGGGCTCCCAAAACTACACTTAGCCCCGACCGAGATCACAACTCAATAAAATATCAAGAATTAATAATATTTATTTCTTAGAATGCATATTTCACATACACATTTACTAAAATAGATGAAAATTATATAAAATCTCAATTAGTCAAAATTAAACAATTAAATTTGTATTCCATCATCAAAAATATAATTATAACCCAAATTAAACTATTGTAATATATTATATGTATATATATATATATATATATATATTGGGAATTTGATATTTAAAATTTACACTACTTAGGTAAAATATCAATTAATTTATAAAAAAAAATTGTCTAAACCCTTCAAATATTAATAAACTACTTAAAATATATATTTAACTATATATAGCATAAAATTACATTTTTACCCCTAAAATATATAAATTACATAATGTGCTATTAATACTAAAAAAATTCCTTAAAATTATTTAATCATCTAAAAATTATTTTCTCAATGTAAATTCTTAATATAATTAAAACATATAAATAACTTCTAATTTCTTCTAAAATATAATTTAACCTAATATTAAATTTTTTTGACATAAACTATAAAAATTCCTAAAATTTGAATAATATTCAAAAAAAAAATTATTTTCTTTACTCTAAAATTAATATCAACCCATAATAACACCAAAAATACCAAAAATTATTATTATTTATTATTTTTATAATTAATTTACGAAAATTCCTAAAATAATATTAAAATATTCAAAAATTCACCAAAAATCAAAATAAATTCCAAAAATTATACAAAAATTCATAGAAGTAGATTGAGCTACTAGGAATCACATTTGTAAAGGGAGTTTGCATGAATCAAGCTAGATCGAGCTAAAAAAATTCCAAAACCCTAGAGCTCAAAACCAACAATCAACCAAAACTCAACCAATTCATGACCAAAGCTTAAACTAAGCTTGGAATGAGTCTCACCGGTGCAAGAGGAGGGAATTGACACCAGAATGGAGTGAAACGGTGGTCGGACGGAGCTTGGCCGATTCTAGGAGCTACTCTCGGCTTCTCCTCTTTTCAGCGATTCCGGCAACTCTGCAGGCAACCGGAGGTGAGGGAGAAGGAGGAGGAGGAGGCAGCAGATGGTGGTCGGAGATGGGGGAGGCGCAGTGACAGTGGCGGTCCGGGATGTCGCGCGGTGAGGAGGGGTTGAAGGAGATGGGGCTTCGGTTTCTTCTTCTTATCTTCATATATATATATATATATATATATATATATATATATATATATATATATATATATATATATATATATATATATATATATATATATATATATATATATATATATATATATATATATATACATATACTACATAAACATATACTACATATACATACATATGTACACAAATTACTTTAGTATACACATCTAAAACAATATTTAATCCTAAATGTAATATTAACATAAATAAAATATAATATAATACAAAAATAACTATTACTAATATTATTTGAGAAAAATATCCCTTTTTATTTAAATAAATATATATACATATAGGGTATTACACTACCACCAATCGAAAAGGTGATCAATGATGACTAAGATGAAACTTTTAACCAAAAATTAAGCACTAAGAGAAAAGATATTTATTCACATATTATTCTAGATTTTTTTCACAATACATTAGACACACAAATTGTACTTTAATTGTAAATAAATAAATTAATACTTAAATTATTTTATTATATGATTTAATTTAAACAAGTATTTTCCCGCACTACTAATATAATAAAAAAATATATGCAAAATTTGCAATTAAAATTAATAATAATCACTATAATAATGATTTTTTTTCTTTTTTAAGATAATGATGGACTTCAAAAAACTAAATACTTTTTGAACAAATGTAGTTTAATATTTAATCAGTAATCAATAGATTAGAAAATTTTAAAAATAAAAAGGATATATTTAAATTGACAACATTTGTGCTATTTAAGTTTAAAGATATTAATAGTGGAATGTGATAAAAAAAAAAATTAAACCAAAGTGGACATTGAAGTGGATAATATTTATATGAATTTGCTTTAGAAATATTAATGATGAAGTGTGGAAAAAATAAAAATATGTGTTGGATGAGCATAGTATGTGTACTGTGCATACCTAGCTTATAAGAAGAGAATTATGTTTGTTACGTGTATTATACGTACAGGAGCTTTTACAATATCATTTTAATAGGTAACATAAAAATTTTATTTTAAATTTTAATCGTTTATTTTAGTAACTAATTATCTAATAAAAAATTTGAAATATTTCATAAGATAATAATAGATAAATATAATATATTCCTTCAAAAATTACTTTGACATTATATATATATATATATATACACACACAAAATAATATAAATAGAGACCAAATTTCTAAAGTCTAGCTAAGAGTATCTTGATCTTTATAATATTATTTCAGTTTACTCTCAAAAATATAAATGGTAGGATGTGTAAAATTAATTGAAAGAAAATAATGATAAAAAGTTATATAAGAAACCAACTAAAATCAACACTTATTTGCACTACAAGAAATCTGAAATTAGCAAAGGACAATTCTATCGCTAATCTATCATAAAATGGAATTAGCGATGGATAAAGTTGGTGTTTAAAACCATGGTCGCTAATTAATTTTGTGAAAGAATTTATTATCCATCGTTAAAATTTTATGAAAATTTAACGACGGATTAATATAATGATAGCAAATAATTCATCACTACTTTCTTGTCCTATAACTGTTACGATCCAAATTCTAAAGGCATGTTACTGACACTAGAAAATAGAAAAGTATGAAACTTCTAAAACTCATAGTAAGTCTTAAATAATTTTTACTTAAAAATTTTCTAACTTATTCTAAGAAAAATTTGGTAAAGTTTTCTCTACACTGGGACAAAATGAAACTTGTAAATCAAAGAAATACACTCCTAAAAATATTTTTTAATCACCATTACTTCACAACAACACAATAAACAACATTGAACATAGAGTCATCTCAACATATAATTCATAATAATACATATCTCCATATTAAGCCAATTAAATCACAAATACACTTATCCAACAATATTCAAACTACTACTGCGGTGTTTGGAGTACAAATATAAGACAATAAACATTAATAAGACCTATATAATATTGTTAGAGAATAACAAATCCGACGTGGCAGAAAATGACTAGACTTCGACTCTGAAGTTCCTAAAAAATTAATTGAGGGAAATCAGACTTCACTGAATGAGTTAATGTTATAAAATGCATATCAATTTTAAAACATACGTTAGAAGCCATTTAAATCATCTTATAAATAAATATTTAAAATTCCGTTATCTTACTAAAAGTTTTGATATAAAATTATGCTTTACAAAATCATTCCAAAATTTATGAAATCTCTTTACTATAAAAATATCTTATACAAAAATAATATTAAATAAGAGAATAAAATATTTAATGGGAGTTCATGGTAGAACCCTAAAGCTCAAATCTGCTAGCCTTTCGACTCTCTTAAAATCCAAATGACTATCTTCTCAAGAGATCATGTTCAAATAAGTTACAGCCACAGTTAAATAACGTAATCCAATATTGATGTCTTGAGAGAACAAGCTCAACCAAGTTACGTCTTAAATCTGGCTCAAGAAACAAGCTCCATTGAGCTCAATTTACAATATTGTCCAAGAGAACAAGCTCAATTGAGCCACACACTAACTTATCGTTTATCCTTGAACCCATGCACATGTGGTCCCGGTGACACCTATCAGGTAGCATATTCTACCAGTCCTCCAAAACATATTTATATCTTTAAATAAAATACAATATAGGTGAAACATATTTCCAACAACCATAAAATAAGTAGATCATGCAATTTATATAATAATACAAACCAATAAAATCCAAAATAATTTTTATGCCACATTTTTAAAATAAATTAAATATTCAACTTTATAATTCCCTATTTCAATAAAAATTTTATAAAATTAACTCACAGGTGGAGCGTGCTAGCTGACGTGTCTTCGGTTACCCAAACTCTATAGCTCTCACTCCGGAACTCTCTATAATAAATAATATTTATTTAATAATTAAATAACAAATAAATTCTCCAAAATTCCAAAAAATTATAAAAATTAAGGAGTTAATTAAATTGACTTGAAAACACTCTAAATATGATATTTGAGACTAAAAGAATTTATTTTGATGAGCTAAGACAATTTAAATGGAAATAGAGTAATTTCCACCAAAACACTTATGGTATTTTTATCTCAAAATCCATAAGAAACCAGACCTAGCTCTAGTTATGAAAATTAATCTTCATAATTTATACTATTTATTAAAAATAAAATCATAATTTTTTTGGAGTGGTCACTATTTCTCACTGAGATCCAGTTGGAATCTTGAATTTTCTCATCGGAAAACATCTTTTACATAAACTAAATATATCAACATGATCACAACAATTTATACAACACAAATATACCTTCAAACTCTCCAAACAAACACCAAAATATTATATCAAAGAGCAAAATAAAAATTACCAATTAAATTCTAATAAAGACCAAACTAGCATAGATTAAACTTGAAATTAGTCTCCACAAACTATTGTAAGTAAGATGAGTTTGATGGCATGATCTTAGCGGCTAATAGTCATTAGAAATGGTGAATTAAATGTCTAAATTTTAGGCCAAAATTTTAAAGCTTAAACTGGGCCAAATTTCACAAAACGAAAAAATTCTAGCATGTTATGGATGTCAAGAAGTGTTTGTGATTAAAATTTTGTGATGAATGGAGCTTGTTTGGCCGATGAACAGAGAGGAAGAAGGTGATAGGTGCTACTGTGGTAGATGGGGGAGTTTAGGGGCTTAAAGTGAAATTTTGTAGGTGCTAGCTATATATCTGAAGAGGAATTGAAAAATTACCACTTTGGTCTCTACATTTTCTAAAAAATATTAATTTAGTCCTTTAACTTTGGTATTGGCAATTAAATGAGTTAATCACTTTAAAGTCTAGAAAATTGCCAGCAACTAGATAAGTTAACAACATATAACGACCCCACAAAAAAACAACCCAACAACAATAGTAACTCATATTTATTTATATAAGTAAATTATGGGTTATTACAATAACATTTATTATATGTTGTTAGTTTGTAATGAATAGCCCATCACTAAATGTTGAAATTGTTTTTTTTTTAAATATATTGAAAAAAATATATTACTAATAATAATTTATTTGAATTTTAAATTATTATTTTTAATAGTTATTAGATGAAAACATATAAATTCATATACATTAATACAAATACAACATTAATACTAATACAAGAATGTTAATGTACATGAATATATATACATAAAAAATAAATAAATAATACATAATCGCATATGTAAAAGCACCGAGTTGGTGGAGTGGAGGGAGTTGGATCATCATCGGTTGGAATGTCCTAATGGACACCAAATGTAGATGACTTATCGGAGGGGAAGTTGACCTACATCTGTATCATCATCTACTTCCACTATTATAGTATACATCGCATCTGCCCTTATTTTTACTCCAGTCGCTCAAGCTGAGTGGAGACTAGTTGAAGCTTAGCGTCTATGCTCTCTCTACTCTCTCTCGTGTTGCTTGTCATGACCCGAACCCTATGGGCATGTGACCGGCACTAAGGAATGGGAAAGCATGAAGCTTTCAAAACCCGTAGTAAGCCTAAAAGATTTATCACAATAAAATTAACCACTTTAAAATTTTTAATGAAAATTTGTCAAAATTTCCTCTATACCAGGAACAAACCAAAAATCTGTAAAATACAAATAACACTCCCAAATATATATGCTCAATCACCATTACTCCAATATCACCATAAACACAACATCTTCACTCAAGTGTATATAAAGATGCATATTATAATGCAATACAATACTAATATAAAACCAACAACAATTCTTTCAAACTAATGCGGTGTCTAAATTGACTAAGATTATTTTATAAATATTAATAATATTATAATGACCTGTATAAAGCAGCCAGTGAAGAATGAGTCTAGTATAGAGAAGAAGAACTAATAATAGATTCTTAAGATCTTGGAAAAAATAGTTGAGGGGAATCAGCCCTCACTAAATAAGTTAATATAAAGAAATGCAAGTTATTTCAAAAAAAATCTCCTTTGTTAAAATAATGTATAGAAATATAATAATTATAATTTATATTTTAAAATCATTAGTTTACCAAAATCATATTATAAATCTAAAAGAATTTTGTAAAATCTCATAAACACCTTTGGAATAAAATAACCTTTATTTAAAGTGTCTTTAAGTGAAAAATTATGGTAGAACCCTAAACCATAAATCTAATAGCCAATTGACTCACTTATTCATCCAATGACTGCTAGTTCCTGAGAGCTAAGTTTCCATTGAGCTACTAGCTGCAGTCAAACTCTTATTCCAAATATTTACTAGCAGGTCATAAGAGTTAAATATTAACTGAGCTACCAGTCCCAGTAGTTAATCAACCAAAATATGCTCGAGAGCTATGCGTTAACCAAGCCTTTCAATGCCATACGCTCGAGAGCTATGCATCAACCAAGCCTTTTCATAAAATATGCTTATCACATTTGTACCCTAATTCTAGGTACTATCACATTCATTATGCATTTCATTTTCATATTAAATTTTTTTAGTTTTAAGTATAAGCTAGTATAAATAGTTAGGCTAGTGTGTTGGGTCTAGCCATGACTTGTACTCGATAAAGGAGCATGAATTTTAACTTTTAATGACACTCAAAATGAATTAAATATTGAGAATAAAATGGATATGAAGTTGAATTGAAGTAAAGGATAAGAATTTAAATTTTAGTAAGAAATGAAGACTAAATTGAGATAAATAATTATTTTAGATTAAGCACTTAAAAGCTTAAGGTTTCATAAGTAAAAAAAACCCATTTCATGAAATGTCTTAGTGGATATTTTGCAATTTGGGTTATCCATATTTGGGTTGTCTTCTTCTCCAAATTGTGGTCATGGTGTCTTAGTGGATATTTTGCAATTTGGGTTATCCATATTTAAGCTATCTTCTTCTCCAAATTGTGGTCATTGGGTGGCATCCATTTTTGTTTATGAAAAGAAAAGGAAAGAAGAGAAACTAGAAGGGGTGATTACTTCTCCAAGTTTAGGTTTGATTTGGAAGTTAAATTTGCTGATCAAAACATTTTTCAACCTATAAATTTCATCCTAAAAGCCCTTCGTGGTTGAATTGGTAAGCAACTCTATAATTTTGGTTGATTGAGATTAGGGTTTCCATGCAACAGTTCTTGGGTTCTAGAATTCTGGTTTGCATTCTTGTTGTTTTGATCATATCTTAAGTGTTCTTTAATACTATAAAAAATTTTAAGAGTTCTCTAAAACTTTCCTTCTTTTAGCTCCATCTGATTCAGTTTCCATGTTAGAGTAATAAGAAGAACATTTTACTGCTTAATCTATTTGAGTAAAATGACCTGATTGTGTTCAGCTACCTATATCTTCCTCTGTACTTGTCAAAATGAAATAAAAGTTTTATGGTATATAGCTAACATATAGATATAATTCTGATAAAAATTTGAGGCTAAAATTCCTTTCCTACAAGTTGCAGTAATTTTTTAAAGTTTGCCCTAAAAATAGCTCTTTTAAAATTAATAGGTTAGATTTGTGAAATTGAGTTGGTTTGCATTTTATGCATATCATTTGGGGGCTTCATGGTTAGATCATTATATGAGATCATTATATTGTTTATTTGTAAATAAAATTTCATGCTTTAGGTGTTGGGAAAGGCAAGGAAAATGGTGGTGCAAACTAAGCAAGTCGATGATCGAATTGTGTTTGTATTGGAAGCTATTTTATGAGTGGATGTTCAAGCCTTTAAAATCTTCAGCAATAAAATGATATTTCTTAATGTCATTTTATGGACTTAAAATGAGTTGTTTAAATGGTTTCAATTTGGCCTTGTTGATACTTGAATTATATGTTTTAATTTTAAGCTTTCAAGGTTTCAATTTACAAGTTAAATATGTTATTACTATATGCTTGTTTTGGTAACATGATTTAAGGTTATTTAATTGCTTGATGGTTTGATATCAACTTGGCTTTTCCTACTTTATATTATGATGAGTGGTATTTTGAATTTGAGTACTTTATTAAACAACAATTGTGATAAAAATGCTTTGGCTAGTAAATTATTGAAAATTGTATTTGTTTTGTATGTTGCCACCCTATATGAGTTATGTGAATGTGCTAAGGTGATATATGCACATTTGAAATTCTGTTGGTTATTATTACACAATAAATAAAAGGGCACTTGAATAAAGGACAATAAAGGGAGAAGGGTCGTTCCATGCTAATATAGTTGAAGGGTTAGCCTTCAAGTGTGCTTAAAGAGTGAGTTTATGAAGGCCTGTATGTTATAGTTGGATTGTGATGCTTATTGTAAGGATGGTTAATATATATGAAAGCTTGTATTTATATTTGGAAATCTTTTGCTTTACTTGGCTTAATTTGTATAAGTTTGAAAGCAAGGATGGTTTTGATATCTCAAGTGGATTGTAAATTGATTTTAAATACTTTAGTATGCTAATTTGAGATGTTTATTATGTTTGGTTTCACTAAATTGTTTTTTCTTGAAATATCTATTCATTGAGTATTTTATACTCATTTTACTCTATTTTATAAACTTTTTCAAATTATTGGGCGTAATAGTGGGTGGCCTATGCCAAGTGAGTGTAGATAAAAATGTGGAAGTCAGGTTGGCCAACATCCTTGTTTGAGAAGCCTTGTGTTTTGTTTTCTCACCTTGTTTTCATATGTATTTTATTTATACATGTCGTGAAATTAAATAATGGTGGCTAGGCTAAATGTAAAATAATTACTAGTAATGTATTTTATGAAGGTTAAATGATGATCAATTTTATATATTTTGTGTACAATTATGGATTTTAACCTAGTTTTAAAAATGTGATTTCCTATATTATTTAGTTATCCTATACTATAGTTAATATTCATAAACTTATCAAATTACAAGAATATTTTTATTTTCCATTAGATGAGTACATTAAGCTTTTCTTAAAAGGTATTATAATTCTTTGAGCTAATATAATTATTAATATAATATAATTTAACTAAAATAAATGGTTTACTAAGTGGTTGGTTTTTAAATGTCCATCTCAGGGTACAGAGACGAGGTGTGACAATTTTGGTATAAGAGCTTTGTTACATAATCCTTTAAAATATACTTTTTTTTATTGTTTGATGAAATAATGAAAATCTTTTTATTATATAATTATAGGATGCCACTGAGAAGGAACCATGGTAGGCTACTATAAGCACCCAATTTCGGGATGCAATTGTGCATAATTATGACATAAGCCCCTATGATGAAATTCATTCAAAAATTGAAACTGGTTGTCGATTTTTTGGACTTGAAGGACTAAATTGCAATATTTTTTTAGGGTTTGATTGTAAATAAGTCAATTTTTAGGGTCTTTTGGTAATTAAAAGTTATAAAAAAATTTATAGTCAGCATTTAATGCCGATCGGCATTAGTGTAATGCCGATCGGCATTTCATAATGCCAATCGGCATTAGACAATACTGATCGACATTACATAATGCCAATCGACATTGCATAATTTTGACTCGTAAAAGTTGATTTTTTTGCATATTTTTATCGATTTTTCAGCGTTTTGATTGGTTGAAAATTCAATTTTATCTTTATTATTATCTGACGAAAATTTGAATGCATTTAAAATGCTTTAAAAATCAAAATTCTTATTAGGTTGTTTTTTAAGAGATGAGTCTGTTCCTCCTTTGGAGGAAACCAGTACTCTCAGACTCTGCTTTAAAAAGCGGAGTTTGGATGCGTGCGAGAGGACTTCTTTTCTAGAGGATTTTTTTGAGAGGCACACAGAGACATAGCGAGAAAAAAAAACAGAGAGACTGCAAGTGAAAAAAACCCTAATTTTTGATACTGAAGTTTCCGAAAGCAATAGTCCATAATCAACAATATTATAATTTTCAATGGTGATAATCCAATCTGAGGGGCTCAAAAAGGGCATTTGCACAGCATCTAAATCTTCAGTGTTATTTTCTATTTCATTTTTTACTCTTTTCTATTATTTTCAGTTTATGATTTTTCTTTTATTTTTTTGTTATTGATTTGATTATTTGATTTCACTACTTATCTGATTTCTTGTTTTTTTTTTTTGATATGTGCATGTGGATTAAGGAGGATACTGCCTATATTTAAATTGAGCAGAAGGTCCATGGAATGCTATGGAAGAACCTGTGTTGTTTTCCAGTAGGATTTAGGATTTTTTTTATTTTTTCATTTTTGGTGTTTTGTGTAGTTATTTTAATTTCTGAGTGTATAATCATTTAATTTTAATCTTGTACGTAGTTTGTAATAGCCCCAGTAGTGGGAATAGTGAAACATTTAATTTTTTGTACTTTAAAATTAATTAGTAATTAGGTTCAATTAGGTAAAAAATCAATTAAAATCAATGGTGGCAGTAGTTTAAATTAAGGTTTGCATGTAATTAAGTTAGGGTTTTTTTAGAAAATCATTATAATGTTTATTTGATCCATTTTTTGTGTTTTATTTGTTTTGGGCTTGTTTTTTTTATGTTTTTTTTAATGTTTTTGGGCCCTGAGCCCACGTTTAGGTTTAACCCACTTAATAAATAGGCTTAAAAAATGGGTTAGGTTTTTAAATAATTAAAATCAATTTAGGCCCATTAGGTTAATTAGATTTTAGGCCTGCTTAGTTAATCAAAACTTGTCTAGACTTAGCCCAGCCCACTTAATTGCATTTCTTTTAAAATAAATAGACATAGGCCCACACTTAACTTAAAATAAAATCAAGTTAGACTTAGGCCCACTAATTTAGTTTTTCTTTAAAATTGAATATACTTAAGCCTATATCTTAGAAAGACTAAAAAATAGATTTGGGCTCACCAATTAATAAAATGTAGGCCCACTTTTATTCCATTTCACTTGTAAATAAAATGTAGATTTAGCTAACTTATCAAATAAAATTAACATAGTTTAGACATAGGGACATTGCCCTTTTGATGCATTTTTTTCTTGTAATTTTATTGACTTGTTGCCTTTTTGGGTAGATGGATGTTAATTAGGGTTTAATAAAATTTCATGTAATTAGAGGATGAAATAATCATTTATAAAATTATTCTAAAAGAACACGAGACTAAGAGAAGTTAGTATTCCATATCCAAAATCTCCTGGTTGTGGTGCTAGCTTTTTTTTAGAGAATCGAGTACCACCTTTTCAATTTATCCCAGTTATTACCCTGGGTGGCGACTCCTCATCTCCATGCCATGTCTTTATGACAGTGGTTAGTGTGTTCTCTAAGGCCCTGAGCCTAAACAGTGTCACGATTGCTAAAATCTTGGATGCGCGCTAAACCCCATCGTCTACAGCTACCTAGACAAGGAAGAGTTGGCTAATGGGGTAGTGACAGGGTAGAGTCTAGAGGTAGTGCTGATCTTGAGACAGAATTTGAGGCTAGGAACCCTATTATTAAGAAACCTCCACCTCCCTTACCCCCTATTATGTCTATTTTATAACATGATCTTAGAGTACTTACAAAGACTATTATTGTTACTTTAGTAGCCCAAGAACAAAGGAGAAGGCCTGGTGATATAATTGAACATGCAAAAATTTTTGGGGCATTTGACTTTCATGGCTCTATTGATTCTCGAGAGGCATTTAAATGGTTGAGAGCTATAGAGAAAGCCTTTAATACTCTTACATTAATTATGGCACCAAAAATTGATAATGTGTATGGCCTTCTACATGATATGGTAAATACTTAGTTTATTTAGGTTAAATTGTTGCATGGAAGCTAATTAACTTGGGATGTATTCAAAGTTGATTTTTATAGGGAGTACTTGACATATGCATTCAAGACTGAAAGGCAGAATGAGTTCATTGCCTTAAAACAAAGGAAATGTCAGTATGAGAATATATATATAAATTTAAAGAGTTATATAGGTATGCTTCAAATATTTTCCCAACTCAAGCCCATAAATGTTATAGGTTTAAAGAAGGCTTATAAATTGTAATGAAGAATGAATCATCATTATATGAAGGCCAAAATTTTAGAGGCTGAGTTCAAAGGCAATGGAGAAAGAGAAGCTAAGAGAAGAAATAGAATAAGAAGTCGAGTTAAAGGCTCTAGTTTGGGTAGGGACGCAAAAGGGATTTAGTAAGGGAGTTGGTACATCTCAACAAAGATCAGAGGTAGGAGGATTTAGAGGTAGTAAAGGGCCTTAGACTTGGTTAGGCACTTATAGACCACAGTCTTCTCAATTTAGTTAGAGCTCTATGAGACAATTAGTGGCTAGTACAGGTAGTTCAGCTAGAAGGACTACACCTTATGTTACTTGTGGCTGCATTCTTGAGGAAGGAGACTGTAGGAAGAGAACCATCTAGTGATTTAAGTGTGGTGGATCTATACACTTTATAAGGGATTGTCCTAATCTTGCACAGTTTGACACCAGTATTGGTAGAGGAGTTCAGAGCACAACTGGTAGAGGAGGTAGGACTTCTGGATTTGGTAAAGGTATAGGCAGAGGTTTAGGAGCTGATGTTAGTTGAGAGGGTGGTGCATCCACATCAACACAACCTACTCAGAATGTACAGGTTGAAAGACCTTCAGTGTAACCTAGGATCTTTGCAATGACATAACAAGGGGCAACGTCATCATATGATGTCATTTTTAGTAGGTTAACTATCTTTGGTGAAAATGCTTATGCTTTAATTGATTCGGGTGAAACTTATTCATTCATTGCATCATCATTTATATTATACATACTAAAGGAAAAGAGTGTGATAGACTATGGTTAAGTTATAGACATGCCAGTGGGTGAATCGGTGGTTTATAGACATGTTTATCAAGGTTATGAGTTACAGTTTAGGGGTAATAAATTATAAGCAGACCTAGTGCCATTACCATTATAGATGTTTGATATGCTTATTAGTATGGATGTTCTAACCACATATCAAACACTAATTGATTGTTATAAAAAGAAATTAGAGTTCCAGATGCCTACTATTGGTAAAGTTGTGTTTAGAAGTTAAAGGGGTTTAGAGCATTAGAGTATGGTTTCAACACTTATAGTTAGAAGAATGATGAGAAAAGGGTGTGAATCATTCTTGGCATATGTCATTGACACTGAAAAAGATGAGTAAAAGGTTGATAGTCTTCTTGTGGTAAATGAGTTTATCGATGTGTTTCTTAAAGATCATCCAGGATTGCCACTTTTTAGAGAAATTGAGTTCAATATTGATTTACAGCCAAGGACAACTCCTATTTCTCAAGTTCTATATAGAATAGCTCTAGTAGAATTGAAAATCCAATTACAAGAATTACTTGATAAAGGCTATAGTAGACCCAGTTTATCACTTTAGGGTGCACCAATTCTATTTATGAAGAAGAAGGATGGTACCATGAGACTATGTATTGACTATAGACAGTTGAATAAGGTGACTATGTGTTACAAGTATCCACTTCCATGTATTGATGATTTGTTTGATCAGTTGCAAAGAGGTAGAATATTTTTAAAGATTTTCTTAAAATCTGGGTATCATAAATTGAAAATTGAGAAAGTAGATGTGCCTAAAACAACATTTAGAACTTGATATAGGCATCATGAATTTTTAGTGATACTATTTGGGTTAACTAATGCTCCTACTGCATTCATGGATTTAATGAACAAGACATTCAAGCCTTATCTTGATAACTTTGTCATTATATTTATTGATGATATTTTGGTGTATCCGCAATCAAAGGAAGAGCAAGTTGAGCATTTGAGGATTGTATTATAGACACTGAGGGACTAACAATTGTATGCCAAGTTTAGTAAATGTGAATTCTGGCTAGAAAAAGTGGTATTTCTAGGGCATGTCATCTTAGTTAAAGGAGTGTATATTAATCCTAAGAAGATTGAAGTAATTTTCAGTTGGAAACCACCTATTGGTTTACCTAAGGTGCGTAGTTTTCTGGGGTTGGCAAACTACTATAGGAGGTTTATGCAGAATTTCTCCATCATTACTTCACCTTTAACCAAATTGCTAAGGAAGAATGTAAAGTTTGTCTAGAATGAAGAATACTAAGATAGTTTTGATAAATTAATGGCATGTTTAACTTCAGCACCAGTTTTAACACTTCCAGTGACAGGGCTAGAATATGTTGTATATAGTGACGCATTAAGAAATGGCTTGGGTTATATATTGATGTAATAAGGTAAAGTGGTAGCATATGCTTCTTGACAATTAAGGCCATATGAGTGGGACTATCCTACACATGATTTAGAACTAGCAATAGTTATTTTTACTTTGAAGATTTGGAGGCATTACTTATATAGTGAGAAGTGTCAGATTTTAAGAGATCACAAGAGCTTTAAGTACATACTAAGTCAAAAAGGTTGAACTTAAGGTAAAGAAGATGGATTGAGCTTCTAAAAGATTATGATTTCACCATTGAATATCACCTAAGGAAAGTTAATATTGTAGCATATGCACTTAGCATGAAGTCCTCAATCTTATATTAATTATGTATAAATTCCATAATTACTTGAGTTAAGGGCATTGAATATGGAGTTAGCTCAAGGTGAGAAAGGAGCATTGCTTGCTACTTTGAAAGTTCAACTAGTGTTAATTGATAGAGTTAGGGAGGCACAAGGTTAAGATGAATAAATAGTGAAAATCAAATAGCAAGTTCAACAAGGCAACATAGCAGAATTTATGACTTTTATTTTATGCTATGGAAACCTTTAAGAGTTATCTAAAAATTTTCCTCTTTATCTTGATCTTATTCAGTTCCTACGTTAGAGTAATAAGAGAAAACATTTTATTGCTCAATTTGTTTGAGTAAAATGACCTAATTGTGTTCAACTGCCTATATCTTCCTCTGTACTTGTCAAAATGAAATCAAATTTTTATGGTATGTAGTTGACATATAGATCTAAGTTTGATAAACATTTAAGGATAAAATTCCTTTTCTACAAGTTGTAGCAATTTTTCAAAGTTTTCTTTGAAAATAACCCTTTTAGAGTTAATGAGTCAAATTTATGAAAATGAGTTGGTTTGCATTTTATGCATATCATTTAGGGGCTGCATTGTTAGATCAGTATGTGAGATCATTATATTGATGATTTTTAAATAAATTTTCATGCTGTAGGTGCTAGAAAAGGTAAGGAAACTGGTGGTGCAAACTAAATAAGTCATGATCAAACTGTGTTTGTTTTGGAAGCTATTTTACGAGTAGATGTTCAAGCCTTTAATATCTATTTATTTTAGCAATAAAATGATATTTCTTAAATTTTTTTATGGAAATAAAATGATGTATTTAAATGTTTTAAATTTGGCCTTGTTGATACTTGAATTATATGTTTTGATTTCAAGCTTTCATGATTTTAATATACAAGTTAAATATGTTGTTACTATATGCTTGTTTTGGTAATATGATTTGAGGTTATTTAACTGTTTAATGGTTTGAGATCAACTTGGATTTTCTTACTTTAGATTATAAGTTTTTCTTACTTTAGATTATAATGAGTGGTGTTTTGAATTTGAATACTTTGTTGAATAATGGTTGTGATAAAAATGCTTTGGCTAGTAAATTGTTGAAAATGGTATTTGTTTTGTGTGTTACCACCCTATATGAGTTTTGTGAATGTGTTAAGGTGATATATGCACAATTGAAATTATGATAGTTGTTATTACGCAATAAACAATAGGACACTTGATTGAAGGACGTTAAAGGGAGAAGGGCCATTCCGTGCTAAATGTAAAACAATTACTAGCAATGTATTTAGCCTAGTAATGTACAAATATGGATTTTAACCTAGTTTTAAAAATGTGATTTCTTGTATTATTTAGTTACCTTATAGTATAGTTAATATTCATAAACTCATCAAATTACAAGAATATTTTTATTTTCTATCAAATTAGTACATTAACCTTTTCTTAAGAGGTATTATAATTCTTTGAGCTAATATAATCATTAATATAATATAATTTGACTAAAATAAATGATTTTCTGAGTGGTTGGTTTTTAAATATCCAACTCAGGGTACAAAGATGAGGTGTGTCCGAGAGCTATGCATCAACTGAGTCTTTCCATATAATATCCAATCAAGGGCCCAACTAAATGATCAATACTAGTGTGCACACAGTTTTGATGACACCCATCAGGTAGCCCGTTCTACCAATATTTTTTAAAAACTCTTTATATAAATAATATGTAATAAATTTAAAGAATTCCATAAAATTTAAATAAAAATAAAAATATTTTTAGAAATATATGCCCGTGTCCTCGTCTACATAGTCTCCAATGTTCCCACTCTGGCATTCTCTATACTAAGTGATACTTAATTTAAATATATGCATGTGTGTGTGTGTGTGTGTATATATATATATATATATATATATATATATATATATATATATAATAAATTCATAATAATTTCCAAAACCTCTAGAAAAATTACTTAAATTAAGGAATTAATAAAATTAACTTAAAAAAACCCTAAATATAACATTTAAGGCTAATGGAATTCATTTTGGTGAGCTAAGACAACATAAATGGAAATTGGGAAATTTCAATTAAAATGCTTCTAGAATTTTTATCCCAAAATCCGTGAGGAATTAGACCTTCCTCTACTTATGAACATTAATCCTTATAGTTTATATTATTTATTAAAAATATAAAATCATAATTTCTAAGCTGGTCAATATTCCTCACTGGAATTTGGTTCGAAATCACTAAATTTCTTATTGAAAAAAAAATTATTTACACAAAATGGGCATATCCACATTTTCATATCATCAAGGGGAAGCTAATTACTTGCTCAAATACTTAAATTAATGGTTAGATTAATAGATCGGGTCAAAAATAGAAATTTATTGATTAAGCTCTGATGAAGTCAAATGGCTACACCCAGATGCATAATTAGTATCTAAAGACTCTTGGTAGTGAGAGCAACTTGTTGACAGTGATCACAATAGCTGAAAGTCATCAAAAAAGTTTATTCAAACATTGAAATTTTGAGGCCTAACTTCAGAGGTCTAACTAATTGAAATCGGGTCAATTTTTACAAAATAAAAAGTATAGAGATGTAGAGGAGGAACTGTGGGAAAAATTTCATGGTAAATGGAGGTCGTTTGGCTGGTAATCAAAGAGGAAGAATATTCAGGTGCTATAGTGACCAATAGGGGAGTTCAAGGGTTTTTGTGCATTTTTCTGCTACTACATATTATAACTAAAGAGGAGAAAGGAAAAATTACCACTTTGGTCCCCATTTTTTGATAAAATTTGCATTTGGTCTTTCCACTTTTGAATTCCAAATAATTACTAGCAGTTAAATGAGTTAATCTTTTATATACTAGAAAATTGCTAGCAATGAAATGTGTTAACACCATACAACTCAACACAGCAACCTAAAAACAAATGATAACAATAGGAAAGCATATTTATTTATTTAAATAAATTTGGGTTATTACATTCTTCCCCTTTAAAAAAATTTTTCTTCAAATTTTACATCAATAAGGAAACAAATAAGGGTATCAACTATGCATATCCACCTATGTCTCCCAAGTACAGTCTACTAATGTATGGTCGCTCCATAACACTATTACATAGGAATTTTCTTTGTACAAAGCTAAGGAACTTGCTCCATAATCACCACTAGGTACTCTTTATACGAAAAATCCACTAAACTCCACTATTTTTTACTAAAGAATGTGAGAGGGAATAGAGATGTACTTCTTTAACATGGAAACATGAAACACTAGGTGAATCCAAGACAATTCTAGTAGCAATACCAAATTATAAGCCACATCACCAATCTCTAGTGGATCTCAAAAGTTCTTATGTGCCTTAGAGTAGCTTACCATTCTGAACAAATCTCATTACTCCTTTTATCATTGACACCTTTAGAAATACTATGTCTCTAATAGAGAATGTTACATCCCTCCTCTTGGGATTTGCATAGCTCTTCTGTCTACTAAAAGCTATATTCAACCTTTGTTGAATAAGAGAAACTTTCTCTGAAGTCAGTTGCACTAATTATGGGTCTATTAATTACCTCTCTCTAACTTCCTAACATAAAGGATATATACACTTCCTACTGTATAATGCTTTATATGGAGCCATTTCAATACTTGCATGATAACTATTATTATATATAAATTAAATAAATGGAAAGTGTAATTCCCATTGACCACCAAAGTCTATCACACAAATTCTTAACATATGTTCCAATGTCTAAATGGTCCTTTCTGACTGACCATCAATTTGAGAACGAAAAGTAATGTTGAAGTCAAGTCTAGTACCCAATGCTTTATGTAGTTCTTGCCAAAAAGACTAAAGTAAAAGTTGGTCCTCAATCCGACACTATACTCTTTGGCACACTATGTAGGTAGATAATTTAGTTGATATATAACCTAACCAACTTATCTACAGTATAAGTCTTCTTAATAGGCAAGAAGTTAGTTGACTTAGTTAACCTATCAACTATTACCCATATGGCATCATAACCATTTGATGTGTGAGGCAATCTAGAAACAACATCCATCGTAATCATATCTGACTTCTACTCAAGAATGGGTAACTATTATAACAATCTCGAGGGTCTCTGATGTTCTAATTTCACCTACTGACATTTAAGACACCTAGATACAAGCATTGCAATGTCTCTTTCATCCCATTCCACTAATATGTATCCTTCAAATCATGATACATCTTAATAGAACCTAAATGAACACAATAAGTAGAAAAGTGTGCCTTTTCGATAACCTCTTTTCTTAAATTATCCACATCTGGCACACATAACCTAATGCCTAAATATAGCACACCCTCATCATAAATTACAAAGTCTCAAGATTGACTTTACTAAACTTCAGTCATTATTCTTTATAATTATAGGTCCCTTCTTTGAGATGCCTTAACTCTATCCAAGTACATTGATCGTACATTGAATTAAGCCAATAAACATTTCTTGGTTACTTTCCATTGTAAACCTTGATTAATTAGTTTATACAATTCCTTAATGATTGGCCTCCTTTCTGTGCTAATATGAGCAAGGCTTCCTATTGACTTTCTACTCAATGCATTAGCTACCACATTAACTTTACCTAAATGGTACATAATAGAGCAATCATAGTCTTTTAGGAGTTCCAACCATCTTCTTTGCCTCAAGTTCAAATGTCTTTCCTAGAAAATGTACTTTAAGCTCTTATGATCAATGTATATTTCACAAGTTACATTTATAAGTAATGCCTCTAAATCTTCAATGCAAGCACCATTGCCACCATTTTCAAATCATAAGTAGGATAGTTTTACTCATTATTCTTTAACTGATGTGAAGTATAAACAATCACTCTTCCATTCTATATTAATATATAACCCAATCCTACTCAATAAGCATCACAATATATGGTATACCCTTAATTCCCTGAAGGTAAAGTTAACATTGGAGCTAAGTCAACCTATCTTTAAGCAGTTGAAGGTGCTCCTCACATTCATTAGTCCACATAAACTTAGTATTCTTTTGGGTTAACCTTGTTAAAGGTGCAACAATCTTGGAGAAATCCTTTATAAATGTTATATATTAGTTAGCTAAAGTTAGAAAAATCCTTACTTCTATGACTGTTATGGGTCTCAGCCATTTTTTAATGGCTTTAATCTTTTTGGGATACTTATATGCCATCTTTGGATACTATATGGCTTTAGAATGCCATTTGATCCAACAAAAACTCACACTTCAAACATTTAGCATATAATCGATGTTCTCTCAAAGTTTGAAGCACCATCCTCAAATGCATGGCATGTTCCTCCTCACTTTTAAAATACACCAAGATATCATCAATAAATAATTTTACAAATCAGTCTAAGAATGGCCTAAGCACCTGATTTATTAAGTCTATAAAAACTAATAGGGCATTGGTAAACCCAAAGGACATAACTAAGAATTCATAATGGCAATATCTTGTCTAAAATGCAGTATTAGGTATATCTCCACTTTTGATTCTCAATTATGATGCCCTAACCTCAAGTCAATTTTAGAGAAAAATTGAGCTCCTCATAAATGATCAAACAAGTCATCAATCCTTGAAAGAGGATACTTGTTCTTGATGGTGACTTTGTTCAACTATCTATAGTCAATACAAGGTCAAAGACTACCATCTTTCTTTTTTACAAACAATACTGGTGCACCCTAAGGAGATGTGTTGGGTTTGATGAAATGATTATTGAGCAACTCTTGTAATTGCTCTTTAAGCACCTTTAACTCTGTAGGTGTCACCCTATAAAGTGGCATAGAGATAGGATATGTACTAGGAACAACATCATTACATAATTCGATCTCTATTTTTAGTGGCAAGCATGTAATTCTTTAGGAGAAACATCAAGAAACTTAGACACAACTGGCACATTCTTAACTGTCTCCTTATCTTCCTTTGTATCTTTAACCGTGGCCAAATAACCTTAACATGCCCTTCTAAGAATCTTTTGAATTGTGATTGCCGAAATAAGATTCTAAGGTACTAAACTCTTGGCATATCTGAATCAAAATACCATGTCATTTGGGATTCTAAAAATCACCTCATTCTCCCAACAATCTAATATAGCATAATGTCGAGCTAACTAATCCATTCCTAAAATCACATTAAAATCTATTACATCCAAAAGGATTAAATCCATAAAAACTTCTCTAAATTTCAATCCTCATCTTGGATACTAATATATATTGGACCCAATCCGACAACATATAGCTCTACCACTCTTTTCTTATCCTGGATCATGTCTATGACATGACATGATAGCCTAAAGAACTCATGAGTGCACTCTTCCACTGACCAATCTTCTCTAGCTATATGTAATAACTACCATTTGTAATTATCCCTCATTAATGGTGGATAAAAATATTTAAAATTTTTTTCTTTAAACTCCGACCATGTCATGGTAGTCATACATGGCTAGATTGACTACATAACTAAGTCCTGAGCTATATCTTGAACTTATAGCTCCATAATCATTATCCTCTAATAGTCAGTGTATCTTGTCCTAGTCATAGCCTTAATAGTTTTTATGAAGTCTAATGCATCTCCTGTACCATCAAATAGAACTCTCCTAACCCTAGAATATAATAAAGCTGCATTTGCATCAGACATCCCTTGATTCCTCTTTTATAACATCTATTTAACTAGGGGCATAGCTTAATTAAGTACCGTTAGTCCTTGATTAATCCTTGTTATAACTATTATAAAAGCTATAGGATCTATATTTAGAGTAGCTACTTCTTTTGGCTATTGTTATCCTTGTCTCTGAGCCACTACCACTCTATGTCTACGGCTTCTTCTAACTTGTATGATAGAGGGAGGAGCTTCATCTTAAAATGACTACTCATTATCATTATATGCTACCTCTATAACATAAGTAGTTCATGTTTACCACTTTCTGAAAGGACATAGAGATCAATAAGATTCAAATCATAAGAAGGATACTAATATATATGCAAAATTTTAGAAGCAATTTTGACAACAAGTGACAATTATCAACCTAATCGCCATAATAGTTTCAAGAAAAGATAGACATTAATGAAAAAAAAAACAAGGAATGAACCATTACTCTAATACTAACTTTGCCACGATCCAAACCCTATGGGCATATGACTAGCACTAGGGAATGGGAAAATATGAAGCTTTCAAAACCTATAGTTAGCCTAAAAGATTTATCATAATAAAATTAACCACTTTAAAATTTTTAACGAAAATCTAATAAAGTTTCCTTTGTACTGGGAATAAACCAAAACTTATAAAATACAAATAAAACTCCCAAATATATATGCTCGATCATCATTACTCAAATATCACTATAAACACACATCTTCAATCAAGTGAATATAAAGATGCATATTATAATGCAATATAATACCAATATAAAACCAATAACAACAATGCTTTTAATCCATTGTGGTGTCTATATTAACTAAAATTATTTCACAAATATTAATAAAATTACAATGACCTACATAAAGCAACCAATGAAGAATGAGTCTGACGTAGGGAAGAAGAACTAACAGTAAACTCTTAAGATCCTAGAAAAATATAGTTAAGAGTAATCAGACCTTACTAAGTAAGCTAATATAAAGACATGTATGTTATTTCAAAAAAAATCTCAATTCTTAAAATAATTATATAAATAAAATAATTATAATTTATATTTAAAACCATTAGTTTACCAAAATTATATTTATAAATCTAAAAGAATTTTATAAAATCTCATAAACACCTTTAGAATAAAATAACCTTTATTTAAAATGTCTTTAAGTGAAAAATTATGGTAGAACCCTAAACCCTAAATCTAATAGCCAATCGATTCGCTTATTCATCTAAGGACTATTAGTTCGCGAGAGTTAAGCTTCCATTCAGCTACCAGTTGTAGTCAAACTCTTATTTCAAATATTTATGGGCGGTTATTGAGAGCTAAGCACCAACCGAGCTACCATTCCCAGTAATTACTCAATGAAAATATGCCCGAGAGCCATGCATCAACTAAGCCTTTCAATACCATATCCCTAAGAGTTATGCATCAATCGGGCCTTTCCATTCCATATCCAATCAAGGGCCAACTCAATGATATCAGTGTGCATATGGTCCTGATGACACCCATCAAATAGCCCGTCTACCAATATTTTTCAAAATCTCATTATATAAATAATATGCAATAAATTTTAAAGAATGACATAAAATAAAAATATTCTTGTTTATTCTCCACAATAATATCTTTACCATAAATCATTATAATAATAATAACAACAACAACAACATTAGAGCCTTAATAATATTCAAAACATAAATAATATCTCAAATTCAATATTTTCTAAATACCGAAATTAACATACACTTCAAAATATTAACTTACAAGAGTCGGTTGACTTGTCCTCATCCACTTAGTCTCCAATGTTCCCGCTCTGGTTATATATATATCCAAATAAATTACTTAAATTACTTAAAATAAATAAATTCATGATAATTTCCAAAAACTCTAGAAATTTTACTTAAATTAAGGAATTAATAAAATTGATTTAGAAATACCCTAAATATGACATTTGAGGCTAATGGAATTCATTTTGGTGAGGTAAGACAACTTAAATGAAAATTGAGAAATTTCCACCAAAATATTTTTATCTCAAAATCCGTGAGGAAACAAACCTAGCTCTAGTTATAGAAATTAATCATCATAATTTATATTGTTTATTAAAAATAAAATCATAATTTTTTGGGTTGGTCACTATTCCTCACTGGAATCTGATTGAAACTTACCAGATTTCTTATCAAAAAAATATTATTTACATAAAACAGACATATCCACATTTTCATAGCATTAAGGGGAAGGTAATTACATGATCAAACACTTAAATTAATGGTCACATTAATAGATTAGGTCAAAAATAGAAATTTACCAATTAAGCTCTGACAAAGCTCAAACGACTACGCCCAGATATATAGTTGGTCCTGACAGTGAGAATAACTTGTTGATAGTGATCACAACAACTGAAAGTCACTAGATATGGTGATTCATATGCTGGAAGTTTGAGGAAAAATTTTAGAGGTTTAACTAATTAAAATCTGGTCAATTTTCATAAAATAAAAATTATAGAGATGTAGAAGACATTAAGGAGGATATATGGTTAAAATTTTGTCACAAATGGAGGTCGTTTGTTCGATGATCAGAGAGGAAGAATATTCATGTGCTATAGTGACCAACAGGGGATTTTAGGGGTTTTTGTGCATTTTTTTGTTGCTACTCATTATAACTAAAAAGGAGAAAGTAAAAAGCCACTTTGGTCTCCACATTTTTTATAAAATTACTATTTGGCCCTTCCTCTTTTGAAGTCCAGATAATTGCTAGTAACTAAATGAGTTAATCTATTGTATATTAGAAAATTATGTTAACAACATACAACAACTCAATAATCACTCAGCAATTTAAAAACAAATTGATAACAATAATAAAACATATTTATTTAGATAAATAAAGGTTATTATATAGCTCGTCTTGCTCCTTCTCACACTGAAGTATCTGAGTCCACTCCTCCTCTAATTTCTATTGTACTTAATGAAGTACATGATCATTGGATGTTAGGGTAGCTCAAGGCATTGATGTGCTAGTGCTATCGAAGGAGCTCCTATAGAAAGTAGACTCATGTGATATTAGGCCATAGATGCACTACTTTTTCTCACCATATACAACCTCAAGATAAATACATGTTAAGTCTACTATAGATGGTTGTGAGGCATCATTAGCTAGTTGTGATGCAGCCTTAGCCATCTCCATAATCTTATCATGCAAGCAAATTAAAAAATTCATTAATTTTAAATAAATAATAAATTTAAAATTTAAATAACTTACATTAAATTTTTATGATAGGTTATCAATGAAGGACCCATATTTCTTCGTATGGGTTTTTCTAAAGATCTACCAAGTTGTGGGCTCTTGCTCTAACTTGGTAAGCACCTAATTTCAGGATGCATTTGTACATGAATGCAACGAAAGCCTTTATGATGAAAATTTAGTCCAAAATTGACCTATAGTGTTAAGTTTCATGATTTTAAGGACTAAATTGCAATATTTTTGGGTTTAATTGCAAAAAAAATTAAATTGTATAAGGACATAATTGAAAATGTGCATAATGCCAATTGACATTATGCAATGCCGATTGGCATTACACAATGCCAATTGGCATTACAAAATGTCGATCGACATTTTGCAATGTTGAGGCACTACAAATTTTTAGTAAAAATATATATTTTTTTTCATTGTGATTAGTCCAAATTTAATTTATTTTAAGAAGTAAATTGGTTTGAGTAAGGTTCAGTCCAGTACGCATCTCTTACACGTATAATCTTCTTTTCTTTTGAAATTAAAATTATTATCCTATTTTTTTAGGAAGGAAGAGATTAGAGCTACTTCGATCACGTAACTCCTATGATCAGGTAAGTGATTAGCTTATGAATGAGATATAAAAATAAAAAGATCAGTGGAGAAGAAGGGGATTTTGTGAAAAAAGAGAGAGAGATTGTAAAAAAAAAGGGTTGATTGAAAAAACACAGAGGGAAAGAAAAGACCTAACCTTCTACTGTAAGTTTTAAAAGAAACCTTTTCAAAACAAAAAAATACGTTCTTTTCAAAGTTCAAAAAAAAAAACAGAGTTAATTTTCTCAAAAAGGTGAAATCCCATTTTGAGAGGCATTCAAACAACATTTGCATAGCATTACTCTTATACTCATTTCTTTTATTAATTCTTCTTTTATATCATTTTATTATTTTGATTTTATTATTTCTATGTTTTTTTGTTTAATTTTCATTATTTTTTCTTTGTTCATTAATTTTAATATTTATTTTATTTTATTTATTCTTTGTGTTTCATATTTCTAGTGATGAGTACATGATTGAACTAAGGAAACCCATGGAGAATCCATAAATAAAAGCCAAAAGTCAAAGATCCCAATTTAATTTATATCTTGCTATATGTAGTTTATTTTATTATTTTTTAGTTTTTTGAATTTGTTTAATTAATTTTCTCAAAGGTTGTAATTTTAATTTTATTTTCTTTATTATTTTTGGTAGATTTTGTAATAGCCCCAATAGTGAGAATAATGAAAGTCTAGCTTTCTCTTATTTTTAAAAAATTAATTAGTAAATTAGGTTCAATTTAGTAAACCCCTAATTAACATCAATGAAGGCAGTAGATTAATTTAGGTTGCATGTTAATTAAAAATAAGTTTTTTTAGAAGAAATAATTTAATTGTATGTTTGATCTTTTTTATTTGATTGTTTTGATTTTTTATGTTTTTGGGCTTGTTTGTTGATTTTTGCATGTTTTGGGCCCCAAGTCCACATCAGGCTCTAATCCATTTAATAAATAGGCTTTTAATTGGATTTTTAGGTTTAATTAATTTTAAAATCAATTTAGGTCCATTTAGGTTAATTTAGACTTAGGCCATTTTTAGTTAATAAAATTAACTTAGATTTTGCTCAGCTTATCAATCCCATTTCTTTTAAAACACATAGACTTAGGCCCATTTTTTGTTAAAAAAAATCAAGATTAGGTCCATGAATTAATTCCTTTCTTTAAAATATGTAGACTATAGACCCATTTCTTTAGTTAAATTAAAATGAATAGACTTAGGTTCACTTAATTAAAATTAAATAAGAATTAGGCCTATTAGTCTTTAGGCTCATTTATAAATTAAAACATGTAGATTTAGCTCATTTAATTAAAATCAATGTAGATTATACTAACCTAAGGATTGTGATGAATGCATTATTTACATGTATTTTTATTACTAGTTTGCTTGGAGTTAATTATTTTAAATAAGGGTTTATATGAAATTACATGTAAATAGAGGATAACATAGTAATTTATAAAGTAATTATAAATGAACACAAGACTGAAAGAAGTTGATATTATGTATCTAGAATATCCTAGTTATGGTGCTAGCTTTCTTTTAGAGAATTAAGTACCACTATTTTTATTTGTACCAGTTATTACCCTGGGTGGTGACTCCTCATCTCCAGGCCATGTATTTGTGATAATGGTTAGTGTATTCTCTAGAGCCCTGAGCTCAAATAGTGTTATGGTTGCTAAGATTTTGGGCACACGCTAAACCCCACCATCTACAGTGGTGACTGCATTAGGGATAAGAGATACTAATTCTACTTGTGTTCTTTAGAATTATTTTATTAATTATTATTTTATTATTGCATTCATTTTGCATGTCCCTATTAATTGATGGCGTTGGTTTATAATTCCATGATTCCACTAGCTTTATGGGATTGTAAATTAGCTAACCATCATTCTTAGCCTTAACTCGGTTCAAGAGAGATTACTGGGCTCATTTGACCAAAGTTTGTAATCTAAGTCCTAAAGGGGTGTAGTCTTTTCTCGAGTTTGCAAAGTATGCCAAGCCCGTTTGACCTTAACTTGTGACTCAAGTCTTAAAGGAGGGCATCTTGCTAAGGGAACCTTAACTTTTCCATTAGACTCAACTCATGTGGTAGCTTAGTACCTTCACCTAGGATTACCCAAATTTCTTGTGAATGTTGCCGTGAGGTATTTCTATCTATAAAGGTCGAAGCTCATACTTTAGAAGCCCATCAGGACTAATAAAGATTAGGCTATGCTTTTATACTTAGAAATACTGTTTCTATGCTTTACTACTTTGAGAGATTTGGCAAACGTGTTGGTTCTTGATATCCCTTATTAATATTAAGGCCAAGACAAAAAATACTAGGAAAAGAGACTTGCCATTTAATACGTGTGTGGGAGGAATAATGGTGGAGGGATATTTTATACCTAATAGTGCATCATGCATGCACACATGCATTTCATGCATCATATTAACACTTTCTTTCATAGCCATTATAAATTCATTTAGGTCTTCTTATGTTTGGAAATGGAGTAGTGGCAGATTAGTGAGAACTAATTTGAGTTCAAAATCAATAGTTAAAGGGATCCTTCATAGTTTAGAAAAGAGCTTTATCAACCCACTTTATCTAGAAGCTACACCAACTCAAACAAAAGAGATGGAACAACAACAAGAAGGAAATTGGACCCTAGAAGACATTAAGGGAGCTTTGATGGATGATATGAGAGGAATGATGCAAGATGAACTAAGATAAGCTATAGTTGGATTAATGCCACCATTTGTTGCTACTGCACCTCCCGTCGCGACCAATCCACCTTTTGTGGGTGCACTACTTGCTAACAATGACAATGCTAGGGGGTAACCTTTAAACATTACTAAGGATGTACCTACTGTGCGAATGAAATTAGAGGATATTGAGAACTACATGGTTGAAAAGGGAATCACTTGAGCAAGTTCAAGAGCTAGAATCTAAGCATATGAAATCACTGACTCAAAAGATGTCTAAAATGGAAGAATTGATGAGAGGACAAGGCATTGGATATTCATTTGATTTTGATGATGTGATGCAATTTAAGGAAGATAAGCTGCCTGATAAGTTCAATATGCCACATTTACAGAAGTTTGATGGTACTAAAGACCTAATGATCCACCTTAGCCAATATACAACTACTATGAGCACCACTAAGGCTCTTTTGTCTATAGTTACCAGGTTGTTTTTGCTATCCTTGGAGGGTATGGCTGTTAATTAGTATCCTAGGTTAGAAAAGTCTATCCAAGCTGATTGGAGAGAATTGTGTACCGCTTTCCTAAGGCAATATGACCATAATACTAGGCTTGAAGTGTCTATTAGGGATTTAGAATTGACCAAGTAGAATCCTAATGAATCATTTTTGAAATTTTTGACTATATTCATGAATAAGGCAGGATTAATGAAAAACAAGCTAGCTAAAAAGGATCAGGCTAGGATGATTGTTCGAAATGTGTCACCTAATTTGGTTGAAAGGATGCAGATGATGAATCCCAAGACATTTGTAAACTTTTACAACATTGGGTTACAAGTTGAGGAGATTGAAAGTGAGAAAAAGAAGATTGCTAAAAGCATAAAAGCAAAAAACTACCTAATTGGGGGCACACAACAATGGAGCACTAGCCGGATTATGGAAGTGTATGATGTTCAATAACCAAGGAGATTCTCCAATTTTAACCAACCTTTGTCAAAAGACCTTACTTCAACCTTGTAAATTCCATCAAAACCTCCAACACTCCATGAATAACTGCATCCACCTTAAACATAAAATCTAAAACGTTATAGACTCTGGAAAGATCACCGACCCCAAAAACCCAACCACTAGAAATAATCCTTTCCTAAACTATCAAAATATACCACCTTTAGTTACAATGATGATTAACTCAAGAGTTAGTGAGAAAGAAGTGCTAAGCTCCTTTAAGGACCTAGACCTTAAAACCAATGAGAAATCTCCTAATGCCACTAAAGGCGTGGAAAGAGCAAAAGACTTATTAGGTCAGCCTTCAGGCAAGTTCAACTATAAGGTGTTTTACACTAAACCACTTTCTTTTGACATACTCTTTGAGTCAATTGTGCCTATAGGATAGGGTGATGAGTTTGATGATGAGAAGCTGCTATACAAGAACGAAATATGCACATTTGAGGTACAAAAAGATGAAGTCATAGAGACAGTTAGCAAGAAGATGTAAGAATAGTTATTATATGAGCTGCCTAAAGGAAAACCACTATGAGACTCAACATCCCTAGCATCTAGAATAGGAAATAAATTTTCTTATTATCTTCTTTAAATAAAATTTTAGTTTCTTTAGAACTTATTTTGTTTTAGTAATTGATGATATGAATTTTGATCATGCTTACTTATGTAGTGTCATCCTAATGGTACCATACATTATGATATTGATTGCATTTACAATGTTTGACATAAATTCAATTCAATTAGATTCATTCAATATGGGTAAAAATGCAAATTCAAATAGCATTCATATATCAAATTATATAACTTCTAAGGATAGGAAATTTGGAAGAAAGGAAAAGTGAAAACAAAAAGGAAAAAAATAAAAAAAGGATAATTAGGTAAAAATGAGAGAAAAATGTTATGTTAGGAGATCTAAGAGGACTAATTAGTAATAGGAGTTGTATTATGTAATGTAATGAATGTTCTCATTTTTGCCTTAATGAATGAATAAAATTGAATATGAAATTTTTGTTCAAATATTGCATATTCATCTTTATCATACTGTATAAAGATTTGAATGGAAAGAAAATACATAATGAAAGTTATAAGATCACTATTTCTTTTTGCCACCCCTTTGTGATTTTGTTTGTAAGTCTAGTGTCATCTTGTACATAAACAATTGGCTTAATAACTTACATTGCAACCCATACCTTGTAACTATCATCAATCATTGCATTATTATCAAGCCTCATATTTAGCTCAAGAGTTCTTTGAAGAGCAAGTCTAGTTGATTTCATCATCAAGAACTTGCTTCTGTCAATTCATCCACTCCTTTGCATCTTCAATGCATAAGATTGCAACAAATAGCGTTAGTAACAATAGTAGTGAATGAATAAGGTCTTTTGCACATGAAAATGAAAAAAAGAATGCTAGAATAGTATGAATGAATCTAGAATGAAGTTGGGGAAAAAATGTAGCTCTGGGGGCAAATTGCATAACAGTCAATCCACATTTAAAGAGCGAAGATGGAATGCTAAATTATAAGAGCTAGTAGTTATCATACAACAAAAGTAGTAATAAAAAGAAAAGTTCAATAGTGCATTGGTCAATTATAAGCTCCAGTGTCAAGCCATGGACCCTACTTGCTAACATGGTCATCTATTTAACAAATTGTATAAAGAGGCTCTGACATCAGAAGTACCAACAGCGAGGCATTCAATGCTCAAACCTATAGGCTATTGATGAGGTATCTCATTCTCACACTCCAAGCTGCAAACAAAGCTCTGTTCCAAATAGGAGACCCATTAGGATCATGTATGTCATACATAACATGTATACACCTACATATATTTATTGTGAAATACTTGCTTTGCATAATAAAGTCTTTGAGCTGAGGCGATATTGTGCAAATACTTTACTACTAATATTCACAATTAGTGTTGTAAAAGTATAGAAAGGTAGTTAGAATGTTCACATCTGAAGGAAAAGGGCAACACTATCGAGGTGAACTGATATTCAATGGGACTTTAGACCTCAAGAGCCCAATAAATCATGAGCCCATCCAGTAAAGGAATATCATTGACAGTGACACTTGTAAAAGCATCATCCTATAGACCTTAAGAGGTTGGATAGGACGCTCAAACTCCTTAAATTCAACATCAAAGACATCATCACCAAAATCAAAAGGGAAGAATGCAAAAGAGTAACATTACATTTTGAAAAAAATTATTCACTTGCGAATAGACCATACTAACTTATGGTATTTTGTGTAGGGGCTAGATAGCAAATACCAAACACTCATCAATATAATAAAAGGGAAGTAACAAAACTCTATTTCCTTAGATTCTGTAATAAAGTACCATCTCAATCATAAAATTCACAAATTGAAAGTAACTTTATGCACTTCATGAGATCATGTGCAAAAAGCCTATCTCATGACCTTTGATCGTAATGGCTTTCTTTTATTAACCTTGTAGAATTTAGATGATTAGTTAACAACTTTATGTTGAGAGTTTATAAAATCTAATCAATCTAATGCTTGCTTTGCACCCAAACGAGGGGAAGAAAATGCAAAGACAAAATCTATGGACTTGTAGTATAAATTGCTTGAATTTTAGAGTATCTTTTCAATGCTCAAAACTGAGTAGGAGTACAAAATCCCTTGATGGTATCCACGCTGAGTAATACGAGAAAGGCAAGGGAATACTAAAAAGAGAATAAAAAAAGAGCAAGCATAATTTACTTTAATGCTCATAAATGAGTAAGAGTATCAACATGAAACCTTTGGCGATATCCATGTTGAGTAATACAAGAAAGGTGAGGGAATACTAAAAGAGAACCCATGTTAAAACCCGCTCTATGTACTCCAATGCTTTGTAAGAGTATGAGTATCCAAAGGACCTTTCCAATAGTATCCACGCTGAGTAATATCAAAAAGGCGGGGGAATACTCTAATAAGGAACAAAAGCAAAAAAATAACTTAAAGATTTTTTTGATACTCAGAATTCGATCTTTTTATGCTCAATTTTCATAAGTTTTGTTTAATAAATTCTCCTTAAAATTAGGTGTGGAAGTAAGCTCATCATTTAGTAAAAGCTATGCTCTCAGTATAAGATGGTTAACGATGCCTTTGACCTTGGTAAATGGTAAATAAATGATAGTCATGAAAATAAAAAAAATAGTGAGATTCATTGAGTGCACGCTATCTCATGAAAGAGTGATGAATTTTCTCATAAATTTTTAACATTATAATGTATTGTTGTACATTCATCATGATTGAAACTAACTTCAATAAGTCTGTAAGAATCACAAATCTAGAAGGAAGTGCATCAAACTTGTAGAGTTAGTTAACACAGCAAAATTGAAATTAGTCAGTAAGAAATTCTAATCAATCAACAAAATAAAATTCAAAGTCAATTAGCATAAAGAATTCAAAAAATTCGACTCAAACAACCGAAGATAAAAATCATGAGCAATTATGGATTGCAACATAAAAGGTAAGTAATGTAAGGATTGCAGCTAATTGCAAGTAGTTATGGATTATAGCATCATCAGTGAGCAATGAAAGAGTTACAGCTAATCATGAGCAATTATGGATTGCAGCATCATTAGTAAGCAACGAAAGGGTTACAGCTAATTATGAGCAGTTATATATTGTAGCATCATTAGTGAGCAATGTAAAGGTCATAGCTAAGCACGAGCAATTATGGATTGCAGCATCATAAGTTAGCAATAAAAGGGTTGTAACTAATCATGAGTAATTATGGATTAAAGTATCATCAATGAATAATGAAAAGGTTACAGCTCATCGCGAGTAGTTATGGACTATAGCATTACCAAAGGCAAGCAATGAAAGGGTAACAACTAATCGCGAGCAGTTATGGGTTGTAGCATTATCAAAGGTGAGCAATGGAAGAGTTGTAGCTAATCATGAGTAGTTATAGGCTGTAGCATTATCAAAGGCGAGTAATGGAAGGGTTGCAGCTAATCGCGAGCAATTATAGATTACAACATCATCGGTAAGCAATGAAAGGGTTATACCTAAACCATAAACAGTTATGGACTATAGCATCAAAGGCGAGCAATGAAAGGATTGTAGTCAATTTGCAAGCAATTATGGATTGTAGCATCATCAATGTGTAATTATGGATTGCAGCTAATTGTGAGCAATTATGGATTGCAGCATCATCAGTGAGCAATGAAAGGGTTACAGCTAATTATGAGTAATTGGGGATTGCAGCATCATCAGTGAGCAATTATGGATTACAGCTAAGTGCGAGCAGTTATGGATTACAGTATCATCAGTAAGCAACAAAAGGGTTATAGCTAATCATAAGCAGTTATGGACTGCAATATCATTAGTGAGCAACGAAAGGGCTACAGTTAATCATGAGCAATTATGGATTACAACATCATCAATGAATAATGAAAGGGTTGCATCTAATCATGAGCAATTATGGATTGCAGCATAATCGCATAAATGAAATCAACACTACAAGACCAAGTGTAGTGTATTTCAATTCAGACATTCGATATTGTATGACCGAGTGTAATGTGTCATTTCAATTCAGACTATACGACCAAGTATAGTCGACATTGTATGACTGAGTATAATGTATTATTTCAATTAAGACTATACATCCAAGTATAGTCAACATCATATGTCTGAGTGTGACGTATCCTTTCAAACCAATGCTATATGTTCGAGTATAGTGTTTCTTCAGTTGTTTTAAGTTTATGCCTAGTGTTGTATGACAACATAAGAATTCATTATGAACCGACAATTACTCATAAGCAAAAAGGAGCACAAGTAAGTACTCAAACTTTGTTCTTAAGAAATTGGTTATATGCTACACAATAGTTATTGTATTATTGCTAGACGTTCCATAGGAGCTATAGCATGTTCTCAAATCATAAATCTCTAAATGTCCCATAGGGAATATAATGAGAATCATTACACATATTTCATTAAACGTCTCATAGGGAATATAACGAAATCTATTGTCACTATATGTCTTAAAGGGAATAAAGTGCAGTTCACCAGACACTACAAAGTTGTTATGGTATTGTTGCTAGATGTTCCACAGGAGCTATAACGTGTTCTCAAATCATGAAATGCTAAATGTCCCATAGGGAATGTAGCGAAACTCATTTGCATATATCTCACTAGATGTTCTATAAAAAATCTAGTGAAGCATGCTAAGCCTAGCATCTTGCTTAAAAATTGCACAACAATTTAAGCATCAATCCATCAATTAGGATACAATTAAGTACTCTAATTCTATCCTTCAAAATTGTGTGCTTCTATTGCTTTGCCATAATTTGTTAAGCAAATAACGACAAAGGGGGGCAACTATAAGCACCCAATTTCAAGATATATTACACAATGTCAATCGACATTACACAATGCCAGTCAACATTTTGTAAAGTCAAGGTGCTAAAAATTTTCAATAAATTTTTTTTTCACTATGATTAGTCCAAATTTAATTTATTTTAATCAGCATTACGTAATGCCGATTGGCATTATGTAATGCCAATTGGTATTACACAACAACAATTGGCATTACACAATACCAATCAACATTACACAATGCCGGTCAACATTTTACAATGTTGAGGCGCTAAAAATTTTCAATAAAAATCTTTTTTTTTTCATTGTGATTGGTCTAATTTAATTTATTTAAATAAATAAATTGATTTGAGTAGAATTTGGTCCCGTACGCATCTCTTACGCATAAAATCTTCTTTTTTTTGAAATTAAAATTCTTATCTTGTTTATTTTTAGGAAGGAAGAGATCAAAGCTCTAGCTTAGGAACAGGATATAAAAAAGAAAAGATTGACAGAGAAGAAAGGGATTTTATGAAAAAGAGAGAGAGGAAAAAACTTAATTAGCTACTGCAAAAAAAAAAGGGTTGATTGAAAAAACACAAAAGGAAAGAAAATACCTAACCTTCTACTGTAGGTTTCAAAAGAAACCTTTTTAGAGCAAAAAAAAAATGTTCTTTTCAATGTCTAGAAATCAAGAAACACAGAGTTAATTTACTCAAAACGCTGAAATCCCATTCTAAGAGGCATTCAAACAGTATTTGCATAGCATTACTCTTCTACTCCTTTCTTTTATTAATTTTTTTCTTTTATATCATTTTATTATTTTCATTTTATTATTCCTACATTTTTTTGTTTAATCTTCATCATTTTGTTTTCTTTGTTCATTAATTCTAATTTTATTTTCTTCATTTGATTCTTTATGTTTCATGTTTCTAGTGATGAGTACATGATTGAACTAAAGAAACCAATGGAGAATCCATGAATAAAAGCCAAAAGTCAAAGATCCCGATTTAATTTTTATCTTGCTATATTTAGTTTATTTTATTGTTTTTTAGGTTTTGAATTTGTTTAATTCATTTTCTCAAAGATTGTAATTGTAATTTTATTTTCTTTATTATTTTTGGTAGATTTTGTAATAGCTCTAATAGTAGGAATAATGAAAAGTCTAGCTTTCTCTTGTTCTTAAAAAGTTAATTAGTAAATTAGGCTCAATTTCATAAACCCTAAGTAAAATCAATGGAGGCAGTAGATTAATTTAGGTTGCATGTTAATTAAAATTAGGTTTTTTTAAAAGAAATAAGTTACTTGCATGTTTGATCTTTTTTATTTGATTATTTTGATTTTTTATGTTTTTGGGCTTGTTTGTTGATTTTTGCATGTTTTCGGCCCCAAGCCCACGTCGGGCTCTAATCCATTTAATAAATAGGCTTTTAATTGGATTTTTAGGTTTAATTAATTTTAAAATCAATTAGGCCCATTTAGGTTAATTTAGACTTAGGCCATTTTTAGTTAATAAAATTAACTTAGATTTAGCTCAGCTCGTCAATCCCATTTCTTTTAAAACAAATAGACTTAGCCCATTTTTTGTTAAAAAAAATAATGATTAGGCCCACTAATTAATTCCTTTCTTTAAAATTTGTTGACTGTAGGCCCATTTCTTTAGTTAAATTAGAATGAATAGACTTAGGTTCACTTAATTAAAATTAAATAAGAATAAGGCCCATTAGTCTTTAGGCTCACTTATAAATTAAAACATGTAGATTAAGCTCATTTAATTAAAATCAATATAGATTAGACTAAACTAGGGATTGTGATGAATGCATTGTTTATATGTATTTTCATGACGAGTTTGCCTGGAGTAAATTGCTTTAAATAAGGGTTTATATGAAATTGCATACAAATAGAGGATAACGTAGTAATTTATAACGTAATTATAAATGAATACAAGACTGAAAGAAGTTGGTATTCCGTATCTAGAATCTCCTAGTTGTGGTGGTAGCTTTCTTTTAGAAAATCGAGTACCACCATTTATATTTGTCTCAGTTATTACCCTAGGTGGAAACTTCTCATATTCTCGTCATGTGTTTGTGATAATGGTTAGTATGTTCTCTAGAGCCTTGATTTCAAATAGTGTCACATTTGCTAAAATCTTGGGCGTACGCTAAATCCCTCATTCTACAAACTCCTTAGTCTAAAAAATTAAAATTAAAAATATATCAAAATTAATGAAATTTTGGTTGAGTTTTTTTTGTAACTACGCTATGTTAGAAATCATAGAAAGGCTGAAAATTGTAAAATCAATTATTTATTCATGCAAAGAAACAACACTCTTAAATATTCTGCATTATGCCACTAACTAGCTCACACAAATTACATTCACATTGGACTTCTATACTATTACACAAAATATAAATACCAACGAAACTAAATAATGCATTTAAATAAATTTAATTATGTATAAATTGAGACTGTATATATTTTGAGTAATTGTGACTTTAAATATAGGTTTAACACGATCAATAAGCTCAAAACACACAGACATCATTAGTAAAATTTGGTAAAAAATAATTACATAATATCACTCACACTTGTTTTGATTCTCGTGTAGATATTTTCTATCAAAATTTATTGTTGTTGTGTGTGCTTTTTGAGTTGATTGATTGAGCCAAAACTACATTTACAGGTACCATTTTCTAAAACACACAAATTAGCCTCGTAGTACTTAAATTCATAAAAAAAATTAATGATAAAGTCACAAAATTAAATAAAATTAAATAATTTAGTTATCGTTAAATATATTTCTCTAAATATATACCTCATGTTCTTTACTAAATTAACTACATGTTGAAAATTTTTGTCAATATTTTCTCTAAATATGTCACAATTTTGTGACAAAATTATTTTTTGACATATTAATGAAATTAACTTTTCGTTGCTATTTTATGGAAAAATTACCTTTCTGTCATTATTTTGTGACAGAGTTAAATTTCTATCACTATTTTTTTTATGGAATTAAACTTCCATCACTAAATTTTGCTATGCATTTTTTACACGACGTAGTCACATATGACTTTTCCATCACTATTTTATGATGGAATTCAATTTCTTTCAGTATTTTGTGACAAAATTTAATCTCCATCACTAAATTTTGCTCTGCATTTTCTTACACAATGTAGTAACGAATGACATTTCAATCACTATTTTGTGACGAAATTCAATTTTTGTCACTATTTTGTGATGAAACTAAATTTTTGTCACTAATGTTTGCTATGTGTTTCTTACACAACATACTGACAAGTAACATTTTCATTAGTATTTTGTTATGAAATTAAATTTCAGCTACTAATTTATGATAGAAATAAAGTTCCATCATTATTTTGTGATGAATTTAAATGTCCGTCATTTTTTTACAGAAATAACTTTCTATAACTATTTTATGACAGAATTACATTTTTGTCACTATTTTGTGACAGAAATGTTATTTGTCACAAATTATTTTTAATGAAGTCATTTATTTAGTAGTTTATTTAGTGATTTTTTGCCCATCACAAATTTTTTGTGCCAACTTCCATCATTTATTTCTTTTTTGTCACAAATCCATCATAATTTTCCATCACAAAATCTCCTCAAATGCTTTTGCAGTAATTTTTCTTATGGAAATCTATTTTGTTACAAAAGTCCGCTAGTAATTGTAATTCTAGTCACAATTCCATCACAAATTTATCACAATTTTGTGACGGAAATTTCCATTACAAATTTCTATCACTAAAATTCAATTTTTTTTGTAGTGAAATATGAAATATGAAATATGAAAGAACAAATTTTTTTCTTAATTATTTGTGGGTTGTAATATTGCATTTATAAATGGAAAATAGAAATTAAATATACATTAAAAGTTTTCAATTTTATATTTAGAGTGAATTTTATAGTTATTCATTAAATGTTTTCAAATGTTGAGTTTCCAATCACATATAGATAGATTACACATACACATATTTATATTTTTTAGCCTACTACAAAATAGAAACAATACTTAGTAATAGCAAAATTAAAAAAAAAAAAACTAAATGTAAAACATACAAAATTTTGATTTGCTATTATTATGTTTCATTTAAAATTAAACTAGGTAATACTTATTAACTAAGTTTTAATTTTATAACTAAATAATATTAATAAAAAGAATAGTAATTCATAAAGAAAGTTTTAATCATTACAAAATTTAAAAATTTTGTAACTCAATCATTTTTATCATGTTTAGATATAGAATCTATTTAAAAATTAAATTACTTTACTAATTATTTACAAATTTAAAATTTGAAATATCGATTCAATATAACATATAAGTTTGTTGTTAGTATTAGTATAAATTAAACTATATTTATTATTTGTAGACAAATTCAAAATACATATTTAACTTAGAATAAAAGTTTATTTTTTTCAATCCAATTTTTTTTCATATGTAATAGATGTTTAAAATAGTATAAAAACTTTTATCTAAATGTGTAAAATAAAATATTTTTATTAAAAAATTACCTCATATATTATATAAATTTATAGATAATATAGATATAAACGTTTTATTATTATTTTTTTTAAATTCACCTCTATTCTAAGTTTCACTAATTGATAATTTATGTTATTATTTTTTATTTCCCATAATGTATGAGATTAAAAATCTATATGTTCAAATGGAGAGTATAAGACCAATAACAGATCTAAATACCAAGATAGAGAGTTCCGACAGCCTTGGACAACACCTAAAAGGAGAGATGGCTCATATTACTCCACTAAAAATGGAAATCTGTGGTCGATGGTGCTCTAGTTAAATCATGCGGCCTTTAGTGGGAAAACAAGGACTTTAGTTCGGCAGTTGGCTCTGAACCTTAAGAGAAAGAGCATATATATATATATATATATATATGAGAGAGAGGGAGAGAAATTGATTTAGAGTGCCACCTAGTATGAAAATTCATAAAAAAAAAAAAAAAATTACCTAAAATAAAAATAAAAAATTGAATTTTTTTTTTATTTTATTTTATCAGTAGTTCATTGAAACTAGAAATCTATTGTTTATCAAACTAGAAATCTAAAGTTAATTTTAAAAATTTATACTTACCATTATCTATTTCAGATATTATATGTTAACTAATTTAGATGGAGTTTAATAAATTGCCTAATTATATAGATTAATTAAAATTTAGCAAAAATATTAATATGTTGAAATATATGCGGATAGCTGTTAAACTGATGGCTCCATTTCAATGCCAAACGAGCAACCCCATCGCTAATATTTCATTGCCATTGCTGAAATTTAGCTAATTCTTTTGGTAGAGTATAAATATTTTCATACTTATCTAATATTGTTTCCTCAATAGCAGTCTCTCACCTGGTGAACTACCACATCCACTATTTTTATTTGCTTTCTTTTACCTTAATTAATTGAGTTGTAGAGTTTTAATTTTCATTATTTTTATTTTTTGGGTCTTTTTAAATTGTGTGAGCCATTGATCTTTTTCTTGGTAGTGTGATGATGCCAATCACACTTATTTGTAACATTTGTTGAATAATATCAATCCTTCACCTTGAAAAATATTTTATGTCACAACTAGCAATATAAATAGTGCATTGCTAATTGTGATATTTTATCATTTTGTCATTCTTTTACATTTATAATTACAAAAATAATAAAAAAAAATAGTTACATACTATAACTATTTAAATCATAATATGGCAGGTTCAATCAGTTCATTTTAAATTTTTAAATTTTATTATTTTAATTAATTATTTAAAGAATTCAAATTTAAAAATACAAAATAAAATTAAAAAAAATAAATTCTGATTAACATTAAGTTTAAAATATGAATTGCCTTTAAAAAATTTAGTTGTGTAGTGGGCCACATTATCATGGCTTGCTACATGTATAATATTGACTATTCCTGGCAATGATCCGATGATGAAAATAAAATATGAAAATGACAAGAGTATGTTTATTAACATTGTCTCCAAAGCTTACAAAGACCTCAAAACCCTGAAGACCCGAGATTCACCTAAACCGGACTTATGAGGTGATAAGTAGATCATTGAATCATTTAACTGAGTTTCAACAAACCAACACTTGTTTCGTTGAACCAAAATTCAATTAAATGAAACTGGAAGTTGATTTGTCATAAGTCTGAAACACCTTCATAAAACCCAAAAAATCTATGAAAACCCAAAAATTGTCAAAAATCAGTCTAGGAGAACTACGCACATATGTCACGTGCTTTGCACATGTACACATGCCCATGTGTGAGTATACACACTCACATGCGCTCATGCATGCACTCCTCACTCATGCGCACATCTATGTGGTTCCTCTGAGCATTCCTCCACGTGAACATGTGCTTTGCGCATACGCACACAAAAATTCTTCCATTTATAAATACTTGACCCTTTTCATTTTCTAGGCCGGCTATTTAGATAGTACATTTACTTTATCAGGTTGAAGACTTTGAAAGCCTGCATTTTAAGATTTTCTAACCAAATTCCTCTTATTCTCTTTGGATTTCTAGACCTATTTTAAAATTAAACTAAACCTCGTCTTTGTCAAAACACACTTTAAATGTATATTTATATGCATTTCTCACATCATTTCATAGCTAGATGAGTTGGAATAACTAATCATTCCCAACACATAACATTTTGCACATTTATGTTACTGTTACTGCATTTCTCTCTTCTAATCATATTCTCTTTTATTTTTATTGTGTCGGCCAACAAATTACGATAGTTTATGTGAGTTATGTGGTGAAATCTAACTTTTTACATGCTATTTGTTAATTTCTATGTTATTTGCATTTTATAATTGTTTTGATTTGCATTTTCTAGCTTCAAAATGTGAATTTCTCAAAAATAACATTTTTACAATACATAATGCATTTTATAATCACAATATCAATTTAGCATCATTTTTACATTTCATTGTCAAAAATCATATTTTTGACACAAATTCTATATTTTGGCATTAAAAGTTGCAATTTTATGAAATTATGTACGTTATGTGAAAAATCAAATTTTTCATATAAAATTTTAATTTTTAAATTCTAAAAATCATTTTCTACATTTTTTATATGAAAAATCATATTTTTTGTATAAAGTTTTCATCTTGTTATAAAAATCATATTTTGTGTCACCAAGTGTCACTTTCATAATTCTATAATAAAATGTCATTTTTTAATTCATAATTGCATCTTTTGGTGTTAAAGTTGCATTTCCTCATCATTCATGTATAAAATTGCATCCTCACATGATCTTTTCCATTCTCATACATCCATTTTGCATTTTACACATAGCTAAATAACACAACAACATGAATGAGCAACAACCTATGAATTCTAAATTTAAAAAAACTTACGAACTCCTAAGTTTGATGTAGACCACAATAGTTAATATTCTACAAGGTTTGGATGTTTTAGGTTTAACTCTTAAATCAAATGCTCTAGCCTCCCAAATCTTATACCTCTGCTTAAAACACCAAAATTCCACCAAATCACCTTCTTGCTTAGATTAGATTAGTTCCAAGTAGCCTCTCTAATAACCCTCCAAAAACTTTGCAAGAACACTTAGGGTTAGTGTGTGTAGATGTTATTCTCTATTTTGTGGTGTGTGTCTCTACACTCTCTCTAACCTTAGAAACATATCTTAGGTTATATATATATATATAAAGAAACCAATCACCTTATTACCTTATCACTTACAATATAACTTTTCACAATAATTATACAAGTTGTATAAGTGAATAAAGAAGTATGTAGAGAATTGAATACATCTTATGTATTATGTCTACATATATTCTCTACACATAACCATGTAACCTAATCGCTATCTTGCTATGGTCAACAATATACATTAAAGAGATAATGTATGCCTATAAGACAATTTGACCATATCATTTTATATGGATTTGCACTTGGTAATTGGGTTAATACTTGGCTCAAGCACAATCCATTAGACAAATGGGCCTAGATTAGGTTGATGGGCTTTCTCGACATTTTAGATTAGTCTTTGGTCCAAAACTCTTTTAGGCCTAAGCCCAAACTACTTAGGCCATTAATCCAAGTCCAAATGGAAACAATATATATTATTAATTTAATACCTTAATTAGTATCTCATATTAATTAAGTATAAATTAATAATTAAACCCTTACTTGAATTAGATTTCATGATATGTTAAAATTATTACTTAAAGCATAAATCTAATTCCATTAATCTTAATTAATAATTAAACTCTTTAATCAATAATTAGATTAATATTGATGATGATTTGGTGAAACTCTTTTAGGTGTAACTTACTAGGTTCATGTCTAATTGACAATGAAAAGATAATATCAACACTTGATATTATTTGAAAGTCCTTTCAAATATAAATATGAGAATCCTAATTATACACATTTAGTTCTCTTAAGTTGTGAGTGACCCTTAGAATATATATCACAACTACCCAATTAGAAATGAATACATGTATTGATTCACATGAACCCTTTAGTGATTATTACTGTGCACTAAATCCCTTCTTTAAAGGATCCTGATACATCCTAAAGTCATGGTTTAGTCAAACTTTAATAGCTATATCAGATGACCTCATCTTAAGTTGAAGTTCTTGAAAAAATATAACAAATACTAGAAACATTGTTTTAGCACTGAAACTCTTTCAAGCTATGTCATGTTTGTCCTGGCCCGAAACTTATTCATTAAGAACAAACTTAGATAGCATAGGATCTTATCCCGTTTCACTCCAGGCAATGAATCCTATCTTGGTTGAACACTTATCCCTACATTTAACTGAATAGAGACACTATAATACATATACCCATTTGTGATTAACATAAGTATGTTAGTAACAAACCCTAACCACTCAAATGTGGATGATTGTGTCACCTCATGTCAAAGGACTATATGCACCATTATGACCTAGATTGTGATTGTTGATTATAAGTGAATATCCAAATAATCATAAATCTAATGTCACGTTCGAACCATCCATTACATGAGTATCAACATGTCTATTATAATATCTCATATCAAGTAGCATGAGACTTACTAACTCCCACTATTAGTATCACATACTAATCTACGAAGATAGATAGAGGTGATAGTCATATTAATATTACTCAAATATTAATTTATTGATTATGAACATTTTATAGCATATGTACTAAATATATTTGTAGATGATACTATCAACTCTTGATAATATGATGCTAATGGATTAATATTTAATTAAATAAACACTTTAATAATAGAATATTACATTATCGCCACTTAGGATAATTTACAATGTCAAAATATATTATTGTCCTCTAAGGCATACCACCTATGCTAACAATCTTCCACTTGTACTAAAGCCAATCACTACAGTATTTTAGTCCTATCTTCTCAAGATGTCATTCTAGCTGTAGTTGTGTTAGTACTTTAGTCAATAGATTGGCTACATTATCAGATAAAGCTACCTTTTGCATGAGCACATCGTCCTTTCCAATAAGTTCTTTAATAATATAGAAGTGCCTTTCTATATGTTTAGATCTCTAGTGAAACCTCAGTTCCTTTGCCAAAGTAATGGCTGTATTATTGTCGTAATAAAGAGGAATTAGGGACTCAATGGAGTAAACAACTGCTAGTTCAATAATAAAATTTTTAATCCAAATAACTTATTTAGTAGCATTTAATGCAGCTATATACTCGACCTGTATAGTGAAATCAACAGTGATACCTTGCTTAGAATTCTTCCAGCTCACTACTCCTCCATAATAAATGAAAAAAACCTAGAGATGGACTTTCTATCATCCACATCTGATTAAAAATGAGAATTTATAAAACAATCTATCTATAGATCACCTCTTCTATAATTTAAGACTAAATCTTTAGTACTTCTCAAGCATTTAAAGATTGCCTTGATAACTATCTAGTGATCCAAAACTAGATTGGATTGAAGCTTCCTAGTCACATTAACACCATAGGCAATAATAGGCCTAGTATATAGCATATCATACATCAAGCTTCCTATAGTTGAACCATAAGGAACCTTGGCTATTTGTTTCATCTCCTAAGGTGTTTTAAGTGACATACCTTTGGATAAATGGATGTCATGCGTAAATGGTAACAATCCTCTCTTGGAATTAAGCATGTTAAACCTTTTCAACACCTTTTTCAAGTAAAGACTTTGGGATAAACCTATCATTATCTTTGATCTATCTCTATAGACTCAAATTCTAAGAACATAGGTTGCCTCACCTAAGTCCTTCATTGAGAAATATTTAGATAGCTATACTTTCACATAAGTCATCATTCTAACATCATTTCCAATTAATAAAATGTCATCCATGTACAAGACTAAGAAAGTGAGTTGGCTCCTACTAACCTTCTTATAAACACATGGCTTATTATCATTTTTAATGAAACTATAAGAAATGATAGCCTCATTGAAATGATGATTCCAACTCCTTGAAGCTTTCTATAAACCATAAATAGATGTATTAAGCTTGCACACTTTTGATTTATTCTCATATTCAAAACCCTTAGGTTGCTTCATATAAATCTCTTCCTTAACTTATCTATTAAGAAAAGTAGTTTTGACATCCATAAGCCAAACCTTATAATTAAAGTGTGCAGCTATAGCTAGAATAATTTGAATGGATTTAAGCATAGCTACTAACAAGAGGGTTTCCTTATAGTCAACCCCTTACCTTTAGCAAAACCCTTTAATTACAAGCCTTGCTTTATAAGTATCAACCTTTCCATCTAAAATAATCTTTTTCTTAAAGACCTATTAATAACATATAGGTAAAATACCTTTAGGTAAATCAACAAGTATTTAGACTTGGTTTGCATACATTGAATCCATTTTGGCTTTCATTGCTTTGAGCCATTTTAAAGAATCTTTATTTGACAAAGCTTCTTCATATGTTGTAATTACATCATCATGATTCGTTTCTTCATGAATTTACAACTCTTGCATGTCATGTAGAAAACCATATCTCTCCAATGGATGAGATACCCTCCTAGACCTTCTAGGAGTCGGTTGATGACATTCTCAATTAGAAAAGCTCTTCAGGTTGATCAATATCCATTTGATCAATTTGTTGGGTTTCTTTAGATGACTCATCATCTAACATTATCTTCCTTCTTTTGTCACTTTCTTTAAGAAACACTTTGTTAAGGGAAATAACATCTATACTTATAACAATAACTTGTTTAGTAGGAAGATAAAAGTAATACCCTAAACTATCTTTAGGATACCCAACAAACCTTCCTTTAATTGATTTTACATCCAACTTGTTTGATTTTAGCCTCTTGATAAAAGCTAAACATCCCTAAATCTTAAAAATGTGTGCTTTACTATGCCATATCTTATATGGTGTAGCAAAAACAAATTTGGATGGAACACAATTAAGGATGTAAGAGGCTATTTGGAGTGCACAAACCTAAAGTGAAATAGAAATATCATTGTAGCTCATCATAGAATGTACCATATCTAATAAAGTATAATTTCTTCTCTCAAACACACTATTTAGTTGGGGCGTTCTAGGTGGTATGAGTTATGACATAATGTTGTGTTCCTTAAGGAACTCAATGAACTCAATACTTAAGTATTCACCTCCTCAATATGATCTTAGAGTTTTAATACTTTTCCTAATTTCTTTCTCTACTTAGGCTTTAAATTCCTTAAACTTTTTAAAGGATTCACTTTTATGTTTCATAAAAAACAAGTGATCATACCTTGATAGATCATGTATAAAGGTTATAAAGTAGTAGAAACCACCTCTAACCATTTTGGCAAATGGTCCATATACATCACTATGTATGATCACTAACATATCTTTAGCTCGTGCCATTTTTCTAATCAATGGTGATCTAGTCAACTTGCCTTAAAGAAAAGCCTCATAAGTCAGATTAGATGTAGATTCAAGATTGCTCATGATTCCTGACCTTTCTAACTTATTGATCCTATCCTCTACAATGTGACATAAAATTAAGTGCCATAGATATTTGAAGTTAGATGTATTTTCAATTGTCATTGCATTTGCATCACTTGCATTAATTTGAGACTCATTATTATTGGACATATTATCAACATAATATAAACCATATATTAAATAACTCATGCATGACATTTAACTTCCAAAGTAAATGTTACAAACATCTCTTCTAAAATGAAATTCATAACCCTTTCCAGTTAAACTTGAAATAGTGTGTCATACATCAAATTTGACTGTCCTTAAAAAAGGTCCAATGATGAAATGAACCTCTAAGATGACTAAAGTCTGGTTGTTCGTAACACTCTGAAATGTGCAACCTTATAAAACCTCATTGACCCCACTAGTGTGAAAAATCAATCACTAAGCCATTAACTTGTGCTCCAACCTTAAGAAATATGAATTATCAAAATAATAAGAAGCTTATTCTGACATTTCCTTCCTCAGAACACTCAGCTTGTTGGATCGATGTTCATTTCATTAGATTGGGACCCAACTTCATGAAAAAATGGAAATCGATTCTAATAAAATGAACTTTGAAAACACATATAAAGGGCTCTAAAACCTCTAGAAGTGGTCCCAAAATAGTCCAATACAACCCAAGAATCAACGTGTGTCATTTAGAAGTGTGCGTAAAGTCATCAACACCCCTAGGTGTCACATGTTAAAACTAAAGCCAAACTGGAAAAAATGAAATTTGAAAACACATCTGGAAGGCTCCAAACCTCTGGAAGTGGTCCCAAAATAGTCCAAAACAACTAGAGGATTAGCGCAGATCTCTTAGAAGTGTAAGTAAACACCCTTAGGTGTCGTGCGCTAAAATGGTATTTGAATTTGATAAAATGAACTTTGCAAACGTGTCCAAAAGGTCTAAAAACCCTAGGAACCAACCTCAAAAAAGCACGCATAAGCTCCAAATAGAGTGTGTAATACGTGAAAGTGCATGTAACTGCACGTGTAGCCATGCGCCAAGCATGCAGTCACGTGCACTTCGTGTGGCCATGTATTTCGTCTTAGTAACGTGAGCGTGACCACACATATACCCTCTTATTCCATACATTTTTCACTATGAATAGACACATCCATACCCCATTTTGAGGGGGGAGCAAGTGGAAGCACACACACTCAAAAATCTATCCAATTGAAGGTGCTGGAAACCCTTTTCCAGATAGTTTTTGCTCTCCCACTATCTTTTTCTTAGAAGATTATACCTCTTTTCCAATAAACCAAGCCTTATCTTTATCAAATCATGCTTCAAAGATATACAAATGAGCATCATTTTATTGTCATTTTGAACCTCTTGATAATCCCTCAAAGCTAAAGGTTTAAAACCCATATAAGTTTAGTCGAGTATGAGGACCACACAATCATTTTAGCACATTTATTTTATCACATTGTATTTTATCATCACCAACATTTGGGAATAATGTTGTGCTTAAGTGATAGGAGTAGCAATTTTACATGCTATCTGAATTATCTATGCTTTATTATGATCATTTCATATCATCATTATGCATCCTCAATATTATCATCATAGCATCAATAATCACTGCAATCATGCATGATCATCTACTTTTTCGCTTACTCTTTCAAATGATCAAGTGTTCATTGTTTATCCCATTGTTCATGTGATTGAGCAAGCTATGTGAATGGTCATATTTACCTTGTAGATTCATTAGATTTACTTCTCCATAATCTTTTTTCCTTTTATATATATTTTATTAGGAAAGCAATGTAATAATAATATCCTTCGCTTTATTACCTTCCACTATCTGATGAATTATGTGAATGTTATACAAACTGTCATTACTAAAACTAGGGTGTTGCAGTAGCTATACATTAAACATTGTATAATGAGAAATAGTCAAAAAGTATATCTGATCCCCCGAACCTGGAAATCTCTACTAGGGACAATACTTGCTGAGTGATCCAATGTTGTCCGTTTTCTTTTCTTGATTTTCTAAAAATTGAGTGGTGACTCCACAAAATAAAAAAAATGTCTTGTTCCTCCTGAGACCAATCATTTGTCCCTATTCGGTAAAGTTGCCATGTCCCTCGGAAACAAAAGACCCTTATAGAACTAATTCTTCTCGAACCTAAAAGATGCAAAATGAAAAAGGTTGCTCACAGTGGTGACTCCACTAAAGACTTCTAAGTAAGAGAGATCAACTTGAAAATGACTATTTCTCATTATGTAATGCTTAATTGTTTAGAGCCCCTCACCACTGCATTTGCACTACACATCACACATGCACCATTGGTCCTTAAAAGCCTTAATAATACTAAATGACATTACTACCATGATTCCTCTCAAGTCATGGGGTGACAAAGATACAATATTATTACCTTTAGCTTTTACTCATGCATTCACTGGACTCATCTGATAAGAATCTGTAACCTAAGTCCTAAAAGGGGCAATCGAGTTATCAAAAAAATGTTAGACTCACTAACTGAAGACCATAACCTTAGTCATATGGGGGCATTCTCGATAAAGGAACCTTTAGCCTTTCACCCTAGCTTAACTCATATAGATAAACCAAAAGTAACATCCATTAGGATTTGACCAAGTTGTTTATACTATCCCTGTCGTAATATTGTTTGTCTAACCTGATATTCATAAAATGACATCACTCTCCTAGTGTCTATCATCGAATGATGTCATAATATCAGTTTTCATATAACATTCAAGCTCAGGACCACGTGATTCTCATCTACTTCATGCGAGCCTGAAGTATGGGGAATGTTAAGAATCATGTACCTTAGCTTGAATACTCTATGTACACTTACAATAAATGACATCCCTCAATAATGGAACCTATGAGACATCATCCATTTATCCTTATCAGATCAAATGAATGGGTTAGGAATCCAACTAGATTATGGACCTTTATATTGGTAAAATCCAAATTTAAACTATTGAACGATACTTTCATAACTCCCAATAAATATATTGAATATCAATATAGGGGCAAGAACTTGAGCTCCCTCTGATTGACCATGGTCCTATGCATACGAGAGCATATGGACTATAGACATCATTTAAAGCTTGATAATTTACCTTCATATTGACATCATGTGCTTACCTCAAGCACATTTTAGTATCATTCCTCAATTTACCCTTTAGTTCTGATCAACAAAAATTGAAACATCCTAGTTCTAAGAGTAGAACCATAGTTCCCTAATCATTAAAGGTTAAAAACCTACCTAGGAAAGGGACTGAATAACCTCATTGAGAAATAAGGTTAGAAGGGAGAGCTTGCTTATGATTGGTTTGTTCATTATGCAGGAAAAAATAACTAGCTTTAATCATGTATACATAACATACATATAAATAGGCACATACTAACCACTGTTTCTTGCAGGAATAATCCTCTTTCATCATAGCATTTTGCATCCACTCCATGCATACATGTTCACCCTTTTCTTTTGTAGGCACACGTCATGCATTATTCATTTAGCTAACTTTAATAAATGTATAAGAATCCCACACCCAACATGAGTGACCAAGAAAATACTTGCCAGTAATTCAAAGACAGGCTAAGAGAAGGGATCCAAAAACTGCTCCCTAATGGTATCATAGCCAAAATCTTCCAAGCCCAAATCAAAGCCAAAATTGCTCGAGATAGGAATAACAAACCAGAAATGAAGCTTCCACATTTGTTCACCCAAGGGTAGATAAGGCAAAGGGAATTCCCCGTACTCTAGTTGAAGATGATGATGGCAATGACTACTACTAAGATCTCATAAATGCACCAAAAGCTGCAAAAATTACTGACATGACCAAGCCTAAATCGACAGGGGAGGTTAAATTATTGGCTAACAGAATGGCTCAATTGGAATTCGCCTTCAAGGAAAAGGGAACTCATGGCACTAAAAGCTTTACTAACTTGGCACTATTTAAAGATAAGCCACTTTCAGATGATTTTAAACTACTAAACTTTACTAAGTTCGATGGAACAGGGAATCCAAGGGTCCATCTAAGGCAATATGCTACCTTTATGGCTACTACAAAGCTTACAGAATCTCATATTATTTTATTCTTCTTTCCATAATTAGAGGAAGGATTGAGGGCATGGTTCTTTGAAGCAGGTAGAATTGTATAACCCTAGTCTCTAAGACTTAGTATAGAGTAAGTAGGGTGTTGAACACTCGAGAATTTTTGGGCAATTCTATAGTGACTAGATAGTTACTTAGATGGATAGGCAAAACTAAATCAAAATAAATTAAAGAATTTAATTACTACTAATTTACTATAATACTAAACAGAAATAAAATGTAAATATATATAAGAGAAGCACAATTCTGAATGTAAATAATAACTTATAAAAGATTATCATAAAACATATTGAATGGAAATTAGTGTGCATAATCTTTAAAAGCAATTCTCATTGTCAATTTAAAGTTAGAGTCTCTAAAGGTAACTCTCGTTATCAATTAGAAGTATTTCTGCTTAGAGTCTATAAGCCCTATCATTGTATTGCAAAGATAAGATAAAATCATAAATCATATTATACCAATAAATCCTTAAAAGCAACTCTCATTGTCGATCAAGGATGATTCTATTTAGAGTTTACAATCACTCTCATATCTTTGTAGAGATAGACAAAAATCATAAAGTAATTATACTAATTCTTTTCCTTTAAAATGAATTCCTTGTCTCCAAGTAAATCCAATTCTTAAGTAATTTTAATTGTATGTCCACCAAATTACTCAAACTCTCATTTTAAGTAATTTTGATTAAAACAAGTTACATATGGTGATCAATCATAAATAACTTAATTAAGCACTAATTGAAATTAAATTATAAACAAAATAAGATAGAAAATGTAGTTCTTATTTAATTCATCATTACTTCTCAAACAAGAATTAGCCAAGAAACATAGTTAGAGAACAATAAGAAAAGAAGAAAGAGAATTAATAAAACCCTTTTTACTAAATCTTCCAACACTTGCTTGATGTAGAACAATCTTCTCTTCTTGCTTCTTACTTGATCTCCTTCTACTTGATCTTTAAAACACTAAGTCTAAGCAATAATTGCTCTAATGAAGTTATATATTTGGAATCATCATCCTCTATCTCAAATCACAATTGATCTATATATAGACCCTATAGGTGGTTAAAAGGAGTTACAATTATAAAGGTACCCTTTTAAATGAAGGGTCATAACTCTATGTAAATATAGTAACTTCCAAGGAATTTTTGTCCTTCTAGATGACCTTATCTTAAGAATATCCCTTCATACAAATTCTATATCTCTGAGTTATCTTTCTATAACAACTTAAATCACCTCATTTTGATGTCTGTAGAGGAACTTATGGCCAAAATATGAAAACTGCTCAAAGTTGGAAGGTTGCAACCCTTTGGTGAGAGACATCACTAGGATGACTCGTGACATGGCTGTGACTTGGCACGACTTGCCTCTGTCATGACTCATCCCCATTGTAATGACTCATGCTAGTAATAATTGAACTTCCTTTTACTTCTCAAGCTTCATGCTTCATTCTAATAAGTCCAAAGTCCTTCCCATACATCAATTGAACCTAAAAACATATATAAAACATACAAACTAATTAGGAATTTAAATGTGAATTTTATTTTATTAATATTAAATAGGGATTATTAAATTTAATTAACTTTATTAAATTGGTGTTAAAATTATAATGTTAATAAAATTGTAATTTAAATTTTAAGAGTGTGTGTGTGTGTGTGTGTGTATATATATATATATATATATATATATATATATCTGTGTGTGTGTGTGTGTAATTATTGGAATGGATACTTTTAATATAATATACATATATGTGCACTTTTTGTACTTGAAAAAAATGTTTTTTCTTCTTTTTCTTTTTCCTTATTTTCTCCTTTTTCTTTTTCTTTTTATTCTTCTTCTTCCCTCTGCACGAATAAGACATGTGCTGCCCACTTCCTCAGCACCACCACCACAGCTGACGCTGCTAGCACCAGTAGACCCTCCCTTTCCAGTATCTGCTACACCTCCACCTCCTTTATTCTCCTTCACTGCCAAAACTTCTAGGAGCTACCGTCATCGGCTTCGGCCACCTATGGATGTGCCAACGGTTTCTTTAGGCTTGTCTTGGCTTGGGCTTCGATTCCCCTAGGTTAATTGCTTCAATCTTTAACCGGACCAACCTTAATTGGAGGTATATTCATTTTTAGGTTTTTTCTTAATTTTGTGTTGAATGAGTTAGAATTAGAGTTGATTGTGGTTAGATAAATTGTTGTTGAGCTTGAAATCTATCTATGTATATATTTTTTTTAATTTTTTGAAATTATTTTGAAAATTCAAATTTTTTTGTCTTTATTACTATTCATGCAATCCTGAGTTTGAGTAATTTTTATATTTTTATTAAATTCTATAAATTATGTAGATTAATCTTTGTTAAAGAATTTTATCGAAATTATGTACCAAATTTTTATTTTATATTTTTGAATGCTTATGCCAAAATTAAATTTTTGGAAAAGCAATTATAGATTTGTAATTTTTATTATTTTAAATAAATTATTATTAACTATTATGTTTTAAAGATATTTTGAATAATAATAGTATTAAAATAATTTTTATAATTTATTTCCTATTTTTAACTAATTTATATTAATTTTTAAAAAATAATAAAAATAACAAACTTAACTATTGTTTTTAAGCTGAAATCAGTTATTTGTTAATTTTGTGATATATTTAAGTAATTTAAATAGTTATTTGCAATTAATGTTAATTTAATTGTAAGATTTGAATTATGTTTATTGATGAAAATTTAAGTATAAAATAGAATTTTACTATTTATTGGAAAATAAATATGTTTTATGTTTCATTACGTAAATAAATTAATTTGTGGTATTTAAATGAGATTTTATGATTTTTTTATTTTAAAGAAAATTATTTTATTTTTTTTATTATGAATTGTGGCTCTCGGTTAGGCATTTAATGTAGTTCTACGGCCCAACCCAAGATTTGGTGATTGTTGGAATATTCGAAGTGTGTTTTCGTGTAGGAACGACTATACTTTTAGTAGAGAGATATCCTTTTTACATAGGAGACTCTATCAAATTTTTGATAGATTTCTCATAAAACATGACATCAGCCTGTGTTGAATTTCTAGTTTTAGTTGAGTTGTGTCTTTGGTCGAGTCAGTTTAATCGATCCTATATTTTTCATAATTTTGAGAATTTTCATGAATTTATTTATTTTATTTTCAAGTATATTTTAAATAAATATTATTTATTTTATAGAACTCTGAGACTCGAGTTGTAACATCAGGGCAGCAGAGAATGCATCGCCCAACATGCTCATCCTATGAGTTAATTTTATGAAATGTGTGTTGTGCATGTTTTCATTATGTTTTCAAGTAATGAAAAATAATAAAGAAATGATTATATGATTGATTTGTGAATATATTTATATTGTCATATGTATGATTAGTTCTTCTACATTTATAAATAATAATTAAAAGCATGCTTAAAGGAAAATTATTTTGTTAGGTTTTATTTAATTATTATTTAATCATTTAATTATTTATTACTTAATGATTTATTTATTTTATTTTATTATTTATAATTCAGATTGATTTAGAGATAATGGTAGAATATGCTACCTAGTGGGTGTCACTAGGACCATGTGCGCACGGGTAACCCACTAGGACCATGTGCGCACGGGTAAAAACTCAGTATATGTGTAAAATATGAAATGCAAGTGTGAACTCTTAGGCAAGAGTGAATGGTTACAGCTCAGTCCACTCTCTAGTGTTCTCCATCAATGCCAGGTTCGTTCTTCACTGGTTGCATTATGTGTATTGAATTGAAATATGTATTGTATAACTAAATTCTAGATACTGCAATAGTTAATTAAAGAAATTGTATTATTTGTATTCTAATTTAATCTAACTTAAGATATTTTATTTGAAGAATATTATTTTATGTATTTGGTATTGTGCATTTATTATGATTTTATTATTAAGTGTATTATTTTTATTTTGCAAAAATTTTTTTAAGGCTTACTATGGGTTTCAGTTACTTTATGTATTCCCATTCCCTAGTGCCAGCCACGTACCTTTCGGTTTGGGTCATGAAAAAGTGGGTATCAAAGCCTATGTTTTATTTTCATCCTTAATAGTGTTTGAGATATGTCAATTTTTGAACTACTGTGGTAATTAGGTTAATAATGTCGATTGTTGTCCTTATTTCTAGAATTTCGCATTATGTCTATTCCTTATTATGTTTTAAATTTTCATTTATTTTTGTCCTTTCAGAACGAGAAGGAGAGCATGGAATGCTTGTGCTGTAGAAGCAGTGTATTTTAAGGATGAGCACTTTGTACAGGATGAAGTTCCTCCCCTTACTCCTCAGCATAGAGGAAGGGGTAAGGGTAGGGTTAGACTAAGAGCAAAAGCAACTCAGATGCAAGAACAATAGTAGCATGTAGGATAAGGAGTTCCTGAGGTTGATCCTATAACTTTTATAGCTAGAATGGCAGGCATCAACCAAGGCTTGGTAGCTCTGAATCAAGCCATGTCCTTAGTTCAATAGATATTATAGTAAAGGAATCAGGGGATGTCTGATGCAAATGCAACATTATTGTATTCCAAAGTGGGGAGAGTTTCTTTTGACGGCACAGGAGATGCATTTGATTTTCTTAACATTATTAAGGCCAAAACTTAGACAGGCTACACAAACTACCAACAGATTATGGTTGTAGAGCTATCTGTTCAAGCCACAACTTAAGAATGGTTCATGCAGTCCATCTAGCCACTTATAACTATGATGACTTAGTTGGAATTTAAGGAGTAGTATCTGAGGTACTTATGCCCAGCATCAATGAGGGATTACTAAAGAAGGTAGCTACTGATGTAAGTAAAAGTGATTAATTAATTGCAGAGTACACTTATGAGTTCCTCAGATGGGTCATCATGCACTAGACGTGATGTAGGATGACATAAGAGTAGTACAGTTATTTAAGACCAGTTTAGGTACAACCTATATTAAAATTTAGACTAAAGATTGGAGGTTGGACAATGTTATTAAGGAGGCTCATTACCTAGAGAAATGCCATATTATGCATGGTGCCATTTCTGACCCTTAGGCAAGTAGCAATAATGGAGTAGTTATGATGCAAGGGATTTAGCAGCTTGTGTTTTAGATGGGTAGTGTCAGTATTCAGATTGTGGGTACTTCATAGTAGGGCCATCGAGGTAATCAGGTGCATTTAAGTGGCAGACAGAGTAGTGGACCTCTGAGGTTTAGACCTGGAGCTAGTAGTGGTAGTAGCAATTAGAGCTTTGGGTATGGTATTATAGGCTTAGGGCCTAGTGCATGCACTACTTATGGCTGAGTACATCAAGGGTCATGTCATTTATTGAATTCAACCTACTTCAAGTGTGGGTTGATTGGACATCTTGCTAGAGCTTGTCCTAACATAGGGTATTAGTCTTCTTATACCTAGGGATCTTTGTCTTTAGTTGCTCAACCCTTTCAGTTAGTACATCAACCTTGCCAGGCACCTATGTACCCTCAGTAAAGGCCGACTTAGTGTATGGGCTAGTAAGATTAAGGTTCAGGAGGTAGACATGAGGTAGACTAAGTAGTAGAGAATTCATATAGCCTTTTAGTTTCCAGTAGGTTGGCTATGGACAGGCTAGGGTGTTCACTCTGACTCCTCAAGATGCTCAAGCATCCAATGTAGTGATAACAGGTACACTCTCAATGTGTTCTTTTGAGGCTGGAGTTTTTTTTATCCTAGTGCATTGAACTCTTTTGTTTTGCCTGTCTTTGCTTTAAGAATGGAGTGGAAACCATCCAAATTATTATTTCCCTTGTCTGTAGTGATTGCCCTTAGTGATGAGTTAAAGACAGACATTTTCATTCCCTTTTGTCCTATGTTGGTGGAAGGTAGAGAGTTGCTTGCAAACTTAGTATTATTGGATGTAATCGATTTTGATGTGATCCTGGGAATGGACTAGTTAGCCTAACATTATGCTAATCTAGATTATCGATGAAAGAGGTGACTTTTAGAATCCCTAGTGATGAAGAGTTTTTAGTTCAGAGACTATAAGTGTTCAATGCCTTATAATCTTATTTCTGCTATCACAACTAGAAAAGATGCTTAAAAGAGGATGTAAAGGCTATTTAGCTATGCTTAGAGACACGAAGGTGGATACAGGAGCAGTTAAAAAGGTGCATATGGTGTGTGAGTTTCCTTATGTGTTCCCTAAAGAATTACTAAGATTACCACTAGATAGAGAGATAGAGTTTTGTATAGATGTTGTACCAGGTACAAATCCTATCTCAATGCTTCCTTATAGAATGGCACCAATAAAATTGAAGGAGCCTAAGGAGCAGTTGCAAGAATATTTGATAATGGTTTTAACAGACCTAGTTCATCTCCTTGGGGTTATGAGCGACCTGCAAGATTGGATTTGACATTCCTTTTTTTATTTTTATTGGTGTTTCCATTTATGAGGGACATGGAAACTTTATTAAATAGGGATAAGTGATTGGTCTTGGGGGGACTAGACGCTTTTGATTTTATGGAGTTGCCACCTGATTTTTAGAAAATCGAGAAAAGAAAGGGACAACATTAGGTCACTCAGTGAGTATTATCCCTAGCAAAGATTTTTAGGTTTGGGAGATTGCATATACTTTTTAACTATTTCTTTTTATATGATATTTGATGTATAGCTATCATAACACCCTAGTTTTGGTGATGATAGTTTATATAGCATTCATATAGTACATTATAAAATATAGGATAATAAAGCTATGAATTTTATTATATTGCTTTCCTAATAAAATACATATGAAAAGAAAAAGATTGGAAAAAATTAAATCTAATATGACTGCCCTGCAAGGATAACACAATCATTTACACATATTATTTGATGAATGATAAGATGACCATGCTTGTAGTGATTATTTATACTATGATGATGAATGATGATAATATAAAGGATGCATAAAGTCATCACTAGATTAAGAGTATGATGACTCTATTTCGGAGCAGGAACCTTTCATATTATTGTTATTTATAATGAGATTTCATGATTTCAAAAATAGAGGATGCAGAGTGATGATGTAAAATAAGCATAATAATGTATGTATTATTCACGTAGCATGCAAGATTGCTAGTCTCATCACACAAGCACAATAGTATTCCCAAATGCTAGTGATAGAAAAATAAAATGCAATGCAGTAATGCTAAAATGATTGTGTGGTCCTCAAACTTGACTCAGCTTGTGTGAACTTTGAAGCTCTAGCTTTGAGAGATTATCAAACTTTCCTTGTCAAGAGGTTCAAAATGACAGTAGAATGATGGTAAACTGTATACCTTTGAAGTGTTCTTTAACAAAGATGAGGCTAGGTTTAGTGGAAAAAGGGATCTAATAACCTAAAGGAAAGGTTGTGGGAGAGCAAAAACTATATGGGAAAGGGTTTCCCGTGCCTTTGATCAGACTGACTTTTAAGTGTATATGTGTCTTTATTTTCTTCCACCCTCCAAAATGGGGTGAAGAGGGGTTTATTTATAGGAAAAAAATGTGTAGAATGGGGTTCTGTAGGTGTGATCATGCGCATGTTAGGGGATTTTTGCGAGTGGCCACTCTAAGTGTGTGTGACCATGCACTGTGTGCACTTTTTCATGCGCACTTCGACGCTCTACGTGCTCTTCCTGATTTCTATGTGTGCTATTATGAGGTTGGTTTCTAGGGTTTTTGGGCCTTCTAGACATGTTTCTAGAGTCTGTTTTGCCTAATTTTTCCTTGATTTTAGTACATGACACCTAAGGGTGTTACATGCACTTATAAGCGATACACGTTGATACCCGGGTTATGTTGGACCATTATGGGACCATTTTTGGAGGTTTCAGAGCCCTCCAAACATGTTTTCAAAGTCTGTTTTGTCAAAATCAATTTTTATTTTTTCACGAAGCTAGGTCTTGGTCTAACAAAACATGCACCAGCCTGACAAGCTAAGTATTTTAAAAGGAGTTTTCTTGAAATAAACCTCTTATTGTTTTGATAATTCATACTTTGTAAGGTCAGAGCATAAATTAATGACCTAGTAGTCAATTTTACTCATTGTTAGGGTCGGTTGAGTGTTTTAAGGTTGCACACTTCAGAGGTGTTACGAATTAGCAGACTCTAGTCATCTCGAGGATTTATTTCATCATCGAACCTTTTTGGGGACAGTCAAATTTGAGGTATGACAATTTCCCCTTTCTCCCGTGTGTTGCATAGCCACATAGCGCTAGTGTCAATACATGTGAAGCAAAATGCAAAGATGCAAAAAATGTTTTAGTAGGGAGAGAGGTACTTACTTGTGGGTTGTCTTTAGATGTCTTGTCAAGATTTGATTGCTATTGTTTTATTTTTTCTATTGCTATTATTCTATGACTTAGTCGTCACATAGGATGGTATATGGGACATATGCAAGCTTGTGATTAAAGCAAAGTGTAGAATACGGATGCGACTATAACCTTTCTAAGTGTCACACAAATAAGGATGTTGTTAAGCAAAATGTGGATGCAAATATAACCTTCTAGGCGTCACGTAAATGAGGATGCTACTAAAAAAATGTGAATACGACTATAACCTTCTTAGATTTCACGAAAATGAAAATACTACTAAGAAAAATGCGAATACGACTATAACCTTCTTAGGTGTCACGCAAATGAACATGCAACTATAACCTTTTTAGGTGTCACATGAATGAGTATGCGACTATAACCTTCTTAGGTGTCACACGAATGAACATAAAACTATAACATTATTAGGTGTCATGCAAATGAACATACGACTATAACCTTCTTAGGCGTTATACGAATAAGGATACTACTAAGCAAATGAGAATACTCCTAAGCAGTGTGGATGCTCTTAAGCAATGAGTGTGAGTGCTTCTAAATGAGAGTATTGAAAATGCTTCAAAGCAATGAATGAGATGTGAGAATGCTTATAAGCAATGAAAAAGTTCTTCTAAGCAATGAACAAGCGCTCCTTAGCAATGTGAGTGCTTCTAAGCAATTGTGAATGCTTATAAGCAATGAGTATGAATTATTCTAATTAATTTGAATGCTTCTAAGTAATCTGAATGCTTCTAATTAATGTAAGGATGCTTTCTAAGAAATGTGAGTGCTTCTAAGCAATGAACAAGAGCTTTTAAGCATTGCGAATGCTTTTAAGCAATGAATGAGATGGTGATTATGTAGCAGTAGTGGTGTAGTAGTAATGTAGTGATAATGCAGTGATTTGTTATGTTGAGGATGTTATTTTAATGATTTGGAGTAAGATATCCTTATAATGAATTTTCCTTGCTCTTCTTTTTTTTATAGGATGTTGAGTTTCCTAAAGAAAGTGGTGCACGGGCAGTGTTTTTAGATAGATGTAGACCTCAAAAGTGTACTTTTATGTGACTTTGGTGCATATCTTATGCTTAAATGGAAGTTTAAGACTATAAAAGTGAGTGCAAAGTCTCAAAGTGTACATAAACCATAGAAGAGCGCATGGAAGGGGGAATTGCATGTGACTACATATAAGGAGCATATGATCACGCGCTTGTGCACATGGTCACACACCTAGCACATGGTCACGCACTTATCCCCCTTTGTGCTTATTTAAGTGGCCATTTCAAAGGTCTTATAAGGCTTTATTTGGACTTTTTTGAGTATTTTCTGACTTTTCTTAACCCTTTTCGTGTTTTGACTGCTTTCTACTCTATTTTTGGTTATGTATTTCCATTTTCTTTTACATGAAATGGGGTTTCCCAACATTCCTAAGGGTCTTAAGGACATTTTTATTGATGTTGATATTGATCTTGATGGTGACTTTGTGGAGGCTGCTAGAGCTGGGATGTTCGTAGTTGGGACTAGCACATCTGGTGCTCAGAGTTTTTAGCCATCTAGGCTTTCTTGAGGAGATTTGATCCCTATTATTCATTGCTCAGAGACTTATTCTTGGGTGCGTCATCTTCGTGAGGTAGGTCCCTCTTCGCCTTTATTTTCTAAAGCTTGTTCATCAATCATTTTTGTTATTTATATTATTGTATGAGGTTTTCGTAGCTGTAGCTTTGTAGTTCTTACTGTAATTGTTTATCTAGCTTTAATGTAAATGTTAGTGGCTGATAGCTCTTGTTTTACTTTCTCTTCATGATTGTCTACTTGCCATGATGCTTTCCTTTTCGACCTTTATTGATGTTTTGATTTTGTTAAGTGATAGAGAGAGATGTGTTAGTATTTATTAGTTGTGCAAATGTTTGATAGCGTACCTATTCTTTATAGCCCCATAGGTATGTCATTGTGCTGCCTGGTAGTTTCAACAGGGTCAGTATGTACTATTAGGTCTCCCGATGTGCATGAAATAGATGGTTGCTGGGAAGAGCTTCGATGGAGTGATTACTGCACTATCTTATGACTCATATGTGTCGAGTTAGATTACTATGTATGCATTGATAGAGCAGTGGATGGACACAATGCATACTTTCCATCTACCTATCGGGGAAATGACTATTACCTCACTGGACTTTCCTACTATCACGGGTTTGAGCTTTTCTCTGTAGCTATTTAGGTAGGTAACACTTTACCAATTACATCTTATGTAATTCTTGGATAATTATAGGATATCATATATACCTTCATATCCTATCGAATGCCATAGGTCCAAAACCCTTTTGATAGCCTAGTTAAGTCTAACCAATTCAAACATATGGATATCACCATTATCCATCTTATCTTATTTAGATGGCTTTATATACAATACTTTAGCATATGAATTCGCGATTCTCCCCCATCCATCCATCGAGCATTTGTAGGAGGGTGGCTTCCCTCATTATTCTTGCTAGATCAGGAAGACTACATATTTGATCAAGGATTGTATGGTAGACTGAGACCACATGAGGAGGCTATCCCTTGATTAAGTATATCTGATTTCTGTTGTGCTGGTTGTTCCTTTCTTTGGATCATTTTTTTATCGTTGCCCTTTGAACAAATCTTTCTTCACTGGTGGGTGGCGAGATCTCACTGGACAGCAAAGATGGTGGTTGTATGGCAGTTGATAAAGAAATGAGTGTTACTTTCTGGCCTTATTTGTAGGGTATGGTATTTGGGTGAGTGAGTCCATCATTGGTGGGATGCCTATACATGAGGATAGTTGTCGTCCCTCCCCCTAAGGACATGTTATGGGGTAATGAGCTTTACGGTAATGATCTTGTTATTGTTATGATGGGATTTCCCTTTAAGGGCTTTTTTGAGAGTAAGGGTTTGCCTTATACTGATGTATTGATCCCTTAGGTTTGAGGGCTAGGACATCATGTGGGTCATCAAGAGTTGCTTCTTCTAATTTGGTAAGCTTTTATTATATTTTTAGTGCAAGCATATAACAAACTTTATTAGTAATAAACTATAATTGACATGGTTTGTAAGAGCTTATCTATAGTGATGCTGGAGGAGATCTGCATCCCACTTTGAGGATGATGAAGGCACAATCAACACTGAGGTGACTACTCATGCCAGTGGTGTGGCTTCTAGTAGCACTATCCTTAAGGATTTGACCGTTCAATAGTCTTTGTGTTTGTTTAGGATGGATATGTTAGGTTTTGAGATTTAAAAATGCAACAAAAATTAAAACTTTTAATTAGAAACCCTAACCTAAATCCAAGTAATTTGATTAATTGATTTAAAACTAGGGTTTTCAAATATTACCACAAACACAAAAGAGGTAAGATTTCTAGAAGGCAGAGACGAGGTTCACTCTGGTGACACCTTACCTCGAGCTTTTGATTTTGACAGTTCAGATCAAGATGTCTCTAAAAGAATCCATCCTCCATAAGCGTCCACACGAACAACCCTTGATTAAAATGAAAACTTTGTGTGCTAGCCCTTCTCTTGATTTCTCACAAATTAAGAACAAAACACTCTGTGTTTTAGTTTTTTTAAGAGGAGAAAAATGAATTACAAGAGGTGGCTAATGATTGAGTTAGTGAAACTCTAGAGAATATAAAATATTTATAGACCTCTAATTAGGGTTTCACTTACCAAAAATAAATTTTTGGTAATTTTTCAAGGGAAGAATGCAAAAAAAGAATAAAATTGCATTTTGACAAAACTTCTTCACTTACGAATAGACCATACTAACTCATGGTAGTTTGTGCAGGGAAGAACAAAAAAGAATGAAGAAGGTGAAAGGAACCGATACATCAATAAGAATGGGAAAGGTTGCAAATGCTAATCATTCATCAAAAGTATCATATTGCATGGAAAACACTCATCAAGATAATAAAGGGAAGTAATAGAACCCTATTTCCTTAGATTTTGTAATAAAATACAATCTCAATAATAAAATTGATAAATTAGAAGTAAATTCATCCACTTCATGAGATCATGGGTGAAAAGCCTATCTCATGACCTTTGATCATAGTGGCTTTCTTTTATTAGCCTCGTAGAATCTAAATGAGTAGTTAATAGTTTTGTATTGAGAGTTTATAAACTCTAATCAATCTAATGCTTGCTTTGCACCTAAACAAAAGGAAGAAAATGCAAAAACAAAATCTATAGACATGAAGCATAAATTGCTTGAATTTCAAAGGATCATTTCAGTCTTTCGAATGATAAATGTGCATATAATATACTCCAATGCTAAAAAATGACTATGAGTACAAAATCCCTTGATGGTATCCACGCTGAGTAATATGAGAAAGATGGGGGAATAATAAGAGGAGAATCAAAACAAAAGCAAGAATAATTTACTCCAATGCTCAGAAATGAGTAAGAGTATTAACATAAAACCTCTGGTGATATCCATACTGAGTAATACGAAAAAGGCAGGGAAATACTAAAAGAGGACCATGCCAAAAAATTGCTCTATTTACTCCAATGTTCTATACGAGTATGAGTATCTAAAGGAATATTCCAACGGTATCCGCACTGAGTAATATGAGAAAGGTAGGGGAATACTCAGATAAGGAAGCATAAAAAATAATTCAAAGGCTATTTTAATACTCAGAATTTGATCTTTTATGCTCAATTTCCATGAGTTTTGTTTAGCAAATTCTCCTTAAACTTAAGTATGGAAGTAAGCTCTTCACTTGGTAAAAGTCATGCTCTCAGCATAAGATGGTTAATGATGTTTGTGACCTCTATAAATGGCAGATAAATTATAGTCACAAAAATTAAAAATAGTGAGATTCGCTGAGTGCACGCTATCTTGTGAAAAAGTAATGAATTTTCTCATAAATTTTCAATATTATAATGTGCTTTTGTACATTCATTATGATTCAAACTAACTTTAACAAGTCTATAGGAATTTGCAAATCCAAAAGAAAGAGCACCCAACTTGTAGAGATGGTTAACACAGTGAAATTGACATCATTCAGCACAGAAATTCTAATCAGTCAACATAGCAAAATTCAAAGTTAGCCAGCACAAAGAATTCAAAGCATTCAACTTAAACAACTAAAGATAAAAATTTACGAGCAATTATAGACTTTAGCATCAAGGCGAGCAATAAAATGATTATAGCAAATTCATGAACAGTTATGGACTATAGCATTATCAAAAGGCAAGTAATGAAAGGATTACAAGCAATTATAGATTGTAGCATCAAAGGCGAGCAATGAGAGGGCTACAGTTGATTGAAGTTAGCAAATAGTTATGGACTGTAGCATTATCAAAAGTGAGCAATAAAAGGATTGCAGTCAATTTGCAAGCAATTATGGATTGCATCATCAGCAGTGAGCAATGAGAGGGTTACAGCTAATCGCGAGCAGTTATGGATTGTAGCATCATCAGTGAGCACAAAAGGGTTGTAGCTAATTACGAGGAATTATGGATTGCAGCATCATCAGTGAGCAATGAAAGGGTTACAGCTAATTGCAAGCAGTTATGGACTGCAACATCATCAGTGAGTAATGAAAGGCTTGCAGCTAATCGTGAGCAATTATGGATTACAGCATCATCAGTGAGCAATGAAAGGGTTACAGCTAATCACGAGCAATTATGGATTACAATATAATCGCATAAGAGAATCTAGACTATATGACCGAGTGTGATATTTCTTTTTAATTCAAACTATACGTCCGAGTGTAGTCGACATTGTAAGACCGAGAACAATGCATTTTGAATCAAGATTATACGACCAAGTATAATCAGCACCATACGACCAAGTGTGATGTTTCTTTTCAATTCAGACTATATGTCTGAGTGTAGTCGGCATTATATGACTGAGTACAATGTATTTTCAATCAAGATTATACGACCAAGTATAATTGGCATCATACGACCAAGTGTGATGTTTCTTTTCAATTCAGACTATACGCCTGAGTATAGTCAACATTGTGTGACTGAGTACAATGAGTCCCTTTCACTCAAGATTATGTGACTGGGTATAATCAACATCATACGACCAAGTATAATGTGTCATTTTAAATCAATGTTGTACATTTGAGTATAGAAAGTTCATAAGCAAACACTTCATGGAGCACAGGTAAGTATCCTAAATTTCAATCAAGAAATTAAGTGCTAGTTTGCTTTACTGTAATTTGTCAAGCAAATAGCAACAAAGGGGGGCACCTGTAAGCACTCAATTATGGGATGATGTGTTATGGATGCGATAAAGGACTCCAATGATGAAAATATCATGAATAGGTCTTCAATACTTAAACCTTGAAACTTCAGGGGTCTGATTGTATTTTTTTAAATAGAGGATTTAATATTTTCAATGACTAAGTTGCAACATTTTTTAGGGCCTAATTGCAAAACATAAATTCATTCAATGATCTTTTTGTAATTAAAATTTTTTTAAAAAAAAGTGGTCAAAATTATATAATTCTGATTGGGATGGTTTCATATTATTAAGTTTCTACAATGTTAACAAGATTAATTAGTTATGTGACATTGTTATTATTACCATTAGATTTGGTCTTTAATCGTAATGGTCTCCCACTAACTTAACGAATCCTACACTTCCAAAGTAGGAAATAAAAATCCCTTGTTGGATGGATTTCTAATGGATGATGTAGTCCTTAATGGGTCACTAATATCCCTTAGGTACACATTGCCATTCTTGGAATATTAGTTCTCATTAAGTGGATAACTTTTTTCCATCACATCTAATTTGAGGTTCCATCAATTCTGCTCCTAATGTTATCGGCCTCATATACATATTGCCATTCCTAGCCTTTAGCATTAGTTAGGCCCAAACCATTAGATCAATAAAATGTATGCATTAGGACACTACAAACCTCATGTACTCTTATTTGTCATTCTTGGCCTATAATGTTTAACAATAACACTACATGAATCTCATGGGCCTTATGTACTTGTAGACAATAAGATTTAGCGTGCATCCAAGATTTTATCAACTGTGACACTGTTTAGGCTCAGGGCCTTAGAGAACATACTAACCACTGTCATAAAGACATGGCATGGAGATGAGTAGTCGCCACCCAGGGTAATAACTGGGACAAACCGAAAATGTGGTACTCGATTCCTTAAAAGAAAGCTAGTACCACAACCAGGAGATTCTGGATAACAAATACTAACTTCTTTTAGTCTCATGTTCATTTAGAATAATTTTATAAATAATTATTTCATCCTCTAATTACATGCAATTTTATTAAACCCTATTTGACATCCATCTAACCCTAGGCATCTAGTCAATAAAATTACACATAAAAATGCACTCAATATCATGTTGTCCCTAAGTATAAACTATGTTAATTTTTAAAAAATTAGCTAGATTTACATTTTATTTACAAGTGAGAAAGAGACTAAAAAGTGGGCCTACATTTTAATTAATTAGTGAGCCTAGATCTATTTATTTTAGTTTATCTAAAGAATGGGCTTAAGTCTATTCAATTTTAAAGTAAAGTTAAATTACTAGGCATAAGTCTAACTTGATTTTATTTTAAGTAAAATGTGGGTCTATGTCTATTTATTTTAAAAGAAATGAATTTAAGTGGCCTGAGCTAAATCTAAACAAGTTTTAATTAAATATGTGGGCCTAAAATCAATTAACCTAATGGGCCTAAATTGATTTTAATTATTTAATGTCCTAAACCATTTTTAAGCCTATTCATTAAGTGGGCTAGACCTAAATGTGGGCTTGGGGCCCAAAAACATTTTAAAAAAAACATAAAAACATCACAAAATCAAATCAAAACACATTCACATATGATTTATAAAAAACCTAATTTAATTACATACAAACCCTAATTAACTAAAGCCACCATTAATTTTAATTAATTTTTACCCAATTGAACCTAATTACTAATTGATTTTAAATGCAGAAAATTAAATCTTTTACTATTCCCACTACTAGGGCTATTACAAACTATGTACAAAAATCTAAACTTAAACAATTATACATCCATAAAAAACACAGAACACCAAAAAAAAAAAGATAAAACCCTAAATTCTACTGGGAAATAATACAGGTTCTTCCAAGAGTGTTCTCAGTAGCTTTTTTATTTTTAGGGTTTTTTTTCTCTTTTTTGCTCAATCAGGTTTTTTTCATTGTTATTTCTGTGAATCTTCAAAATTTTTCCCAAAAAAAGCCCCTTCCAACACGTATGCAGACTCTACTTTTAAATGCAGAGTTTGCACGTATTGGCCTCCTCCAAAGGAGGAACAGACTCATCTCTTATCAAAACAGACTGATAAGGATTTGATTTTTGAAAGTTGCAAGTTTTTAATGCGTCAAAATCTTTTCCAGATAAAAAATTATTATAAATATTCAATTTTTAACCAATCAAAACACTGAAAGTCGATAAAAAAAATGCAAAAAATGGGATTTTACAAGTCAAATTTGTGCAATGCTGATTGAAAAATTGGATTTCCGAACAGAATTGTGGATTTTGGATAAGAAATCCATAATTCTGATTGGCATTATGGATTTCCAATCGAAAAACTATAATTTTGATTTTCAAATTTTTTTATTTTAATTACCAAAAGACCCTTGAAAATTGACTTATTTACAATCAAATCTTAAAAAATGTTGCAATTTAGTCTCTAAAGTCCAAAAAATCGACAACCAAGTTCAATTTTTTGAATGAATTTCATAATAGGGGCTTATGTCGCAATTGTGCACAATTGCATCAAGAAATTGGGTGCTTATAGTACATACCTATGTATCCATAGTTGATGAACACAATCCCAAAACCATGCATGTTATTACTCCAATGGAGAGCATGACATAAATTTAGTTTGAAAGATTTTTGGGTCTTTAGGACACTACAAACCTCAAGTACTCTTATTTGTCATTCTTGGCCTATAGTGTATCCATACACCCACAATGTCTCATCTTTAACAATAACACTACATGAATCTCTTGGGCCTTATGTACACACCTATGTATCCATATTTAATGCACACAATCCCAAAACCATGTATGTTATTACTCCAATGGAGAGCGTTGACCTAAATTTACTTTAAAAGATTTTTGGGTCTTTAATTAAGATCTAACTTTGCACATTAGCCAATTATATGTATATGTGTGTGTGTGTGTGTGTATATATATATATATGTATATATATATCACATATATATATTTCTTAGCACCTTTACATATATATATATATATCACAAATGCATATTGCATGTTGTAACAAATATACATAGAACATGCATAATTGATGCATAAATAAAGAGTGATCATGGGCCTTTCCTAAGCCTATTCTAACTCTTAGAATAAAATACAAAATGGTTTAGCAAAATAAAAAACTTCCAAGAATGAAACTCTTTATCACCATCTTTATAGGTCTCCAACTTGAACACTTCAAGCTCTAAGTCACAACTCTTGTGGTTTACATTCAATCCTTGTCATTCCAAGGTAAAAATTACATCCTATTTCTATGTAATTAACATTAATTACATGCCAAATAATAAAATTAATTATTATTATAAACTTTGGGATGTTATCGAAGTCCATTATCATTATATTCATGTATAACAAATTAAAAAAATGAAAATGTAGCTCTTGCATGTTAGAATTGATTTACAAAGGATACGAGCATAAAAGAATGATATTTAAAAGTTTAAGAAGTGCCCCTCATCACGAGGAGCGCTCATGAGCAACTCGGCCAAAATGAGGAAAAAGGCATTTAGAGGCTGCTTATGACCCCAAGACTGTTCCTCACGATTATGAGCTCCCCTAAACTGATTTTTAACCATTTTTTGCACATCTTAAGCCATAACTCTTGCTATTAACATGAAGTATAATCATACCACTTTCAATTATCAATGAATTTAGCATGTGTAAAGTGCAAAAGGGGCTATGATAACACTATTAGTAAATGGTTATGCAACTTATAAGCATGGTGAGCACTAGCCTAAGTAGGGTGAAATTTTAAAATTTTCACTTGTATAACCCTTCATCACAAGAATAATTCCATTCCTATACATCCATTTTGAATTTTACATATAGCTAAGTAACATAACAACATGTATAAGCAACAACCTATGAATTCTAAGTTTAACAAAACTTACTAACTCCTAAATTTGATGTAGATAACAATGGTTAATCTATAAGCTTTGGATGCTTTAGGTTCAAATCTTGAATCAAATTTTCTAGCCTCCAAAATGTTAGGCCTCTAGCTTGAAACATTAAAGCTCCACCAAATCACCATCTTGCTTAAATTAGATTAATTGTAAGTAGCCTCTCTAATGACCTTCACAAAACCTGCATTAATTTAATCTTCTTACAAGAACACTTAGGGTTATTGTGTGTAGATTTTATTCTTTAATTTATGGTGTGTGTCTTTACACTCTCTCTAACCTTAGAAACATATTTTAGGTTATATATATATATATATATATATATATATATATATATATATAAAGAAAGCAAGAACCTTATCACTTACAATACAACTTGTCATAAAAGTGATTGACTAGTGTACAAAGAAGCGTGTAGAGAATTGAATGCATCTCGTGTGCTATGTCTACATACATTCTCTACACATAACCATGTAACCTAATCCTTCTCTTGCCATGGTCAACAATATAAAATTAAGAGATAATGTCTGCCTAATAAGACAAATTTAACCATATCCTTTTATATGGACTTGGGCTTGGTAATCGGCCAACACTTGGCCCAAGCCCAATCCACTAAACAAATGGGCCTGCATTAGGTTCATGGGCTTTCTCAAAATTTTAGATTAATCTTTGGTCCAAAACTCTATTGGGCCTAGGCCTAAACTACTTAGGACATTAATTCAAGTCTAAATAGAAACAACATATATTATTAATTTAATACCTTAATTAATAATTTATATTAATTAAGTATAAATTAATAATTAAACCCTTACTTGAATTAGATTTCGTAATATGCTAGAATCATTGCTTAAAGCATAAATCCAATTTCATTAATCTTAATTAATTAATTAAACTTTTTTACGTTAATATTGATGATGATTTGGCAAAACTCTTTTAAGTTAATATTGATGATTTTGTCTCGGCTCACTCCAAGCAATGAATCGTATCTTGTTTGAACACTCACCCTTACATTTAGCTAACTAGAGCCACCACATGCCATATACCCATATATGATTAACACAAGTATATAAGTGGTAATAATCTCTAACCACTCAAATGTGGATGACCATGTCACTTTAGATCAAAGAACTATATGCACCATTATGACCTAAATTGTGATTGTTGACTATAAGTGAATATTAACACAATCACAAATCTAAAGTCATGTTCAATCCACCCATCACATAAGTATCCACATGTCTATTCTAATATCTCATATCAAGTAGCATGAGACTCACTACCTCCCACTATTAGTATCACATACTAATTAAGAAAAATAGATAAAGGTGATATTCAAATTAATATTACTTAAATATTAATTTATTGACTATGAACGGTTTACAACATATGTACTAAATAAATTTGTAGCTTATAATATCAACTCTTGATAATAAATTTATTTAACATTACGCTAATGGATTAATATTCAATTAAATAAACACTTTAGATAATAGAATATTATTTTATTATCAAAATATATGATTGACCTCTAATGCATACCACCTATATTAACAATATCTGCTCCACGGGGCAAACATTAAAGGCTTAAATAGACCTTTACCCTAAAATAAATAACTAAAATTAAAATGAACTAATAAACTAAACTCAATAAAAAGTCCAAGTTTTGGACTTGGTGTAGCCCATTTAAATTATCTAATTCAATATCTACAAAGCAAATAGTTAGGTCCATAAGGCCATCTCCAATCGGCATAGCAATTTTTTACTTTTGCAACAAATTGTTGTCCAATGGTGACAACAAAATGCTATCCAAATTTGTTGTTTTAAAGAGTGTGCAGTAATTCATCACAACAAATACTATTCACCTTTTTTTTTACATAATTGTCCTATACTTTTATATGTCTAATATTTTATATCAATTTCATCCTAATTATTTTATTTCCTTTTAAATGATATTTATTTTGTTAACTTTTTAATTAATAAAATATAAAATTAGTTTGATGTCTTTTTATTTTTTTTTATTATTTACATAATTATTTCTATTAATTACATATATTATTAATTATATTCACATGAATATATAATAACATTAAACAAATTTATTAACATTACATAAATATTAAACATAAATATTAAAACCTCACACAATTACTAAAAAAAATACATAATAAAATATTTTAATAGTCTTGTAGTCTAGATCCAGATCCACCTATATTATCAAAATAATTAAATTCTTTAGAGGAAAAATATGGTGGTTGTTGATGTGCAGATCTTTCTTGCATAAGACATGTTTGTTCAGCTACAATAAATGCACGCTTATTTGGGTCCTCTATAGTATTCAAGTCCATTATTATAATTTTATTTTCTTCTTTAAAATTATGGACTGTTGTACACTCCACAAATGCTCCTAATCTCTTTTCTTCGCTCTTCTAAAAAATTTCCCTCAACTTCACATTTTCTTCTTTCAAAGTGTTAATGACCATTATAGTCTGGTCATAATTTTTCTTCTTTAATTTTGTCTTTTTAATACCAATAGGGTGGTCACATGATGAACCACCAACAATGGTATCATCTAAGTTAATAGAAAATGAGGACAAAGTATGAGAGTCAAGTATAGGATATTCAAGAGTAGGATTATATGAATCATTAGATGAAACATAATTCACTTTTTTCTTGTGAGATTGTGCTCTTCTAGTGCTAACATAATCTTTAAAATTCTTGAAATCTTTCATAATATTCCACACATGATTAAATTTAAAACCTTTTTTTATAAGTAGCATCTTCCATAATTAACATTGTTGCATAATTTATCTGTAAATTAATATAGAAAATGTAAATAATAATAATAATAATAATAATAATAATAATAATAATAATAATAATAATAAATAGCAATCATAGTAGTAGTAGTAGTAGTAATACACAAAGTAATACATAAATAAATATTCACAATATCTCTTTCAGAGGCACCACTAAGATTTAAACTTTCAACTTGTCTTACAGATGCATTGAATTTTCTTATTGCTTTCTCGATAGTTTGAACTTGCATTTGGATGGATCTTTTATTACGAAAGTCCTAGCTCTGATACTTTACACTGTTATATTTTTCTTCAACTTGAGTCCAAAAACAATAATAAGACTTATGTGCACCCGCAAGTAGATCTTAAGAAATTTTCATATACACTTGACATAAGAGAATGTCTTTTTCAACACTATATCCAGAAACTCTAAAAGCCATTTTTTTTTATTTTTGAAGAATGTGTTAAGATGATCTGAGTGTATTATAAAAAAGTAGAATAAGTGTGTTACAAAGAAGGATGAGACATATTTATATACTAAATTGAAGATAAAAATTAAAAATTAAAAAAATATAGATGAATAAAATAGACCATTGGATGGATTATATCATTATCTCAACCATTCGATTAATTTTTTTTTATCTTATCTTATCTTATCTGAACTATGGAATGGATTTCATCCTAATATCATTTGTTGGATGGATTTGATCATTATTTGAACCATAGGATGGATTTCATCCTCATCTCCATCATGTTGTTTACTTTTTCTAACTTATCCTTATATGAACCGTATGATGGATTTCATCCTAATCTACTGACCGATTAAAATTATTTGACTTATCATTATATCAACAGTAAGATTATTTCATCCTAATATGAACTGTAGGATGGATTTCATCCTAATATTAACTGTTAGATGGATTTCATCATCATCTCCACCATTAGATTAATTTATGATAAATTTCATCCACATAATAACCATTGGATAGATTTCATCATTATATAAACTGTAGGATGGATTTCATCCTAATCTCAACTGTCTTACTCGTAGGATAGATGTCATCCAAATTTGAACTGTCATATTGTAAATAATATCATCTTAACATTAATTTTTATCTATAAATAGCATCTTTTATTATGAAAAAAAAAATCATACTATCACCACAGAAAAAAAAATTCTCTCTTTTGGAATTAGCCATTCATAAAAAAAATTCAATGAATTTCAATAATCCGGGTCCATTAAATTTTCAATCTTCATCATCAGATGATGAAGAGACCAATCGATTAATGGAGGAGTGGGAAGCCTCAAACGCTATTATTCAGCAAGCAATTAATAATAATAACATGTTAATTGCTCATTATCTTAATCAACAAAATAATTAGGTTATCCATGGTGGGTCAATTCTAGGCCATATTGTCATCAATTATGATCGTGAAGCTGCAAATTGAAATTTGTTTGATGATTATTCTGCAGACAATCCACACTACAATGATGATCTTTTTCATCGTCAATATTGAATTTCTCAAAATTTATTACTTCATATTGTTGATGCAGTCAAAGGGCATGATAATTTTTTTGAACAACGGTATGATGTGCTTAGATGACTTGGATTGTCATCTATACAAAAATTAATAGCTATGATCCGGATGTTGGCATATGGTCTCCCAGCATATGCTATAGATGAATACATGAAAATTGGGGAGTCAACAACAATTAGTAGTATGAAGAAATTTTATCGTGCTATGGTAGAAATTTTTTCAAAATGATATCTCAGAGCACCTATCACTAATGATGTTGTTAAACTACTTCATATTGGTCAACAACATGGATTTTTAGGAATGAAAAGGAGTTTAGATTATATGCATTGTAAGTGGAAAAATTGTCCAACATGATGGGTTGGACAATATACAAGATGTAGTGGAGTGGAAAAATTGTCCAACATGATGGGTTGGACAATATACAAGATGTAGTGGATCACTGACTATTATTCCAGAAGTTAAAGCTTACTATGATATATGGATATGACATGCCTATTTTGGCATGTTAGGTACCAATAATGACATAAATGTATTAAAGTCATCTCATTTGATGTCCAATATTGCTTAAGGTATAGCTCCTCCTACTCATTATTTTATTCAAGGCAAAGAATATAATATGGGTTATTATTTAGCTAATGGTATATATCCAAAATGGTCCACTATTGTGCAAATAATTCATGAGCCACGAGCTCTAAAGAATATTTTGCAATGAAGCAAGAACCATGTAGGAAAGATGTTAAGCATGCTTTTAGAGTGCTGCAATCATGTTTTTCAATTATTGCTACTCCAACATGTTTTTAGAGAAAAAATGTGCTACATGATATAATGACTACATGGATTATCATGCATAACATGATAATTGAAGAAGTCTCAAGATCACCAGCAACAACAGTTGAAATAGTCGAGTATGAAAATCTCCTAGTTCAACAATTTCTCGCTCGACATAAACAAATTAAGCACAAAGAAGCTCATATTGCACTTCGCAATGCATTAATAAAACATTTGTGGAAGGAATATAGTAATTCACAAAACTAAATGCATTGTAATGTTTATTTTATGTAATTGAAATGTTTTATGTAAGATACAAAATTTTAGTTGCACTTATATCACAATTTGAATTAAGATAATTAATTATTAAGCTAAATTATGATTAAAATAAATATAATATTTATTTATAGATTATTTATAAATAACTATTAAAAACATTTCATTTGGATGAATATGTAAAAAAATAAAAAAGTATGGGGGCAATTCGTGAAGATAGAAAAATGTAAGAAATTAATAAATAATAAGATATACAAAAATATATTTAGAGAATATTCTTTTTATTGTGAAAATTGATGTTATGAGCTTGAGATAAAATACTGTAAATACAACAAGTTGTTGTAAAATTTACAACAATTTATTATTTCGGATTGGAGAGGACCTAATAATAAATATTAAAACCCATTAAAATTGAAGGTTCTTTATAAAAATGCCTTAAAAAGAGAGGCCATTTACATCAAATACCCTTTTTATCTGTAAATTATTCATTTGCCCTTTTTTAATTTCTGTTTTCTTCTATGCTTTTTTTTCTTCATATCCCATCTTCTCCGTCTTTTTCTTCCCATCGGTCTTCAATTTCTATGTGCTTTCATCCTATTTGGAGAGAATGGTGACTCCATCTACCACTAAAAAAGATATGTTTTTATTTATTGTTTTTCATTATTGGATTTCGAAATCAGCTTTTCTTCAAGCTTACATTGGGTAGTAAGCAAGGCATCTGTAATGTTAATCTGTTAAGTAATTTAATTTAATATTAAATCTATCTTTCTCGACTTTCTACTATTTTTCTTGTTTCAAAGCATTAAACTTCCTTTGCATTTCTTGATTAATTTGTAGCAGTTTTTTGGTACAATATTGAAATGGGTATTTTTCTTAGAGGGTGGCGGCAACCATTCTTCTTTTTTGTCTTCTTCTTTTTCTTCGCTTTTGCCTATTCTGCAAAGAACATTTTTGTTGTTCTATTATTATGTTCCTCTTGAATTGGTTATTGACTTCTAAAAGACACTATATTATCTTGTTACAAAACCTTTTTGGCTTAACATATGTTGCATCATATTATTTTGTTTTTTTAGCTTCTGGTGCTTCCTTTTATTGATCCATTGGTTGGTGAGAAAGTGGTACTATGTCCAGCCTTAATAGCATCAATTGCTTATGAAATTTTTGTTCCCTAAATCCACTTTCACAAAACCCAACACATACATGAAGAAGATAATGCATTCCTTTATACATTAGCATGGGCAGCTTGGGTATGTATTTACATGGATTTATTTTTGGTATATTCTTTGCTTTTTGAGACTAAGCGTTCTTTTTTTTCTTTTTTAATTACTTTTTGGGATAAGTTTTAATGTACACTTTTGTTGCCAACTACAGGTGGCATACTTGAGTGCCATTTATGTACTTGTAACACCTTCAGTAAGTACCATACAATCAATTTATTGTGGAAAATGATATGCAATTATTGATTATTCACAAAATTTAATGATCACTACTTTAATAATATGTCTAAAATTTATTTACACGCAAACTTATCACTGTCATTTAGAAAGGGGTTGCTTGAACTAGAGCCAAGGAGAAGTGGGAATTTTGTGATTGTTGCAAAGATGTATGTTGATGTTAGGATGTGGGAAAAAGCGACAAAATTAAGAAGGGTAATGAGAGATGGTGACTTGAAGAAGAAGGGTGGAGAGAGTTGTGTTGAGTTATTTGGCTCCATCCATCAGTTCTTTTCTTCTTATAATGCACAGGATGATAATGAATGTGTGTACCAATTGCTAGATGGATTGAACTTGTATATGCAAATGGTAAATTTTTCATAAGTAAAATTGCATTTTTGTAATTGTTTAGTGCAATGTGGAAACATTATATGGTAGTACTGTCTTTGCACCATGGCTGAAACTGCAAACTGCACAGTATTATTTTTAAAGTAATATACAATAAATATACTATTTGTATACTATTCATATATTATATGAAAAATATATTATTTATATATTATAGTATATAATAAGTATGCAATTGGTAACTATGCATATATTAAAGAAAAATTGAACAATGCTCCAATTTTAGTATTAAGTTGAGGGAAAATAAGGAAACTAAAATAGATTAAAAAAACAAAATCGCTTGATTACTTTCAATTTTGTTACACAAGAAAATAACTATATAATTATGTAAAAAGAATCATATATTTACTTTTATATGTTAAAATAATGGAGACTATGCAGACAAATGAAGGGAATTAATTTTGTACATATTGAGATTATACAATCAAATACATGTTAAAATAAAAAAATCATTTTTTTTCTTGTCAACCAAACAGAGGCTAGAAGAACACTACGGATACATTATTTATTGTATACATGTTAATGTATGAATTGTATAACTATTTTCGTTGAGCATGAATTCAAATAATAAAATAAATAAATTATTCAATTAATTTCATAAATAAATAAATAAAAATATTATTCGTATACTAAAAACAGTATATTGTTCATATATCTATGTTCATTATACAAAATATATGATAATTTGAGCAAGAAATAGTTGTATATTATTTCATAAAACAATTAAATAAATAGTTGACATTAAGTAATAAATAAAAAATAATTGTATTCAATTAATTAAAATAAAAATAATTATGTATACATATTCAATTAATTATCAAAGAAATAGTATATTAAAAATAGTACACAATAAAAAAATTTTATATATTTTTTTGTTTCTTATACACTTCAAAATATTAAAAAAATTTGATAATTTGAGTAAATATATATTTTTAAGAAAATTATCAAAAAAAAAAAATGGCCTTGAATGTGTATTCAATAGTATATTATTCGTATATAAAAAATATACTAATCTAAATAACCCGACTCAAAAACAAAATTTAATTATAGATGAGGAGTATAATGTCATAGTATCGAAAACTGGTATCAGATAATGTATCTTTAGTGGTCTTCTTATTCGTATATTAGATGAATAACATATTATTCATATATAATTCACATGTTATTTGTGTATTATTCGTATATTAAAAATAGTGTTATTCACACTCGATTTTAGCCCACCTGAAATTATAAAAGCTCAACGATGAAAAGTTCAAGATGAGATCATCAAAGCAAGTAATGACCCAAAAAAAGAGTCTAAATCTAATTTACTTTGAAATGGATTTTGGCCCAAAAGAATAATAAAAAAATGTTTAAGTTTTTTTTTAACATTAAAAAATGAAATAAATTGGAGGAAGTGGTTAGCTGAGAAGTGGAGAGAGTTTTGGTTAAAAAACATGGAGAATTGGGAAGATTTTTTGGAGGCAGGTTGAGAAAATAGTAGAAGAGGAGGAGAGGAAAAAAGAAAAGTCGGGGAAGAGAGTTTTAAAAAGAAAAGAAATCAAGAAGAGGGGGAGGTCTATGGGAGAGGAAGAAAGAAGACATAGAGAGAAAAAATAAATAAATAAGGTGGTATGTGAAAAGAAAGTGGAAAAATAAAGAAAAAAATTATAGAGAGAGAATTTTTTTTTGCCCCGCACTGCGTTTTTTTAGAATTCACAATTAGTTAAAATCAAAATAATTATATTAAATGTCATTACTATCGATTAGAGCTTCTCTTAATAGATAATGATATGAGAGTAAATCTATTTTCTTAAATATTTTTTTTTTCTTACTTTTGTTGAAAAAAGAAAAATTCTTGCAACACTGCCATGCGCCATTACCTTGTTATTTTGTATAGCAACAGTGCTATGCACCTTGGCCCCTGCTTTCTTTGGTTCTTTATTTTGATTTGTTTTGATCGGTGCACTCAGACCACTTAAACTTTTTTATTCCTTTTTTTTCTTATTTGCTTTTTTTATTTGTATTTATGCTTTTTAATTCATATTTAAATGATATTCATTTTTTACTTTTATTTTTTTATTTCTATTATATATATATATATATATATATATATATATATATATATATATATATATATATATATATATATTTGTGTTGCATTATTTTCTCAAATTTAATTAATGCTTATATTTATGTTATTTTATTTTATTTTTTTGTATGTGTTATTTTTAATTTTTAATTTTTGTTTTGTGCAGTTTAGTTTCTATTTTCATTCTAAGTTTGTTTTATATGTTTGATTATATTTTATTGCATTACTGAGATTAATTTTTACTTATTAATTTTATTATGTTATTTTTACTTTTTGATTATTGTTTTTATTTCTGTTTATTTTCTAGGTGCAATATTTTATTTATTTCTGTTTTTATTTTTATTTTTATTTTTTGGTTGATTAATGGTGTTTAGGATATTTAGGGATTTATTGATTAAATAATAACTTGTCCTTAATTAATTTAGTAAAGTTAGATTATTTAATATTGTGCAATGTTTTAAGTAATTTTAGATTAAATTTTTAATTTCAAGAAAAAAATCTTAATAAATTTAGTAAATAGAATTTTTGAATTATTGATTGTAGGGTAAAGTGATTGGCAGAATTTTGTATATGGAATTAATTTAGTTTTTTTATTGTTATTTTTATTTCTGCATTTATTTTTGCTTCATTTTGTGGAACAAACTTCATCATTTTCTTCTAAGCTTTTGGCCAATTTATTTCCTTTTGTAAAATGTGACAAACAAAATAGGATTATTTAATTAGATTAAATTTTTATTTATATTTATTTGTGTGTGAAAAAGGATTGTATTCATTTCTTCTCTTTCTTTTATTTGCATGCATATTTTATATATTTCATTTATTTTTATTATTTATTTTTTTTAATTTAATTGTGAATGCATATTGTGATGGATGATGGACTTAATTGCACGGAAATGGTCTAATAAATAACTCGAGCTTAACTGTAAAATTTAAAAATTGTTTGAGGGAAATTGCAATTGGCAAGTAAATCAAGAAATAATTTAATAATTAAAAGTTATAAAATACAAAACACAAATAGAAGTCAAACACAAGGTTGGGTGAACTTCTAAAAGCGTATACCTAATTTTTGAGTCCAGTCTCTAAGGACAGCTGCTAGGGAACCTCTATAAAATCTAGTTGCTATAAGATCTTTCTAAGTCTCATTCAAGTGGGGACTCCTATCTCCAATATGGGCTCAAAGACCATGTTTTGTTTTCTTATAAACCCTAAATTTGCACAATGTCATGGTCACCAAACACTTAAACTCACACTAAATCCATGCTACCTACAGTAGCGATTCCACTAGGGATAAAGAAACTTATTCCAATGTTTTGTATTTTATAAGTTTTAATTATTTTGTTATTTCTTTTGCATTCACAACACTTTTTCACACTATGTGCACTTAGTCCTAAATAATCTGATGATAATCATTTCCTTATTACCTATGTTTCACTTAAACCTAGTGTTAAGATACATGGCTAATGTCACTCAAGGCATGTACTAGTCCTACGCCATTTGGAACCTTAAGTGGGGAGACGTGATGGAAGTATATCGTTGTGGGAAGTGAAGCCTTTAACCTCAAAATTAGCTCATGTAGTGACTTAGCAACATCCTTTAGGCTTTTTCCCAAAATGCATGTGTTTGATGCCATATAGAAATGTTATTTATAAAGCCCAAGCCCACCAATGATGGACTATTTTAGGATGCGCCTGACCTCCCTTTTATAGCCTGTTATATTGGACTTTGATTTTATTCATAAGATTTTCTACTTGTTTATTATCTCAAGAGATTTATTTTGCACATTAGTTTTATTATCTCCTAGTGATAATCAAAGTCCAAACCAAAAATTCTAAGGTAAGAGACTCACCACTGAACATGTATATGGGAGAAACAAGGTTGTAAGGTTTCGCTATATGATTTGCTTATGTTTGTAAATAAATAATTGTAAATAATTTGCAGTTCATGCATACATGATATTCGTAGTTTCTTTTAAAATACATTTTTCATAGCCATTACCCTTTTTTGTTTGAAAGCAGATCAAGGGCAATTCGGTCCATCAATATCAAGCATCTAATAAATTGCAACTACTTCATAAAGGAGCAGAATGTCATGATCCTTTTAATTTTAATGTTGAACCCTTCAAATAAAAAATATTGCAAGAAATCAGGGAGGAGACATAACAAATGCTCAAAGACATTATCACTAAAACAGTAGGCAAGAGGCCCATTGATGAAGAAGACTTTGAAATTATGATTATTATTAGTGAGCGCCTAAAGGAAAACTAAGAGAAACAAAAGATCCAACTGAGCCAAAATGGATGAAAGATTTGAAAAAGAAAATGGATCAATTGTAGACTATGATGAGAAAGCTGGGGCTCAATCCCGACTTTGCCAATTTGGACCCAGATTTGGAGGAAGAAGAAACATTGCCCCTAAAATATGAATTACCAAATATGAAAAAGTATTAAGGCGTTAATGATCCTCATATACAACTAAAGCAGTACATCACCTATATGAAGCCCACTAGGCTATATAAGGCTCAATTGTCAAAAAATTTCCATTTTCCTTAAAAGGAGCTACTATCAAGTCCTACTACACTTTGGATTCACATGTTTAGGAAGATTGGAAGGAGTTATGTTTAACTTTCATTAAAAAATATGGGTTGAATTATGTAATTGCCCTAGAGGGGAGTGAATAGGGCTTTTAATAAACTGAATAAAATTAAAAAGCTTAAGCAATGATTAAGAAGAGATTAAAAGGAAGGAAGAACAAGCACAAAAACTTAAGGAGTTTGATTCACAAATGAATCTAAGTCTCCACTTAACTTATCCTTAAGTTAGGATTTTCAATCCTCTGACCAATCTTATTAATAAAGATTATGATTATAGGAGCTTTAAGGATCAACTCTAACCTTTACACAATAATGAGCTTTTTAAGGCTAAAATCTAACAATAAACCCAAGTGTTTTAATGGAGAAATACTTAAACCAATTCCTTAGAGAATAACCTCACTTCCCTTCTAATATATCCCAAGAATTGGATAAAGTAGAAGTCTTATCTTTAACACACAACCAACTCTTAAAAGAGTTAAATGAACATAAGAAAGTTAGATGAGAATATTAATGCTCAATGAATGCTAAGGAGAAAGGAAATTGAATCTTTAAAATGTGTAACTTGTAAATGAGTCTCCAAAGCTTTTTTTTTTATAGTTAAGCATCACAAATATGGTTGTTAAAGCCATTAATGTCATCCATAACTTCTTCAAGCTTAATTAAATACATTTCATCTTTTTGTAAAAAATTCATCATTCTCGATCAAGATATAATCAATCTCGATTGGGACATTTAACAAAACTAGCCATTGAACTCTAATTAAACTATTGCTTTAAAAAGTACATACTACGTCTTGGTCATAACTCCACTCGTGATGAGTGTCTCAAGTGTAATCCCAATTATGTCAAAGACCAAGATGAGCATTGTCTAAAACTTTAAGTTTTAATTGATGAAGACTCGAGCGAGTGAGAATGATCCTACTCAAGATTACTATGTCCCAATGGAGATGAGTGCTCAGGAGGAGCACTATTCAATTTTTATTTAAAGAGACCTTAATCACGAATTGGAGGTGGCCTAATCATGATCGGGATGCTCATGTCCCGAGTGGTAGCCTAGTTAGGATGGCTATACAGGATCAACACTACCTCAATATTAGTTTAAAGGTAATTTGTCACGAGCTTGGTCCTGGGTGGGGCTTGACTTGTGATTACTACTACCAAGGCTTCACTTACTTTATTTCCTTTATAATTTCTCTTCTAAAAAGATCCTAATTTATACACACTTAAAGTAAACTTATTAGATACTAAAAATATGGCTTGTTAAGATCAAAACAACGGTAATTAATATAAATCATTGTAAAAGGTCAACAATCTCCCCCTTTTTGATTTTGACAAACTAATTTTGAGTTTAAAATGGCAACCAATTGTGCAAGTATGTGAACCTTTAAACTCCCTCTCAATTTATGAATGTGATTTTAATGTTATTCCCCATTAATGTGTGCATGGATGTTTAAACAATTAATTTTAGTAATAATTTTAATAATCATCGAAAATCACACAAAATCAAATTTAGGCAAACTCAAACACTTGTCCCCTTTTTAGCAAAATATAAAAAGATAAGAAAAAGAAATAGTATTGAATAAAAAGAACAAGTATAATGAAATAGGAGGAAAATACATAAATTAAAAATAAACTTAAGGTAAACCATAGATAAGACATAACAAAACATGAACATAATCATAAACATAAACTAAAAATAAAAATAAACAAAAGTATAACAAAGCACAAAGCACACTAAAAGCATAAAACACATCCTAACAAGATATAATTTAACACATAACACATAAATGGAAAGATCATTCATCATGAGGAGCATCTTCTTGAGTCAAAATAGGAGGAGGATATATGAAAGGAGCATAGGTGCATGCATAACATTGTTGTTCATACAAGTAGCATACATCATGTTGGAGGTGGTCTATATGCTCATCAACTTAAATGAATTAAGTTTGAAATTAGTTTCTATTAATGACATTTGATCAAAAAGTTAACCCACCCATATGGCTCATTACCAAATGCTTGAAGGCCTTGAGAGGAATTTTCTTCATGCCTAATTCTTTTTCTTTAAGGAGCACCATGGGGTTGAGTCTCAAGTTCCTCTTCACCCTCAACTTCACCATCAAATTACTCAATGCCCCTAAAGATGTCTTCAAGGTCTTGGCCTTCTTGAGTTTAAGCAAGACCATGCTTCTAGATCCATTTATTATTAACCAAGGAGAATTGCTTTGAGTTTTTTTATAAAAGTTTCATCAAGAAGAATGGATTTGGTAAAGGGCACATTAGTGAGATCAATGCCATAAAAGTTTGAGAACTTAGTGACAATCTCCCTAATACAAACAACATTAGCGAAACTATTACTAATGAGCCAAAACCTCCATTGTAAAAAGCAACCCAAAGCAATAGGTTCATTATCAACAAGATAATGTAGAATAAAAAAGGTTATCAAGAGATAGTGTTTCATTACTAAGACCTCTAGCATTGATAGAGTAAGTGATAAATTAGTGGATATACCACAATGCCCTAGATTAAAGGAATAAGGATTTAGTATGATTAGTGACAAAGTTTAAGGATGTTTGAGGACTTTGAACTTTGGTCCAAAAAGTGTAAAGCCAATTTGGGTGAACACGAATATGACCCTTTCTAAAGAATCCAAAGAGAGTGTCAAATTCAAGGTTAGTCAAAAACCTTTCTTTTCCACCAAGCTTAAATCTCACAGAGAAATAGGAGTTGTCATTATTATAGTGAACATAGTGGAGGGTGAAGGTAGAGAGAAATTTAACAATTAAATAAGGGTAAAAAGGTAAAGGAGTAAAAGAAAAATTATACAAACTAACCCTTAGGAGAAGTTCTTTGACCTTTGTATAACATCCAAGTGCTTTGAGAGTGATTCATACATGAATTTAAAGGAAATGATAGGCCTTTTTTGAAAGAGAACAAGTCTCTTTTTAATGTCTTATAAAGAGTAAGAGAATGGAGGATGAGATTTCTTTAGTTTCTCCTTTTTGGAGGGAGCCTCATGGGAAGAACAATAAGTCTTTGAGGTTTCTTAGGAGCCATGGTTGAAGGAGAAAAGAAATTTACAAAAGAAAAGAATTAAAGAAAAAGAGAATGATAAAAAAAATTTAAGTGATGAAGGAGAAGGAAATAGTATGGTATTTATAGAGTAGAAGGAGAGTATAAAAAAGAAGAAAATTCAATTTTGGTCAAAAAGAACTTCAAAAATCATAACTGATTTGGGTATATGCGCCTATTGTAAAAATTCAATTTTTCATGTGCTGTCAGGATCGATGTCCCAGTCAGGACATTGGTTATCTTGATTGGGACATAGATGTCTCAAACAACATCACGACTAGAGCTTGATCATGATCAGTGCTATTTAAAAGGCAAATAGGTGTCCCAATCTAAATGGGAAACAGTAACAATTAGGACAAGATCTGGGACGACCCTTGAAATTTCCAAAAAAAAGTTTAATTAGGTCTAGAAAACATTTCAATTTGGTCCCTATGAACCAAATTTACTCCAAATTGAATGAAATTAATTATAAATTTAATTCTTTCAAAAAGAATTAATACCACACACATAATAGAGCATATGAAAAGGCATTTTAAAAAAATATTTTCATAATTTTTTATTATAATTACATTATTGAATTTTCATTAATAAATAATTATTATTCAAAAGAATAAATCAAAGAGAAATAAAATTAAAGGAATGTGATGGAGAAACAATGTTCTAAAAATTAAAACATAATATTAATACAAGCCAAGTAATATTTTTCACAAAATGAAGAATAAAATCAAGTATGTATATAACTAAGTTTTATGAAAGATCACATCACATTTTTCATTATAATTAAGAATTCAATCCATTGTTTATCTAGAAAAAGAAATCATATAAATGCAAGACATTTAGCTAGCAAGATATATGGATCAATGCAAACTATAGCCATCAATTATATCAAGCTCATGCTTAATGAAATTTAATCTTTCCTCATTGAGAGGTTTGGTGAAAATATCCGCAAGTTGACTATTAATATCAACAAAATCAAGCAAGATATCATCGCATTGCATGTGATCTTTGAGAAAATGATGTCTAATGTCTATTTACTTGGTTCTAAAGTGTTGAATGGGATTTTTGCTAAGGTTTTGAGCAACTTGTATTGTCACATTTGATTAGAATGTGATCAATATTAATGTCATAGTCCATTAGTTATTGTTTTTACCATAAAACTTGTGAGCAACAATAACTTACCACCACATATTCAGTTTCGATAGTGGACAAGGTAACCAACAACACTTGCTTTTCACTAAGCCAAGAGACAAAGCAATTTCCTAAGAATTGGTAACTACCAAAAGTGCTATTTTAATCTAGCAAACTATCGGTAAAGTCCACATCTGAATAACTAATTAAGTCAAAGGATGAATTCTTAGGATATCAAAGACCTAAATGCAAGGTCCCACTTAGATATTTAAAAATTCTTTTAATTGCATTCAAGTAAGACTCCCTAGGACTAGATTGAAAATGTGCATATAAGCAAATGGCAAACATTATATCTGGCCTCCTAACAGTTAAATAGAGAAGGGATCTGATCATACCTCTATATTATTTTTCATCAACCGACTTGCCATTCTCATTTTTGTTGAATTTGATAGTGGTGCTTATAGATTTCTTACTTAACTAAGCTCCTTCCATACAAAGCTTCTTGAGAATATCTCTTATGTATTTGGTTTGGTTGATGAAGATCTCATCCTTTCATTGATTGATTTTAAGTTCAAGAAAGAACTTAATCTCACCCATCATGTGTATCTCAAATTCTCCTTGCATTAACTTAGAAAATTCCTTATATAAGCAATTATTAGTAGCACAAAAAATAATATCAACATATATTTGCACGATAAATAAATCATGTTTGTATTTCCTTATGAAAAGAGTTGTGTCAACTTTTCTTTTAGAGAAGCGTTTCTTTAGTGAAAAGTTACTCAAACTTTCACACCAAGCTCTAGGAGCTTACTTCAATCCATATAATGCTTTTAAGAGCTTAAAAATATGATTAGGAAATTCAAAACTTGGAGCTTGTTCAACATAAACCTCTTCTTCTATAAAACAATTTAAAAATGCACTTTTCACATCCATTTAAAGGAGTTTGAAATCCATGTAAGATGCAAATGCAAGTAGCATTCTAATAGCCTCTGACCTTACAACAAGGGCAAAGGTTTCATCATAATCAATTCCTTCCTCTTGAATATAATTTTTAGCTACTAGCTTTGTTCCTAGTTATGACACCTTGCTTATTCATCTTCTTTTGAAACACCCATTTAGTACCTATAATAGGATTATGCTTAGGTCTAGGAACCAATGTCCAAACCTTATTTCTCTCAAATTGATTTAGCTCTTCTTGCATAGCAAGGACCTAAAATTCATCACTCAATGCTTCATCAACACTTTTGGGTTCAATTTGAGAAATGAAATTAATAATAGATTTAAGTTGAGATCTAGTAGTTACCCCCTTTGTAGTATCACTAATAATGAGTTCTTAAAGATGTGCTTTCTTGAAATGTCATTTCTTTGGAAGTTCATCCTTAAAGGTAGGTTAAGGCATCTCCTCATTGTCTTCTTGTCACTATAAGTGACCTTGGTTTGTTGTTTTGATCTTGTGTTTTATTTCTAAGGGACATGGCAACTTTACCAAATAAGGAGAAATGATTAGTCTTGGGAGGAATGATACGCTTTTTGATTTTATGGAGTCACCACCCGATTTTTAAAAAATCAGGAAAAGAAAAGGCAACATCAGGTCACGCAATAAGTATTGCCTACAGTAGAGATTTCTAGGTTCGAGGGATTGCATCTACTTTATGATAATTTCTCATTATATGATATTTCTATGTATAGCTACAGCAACACCCTAGTTTCGATCAGGACAGTTTATATAGCATTCACATAATAAATAAAATAATGAAAGATAATAAAGTTGAAATATCATTATTACCTCACTTTCTTAAAAAAATACATATAAAAGGAAAAAAGATTGCAGAAATGTAAATCTAGCTTAGATATAATGAACCTACAAGGTTAGCACAACTATGCACGTAGCTTGCTCGATCATGCGAATAACAAAATAAGCAATAAACACTCAATCACTTGAAAGAGTAAGCAAAATGTACATAATTATGCATGTTTGCAATGATTATTATGTTAAGATGATATGTGATGAGCATATAAAGGATGCATGATGACATCATTAGACTAAGAACATGATAACCCTAGTCTGGAATATGAACTTTTCATGTTATTAATATGTACAGTGTGATTTCATGTTTTAAAACTAAAGGATATAAAATGATGATATGAAATGAGCAAAGCAAAGCATAAGTTATTTATATATCATGCAAATTACCAGTCTCAACATGCAAGTATAATAAATTATACAAATGATAGTGATAATAAAGTAAAATGTAGTATGATAAAACTAAAGGATCTAAAATGATATTGTGGTCCTCAGATTCAACTAAGCTTATATGAGTTTTGAAGGTTTAGCTTCGAGGGATTATCAAGCTTTCTTCGTCGAGAGGTTCAAAATGACTTATAGAATGATGCAAGTTCATATACCTTTGAAGCATGCTTTAACAATGATGAGGCTAGGTTTAGTGGAAAGGAGGTCTAATAACCTAAGAAAAACATAGTGGGAAAGCTAAAATTATGTGGAAATGGGTTTTTAGCTTCATTGAATAGATAGATTTTGAGTGTATGGGTTCTTATTATCAAAATAAGGTGTAAAGACCCCTATTTATAGTGCAAAAGTAGAGGAAGGCATGTGTGAGTGCATGGTCATGTGCGCATTCCTATAACAAAGCATGTGGCAATGCAAAGTGGATATGGCTACATGCTTAGCATGTGGTCAGGCACTTAGCACATGTTACATATGGTCATGCACATTTTTATATTATGCGAATGCAATTTAAGGATATTTTAGGGCTTTTTAAGGTTGGTTGCTAGGGCTTTTGGACCTATTGAACATGTTTCTGAAGGCTGTTTTATCTAATTCAACCTTGATTTTAGCATGTCACACCTAAGGGTGTTCATGGCTATATGCGCACTTCTAAGCAATGCGCGCTAATCCTCAAGTTGTTTTGGACTATTTTGGGACCACTTTCGAAGGTTTTAGAGCCTTTTAGATGTGTTTTTGAAGTCCATTTTTCAAAATTGATTTCTATTTTTTCACAAAGATGGGTCCCAATCTGATGAAATGAACACTAGCTTAATAAGTTGAGCATTCTGAGATAAGATTGCTCGAAATAATCCTTTTATTGTTTTGATAGTTCATATTTTTTAAGATCGAAGCACAACTTAATGGCTTAGTAATCAATTTTGCACACTGATGGAATTGGTTAAGTTTTTAAGGTTGCACACTTCATAGCTGTTATGAATGAGCAGACTCTAGTCATGTTTGAAGATTTGTTTCATCATTGGACCTTTTTGGGGACAATTAACTTTTAGGTATAATAGTTTCCCACTAGTGTTAATACATATTAAGCAAATGTAAGGATGCAAAAATCATTTAGTAAGGAGAAAGGTACTTATACATGTGGGTCATTTTTAGACATCTTGTTGAGATTTGACTACTGTCACCGCCTTATGATCAGAATCATTATCACTCAATGATTTGGTCATCATGGAAGATGCAACTTCATGTAATAATGCAATTTAGATACATGTAAAGATTATAAGATGTGACTAATGATTCATGTAAAGATGTGATTTCCATAAGAATGGTGTGCATGATATATGGACGTGCGTATGAAGTACAATGACTACCCCTTTTGGGTGTCATACTTAACATTTCCCTTATTATATTAAAAGCTCTAACATTCTTCAATGTTAAGAAAATGATGCTACTATGAGAAAGTGATAGCATTATAACCTCCTTAGGTGTTAGGCAAATGAAGATGCAACTATAACCTCATTAAGTGTCATGCAAATGAAGATTGTAACTATAACCTCTTTAGGTGTCATGCAAATGAAAATTCTGCTAAGCAATAATGAAGATAAAACTATAACCTTCTTAAATGTTAGTAAATGAAGGTGCTACTAAGCAAAATGAAGATGCAACTATAACCTTCTTAGGTGTTATGCAAATAAAGGTGCTACTAAGAAAAATGGAGATGGGACTATAACCTTCTTATATGTCATGCAAATGGAGATGCTACTAAGCTAAATGAAGATATGACTGTAACCTTTTTAAGTGTCACACAAATGGGGATGCTACTAAGTAAAATGGAAATGCAACTATAACCTTCTTAAGTGTCATGCAAATGAGGATGCTACTAAGCAAAAATAAGAATGCAATTATAACCTCTTTAGGTGTCACGTAAATGGGGATGCCATAAAGCAAAATAAAGATGCAACTATAACCTTCTTAGGTGTCATAAAAATGGAGATGCTACTAAGTAAAATGAGAATATGATTATAACCTCTTTAAGTGCCACATAAATGAAGGTGCTACTAAGCAAAATGAATATGCTGCTAAGCAATATGAGTGCTCCTAAGCACTATGAAATGTTACTTAAGTAATGACGATGTAGCGATGAGGCAATAATGATAATGCAATGATGATGCAGTAATGATGATTTCACCATTTGTCATGTTTTGTATGTCACTTTAATGATTTTGAACAAGATGTCCTTAGCATTTTTCTCCCTATTTTTCTTCTTTCATGAGTGTTGAGTTCTTTAAAGATGGTGATGCTATGTGTGGTGTCTTTGGATGGGCAGAGCTCACATCAGTGTGCTTTTATATGAGTTCGATGCATTTCTTATGCTCAAATAAAGGTTCGATACCTGATGAATGAGTGTGCAAAGTCTCAAAGTGTGCACATCATCAATTTGGAGTACATGGGGGTTTCAAGGGTGTGTGGCCATGCCTATGGGGGTATGTGGTCACATGTTAAGTGCATGATCACATGCTATGTGCATGGTTATGCGCCTTCCCCCTCTCTGGTCTATATAGACCTGAGCTCTTAAGGTTTGGAGAGGCTTCTTTCAATCTCTTTCTATTGTTTTCCATCTTTTCTTAATTCCTTTTCCTCTAATCATTGGACTTTTTCTTACTTTATTTTTGCTTCCATAATTTTATTTTCTTTGAATAAGATGGAGTTTCCTAACATTCTTAAGAATCTTGAGGATATCCTTGATGATTTGTGTGTCGAGGTGACTTCACGAAAGTTACTAGAGCAAATTCAAGGACTTCCACTATGGGGACTAGTAATAATGGTCCATTCGGCACTCAGGGTCCTCAGTCATCCAAGATTTTTTGAGGTCTAATCCCTATAGTTTATAGTCTAGAGAATTATGCTTGGATTCATTATCATCACCAAGTAGGTTCCCTTGTCCTCTATTTTTTAAAGTTATTTAATTGTCTATACTGCTTTGTTGTCTATTAGCTCTTACTACACTTATTGTATTTTTTAATTGAGGTTATTGTAGCTTTTGTCCATAGCTCTATAGCACTTATTGTAACTATTTGTTAATCCATAATTGTATTACTACCTTTGATAGTCGATAGCTCTTGCTTTATCTCTATAACTATCTGTTAGCACTTGTTGTAATGTTCTTACTAGCTTTTACTTTGTTATTTTTTGTTCCTATTAAATGATAGAGAGGAAGATGCTTTAGTATTTAGTAACCATACAAATGTTTAATAGTATACCTATTATTTATAGCCTCACAGGTCCGTCACTGCATTACTTGGTAGTTTTAATAAAGTTAGTACTAAGTATCAGGGTCTCCTGCTATGTGTGAAGCAGATGGTTACCGAAAAGGGCTTTAATGAAATTATTGCTACATTGTCTTATGACTCATATGCATCAAGTCAGATCACCATATATGCATTGATTGAGTGATGGATGGATATTGCCCATTGGAGAGATAACTATCACTCCTCTAGGTTTTACCACAATCATGGGCTTGAGCTTTTATGAGGAGTCTGTTCCTTTCAGTGAGGAGGAGTGTTCTTCTATGCTAGCAAGGAAGTGCCTCACTAAGGAGTTACTTAGGGTGGTTGCCCTTATGAAGTCTGGTTTTCCATACCTTACTCGCTACACTAAGTTTATTTCTACTATGCGAACAAAGTATGATGCTAATCTTGTTTTATCAAAGCAGTTGGCCCATTGCATCCTATTATACTTATTAACTGCTATCATCTTCACGAATCCTTTAGGTACAGGTAGTCTATGATTGCTACCTATTCTAAAGAACTTAGATAGCCTATCGAGATACAGCTGGGGTACTACTGCATTTGCCCATATATACTTGGGTTTAGATATAGCTTGTGAAGGTGGCTTAAGGATTTATGAATGCTTATTTATGCTAGATATGAGTAAGAGTTCTTATGTATATATGTTCTTTTACTGTTTGTCCTTTATTTTTCTGACCTTTTAAATTCTGATTTGATAAATATGGGCTTATGAATTTGTGATTCTTCCTCATCTGACTATTAAGCATCTTTTGGAGGATGGTTTTCCTTATTATTTCTGCTAAATTAGGAAGACCACTGACTTAATCAAGGATTATATAGAGGCTCAGGATTATATAAGTAACTTGTCCGTTGAACAGGTATGCTTGATTTTATTGTATTGGTTTTTTTATTTCCTAAAGATTCTTTATGCTTTTTTTTAAATAGATCCTCCTTTAATAGTGAGCAATGAGATCACATTGGTCGGTAGAGATAGTGATAGCATGGTAGCTGATAGAGAGGCGAGTGCTGCTTCTTATTCTTGCTAGCAAAGTGTAATATTTAGGTGAGCAAGTCCATCATTGGTAGGATGGTCCTTTTATGAGAAGAGTCCTTATTCCTCCTCCTAGTGACATGTTCTAGAGTCATGAGCTCAATGCAGATGAGCTTGCTACTGCTATAAAAGGATATCCTTTTGAGAGCCTCTTAAAGAGTATAGACTTCCTTCATGCTAATGTTTTGATTCCATAACTAATTGATGCTACGGTTAGTGGCTTTGTTCTTCCACCTCCACCTCCTCAAGTAGATGAGGCCCGTCCTATAGATTCGAGGACTAGGGCATCACATGGATTATCAAGAGTTGCTTTTTCTAATCCAGTGAGCTTTTATTCTTGTATTGTACAAGTATGTAGTGAACTTTATTAGTAATAAACTATAATTGATATGGTTATAAGGACTTATCTGCAGCGACGGGATCTCACCAGAAAAGATCAGGATCTCACTTTGAGGAGGATAAGGGCATGTTCTATACTAAGGCAACTGCCCATGCTAGCGGTGTAGCTTTCAACAGTACCATTCTTGGGGATTTGGTGGTTCCTTGGTGTTGTCTAAGATGAATATCTCTATTGGAGGAGTGTATTTTAATTTGCCTCATCCTAGCTATCCTCAGTCATATGTTATCCCTCCTGACACCCCATGTTCATGCTTTATTTCACCTTTATTTCATTTATTTGACTTGATGTATAGTATTTAACTTATTCGCTTATTCTTTATAAGTCCCCTCTCTACTACTCAATACTAAACATTGTTGTAGGGAGTGCGCAGTAGCATTTTTTGGAGTTTACAAGCAATTAGAGGTATGCCTTCTTTATTGTACATATTTATTTAAGCACATGTTTTATGTATACATGAATGTATGACATGCAATTTTTATGTAATGCAAGCTAAATAGCTCCTTAATAGTTGTGAGTAGGAGTAGGAGTGCGTAACTTATCATGACCGAATTAGTGAGTTAGAATCATGACTAGCATCCTTTATGATGGATAAGGAGGTGCTTGGATCAGATGATAAGGATGCTTAAGCAGGATTGATGTTTGCTCTTGATGGCAACCAAGACCAATGTAGTTGTTTTAGGGGCTAGGTGTAGGGCTTTTTTAGCTTTTGGTTCTTTATTTTATTATTTTCCTGAGGTTATGGACTTCAGTGTTGTATTTGGGCATTTATCTCGTATATGTTGTATAATATATATATGATGATTATTGTAGTGTTTATGCTTCTTGTTGTATGTTTAATGCTTTCCCTGTGTCGTTGTTATGCCTAGTGATGTTTACCATTACTTTTGACTCCCTCTTTTATTTTTGCCTCTTTTGCCTAAGGCGTCTCCTTTCGAAGATGTTCGTACTTAATTGGCTTTTCTTTTTTTTTCTTCCCTCTTTTGCCTAAGGCATCTCACTTTAGAGCTCTTCATACCTAGCTAGTTTTTTTTTTTTTACGCTTTGAAAATAGTAGTTGATCTTGAAGAGAGAATTTAGAGAAGATCGTAAGAACTGCGATCATATAATGAAAGAAAATTCAAAGCGTGCTCGATGTAATTCATGATGATAAAAATGTATTGCACTTTTTCAAAGACATGACTACTTTTTTTTATAATACACATTTGACCAAATACAGGCCTTCCCAGTTTAGTTTGAATTTTCCTCTAAGGTATTGAACATTCTGCCTTACTTTCTTCAACACCCAATCTCCTGCTTTTACACTCTTATGTTTCACCTTTCTATTAAAGATTTTAGCTAGCCGAGCCTGATACAACTGTGTGTGATATAGAGCTTTAAGTCTTTGATTGTCTAAGAGAGTGAGGTTATCATGCTTGTATTGAGCCCATTACACTTTCCATAATTCAGATTTGATTGCTACCTATAAAGACTTAATTTTTATTTTAACTAGGAGTACTACTTCTTACCTATACACTAGTGAGAAAGGAGTTGCTCCAATTGAAGTTATGATTATTGTTTAGTACCCCCATAAAGCAAATGGCAATCTATCTGCCTTGTCTATATGAGTCTGAGTCATTTTTGAAAAAAATTATCTTAATGTTCATGTTTGTGGCTTCGATAGCCCTATTTGCTTATGGTCGATAAGGAAAAGATCTGTGATGTTCCACCTTATAACTCCTCAGTAGTTCTCTAACTTTCCCTTTGAATTAAACATCGTTGTCAAAGATGATGTACTAAGGATCCCATTTTGATAGAACATATTCTTTTTTTATGAACTTAGCCACTTGTTTGGCTCCTATCCTTGTGAATGATTCTGCTTCAACCCACTTTATGAAGTAATCTACTGCCACTAAGATGACCCTATGTCCATTCAAGGCTGTTGGGTGGATTTTCCTAATTATGTCTTATCCCTATGCTAAAAAGGGCTATGGAGAAGAGATGCATTGTACTTCTATTAGGGGAAGACAACTGACATCCCCATGAATTTAACACTTGTGGTATTCCCTTTCAAATTTAATACAATCTTCCATCATCGTCATCCATAAGAACCCTCGTCTAATTAACTTCTTAGCTAGGATTACTCCATTCATATATGGATCAAAAACACCTTCATGTACTTCTTATATTGCTCTAGTAGCCTCAATTTCATCTAGACAACGAAGTTGTAACCCATCTAAAATTCTTTTATATAATATTCCCTGGTGCAATGTAAATTTTGATGCTAATCGTCAGATGAATGCCTTATCTTTCTCACTTGTTTGATCGAGATAGGCTCATTCCTTTAGATATCTCTAGATGTTATAAAATTGGGGTTTTTTTTATCTTCACTATTATGTAGTTCTTATGACAAGGTTGTCCTTATCTGAGTAGGATTAAAGGCTTCATGGGCATTTTGGATGGTCCTTCACATATTAATGCTAAGGAAGCAAGTGCATCTGCCATCTAATTGTGGTTTTGGGGAGATGGATGAATATACATTTTTGGAAGGACATAGTAAGCAATTTCAAGTGATCCAAGTAAGGTTTTAAGTGTTGCTCCTTCAATTCCCATTTTTCTATGGCATGATTGATTACTAGTATAGAATCTCTAAAGATTTCAACCTTTGTAACATCCAAGGCTATCAGTGCTTTCATTTCAAGTGTGCATGCCTCATATTCTGCTTTATATTCATGACCTTGAATTCTAGCTTTTTGGCAATTAGTACTACTTCACCTTTTGGGGATTGTATTATGATCCCAACTCTTGCATCAAATTGGCTAACTGCTCCATCAAAATACATCCACCATCCTTAAATCTCAATAGCTGAACTAAAGTTGTCTAGGAAGTCTATTTGGATTTCTTTTAAGTCTAGAATGGGATTGAGAACTAAAAATTCAGCCATTGCTCTTCCCTTTACTGCTTTCTTAGTCATATATTGCATATCAAATTCTGTCAATAACACAAGCCATTTGGCAAGTTTTCCTACTAGAGAGGGAGCTTTAAAGAGGTATTTCATCAAATCCATTTTACATAAAGCCTGAATTCTGTAGGATTGAAAGTAATGTCTGAGTTTCTTCATTGCTCATACCATTGCTAGGCATATCTGTTTGACTTAACTATACTTTTCCTCATATGGTAACTTCTTCTTACTTAAGTAGTAAACTACATGTTCCACTTTCGTTTCTCCCTCTTAGGCTAAAATTACACCAATTGCATTTACTTCAATGGTTAGATATAGGGTTAAAGATATCCTTAGTTTAGGTGGCTTTAGGACTGGTGGGTTAGCTAGGTAGTTTTTTATCTTATCAATTGGTAAATGACACTATTTGTTCCACTCAACTGGTTGATCTATTTTAAGTAGCTTAAAGATCGATTCACATACTGCTATTAACTTTGTAATGAATCTACTAATAAATTGCAGTTTCCCTGGAAACTCTCTATTTTTTTTTTGGTACTAGCATTTATTTCAATTCCATTTGATTGAAAAAATACCCAAACAACTTTCCTGAAGTGACCTTAAACATGCATTTCTTTGGATTACGCCTAAGACTGTACTTTTTAACTCTGTTGGGGAACTTTCAAAATTGAATGGGTATTCTTCCTTTGTCTTTGACTTAACCATCATGTCATCAACATACACTTCCACTTCTTTGTGTATCATGTCATAGAACATTATAGTTGTCATTCTCTACTAAGTTGTTCCTTCATTCTTTATATTGAAAGGCATTACTCTGCAGTAATAAGTGCCCCATTTTATTATGAAAGTTATAGTTGCTTTGTCAATAATGGTCATTATGATCTAATTGTACCTAAGGAATCCATCTACAAAGTACACTACAAATACAGTAATGTTATCAACCAATATGTCTATATGAGCTAGTAGGAAATCATCTTTTAGGCATGCCTTGTTCAATTTTTGTAGTTGACATAGATTCTAATCCTCCTGTCCTTCTTTGGTACAAGCACCGCATTTGCTAACCATTTTAAATATTTTACTACCTCTAGGAATTTTGCTTTGATCTATTTCTTGATGTCTTCTTTCAGCAATTGGGCCCATTTTGGTCTGAGCCTTCTCAATTTTTATTTCATTAGTTTGCACCCATCTTTGGTAGGAATGAAGTGTTAAGAAATGTCCTTGTTAATACTAGGCATGTTGTTGTACATCTAGGTAAAAACTTTTGAATATTTTATTAATATTTTTTCAATTTCTCTCCTCTCTACAAGGGTAACATTTTTGAAATATGCAGAATGCGTGGTTCAAATTCTATGTCAATGTTAAATGATTTAGTGCATATGGAATAAATTTCAAACATACTAATGTTTTTATTAATGCAATGCACACTACCATCAAAAAAGTCATCAAACAAGTAAACAAAATTTTATTTTATTGAATTAACTTTAGAGTACATTACATTATTAGTTTCAAGTACATATATTAAAGAAGAAAACTTTCTTTGGATTAGTTGCTTGATAGATGGTTCTATCTTTGGATTACCCACTATTTTTATGTCTCATTAGTAACATTATCCCTATTACTTGAGGTAAAATGGTGGATGATTCTTTTCCACTATGTTGTTCTGAAGTGATCCACAAACCATTATTGTATCTTATCGCCAAAAAAATTGTAAGTTTAGAGGGTACATGTTGTTTCTTACCAAATTGTCTCTTTACTAGTGCCAGATAGTAGTGGGTGCATGACTTGAATCTTGAGATTGGCACATAGTTCACATATGTGTAAAGAGTCACATGTTCCAACTTCCACCATGGACATATCCATCTTATTTGGTATTATGGAGTATCCTTTAAGCATTTGATCCATTCTTGTACTGCGATGTGGGCTGAGCATCTATGGACATCTTTAAAGTGTCTTTTTAGGTGATTATTGGGTTGGTATCTAATCCAATTACCTATAGGTTTGTCAAGTACACTCAACTTTTCTTACAACCAAATTTGAAGCAACAAAGGGCTCCTAATGAAGTTCAAACTTTTCTCATTTTGAGGTCATCTAAACCTGGAATGGTTTCTACTAGAATTAATGGGAAGGGAGTCATTCCGTACTCTATTCCTTCAATAACCTAGAGTATTATGTAATCTCCTAGTCTATCATTTGAGAGGGTGAATTATTGCATAAAGAGGTAACACATAAGAAGGCATTCCCAAATTAGAGTTTTAGACTTCTTGTTGGTGCAAGCAACTAGGATTTTCATGGGCATCAGTCGTACATTCAAGGTGACTAATTTGTTAAGCTTTTATGACCTTAGATCAAGGAAATCTATTCCAAGTCTTAGGTATTCAACATTTTGGTTAGCTAAATTACTTTTTTAATTTTTGTAGGGATTGTCCTACTATGACACTAAATTCCTCATACAATGGGCATAGTTCTACAATGTTGAATTGAAATACATGCTCTTAAGGGTCCTAGAACAATATAGTATCATGGAAGAGTTCACTGTCAAGGTACACATGATGGAATGCGTTAATGCATAACATTCCATATAGTTACAAGCATTTCTAGTCATCACTATCAAGATTATGGAGGAAATGTCTACTAATGCTAGTTTAGGTTTAGAAGTTTTTTACCATGACTCCATCTTAAAGCAAGCTCTGGATCCTAGCCTTCGATTTTCCATTACTTCATTAAGAAGATTCAAGTTTGTGATCACTCATGTCAAATGTTGTATTCTTATACATTTATTATGGTTAGCTAAATGGATGATGCATGATGTGTGCCTACAAAAGAAAAGGCTGAGCATGTATGCATAGGGTGGATGTAAAATCCTATAATGAAAGATGATCCTTGCTATAAAAAATAATGGTTAGTATATGTTATATGCATTTATGTTATGTATGCATGATTAGTTTTGAAAGCTAGTTAGTATTTCTTGCACAATGAACAAACCAATCATAGGTAAGCTCTTACTTCTAGCCTTATTACTCCATAAGGTTATTCAGTCTCTTTCCTATGTGGTTTTTGAACTTATAGTCATCAAAGGACTATGGTTCCACTCTCAAAACTAGGTTGTTTCAATTTATGTTAAGTAGAACCAAAAGGTAAACTGAGGAATAATACTCAAATGCACTTAAGGTAATCACATAATGTCAATGTGACGGCTAATTATCGAGCCTCAAATGATATCTAAAGCCCATATGCACCTATAGGCATAGGGCTAAGGTCAATCAAAAGGGGTCCGAGTTCTTGCCTCTATATTGATATTTGATATGTTTATCAAGAATTATGAAAGTATCATTCAATAGTTTATAGTTTGATTCTTTCGACATAAAGGTCTATAATCTACTTGAATTCATAACTGTTCATTTAATTTGATAAGAATGAATGGATGATGTCTCATAGGTTTTTTCATTGAGAGATGTCATTTGCTTGTCTATATAGACTATTCAGGCTGAGGTACATGATTCTTATCATTCCTTATGCTTCGGGCTCGTATGAAGTATACAAAAATCATGTAGATCTAAGCATGAACATTTTATGAAAACTGACATTATGACATCATTCAATGACAGACACTAAGAGAGTCATGTCATTTATAAATATCAGGTCAAACGGACAGCATTATAACGAGGATAGCATGCAAAGCTTAGTGGAATCCTAGTGGAAGTTAGTACTAGTTTATCTACATGGGCTGAGTCAGGGTGAAAAGCTAAGGGTTCCTATAGCAAGAATGCTCCCATATGAATAGGCTTACAGACTCTAGTCAGTAAGTCTAGCATTCTTTTAATAACTTAGGTCGCCTCCTTTTATGACTTGGTTCATAGACTTTAGTTGGATGAGCCCTACAATACAATGAATAAAGGCTAAAGGTGACAAATCTGAATTTTTCACCCCATGCTCGATTGGAACTATAGTGGATTACTTTCCATCATTATCAGCTGATAGGGACCAGTAGTGCACGTGTGATGTGTAGTGCAAATGCAATGGTGAGGGGCTTTATACGATTAAGTACTGTATAATGAGAAATAGTCATTTTCGAGTTGATCTCTCTTACTTAGAAGTCCCTAGTGAAGTCACCATTAAATAAAGTTCAAATATTATTATTACATCACTTTCCTAACAAAACACATAAAAAAGAAAAAGTGATTATAGAAATGTAAATCTAGCTTATATATAATGAACCTACAAGGTTAGCATAACTATTCATGTAGCTTGCTCGATCATACGAATAATGGAATAAGAAATGAACACTCATTCACTTGAAAAAGGAAGCAAAATGTACATAATCATGCATGTTTGAAGTGATTATTATGCTATGATGATATGTAATGATGACATAAGGGATGCATGATGACATCATTGGACTAAGAACATGATGACCCTATTTCAGAATGTAAAATTTTCATATTATTGATATGTACGATGTGATTTCATGTTTTAAAACTAGAGGATGCAAAATGATGATATGAAATGAGTAAAACAAAGCATAATTTATTCATATAGCATGCAAATTTTCAGTCTCAACATATAAGCACAATAAATTTCATAAATGCTAACAACAATAAAGTAAAATGTAGTGTGATAAAATAAACATGCTAAAATGATTGTGTGGTCCTCATGTTCAACTGAGCTTGTGTAAGTTTTGAAGCTTTAGCTTTGAGGGGTTATCAAGCTTTAGCTTCAAGGGATTATCAAGCTTTCCTCATTGAGAGGTTCAAAATGATATGTAAAATGATACAAATTCGTATACCTTTGAAGCGTGCCTTGATAAAGGTAAGGCTAGGTTTGGCAGAAAGAAAGTCTAATAACTTAAGAAAAACACAGTAAGAGAGCTAAAAATATGTGGAAATGGGTTTCCAGTGTCTTTTAAGGAATAGATTTTTGAGTGTGTGGGTTGTTATTATTGTCAAAATGAGGTGTAGAGACTACTTTTTATAGTGCAAAGGTTTAAAAAGTGGTGTGTGAGTGCATGGTCATGTGTGCATTCCTAGAATAGAGTGCACGACCATGCAAAGTGTGCATGGCTATGCACTTAAGGTGTGATCACACGCTTAGCGCCTGGCCAGGAGCACTAATGAGTAGTCACGTGCACTTTCATATGATATGCATGCGATTTGAGGCTTTTTAGGGCTTTTTAAGGTTGGTTTCTAATGTTTTTAGGCCTTTTGGACACATTTCTAATGTCTATTTTATCTTATTCGGCCTTAATTTTAGTGCATGACACCTAGGGTTGTTTGTGGCTATGTGCACACTTCTAAGCAACGCGCACTAATCCTTGGGTTATTTTGGACTATTTTGGGCACTTTCGAGGGTTTTGGAGCTTTTTGAATGTGTTTCTAAAGTCTGTTTTTTCAAAATTGATTTCTATTTTTTCATAAAGTTAGGTCTCAGTTTGATAAAATGAACATTGACTCAACAACTTGCATGTTCTAAGAGAAGATTACTTAAAATAAGCCTTTTATTGTTCTGATAGTTTGTTTTTTGTAAAATCATAGCATAACTTAATGGCTTGGTGATCGATTTTTCATACCGATAGAATTGATTAAGGTTTTAAGGTTGCACACTTCATAGGTGTTACGAATGAGCAGACTATAGTTATGTTTGAAGATTCATTTCATCATTTGACCTTTTTAAGGACAATCAAATTTGAGGTATGAAACTTCCTTTATAGGACATTCTAGCTCCAAAGGTTTGCTAGCGTTTTCTCCTTGAATGTTTGTATCCATAAGTTCATCTACAACATCATTAACACTACCAAAATCCTTTCCAGGATCAAGTGGGTTAGATTCAAAAAATACTATATGCATTGACTCTTCAACTACTAGAGTTCTTTAATTAAAGACTTTACATACTTTGCTAGAGGTGGCATAGCTTAGGAAAATTCTACTATCGACTTTAGAGTTAAATTTTCCAAGGTTGTCCTTGGTGTTCAATAAAAAGCATTTGCATCCAAATACTCTAAGATGTAAAATTTTGGGTTTTCAGTTGTTCTAAAGATTATAAGAATTTTTATTCAAAATAGGTCTTTTGAAAACTATATTTGCTATATTGTAAGAAGTGTTAACGACTTTTGCTTAAAAGTATAAAGGTAAATTATACTCATAAAGTATAGTTTTATCCATTTCAACTAGAGAAGAAAACTCTATTTTCCATTTTAACTAGCTATTTTTCCTTTTAACAATCCCATTTTTTTAGGTGTTCTAAGAGAAGAAAAAGTATGCAAAATGCCATTTTCATTGCAAAAGATTTTGAAAAATTCATTTTCAAATGCAGTTCTATGATCACTTTTAATAGTTGAAATGCAAAAACCTTTTTACATTTGAACTCTTTTTGAAAAAATTTCAAAAGTTTTAAAAGCATCATTCTTATGAGCAAAAAAACACACCCAAGTGTATCTAGAGTAATCATCAACCAAGACATATGCACAATGCATTCCACCTAAACTAAAAACTCTAGTAGGTCCAAATAAATCCATATGAATGAGTTCAAGTGGCTTAGAAGTTGACACTACATTCTTGATCTTAAAGGATGGTTTGGATTTTTTTCCCTTTTGACAAGTATCACAATTCTTATCTTTAGTGAACTTGAGTTTCAGTAATCCAACCACAAGTTCATGTTTACTAAGGTCATCTAAAAGCTCAAAGTTTGCATGTCCTAATCTTCTATGCCAAGTCCATGTGTCATGGGAAATAAACATTAAGCATTTAATGTCTTTGTTATTAACTTTATTCAAGTCAATGACATAGACATTGTTAACTCTTTCACCACTAAAGATTACTTTGTCTTCATTTAGGCTACTAACAAAGCAATTTATAGGATAGAAAGTGACTTTATTTCCCATATCACATAATTGACTTATACTAAGTAAATTTACTTAAAACCATCAATAAGTAATATATAATGAATTAACAAGGACTGAGGATTACCAGTTTCTCTAATGCCTACTATTTTCCCTTTGGAATTATCCCCAAATGTGACATGACCACCATCCTTAGCATCAAGTTTATTGAATTGCCCCTTGTCTCCTATCATATGTCTTAAACATCCACTATTAAGATACCACTTGCTTCTAACTTTTGTGGACTTCAAGAACACCTACATAATATAATCCAAACATTCTTTTGAACCCAAACCTTAGTTGGTCTAGGTTAGTTAGTCTCAAAGTAATCTAAAAAAAGAAATTGCAAGTGTAATCTTCTATAGAAGCATTCAACATTAGCAAATCTATTTCTTCTAAGAGCATGTGATTGCCTTTTATGTTATGGTTGTGTGAACTTCCTAAATGTCTTTTATGTCATAAGAGGAGAGTAAGAATGCATTAACAATTGCATTATATATTGTGAGGTGATTATGCAGAATACTTAAGAGTGTTGTATCTAGTGTACATGTAAGCATGTCTAGGTTGGAGCCTTTTGGCTTGAGCCTTAGCCCTTTGTGTTAAGGAAAGTTAGGTCTTATAAGACTTACCCTTGTCATTTGACATATGGGACCTTTTAGCTTTAAAAGCTTGAGTCTCAAGAGATGTAGAAGTAAAGGGAGCAGATTCACATAAAGCTTTAACAAACTTAATGTAAGATGATGATGAGGAAGACATTCCATTTGTATATCAAATTCCATGAGTATTCCCCATAGAGTTTTTGAGAGTCAGGAAGACTATCTAAAGTCTGTTTTTCCCTTTAGAAATTTAGAAATGGAATTCTTTAACTCTAGTACCTCTCTAGAAAGGTTAAGATTTTCATCATTAGCTTTCTTGAGTTGGTACTCCAAGGAACAAGAAGATTTTAAATCATTTGCTAGCTTTTTGTTTGACTTAACAAGTTTAGAAAAATCATTTTTCAAGCTTTCAAATTCCTTGGACAAATTAGAAAAATCATGCTCATAAAGCACTTTTTTAGAAAGTAAGCTTTTGCATTTGATCATGAGTTTACCTACAATAGAGCTCTCATCATCATCATCATAAAAAGAATGAGAAGTAGATGGTACCTCATTTTTATCTTCAAGAGCCATGAAGCAAAGGTTGGCCATTTCTTGTTGATCTTCTTTCTTTTCTGATTCAGAGGAGTCATCCTATAAAGCTTTAAAGGCCTTCATCTTGCCCTTGCTCCATTATTAAACTTGAGCTTGGCGCACTCACTTCTAATGTATCCTGATTTCTTACATTCATAGCAAGTGACTTTTGATTTCTTATGATCTCTTTATCTTGTAAAGATTTTTCATTTTAAGAACTTCTTAAATCCTTTGGTGATCATAGTTATCTCATTATCATCTTCACTAAAGTCCACCAAACTTTCATCTTCATTAGCTTCTTATATAGCCTTCAATGCAATCCCATTATTCTTCTCTTATTTCTCATCTTGTTAATCTCCTCTTTACTTATAATGAGCCCATGTGTAAAAAGCTTTCCAATGAGCATATCGATTAAGAGAGTTGAAAGGTCTTGAGTTTCCTTAATTGAAGTGACTCTAGATTTCCAATCCTTTTTAGGAAGGATTCTTAGAATCTTATTGTTCTCTTCTTCCTTAGAAAAGTGTTTTCTATGTTTCTTGAGAGTGGTAAGAATTTCTTGACATAAAGGCTAACAAGATTGTCATGGCTTTCTTATTATTGTAGTTCTCTTCTTTTTATTCATTGTTCTGTTGACTTTTTGTAACAGTAGTCTCTACTCCATCGATTGTAGCTTTAAGTGGTTCCCAACCCTTTAGAATAACATCCCTAATTCTAATGGGATCACTATCGAAATACAACTCCATTTTGAACTTCCAATGTGAGCAATCACTACCATCAAAGAAGGTTCTAAGAGATTAAAAGTTAAGAGATTCACTCCCCATGATCTTGAATTCTAGAAAATAAGTTCTGAGAACCTAAGCTCTAATACTAATTGTCACTGCCCTAAAGGGGGTATGAATAGGCCTTTTAATAAATTAAAATAAAATTAATAAGCTTGAAAGGATTAAGAAGAGATTAAAAGAAAGGAAGAATAAGTACAAGAACTTAAGGAGTTTTAATTCATAAATGAATCTACATCTCCACCTAATTTATCCCTAAATTAGGATTTTCAATCCCTTCACTAATCTTATTAACAAAGATTGTGACTTCAAGAGCTTTAAGGATTAACTCTAACCTTAACACAATAATGATTTTTTTAAAGCTAAACTCTAACCATAAAGCCAAGTGTTTTGATGGAGAAACACTTAAACCAATTCCTTAGATAATAACCTTACTTCCATTCTAATCTATCCTAAGAATTAGATGAAGTAGAATTCTTATCTCTAACACATAACTAACTCTCAAAAGAGTTAAATGAACATAAGAAACTTATATGAGAATATTAATGCTCAATGAATGCTAAGGAGAAATGAAATTGAGTCTTCAAAGTGTGTAACTTATAAATGAGTCTTGAAATATTTTTTTTATAGTTGAGCATCATAAATATGGTTATTGAAGCCATTAATTTTCTCTATAAGTTCTTTAAACTTCATTAAATGCATTTTAGGTTTTCACAGAAAAGTTATTAGTCCCAGTCAAGATATCCTTAGTCTCGATCAAGATGTTTAAGAAAACTAGCTATTGCACTTTAATTAGATCATTTCTTTGAAAAGGACATGCAAGGTCCTAGTTAGGAATCCAATCATTATGAGTGTCATAAGTGTAATCCCAATTAGGATAGAGACTTGGATGAGCAATATCCAAAACTTCATGTTTTGCTTGATAAGGACCCGTGTGAGTGCAAATGATCCTGCTTAGGATTGTTGTGTCCCAGGTGGTGTCTTGATCAGGTGGTGACATTGTAGCTAACCTTGATCAGGAGGAGCACTATCTAATTTCTATTTAAGGAAACCTTAATCATGAACTGAAGGTGGCCTAATCACAATCAGGATACTCATGTCCTAAGTGGTGTCCTAATTGGGATGACTATCCGATATCAGCACTACCTCAATATCTATTTAAAGGCAACATGTCATGAGCTCGATCCTAGGCTAGACTCAGCTTCTAATTACTGCTACTAAGGCTTCACTTGCTTTGTTTCCTTCATGATTTTACTTCCAAAAAGATCCTAACTTATACACACTTAAAGTAAACTTATTAGATACTCAAAATATGGTTTACTAATATTAAAATAAGGGTAATTAAGATTGATTATTGTAAAAAGTCAACAAATTATTAGTTTGAAATTTCTCTTCAAGAGTTACAGAATACAAAGCAAAGATTTAATGAGTCCTTCACAAGCCTCCTGACTAGATGGAGAGGAAAGTTGGGACAAATGAAGCATAAACCATCTAATTATAGCTATAGAAGCTTGTATTCCACCCATGGCTAATAAATTGAAGAAGATAGGCATAAGGGACTTTAAAGACCTATATTGTTTTGTAGTATAAACTGAAGTTGACTTAAACTTGAATACTTATGAATAAATGTTGTCTTTTAAGGCTATAATAATTCAGGATAATGTTTCGTTATAGCATTTTTTCTTTAGTGCTAATAAATGTCTAACTACTTAATTTATGCAATTATGAATTTATTATGATTATGTACACTATGTTATGCTTGAAGGAGAGTGAGATTTAAGAAAAAATCATGTTGAATAATAGGGTTAAAAATCAAAAATTGGTATTGAATTTCCTTCAAACAATATCCATTATCATATCTATTGCATAAAGAAAAAAAAAGAAAAGAAGAAAAAGGAAAATAAAGAGAAAGATAATAGGAGAAAATCCTTACCACTATCTACAAATACCCATTATACTTGAGAAGTCAATCCTATATAACCCTTTTTGAAAGAATATCTCTAACAAAAAAAAACGTTCATCACAAGTGACACTAATTTCCAAAAATTCATACTAATTGTGAGTTGAAAAATAGTTAGTCAAAAATCCTATAAAGATCTGGTTAATAACAAGTATAATATAGTGTGTTTAATGAAAGAGTAATCATATAAAATGAAGATGATTGTTATGATGTTAGCACATAAAGTGTCCGACATGAATTTTATAAGTATTAAATGATCATTAGTTTTGTAATAATCTATAATGTGGATGGCATGAACATCAAGTGCATCAATAGCAAGAGCATTAGACAGTAATAATATAAACATTGAATTAATCAATAGCAAAAATAATAGTCAATCATCAACATAATTTTGTTGTTACCCAACTAAGTTGAAAACTCCTAAAAAGAGGCGACCTAGGAAAAAAAGGGAAAATAAAGAAAAAATAAAAGACCCAGCCATATATATAAAAGCTCTTAGAAGGAGGTGGCCTAGGAAAAAGAGGGAATATAAAATAAAATTTATTATATTTTTAACTTGGAGGGGAATTTTTTAAAGTCATAAGATCCCTTTTTATTATACGTTGATTATATGCACCTAAAGAGTAATAGAGTCTTTCAACAAATTTTTAAACTGGAGGCAAATAAAGTGTCTTTTCCACACTAAGGATCAAGCACAACCGTTCTATAATAGTGAAGCATTCTTAGAAGGTGACCAAGCTAGGGGCATTTGTTGTTTTCATTATTCTAATTTGATCATAAGGGGGTCTCAATTTCTATTCCATCTGATAATACTAGTCTCAATGACAATCTCTTATAAACTTAACTTTTAAACTAAGATTCTGTGATAGAAAAAGGGCCAGTTACCAAAAATTAGCTCCAACCAGAAAAGTACTGGGCTAGTTGATGCATACAAAGTCATTCAAGATTTCTTATTTTTTTACTATTAATTAATGCATATATGGAATCATTTTTGCAAAAATTTATTTTCAAATCTCATACTTAGTTGCATTAGAATAATGAATGTCTTCCCTAAACATTGCACACAAAACACAAGCTTATTTATCAAATCACTTTCAAAAGCTTTCAAAGATTATAACCATGCATACATTAGTTTTAAATTCTTTTTTAATGTGTCTTTCGAAGAATGAGCTAACTCAAGTGCACAGGATGTAGACCAGCTACAAATACCTTGCCTAATACAACAAATTTCAATTACATTTTTCTGATGCCCTATAGGCTATATGACACACTATAATTGACCTCACCCAATGCCCCTAAAGGCTATACGGCACATTGTAGTTGACTTCACCTAATATCCTAAAAACCATATGGTATATTTCTTTATTTGATCTCACATAACACCCTAGAGACTATACGACACACTATAATTGACCTCACCTAATGCCCTTAGGGGCTATACATCACATTGTAGTTAACCTTGCTAATGTCCTAAAAATATATGGTGCAGTTCTTTAGTTGATATGCCTAACATCTCAAAGGTTATATGGCACATTTTTTAGTTAACCTTACCTAACGCCTGGAAGACTATATGACATTTTTAATTAACCTTGTTTAATGCTCTAGAAGCCATATAGCTCTTTTATAGTAGACCTTGCCTAATGCCTTTAAGGCTATATGTTAGTTTTTACTTTACATTGCCTAACGCCCCCAAAGTCTATACAATGCATTTTTTTTTGTTGACTTTGTTTAACACCCCAAAGGCTATATGACGCACTTTTAGTTTACCTTGCCTAATGCCTTAGAGGCTGTATGGCGCATTTTTAGTAACCTTGCCAAATGCTCAAAGAGGTTATATAGCACATATTTCAATTAACCTCGCTTAATGCCCCAAAGGTTATACAACACAGTTTCAATTAACCTTACCTAATGCGAAAAGTGTCTATAAGAACTTTATCTTATGTGACCTTAAGGCTTATGACATGAACTCATATTTTTATTTAACTGAAATTCTTTATCTTTTTTGGACCTCTCAAGTTGTACCTTGAGGATGGCAAACATAATGGTCTGAAATCGTATGATTGATAGATCATAATGGACAAAGATAGAACTCATCGATCGAAGAATCAAAATTTCATATTTCAAATTGCACTTTGAAGATGATGATATAGAAGACAAAATTCGCTGGTTAAAGTATCAAATTTCACCTTTGAGATTGTACTTTGAAGATGATGATGTAGAAGATAAAACTTACTAATTAAAGAATTTTAATTTCACCTCTCGAGTTATACCTAGTCAATGGTGTAAAAGACAGATTTTACTGATTAAATAATTAGAATTTTCACCTTTTAAATTTTACTTTGAAGAGAATGATAAAAAGACATAACTTGTTAATCGAAGAATCAAAATTTCACCTTTCAAATTGTACTCCAAAGAAAATGGTTCATAAGACATAACTTACTTATTGAAGTATCAAATTTCACCTCTCAAGTGTATTTTAAGGTTGATGGTGCAAAGACAGAACATCTAGTTGTTTTCTTGGACATTTGGCTCTAAAAATTTATATCCTTTTGATTGTTTGCATCTATGCTTTTTCATAATTTTTACTCCATTGCTTGCAATTCTATTTTTAAAAAAGCAAGGAGCAAACTATTGAAACTTAATTTTAGCCTAGTCGAAATCATAAAAGCCCAATGATGAACACCCTAAGATGAGCCCATCAATGCAAGTAATGGCCAAAAAAAAAGTTTATACCTAATTTACTTTAAAAAGGGCTTTGGCCCAAAAGAATTTTAAAAAAAAAAGAAAGAAAAAGATTTAAGTTTTTTTTAATGTTAAAATGGGAGAAAATAGAAGAGGTGATTAGCTGGAAAGTAAGGAGAGTTCTGGTAGAAAAACATGAAGGGTGGGAAAGATTTATTAAAGGGAGGTTAAGAAAATAATAAAAGTAGAGGAGATGATAAAGGAAAAATAGGGGAAGGGAGTTTTAAAAAGAAAAGAAAACAAAAATTGGGGAGGTCTTTAGGAGAGGAAGGAAAAAACACATAGAGGAAAAAAAGGAGGTTTGAGAAATGAAAGTGGAAAAAGAAAGAGAAGAATTATAGAGAGAAAGGATGTTTTTTGTTACACACTGTGCTTTTTAGACTTGGCAACTAGCCAAAATCCAAACAATGGCATCAAATGTCATTACTATTAACTAGAACTTTTATTAACAGATAGTGATTTGAGAGTAAATCTATTTTCTTAAATTTTTTTTTCTTACTTTTTTTAGGAAAAAAAATTCTTGCAACAATGCATAGCACTATATGCACTGTTGCCTTGTTATTTCATTTAGCACTAGGGCTATGCACCTTTGCCCTCCTTTCTTTGTTTCTTTGTAACAGTGATTAGCAGAATTTTGTATATAGAATTAATTTACTTGTTATTGTTATTTTTATTTCATTTTGTGGAATTAACTTCATCATTTTCTTATAGGTTTTTAGGCTAATTTATTTCTTTTTGCAGAATGTGTGACAAAAAAAATAGTATTTATTTAATTAGATTAAATTTTTATTTATATTTATTTGTGTGTGAAAAAGGATGTATTCATTTCTCCACCTTCCTTTATTTGCATGCATATTTTATATAATTCATTTATTTTTATTATTTATTTATTTTGTTAGTGTAATTGTGAATGCATGTTGTGATGGATGATGGGCTTAATAGCATGAAAATGGTCTAATAAATAACTCGGACTTAACTGTAAAATTTAAAAATTGTTTAAGGGAAATTGCAATTTTTATGTAAATAGGGACATAATTTATTAATTAAAAGTAATAAAATACAAAACACGAATGGAGGTCAACCACAGAATTGGGTGAGCTTCTAAAAGGCCATACACAATTTCCGAATTCAATCTCTAAAGATGGCTACTGGGGAACTTCTATGGAATCTAGTTGCTGTAAGATTTTCCTAGGTCTCATCCGGGGTGGCAAGTCCTATCTCCGATATGGGCTCAAAGCCTATGTTGTATTTCCTAATGGACCTTAAGTCTGCATAGTACCGTGGTCACCAAACACTTGGGAGCATGGTGAACCCTGCTACCTACATGTATACTATTCATGCACTTTTTGTTTCTTATACACTTTAAACTATTAAAAAAATGATAATTTGAGTAAGTATATGTTGTTAGAAAAATTATCAAACATACAAATAGTTGGGCTTCATATTAATAAAAATAAATAAATAAAAATTCCTCCATTATCAGTGTCTACTCTTTTATTTTTATTTATTTAAAGATCAAATTAAAGAATAAATTCAAGAAAAGCTAAACACAATTAGGTTAGATATATATACATATATGGATTTCTTACAAACTTTAGGTATTCTATTCTCTTCTACCTCAATTGTTTCTTCAAAATTTTTATTATTTGTTAAAAGCTATTTTCAATTTTATGATTTGAATATGTTAGTAGTATTTTTTTTTTTTCAAAACTAAGTCATGTGTATTTTTTAGTCATTTAATTTTTTAATAAATTCATATTAATAAAAATAAATAAATAAATAAATAAAAATTCCTCCATTATCAGCGTCTACTCTTTTATTTTTATTTATTTAAAGATCAAATTAAAGAATGAATTCAAGAAAAGCTAAACACAATTAGATTAGATATATATACATATATGGATTCCTTACAAACTTTAGGTATTCTGTTCTCTTCTACCTCAATTGTTTCTTCAAAATTTTTATTATTTATTAAAAGCTATTTTTAATTTTATGATTTGAATATGTTAATAGCATTTTTTTTCAAAATTAAGTCATGTGTATTTTTTAGTAATTTAACTTTTTAATAAATTTTAAATTTAATGATGATGATGATGATGATGTGTAGCTTTTCGTAAAAAATTATGAAACACTTGTCAAGTATTATAAACATCATCATGCAAAAAAGGAACGAAAAGGAAGGGCAACAGGAAAAAAAATAAAAAGGGAAAAAAAAAAGATGATGGAAATTTAAGGAGAAAAAAATTAACAAAGACAAAATAAATAAAATAACAGAAAATAAAAAGGAGAAATGAAAAAATAATTGGAGGATGGAAAAAATAAGAAAAAATAATAAAAAATAAAGAAAAAATCAAAATCAAAAGGAAGATAATAAAAAGATAACCAACTCAAATCAAAAGAATCTAAAACAAAAGAAAAATAATAAGGAAAGAGGGAAAATGGACAAAACTGATAAAGAAATAACAAAAAAAGTACCACTAAAAATAAAAAGAGTAGGCATGTAATTAACAAGAAAGAATGACATTTATTTGCAAATCAAATCCAAAAGTGGTCTAATTTTATTATTTTTTTTAACTTAAAAAGTTAAATCAATCAAAGTTGGCCCAAATAAGGTCCACTAAAATTAATTTATACAAAATATTAAAGTTAGGCTCAAACAACAATTAAAAATATGTATAGAAAATACATGACAAAAATAATTTAATTAAAATCACCAACATAAAAGATATATAAATATAACATACTATACTAAAATCAAATAAATTATACTACAAATTTTACCCATTAAATAACTCAATAACTAATAATTCAACAAATATTATTAATTAAATTTATTAAAATTACTTTTTGAAACTAAGAAATTAAAACTAAATCTGAAATTAATTACAATATAAATAACCTAATTTACAATATTAATTAAAGTACAAATGATGATTTAATTTAATATTTCTACTTAACCAAATCACTAATAATTAATAGTAAAATAAAAACATAAATTAATAATATATTGCATAGAAAATAATAAATAAAAATAAATGAATGATTATAAATAAAAACAACACAATGACAAATAAAATATAAATAAGAAAAAATGAATCTCAATAATGCAATAATTTAAAATTGACTAAATAAAACAGAAATCAAATGGAAAATGCAATATAAATTACATAAAATGATAAAAATAATAATAAATAATAATTATGAAAAAACATAGGACAAAAATAAGATAAAAAAAATAATAAACAATTATAAACAGGAATTAAATTAAATAAAAAATGCGATATACATTCATAATTAAAAAATATAAAAAAAAAGTAAGAGCAAATAACAAAATAAAAAAATAAAACGAGACAAAAAAAAAAGAAAAATTTTAAAGGGCCAAAAAACCAAGGTAATGGTGCTAGGCACTGTTGACCAAAGTAAATAAAGAAAAAAAAAACAATGAGGGAACTGTGCTTGGATAGGCACTGTTGAAAAAAACAAAAGAACAACCTTCAAAAAAGACAAAGCAACGACAGTAGTTTTAAAGTACCTGATGGTGCTTCGACCTAGATTTTAATTTTTAATTGTTTTTTATTATTAAATAAATAAAAAATAATAACAAAGGATAAAAATTAAGAACAGTGACGTAAATATGGGAAATCTCTTAAATCGGCTGTGTATCAGGACGGATCGGACGGGCTCATGTTTAAGATTTTTCAAAAGCTGACACCCGAACCAAAACTGAAATTGTAAGCAGATGTCGGTTCGTGTTCGGGTTAACTAAATAGATCATATTAAAATGAAAAAATAAAAAAAATAAAAATTTCCATAGCATAATGGCGGGGCGCGGGTTTAATTCTTCGGACGACCCCAACTTTGGTAGGTGATGTTTTGGTCATATTTTCCTTTGCCTTTACAAGAAAATTGCTGCAATATATATATATATATATACACACACGAATCCTTAAAAATGAACCGAGCCAAACCAAATTTAATTAATTTAATTTAATTTTTTAGGTCTCGACTGAATTTGATACTTAAATCACCATAAATTCACTTCTAAAATAATGGCCAGCCATATTATTAAATTTTTTTAATATTAGCTAATTATCAATGAAAAACACATAATGTAGAAATTTTTTCTCTCTACAATTTTTCTTATGTTCCAGCAATCCTATTCCTAATTTTTTCTTTTTTTTCTTTCAAAAAAAAAATTCTTTCTTTTTAAATAGTTTTTCTCTTCTTTCTTTTTACTTTTTCCTATTTTTACTTTTCTTTCTCCTTTAACTTTTTTTTGTCCTTTCCCCCCAAAATTTCCCCTTTTTATTTTCCACAATCTCTCCTTTTTCCTCCTACTTCTCCAACTTTCCTCTCTTTTCTCCACTCACCAAAAAAAATCCCCCCATCTTTATCTAACGTAGAGAAAATATTAAATCCCTTGTTTCTTTTTTTTTTTTTCAATTCTTTTGGGCCAAAACCCATTTTTAAGTAAACTAGATTTAAACTCTTTTTACCTATTACTTTAAAGAGCCAATCATTTAAACTTTTTAGCAGTAGTCATTTTCCGATCTCAGATATCTATAAAATATATTAATGACTATAATTAAATTCATATTAATATAATAATTCTCATTTCATTTATATAAATATAAATATTTGTACTGTAGAACTCAATATATTAATAAAATGGTTGTAGCAATAAATGATTAATTGCAACTCGAACTTGCGATATTTAGATTGAAAACACATACAATGACCATTTGGCTACTAGAGGTCATTTATTCTTTTGTTTATTTATTTTTTATTATTTAATCAATTACCCAATAACCGACCAACAACTAGTCGCAAAATTTTAGTTCAGTTTTTAATTTCTTAAAAAAAAATTGAAACTTGACCCTCTCAAACCTACCTAATACAAACTCTTAACTTTCAAAGTGAAATTCAATTAATAATTGACTTAAAATTTATAATAGAACTTATTTTCCTTCTTGTTTTATACTCCATCTATTCCAAAATAATTATCGTTTAAGGATTCCTCACATAAATTAAAGAATGTATTTAATATATGTATAAAATACTATACCATCCTTATAATAATTTTTTAAACCAATATTAGTTTTATATAGAGTTCCAAAAGGAATAGATATTTAGTCAATTAATTCTTCTATATTAAAATAAGGGTAAAATAGGGAAAAAAAAGTAATTAAAATGCATTGATAAGTTAAAAGGTCAATTATTTAGGAACAAAATTAGACTTCTAAAATGTCAATTATTTAAAATCATGAGTATATACTTTTAACCTTAACAATTTTTTTTGTATTTCATAACAATTGATTTCAACAATATAAATGTAGGCGGCGGTTTTGGTCGTGTGCCTAAGTGTTGGCAACCACGACACTGTGTGAGTTCGAGGCTCCCTTAGGAAATACATAATGGGCTTGGGGCCCAAAATGGAGATGGAGTCACCACTCGGATGAAAGCTGGGACACACTATACAACAACTAGATTCCACGGAGGTTCCCAAAAGCCGTCATCAGAGATCGAGTTCGAAAACTGGGTATGAGCTTTTGGAATGCCCACCTAACCTTGTGGTTGACCTCCGTGTGTGTTTTGTATTTTATTATCTTTGATTATTAAATTATTTCCTATTAACATGCAAATCACAATAATTTCCAATTTTATATTTTACTCCAAATTTACACATTAGTCTCATTTCAGTCTTATATCCCCAACATTCAATCATAAATAAATAAATAAAAATAATTTACAATCATACATTCCAAATAAAAGATGGAAGGGATTAAGGATTACAACTTTTTGATGTAAATAAACATAAAATATTAAAAATAAACCATACATAAACCAAAAATAAACTAATTAATTACAAATCAAAACTCTTAAGAATTAATTAATAAAGCAAACATCTAATACTTAAGAATCACAACATAATTCCAACAATAACAATATCTATAAATCATTTATAAATAATATTTACAAAATAAATGGAAATAGATTTGCAAAATAGTTTATAAAATAACACAATAATATATCATTAAAATAATACCAAATAACATAATAATCATGCATGAAATCAAGAAATACAACAAATTAAACACAAAAATCATGTTAAACATGCAAAATACTAGTCGAAAATTAAGACATGAAAGACAGAGTTCTGTCAAAGGGTCGACACCTCTTCGAAGAGGCGTTGCCTCCTGACTAAGAGGTGATGCCTTTGACGCCTCTTTGTGAAGGGGCAATGCCTCTATGAAGAGACGTCGCCTCTTCAACAGAAGTAGGAACACTCTACATTTCTTAGATCCTAAGAAACATGACAATCATGCAAATTAACAAGAAACAAACACAAAAATACAAATATTAATAATTGATATTCAATGTCTCATGAAATCATGCTCCTCTATGAACCTAAAATAAGTAATATGGTTCAAGAAAACACTCAAAAGAATAATAAATCAATACTTTAATGAAGGCAAAGAACTTAAAGCTAAAAAATGAGGAGACTCACTGTCTTGGATGAGTTGATGCTCCTAACTAAGCCCTCAGAGCTTTGTTAATGAAGGAGTGGCTTTGAATGCAAGGAAAGTTCCCTCTTCTTCTCAAGAATCAAGCCCCTTCAACTTCCAAGTCTCTCCCCTTTTTTTCTTTCTCTTTTTTTTTTCTTTTTCCTCTTCCAGACGTTTTTTTTTTGTCCCTTTGAATTACCCAACTTTGCCAACCCCCTCTCTCATGCCCCCACATTCCCTTTTAAAGCCTCTCTTATTTTCTCCTTTTTTAATTTCCTAAAAACTCATTCTCACCTTCTCCCATTTCCTTTTTTCATTCCCTAGGTTCTTTCCTACCTTTTCTTCTTTCCTTTACGTCTAAAAATGACTAAATCCTCAGCAAGCAAGCTTCTAATCACTGCCATTAATGGCATTTAATGTTGCAGAGAATGGGTATGATAAGGTGGCTCCTCTTTAATGAGGCATCAGTAAGGTGAAGAGGCAACGCCTCTTCGTTGAGGTGATCACCTCTTTACCTAAGCCAGGTTAAGGCCCGCGGGTCAAGAGGCAATGGGCTTAGACTTTGGCTTCTATTTTGGGCTTGGATCTGGTATTTATGGGCTAGGCTTTAGTGTTTAGGCTTGGCTTTAATGTTCAGGCTTTCAGAGTCAATTTTAGGGAAGCCTTGGGCTCCTCTTGCATTCAAAACTCAAACTTTCTCATCACCGAGCTTTTGTTGCGGGTCAATCAAATTGACAATGTCTATAGTTTGCCCCCTTGGTTTTTTAAAAAATTAAATTTTCTAAAAATGATTTTTCAAAAAAGCAACATCCACATTAAACAATAAAAAGCAAGAACGACATACTTGACCTGCGAACTTCTCTTAGGCCGTCCGCCTTAGGAATTCAAACCTAAGAGGTCGAACTTCATCTTTGAAATGTGATCATGATCCTCAGGTTTTTCTAGCCTGATCAGTCACTCAATAATAATTTTGATGTGAATCTCGAGCGTGGCCCAATCTTCACTCAATGAGACAGAAGAGAAATGTAGTCGTGATCCTCGAGTTAAGCTAACTTGATCAGCTACTCATTATAAATTTAGCATGATTCCCAAGTTTTCTTGGCTCGAGAAATCACTCAATAGAAGAGATGAAGCATAATTGTGTTCCTCAGGTTTTCCTGACCTGATCAGTTACTCATTATAGTTTGGCGTGAATCTTCAGCATGGTCCAGTCTTCACTTAATAAAAAGAGATGAAATGTAATTATGTTCCTTGGGTTTTCCTAGCCCGATCAGTTACTCATTATAATTTAGTATAAAACTTGGGTTTTCCTAGCTTGAGAGCTACTTAGTAAAAGAAGAATGCACTTCAAGGATTCAAACCCACTAAAAACCTCTTGAGATGCGCACTTTGGGATTCAAACCCAACCAGATGCTTATTCTTTCACACACTTCAAGGATTCAAACCTGACTAAATGCTTATTCGTCCGTGTACTTCAGGGATTCAAACCTGACCAGACACTTATTCTTCCATGCACTTCAAGGATTCGAACTCGACCAAATGCTTATTCTTTTATGCACTTCATGGATTCAAACCCGATTAGACGCTTGTTCTTCTACACACTTTGAGGATTCAAATCCAACCAGACACTTATTCTTCTGCGCACTTTAGGGATTCAAACCCGACCAGACACTTATTCTTCTGATGCTTCAATCAGATTGTTATTGTCCAAAGATCAATTTTGGGGTACACCTAAGCAGTGATGCGAAAATTCTTTTTTTTGGGCCTTGGGCCATTCAATGTTTTATTTCATCAAGTGGGCCTCACCCTCTTCTCCTCATCTTCCTTTTTCTCAATTTTCCTCCCTCACCTTAACCATATAAATTCTCACTTTTCTTCTCTAAGGTCACTTTCACGTTTTCAATTTTCTCTCTTATCTCTTTTCCTCCCTTTTCTCTTTCTCTCTTATTCTCTGTATTCTCTGACATGGACGTCGTATAGACCCCAGACTTACCTATGTGGGACCCAATGACACCTACAATGCACCCTTCTTAAAGTTTCAGGCTCAATATTGGAGACGAGATCCCCTCATTTGTAAATATACGATCCCATATCTGTGGCTTGGCCACTGAAAAGGTTAGTACCAATTTCTTTAATTTTTCCTGTAAATATCATCAAATAGTATCAGGTTACTTTTCACATACATATATTTATGTGTTTAACTGAAAGAAATTAAATTTTCTTAATCAAAAATTAGAATTTCAAATCATCTTGTTAGATTGCCGATAAGAAGAGGCGTTGCCTCTTCGATGAGGTGATCGTCTCATCGATCAGGCGATAGCTTCTTCTTGAAGAGGCTTTTACCTCTTTAAGTCAAGCTTGCTCTCAAAGAGGCATCGCCTCATTATTGAGGCGGTTGCCTTTTCAATAAAAGCATCGCCTCAGTGATAGGATCCAATATAAATTTTTAATTTTTATTGCATAAAATGACAATTTTACTCTTTATTTTACTCCCTTAGCTCGATGCCTACACCTTTAAGGGTGTTATGAACTTTAACAGTGCACGAATATGGTATGAAGAGCTTCCCGAGGCCATATAAACTCGAATTCATGACACCAAGTTCTCCAATTTCATCTTGGCACTCCTAGCACAACAGGGGTGTACAGATTACCAGCCATTGCATGCCCTGATAGAGAGGTGGTTGGACACCACCCACACCTTTCATCTTCCTTCTGGGAATTTCACCTTGGATCCAGTGGCCTTCGCTATAATTACCAGCTTTACTTATGCTAAAGATTTTGTTCCTTTCGATGCCAGCCTTCATCAGTTATCTCCCAACCATCTCGCTTTCATTGAGCGTCTATTTGGGATGGTCCCAGACATGAAGGGGACCAACACAGTAAAGCTTGAGTCAATCAGGAACTTCTACACCCCTACCATAGTTAAGGCAACTACTACACCCCTTCAGATCGATCAGGTGGTGCATGCTTTCCTCGTTTACCTACTGTGCACTGCTCTCTTTGCAGATACAGCCAGCTCTGTGGACTTGAGCTTCCTAATGCCGCTCAGGGAACTAGACTTGGTGGCGACCTACAATTGAGGTAGTTGCGCCTTAGCTTATCTTTATAGGAGCATGGATGAGTTGGTGCATGGAACTAGATGACTTTATGATTTTTAGCACGCCATACTGGTATTTTATTTTCTCTTTTCTCTCTTCATATTCCATTTCAACTGTCACTGTTTGATCTTACTAACAATCCCCTATTTCTTTCGTAGGACTGGGCTTTAGAGTTGGAGCTGATAGTGGGGATCACCAGAGTCATTGACACTCCCTTCCCTGCGATAGCAAGATGGGGCCCTAGCGGAGCTTGGAGAAAGCCTGTGGCTCACGTTCACATCCACCATGAGTGGCTGAACATGCTTACTTATGACGAGCTAGGCACCTATAAATGTAACTAAGAATAGTGATAAACTCATTAATTGAATTCATTTACTTACTTATTTATTCTTACAGTTATGCCCAAATTTATGGGGCCCTTAGGCTGGGTGGACATAGGTTATGGTTCACTCCATCCCTCTATCCAAGAAGAGGATTCTACTTAGAGGCTCTGATTATAGAGTTTGGTTCATCGGGGAGAGGATACATCAGTTGCGATCATGTGCTCGAGTGAGACGTCCACCTCTTGCCCCTCCCGGGCATATCTTATAGGCGCATGAGTTAAAGGGAGAAAAGCTCGATCATTCCTTGTAGGGGGAGAATGATACAAACTATTGCGAGAGGAGGAAGTCTCGCTATGTGGACTTTACACGAGCTCACCTTTTACAGTGAGTGTCCCTTCCTGAGCCTGCACTTCAAGTAAACATGTAATGTTTTATTTTATTTATTATTTTATATTTACTTAAAAATGCTATTCTTTGACTTATTTTTCATCTTTTAGGTAGCTACTAGGGCACCTGCTCCTCTCCCTAGGCCATCTACACAGGAGAGGCCTCCTCAGCGCCTATGCATCATTCCTAATAGTAAGGGTTCCTCTTCTAGGATGCCATCATCGATAAATCCCTCTAGCTATCAACCCTAGGTAATGGCTGACAGACTCACTACCACTCTCAATCTACTGACTCATTATTGGATGCCTTCTGGTGAGTTATCATGTCAGTTTCTAATGCTGGATATAACCCTGGAACCAGCATTCTTTCCAAAGGCTATTACCCATAAAAGTTTCTTCCTTCATAAATTGTGTTTTCAAGCTTTATTACACATGGCTAGTTCTAATATCGTCAGCAGAACAGATACCTCGAGACCAGGGAGAGTACATGTACTGGATGATTGAGGCCTATAAGGACTTCCTAATGTAGGTGATGCAGCAATAGAAGGTACACATAGAATATGCTTTATTTATATATGTATGCTTGCTTTCATGATTTCTTACTACTTATTGTGCTTTAATAGGATCAAGATGAGGCCAACTAGGCTAGGATCACGGCCTTGGAGTGTCAGCTCACTACTCTTCAGGTCGAGGGTGATGAGCAGGAGGGGGCAGCTGATGAGGAGTCCAAGGATAGCAGCGAGGATAAGGGGACTGATCCCACTAATGCTCCTACGGATGAGCCAACTGATGAGCCTGTGGACGAGTCCGACAATGATGAGTATAGAGGATCCTCTATAGATTTTTTATTAGCATAGGGGTGTCCTTGTCTAAGAACATTGGAGGCTTTACATTGTTGCCCTCTATCTGTCTAAATTGATTTTTATTTAATTGACTGTTCTTTTTATGCCTTCATATTTTGTACTGATAATTTTTAAAGGAATTTTGAATGACTAAAGGCCTTTTTATCTATGAAACACCCTACTCTAACTCTTCATATTCAATATAGAAAATTCCTAAGAATGCTAAGATCTACCCTGCTTGTCATAGAGGCGTTACCTCTTTGAAGGGGCATCTCCTTTTTGAAGGGGCGTCGCCTCTATGTAAAGAGGTGACAGGTGATTCGCCTATTCTCATAGAGGTGTCACCTGATTATAGAGGCGATCACCTCTACACACCTGTCCCCCAACTATAAAAACCCCCCAAATCTTCTTTAAAATCCTTAATCTCCCCATTTTTCCACTTTCCTTTATTCTTCTTTCCCAAACAACATTCTGATCCCCAATTATGACTGAGAGAAGTTTGAAACAGTTACAACCAATTCTAAAAAGTCTAGATGGCGGGTCATGGGCTAGAATGGAGCCATTTCACCTATCCACCTTTAAATCCTTGCATGCTAAGAAGATCAAATTCTCACTTCTTCATGTTCTTGCTCAATTTTAGGATCCTCAAAAACATGTTTTATGGTTCAACATAGTGGAGATCTGCCCTTTGCCAGAGGAATTTAAAGCTATCCTGGGCTGTCACATGGATTTTTCTTGACAGATTGCTATTCCTCTAATCGTAACCCCGAATTTTCACACCATCCAATACCCAAGATTATTCAATATGTCCCCTCAATCATCTCTTCATCACATTTTCAGCAATGAAATCCTACTTAGCCCTTTCATAGAAACAGTAGCGGCTGTAGACAACAATGAGGTTCCCTAGCCTCAAATGATGGCACTCTATATATATGCTCAGTTCTTGTTGGTCTCCCCTTATGGTAATTGTGACCTAAAGATCCTGCATGTTCTGGACTAAGTGGAGAGTGGACTGAACCTTTTCTCCCTCATTCAAGCTAAGACTATTATTGGGCTTGACAACTTCTCCGAGACTAGGAGATTCTTTGGGAGTCCATTTCTACTAGAAGTAAGTCTCTTCTTTCTCTTGCCACTTTATGCTTCCCATCATTCTTATCCATTTGTCAATTCTATAGGCTTGGTTGTAAAAGAAACTAAGATTGCTTGAACCACTTAAAGACATTGCTCACTACAAGGCCAAACACTATCGCACTAGGATACTTTATCCTATTTCGGAGGATATCCATAGCTGGTTATTTACATTCCCTGATACTCTAATTTAGTGGATGTGCCCATGGTGGAGACTACAGCATGTGACCCTCTGGTCTTACACCTATTGCATTCCTTTGGTCACCCTCCATTTTGCCACCTTTTATAATCCAGCTCGGCACTACAAACAATATGGACAAAATAAATACTTTATGGAGCTTGTACATGAGTTTGAATTGGGGCCTCTTTCTCAGAATTTTCTAGACAACCTGGTTGCTACTTGGCCTCAGAGGATCATTCAGAGGTTCATTGACTATAATAGAGATCAATCTACCAATGACCAATGCAAGGCGTGGATTCAACTACAATAAGTAGAAAAGGATGAATTTATAAGAAATAGAAGGACAATGGCATTACAGGCATCGAGTGCCTAAGAAAGTCACAAGAGAAGTAAATGATATTAGATCAGTTTATGAAACTTAGTCTTTTTATGTTCTTTCTTTGTCGAATGTGATGTCCCTTTAATTTAGACATAAATGTAATAAACATTTAATGTAATGTTTACAATAATAAAGGCAATCCATTCTATTTAACTTAAGTATAGTGTGACTATACAATTTTGCTTCTTACATATCTTTTGTTGTTAATTGGTTTACCCTTACAAGTTTTTTAATTAACTATTTTCTCTTTTCTCTCTCTCTCCTTTTACATGTCCCTTACTTTTGCCTGGACTACCTTTTCAAGTTTTCAATCTAGCAAGACTTTTTACCTTTTTCCTTTCTTTTTGTCTCTAACCTTTACTTAGGCAGCCTCTTTTGACGTTTTCTCCCTAGCAAGACTTTACAGAAAGTATTTCTTGAGCTTTTCCATGTTGATGGGCTCTCTGAATTCATTTCCCTCTAAGTCAAACAAAATAGCAGCCCCTTTTAAAAATAACATCTTCACTTGGTAGGGACTTTTCCAATTCGGCTTGAACTTCCCCCGCGGATTAGTCATGATTTGCTTAGTGAGCTTTAAGACTAAGTCACCCTTTTTTATCTTGCTTGGCTTAATCCTCTTGTCATAAGACTAGGCTATCCTTTTCTGGTACAACTAAGAGTGATACATAACCTTCATTCTCTTTTCATCCAACAAGGTTAGCTGGGCCAATTGGCTTTTCTACCCATTGGTATTCATGGATTTTAGACTCTAGGAGAACCCTTAGGGACTAAATTTTAACCTTAATTGGTAATACAGCTTTACATCTGTATACCAGAGAATACGAAATGGCTCCTATTGATGTTTTGGCAGTGGTTTTGTATCCTTATAATGCAAACTATAGATAACTTGCCCAATCTTTGTAATTTTCCAATGTCTTGGCCAATATTCTTTTCACATTCTTATTTACTACTTCTACAGCTCCGTTCACCTGTGGTCTATAAGGGGATGATCTATGATGCTCAATCTTGTATTCTTCCAACAAGGTGGTTGTTTCTGCCCTAAACTGAACACCATTATCACTGATGACCTAATAAGGCAAACCATACCAGCAAACTATGTTCTTCTCTATGAACCTGGCCATCTGTTTTACTCCTACAGTGGTGAATGATTCTGTTTCTACCCACTTAGAGAAATAGTCAATTGTCACAATGATGTAACGATAACCGTTGGATGTTTTTAGCCTTATCTCTCCAACAATGTCAATTCCCCAAACTAAAAATGGCCAAAGAGAGGTTAATCCCTGAAGTTCCATAGAAGACAGGTGGCTCACATCACCATATACTTGGCAGTTATGGCATTTCTTTACATACTTCACATAATATGCTTCCATGGTCAGCCAAAAGTACCCTTGACGGGTTATCTTTTTAATAAGGATTGTTCCATTCATATGGGGCCCACATACACCCTCATGAATTACTTCTATAATCTTATGTACCTCACCCTTATCAAAGCATCTTAGGTGTACTCTTGCTAGCATCCTCTTATATAACATCCCATTGTGGCTAATAAACTGCCATGATAACATCCTCAGCGACATCCTTTCTTTTTTATCGGCTTCCTTAGGGAATTGTCCTATCTCAAGATATTGTTGTAAATCATAAAATCAAGGCTTCTCTGTTGGGTTGATTAACATTATTCTGATTTCCTCATAGCAAGGAATTCAGGCTCGTATTAAGATAAGAGGCTTCATTTTTGCTCATCTGCCTCCTTTTCATGTCGAAGCTAGAGTAGCCAATGCATATGCCATCTGATTCTCCTCTGGGGCAAGTGTATGAATCCGTATTGTGCGAAGGACAATAGGATAATGGCTAAATAATCCTAATACAGCTTTAGCTTTTCTTCCCTCACTTCCCATTCCTTGGTGATCTGCTTCACTACCAACATCGAATCCTCATACACTGTCACCTTTTTGCATCTAGAAAAAAATGCAGGCTTCATATTTAGCTTAGTTGTTAGTGACATTAAATTATAACCTCTTTGCCATCAAGATTACTTCTCCTTCTAGCGAGACCAAAATAACGCCAATGCCTGCCCCTGTATTGTTCATTGCTCCGTCAAAGTACATTTTCCAAGTCTAGATTTCTATTGCCCCCAGGTGTTCATTCAAGAATTTTAACTCTTATTCTTGTCCATTATCTACCAAATTTTGAGCCAAGAAGTCTGCCATAGCTCTTCCTCTTATCACCTTTTTAGAACATAGTCTATGTCAAATTTAGTGACTAGGACTAACCATCTAGCTAATTTCCCTATCAATGACAAAGTCTACTGGAGATATCTAAAGGGATCATGCTTAAAAACCGCTTGAATCCTATAGGATTGGATGTAATGTTATAGCTTTTTTGTTGCCCAAATTACAGCCAAACAGGTTCTTTCTACCAGACTATAATTGGTTTTATAGGGTAGAAGCTTCTTACTCAGATAGTATACGACATGCTCAACTCAGATAGTATCCCTAGTCTTAACAGCTGCAAAACTGGAGGATTCATCAAATACTACTTAATAGTTTTAAAGCCTTACTGACACTTGTCATCCCAAATAATTGGCTGATTCTTCTTTAAAAGCTTGAAGATCAGCACACAAATGGTAGTCAGTTTGGCTATGAACCTGGTGATGTATTATAGACTTCCTATAAACCCTTTGACTTCTTTCTCATTCTTTGGTGTAGGCATTTCTCTGATTGCTCTGACTTTGTCTGGATCTACCTTTATACCTTTTTGACTGACAATGTGTCCCAATAGTTTTTTAAACATCACCCTAAAAACATATTTCCTTGGATTCAATATGAGATTATACTTTTTAGCTCTTTCTAGGAACTTGCCTAAGGCTTTGAAATACCCTTCTCTAGTTAAACACTTCACCATCATGTCATCTATATACACTTTTATCTCTTTATGGATTAGATCATGCAATAGTATGGTAGCTATTCTTTAGTAAGTAGCTCATGCATTTTTCAATCCAAATGGCATAACCGTGTAACAGTAAACACCCCACTCAGTGATGAAAGAAGTCTTTAACTTGTCAATCACTGCCATCATGATCTAATTGTATCCCAAGAAGCCTTCCATAAAAGAGTTCATGGCGCTAGAAGCTGCACTGTCGACTAAGGTGTCAATATGCGGTAAAGGAAAATCATCCTTAGGATAAGCCTTGTTCAAGTCCCTATAATCCACACACATCTTGACCTTACCATCTTTCTTGGGAACCAGGACTATGTTAGCCAGCCACTGGGTGTCATCTACCACTTCTAAGAACTTTGTTTTTAACTACTTTTATACTTCTTCTTTAACCAGGAGGGCTTATTTTGGCCTTAATCTTCTCTTCTTCTGCTTTATCGAAGTGATGTAAGAATACGTGGGAATCCTGTGCTCTGCAATCTCTCTATCAATCCTAGGCATATTCTCATAGCCCCAAGCAAATACTTTTTATCTTCTTTTAAGAGTTTCTTTCATTTTTTCTCTCTCATCAGGAGTTAAGTCAAAAGCAATAAGTATATTTTTAGGGTTATCATTTGTGCCTAGATTAAATAATTCAGTTTGCACTGAATTAATGTCAAACATATGCATGAAATGATCATTACAGACATTATAACCATTAAGAAGCACATCACATAAATAAGCAAAATTAGACTTCATCACATTAACTTTAGAAAGAAAAATGTCATCAGTCTCAAACATATTAGAAATAGAAATGTCAATGTCATAATAAAAAACATCCATAATAGAATTAAAAATAAAGGCTTCGAAGTTAAATTCCTCTTCTTGGTCAGTAACATCCGTTAGCTCCATTACAGGAATGTCCTTTTCTGATTCTTAAGCCAATACTAGCTCTTCTACCATAGGCTCTTCAACAATAGGATTTTGGTTCCCGTCCACATATTCAGTGAAGATTTCAAACCTAGGGACTAGTTTCTTAGTGATCATCAGGGGCTCCTTGGTAGGGGTAATTGGCACCTTCTTCCATAAATGTTTCCTAGAGCGTCTTTTTTTTTACTCAGCCATAATTCTACCTTTCCCAGACTTACCCTCAATTTCATCCCTTTCACCAAACTTGCCTTCCCCTAAATATCCTAATCCGTGCTTCAGAATCGATACCTTGGGTTTAAAAAATCTCAATGGGCCTTGTTAATTCTTTCCAAGTCCCATCCCAGGCACAAACTATATGCGTTTCATCATACTGACAATCTTTAGGTACAACTCATCTTCATAATTAATGCAAACTTCGAAGCTCGAGCTGTTCGGGATCTCAGTAGGAGCTAGTTTAAATGTAGTAACTACAACCTCTATTTTAGCCATTATAGTAACCACCCTCCTCTCAAATGGAAATTTGATCTTTTGATGAATGGTGGATGACACTCCCCCTAAAGGATGGAACCATGGTCTTCTTAGAAGAATAGCAAAGGTGACTAGGATGTCTATTATATGAAAGTTGACCCAAACTTCAATAGGTCTAGTCTTAACTAAAGCCTAGAAAGTTCCCTCGACTGGCCTTTTCGTATCATCATAAGCTTTTATGACTACATCAGAGGGTTTCAAATCAGCTACCGTCAAGCCTAGCTTCATAGGATCTTCAGAGGACACACATTGATGGCTAACCCATTATCGACCATGACACAATATGTCAATTTGCCTTTCACTTTGGCCTTAATGAATAGGGTTTTACTATGATCCCTTCCTTCTAAGGGCATGTCATTATCTATGAACATAATTGCCCCCTGAGGGCTTTCAGTTAATGAGCTCACCATTTGCTCTGGAGTGTGCATTAAAGGTATCTTATTGGGATCGAGAGCTAAAACTAGTGCTTCCCGATGGGCCCAGGAGTTCATAAGCAACTCTCAAATACTAGCAAGAGTTTTCTCATCTTTTTTAGCCTCAATAATCTCCTCAGCTTTCTCATTTTTCTTTAATCCCCCTTTTGAACTACTTCTTTCTTTCTCTACCTTAGACTTCTTCACTTCATCCTCCCCCTCCTTCGATTTCCCAATGGATTGTGCTGTTCTCCTCTCATTGTTCTTCCATAGATCAACTGCTTCTCCCTTTTTATCATCAGAACTCTAGATATCCAGCACATTTACACGAGATTCAATGGCTTGCTGCCTCAAATTTAGGTCTTTTATTTTTTATTTTAATAGGGTAGGCGCAACATCAATAAAGGAATTAATAACTTGTTCCTCTTTCAGGCCCATGTTGATTATCAAAATATGGGGATTTGGTAGTGGTACATTTTGGTAGTTAGGTAAATGGTTATTTTGGGTATTTGGTTTTCTAGTTTCTAGGTTGGTTATTTTGCCTAAATCTATCAAATCTTGAATCTCATGTTTTAGGCGAGTGCAGCTTTCTATATCATGCCCGATGTTTTAATGGTACTTGTAGTATAGATTCGAGTCAGCATTTAGGAAACGAGGTTGTTTAGGTAAGGGTTGTAGAAGGTTATTCTCAATCAGCTTTTTCAAGACTTTGGAGAAGGGTCTTCCCAAATTAGAAAAACTTTGGGACTGCCTGACTGTGTTGATCTGTATATTACTGTTTGGCCCGACTTCGCCACCTAACCCAAACCTTTCTCTATTCACAGATCTTCTATTGAAAAACTTCTTTTCTTACGCAAGGTCTGATTCTTTCTGTACTCTAAACTTTTACAACTCTTCAAAGTTCTAAATCCTTAAATCCCTTAGTTTTCTAGAAAGAGGGAGTACACATCCTTTCATGGCTATTACTAGTTGATCAAATTCTGCGGGTCATTGCTTCATCTATGCTAATTTGGCTCTCCACCTAATCAAATAATCTATAAAAGATTCATTAAATTTCTGCTTCAGGTTCTACAAGTCTCTCAGGGAAGCCTTTTTATGAATATTGAGACTATACTACTTGATGAATGTAGTGTATAATTCCTCCTAATCAACTTGAACACAGGATTCTAGAGTATAGTACCATCTGATGGGTGCTCCCTTCAAAGACAGTGAGAATTGCTTCATAATCTGCGCTTTAGTCAATTCAGTTGTCTTTATGTGGGTCATATACTACTTCAAATGGAGGTAGGGGTCCTATGTGCCAATAAACTTATTTATGTCAGGAAACTTGAACTTCTGTGGTAGGGGATCATCATCTTTATCCAAGCTCAGCTCGGAATAACTCATTGGGGGCATCGATCCTTTTTTCCTTCATCATTAGCTGCATTTGAGCCATAGACTTGATAAGGTCTTTAGCCCAAAACAGATTCTCTACATTTCCCGGGGCATCCTCTTTTTACTGGATAATAGGTTTTGTCAATACTATTTGCTGATCATCTTCTATCTCTTGCCTTTTAAGAACCTCGACATCTAGATCAAAATGTCGAGGTTAAGGTATTGGTGGTTGGAGCACTAGCAGTTCCCCTCTAGCTATAACCATCATGTCCCCCATAATTTCTCTTATGATCGCTCGAGTTTGTTTGGGCCATTTCAACTTTTAACTATTCCTTGAAGGCTTCAGCATCAAATTTTTCCATCTTAATCCCTCTATAGATTATAACTAAACGACTTGTGTCAGATCGCTTCCAACTGGTAAACAGCTATGGATCTATATCTGCAACCATTGAGGGTTAGAAACATGCATGACATGTATACATGAAATGCAAGCCTACTAGTAAAAAGGAAAATAAAACAAAACATATTTGCATGTATCAGAGGATAAAATAAAAAGCTCTCTAACGATATCTCCACCCTTATTTCTCCCACACACATGTTTAGTGGTGAGTTCCTTGTCTTAGGATTTTTATTCTGGGTTTTGATTATCAACAGGGGATAAAAAAACCAACAGATGCAAGATAACTCTCAAGACAATGCAAAAAAGTGGCACTTCCTCCAAATAATTCCAAAGTCCATTTTAAATAGGCCAAGAATGATATCAAAGGCCCACCTTATCAAGATGCCTTTGAAATGGGCTAATAATAGGCATAAAAGGCCTGTCTTATCAAGGCTCCTGCAGTTATATACATCCATTACTTCTCCCCACTGAAGGGTCCGTGTGATACGGATAGGTACGTGCTATGAGTGACAATAATCAAATACCTCACTACCAGGTTTGAATAAAACATAGGCAGTAAAGCAAAGATTAGTGTATGTTTATTCAGGACTTAGAGTGTATTGTGTGAAAACGTGTAGTAAATGCAAAATTTGCGAAGGAAATAAAGAAATAATCAAAGATGATAAATTACAAAATACTTGGAATTAGTTTCTCTATCCCTAGTGGAGTCGTCACTATAGGTGGTGGTTTTGGTCACGCGCTTAAGTGTTGGCGACCATAGCATTGTGTGAGCTTGAGGCTCACTTAGGAAATACATAGTGGGCTTGGGGCTTAAAACAGAGATGGAATCGCCACCCGAATGAAAATCGGGATACACTGTACAACAACTGGATTTCCAAAAGCCGTCATCAGAGATCGGGTTTAAAAATTGGGTATGGGCTTCTGGAATGCCCACCTAACGTTATAGTTGGCCTCCACATGTGTTTTGTATTTTATTACCTTTGATTATTAAATTATTTTCTTATTAACATGAAAATCGTAATAATTTCCAATTTTATATTTTATTCCAAGTTTGCACATTAGTTCCATTTCAGGCTTATATCCCCGACATTCAATCACAAATAAATAAATAAACAAATAAAAATAATTTACAACCATAAATTCCAAATAAAAGGGGGAAGGGATTAAGGATTACAACTTTTTTATGTAAATTAGCATAAAAATACTAAAAATAAACCATACATAAACCGAAAATAAACTAATTAATTACAAATCAAAACTCTTAAGAATTAATTAATAAAGCAAACATGTAATATTTAGGAATCACAACATAATTCCTACAACAAATATGAGTTAGTTCCATTTCACAAACAACAACAATATCTATAAATCATTTATAAATAATATTTACAAAATAAATGGAAATAAATTTGCAAAATAGTCTATAAAATAACACAATAATATATCATTAAAATAATACTAAACAACATAATAATCATGCATGAAATCAGGAAATACAAAAAATTATACACAAAAATCATGTTAAACATGCAAAATACTAGTCGAAAATTAAGACATGAAAGGTAGAGTTCTGTTAAAGGCGCGACACCTCTTCAAAGAGGCGTCGCCTCCTGACCAAGAGGCGATGCCTCCGTCGCCTCTTCATAAAGGGGCGACGCCTCTATGAAGAGATGTCGCCTCTTCAACAGAAGCAGGAACACTCTACATTTATTAGACACTAAGAAACGCGACAATCATGCAAATAAATAAGAAATAAACACAAAAATATAAATATTAACAATCAATATTCAATGTCTCATGCAATCATGCTCCTCTATGAACCTAAAATAAGTAATATGGTTCAAGAAAACACTCAAAAGAACAATAAATTAAGACTTTAATGAAGGCAAAGAACTTAAAGCTAAAAAATGAGGAGACTCACTGTCTTAGACGAGCTGATGCTCCTAACTTAGCCCTCAGAGCTTGGTTGATGGAATGGCTTTGGATGCAAGGAAAGTTCTCTCTTCTTTTCAAGAATCAAGTCCCTTCAACTTCCAAGTCTCTCTTTTTTTTTTCTTTTTTTTCTTTTTCCTTTTCCAGACATTTTTTTTTTGTCCCTTTGAATTACCCAACTTTGCCAACCCCATCTCTCATGCCCCCACATTCTCTTTTAAAGCCTCTCTTATTTTCTCCTTTTTCAATTTCCTAAAAACTCATTCTCACCCTCTCTCATTCCCTAGGTTCTTTCCTGCCTTTTCTTATTTCCTTTACATCCAAAAATGACCAAATCCTCAACAAGTGAGCTTCCAACCACTATCATTAATAATATTTAATGTTGTAGAAAATGAGTGTGATGAGGCATCGGTGAGGATGAAGAGGCAACACCTCTTCATTGAGACAATCGTCTTTTCACCTGGATCAAATTAAGGTCCGCTAATCAAGAGGTGACAGGCTTGAGTTTTTACTTCTATTTTGAATTTGGATATATTATTTGTGGCTTAGGCTTTAGTGTTTGATGTTAACTTTAGTGTCTAGATTTTCAAAGTCGATTCTAGAGAAGTTTTGAACTCTTCTTACATTTAAAATTCGAACTCTCATATTATCGAACTTTTATTACGAACCGATCAAATTGATAGTGTTCACAATAAGTAAAACTGTTGATTTCAAAATATAAGTAAAAGTTTGTTATTCTTATTTGATTTTTATGCTTTAAGTAATGTGGAAAAAAATCAAGAGAAATAAAATTATATTTATAAACTGCTGACGATTATGCAAATAATAATAATAAAAAAAAGTAATGACAAATGCTTCAACTTAACAAGTTTTTCATAATTATCATTCTTTTTTCCATGATAAAATCATTGTAATAATTATTGAATAGAATGAATCAATGAATTAAGATTTGTACATAGGAGTGAGGGAGAAATAATGATGGTCAAAAGGATAATTTTGTATATATACATCTACAAGATGTTCTGTACATTTGCTCTTTGTTCATCTGCAAAATCATAAGCAAATAGCCGCTAACAATTTTCAACTTATAGGTTTGTCGAGTCCTTCACTTCCTCTTTATGTTGGTTCTTTTGTTGATGACTAATTCATCTAAAGCTTCTCTCATCCACAATTGCTGGCATAGTTCTCTGGCTTCCTTCACCGTCACCTGAAATTTTGACACTGTAAATATTAGTTCTCATTCTCTGAGTTCCAATATAATCCAATTGATCTATATCAGCAAATGATAAATTTAAACATACCCATCTTCGCTTTCGTATGTTCATTTCAGGCCAGAATTCTAATTGTTTCTGAACAAGCAAAGAAAACATGTAGCCCTCGTGCATTATATCACTCCTTCTGCTCATGTACAGCCATTTACCCAATTTACACTGGAAAAAACCATGTATATCATTAAGCAAATTGAATTACGGCTTAAAAAGAACGGCAATAACTCAAACATATACACTTGTGATAATATGACGATGTTACTGCTAACACTCACTTCAACTCTTCCAATTACTCCTGCTTCCTCTAGCGTCTCTCGCATTGCCGCCTCTTCCATGGATTCATCCATTTCCCATCCTCCCTGCAAATTAATGGCAGAAAATGTCATTTGAGCACTAATTTTAACTAGTAATTATACATCTCAAGGTGGGAATCAGAACCTTAGTAGATACATAAGCCTTAGTAGTACCTTTGGGAACATCATTGCTTGACCCTTTCTTGCACTGATGACGAGAACTTCTATATCTTCAGTGTTAGTTTCATCCGCGGAAGATTGTTTATTAGTTTTCTTATATCTGTAAGGAATACACCTGCAGAACGAAAATTCCAATTTAAGATAAGACCAAAACCACAAGTAAAGGGATTTGAATATTATAAATTTAAATTACCCATAGAAGGCATAGAAAACAGGCATCAAAAGAATGAAGAAACAAGAAAGTCCTGAAGTCATTGAAAACAGATAAAAAAAAATAATAATAAACAACAATATTCCGCTAAACCCAACAAAACCCACATAAAAAAAAAATCACAGATTTTAATGATTTTGTAACTTGTGAACAAAACCCAGTTCGAAAAAAACTAGAAATTAAACAAAATCAGGAACAGAAGAAAAAAAAAAAAGAAAACCAACCCAACAACTTGACGACAGCCTCTATCATAACGCTGGTAATGGCGACCAGTGCGAGAAACAAAAGAAACCATATTCTGAACATGCGCCGGTAGCAATTTTGAAGGGATTTTTTCGAAAAAAGGAAGAAGGAAACAGAGGAGATTCTGAAAATTTCTCATAAAGAAAGAAAAGCCCGTCATGATTGATTTTTATTTTTTTTTCCTCTCGGTAGATTTGATAATATTACTAATCCAAATTTGATTAAAAAAAAAAATCTTGATGAATTATTGGCCAACTTTGCAATTTGGAATGAAATCACAGCTGGTAATAAGAGAAGGGTTGGATAAGAAATGACATTTTGTTTTGAGTGAGGCCTATTTATTAATAGAGAAATGATGCTTCACTACCCACACTAACTGCACACGGAGAGGAAGACAGGCAGAGACCAAAAGGTGGAAATCGACACGCATGCATGCGCGTGTTTTTTGGCTTTTGTTTTTTTGTTTCTTTTGTTTTAACTCGGCTGTTGCAGTGAAAGGCAGGCACGCAGGCAGCACCACCACTTTCGCTCGCTCTTATCGTTATAAAAGCTGTACCTGATGTGATTTTACTATCTATTCACCCATTTAACCACAACATTTATTTATTTAAAAGCCCCACGCCTGACTTCACTGACAAGGACTTTGATTGTCCTGCTGGACGTGAAGGTTTAAATCTCTAATCTACCCCTACTAAAATCCTAATATAACTAATAAATGGTTGTTTAAAAAAATATTTATTTATTTAATATCAAAATTTCAAGATATACAATTTTTTTTTGTGGTTTTTGTCCAGATAAAATGGTTAGTCTGTTAGTATTTTGAATGGATTCGGATCAATCCTCAAACACTGCGGTTCCTAATATAAATGCCATTGACTACGCATGTGCAAGCTTATATTTTTTTATATATCAAACAATGTTAATATAACAATTTATATAATACGGGTAGGAATAATCTATATTTTATCATTTACATTTTTATATTTTTCCTCAGTGTACCCATCATTTTTATTTGTTTAGATGTAATTCTCGTAATTTTATTTTTTTTACATTAAACTTTTATATTTTTATTAATTTTTTTAATACATTTAATTTTAAAAATTTTCATATTATCATTTAATTATTTATATCTTATTTTAAATATAAAGATTATAAAAATACTATTAAATGTCAAATACTTTTATAAATATTAAATATAAATTATATAATTGTAATTTATTAGTTAACAAAATTTGTATCTAATATAATAAAAATAAAAACCTAAGTAAAATTTTACGAAATTTATTTAGTATCTAACAAAAATTTTATTAAGTTATTTATTTAGAATAAATTAAAATAAATTTTAGAAGAATATTGCTTAAGTTTTTATTTTTATAATATTAGATACAAATTTTATTAACCAATAAATTATAATTATATAATTTAAATTTAATTTTCATAATAATATTTGACATTTAATATTATTTTTATAATCTTTATATTAAAAATAAAATATAAGTAATTAAATTATAATATTATTGAAGAAAATTTTAGAATTATATTTATTAAAGGGGATAATTTTGCTAAAATAAAAATAAAAATACATAATGTTAATAAAAATAAAAATATAAAGAGTTAATATAAATAAAAATAAAAATTAAGAGAGTAAATTAAGAAAAAAAAATATAAGGTTCAATTTATATAAATTAAAATAAAAAAATAACTTAAAAAAATAAAACAGGGGTAAAATATGAATTATTCCATGCAAGTATGATAATGACATGTCGGTATCCCTAATTTACTGCAGAAGATTTTAACATTTTTATAAAAGAAAGGGTTAAAATCCCTCACTCTCTTACCTCTGTCACTTCAATTTTCAAAAAAAAAAAAAAAAAAAAAGAGCATGATAATGATATATCTTATATAAGGATTAATATAATAAATTATGATTTATGGCTGGCAATTGTTTGACATGTGGATCAAATCTTCTATCTCAGAAATGGTAGAGTCTTGCTTTTGAGATATCCCACTCTCGTTATTGTTTTTCAACCCAATAAATTTCAAGCTAAAAAATTATGATTTATGGGTATATCTCACTTAATAAAAAATTATTTATTTCAAATGTAAAATAAGATATTTTTCTAGTTCAAGGACTGAAATATATAAAAAAAAATTTAATTTAAGGGTTGATTAATAGAAAGTTATATGACTGGTGGATAGAACTAATGTAGAGATTTTTTAAGTTTTACAGAACTTGATTGTAAAAAAAAAATAACTTTTAGAATTTAATTGTACCAATGGTGTAATTTCCAGGGTTAAAAATATAATTATCTCAATTTTAATATTTTTTTTATATTTTTAATGAGTTAATCTTCAGATTAATTGCATAGAAGGTTACCAAATATTGCACTAAATTTTATTTTGATTTCATAACTTTAGTTTGTATCTTTTTATTACAAAACATTGATTTTAAATACATAGAGATCTCACTTAAAATAATTTCAGTTAATTTAGATGATGTGGCATGCCAAAGTTACCACATCACAGCTCAATTCAACAAAAATTATCATGTCATATTGTCATACTACCTTCTTCATAAGATTATTGGTCATAATTTTACTTTACTTTTTTTTATTAATTTTTTGCACTCAACCTTATAAAATTATTATTAATAGTCTGATAAAGAATGTGATATAGTAGTGTGATATGATAATTTTTATTGAATTTGACTATAATGTATCAATTTTAGTATGTCACATCATCTAAATTACCCAAAATTATTTTGGGTAACTTCTCTACATAATTAAAATAAATAATTTATAACCAAACAATACAAATTAAAATTATACAATTAAAATAAAATTTAGTGTGAAGTTTGATAATCTCTAATACAATTTAGCCATTAATCTTAAATACACATATCGTTATCTATACGAATAAAGTTCAAAACTATTGAATTAATTCTTATTTATTAAAGCCCTTGGTATATGTCACAAATACGTACATACCAAATTTATCAATTATAATAATTAAATTATAATTAATCTAATAATTTTTTGTTCCATTTATATCAATACATATAGTAAAAGTCATTTTAAATTTTATTTGAAAAAATACTTATATGGGAGCCACCCTTCTCTCTCACTATCTATATATATATTTGACAAAGTATTTGATAAAGTAGTCAAATTTTCCTAAAGGTTATCCGAGAAAGTCCTACTTTTGAGGGAGGAAAGTTCTTGAAAACATAAATATTTTATCAAAATACTTTTTTTTACAATACCCTAACTTTTGCATAGGCCATCCTGAAACGGAATTTTAATCTATCGGGCCAAAATATTTACATATTTAAGAAATATACAAGATAACATAAGGCCTAGTTACCTATGGGCTTTATATAAGAAAAAATCCTAAAACAATCATCTTTATTTTTATTATCCAAGTCACTAAAGGGCTCCGAGTCTTGAGATGTTTGAGAAGTTGTAGAAGAAGATTGCTTTGAGTTAAATAGTTACTACATGACTCTAAAATATTCTTCTTCTGTTTTGGTTGCTGCAAAGAGAGTGCTAGCATGGGAGGTTGCTACAAGGAGAACACTGACACGGTACTTTTAAGCAAGGAATTTGGATTGTGCCTGAGATTAAGCACGAGAGTATCTAAGGAAACCATGCTATTTGAGCCATTCAGTGATTGAAATCTTGTGTGGAATTTAATATCAGTTCCACCATTTTACTTTGAATCTTCTTTAGAGCACAACAATATCTTCATTAATGTAGAAGTTAAGATATTATTGTGAGACCCAAGGAACAAAGAATTTTGAACAATAAAGGTATAGAAGAGTAAATTTTTTCTTAGGAGGGGAAGGTTTATAGTGGGAAGAGAAAAAATTAAAGCCCTGACGGATATCAAGGATAGGTCCATAAATATTCCACTATTTAGTGAACCATGCGGGGAACTTAGAGATGTTAGTATGATCACTAAGGAAAAATAACCATGTGTAAGTATTAAAGAATTTTGGATTACTAAGGTACTAAACGATGTTTGTTCATAATCCAAATATGAGAACAAATGGCAAAAGTCTAATTTAGAATCGAAATTGAGAGGGAAGGCTTTTGGTTTAAAGAATTCTTATCCCCAATTAGAGGGATGGATAACTTTAAGGATCTTGTAGGTAGAATAAGAAGGTTTGGAGTAGCCTTTATGATAAAAGTATTTGAATTTAGCAAAACCAGTGAATTCCAAAATTATTTGATACTTTTGGGGTTTAAAAAACTAATTTTTTAGAAAATGATTTTGCATTGTGATGAAAGGATCTTTATGATAAAAACCATCTTCGATAGTCACAATATTTTGGATCGAATTTTTTATCAAGAATTCAGAAGATAGAAGTTTTGATTGTGATAAAACAATCTATGTACTACTTTAGGTAGTCACAAGAGTTAAATCATTTTGAGAAAGAGTTTTAGAGGAGGAAGATTCTCCTTTCTCAGTTTTAGCAATCAGATGAGGAGCTTTACTTAGAATACCTTTGTTGTCGTCATTGTCAAGATGTTCCATGGGTGGAAGCTGTAAGGTACTTTGGATGGCTTTAAGAAGTTCAGGGGTTTTGGAAATTGATTCAATCCATTACTGGATTTGAAGAGCTTTATCTATTTCAGCTATATTAGAATTTTCTTAGTTTACTATGCCAAACCATGACTTTATGGGTTTAGCAACAGAAAGCGAGGGGGGGGGGAGGAATAGGTGTTTCAACTTCATCTTTCTCTTTCTCTTTCTTTCTTTGAGGCATCTTTATCTATTTTGTAAAAATTCTCTAGTCAAAAAGTCTGGTAGAGAATTTGTATCTCCTTTAATAAACTCTATATCAAAATCAAAGATACTCAAAATAGTTTGCCATTTTGTAAAAATTTATTTTGATGCAATATTTTGAACATCTTTTTATAAAACTTCTTTAGAAAATTTGCAATTAATGTGAAGTAAAAACTTTTAATTTAATAAATTTGATTAGAACTTTGATATGCATATGACAATGGAAAGGACTTCTTTTTTTATAGTGGAGTATTTTCTTTATTTATCATTCTAGTAACCCAAAGTGTACTAAACTACAACTTCCTTTCCATTGGAAATTTGCTTTAAAATACCACCATAACCTAAATCGCTAGCGTCTATCTCTAAAATCTTAGGGAGTTTGGGATCAGTTAGATGAAGGCAAGGGATTTCAAGGATATGAGTTTCTATCTGTTTGATGACTTTTGTGTGTTTATCAGTCCAAGGGACTAGGTTTTTCTTTAATCTATCATGTAGAGGTTTGGAAATCCTATTGATATTAGGTCAGAAGTCTAAAACATAATTAAGACTTCATAAAAACCTTTACAAATAAACTTTATTAAGAATTTTATCAAGGAACTTATTTCCAAATTCAAAGGATCTCTTAATGGGAATAATAGTACCACAACAAATATAATATCTTAAGAATCTAACTCTGGTTTGGAAAATGGATATTTTCTTAGCAAAAATAACAAGTCCATTAGCCTTAATAATATGGAGGAAAGTCTTTAAATGTTTGAAATATTGTTCAATGGACTTTGAAAAAATAAGCATTATCATTCTAAGTAAGGATTGAAAATATCATTCATTATCCTTTGGAATTCTAATGGTGCATTTTTCAAACCAAATGGAATGACATTCCATTCATATTGTCCAAAAAGGACAGTGAAACCTATCTTTTATTGATGCTCTTTATCAATTTGTATTTGCCAAAATCCTAATTTTATATCAAATTTTAAAAATACAAATGTAGAATGAAGTTTTTGCAAAAGATCTTTTTTAGTTGGAATTGGATACCTAATCCATTTTAAAGCTTTATTTAAAGGTTTATAATTGATTACCAATCTAGGAGTGCCTCTCTCTACTTTGGAAGCTTTATTGACATAGAAAGCTGAACAACTCCATGGAGACCTAGATTTTGAGGTTAATCCTTTAGATTCAAGATCCTGGATTTCTTTCTTACAATGCTATTCTAGTTCAGTGTTCATCTATATTGGTCTAGCTTTGGTAGGAATATCTCTCTCATTAAATCCTGGTGTCACGACCCAAACCGGAAGTCATAACCGGCGCTAGGGAATAAGAATTCTTTCGAATTCGGAACCCGTAGCAAGCCTTAAAAATAAAAGCATGCAATAATTAAAATAAAATATGCACCATAATTAAAACTCAAATCAATATATAATAATAATCTCTGTCATATCATAAAATAAAAATATATTAATACAATATTCAGAGATAGGCCTTTGATGCAAGATACATGCAACTGATGTATAAATACAACCACTACCGATACAAAATATGACTACTGCAGTTTTTTATAGTACAATAAAGATCAAGCAAGTAGTTTACATAAACAAGACGGGGCGGAAGAAGTCCGATGAATCGGCCTACTACTGAGGTCTAAGGAAGAAGACTCTCCTGTAAAAATATCAACTGAGGGGAATCATACCTCACTGAGTGAATTATTATAGTATATATACATGCATCCTAATATTAAATGCAAACAGTCAACAATATATTTAATAAATATATATATAGGCATAGTCACACAGATGCGGAAATCACTTTTTACATATATGCAAAAAATCATTTAATTATTTGTGAAGGATCGATAGAACCCTAATTAAAACATAAACCTCAATCAAATATACATCTAATCATACAGGCTCACTTAATTCCAAATGGATAACTTATTCCATTTCTAGCCCCGAGACACTAAGTCAACCGAGTTCCAGCAGTCTGACTGTCAGTGTGATTGGCCTCGAGACACTAGGTCAACTGAGCTCCAGTAATCACACTCCTCAATCACATCAATATCAAAAGATAATCAGTCAAACGACACCTCAAATAAGTTAGTATATCAACCCCAAAATCCATCGCAACGGTACGTACTCAGTCCTAGTGTTGCCCACTAGGTAGCACATTCTACCGAAATCCTTCAGATAAAATCATGCATATATTAAAGATAATAAAATGCATCACTTAAAATAAAGTAGCATTCAATGTACAGGGATTTAATAAAAATATACTAAAAGTATACAACATGCATATATAAAAAATATACCAGAAATAAAACAAAAGTATTCTAAATTATTTGATGAATTAAATCATTTAAAACACATATTAAAATGTAAAACCCTAAAATCATGAGTTCTAATGCAAGGCATATATATATAATATAATAACTTACAATGTTGTGCTCCTCGAGACTGGCTCAACTAGCCCGGTCCACTAGCCCTGGGTCTCGGCGCAACAAAAAAAATAAAATAACGATAATAATCAGAATCAATCTAACTTATATTCTAAAGAGACTAGATCTAAGAGTACAAAAATCAAACAGAAATACAGAATTCAGGATCGACCCGATGTCACATTTTACGAGAATTCTACTGAAAATTCGGCAAAGCTTCCTCTGTAAAACGGACATCTCTCTGCTCAAAAGTAGAGTCGGTCCTGTAAGAAAATGCACTTCTAAAACTAGAATTCACACAACTCTCGGTTGGAACTACAAATTGCACAATTCCCAACCGAGGTTCACAAATCCACTGTAAATATAAATAAAATAATAAATATATTAAAAATCAATAAATTCCACAATTATCCTTAAAATATCAAAACACCAAAAATACTGATTTCACAATAATTAATTAAAAATCCTAAATAATAGTATAATATTATTAAAAATCCAATTTTCCAATAATTACACATAAAATAATAATAATTCATTTTATAAATCCAAATAACTTAATTAACCCAAATATATAACAAAAAGTTATAAAAAGCCATTTTATTACCAAAATAATATATAATATATTATTTAAAAATGATTTTTGAAAATTGGTATTAATTAGTTAAAAATAGTAAATAATTTGTAAAAATCATTTTAATACCTTAAATAATTCTAAAACCAATTAAAACATATTATTTAACTATAATTAACACAAAATTATATAATTAACCCTATAATACAAAATACACATAGTATATCTAATATACAATAAAAATTATATAAATGCACAAAAATTATTTTATCAACAAATATTACTCTAATATTATCTAAAACATATAATTAAACACTAATTTCTACAAAAACTAAACTTTAACCTAATATTGACATAATATAAAAAAATATTTATAAAAATTACATAAAAATCACAAAAATTATTATCTTGACACTAAAATTAATAACAATTTATAATAACACCAAATATACCAAATTCATAATTTAAATAATTTATTTACGAAAATTAATTAAATAATATTAAAATAATAAAAAAATTAAAAAATACAAATAAATTCTAAAAATAAAAATAAAAATATGTAGAGGTAGATTAAGCTTCCAGGAACAACTTTTGTTAAGGTGGATTATGTGAATCATTCAAGATCAACCGAAAAAAAATGAAAAACCCTAATGCTTAAAATAAAAAATTCAAGAAAACTAAAAAATGGATGAATTAGAGCTAAAACAAAGGTTAGATTCATGCTCACTGCTGCTCAGGGAGTCTAAAGACACTGAAAACGTGAGAAATGGTGGTCGGAAGAGGGAGGAGCGACGTCAAAAGCTACTGTTACTCTGCTGTTGCTTCTTGTCGACGTTGTCGGATAAGAAGGAGGAGGAAGGCGACGAAGGTGACAGGGAATAACTGGATGGCGAAGTGGCACTCTACCAGTGATGGAATGGACGGTGGCGCGAGGAGGAGAGGTTTTTACAGTAGGTTGTTCACGTTTTAGGTTTTCTTCTTGCAAATGTCTTGCAAATGTATATATATACATATATATAATAAAACTATATATTATAATAATAATATTTTGGTTTAATAAATCTTCACCACAAATAAATAAATATCTCACACTTATACACACACACACACACACACACACACACACACACACACACACACACACATACACATATATATATAACACACACATACATTAACAAATATACACATACAATATATTAAGATATACATAAAATAACATTTAACAATAAATAATAATGATAATACAAATAATGTAATTTATTAAAAATACAATATTAAGATAATAATGCACATAACTAATGTTATTAAAATAATACTATCCAAAGTAATAAACATCAATAATATAAATTAATATTTAAAATAATAAGTTTCTAAAATAAAATATTTACGTAAAAAATATAATTAAACATAAAATAATAATGATTAATCACAAAATAGTAAAATAATTAAATATAACTTTTAAATTTATTAACACTGCATATCTCATTTTATATTAAAATAATTTTAAAATTAGGGTTATTACACTTGGTTCATATGGCAAATCAACTATATGATGTTTTCTTTTCCAAAAGGAATTTAGTAAATTATAATAGACTTCTTTTCAACTATTTTTTTATATTTCAGAAATATTAGTTTTTACCAAATCAGACTTTAATTGTTGTTCAATTTTTTGAAAATGAACATTTTATTATAAATCATGTAGATTTATTTCTTTACCCTTTATCAAAGCATTTTTCTCATTTTTATATATAGAATGTGCTTTAATAAGATTTAAATATTAGGTTTTTGGTTTTTCAAGAAAAAGGAAAGATATGTGAACTTTATCATCTTGAAGATTAATGGAGTTATAAGTTGTTAGGTAAGGGGTTATCAATTAATGAATGGTGTCCCTATAATCACTGTGTAACTAATATTAGAAACTAAAACAAAAGAAGTTTTTAATAAAAAACCATTGTTTAAAATACTACCTTTTGTTTTACCATCTATATTCATTTTTGAACTATTAGTAGAGGAAAGCTTTTCTATAGTTTGTTCTTGAAAATGATTTGGGACTATATTATTTTTTATACAACTTAAATAAGCACCTGTGTCAAACAGAGCTATAGTATCAAGTTGAAAATCTTTATAAAAAATAATAGAAATCTTTATAGTATATTGTCTTGAGGTAATCTAATTTAGAGCACAAAGAAAGTCTTCTGGGATTTTATCTAGATTAGCTAAGGATTGAGGTTTTAATTCCTTAGTCTCATCACTATTACTAGACTTTTCAATTAGTTTGGTGATAAGGAATTAGATTATATCAGAATCCTTTTGTTGCTTATCTTTCAACTACTTTATTTTTTACTTTATGGTCTTTATTTCACCTTGAAGTTCCTAGATATCACCTAAAGGTTTCTTATTGAGCTTTTTTCTATTAAGAATGGTAGTAAGGTCATACATACCTGTACTAGTGGAGGGTAACTCAGTAGTCTTAGGTTTATGTTCTTTCTCTAAAGATTGCCTAAGTTTTTCAAGATATTATTTCTAGATATCAGGGTCATTTATATACTGAATGACATTTAGAATCAATGTCTGCTCTTTTGTAAGCCTATTGAGTTACTTACCTTCGCTACTATAATTTGTTTTAGAATCAAAAGAGGAGGTGATTGCTATTTCATCTACCTGAGGATGATGTTGTCCTAAAAATTTTTCAAAGTTGGTTTCAGACTTAGAGGTTTCTATTAACAAAATTGTAAGCTTGTTCAAATTTTCTTCTTCTAAGTCTAACTCTTGGAATTTTTTGGAAACTTTATAGCATTTAGAGATGTGTCCCTTTTTGCCATATTTGTAGCATGTTACGTCTTTTATTCTGGACTTTATGGCCTTATCAATTTTAGTGTTTCTATTCCTAAAGGTTTTCTTATAGTAAGTTTCTTCAGTATCCTTTCTCTTGGAAAATTTTTTATATTTTTTAAAAAATTTCCTAGATAGAGGGTTCAAAGATTTCTTACTGTAATCTCCTTTATAAGAGGGATTTTGGGTGAAACTATAGTCAAACTGTTTACAAAAAGTTCCTAATTCATGTCTGACCTTTCTCAACTCCCACTTTAGATGTTTTTAGCATTTTAAGTCCTGACAGATCTTAAGGCCTTCCTTTTGGGTGGTGCTAATTAACTCACTATAGGTAAGCTGGTCATAAGGAATGATATAGGTGCCAGAGGATTGTCTAATGGCATTCCTAACTCTTTGTCCTAAAAGGGCTGGTAAACTTGTAAGAAATTTTTCTTTCTAAAAAGGCTGGTTAGAATCTTCCCTAAGCATAACCCTAGTGAGAAAAGTTAATCTATACCACTAGAAGTCATTTAATTTCTTGTATCTAAGGTTAGAGAGAAGATCATCATTTTTATCTTTCAAGTGAGATGAATCTCCTATAAAATGTAATGTTATGGTCAATATCAAGGTAGACACTGCATCCTAAATAGGGTTTCCTATTTGGTCTAAGATGGGCAGACCTTCATCATCAGTTTGGATAGCATGCAAAATATCTAGATGTTGTTGTTTAGTGAGATGATAATCCCACCAGCCTTTTAGTTGACTAGAGAAACCTGCAATGATAAGTTCTGCAATAGACTTATCAGAGGTTCGTATTTGGGCTTTATAAGCATTAGATGACATAGTTATCTATTGAAAAGAATTGATGATTTAATATTTAGACATGTTGTCTATATTCCATTCATAAACAAAATTGGCACTAAACTTAGGTTGGACAAAAGCATTAGGTTGACTATTTAACTCTAGTTTTGCTAACCTACTTTGGACATATCCTGAATGACTTGGATAGACAATAGGCCAATGAAGTTTAGCAATCTCAAGAGATCATTCCTAGAAAGAACTATCTTCAGAGATGGAGTTAAGATAAAGCATTGTACTCAAAGATGGAATCAAGATCTTTATCAAGAATACTAACACTCTGGTTAATAAATTATGGAGTGTTAGGGACAATAGGTTTTTTAGTGGCACTAGAAGGGTTTAGTATACTAAGCTATTCTCTTACAGCATCTAAGAATTTAGTTTTATTACTTTTAATTTCTTATTAAGCATTGGTAGAGATCTGATATGGTTTGAACAAAGGATTCTTGAGCTTTTTACTTGGCATAGACACAGAAGATTATGTGGGCTTTTGGGCTTGATTCTTAAGTCTAGACAACTGTTTTCCTATACTATTAAAATGAGCATTGATAAAGTGAACACTATATTCTTTAAGTTTTAGGAGTCACTATCTTGTGGCTTCTTGTAAGGACAAGCATCTATAGTTTCATTTCCTATAGAGACTTTAATCATCCTGAGAGGAGGGTGTTCCAACTCGATGTTTTGACCACTGGTTGTTTCCCAAAATGTTACTTTCTTTCTCAAAGTGATAGAATTTAAAACTTTAAAGGGATAAGAAATATTGTTTTCTAATGCATATATTTCAAACCATTCAGAAAATAATATATTGACTTTATTTTGCTGCACAAAATCATAGAAGTGACTTTGAATTATCTCTCTTTCTTTTAGAAGATGTCTGAAGAACCATGTTCTTTTTCTAAATTATGAGATGCATAAGAATCTTTGTGCATGAGAACTTTATTAAGAGTGAAATCTTTATCTAAGACATTATATATATATATATATATAATGTGATTTTCAAGTTATTTGACTTTTACAAATATAAATATTAAAGGTTAATAGACAATATTTTTCTTTTATAATTTTTAATTAAGAGGCATATAATTTTTATAATAAATTTAATAGTACATTCAACAAAAATTGTCATAAATAAAAAAATTAAAAATTTATATAGCTAAACCGATTAAATTAATTAAATGATTAATTGAATAATCAATATAATTTACTTATTTATGGTTAAAGATGTCAAAAAATCATATAATGGGATTTTGTTTGAAATGTTTTTATATGGTTAAAAGTTAACCCAATTATGCACACATCTTTAAATACAATCCAAGAAGGATGTCAAACCCAATATGCAATTGAACTTTTAAAAGCCATATTGAGTCCTTAACGATTCTTAAGAGTGCTAATAAAGTGGTAGTTAGGATAGGGCCGAATAATTTTTTTTTGAAACACTTAATTTTATGAAAAGTACATCCGATTTTTTTTTAAACAAGAAAAAATATATCAATTCAAAAAGAAAAACCAAAATGACAAATTATGTTTATAATGGTCAATTTATATACTACCACTAATAATTAAAAAACTTGCTACACACTACCATTAATTAGCTACCACTACTATTAGTTTAACTTAACAAAATATGCTTTGCTTGATGCTTTACCTGATATACCTACTGAGCTAATCACAACTGATAGAAACAATAAGACAACCAATCATCAAGATCATGGTTGAAAGAACATTTACGCTATTGTACATACTCACACACATAATTTCAGCCCTTATAACTAATTTATATTACATGGCAATATACTATTGGTAGATAATATATTCCTTTAGCTAGTTAGATTACAGTTACAACAATCTTCTATATATTAACAAATCAATTCAATGAGAAATGCGTGAGCTTCATTCAATAGAAATACAGTTTCTGTTATGGTATAAGAGCTGTGAAGCTCTTCTCTCTCTCTCTCTCTCTCTCGTTTATTTTTTTTTTTCTCAGTATCCAAACAGTAATTTTCTTAGCACCCAAATAGTTTTTTTTTCTTTTTACTCTCATGGAGAATATAATTTGAGCTAAAGAACTTCCCTCTAGTCCTTTCTTTTTGCATCCTAATTAAAATCCTTCTTTTATTCTCACTACATGTCTTCTCAATGAAAGCAACTTCTACACATGGTCAATATCAATGTGGATGGCATTGATTTCAAAGAACAAGTTGAAATTCAAGGAGGGCTCCATTTATGTACGTACTTCAAATGATCCTATCTTTGGTGCTTGGGAGAGATGTAACACTATGGTACTTTTCATAGTTGATGAAATCACTTTTACCTTTGATTACTCAAAGTGTGATATGGTTTGATATTGCTCATAATTTATGGAAAATTTGCGTGATCATTTTTCTTAAGCTAATGTTGTATAACTCTCAGATCTACAAGAAGAGATTGCTACTTTAAAGCAAGGTTTAATGTTTATTACTTAATATTTTAGTTAACTTAAAATTCTTTGGGATGAGCTATCCAATCTAAGACCTATACTAGCTTGCATATATATTCCTCAATGTAGTTGTAATGCATTTGAAATCATAAGGAATTATCATTATCAGGATCATGTCACTAGGTTTTTAAAGGGTATGAATCATGATTTTACAATTGTCAAGTCACAAATCTTGATCATGGATCCTCTTCCTAATATCAATAGAATGTTTGCTCTTACATTGTAATATAAGAGACAAATTAAAGAAGCTATAATTCAAGAGATTCAAAAATCTATAGTCCTTTATGCTAAAAGAAGAGCAATGATCATAACTCAAAGAGGGAATAATTTTGGTAATAATCAGTTTTACAATTCCAAAAGACAATCAAGTGCTATTGTAGGCAAAAAACCAACTTGCTCCTACTATGGAAATTATGAACACTCAATTGATAAATGTTTAAAAAAACATGGCTATCCTCCTAGTTACATAATGCAAAAGATAAATCATAATGGTGCTATCAATAGTAAAAGTAGGTGTTATGGCTTAGACTAATATGTTTGGTGTTCATAACAGTGACATCAAAGGCAAGCAAGTGCATATGGAAGAGTCATTTGATGACAACAAACTAATGCTTACTAGAGACCAATATGATAAACTAATGGTTTTAATGTTCATAAACTGCAAGTAGTTCATCTTTTGTTAGCAACATCTCTACCACTTCAGAGCATATGCCGCAAACAAGTATTACTTTCAATCCATAAATTTTTTCTACCACTGCATTGAAAATTCCTAAATCTACTTAGATAGTAGATACGGGAGCAACTAACCACATTATCAATTCACTTAAGTGTTTTTATGCTTATAAATTAGTTAATGATGTGTTTATTAAATTGCCTAACAAAGAGACTGTACCTGTTACATATGTTGGTGAAATCAAAATTGGTTCATCTCTTATACTTTATAATATGCTTTATGATCCTCAATTTACTTTCAACCTTTTACCAGTTAGTCAGTTGATTAAAACCTCCAAATGTTTTTTTATTTTCTTACCTTTCTTTTGTTATATTCAGGACATCAAAACCTGGAAGATGATTGGTATAGCTAGAGAAAAACATGGTCTTTATGATTTTCTAGACACTGAATATCACCAATCTAATTTATCTACAAAAACTCCTTCTTTTGTTAGTCATTCAAAAACTATTACTTCATAAAATTTATAGCATTATAGATTTAGTTATGTCTTTTATCCAAGATTAAAGATTCTTTATAGCATGGATTCCTTAATTGTTAGTGATCAATCAGTTTGTAAGATTTTCCATATGAGAAAATAGAAACGTTTATCTTTTCTTATCAGTGTTTCTACATCTAATAAATGTTTTGATCTCATTCATATGGACATTTAGGGTCCTTTAGCTATTGCATTTTTTTATGGTAATCACTATTTTCTTTCAATTGTTAATGATAAAACCATATACATATGGATTTTTCCTATACAAGCCAAATATGAAACTCGTATTTTAATAGAAAATTTTTATGCTTTTGTCACTACTTAATTTAATACCAATGTTAACTGCATAAAAAAAGATAATGGTCATGGGTTTAATATGCATTCTTTTTTTACCTCAAAGGGTATTATTCATCAAACTACATGTGTTTACACTCCTTAACAAAATAGCATTGTTGAACGCAAACATCAACATATTTTAAATGTTGCTCGAGCCCGTCGTTTTTAAGCAAATCTTCCCGTTCATTTCTAAACTGATTATATTCTTCATGTTGTTTACCTTATAAATCATACCCCATCACCTATTCTTCGAAACAAAACACCTTATTAACTTTTGTTTCATAAAAAAACCTCAATTTCATCTTTTTTGAGTCTTTGGCTGCCAATGTTTTATCTCCACTATTGCATAACATTGAAATAAATTTGATCCCCGAGCTATTGAATGCATTTTTCTCATATACCTTTCTTATATAAAAGGTATTTGTGTTTGTGACATAGCTGTAAAATGAGTTTTTATTTCAAGGGTTGTTCATTTTAATGAACATCATTTTCCTTTTGTTTCTTATTCTTTTTAGCTTATTGATGCTTTTTTAATAGAAAACTTCATGAATGGTTCTTCAGTATCTAAAATTAATAATGATCACATACTACTGTACCAAGTTTACCTTCTAGGATTGATGTTCAATCCCTTTATTTGGTTCTTACCCGTAAATCCTCTAGACTTTCTAAACCTTCTACTTGGCTAAATGATTATGATACTTCTCTTACACCTATAACCAGCCCTCACCATATTTCTTAAGTTCTTTTTTATAATAAACTCACACCATCTTACCAAACTTATACTAATCAAGTTGCTCTTGTTGTTGAACCTTACACTTATTAAGAGGCAGTCCATCATAATTGCTAGAGACAGGCTATGCAAGCTAAGTTTAATGCTTTTGACGCCAACAAGACTCAGGAATTAACTACTTTTCATGCCTTTAAATAAGCCATTAGCTGTAAATGGGTTTATAAGATCAAATGTCATGCAAATGGCACTATTAAAAGGTATAAAGCACCTCTAGTGGCTAAAGGTTACACTCAATAGGCTAGAATTGATTACATTGATACTTTTTCACTCATTCTCGATATAACTACTATTCAAGTTTTGCTTATTGTTGCAGCCACGAAGGGTTGACACCTTCACTAACTCAATATCAACAATGCATTTTTACATGGTGACTTAAATGAAGAAGTCTATATAACTCTTCTTCTTAGTTTTCATTCCACTAAACCAAATCAAGTTTTTTGCCTCACTAAAAGCTTGTATGGTCTTAAACAAACTAGTTTCCAATGGAATGCCAAGCTTACTGTTGCCTTTTTCAATTAAGGTTTTCTTTAATCTTAATCTAATTCTTCACTTTTTACTAAGTTATCTTCAAACATGTTTATTGCTCTTTTAGTTTATGTTGATGATGTCATTATAACTAGCAATGATTCACATTAGATTGCCTTGATCAAAACCTTTATTTATAACAACTTTAAGATTAAAGATCTTGGTTTGTTAATATTTTTCTTGGGTTTTAAAATTACTAGATCACAACCAGGTATTAACTTGTGTCAACGTAAGTATACGCTAAATATCTTACATGAAATAGGTTTTCTTAACTTAAAATATGTTCTAACTCTAATGGTTAGTAATTAGCGATTTTCTTAGCATGATTGTACTGCCTTGTTTGATATAACTCCATACTATAGCATTATTGGGAAATTCCTTTACCTTACTTATACTTGGTCGGTCCTCTCTTTTGTTATTCAACAACTATCTTTATTCTTAGATTGTCCCACTAATGTGCGTCTTATAGCTACACATTATGTTCTTCGATATTTTAAGGGTACACCCAGCTAGGGACTCTTTTCCCTTTAATTAATGATCTTTAGCTTAAGGCTTTTTTTTTTTTAACTCTGATTGGGGTGCTTGTCTTGACACCCAATATTTTATTGCTAGCTTTTGTGTCTTTCTTGGATTTGCTCTTATCTCTTAAAAGTTAAAGAAACAACCCACCATGTCTCGTTCTTCAGTAGAAGCTGAGTATGGTGCAATGGCAGTTGTTACTTGTGAGTTACAATGGCTTTAATATCTTCTTTGTGACTTTCAAGTTTCTTCTTCCACTATTTCTCTTTATTGTGACAGTATTTTAGCTACCAAAATCGTCGAAAACCCTGTGTTTCATGAACAAACCAAGCACATTGAAATTGATTACCATTTGGTTCACCAAAAAGTTCAATAGGCTTTGCTTTGCCTTTTCCCTGTTTCTTCTATTCACCAGCTTGCTGACTATTTTATGAAGCCTTCACCACCTCCTACATTCTAGAAATCTATTGTCAAACTAGGTATACATAATTTGTATACTCCATCTTGTGGGGAGCTAACAAAATATGCTTTGCCTGATGTACCTACTAAGCTAATCATTGCTTATAGGAGCAACAAGACAACCGGTCATCAAGATCATGGTTGAAAGAACATTTAGCTGTTGTACATACTCACACATATAATCTCAGTCCTTATAAGTAATTTATATTACATGACAACATATTATTGGTAGATAATACATTCCTTTAGCTAGTTAGATTACAGTTACAACAACCTTATGTATATTAACAAATCAATTCAATGAGAAATGTCTGAGCTTCATTTCACAGAAATACAATTTTTGTTATAACTAATACATGACCTCAAGAGTGCTAATAAAGTGGTAGTTACCAAAGTGCGGAATAATTTTTTTGAAACACTTAGTCTATGTTTGGTTTATAAATTAAAATAAGTGCGAAATAGAATTATAATTCTTAAGAAATAAAATAAGTATTTCTAGAACAACTATTCCTAAATAATTACTATTTTATGCTTTGGTTCATAATCTATAATTATTATAAGGGATAAATAGATTTAAGCATAAATGACATTGATACCTTTACTAATGAATTTCATTATTAATATCAAAATTAAATAGTCATACAATTTTAGCATGTTTTACACAAAAAAATAAAAAATATAATATATAAAAAAATTAGCACTTATATTTTATTTCTTTAAAATAATATAAATGCATAATAAATAAATAAATAATATTTTAAAAATTTTTAATCATTAAATACAAACATATAAAATAAATAAATTATATATAATTTATAATTGTCAAACCTGAGTTAAATTAAATTAAAAGAAAAATATTGAAAAATCTGAATTAAATTATTCTTAAAAAAAAAGTAAGAACATGAATATAATGAGATTTTAAATATAAAGATAGAGGTAAAAGTGGATATGGTCTATTTTAAGGGTAAGAATACATATTTTTTAGTTTTTGAAAGAATGTCTATTTTTTAACAATTGTAAGATTATTATTAATAAAATTTAAAGCAAAACAATTATTGATCTATTCCACAAATTAAATATGAACTTAATTTTATGAAAAGTATATATATATATATTTTTTGACAAAAAACTAAATCAGTTAGAAAAAAAAAAAAAAGAAGAAAAAATAAATGCGATTGAAAACCAAAATGACAAATCATGTTTACAATGGTCAATTTATATACTAACACAAACATTATCATTTAAAAAAATTTCACTAAATTTTTTCAAAAAACAAATTTCAGTAAATACTAATATTAATAAACTATTATCTGCCATTTGTTTAATTAATACATGTCTTTGAAGAGTACCAGTAATGTGACAGATAGCAAATGGCGGACTAATTTTAATTTTATGAAAAGTATATCTGAAAAGGACAAAACAAAATTAGTTCAAAAAAAGAAAAAGAAAAACTAAATGATATTGACGGGGCGTGTACGCATTATTATAAGAATTTGAAGCAGTGCGTGTAAATAACGTGTATACAGTGGCAAGAGACCAATAGCCTGCACTCGGTTTTAAGAATTGGGCCCCAACTAGGACTAGTTGCTGAGCAAGCAAACTTAATACTTATCAGCCCGCTGTCAGTTCAACTAGTTGGCTCCGCAAAACTTATGGACACGCTTTTATTTCCACTTTCAACCTTTATTCTAGTTATTGCGTCTCTTTCGATGATTTTCCTTTTTTTTTTTTTTTCTCTCCTCACCTCACTCCCTTCACTCCAAATGGGTAAATGCCACCTAGGATTTTTTTCTTTGCCAGGAGATAGAGAAAGAAAGAGATGGATCTTAGTATTTTAAAATGGACCAACTCCAAAATAGATAGCTGAAATATTTTTAAAAATTTTCCTTTCACTCGAGAAAAGAATACCCGTTCGATTAGGCACGCCTATTCGGATTTGAGTGATTTGATTGGATTTAATTTTTTTTTATGGAGTTTAACATGTGCTTAAATATTAGGTCGGTAATTTGCTAACAACCTATGAGGTTTGGTTAAAATTATTAATCCGTTATTATATTTTTAAAATTAATTAAATATTCCTTTTAAATTTATTTCCATTAATTATATTTTCATTAAAAAAATTTAAAATATACTATTAATTTTTAAAATATACTATTAACTAAATAAAATAATTAAAATTAAAATGTTAATAATTAGATATAATTTTATAAATGCCCTTAAACCCTAAAAACATCACTTTTTTCTTCTTCCCATTTACATTCCATAGCTCTCTCCCACCCAAACTCATCTTTTTCCATCTCTACTGCCGTTGCAACTAGACGCCACCTAAAGTCGTCGCACATGCCGCCTATTGCTGCTAGCATGCTACCACTTTTAGTCGCCGTCACAACCACCAGATGTTGTTGCTGCCACGCCCAACCACTGTTGTTGTCGCTTGTTGCTACCTCCTTTAGCCTATGCCATCACTTCCTTTACTAACCACCGCTGAAAACAAAGGAGGTGGAGCAATCTTCTTTTTGTTCTGCCTTTCTCTCAAGTTATTGAGCTCCATTTGCATAAATATTGTTCTTATCTTAATTCCAGAATTTTTATTTTATTTGAAAATTTTATCTAACATTGCACTTTAACTTTGTTTATATGTTGTATGGGAGCATGACCATGTGATTAGCCAGGTCAGGAACAACCCACTTGGTTTTACTTCTAGCAATTTCTTATAAATTATTGAGAATGAAATGTAATAATGGTTGGATTTGTTCAGCAAGTAAAACATCTAGGCATTTGATGGGTTCTGCTCCAAAATATATTTAGTTTTTCTTATCATCGCTTTGGGGGTTGTGTGGCAAAAAATTAGGTCTGGTCATAGTTCACAACCACCGATTTCGGTTCATGAATTATCGATTTCAGTTCATGAACTGATAGTTTATAGTTCAAATATCAGTGGAACCAGACTGGAATAAAAAATAGAGTCGGTTTAAGGACCGGTCAGTTTCGGTTTTGATTCCAGTTTAAGTTGATTCGATTTGGTATAATTTTTTTTATGGCATAAAGTTGAAATAAAAATTTATTATGACATTTTAATAAGTTAATAAAATATAAAATATAAAAAATTATATTTTACTTTGACTAATTAACATAAAATAAATTAACTAGTTAATTTTAGATTAAAAAAATAAAAAAAGATAGAAATAAAATTATTTTATACTAGTTTTTATACAATATTGGTTGAAATAAAAAATTTTACAATATATATATATATATATATATATATATATATAAAACAAAATTTAAAATATATATACATAGCTTGAAAATATTTATATTATATATATATTTTTAAAAAATTTTAAAGGGTTTGAATTAAAAATAAATTATAAAAATAAATTAAAAATTGTAATTGACTGTAACTTGAAATTAAATATTTTTTTATTTATTTTGAAAATATCGATTTAGAACCGTCGGTTCACAATTCCATTAAGGTACGAATATGCTCTGAATCGGTCTTCCTTACTATTTCGGGCCGGTTTAGCCCGGGTTTGACTATTTTAATTCGATTTTAACTGGGTCGATTTCAATTCCGGTTCAGAGTTTGAACTAGCCTGTGGTTAGGCATACCAAAAAAATTTGAAAAGCTTTAATGCATAAAACATGTTCGGGAACTTGCCTCCGTGAATGCGAATAAGTCACTAGTATCATTTTGCTGAAATATGCATATTCTTGTATGTATATTTTAATTTTTATGTAATATAATATTTGTAATAAATTCAAAATAAGGGTAAAAGAGTTTATTCTTGAAAAAAAATAGAGTAAAAGAGTTTTTGATTTTTATCTAATGTATTGTTTGTAATCACACAAGGAAATTATTTTTATTTATTTTTATATATGGGCATTAAATTCTAGGAATAAAGTTCGATTTGGTCTTCAAACTTTTTACAAAATTTTAATTTAGCCTAAAATAATATTTTTCTTTCAATTCAGTCCAACACTTGGGCTTAATGTGTCATTCAAACCCATTTTCTCATAATTAATGGAGCGTGTAATACACCTCCTTATTAAACACTAAAAATAAATAAAAAAAATGGTTAAACAATAGAAATTAACAAAAACAATAGTTAAACAATAGAATTAACATTGAGAATAAAAATTGCTATGACCACTGTTAAACTTCTTTTCTGCTTTAACTCTTCCAAATTAAGCCATAGGTTCCACCACCTCCAAGGCCATTACCTCTACTAGCTCCACCTCTCGCACCACCACCAATTCCACCGCCTCCACCAAGACCTCCTCCGCCACCAAACCACGTGGTATGTCATGGCAAAAAAAAAAAAAAATCCAATTGACAATCAATTGAAAAAAAAAGAAAAAAAGAAGAAGAATTTAACATACTAAAAAGCAATAACAGACTTCAACTCTTCAATAGCAGAAATAGTGTGAGCATCAAGGATAAATTGGTCTTCATTACTAATCATTTCATTGTCAATAAGAGCATCACCATCACTAGTTCCAACTCTGTATAACCTCTTAGCTCACACCAATGATTCTCTCTTTCCCTTACCCACAACATTCTACTTCCTCTTTTGCGCCACAACAACTCCAACTAAATAAAAAAGCAATAAATTGAATAAACAAAAGTGAATCTTTGAAACTGAAGACTATAAATGAAACAAAATTGATTATAGAAAACTTAAAACATTGTAAGGAGCAAAAGAAGAAGGAGACCTGAATATTTGATAATGTCTCTTTTAAGAGAAGTTAATCCATCATCCGCCATTTTTAAAGAAGAAGCTTTTGTAGGATTGTTATTTGTTTCATTTAATTTTCACGCACCTTTTGTCTTCTTTTTCAATACAAATGGTGACCAATGATGATGACTCATATAAATAAGAAGTTTATATGTTATCATAAAAAATATTTCCAAAGCTAATAACTCATTAGTTGGCAATTTTACTTGGAAAGAATACTATTAAACCCTCTTTCTTTTGGACAGTATACTTTGACGAGGAAAAAAGGCTTGGAGGCCCCACCTTCTCCTTTAGTTCAAGATTGCCCTTTTTATCCTTGTCACCTTATATTATGGCTATGAAGTCTTTAGCCCTAACTAAAATTCTAGCAGATCCTATCAGAGCTTGATTCTTTGGACTTTTACTTGCATATTATTCAAGAAAAGGCTTAGTTTCACTTAGGTATATTGAGGATGACAATTGTTTCCTTCCATATTTTCTTTTGATATATACAACCCTAAGATATGAACAAAAAATTTCTTTTCAACCAATTGCACCAGAATAAAAATTTAAAGGAGCTTAAACCATAAATAAGAAGCACAATTATAGAACCATTCATCAAGCATATTATTAAGTTCTCTCTATGTTAAAACCTATCAACAATATTGTATCATGCACCATCTTACCCAATCTCACATTATTCAAACCACCACAAATAACAACTAAATCATGCACAAACAAAGCTCCAAAGTAACATAAATTTAACTTAAGAAAAAAAAAGAATTAAAATTTTACATTAAAGACTTTACTCTACTCTTGAACAATGACTAAGCCATTATCAGCTAGATACCCTTGAGAAGCCATTAAACAAAGCTTAACCATCATCAGTAGTGAAAGAGAAGAAAAAGAAAAAAAAAGAAAAAAAACCTAGCTTTAAAATCAAGTTTCTAATGTTGAAATCTCCTCTTTTTTCGTTTATCCCTTCACTCAAAGTGTCATTATAAACTTATACATTTATAACACACCTATAAGAACCCAATTTTGTGATGTAATTGTGCATAGTATGATGAAAAATTTATTAAAAAATTGATCTCTAGTGTTAAAATTTGAGATTTTAAGGACTAAATTGTAGTGTTTTTGGACCTAATTGTAAAATCTTAATTTTAGAAATATTTTTTTTTGAAAATTTTTAATTTTTTGGCTCTGATGAGTAATTTTCCAGTCGGCATTCAGCTAATGCCAACCAACATTGGCCAAATGCCGATCGACATTAGCCATATGCCAATCGGCATTGGCTTATTGTCGATTGACATTGGCTTAATGCCGATCAACATTATGTGACATTTGTATTTTCCATCTTTTTTTAGTATTTTTCTATTTTCTAATTGGTCAAAAATTGATTTTAATTATTTTCTTAAAAGATAATTGTGTTTACATGTTCAAAATGCGTAAATAACTTTCAAAATTTGTGTTCATTTCCTAAAATTAAGGAGAATTAGCTCCGCAAGTCTCTTAATAAAAGGCAAAGACTGTGTGAGTGAGGAAGGATTGGCTCTTTACTGCGCAGAAACCTTAGAGAGAAAAATCACAAAGAAAAGCCAAAAAAAGAAAAAACCTAGTTTTCTTCACTGTATTGAAAAAAAATCATGCTCTTTTGTTTTCAATAGTCCAGAGATCAATCAATGCAGTGTCAATTCTCAAAATGATGAAATTCCATTCTGAGGGGAATCAAACAACATCTGCATAGTATCTTTTTATCCCTTTTCCCTCTTTGATTTATTTTGTTTATTTTGTTTTGTTGCTTATTTAATTTACTAATGTGAATTGTAGTTCCTGTTTTTTTATTCAATTGGGATTTGAGGTGGACACTGGCTAAATAATCAGGAGGGAAGATCCATGGAATGCCATGGTGTTGAACTGTGATTAGATCTAAGGTGTTATCTTTCTATAATCATTATTTTCTTTGTGTTTTATGTGTTTAATTCATTTGGGTTTGTATTTAATTTTAATTTCCAGTACGTAGTGTGTAATAGCCTTAGTAGTGGGAAATAGTAAAGATTTTATTTTTCTATGTTTTTTAAAATTGGTTAGTAAATTAATTTTAATTTGGTAATTTTCCATTAAAATTAATGGTGGCAGTAGTTAATTAGGGTTTATGAAATTGATTTAGGGTTTTTAGAAAATAAAAAAATGTATATTTGATACATTTTTTGTGTTTTATTTGTTTTAGGCTTTTTTTTATCCTTTTGGGCCCCAAGCCCACATTAGGTTTAAACCCACTTAAAAAATAGGCTTAAAATTGGTTTAGGTTAGCTAATTTAAAATTAATTTAAGCCCATTTTAGGTTAAATTAGATTTAGGCCCACCTTTTAGTTAATGAAATTAATTTAGACTTAGGTAAGCCCAATAAAGCATTTTTTTTATTTCTTTTCTAAAATAAGTAAACTTAAGCCCACTCTCATTTAATTAAAATTGATTAGAACTAAGCTCATTTTAAGTTTAATTTATTTCTTTAAAATATGTAGACTCAAACCCATTTTTAGATAATTAAAATCAATAGACTTAAGCTCACTAACTAATAAAAATGTAGGCCCACCTTTAGTCCATTTTCACTTTGTAAATAAAAAATATAAATCTAGCTAACTTTTAATAAAATTAACATAGTTTAGACTTAGGGAATGCATTTGAATACATTTTTTATGTGTGATTTTATTGACTAGATGCCTTAGGGTTAGATGGATGTTCAAATAGGGTTTAATAAAATTGCATGTAATTAAAGAATGAAGTAATAATTTATAAAGTAATTTTAAATGAACGTGAGACTAAAAGAAGTTAGTATTCCATTCCTAGAATCTCCTGGTTGCAGTGCTAACTTCCTTTTAGAAAATTGAGTACCACCAATTGAATTGTCCCAATTATTACCCTGGGTGTGACTCCTCATCTATATGCTATGACTTTGTGGTATAGTAGTGTGTTCTCTAAGGCCCTAAGTCTAAATAGTGTCATGGTTGCTAAAATTTTAGACGCACGCTAAACCTCGTCGTTTACAGTGGTGACTCCACTAGGGATAAGAGATATTGATTCTACTTGTGTTCTTTAGAATTATTTTATTGATTATTATTTCATTCTTGCATTCATTCTGCATGTCCCTATTAAACCGATGGCGTTGGTTTATGATTCCATGATTCTACTAGCTTTATGGAGTTATAAATTGGCTAACCATCACTTTTAGCCTTAACTAGGTTCAAGAGAGATTACTGGGCTTATTTGACTAGAGTTTGTAACCTAAGTCCTAAAGGGGGGTAATCTTCTCTCGAGTTGGTAAAGGATGCCGGACCCCTTTAACCTTGGCCTGTAACTCAATGTCTATAATGGAGAGCATCTTGCTAAAGGAACCTTGACCTTTTTACTGGACCCTAACCACATATAATGGCTTAGTTATTTCCCTTAGGATATACCAAAAATTGTTTGTATGATTTTTACCATGAGGTATTTTTATCTATAAAAGCCTAGGCCCATACTTTTAAAGCCCCTTGGGGTAATAAATATTGGGCTAGACCTTTATACTTAGAAATGTTATTTCTATGCTTATTGATATGAGGTATTTCAATCTATAAAAGTCCAGGCTCATACTTTTAAAGTCCGTTGGGGTAATAAAGATTGGGCTAAAACCTTTATACCTAGAAATGTTGTTTATATGCTTTATTGCTTTAAGAGAGATCTGACATATTCATTGGTCCTTGATATTCCTCGTTGATATTAAGACTACGATAAAAAATCCTAGGAAATGAGACTCACCATTGAACATGTGTGCGGGAGGAAAAAGGTTAGAAGGATGTATATTGTACATTTGATTGATACTTGCTACTTGTTACATAGCACATGCATCATGCATATATGCACTTCATCCATTATACTAACACCTTTTTTTGCAGCCATCATAGATTCATCGGGGTCTTCTCGTATTTGGGGATGGAAAGGTGGTAGACTAAGAAGAATGAGTCAGAGTTCTAAAACCTCAGCAAAGGAAATCTTGAACAGACTGGATAGATTAGAAAGAAGCCCTATCAACCCACTTTAATTAGAAGCTGAACCAACTTCACTTGAATATGAACAAATGGAACAATAGCAAGGGAACTGGACCTTAGAAGACATCAAAGGAGCTATGATGGATGACATGAGGGCTATAATGCAGGATGAGCTAAGACAAGCACTATTTGGATTAATGCAACTTGCTGCTGTCATACTACCACCTGCTACTGCTATTATCCCACCTACTATGGATGCTCCACCTGTTGCCAACAATGTTAGGGGGTAACCTATTGCTAGAAACCTACCTGCTATCGAGGTACAACTTGAGGATGATGAGAACTACATGATAGAAAAGTTAAAGAAAGAATCACTTGAACTGGTACAAGACCATGAGTCCAAGCAGATGCGAGCACTGACCTAGAAAATGTCTAAGATGGAAGAGCTAATCAGAGGATAGGGCATGGGGTATTTATTTAACTTTGATGACATGTTGCAGATGGGAGACGATAGACTGTTTGACAAGTTCAAGATGCCACAGCTATAAAAATTTAACAAGAGAGGAGATCCGAGGATTCATCTTAACTAGTACACAATAACCATGAGCACTATTAAAGCACCATTAGAAGTGATCACTAGGTTATTTGTACTATCTTTAGAGGGAATGGCTGTAAACTGGTATCACAAGCTGGAAAAATCTATAAGAACTGTCTGGAAAGAATTATGTATTGCTTTTTTAAAACAGTATGACTATAGCACTAGATTGGATGTGTCCATCAAAGATTTGGAAATAACAAAGCAGAAACCCAATGAATCCTTCTCTAATTTCCTTACCAGGTTCATGAATAAGGTAGGACTGATGAAAAACAAGCTAGCTGAGAAGGATCAGGTTAGGATGATAGTTCATAATATGTCACCTAATCTGGTCGAGAGATTGCAGATGATGAACCCTAAAACATTCATAGACCTATATGATGATGGTTTACAATCAGAAGAGATTGAGAGTGAGAAGAAGAGAAATGCTAGAAGCACTGAAACCCGAAATTACCCAACTGGGGTCATATAATAGGGAAGTACTGGCTGAGCTATAGAGGTGCGCACAATTCAACTACCTCGAAGATTCTCCAACTTCAACTAACTACTCTCCAAAGTCTTAGAAAGGCTCATCCAGAAAGGCCTATTTCGACCCTTAACCTTTTCCAAACCACTAAACCCAAATGTCCCTAGTTATGACCTTAATAGTTACTACAAATTCCACCAAGTTGCTAGCCATTCCACAAAAAACTGTATCTGCTTAAAATATGAAATCCAAAACCTTATAGACTCCAAAAAAATCACAAACCCTGAAAAGTCAAATTCCAACCCAAACACTAGAACTAACCCTTTCCCAAACTACCAAAATGTCCCACTACCAGCCACCATGATGATCAACTCGGGAGTTAGTGAAGAAGAAGTGCTAAACTTTGAAAGCCTAAACCCTACAGCCATTGGAGAATCTCTTGATACCTATAAAGGAGTAGAGGATTTATTGGGATAGCCCTCAGGAAAATTTGATTACAAATTTTTCTATTACAAACCACCCTTTGTTGATATTCCTATTAAATCAATTGAACCCTTAGGTTGGGGTGATGAGTTTGATGATGAGCCAATGAAGGTATAGAAAGAACCTAAAACTCCTAAACAACCATAGAGAGGAGATTTACTGGGACAACCTTTGGGCAAGTTTGATTATAGAATATTCTACTTTAAGCCCACTTCAGCTGATATACTAATTGAAGGATTATGTCTACAGGATGGGGTGACGAGTTTGGAGATGATAAAAGACCTTTAGGTCTTGAACAGTATCGAGAGGGAGTTGAAGATCTATTGAATCAACACTTAGGCAAGCTTAACATGGAAGAGTTGAAGGAGAAAGAAACATGCACAATGGAAGTATGGAAAAATGGAAAAAGAGATCGAATCATTAGAGTTGTTGACATTTGGTATGACTCTGATGAAGAAAACTTGAGTGCTCTTGATGTGTGGAGTGATGATCCTAAGGTGAATAATGTCACTAGGAGTGGAAAGAATTACAAAGCAGTTGAAAAGAAAACCAAGAGAGTTGTAGAAAGAGAAGAAACAGAAGTAGAGGAAGAACAAAAAGAAGATATGATTATGGAATTACTGAAGAAGGCTAAGGAAAATGTCAACATTTGAGAATTACTGATGCATTTAGGTAGTTATAGAAGAGCTCTTATCAAAGCTCTGTCAAACATGAACATTGAAACAGTAGCCACACCTAAGGCTATGGTGGTAAAGGTGATAGAAAAGAAACACGGGCTGATAACATTCTCAGATGACAGCTTGCCTTTGGAAGGGAGAAACCATAATAAGGCATTGTTTATCCTAGTTAAGGTGAGGGGAAAGAGAACCAATTTTGCTATGGTTAATGATGGATATGCTATTAACATGTGTCCCTTGAAAATCCTACCTAATTTAGGTTTGAAGGCTGATGACCTAACAAATTCAAACCTCATAATAAGAGCTTATGATGACAACACTAGGAATATGGAGGGGACATTCCAAGCTCTGGTTAAAACAAGACATGTGGAATCAACTATTGAGTTCATCATACTAGGTATACTTGTTACTTATGCCCTGTTGTTAGGAAGGCCATGGTTCTATGCTTTGGGAGGTGTACCCTTAACTGTGCACTAAAAGATAAAATTCCCTTATAAAGGAGAGGTTGTGACTATGGAAGCTGGGAATAATGCTGCTGTGGCCACTATATTAGGCAAATAGAAGCAATTATGTGCACCTCCTGGTTTCTAGATTGCTGGGATATTTGATGAAACTGAAATGGATATGAGAATAGCAAAAATGATGAAGAATATGAATTACCAGCTTGGATAAGGGTTGGGGAAGAATGAACAAGGAAGCTTTAGTCTCCCAGAGTTTAAAAGCCAAGGCAATACAACTAGTTTGGGTTATGTTGAAGAAATAAAGCTGATAAATAAAATGGCAAGGAAGAGGTTTAATGCCAAACAAAGGAAGCTCTTAAAGAAAATTGGGCTGATAAGTGAGAATTTCATCAGGGCAGGGGAAGGCAAATACTATTTGGGAGCTAAAGAATTGGTTAATGTTACTAAAAGAGATGTTCCTAGGTTTGAGATCTTCAAGGAGCAGATTATGGAGAACCTGGTGAAAGACAACAAAGAGGAAGTGATGAAGCTAGCAGTTGAGAGAATAGGCGATGCTACTATCGAGGAGTTGCTGTGTCTGCCACTTGAAGAGAAGCCACCCTAGGATTTAGCTATTTTCATTAATGATAGCTTTAGTAGTGTTTTCTATAAGGAAACTGATGTAATAGCATTCAGTCTATTTGAGGATGAAAGCTCTATTTTTTCCATGGTCAATGATATGAATGTTGGTTTTTCTTACTTGTGTGATGTGCATCCTGATAGTTCTGTGCATTATAATTTTGATCGTTCATGCATGTTTGACATTAATTCAATCCAATTTGATTCATTTAACATGGGCACAAATAATAATCCTAAGAACATTTATATATCACATGAGGTAACTCTTGAAGAGAGGAAAAATTTTAAGGGAATATTAGCAAAAAGAAAGGTAGTATTTTCTTGGATCTATGAAGACATATCAGGTTTAAATAAGGACATTGTAGAGCATCACATTCCAACTCACCCAAAAATAAAACCAGTTAAATAAAAATTGTGCAGGATGAGACTACAATGGACTAAAAAGATAAGAGAATAAATTGTTAAACAAATTCAGGCTAACTTTTAAGTAGTAAAAGATCCTCAATGGTTAGAAAATATAGTACCAGTACCCAAGAAAGATGGTAAGGTGCATATATGTGTAGATTTTAGGGATCTAAACAATGTATGCCTAAAAGATAATTTTCCTTTACCCCACATTGATGTAATAGTAGACAACACAACATCTAGTGCAATGTATTCCTTCATGGATGGGTTCTCAGGGTATAATCAGATAATGATGGTAGTTATAGATAAGATCAAGACAACTTTCATCACATAATGGGGGACATATTACTATAAGGTTATGCCTTTCAGGTTGAAGAATGCAGGTGCAACATATCAAAGGGTAGCCACTACTCTTTTCCAAGACATGATGCACAAGAAGGTTGAGGTGTATGTGGACGATATGATGGTCAAGTCAGAAATAAGAGAGGGACACTTTGGAGCTCTGGATAAGTTCTTGGCTCGAATTGAAGAGTACAATTTGAGGCTTAACCCGAAGAAATGTATTTTTGGGGTTACTTCAGGAAAACTACTAAGGTATATAGTTAGTAGTATAGGAATTGAAGTAGATCCAGATAAAGTGAAAGCTATTCAGGAAATGCCAACACCTAAGACAGAGAAAGAAGTGAGAGGATTTATTAGTAGGTTATAATATATTAGTAGATTTATTGCAAAACTTACTAATATTTATGACCCTATCTTTAAACTCTTGAGGAAAGACTAGCCTGTGAAGTGGAACGATGATTGTTAAAAGGCCTTTGACATGATTAAAGAATATCTCGCTAATCTACCTATATTGAAGCCACTGAGACAAGGTAAGCCATTGATCCTATATTTGGCCTTAGAGGACAATGCAATGAGGGCAATGCTAGCATAAGAAGGACCAGAAAGGATAGAGCATGCAATGTATTATCTCAACAAGAAGTTCCTATAATATGAGGAAAAGTACAACTTGGTAGAGAAGACATGATTAATCATGATCTGGGCAACAAGAAAATTGAGGCACTACTTTTAGTCCTATAGGGTTCTAGCTATTTCAAAGATAGATTCCTTAAGGTACTTATTCCAAGCACCCACTTTGACTGGAAGAATGTCTCGATGGCTAGTACTTCTGACTAAGTTTGATATAGAATACATCACCACCAAAAGTCATCAAGGGAAGGGCAGTGGCAGAATTCCTAGTTTAGAATGCAGTCGAGGGTGATGAACAGTGGAATTTAGAGTTTCTAGATGAGAACTTGGCAGTCATAGAGCATCAGGAGTAGAAGCTTTACTTTGATGGGGCTGTAAACAACAAAGGAGCTGGATTAGGAGTAATTCTTGTTATGCTAGAAGGAGAGACTGTACCAATGGCCAAAAAATTAGACTTTAAGGTAACAAAAAATATAGCTGAGTATGAGGTATGCATTTATGGAATTAAAGCAGCTCTAGCAGTCGGGGCAAAGGAATTGCTAGTTTATAGGGATTCAATGTTAGTAGTTAGCCAAGCTAATGAGGAGTGGGAAGTGAAAGAGGAAAAGTTGAAACCATATATCTGCTATTTGAAAGCTTTAATAAAGAACTTCAATAAATGTCTCTTTATCCATTTGTCAAGAGACGATAGTCAGATGGCAGATGCATTGGCAACACTCTCTTCGATGTGGGATAGTGTGACAAGATCAACTATAAAACCTTTGGTAATTGTGAAATCAATAGCTTTATGTTATGGAGGTGAGTAGAATATGGGAATTCATATAGGGCTTGAAGAGAAGCCATGGTTTTATGATATTCAAAGGTTTATCAAAGAAAGAAAGTATCCTGATAAAGCAACCTCAAAAGAGAGATATGCTCTTTGTGTTCTTGCACATAACTATGCAAGTCATGATGGAGTATTATATAAAAGAATGCCAAATAGAATGCAGCTCAGATGTCTTAAGAAAGATGAAGCTAAAGAGGTAATAAAAGAAATTCATGTAGGAACTTGTGGTTCTCACATGAACGGGATGATCTTAGTAAAGAAGGTACTCAGGCAAGGGTATTATTGGATGAGTATGGAAAAGGATTGCATCAGAAAAGTGAGATAGTGTCATCAGTGATAGATTCATAGAAATCTTAACCATCTATCTCCTTTGGTGCTAAATAGTTTATCGTCACCTTGGCCCTTTGCAACTTGGGGGATTGATATTATAGGAGAAATAAGGCTAACAACATTAAATGGGCATAAGTAGATAGTTGTAGCTATATATTACTTTTATAGATGGGTAGAGGCTGAATCCTTCAATGCCATGAAAGCAAAACGGATGGCCCATTTTATTGAGAAGAGCCTCATTTGTAGGTATGGGGTTCCACATCATATTGTGATGGATAATGGTGTCCAATTTCAGGCAGAAATAGCAAAATTATTGCATAAGTATGAGATTGAACATCATAAGTCTTCACTATATCATCCTCAAGCCAATGGAGCGATAGAAGTAGCTAATTAAAATGTCAAGAAGATTCTCTCCAAAATGGTAAAGACTTATAAAGATTAGTACGGGTTTCTCCTATTTGCTTTATGGGGATATAGGAGTACAACTAGAATTGCCATGGGCTAAACTTCGTTCTCCTTAGTGTATGGTTGTGAATCAATCTTGCCAATAGAAATAGAGATGAAATCCTTAAAAGTAGTTATGGAAGGTAAAACTCCTGAGAGTGAATAGGCACAAAAGAGATATGATCACCTGGTATCTCTGGATGAGAAAAGGATGGATACTTTGTTCCATACTTAGATATATCAGAAAAGGATAGTAAGATCATTCAATAAGAAGGTTAAGCTTGGAAAGATAAAAGTTGGGGACATGGTGTTAAAATAATCTAGAGCAGTGGTATTTGATCTGAGAGGAAAATTTAGACCATATTGGAAAGGACCATATTTAGTCAAATCGGTTCTGCTTAAAGGAGCTGTGAAGATATTAAATATGGAAGGGAATGAGTTCGCGGAACCTATGAATTTGGATTTCCTTAAGAAATACTACCTATAAAAATGAATAAAAGTAATATAAAGAAAATAAAGTTCACTGATTAGAAAACCTGAAAAGGCTAGTCAGGCAAAAGTTAGGACATTCCCGTTGTTCAAAAAACCCGTAAAGGGCTGGCAGACAAAAATTAGGGAATAAAATAAAAGAAATGTTCCCACTGGTTAGAAAACCCACAAAGGGCTAGTCAAGCAAAAATTAGGGTAAATAAATGAGATAGAAAAATATTCAGCTAGAAAATCCGAAAGGACTAGTTGATAACAAGATTTATATCAGGTGATGTAATAAATATACTCATTTTGGCCCTAATTAATGAATCCTTTTGAAATTGAATTTTTTTTAACATTACATGTTCTATCTTATTTATAATGCATAAGTAATAGAAAGGAAAACAAAACATGAAAGCTTAAAATCAATTTTATGAGACCATTTCCTAGTGCTATCTTTGTTTCTTCTTTTGTGACTCATCATGCAAAGCTTGAGTCCTTTTGTATCTAGAGAATCTTGGTGGCTCCGTAGCTTGTACCACAACCCAGGTCTTGAATTATCATCAGTAACTCTATCAGCATCCAAGTATATGTTCTGCTCAAGAGTCCTGCAAGGCCATAAGTTCTTACCCTATCCCAAAAAAAAATTCCTATTTGAGGGGGAAGCCTCCAAAGTCAGTTAGAATAATAACTATGAATTGTGGGCAGCCATACTGATGACAAAGGTGGGAAGGAGAAAAGAAAGTCGAGAAACGTAGCCCTAGGATGGGAACACAGTGATCATATAAATCAAGGGTCATAAACTTTAGCTTCCACCAAGGGCAGATCCATGTAATCTCAATGTCTGTAATGCCCTGTAAATAGTTTACCCACTGGTCTATAGTGTGCCTAACCTCCACCTTCAATGGGCAAGATTACAGTTAATGAGACTGATAGGATAAAGAGTTAGCAAGAACAACAAGCAAGTTTAGCTTCTCCTATAACCATATCTAGAAAATACAAAAATAAATAAAACAAAATGAAAGTCCGCTAAGTTGAAAACCCGAAAAGGCAGCTTAGGCAAAAGTTAGGGCAAGCCTGCTAAGTTGAAAACCCAAGAGGGTGGCTTAGGCAAAAGTTAAGGTAAAAAAAATCTTTACTCTACTTAAGTCCACGTATCCAAGTCTAAGATAATGCATACAAACAGTATAGGATTCAGAACACAACAGTATGACAAAAATAGTCTAATATAAATAGAAGTCAGAAACAAAGATAGCCTAGATCAGTCATCCTGAGCTCCAGAATTAGGCCATGGACTCCATCCTTTAGAAGGATCATCTTGATGAAAGGTGTCTGGAGGTATGACAGATGAAGTCCCAACACTATGAGGATCAATGTCTAAACCTGCAAGCTATCGGCGAAGCACCTCGATCTTGCATTCCAGATCACTAGAGTAGCTTTGTACATATAGGAAATAACATGTCATATGCTTTTCATACATGCATACATTTGCGCTTTTAGTGCATATACTTACCCTTCAACTATTTGTGACCTTCATAGTGAATAACCTCTGAGATAAGGCAAGTCCATGCAAGTACTCTGCCTGTGTCCGAGGAACCTATTTTGTAAATTTACTAAAATTGGTGTCAAGTGTATAGATCAAGTAGAGAATAAGTCAAAAAGACTCACATGAGAAGCATCTACTTGAGAAAGGATAGGAAGTTGAACATCATTAAAGTGCATATGCTGCTCAATTGGAGTCTAAATAGTAGGAGCCCAGTAGAACATGGACCTATCTAAGAGAGAGATATCACCAAGGGTAACACCCATAAAAGCACCATCACAACTAGTCCCGACATGCTGAGTATGATGTACAGGGCTAGGTCTAGGCTTAGACCTCTCAATATTGAGAAAAACCTTAGTCTCCAGAGTAATATTGGTCTCCTTTTCCATCACCTTGACAATAGGAGAGCGAACCTCCTCAAACTAAAAAAAGAAAGAGTGATTCATGGTTCTAAGGGAAGCAGTTGAGACAATAAGAAATTACCTTAGCATCCTCGATAGGAATATGCTCTAAGAGGCTCTCACGAATCAACTACTGATAATGTCGAGAATGCTCAAGAAAATCCAATATAATGTATCCTTATAATGCATCTCTCAGCTCTAAACTTGTCAGATGCGAGCTACGGAGCATATACGAAGGGACATCAGATGGAATGTGGCATTGACAAGGCCCAAAAGACTAGCAATACTGTAGACAGCGGGGTTTAGAGCGCATCCAAGATTTTAGTAACCATGACACTGTTTGAGCTCAGGGCTTTATAGAACACACTAACCACTGTCACAAAGACATGGCGTGGAGATTAGGAGTCACCACCCAAGGTAATAACTAGGATAAATTTCTTCTTTCAGTCTCGTATTCATTTAGAATTACTTTATGAATTACTAAATTATCCTCTATTTACATGCAATTTCATATAAACCCTTATTCTAGTAATTAACTCCAAGGCAAACTAGTAATGAAAATACAAATAAATAATGCATTCAATCAAACATATAATCCCTAAGTTAGTCTAATATACATGGATTTTAATTAGATGAGCTAAATCTACATGTTTTAATAAGTGAGTCTAAATGGCCTAATTCCTTTTAATTTTAATTAAATGATCCTAAGTCTATTTATTTTAATTTTAAAAATGGACCTAAATCTACAAATTATGGAGATATTTAAATTAGTGGACCTAATTCTACATATTTTAATTCTAAAGTGACCTTAAATATACAAATAATGAGAAAGGCTTAAATTAAGTGGGCTAAGTCTAAATTAATTAAATTAAATTAGGTAAGCCTATGTCTAATTTACTAAATGGGCCTAAGTTATCTCTAATATAAAATCTAATTAATTATGGGCCTAAAATGCATTTTAATTAATTAAACCTAAAAAAACCCTAAGTTTCAATGGGTAGATTAGAATCTAATATGGGCTTAAGACCCAAAACACATAAAAATAAATAAACAAGTCCAAAAACAAATAAAAATAAATAAACAAGTCCAAAAACAAATAAAAATAAATAAACAAGCCCAAAAACAAATAAAACATATTAAAACAATTAAATAAAAAAAATCAAACAACCAATTAATTATTCCTTCTAAAACCCTAATTTTCATTAACATGCAATCCTAAATTAATTTACTCTCACCATTGATTTTAATTAATTATCCAATTAAAATCCTAATTTTACTAATCAATTAATTAAAATAAACAAACAATCACACACAATTCCACTATTCCCACTATTGGGGTTATTACAATAATCTATAGAAAATAATAATAAAAAAACCCTAGAAATTATATCTCTATAAGGTCTTATCCATGGCATCCCATAGACCTCATATGGATTTGATTATCCAAGTATGATCATTATGTGTTTTCCTCCATAATCAATATAAAAAAGAATAAAAATTATGATTAGTGGATAAATTATAACAATAATAAAATAAAATTAAAAATCAATAAAATAAGAAAAAGAAATCAAATAAAATAAAATAAGAAGAAGATGATGCTTATGGATGATTTTAATGGAGTGATCCTCATATTTTATAGAATCACCATTCTTGATAGGTTTTCAAATATTATTCTTAAAAAATTCTCTAAAAATCTTTAATAAAGTAAAAGAATTTGTAGAGAATAAGATTTTTTTCTTTTTTTTTTTCCATTTTCTTCTCATTTTTTTCTTTTCTTTTTCCTTTTCTCTTCTCTTTTCTTTTTCGTTCCTTCCTCCTCTTTTTTTTTTGCCTCCTCTATTTTCAGAGCCAAAACACTTCTTATATAGGGATACGTCTTCAAACCCTAGTTATAAATTGATTCCTAAAAGACTTCTATTTCCTTAAAAACATTATCAAAATAATTTTAGGAGAATTTTAGACCAATTAGGACTTAAGAAAAGTCTAGAAAATTCGAAAACCCGAGGTGGAAGAGGTATAAGTCTGATTGGAATTGTGTAATTTCGATCGAAATTAGTGTAATTCTGATCGGAATTACATTAATTCCGACCATTTTTTTTGTTTTTAACTTTTAATTACAAAAAGGTCCTTGAAAGAATTCAAGTTTTACAATTAGATCTTTAAAAAGCATTGCAATTTAGTCCATGAAAACATTAAATTCTTTTTTTGAAAAAATGCAATTAGACCCCTGAAGTTTCAAAGTTCAAGTATTGAAGACTTATTCATGACATTTTCATAATTGGAGTCCTTCGTTGCATCCATAACTTATCATCCCAAAATTGGGTGTCTACAGTTGCCCCCCTTTGTCGCTGTTTTCTTGATAAATTGCGGTAAAGCAAACTAGCACCCAATTTCTTAATTGAAAGTAAGGATATTTACTTGTGCTTCATAAATCTTTTGCTTATGAACTTGCTATACTCTGATGTATAACATTGATTTAAAATGACATATCATACTCGATCGTATGATATTGACTATACTTGGTCATATAGTCTTGGGTGAAAGGGACTCATTGCACTTGGTTGTATAATGTTGACTACACTCAGATGTATAGTCTGAATTGAAAAGGAGCATCACACTCGGTCGTGTGATGCCGAAAATGCATTGTACGACCGCACTTGGTTGTATAATGTTGACTACACTCAGACGTATAGTCTGAATTGAAAAGGAGCATCACACTCGGTCGTGTGATGCTGAAAATGCATTGTACTCGATCGTACAATGCCAACTACACTTGGTCGTATAGTTTGAATTGAAAAGAAATACCATACTCGGTCGTATAATGTCGATTATACTCGGTCGTATAATCTTGGTTGAAAATACATTATACTCGGTTGTACAATGTCGACTACACTCGATCGTATAGTCTGAATTTAAAAGAAACACCACACTCGGTTATATGATGTCGATTATGCTCGGTCATATAATCGTATTTGAAAAGAAACATCACACTCGGTTGTTTGATGCCAATTATACTCAATTGTATAATCTTGGTTAAAAATACATTGTACTCGGTCGTACAATGCCAACTACACTTGGTCGTATAGTCTGAATTGAAAAGAAACACCACACTCAGTTGTATGATGTTGATTATACTCGGTCATATAATCTTGGTTAAAAATACATTGTACTCGATCATACAATGCCAACTACACTCGGTCATATAGTCTAAATTGAAAAGAAACACCACACTCGGTTGTATGATGCCGACTATATTACTGAAAAATTTAATAATTCATTGAATTATTAAATTAGGAGACATTGTAATTCAGGATTAAATTGCAAGGAAAAAATGGACTTAAATGTAAACTAAAAGCTAAAGGATTAAAGTGGATATTTGCCCCTTTAGTATACACACTTTTCTTCTTTTACCGATTCATTCTCTCTTCTTCCTATCCTTTTTCATTTTTCTCTTCTTTTTCATTTTCTCTTGATTTTTAAATTTTTTCCTTTCAATTATTCTTTCATCTGAAGTCCGATTTTGAATCTGTCTGATCCTATGGTTCACCCACAATATAGACTATGTGGGAGCAGTCCTAAAAAATTAGATCTTATCACTTCACATTTGCATTTTCCTCAAAATGATTTAGGACTCTGTGAAGGTGAAGATGTGTTTTGTTTGACTTATTTATACCTTTATAGATGCTCTCAAGTTGGAGATAAGGTAAATTTCTTATCTGTGTCTTCAATTTTGCAATAAACAAATTTATTTTAGCATGTAAAATTAATATGTTCATGCATGAAATTATAGAATATTTGCTAGACTAATTAGATATAATTTATGAAAAATTGACAATTTAGAATCAAAATTTCAAAAATATGTTTAAATTTACTGAATTTCTCATATGGATTTTGAATTCTAGATTGGAATTCTTGGATTTCCAATTGAATTTCTCAGATTTCTAATCGAAAATCTAGAATTCCAATCAAAATTCTGGATTTCCAATCGGAAATCCAGAAATCCGATCGGAATTTTGGATTTTCAATCGGAAACCCAATTTTTTGATTAAAATATATATATTTTTAGATAATGACATAAAAATGACAAATATAAAAAAATTTGGGAAAGGAAAAAGTAATCCTGTGATTTTCTAAATGTTTCAAAAACCACTGAAATTCTCGGGTTGCTTTCCCTTGGCTCGAGAACTATTTCATGACTTTTCTGGAGAGGTAGTACAACATATCTAGGCATCTGGCTTTTGATGTTTCATTGCTGCTTTACTGACTGCTCGAGGTAAGTTGGACCACTACTCGCTTTTTGCTCTTATTGAGAGGTGGATGGACACTACTCATACTTTTCATATGCTAGTGGGTGAGCTGACTATTTTCCCGATGAGCTTCTTTGCTATTACTAGGATTACATTCGGAGGTGCCCTAGTCCCCTTTGATATCCATTACTACACTCTTTTAGAGGATGCTAGGAGTCGCTATGTTCACGCCTTGCTTGAGTTTGTTCCGACATGGAAGAATTGGAAGAATGTGCCTTCTTTCTTCTCTCGTTCAGGGTTTCAGGAGATGACCTACCATCACACCTCACCATATTCTTCAAAAGGCAAGATGCTTCTTATTGATATTACTTAGCACTACTCTCTTTTACGAGACTGGTCATGAGGTTAGCATCACTTTTCTTGGTCCCCTTCAGGATCTTGCTATGGTCGCTACTTTAGATTGGGGATCTATAGTGCTTACTTATCTTTACTATAGATTGGATACTATTTGCAGAGGTACTATGATGATGTGAAATTTCTGGCATTTCTTACACATATGTCTCCTATCTTTTTGAACTTTGCTTATTTTCACATTTTCCTCCTTATTTCTTTCATTTCCTCTCTTTCAAATCTGGGGCATTGAGATTAGAGTGATATGAGGCTTCAACGCCATTAGCTTTGATAGGAGTCTTCCCTTGATGTAGAGGTGGGGTTCCTCTCATCTTGCTAGCATTAGGCAAGACTTGTAGACTTATCGAGATCAGCTGAACCCTTTAGAGTGGGACTTGGTAAGACAAATTTGATCTTTAGTATTTCATTAATTATAAAAGTTCAATAAACTTAAATAAATAAGTTTGCAGGTCAGATCAGACTAGCTGGCTAGTGCTGAAGACATTCAGAGATATGATTTTATAACAACAGCTGTAAGGCTTGAGACTATGAGAGTTTTGCTCCCTGGTTATGGTTGCCAGATGTGGTATCTTGGTGAGCGTGTTTATCATTGGTATATGAGACCTTCTAGGAGGTGTGTTCCTTCTTCTATTCCCTCATCGATGCTATGGAGTAGCAGTATGACTAGTCCCGAGCTCAGAGCAGCTCTTAAGGGATATGAGGTTTCGACTCTGCTCAAGCGTTGACGTCATTATCGGGAGTACATTCAAGAGAATCTCCTAGAACAAGTTCCTACAAACCCAACTGAGGTATGCTTTCTATCACTACTTTGTTTCATCTTTTTCATCCCTTCCTATAACATTCTCTTCTTACATAGATTGAAGGAGTCCTTGATATTGCTATGGGGAGATTGAGGATGATACGGAGGAGATTGAGCAGGAGGTTGAGCCTGCTCATCATTGTGAGGCTGCTTATGGTGATACTTCCTTATGTACTATTTTGGACAATGTTCCCCCATTTGATAGGTCCATGTATTATTGGGCTCCCATCGTGTAGACTCCTATTGAGCGGCATAAGTACTTTGATGTAGCTCAGATTCCTAGTTTCTCTCCTCATGATGCTTCACATGTGAGCTTGATTTGCATTTCTAACCCTGCACAAACTAGCATTTGTCACTGAATTTGTAAACTTCCTTTTATAGGTCCCTAGGACACAGGCATAGTATCTGTATGGTCTTGCCTCTTCCCAGAGATTATTTACTATGCAGATTATAGATACTTGGAGGGTTAGTATTTACAACAATTATGCAAATGTATGCATGTTATGTATAATATGCATGATTTTGACTATTCTAGATGCAACAGAGTTATGCCGGGGATTTAGAGTGTAAGAACGAGAGGCTTCAATGACAACATACTAGTCTTGGTTTTGATAGTCATGATGTTGGGACTTCTATGCCCCTAGATCAGAGTGACGATCTAGCTAGAGGATGGAGCCCTTGGCTAGATATTGGTGCTTAGGATGATTGATTTTCTTTAGGACTTGTGTTAGTATGACTGTACTTTGGATGCTTCATAATTGTTTCCTTTTATGAATGAATTTTAGACTTTTATATTGGACCAAGCCCTTTTTTTTTATTTGGTTACAGGAGAAGTTGAGTCTGCTTAATGCTCCACCCAATGCTTTGGTTTATCAACCTCATCATTTACAGTCTCATCCTTTAAAGATAAGGGACAAGCACACTATAAATCAATGGATTGATTGGATGAAAGGCTTTACTGATACTGAGATTACTTGGATTTGTCCTTGGTGGAGATTGAAATCCATGACCATCAACTTGTATGACTACTATGTCTTTATTCCTGGGTTGCACTTTTTTACCTTTCTTTCTCCCTCATGCATTTGCCGCCAGTATGGTCGCCCCTAATTCATTGTGGTTGTTATAACTAACTTTGAAGGCTTCCCTATGAGACAAGACTTTCTAGACAAAGTGAAGAACTTGTGGCCCTGCAGAGCTTTAGAGCGGCATGTGCACTTGAATGCTGACATGACTATTGACGATGACTACAAAGCTTGGGTTGTCATGCTATCTACAAAACCACCAGGATTTACTAACTACAAAAGGACTCAAGTATTATTAGATAAGTCACAAAAGAAAAAACAAAAACAAAAATAGTGGTCTTATAAGTCTAATTTCTTATGTTTTATTTTTTTTCAAGTCTTTATGCTTTGTAATGAAGATAGAATATGAAATATTTGACAGAAATATTATTTCAATTTATTTCATTAATTAGGGAAAAAATGATTACATTTAATACATCATATGACATAACTCCTGTTATCAGCTAGTCCTTTTGGATTTTCTTACTGAACATTTTTTCTCACTTTTATTTCCTTAATTTCTGCCTGATAAGCTCTTTACGAGTTTTCTGATCAACGGGATCATCTTATTCCCTAATTTTTGCCTACCAGCCCTTTATGGGTTTTTTGAATAGTGGGAATGTTGTAACTTTTTCCTGAGTAGCATTTTCAGGTTTTCTAGCCAGTGGACTTTTTTTTAAAGGTAGTATTTCTTGAGACGATCCAGATTGATTGGCTCCGTGAACTCATTCCCTTCTAGATTTGATATCTTTGCAGCGCCTTTGGGCAGGATCATCTTGACTAAATATGGTCCTTCCTAATTTGGTTTGAATTTTCCTCTCGGATCAAACACCATCGCCCTTGCCTGTTTTAATACCATATCTCCTGCTTTTATCTTTCACAGCTTAACCCTTTTGTTGAAAGCTCTCGCTATTCTCTTCTGATAAATATGAGTGTGAAATAGAGCATCTATCCTTTTCTCATCTAGAGAAATGAGGTGATCGAATCTCTTTTGTATCCATTCACTCTCAGGAATTTTTGCTTCCATAATGACTCTCAAGGATTTAATTTCCATCTTTATAGGTAAAAATGCTTCACAACTATATACTAACATGAATGGAGTTTGTCCTATAGCAGTGCGTGTTATAGTTCTATATCCCCATAAGGCAAAAGGGAGATACTCAGACCAATCTTTATACATTTTCACCATCTTAGAGAGAATCTTCTTTATATTCTTATTAGTTTCTTCGACTACACCATTAGCTTGAGGTCGATAAGGCAAGGACTTATGATGCTCAATCTTGTATCTCTGCAATAATTCAACCATTTCTGCCTGGAATAAAATACCATTGTCTATCACAACATGATGTGGGACCCTATATATGCAAATGAGATTCGTTTTGATAAACCTTTCCATCTGTTTAGCCTTTAAGGTACCAAAGGACTCTGCTTCTATCCATCTAGAGAAGTAGTCAATTGCAACTACTATATACTTGTGCCCATTCAAAGTAGTTGGTTTTACTTCCCCTATTATATCTATTCCCTAGGCTGCAAAAGGCCACAGAGATGTTAAATTATATAGCACTATAGGGGATAGATGATTGAGGTTCCTGCATACTTGACACTGATGACATTCTCTCATTACTCGGATACAGTCTCTTTCCATGCTTATCCAGTAATACCCTTTTCGAACCATTTTCTTTACCAAAATCATCTCGTTCATGTAAGGTCCACAAACCCCTGCATGAATCTCTCTCATTGCCTATTCTGCTTCATCCTTTTTGAGACATCTCAGTTGTATTCCATTCGGCATCCTTCTGTATAATATCCCATTATCACTTACATAATGGCGTGCAAGAATACAAAGAGCATATCTTTCTTTGGAAGTTGCTTCCTCTAGGTATTTCCTTTCTTTGATAAATCTCTAGATGTTATAAAACCATGGCTTTTCTTTTGGCCCTATCGGATACTCCTGACTTGTTCCTCACCATAACATAAAGCTTTCATTTTCATTATTACCAAAGGCTTCATCATTGATCCTGTCGATTTATCCCACATTGAAGAAAGTGTTGCCAAGGCATCTGCCATTTGATTCTCATCTCTTGGTAAATGCATGAAGAGACATTTAGTGAAATTCCTTATTAGCATTTTCAAGTAGCAGCTGTAAGGTTTTAACCTCTCTTCTTTCACTTCCCACTCCTCATTAGCCTGACTAATGACTAATATGGAATCTTCATAATCTAGTAGGTCTTTAACTATAATTGCTAGCGTTGCTTCCATGCCGTAGATGCATGCCTCGTATTCAGTCATGTTGTTTGTGACCCTAAAGTCTAATTTCTTGGCCATTGGGATGGTTTATCTGCTTGGTGTAATAAGAATTACTCCTAGCCCTACTCCTCTATTATTCATAGCTCCATCAAAACAAAGCTTCCATTCACATTGTTCTATTGCTACTAAGTTCTCATTTGGAAACTCTAGATTCCACTGCTCATTCCCTTCAACTACATTCTAGGCTAGAAATTCTACTATTGCTCTTCTTTTGATGACCTTAGTAGTGATGTACTCTATATCAAACTTAGTTAAAAGTACCATCCATCGAGACTCTTTCCGATCAAAGTTGGTACTTAAAATAAGTACCTCAAAGGATATATCTTTGAGATAGCTTGTACTTTGTAAGACTGGAAATAATGCCTTAGCTTCTTTATAGCCCACATTATTATCAAACATGTCTTCTCCACTAGATTGTATTTTTCTTCATATGGCGGGAACTTTTTACTAAGATAATATACTGCATACTCCACCCCTTCTCGTCCTTCTTATGCCAACATTGCCCCCACTGCCTTTTCTTTCAAAGCCAAATACAAGATTAAAGGTTTACCTTGCCTTGATGGTCTTAACACAGGTGGGTTAGTGAGGTATTCCTTGATCTTATAAAAGGCTTTCTAACATTCTTCATTCCATTCTACTGGCTGATTCTTCCTCAAGAGCTTAAAGATCAGATCATCGACCATGGTAAGTCTCGCAATAAACCTGTTGATGTACTACAATTTTCCAATAAACCCTCATACTTCTTTCTCCGTTCTTAATGTTGGCATCTCCTGGATGGCTTTAATTTTGTTTGGGTTGACTTTTATTCCTTTGCTGATGACTATATGCTCCAAGAACTTTCTAGAAGTTACACTAAAAATGCATTTCTTCGGATTAAGCCTTAGGTTATATCTTTCTATTCTTGCTAGGAACTTATCCAAAGCCTCAAAGTGTCCCTCTCTTGTTTCTAACTTAACCATTATATTGTCAACATACACTTCCACTTCCTTATGCATCATATCATGAAATAAGGCAGTGGCTACTCTTTGATAAGTTGCTCCTGTGTTATATAACCCGAAAGGCATCACCTTGTAGCAATGCGTCCCCCACTCCATGATAAAAGCAATTTTGATCTTGTCCATAGCTACCATCATTATCTGATTATAACCTGAGAACCCATCCATGAAGGAGTACATTGCACTAGATGCTGCACTATCAACAATCACATCAAAATGGTGTAATGGAAAGATCTTTTGGACATGCCTTATTCAGATCTCTAAAGTCTATGCACATTCAGAATTTTTCATCTTTCTTAGGAATTGGTACTATATTTGCCAACCATTGAGCATATTCCACTACTTCTAAAAAGTTAGCCTAGATCTACTTAGCGATTTCCTCCCTTATCTTTTTTGTCCACTCTGGCCTCAACCTACAAAGTTTTTTGCTTAACAGGTTTAGGTTCTAGATATATTGGAATGTGATGCTCCATGATTTCTCTATCTAACCCTGGCATATCTTCATAGGACTAAGCAAATACTACCTTTCTTTTTATTAATATTCACTCAAATTTTTCTCTTTCTTTAAGAGTTAAATCATGTGATACAGAAATATGCTTTGGTTTTTCATTTGTGCCCATGTTTAATGAATCTAATTGAATAGAATTAATATCAAGTATGCATGAACGATCATTTTTAAAATGCATAAGACCATTAGAATCAACATCACACATGTAAGCTAAACCAGAATTCATATAATTGACCATAGGAAAAATAGAGTTTTCATCCTCAAATAAATCAGACGTTATTGCATCAGTTTCTTTATAAAAAATATCACTAAAACTATTATTAATAATGCTAGCTAAATCCTATGGTGGTTCTTCATTATGTGGCAAACAAAGAAATTCTTCAATGTCCTCAACTTTCATCTTTTCAGCAACTGTCTTCATCACCTTGTCCTTGTTGTCTTGTACCAACCTCTCAACTATTTCTTTTTAAAGATCTCAAACCCAAGGATATCCACACCAGCTACTGGAATAGGCTCCTTTTCACCCAGATAGAACTTCTCCTTCTTTTATTTAACAAAGTTATCCTTCAGAGGTCCCACATTCCTTAGGAGGTTATTCTCATTGAAAAACCTTCTCCTTGCCATTTTGCTGCCAAATCCAACTCCAGTATAGCCCAATCCTTTTGTATCATCTTAGGTTTTGAAGTTTGGTAATTCTAGGATACTTTGCTCATCTTTTCCTAGTCTGTGTCCAGGTCAATAATTCATCTTCTCAATCATGCTTATAACCCTTGGATCCATCGTAATTCCCTCTGAGATCATGGCTATTTGGAAACTAGGAGGAATAACTAGCTACTTTTGACTATCCATAACTGCAGACACAATCTTGCCCATACTCGCATCTAAAGTTACAACTTTCCGTTCATGTAGGAATTTCATCTTTTAATGCAGAGTAGAAGGCACTCCTCCTAAAACATGATACCAAGGCCTACCTAACAACAAGGCATAGGTGATAGGAATTTCTAGCAAACTGAATTCCACTATTGGTTTTATAGGCCTAGTCTTCACAGGAGCCATAAATGTTCCCTTTACATTCCTTATGCTATCATCATAAGCCCTAATTACAAGGTTTGACTTCGCTAAATCCTCGACCTTCACTCCTAGATTGGGTAGGATCCATATTGGGCAAACATTAATTACGAACCCATAATCCACCATCACATAATTGGTCCTTTTCCCTCTTACTTCAGCTGGAATGAATAGAACTTTATTATGATTCCTTCCTTCCACAGGTAAATCCTCATCATAAAGTAATAACCCCATGCTTTTTCTCCATAACCTTGGCCACCATTGTTTCAGGGGTAGCAATAGTTTCAATGTTTATCTTAGCTAGAGCCTTAAACAGAGCTTTCCTATGGCTACTTGAGTGCATTAAGAGCTCCCAAATGCTTACATTTATTTTTGCTTTCTTGAGCTATTCAAGAATCAGGTCATCGCCATATTCATCTGAGTCTTCTCCTTCAACAACTTCTTCTCTCTTTTTATTTTTCTTTAATGGTTTATAACCCTTTCCACTTCTGTTAACATGACTAACTTTGGGATTATCAAGCCATAAATTATATCTTTCAGTGCCTTCCTCATCAGAATTGTATTAAATATCAATAGCCCCAACAGTCCGGTCCTTCTTTCCATCTTTCCATACGTCAACCATGCATTTCTCCTTTTTGATTAGTAACTTTTCATCATCGAACTCATCACCCCATTCTATAGGCTCAATTGTATCAAAGGATATGTTAAAAAAAGGTGGTTTCGAATAAAACACTTTGTAATCAAACTTGCCTGAGGGCTGACCCAGCACGTCTTTTACTCTTTTCATATCTTTAGGGGTACTAAGAGATTTCTCATCGGCTTTAAGGTTTAGATCCTTAAAAGATTTTAGCACTTCTTCCTCACTTACTCCTGAGTTGATCGTCATGGTTGTTGGAGGTGGCATGTTTTGATAATTTGGGAAAGGATTATTTTGGGTGTTTAGGCTTGGATTTGATTTCTCAGGGTCTGTGATTCTTTTTAGAATCTATGAGGTTTTGGATTTCATGTTTAAGGTGCATGCAAGAATTAGTTAGATCACTAGAAACTTGATAAAACTTGCAATAACTATTTGGGTTAAAGCCAAGGAGATTTGGGTTTGGTGTTCTAGTGGGGGTTAAAGGTCTAAGGAGGCCTTTTTGGATAAGATGGTCTAGGACTTTGGATAAGGGTTGGTTGAAGTTTGAGAATCTCCTAGGTTGTTGGATATCATGAACTCTTACAACCTGACTAGTATTTCCTTGTTGTATGCCCCAAATTGGGTAATTTCTTACTCTAGTGTTCCTAGTGACCTTCTTTTTCTTATTTTTGATCTCTTCAGCTTGCAACCCATCATCGTAAAGATTTATAAATGTTTTAGGATTCATCATCTGTAGCCTCTTAACTAGATTAGGTAGCACATTTCAGGCTATCATCCTAACCTAATCCTTCTCAGTCAGCTTGCTCTTCATTAGTCCCACCTTATTCATGAACCTGGTTAGAAAATCCAAGAATGACTCATTGGGCTTTTGCTTGGTCAGTTCTAGATCCTTGATGGATACCTTGAGCCTAGTGTTGTAGTCATATTGCTTTAAAAAAGCAGTGCACAACTCTCTCCAGTCTGCATGGATAGACTTCTCCAACCCATGATACCAATTGATAGCCATACCCTTCAATGACAATACAAATAGCTTGGTAACCACAAATAAAGGAGCCTTAGTGGTGCTCATGGTAGTTGTGTATTAACTAATGTGAATCCTCAGGTCCCCAATACCATCAAACTTCTACAGCTGTGGCATCTTGAATTTGTTAGGCAATTTGTCCTTCCCAAATTACTTTATATCATCAAAATCAAATAAGTATCCAATGCCCTGTCCTCTCATAAATTCCTTCATCTTGGACATTTTCTGAGTTAGTGCTTTTATTTTCTTGGATTCCAGCTCTTGGACTTGCTCAAGTGATTCCCTTTTCGCTTTTTCAACCATATAACTCTCAACATCCTCGTGTTTCATTTCCCTAGCATTGTCATTGTTAGCAGGTAGTGTACCCACAATAGGTGGATTGGTCACAACAAGTGGATTAGCCACAACAGGAGGTGCAATAACAATAGGTGGTGGCATCAATTCGGCTAAAGCCTGACTTAACTCATCTTGCATCATCACTCTCATGTCATCCATCAATGCTCCTTTGATATCCTCTAGGGTCCAGTTTCCTCCTTTATGTTGTTCCATTTCTTCGGCTTGTTTCAATTATGCAACTTCTAGGTAGAGTGGGTTGATGGGACTCCTTTTAGTCTATTAAGGATCTCTTTCACAATCGATTGTGGACTCGAATAAGTTCTTACTAGTCTGCCACCCTTTTAACTCCAGACATAGGAAGACCCAGATGAATCTATGATGGCTGAAAGACAAATGTTAGTATGATGCATGAGATGCATGTATGCATGATGCACGTGCTATACAAAAAGTAGCAAATCAAGTTAGGTGTACATACATCCTTCCAACCTTATTCCTCCCACACACATATTCAATAGCGAGTCTCTTTTCCTAGGATTTTTGGTCCTGGTCTTAATATCAATAGGGGATATCAAGGACCGACACACATGCCAAATCTCTCTTAAAGTAGTAAAATATAGAAATAGTATTTCTAGGTATAAAAGATTACCCCAATCTTTATTAGTCCAAATGGGCTTTTAAAGTATGGGCTTGGGCCTTTATAGATAGAAATACCTCATGGCAACATTCACAAGCAATTTGGGTAGATCCTAAGGGAAGTAACTAAGCCATTATATGTAGTTAGGGTCCGGTAAGAAGGTCAAGGTTCCCTTAGCAAGATGCCATCCTTTAAGACTTGAGTCACATGCCAAGGTTAGAGGGGCCCGACATCCTTTGCAAAGTCGAGAGAAGACTACCCCCCTTAAGGACTTAGGTTACAAACTCTGGTTAGATGAGCCCAGTAATATCCCTTGAACCGAGTTAAGGCTAAGAGTGATGGTTGGCCAATTTACAATCCCATGAAGCTAGTGGAATCATAAACCAACGCCATCGGTTAATAGGGATAAGAAAAATGAATGCAAGAATAAAATAATAATTAATAAAATAATTCTAAAGAACACAAGTAGAATTAGTATCTCTTATCTCTAATGGAGTCGCCACTGTAGACGGCGGGGTTTAGTGCATGTCCAAGATTTTAGCAACCATGACACTATTTGAGCTCTGGACTCTAGAGAACACACTAACCACTATCACAAAGACATGGCGTGGAGATGAGGAGTTGCCACCCAGGGTAATAACTGGGATAGATAAAAAAGGTGGTACTTGATTCCTTAAAAGAAAGCTAGCACCACAACTAGGATATTTTGGATACAGAATACCAACTTCTTTCAGTCTTGTGTTCATTTAGAATTACTTTATGAATTATTATATTATCCCCTATTTATAAGCAATTTCATATAAACCCTTATTCTATCAATTAACTCTAAGGCAAACCAGTCATGAAAATACAAATAAATAATGCATTTAATCAAACATATAATCCTTAAGTTAGTCTAACATACATGGATTTTAATTAGATGAGCTAAATCTACATGTTTTAATAAGTGAGTCTAAAGGGCCTAATTCCTTTTAATTTTAATTAAATGATCCTAAGTCTATTTATTTTAATTTTAAAAATGGGCCTAAATCTACAAATTATGGAGATATTTAAATTAGTGGGCCTAATTCTACATATTTTAATTCTAAAGTGACCTTAAATCTACAAATTATGAAAAAGACTTAAATCAAGTGAGCTAAGTCTAAATTAATTAAATTAAATTAGGTGGGCCTATGTCTAATTTACTAAATGGGCCTAAGTTATCTCTAACCTAAAATCTAATTAATTATGGGCTTAAAATGCATTTTAATTAATTAAACCTAAAAAAACCTAAGTTTAAATGGGTGGATTAGAATCTAATATGGACTTAAGGCCCAAAACACATAAAAATAAATAAACAAGCCCAAAAACAAATAAAAATAAATAAACAAGCCTAAAAACAAATAAAACATATTAAAGCAATTAAATAAAAAAAATCAAACAACCAATTAATTATTCCTTCTAAAACCCTAATTTTTATTAACATGAAATCCTAAATTAATTTACTCTCACCATTGATTTTAATTAATTACCCAAGTAAAATCCTAATTTTACTAACCAATTAATTAAAATAAACAAGCAATCACACACAATTCCACTATTCTCACTATTGAGGCTATTACAATAATCTATAGAAAATAATAATAAAATAATTAACACAACTCCAAAAATAAATAAATAAAATAAAGCAAAAAAATAAAATAATAATAAAAATCCATAGAAACTATATCTTTACAACGTCTTATCCATGACATCTTATGGACCTCTTATGGGTTTGATTATCCAAGTATAATCATAATGTGTTTTCCTCCATAATCACCATAAAAAAAATAAAAATTATGATTAGTGGATAAATTATAACAATAATAAAAGAAAATTAAAAATAAATAAAATAAAAAAAGAAATAAAATAAAATAAAATAAGAAGAAGATGATGCTTATGGATGATTTTAATGGAGTGCTCCTTAGATTTTGTAGAATCACCGTTCTTGATAGGTTTTCAAATATTGTTCTTAAAAAATTCTCCAAAAATCTTTAATCAAGCAAAAGAATTTGTAGAGAATAGGATTTTTTTCTTCTCATTTTTTTTCTTCCTTTCTCTTTTTTCTTTCTTTCTTTTTTTTTTCTTTTTCTTTTCTCTTTTCTTTTTCGTTCGTTCCTCTTCTCTTTTTTTTGTCTCCCCTATTTTCAAAGCCAAAACACTTTTTATATAGGGATACATCTTCAAACCCTAGTTATAAATTGATTCCAAAAAGATTTCTATTTCCTTAAAAATATTATCAAAATAATTTTAGGAGAATTTTAGATCAATTAGGACTCAGGAAAAGTCTAGAAAATTTGAGAACCCAGGGCGAAAGAGGTCTAATTCCGATAGGAATTAATGTATTATGACCTTTTTTTTTATTTTTTTAAATTTTAATTACAAAAAGGTCCTTGAAAGAATTTAAGTTTTGCAATTAGATCCTTAAAAAGGATTACAATTTAGTCCATGAAAATATTAAATTCTTTCTTTGAAAAAATGTAATCAGACCCTTGAAGTTTCAAAGTTCAAGTATTGAAGACCTATTCATGACATTTTCATCATTGGAGTCCTTTATCGCATCCATAACTCATCATCCTAAAATTGGGTGTCTACAGATACATTTGCTCCCCTAAATACCACATAAAGCAACCATATCCAGGGAGTAGAACCCTCATGGGTGTAAGGCGTACTGCAGTGACCATGAAATCATATCATTGGATGTCATCGGCACCCTCTACCTAATCAAAGTTTATTTACAATTTAGGTTAATTAAGTTTAACTTACATTAAATTACAAGGTACTAATAATTTGATTTTTCTTACCAGGTGCCATTCAATGGTGTTCAACTGATCACGATACATCTGCAAAGTGTTCCTATTGCTAGCAGGGCGAGAAGAACCCCATCCATCATCAAAGGAAAGCTCCTATAAGAGCTAATAGCACTGAAGCCTCAAATCAACCCTATCACTATACTGCAGATTTGAAAGGAAGAAAGCATATCAATAAAAGGCAAAAAAACAGATAGTAAAGATTAAAGAAAAGGAGAATGTACATTCAAGACATGCCAAAAGCCACACATTGTGACATCACCTCTACAGACAGTGTCCAATCTGTAGTAAAGGTAAACGACTGCAGTAGATCCCCAGTCAAGTGTGGCAACCAGATCCAAGTCATGGAGTGGACCAAGCAGAGAAATACTAACCTCATGACTGATCTCACAAAAGAGGGTTATACCCAACAGTATCAGAAGAAGACATCTCCCTATCTGGGTAATCTAACGGGAGTAGTAGTGGGCAAACATCTAAACCTCTGAACTAAGGATGAAAGCTAAACATTCTTTTGATTCTTCCACATTGAAACGAACCCTATCAGGCCACACACATACTAACTTTGTGCGTCTTCAAAAAGATTGAAGTAGCTCACATCAAAGGGAACCAGGGACCCTCCGAAGGCAATCCCGATAATAGCAGAGAAGCTTATAGGAGAGATGGTCAACTCACCCACATAAGTATGAAAGTGTGGGTAGTATCTATCCACCGCTCGATCAAAGTGAAAAAAGAATAACAATCAGACCAGCCTTGAGTAGTTGGAAGTGCAACAATGAATCGCCTAAACCCGGAGGCCCAAATCAGATGTGTCACATGCTCTTATAGTCTATGAAATAATTTTTGGGCTAGATTAAAACATCCTGTGAATTTCATGGGACGCTTGTTAAGTTTAAAGGACTTAATTAGTAAAAAATGACAGTTAATTAATTAATTGTATTAACAGGAAATGATGATTAATTGATTAATTAATTAATTAATTAGTTAGTTTTGTTAATAAAATGTTGAAAAATGGTGATTAGTTAAAAAAAATCTTTGAAAATTTCAGATTGGCAATATAGATTGCCAATCGACATTCCGAATTATCGATCGGCATTGCACTATACTGATCAGCCCTTCTCCTTTATCAATAAAAAATTTGGAATTCCAGACATCCGATCAAACAAACAGACTACCCAGGACTTGAATTTCATATTTTCCAAGCTTAATTTTATTTCTATCATGTATTTTCAACTAATTTTCTTATTTAATTCAATCAACATTCATGCTAGTCTCAACCTTAGAATTGATTCTGATTATTAACTATACAAGTAATATTTTGTAGAAATAAATTGATAAGGTGAAATGTTACCTCATTACCCATATCTCTAGACCTGTGGGTGTGTAAATGAGTTAAAGGAAAGATGGATGAGCCCTTTTGAAGTCCAAGATCATTCTGAGGAAAACAAGGAGGTAGAATTTACTGACGTTTAGAAATTTCTACTCTCATACATTGTCTGTGTTGCAGAGAGACCATAGGATTTAACGAATCACAGATCAGACTTCTAAGAAATCAAAAAAAGAAGAATCAATACAAAGAGAGAAAATGAAGGGAAAAAGAATGAAGGAGAAGAGAAAATGAATTGAGACATGCAAAAAGGGAAGAATTTATAAAGTGGAAAATATCCACTTTGGTCCACTATCTTTACTTACACTTGGATCTAAGTTCTTTTGTTACAATTTGGTCCATACTTGCATTTTTATTAGGAATTTATTCCTAGTTAAATCATGACATATATTCATTAGATTAATAATTCACGAAATTATTAATGTGCATAATTAGTCTTTAATTCTGAATTCTCTATCAATTTTTCATTTTACATGCATCACCTTTTTAAACTCATTTTCGCTAGACGTCCTATAGGGAATATAGTGTACATCGTTAGACATCCCATAGGGAATATAACGAAAATCGTTCTCACTAGATGTCCCATAGGGAATATAGTATACATCGTTAGACGTCCCATAGGGAATATAACGAAACTTATTCTCATTAGACGTTCCATAGGGAATATAGTGTACATCGTTAGACATCCCATAGGAAATATAACTAAACTCATTCTCACTAGACATCCCATAGGGAATATAATGTGCATCACTAGACATCCCACAGGGAATATAACAAAACTCATTCTCATTAGACATCCCATAGGGAGTATAGTGTGCATCGTTAGACGTTTCATAAGGAATATAACAAAATTTATTATCACTAGACGTCCCACATGGAATATAGTGTACATCGTTAGACGTCCCACAGGGAATATAACAAAATTTCATTATCACTAGACATCCTAAAGGGAATATAGTGTAATTTTCCAAACACTACACAATAGTTATTATATTGTTGTTAGACGTTCCACAAGAACTATAACACTTCTTCATATTTGCAAATCGCTAAACATCCCTTATAGAATATAGAGAAATTCATTTGCACAAAGTTCATTAGACGTTCTACAAGGAATATAGTGAAACTTGTTAAACATTACATTCGCTTAAAATTGTACAGTAATTTAAGCATCAATCTATTAATTAGGATACAATTAGGTATCCTGATTCTTTCCTTCAAAATTATGTGCTTCTATTACTTTACCGCAATTTGTCAAGAAAATAGCAATAAAGAGGGGGCAACTATAAGCACCTAATTTCATGATGCAATTGTGCATAGTATGACGAAAGCCTTTATGATGAAAAATTAATCGAGAAATTGATATCTAGTGTTGAAATTTGAGATTTTAAGGACTAAATTATAGTGTTTTTGGACCTAATTGCAAAATCTTGATTCTATAAATGGTTCTTTTAAAAATTTTTAATTTTTTTATGTCTGATGAGCAATTTGCTAGTTGACATTCAGCTAATGCCGACTAGCATTGGCCTAATGCCGATCAGCATTAGCCAAATGCCAATTGGCATTGGCCTAATACCGATTGACATTGGCCTAATGCCGATCGGCATTACGGGACATTTGCATTTTTTATCATTTTTAGTATTTTTTAGTTTTCTGATTGATTAAAAATTGATTTTAATTATTTTTTAAAAAGATAACTGTGTTTACGCATTCAAAATGCCTAAATAACTTTTAAAATGTATGCCCATTTCCTAAAATTGAGGAGAATTATCTTCGTAAGTCTCTTAATAAAAGGCAGAGACTGTATAAGTGAGGGAGGACGGGCTCCTGATTGAGTAGAAACCCTAAAGAGAAAAATCACAGAGAAAAGCCAAAAAAAGAAAAACCTAGTTTTCTTCACTGCATAGAAAAAAATCATGCTCTTTTGTTTTCAATAGTCCAGAGATTAATCAACGCAGAGTCAATTCTCAAATGGTGAAATTCCATTCTGAGGGGAATCAAACAGCATATGCATAACATCTCTTTATCCCTTTTCCCTCTTTGATTTCTTTGATTTTTTTTATTTTTTATTTTGTTGCTTATTTAATTTACTAACGTGAATTGTGGTTCCTTTTTTTTATTCAATTGGGATTTGAGGTGGACACTACCTAAATAATATGGAGGAAAGATCCATGGAATGCCATGGTGTTGAACTATGATTAGATATAGGGTTGTATCTTTCTATGATCATTATTTTCTTTGTGTTTTATATGTTTAATTCATTTGGGTTTGTACTTAATTTTAATTTCCAGTACGTAGTGTGTAATAAGCCTAGTAGTGGGAAATAGTAATGATTTTATTTTTTTGTGTTCTTTAAAATTGGTTAGTAAATTAGGTTTAATTTGGTAATCTCCCATTAAAATTAATGGTGGCAGTAGTTAATTAGGTTCATGAAATTGATTTAGGGTTTTTAGAAAATAAAAAAAATGTATGTTTGATTTATTTTTTATGTTTTATTTTTTTGGGCTTGTTTTTTTTATCCTTTTGGGCCCAAGCCCACGTTAGGTCTAAACTCACTTAAAAAAATAGGCTTAAAAATGGTTTAGGTTAGTTAATTTAAAATTAATTTAGGCCCACCTTTTAGTTAATGAAATTAATTTAGACTTAGGTAAGCCCAATAAAGCATTTTTTTATTTCTTTTGTAAAATAAGTAAACTTAAGCCTACTCTCTTTTAATTAAAATTGGTTAGAACTAACCTCATTTTAAGTTTAATTTATTTCTTTAAAATTTGTAGACTTAGACCCACTTTTAGATAATTAAAATCAATAGACTTAAGCTCACTAACTAATAAAAATGTAGGCCCACCTTTAGTCCATTTTCACTTTGTAAATAAAAAAGTGTAAATCTAGCTAACTTTCAATAAAATTAACATAGTTTAGACTTAAGGACGATGCATTTGAATACATTTTTTATGTGTGATTTTATTGACTAGGTGCCTTAGGGTTAGATGGATGTTTAAATAGGGTTTAATAAAATTGCATGTAATTAGAGAATGAAGTAATAATTTATAAAGTAATTCTAAATGAACATGAGACTAAAAGAAGTTAGTCTTCTGTTCCTGAATCTCCTGGTTGTGGTGCTAACTTTATTTTAGAAAATCGAATACCACCAATTGAATTGTCCTAATTATTACCCTAGGGGTGACTCTTTATCTCCACGTTATGACTTTATGGTATAGTAGTGTGTTCTCTAAGGCCCTGAGCCTAAATACTATCATGGTTGCTAAAATCTTAGACGCGCGCTAAACTCCCCCATCTACAAAACCCATAAATCTAAAATTCTTGGCCATCATAATCACTAGACACTAAATGAAGCTTATTAAGAACTTGGTATTTAACAAACCAATTGAACCTTGAAGGGTAAAATAGTTATTTTTTATGGTCATAATTATTTAAGTAAAATAATATTTAATCTTTGTATTTAAGTGTTTATATTCAAGTTATTTAAATTGCACAAGTCAAGGAATGAAAATTCAGCGTTTTGATTTTGTCAAGTCTACAGCCCTGTCATGGGTGGTAATAGACTCATCATTGCTATGACAAATTAGGAAAATGGAATATCAAACTTTCTATTGAGATCTAAAGTTAAATTTGGTCAAGTTGGATGGGAATCTTCATTATAAATGATCATAAGCAAGTTCCAATCATTAAAAAAAATTTCAAGCAAAAGTACAAAGATTCAAATCAAAAATTTCAAAAATGGCAGATTATTGTCATGACCATCATTACTACCAGTGTTATGATCATGACGGCCATAATTGTGATCATGACGAATTTATCATGATCATGATGACTAATTCTAAAAATAAATGGAAGAGAGTTGTCATGCACTGCGTCACCACCATTGTTATGATCATGAAAGTGCACAATTGTAATTTTCTTCTTTAGCGCCTACAGAATTATGATCATGGCAATTTTGTCATGATCATGATGATATGTAGACTTGTTTTTTCTTAGGTGGTTCAAAAGGTTCTATTTGCATTAAATACACCTCCAACAACTCTTTTTCTCTTAGAGGGTTTAAATACTACTTACAATAAAAATGGAACTAGAGGATGAAGTTGAGTAAAAACTTTTAGAGCAAACTTTGAGCATTTAATCTTGAATTAATTCTTCAACCACCCAAGCTTTCATCTTTAACTCTTTGTAATCTCTTTTATCTCAAGAGTGTTCTTGAGTGTGGGTTGGTGAGTGTTTAAACCCATTATTCAATAGCTCAATACTAAGATTGAGTGAGTTGGGTTAGGGTTTTAATCACTTATAAGCTAAGAGGATTATTCTTAGCATTTGGGTTAGAATGTAAGCCTTTGAAAAAAAATCCTTGGGTTTGAGTATTAGCCTTAAGAACACACTTATAAGCTAAGAGAATTATTCTTAGCACTTGGGTTAGAGTGTGAGCCTAGGAAAAACACTTAGGTTGGAGTGTGAGCCTTAAAAAACACTTGGGTAACTTTAATTTAAGCTTATAAAGGTTTGATCTACACCTTAAAGTAGCTTGATAGTGGATTAAAACTCTTAACATATGGTTAAGGATAGGAGTAGGCTTTGAGGGCCGAACCTCTATAAATTCTTGGTGTTTTATTACTCTCCTTCTTTATTTAATTCATCTCTTACTTTAATTTTTTTGCTTTTAAGTGTGAAATCAAAATTCCCTATATTACTTAAAAAGCCAATTCACCCCCCTCATGGAACTTTTGGAATTACATTTGGTATAAAAGCTTTGGTCTCCACTCTTGAAGATTTAACCATCTTAGAGAAAAGATTATGGCCTCCATAAGTCAAGTTGTTGTCGCCCTTGATGTTCATGGCTTTAGCTGCACAAGACCTCTATTTTTTTATGGAACCAATTATGCATATTGGAGAAACAAAATAAAGATGTTCTTAGATAGTGAAGGAGTTAATTTATAGGATATTATTAAAGAAGGTTGGAGTCCTCCAACAAAGAAAAGCAATAAAGGCAACAAGGTGGTCATTCCTAGAATGGAATGGAGTGATGGGCAATCTAAAGCTAACTTGAGAAATAGAAAAGTAATCATTATTCTTTATTATGGCTTAAGTAGAGAAGAATATAATGAAATTAAGCATTTGAGATCCATCAAAAAGATATGGGAATGCTTAAAGACCAAGCATAAAGGCACTAGTGAGTATAATGATGATGACACCAATGGAGAAGTTGGCAATCTATGCTTTATAGCCTTGGAGGAACCTTCAAGTGATGAGGTAACTTTAGACCTTGAATCCAATAATGAAATGTTATATGCTTATGAGAAATTAATGCATATATGTGATAAGTATTTATATAGAATTACTTTACTCAAAGAAATGGTAAAGGCTCTAAAAAAAGAACTTAAGAAGTCAAGATCCTCTAATGAAGAGTTAACCAATTTATTGAATGAATGTAATTATAAGAAAATTAGGATTGCAAATGAAAATGATAAACTTATTGAACATAATATATTTTTAGAAAAAAAAAGACAATCTGAAGGAGTCCATTTTTAGATTTAACAAAGGAAAATAAATTCTTGATGGCGTGAATTCTATGACTTCTACTTCTTTAAAATCTAATGCTAGAATTAGTTTTAAAAATACTTATGCTCGTGGTTCAAAAATTTTAAGCCTAAGTACTCAAATTACTAAGGCTTACTAAAAGCCTAGTCTTAAAACCAATGGACCTAAAAAGTCTAATGGAAATAAGATAAACAAATCTAGAGCTAATAACTTAAGAGGACTAAGCCTAAGAAATACAAGCATGCTCATTCTCATGGTTTTTCATAGTTTTAAAATGAAAGAGCCTACACCAATTGTTAGATGTCATTATTATGGTGTGATGGGGGATAAGAATTATAGATGTTATATTAGAAAGACTCATTTAGTTTACTCAAATGATGAATCTTTCAATGCTAGCCCCCAAGGACCCAAATATATTTGGGTACTTAAAGTGTGATGAAGCATTTTCTTGTAGGTGTCATTGAAATCCATAATGTGCAAAGAAAAGTGGCATCTAGATAGTGGATGTTCAAGGCACATGACTGGGAAGGCCAACCTCTTTACTCATTTACAGATGAAAAAGGGAGGCAAAGTTACATTTGTTGACAATGCTAAGGTAAGGTCATAGGCATTAGTTAAGTTGGATGACACTTGGATGTGGCATAATAGACTTGGTCATGCTAGCATGGAGCTCATTAGAGATCTAAGCAAAGGTGATCATGTCATTTTCCTCCCCAAAGTAAAGTTCCAAAAGGATTTGATCATTGTTGAGTCATTAAAAGAGAGATTGGTATATTGGATAAAAATACTTTATGATGGCATTTTAAATAATTACTTGAACCTTGAGTGGTCAATTTTCTATATCTTTGAACCTTGATTGATTATGATACAATATTGAATTAGTCCCAATAGTGTTTGAAGAGGCTTAACCTAAGTTCAAAGTTTGATTTTTGAAAATTTTGTTTAAAAATCATAATCATTACTCTATTGTTATTGGCAATGAAGGTTATGTTTTTCTCTAAATAAATTCATGTTTTATCCAAAATTATTTTTGGTGAGTCAGTTCTCATGATTATGAAAATTTGATCACTAGTTATAATTCATTTGCAATCATTTTTTAATGCATTTAAATTTCTGGATAAAAAGTGGGTAAATTTTTTTATCATGATCATGACACCTTCCTCATGACTAGTGACATGTCTAAGGATAGTATTAGGGTATTTAAAGCATTTTTACTCTAACCCTTCCATCTTCATCCTTTTTTTGCTGCCCACTTTACCTTTTCTATCTTCAACCTATTTTTTTTTTATTTTTCTCAATATTCATTTTCTCTCTATGGTTTTACCCTAAACCTACATAATTATCATCATCATTTCATTACCATCTCACTTCATCTTCTCATCTTCAATGGGTATTAAAAAAAATTGATTGAAATATCTTTTTCCTTTTAGTCCCCACTTGAATAGTAGTTATCACCATAGCAACACTAAAGACTCGACAAAAATGTCTAAATATTAAAGTTACAGCAAAGATGGGCCCACATGATCCATTGCTATCCTCGCACTAGAATTGTAGCCCTTGAAGAAGATAAAGAGGCCGAGACAAGCAATCCTATTCCAATCCATGCTTAATCAGTTTCAATCCATTTACATGATCAATTTGAAGTTGTTCATACCTCTATCTTTGCCTTAGAGTCACAGATTGGCCTTATGGACATCAAAATTGGTGTTGTTGTTGTTCTCAGTTATTTGAGAACCCATCTCCCTGCCCCTCATGTACATCATAGATTATACATCTCATTTTATAAATATTTTTTTGTTTAATGCTTTTTTGTTTTCAAGTCTTTATAAGAACTTAAAATGGTTGTAGCCTATGCCTTTTTAGGACATATTTGGTTTATTTTTTTTGCTTTGTTTTGTTGGCTGCCTTGGATAGTGATTTCGATATTTGGTATTCATGAAATGATTTTTTTTGTTTAAATTGAAAGTGCTATATTTCAAATACTATTTTGTGTTTAGTTTGGTTAAAGATTTTGCATAACTTGTTGCATTTGACCTATTACTAGATATAGATATTGATAGTTGGTGCTTTGGTTGGTTGGTTATTGGATATGGAAATTGGATTTCTGCCTTGTTGAAATTATCATTGGTTACTGATTTTTTGTTAGTTGGATATTGATTTAGAAGTGTTGGTTCTTGGATATGGACATTAGTTTTCACTTTGTGGTTGATTGGTAATCAAATTGAATATTTACTTTTGGTTATATAATTGATTTTGATTATATTGGTTATGGATATTACTTATGTGAAGCAAATTATTAGTTATATTATGCTTGATTTGGTTTAGGTATCTTATTGGATCTATAAATATCTTTTTAGAATTATAGTTGTTGATTGACACTTTAGATCTATTCTTTTGGTAATGCATGATTTGTGGTAAATCATATTCTTCAGGTTATGATTATGCAATTATGATTTATATTTGATTAATATTTGCACGTTAAATTGTCACTAGCTTATGCTTATACATTTCTTGAGCCTCTATTTTAATTTTAAGGTCATAACTTGGAGCCATGGACAATTGCTTTTACATCTTGCATTTTGCTTCATCTCATGGATTATTACTCTTCTTTTTAACCATATTTTCAAGTCTTTTTAAAACTTGGCATGGTTATGGCCTTTCACTTTTTAGAACTCTTTCTTGTTATTTTTGATACTAACAAAGGGGTAGAAAATGTAAAATGTTTATATTTGTTTTTAGATATTGGAGAATTCTATTTAGAGAGAAAAGTTTATATGGTTTAGAAAGGTTTTTATGGTTGAGAAAGTGTAAAATGTTTATGCTCATTTTTGGAAAAAAGGAGAAAGGTTTATTCTTGGATATTAAATTTGTTTATTATTTTTATTGCAAAGGGGAAGCATAATGTTTTAGAACTATTTTTGAATATGTTTTGGATGGATAATATGAATTGTTGGCTGTTGAATATATTCTCTTTGGTTGAAAATATTTTCTTTGTAGTTATTTTAGTTGGTGGGAATGTTGAATATTTTTGAGTTGAACTATCACTAGCTAATACTATATTTGCTATACATCATAAGAATGCTTTACTTATTAATTATTAATAACTTGTTGCTCAAATATGCAAAATAGACTTGTTTAAATGATGTTTTGCAATTTTAATTTTAGGCTTATTTTGTAAGGGAGTAGTTCCTTCCTATTTGTAGCTTAATTTTACATAATTATTTGTTACTATAAAAAAAGGGGAGATTGTTGAACCTTGAGGGGTAAAATAATCATTTTTGATGGTCACAATTACTTAAGTAAAATTATATTTAATCTTTGTGCTTAAATGTTTACACTCAAGTTATTTAAAATTGCACAAGTCAAGGAATGAAAAGTCATCATTTTGATTAAGTCTATAGCCCTCTCATGAGTGGTAATATACTCATCATGACCATGACAAACTAGGAAAATGGATAATCAAACTTTCTATAGAGATCTGAAGTTAAATTTAGTCAAGTTCGATGAGAATCTTCATCATAAATGATCATAAGCAAGTTTCTATCATTATAAAAAATTCTCAAGCAAAAGTACAAAGATTCAAATAAAAAATTTAAAAAATGGCAGAATGCTATCATGACTATTGTCACCACTAGTGTTATAATCATAACGACCATAATTATGATCATGGAGAATTTATCATGATCATGATGAGCAATTCCAAAAAAATGGCAGAAAGTTATCACGACTAATGTCACCACCATTATTATGATCATGAAAGCGCACAATTTCAAATTTCTTCTTTGGCGCCTCTAGAATTATGATCATGAAAATTTTTCCATGATCATGATGATATGCATACCTGCTTTTTATTAGGTGGTTCAAATAACTCTATTTGCATTAAATGCACCTCTAACAACTCTTTTTCTTTTAGATGGTTTAAATACTACTTAGAACAGAGGTGGAACTAGAGGATGAAGTTGAGCAAATACTTGTAGAGAAAAATTTTAGCATTTAATCTTGAATTCATTCTTCAACCACTTAAGCTTTCATCTTTAACTCTTTGTAATCTCTTCTATCTTAAGAGTGTTCTTGAGTGTGGGTTGGTGAGTTTTTAAAACCATCATTCAATAGCTCAATAGTGAGATTGAGTGAGTTGGGTTAGGGTTTTAATCATTTGTAAGCTAAGAGGATTATTCTTGGCATTTGCGTTAGAGTGTGAGCCTTTGAAAAATCATTTGGGTTTAAGTGGTAGCCTTGTAAACACACTTGTAAGCTAAAAGGATTGTTCTTAACACTTGGGTTAGAGTGTGAGCCTTGGAAAAACACTTAGGTTGGAGTGTGAACCTTCGAAAACACTTGTGTAGCTTTGATTTAAGCTTGTAAGAGTTTAATTTACACCTTAAAGTAGATTGATAGTGGATTGAAACTCTTAACTTATGGTTGAGGAGAGGAGTAGGCTTTGAGGGCCGAACCTCTATAAATCCTTGGTGTTTTAATGCTCTTATGCTTTATTTAATTAAGCTTTTACTCTAATTTTTATTTGCTCTTGAGTGTGAAATCAAAATTCCCCATATTGCTCAAAAAGTCAATTCACCCCCCCCCTTTTGGCACTTTTGGAATTATAAAACCTAACTGGACATGTATGTGACTTAAGACGATGAAGAGGGGTATGAGTTTTGACATCGAAAAATTGAACGAGCCTAGAAAGATCAGAGGCAGAGAGGAGTGATCCACTAGAATGGAAAGAGCAGGAGAAAATGACATTAGTGAAAGATAAAGGAAGCAAGTGAAATTTTGAGAGATTACTTTAGGGGGTTTAAGTGGATTTAAAAGAGGATTAACATTTAGATTTTAGGGATTTTGAAGGAGTTTCTTGATTTGGATTTTAGCTTTGGTTTTATTGGAAAGATTGAGTTTTGTTCTGGGCTTACCATTGAAGAAGATGAAGGGCCTTTAATTAGAATTTGTAATTTTGCTAATTAAGCTTGTTATTCATTTTTTTATTTTAATTTAGCTGGTAATTCAATTTTATTTGATTTCACGCACTTTAATTAGGATGTGTGCTCTACGCTCCTTGAATTGTAAGAAAATGGGTTTAAATGACACATTAAGCCCAAGTTTTAGATTGAATTTAACAAAAAGGATCATTTTGGGCTAAATTGAACTTTCGTGAAAAGTTCGAGGGCCAAATTGAACCTTATTCCTAAATTCTAGAGTTTTTGGGAAAGAATGATGTTCTTAAATTACATAAGGGTATTCTAAAAAAAATTACATAAGGGTAAAAGAGTCATTGCATCTAAAACAAATAGTTTATAGTGCAAATATCTGATGGAGGAGTAATATAGTAAACAAAAACAAATTGAAAGAGGTATTTAATTGACTTTTTAAAATGTATGAACAGACTAATGATTTTGACCAAAGCTCAGGAGTGTGTTAGTAAATTAACCATATTTGACAATTACGGCACCATATAAGCTCAAAACCAACTAAAAAAATACAACCTCTACTATGAAATTTAGATCAAAGATTGAGTCTCCAATATAAAAAATATATAAGTTTAAAATACTATACTAAAATCAATTAAATTATAATACAAATTTTACTAATTAAATTACTCAATAAGTAATAATTCAACAAATATTATTAACTAAATTTGTTAAAATTACTTTTTGAAACTAAGAAATTAAAACTAAATCTGCAATTAATTACAATATAAATAACTTAATTTACAAAATTAATTAAAGGACCATCGATGATTTAATCTAATATTTTTACTTAATCTAATCACTGTTAATTAATAGTAAAGTAAAAAAAGAAATTAATAATATATTGCATAGAAAAATAATAAAGAAAAACCAAATTAATTATTAGAAATAAAAAAACACAATGGTATAAATAAAATATGAATAAAAAAACATGAATCTCAATAATATAATAAAATAATTTTGACTAAATAAACTAGAAATAAAATGAAAAGTACAATATAAATTACACAAAAGGATAAAAATAATAATTATAAAATAATAACATAGGACAAAAATAAAATAATAAAATAATAAAATAATAAACAATTATAAATAGAAATTAAATTAAATTAAAATAATGCACAATTAGTCTATAAACAGATTAAAAATAAAAATAGATAGAAATAAAATAAAAGATAAGAGGGGAAAAAAAGGTAAAAACAAAAAAATAAGAAATAAAACGAGACCAAAAAAGAAAAATTTTAAAGTGTAAAAAAACAATGTAACAATACTAGGTATTGTTAATAGTGTATTATATCCATTATTGTTAAGAATCTTTCAAAAAATAAAGAGGGCAACAGTGCTTGGATAGGCAATGTTGCCTAACCCCTGTCGTGGAAAAAAAAAAAAAAAAACTGAAAGGTGAACAAAATGAAGCACCAATAGATGCTTCTCAAGGCACCTGTTAGTGACTAAAATTTTTATATTATTTATTTAAATAAATAAAATGAGAGAAAAATAATTAATAAATAAAATTAAAAATAAAAATTGCAGAAAAATGGAAATATCTTTAGATTATTATATGTAATGATAAGGAAGTGTTTACTATGTAATGGCACCGATATACTGTTAAGAATTTATTGATATTGGCCAATTGCCAATTAAAAAAAAAAATCACAAAAACATAAAATAAATCATTTTTCTGTAAAAGATTTCTTCTATTCTAAAACGATTATATTCTCAATTCTTTTTTTTTTTATCGTATTCTCATGTTTGTTTTTTCTTTTTTCTTCCCAGAAAACTCTTTCTTTCCCATTTTCCTCTTTTTATTTTCTAGAAAACTTTCATTCCTCTCCCTACTCTCTAACTTCCCTTTTATTTTTCTCCCACTCACCTAAAAATCTCCTCCTCCTTTCTCTAATTTCCTCCACTATTCCCATTTTTTAACATTAAAAATATCTTAACCATTCTTCTTTCTTTCTTTTTTCTTCTTTTTTATTTGTTTATTGTTTGGGGCCAAAGGCCCATATTAAAAATAAATTGAATTTAAACTCCTTTGTTGAGCTTTTACTTCAATAGGCTCGTTATTTAAATTTTTCATTATCCGTTTTATTTTATTTTATTTTATTTTCTAGTTTTGGATTGATCAAATTGAGGTGTCAACAGGAGAAGGAATACCAACTACGAATGCAGGAATCTTAAACCTGAGATCCTATAGTGCCCGTGAAGAAACATAGCCATCAGACCAAGCTTGTACAGATGTTCGATTTAATTCAATTATCCAATGTATTCGATTTTTTTTTTTTTAAATTTGATTTGGTTTGATTTCAATTTTTTTTTTCAAATTATATAAAGCACACACAACTTAGAGACATTACACAGTCTTTCACAAAATCATAACAAATTAAATGTCAAATATTAGAACTGAAATTATTTCCAATTTGTTTTTCCACGTAAACATTGTGATTAATAAAAAAATAAAAATTGAATTTTGTTTTTATTTTAAAATATTGAAAATAATATATAAATAATGCTAATTTAATATAAAATTCCTAAAATAAATAATAATTTAAAAATTTTGGTTTTGGTTGCACTTTGATTTTTAGTGTAAAAGGTTCAAGTTGTATTTTTTTTAAAAAAGTTTGATTGGCTTCAATTTTTATCCTTATAAATTCAATTTAATTCAATTGTAGGTGGATTCAGTTCAATTATGATTGCTATATATATAAAGAAAAAAACCAAAATAAAGAAAAAACCAAAAAAGATAACTATGACTTCACATACCTAGGCCAAACAATACTAATCATATTTTTTTGTTGCACATATATCACATTAACTGGATGGTAGAACTCCCTCTATTGGTTTTCATTTTCCCTTCGTTATTAACAAGGTTGTCATCAGTTTTCATTGACATTAACCTTTCTCTCTTAGTTTTTCATGTTTCTCCACTTATAATAAAGTATATTTATTATAATAAAGATTTATTCATCAATTTTTCAATTGATTATTATAATAGAATGATATATTTTTGTGTTTTTTTCTTACCAGTTAGGGTTTTTCTTATTGTACTTCTGTCTTCTTTTATTGTGGATTTTGTTGGACTTAAGATAAGATTTAGTAATAGAGTATTTGGGAAATGATTAATGCAACCTACCCGATCATAAGAAATTTTTTTCCACTTAAGGACTTGGATTATAAACTTTAATTATATGAGCTTAGTAAAATTTCTCAGATCGAGTTAAAACTAATGGTGACAACACCAAACTAATCACCTAATGAGTTGAGTAGAGTCATAGTGGATCATAATTTGGCATCATCGGAGCTATACGGTAAGGGTGTGTGTATAAAAAGTATTCTGATGCAAGTTGGTCCAAAACAGCACACACAATTTGCAGTAAGGTATCGTCAAGATTGACAACTCTATCGTTAGTGGAGTCAGCACTAATGACGTTAGCACATCAACTTGGCACTAATTTATTCACTGTCTTTTTTTTCTTGTTATGGGAAATAGAAGAATAGTGAGAGAAATAATAAAAGAGTGCATAAGGATGATTGAATAGCACTTACAATCCTAGAACTTAACTAAGAGAAATAAGGAGTCACCACTCAGTATCACCAAAAAATTATCTGATTAGAGACTAAGCAAATGCAAATCCCTTGCTTGGAACCAAATCCACAATTGGATAAAGTAATTGGGTTCAGATGTCAATGTCATTTGGAGCAAACTCATATAACATGAGGCATCTCCATACTACATGGATTCTAAGCATTGGTAGGCTTTACTTAGTCAACATAGTGCTTCTAAAACATATATACTAAAGTAGATCAACCACTACGTGCAAATACAAACAAAATATATAACAAGCACACAACAACAATATATATAATGCATGAGCATGGTAATTTGTATGAACATGGCAAATATGATACATAAACATTGAAAAAAAAAATGCATAATCAAAGCTTAAATGCATGAAAATAATAATCATGGCAAAGATTGTACATATGTAAGAACATAGTATACATAGCAAACTATATGTGCATATTAAACACAACATAATCATAGTATGCTAAGATTGACATGTCATGGCAAATTTATTTATGATTATAGCATACACACCATAATTATAATATATCATGAAGAACATGACATAATATGGCATATGAATCCAAAGCTTGTTATTCGAAGCACTTCATATTATATGGAAAATAAAGCATGCATGTGAAATAAACAAATAAATAAGAAAATAACAACAAATAAATTGAACGAAATAAATAAAAGCTTGGATAGCAAACACTTTTAAGAGCATCTCTTTAACCTAGAATAAGTTCCTAGATGTATGGGTACTGAAAATCATAATAGAATTGCAAAGAAACTAACCGGATCCAAGCAAATGTGAGGAGAAAGATCATAAAGCAAAGGAGGGGATTCTCTTTATAGTAATTTTTATTTTTATGATATCTGTGATTTTGGATTTGGACTATGAATAGCCAGATTTAGTGTTTAGGATGTGTTTTGGTTAAATGTTTATGATTTTGGATGAATTTTTCGGCGAACGTTAATGAACATCCGATTTTGCTTGATGACCATCTAGATTTCGGTTATGAATAGCTGGATTTAGATGTGTTTTTTGTCCACATACAATCATGGATCGTCGGTTTTGCATTTGATTGTTCATCACCCAAAATTGACTATTCATCATATTTTTTAATGAATTTCAGCTTTTCTTTAGTGAAGTATTTTGGTGTTTTAAGCAAACAAAGCTTCAATAATTGGAGGCAATAGAAACCTCGGACAAGCCCGAGCATAGTACAAACAACTTCCTGATCCTATATGAGCTTGAATTTCTACTACTAAATTTGATGACTTCTTGTTTATCCTTCCTTTCAAAACTTGACAAAAAGGCAATTTGGTTTGGTTAAGACCATTGATCAAAGCGGTAGAATACCACCCACACTTTTCATTTTAGTTTTAGTTTTATGGAGATCACTCTTTATTCGATTGGCTTCCATTTAATTACTGGTTTACAGTTCATTGAGGTACGTGTGCCCTTTGATTGTTGTCTATGCTCTCCTCACCTTGATGGTGAGAGTCAGAGGCATATCCATCAGATGCTAGGTCGACCATTTGCTTCCCTCATACATGAAGGTGGAGTAACTTTTCATTACTCTAAATTATATGCAGCTTGCCATGGTTAGGTCCCTACGGATGCAGTTGAGGTGGATCAGCTGACTCCCTACTTTCTTATCTTTCTACTCGGTTCCTCTTTATTCATTGTGTAATTTTGCTTTTTACAGACTTTGTGAGACTTGAATGCAATCAATAGTTACAACTGGGGAGGTGCTGATCTTGCACATCTTTATGGTTACTTGGATAAGGTTTACGAAGGCTATGTGCATTTGAGGCTTATGGAGAGCACTCTAGGTATGCATTTATTTTCTTCTCTATTCTTATTTTTATTTACTAACAAAGATTTTTTCTATTTTCCTTCCTTTGTCTTGTGCATAGTTGGGCATATGAGTACGATGTGTTCCCTTTGCCTCATATGGTCCATGATAATGATGATATACCTGGCATCCCTCATGGTCTTTGGTACTTCAGTGCTTAAAGAGGCACTTTAAAAGATCTAACCCGTCATTAAAATTGCCTAAATAACTTGGGTTTTTACAATGTGAGTTCCTGTGAAGAAAGAAAATATCAAGTTAGTATTATCATCTTTAATTTTGTTTAATATTGCCTTTATTCCACAACTGTGCCTTGAGCCATTGGCTTTGAGACAAGAATGCTTGGACTGGTTAGCACCCTTCGTATGAAGTAAGTATTGCTTAAGGTTCCTTTCTGTAAGAGTTGGTTTTTAGGAGAGCGGGGCTAGTTCCATGCTATCCACCTTCCACAATGACTACTTCTAAATCAATCATTGGTAGGAATTTAAAGCTTTCTTTCATTGACTTTCCTTATAATATATATTTTTAGAGCCTTTTGAGGAGCACACTTATGTCTGCTTCATCAAGAAGCGTTTATTGAATATTGTCTCTGACAATATTAATCTCACCGGTTCGAGCACTTTGCCATATGATATTCCTTTGACCACTTATAAGGTACCCTTTTATTTCTTTATTATTATGCTTTTCTTTTTCTATGGTTTGCTTCTAATTTTGGTTTTCCAGGTTCATAAAAGAGGTCATAGGGAATCTAGCACTCAATATAAAGCTACTTTCTACTGCCACAACATTGACATGGTTCTGGGTGACTTTGCTCGTGATGTGAATTTAGAGTTTCCTATTCTTGATCTTGCCTATGAGACAGAGATTTATGAGGAGTTTCCCTACTTTTGATAATATAGATTTATGAGGAGCACCTTACTTTGGATAACTAACCTACTACCTTCACATCTGTTGAGGCCACTCATCTAAAATACTTGAAGCTTCATCTTGATGGAGCTCATTAGTAGTCAAGGGAAAAAATAGTAACAAAAATTAAATTAATGCAGGCTAAAAGGTCATTAGTAGAGAAATTGATGGGAGGACTTTATACTACTAAGAACCTCGTCTCCATAGTCAACGAGAAAGCGTTGCTAAGGAAATGCATGAGTGAATAAATAAACACATATGAATATGTATAAAAAAGCATGAATATGCATGAATGAATGATTATGCAGTATTTAATTACTGTTGTGTCTCAATTGCAGCAACTTTTTTCAAGAATAGAAAAATGAAGCATCATATGACTGAATATGAATGAGAGATCACAATTTAAAGAGACAACTGGCTAGGAGCCATAATACTAAATATATGTCTTCTTTTTCTATCTACTTCTAATATTTTATTCTCTTTCTTTGAATTTTTATATCTTGAGACTTCCTCTATAGTTCCAGGATGTTTATCATTATTATGAACATGTCACATACTTACAGAACTTGATATTATTATCCTTAAAAAATATTATTATGAAAATGTTTCACTTGTAAACATATTTAGAAAAGTATGTTAAATTTATTTCTTATTTAAATTCTAGAAAATAAGTTATTCTCAAAAATTTTAATCACAAAACCATAAACATAAATCAAAATAAAGAAAATGGGTAATAAATGAATATTTGGTTTAAAGAGGAGTTTAGATTATGGCTAAAGTTTTTGAAATTGTTGCAATTTTGTCTTTACTAGAGACATTGATATGGATAAGATCCTAGTCATCACATGGTCCCCTATATAATCTCCATCTCATCCAATAAGATTGAACCTTATCTTTTGGTCCCCTGCATTGGTCCTTGATTAGAGGATATTGAACTTTTATCCAGTGGGTAATAGGTAACCCTAGGGTTCCATTTTGACTATCATTTCATCCTTAATCCCAAGTACAAGACATTCATTCTCTTGCCCCTAGCATTCTCTAATTCCTCCATTTCTCTTTATTTCTTCTTTATCAATGTGAGTATCAAAAACACTAAAAGCCTTGTTTAAAATTTCATTAACACCCTCACTAATGAAGATTGGCTACTTTTTAAAAGATATAACCTTCATCACTTAAAGTTCTTTATGAACTTAAAGCTTGGCTATGGTTTTCTTTATGGTGCCCTATCTTTTTGGGATCCTCACCTTCACGTGTTTCGCTTGAAGAAATGGAGCTATTCTCTACCTTTGAAGAATTTTCAGCTATTTTAAGTGTAAACGTAATCTCTCAATACAAAAATGGCCATGTCAGATCTAGACTTTATGGTGGTCCAAGCCATGAGGCTCCTTATTAGTGTGAGTAAGAATGAAGCTAATGGTTGCCTTGTTCCTATTACTCAATGGTTTGATCCATCATCTAAGCTTTAACCATGATTCTTGTAATTCTATTCCCATTATTGGGAGCATTACTCTTAGGTATTATTTTCTTGAGTGTGATAAGAGTACTCCAAGGCTTATGGATGTGAAGGTTTTGTCTATCTTGGGCCAAATTAATGTTGAGATTAATGCAGCACTAAAATTGGTTGCTCTAGTGGTTCTAGCAGAGACTTTGAATGGTTTGGGTAAGGTCAAGGCTAATAGGGTTGCTTAGTTTTATTGGGAGTGTGTTGTTTTTATAAGTAAGGATTAATTGCCAAATTTCATGAAGAAGCTTAATTTCATCAGAGGTGAACTGCCAAATTTCATGCCTAAATAGCTAAATTTGTTACTTGAACAATCGATTTGAGAGGCATGAATAGCCAATTTTGCACTTATTTATGCTTTAATGTGGTTTTGTGTTTGTATTTTGTAGGTTTAACTTATGAAGAAGCTTAAGGTAATGATGCCCCTTGATTTACTACCCCTTGATTTTCCAGTAAGTTATGAGCTAAGTCACTTTTTGAGGAGGTGAATTTTTATGAGGTTTAATAAACAAGAAGAATGAGAAGTTTAGATATTTGGTTTTAGTGAGGATGATGTGCAATGGATTAACCCTTGGTGGAACTTTTCAAATGTGTGCTCTAGAAGATTTCATACTTATGTTGCTCTTGTCAAATTAAGGCAATGCTCATTTTATCATCCTTCAAGGATTAGAAGACAATAAGGCTTAAAGCAATATCCCATTCACATTTTTTATCTTCAAAAAAATTAGTGCACTCACTAGATCTTTTATTAAAGCTACCTATAAGGTTTATGTTATACCACATCCATAGGAACTAAGACTTCTTTACTACTCAAGAATAAAAAAATTGGTTGAAGGGGTATAATGAAGCAAGTGGTAATAATGAAAGAATTTATATCAATTAGGTATAACATGAAGCTTTAGAAGGCAACTGTTGGAATCATTTTTCAAAACCCTGATGAAAAAGCTAAAATGCCTCATTAGACAATCAATTTGATGATGATAATTGACATTCAAACTATTTTAAAACCAACTGAACCACTGAAACCATACTCGATCACCAATTACACCATTTTGAGACTCAATCAAACCCCAATCAAACCTTAACCCTACCTTTTTGGTATTAAAAAGAGGTTTAAGAAGAATAATGAAAAAGAAGTTCACCTGAGTCGTGTCTTCTAAACCAATAAATGCAATCCTATGTAAAGGCTATTTACAATGTGTATTATGTAGTTTTGAGTGTGGTTTTGATTCCTAAAGTTTTGGTTTAACCTCTAAAAGCCTTAAGAATAAATGTCAAACTTTGGTCAATGAGACTATTTTGATAGTCAAACAAAGCTGCTGGGGTTGAATTTCATTTTGAAACTATCTTCTAAATTTCTAGTGTGTTAGTGGGTCCTATTTGGTAAAAAGTCAAAATTTGACCTTCTGAGGTCAAACGAGCCCCCATAACTATCTACCTTTCCTTTTCCATATCCAAAAAGGGACACTTATCAAAAGGGGTGCTTTCTAAGTGAAATAGTCCTAGAGGGGGGGGGGGGGTTAATAGGACTATCGAACAAAAATAGGAAATTAAATGAATTCTTTACAAGAATTGAGTAAGATTTGAGAAGGAAGAATGAAGAACACAAATATTTAAGAAGTTTAGATTCAACAATAATCCTACGCCTCCACCTAACTTATCCCCAAATTAGGATTTTTTAATCACCCATAATCTTATTCACAAGATTGAGAATACATAAGAGTTTTATGGCTCACTCTTACAACCTTACAACTTAAGTTTTCAAGGCTCACTCAAAAACCAAATTACAAGTGTTTTCAAGGCTCACACTAAAACCAATTCTCCAAGTGTTTTAATGGCTAAACACTTAAACCAATTTCTTTAGAATATAATCTCACTTCCTATTTTCTAAACCTAGAAAATAGAAGAATAAGAATGTCTATTCTAATCACTCACCAACTCTTATAAGAATTATACACAAAGAATTTTTTAAAGGAAAGTTTAAGAGCTCAATTGAATGTTTAAGAAAATAATGAATGATAAACAAGTTTTCTTAACCTTTTAATTGAATTCTAAGTTGTGTTCATATAGTAAAACACTTAAAAATGTAGTTGTTAGATGTATCAATCATGTCTCCAATATTTATAATTTATTTTGAATCAATTCTTGGACTTTTGGCAGCTCAAAGGATGCTCGCGGGTGGCTCATGAGTGAATAGTGCTTGTGAGGAGAAAAAATATATCCGTTGCATTTAAATTTTCCTATTGGATGCTATTAGTGGTCTACTTATGAGCAGGGTCATGATCACTCAGCTCATGAGGAGCGCTCGAGAGGGGTATTGCCATTTTTTAGCAAAAACATGCTCTAAAGGCTCCATTGAAGGATAACTCGTGACCACTTTGAAAGATGCTCATGAACGGGATTGAAGATGATCGATTCAGCCAAAATGTTCTTCATAAAAGTTGTAGATAATTTATTATCTTTTTATAAAACTTTGAATCACCTCAATTTGACATCTATAGCTCAAGATATTACTTAAATACCAAGAGCTATATAAACTAAAATGCAAGCTGCATATGCTGACTTTGACTAAAGCTTTGCATACCTAAATGAACTTGGATTTTGATAAGATAGAATAATTTAAAAAGCTTAAGATGTCTACTTCAAAAGTGAAGAAGCTTATTTTCTCATTTAAGAGCTCTAAATATGTCAAAAGTCTTCTTCAATCTCAAAGGTTCAATCATACCGAAAAGTCACTATTCATCCAAAAGTGTATATGCTTGGTATATGCTTGGTATATGTTTGGTATATGTTTGGTATATAATTCCCTACATACTTAATTGAAATTATTAGTATAAAAATTATTTGTTAAATTCCAAAATTAGGAGTTTGATCATGCAAATGGTCAACACTAAGTTTATAATATTCCAAATTTGGAATATACTAGGACATGTGTCAAGCTAGTAGAGGGAGGGAGGGAATATACTATTACATAATAACTTTGATTATTCAAGAGTATTTACACTAAATGCCACTATCCTTGTTTGCCTATAAATATAAGCTTTAAGGAAAGCTTTGGAGGAATTTTTAAAGGGGCTTTTACCACTTCCTAATTGAGCCAAATTCCAATGCAAAAATCTAGATTGATTTGTGAAAATTCTCTCTAAAAAGCCTTAGAAAATTAAAGAAAAATTAGAAAAATAAGGGGAAATAATGCCAACATTTTTCTATACCTAATTTCTCTTTATTGGCTTTTCAATTCATCTAAAAAATACCAAAAATCAAAAATTCAAACTCATGACCTAGCTCCTGTAAATCGATCTTTCTTAAATCAAAACTAAATTCTCACCTAAACTCACTAAAAACACACTTTATCCCTTTGAGTTCAATCTTAATTCTCTTCAATCAATTGTTATTTTTTAGTGAGTTCTTGCCAAAATTCTAAGGCTAAACACTTTCTAAATCATCATTCTCATTGATTCTCATATCATTTCTAAGGTTTAGGGCTTTGAATTTGTGTTTTGAAAGCAAGAAAGTGTAAATTCTTACTATTCAATGATGAATAGCAGGATTTGGCTCATGAACAGCCAAACTAGTTATTCATGGCCTAAATCCAGCTATTGAGGGTTCTTAGACCGGCTATTTGGGTGGCAAATCTGGGTGTTCATCCCTCTTCATCCCAAATGACTCCGATGATAGTTTTTAGGGTATATAAGGGTTCATACTTGCTTAAGCATGATTCTAACCCTTTCCTAAGATCCTAGGATGATGGAATTAAAGTATTTTAACATTTTTTTTATTTTAAAATGGTTTTATAATTATTTTCCTTCTATTTCTTAAAACTTTTTTCAAAGTGCTTTTAAGTGTGATCCTTATTCTTGCTTTTGTTTAGTGAATGTGATGTGTTTTTTTTATGTGACTTTTAATTGAATTTTTTTATGATTTTCTTTATGATTTATGGTTTATTTTGATGTGTATTCTTGTTTAAAGCTTTGTTTAGTGTGTATGTGATTATGTGTTGCTTGATTGTACTATGGTGTGCTTTGATTGTTGATTTCTATTGTTATGATATTTTAGGTTTAATTTGTATTATAATTTGGGGTCTTTATTATTTATGAGCTATTTTAAGTGTGTTTTTTTCATTATAGATTATAATTTATGCATTTTGTGAACTTTGTGTTGATTTATAAGCTTTAATGTACATATTTGTGTTTTGAGTGCTTATGATCATTATTTATGATACAAGTACCTAGTTTGTGTGTTTTGCCTTTAATTATAGAGCCTTGAAAGTCCTTATTTACATATTATATGCTTTTATTGAGTCAATTTAAGAATTTGCATTTGTCCATGTTTATTTGTTAATTTTGCTTTTAAGTACAATTTGTGTTTATTTAATGTCCTTAGCTTAAATAGAGTTTTGTTTCTTGTGTTATTTGATTAATTTCATGTTTAATGTTGTTTTCATATTTTTACTAACCTTTTCACTACTCTTGTTTATATTATATTACAATTCTCTACTTCTCCCCATATGTCTTTTGCATTATTGTATTTTCATGCATTTATGTGCCTTTATGTATATCACTTGCTTGATGCATATCACTATCATGCATGTGCACAATTTTAGAATCTTTAGATGCATACTTGCATGCTTCCCCACTTGCATCACTTACATACTTGCATGCTTCTCAAATTTGTATCACTTTGCATGCTTCTCGACTTGCATCATGCATCATTTTTTGCATGCACCTTGAATTTATTTAATGCTTGTGTGAGCAGCATTGCATTAACTTCATCCATTTCATTATATATCTCTTATTATCAATCTTAAGATCTAAATCTCAAGCTACTAAATCTTACTAACTTTTATTTTCATTTGCTATTTTGATTATCAATTTATGTTTTATATTGTTATGTTATATCAGTTACTATAATAATCTCAATCTCTACACTCAATCCTTATTTTTCTTCACTTTTATATATTATTTATGCTTTTATTTTCTTTTTATCTTATCATTTGTAATCTCTAGTCCTACTCCTTCTTCTTTATTTATTTGCTTTAATTTGTAAGTTTATCATTTGATTAATTTTCATGCTTTATTTTGTTATGATATCTTTTTAATAGACTTATCTTTATGGTTTATGCTTAATTTGTGCCTCATTTAATAAAAATATGTTGAAAATAAACCATATTGCTTGAGGTTATTTTATTGCTTAGTAAATTAATTTTCTTTATTTTTTTCAATAAATTAATTTCTCTTTTTACACTTATTTCTCATCATTTTTCTTATCAATTTCTTTTTATAAATAAATATTTTTTATTTTCATTTATTATTAATTATGGAATTTTAAATTTTCTTTAATAAAAATTAATTATCTTCATGAATGTATTATTCTCTATTTTCATAGTTCATTTATAATTTTCTTTAAATCATTTTGTTTTTAATAAATATAGCATCTTTTGTGTTTTATATGTGATTATGTTGTTATTTTATTTGTTGATCACAAAAATCATCCAACTGTAAGAATATAGATCAACATTTCCTTTATTTTCTAGTTTTTCAAATAAAATGACTTGGTTATGTGTTCAATAATTTGTTATGTGGGAAATATCCATCCAAGGTACAAAATTTAGATTTTGAGGCCTAACTTGATGGGAACTCATGTTGTGAATTAACGGTTCACATAATTGGTCAAATGTTATCTTTAAATGCTCTTTTTAATCTAAAATTCATTTTTCAAGTATTTCTCATTTCTTTTGATTTTCAAGTGACTTTTCTATTTAAAGTTATTTATAAGCATTTTTTTTCTTCATTTTGGATTTTAAGGATTATTTTTCATTTAATTTTCAAAAAAAGTGTTTTATTGCCCTTAAACTCAAAATGTGGAGTAATCATGTAAAGGATATTCGCAAAATGTTTTAGCCATGCTCATCTCCCCTCTCTTTTTATTTATTACTTTTATTGTTTTTTATTACTTTCATTCATCTTTCATATTTTCATGGTAAGCATGCACATATTTATTCATAACATGATTTTGCCATAATCGCCATGTCATGGGTTAATTGTTTGTATTTTGTTGCTTTATTTGGCATATTTATAATTTATTCATAAACAATATTTTTGTCATGTATTATGTAGGATACCATGCTTTTGTTGCCATAATATATAGATTTATCATGTTTACATGTTTTATTATTTTTCCATGTTTACAATCTATGACATGTTTATGTGTTACTATATCATGTAAATATGCCATTTTTATACCATGTGTGCTATGATATGTGTATTAGTTTATCTTTTATGAAAATCATGCATCATTATAATATTATGTCATTTTGCCATGTTCATGCATCATTTTATCATATTTTTTTTGTGCTTATGTGTATATATATTGTTTTTGGATTTACATGTAGAAGTTTATGTATAATAGTGTATAGTTCTTGGAAACAATGCACAATAAAGTAAAGTTGACAATGCTTAGCATTTGGGTGACATGGAGATACCTTAAACAAAAGAGCCTAATCCTACTGACATCGACATCCAAACCTAATGCTTTATTCAATGGGTGAATGCTATTCCAAGTGAGGGATCCGAGTTTGCCTAAGTCCTTAAAATGGAAAATTTCTTAGGTAATACCGAGTGATGACTCCTTATTTCTCCTGCTTGAGTAAAGGGTTATAAGCGCATGTATGCCATCCCTAAGTTCTTTCAATACTCCCCTCACTACCCTTTATTTTCCCGTAACAGATAAAATGGTCTGTGATCCAAAGAGTGCCAAGTCGGTCTCGCTAGCATCAACAACTTCTTACTTGTAATGAAAGTTTTTATTATATGGATTATGCTTTATGAAATGAACTTTTCTTGTCACAAAAAGAAAGGTACAAAAACAAGAGAATTTTTGAAATATGTTTATTATTTATAAAGAAACATCATAATTTTACCTACAAATTTATATGTATAAACAAATGGCAAGTATGCATGCATACTCCCAAGCATTATCAACTTAAAACTACTTATACTTAGCCATAAAAGGGATAAACGAAATAATCATTTAAAGATCAATTCATTTGGAAAAATAAATTTCTAATGATGTTAACTACCTCTTTCAAAATTTCTAGCTAATAACATAACTCTTAAAATCCTTAAGTTTTGCCTAAACAGCCCTTTGGGATTTTCAACTTAGCAAAAATTTCATTTCTTTTTATTTTTTCCTAAGCCACCCTTTAGGTTGTTCGACTTATCAAGGATTTCAAACTTTTTTATAGTACTTTACTTGAAGTCTAATCGAAGTACTTCATCAATCTGTCTAGATTTATAAGTTTTGAAAATTCATTGCCATCTAAATCAAATATTTTGACTGCACCTTTAGGAAGAATCTTCTTTACTACGTATGGCCCATCTTAATTTATCTTAAATTTCCCTTTGGGATCAAATAGAATTGACCTTGCTTGTTTAAAGATCAAATCACCTCTTAAATCTTGCTTATCTTCACTTTTTTATTAAAAGCATGAGTAATTCTCCTTTCATAAAGATTTTGATTCCAAGAATTTACTTTTATAAAAATTCATAAGATTCCAGCAAAAATCCATAAGGCTTTAAAAGAAGTTTGGGACTTTTTTAGGCAACCATCTAGAAAATATGACTTCAAGGTTAAGTACACTCCTCTATTATCTACTAGTATAATGAGTCAACTATATTTCATCTTGATGGGGCCAAGATTTCCACTTTGAAGACCTACTAGAAAGGACACATAAAATAAAACATGTGGTAAAGGATAAATGTGGCAAACAGAATATAATTCATGTATAGTAAAATCCATGATGATATATTTCAGATTCCCATATGGTATAGAAAGTGAATGACAGTATATGATAAGGCCTAATAGTAATGTTCGACATCTATAAAAGACTTCTTTTGTTAGTAGAAGAGGTTTGGGGGTAAGACACCATAAAAGTTTCCTTCAGGCATACTAATATATATGTCGTGCCAATTCTTTAGTTTTTCTAAATTTATAAAATTTATTTTTCATGTTATATTATTTTAGGCAATATAGTGACACATGCAGCTTCAATAATACATTTTTCATATAAAGAAGATTTAAAGAGATATGCTATTATCACAAAAAAAAATATATTTTAGAAAGAGGAATCAAATTGAATTTTGCTAATGAAAGAATTGAACCTTGAAAATGGTTTACTAATCAACCATAAGCTATAGTTTTACCCATTATTCAAGAATTTAATGCCAACCTCTATGATCACCATGATTCTAAAGTTTTTGTTCATAGGAAACATATCCCATTTGATCGTATTATTATCAATTGATTTTATGGTTTGGACAATATTGTAGATTATTAATATATTGCCTATATAATTAAGTGATAAAAAAATGTGCAGTCCTAAAAGTAATAAACTTTTTATAATTGAGTATTGAATGTTCAATTTGTAACATTTAAGTTCTCTAAGTTTTTAAAAATGTAACCGTTAGTCCTATCTCGTTAAATGTAACAGCAGTAGTAGATGTGGCAATAATTAATGTCAATGTGTCATCCATGTACTCACCATACTTGCCATATTAGTTGCCTACATCAGCTCCTTCTTCCATCTTTCTTCTTCTTCTTCCTTCTTCTTCAATTCCTATGTATGTAACATTCTTTTTCTTAATTTATTTCAAAGATTTTTATCAAAATTCATATCTTCAATAGAATCCTTTTCTCTTATTAACATCCAAAAAACCTAAAAATCTTAAATCTTTATTGTTAGGTAGTCATCAATAATTAAGAAATTGAAGAAATTTCAATAATTCTCTTACTCAATTCATCACAAGTAACTCCATACCACCTATAGTAATAATTATTTAAAGTCCAACTGATAAGAACATTGTGAATTCTTGAGAGTAAAAAGCGCAGCCAAATTCTTGAGAATAAGAAGCACAACCAAATTCTTGAGAGTAAAAAGCACAACTAAGATGGAAACATAGATATTGAAGAAAGGGATAAATACTCTTAAAGATTCAATAATGTAGAGGCTCTCTAAGATTAAAAATGCCTTAAGGAAGGCAAGTGGTCAAGTAGATCAGGCAAATGCAATTATGAGAAGGCTTGAGACTGAGAATGCTAAAATTAGAGTAGAGATGGAAGCTTCCAAGTTGAGTTTATCAGAGTCATTGTCAACGTGTATTAAAGCTAAAAAAAGGGAAAATAAATGCCTCTAAGAGCTTTTACTTGGGAGAAACAGAAAAAAAAGTTCTAAGATTCAATTTAAAGTAAAGTTAAATTGTGAGAATGCCAAGTTGGGTATGTTAGCATATTTCATTTTGTGCCCCTATGTGATAATTCATTTTTTATTATTTCCTGTTGATAATTAAACCCCTATTTTGCACCATCATTTAAAATGGATGGTCTAATAAATTAGTAAATTAATCATTTAGAGATCTAGTGTCTATCTTATATAATTTGAAATGATGTATAAGCCTTTAGACTGATAGATTTTTATTTAATAAGAAAATTTCTTAGCATTTTTATTACTAGCTTTAGATCATGAAATTGAAGAAAATGGAAAGATCAAGAAAAAAATGTAAAGAAGAACTAGTATATGATAAGGAATTCTCCCAGAAATGGGAATTGAAGAAACTAGAAGAAGAAAGAGAAAATAGGTGTAAATTGGTGTAAATATGGTGAGTATGTGGATGACACATACTCAAGAAAGAACAAGCAGCTAACGTGGCAAGTATGGTGAGTATGTGGATGACACATTGGTGTAAATTGTTGCACATCTACTGCTGCTATTACATTTAATGGGATATGACTGATAGTTAAATTTTTAAAAACTTAAAGAACTTAAATGTTACAAATTAAACATTTATGGTTGAATTGTAAAAAGTGTATTACTTTTACGACTGTAAATGTTGTTATCCCTATAATTATTGATTTGGATTATAATTGAATGCTCTCTTTTTTTGCACAAAACAACATGATTTAAAAGTTGAACAATAGAAATCTCGTCTCTTTTTTAACTAATGCACTATCATAAAAGTAGAGAGGGTGGTTATATTTTATGGTAGGGTAGCTTATACCAACATCTCACTATATCAACATCTATAACTTTAGGACTATAATTCTCTATATAATTAAGGAGAGTATTTCCATTGATGTCAGCAACATCTTCTATAAATCCATTTTGGACACCCTTGGAAACTCAACAATAAGTGGTTTAAGGCACCCTAGTCCTATTATAGGTTTATGTGTAAAATCGGGTGTTATTTAAGGACCTAATAAAGAGATGATTCACCCCAAGCCAAAAGTGGGCAATCCATTTCTTCAGCGTGTTTAGTGGTAGCAGGGACCAATTTTTTGTGTTGAAAACCTTTGCTTATTCAATCTAATTCTTAAGCACCTTATATTGCTTTTACATTTACCTTTATGTTAAGTACCTTTATTAATGAGCAGTTAATCATCTCCTTCACCACCACAAGATGAGAAGTAAAACATCACCTTATAAGAGTTCACTATTCCTTTTCTTTTTTTCTTTTTCATTTTTTATGTTTTTTTTATTATGTATGATATGTTCTAGTACACATTAAGAACAATGTATGCTAAGTGTGAGGATACTCCTATAGTGTTGTCTTTATTATTATACTTTTTGTTTTCTTAATTTTCATTCTTTTTATTTTTCTTGCATATTAGCATTTCCATAGAAACTTTTGTGCTTCTTTTTTAGTGAGTTAACATTATCTCCTCTTAAAATTAAAATGATAATATTATTGGCACTTAACTTTTTTTTTCTAATTCAATGAATGTGCAATTAACTATGAATAATGGAAAGAGTCAGAATCCCATATGGTTTTAGCTTTTGTACATAATATTAGAGATTACTCCTTACTTTGTGTATATTTACTTAAATGGACTTTTTCATAGCTGTGTATATTTTTAGGCCACATAAATTTTAGAACTAGCTATATAATTCTTTCAAGGTGAATATATTAACATAAACTTAATTTGAGATTTGATTTAGACACTTGCCTTTCGTTTGTTTCTTTTATGCTTTTTAATTGTCTTGTTCTTATTTTTGCATTTATTGTCTTATTTGTTGCTTCTTTTCATTCTTTGTTATTTTTTTTTATTAAGTCTTCAAATTTATTTTCTTTCTTAATTCTAATTTGTTAATTCACATTATTTGTGCTCATTATTGTTGTCATTTTATAATTTAAAATGAATTTTTTTAATAAAAAGAGAAGAGACGCATTAAATATTCAATAGTTTTAGAGGATTGATTTATTGTTGAAGAAAAAGAGTCATGTATTTGAATTTCACTCCAAGTATAATATAAAACAAAAGTATAGTTATAGAAATGGATAGCCCCTAATAACTATTAGATAGATCTTAATTAGAGGAACCTTTGGGCTCTCTCTCGTGTTCTGTAATTTGCCTTTTCATAAGCTCCTTTTCATATGTTCTCACATCACTAATTATGGTAGCTTTATCCTTAAAACTTCCCCTTGTTACCAATAGCCAAATATCAAAACCTCATCTAGACATTTCACTTCATAACTCCCAAATCTGCTCCCTAGAGCTTGAAGATGCAAAAGACTTGGAAACTTATCCAAAATGGCACCAATTGGTTACATTGATCTATAGTGTTCACAAATATGAAGCAAACCCACTCCAACATATTCTCAAACAGGTTTGGTCTTTTACAAAACCTTTTCATAAGCACAATCTTCCCAAGTTTAACACTCTTCTTATTAAGTTTTCATCTATGGGGAATATATATAGAGTGTTAAATGGTACCCCTTAGTCTGTTCATTATAGCATTTTTGTCATGAAAGAATGAAACCCTCTCTTAACACTAGATGAAATTGATTTTACCTTTGAGAACATATGGGTCCAAATTCATGGCCTCCCTTTGTCTCAATTTACAAGAACTAACACTCGCAACATAGCCACTAAAGTCTTTGCTAGTTTAGTTCACTTGGAGGATCATTTGTTCTTAGATAAGGACTAGTAACCTCACATGCGCATCAGAGTCACTTTATATTTGAAAAAGCCTTTCCAAAAGGCTTCATGAACCATATATCCTCTAAGAAAGACTGGACTAAATTCCAATTCGAGTGCCTCCCTACGTTCTATTATCGGTGTGGTTTTCTTGACCATATGACTTCATCATACAAGTTGTATAAATCTTAAGAACTTACATCTCAGGCTAATAATCCTCAAGCCTATGGTCCCTAGATAAGAGTTATAATGTGGAAGAAAGTGAACTTTTCTCTTAATTCCATCGAGGGAGAATCGAATGAGCTCAAGTTTCATAATAATCTCTTCAAGTAGTCTTTACCTGAAGCTTATTTTTTATCCAAGAGTAGTGCTTCTCACTTGTCTACAAAAGAGAGTGGTAAGCTAAATCTTCTAAGTCCACCTAGCTTAGTAGGTATAGCTGATGATGGCACCATGCTCTCGCTAAACCTAACACTGACTCAACTTGCATGTCTTAGCCTCAGGTAGGGAAAACAATCTTATGAAGATAGCTCATGTGTGGTAGAAGGAATTAGATGTCCAAATACTGAATTGTCTCAAAAAGGGAAAAAGAAGCATGATAATCATTTGGACCCTTCAAATTTAGAGTCCCTTGGGCCTAGTCCATATTATTCTCCACCTCAACAAATGGAGGCCTCACCCATCACCTCTTCAGTTATAAAAAAGCCTTTGGATCAAACAACTTATAGTCCTTCTAAAAAGAGAGCTAAGCCATATGACCAAGGACTCTTTCATACTACTCAAACTCTTTCTAATGATGCTTTATTTGGTTTAGGCACCCTAGGCCAATGCCTGAGAGCAACTAAATCTGATTTTAAAGCCAACAATAGGAAAAGCAAGAAGTTTAAGATCAAAGATCAAGCCTGTAAAAAGTAATGCACCCTTGCTCTTTCTCATTTAAAGATTGCAACCTTAGTAAGAAGTGCTCCCTTGAATACTAAGCACATCTTAGATGCTTGATTCAGTCTTAATTTTTGTTTTTTTCTTTTGGCTCCCTTCGCATTATATTTTTTTCTTCGGAGGTGTTTCTTTCTTTCTGGTGTCATTTTCATTACACTTCCTTTTGTTTAGGAGAAGTAAGGTGGCTGACACTTTTCTTTTCTAGTTTTATGTCTTGGCAAGTTTAGTCCTGTGGCTTTTATTAGTGTTGTTGTTAGTTAGGTAGCATGTGTTTAGGCTTTTTAATGGCTGTTGCTCTTGTAGTCCCTTGTATGGATGGTTTATTCTCATTTATTTTATTTTGCGCTTTGTCTTGGTAGAGTTTGATGTTTGATGTATTCCCCTCCTAAGGGTGCTTCTAGTTTCTTATTATGAAATCATAATTCTTTAAAAAAAATAAAATAAAAGTGCATAGGTGTAAGCACCCAATTTTGTGATGCAATTGTGCATAGTGCGAAGAAAGCCCCTATGATGAAAACTTAATCGAGAAATTGATTTCTAGTGTTGAAATTTGAGATTTGAAGGGCTAAAATGTAGTGTTTTTAGACCTAATTGCAAAATCTTGATTCTAGAAATCTTTTTTTTTTGAAAATTTTTAATTTTTTAAGTCTTATGAGCAATTTTCCAGTCGGCATTCAGCTAATGTCGACCAGCATTGGCTTAATGTCGTTCAGCATTAGCCAAATGCCAATCGGCATTGGCCTAATGCCGATTAACATTGGCCTAATGTCGATCAACATTACAAGACATTTGCATTTTTTGTTATTTTTTAGTATTTTTTTATTTTTTTATTGGTCAAAAATTGATTTTAATTATTTTTTTAAAAGATAATTGTGTTTATGCATTCAAAATGCATAAATAACTTTCAAAATCTATGTCCATTTCTTGAAATTGAGGAGAATTAGTTATGCAAGTCTCTTAATAAAAGGCAGAGACTGCATGAGTGAGGGAGGATAGGCTACTGACTGCGTAGAAATCCTAGAGAGAAAAATCATGGAGAAAAGCCAAGAAAAGAAAAAACCTAGTTTTCTTCACTGCATAGAAAAAAATCACACTCTTTTTTTTTAATAGTCCAAAGATCAATCAACGCAGAGTCAATTCTCAAAATGGTGAAATTCCATTATGAGGGGAATCAAACAACATCTGTATAGCATCTCTTTATCCCTTTTCCCTTTTTGAGTTCTTTGATTTTTTAATTTTATTTTGTTGCTTATTTAATTTACTAACATTAATTGTGGTTCCTGTTTTTTTATTCAATTAGGATTTGAGGTGGACACTGCCTAGATAATCAAAAGGGGAGATCCATGGAATGCCATGGTGTTGAACTGTGATTAGATCTAGGGTTTTATCTTTTTATGATCATTATTTTCTTTGTGTTTTATGTGTTTAATTCATTTGGGTTTGTACTTAATTTTAATTTCCAGTACGTGGTGTGTAATAGCCCCAATAATGGGAAATAGTAATGATTTTATTTTTCTGCGTTCTTTAAAATTGGTTAGTAAATTATGTTTAAGTTGGTAATTTCTCATTAAAATTAATGGTGGCAGTAGTTAAGTAGGGTTCATGAAATTGATTTAGGGTTTTTAGAAAATCAAAAAAATGTATGTTTGATATATTTTTTGTGTTTTATTTATTTTGGGCTTTTTTTTTAATGTTTTTATCCTTTTAGGCCCCAAGCCCACATTAGGTCTAAACCCACTTAAAAAATAGGCTTAAAAATGGTTTAGGTTAGTTAATTTAAAATTAATTTAGGCCCACCTTTTAGTTAATGAAATTAATTTAGACTTAGGTAAGCCCAATAAAGCATTTTTTATTTCTTTTCTAAAATAAGTAAATTTAAGCCCAATCTCATTTAATTAAAATTGATTAGAACTAAGCTCATTTTAAGTTTAATTTATTTCTTTAAAATTTGTAGACTCAGACCCACTTTTAGATAATTAAAATCAATAGAGTTAAGCTCACTAACTAATAAAAATGTAGGCCCACCTTTAGTCCATTTTCACTTTGTAAATAAAAAATGCAAATATAGCTAACTTTTAATAAAATTAACATAGTTTAGACTTAGGGATGATGCATTTAATACATTTTTTAGGTCTGATTTTGTTGACAAGATGCCTTAGGGTTAGATGGATGTTCAAATAGGGTTTAATAAAATTGCATGTAATTAGAGAATGAAGTAATAATTTATAAAGTAATTCTAAATGAACACGAGACTAAAAGAAGTTAGTATTCTATTCCCAGAATCTCCTGGTTGTGGTGCTAACTTTATTTTAGAGAATCGAGTACCACCAATTGAATTGTCCCAATTATTACCCTGGTTGGCAAGTCCTCATCTCCACGCTATGACTTTGTGGCTTAGTAGTGTGTTCTCTAAGGCTAGGAGTTCTAAATTGGCTAACCATCACTCTTAGCCTTAACTCAGTTCAAGAGAGATTACCGAACTCATTTGACAAGAGTCTGTAACCCAAGTCCAAAAGGGGGGGTAATCTTCTCTCAAGTTGGTAAAAGATGTCGAGCCCCTCTAACCTTAGCCTGTAACTCAACATCCATAATGGAGGGCATCTTGTTAAAGGAACCTTGACCTTTTTACCGGACCCTAACCATATATAATGGCTTAGTTATTTCTCCTAGGATCTACCAAAAATTGTTTGTATGATTTTTACCTTGAGATATTTCTATCTATAAAAGCCTAGAACCATACTTTTGAAGCCCCTTAGGGTAATTAAGATTGAGCTAGACCTTTATATTTAGAAATTTTGTTTCTATGCTTATTGACATGAGGTATTTCAATCCAAAAAAGTCCAAGCCCATACTTTTGAAGTCCCTTGGGGTAATAAAGATTTGGCTAAGACCTTTATACCTAGAAATGTTATTTCTATGCTTTACTACTTTAAGAGAGATCTAGCATGCACGTTGGTCCTTGATATCCCTCGTTGATATTAAGAAAAAATCCTAGGAAAAGAGACTTGCCATTGAACACATGTACGGGAGGAATAAAGTTGGAAGGATGTATGTTGTACACTTGATTGATACTTGCTACTTACTGCATAGCACATGCATCCTGCATACATGCACTTCATCCATCATACTAACACCTTTTTTTGTAGCCATCATAGGTTCACTAGAGTCTTCTTGTATTTAGGGACGAAAAGGTGGCAGACTAAGAAGAATGAGTCAAAGTTATAAAACCTTAGCAAAGGAAATCCTGAACATATTGGATAGAATGGAAAGAAGCCCTATCAACCCACTTTACTTAGAAGTTGAACCAACTTCACCTAAATTTGAACAAATGGAACAATAACAAGGGAATTAGACCTTAGAAGACATCAAGGGAGCTCTAATGGATGACATGAGGGCTATGATGTAGGATGAGCTAAGATAAGCACTATTTGGACTGATGCAACCTGTTGTTGTCATACCACCACCTATAATTGAACAACCACATATTACTGTTGCTATCCTACCTATTATGGATGCTCTACCTATTGCTAAAAACCTACCCGCTATCGAGGTGCAACCTGAGGATATTGAGAACTACATGATAGAAAAGGCAAAGAAAGAATCACTTGAACTAGTAAAAGACCATGAGTTTAAGTAGATGCGAGCACTAACCTGGAAGATGTCTAAGATGGAAGAGCTAATTAGGGGACAAGGCATGGGGTATTCATTTGACTTCGATGACATGTTATAGATGGTAGACATAGGCTACCTGACAAGTTCAAGATGCCACAGCTACAAAAATTTGAGGGGGGAGGAGATTTGAGGATTCATCTTAGCCAGTACACAATAATAATAAGCACTACTAAAGCACCATTAGAAGTGATCACTAAGTCATTTGTACTATCTTTAGAGGGAATGGCTGTAAACTGGTATCATGGGCTGGAAAAATCTGTAAGAATTGACTAAAAAGGATTATGTACTGCTTTTTTGAAACAATATGACTATAACACTAGATTTGAAGTGTCCATTAGACATCTAGAATTGACAAATCAGAAACCCAATGAATCTTTCTCTGATTTCCTTACCAAATTCATGAACAAGGCAGGACTAATGAAGAACAAGCTAGCTAAAAAGGATAAGGTTAGGATGATAGTCCGTAATGTGTCACCTAATCTAGTTGAGAGATTGTAGATGATGAACCCTAAAACATTCATAGACCTGTATGATGATGGTCTGTAAAGATATTGAGAGTGAGACAAATATAAATGCTAGAAGCACCAAACTTGAAATTACCCAATTAGGGGCACACAACAGGGAAGTACCAGCTGAGTTGTAGAGGTGCGCATAGTTTAGCTACCCTAAATATTCTCCAACTTCAACCAACCACTCTCCAAAGTCCTAGAAAGGCTAATCCAAAAAGGCCTGCTTTGACCCTTAACATTTTCCAAACCACCGAACCCAAATGTCCTTGGCTATAACCCTAACAATTACTACAAATTCCACCAAGTTAATGGCCATTCTATAGACAACTGTATTCACCTAAAACATGAAATCCAAAACCTTATAGACTCCAAAAAAATCACAAACCCTGAAAAATCCAATTCCAACCCAAACACCAGAACTAACCCTTTCCTAGACTACCAAAATGTCCCACCATCGGCCATTATGATGATCAACTTAGGAGTTAGCAAAGAAGAAGTGCTAAACTCCTTTAAAAGCCTAAACCTTACAGCCAATGGAGAAACTCTTGATACCTCTAAAGGAGTAGAGGATTTACTGGGACAACCCTTAGGAAAATTTGATTATAAAGTGTTCTATTCCAAAACACCCTCTACTAATATTCCTATTGAATTAATTGAGCCCTCAGGTTGGGGTGATGAGTTTGATGATGAGCCAATGAAGGTAGAGAAAGAACCTAAAAATCTTGAAAAACCATAGAGAGAAGATTTACTAGGATAACCTTCAGGCAAGTTTGATTATAGAGTATTCTACTCTAAGCCCACTTCACTTGCTATACCAATCAAAGGGATTATGTCTACAGGATAAGGTGACAAGTTTGGAGATGATAAAAGACCTTTAGCTCCTGAACAGTCTCAAGAGGGAGTTGAAGATCTATTGAATCAACACTTAGGCAAGCTCAATATGGAAGAGTTGAAGGAGAAAGAAACATGCACAGTGAAAGTATGGAAAGATGGGAAAAGAGATTAAATCATTGGAGTTGTTGACATTTTGTATGACTCTGATGAAGAAATATCTATTGGTCTTGATGTGTGGATAATGATCCTAAGGTGAATCATGTCACTAAGAGTGAAAAGAATTACAAAGCAGCTGAAAATAAAATCGAGAGAGTCATAGAAAGAGAAGAAATAAAAGATACAGAAGTAGAGGAAGAATAGAAAGAAGACCTGATTCTGGAACAACTTAAGAAGGCTAAGGAAAATGTAAGCATTTGGGAATTACTTATGCATTCAGGCAGTATAGAAGAGCTCTTGTCAAAGCTTTGTCAAACATAAACATTGAAACAGTAGCCACACCTGAGGCTATGGTGGAAAAGGTTATTAAATGATGACCTGCCTTTGGAAGGGAGAAACCATAATAAGGCATTATTTATCCTAGCTGAGGTGAGGGGAAAAAGAACCAATTTTGCTATGGTTGATGATGGATCTGCTATTAACGTGTGTCCCTTGAACATCCTGCCTAATTGAGGTTTGAAGGTTGATGACCTAACAGAATCAAACCTAATAATCACAGCCTATGATGACAACACTAGGAATGTGGAGGGGACATTCAAAGCTCTAGTTAAAATAGGACTTGTGGAATCAACTATTAAGTTCACCATACTGGATATACCTGTTACTTATGCCCTATTGTTGTGAAGGCTATGGTTCCATGCTTTGGGAGGGGGACCCTTAATTTTGCACCAAAAGATAAAATTCCCTTATGAAGGAGAGGTTATGACTATAAAAGTTGGGACTAATGTTGTTGTGGCTGCTATATTAGACAAACAGAAGCAAATGTGTGCACCCCCTAGTTTCCATATTACTGGGATATTTAATGGAACTGAAATGGATATAAGAATAGCAAAAATGATAAAGAGTACGAATTACCAGCTTGGGTAAGGGCTAGGGAAGAATGAGCAAGGAAGCCCTAGTTTCCTAGAGTTAAAAAGCCAAGGCAACACAACTGGTTTGGGTTACGTTCAAGAAACAAAGTTAATAAATAGAAGAGCAAGGAAGCCCTAATTTTCCAAAGTTAAAAAGCCAAGGCAACACAGCTGGTTTAGGTTACATTCAAGAAACAAAGTTGATAAACATAAGTGCAAGGAAGAGGTTTAATGCCAAACAAAAAAAGCTCTCAAAGAAAATTAGGCCAATAAGTGGGAATTTCATTAGGCCAAGGGAAGGAAAATACTATTTGGCAGCTAAGGAATCAATCAATGTTGCTGGAAGAGATGTTCTTGGGTTTGAGATCTTTAAGGATTAGATTGTGGAGAACTTGGTGAAAGACAACAAAGAGGAAGTGATGAAGCTGGTAGCTGAGAGGATGGGCGATGCTGCTGTTGAGGAGTTGTTGTGTCTGCCAACTAAAGAGAAGCCACCCCAAGATTTAGCTACTATCATTAATGATATCTTTATTGATGTTTTCTATGAGGAAACTGATGTAATAATGTCCGGTCTATTTGAGGATGAAAACTTTATTTTTTTCATGGTCAATGATATGAATGTTGGTTTTGCTTACATATGTGATGTGCATCCTGATAGTTCTATGCATTATAATTTTAATTGTTCATGCATGTTTGACATTAATTTAATTTAATTTAATTCATTTAACGTGGGCACAAATGATAATGATACGAACATTTATATATCACATGAGGTAACTCCTGAAGAGAGGAAAAATTTTGAGAGAATATTAATAAAAAGAAAGGTAGTATTTGCTTGGACCTATGAAGACATGCCAGGTTTAAACAAGGACATTGCAGAGCATCACATTCCAATTCATCCAAAAATAAAACCAGTTAAATAAAAATTGCACAGGATGATACTAAAATGGACTGAAAATATAAGAGAAGAAATTGCTAAACAAATTCAAGCTAACTTTATAGAAATAGTAGATTATCCTCAATGGTTAGCAAATATAGTACTGATACCCAAGAAATATGGTAAGGTGCGTATGTGTGTAGATTTCAGGGATCTAAACAAAATATTCCCAAAAGATGATTTTCCATTACCCTACATTGATGTAATAGTAGACAACGCAACATCTAGTGCAATGTATTCCTTCATGGATGGGTTCTCAGGGTATAATCAGATAATGATGGCAGTTATGGATAAGATCAAGACAGCTTTCATCATAAAATGGGGGACATATTACTATAAGGTTATGCCTTTCGGGTTGAAGAATGTAGGTGCAATATATCAAAGGGTAGCCACTACTCTTTTCCATGACATGATGCATAAGGAGGTCGACCTATATATGGATGATATGATGGTCAAGTCAGAAATATGAGAGGGACACTTTGGAGCTCTGGAAAAGTTTTTAGCTCAAATTGGGAAGTACAATTTGAGGCTCAACCCGAAGAAATGCATTTTTTGGGTTACTTCAGGAAAACTACTAGGGTATATAGTTAGCATTAGAGGAATCAAAGTATATTCAAATAAAGTGAAAGCTATTCAGAAAATGACAGCACCAAAGATAAAGAAAAAAGTGAGAGGATTCATTAGTGGGTTATAATATATTAGTAGATTTATTGCAAAACTTACTAATATTTGTGACCCTATCTTTAAACTCCTTAGGAAATACGAGTCTGTGAAGTGGAACGATGATTGTTAAAAGGCCTTTAACACGATTAAAGAATATCTCACCAATCCACACGTATTGAAGCTATCAACACTAGGTAAGCCATTGATCCTGTACTTGGCCTTAGAGGACAATGCAATGGGGGCAATGCTAGACAAGAAGGACCAAAAGGGATAGAGCATGCAGTGTATTATCTCAGCAAGAAGTTCATGCCGTATAAGGAAAAGTATGACTTGGTAAAGAAGATGTGTTTAATCATGATATGGGCAACAAGAAAATTGAGGCATTACTTTTAGTCCTATAGGGTTCAAGCTATTTCAAAGATAGATCCCTTAAGGTACTTATTCCAAGCACCCACTTGAATAGAAGAATGTCTCAATGGCTAGTACTTCTAACCGAGTTTGATATAGAATACATCATCATAAAAGCCATCAAGGGAAGGGTAGTGGCAGAATTCCTAGCTCATAATGCAGTTGAGGGTGATGAATAGTAGAATTTAGAGTTTCTAGATAAGAACTTAGTAGTCATAGAGCATCAGGAGTGGAAGCTTTACTTTGATGGGGTTGTAAACAATAGAGGAGCTGGATTAGCAGTAATTCTTATTGTGCCAAAAGGAAAGACTGTACCAATGGCCAAGAAATTAAACTTCAAGGTAATGAACAATATGGCTGAGTATGAGGCATGCATCTAAAAAATTGAAGCAGCTGGGGCAAAGGAATTGCTATTTTATGGGGATTCAATGTTAGAAGTTAGCTAAGCTATTGAGGAATGGGAAGCGAAAGAGGAAAATCTGAAACCATATATCTACTATTTAAAATCTTTAATAAAGAACTTCAGTAAATGTCTCTTTATCAATTTGTCAAGAGACAACAATCAGATGGCAGATGCATTGGCAACACTCTCTTCGATGTGGGATAGTGTGACAGGATTAACTATGAAACCTTTGGTAATCATGAAATTAAGAGCTCCGTGTTATGGAGGTGAGCAGATTATGGGAATTCAGATAGGGCCTAAATAGAAGCCATGGTTTTATGATATTCAGAGGTTTATTGAAAAAAGAAAGTATCTTAATGAAGTAACCTCAAAAGAGAGATATGCTTTTTGTGTTCTTTCATATAACTATGCAAGTCATGATGGAGTATTATATAAAAGAATGTCGAATGGAATGTAGCTCAAATGTCTCAAGAAAGATGAAGCTGAAGAGGTAATGAAAGAAATTCATGCAGGAGCTTATGGTTCTCATATAAAAGAGATGATCTTAGCAAAGAAGGTACTCAAGCAAAGGTATTATTGGATGAGTATGGAAAAGGATTGCATTAGAAAAGTGAGACAGTGTCATCAGTGCTAGATTTATAGAAATCTTAACCATCTACCTCCTACGGTGCTAAATAGTTTATCATCACCTTGGCCCTTTATGGCCTGGGGGATTGATATTATAGGAGAAATAAGGCCGACAACATCAAATGGGCACAAGTACATAGTTGTAGCAATAGATTACTTTTCCAGATAGGTAGAGGCTGAATCCTTCAATGCCATGAAAGGAAAATAAATGGCCTAGTTTATTGAGAAGAGCCTCATTTGTAGGTATGGGGTTCCATATCATATTGTGGCGAATAATGGTATCCAATTTTAGGTAGAAACAACGAAATTATTATAGACGTATAGGATTGAACATCATAAGTCTTCACTATATCATCCTCAAGCCAATGGAGCATTAGAAGTAGCTAACAAAAATGTCAAGAAGATTTTCTCTAAAATGGTCAAGACTTACAAAGATTGGTATGAGTTTCTCATATTTGCTTTGTGGGGATATAGGACTACAACTAGAATTGCCATAAGCCAAACTCCATTCTCTTTAGTCTATGGTTGTAAAACAGTCTTACCAATAGAAATAGAGATCAAATCCTTGAGAGTAGTTCTGGAAGCTAAAACTCCTGAAGTGAATGGGTACAAAAGAGATATGATCACGTGGTATCTTTGGATGAGAAAAGGATGGATGCTTTGTTCCATACTTAGATATATTTGAAGAGGATAGCGAGATCATTCAATAAGAAGGTTAAGCCTGGAAAGAAAAAAACTGGGGACATGGTGTTAAAACAATCAAAAGCAGTGGTATTTGATTTGAGAGAAAAATTTAGACCAAATTGGGAAGGACCGTATTTAGTCAAATCGGTTTTGCCTAAAGGAGCTGCGAAGATATTAAATCTGGAAGGGAATGAGTTCGTGGAACCTATTAATTTGGATCGCCCTAAGAAATACTACCTATAAAAATGAATAAAAGTAATATAAAAAAAATAAAGTCTACTAATTAGAAAACCTGAAAAGGCTAGTTTGGCAAAAGTTATGACATTCCCATTGTTCAGAAAACCTGTAAAGGGCTGGCAATCAAAAATTAAGGAATAAAAATAAAAGAAATGGTCCTACTAGCTAGAAAACCCGCAAAGGGCTAGTCAGGAAAAAATTAGGGTAAATAAATAAAAGAGAAAAATATTCAGCTAGAAAATCTGAAAGGACTAGTTGATAACAAGAGTTATATCAAGTGATGTAATAAATGTACTCATTTTGGCCCTAATTAATGAATCCTTTTGAAATTGAATTTTTTTTTTAACATTGCATGTTCTATCTTATTTATAATGCATAAGTACTAGAAAGGAAAACAGAACATAAAAACTTAAAATTAGCTCTATAAGACCATTTCCTAGTGTTGTCTTTGTTTCTTCTTTTATGACTCATCATGCAAAGCTTAAGTCCTTTTATATCTAGAGAATCTTAGTGGCTCCATAGCTTGTACCATAACTTAGGCCTTGAAATTATTATCAATAACTCTATCAACATCCAAGTATATATTTCGCTCAAGATTCCTCCTGCGAGGCCATAAGTTCTTGACCCAATCCAAAAAAAATCCTATTTAAAGGGGAAGCCTCCAAAGTTAGTCAGAATAGTAACTATGAATTGTGGGCAGCCATACTGATGACAAAAGTGAGAAGGAGAAAAGAAAGTCGAGAAACGCAGCCTTGGGATAGGAACACAATGATTATATAAGTCAAGGGTCATAAACTTTAGCTTCTACCAGGGGCAGATCCATGTAATCTCAACATTTGTAATGCCCTGTAACCAGTTCAACCACTGGTCTATAGTGTGCCTGACCTCCACCTTCAATGGGCAAGATTGCAGTTGATGAGGCTAATAGGATAAAGAGTTAGCGGGAACATCAAGTAAGCTTAACTTCTCCTGTAACTAGATTCGAAAAATACAAAAATAAATAAAATGAAATGAAAGCTCACTAAGTTGAAAACCCGAAAGGGCGGCTTAGGAAAAAGTTAGGCAAGCTTGCAAAGTCAAAAACCTGAGAGGGTAGCTTAGGCAAAAGTTAAGGTAAAAAAAAAACCTTTACTCTACTTAAGTCCACATATCCAAGTCTGAGATCAGTTTAACACAGTGCATACAAATAGTATAGGATTCAGAACACAACAGTATGATAAAAATAATATAATACAAATAGAAGTTAGAAACAAAAATAGCCTAGATCAGTCATCCTGAGCTCCAGAATCTAGCCATAGGCTCCATCCTCTTGAAGGATCATCCTGATGAAAGGTGTCCGGAGGTCTGACAAATGAAGTCCTAGCACTATGAGGATCAATGCCTAAACCTGCAAGTTATCGGTGAAGCATCTCGATCTCGCATTCCAGATCACTAAAGTAGCTCTGTACATATATGAAATAACATGTCATATGCATTTCATGCATAGCATGCATACATTTGCACTCCTAGTGTATATACTTAACCTCTAATTGTCTATGACCTGTATAGTGAATTGTTAGGTTTTTCGTGATACAAACATAGCGGAAAATTAAAATTTTATCATGCTCCCAAACCTGGATCCATGTAATTCGACTACTTGATTAAATATAAAGTTTCAAGAATCTCACCAAAATGCAGAAGAGGCAAGATTTTCTGGAAGGATGAGAGGAGGTTCACACCGGTGACACCTTACCTCGAGCTTTTTGCTTTGGTTGTTCAAATCAAGACGTCTCCAAAAGGATGCGTCCTCTATAGGTATCCACACAAACAGCCCTTCAAAAATGAATTAGAGTGTGTGCTAGCAACCTTCTTGATTGTCTCACAAATCAATAACAAAAAAAAACTCTATGTTTGTTTTCTAGGAAGAGAGAAAACCATTTTTAGAGGCAAGGAAAACAAAACTATTAAACCCTAGAGAATATAACATATTTATAGACTCCAAATTAGGGTTTCACTTACCAAAAACCTTTTTGGTAATTTCCATTTATTACATTATGATTTTGTTTTAAAAACAAATCAGAAATAACATCTTATTTATTTATTTATTTAAAATAACATTTATCTTAAATAAATAAATAAAACACTTTAATTATTTATTTCCATAGAGTTTATTTTGGGCTTATTAAACCCATAATCGTTTTGGTCTTATTCTAAATGTGTGACCCTGTAGGTTCACATAACATTGGTAGTGGGCCTAAATCTCTATTTAGGCCTACAAGTCATAAGTGGCCTCTAGCAAGACATTATGACTACCCAAGTCATGTGAAGTCAATAATTTTGACATAACCTAATTATAGTGAATTTTATCGTCCCTTTATCACATGATATCTTAATTGAACATAAGGCATAGAATGTCATCCTTATATAGTTCAATATTCTGGCTTGATTCCAAGTAGACTGAAAATGATAACTTTTTATCAATTCATTTTAGCATGGCCATGCATTTTCCTTTAGTCTATTTCATCAAGGGGCCCATAGATATCTTTCTCATATTAATGAGGGATAAATTCCTTCTAAATCACTCACATTCCTCACATAACTAATTTCATATCCAACAACATCCTATCTAATCGTCTGGTTAAAAACAATGTTAGAATGTGTCAAAACATAAAATAGCTATATAGAAATCCATGATGATTTCAAGGTCAAAGGACCAAAATAAAATTACTATGATGAGAAATACTTATGACAATAATCTATATAGTATTTTCATAGTGGGTTAATCCAGTACATGATCTCTCATTATGTACTTATGAGTTGACTTAATATCTCATATTCATGATTAGTAAAACATAACCATCAGTCAACTTTATACTAGCCTTAATACTTTAATATTTATATATAATGAAAAATGGCTAGGGATAATTAGAATAGAAATCTTATTTTAATTTAAGAGTTTTACTATCAAGTCACATACTTGATGGCCTTAGTAAGAATTAACCATTCATATAATTATCATAAAATCAAATGATAATGAAATACCTCTTTATTAATAAAATAAGAAAGTCAATACATAATCACAAATGATTGACCTAGTGCATATCACTAACATGAATAACCTCTGAGATGAGGCATGTATACACAAGTACTTTACTTGTGTCTGAGGAACCTATTTTGTAAATTTACTAAAATTAGTGTCAAGTGTATAGATCATGCAAGGAATAAGTTAGAAAGACTCACATGAGAAGCATCTATTAGAGAAAGGATAGGAAGCTGAACATCACTCAAGTACATATGTTGCCTAATTAGAGTTTGAACAGTAAGAGCCCAATAGAACATGGACCTATCCGGGAGAGAGATATCACCAAGGTTAACACCTGTAAAAGCACCATCGTGACTTATCCTAACATGCTGATTATGATGTACAGGGCTAGGTCTAGGCTTAAACCTCTTAATATTAGGAAAAACCTCAGTCTCTAGAGCAATATTGGTCTCCTCTTCCATCACATCAATAGTAAGAGAGCGAACCTCCTCAAGCTGAAAAAAGAAATAGTGATTCATAAGTTCTAAAGGAAGTAGCTGAGACAACAAGAAATTATCTCAGCATCCTCGATAGGATATGCTCCAAGAGGCTATCACGAATGAACTACTAATAATGTCAAGAACGCTTAAGAAAATTTGAGGCAGTGTATCCCTATAGTGCATCTCTCAGCTTTGAACCTATCATATATGAGTTACAAAGCATAGAGGAAGGGACATTAGATGGAATGTGCCGTCAAGAAGGCCCAGAAGACTAGCAATACACTCACTCCCCTAAATACTACATCAAACAACCATATCCAAGGAGCAAAACCCTCATGGGCTTAAGGCGTATTGCATTGGCCATGAAATCATGTCGCTGGATAATATTAGCACCCTCCAACTAATCAAAGTTTATTTGTAGTTTAGGTTAATTAAGTTTAACTCATATTAAATTACAAGATATTAATAATTTTAATTTTCTTACCAGGTGCCATTCAATGGTGTTTAGCTTATCACGATACATCTACAAAGTGTTCCTGTTGCTAGAAAGAAGAACCCATCTCATCATCAAAGAAAAGCTCCTATAAGAGCTAATAGCACTAAAGCCTTGAATCAACTCAATCTTTATACTTCAGATCTGAAAGGAAGAAAGCATATCAATAAAAGGAAAAGAAAAACAGACAATAAAGATTAAAGAAAAGGAGAACATACATGCAAGATGTGCCAAAAGCCATACATCATGACAATACCTTTATAGACAGTGTCTAGTTTGTAGTAAAGGTAAGCGAGTGCAGCAAATCCCCAGTCAAGTGTGGTAACCTAATCCAAGTCATAAAGTGGACCAAGCAAAGCAATACTGACCTTATGACTAGTCTCATAAAAGAGGGTCGTACCCAACAGTATCAGAAGAAGACACCTCGCCTTCTTGGTAATCTGACGAGTAGTAGTGGGTAGACGTCTAAACCTCTGAACTAAGGATAAAGGATTAACATTCTTCCAATTCTTTCACATCAGAATGAACCCTATCAAGTCATGCACATACTGACTCTATCCATCTTCAGAAAGATTACAGTAGCTCACATCAAAGGAATCGGTGACCCTCTGAAGGCAATCCAAGTAATAGCAGAGAAGCTCATATGAGAAATAGTCAACTCACCCACACGAGTATGAAAAGTATGGGTAGTATCCATCCACCGCTTGATCAAAGCAAATAAAGAATAACGATCAGAACGGTCTCGAGCACTCGAAAGCACAGTAATGAATCACCTGAACCTGGAGGCCCAAATCAGACATGTCACATGCTCTGATAGTCCATGAAATAATTCATAGGCTAGATTAAAACATCCTATGAATTTCATGAGATGCTGGTTAAGTTTGAAGGACTTAATTAGTAAAAAATGATGATTAATTAATTAATCGTGTTAATAAGAAATGATGATTAATTGATTAATTAATTAATTAGTTAATCTTGTTAATAAAATGTTGAAAATGGTGATTAGTTTAAAAATAATAAAAAAAAATTTTCAAATCGACAATCTAGAATGTCAATCGGCATTCCATTATGTCGATCAACCCTTCTCCTTTGTCAATCAGAAAATTGGAATTTTGACTGGAATTTTAGATATTTGATCAGACAAACAGACTACCCAAGAGCTAAATTTCATATTTTCCAAGCTTAATTTTAATTCTATCATGTATTTTTAGCTAATTTTCTTATTTAATTCAATCAACATGCATACTAGTCTCTACCCTGTAATTGATTCTGATTATTAACTATAAAGGTAATATTTTGTAGAAATAAATTGAGAAGGTGAAATGTTACCTCATTACCTACATCTTTGCACTTGTGGGTGTGTAAATGAGTCAAAGGAAAAATGGATGAGCCCTCTAGAAGTCCAAGATCATTCTGAGGAAAATAAGGAGGCAGAATCTGCTGATGTTTAGAAATTTCTACTCTCCTACGTTGCTTATGTTATAGAGAGGTCATAAGATCTGACGGATCACAAATTAGACTTTGAATGATTAAGAAATCAAAGAAAAAAGAATCAATACAAAGAGAGAAAATGAAGGGAAAAAGAATGAAGGAGAAGAGAAAATTAATTAAGACATGCAAAAAAGGGAAGGAATTTATAAAGTGGAAAATATTCACTTTAGTCCACTATCTTTACTTACACTTGGATCCAAGTTCTTTTGTTACAATTTGGTCCATACCTACATTTAGATTAGGAATTTATTCCTAGTTAAATCATGACATATATTCATTAGATTAATAATTCACAAAATTATTAATGTGCAAAATCAATATGTAATTCTGAATTCTCTATCAATTTTGTATTTTACATGCATCGCCTTTTTAAACTCATTTTCGCTAGATATCCCACAGGGAATATATCAAGCTTCATTGTATACATTTCGTTAGACTTCCCATAGGGACTATAACGAAACTCATTCTCACTAGACGTCCCACAGGAAATATAGTGTACATCGTTAAATATCCCACAGGGAATATAACGAAACTTATTCTCACTAGACATCCTATATGGAATATAGTGTACATTATTAGATGTCCCACAAGGAAAATAACGAAACTCATTCTCACTAGACATCCCATAAAGAATATATTATGCATCGTTAGACATCCCATAGAGAATATAGTGTGCATCGTTAGACGTCCCACAAGGAATATAACAAAATTTATTGTCAGTAGATTTCCCACAGGAAATATAGTGTACATCGTTAGACATCCCACATAGAATGTAGCGAAATTTCATTATCACTAGACGTCCTAAAGGGAATATAGTGCAATTTGCCAGACACTATACAATAGTTATGGTATTTTTGTTTTGTTACTTATTTAATTTACTAACATGAATTGTGGTTCTTGGTGTTTTTTTTTTTATTTAATTGGGGTTTGAGGTGTACACTGCCTAAATAATTAAGAGGAAAGATCCATGGAATGTCATGGTGTTGAATTGTGATTAGATCTAGGATTTTATTTTTATATGATCATTATTTTCTTTATGTTTTATATGTTTAATTCATTTGGTTTTGTATTTAATTTTAATTTCCAGTGCGTAGTGTGTAATAGCCCCAGTAATGGGAAATAGTAAAGATTTTATTTTTCTGAAAACTTTAAAATTGGTTAGTAAATTAGGTTTAGTTTGGTAATTTCCCATTAAAATTAATGGTGGTAGTAGTTAATTAGGGTTCATGAAATTGATTTAGGGTTTTTTGAAAATAAAAAAAAGTGTATGTTTGATCTATTTTTTGTGTTTTATTTGTTTTTGGCTTATTTTTTTCATGTTTTTATCCTTTTGGGCCCCAAGCCCACGCTAAGTCTAAACCCACTTAAAAATAGACTTAAAAATTGTTTAGGTTAGTTAATTTAAAATTAATTTAAGCCCATTTAAGTTAAATTAGATTTAGGCCCACCGTTTACTTAATGAAATTAATTTAGACTTAGGTAAGCCCAATAAAGCATTTTTTATTTCTTTTCTAACATAAGTAAACTTAAGCCCACTCTCATTTAATTAAACTTGATTAGAACTAAGCTCATTTAAATTTTAATTTATTTCTTTAAAATTTGTAGACTTAGACCTACTTTTAGATAATTAAAATCAATAGACTTAAGCTCACTGACTAATAAAAATGTAGGCCCATCTTTAGTCTAATTTCACTTTGTAAATAAAAAATGTAAATCTAGCTAACTTTCAATAAAATTAACATAGTGTAGACTTAGGGACGATGCATTTGAATACATTTTTTAGGTGTGATTTTATTGACTAGATGTCTTAGGGTTAGATGGATGTTCAAATAAGATTTAATAAAATTGCATATAATTAGAGAATAAAGTAATAATTTATAAAGTAATTCTAAATGAACACAAGACTAAAAGAAGTTAGTATTATGTTCCTAGAATTTCCTGGTTATGGTATTAACTTTTTTTTAAAGAATCGAGTATCACCAATCGAATTGTTCCAATTATTACCTTGAGTGGCGACTCCTCATCTCCACGCTATAACTTTGTGGCATAGTAATGTATTCTCTAAGATCTTGAGCCTAAACAGTATCGCAATTGCTAAAATTTTGGACGCGCATTAAGCCAAAATTTACAAAATTAAAAGTTATAATTATGGTGTACTTACTCAAAAGTATCAAAAAAAAAAAATTTAAAAGAAAAAGAAAAGGAAAAGCATAAAGAAAGAATGAAAAGACTTTTTACATTTGAAAGAAATCTCGTGTGTACTTAATAATTGTATCTCAAAAATAATAATTTAATTTGATAAATTCTTGTTTTCATTTTTTTTTTATATTTCTTTTTGTTCATTGCTATTTTGTTCTTATTTTGTCCTGCCTAAGAAGTCATACATATATATATATTTGAAGTGGTAGTTAAGCAATTTAAATTCATATTTGCAATAGCAATTTAGTTTTTTTTAAAGTCACAATAGCACTTCTTATTTGATTTTAGGGGAAAGGTCCAATTTGTAATTGTAACTTCTTATATATATATATATATATATATATATATAACTTGAAGTGGTAGTTAAGCCATTTCAATTCATAGTTACAACAGCAATTTTGTTTTTTTTTTTTAAGTCACAATAGCACTTCTTATTTGATTTTAGAGAAAATATCCAATTTTCACTCCAGGTTTTTCACTTAAGAGCACATTAGACCTTCTTCTTTTTTTTTTTTTTATCCAATCAAAACTTCTATTTTGAAAATCAACATATATTGGAACTTTACTGATTGCAATAAAATTTTATAACTTTTTTTTAGTAGAATTAAGTCTTATAAACTAATAAAAAATAATAATTTTAAAGGATACTAAAAAATTAAATCGATAATTTTTTTAGAAATATATATATATATATATATATATATATATATATATATAACCTAATTATGAAATTTAAAAATTTTTCTTAAATTTTTTAAATCAAGTGATATAAATTTCAAAAAATGACCAAATGTAGTTGTAAATTTATTCATTAATACAAATAGAGAATAGATAATTGATCTAAAATTTAATTGTAATAGTTGAATAAAAAAATTTACTTATCAATTATTGTGTAGATTTAAAAATTATTGTGTAAATTAAAAATTTAAACTAATGAATAAAATTTTAAAATTTTTATTCAACTGTTAAAATTACATTTTAGGTAAATTATCAATTTTATATGTACATTAACGAATAAATTTGGTCATTTTTTGAAATTTATATCACTTAATTTTAAAATTTTTAAAAATTGAAGAAAAATGTAAAAAAATTATTTTATAGGTTGAAAAACTTTTAGAATATATATATATATATATATATATATATATATATATATATTTCTAAAAAAATTATCAATTTAATATGTTAATATCCGTTAAAATTAGTGTTTTATTAGTTTATGGGACTTAATTGCACTAAAAAAAGTTATAAGATTTTATTGTAATCAGTAAAGTTTCAATACGTGTCAATTTTCAAAATAAAAGTTTCGATTGGAAAAAAAAGGATCCGATATGCTCTTAGGTAAAAAATTTGGGGTGCAAATTAGACATTTTCCCTTGATTTTAAATTCAACTATCATTTGTATTAAAATTATTGAAATTTGGTTATATTAGAATATTTTTATCAAAATTAAATAAATCTATAAAAGATTAAAAAAACATGTGGAATATTATGAATTTGGTAATTTAATAAAATAGCACAATAATATAATGGGCAAAGGTGCATTTCCACCCATAATGCTTATACGAAGGAGCATATATGCCCTTTACGTTTTTTTTAGAACATTTAAGTACAAAATCAAGTTTTTTCTATAATTTTAGCCTTCTTATATCCACAGGAAATTTACAAATTAATAGTGTTTGTGTCAATCTAATGTGGCAATCATGCAAAAGGTGATGGATCCCACAATATAAAATAAAGTAAAATTATTAAAAAGTAAACACTGTCATGTGGCTCCAGTCTCATCCAAAACTCCACAAAACAATATATCATATGATTCCATCATAAAAGACAAGAATTGTCCCTGCCACCATGTCACTCGTCCTCACCGCGCTTTAACTTTCATCCAACCACCCCCGTCACTATAGCTATTTTCTTCCTTCTCGTCAAAAAATACTAGACCATTTTCTTTCTTCTCATAGCAAGTACTTCATGGCTCCCCCATTATTTTTCTTCTTTGTTCTCGTCACTTGTCCTGTACTCATTTTCTTCCTTTCAAAACACTTTTTTCTTTAATTTGTTTTTTATGTTTCAAAAATTTAAAATTATTTTTTGTCTTCTTAATGAAAATTCTTACATTTTTATGTGGGTTTGTTGCATCATTTTTATCATAACTTTAGGTAATATTTCACTTTAATATAAAAATTTTAATTTTTTTTTTCAGTTTCAAAAATTTTATTTTTATTTTAAATTGAAGTATTTCGAAAATAAATGATCAAATTTAACATATGTGGCTATCAGAATAAATATATTTTTAATATATTTATCTTGTAAACATCATATTAAATAGTTTAATAATCTTTTTGGCTCCATAAAATAAAATTTGCTTGTGGACTACAGAAAATAAAATTTTAGCAAAATTTATTTTATGAAGCTCACAAGTTGATTAGACTACTTAATAAAATGCTTACATAGTGAACATACTAAAAATATACTTATTCTATCTGTCATATATGCTAAATTTGATTGAATATATTTGAGGTATTTCAACTTGAAACAAAAATAAAATTTTTAGAACTGAAAAGAAACAAATTAAAAATTTGATACAAAAGTGAAACACAGCCCAAAGTTATGGTACCAATGATATAACAAACCCTTTTGTGCTCCCTATTCCCTCTACTTCTTAGCAAAACCTTATTATTCTTCTTCTACATTTCTCACTTTTTTTTCTTTTTTCTTTTTCTAGAAAACCCTCCATAGCTATTATATTTTACTATATTTTCATTTCCAATCAAATAGCTATACATGATTACTTGAGCTACTATTGTCTATTTGCTTCTCTGTTGATTATGATTCAAAATTTGAGCTATAACTAAAAAAAAAAAATTCTTGAACCATGATTTTTGAACTTACTATTGTTTCAATTTAAAAATGATCAAGAAATAAAAAAAAACTCAAGAAAATTACTTTATTGTTCTTGTTTCTTAGTTAAGAAATGCAACATAAACTAAATATGGACTTAAAATAGTGAGCTTGGAAGCTGAAAGTGAGTAAACCAATTTCAGTTGTACTCCGTCTTATGTAAAAAAGCTAGTAAGATTGCTTGCAATGTGCTATTGTTCCTTGAATTGGATTCTCAACTTCTAAATTTACATTGTTGCTTCTTTTTAGAAATGGTAGCCTATAAAAGTTATTTGCTAAGAAGACCCACATGATGATAACGATAATGATAATGATGAAGAAGAAGATGATAACTGGTTGTTGAGTGGTATTTGAGAGCCACTGAAAATGATCTTCTATAAAGGTAGACCACTGTCATCCTCTTATTAACACTGCACATGATATTTGGTTTCTTTCCTTTTGAATTTTACCATAAGGTATTTTCTTTGTTGCCTTTCACTTTTATTGAAAGCATAATCTTTGGCTTTTGAAATAGTTCCTTTATCTGTAATTTTTGTTACTATCGTAAAAAAGGAAAGGGTGGAGTAATATATTTTAGCTATTTTGATAATTTGACATCCACACAAGCATTATATAAATGATGTCAATTCTATTTGTTTCAAAAGTTATCTAATGGGCTAAATCATAGAAAAAATTTAATTTTGTGTCTAAATAGTCCAAAAAAAAACTTAAAGGGCATAAATACTCTTTAGGATAAACATTAGGGGTGAAAATGTACCTTTGCCCTAATATAATTATGATGATGATTATTATTAATGATATTATTGTTGTTGTTGATATTGTTGTTGTTATTATTATTATTCTTAAAATGAAAAGGTAAAATAGTGAAAAGAAAAAAAAAAGAAATCAATAAGTAATAGTTAGTTAAAATAAAGCTTTAAAACAACAAACCAAATAAATTAAGTGTCATAAGTCTATGCATTCAAATTCTAGAGTGTAACCTAAATTACAATAGTAGGCAACTCGTCTAAATCTCATATCAATGAACTGAGATTCGCCACTAGAGGAATCATCATCATCATCATCACCATTATCATCTTAGTCATCATTGTTATCAATCAACTACATTAGTATCACGAGGTGTGAACAAATTGAGATGAGCTAGAGGTGTTAGATTTGATGGAGTAGGTAGTTCATAAGGTGAACAGGTGCCTAATCTAAAAAGAAAATGTTAAGTGGAAGAAGGAATTTATGGAAATTGAGAATTGTGTTAATCCAGAGTCATGGTCAATAAATACAATATGGAAGTAAAGTAACATTAAAATTTGGGAATTATGAGGTTATAGAGGGATAAGAGCATGGTGTGATGAACATAGAAAGGATGGATAAGACAAAGGGAATTAGGTGGGAGGAGTGAGATTTGGAGCATGAAGAAATGGTCTGAATGGATAAGGAAAGAAAAATTGACTTAGAGGAATGAATGAGGAGTAGATGGAGCATATGGAACATGAGCTGAGATGTTAATGTCCTAGGTGGAAGATATAGAGTGCAACTGCATATGAATAAATAGAGGATGAGGAATAGGAATACATGAATCACTTGTAAGAGGGGGTATTTGAGCGAAAGCTCATTGGCGTGCATGACACTAACGATGTCACATTGTCTCCTCATCAATAACTCTAACATTTTGTAAGTGTTGTGGAAGTGGAACAGAAATTAGTGCAAGGTTGGGGTGCGGCATATCATTTATAACTCTATGCCTATAATCATTATTTACATTTTAGACACTATAGGCAATCTGATTAGCTTGAGCTATATCTTAAGTCAACACGATATGCTCAATAATCAACCTGTATATTGTAAAGAAAAAAATATTAGAAAAAATTCAAAAATAATTATACAAGATAATTGAATAAGAAATAAAATTTAGTACGTACAAATACTTCTAAGTGAGCATTCATAGGTGAGATCCATTAACGTGTGACAACATGGTACCAATCCAAGTACTATGAATGATAATGTATTGATCCATATGAAGGTTGGCCTAGTACAACACCATGACCTCGATGCCCCAAAAGATCCACCGAATGGTCATGTTTAACCACCCAATTAATGTCATGATTATGGAAGTTATTATGATGCAAAGCATCAAAGTGGAAAGGAGGATGAGCAATGAGTTGTACAAATCCAAGTTGGTGTAGTACCCTATTAGAATAGTGTCATTCATCAGTGTGGATGCATATGAGGGGGTACAATAAACCACCCAATGTCGTGCCCTTATAAATAATAAGTGGAAAAATATTGAATGACATCTCACTATATGGCCCTCTAGTAATTTGTATAAGAAAATTAAAAGTGCTAGTAAAAAAATTGCATAAATAATGTAAGAAATTATTAAAAATAAAAATGTTTTTCTAGTGAAAGTTGTACCTCATCCTCACGTGCATTATCAAGTCTCAACCGAATGTTAGTAATGACATGTGTAGGAATATATATAATCCCACAGGGCTTGCTCCATCTGAATAATTGAATTTACAAGTTAGTAAAATAAATTTGTAACTAAAAGTTAAAAAATTAATATACCTTAGTCCAAGAGGTGCATCTGAAGGAATAATTCTACTACGCATTGTAGGTGTTATGACCTGTATTTTTATTTATTAAATTAAAAGGGGAATTATTGAGTTTTAATTATTCTTTTAATTAATTACTATTAATTATTATTTGATTATTTATGAGATTATTAATATTTGTGTAATTTTAGTAAATTTACTTAACTGTTTAGAGTGTATATGTATATGTTTATGTCTAAATAAAGGGAAGATATTATTGTTTTTAAAATAATTATTTTGTACTATAAATAATATATATATATAGCTGCTCCTCCTCCCCGACAACACCTCCCCTCCCTGTCTTTTCTCTTTTTTCCTCAGGTTCCTTTCCTTGGCGGAAGCAAGTAGCTTTACTAGCATCAATTCTGACCACTCTAGTAGCCACCGCTGGTCTCAAACGACTCTCCTCCCTCCAGGCTTCTAAACCCCTCCATCAATTGCTTCGATCTGTGTCGAGAGTAACGTCAATTCTAGGTAATTCAATTTTTAGGTATTTTTAGTTATTTTGTTAAATTGAGTTTTAATTTGATTTAATTAGATATAATTGTTATTTGATGAAATGATGTGGAGATTGAAAGCTTGCTAATTATGATTTTTATTTGTTTTTCTAAATTTTTCGAATTTGTTGGGTTTGAGTTACTGTTTACTTTTATGTTCTGAGCTCGGAAAATTTTTATATTTTTAATAAATTTTATATATTATGTAGATTAAACTTTATGAAGAAAGTTTTGTGAAATTATGTTTAGAATTTGAGATATGATTTTTTAAAAGATTATGTATAAATATGTATTTTTGAAAAAAATGTTAGGAATTTGTTAATTATTTAATTTTAATCAAATTTGTCATTAATTATGATGTTTTAGACCATTTTTAAATAATAAAAGTGTAAAAATAATCTTTATGATTCTTTTTCAATTATTAGTTAACTAGTAGTAATTTTGAAAAAATAAATGAATAATGAATTTATTTATTGTTTTTAAGTTTAAATGAATCATTTATTATTTTTTATGATTTTTATGAATTATTGAGTAATTTATATAGTTATTTATAATTTATGCTAATTTAGTAGTAAAAATGGAAAATATATTTCATTAACGAGATTTTGTTATAAATTAGAAATTTTATTAATTACTTGAAAATAAATTTCTCTTATATTTTTATTTTATATAAATAAATTAATTTGCATTATTTAAATAAATTCTTATGAATTATTAGTTATTTTAGACAAATTATATTTTTTTTATACGTTGTGAATTGTGGTACTCGATTGGACATAAGTATAGTGTTGGGCCCAACTCAAGTTGTTGAGTTGTAAGACTATTAGAAGTGTTGTTTTTATGCAGGAACTATTCTACTTTGGTAGAGAGATGTCAATTTTACATAAGAGATTTTATCAAATTTTTGATAGATTTCTCGTAAAACGTAACATCAGTATGTGTTAATTCTGAGTATGTATAGCATTGTGTCTTAAATCGAGTCAACCTCATCATTTTCATGATTTTATTAAATTTTGAGAATTTTATGACTTTATTTATATAAGCATATTTTAAATAAATATTATTTATTTTAGAGAACTCAGAGACTAGAGCTGTAACATTTAGGCAGCAGAGGACGCGTCGCCCAGCTCGCTCAACCTGTGAGTTGATTTTATAGAATGAGTATAGTGATGATTTTGATTATATTTTCATATGATTTAAATAATAATGAAATGATTATATGAATTATTTATGAATTTATTTGTATTGCTATATGCATGATTATTTTTTTATTTATCATGAATAGTATTTGAAGAATCCTTTATGGAATTTGTTTCATTCCGCTTTATTTGTTTATTTATTCTATTTATTTATTATGATTTAAATGTTTTGGAGATAATTGTAGAATGTGCTACATGGTGGGTGTCACTAGGACTGTGTGTGCACCAGTAATGATTAATTTGATGGCCATGGATTGATTTATGAGCTGATCATCTTTTCGTAAGTATACAGAATTGTATAAGTAGTAATTAAATATTGATCCCATAGAGATTGCAGATTGGCTACTATAATACTAATTGTGTAGGTTTGTTTAAACAATGAAAAAGGGAATTTTGAATTAAACTAAAATAAAACACAAGAATTTGAATGAAATAATAATTAATTTAAAGTGCTAAGGTTCTTATTACTAATTTAACCATTACTAAGGATCAATTAACTCCTAAGCCATACATAACCTTAATCCAATTTAAGGGTATCTAAAGAATCATAGACATTCCTCCTAGACAACTTCTATAACTAACTAAGTAATTTGACATCCTTAGATTTATAGCTCTTGCATACTAAGTATTCGGTTAACCTAGTTTAAGCACCAACCCCTAATCAATGTTAGACACTTAAATGTTTCTCAACTAAGAAAGCACCTAATAGGTTATTGCCTTAATCCAATTCAACCTATCTCTCAAATTGATTTTATTGTGTGATCAATCCTATAAAGACATTAAGTTCAACAACAACCAAAGGATTTAGATTAATGGCTTAGGTTTAATTGCAATATTCACATGGTTGAATTGTAACAAGAACCCTAACAAAGAATTTAGCTACTTATGTTAATTATAAAAGAAAGAGATAAAGAAATAAAGAAAATAGACATCATTATTAATCCAAAATGTGAATGAACAATATCCAAAATCACAAGAGAAACCCCTTGGAATAGCAGCCTATTAATCTTCAATTCTCTTGCTCAATCTTCAAAACAATCATGAACAAGCCAAACACCTTTGTTTTCTAAATTTGATAAAAGAAGAATGTAATATGAAAAATAGAAAAATGACCTAATCTCTTTCTCCATATTTTGTTTCTAGAGGCTACACACACACACACATATATATATATATATATATATATATATATATATATATATATATATATATATATAACCCTAGCCTTCAGCCCTAGGTTTATTGTCTTGTGAAATCCTCTTCATGTCCCTCACACTTCAGCAATTAAATTGAAGTTTGTATCTGCCATCAGCAGGTCACGCAACCGTGCACATTTTCTATGCAGCCATGCACAGGCTTTTTCTTTCAAAAATATGCTTGCTTAGCTTTAATTGCTCGTTTGACTCTTTTAGGACATCCATGACTCCCATGTAACTTTCCACCACTGTTCTTTGACTTCCTAAATTCACAAAATTAACTAAAAATAAACCAAATAATACTATAAATAAATAAACACACAAATCATGCAATAAGTATTTAATTAAGTAAAAACTGAACATAAAGCACACAAATGCCACTAAAAAAACATTTAATCCTAACATATTGAGTGCTTAAAATAATGCAATTCTTGCACTCATCAAATTCCCCCACACTTGAACATTTTCTTGTCCTTAAGCAAAGCTTAAATACACATATACACCTAAAGAATCATGCACATCAACTAGCTGTAACTTAACTAACTACCTCAATCTTACTTTAATAAAAAGCTTAAAAATTCAAAATTAAAATAGCAACTTGAGGTCAAGAATATATTGTTACCATGTGAAGAGCATACTTCTCTATTGAAATCATGAAAGCAAATAATTGACAATCAAGAAAAACGGAAGTGACTAAGAATCATGCCAACAAGTAAGAAATTAAGAATTTAGCATATATAAGGTTTTAAAAATTTTATTCAATCAATGTCTTCCCAAAAGGTCCTTTGGATACTCTTACTCTTGAAAAGAGCATTGGAGTAGAAGTACCATATGAAAGAGATTTCTTTTTAATTCAAGCTCTAAATAAGTGCATTTTATGCTTCATCTCATTGCTTTATTGAATGTTTTTTTAAAGAAAATAAACTAAATATATGAGCACTTAACCAGTATAAAAGCAACCTCAAATTCCTACTCATAAAATTTTTTCTTAAATATCAAGCATCTAAATTCATTTGTTCAATAGCAAAGGAAGCATTAAGTTCATTAAAATTTAAAATTCCTAACCAAAAATTGCTCTTCTAATTTAAAAGCCCAAACAAATCATTAAGGGAAGATTAAAGCATTTCTTTAAGAAAACTAAAATTGATGAATAAGACTCTATATGTGTATATGTTGCAAAAATTAAAATGTGAGAGCAATGCATGAACAATATAAACATTAAATTAAAACATGCATGACTCTTAAAGTAAAACAACACATAAAAAAAAGAAAATAAAATGACACAAATAAAAATTAAAGAATATTGTACTCCCCTAAATCTGATGCACTTGGTGGGGAAGTCGAAGGAGTCATAACAATAGCTTTTGCTGCCTCATTAACCATCTTAGACCTTTTGCTTTAGGGAGTATGCGAAAGATTTCATCAATTTGGTGCTATAACTTTATAGCCCTTGATTCACAATACCTCTCAAATTTGTCCATGTCATTGGACAATTCCATGATCATATTCTTAATCCTATTGTCAGATCTATCCATTAGCTCCTCAATCTTTTCCATGATTTCATCACTGTAATTTTTGGTGTTCCCTCTCTTCCTTACTTGGTTCTCACTTTCATTAGTTTCTTCCTCCATTGAATTATAAGGTAAAGGAACTTTGCCATGTTGCATCGCCACTTGATGAAACAAATAACATCTCCTTGAAGTGACATCATGAAATTCATTATACTCTATGATAATTTCAACTCACATAAGGTAATCTTCATCTAGGGATTTGGCTTCCAAAGGCTCCAATTGATGTTTGGAAAATTCGAATGAAGTAAAATACAATGCCAAACTAGTGACAATATGTCCCATTGACAATAATGCATTTTTAGCCTGCACAACACACCACGTAGAACATAAAACAAAGTATGTACTACATACTTTTATGTTAGTCTTCAAGCACCATAATGTAAATAGTTCATTAGAAGAAACCTTAGTGCTATCTTTTCTTCCAAAAATTATATGTGACATGAATTTATGCCTGATTAAATATGAGTGATCTTTGATTAAACCACTCGTCATCACTTGACCTTTGTAAACTTTATCACCTCCAGTGATTTCATGCTAAAAAGTACTCATATTATAATCTAATAGAGGTTGATAAACACCTCCTTGAGGAAAACCAAAGATTTCAGAGATGATTGCATAACCAAAATAGTACTCTTTCCTAAAGAACCTACATGAGTAGACCTTTTGATTTGCATCTAGAATCGTAAATGTAGTGTAAAATTCTATAGTTAGCTCAAAGAACACCTCATATTGGGTTGTAGCCAATTTAGACCATCCCAACTTATTACAAAACACATCTATGGTTCCTTTAATCCCCATATTCAAAAATACCTCATCATCAAAGTATTTCAGCTTGCTAAAATTTCTCTTGACTAAGGAGCAAAATTTCTTCCCTTCCTCTTTAGAATAAATGGCAAAGAAAGCTTCATATTCTTTCCTAATGTCCTTAGGCTTGCCCTTGCCATAATTAAGCCTCCTTCCTTGAAATTATGTTTTTATTCTAGTTATCACAATAATGTTAAAACTTCATAAAAATAAAACAACACAAAATAATGAGAATAAAAATAACAAGAATAAAAATAAAAGAAAATAAAAGAAAACTAGGTTTAAATAAGAAAAGAGGGTATAAGAAATTCTATTCCTAAAATAAAAAGGAAAAGAAATAAATTTAATTTTAAAGAAAAAATAAAATCATCAAAATTTTCCTAAATTAAATAGGAATTAGGAATTAAAATGGAATTTCTACTTACCTAAAATGCTATTTTAATAAGAAAACTTGAATTAAAAGTCAAAAATCAAAAATCAAAAGAAAATAGGAAACCAAATTAAAAGAATTCCAAAAATTAAGAAAATAAAAAAATTCAAAAATTTCAAAGAAATTGAAAATTTTAAAATTTTGGCAACATTAATTCCTCCCCTATACTTAAAAATTGCAATGTCCTCATTGTATGAGCATATGACATCAAAAAATAGTAAAAATTTTCATGTTGTCAATAGTCATTAGGTCGCATGGTCGTGTGCAAAAGATGCACGGCCGTGTGACATGCTTCTGCAAAATTCTAATGATGTTTTATGCATGGCCATATGCAAAAGATGTATGGCCACGCCACCTGTTTCCAAAAAAAATTAGAATTTTGGCTTCAAGCAAACTTGCATTGATGCTCTTTTGCGCTCTTGATTTGACATGTTTTCATCACTTTGCATAGGATAAGCATATATATACTAGTATTGCAACAATGTAAGAGAGAAATTAAATTAAAATAAAAACAACTAACATTAATAATATTAAAATTCTTAACAATGACAACTTAAATAAAAACAAACTTTAACATCCTAAAACATCAATATAAAACATAAGACATGAGAACACATTGTTCCTTAAAACATAAAATTAAAAACAACTAAAAACAAACAAACATAGAAAAACATTGTTTAAGCTAGAACCAAACATCATTAAAAATAAAGCAAAGTCTTCACTTTTTGCCTTCTTCCTCGGATGAGGAGTCTTGTTCCTCTATCTCTTCATTATGTGGGAATGGTAGTGGGACAAAATTTTATGAGCTGAAATAGGCACTAAGGTTGTGACTAATCATGTTCAATGTGTAATTCATTTGCCTTAAAGTGTATCCCATTCTTTCAACTTTGGAATTCAGTTCTCCCACATTTAAGTCTATGACTCTAACTTAAAGCTTCAAGTTGTCTAACCTCTCTATGACATCATTAATTGAAGCATCTTCCTCTTCTTCTTATTGAGCTTCCAAGGGTGTGGGTTGGATAAGAAAAGCTCTCCCTATATGGTCAACTCTAACCAAACCCATAGCTTCCATCATGCTAGTGTCAATAAGGTGACAACCCGCTACTTTCTCAAAGGGCATGTTTTCATTATCAAAGTCTAGGTACTTAGTTATGGCGATGATTTCTCCTCCTACTTTAGTAGCCCCAATTACTTTTGTAGTAACATCTTTTAGTTTCCTAGCTATGGCATGACACACATTGAGCTTTCTATCATTAACTATGCAATACAAAACATTAAACTCCTTGGAAATGAGGAATGAGTCATGAGCTTATAAAGATATTTCAAAGCGGGCAATTGAATCTAGATTCTTTTACCAATCTAGCCTCATAAAATACTCCCCTATCCCCGGTTAACTCTCTCCAAAACTCATGCCTATCATATGCTACATTAGCATCTTAATTTTTGGGAAAATCAAATACATTATTAAGTTCAAACAAGCTTAAACTATGCTCTTCATTCCCCAAACAAAAATTAAGCATGAGAGTGCAGCCATTGAGTTCAAAAGAAGAGAAACTCACTAGTGGATATGGCATAAAAAGGGTTTTGCATCAAAATAAAATTATTCCACCCTATCATATTAGTATACACATTAATGTCCTTTAGTAACCTAATTTCAATTAAAGATGTAGCACTCAGATACCTATTTGACATAATTTTCCTATTCATCATCTTTTGAAATTTAATCCTATGCTTACCATGCCTAAATTGAATTTGAGTAGGGAAAGGTTTTACCCTATATTCCTCACTAGCACCACCCAGATTATTAGAAGCTCTACCACGTATAGTTATCTTAGAAGGAGGATTGGTCTTCTTCCTTGCTATTCTTTTCTTCCTTTGATCTCTCTCCATGGTGAATTATTTGAAGATAAAGACTTGAAAGAATTTGGGTAGTGGAAGAGGGTGTAAAGAATGGAGATAATGTAGAGAATGAGTTATGAGGAAGAGGTGAGAAGATGGGGGTTTATATAAGAGAGGTAAGGTAGTGGGAATTGGGTAAAGTGTATGGGAAATTGAAAAAGTGGTTAAGGGTTAGGTTTTTTAGAGTTTGGGAAGTGGGTAAAGTGGTCAAAGTTAGAATCCCTAGGGTTTTGGGAAGTGGGAAGCATAGGGAAGTGGAAAAAGTTCACGTAAAATGAAATTCATGTCATGACCCAAAACAGGGGCCATGACCGGCGCTAGGGAACGGGAATTCTTTCGAATCCGGAACCCGTAGCAAGCCTAAAAATAAAATAAAACATGCAATAGTAATAACAATATATAATGTAGCGGAAATAAAAATCATAAATATCACAATAAAAATCCACCACGGATTTAAATCAAATTCTCATCATTTCATATATATAAATCTTTTAATACAAATCCAGTTCAAATATAATACAACATCTCTTTAAATATTTAACGACTACTGCAGTGTCTAGATAAAATAAATCCAAGACTCAGAGAAGTAGTTTACACAAAGAAGTCGGGGCGGAAGAAATCCGACGTATAGGCCTGCTACTGAGGTCTGAAGATGATGACTCTCCTGAAAAATAGTCAACGGAGGGGAGTCAGACCTCACTAAGTGAATTACTATAATATATATACATGCATACTAAATGACAATGCATACAGTCAATAGTATATATATAATATGTATACATATACAGGCAAATACACACAAATGCAATAAAATCATTTATATATATTTTACTAAAAATCATCATTTATGAAGGATCACATAGAACCCTAGAATATCGTAACCTTAAAAACAGTGTTAGACAACACTCTAGCCATACAGGCTCACTTATTCCAAATATATCCACTTAATCCATTTAGACAGTAGACTGGCCCCAAGACACTAAGTCAACCGAGCTCCAGCAGTCTGACTGCCAGTGTGATTGGCCCCAAGACACTTGGTCAACCGAGCTCCAGCAATCACACCTCCAAACCATATCTCACACATCAAATAATCATATTCCATCAATATCCACAAATAGTTAGTAATATAGCCTAATGCTATAAGCGCACCAGTACGTACTCGGTCCTAGTGCTGCCCACTAGGTAGCACGTTCTATTGATCTCTTTCATTAATAAATATAAAACATTCATTCACAAATAAATGATGCATGAATTTAAATAAAATAACAATATAAACCATATATATACTAGAAATATACCAAAAGTAAACCAGGTATATTTCGAGTATATATACGTCAAATGAATCCAATCAAATTATAAATTAAGCTAGAAATATATTTAAAAACATTTTAAATATAATTTATTAATAAAACATGCATATAATTTAATATATACCAAAAATAAATCAAAATAAACTAAATATAAACTTAAGTAATAATCAAATTATTTATGCATATTTAATCAAAATAAAACATGCATTTCTAAATCATGCATCCTAAGCATATATATATAAAATAGCAACTCACAAATTAGTGCGCTCCATGAGATGGGTCCAACGGCCCTGGTCCACTAGGCCTCGGTCTCGGCGCAACTAAACAAACAATAACGACAGAAATCAGAATACAACTAACAAAAAATCCTAGAACTCAATCTAGAATATTAAACACAGAATCAAAATTAGGGTTCGACCGGATATCATGTTTTACGAGAATTCTACCAAAAATTCGGCAAAACCTCCCCAGTAAAATGAACATCTCTCTACTCAAAGAGTAGACCCGACCCTGCAAAGAAACACACTTCGAAAAATAAGCTCAACAATTCATTCACAACCCCTCGGTCGGACTCCAAACTACAGTCTACCGATCGGGGTCCACAAACACAGAATAATTTCAGAAATACCAAAAATACACTTATAACATAGAAATACATTTTATACGTAGAAATTACATAATTAACCTTTAAACACAGTAAAAATCGATAAAAACTCATTTTATTAGAAAAACCATATATTTGAAAATAATTCACGAAAAATAGTTTTAATTAGTTAAAAATACTAAATAATTTGTAGAAATCATTTTATACCTTAAATAATTACTAAAACCAATTAAATTACATTTTTAGCCAATTTTGTGTAAAATTACCAAAATGCCCTTATATATATAAATATACTATAATTACTTCAAAAATTCACCAAAATTAGTATCCAAAATTAATTTTCTCAACATATCTATCAATAATGTTAATAATTAAACTCAATTAACCAATTAAATTCAATTAAAAACACAATTAACCTAATTTTCCAAAAATTACATAAACCTAAATAATTCAAAATAAATACATAGAAATTCATAAAAATTCCAAATAAATTCCTATAATTCATTTTAACACCCATAATTATCATAAAACACAATTTCATAATTTATTTAATTAATTTCAGAAAATTAGAAAATAATATTAAAATATTCAAAAATACCCAAAAATCAAAATAATCTCCAAAAATTCCACAAAAATTCATAAATGAAGATTAAGCTACTATAATCAACATTTGTGAAGGGAGTTTTCATGAATCAATCAATTCGAAGCTCAAAAAAATCAAAAACCCCAATATGGCCGAAATCAAAAATTCAAAACCTAAGCAAATCAAGACCAATTCAGCTCAAACCAAAGCTAGAATCACACTCACCGGAGCTCAAGGAGAAGAAATAGACCAGTGGTGTCAAAAATGGTGGCCGAAATCGTCGTGATCGACGGTGGTTCAACTTTCGGCATCTCCGGCCAAAACCGACCTCCAGACGTAGGAAACGGCTGCTACAGGCGGTGAAAGAGGCTGGGGAAGGTGGTGGCACACCAGACGGCACACCAACGGCAAGGAATCGATAGTTGCAGGCATCGGACGGCGATGAGGGTGAAGATCGGGGAAGAAGATGCTTCGGGGGCAAAATGGTAATTTTTCCAAAAGTTTGATTTTTGATATATTATATGTATATATATATACTTTATACTATATATTAAAATAATATTAAATTGCACACATTAAATATACACCACACACTTAATATTTAATATTTTAAAATTTAATATTAATTAAAAATAATTAAATAACAATAAAATAAATAAACAATTAATAAAATATTAGGGTAATATTAATTAAACCCTAACTAAATAAATAAGTACACATGGGCTTTATTTAGTATTTTAAAAATATGTATGAGTTCATGCAAGTCCAAAAATATATTTAAAATAATTAATAATAAATTATTTACGTGAAAATTTCCCCGAAAATACAAGTCCCGAGAAAATTTTACGTAAAGGACTTTAAATAATACACAATAATTAAAATAGGTTTTAAATGCATATCAACTTGTAAAAATGTCAATATATATACAAAAATTATTAACACTGCATATCCCGATGCAGTATAAAAATATTTAAAAACACGGTATATTACAATTCACATCTTTTGAAAAAAAAACTAAAAATCATTGTTGCATGGCTATGCACAATTTCAGCACGACCATGCAACCTAATAGCAAAATTTGATGTCGTAACTTGCACGGCCGTGCCAAAATCCTGCACAGCTGTGCGACCTATATAAGCATGATTCTACTCATAACACACATGGTTGTGCATAATTTATGCATGGTCGTGCGACTTGTACATACATTTTTTTCATAAAAAAATTGCTAAATTAAGCACATAACAAACAAATATTCAAACAATGCATCACAATCATGACTTGTACTTCACACTAAACAACATTCCATATAAATTAAACTTATAAAGCCTCTTCAAGAGCTCTAACATTTCTTTCACTTTACGAAGTTGACAAAAAAAATTTCAATAACATAAATTTATAAAAATATAAAATAACTAAAATAAAAAAGTAAAAAAAAATCTTGGTTGATCACCTAAGAAGCGCTCTTTTAAGGGTCCATACACTAGACCACCCTGTTCATCATTCATTTGATTCCTTCAAGCATGAAGCTTGATGGAATTCCTCAATTGTTCCTCCATGGTAAAGCTTCAACCTCTATCCATTCAATTTGAATGTGTCTCCTCTTGTGTTGTACAATTCCATAGCTCTGTGAGGATATAAATGGATCACTGTAAGTAGTCTTGACCATCTACTCTTCAAGTTTCCAAAAAATAATCTGAGCCTTGACTTAAATAATAATACTTGATCTCCTTCCTTGAAATTTTTTACTCTAACTCTCGCATCATGCCACCTCTTTGTGTGTTCCTTGTAAATCCTTGAATTCTTATAGGCAGTCTCTCTAATCTCCTCAAGTTCACTCATCTGAAGTAATCTCTTCTCAGCTGCCTTCTTAAAATCAAAATTCAAGGCCTTCACCGCCCAATAAGCTTTGTGCTCAAGTTCAAGAGGAAGATGACATGCTTTACCATAAACCAAATTAAAAGGAGACATCCCAATAGGTGTTTTTATAAGTTGTTCTATATGCCCATAAAGCATCATATAGCTTCCTTGCCCATTCTTTTCTTAACTTGCTTATAGTTCTTTCTAAGATCTTCTTTAGCTCACTTCAACTTATCAACTTGTTTGAGGGTGATAAAGTGTAGCTACTTTGTGCTTTACCCTATATCTGGCCAATAATGTCTCCATGTTGTTATTGTAAAAATGTGTTCCCCCATCACTTATAATCACTCTAGGCATACTGAATTGAGAGAACAACTTCTTTAAAAACTTACAAACAACTCTTGCATCATTCATTGAACATGTTTGAGCTTCTACCCATTTGTAAACATAGTCGATGCAAACAAGAATATACTTGTTCCCCTCTAACAAAGGAAATGGTCCGTGAAGTCAATGCCCCATACATCAAATATTTCAACCTCTAGAATTACAGATTGAAGCATTTCATCCTTCTTTGAAATGTTACTACTCCTTTAACAAGCATCACAACTCATTATAAAATCTTTTGCATCTTTAAAAAGTGTAGGCCATAGAACCCTACTTCAAGAACTTTAGTAGTTGTCCTTTGTGCTTGATAATGTCTACTATTGAATTCCTATGACAATGATACAAAATTGACCCAACTTCTTCCATTACTACACATCTCCTTGCCATTCCATCATTTTATAATCTCCATAAAAATGGCTCATCCAAAATATAGAATTTAGAGTCATAAAATAACTTTTTCTTTTGCTAAGAATCAAACTCTTTTAGTATTATTCCACTTGACAGGAAATTTACTATATATGCAAGCCATGGAGCACTTATGTAAGATATGGCCAAAATCATCTCATCTGGAAATAATTCCTTGATAGGCTCTTAATTTTCCTTCTCCTATTGATATGAATCTAGCCTTGATAAATGATCAGCTACTACATTCTCAAAACCTTTATTGTCTAATCTCAATATCAAATTCTTACAACAAAACCACCCATCTGATGAGCCTTAGTTTGAAATCTTTCTTGTTCATCAAGTACTTCAATGTTGCATGATCTGTATAGATAACCACTTCAAAGCCAAGGAGGTAGGATTTGAACTTCTCAAAAGTAAAAATAACAGCCAGCATTTACTTCTCTGTAGTAGCATAATTCATCTATGTATCAGTTAATTTCTGGCTTCCATAGTAAATCACATGCAATTTCTTCTCATTTCTTTGACCAAGCACAACTCCTATTGCGTGATTATTCACATCACACATCAATTCAAATGGTAGGCTCTAATCTAGTGCCATCGCTATAAGAGCTAAGATAAGGGCTTCTTTTAACCTGTCAAAAGCCAATTTGCACTCATTAGTAAAATAAAAAATTGTAACTTATAAAAGGGTTTTGAGATTTTTGAAAAATCCTTGATGAACCGCCTATAAAAGCCTATAAGATCAGATAGATGATCCCTGCATCAAGAAGTTTGACTACTTCTTTCTTCACTACTTGCATGTTTAGATTGAGCCTCCTATGCCTTTCAATGGTTGGCTTACGACCGTCCTCCATTAGGATCTTATGCATGCAATAAGAAGGACTTATACCTCTTATGTCAAAAATCTGCCAACCAATTGATTTTATTCTCCTTCTCAACATCTCCACTAGCACATCCTCTTATTCTTTGCTCAGTCTAAAGGATATGATCACAGGTAGTGTTTGCTCTTCTCCTAGAAAAGAGTACCTCAAATATTAGGGTAAAGGCTTCAAATCTAATTTTGGTAGTTTAATGGTTGAAGGTCGGGTGGGTTTAGTGTTTGGTAATTTCATGTATGTTATGGGGATTGGAGTTTGAGGTGTACTTCATCTTAAGATAATTGTACATGTAAACACTTCTTAATATTATCATTTTCCACAGACTTTGCCAACCTCCTTCATTGGACTTCACTCACACATTCTTTAACTACATCTACTCGCATATAATAATCTTCATCATAAGGATATTTCATACTTTGATAAATATTAAATATGTAATTCTCATCTCCTACTCTCAATATGAGAGTTCCATCATAAACATTAATAATTTCTCTACTAGTGTAAAGAAAAGGCATACCAAGGATCAATGAAACTTCCTCATCCTCTTCAAAGTCTATGACTATAAAATCAATCGAAAAAATAAATTTCCCAGCCCTTACAAGCACATCTTCCACTATACCTTATGGTTCCTTCATTATCCTGTCTATAAATTGCAATTTAATACTTGTAGTTTTAGCTTCTCCTAGCCCCAATTTCCTGTAAACAAATAAAGGCATAAGATTAACAGAAGCTCCTGAATCACATAAAGCTCTTTGAAATTTTAAACTTCCAATAGAACATAAAATAGTGAGACTCCCTAGATTCTTCCTTTTCAAAGGAATTTTATTCAAGATGATTGCACTATACTCCTTTATGAGTGTGACTATCTCATACTCTTACAACTTCTTTTTATTAGAAATCAACTCCTTCAGGAACTTGGCATACTTTGGCATTTAGGAAAGACATTCTACCAAAGGCATGTTGATGTGAAGTGCCTTAAACCTCTCCGAAAATTTCCTATACTACTGATCATGCTTTTGTTTATTTAATCTTTATGGATAAGGAACTGAAGGTACATAAGGCTTCATAGGCAGTGGTTTTGATTTTTTAATGGCCTGTTCGTCGTATTTATCTTATTTTCCTTGCACTTTAACCCATTCATTCTCTTGTTCTTTCTCCTCTTCCTTCTTCTTTTCTTTCTCATATTCTATAGTTACTTTTGGGGTTTGAACTTCTATTCCACTTCTCAAAGTGATAGCCTTCAACTGCTCTTTTGGATTCTTTTCAGTGTTGCTTAGTAAAGAACCCTAATGCCTAATTGACAAAGAGTTTGCCAATTTCCCTATTTGCACCTTTAAATTATAGATAGAAGAATAATTATTCTTGAATATGAGCTGAATGTCTTGGTACATCTACTCAAATCTGCCTTCTAACCTCTTTGTTACTTCATCTTGTTAGTTCATTTTTGTAGACATTAAATCCATGAACTTCTCCAACTTGCTCTTTAAAGAAGTCCCTGAAGATGAACTCTTATCTTGAAAATTGGATTGATGATGTTGTGCATTCTGACCTCTTAAACATGCTAGTGCTTATGGTCTCCACTAGTTATTTCCTTGATTTCTCTAACTTGGATTATAGGTATTTCCATGCACTTGGTTCTACTATCCCTTAAAATTGTTCACATAGTTCACATTCTTCATTGATAGTCCTTGCATCATTTGGAATTTAATAGTTGGATGTCCACCCTGGCATAATTCATAAGAAGCAGACAAATTAGAAATTGCATTAACACTCATTTTGTCCATCCTCTTAGTTAAATCATCAAAATTTGCATTTAGCATCATCAAGCTATCAACTTTGATTGCTCCCTATCTCTTTAGAATAGTCCTCTCACTAGACCATAGGCTTTGGGTGTTATCCATCTCTCCAAAAAGCTCCAAGGCATCTTCAAGAGTCTTGGACATGATAGTTCCTCCAACTAAGGCATCTATATTTGCTATAACTATAGGGCTGACTCCTTTATAGAAAGATTGCACTAAATCCCATTAAGGAATTAGCTATGGTGGACACTATCTCTAAAGATCCTTAAATCTATCCCAGTATACGTAAAAGCTCTCATCCTCTCTTTAATAAAAAAGTTGATCTCCTTTCTAATTTTGAGTACTTTAGCTGGTGGAAAGTACTTGTTGAATAAAGTTATGTAAAGCTCTTGTAATGTATTTATGGAGTTGGATGGCAAGCTAGTGAACCACCTCTTGGCTCTATCCATTAAAGAAAATGAAAAGAGGATAAGCCAAATTGCTTCTGGCTGCACTCCATTCATCTTGAAGGTTAAAGAATACTCCAAAAATTGAGTTATATGACCAATTAGATCCTCGTGTGGCAATCTACTAAACTATGAGTTTTGAATCATCTGGATCATGGCGGGTTTAACTTTATAATTATTTGCTACTACCACCAGCCTCATAATTGGAGTTTGATCACCTTTAACATTGGGACTCATAAAATCCCTCATAGTTCTCTGCCCATTCCACCCATTTTGGCCAATTTGCCCATCTTGTCCATTCTAAAATAGATCTCTTACGTCTTCATTCCCTCCATTCATTTTGCCTCTATTTTGTCTTCTCCTTCTATGAACAGTTCTTTCAAGCTCTAAATCAAGTGGTATTAACTTGGCTCCTTGTCTAGTTGCACCACGTGTTGTGTGCATACACTACCACAAGTTCCTGAAAAAACCATACAATATCACTTTTCAAATAAAAAAGAAAGTCTAAATCAAACAACACAAAATTCTCAACAATATTAATCTTGGCAATCCCCAATAATAGCACCAAAAACTTGATGGTGTTTCCACAAGTATACGGAATCATACAAGTAGTAATTAAATATTGATCCCATAAAGATTACAACCTGACTATTGTAATACTAATTGTGTAGGTCTATTTAAAAAATGAAAAAGGGTATTTTGAATTAAACTAAATTAAACTAAAATAAAACACAAGAATTTGAATGAAATAATAATCAATTTAAAGTGTTAGGGTTCTTATTACCAATTCAATTATTACTAAGGATCAATTAACTCCTAAGCCATACCTAACCTTAATCCAATTTAAGGGTATCTAAAAAATCATAGAAATTCCTCCTAGACAACTTCTATAATTAACCAAGTAATTTGACATTCTTAGATTTATAGCTCTTGCATACTAGTGTTCGATTAACCTAGTTTAAGGCCCAACCCCTAATCAATATTAGACACTTAAATGTTTCTCAATTAAGAAAGCACCTAATAGGTTATTGCCTTAATCCAATTCAACCTCTCTTGAATTAATTTTATTATATGAATTCAATCAAAGGATGATCAATCCTATAAAGACATTAAGTTCAATAACAACCAAAGGATTTAGATCAATGGCTTAGGTTTAATTACAATATTCACATGGTTGAATTGTAATAAGAACCTTAACATTGAATTTAGCTACTCAAGTTAATCATAAAAGAAAGAGATGAAGAAATAAAGAAAATAGACATCATTATTAATCCAAAATATAAATGAACAATATCTAAATCATAAGAGAAACCCCCTGGAATAGTTACCTATTAATCTTTAATTCTCTTGTTCAATCTTCAAAACAATCTTGAACAACCTAAACACCTTTTTTCTCTAAATTTGATAAAAGAAGGATGTAATATGAAAAATAGAAAAATGACCTAATCTCCTTCTCCATATTTTGTTTATGGAGGCTACACATATATATAAAACCCTAGCCTCCAACCCTAGGTTTATTGTCTTATGAAATCCCCTTCATGTCCCTCATACTTCAGCAAGTCATATTTGCCATCAGCAGGTCGCGCGGCCATGCATAGCCTTTTTCTTCTAAAAATATGCTCGCTTAGCTTTAATTTCTCCTTTGACTCTTCTAAGACGTCCATGACTCTTATGCAACTTTCCTCCACTGTTCTTTGACGTCCTAAATGCACAAAATTAACTAAAAATAAACCAAATAATACTATAAATAAACAAACACATAAATCATGCAATAAGTACTTAACTAAGTAAAAACCATTTAATCCTAACATATTCAGTGCTTAAAATAATGCAATTCTTGCACTCATCATGAGCCCTATTTGAGCTTTGATCTTTAGGCAAGATTTACAAAAATGTGAGCCATGATTGAGCTTTGCTCTCTAGGTAGATGTGTGGTTATTTTTGAGGCCTGGTTGAGCTTGCTCTCTGAGCAAAGGTATGATATTAGTTGGACCTTATTTGAGCATGCTCTCTGGGCGCCAGTGATCATTTACAATAAGAGACCAACTGTGGCTGGACCTTAGTTGAGCTTGCTCTCTGGGACCGACAGTCAATTGGAATAATTATGCCAAGTCGCTAGTAGAATTTGATGGTCTTGGTGTTCTACTAGATTTTTTGTTAAAATAATAAATTTATATGATTTTATACTAGATTTTATATTAAAGTAAATTATTTTTAATATTTATATTTATATTTATATTTATTTTACTTTATTTTATTTTCATTTTCAAAAAATTTTTTAACAAATGTTTTCAAACCAACGTGAATTTTATAAAATTGATTCACTCAGTGAGGTCTGATTCCCCTCAACTTATTTTTTCAGGACTTCACAATCAGCCTAATACTGGTCATCGTCTATGTCGGGTTTCTTCTTTACTGGCGACATTATGTATGTCTATTTGATTTGATTATTATGTAATCAAATTCTAGATACCGCAACAGTTGGTTATGAAACTTGTGCTATTAATATTATGGATTTATATTGTGATAAAATATTATAGTAATAGTGTAATGACTTAGGTATTTGATATCCATGGTATTATTGTTAAGTGATTATTATTTATTTGTGAAAATTTTCAAGGTTTACTACGGGTTTCAGTTGTATTTTTTTTAATTTCCCATTCCCTAATGCCAATACGTACCTCTAGGTGCAGGTCATGATAAAGTTGGTATCATAGCTAATGGTTTATTTATTTAATCTTTGGATTATTGGAATATGACTTTTCTTGAACTATTGTAGTAAATAGGTGTTATATGTCAATTGTCATCACCGTTGTTTCTAGAATTTCATGTATTTGTTAGTTCCTTATTATGTTTTAAATTTTATTGGTTTTGTCTTTTTTAGAATGAGATGGAGAGCATGGAATGCTCTTGCTATGGATGCAGCTTATGTTGAGGGTGAGCAATCCATTCAGGATGAAGCTCCTCCTACCCCACATTGTATAGGAAAGGGTAGACCTAGAACTGCTGCAACTGACAGGCAAGAGTAATAGCAGCAAGTTGAGCCATAAGTGCTAGAAATATATCTTGTAGCTTTTACAGCTAGTATGGCAGGGATTAACCAAGGCTTAGCAGCACCTAATCAAGCTATGCCTTTGGTACAATAGATGTTACAATAGAGAAATTAAAGGATGTCAGATGCAAATGCGGCTCTATTGTATTTGAGAATTGGAAGAGTCTCTTTTGATGGTACGGGTGATGCCTTCAACTTCATAAACACCATCAAGGCTAGAACCAGGACTGAATACACTAATTATCATAAGATTATAATTGTTAATACAGGCTACGACACAGGACTGGTTCATGCAGACTATTCAACCGTATATGACTACTATAACTTGGCTGGAATTTAAAAACCAATTTTTAAGGTATTTCTGCCCAACTTTCATGAGAGATAATTATAGATGGCAGTTACTGCATAGAGTAAAAGGTGATAGATCAATTAAGGAATACACCCATGAGTTTTTCAAGCTATCACATCATGTTATGGACATGATGCAGGATGAGCAGAGAGCTGTGGACTTGTTTGTGACTGGTTTAGGCCTAACTTATATTGGTATTCGAACTAAATATTAAAACTTAGAGAGTGTCATGGAGGAGGCTAGACAGCTTGAGAGGTGACACATCAAGCATGGGACTACTTAAGCAGCAGCAGTGGATCATTGGTAGCTTAAGGGATTCAACAACCTATATTTCAAATAGGTAGTTTTGGCATTCAAACTGCTAGTACCTCTCAATAGTATAGAGGTCAAAGGGGATATAGATTTGGGAGACATAATCACAGATAGTGCAAACTTGCCTAACCTCTAAGATTTGGACCTAGAGCTAGCAGTAGTAACAATAATCAAAGTTCTAAGTATGGTAGCAAAGGCTTAGGGCCCAATGCATATCCTACTTATGGCCTTGTATATCAAGGGCCATGCCACCTGCTGTCAAGAGCGTGTTTCAAGTGTGAGCAGATAGGACATCTTGCAAGAGCTTGTCCTAACACTAGTTATTAGTCGTCATTTACATAGGGATCTTCATCTTTAGTTGCTCAGCCATTTCAACAAGTGCATTAGCCTTAATAAGCACTTGTGTATCCTTAGTGGAGATCAACTCGATTTATGGGCCAATAAAGTCGAGGTGTAAGGAGTGGGCCACAAGGGAGATCGAGTGGCAGAGGATTTACACAGTCATCCACTTTTTAATAGGCTAGCCATGGTTAGGCTAGGGTATTCACTTTGACTTTTTATGATGCTCAGGCATCTAATGGAGTTATGGTAGGTACTCTTTCAGTTTATTTTTTGGATGATAGAGTTTTATTTGATCTCAGTGCATCACATTCCTTTATTTCTCCTGTGTTTACTTCAAGAATGGGATGGCAACCATCCAAGTTGTTGATTCCATTGTCTGTAGCAACTCCACTTAATGATGAGTTGGAGACAAATATAGTCTTTCCATCTTGTCCAATATTGGTGGAAGGTAAAGAGTTATTAGCAGACTTAGTTTTGTTAGATATGATCGATTTTAATGTGATATTGGGGATGCATTAGTTAGCTTGACATTATGCCAATCTGGATTATCAAGATAAAGATGTGATTTCTAGAATCCCGATGAGGAGTTTCATTTCAGAGGCAATAGGAGTTCAATGCCTCAGAATATCATCTCCATAATCATAGCTAGAAAAATGCTTAGAAGAGGGTGTCAAGGTTATTTAGCTGTGGTTACAGATACAAAGGTGGACAAGGGGACAGTTAAGAATGTGCCAATGGTGTGCGAGTTTCCTAATTTTTTTTGAAAGAATTACAGGGATTACCACCAGACAGAGAAATAGAATTTTATATTGATGTTGTACCAGGCACAAATCTTATCTTAATACTGCCTTATAGAATGGCACTGGCAGAATTGAAGGAGCTTAAGGAATAGTTACAAGAGTTTCTTGACAAGGGTTTCATTAGACATAGTTCATCTCCTTAGGGTGCTTCGTTGTTGTTTATAAAGAAGAAAGATGGTAGCCTTCAATTGTATATCGATTATAGACAGTTGAATAAAGTCACCATTAAGAATAAATATCCTTTCCTAAGGATTGATGATTTGTTTGATAAGCTTCAAGGAGCTCAGTGTTTTTTCAAGATTAATTTGAGATCTAGGTATCATTAGTTAAGAATTGGAAGTAGGGATGTACCCAAGACTGCATTTTGAACAAGGTATGGCCATTATGAATTTTTAGTGATGTCCTTTGGATTGATTAATGCCCCAAAAGCCTTTATGGACTTGATGAATCAGGTGTTTAGGCCATTCTTAGACCAATTTATGATAGTGTTTCTTGATGATATCTTAGTGTACTCAAGAAGTGAAGAGGAGCATGTCATGCATTTAAGGATGGTGCTTCAAACTTTGAGAGAGCATTAATTATACGACAAGTTCTCTAAATATGAATTTTGGTTGGATCAAGTGAATTCTTAAGCCATGTGGTGTCTAAGGACGACATACAAGTGGATCCAAAAGAGATTAAAGCTATTACAGAGTGGCAGAGACCTATAATAGTGACAGAAGTAAGGAGTTTTCTAGGTTTAGTTGGCTACTGTAAGAGATTTGTGAAGGATTTCTCTAAGATAGTTACACCTTTGACAAGGTTAACCTAGAAGAATGCTAAGTTTGTGTGGACATACATGTGTAAGGAGAATTTTTAGATGCTTATTGATAGGTTGACTTCAGTTCTAGTGTTAACTCTACCTTCGGGGAATGAAGGGTATATGATATATTGTGATGCTTCCTAAGTAGGATTGGGGTATGTATTGATGCAAAATGATAGGGTAGTTGCTTATGCTTCATGTCAATTAAAGAAGCACGAACATAATTATCCTACCCATGATTTGGAAATGGAAAATGTAGTGTTTGCCTTAAAGATTTGGATGCATTACTTGTATGGTATGACTTATGAAATCTACACTAAACACAAAAGTTTGAAGTATATATTTCAACAAAGAGATTTGAATTTGTGGTAGAGGAGATGGATGGAACTCTTAAAAGATTATGATTGCTCCATTCTTTACCATTCAGGTAAGGCTAATATGGTAGATGATGCTTTGAGTAAGAAGTCAATAGGAAGTTTGCTCACATTAGCTTGAAAAAGAGGCCGATTGTTAAGGAGTTACACAAGCTAATTGATCAGGCGTTACAACTGAAGGTAACCAAGAAATGTCTTTTATTATAGTACATTCTATGTACTTGGATAGAGTTAAAGCAATGCAAAAAAGGGACCCATAATTACAGAAGATAAGGTTGGAGGTATAGCAAGGTCAGTCTCGAGATTTGGTAATCGACAGTGAGGTCATTTTATGCTTAGGCACTAGGTTGTATGTGCCTGATGTAAATGATTTGAGAAATAAGATCATGGAGGAAGCTCATTTTTTTGCTTATAGTGTTCACCCAGGTTCTACTAAAATGTATCATGATTTGAAAGATACATATTGGTGGAATGGGATGAAGAGAGATGTTGCAGAATTTATATCCAAATGTCTCACTTGTCAACATGTGAAGTTGGAACATCATAGACCCTCGAGATTGCTGCAATAGTTTCCAATGAAGATATGTTAAGAATATGTGTAATGAATCATGGAGGCAGTTGGGATGATCATCTACCATTAGTAGAGTTTGCTTATAACAACAACTACCATAGCAGTATCGAGATGGCACCCTATGTACCTTTATATTGACGAAAATGTAGATCATGTCTGTGTTGGAATGAAGTTAGAGAAAGAGAGCTAACTGGGCAATAAATTATCCAAGATACATCTAAGAAGGTCACTTTGATCAAAAGGAGATTGGAAACAGCAGCTAACAAGCAAAACAGTTATGCAAACCTAGAGCGTAAAGATGTAGAATTTTAAGTTAGGGATTATGTATTCTTAAAAGTGTCACTAATAAAGGGAGTTATGAGATTTGGCAAGAAGGGAGTTCTAAGATTTGGCAAAAAGGGAAAGTTGGCACCGAGATACATAGGGCCTTTTAAGATTTTGGAGAGGGTTGGCTTGATTGCATATTTGTTGGCTTTGCCTCTGAATTTATCTCAAGTGCATCCAGTGTTCCATGTTTCGATACTCATGAAGTATATTTCGGATCCTTTGCATATTTTGCAGCCCTAGAATGTGGAAGTGAATGAAGATTTGACATATGAGGAAGAACCAGTTGTCATTGTTGACTATCAAGTTCGACAATTGCATTTAAAGTAGATTCCAATGGTCAAAATATTGTGGAGGAGCAATAATATTCAAGAGCATACGTGGGAGAATGAGGCAAAGATGTGGGTGGCATATCTTAATCTTTTCCCTCGATAAAAATTTGTACTCTTCTTTATTTATTAAAATTTGAGGTTGAATTTTTGTAAGGGGTGAAGACTATTATGACCCGTATTTTTATTTATTAAACTAAAAGAGAAATTATTGAGTTTTAATTATTATTTTAATTAATTAGTGTTAATTATTATTTGATTATTTATAAGATTATTAATATTTATGTAATTTTAGTAAATTTAATTAATTGTTTAGAGTGTGTATATATATGTTTATGTATATAAATAAAGGGAATATATTATTATTTTTAAAATAATTATTTTGTACTTTTGTACTATATTATAAATAATATATATATATATACACACACACACACACACACATAAAAACTATTGTTTTTCCTTCTTTCTCTCTCCCTCCTTTTCTTTTCTTTTCCTGTCTCTTCGTTTCTCTTCCTCCCCATGCAGCACTCAACACCACTCCACTACCCAGCCACCACCAGATTGTCAGTCACCACATTACTACCACTAGATGCCTCCCCCAGCTGCTCCTCCTCGGTGACACTTCCCCTCCCTCTCTTTTCTCTTTTTTCCTCGTGTCCCTTTCTTTGCTAGAAGGAAGTAACTTTACCAGCATAAATATCGGCCACTCCAGCAATTGTCGTGGGTCTCAAACGACTCCCCTCCCTTTGGGCTTCTAAACCCTTCCATCAATTGTTTCGATCCATGGCAGAAGCAACGTCAATTTTAGGTCATTCAATTTTTAGGTATTTTTAGTTATTTTGTTAAATTGAGCTTTAATTCAATTTAATTAGATATAGTTGTTATTTGATGAAATGATATAGAGACTGAAAGCTTGCTAATTATAATTTTTATTTATTTTTCTAAATTTTTTGAGTTTAGGTTACTATTCCAAGCTCGGAAAAATTTTATATTTTTAATATATTCTATATATTATATGGATTAAACGTTGTGAAGAAAGTTTTATGAAATTATGTTTAGAATTTGAGATATGATTTTTTAAAAGATTATGTATAAATATGTATTTTTGAGAATGTTAAGAATTTGTAATTATTTAATTTTAATTAAATTTGGTGTTAATTGTGCGGTTTTAAACCTTTTTAAATAATAAAAGTGTAAAAATAATTTTTATAATTATTTTTCAATTATTAGTTAACTAGTAGTAATTTTGAGAAAATAAATGAAAAATGAATTTATTTATTATTTCTAAACTTCAATGAATCATTTATGATTTTTTTAATAATTTTTATGAATTATTGAGTAATTTGCATAGCTATTTATAATTTATACTAATTTAGTAGTAAAAATGGAAATAGATTTCATTAACTAGATTTTGTTATAAATTAGAAATTTTATTAATTACTTGGACATAAATTTCCCTATATTTTTATTTTATATAAATAAATAAATTTGCATTAGTTAACTAAATTCTTATGAAATATTAGTAATTTCAAATAAATTATATTATTTTTTTATATGTTGTAAATTATGATTCTTGGTTGGGCATAAGTATAGTGTGGAGTCTAACTCGAGTTGTTGAATTTTGATATTGTTAGAAGTATTATTTTTATGTAAGAACATTTATACTTCGGTAGAAAAATGTCTGTTTTACAAAGGAGATTCTGTTGAATTTTTAGTATATTTTTCATAAAACGTGACATCAGTATGTGTTAATTTCGAGTTTGTATTTCATTGTGTCTTATATTGAGTCAACCTCATCATCTCATGATTTTATTAAATTTTGAGAATTTTATGAATTTATTTATATAAGCGTATTTTAAATAGATATTAGGAAAAATATGCAAATTGGACCCTGAACTAGGCACCAAAGTTGACATTGGACCTTAATATGTATTTTTGTAAATTTTGGACCTTAATCTTTGAAAATTCATGCAAATTGGACCATTCTTTAAAGAATTATTACAATTAAGTCCAAAAAATCAAAATCAAACTTAACGTTAATGTTATTAATAAAAATTAGTTTGAATAATAATGCAAATTGATGAAATTGGTTTCAAAATATAAATTTATGAAGTTTTTAAATTTTTAAATTTTTCAAAATTATATATATATATATATATATATATATATATATATATATATATATATATATATATATATATATATATATATATATATATTGCTAATTTTTTAGAAATTTTGAAAAATTAAAATTGTTTTTTCTATAAGCCAAAAAATTTTAAATATTTTAAAATTTATAATCAAATGACATACATTTAAATAAAAAAAAGAATAAAAAATTTCCTTGCACTGTATAATTTTTTATAATATTTAAGTCTATAAAAAATTGATTTTAAAAAATGTATTAACTATATAAAAATTTTATAATTCTTTTATATATATATATATATATATATATATATATATATATATATATATATATAACTTAATTGTAAAATGTTTAATTTTTTAAAAATTTTTAGGTCTATAAAAAAAATATTTTTTCACTTTTTCAAAATTTTTAAAAATTAAAAAATATTTTTTAATAATAAAATTTGTAAAAATTTTTAAAAACTTCATAGACACATCTTTTGAAACCAATTTCATCAATTTACATTGTTATTCAAGCTAATTTTTATTAATCAACATTAAAGTTAAACTTGATTTTGATTTTTTGGATTTAATTGTAGCAATTTTTTGAACAAGGGTCCAATTCGCACGAATTTTCAAAGATTAAGGTTCAAAATGTAAAAAAATATATATATAGTAAGGTCCAATGTCAACTTTGTTGCCTGGTTTAGGATCAAATTTGTACCTTTTCCCTAAATATTATTTGTTTTAGAGAACTTTGGGACCATAGTTACAGCATCTGAGTAGTAGATGACGCATTGCCCAACATGTTCAACCTGTGAGTTGATTTTATAGAATGAGTATTGTGACAATTTTGATTATATTTTCATATTATTTAAATAATAATGAAATGATTATAAGAATTATTTATGAATTTATTTGTATTGCTATATGCGTGATTATTTCTTTATTTATTATGAATAGTATTTGAAGAATGCTTTATGGAATTTGTTTTATTATGCTTTATTTGTTTATTTATTCTATTTATTTATTATGATTTAAATGTTTTATAAATAATGGTAGAACGTGCTACCTGGTGGGTGTCACCAGGACTGCGTGTGCACCAATAATGATTAATTTGATGGCCATTAATTGATTTGTGAGCCCTAGTTGAGCTTTGCTTTATGGGCAAGATTTGTGAAAATGTGAGCCCTGGTTGAGCTTTGCTCTCTGGACAGATGTGTGGTTATTGTTAAGTCCTAGTTGAGTGTGCTCTCTGGGCAGAGGTATGATACTTGTTAGACCCTGGTCAAGCATGCTCTCTGGGCTCCAATGATCATTTGGAATAAGAGACCAAGTGTGGCTAGACCCTAATCAAACTTGCTCTCTAGGACCGATAGTCAATTGGAATAAGTGAGCTAAGTGCCTATTAGAATTTGATGGTCTCGATGTTCTACTAGATTTTCCACTAAAATAATAAATTTATATGATTGTTTACTAGAGTTTTATATTAAAGTAAATGATTTTCAATATTTATATTTATTTTCAAAAAGGGTTTTAACAAATGTTTTCAAACTAGCATGCATTTTATAAAATTGATTCACTCAATGAGGTCTAATTCCCCTTAACTTATTTTTTTAGGACCTCACAATCAGTCTAGTATTAGTCATTGTCTGTGTTGGGTTTCTTCTTCACTAGCTGCACTATGTATGTCTATTTGATTTAAATATGTAATCAAATTCTAGATATTGCAATAGTTGATTATAAAACTTATGTTATTGATATTATTGATTTGTGTTGTGTTAAAATATTATTTAATGGAGTAATGACTTATGTATTTGATATTAATGATTTTATCCATGGTATTATTGTTAAGTGAATGTTATTTATTTGCAAAAATTTTCAAGGCCCACCAGGTTTCATTTTTGCATTTCCTATTCCCTAATGTTGGTCACATACCTCTAAGTTCAAGTTGTGACAGTTGGATTGAAAAAAGAAAATTGCTCATAAACCTATAATTAAAGAAGAAATAATGGTCTCATTTATGCCACTACAAGTAGCCTCAAAGCTTAACAAAGCTCCCTATATAAAAGAGACAAACGACAGATCCCTAACTATAATGATCTATTATGTTAAGTTTGTCCAAATATATAAGGAAATGCAAACTGACATTCCCATTATTACTAATAGAGAACAAAACTTATTAATAAATTTGTAAATTTTAGGCACATATATGTTGATGCAATATCATCCTATTAACATTTAGAGATAATTTTGAGAAGTAGTCTTGAACTAAAAACTTCAAACAAGGGCATAATGAATGTCCTCTAAGGGAGGTAAAATCCCTTGAAGTGATTGGCATAATTCAAGGTAATCATAGCAAACTCTGCCAACAATAAGATGGCCATCACTCGATAATCCGATCAAAATAGTAACATCATACAACATAATAGTGCACTCTCTATCTTAAAGATGGAAGTATGTGTCTTTATAAAATAATAATGTCACACGAATAAGTGATTATTGTGCAATGTATGGATATATATTGAAAGGACAACACATTCACATGTTATATCACAACAACACAGTAAAATGATAATTGCAATACTGTATTATGTATCACCATTTATTAAAATGAAAACACAATGAAATACTAGAAACACAACCATAATCATATGTTATGTAAGGATAAAAATGACAACACAATCATTTGTTATGTAAGGATAAAAATGATGTGAAGTAAGTTAATGAAAAGAGAATTGGACTATTATGTTATGTATCACTATATATTGAATTCCCAAAACAATTAAATTATCTACACATAATCACATATGTATAGTACGACATAACTAACGTGACATAAAATATTGATGAAATGTTAATTAGCTATAGTTTACTACTATAAATATATATTAAAGATTTCATAATGAAAGCACATTAACCCACTTTTTTCTATACAAATGACAGGTGGCTCTTCATATAGTGGTAAAGGCAAGTTGTGGCTATTACTATATTATGATGTATCGACATTTAAAATTGGTAGATCTAAAAGAATATTATGTAGGACTACAACAGGAGTGGTTGCTTAAAGTTTAAGAGGCTGAGAATTTATTTGACTAACTACGTGAATTAAGAGCACCTATTGTAAGGCGTTTGTCATTATCAATGCACCTAGTAGGAGCATTTCCATCATAGTCTTGCATAATAATTTTTTGAATCTACCAATTTTAAATTTTGATAACCATCATCATAATCTGGTAATAGCCATAACCTAGCTACCTCCACTACCATGTGAAGAGCCATATACTATTTGTATAGAAGAAAGTAGGCAAATGTGCTTTCATTATGAAACCTTTAATATGTATTTATAGTAGTAAACAACAACTCAATCACATTTCATCAATATTAAATGTCATATTATTTATTCTGTATTGTACATGTGATTATGTAAAGATAAGTTAATTGTGCTAATAATTCAACATAGAGTGATACATAACATAATAGTCCAATTTTATTTTTATTATCTTACTTCACATCACTTTTGTCCTTGCATAATATGTGATTGTGTTGTCATTTTTTGTCCTTACATAACAAGTGATTATGATTGTGATTGTGTTTTTAGTATTTTATTGTGTTGTCATTTCAATATATTGTGATATATAATGCAGTACTACAATGTTAATTTGTTGTCCTTTCAATACATGTCCATACATTGCACAATAGTCACTTATTCACGTGATATATTTTGACATGGTATTATTTTTCAATTACTTTGGTGGATATGGAGCATAATTTTTTGCCATGTGACTACATTCAGCCTAGACCTTATGATTGATCATTACTTATCTATAGAATGAGCATAGATAAAAGGCTATATAGTATGACCAGGTATAGATTTATTCTAAAATTCCTTCTTTAATTTGAGGGATTAAGATATTTGCAAAACATGTCACTATTAATTATTTTATTTATCTTTTTAGTTGGAAGATCCTATTATACCATGTCAATGTAGCACTCAAACAAAGAATATTAATGCTAACATAAGTTTGGAGGGGTTGTTATGAGACGTTGGATTTCTTAGAGTTGTATGCCTACAGTTTCTCATTATGATTGACACCTTATTTTTTGTTGTATAAAGCATTAGAGACTAGAGACACATACTCTCCATTTTCTTTTAGATAGAGAGTGCACTATTACACTATAGGATATTGCTATTTTGATGGGATTGCAATTGATGGTCATCCTATTATTGGCAAAGTTCGCCATGATTACCTCGAATTATGTTAATCTCTTATAGGAATTTCACTTTAAAGTTCTTTGTTTAAGACTAACTTCTTAGAATTACCTCTAAATGTTGATCAAATGATATTGCATAGGCATACACATGCCTACATTTTACAACTTTATTCATTAGTTTTGTTCCTTACTAGTAATACTAGGAAAGTCAACTTGCATTTCCTTCAGTATTTGAATAGTATTGACACAATAGGTTATTATAGTTTAGGATCTACCTATTCAACTTTCCTTTGTAAAGAGCTTTGTTAAGGCTACCAGTAGTTGCATAGATAGGAGGTCCACTATTTCTTCTTTAGCTATGGGTTTGAAAGCAATTTCCTTTTATCGCTCCCATACTATGTAATATGATTATTCCTTCAGATGCACCTCTTGGACAAAGGTATGTTAAGTTTTTTTACTTTAGTTATAAACTTAATTTACTAACTCATAAATTCAATTATTTCAAATGGAGTAGGCTTTGTGGGATTACATCTATTCCTATACATATCATTATTGACATTCGGTTGAGTCTTGATAATGCATGTGAGGATGAGGTACAACTTTCACTAAAATAATATTTTTATTTTTAATAATTTCTTACATTATTTAAGAAATTTTTTACTAAAAAGTTTAATTCCTTATAAAGATTATATAGGAGCCCTACAGTGATTATGTCATCCAAAATTATCTCGCTTATTATTTTATATATGCACCATTTGGTGATCTATAGTACCCCTTATATGTATCTACATTATTGAATGACATATCCTAATAAGGTACTACACCAATTTGGATTTGTACAACCCATTCGTCATCATCCTTTCCACCTTAATGCTTTGCATCGTAATAACTTACGTTATCATAATACTAATTGTGTGGATAAACATGCACATTGGGTGGATCTTTGGGGGCATTGAACTTAGTGTTGTGGTAGGCCAACCTTCACATGGATCCATACATTATCATTCCCATTGGATTGGTACCATTCTATCACATGCTAAGGGATCTCACCCATGAGTGCTCGCTTAGGAGTATCTATACATACTAAATTTTATTTTCTCATTCAATTATCTTGTATAATTATTTTTGAAAATTCTCTAATATTTTTTTATTTACAACATGTAGGCTGATTCTTTTAAGCATATCACATTGACTCAAGATATAGCTCAGGCTAATCAGATTGCCCACAATGCCAAAAATGCAATTAATGATTATAGGCCCAGAGTTAGCGATGTATGTCGCACCTTAACCTTACACCAGGATTTTTCCCACTCCCATAACACTTACAGAATGTTATATTGCAGTTGTTGATGAGGAGACAATGCGATGTCATCAGCATCATGCACGTCGATGAGGTCCTCTCAAATACCCCCTTCTCTAATTGATTCATGTATTCTTGTTCCTCAGTCTCTCTCTATTCATATGTAGTTGCACTCTGCATCTTCTACCCAAAACATCAACATCTCAACTCCTATGCTTCATCTGCTTGTCTTCTCATTCATTCCTCCAAGTTAGTTTCCTTTCCTTATCCTTCCAAACCATTTTTTCATGCTCTAAATCTTGCTCCTCCCACCCAATTTCCTTTTTCATTTCCATCTTTTCCATTTTCATCACACTATCCTTATCCCTTTATAACCTCACAATTCTCAAACTTCTATGTTACTCAACTTCCATTTACTTTTATATTGCATTTATCATTTATGGTTCTGAATCAATACAATTCTTAATTCCATTAGTTCCTTCTTTTGCTCAAAATTTTCTTTCTGGATTTAGCACCCCTCCACCCTATGAACTGCATATTCCATCACATCTTACACCTCTAGCTTATTCAAATATGTTCGTGCCTCTGATACTAACTTGGAAGGTAAAATGATGATGACAACCATAATGACTATAATGATAATAATGATGATGGTGGTGGTGGTGGTGATTCTCATTAGGCCTGAGTACGAGATGGAGAAAATACCAAATTGTATTGAAATCCCAAACCGAATTGAGTAGAAATTTATGACTAATTTAGTATGGTACTAGATATTTATAAAAAAAAAATCAAACCGAGAATTGTACTGAACCATACCGAAACCATACTAAACCAAAAACTAAATATAGTACTGAATATTAATTTAATGACTAATACATAGATCTTAATAAATAGTATTAAGTAATAACTTAATTGTATACTTATAATTATATTGTCAAGTAATATACATACGTATAATAATATATGATAAAAATTAATATGTTTTGTGATTAAAATATAATAAATAAATTGTTAACAAAAATATTTTTATTAATTTTATTATTATTAATATTATTATCATTATTATTACTACTACTACTACTATCATTCAATTAACAAGTCAAAATATGAAATGTCTATTATATTACAATTTGAACTTCAAATATAAAAAAAAATTAACATTGTATTAGTTTCAAATAATTCAATTAACAAATAAGAATATAAAATATCCATTACAACACACTTCAAACTTAGAATATGAGAAATAAGAAAATTATTATTATCATCAAGAACAAGTAAAAATGTGGAATACCCATTATATTTCAATTTAAACTAAAAATATTTAAATAAGAAAATTAACATTGTATAATTTCAAATTTGTTAATTTGTTAATTAAAATATGTTGTTATTATCATATTTAATAACTTATTAATTATGTTTTTTTAGTAAGTAATCTAATCTTATTAATATTATTTAAAATTAATGAGCCAAATAATATTATTATATTTAATAACTTATTAATTATTATTGTTATTAAGTAATATTATTTTATTGATATTTTTTAAAACTAATAAGCTAAATAATAATATTATAATTATTATTTTGATACAAAATAATATATAGACATATATTATTGATAACCAAAATGACATAGTTTTGCCTAAAACTATGTCATTTTGATTAAAATAAGTAGTGATCTTCCAAAAAAAAAAAAAAAAAAGAGAATATAGGTTATTTTCATTAATTAAAATATAGAGAAAAATTTGAAAAATGGCCTATTTGACAAGATTTCTTTCTTTCATGGTCTGGCCCATTCCATTTTTTCAAAAATGGGTTTTGCCTTTTATTTTATAGGCTAGTTTCTTTTAATTTTCATTTATAGTCTTTTTGCTTCAAGAGAGAAATATGTCTTTGCACATTCACCATGCCACATTCAGCTTCAATAAAGAAATTTATCAAGTTTCCAGTTTCTTCAATGGCGATTTCCACATCTTATGCAACCGTTAACACTCTCAATCCAATTCCCTTTTTAAACTCCATTATTGATACCACCCATTGATGAGGGCTCATAACACCTCAAACGGACAGTTGTCAATTCACTATTGTTTGAATATAGGCTCAACCTTTGATATGTGGTTTAGTTTAGGTTTATGCTTTATGCTTTGATTGGTGATTGTTAGTGTTAGTCTTTTGATTTATTTATTTATTTCTTGCTTTTTTTTTTTGGGATTTTAGATGTTTGTGAAAATGCCTATGTGACATGGTAGTCGTTTTTAGTTGTAGGATTTTCATTGTAAGTAATAATGGATGTTGTCAAATCTCTTTAATATGGGTTTCAAGGAATTATTGAGAGATTATTGATTTTTTATTACTTTCTTATAATTAAGATATATTGGTGGTAAGTGACAATAGTTTTAACAATATAAATTGAGATAATATAAACAAAGAATAGAAGAAAAATCTAAAGCTTTATTATTTAAGTTACTTAAGTGATGCATGTGAAGTTATGGATATGGTTTTGGAATTTTTTAGTGAGAATGTAATGGTCATTGTCACATAGCAGACTAAAGGATCTAGAGTTGTGTGTTTTACTAGGGCAACTTGAAGAACTATATGAAGTGAATGAAATTTGTTATTATGTTTTGAACTTATGACACAATTATGCTAACTTGTCTTCATCTCTTCACTTGGATGTGGAAAAAATCATGCCATAAACAAGTAAGCTTGAGCTTTGTTTTCTTGGATTTTATTTTTCTAATCTTGGGTTTTTGTTTTTGCTTATTTTTTTTTAATATATTTTTTACTAATATTGATGTAAAGTGTGTGTTTCACAGCTTAGAGATTGTCCATTATGTGGAGCTGACATTGAGAAGTTTGAGGGTGACTCAAATCTTCATGCTACTATTGATCAGTTCATTGAGGGTCATGCTTGAATTAAGAGGTCTCATGTTAATGCAGATAAAAAGGAAGAAGTATGTGAGAATACAAAAGTTATATATGCGGATGTGTCTTTAAAGAGAGGTGCCTTTCTAGTCCAACATGCTATGAGGGTGAATTTGTTATCCTGCCACTGATAAGCTATTTTTTGTATTCATTTTCCATTTGAAAAGTGTCATTATTAAGTTAACCTTTTAAAGTGAAATGCTCAAACAAGCCTTTTTACATTACAAATAAACACTTTGCTTCAATGATTTTCTATCACATTTTTTGTTAAAGTTATGTAACTTTTGTACGATATATTTATTCATTTCTTGTTTCTTTTTTTTTACTACTTTTCGATTATTGCTTTTATTTTTTAATGTTGTTGCTTTTGTTTTTTAGTGTTGTTGCTTATATTTTCTTTATTAGCTTGGCATCCTTCTGGTTTTTATTTCTAGCCTAACTCTCTTTAGTGGTTTTTCCTTAAAAAGTAATAACTAACATTGTTCCTCTAACAGACATAGACAAGCATGCATGCAAACACACCATAACAATTGTACATCCACTTCAATATCACCTTAATTAATTATGAGGGTAAGTTAAGGATGCTTAACCTCAGATGGAAATATAAAGACAACATCAAAGATAAGATCACATAAAAGGCAGTCAACAAAGATAAGCTTTAATCTGCCATGACGTAGGAGGATGGAGATCATACTCATGTCAAGGTCGGTATTAATGTTGTTGAGAATAGCATTGGACATGGGCACGATGAACTAAAGCTCATACATGGGGAGTGTTAAAAGTGATGACAGAGATGACTTGGCCATAGGTGAAGTTATTGGATGAAAGAGATGAAGCTACTGTTGTTCTTACTGCTATCTTATGGGCAAAACATCAAGGTGTTCATAAAGTAGGTTTTGAATTAGATGCTCAACTTTTCATCCAAATGATTAAGGCTAACAATAGCAAATGTCCCTAGGACATCCAAGCTCTTGTCCATGATATTCACACACTTACCCACTCATAAACACATTTTTTTACTATGTTCATAGGCAAGCCAATCGTATTGTTGATTGGGTGGTGAAAAATATCAATGTTATTAGATATAACCCTAAGTGGTTTGTACACCTAACTGAGGCACTAGCTAAACTCTTGTACCACTAAGTTTGTTTTTTAATATTTTTTTCCAAAGTTTGTTTTTTTAATATAGCTTATAAGTTAAAAAAATGATATTGCACTTTAATGAGTTTAAAGAAAAATAAAAATATCATAAAATATTATTATTTTTACATATAAAATTATTATTATTATTATTATTAAAATGTATTTTTTAGTGAAATTATTTTCAATTTGATACTAAATTAGAGAGGAGAAGGAATGTATAGGAAATATAAGTGAAGGCTGCTTTTGAAAGATTTACTTTTTGATTATTGCTTCGATTTTTAGTATTGCTACATTTTTTCAGTGTTGTTGCTTTTTATTGCTTTCTCTTTTTAGTATTGTTGTTTTTTTTACTTGCTGTTGCTTCTATTTTTTTTAGCATTATTGTGAAAATGCCTTCGAGCGGGAGGGGTTGAATAAGGCTAATTAGGGTTTTAGAAAAATAAAAATGATTTAAAGGAATTAAACAAAAATTGAAAAAATTTTGAGAAGGAAGAATGAAGAACACAATGATTTAAAGAGTTTAAATTCAACAACAATCCTACATCTCCACCTAACTTATCCCCAAGTTAGGATTTTCAATGACCCACAATCTTATTCACAAGATTGAGATTACACAAGAGTTTTATAATTCACTCTTACAACCTTACAACTTGATTTTTTAAGGCTCACTCAAAAACCAAATCTTAAGTGTTTCAATGGACAACACTTAAACTAATTCCTTTTAGAATAGAATCTCACTTCCCATTTTCTTAATCCTAAAAAATAGAAGAATAAGAATATTTATTCTAACACTTACCAACTCTTACAAGAGTTACACAAATACAAAAATTATTTAAGAGAGAATTTAATAGCATAATTGAATGCTTAAGAGAGAATAAATGATAAATAAGTTTCATAAACCTTTAATTGAACTTTATGGAGTGTTTATATAGATAAACACTAAAAAATATGATTTTTGGATGTATCAAACATATTGCCAACGTCTATAATTGATTTTTAATCAATTTGGATTTATTTTTGTCAAAACATCGCTCATGATCGTGAGGAGCAAGTTCTAGTTTATAAGGAGCAAAAGTACTAGTCGTTGCATTCAAAAATGACCTTTTGGAGCTGTCAGGACTGCCCTCATAAGTGAACAGTGCTTATTAGCAGCACTACCCTTTACTCAATTTTGCTCTCTCAAAGCTTCTGCTTGTGAGACGCTCATGAGGAGACACTTGTAAGTCCAAAAATGTTTCTTTTTGACACAAAAAAGATCTAGATACTTTAGGTATAAGATTTGGATATTATACATCACTGAAATATAGTATAACGATAGTATTTTATATTTCTATACTTGAATTGATAATTTTGAAACAACTAAATTCCTACACAGTTAAATGAAACTATTAGAGTCTAAATTGTTTGTCAAAATCCAAAATTAGGAGTTTGATCATGCAAATGGTCAACAATCTCCCCTTTTCTGGCTTTGATAACCAATTTGATAAAATTAAATAAATAAAGTGTGATTGTCAAATAATTAACATGAATAAATATGTGCTATATAAAATTGCTCCCCCTTTTAAATTAAATAGATGCAACATATGAAAATATTTTGCTCCCCCTTAATATATGCATGAATGGAAAAATAATTTAATCAAAGCATATAAAAAATATCAAATAATCACAAAGGAGATAATTTTTGAAAAGATACCAATCGAAATAAAAAATATTTATCTCCTTTAACAAATATATTTCTTTATTTCTCCTCCTTTTTGGACATGATAAAAAATATAAATTTAATATTTTATTCCCCTTTTGTTAAAAGAACATAAAATTTAACATGAGAAATAAAAAGAAACATGGCCTAACATAAAAAAAATGTGTTAAAACATAAAAACATGATAACATGATCATTTTGAAAAAAAATGTTATGCAATATAAAGGAAATAATTTCAAACATATATGCATGTAGTGCTATTAGAATGCATCACAAAAATAGTACATATAGCACTAAATTGAAATTTAATAAACTTAACTATCACATGATCATATAGAATTTAGTTAGCTAACATACATAATCAAGTAGCACTTAGCATATCACAAATACTACATAGCTTCTTCTCCCCTTTTAGCAAAGACAAAAAGAAAAGAGAGATATATAAAGGAAAATGAACCTAAAGGAATCAAAAATTCTAAAGGGAATAAAAGATCACGAACCAAAACAATGAAAACAAAGATAAGCCAAATCTTTATAAAATTTATATCATATATAAACAAAATAAGCAAAACAAGGTTTTTTATCACAATGACAAAACTAGTCACACTTATAATGTTACTATGCATGCACAAACAAAATTATGGAAAAAAATTTTAAAAAATTTCTCCCCCTATTGAAAAATAGTAAAATAGAATAAGATTTGGATTAAAAAAATTGATATCAAGAACATACTCTCATATAGTGATGTCACTAACATAAACACTTCTTTGGTAAAAAAAATGTTCTCCTTTCAAAGAAATTAACTAAATACACATGCAAAATTAATTATTTATCCCTTGCATTAATGAAAAGGATAGAGTTACAAGGATATTAAAATATCAATTGTAAATGAAAACACATACAACAAAATACAAGACATAAAACTAACAGCTCATGGCTTATATCCAAGAAAAAAAAACTGAAAGTAAACTGTCATAAAATAAATATAAAAATAAACAAATAGCTTAATTCTTAGATATGAAAAATATACTAAAAATAAACTAAACAGAAACTGACAACAACATTAACAAAAACATATAAAAAGAAACTAGTCTTGATGAAGAGTAGGACAGAAAAAAACATAATGCATATTTAAACATATATAAATGCATGAAATTTAAAAAATGATAGATTTGAATAATTAATTAATTGAAATAATTTCAACAAATAATTATTAAATAGAAAAAAAAATTTAAGTTAATATCAAAATCAAACTTTTAACAATCAAAGTAATCAATAAGCACAATATGATTTCAAAATGAAAGCAATTCAACCATCAATTAATCATAAAATTCAAGATAAACTAAAACCATCAATCATGTCAAGTTCATGCTTAATGAAATTCAATCTCTTTTCATTGAGAGGTTCGGTGAAGATATCTATAAGTTGATTATTTGTATCAATAAATTCAAGTTAGATATCACTAATTTGAATATGATCACGCAAAAAATTATGTCTAATATCAATATGCTTAGTTCTAGAATGATGAATGAGATTCTTACTAAGAATTATAGCACTTGTATTGTCACATTTAATTAGAATGTGATTAATATTAATGCCATAGTCCAAAAGTTATTATTTTTGCCATAAAACTTGTGTGCAATAACAACTAGCCACCACATATTCTGCTTTAGTGGTGGATAAGGCAATCGAAATTTATTTCTTGCTAAACCAAGAAACTAAGTAATTACCTAAAATTTGACAAGTTCCGGAAGTGCTTTTTCTATCTAGTAAACAACCGATAAAGTCTACATCAGAATAACTAATCAAGTCAAAGGATGAGCTCCTAGGATACCAAAGTCCTAAATGCATTATACTATAAAGATATTTGAAAATTCTTTTGATAGCATTCAAATAAGACTCTCTAGAACTTGATTGAAATCTAGCATAAAAGTAAGTAGCAAACAAAAATATTGGGTCTACTACTAGTTAAATAAAGAAGGGATCCAATCATACCTTTAAATCACTTTTCATTAACCAACTTTCCATTCTCATGCTTATTGAGTTTGGTTATGGTGCTCATTGGAGTTTTGTTTGTCTTAACTCCATCCATGCTAAACTTTTTGAGAATGTCTCTTGCATATTTGGTTCGATTGATGAAAATCTAATTTTTGCATGGCTTGATTTGTAATCCGAGAAAGAATTTTAGTTCTCTCATCATAATCATCTTGAATTTACCTTGCATTAGCTTAGAAAATTCCTCACACAAGCAATGGTTAGTAGCACTAAAAATAATATCATCAACATGTACTTGCACAATTAATAAATCATGTTTGGATTTCTTTATAAAAAGAGTTGTGTCAACCTTTCCTTTATAGAAACATTTCTCTAATAAAAAGTTACTTAATCTTTTATACTAAACTCTTAGAACTTGTTTCAATCCATATAATACTTTTAAAATTTTAACCACATGATTTCAAAAATCAAAACTTTCAAAACTAGGAGATTGTTCAACATACACCTCCTCTTCAATAAAACCATTTAGAAATGTACTTTTAACATCCATTTGATAAAGTTTAAAGCCCATGAATGATGTAAATTCAAGTAGCATTCTAATAGCTTCTAACCTTGTAGTAGGGGCAGATGTTTCATTATAATCAATATCTTCTTCTTGATTATAACCTTTAGCTACTAATCTAGCTTTATTCCTAGTTATGATACCTTATTCATTCATCTTATTTCTAAACACTCATTTGGTGCCTATAATAGGATGATATTTTGGTCTAGGAACTAAGGTCCAAACCTTATTTCTCTCAAATTGATTTAACTATTCTTACATAGCAAGGATCCAAAATTCATTAATTAAAGCATCATTAACATTTTTTTGTTCAATTTGAGAAATGAAGGCTAAGTTAATAATAGATTTAAGTTTAGATTTAGTAGTTACCCTTTTTTTAGTATCACCTATAATGAGGTCTTGAGGATGAGCTTTCTTGAATTGCCAATCCTTTAGAAGTTCATCCTCCAAGGTAGGTTGAGATGTCTCCTCATTGTCCTCTTTAGTTGGACCTTCAAGTTCTAAAGGCTTACTAGTATTTTCTTCTTAAGTGATCACATCCATATGCTTATCTATAAAATCATCAACACTACAAACATTCTTTTTAGGATCAAGTGAGTTTGATTCATCAAATTAAACATGCATTGACTCTTCAACTACTAGAGTTCTCTTATTAAAGACTCTATATACTTTGCTAGAAGCATAATAGTCTAGGAAAGTTCCTTCATTGGCTTTAGAGTTTAATTTTCTAAGATTATCCTTGGTATTCAATATAAAGCACTTGCATCCAAGTACTTTTCATCGGCTTTAGATATAAGATTTTAGGTTTTCTATTGTTCCACAACTCATAAGAAGTTTTATTTAAATTTGGTCTTTTGAAAACTCTATTTAAAATATAACAAGATGTGCTAACGGCTTTCACCTAAAAGTATAGAGGTAAATTATACTCATGAAGCATTATTTCAGCCATTTCCATAAGAGTTCTATTTTTCCTTTCAACTACCCCATTTTGTTGAGGAGTTATAGGAGATGAAAACATATGTGAAATATCATTTTCATTGCAATAGGTTTTGAAAAAATCATTTTCAAATTCAGTTCCATGATCACTTATAATTGAAGAAACAAAAAAACATTTTGTTTAACTCTTTTTGCAAAATTTTCAAAAGTTAAAAATGCATCATTCTTATAAACAAGAAAACATACTCAAGTAAATATAGAGTAATCATCAACCAATACATAGGCATAGTGCATTCCACTAAGATTAACAACTCTAATTAGTCCAAACAAATCCATATGAATAAGTTTAAGTGGTCTAGAGGAAGACTTGGATTGTTTTCCCTTTTGACAAGCATCATAAGGTTAAATGAAGATAAAATCTAGTTAGAAACTACATTTTTTAGCTTAAATGAAGACTTGGATTATTTTTCCTTTTGACAAGCATCACAAGGTTTATCCTTGGTGAATTCAAGCTTAGGTAAATCAATCATAAGTTCATGTTTACAAAGATCATTCAAAACCTCAAAATTTGTATATCCTAACCTTTTATGGCATGTCCATGTCTCATGGGAAATAGACATTAAGTATTTTATATCTTTATTTTCAATCTTATTCAAATCAATAACATAAACATTATTTATCCTTTCACCACTAAAAATTACTTTGTCCTTATCAAAATTACTAACAAAGCAATTTTTAGGATAGAAAGTCACTTTATTTTTCATGTCACGTAATTGACTTATACTAAGCAAATTATGTTTAAGACCATCAATAAGTAATATATGATGTATAGATAAGAATTGATGATTTCTGATTTCTTCGATGCCTATAATTTTCCTTTTTGCATTATCTCTAAATGTGACATGTCCTCCATCCTTAGCAACAAGCTTATTGAATTGCTCTTTGTCTCTCGTCATGTGCCTTAAATATCCATTATCGAGATACCACTTGCTTTTTATTCTTATGGATTTCAAACACACCTACACAAAATAATTTAAGTGTTTTTTTGAACCCAAACCTTTTTTAGTCTAGGTTGGCTAGTTTCAAGATAATCCAAAGGAAGCAAATTCATATATAGTCTTCTATAGAAGCACACATTTTTTGTGTGTCCTTTGATCATGCAATATGAACATACAACATTTTCAAATTTATTTCTCCTAGGATGATATGTTGTCCTAGTAAATGAAACATGCCTTTGATGTTATAGTGGTGTGTGTCTCTTATTATTTTGAGTCATAGTAAGAGACATGCTTTAACAATGGTAATGTGTATTTTGATAGGTTTATGCAACATATTTAGGTGCATTATGTTGTGCAACATGCTTATGAGTGTTGTGTCTAGTGTACATGTAACCATGTTTGGGTTATGCTTTTATAGCATGAGACTTACCCTTTTGTGTCATATATGATTGAGTCTTATGAGACTTCCTTTTAATATTTACACATGAGACTTATTAACTTTAAAAGCTTGAGTCTCAATCAATTTAAAGGTAGAATGAATAGAATTGCATGATGTTTTAATAAATTTAATATATGATGATGATGAAGATGAGGCCATTCCATTAGTATATCCAATTCCATGAGTATTTCCATTAAATTTTTGACAGTCAAGTAAATTATCTAAACTCTCTTTTCCTCTTTGGAATTTTGATATGAAATTTTCTAGCTCAACTAGCTCATTAGAAAGTTCATGATTTTCATCACTTGCTTTCATGAGTTGCTCTTCTAAGGAATTGGAAGATTTTAAATCACTAGCAAGTTTATTATTTGATTCAAAAATATTAGAAAATTCATTTTTAACTTCTCAAATTCCTTAGTAAAGCTATTTAACTCATGCTTATAATGCTTCTTTATAGAAACTAACCTTTTACACTTAAGCAAGAGTTTGCTCACAATAGAGCTCTCAATATCATCATCATTATCTTATTCATCATAGGCACAATACTCATTACAAGAAGAGTTAGAAAGAGATGGTACCTATATTTCATCCTTAAGAGACATGAAGCAAAGATTGGCCATTTCTTGTTATTCCTCTTCCTTTTTGGATTCGAAGGAGTCATCATCCCAAGTAGCTTTGAATGTCTTCTTTTTATCCTTTACTCCTTTATTCTTGAATTTAAGTTTGGGACACTCACTTCTAATGTGTCCCAAATTCTTACATTCATAGCAAGTAACCTCTTTAGTTTTTTTCTTATTTTCTCCCTTATGCTTCTTGTTGAAATCTCTTGTTCTTGGAGAATTTTTCTTTCTCAAAAACTTCTTAAAGCTTCTAGTAAGTATGGTAATTTCATCATCTTCATTACTAGAGCCTTCATTGTTTTCCTCTTCACTATCATCTTGTGAAACTTTTAATGCAATGCACTTTTTCTTTTCTTCCTTCCCTTCTTCCTCTTCACCTCTTTGCTTAATTATAAGCTTATATGTCAAGAGCTTTCCAATAAGCACATCGATTGAAAGGATAGAAAGGTCTTGAGCTTCCTCAATTAAAGTGACTCATGATTCTTAATCCTTCTTAAGTAGGATTCTTAGAATCTTATTATTCACCTCTTCCTTGCAAAAATATTTTTTAAGTTTCTTAAGAGTTGTGAGGAGAGCATTGAGACGGTTTGTCATCTCCATGATTGATTCTTAAGGCTTTATTTTAAAGAGTTCATATCCATACATATGAAGTTGAACCTTTTTGCTTTTTACTTATATATTGCTTTCATAATGGTTCTCCAAGGTCTCCTATATTTCCTTAACCAAAATGTAATGTTAAAGCTTGCCACCTTCTTCTCTTGTCATGGACGAGAGTAGTTTGTAGTTTTCTTATTTTTATAGTTTTCTTCCTTTTAATCATTGCTCCAGTCACTTATTAAGAGAGTAGTTTGTACACCATTAATGGTAGTTTTTAGTGGTTGCCAACCTTTGAGAATAACTTCCTAAAGTCTAATGGAATCACAATTTAGATATAGCTCAATTTTGAACTTCCAATGAGGGTAGTCACTACCATCAAAGAATGGTCTTAATAAAGAAATATTTTTAGATTCACTCCCCAGGATCTTATATTCTAGCAACAAAGTTCTTAGAATTCAAGCTTTGATACCAAATGAAAATGCCTTAAACAAGGGGTGAATAAGGCTAATGAGGGTTTTAGAAAAATAAAAATAATTTTATGGAATTAAATAAGAATTGAAAGAATGTTAAGAAGGAAGAATGAAGAACATAATGATTTAAGGAGTTTGGATTCAATAACAATTTGATGTCTCCACCTAACTTACCCCTAAGTTAGGGTGAATAAGGCTAATGAGGGTTTTAGAAAAATAAAAATAATTTTATGGAATTAAATAAGAATTGAAAGAATGTTAAAAAGGAAGAATGAAGAACATAATGATTTAAGGAGTTTGGATTCAACAATAATCCTACGTCTCCACCTAACTTACCCCCAAGTTAGGATTTTCAATCACCTACAATCTTATTCATAAGATTAAGATTACACAAGAGTTTTATGGCTCACTCTTACAATCTTACAATTTGAGTTTTTAAGCCTCACTCAAAAATCAAATCCTAAGTATTTTAATGGACAACACTTGAACCAATTCCTTTTAGAATAGAATCTCACTTCCCATTTTCTTAAACCTAAAAATAGAAGAACAAGAATGTCTATTCTAACACTCATAAACTCTTATAAGAGTTACATAAATACAAAAAAAATTTAAGAAATAATTTAAGAGCTTAACTGAATGCTTAAGAGAAAATGAATGATAAACAAGTTTCATAAACACTAAAAAATATGGTTGTTGAATGTATCAAATATGTCTCTAATGTCTATAATTGATTTTTGAATCAATTTAGACTTATTTATGTCAAAACGTTTCTTACGATCTGATCATGAGAAGCAAGTTCTGACTTGTGAGGAGCGAAAGTACTAGCCATTGCATTCAAAAATGAGTGTTTGGAGCTATCAGGACTGTCCTCACAAGCTGCTCATGAGTGAATAGTGCTCATGAATAATGCTCATAAGCAGCACTGTCTCATTGCTTAATTTTGCTCTCTCAAAGCTTTTGCTCATGATCAACTCATAAAGAGACACCTGTAAGTCCAAAAACATCTTTTTTTGACATATAAAAGTTTTCGATACTTTAGGTATAATATTTGGATATTATACTTCACCGAAATATAGTATAATGATAATATTTCATATTTTCATACTTGAACTAATAATTTTGATACAAATAAGTTCATACACATTTAATGAAATTATTAGAGTCTAAATTGTTTATCAAAGTCTAAATTGTTTATCAAAGTCCAAAATTAGGAGTTTAATTATGCAAATGGTCAACAAGTTGCATTTTTTTTAGTATTATTGCTTTTATTTTTTCAATGTTATTGCTTTTTATTACTTGTCGTTGCTTTTTGATATAAAAGTGTCCAATGATTTAACTTTTGTCTAATACATGGCCAAGGGTGGGAAACATTTTTGAAAAATGAAAAATGAAAAATGCAACAACATTATAGAAATGTATGTCCTGCATTCACATGAAAGCAACACTCAAAAGTCATTGGCTTTAATCGTAATATAAACTAATAAGTTTTGGACCACATTTTTGCCAAGAAAACATTATGCATAATAACTAATGTTGATCAAGTGATGTGATGGGCGATCATAACAACTAGAAAAAAGGAGAAAAGAAACAAAAATGCAACATATCCATAATTTTCAAAAATTATCTATTTGCAGGATGAATGACAGAACATAAACACATCATATGCGAAAACATTATGCATAATAACTAATGTTGATCAAGTGATGTGATGGGCGATCATAACAACTAGAAAAAAGGAGAAAAGAAACAAAAATGCAACATATCCATAATTTTCAAAAATTATCTATTTGCAGGATGAATGACAGAACATAAACACATCATATGCGAAAGCACCAAACATAAGGAATAAAAAAAGGAGGGGGAGATCAGTTCATTTATAAAAGTTTCCACTTCTAGCCACAAGTAGATACTTTATTCAAATAAATTGTTCAGTCACAACCATTTCATTCCCTTAAAATGGTGCTTGATTGGAAGAAACAAAAATAAAGTACATACTTTATTCAAATAAATCGTTGTCACCATAAAAAATGATGATGGAATGGTACTTTTGACACGCCATAACATGTTAATCTCTCTTATTTGTTGAATAAATTTGTTGCAATTATGGTTTTGTAGATCGAGAAATTAGAGTTAGAGATCATTACTATCGTAAAAACAAGAAGAAAAAAGCAATAAAGAATGAATAGATAAACAAAATGCAAGTTTGATTTGATCACAATTTTTTAAGTTAATCAATTGGAGAAGGAGCTTATCGATTCCTTGAGCATATTGCGTTTTTTTTTAGGTATTAGTGTTTATTTAAGAATCAGTGGTTGTTTAGGAACGTATGTCTTTTAGCTGAATAAGGAAAGCTTAGATATGCTGTAGATTTGAAAAAAAAAATCCTTAAAGCTATTTTTGAACATGTTTTTGGTCAATGTGACTTTTGATATTATTTTTTGTTTTTGGTCAATTTATGAAAAAAATCCCTAAAATATATTGCTATTATTATATTTAATAATTTAATTATTATTATTAAATAATTTAATCTTATTGATATTATTTAAAAGTAAAGAAGTATGTGTGTGTGTGTATATATATATAAAAGAAAAGCTATATATCTTTATTCAAAATTATGTCGTTTTAATTTGCAGATAATAAATATATTTTTATTTATTTGTAAATATTATTATTATTATATTATTATTATTGTTATTAACGCTTTCATAATTTCTATTTTTTAATTACTATTACTATTTTTATTACTACCAACAGATTATTGTGTTATAATTGTGAATAATTACTAACAGATTATTTAATAATTTCATTCACAAACAATAAAAATTAAAGTGACCGATGTCATTGATTGTGTTGGGCCAGCTCATTTCGCATTTGGAATGATATAATGAATTTTCGGCCAGCTCCATTGGCAAAACCACCATGAAAAGGGATTTTTATACAAAACAACGATAAAAAACAGCCCGAAAGGCGGAACTGAACTGTTAACTGCCACTGTTACTTCACGTATAATGAACAAAATAATTTGCACCTTCAGCTACTTTAGTTTCTCTAATGTAACTCATATCTTCAAGTTGGGCGAGACGATCATGGTGATCTTTTTATTTTTTTCTTTTCATCTCATCCATTAGAAGATGTGCTACTGATTTGTATCCCATTTCCAGAGCTTCAGCATGAATCCGAACAATACAAATCAATAAAACATTCTTCTTTATAATATATAAATGCTAAATAAGTAATGTATATTTCAACAAGGAGATGTTAGTCGAATGCCCGCCTTGTCAAGGAATTCATGTGATGGAAAAACAAAACCACTTCAACAATGAGAATAGAGGATTATATGGAATACGTACCTCTGTATATTGCAAGCCCAGTTGGAGCCATCTTTCGTTTCTTTAAGCAGATTGAACTATACAGAAAATAAAAGTTAGGAATAGGATGAATGAAAAAGATTACCAAGTGACTCTGCAACTGCAATGGCATTTAGCCACCCCTACGCCATACACCAGCAAATATAGTTGAAACGGGAAGTGAAATAAGATGAGAATTTTTCATACCTGTTGCATATCCAAAATGGGTTTATTCCTTTTTCTTCTATGCAATGAGGACACATCCATTTCTTGTTCTCTCTTACCTCTTCCATTTCTAACAAACAATAATCATGAACAAAGATTTAGATGATTTCTTTATCCTACAAGTATAAACAGGGCATCTCTGACTCACAAGTAATGATCACAAAATCCCACTTCTTATCTCTTTTTCATTTAATTCTCTTTCAAAGGGATTTTCATACTGGCATTGTAGCTGCAAGGGCGAGTCCACAGTTACCTTCACCATATCTAACCTTGAGACAAGCGCGACAGAAGACACCATTTGAGGAATGACACACTGAGCAATCTGTTTTTCCTGATTGAAGAAGGATGGGTGCATCATTTAAGAAAATAGGGTAAGCCAGATTTCAAAAGTGGAACTTAAGATTTGGTGCTAACCTATGCATGGTTGATCTGGATCAAGATCACCACAACGCTTACAGTCTTCTTCACCGCATAATTTCTTTTGCCTGCAGTGATAGCAAAGCTTAAGTACATAGTATATGTCAAATTATTAAACTTGAAAATTATGCCTAAGCTATTAAGCTAAAGCCGCAAGGCTCATTTTTCAATCATTTTCCGGCCTCTCACTTGGGCATGCTCGCATGATGGAGTTCCCTTCAAGAAACATAGAAGGTTCTGCACCACATTTTTTTCATGTTTTGCGATCTAACTATAGTCTAATGTTGGAAGTCTCTATTTGATTATCAGAATACAAAATCAATACTAGTAAAATTAGACGAAGTAAATAAGCTAGATGCTCCCATGATGCATGTTTCTAATCATATATCAGCTACAAAAAATAAGTCATCTCCTTGAGCTGCCGCATATTTCAATTACTAGATGAAAAAGATTATGCTCCTTGCAGCAAGCCTGCAAAAGATATATATCCTCAGGTGTTTAACTTTGTTTTGTTTAGCTAGGTAAGCTGTAAAGAACCTGCAGAAATGACAGCAAATGCCAAAAACAGGGTCATAAATGGAGCCTCTGCCCTTGCTGTTGCAGCGCCTAGCAGAAGCTTCAGGGGACAGAGGAGGGATCTTCACGCCTTTCATCTTGATCAATGGAGCATTTGCGGGCCTAATTTCTTGCTCTGAAATCTCTTCTTCAGTATCATCACCATTATCATTTCTTTTAGCTACTACAATTAGAACAAACAAGCCATCATTTCCGAACGTAATCCCTCATATTCTTTGAAAACAAACAGAGGGACCGAGGAAATACCTTCATTTGGCGAAGTGGGTTTCCCAGATTTTGCTCTTAGTTGATAAGAGTGCCGCAAGGGAAGACTCTTTACTGCTAATGAATCAGTAGAAATCTGCTTCAGTCTATTAGAGCGACGCAAATTTGTGGCCTCATAAACTCGTTTTGCATAATTTCTCTTTTTTGCTGATTTGGCAGAGGAAGTGAGAAATCGAAGTTCAGAAATGGTTTTTTGCAGTCCTAAAGATGCCAATCGGGCCTGTAAAAAGTTTATTTTTTTTCCTGTTAAACAATCACAGAAACCAAAATGGAAGAGAAAAAAGAAAGAGAAAGAAGAGTAAGGGACCTGGTTCTCTAAGATGTGAGCATTTCTGAGATTTTCATAGTCAATTTTGCTCTTAAACCTTCCCATTGAATTTGATTTGATTTTATTTGTATTCTGCTTCAAAGCTCTCTGTGAAAGAAGGACAAAGCAAATAAGGAGTTTTTATTTTCAGGTTTGCAGTGAGTGTCTCCAACGACACTGTTCTTTCAGCCTTTATAACGGTCGATTTTCGAATTTCAAACTTCGAACTCTATTTGTTGTTTCCTGTCCCACTCCCCTTTAAATAAATAATAAAATTGAGAAATACAGATGTGACCCGAGTCAATTCAATTAAGAATTCAATTTTCTCTTCAATTAAGAATTCAATTTTCTCTTCAATTTTCTCGAATTAACTATTAAATAAAAGAATTGTTACTAAACATAATTCAATGAAAATAATTTAATGCCTGTTAATACTTTAAAGTAAAATCATAACAAATTATTCTAATAAAAATAAACCCAACTTTTTCGTAACACAAAAATGTCCAACTTTTGAATCTCAATTTTCTTAAAGTACCAAATTCATTTTTTGGCTAACAATACTAAAATAGTGCCTACATGGATGTTAATTTGTACAAACATCAACCAACATGAAAAGACATGTCTTCTAACATGGACACATGATATCATGTCATGTCAAATGTCCATATTAAATAAGGTGACATTACACATAGTAAAAAAAATTACAATTTAAAAATTTATATAAATTAAATATATTCTTCACTCTCTTCTTTAAATTTCTTAAAATGAAATCCTTTTATTTATTTCCATTTTTCTTTATATTCTACATCTTTCTTTTATATTCCAATTTTCTCATTTTTCTTTTTTTACTTTCCCAAATTTTCTCATTATCCAAATAATCCAATTCATAAAAATAAATAAATAAATAAATAAGTATCCTAAAAAATTCCATGACAAAATCACTAAAACCATCATCATAAAAAAAAAATTCAACATTATCATTATCAAAATTCACAATAAACAAAAAAAAAAATCATTCCAACAAGAAGCAGTTCAAGATCAGTGGATCGATAGATCAAGCATGATGGAGCAACTCAAGACAGTACCAGCAATGACCATCCACCAAGATTAGAGCAGATCTGACTGTCCACGACTGGTAGATCAAGTGTGATGGAGCAGTTCGAACTTGTAATAGCAACAACTACCCACCAAGGTTGAAGCAAAACTAAGCGTCCATAAAAGTGACTAGTGAGAAAAGGAAATTAAAATAATAAAATAATAAAAGAAAGAACTAATAACTTCCATGGTTTCTTTGCATTTGCATTCTTTCTTCATAAATCTATTCAAGATCTATTATTGTTGGGTTTGAGCTAAAAGCTCTTGAAACAACCTTTAATGTAAAGAGCGAAAAAGAATTTTCAAGTCTCACTTGCTCTAATTACTTTTTGGTTTCAGCTGGCTGTTTGTTTTGCCATTTTTCAGGTGAAAGTGAAGAAGTGAGGGAGGTCATAACCAAGCAAAATGATGGTTAAAGAAGTGAGGAAGGTCATAACCAAGCAAAATAATGGCCCAATCATATATCTCAACGATTCTTGACCACCATGGTCGAAATATTGTCAAATGAAGGAGAAAGACAAACTAAAGCATATCAAGAGAATGATGATTTTTGAAAATCAACCCATTGTATAAGAGAAAAAAGAAGAGGGAAAATCATTTTCATGGAGGAAACTATTGAATTATGTATTGGGAAGGGCAAATAAGATGAAAAAAAGGTGGAAATTTTTATGGTTTCTTTGCATTTGCATTTAAAATTTTTTGCTTTTTGAGAAACCATTTGCATTTAAAAATTAGATTTATTATTATTGTTTTTTTTAAAGGTGAGAAAGGGAAATTAAAAAATAAATATAATATTAAAAATACGTGTCTCTTTTAATTGATGTGGTATGATGTGTTTAATGGGTCACATCATCTAACATTCAGCTCATATGGCCATTATTTTTTTTTTGTCAGGTTTTGAGTTATTAAAAAATTGACATGTCATCATCGGTGACCAGATTGTGTCATTAGGTAGTTTTGTGGAAATCATGAAAAATATTGGGAGATTTTTAATGACTAAATGAAAATTGAGTATTTTACTAGAAATTAGTAAAAAAGTTGGATATCATGGGCATAAATAACTCATTATTTGATAGGCATAAGTATATATTTTTAATATTTTAATTAAAAATAAATTATTTTAATTTATATATATATATATATATATATATATATATATATATATTTATTTTACAAAATTTATGATAAAAATTAATATATTATATCAGTGTTATTTTTATAATAGTGAGTATTCATTTATGTTAGTAAAATGGAAGAAAATCAATTTTTATATATTATTTAAATAATAATAAACATTATTCATTGGATTAATTTTTAGTAAAGTATTATTCTTCTAATTTGTTCTTGAAAAAATTAACTTGAGAAAAGTTAGAAATCACTTCAGTTTGTTTTATTTTTCAACTCAGTTTGATTATTTAGTTGGTTCAGTTAGATTATTTAGTTCACTTAATTTGGTTCAGTTATGGTGTGAACTCTACATAGGTTGTTTTGGGTTGTTTTTGAAGTTTTCATTCTCTGAGTTTTTGTCGTTGTCATAAAAAGGGTTGTTTTTTTGTTGTTTTAAGGTTGATGTTCTTTATTTTTAATGTTATGGTTGCAGTGGGTTTTTTTTTTTGGTGGGGGGGGGGGGGGGGGGGGGGGGAGGGGTTGTTTATGGAGCAGTGGTTTTATGGTTGTTTTTTAATTGTGTGAGGTTGTTTTTTACTTATTTTAGGTTGTGTTCATGTTGTTGTTATGATGTTTTGAGGTTGAATATGATTTACACTTTCTTTATTTCTTTTCTATTTTTTAAGCATTTGGATGTTATTTTTTATTAGAAGAAGAAGGGGATGCAAACTGATATATGTAAAGTAAACTTCACAACAACATATAATGATTTGGATCAACACCTTCAAGGGTTGCACAATAATTAGAAGGAAGGGAATTTGACTGTTTTTATTGATGGCTTGGTAGCAAAATATTTGTTTGGTACAAGTTGGCCTGATGTGGATGAAATATTTTTCCCAATTCATGTGAAAGAACATAAGTATTGGGTCCTTGGAAGATTGAATTTTAAAGACCAATGTATTTATATGTATAATTCCTTAAGGAGTGCAAGAGGTGATGCTATTGTGTATGACATTTTAGAAAGTTACAATGTTTTGCTTCCCCTATATTTGGATGTAATTGGTTTTTTTATGCTTGATCTAATCTTGAATTTTCTTCTAAAGCTTTTGTATTGAAAAAGCATACTAACTATCTTCATGTTGAAATGGTTTATGGTTTACCTATTTAAATGAAAAAGTAAGATGTGTTGATGTGAGATGAAGGATTTTGGCAACCATAAGCTCTGATAGCTAAAGAGACACGATGTATATGAGAAAGAAAATCGATATATTCAATCATTTGAACCCCAACTTACGCTCTCAAGGAAAGTTTAAACCAAGTTCCAATTTTATACATTTGTCCTTCATCTTATATTGGTTAATCTAAACAACCAAGGCTATTATGGAAACCTTAACCCCTTAAATCAATAACAAAGATAAGCAAGAAAGATTTATAGATGCCACAATCTATCATTTGAAAAATAAATTGATAAATCTACACATTATTAACCTAGTTCACCATAAATTGACATGTTTGATAGAAACAATGGCTAAACAGCAAAAGAAGAGAAAACACTTATTTCTCTTTTAAACTCTCATGATTCCAAGTTTTTACAAAAACTCTAGCTCTAGTGCTTTTATTACAATGAAAATATAACCTTGTTTATATAGATATTAAGACCAAGCTTACACAATAATTTTAGACTCTATTATATAAGATTATTTGACATACAACCTGCCATTGCAACCATTAATAATAAACATTTGGTCTTGATTTTATATGGTGTTCAAATATGCATTATTCTATGTAATATGACTATTGGAATGGTCCTTTACAACTGTCATGTTGTGCCTTAGAGTTAATCTTTGCATTAAATCTTGCAATAACCATCCAAATGCAAGTTTTGAATGCAGCCTGGAGGGGCTGCAACCATGACATCAAGTTCTTTTCACTTTTGGTTATTCTTTTTGGGCTCCTTATAATCGCAGGTGAGGCTGCGATCATGATAAATATTTTGACCTCAAAATTTACTTGTTTTGAAGTGGTAAACATAATTATTTGAGCCTCCTTTGTTCTCTTATTGAATTGGATGAAATATGATGTTCTTGGCTACTAGAATCATATCATTTGTCTTTGTTATTTTTTGTATGGTTGTTTTTATGATTTTTTCAATTTTTTTTGTTTGAGTGATCACGGTGTTTATGCTGTTGTTTTTGTCAAATATTATATTTTTGGAAGGAGGCACGTGAAGAATTTAACATTGATGTATACAAAAACAGGATAGTTCTGTCACTATACATATATGGGATGCATAAGATGAATGAGGAAGTGAAAAGTGATGAGAAAAGGAGGAGATAATTTGTTTGAAAAAAAAAAGTAAAAAATAAGGAGATACAACGAGAAAAAAATAGAGAAAAAAGAAAAAAAATGTATGATTTTTATATTTAAAAAAATAATTAAGAAGGTATGATTGAAAGTTAATGAATACAATCATGTTAAAGAGAAACACATTTTTTTTTATTGAAATTGTCATTTTAAAATTAATTTCTTATATTTTATTAAAATAATAATTAAATAAGGAGATACAAATGAGAAAAATAATAGAGAAAATTTGAAAAAAGTTGTATGATTTATATATATATTTTTTAAATTAATTAAGAAGGTATGATTGAAAGTTAATGAATGTAATTAATAAAATCATAAATCATGTTAAAGAGAAACACATTTTTTTTTATTGAAATTGTCATTTTAAAATTAATTTCTTATATTTTATTAAAATAATAATTAATATTAGTCTTTGGAATGATTTTTTAGTAAAGTATTATTCTTCTAACATGTTCTTGAAAAAAAAAATTAACTTGAGAAAAGTTAGAATTCACTTCAGTTTTTTATGTTTCTCAAGTCGGTTCGGTTATTTATTTGGTTTAGTTAGATTATTTTGTTAATTGGGTTTGGTTCAATTTTAAATATTAAAAATAAAAAAATATTTTCATTTCAATTTAATTTTGAATCTTAAAATTTCGGTGAACCAAAAACACTAAAAAAATAAAATTTAGTTTTTGTTTCTAAAATATTTTAAGTAATATATAAATAATAATAATTTGATTTAAAAATCTTAAAATAAATTATAATTTTAAAATTTTGGTTTTTATTCTATGTAATTTTAATATTATATTATATTAGACTAGTACTAAAGCTGTTTCAATATTATTACCTCATGAGATTAACTTCATTATACTGTTAACTCTTTCAGACAATATTTGTCATTAGTTAGAGAAACTATAAGAATGAAAATTATATTTAACTCCTATATGTAATATAATAAATTTGATGAAAATACAATTTTTTTTAATCAAATTAGAATAGATTTTTCTCATAGTTTTTGGTGAAATTGATTTATGATATTTTAAAATATTAATACATCATTTTTATTTTTAAAGTTTGTTCCAAAATATTTTAAAAATAGTAATTGTCAAATTACAATCAATCCTCTTTTAATTAATATCTAATAAATTAATAACTATTTCAAAAACCAATTTTATTCCATTTGGATTATGTAATAATCTTATTATTTAATTATTCATAAATTTATTCTTAATTATTAATTATAAAATAGAATGTTCAGATAAAAAAAATTTATAGGGGAAATTACATTAAAAATCTCAATCTTTGGGGTATTTTCAAATAAAATACTATCCAATTTTTTATTTAAAATCAAACCACAATCTTTAAAACGTTATAAAAAAAACTCTCATTGGATGATTGTACTGGTAATAGGAAATAAAACTATTTTTTTCTTATCCATGGAGTCCATTTGGATTACTGTACTAGTAACAACAAATGAAATCAATACATTTGCCTCTAAATTGATGTTTTTCCCTCTCTAATTGCGTGTTTCATTTTGAATTAGTAGACTGTTTAGACAGATAAAAATATCAATTTAGGGACAATGCATCGATTTTATCTCATGTTACCAGTACAGTCATTCAAATGGGTCTCATGGATAAAAAAACATTTTTATCTCTTATTACTAGTATAGTTATCCAAAAAGAATTTTTTTTATAACGTTTTAAAGGTTGTGGTTTGATTTGAAAGAAAAAATTGAATAGAATTTTATTTGAAAATATTTTCAAAGATTGCGGTTTTTTAAATAATATTCTCTTTTTTTTATATATATAATTGTATATAATAAATTGGTTTTATCCATACAAATAATTTATCATAAACGTATAATGTAGTAGTTTGTGGCACTCTGTAATTTATTCGGTAAATTTTATTATTAAAGTTTCTATAGTATTTTTTACATAGGAAAGGAAGGCAAAAGCCAATGAATCTCCTATTTCATCTTGAATGACAGATCCAAAATGCCAGCATGAGGACTTTGAAGGTTGACGAAACCAATATGGAGTGACAGAGCATGATTTGCCAAAAAATCTACACAGCGGTTATCTTCTCTCAAGATATAAATTATCTCGACCCTCCGTTCTTTAGCAAAATGTAATAACTTGAATTTATTATATATATATATATATATATTTATTTATTTATTTATTTATTGGGAAAGAAGATAAAAGAAGGGTATTTAAAAAAATAGAAGAAGAAGAGGACAACAAAAGCGCATGTGGGTGAGTGTATAAATAAGGGAGAAAATGGCTTCCAGGAGAAGAAGGGACAACATCGAGTTGAAGTTGTGATTATAGGAAAAATTATGCTTTAATATCGAAACTTTTTTTCTTCTCCATTAGCCACCCAAAGACCTTCAATTGACACCAAATTTAAATCATAGTTTCTTCTCATCCTCCTCTACACTTTGGTAATTTTTTTTTTGTGAAAAATGGCTCAGTATAATGCAATTTAGCCAAAAATCAGTCATCCATTCTACCACCATTCAACACTGTTATGGTCACTTTTATTTGTAAATTTTGTGTATGTTGTGGTACATTTGAGACTTTAGATATGTTCTATAAACAAATTATATAGGGCGTTCCTAAGTCAATTTCAATGATTTCATCATTTTTTATAAATAATCTACAATTTCATCATTATTTCAATGATTTCGTCATTTTTTATAAATAATCTACAATTTCATCATTATATATATATATATATATATATATATATATATATATATATATATATATATATCGAGGGGGTTCAATGCGCACCCAAGTGTTTGGTGACCACAACACTGATTGGACTCAAGGTCTACTAAAAAATACAATATGGACTTTAAGCTCAAATCAGAGATAGAGTTGCTACCCGAATGAGACCCAGGACATACTTTTAAAACAACTGGATCCCACGGAGAGCCCTTAGCAGCCGTCCTCAAATATTAGGTTTAGAAATTGTGTATGGGCTTTTGGAATGCCCACCCAACCTTACGATTAGGCTCCTTTTATGTTTTGTGTTTTATTACCTTTAATTATTAAATCATTTCCTCATTAACATGCAAATTATAGTTGCCTCCATTCAATCTTTCAAATTTTATGATTAAGTCCAAGTTTGCACATTAATTCAATTTCATGCTATTATCAACTTATCGGATTATACAGGTTTGTGCTTCATCTGAGCTAACTTTCCTCTCCATCTATCGAAAAAGCTTGTGAAAGACTCCTTAGGCCTTTTGGTTTATATTCTGTAGCTTATGAAAAGAAACATCAAATTGAGAATTTAGCCCATATAACTTGATGACTCATTCCAATCTTGTTGAACATGTGCATCCAGAGTGTTGTACCATTTGATAGTAGCTCCTTCCAAGGATAATGGAAACTGTTTGATAATTTAAGCTTTAGACAGTCCAATGGCCTTTATATAAATGACATAATACTTCAGGTGCATATGAGGATCATCAATGCTAGAGTATTTCTTCACATTTGGAAATTTGTACTTTGGGGGGCAATGACTCTTCTTCCTCCAAGTCTAGATCCAGGTTAAACAAATTTGGATTAAGCCCATGGTTCTTCATTGCAGTCTGCAGTTAATCCATTTGCCTTTGCATGTCCTTCATCCATTTATACTTAATTTGACCTACTGGTAATTTCTCTTTCAATAGCTCCTCAAGGATAGTTTTAGTTCCAAAGTCTTCTTCATTAGAGGGCATCTTTCTCATCATCTTAGCAACCATATCTCTGAAAATCCATCATGCGTCTCATCCCTAATTTCTTTCAAGAGTTCTCATTTGAAAGATTTAATTTCAAAATTGGAGGGTCCTACCATTATGCTCTTATGAAGTGGTCTCAATTATCTGATTGGATCCTTGACACTAGTGAGTCAAATTCCCTTGATCTATAAGCAAGAAGAGGGCTTATGGTTATGAAAAATGTATTTTTTGAAAATGAATGAATCTTTTGTATGCATGAAATGCAAAATTATTTACAAACATAAGTAGATCACATAGCGAAGACTTCCAACCTTATTTCTCCAACATATGTGTTTAATGATGAGTCTTTTTTCCTAGGATTTTTGGTCTAGGTTTTGATTATCAACAGGGAATAAAAAAAATCAACGTATGCAAGAAAACTCTCTAAATGGCATAAACAAGTAGCAATACCTTTGGATAAAACCGAAGCCCATTATAAAGGACCATAATGGACATGAAAGGCCCAATTTGACATAATCTATTTATAATAAGCCCAGGTTTTATCCAAAGGACTACTACAAAATTAAAAATAAAATACTGGTGATGTGGCAATGCCTCTTCAATGAAGAGTCGCCTTAGCACACTCAGGTGATTACATATCGCCTTAACATGTAGAGGCGACACCTCTTTGATAAGGCGTCACCATTGTACCAGGTTACAAAATGGAAATGAAACTAATTCTTATCCTTCAAATTAGAATCAAAGCCTCTAAACTAACAATACTAATCAATTATACACATATAAACCTATAAAAACTATCATTCAGATATGAAAGTTCATCAAAACAAGATATAAACTTATGAATTATGAAAATCAATGTGAAATAGAGAAATCTTATTATTTAAATTGATTTGATTTGTAAATTATTTGGCCCTCATAAGGAATTTGATTATAGCATTGTTTGAATGCAAAGGTGGCCTCTTTCCTCTTGAAACTGAACTTCTATGGCCCTTCTCTCCTTCTCTATTCTAAGTTTTAGTGTCAAAAAGCCTTTTTTTCCATTATATTCTTCCTTTTTTCTCTTTTTCCTTTATTTTTCTATCTTTTTCCAGAATTCCAAAAGAACCCCATTTTTCCTCTCTCTCCTCCCCTTTTTCTAACTCTCCAGGCACATATTAATCTCCATTTTTAAGTTAGTAACGTCCCTCAATACTGTAAGGGATGTGTCAATGTGTAGACTGTTAAGTTTTGGCATTTCAATGCAATTAATGCCTTTTTTTAAAAAAAAATTGAATAATAGCACTGAGATGGTACCTTAGTGAACAGGTGTCACCTTAATGAAGAGGCACCACCTTATCAAATTTCTGTCATAGAGATAACGCCACTTCAGTCAAGAGTCACCTCATTTGGTTGAAGCTGAGTGTTACGACCCAAAACAGGGGCCATGACCGGCGCTAGGGAACGAGAATTCTTTCGAATCCGGAACCCGTAGCAAGCCTAAAAAAATAAAATAAAACATGCAATAGTAATAATAACAATATTAAATAATGCAGTGGAAATAAAAATCATAAATATCATAATAACAATTTTACCAACTGGATTTAAATCAAATCTCATCTCATATATATAAATCTTTAAATACAAATCCAGTTCAAATAATACAATACAACATCTCTTTAAATATTTAATGACTACTGTAGTGTCTAGATAAAATAAATCGAAGACTCAGAGAAGCAGTTTACACAAAGAAGCCGGGGCGGAAGAAATCCGGCGTACATGCCTGCTACTGAGGTCTGAAGATGTTGACTCTCCTGAAAAATAGTCAACGGAGGGGAGTCAGATCTCACTGAGTGAATTACTATAATATATATACATACACACTAAATGACAATGCATACAATCAACAGTATATATATATCTAATATATATACAGGCAAATACACACAGATGCAAAGAAATCATTTTATATATATTTTATTGAAAATCATCTTTTATGAAGGATCAAATAGAACCCTAAGATATCGCAACCTCGAAAATAGTGTTAGACAACACTCTAGCCACACAGGCTCACTTATTCCAAAATATATCCACTTAATCCATTTAGACAGTAGACTGGCCCCGAGACACTAAGTCAACCGAGCTTCAGCAGTCTGACTGCCAGTGTGATTGGCCCTGAGACACTTGGTCAACCAAGCTCTAGCAATCACACCCAAATCACATCTCACATATCAAATAATCATAATCAATCAATATCCATAAATAGGTTAGTAATATAGCCTAAATACTATAGGCGTACCGGTACGTACTCGGTCCTAGTGCTGCCCACTAGGTAGCACGTTCTATTGATATCCTTCATTAATAAATATAAAACATTCATTCATAAATAAATGATGCATGAATTTAAACAAAATAGCAACATAAACCATATATATACTGGAAATACACCAAAAGTAAACCAGGTATATTTCAAGTATATATACGTCAAATAAATCCAATCAAATTATAGTTTAAGCTAGAAATTTATTTAAAAACATTTTAAATATAATTTATTAATAAAACATGCATATAATTTAATATATACCGAAAATAAACCAAAAATATAACAAAAATATACTTAAATACAAATCACATTATTTATGCATTTTAATCAAAATAAAACGTATATTTTTAAATCATGCATCTTAAAGCATATATATATAGTATAGTAACTCACAAATTAGTGCGCTCCACGAGATGGGTCCTACGGGCCTGGTCCGCTAGCCCTCGGTCTCGGCGCAACTAAATAAGCAATAATGACAGACATTAGAATAAACCTAACAGAAAATCCTAGAATTCGATCTAGAGTATTAAACATAGAACTAAGATTAGGGTTCGACTGGACATCACGTTTTACGAGAACTCTACCGAAAATCCGACAGAACCTCCCCTGTAAAACGGACATCTCTCTACTCAAAAGAGTAGAGCCAACCCTGCAAAGAAATACACTTCGAAAAAGCAAGCTCAACACCCAACCACAACCCCTCAGTCGGACTCCAGACTACAATCTACCGACCGGGGTTCACAAACACAGAATAATTCTGAAAATATCAAAAATACCCTTATAACATAGAAATTCATTTTATACATAGAAATTACATAATGAACCTTAAAACACTGTAAAAACCGATAAAAACTCATTTTATTTGAAAAACCGTATATTATATATATAATTGAAAATAATTCACGAAAATAGTTTTAATTAGTTAAAAATACCAAATAATTTGTAGAAATCATTTTTATACCTTAAATAACTATTAAAACCAATTAAATTACATTTTTAGCCAATTTAGGGTAAAATTACCAAAATACCCCAATATATATAAATATACTAAAATTACTTCAAAAATTCACCAAAAATTATAAAATTATCCAAAATAATTTTCTCAACATATTTATCAATAATATCAATAATTAAACTCAATTAACCAATTAAATTCAAATAAAAACACATTTAACCTAATTTTCCCAAAATTACATAAACTCAAATAATTCAAAATAAATACTTAGAAATTCATAAAAATTCCAAATAAATTCCTATGATTCATTTCAACACCTAATTTAACCATAAAACACAATTTTATAATTTAAATAATTAATTTCCAAAAATTAGAAAATAATACTAAAATATTCAAAAATACCCAAAAATCCAAAAAATCTCCAAAAATTCCACAAAAATTCATACATGTAGATTAAGCTACTAGGATCAACATTTGTGAAGGGAGTTTTCATGAATCAATCAATTCGAAGCTCAAAAAAATCAAAAACCCTAATGTGACCGAATTGGAAAATTCGAAACCTAAACAATTCTAGACCATTTAAGCTCAAACTAAAGCTAGAATTACACTCACCGGAGCTCAAGGAGAAGAAAGAGACCGGCGGTGTCAAAAATGGTGGCCGGAATCGTCGTGATCGATGATGGAAGGAAATTTGGCTTCTCCGGCCAAAATCCACTTCCAGACACCGGAAACGGCTACCATAGGCGGCGGAAGAGGCTGAGGATGGTGGTGGCACACCGGACGGCACACCAACGGTAAGGGAACGGGACGGCAGCGACCGGAACGATGAGGGAAGGTGATCAGGGAAGAAGGAGGTAGTCGGGGGCAAAATGGTAATTTTCCAAAAGTTGTGTTTTTTGATATATTATATGTATATATATATATACTTTATACTATATATTAAAATAATATTAAATTACACACATTAAATATACACCACACACATATAATTTAATATTTTAATAATTTATACTAAATAAAAATAATTAAATAACAATAAAACTAATAAATAATTAATACAATATTAGGGTAATATTAAACCCTAATTAAATAAATAATTACATGTATACACGGTGTTTAATATTTTAAAATATGTATGAGTTCATGCAAGTCTGTAAATATATTTAAAATAATTAATAATAAATTATTCACGTGAAAATTTCCCCGAAAATGCAAGTCCCGGGAAAATTTTACGTAAAGCATTGTAAATAAGACACAATAATTAAAATAGGTTTTGAATACATATCAACTCGTAAAAATATCGTAATATATATACAAAAATTATTAACACTGAATATCCCAGTACAGTGTAAAAATACTTAAAAACACGGGATATTACACTGAGGCATTCCCCTTTTAGGCTTTATGGGCTTCTTCAGGCTTCATAGGCTTCTTCAGGCTTTATAGGCATCTTTAGGCTTCTTAGGCTCTTTTTTTAGCCTATGATCAACTTGCAACAAAATTAAGGACTTTGAAGTCCATTTTCAAGAGTTTTAGGGAAAATCTTTACAATCAGTGCTCGTTTCATTTCATCATCAGGCTTTAATCTTGGGTCGGGCCGAGCTACATGTCCATAGTTTGCCCCCTGATTTTTTAAAAATTGAAATGTAAACAGTGAAAAAGGATTTATGAAAAAGTATATGCAAATAGTGAAAAAGATATATAATCAAATAATCAAATATCCATTCTTTGCACCATCAACCTCGGGGTAAAACTTGAGAGGTAATATTTTGATACTTCAATCAGTAAACTGCACATAATAAAATTTTAAAAAATATAACTTTGTCTTCTAGAGACTGTTTGAACTTTTGTACTGGTAACCTCAGGGTACAACTCGAGAGGTCAAAATTCTAAAACATGAACGGTCAGCCTCGAGTTACAAACCAAAGAGGTCATTTTCTTTAAAATTTATGTTGTCAGCCTTGGGGTACACACTCGAGAGGTCAAAACTTTGAGTTATGAACCATTAACCTAAGGGTACAAACTTAAGAGGTCAAAATAAAGACTTGCCATGCAAGATGGGAGCTTTATAACCACTTCTGGCTTTAGGCAAAGGTCAATTGAAATGTGTTATATAGCCTCTAGGCATCAGATAGGGACAATCACATATGCCAATATAGCCTTGGGGGTGTTGGGTAGAACAGAAGCCAATATAGTCTTGAGGGCATCAGGCAAAACACAAGATAATATAGCCTCGAGGGCATTAGGCAGAACACAAGCTAATATAGCCTTAAGGGCATCAGGTGGGAAAAATAAGAGAAGCCATATAGCCTTACGGGTGTCAGGTAGGAAAACAAGATAAGCTGTATAGCCTCATGGGCATCAGGCGAAAAAAGAAGATAAACTGTATAGCCTCGCAGGCATTAGGATGGGAAAAAATAAAATAAGCCATATAGCCTTACAGGCATCAGGCAGGAAAATAAGATAAGTTGTATAGCCTTATAGGCATTAAATGGGAAAACATGATAAGCCGTGTAGCCTCGCGGGTGTCAAGTGGGAAAAACAAGATAAGCCATAAAACCTTACGAGCATTAGGCAAGAAATACCAAACAAGTCATATAGCCTCATAGGCATAAGGCATGTTAAACGAAATGAAACATGCTTAACATAAGATCAAACAAAAGGTGTTATATAGCCTATAGGGCATAAAATAGATGAAATTGAAATTTACCGTAGGTGTTAAGTAGATCATAAATCCAAAATGTGCCATATAGCCTCACAGGCATCAAACAAGATCAAATCAAATAAGGTAAAATAAAATATGTCATATAGCCTTTGGGGTGTCAGGCAAGATTAAATAATAAACAAGTTATATAACCTCACAGGCGTTAAGCAAATCATAATAGCAAAACTGAATCTTAAGCACTTGAGCTAGCTCACTTTTATAAAACATCCAAAAAAGATTTCAAAACCGATGTATACATCGTTGGGATCTTTGAAAACTCTTAAAAGTGATTTGATAACACATGGTCGTGTGGTGTGTAATGCTTATGGAAAACATGCATTATTCTAATGCACCTACGCATAAAGTTTGAAAATGATTTTTACAAAATGTATGTATGGATTAACTAAGAAATCAAACAATAGCCAAATGCTTTTTCTATTTAGAGTTAATCTTTGGGAACTGGCCCTTGTTATAATAAAGAATCCAAATTTAAAATTAAGTCTATCTAGGACTATTATTAAGATCGATTTATGCAAATGGATCAGAAATCGAAGCCTCCTCATTATCAAATTGGGATAATGACAACAGACATCCCTAACTTGGTCACCTCCATGGAACACTTTATTGATGTAGGGCGATTATGGTCAGCCCTTAGTGTGAGGAAAGATACTCTATTTGCCCCCCACTTAAAGAATTTACTAAAAAACTCTGTTATTCATGAGGCTTAACTTATCTCAAAAATTACCCCCTAATTGAGAAATTAATAGACTCTCTCACTCTTACACATAATCAAATGATCTTTTTAGAATGAAAATGCAATTCATTTCATTTTATATTCCCTCTAGGTCTGTCCTTTTTGGGAATTTTCTAACCTAGCTAAGTTTTTCATTTTTCATTTTTTTATCTTCCTTTTTTTCCTAGGCTACTCCTTTTCTAGGAGCTTTTAACCTAGTTAGGTGGTTGCAAATTCATGATGATGATTAATTACTATTTTGTTATGCTCGATGTCCATGTTATCACTTCAGTCATTGATCACTCAGTGCTCTTACTGATGATTGTCGGATGTTGATATTATTCCTATTGTTGATTGCTATGAAACTTATAAAAAGCCCATGTCTGACTCTTCACATGATAACATTATGTCGATTATGACTATCTTCACATGATTACTCCTTTGTTATAATCAGGCATACTACATTATGCTTGTTATTGATAAGCCCTTTATGGGTTTTCTGATCAACTATTTTTTAGCTCATAGTTTGTGGGAATTTTGAGATTCAGTTTAGCATTATTAAGAATGACAAGGACTTTCAAAGGATTGCTTAGAATTGACTTTTCAAATGTTGGTGGCACAATAAAGATTTTTTCTTTTTCTTTCCACTCATTTTTTTTTCTTTTTTTCTTTTTTTATCCTTCTTTTCTTTTCTTTTTTCTCTTCTTTTCTACCTTTTTCTTTTTTTTTCTTTCCTTCTAAGGAAAACTGGGGTTGAAAATGCCTAAAAGGAAGTTAAAAAAGATTCTGAAATTTTAGTCCTCTTATTTTATGGGTTTTTTCTTTTTTTTTTTCAAATCTTTCTCTCATTCAAGCATAAAAGTTGCATGCACAATCATAACAAGTTCATAATCATGTAAATTAGACAATCAAACATTTATTAGCACAAAAATAAAATGTTGTAGCAAAATATTATTCTGAATCATTAGAATAAAAACCAACAACAATTATCCATGACTGTTCAAATTCAAGTCAGCCTCCATTTGCACACCAAAGTGATATAACTCTTTAAAATCCCTTATGCCTATGTCCTTTAACTTATTAGCCATAGGTGGAATGCATACTTTTATAGCTATTATCAATTGATTGAATTCTGCAGGTCTGTGCTTCATCTGAGCTAATTTTCCTCTCCATTTGTCTAAGAAGCTTATAAAAGACTCCTTAGGCCTTTCCTTCATATTTTGTAGCTCATGAAGAGAAACTTCAAATTGAGAATTTAGCCTATATTGCATGACAAAGACTAAACACTACTCCTTCCAGTCTTGTAGAACATGTACATCAATAGTGTAGTACTACTTGATAACAACTCCTTCTAAGGACAATGGAAACTACTTGGCAATTTGAGTTTTAAATAACCCAGTAGCCTTTTTATAAGTGACATACTACTTTAAGTACAAATGAGGATCAACAATACTAGAGTATTTATTCATATTTGGAAATTTGAACTTCAGGGGCAATGACTCTTCTTCCTCTAAGTCCATATCCAGGTTAGCAAAATCTGGATTAAGCTTGTAGTTCTTCATTATAGTATGTAGTTGATCCATTTGCCTTTACATGTCCTTCATCCATTCAGACTTAATTGGACCTGCTAGTAATTTCTCTTTCAATGGCTCTTTAATAACTTTTCTAATTCTAGTTTCTTCTTCATTAGAGGGCATCTTTCCTATCATCTCAGCAACGATATCTCTGAAAATCTATAGCATGTCTAATCTTTGATTTCTTTTAAGAGTTTTTATTTGAAAGATTCAACATTGAAATTGGAGGGTCCTACCATTCTGCTATTGTGAAGCAGTCTCAATTATTTGATTAGATCCTTGATACTAGTGGACCAAATTCCTTTGATTTGCTTTCAAGTAATAAAAGGCTTATTGTTATGAAAAATGCATTTTGAAAATGAATGAATCTTATGTATGGATGAAATGCAAAATTATTTATAATTATTTACAAACACAAGTAGATCACATAGCGAAGCCTTCTAACCTTATTTCACCCACACACATGTTCATTTGTAAGTCTATTTTCTTAGGATTTTCTGTTTGGGTTTTGATTATTAACAGGGAATAACAAAATCTATGTATGTAAGAAAACTCTCAAAATGGCACAAACAAGTAGCAATAACTTTGGGTAAAACCAAATTCCATCATGATGGGCCATGGTAGGCATGAAAGGCCTAATTTGACATAATCCATTTGCGATGGGCCCAGGTTTTATCTAAAGGACTACTATATGGCAACTATCACATGCATTTTAGGAAAGTCCTAAGGGAAGTTATTAAGTCACTACATGGGCTGAGTTTTGGGTAAAAGTTTTAGCTCCCACAGCTATATACCTCTTATACATCTCCCCACTTAAGGGTCTGTGCGACGTGGATAAGTATGTGCTATGAGTGACAATAGCTAAGTACTCTACCACCAAGTTTGAGTGAAACATGGGCAGCAAAAGATTATTATCGGGTCAGTTAAGACTATGTGCTTATTATATGAGTACTGTTGTGAATGCAGAGGAAATAAGAAAATAATTAATAATGCTGAAACACAAAACACTAAAATTAGTTTCTCTATCCTGAGTGGAGTCGCCACTGTAGGCGGCGCAGTTCAGCATGCGCCTAAATGTTCGGCAACCACGACACTATGTGTACTCAAGGTCCACTAGAAAATATAATATGGGCTTTAAGCCTAAATTGTAGATAGAGTCACCACCTATATGAGACCTGGGACATACTTTCATAACAACTAGATCCCACGGAGGACCCTAAGTAGCAATCCTCAGAGATTGAGTTTGGAAACTAGGTATGGGCTTTTGGAATGCCCACCTAACCTTATGGTTGGCCTCCATTTGTGTTTTGTGTTTTATTACCTTTAATTATTAAATCATTTCTTCATTAACATGCAAATTGCAATTGCCTCCATTCAATCTTTCAGATTTTACGATTAAGTCCAAGTTTGCATGTTAATTCAATTTCATGCAATTTAGTCATGATTCAAAACATTCATCACACAAATAAAGCATTCAACCACAATAAAATAAAATAAATCTGCATGTAAAGAAAGGAGGGAGGAGAAATGAATTACAACCTTTTTATTATGTAAATAAATAAAATAACAAAAATAAATGAAATAAAAATAAACATTCAAAGAAATGGGGGAGGATAAATGAATTACGTTCCTTAATCGAATAAAATTGAAAAACAAATAAAAATATAAAATGCATAAAATAAAGTTTGCTTGCGCATTGACTAAATTGTCACTCTAATTCATTTATCCTAAAAATTAGAAATAATTAGTCCCCAAAAAACCTATAAAAAGCACTAAGTTAATTCCTCAAAATGAAAATTGAACAAATAAAAATAAAAAATAACTTAATAATTATAAAAGTAATAACAAAATAAATACTAAAAATACAGAAACGGAAACACAAGATGCATGAAGATATATAGTAAAATCCAAATTAAAATAAACATGGATTTAACAACATAGAAAAATAAGCCTAAAATTACATTAAATACATACTTTAATTTTTGAAAGAAAATCAATGCTAAATAAATCATAACATGTAGAAATGGATTCACATAAAACATTTCAGAGTTAAAACAAAATTAAATAACTAACAATTTAAACAAAATACACGAAATTAAAGATATAATACTGGTGATGTGGTGATGCCTTTTCAATGAGGTGTCGCCTTAGCACACTTAGGCGATTACATATCACCTTAACATGTAGAGGTGACACCACTTCGATAAGGCATCACCCTTGCAACAGGTTATAGAATGAAAATGAAACTAATTCTTATCCTTCAAATCATAATTGAAGCCTTTAAACCAGCAATACTAATATAGTTATACATATATAAACCTATAAAAACTATAATTCAGACATGAAAGTTCATTAAACTAAGATATAAACTTATGATTTATGAAAATCAATGCAAAATTGAGAAATATTACAATTTAAATTGATTTGATTTGTAAATTTTTTGGCCCTTAAAAGTTGAATTTGATTATAGCATCATTTGAATGCAAAGGTGGCCTCTTTCCTCTCAAAATTGAACTTCTAAAACCCTTCTCTCTTCTAAGTTTTAGTGTCAAAAAGCCTTTTTCCATTTTGTTCTTCCTTAGCGAAGAGGCGTCGCCTCAATGAAAATGTGTCACTTTGTCAAATTTTTGCCATTTCAGTCAGGCATTGCCTCATTGGCTTGAGCTGAGGCATTCCCCTTTTGGGCTTCATGGGCTTCTTTAGGCTTCCTGGGCATCTTAAGTCTTCTTAGGCTCATTTTTTAGCCTATGATCCACTTCTAAGGGAATTTAGGACTTTTTAGTCCATTTTTAAGAGTTTTAGAGCTGATATTTGCATTTAGTGCTCATTTCATTTCATCATCGGGCTTTGATCTTGGGTCAGGCCAAGCTACGTGTCCATAATATTGTTTATAGAGTATACTAGAGTAGAGATATTCATAAATAAGCGAATGAAGACACGTCAGTCTATTCACTCCACTTATAAGTTAATATATGGAAATGTGTGATATGGTGCATTATGAATATATAAATGTATATTTAGTTGATCAATGATAAATTTAAAAAGAAATATATTTAAGGAGAAATCTAATTTTTATTTTATTTTATTCTTTTAAGAAGATTTATAATATCGATATTAAGTATTTACTATGTCATTTAAAATGTTGGTTATTTTTTATAATTTATTGTTATTATTACTGCTAATATTGAGTAAAGCATTTTTATTTGTCCTTTGCTTTATTATTAATTGTGTATGCTAGTATTAAATAATTTTGGAAAGACTGGTAGAATGAACTACTTGATGGGTGTTATTAGGACCATGTGCAAATAGGTAATGATTCTTAAGCTAGACTCTTATTGAAAATTTTAATTATGAAGCTAGGTTGATGCATAGCTCTCAAGCGTATTTCGATTGAAAATTTACTGGGATGGGTGGCTCAGTTGATGCTTAGCTCTCGAGAACCACAGTAAATATTGGAATAAGAGACTAATTGTGACTAGTAGCTTGGTGGAAGCTTAGCTCTCGAGAATCAACAGTCACTGGATAAATAAGAAAGCTAAATAGCTAATAGATTTGTGGTTTAGAGTTCTACCATTAATTTCCACCTAAGCTAGCTATTTATTAATGTTATTTTATTAAAACTTTTTATTATATACTTTTTTAATAAATTATTATTTGGAAGTTATATTTTTAATAAAGTTACCAAATGAATTTTTGGTGTATTTGTATATATCCATGTTTTAATATATATATATATATATATATTAATGATTTTCTTTAAACATAATTTCCTAATAAATATTTGTAATAAATGTTTTAATAAAAGAAGGTTTTCAAGCTAGCATGCATTTTTTTTTTATATTAGCTTACTTAATGAGGTCTAACTCCACTTAATTATTTTTCTAGGAACTTGGGAGTTTATAGTTAGTTCATCTTTTCTACATCGAAGTCATTCTTCATCGGTTGTATTATGTAGATTAACTTAATGCTATTGTTATTTATATAATAGTTACAGTTATAAACACCGCAATATATTTGAATTTTGTTTTTGTTATAATTATGTTATGTTGAAATTGATACGTTAGAGGTTGTGGTTGTGATTATATATATTACTGGGAATGTATTTGCATTTTATAAGATTTTGGATTGTCTTGGTACGAGGAAAATTCTGCTAGATTTTTATTAAAATTTTAAAGTTAGTTAATTTTCTTATAATAAATTCCTTACGTCTTACTACAGGTTTCGAAAATGTCACGCTTTCCTATTCTTTAGTGCTTGTCATGTGCCCTTGTGGTTTGGGTCATGAAAAAGTTAGTATCAGAGCAATGGTTTAGTCATATTCTTTTCATCATTGGTGTTGGTCTTCTCTTAAACTACTATGATGATTAGGTTGATGATTGTCACTTGTTGTCATAATTGCTTCTAGAATTCCGTGCATATGTTAGTATCCTTGTTATGTTTTGAATCTTATTGATTTTTATGCATTTTCAAAATGACATAAACATGAACTGCCCTTACTACAAAGTTAGCATATAATGATAATGATTAGTCATTTCAAGATGAAGCTCCTCCCCCAACCCCACTAGTTAGAAGAAGAGCATTTAGAGTAGCAATAGTTGAGAGATAAGAATAGCAACTACCAGTAGAAGCAACTGCTCCATATATAAATCCTATAGCTTTGTAGCTAGTATAACGTGTATTAACTAAGGCCTAGCTACACTTAATCAAGTCATGCCCTTTAGTTTAATAGATGCTATAGTAGGGGAACCAAAAAATCTCAAATGTTGATGTTGTACTTTTATACTCTAGAATTGGCAGAGTCTCCTTTGATAGTACGAGAGATGCTTTGGACTTCAGTAATATAATTAAGTCACGGATAAGAAGAGGGCAAACTGACTACTAAAGGATTTTAATTATTAAGCTATCAGTTCAAGTAGTTGCACAAGATTGGTTTATGCAGTCTATTCAGCCTTAAATGAATAATATATCCTAGCTTGAATTTAAAGAGTGATTCTTAAGGTACCTTTGCCCACCCATAATAAAGTATGCTTATAGATGACAATTATTACACATAGCTAGAAGTGATTGATTAGTTGAGGAGTATGCATGCAAGTTCTTTAAACTGTCACATCATGTTATATACATGATATAGTATAAGAGGGGAGTGGTACAACTGTGTATTATAAGATTGGGTGTAGCATATATTGGCATCCTAGCTAAGCAACGAAGTTTAAAGAGTTATTTACGGATTTAGTCCTATTAGAGGTAATTGATTTTGATGTGATTTTGGGAATGGATTGGTTAGCTTGATACTATACTACATTATACTATCAAGAGAAATAGGTGATTTATAGAATTCTAAATGATGTGAAATTCTTATTCAGAGGTGATAAGAGTTCAATGCCTCTGAATCTTATGTCTACTACCATAACTAGGAAAATGCTTAAGAGGGGGTGTCAAGTCTATTTGGCTGTAGTCAAGGATATGGAAGTAGATAAGGAGCCAGTTGAGAATGTGTCAGTTGTGTGTGAGTTTTCGTATGTCTTTCTTAAAGAATTACTAGGGTTGCCATCAAAAAAAGAGATAGAATTTTATTTCAATGTAGTGCGTGATATAGATCCTATCTCTATACCACCTTATAGAATGGTGCATGTATAGTTAAAAGAGCTTAGAGAGTAGTTGTAAGAGTTGCTTTATAAGAGTTTTATTAGACCTAGTATGTCTCCTTGGGGTGCATTAGTGTTATTTATAAATAAGAAAGATGGTAGCCTTTGACTTTGTATCGACTACAGATAGTTGAATAAAGTTTCCATCAAGAACATATATCCTCTCTCAAGAATTGATGACTAATTTAATTAGCTTCAAGGAGCTCATTATTTCTCCAAGATTGACTTAAGGTCAAGGTATCATTAGTTGAGAATCAGAAGTGGAGATATACCCAAGACAACTTTTCAAACAAGATATAACCATTATATATTCTTGGTAATTTCCTTTGGGTTAACTAATGCCTTAATAAGTTTTTATGGACTTGATGAATTGCATGCTTATGCCATTCTTAGACCAATTTGTGATAATGTTTATTAATGATATTTTGGTAAATTCCAAGAGTGAGGTAGAATATGCTATACATTTGAGGATGGTGCTTCAGACTTTAAGAGAGCACTAATTGTATATCGAAACTCAAAGTGTGAGTTTTGGTTATATCAAGTGGCATTCTTAGGCCATGTAGTATCTAAAGATGGTATACAATTAAATCCTAAAAAGATTGAAGCCTTTACAGAGTGGCTAAAACCCATAACAATTACAGAAGTAAGGAATTTTCTAAGTTTGGCTAGTTATATAGGAGATTTATGAAGGATTTCTCCAAGATTATTGTACCTTTAACAAAGTTGACAGATAGATGTGAGGAGAACTTCTAGTTGCTGAAGGATAGGTTGACTTCAACTCTAGTATTGACTCTACCTTCAAGGAATGAAAGGTATATAGTATACTATGATGCTTCTTAAATAGGACTAGGGTGTGTATTGATGCAGAATGGGAGAGTAGTTGCTTATGCTTCACATCAGTTAAAGAAGTATGAACAAAATTATCTTACTCATGATTTAGAAATGGTCATGGTGTTTGCATTGAAGATTTAGGGGCATTACTTGTATGGTGTAACTTATGAAATATACACCAATTATAAAAGCTTAAAGGACATTTTCCAATAAAGAGACTTGAACTTGAGGTTGAGAAGATTGATGGAACTTTTGAAAGACTATGATTACTCTATTCTTTATCATCCAGGTAAAGCTAATATGGTAATTGATGCATTAAGTAGAAAACTAGAATAAAGCCTTGCTCATATTAACATGGAGAGTAGGCCAATCATTAAAGAATTGCATGAGTTTATTGATCAGGGATTATAGTGGAAGGTAACCAAGTCATGTTTATTGGCTCATTTTATAGTACAATTAGTGTACTTGGATAGAGTTAAAGCAACTCAGGAAAGGGACCTATAATTGCAAAAGATAATGTTAGAGGTATAAGAGGGTCAATCTAGAGATTTTATAATTAATAGTGAGGGCATATTACATTGAGGCACCAAATTATGTGTGCTAGATGTAGATGAGCTGAGAAAGAAGATTATGAAGGAAGCTTATTTTTTTGCTTATAGTGTTCAACCAAGTTTTACCAAAATATATCATGATTTAAAAGATATATATTGGTGGAATGGGATAAAAAGACATTGCTGAGTTTGTATCTAGGTGTCTCACATGTTAACAGGTGAAATTAGTACATCATAGGCCTTCAGGATTGTTACAATAGTTGCCTATTCTAGAATGGAAGTGGGATGTGATTGATATGGATTTTGTGACTGGATTGCCTTAAATAACTGGAGGTTATAATGCTAATTGGGTAATAATTGATAGACTAACCATGTTAGCTCACTTTTTACCAATTAAAAAGACATCTACTACTAATAGGTTAACAAGATTGTATATAAATTGAATCATTTGCCTTTTTAGGGTACCAGAAAGTATAGTGTCTGAAAGAGGAGTGACCTTTACTTTAGCCTTTTTAGCAAGAGTTACATAAGGCTCTGGGTATAAGACTTAACTTCAGTATGACGTTCCATCCCAAAATGGATGGTCAACCATAAAGGACCATTTAAAGATTAGAAAATATGCTGAGAATGTGTATGATAGACTTTGGTGGTCTATGGGATTTACACTTACCTTTGATTAAAGTTGTAAATAATAATAGTTACAATGCAAGTATTGGAATGGCTCCATATAAAGCATTGTATGGAAGGAAATGTAAATGACTTGTGTGTTAGGATGTTAAAGAGAGGTAGATAAAGGGGCCAGAGTTAGTGTAAGTGACTTCAAAGAAAATCCCTATCATCCAACAGAGATTAAAAATATTTTTCAGCCGACAGAAGAGTTATACAGACCTTAAGAGGAAGGATATATTATTTTCTGTTAGAGACATGGTGTTTCTCAAGATGTCTCCAATAAAAGGAATAATGAAATTTGGTAAAAAGGGTAAGTTAGCTCTAAGATATATTGGACCATTTAAAATTAGATCCAAAAGTTAGGGAGGTGGCTTATAGATTGGTGTTGCTAACTGAACTATCTTAAATTCATCCAATGTTCCATGTTTCTATGTTAAGGAAGTATATCTTTAATTCTTCTCATATTCTCTAACCATAGGCAGTAGGGATTAACGAAGATTTGTCTTATGAAGAGCATTTTGTTGCAATTATAGATTGTCAAGTTCACCAACTGCATATCAAAGAAACTCTTATAGTGAAGGTATTATGGAGCAACCGTATAGTAAAAGATTGCACTTAAGAGATGTAGGCCAATATGCAAAGTCGATACCCCTATGTGTTTTAATATTAATGTAAAATTTGAGGACGAATTTAATTAAGAGGGGAAAATATAATAACTTGAAATTTAGGTTATTATTGTAATTATTATTATTGATATCTTATTGTTATTATTTTTATATTGTATATACATATTTTTTTAGGAAGAGGACAAACGAAGTATTTAAAAAAAAGAACAAGTGGATAAGGAAAGTGCATATGGGTGAGTGTATAAAGAAAGGGAGAAAGTGGCCTGTAGGAGAAGAGGAGACAATAATGGGTTGAATATGTGATTTTAGGGAAAATTATGTTTTAATATCAAAAATTTTCTTCTTCTCCATTTACTAACCAAATGACCTCCAATTGACACCAAATTTGAATAATAGCTTCTTCTCATCCTCCTTTACACTCTATTAGTTTTTGTTTTGAGAAAAATAGTGTAGTTTAGCCAAACACTAGTCGGCCATTCTACCATTGTTTAACACTGTTTCGGTGACTTTCAGCCTCTGTGATTGCTACCAGTGTGTTCCTCTCTTCACCAAGAGTATATAGCCAGTAACCACGCATCTGATCTCGATCATTTGAATTTTCTATAATTTTTTTGGTAATTTTTCTTTAATTTTTTATTTATAAATTCTATGTATATTTTGGTGCATTTGAGGCTTTAAATGTGTTTTACTAATTATTATGAATGCATTGGTATATTTGGTTTGATTGGGTGAGAAATCTGGCAGGTCCCACTCGAATTCTAGTGAGTAAACAGTATCAACCTGAAAATAAATTATGAAACTATTTTTAATAAATAGTATAAATTATGGTGATAAATTTCTATAAATGGAGTTTATTCTAATTCCTTACGGATTTTGAGAAATAATTTTTGGAATGGTTATGGAAAAAATTATTTAATTTCTGTTTAAATCGAGAATAATTCTTAAGCCTCAAAATAAATTATTTAGGATGTTTCCAAGTTATTTTTAATGAGTTAATCATTTTTATAAATTTTCTAGGATTTTAGAGAGTTATTAGGATTTTATTATTAATTATTAATTATATGTATATTATTTACAAAGTATACTAGAGCGAAGATATTTGGAAATAGGCGGATGAAGACACATTAGTCTGCTCACTCCACTTGTAAGTTAATATATTGAAATGTGTGACATGGTACATTATGAACACATAAATATACATTTAGTTGATCAATGATGAGTTTAAAGAGAAATATATTTAAGGAGAAATCTACTTTTTATTTTATTTTATTTTATTCTTTTCAGAAGATTTATAATATTGATATTAAGGATTTACTATGTCATTTAAAATTTTGGTTATTTTTAATAATTTATTGTTATTATTGCTGCTAATATTGAGTAAAGCATTTTTATTTGTCTTTTGCTTTATTATTAATTGTGTATGCTAGTTTTAAATAATTTTGGAAAGACTAGTAGAACAGACCACTTGATGGTGTCATCAAGACCGTGTGCACACAAGTAATGATTCTTGAGTCTGGCCCTTATTGAGAAATTTAATTTTGAAGCTTGATTGATGCAAAGCTCTTGGGTGTATTTCAATTGAACATTTACTGGGACCGGAGGCTTGGTTGATGCTTAACTCTTAGGAACTGCTAGTAAATATTGGAATAAGAGACTAGTTATAGCTAGTAGCTCGATAGAAGCTTAGCTCTCGAGAATCGATAGTCACTGGATAAAAAAAAGAGCTGAACGACTAATAGAGTTGTGCTTTATGGTTCTACCATTAATTTCCACCTAAGCTATTTATTGATGTTATTTTATTATTTCATTTTTTTATTATATACTTGTTTAATAAATTGGTATTTGGAAGTTTTATTTTTAATAAAGTTACCAAATGAATAAATGGCTTTCAAAAGAAGGATTTCATGTTTTCAGGGACTATGCATATAGCTTGCTCGATCACATGAATAATTGGATAAGCAATGGACACTTAATGACTTGAAAGAGTAAGCAAAATGTACAGAATCATGCATGTTTGTAGTGATTATTATGCTTATGATGAATTATGATGATGATATAAAGGATGCATGATGACATCATTAGACCGAGAATATGATGACTTTAGTCTAGAATATGAACTTTTCATGTTATTGATATTTATGGTGTGATTTCACATTTTACAACTAGAGGATGCAAAATGATGATATAAAATGAGTGAAATAGAGCATAGATTATTCATACAATATGCAAATTGCCAATCTCATCACGCAAGCACAATAATATTCATAAATGCTTGTGATAATAAAATAAAATGCAGTGCGGTAAAATAAACGTGCTAAAATGATTGTATGGGCCTTAGATTTGATTAGCTTATGTGAGTTTTAAAGCTTTAGCTTCAAGGGATTATCAAGCTTTCCTCGTCTAGAGGTTCAAAATGATGTGTAGAATGATGCTGGTTTATATACCTTTGAAGCATGTTTTGATAAAGATGAGGCTAGGTTTAGTGGAAATGAGGCCTAATAACCTAAGAAAAATGTAGTAGGAGAGCTAAAATGTCTATAAATGGGTTTCCAATGTCTTCAAGTGGATAGATTTTTGAGTGTGTGTGTGTGTGTTTTCCTCTTGCTCCCCTTTTAAAATGAGGTGTGGAGATACCTATTTATAGTGCAAAAATCAAGAAAGAGGGTGGTATGTGCATGGTCATGCATGCATCCTTAGGACAGAGCACGTGGACATATAAAGTGGGCATGATTGCTTATTTGGCACGTGGTCATACACACTTTCACGAGTTATGCATGCAATTCAGGGCTTTTTTGGGCTATTTTAAGGTTGGTTTAAAGGTTTTTGGGCTTTTTGGACTCGTTTATGAAGTCTGTTTTGTCTAATTCATCCTCGATTTTAGCACATGACACTTAGTGGTGTTCGTGGCTACACGCGCACTTCTAAGCAACGCACGCTAATCCTCAGGTCATTTTGGACTATTCTAGGAATCACTTCTAAAGGTTTTGGAGCCTTCCAATCATGTTTTCAAAGTCTTTTTTATTAAAATCAATTTTCATTTTTCATGAAGTTAGGTCCCGATCTAATGAAATGAACACTGGCTCAATAAAGCTACCTATTTAGAGAGAAGATTGCTCGAAATAAGCCTCTTAATGTTATGGTAATTCGTATTTTATGAGATCAAAGCACAACTTAATGGCTCGATGATTGATTTTGCACATTGGTGGGATCAGTTAGGGCTTTAAGGTTGCACACTTCAGAGGTGTTACGAATGAGCAAACTCTAATCTTTTTGAAGATTTGTTTCATCATTAGACCTTTTTGGGGATAGTGAAATTTGAGGTATGACACTCATAAGTAGCCTCTTGAAAAGGAAGCCTACAGCCCATCTTCCAAGCTTAAAATTTTGAGCTGCTCATGAGTGATGCTCACGATTGTGAGGGCACTCTATCAAGCCATAATGGCTAATTCAGGCTCCAATGGTCAAATAATTTAATGCTCATGACCTGGACACTACCCTCATGACCATGAGCGGCAATTCATCTATAAAAGTTGAATTTCATTAAATGTTAAAAAGAAGAGCTTAAAGATGCAACTACTAGCTCCAATAGCCATATTTTTTATGCCAAACAATAAAAACATGCTTTGGAGTTTCATTTAGAAGTAATACACCTTAAACATTAAAATTTCTCTCCTTAGCATTCATTAAGCATTAACTCTTTCATCTAATTTCTTTGTGATTCATTAACTCCTTGAAAGTTGGTTGTGTGTTAAAAATAGGAATTATACTTCATATAATTCTTAGGATAGATTAAAAGGGAAGTGAGGTTGATTTCTAAAGGAATTGGTTTTAGTGTTTCTAAATTGAAACACTTGGGTTTGTGGTTAAAGTTTAACCTTAAAAGCTTATTATTGTGCTGAGGCTAGAGTTGATCCTTAAAGCTCTTATAATCACAATCTTGATTAATAAGATTAGTGTGGGGATTAAAAATCCTAACTTAAGGATAAGTTAGGCGGAGACGTAGATTCATTTGTAAATCGAACTCCTAGATTTCTTGTGTTATATCTTCTATACTCTTAATCCTTGCTTAATTCTCTTAATTTTCTTTTAATTTCTCAAAAGCCCTATTCACCCCCCTCTAGGGCAATTACAATATTTTTTAATTACCAAATTTCTATTTAGGTTACACATATAGTTCTTATAAATTGCTTTATTCATAAACAATACAGTATTACCATTTTAGTCCAAATATATCATCCTTAAAATATAGTCATACATTATTTAAATATAATATTGTATACAAATATTTTATTATTAATGTATAATTTATTATACATACAAATTAAAATAACATTTCAATAAAAATTAAAAATTGAATTTATAAATCATTTGAATATAATATAAATATTTTCTTAATTTAAAGTTTATTTTATACCAGAATTATAAAATAAAGATAAATATTAATATATGCTTTATTCCCTAATTAGAAAATATTTTTCACATTATTTTAGAAATGAAGTATTCATCCCTTAAGATAGTTATTAGGTTTTTCATTAATTTCTGAATGAATATAAAAAAATATGGACTTATTTGTATGTTATCTTTAAATTTTGGACTAAAATGATAATATTGGATTGTTTATGGGCCAAAAAATATTATAAAGACTACCTGCAAACTTAAATAGGAATTTGGTAATTAAAAAGAAACAAACTAAAGTTGTGACCATATTGTAGTTAAATACAAAGTTTGGTGATTATCAATATAATTTACCCTAGCGGAGGTTGTGATAGTGGTGGTGGTAGTGGAGGTTATGTTAGTGGTAGTGCTGCTACAATCATTATGTTAGGAGAATATGGTGGCGATGGTGGAGGAGATGTTGTGGCGGTAGTGATAGCAAAAGCTGTAGTGGTAGAAATAATAGAGATTATATTAATAACGTTCCCCAGACCAATTATGTAATGGCCATATTTTAACTTTGTTATATTTCCATTTTATTAATGAAGAGGTATTTTCATTATTTGTTAATTTTAATAAATTCCTTAAATAGTTAATTCTATCTAAGATCATCAATTATATGACTTGATAGTAAAACTCTTAGATAAAACTTGCATTATATTCTAAATTATCAATAGTCGGTCATTATTGTTGGAACAATAATGAATGAAAACTGGTATGAAGTTGATTGATGATTGTGATAAAACATGAATTAAAAGAAATTGATGATGCATTCAATTAAGCAAATAGTACATATATATATAATTTTGTAGAAACTAAAATAGGAAGAAAATCAACTATAAAATAGGAAGAAAATTTTCTGTAATTAAGCTATTCTTAATTGGGCTAATATTACATATTTACAACCTATGAACATGATTATAATCTCATAATACTTCCCCTCAAGCTGGAGCATAGATGTTAATTATGCCTAGCTTGTCATAAATGTAAGAAATTTAAGCTCTATTAAGAGCTTTCATAAAGATATATCCTAATTATTCTCTATTCTTCATATCTGCTTATAGAGATCAAGTTTTGCTAAATTTTCTCATGAACAAAATGATAGTCTATCTTAATATGCTTAGTTTGTTCGTGAAAGACTAGATTCGAAGCAATATGAATTACAGTTTGATTATTATACCATAGCTTTATTAGAAGTAAGACTTTGAGACCAACCTCTGTTAAGAGCTGAGAAACCCATATAACCTCACACGAAGCCTATGCCATTGCTTTATACTTAGATTCTGTACTAGATTGTGACACTACATTTTTCTTCTTACTCTTCCACAAAAATAAATTCCACCAACCAAAGCATAATAGCTAATAGTGGACTTTCAATCAATCTTAGAACTCACCCAATTTGCATCAGAGAAACACTTAATAGTACCGTGACCATGATTTTGATACAATATCCCCTAATATAGGAGCCCTTTTCAAGTAACACAAAATTTTTTCTAAGGTTGCCCAATGGTGTATTATAGCAAAAGACATAAATTGGCTTACAATACTGACTAAATAAGCAATGTAAGGGCAAGCCACTATAAGATAGTTCAACTTTCCAATTAATCTTCTATATGGTTTAGGATCATTAAAAAGATCTCCATCCTTTGTAAATTATTGGTTAGGGAATACTACATAGTTTAACTTCTAGTTTCCTAATTTCTATTAATAAATCCAAAATTTATTTCCTATGAGACAGAAAAATCCCTTTTTCACTCCTTAACACCTCAATCTGCAAAAAGTATTTTAAATGCCCCAAATCCTTATTATTAAACTAGCTCTACAAAAAAGGATTTTAAGGATAACATTCAATGCATGTCATTCCTAATGATAACAATATTATTTACATATGCAACAAGTATAATGATGCCAAATGTGGACTGCTTATAGAAAATAGTATGATCATATTTGCTCTTCCTCATCCCAAACCTCTCTACTGCTTGACTGAATTTCTTAAACCATGCTTGAGGACTTTGTTTTAGTCCATACAATGATTTTATCACTTCTCAATGTTTGTATAGACACATTAAAATGGGTTTTTATTTCAACACAAAATTTTTTAAAATGTGAAAGTAACTCAAAATGAGACTTTATTAAATAAAGCCAAGTTGTTTGAGAAAAATCATCCATAAAAAGGTAATAAAATATCCAAATATAGTTTTGGAAATAACGGGACATGGTTCCCAAGCATCTGAATGTATTAACTCAAAAGTATGACTAGCCCTTTTATTAACTCGAGAAATAAAAGATAGATAATGATGTTTTATAAATTGATATGACTCATAATCTAAAGAAGATACATGATGAAATTGAGGACATAACTTCTTTAACAAAGGTAAATATGGGTGCCCCAATTGATAATGAGCTTCAGAATGAGATAAAGTACTAGAACTGACAATGGTTTTGGGTACCTAGGTATCCAAAATATACAGATCTCCTGATTCTCAGCCTTTACCATAATCCTCTTCGTCATAAGATCCTAAAACATGCAATGACTAGGAAAGAATGAGATACAATAGTTAAGAGTATGAGTGAGTTTGCTAATATATACTAAATTAAAAGAGAATTTTAGTAAACTTAATACATATAACCAAGAAAGTGTTGGTATAGGATTAATAGTGCTAGAACCAAGGACATAAGAAATAGAACCATTTATTAAGGTAACTAAAGAGGAAAAATTGTATGATTAGAAAGTGGAAAAGAGACTAAGATTACTTGTCATATGATTTATTATAGCAGAATCCATGACCCACTAAAATGAAGAAGAAAGAAGACATGTATTGAATTTACCTAACTTAGTAAGGGTAGTGATAGACTAAGAGGAGCTCTTTAATGCTTCTTGATACTAGGTAAATTTTGCATACTCATATGTAGAAATTATAATATTCTGAGCTGATGATGGATGAGGAAAATCAATTTCAGTTACAACATAAACTAATTGAGACCCAAAAGACCTCTTATTTTTCTTCAATAATTATAACAATTCCTTTTTGTGTGTCATGGTTCATTATAATGGTAGCAAACTACTCTTATTGTTTCTTAAATTATATCATTTTGACCAATATTACTACCGCCTCTACTATTATTTTGAGAATGAGACTGGTTAGTTGATTCATTATTCTGATTGACAAGTGCACTAGGTTGTTGTACATATGAGGCATGAGAACTAATATCTATATGAAAGACCCTAATAAAGACCCCTTTTAAAGAGGTAATCTCAGGATTACACAAAATTTATGACTTAACACCATCAAATTAAGGATTAAGGCTAGCTAGAAACTCACAATAGTCATTTGTTCATGTTGAGTCTATTAAACTTTGATATCAATACTGCAAGGTAACATGGCATTTAATTCCTTATAAGTATGCTGGAAATTCATAAAATAGATATGAAGAGACTAATCTTGTTATTTAGCTTGATAGAATGCCTTGCAAACATAAAAAAACAAGTATTTTCTTTACCATAGAATAAAAAAGCTAGATATTCCATTACTTCTTTTACAAACTCACAGTGAAAGACATGGCCAACATGTTCATTCTTAATAGAATTACAAATTTGCAAAAATAATTGAGCATAAACCTTTAGCCATTCAATACATGTATTTTCAGTAGGAGGGTCTTTAGTTAGATGGTCATCTTTATAAATACTTTATAAATACAAATGAATAGTCTTATTCAAGTTTAAAAAATTAGTTCCCTTTAGTCTAAATAATGATTTTAGTTATAATGGGAATAACACTATAAATAACCATATTTTTTTGTTCAACCGCCATCATAAACCTAAGAAAATAACCAGCAAAGCTAATATGCACACCTAAATAGAATAGGCAGTAAAGGCAACACCTAAACAATAAGAAATCACAACTAGCATCACTTAAATATTAACTTATACAAAGAACAAAAAAGAAAGATTTTCCTGACGAGCAAATAAACACCATAGGGGTAATATCGAGGCTAAGGAGTAATCACATACAAGTTGACTTATAGTTCATGGCCACTGTTCACTTGGGCAACTAAAAAAATCAAAGTTGCTCGCTTGTGTAGTAAAATGAAGAAAAAAAATCAAAGCTGCTCACTTGGCCAACAAAAAAATCAAAGCTGCTCACTTGTGCAGTTAAAGGGAAGAAAAAAGTTTCAAAGCTGCGCACTTGGGTAGTAAAGGGAAGAAACCGAAAAATTATTTCAGATTGGAATTAGTGTTTCTAACTCTAATACCATTTGATAAAATAAAAATTGAAAGAAATTGATGATGTATTGAATTAAGAAAAAAAATACATATACATAGGAAGAATAATTCCTATAACCAAGTTATTCCTAATTGGGCTAATATTACATATTTACAACCAATAAATACAACTATAATATTATAATAATGATTATGTTTTATTAATCATATATATGAGATATTAAGTCCACTTACAGGTACATATTTGAGAAATGATGCACTAGATTGACCCAATATAATTATACTACATGGATATTTATTATAAGTGATTCTCATCATAGTAGTGTTATTTAAGTATTTTGACTTGGAATCACCATAATTTCCTATATAATAAATTTTGTATTTTGAACCATTCTAACATCATCTTTAACATGATGATGAAATAGATAATCATTGGATGTATAAGGAATATAAGGAATTTGTTCCTTATTTATTTTAAGTATAATATTTATAGGCCCTTTAATAAGTTAGATCAATGATGAATGCATGGTGATGCTAAAATGAATTGATGAATAGTTATTAATATTGGTATACTTAGGATTGAGAAATAATATGATCAAATAATACAAGGTTAATATAAACCATGCCTTATGTTCAATTAATGTATCATGTGACAAAAGGGCTATAATACTGATTATGAATTAGGTTATGCCAGGTTACTAACCTTTATATGACTTGGGTAGTCATAATGTCTTACTAAATATTACTTATGATTTATGGACCATAAATAATATTTTAGGCCTACTACAAGCATTGTGTGAACCTACAAGGTTACACACTTAGAACAGACCCAAAATATACTTGGGTTCAACCACCTAGTAAAACTCTCTATAAATAAATACATGTATGCATTGTATAGATTTTTGATATTGTTGTGCTTAATTATGAACAAAATAAGGTTATTAGTCAAGGTTGAGACATGGTTGTTTATGTTCACTTGCATGGTTTTGCCTAAAAGCAAGTTTAATTTTGGTATGTTTAGGATTCTATTTTGTTCTAATTTTTAATTTCAAAATAGAATCAATATCAATTTACTTAAGATAATATATTATGTTTATTTAAGATATTTTATTATCTTAAATAAATGGATTATGATTCTATTTTAAAATTGAAAATAAGAATAAAATAGAATCCTAAACATACCAAAATTATTTTGGTAAGTGAAACTCTAGAAGGGATGTGTATATATACATCTTTTTCTCTAAGGTTTCTATAACTCAATTCATTTATCTCTCCTGTTAGTTCTTTTAAGGAAAGAAAATAAATATATAGAGAGTAAAGCTAGGAATTTGAGAAAAGGCACTAATACACCAATATCGTTTTAGGTATCCTATTTGTGTGGATACTAATAGAGGAATTGGTTGAATTGGAGTGGTCTTAATTCAATAACAAATATAAAAAGCTCGAGGTAGAGTGTCACCAGCATGAACCCTCTCTCATCCTTCCAATTGTCTTGCCTTGTGCTTATCTTGGTAAGATTTTTGGAATCCTCTTTTGAATAATTTAATTAAATTACATGGATCTTGTGAGGATTTTGTGAATAAATTTTTTTTTTCCACGTGCATTTGTATTATAAAAACCTAATAGGTTATGGTGATGGTGGTAGTAAAGCCATAGTGTTTGCAATGACAGTGGTTTAGGTTTTGATGTTGGTGGAGGTAGGGAGTGGTGGTCGTGGTAGTAAAGGTTCTAGTGGTTGAGGAGGTTGTAGTAATGTCAAAATATTAATTGAAACATATGGAAAACATCTTTTTTTAATTGTTTAAAGCCTTTTTTAATTTGAAAAATTTAGAAAATAGTTTTTAGTTTTCTAAATTAGAAATTATCACAACTAAACAATAAATTCTATTTTTTAATTTTCTTAGAAATTTTTTTAGGAAATAGGCTTTTCATCTAAAACTAAATAGGCCCTAACTTTTTTTTATGTTTGAAAAGATGGTGGAAAATAAGAAAAATAAGAAAATAAGAATCACTTTTCTCCAAATATTTTCTCTTCAAAATGGAGAAAAATAGAGAGAAAAAAGAAAAAAATTAAATTAAATATAATTTGAATTCAAATTTAAATAAAGTTATCAAAATAATATTAGTTACTTATTTTCTTTTATTCTCATTTTCTATTTTTTCAATTCAATACTGTTGTTAGAATCTTACGATTCACATTCAAATCTTACAATTTAAGTTTGTTTACCCCAAATTTGATGCGAATCTATACGTGAATTGGAAAATTATAAAAATCGATGTCAAATCGTACGAGTTGATAATGAATTATAAGAATCGATATGAATTCATGATTCTCAAAAATTCTCATCTATTGAACAAAATGAAACTTATTTAAAATATACAATTAGGGAATGTAAAGAGTCATGGTTTTTCAATTAAAATGACTTAAAAATTAAAAATCCTATAATAAAAACACAAACTTAACTTGTTCCTCCTTGAGTCTTTCCTAAACTTAACAAGGTTGGCAAATATAATCAACTTCATAAATTCTTTTTTTAATTTATTCTTTTAATTTGGAAGACTAGCAATGTTGATTTAGATTTTTATTGTTTCTTTTATTGATTTGTTTCTTTCACACTAACTATTTGTTTCAAGTTTCATATGATGTTTTTAGGGTAAAAAAAACCAGTAATATATTTATAATATTGACTTTTAATATATTATATTATTAAAAAATTTTAATAACAAATAGCATAAAATAATATATATTAAATTAAACAATATATTATATGAAATATACTTTTTTATATGAAATATAGTATTTTTAATTAATATTATTAATATGAGCTGAATGTTACTATCCTATTCAATCTTTAATTTACAAATTAAAAATTTTGATTCTCAATTTGAATCTCAATTTAACAACTAATAATTTATTAATTACTTATTTTCTTTGATTCTCATTTTCCATTCTCTCAATCCAACTATACAAGAAAAAAATACAAAAGAGAAAATAAATTTATTTTTCTTTATATCTTCTCTTTTTTTTTCTTTTCCTCCCACCTAAACATAGGGTTGATTTCATATTATTCTAGCAATAACCAGAAAAAGAGAGAAAAAAAGAAAAAAAAAAGAAAAAAAACTAAAATTAAAACTAAAACCCAAAACCCTTTAAGCCAACAACAGAAATAAAAACTAAAAGCCTGTCTGATAATGCAGCAATAAAAATTCCTCAAAATTATCTATCTCATCGCTTCCTAGTCCTACCATGCTCGCAACACAAATCCCCTTCTATGCCAACCCAAAAACCACAACCAACCTCTTTTCACTACCAAATTCATGGATTAAATCGAAACCTCATTCATTTGGTTTCGGATCCTGCGCTGCATCATCACCCCATAAGAGATTCTCCTTGCAGTTTAGTTCGAGTTTCTTTCGTAAAGATGTAAAAAATCGTCGCTGCTGCAATTTGGTAGTCAGGGCGGCTGCAAAGGATTACTATTCCACTCTGAAGATTAATAGAAATGCCTCATTGCAGGAAATTAAAAGATCTTACAGGAAGCTTGCCCGCAAGGTTGGTTTAATTCTCTATTTTTGTTTTGTTTTTGTTGTCGATCTGGTTCTCCCATTGTAGCTCAATAATAAAAATGGATATTCATTAGCTTGTTTTGCTTTGAGTTATGTGGAAGGCTTAATACCAACTGTCCAACATAGTAACCATTCAAGTTCATGGCTGCAAAATGGATGCTAACTTTTGTTTTATTAATAGGATTTTCGTGAATTAGTTGTAACATTCGAGCATTTATCAATAACATACTTGGGAGATTTGATCTTGAGAGTATAATAAGGTTTACCAAGTAGGCTCACTTCTTGGAATATGATCGATCCATGTGTTCTCTTGAGCAATTGGCATTCTAATATTTATTTTCTGAAGACGGCTTGGGTGCGACACACTGACTGGTCTGTTGCTGTTATAATGACTGAGATTTTGTCTCAAGCTAGATTTTGGATTGCATTTACCGCTCTTCCTTCTAAGTCCTACCTTGTATTTATAACTCTGTGGGATGTTTTCCTGCTCATATTCTTAGTCTTTCTCTGTTTGATATCCTTAAACAACATCATTTCCTCCATTCATTTATTTTCGTCCCAAGGTTCATAATTTATTGCCTCTAGACCTTCACTTGGCCACTTGTTGAATTTCATCAAGTTTAGTCACTTTTTCTCCCACTGTTCTCTCTTATTTATTTTCTCTTGATAGCTACCATAGTCACATGCTAATGCTCAATTTCTGTCCCTCGGTCTGAAGAATTACTTCGATATAGGAATATATTAGTAAATACGACTTGGTTTTGTCATTTCATTATTTTACAAACAGCTCTGGATTCCTTTTTATCTTGATATTGATTTCTTTTAAATGTTGTTTTGCTAATATGAAATTTTCCATGCATGAAACTGCATTTTTGCCTTGTCTAATTGTAATAATCTAAGCTCTGTGTATTGCATGAATCCCAAGAAATGCTAAAAAGTATAGGTTAATCTTTATTTCACTTTCGATTTTTTTTTGTCAAAATATTTGAAGAAGGTTTCATGGAGCTCTGAAGGAAATGGATTTTTACTTGTCTAGCATTCTAGTTTTTGACTTTTTGGTGGCCAAATAAGTAGTTCTATCAAGAATCTCTAATATAAATCTACAAATATGATTTTTCGAAATAATTGTTATACTATGAAAGAAATTTTCTTATTTATATGTTTTATTAGGCGGTCAATCATTTCTGAGCCAAACTAAAATTTGATCCTTTTCTTAAGGTGCATCTGATGTGCATCGTTTTGCAAGATTGAACTGCATGATGAATGGTTGCATAAAAGCAGCCATCCAGATGTGAACAGATTTGGGCAAGTTCCTGCAATAAAATAGATTTCTACGTGTGTTGATTCTGGATATCTCCCTGTTTTGGAACAGTACCATCCAGATATAAACAAGGGCCCTGAGGCAGAAGAGAAGTTCAAAGAGATAAGTGCTGCCTATGAGGTAACTACTCTCTGCCCAAATCACTGCTTCACCTGTCGGCATTTGATTCAGAGTTATTTTTAGATTTGTTCGTACTGAAACCTATGCCATTTCAGTGGCATCAGGGTTAACTCTGTTTAACTTGAATATTAGCTTATAATGCTTTATTTGTTTCCCTTATCCATTCTTTTCTTTCCTTAAGAAAAAAGATTAGAATTAACTATTAAATTTCATTCATGCATCATATTTTCTGAACATATGCTATAACTATTCACTTTATCTAATATGGGTTTGAATAATGAATCATGGAATTGCATAGGCAAATCATATCAGAACAAAATGATTGTATTGCACCTGCTCATGCTTTTGAGGCCCATTATTCCTGCACCGTTTAATGTGAGGCTACCATGTGGCACATTGTTATAAAGCCTATATATGTGAAATGGCTTATTTCTGCTTGTACACTCATTGGGAGCAAGCTTTTTATAATGCATAAGTCCATGTCATCATGCCATGTCAACACCATGCAGAGTTAGCATCTTGGCATATACAATTAGCCTATGATTATGATGCTGTCCCTTTTCTTCCTCTTCCATGTGTTGATGAAGCATTCATGTAGGTTCTATCAGATGATGAGAAAAGATCTTTATATGATCGCTTTGGTGAGGCAGGTTTACGGGGAGAATATAATGGTTCAAGCACTGGTTCACAGGGGGTAAGACAATTATCAAACTCATGCCTCTTTCAAAAATTGCATGTCTTGTTTATCATGTTAATTTATTTTGCAATTATATCCTCTGTAGGCTTTTGTGCTGCAGGGGTGTAAATGAGTCAACTTACTTGTAAGCTGCTCTCGTTTGATTTGCAAAATGTTGTAATAGATTGATCAGAATTTAGTTGAGCATGCATTTGTGCAGTTTGAGTAGTTAGTTGAGCTGAGTTCAAATTTTACAATACTGAACTCTAGTATCTCACTACCTTAATTGAGTAATTATATATTTATATAATGTTGTCTTTATCTTAAGATCCTATATGCTATTCACAAAATAATTTATAAGATTTACTTGTTTACCCCAACTTCCCATAAAGATCCATGTGGGAACTTGAACTCACGTGAACTCAAGCTTAAGTTGTGAACACATTTATTAAAATGTTTAAAGATTATTGATTTGAGTTGAGCTGAGGTCGAGCATAAAAGATAAAACCAAGTTGAGTCCATTTTGAGTTTCAAGGCTGGAGTTTTCTTATTGAATCCATCTTGCTCAATTACACCTTGGTATCACTTAGAAGGCTTAGTGGCTTACAGATTACGGGCTGGTGAATTTCCATTGATTTGGTTTCTGATATCTTGTCATTAGGCTACTTGCTTATGAACTTGTCACTGTTATTGTTTTCAGATGGATCCTTTTGAAATTTATAATGCGTTCTTTGGCGATTCAGATGGGCTCTTTGGAGGAAGAGGCGAAACAGGTGGCATAAGATTCAATTTCAGAAATATGGAAAAAGATCTTGACATTCGGTAATGACCTTATGAAGTTTATCCTTTGTTATGCATGCATCAACGAAGTGTATCTTTTGCTTTGAACTTATATGGGCTTGCAGATAGAAACAGGAAGTCGATTTTGTTTGGCATATTCACTAAATTTTCAGTTTGCAATTTGATATCTAATGAACAGGGCACACTCACGAAAAGTTTGTATGAATATCCATAGAAAGACTCGGCTATAAGCATTTAGTGAAGTTTTTCTTTAGGTCATTGAGCTTGAAGATATGTTATGAGCATGTGATGGTTAACTCGCTCAGACAGTTCTGATTGTTATAGGCTTTTTACCTTGTGTCTCAGACACTTATTATTTACAATAATGTCTGCTAACCTCTGAACATGCGTTATGCAATCTTAAAATAAAGAAAATAAGTCTTCTTGGTAGTAAAGCTTAGGAGTTTTTATATAGGTACTAAATTGTAGAAAAGATTTCAGTAATCCGTGTACAGTTGCATCTCTTTAGGGAAGGAGCTTGCTAGCTTGGACCACAGAGTTATCTAGTCTATAAAAGCACTTGAAAGTATTATCAAAGGTTTTATCATGCAATTTATTTTGATCTATTTTAAAACTCTAATTGAAGGTTTTGAAATTTTTTTTGCAATTTATAATAGAGAGGCCATCTTTACAGATATGGTACTTTAAGTGACAGAAAACCATTGAGAATGATTATCTATTTATTTATTTACTTATTTGTGCTTTTTATGAGGAATTCCCATGAGTGGGCAATAGAAAATCTTTTACTTCTTGAGCTTTTGACAATAATGCAATGAAGATGAAATGAAAGGTAAGGTTAAATGGAGGAATCTAAAAAGAGGTGAAATCTTATCATATCAATAAGGTGATAGAGCCTAGATAATAAAAGAGTAAAGACCTTGGCAGAGAATTAAATTTGCCCACAGTTTCCAACATTGTATTGTTTGTAGAAGGGGAAAATATTTTCAAAGGAGTGAAGATATTCATAATGGATGCTATAATTTGAATGTCTCCATTCACTAAATTTTTACATTGTGTGCTCTAGGGAAGGTGAGAAACATGCAGTCTCCCGTTTGCACCACAATGAGTCAGTTTTTATGATGAGTGGGATCTACAGGTGACCTGATCACTGGTGCCGTCTTCCTAACTGAAATTCAGTTAATGTTGCATACAGTTGGGAGTGGCCAGTTTTGAGCAGATGCATCCAACTGATCCGACTTCATCAATTTCTATATAATTCAATGAGGAACAAATAGTAGCTTTGAAAATTCATGCAAACCAAGCCATTTTTATTTTGCTTTGGACCAGTCAGTTTAATCAAATTACAAAAATACTATTGACTGAAAATACTAAGGCACATGCAAGCTATACAATTGTGAGGCAAACTCTTTTTGGCATTGGATAAATAGTAAAAATGAGAATATTCATGGAATTAAATATTGATTTGATATTCATGTTTTCATGTATTGTCATGTTAGATCTATTACTACAGACTCTGGTTGGGGCTATGAGATTGTAGGATCTAAAATGATTGTTTAATGAAATTAATGTCAATTTTCTTTAAAGAAAAATCATCTAATAGCTTTAGTTATTCTTTTGATTTATATATTCAATGGAGCCTTAAGACTTAGTAAGTACTTGATACACATTCTATGAAGAAATTTTTTCTGCTGCTATTGTTGTGTTTTTTTTTTTTTGTTTGTCCTAGACCTTCTTTCATGCTTCTCATGTACTATTGTGTTGTTCTTGCTTGTTATGTTTTTATTTATTACTCAAATGGAAAAATGGAAGAGATTCAGCCAAAGTTTATGTAGTTCATGCCTTGGCAGCCAAAAGAAAATGAAATATGCTCTGATCACATGATGATGCTTTTTAAAGAGACATTGTTATTTTTATGGGCGTGAATTTTGTGTAAATGGTCTGAAATGTTTATTAATTTTACTATTTGGTATACTTTTTTGAGTTTTGTATTTTCTTTGGTGGGAGTTGTCCTTCTATTCATAGAAATCAAACTAATGTAATTTTATTGTTTTGTAGATATGACCTTTATGTGAGCTTTGAAGAATCAATTTTTGGAGGACAACGGGAAATTAAATTTTCTTGTTTTCAGACATGTGATCACTGTGGTGGAACAGGTGCTAAGTCTAGTAGCTGCATAAAATCTTGTACTGATTGTGGAGGTCGAGGAGGGGTAATGAAAACTCAAAGAACACCATTTGGAATGATGTCACAGGTAATATGACTTGTTACTAGATGCTCGGTGATAGCATAAAATTTGATTCTGAATTTGTTTCATTTTAGCACATATTTGGGAGTTTGTGCTGGAAATTTTGACAGTCAATGATATCATGTACACAAGTAATGCATCTTCCTTGCAAATGATGCAAGTTTTCTTTGTTGAAACTCCAACTAGAATTTGCCTTTGCCCCAACTAAACTGGCATTTTTAACTGCTAGGAATTTGCTTCATGAGGCCTACAAGAATTGGAGTCAGTTATATTTTCCCTACAATCTCATGCATTTTTCTTGGTCTACAGTGATATTTTACATGCTCATATTGTTTGAAGTTACAAATTACGAGGTTGACATTCAATAGCATAGGGATTTTGTTAATTCCTCACTAGTTGAAAATTAATTGTCTTTGGGATGGAATTTTTTTTTAACTCTATTGGCGAATGGTTCCTAGTCCATGAAGCCTCCTCCATTGCAGGTTTTATTAAGGATTAGATTTACGCAGCTTTCCTCTTATACTTGCAAGAATGCTATTTTGGCCATACGAACCTCGAAAGTCAGACCCAACCTTATAGTTGTTCCAAAGCTCACCCATATGTTTAGAGTCTATTGGAATTTATACAATCAGTGGCTGTTTAAAAGTGATGTTTCCTTCACAAGTTTCCTTGTAAATCCCTATAAGGTGTTTTAGGGACTACATGATGCAGGCATTGGGGTGAAATTATGACTAAATTAGAGCTGACGGCTTATATTTTTCCCATCTTAATCCTGGAATATATCACCTAAGAGATGCACATCTTACATTAGGTTTTGGCAGGAAAGAAAAAGAATGATTGAATCTCTGAGTTTCTTGATCTTGAAATCATGTAACTCAGGAGATGCATCTTGTTTTAGGAGTTTCAGGAAAAAAAAAAAATAAGGAAGAAATTACAGAGTATTTGTTTAATCATTTCCTAATGCTTAAACTGAGCAGCACTACAGCCAGATTACCAAATCCAACGGGATGTTTTGAATTCAGCATATCACCACTGCATGATTAACTTGTGCCATATGGATTTTGATGGCCTGCAGGTATCTACTTGCACAAAATGCAATGGAGATGGAAAGATGATTACTGATCACTGCCAAAAATGTGGTGGCAATGGTAGTGTAAATTTGAAACGGAGCATGAAAGTGGCGATTCCACCTGGTATCAGTAATGGAGCTATGATGCAAATTCAAGGAGAGGGTAATTTTGACAAGAAAAGGTGCTTGACATAGTGATTGAATAGAGATTTTATGTGCATGAACTTTTGCTTATGTAATGTTTTCATGCAAGTATCTAAAGCTTGGATGCAGATTTTTTGATTTACATGTACTTATTTCAATTTCTTGTCACCAGCACTAAAAATTAATATGGAAGAAAGAAAAAAAGAACATGGAACAATAATAAGTTATCATGGTTTAACAGCCTACGCTTTTGATTTTAATTGTAACAAGTTTTTTAGGGGGCTTTTATTATTTTTTCGAAGGTTGATTTACTATAAAGCATGCCAGTTTGACAATATGATGCATCAGTCTGACATATGGCTCTTCATATTGTCATGTCTATGAAGAGCCCTTGGCTTTTTTTTTATTATTATTATTTTTTTCCAAAAAGGAAAATGACAATCCGAACCAGAAAATGATTGACTAAATCAATTATCTAGATTCCAATTATATATATATATATATATATATATATATATATATATTCACCTTTTCATGGTTGGTTCAACCATGAATTGAATTTCACTGCTTAATCAATTGAAATGAGATATAATAATACTGATACTTCTTTATATATATAAAATTTTCTTCTTAACAGCATTCAACTTGAAATTCTTATGGAGAATTTCTACTTATAGAGAATTGCTACTTCTTCCAATGCTTTTCCAGCTAAGAGACAGAATTATTACTTGCTCCAAATCCAAAATCAATTTTTGTGCTTTAAAAATTGTTACGAATAACTAGTACATAGTATTTCTTTTTCTATTTAATTTCTTTTTCCCTTGTAGAATTTGAACCTAGGTACAGAGTACTTATTGGTCCCCACGGTATGTTACAAGGAAATTGGAGGGATCAGTATTGTCATTTCTATTATGACTACACACTATAATTTTTTCTATGACGAATCAAATCTACAACATTCACTACTTACGATTAATAAAGAAAGAAATTCCTTTCTATTCTGTGCACTTGTGAAAGAGAAAAGACTAGTACAACTGATATTGTGCTTGCATATACATAGCCATGAGCTGAACATCAATCTTATGGACAGGTCTTGGAAAACTGGCTGAATTTCATCTCTCTTTTTGACAGAGGCATTCCTGGTGATCTGTATATAACTCTGCATATCCTTGAGAAGCATGGAATTTGGAGGGATGGGCTCAATCTTTACTCTAAGATCAGCATTGATTATACTCAGGCAATACTGGGGACTGTAGTCAAGGTAAATCGTATTTTCTTGTACAAGTCATTGATCAAATTCCTGGAAACATTGGATATAATATAGATTTCCTGCTTGACAATGTTTTCAAGTGTCGACCTTGTTATGTTTTTTACTGTCACAAAAAACAAGATTTTTTATGACATGGTGCGATACTCTTATTTTTTAGGAATCCCTCCAGTAGGAAGCATTAGAAAAACCTTAACCTTTCCTATTTACTTGATATATAAGAGGTCATTGTGTAAGAAACTAGTATTCCTTCTTGACAGGTATTTTAACTGTAAACAGTGGTAACCAATAGAGTTGGCTCCTCTTGTTTCTGGATCTTTTTGTTACTGTTGGGAAAATCATTATCCAATGCCATAATTCCATGAAGAAATGCTTGAGTAAAAGAAATACATTCCTGTTATATTATTTTCTTGGATAGGCATTGGAATCTTAACGACCTAATTGGACTGCATATGAATAGAGATTATAGGTATTATTAGAAGAAAGATTAGATGGTAGCTTTCTCTAGCCTACTACAAAATTGAAATATTTAGTAAACTAATTGAGAGGATGCAGTGGCTATGAATTTCAGACTCTGCCTTTATCAGTTGATTAGGATACAATTTAAGATCAAAGCCAATACAATCTCATCCTTTCTGGATTAGTAGTCATCTTGTGGGAAGATTCGGGAATCAATATGCAGCCTTTGAGGGGTTTAGGTAAAAGTTCTGATCTCATGGAAGCTTTTCCAAGAAGTCACAGTTAAAAAGGTTTTGTAACGTTATTTGTTTTGAAATTATACCATAGAAATTTTGTTGAGATCCTGACCCCATTTTTTCATTGTTTCACCTCATCTAGCATTTTCAGGAATTAGAATCTGTGACCTGTGGTATCTGGATAACTCTGCAAGAGGCCAGTATTTCAATTTCAGTTTCTTTGCTATACTTTTTAGTTTATTCCTTGGAGCCAAGAAGATGCCTCGTAGTCATAAAGGGAATATTGTACTGTTTTTCGCTGAAGCTTGTTTAGGGGTTGTAACCCTGAGATGTTCTCAACTGTTTGGGCTGGCACAGTTTGATCATCTTGCTTGAACTCATCTGTTTTGCACGTTGAAGTTTGTCTCTGCTGGATTTAGCCCTCAAATTACTTGGCTAAGCCAATCTGCTTAAAGATGACCAATATAAATTTTCACTATCACCTTCCATCCTAAGGGAAAGATCCTGGGCTAAAGGAGTAACATCAGCACCAGCTGTGGGGATGCTATTAGAGCTGGATGCTATTTAATAGGAAGGGATCAGGTTCCAGTTTTCAGTCTTCTGTTTTCAGTGATGTGAATGCTACTAAAAAGAAATTCTATGTTGCAAAAAGAATACCCAGTATAATAATCCAGCCAAGCCTCTCTCCCTCCAAAAAAAGCATGTTTTTTTTTAACTGCCGCAAAGAAAATATTTTATTGCAAATGAACAAGATATTGAGGAATTGGCTATATTGGAAATCATAGTTCTTGATATGGGCCTATATATATATATATATATAATTTTGATGATGTTGAATTGTCACTTTGTGCAATTACTTTGCAGATCAATTTCAGGAAATATATAGCTCTCTTAATTTGGAATGTAGCTCATTCTTCTGGTAGCAGTAAAATCATAGACAATCTAATGTTGAATTTTTCTGTAGAATTGGGCTGCTTGCAAAGTGCATGATTGCTTGCCAAGAGAATACTATGGGTACAAATCAAATGTTTTCATCTGAAATGGTGTATAATAAGCAAACAACATGGTTATCAATGCTAAATTTTACATGCACTTTCTTTGTGGATTTCTTTTCCTTGTTTAATGTCATGAGTTTTTCTTCAGCTGGTTAATAATTTGTTCTGCATTTTCATTTGAACTGTGGGATGTATTGATACATTAGAGTTGGTGTAATGACACTGTACAATGGCAATGCCATTTCATTGTCTGGAATTTCTTTGAGATAACATTTTAAATACTGTCAGGTAGAGACTGCTGAAGGTTTAAAAGATCTTGAAATTCCTCCTGGTATTCAACCTGGAGGCACAGTTAAATTGTCGCAGATGGGGGTTCCAGATATAAATAAGCCATTTGTTCGAGGTGATCATCATTTCATTGTGAATGTTCTGATCCCTAAGGATATCAGGTCTGAATGTTCTAGCCACCTTCTCTATTTTTTATTTCTATTTTTTCTGAGGGTAGTGACATGCATCAAAATTGAAGGGTTTATTGTATTTTTCTTTTCATTTCTACAAATTTAAATCTTAATTGTTTTGCAATTGTTGCTTCATACGATGGATAGCCCTATTAAAAATAGAAATTTCATGCTGCAGCCTGAATATCAGTGCTTATCATTTTGACGAAGCCTGGTCCACGTAGAAATATATGTTTATACTTGTCTTTTATGATCTTGACTGTGTTCCCAAGCCCGCCTCAACTAAAGTGCATTCCCAAGTCTGGTAAAAAATTATGCAGGCTTTCTTGGGTTTGGGCTGAGCATAATAGGAAAAAGGCTACCTAATCCCAGGTAAAATTATGAGCATGAGGTTGATAACCTGTCCAATGAACAGGTCTTGATGCATGGAAAATTGTTATGGAAGTTCACATATACTTTTAGAATTATTTCACTTCTAAAAGTGGTCGTTTTTTGTATTGCCAACCATAGATGTTTCCTGTATTTTAAATCTATTTATATATTCAGTATTTATATTATGCGAGCACTCCACAATCTCATTTACATACATTAGAGTTATCTTCAGTTGTATTGATAACTTCAGAACATGTTTTGCTCCCTCCTTTAAAAAATTTTATCAATGATTGTGATATCAACAGATGCTTAAATATTTGGAATTTTTCAATTCCAGATGGAAGAAAGAGGATAAAAAACAAGAAGTTAAAAGAAATTTGGATTAGAATACTCTTTGCATGCATGTTATTAGTTAAAAGAGATTTGGATTAGAACATGCTTTTCATGCATGTCATTTTTATGCTTATTGTATAATTTACAGTACAAGATTCTGTGCAAGTGAAGTTTTCTAATTCTTAATTTGGTTTTTATTGCTGCATTCTGAAGAACATTTGAATTTTGTTGTTAGTTTTAGTTTCCTATTTCTTGTGTGGGTACATATATCTTGCTTATATCCTTTTCCTTCTCTATTGAAAAAAATGTTAATGATCACTGCCTAAGGTCATGTATGTGATGCCTATGAATTTCATTTGGCAATCACTTCAGAGTTGGACAAGTACATATTAAGACCAAATTACAATTTACCATCAGCATCAATTTCATTACATTCATATAAAAGCAATGTAAATGTTTGATGTGCTGGTATCATGCGTTTTGAGTAAACTATTTTAGATTTATTATGTGATTCAAATAAAATTGACCACTCCTTTGGATGCATAATTGTCTAGAGCAATTTCATTCTTCACATATGGAAAAAAAATGAGGGCCCAGTGCTTAAAGAATTGGAAAAGTTGGATAGGGGGAAGGTCATTTCCTATGCGCAGTCAGTAAACCCATGGTTTTAAATGGAAAATGACTATTCCTCTTTCTTAATGGGTATTTAGAATTTGTGTCTATAACAGCCGTTGTGTAACAGTGACAACCATTATGCGACAGTGCATGCAAATTTTTGGGTCCATATAACTGTTATTTCAACAGATTCCTCTCCTCCCTTCCAAATTTATGATGTTTTACGTTTTTGGGAGTTTAAAGTTACTTGATTAAGTGAGAAATTAAAAAAATATATCAAATTTCTCAAGGAAGTAAATTTTTATTTCACTCTCTTCTTTTTGCTTAATTTTTGGTTTTATAATTGCAAATTATACCCTTAGAAGGGTAATTTATACCTTTTTTTTTTGACATAGACCTATAAATATGACATGCTAATTAAGTAGATTTACCAATATCCACAAAATTATCAACTATTTTCAAAGTATTTTTGGTGCACAAGGATATTTAGATCAAAGCTCAAAGCTAAGAAGAGATTCAAGACCCTCTCAGACACTCCTCTTTTTTGGTGGTGATACTATGTTAATTATGTAATCCCTTAAAATTGTGTGTTGTAATGCTTACTTAAAACAATGGACAAAATGTCCTTTTTTTATGAAATTATGCTCATTAGATAGTTGTATTTCTTGATTCTAGTGACCTCTTTCAAAATCTATTAATTCTACGTATTACAAGCCTGCTCTCGTTACACAAGGTCGTAACCGTGATCACAGCCATTACCATTATTTAAATCCATGGCTGGACTTTTTCTTAAGATAGCCTTATTGCTGAAAATAATTTTTTGCTCGTTTTGGCCTTTAAATTCTGTTATGCACACAATCAAAGGTATCTAGGCTGTTCCAAGTCATGCAAAATAGAACAGTAGTTTATTCTGAGAAGGTATTTTTAATTTAATTTGTGTTCAATTTTATCTGGTTTATATGTATGGGCAAAATAGAATAGTAATTTGTTTGGGGAAGATATTTTTAATTTAATCTGTGTTCAATTTTATCTAGTTTATGATTTTAGGTAGATATTAAGTTCTAGTGTTTCTAGCTAGTGTTGCATTTAAGTGGAAGTTTCTTAATACAACTAAGCAGAATCTTGAGTTCCTAAAACTCAAGATTGTAGAGTTCTCTCTTCTGACCTTTGCTTTTTTTTTTTTTTTTTTCAAATAAGATTCTCAAATGAGCTCCTAATTTTTTTTAACAGTAGGTTGAATTGCATCTCTTATGACAGGGTCATAAGCTCAGATCATAACTAGTTGTTATAAAATCAGGTCATTTTCTGGTTGACAGCCTGTGGTTGGTGTGTATTGTTACCTATAGAATTGGTATGCTGAGTGATTTGGGTTGGAGGATGGCCCTTCAGAAATTTAAAGTAATGTTCATAGAATGTGGATAAAATTTGTATGAGATATTATGTTGAAAATTAAATGCAATAGCCGTTCAAAATAAGTCTTTACTGTCTTCTCAAGCAAGACAAAGTCAAATGTTTGATTTTTCATATGTAATATTATGCATATGACAATAATCAATGTGGAGAATGCATTTGATAGAATTTTAAAAGAGAAATTTATGGTGGATTCTAAAACAAAAAAATCTTATAGATTTTGAAGATGTGTAGAGTAATAAATGGTGTTTTGGAAGTTGAAGGGGACATGCAAAATTTTCCCATCACAATTGGACACCAATGATCAACCCTGCTCTTATCTTCTTTTTATTATTTGCGAGGATGAGTTTAACAAAATTGATCCAATTATGATACTCACTGATAGTACAGTTTTAATGTATGAAACTCAATTTTGAGATAAACAAGAAGCTAGAAGTATTGAGTCCACCTTAGTCTAAGAGTTTCAAGTTAACTAGAATTAAAATGGAATATATGCACTGCAATGTTAGAAGTGGAGTGGGAATGAGCAAACCTGTGTCAGATGAGATGGCTCAAAGGTTTTGTTGAACATACATTTCAAATGCAAATGCTTTATGAAAAAAATGGTGGAAGTAAGAAGGTTGATGGATGAAAAATTAAAATGTCGACAAGTTTAAAGCATGATGAATGAAGAATTAAAATGTGCACAAGGTTATAGAGAAAATGAGTGTTAATTTGGACATGTCGATATGCAAGTTTGCAATTTCGCACCTAACAGGAAACAGTAGTCTTTCATAGTAAGGCTTAAGTGGCATACATTGAGGAAAAGTTGGGACATGGTCAGATTATTTGAACCTGCATATCATAGACCAACAATTACATTGCTGAGGATGGTTCAGCAAATTGAAGTCGAAAAGCAAAAAAAAGACAAGGGCAGAACTAGGATGTTATGATGGAAATGACAAAGAAAGAGCTAGCACCTCTAGATTTTTCTGAACATTTGGAAGAATGTCAGTCAACTTCAATAATTTAGGACTACGGTTCTGTTTGTTACTGAAAAGCATTGTTTTCGGAAAATATTTTAGAAAATAATTTACAGGAAAGTAAGTTAATTTTCCATTGTATGGTTAAATATTGGTAATTCATTTTCTTGTGTTTGAAGCATCTTAAAAAAGTATTTCAAATTTATTGAACCTTAGTATTTCTAATCTATAACTAAATAAAAATTAGAATTAGAAAATAAAAAATTGAAAATTTTCTGGTGGCTGCCACCAGTATTGAAGTTACTTCTGGTGATTCCCTGCAGTTAATATACTAACATATATGTTGAGTACATTTTCTTTTCATTTTTAGAATGTCTTATAGTTTCAGAAAATGACTTCCTCTATTCAAAAGAGGAATTCACTTTTCAAAATGTCTTGGTTTTCCCTTTAGACAACAAAATATTTTTAGTGACTAATTTTTCTGGGTGTACCAAACATTTTCTGGGAAATATTTTCATAAAATTCATGGGAGCACAAATTTCATTTCAATTTTGCCTGGCTATGTTGTTCAAAGAGTTCATTAAAAGAATCTTACAATTCTTTCACATTCAGTATTGGACTCGCTGAAATGAATTCGGAAGTTGAAATGAATTGATGATTGGATGTCTTGTCAGAATTTCTCTCGTCATACAGACTATATATCCAATTAATACCAGCTAATTGATTCAGTGTTTAATGGCAATGTATGTTGTTGTTAGGGGTTAAGTACAAAATAACCCCCTTAAGTTTAGAGCTCAAAAATACTTGAATACATACCATTTCAATGTTAGCAAATTTACTCCTTGATGTCTGTCAGCAACTGTATCTTTTAGTCCTCTGGTCATAAACCTTTAAAATTTGGATTATGCTTTAGTTCCTGGCATTTTATTTGAACTGAACCTTAATCCTTGAAATGGTGAGTTCGTATATGCTTTAGACCCTCATTGTATCACATTGTAAAACACCTCTGTTTCTCAAATGTACACTTATCCATGGCTGATTTCACGACTGTGAAAAATTCCATGAGGACTACATATCAGGCTTGGGTTTTTTGCATTATATAATAAATCCTTTATATTAGTCTTCTTTACCTGCTGTGGAACAATCCACATCTTCCAACAATAACAATAAATTTGCTAATTTTGAAACAGCAGGGGCTCAAGTGTTTTTGAGACAAACAAGATTTTTTGGAAGCAACTGTTGGAATAAATTTTGAACATAATAGAGAAACTCAGTTACATACTATGTTCCAATATATATCACCTACTTGAAAAGATGCTATAATAATTTTCTTTTGTTGTTTATTGGTAGTTTAGTTATCATGATCATTTCTTATTCTTATGTCATAAAATTGTTCATTTAATGTGTTAAACACAATGGTGGCAGTGACAAGGAACGAGCACTTGTTGAGGAATTGGCTTCGCTCACTTGCAGCAAACACCATGAAACTCCTACTGACAGCTTTGGTATTGCTGTTTCCTGAAATAATTTGGGATGCACTTTGAATCATGGATACTCCATACTTTTCCATGCTTGTATCCTTTCTGCATCTCATAAATGCTCTTGTTGTTTTTGTACCTGGCTTGTGTGTTTATGGTTTGATTATTTGTCATTATTGTTATCATCAATATAGCTTTGGCTGCGAGTCAGATTAATGTGGATGTCAAAAATAAGAAAATGTGCTGTGTTTGTTTGTTGGCATCTGTTGACATGCACAGTTAACATGGGTTGACATGTGGCCTGAAATATAGAGCCATTCTGCTCAGTCCTTAAACAAAAGAGGATATTTTTCCTGAAATAAAATTTATATGTTATTTGATGAGGTAGTTGAGCCTAAACAATTTAAAATTTTACTTTACCACTTTTTTAAAGAAAATTACTATCAACTGTTTTTAGTCTGAAATATTTTTTGCTGTTTTGATTATATGTGCAATAATTTATAATTCAATATTGGTTTTAATGAAATGAGTTAACCATTTATTAGAAAACTTTGAGTTTACTTCAAGTCTGGTCCTAAGGTCAAAATTTTTCTACTTTAGTTAGTGCACTGGTTGTTGCCATTTTTGACTAGGGTTTTCTTTCAACAACTTCATAGCAAGATTTATGGTGAATTTACAAAGAACCTAAATAAAGAAAATGTTGCTAGACTTAGGACTAATTGTTAAATTGTTTGAGGTTTGAATCATGATGTTTTAAACAAAACATAGGACTCCATTGTAATCCATCCTATACATTTTATTTTCTCTTTTTTTTTTCAGATCTTTCATTTTTAATGCTCTTTACTTTTTCCCCCATTTAAACGCCCGCATTCTTTTATTGCTTTCACAAAGCAGCTCATTCGTTGGTCAAACAATAGCCAAATGAAAAAGTTAATATCTCAAATTGAGTTCACACTAAGAATATGCATCAGGAGTTTTCATAATGCACAAGTTATGAAGCTATATGTTCATTGATGCTTGTGTCTTGTACACAGATCATATATGAAGTGATCTTTTCTGTGATTTACTGTTTTGAGCTTAGACTCCACTTCAAGCTTCATTTACACTAAGAAAACTTTCATTCCTCATTGTAAAAAAGCTTGGTTTGTAACTCATCACAGCACAATTAAATTGATGCTCAACTTTATCTTTGTATAACTAATAGAATCTTTCACAGTTCAATTTTATATTTGAATGTTCTTGAACCATGATTGAATCACAAGTCAATGCTCAGTATGAGAAAATATTATTTTGTTGTGTTCATTTTCATGCTTCTAGTGGGTCATAGTGTTGGAGGTTTTATGGGTTCTAGATTATGTTCTTACATGCGTATGGCTGCACCTTTCCAGGGACATCCAAAAGCAAAGTTGATGAAAATAGGACTAGAGATTCAAGGATCAAATCGATTGCATCTCTTTGGACCTCAATCAGAGAGTTCTTGGGGTATATTTCAGTAACTTCTTTCACTTTTCATGTGCAATACTTTAAGATTAGCAATAATACTTTACACAAGGAACTAAATCAAATCTGTTGGAAGCAACTGTTCTATTTCCGTTCAGCAGCATGTATTATTGTCTCCTTCCTCTCATACATGTCTTTCTTTACATATTTTGATATGCAGGCGACGACAATCGCGAGAAGGGTTTGCTTCAATTACAGCGGACACATCTGGATTGTTGTGGACATATAGGAAGCCAAGTGTTTCCCTCATTTGTTCTCTGGTAGTAGTTTTTAGTTTAACCTATACAATGATAATCGTGCAAAAGATTAAGTGCACATTATCTAAACAATTAAAATCTTAACCTCAGTACTTGTGGAATATGGAAATATTCTTGAAGGAATATTTTAGCCCAGGTGATTGCTTAAACAGATTTGTTTAGGTGCATCCTTTGCTCACACCTACCTAAACAATTTCCATGGATGTGTTACTTAGCTTGCCTGCAAGATCTAAGGTAAGCATAAGTACATTATATCAAAGCTTGATAGGAAGTGATAGTGTTTGCGGCATGTCACTGCCATGTTCAATGACATGCTTATTTAGTTTAAGGGAGATGGGAAAAAAGTTAAGCGAGAAAGAGGGTTGTTCTGGTGTAATTTTTTGTTTTTGACTTTTTCTACTTATAGCATGCCTTATGATCAATATAAATAGACTGTTCTTCAAATTTAAACTGGATCAGCATTTAATTCTCTTAAGAAATTGTTTGGATGAGCATATGATGCTTACTCCAGCTGTTGTTTTAATTTAAACTTTATCAGCATTTATTTTTCATTTCTCGGTTGTTCTCTTTCTTAATGTCTATGTAGCCCTACCTGAGACTGATAATGCTGATAATAATATACTGGAAATGTTATACTATATGTTTGGTAAAAAACTATTAATAATTTTATTTTATTTGCAATAACATTTAGAGTACAATTGAAATTTAGTTTAACATTTTAAAGAAATGCTCTCTCTCTCTCTCTTTCTCTTTCTTTCTATATATATATATATATATATATATATATATACCTGAAAAATAAATATAGGAAGAGAGATAAAAGAAAGAAAAAGTTGAGAAAACAAGACAAAAAGAACGGAAGAGGTCGAAAGAGAGAAAAGAAAAACTATTTAAGGAAATGTTTGTGGTAGGATTAGAATTTTTGTCAAATTGAGCTATTAATGAATTTTTTAAATATAGTAGTATAAAACTTTAAATGAAGTTTTAACTACATAGTATTTAAAAGTTTTCTCTCTATGAAAATAGGGTTTCCCTATTTTGTTAGGGCTTTATTTCTTTTTTAGAGTTTGTTTCTCATATGTAGTTTTTGTTCTGATTTTGTCTAGAGTGATCCTTATGGTTCAACAGTTGCAAGTTTTATGGCAAAGTTTTTGGTTACGGGAGATGAAGATGAGGAATTGGATTTGGAGACATCTAGTACTTCTAATCCCACACATGATAAGTGTTTGGTTGGTTGTCTATTAATTGGGAAGCCCTTCAATTGAAGGCTATATCTGGTGCATTAATTGGAGCTTGGAGATTGCTCCATGGATTCAAGCTAGAGGATTGGCTAAAGCATGCTTGTTTGTGAATTTGAATTCAAATCATATAAACTATATATTTGACAAGAGTGCCTAGCATTATGATAGGCAACTAATTGTGTTTGGTGAACTTGATGATGATGTCCAGCATTTTGATGTAACTCTAACTCATTACTCATTTTAGGTGTGCATTTGCAACCTTTCGTTTAATGGTGTGATAAAGAATTGATTATTAAGGTTGGGAGTAAAATAGGAGAGGTTGTGGATGTTCATGAAGCAGACGTGGAATCTTAAGGAAAATTCACCAGGGTTCAAGTGCATGTGAATGTCATGATGCCTTTGAAACAAGGTACTATGGTTTGTAATAGTAAAGGAGAACATGTTTGGGCTTTTTCCGCTACGAGAAATTTTCAAAGTTTTGCTATTGATGTGGTTGTCTCGGGCATATTGAAGACGAATGCAACAGTAAGCTTGAGGAGATTGATGTTAAAGAGTTGCCTTATAGGCCCATGCTACGTGCCTCTCCCATACGCAATAGCTTTACGCACAACAGTGCTGTTTCTTGGGTGGGACATGGAACTTTGCAATCCTTTTCAGCTTCTATAGCCTTTATGGGAAAGATTGGAGTTGTCTTGATTTCTAGAAAAGTACTCGAAGGTTTTGTGACGAACGTTGAACATGGAAAGCACTCAGGTGTTCTGCTAGTAATGGTTTTGGAAACTTCTAATTCTCCTTAGTAGGTTGATTCCACATGTGAGTGTGGAATGGAAGCTACGGTGCAAGTTGGTGGTATGTAGTCTTTAAGACACTTCAAATATTGGGCAGGTCTTTGAAAAAGGAGTTAATGACAAAACAGGTGCCCTCAAACGCTGTTATCAAAACAACTTTGCATAAAAAATGCAAGGGTACATCTGTTGATAAGGAGGCTATGGATGTTGAGATGGTGGTTAAGAAGGGGAAAGTTGTTGATAATTCAGCTTTTGTTTGTACAAACTGCAAGGCGATGGCTGTTTGGCAGCCTTGCTGGGAGCATTGAAGGTCTTAAGTTGGAATGTTCTAGGGTTGGGGAACCCTTGAACATTAAGAATTCTGCGTTTCTTTCTTAAGAAACATTTCTTGGAGTTTATCTTTATTATGGAGTATAGACTTTGTTATTCTCAGTTTCAACGAATAAAGTTTGCTTTTTCTGATTATTTGTTTTTAATGTTGATAATAATGGTAGAGTTGGTGATTTGTTTCTTCTTTGGAAAAAACAAATTTCTATTTCGATTGTTTCTTATAGTATGCATTCTGTTGTTTTTTATATGTTTGATGATCAAAATAAAAATGTGTGGGTAAGGTGTGCAATTTATGGGTGACCAGAGCAATATAATAAACATCGGACTTGGTCTCTTTTTCGTTCCTTGTTACAAAATATGTAGTTTCCTTGTTTATGTTTTTTGGTAATTTTAATGAAGTATTATATAGTTATGAGAAGATTGGAGTCACTAATAACAGCTCTCAGAGTATAGAAATTATTCGAGAAGTTTTGGATCAATATTGTTTGCAGGGTTTATGTTATGATGGAAGCATATTTACTTGGGATAATGGCAGGGCTAGAACTGCTACTATTCGTGAACAATTGGGATAATGGCAGGGCTAGAACTGCTACCATTCGTGAATAAATAGATCAGCAATTGGGCAATGATTTATTTATTTCTATGTTCCCTAATTATGTTGTTCAACATTTGTCATGGATTGCATGTGATCATGTCTTTATCTTGCTCAACTTTGATGGTTATTTATTTATTTATTTATCTATGGGTAGATTAAAGAGAAAGCCATTTCGCTTTCAATCAATATGCTTTAAGGGATTTGAAATGTATTCAACTTGTGCAATCTTCTTAGAATTGTAATGCTATTCCATATAGTACTGTTCTAGAAAAAATTACTGCTTGTGCAAAGGGTTGGAGTAAAGAGTCTTTTTGGAATATTCAAGAGGAGGTAGGTCATACAATCAAGCTTTTCATCGCTTGCAATCTCTATTTGATTTTGATAATCATGTGGAGGAGATTAAAATTCTTCAACCTAAATTAGATGAGCTTTTGCTTTAGGAAGAGTTTTGGCGGCAAAGATCCCGAGCTATTTAGTTGGATGCTGGTGATAAGAATACTAAAATTTTGAATTGCAAAGCTTCAAAACGATGACACTATAATCATATTCAAAGGTTAAAAGATGATACAGGGATTGGGTTTGAAGGTGATTAGGATATACATAAGTTAATTCTGGGTTACTATGTTGATTTGTATATAAGTAGTGCCCTACAAAGTTCTTAACATGGTATATCTACTATTGATTCCAAATTGACCGATGAGCAGTGTTTTTTACTTTTGGCTAGTTTTTCAACTAAGGAGGTTTATACAACTCTGAAATAAATGTACTTGTATTGCTAATATACAGTTGTGTAAATAGTGTAGATTTATTTCTTTGTATAACATATAGGTTATAGGCTGTAATATGGGAAAGATTATAGGCTGTAAAATGGTTGCATACAACTTGCAATTTCCTTTCCTAGCTTTGTATGTCTTTTGTATAATAGAAACCCTACCTCATTGTGAGGTTACTTTGACCAAAATTGTCATGGTATTGGAGCCTTTTAATTCTTCTAATATACTATAAGTTTCTTAGCCCTTTTAGTCTTGACATAGCTTATTCTTATCTCTATTCTTTTTGAGTGGACCAATTTGAAAATAAATGTGAATGATGCCATTAACAAAGTCCATCTCAACAAACTTCTCTTAATGACACTCTTATGGAGGTAAATGTCAAACTTCATAAAAATGATGGTGAGCTATTGTTTGATCCTTTTTTTTATGTCGTATGCTGGTTGAGAGCTTAGTGTACCTTACCATTACTCTACCAAACTTGTCATTTATTGTGCAATAGGTTGGTAGATTCCTATATGCTCCTACATATCTTCACTTTGTTGTAGTGTGAATATATATGAAAAAACTTGAAATTCTATTCTTATATTCTCTCTTTATTCTTGTATTTTTGCTTTATATGGTATTATAGCAAACCCCTAAATTTGAATTTGTATCTCTGTAAACTTCTACAATGGTAGAAAACACTTTAATTATGTCTTATGGATCTCCAACTGTTATCCAAACCATGTAAGGCAATTCTCTTTTCCTAACCAAAATCATACTTAATGACACAAACTTTCCATTATAGTCATAACTTATGGAGATGAGAATTGGAGCCCAAAACTTATTAGGTTTTCTCACTAGAGTAGATCTAAAACCTCCAATAGGAGACAAAGCCTTAGAGCCCTAGCTTATCGACAATAATCATGTAAATAGTTGGCTTATCAATTCTATGAGCCTGACTCTAATTCAACGATTCATTCGACGATAGACAACAAAAGAAATATGAGATATAGTCTCAAAAACATTCTATGATGGCTTAAATAAGACAATTATTTGAATTGAACTTGAGGTCATTCATTACTTGCTAGAATGGTAGACCCTTGCCCACTTTCTATAATGAACTAGTTACTATATTTTAGGAGATATGCTCGAACTCAAGGAGAGGATGCTAATGGAGTTGTCTCACTCCACAAAACCATTACTCGACTTAGAACACACATTTTTTCTAGCTGGTCTTAACTCAAATTTCAATAATGCTTAGAGTGAAATACTACGGAAGGATCCCCCCTTTGACATTGAATCATGTTATGCCTATGTATGCAAGGATTATAACCAATAGTACACAATGGAAGAACCAAAGGTTGTGCTAGACAATTATAATTAAAACATCATTCCTTTTATGATTATTTACTTTAATGGTTAGGGCCTTACTTGTATCCCCACGTTGTTTGGTATTCAATACCTTACGACATTTTCTTATGAATGTACTAGGATGACCTAGGTAACTATCCTTTGCAATAAGGGAGATGTATAGTCTGTCTTTCAAGACTTTTATCATATTATGGCTACTTAAAATTAATGTAAAATTTGAGTCCTCCAATAAGATAATGGTAGGATATATATTAACTCAACTCTCTATAGTTTCTGCTAAGAACATGGCAGCAGTCACTAAACTTATGCTGGGACATTTCAACAGAATGGTCTTGTTGAACGAAAAAAATCAACGACTGCTATGGAATCAAGTAATAAATGATAAAATGGAGGCATTACAGAAGAACACCTTGGAACTCATACCACTACTTATAGGAAAGAAAATTATGGGATGTAGGTATATATTTAGTCAAACTAAAATCATATGGAAGTATTAATCATTATAAAACAAGCTCGTCATAAAAGGGTGTACTTGAAAGTACGAGATTGATTATGAAAAAACATTTGCTCTTATAGTAAAGATGAACACCATTTGAATCCTTATTTCTATAGCAGTAAATTTTGATTGGTCATTATGATAATTCAATGTAAAAAATGCTTTCATGAAAAAAGAAGTATATATGGATTCACCACTTAAAACCAATTGTACACCGAGAATGCAAATTAAAAAGGGTATTGTATAGACTAAAGCAATCATCTCAAGCATGGCTTGGAAGGCTTTTAATGTTCATGAAGAAAATTACTTAGAAACAAAGTGATATTGATCACACTCTATTTATTAAACAAAAGATGGATAAAGTCACTGCCCTTTTTTATGTACATCGATGATATGGTAGTAATAGGAAATGATTAGAGTGAGATAGTTGAACTTAAAAAATACTTAGCAATAGAGTTTAAACTTAAAGATCTTGGTAATTTGAAGCATTTTTTAGGGATTGAAGTTGCTAGATCAGCCTAAGGCATTTCCCTATGCCAAAGAAAATATATGATGGACTTGTTAACTGAAACATGCATGGTTGATTATAAAGCGATTGAAACCCCAATAGAAATAAACCATGGGTTATTAATACGAGAAGATCAAGTTCTAATAGAAAAAGTAAGATATCAAAAGCTAGTAGGAAGGCATATTTACTTGTCTCATACTAAACTAGACATTGCATATGCTGTAAGTGTTGTCAGCCAAGTTATGCATGAATCGAGTGAATAACATATGGACGTTGTATACTAAGTACTGAAATACTTAAGATAATCTCCGATTGAAGGGCTATTCTTCGAAAAAATTAGAGACAATGAGATTGTAGAGTATCTTGATGTAGATTGGGTTAGAGATAGAACTGACTGTAAATCAACTTCTGGGTACTTCACATTTATTGGAAAGAACATAATAACCTAGCAAAGTATGGAATAGAAAGTCATAGCAATATGGAGTGTAGAATCACAATTTTATGAATGGCTCATGGAGTATGTGAATTATTTTGGATACGATGCATTCTATATGATCTTAGTCTATACCATTTGAAGCCTATGATATTGTATTAGATAATAAGGCTACTATTACCATTGCAAATAACCTAGTCGAACATGATAGGACTAAACATATGGAGGTTAATTGTTACTTCATTAAAGATCATTTAAGCCAAAGAACAATCAGTCTCCCATTTGTGAACTCTCTAACTTAGTTGGCAAATATTTTGAAAAAGGAAATATTTAGAAAATATTTTCATAATTCACTTAATAAGTTGGGAATGATAAGATTTTCATAGTTCACTTAACAAGTTAGGAATGATTGATATATATTCACCAATTTGAGGGGAAGTGTTGAAGTGAGCTAAGGAAATAAGCTTTAATCATAGGGAGATAATTGTGGTTTGTAATTATAGAGTGATTTGTGGAGAGATTTTGTATAGTGATTGATGTCATCATGAATATATATATATATATATATATATATATATATATATATATATATATATATATATATATATATATATATATGTATGTATGTATGTATGTATGTATGTATGTATGTATGTGTGTGTGTGTGTGTGTGTGGAAAACCTGAAAAACCATTCTTATATTCTCTTTTTATTCTTCTATTGTTCTTGTATTTTTGCTCTATACAGTCCTCCTTACAATCCATCTTATAATCGTAAGCAGGCTTATGACCCTTCTTTCGTAGCTCCTAATGGCTATTTCATACAAGCAATGACTACATTTTTATCCCACATAATTGTGATATTCATCCTCATGATCATGAGCATGCCAAATCTTATAAAAAGTGAAAGAAACATTAAATTTAAATAGTGGTTTATGGGGAAGAAAATCAAATCTCCAATAATTAGTTTTTCATTCTCCATTATAAGTACAAGCTCACAACTCCATTTAAATAGTTAAAGACCTTAAGGAGAAAAATTATTATGTACTGGTCATTGAGCTAAATTTTTTCTTTTATAGTTTCTCTTTGTATATTCTTTACTTGTATACAAACTCTTGTTGAGTTTTTAATTATCATTCTTCTAAGAGTTGGGTGAGTGTTAGAGTTAGAATTCTTTCATTTACTCATTCTTTGGGTTGAAGAAGTGGGTTGTGAGGTTATTTATCATTAGGTTAGTGTTGCTTTCTTGTAAAAACACTCAGTTGTAAAAAGTTATGTGTTAACCTTGACAACATTTATGGAAAGGTGTAAGTGTGCACCTTGAGAACACTTGGCATAAAGGTTCAATTGTAACCTTAGAAAACACTTAGTAAAATTTATAAGTGAGCCTAGAAAAATTATTATTGTAAGGTTGGTGTTAAGCAATAAAACACCTTATTATACATAAATTTGGTAATAAGATTGGTGTTAGAGATTGAAAATTCTAACTTGGGGATTAGTTAGGTAAAAACTTATGATTTGATACAATATGAACTCCTTAAATCGTGTGTGCCAATTTCTCTTCTCTTTAATTTCTTAAAGTTTCTTTAATTTTCTATAAATTTTTAAATCTTCTTTTAACTAAAATTGACCCTATTCACTTCCCCCCTTAATGGTATTTCAATTGGTGGCAAAGCAAATAATATAGGAGAATGAGTTGCTTTCAAATGAGATTTTAAAGTTCAAGAAAAGAAAATGAGATTTTAAAGTTCAAGAACTCCATTTCCAAATTTCACAAAGGAAAAGAAACACTTGATAATTTTTTAAATTCTCATACATAGGAAAAATTTTGACATGGTTATATAAATGGAGCCTCTAGTTAGTAAAAGTTACTCTTACTTCATTCCTCATTCCTTGTGACAGCTTTAAAGCTCAAGATTCTAAAACCTAGATTTTTAAAAATCCAAATGCCAATGGAAAGCCTTTAAAGGATAATGTTTTCAAGGTTCAAGGTTTCAAAGAAAAGGCTAAAAAACTCTGACTATATCATACATTTATGAATCATAATAAAAGACACACACATATGCACATTAAGCTTCAAAAATTCATACATAAATGCTTTTTATGAAATCCATATGATAATTCCATATTTTATGCTTATTTTTAGTTAATATTTCATTATTTTTACTTATTATAGTATGCTTATTTAGTAACTTATAGTTAAAATATGTTAATTTAGGATTTTAATTATTAATGTTGCATTTCATGTAAATTAGGAATTTTTTGTACTAATTTATTTAGGTTTGCATGATTCATATAAAGTTAAAGTTAGTTAAAGTTTAAATTTTGTATTAGGTTAAGTTTTATATAAATTTTAGATACATTTTCCATGTCTTTTAAGGTTTGGAGGCTTAGATTTCAAATGGAATGCGATATAAAGTGGTTCAGAGCTTAATTTAGTAAGGAAAAATACCTATAAGGGTGTAACAATCATTACCATAACTTGTATGGCCATTATGAAGTTTCTAAGTTGAAGATTTTTTAAAAGAAAGAGCATACTGACCATTACCTTTTCTTACATAGTCGTTACACTTCTCATGATTGGTTTTGGATTGCAGTATGATTGGGTCCTCTGAGCATAAATTTTCGTAAAAAAACTCAGATTGTGATTATTCAAAGTGCTATAAAAAGGTAAGAGAAACTTCAATAACTTTAGTAAAGATCTTAAGAGCTAATTTATTCATCATAAAGTGCTAAAGTTTCATGCAAATCATTTTATTTGGACTGTAAGAGGAAAGGTATCCTAATTTGATTAGAATTCAACTTTTAAAGAACTAAATTAATTCTAATTCAAGCAAGAATGAATTTGAGTTGTATATAAGATGCTATTAGAGCAAAAGGGGAGATATTCTTCATATACTTTATTCAACGTCATTCTATATCATTCAAGGATTCAAGAGGAGGAGTTTTAAGCATTGAAAAATGCTATACATATTGAAGAATTGAAGACCATAATGTCTCTTCTTCTTAATTCTTTTATTTTTATTATGTTTGCTAAAATTGTTCTTACTTATGTTCATAAGCATGTTAGGTTAAGTTTTTATTATATACTAAGAAGGATATTAGTAGCTTTAGGGATGTATTAATTAACTTTCTTTTGTTTAATCAAAGTCTGATTTCTTGCTTATGGATTTTAAATTTGTGCTTCCTAATATTCAATGTATGGTTATGGTCAAGTTATGTTGAGATTGAAAGGTGATACATGCTTTGTGTTTTAAGGTTTAATTTGTATATTCACATAATTTTTTATGAGACTGATAATAGATTAATAACTTATGATCTAGTTTAAAGTCTATGAAGTTCAATTAAGTTGAGAGACCTTTTGAATACTTAATATTGCATGAATTACCTTGTACTAGAAATTTAATTAAGGATTGTTTGTTTGACTTAACAAGGTGAGAGTCTATTAGTTTAGGCTATCAATTGAACTAATTAAATTATATTTTAATTGCTTGAGAGAGAATTATACGATTATTATTGGTAAGCATCATATGCAGAGATCTAGATTAGATTAAGTAAAGTTTGTTAGTTAATACAATAAACTCCAAAGTGAAAAGTGAATTTCTAGTACATGCATTCATCATTATTTATTTTCTTTGACTTGATTTGCATTGATTTAAGTTAGTTTTATTTTTAATTTAAGTTTTTGAACTCTGAATTTCATTAATTTTTTTAGAAAAATAATTAGTTAAGTGAATTAGTATTCAACACTATTCTTTATGGGAATGATACTTGTCCTTCATTCACTATATTACTTGAGCGATTTGCATACTTGCGGTTTGCCCCAATCAAGTTTTTAACACCGTTGTCGAAGAATTATTAGTTTATATTATTAGTAGCTTAGAATTATTTGATTTAATTTTTTTTTAGTTTTTATTTAAGTTTTAATTTTTAGATTTCAGGTAGTTTATGCAATGAACTCATAGTTTAACTTCAGGACATAAGAACTTCTTTAAAATTGATTTGGAGATCAAAGGAACATTCAATAAGCAAAGGCATGAGTAACTAGCAAGAGAAATCATGGAACAAGGAGCTAGACAAGGTAATAATGGTGATAATAATGGTAACATTATTGATCCACTACAAATTAAAGATGCAAATATTGTTAGAAATCTAGCTTTGAGAAGGTATCCTTTTTATTATCATGAAAGAGGACAAAGGAGGACCATGAGGGAGTGCTTAATGAGGAACAACATTCATCAAGATCAATCACCCATTATGCAACTCACCATAGCCATAAATAACTTTGAGATCAAATCTTTCATGATTCAAATGATCCAAAGTTCACAATTTCATGGTCTACCCAATGAAGATCCATGGCACACATATCCAAATTTATAGAATATTATAGGATATTAAAGATGAAAGGTGTTTCAAAGGATGCTATAAGGTTGATTTTATTTCCATTCTCACCGTAGATAGAGTTAAAAAGTGGTTCATAGGATTACCATCTCAATATATCACTACATTGGGGGCGATGTACATAACCTTCTTCGATAAAAATTTCCCTCTAATAAAGGCAATGCAAATTAAGGCTGAAATAAATTTTTTCTACCAAAGAGATTATGAAACCTTTATGAAAGTTAGGAAAGGTTAAAGGATCTATAAAGGCACCATCCTTCACACCTTATTCCACCATGGGATTTGGTGGAATCATTCTACAAAGGACTTTGTCCTAGGCATAACATTGATTCAGCATATAGGGTTTCAATATAGAATAAGATGCCCGAAGAGTTATTAGATTTATTTGAAGAAGTAGCAACAACGGAGAAAATGTGGAGCAATGAGAGAGTTATGCCTTTAAGGAAAAATAGGTTGCTAGAGTTAGATAGTATAATTGCACTTCATTTTAAGTTAGATGCATTATAAAAGGAGATGAAGGGGATGAAGCTCAATGCTATAACTAACATATAAAATTTATCATATGAGCTATGCAAGGGAAATCACACCACTAATGATTATGCATTAATGGATAATTTTAAAGAGGCAAAGTATGTGCAAGGAAAAGGGAATTCTTATGGTAACACTTACAGTCCCCTCTTGGAGAAATCATCCTAATTTTTATTGGAGGAATTAAGGAGAGAAAAATCAAGTAAGACCCCAACTTCCATTAGGTTTTGGCAATCCAAAATTTCAAGCTTAGTATGAAAATTCATCTAAAGATAGAACTTCATCATTAGAGAGCAAAATAGATGAGTTAGTGGAAATGATGGACAAAAGGATGAATTTACAAGATAATGCTATTCATAAATTGGAAGTTAGGATGGATCAACTACACAAGGATTCAAAATTGATGTTCAAAAATCACTCTTCATCTATCCATAATCTTAAAGTTCAAGTGGGTTAATTAGCTAATGTGTTGTCTTTTCAAGAACATGGGAATTTTCTTAGCAACACAGAGACTAACCCTAAAGGTTATGTTAGGGTTGAAACTTTTAGAAGTAGAAAAGGACTTAGCAAATCTAAAGTCTATGAAGAAAAGGAGAAAGAGAATTTTCTAAATAAAAATACATTAAGGGATGAGGAAACCAATACTAATAAGGAAGGCAAGATCAAATCCAAAGAGGAGAAGGAAATTATAAAGCTATATGCACCAATATTACCTTTTCCCTAAAGGATAAGGAATGAAGAAATTGAAAAGGGGAGGAGTAAGTTCTTTGACATACTTAGGAAGGCACACATTAATGTATAGTGATGCTTTCCCATATGCCTAAGTATGCCAAATTTTTTAAAGACCTAATCTCAAACAAAAGGAGGTTAAAGTAGTTAAAGACAATATCTTTGAATGAGGAATGTAGTGCGATCCTTTTGAAAAAGCTTAAGCATAAGAGTCTATGTATGCCTTGTTCTATTGAGGACATGTCCATTATTAAGGTGCTTTGTGATTCGGGAGCAACAATTAATTTGATGTCCTTATCTACATTTAAGACGTTAGGTTTGGAGGAAGTGTGTCCTACAAACATGAGTTTACAATTAGCAGACAAGTCTATCCTATAACCTATAGGTATTGTAGAAGATGTAGATGTAGAAGTGGGTAATTTTATATTCCTAAAATATTTTGTTATCTTAGATTTAGATCACTCACTTATATTAGGAATGCCATTTCTTTATGTTGCTAAAGCTATAATTGATGTACATAATGGGACCATCACAATACAAATTGGAAAGGAAGGTTAAACCCTTAATGCTTATCAAGAACCTCAAGATGAGAACATATGTACGAAGATTGAATTCATGGATAATGATGATATTAAGGATAAAGGGTACATCAAGGCAAAAGTGCAACACACTAGAGCGAAGGAGTTCAATTTTAAAGCTAAAGATGATGGAGGGGGGAATTCAATAAAAGCCACCTTTAAATTCACTTATTTCATTATGCAAGGGTGTTGATTCTAATGTCAAGATGAAAAAAGTGCACAATATGGTGATCTAAAACTTCTAGGTGATAGAGCTTTTAATTTCTAATAAGTTAGAAACCAACTTCTTTAATTCAAAGAAGAGAAGGAAGTACTTTTGGAGAAGATGATATGAAGCTAAAGAAAATACATTTATTGCTTCTATCTTTTACATTAATGAATCCACACACACACACACACACACACACACACACACACACACACACACACATATATATATATATATATATATATATATATATATATATATATATATATACAAGTTTGTTTCTATAATAGTTAATTAAAAATAACTTATTAAATATAAGCCATTGAATTTGAAGGTTTTTATTTAAAAGCAATAATAATCATTGCTAATTGATGGTTTTAAAACAAATACACTTACTAATAATATTACTAATAACTAATAATAAGATCCTCTTGGATCATGGCTCTCCCATTTAAGTGTCTTAAAATCTTGATCAAGCTAGAATGTGAGATGAGAAAATTCTTCAGTTGCTTTATCTTAAGCATACCACTTGGACTTATACAGAAGTTGCCCTTTCTTGCTAACGCAAAAATACTTTCGTTCTCCATATTTGGTTTCACAAACCTTTTGCTCTAGAATAAAATCCTCCTTTAAAGGATTTTCTTGCCCCATCTCTAAGTCATTAATTCAAGGAAGATGAGCGTCTTAGTTAGGGTCATCATCCAATAATGATGGTTCAAAAAGTTTTAAATTCTTGGCATTGATAACCAAGTACATATTCATATATGGTGGTAGATTAAGTTGGAATGCATTCTCACCAATTTTTTAATGATTTTAAATGGTTCATACTGGATAGGCTTGAGTTTCATTCTTACTCATTTTAACCGTTCATTACTAAGGTGTACCCATACTAGGTCTACTTTAAAGTTACATGGTCTGTAGTGTTTGTCATGGAAATTTTTATACCACTATTGCAAATATTGCAATTATATTTCCACTTCTGAGTGAATCTTTTTAATTCGTTCAAGAAATTCCTATGCTCAAACATGTCCTTCCTTTCCACTTAACTATTTGTCACATGTAGTGAATGTCATGTCAAAAGAGCTTTGAGGTAAGTAACCTAAACAAACCTCGAAGGGAGATTTCAATGTAGAGCCATTAATTGATCAGTTAAAAGCAAACTGTAAGTAGGGGAGACTTTCATCCTATGTTTTTGGATGCTTGGAATTGTAACCCCTTAATAAATGTACCATATTTCAATTAACAACTCTATTTGTCCATCCATCTATGAATGAAAAGTAGTACTGTTCTTTAACCTAGTATCCATCATTGCCTATAAGGACTTACAAAAATAGCATAAGAATCAACTATCTTTGTCTGATATTGATGTTGGGAGGCCAAAATGTTTCCAAACATTTTGGAAAAATAATTTAGTTTCCCCTTCTCTTATGATAGTCTTCTTACATGGAACGAGTATCACCATGTTATTGAAATGATCCATAATTATGAACAATTTTTCCCGGACTTGGTTTTAGTAATCCTCCAAGAAATTCCATTAAAATGCTCTCCTAAGATCGGCTAGGTATTGGTAGTGGAAGATATAGTCCTAACTTCCTATTAGAAGGCTTTGAGGTTTTACATAGAACACAACCACAAATGTATCAAGAGACATCTAGGTGCATCTTTGACTAAAAGACATATTGACGAAGATTTAGTAAAGTTTTCTCTACTCTAAAATGTCCTACAACTTTGGAAGTATGAGCTTCACAAATCCACTACAATCTATACCATATTTTAGTATGCATAATTGTGCTCCTTTGTACATTAGTCTAACTTTTGGTTGAAACTCACTAGTCTTTTTTTATTGTAGCTTAGCATGAGTTGAACTAAAATAAGTGTTTATGTCATACCCTTTTGCATACTCAAAAGGAACTATAAGCTATATTTGCATAGCCACCAATAATGTGGAACTTACTAGTGTAAGGGGCTAAGATAACATATACACTAACTTATTAGTCATACCCTCTTATACTTAATGACAATATTGAATTGTTGTAGGTAAGACATCCATTTCATATGTCAAGCTTGTTGTCACTTCAACTGTGTAGTTGGATACTAAAGAGGCTTATGATCAGAGTGTACCATAACTTCCTTCCCTAATAAGTAAGCTCTTTAATGCTTCACTGTTTGATGTAAGGCATATAGCTCCTTGTCATAAGTTGGATAGTTTGATGTTGGTCCACTGAACATCTTAAAAAGGTATGCAATCGGTTTGCCATGCTGAGGTAATACATCTCCCATTATATAGTTAGATGCATCGATTTCTACTTCAAATGCTTTTTGCAGATTTGGTAATGCTAACATTAGGACCTTAGTAATTTTTCACTTCAATAACTAAAAGGATTCTTTATGTTTCTTAGACCATTCAAACTTTTAATTGGCCTTTGTGAGAGAATGTAATAGTGCTGCAATTAAAGAAAAATTTCTAATAAACTTTCTCAAATATTGGCATGCTCTTATAAAGCTTTGAACTTCAGTTATTGAATGAGGTATGGGCCATTGATTAATAACTTGTACTTTCTCTAGATCCACTTTGAGATTTCTTGCACCAACAATCAACCTTAGGTAGACAAGCTCTTACTTTCCAAATTCACGTTTCTTCATGTTTAACCATAGTTGACTAGCTTGTAGATCCTCCATAACCTGAGCAATATAATAGAGATGGTCCTCTCATGTGATTTTGTAGATTAGTATGTCATCCAGATAGACAATGATAAAGTCATCAATGAAAAGGTGAAGTACTTCATTCATTAACTGCATAAAAGTAGTTGGACCATCATATAGTTCGAATGGCATAATCAACCACTCAAACATTCTCTGCTTCATCTTAAAAGTAGTTTTCCAAGTGTCTTCTTCATGGATGCGTACTTGATGATAACTTAAGTTTAGATCAAGTTTGGTAAAAAAGCAAGCACCATGTAATTGATCTAAGAGATCATCAATTTTTAGTAGCGGATATTGATTCTTTATAGTTATTTTGTTAAGTGCTCTATAGTCCATGCATATATGCCATCCTCCATCTTTCTTAGGAACAAGTAGCATTGGTGAACCATATGGTGAGCAGTTAGGCTTGATAGCTCCTTGTTTAAGAAGTACTTGTATTTGCTTATTGATTTCTTCACTTTTCATTAGAGAGGCGTGATATAAACCCAAGTTTGGTAGAGGTGAATCTCTTACCAATTGAATTTCATGTTCTACAACTCTTTATAATGGCAATCCATGCACATTTTGAAAAAGCTCCTTAAAATCCTTCTATAATTTTCCAATATCGAAACATTGTGTAAGTGTTAGAGTCACCATTGAAAAAGTGACAACATCAACAAATTGATCTTATGATCGAATCATTAATAAGATAAATCATGCACAAATCGCTTGGTTTGGTTAACTGTTAGCAATTTTTTCATAGTTTAAGGCTCATAGGCATTGATGTGGAACTCCTTTCCATCATTCACTAAACGATATTTGTAAAGCCTTTTATAATGAATTGCATCATGATCCCATAGATATGGACTACCCAGTATAACTTATCATACATCTAATGGAACCACCTTGCATATGACTTCATCGATGTAACAGTTAGTGCTTACTAATTTGAAGGTACATTGCTATGTAATCTGCATGTCAATGTCCTTCTATATTTAACCTAATGGGTAAGGCTTAGGGTGAGGCATTGTTTCTAAGCCTACCTTTTTCACTAGGGCCTACAAAATCATATTCTTCTGACTTTCTAGGTCAACTATGGCTGATACAACACTCTATTTTACTTAAATGTTCAAATGGAACAACTATTTACAGTTGTAAACATCTGCAGTGTATATTGGTGAAGTCATTAAGGCAAGTGTAGTGTTAAATTGCTTTAACTCTAGAAATTCTTCCGCCTTTTACACTATCAATATGGCCTTCCTGTCATTCCTTCCCTAGTTGTTCCTTTGATTTTTGAGTCTAAAATAGGATGAAGTATCCAACACTTATTTTTGATGCGTTTGCTTGAATTATAGTTATCATAGTAATTTTTTTGTTGGGCTATCCTTTATCTATTTTCCTTTATTCTCCTAATCAGATATACTTATAGTTGTATATTTGTCATCCTTTTCATCAAGTCTTTTGTATTTGGCCTCAATGGCAATGGTTTTAACCGTAGCTTCTTCAATCGATTCCATGGTGAATAATTTCAGTTCTTTCTATATGTAGTCAGCAAGTCCTCTGATATATTTCATAAAGACACTATAATCTTCAATGTCTGTATCTAATACCAAAGCTTGGTTATGGAATTCAAAGGTATAGTCTTGTACTGATTGACTGGATTTTTTATTAAAGTGTTGCCATTTGTACCACCTTTCTTCCTCGTAGTCAATATGATAAAATTATTTTCTTAAAAATTTTTTGAATTTACTCTAAGTCAACTCTGAAATGTTGTACCATTTTTTGTATGACTTCCACCATGTAATAGCATGGCTAGCGAGTTTCAGCCTTGCAAATTGGATCTTTTCAGCATTAGAATACTTACGTATATTAAAATAAGTTTCTAATATATTTATCCAATTATCTAATTTGCTAGCATCGGTACCACCATTATAAGTATAAATTCAAACCTTAAAATCAATTTTTTAAATACTTACATTTCTCTAATTTCATTCTTCCTCGATGTTGTCTTTTTGGATGGTGTCTTCCTTACCCTTGCTGTCATCCATGACCTTTCTCTTTAAAGGGGACGCATGCAAATGTTTCAAGGTTTTTAAATTTTCTACTAGTTTATAAATAAATGTTGATAATAATTGCACCTCTTCTTCAAGCTTGGTGATACGATCATCGTTATCACTAGTCTCATTTATTTCTTTTAACATTTCTCCTTTCTTTGACCTTGGATTCTTATGTACAAGCAATGGACCTAAAAGTTCTTCTTTAAAAGTTTTTTATATTGGTCACAAGTTAGGACCATAAACCACCTTGACCCCTTTTGAATCTAGTGCTCTAATACCATTTGATAAAAAACTTCTAGGTGACAAAGCTTTTAATTTCTAATAAGTTAGAAAATAATTTCTTTAATTCAAAGAAGAGAGAAGTATTTTTGGAGAATATGTTATAAAGCTAAAGAAAATATGTTTATTTCTTCTATCTTTTACATTAATGAATCCACACATACATATACACAAGTTTGCTCCTAAAATGGTTAAGTAAAAATAGCTTATTAAATATAAATTGTTGAATTTGAAGGTTTATATTTAAAAACAATAATAACCATTGTTAATTGATCGTTTTAAAATAAATATATTTACTAATAATATTATTAATAACTAATAATAAGATCTTCCTAAATCATATGGAAGCTAAAAGTGAAGAATGCTAGAATTTTTGTGGAGTCCTTAATGACTTTGAAGACATGGTAATGGTCTAGCTTAAATAAAGCACTTTAGTTTTAGTTTTAGTTTTAGTTTTGATTTTTATATTTTCCCACTAATTGAATTCATGTTCTTAATGTAGGTTAATTGATAATGAATGAAGAGTAATGAGGACTTAAATAGGAACATTGAGGACAATGTTCAATTCAAGTGTGGGAGAGTATTTCTATCCTTTATTTAAATTTGATTTGATTTTAATTGTATTGGTTTAGCTTAGTTAATTTTTTTTAGGTTATTTTGATATTTGCAAGAAATTTTAAACTATTTACATTTACATTGTTAAGTTACTTAGATCATAATAGCATTTAGTTTAGTGTTAATTCTAATAGGCCACCTTATGAATTTTATATTTATCAATATTATAAATTTTGTATATTAGGTTGATTTTTCTTTATATAATTAATGCTTAACTTTGTTCTTTTGTGTGTTAAAACCTTAAGTTAGGGATGAGTATTAGAGTTTAATTAACTTAAAAAGTACTTCTCTTTTAAGTGAGTGAAAGGTGTGTGAACACTATCTTATAGAGATTTAGTCTTAATCAAATGATTTTAAGTATTAGAACCACCTTTGATTTTGAGTTATGGTAGAAACTAACCAATTGAAAAAAAAAACTAACAAGATGAAGCATAAAATGCACTTGTCTGTTTAAAAAGAAGAAAAAAATAAAGCAAGATGGAGCGTAAAACGCACTTACTAGAAAAGAAAGAAAAAAAGGGTAAGATGGAGCATAAAATGCACTCACCACACTCATGCAAGATGGAGTGTAAAATGCACTCGTAAGAAAAGGAAAATTTGCTTTTTTGTGAAGTAGATTAGTTAGCTATTATTCTTAAGGTTAACAAATTTCAAACCTTAAATTTTTTTTTTGCATTTACTTATGATCTATGAGTTTTATTATATGGGTCGTTCATTAATTCCATTGAGAAGTGTTATCTTTTACTTGTTTTTTAAATTTGGTTTTGAATAATAAGACCTATATTAAGTATATACTGAGTATGCTTAAATGTGATCGTGCTTTGGTAAATTCCTTAATGTGCATAATTTGTAGTGTTTGTGAAGTCTTTGCTTGAGGAAAAATAAAAGTCTAAGGGTGGGGGAGTTGATAAGTCCATAATTAATGCTTATTTTTAATTAATATTTCATTATTTTTACTTATTATAGTATGCTTATTTAGTAAATTATAGTTAAAATATGTTAATTTAGGATTTAATGTGTTAATGTTGCATTTCATGTAAATTAGAGTATTTTTCATACTAATTTATTAAGGTTTGCATAATTCATATAGAGTTAAGGTTAGTAAAAGTTTTAATTTAGTATTAGGTTAAGTTTTATGTAAATTTTAGATGCATTTGATGTGTTGTTCCATGTTTTTTAAGGTTAGAGGCTTAGACTTCAAATGCAATGCGATATGAAGTAATTTTGAGCTTAATTTAGTAAGAAAAAAAATGTTTAGAAGGGTGTAACGACCGTTACCATAACTTGCATGGCTATTATGAAGTGTTTAAATTGAATATTTTTCAAAAGAAAGTATGTAATGGCCATTATCTTTTCTTGCACAGCTATTACACTTCTCTTGCTTAGTTTCGGATTAAAGCAAATTCAAGTATTTTGAGATTATCTTTTGTACAGAACTTGAATTGAGATGATTCAAAATGCTACAATAAGTGAAGAGAAAATTCTAAAACTTTGATGAAGGCCTAAAGAGCTAATTTATTAATCTTAAAGGGCTAAAGTTTTATGAAATTAATTATATTTACACAGTAAAAGGAAACGTATCCTAATTTGATTAGGATTTAAATTTCGAAGATGTAAATTGATCCCAATTCAAGCAAGGATGAACTTTAGATGTATATAAAAGGCTATTAGACTAAGAGGGGAGATATACTTTATATACTTCATTCAACATCATTTTTAGATTCAAGAGGAGGAGTTTCAAGCATTAAAAAGAGTTGTGCATGTTGAACAATTGAAGACCATAATTTCTCTTCTTATTAATTCTTTTATTTTTATTATGCTTACTGAAATTTTTCTTACTTGTGTTCTTATTTTCATAAGCATGTTAGGTTAAGGTTTTATTATGAAATAGGAAGGATCTTAGCAGCTTTGGGGATATATTAATTAACTTTCTTTTGTTTAAGCAAAGTTTGATTTCTTGCATATGGATTTTAAATTTGTGCTTCATAATATTCAATGTATGGTTATGGTCAAGTTATGTTGAGATCGATGAGTGACACATGCTTTGTGTTTTAAGGTTTAATTTAAATATTCATATAAGTTGCTATGAGAACGAGAGGAGATTAATAACTTAGGGTCTAATTTAAAGTCTATTAAGGTCAACTGAATTAGGAGACCTTTTGAATACTTAATATTACATGAATTACCTTGTGTTGGAAATTTAACTAAGGTTTTGTTAGTTTGACTTAACGAGGCAAGAGTCCATGAGTTTAGGCTATTTATTGAATTAATTAAATTATCTTTTAATTGCTTGAGATTGATTTATAAAATTATTAATGGTAAGTATGATATATAAAGATTTAGTTTAGATTAAGTAAAGTTTGTTAGTTAATACAATAAACTCCAAGGTAAAAAGTGAATTTCTAGTACATTCATTCTTCATTATTTATTTCATTGAATTAATTTGCATTGATTTAATTTAGTTTGATTCCCAAGTTTTTATTTAAGTTTTTAAACTCTAAATTTCATTGATTTGTTTAAACAAATAATTAAATATGTGAATTAGTATTTAACACTATTCTTCATGGGAACGATACTCGTATTTCATTCACTATATTATTTGTTTTCCCCAATCACCATGCTTATCCTATGCCATTTATGTCTAGAAAAATCATAAGCCATCTTAGCCATGAAATATTTTCAAAGCTTGATAGAGAAAATAGATTTTCAGAAATCAAATATTGAATGAAATTGGAATATACTAATAATATGCAGTTACTACATAAAAATTCATTTCAACCTTCTGCCTATAGACTACTTTGAGAGTCATGCACCTAGACCAACTAATGTTTGGGTTTAAAAGGTTGCTTGATGATTGTTTTTCTATTTTTGCTAATTATTACTAAATCAATAAAACCAATTTATTTGATTTGTCATTAAGTATACAAACATTAAATTGTCCAAAAATAATTTAACCCTTTGCATGATTAAAATGATTTCCATATTTTGACATGCTATTTTCTCATTTAGTACACTCATTTGGCATGATTTTTTATTTGGTATGTCTTACTCCTTAAAAGCCCCCTTAGGACTATATATTGAGAATCATGTATACTATTACCCATTCTTTAATATATGTTATGCTTGATACATGTTTTATTTGCTTTTTATTATGTATAAATTGGTATTATTCTTTTTTATTTGGTTCACTAACTTTTCAATTGGTATCCTTATTTTTTATTTAGTATTCATTTCATTTTCAAATGGTGTCTTTGTTTTCATTTTTTTTTCTCTTGGTATCCTCATTATTCATTTGGTATCATTCCTTTTATTTCATTTTCTTTTCATTTTTCATTTGGTATATTTCCTTATGTATTCTCCCTTTTTCACTTTGACAAAGGGGAGAGAAATTTGGCATTTCAAATGATAATATTTTTGCTTGAGTTATAAAAGAATGCCAAAAGGTGGGAGAAACTAAATGATATTTAATATATTAAATGATATTTAATATATTAAATGATACTTGACATGTTTAATTCACCTTAATATATATTAAGGGGGAGAAATTTTACAACACCTTAGTGTATGATTGAGGGAGAGTATTATAAAGAAAATGCACACACATGTACTCAGTGATTTTTAATTATCATTCAAAAATTGATTATCAAAGTAAAAAAGGGGGAGATTTTTGACCTTTTGCATGATCATTGTGTTGATTAATCTTAAATCAACCTTGGTTTTGTCGTTAACAATCACTTTTTAATACTAATATGCATTTTGAAGAATGTATTTTAGTTAGTACCAAAGGAATGCATGTATGAAGTTACAAAGCTCACAATATGTCCAAAATATAAAGATTGGGATGCTTATGAGTGGCATCACAATTGTGAGCATTCCCACAATTTTAAAGGAGATAAGTGAAGGCAATGTTCAAGAGGACATCCTTCTCATGATCTCCCTTAAGATTGTAAGGAAGCCTATTATAATTATGATATCTCTTCATGATCCTAAGGTTTCAAAAGCTCGAAGAATAAATGTAAGCCACTCCTACTCATAATCCATCTCACAATCATGACCATGCTCGTGACTCCTCTTTTATAGCTCTTAAAAGCTAGTTTGTACAAAAAACAACTACATTTTTATTCCTTAATATTATGATATGGAACCTCATGATTGTAAGCATGTCAAATCCTATAAGAAAGTGAAAAAAAAATTCAATAAAGATGGAGGTTTATTAGGGATAAAAATTAAAGATCTAACAGTTAGGTTTACATATTCCACTATATACAAGCTTAAAACTTCATTTAAAGTGTAAAAGACTTTAAGGAGTAAAATTATTATGTAAAGATCATCAAGCTAAATTTGTTTCTTTTATAGTTTTTCCTTATATGTTCTTTACTTGTAACAAACTCTTCTTAAGTTTGTGATTACCCTTCTTATGAGAGTTGGGTGAGTATTAGAGTCAGGATTATTTCATCTACTCATTCTTTGAGATTAAAGAAGTAGGGTATTAAGGTTATTTATCTTTTTATTAATGTTCTTTCCTTATAAAAACACTTAGTTGTAAAAGGTTGTGTGTTAGCTTTGAAAACACTTATGGAAAAGCTTATGTGTGTACTTTAAAAATACTTGGGGAAAAGATTCAAGTGTAAGCCTTGTAAAAAGTTAGTAAAAAGTTTTGAGTGAGCTTAAAAAACTCATTGTTTTAAGGTTAATGTTAAGCCATAAACACCTTGTTCTATATAATTTTAGTAACAATATTGGTATGAGAGATTAAAAGTCTAAAATGAGGATAAGTTAGTTGGAGATATATAATTGGTTATAATAGAAAATCCTTAAATCATTAATGGCAATTTTCTCTTTTCCTCAATTTCTTAAAGTTTCTTTAATTTTCTTTAAATCTTTCTAAATCTTTTTTTAATTCAAATTAGTCCTATTCACCTTGTCTGGGACTTTTTAATGGCTTATTTGATGAAATTTGTTTTCCTTAAAGAGGTCCAACCCTATTGCATGTTGATAATACAAGGGCTATTTCCATTATTACTAACCATGTTTATCATGAGTATACTAAGCATATGAGGTCACTTTATCCGCATTGCTTATAATCATCATACCATTTCATTTCCATATGTTTCTAATGATCCTTAATTGGTTGACATATTTACCAAGGCCTTTACTTCCAAGTGTCATTAATTCTTGCTTCACAAATTAATTCTTTTGGATTTTCTTACGTTAATTTCATGAGGGGATTTTAATGGAGTATCATTGTTATTAGTTTCCTTGTATTGCTAATATACAATTGTGTAAATTTGTTTCTATATATAACATCTAGGTTATAAGTTGTAAAATTGGAAAGATTATAGGTTGTAAAATGGTTGCATACAACTTTTCTAGCTTTATAAGTCTTCTGGATAATAAAAACCCTATCTCATTGAAAGGGTATTTGACTAAAATTTTTAGGTATGCCTACTTTGTTTTTAAAATTTTGGAGTACAATTCCTAAAGAGGTAACTTAGTTAGTGATTCACTTTTTATACACTAGACTTATGCTTCCTAATTTAAACCATACTTTTATAACTTTAATTCCTAAAGTCAAATCTCCAATATCCATGAAGGATTTTAGATATATTACTTTGTGTAATGTTCTATACAAATTAATATCAAAGGTCTTGGCTAATATATTGAACTTATCTTGCCTTATTTGGTTTATGAAAATCAGAGTGTGTTTGTTCTAGGTCCACTAATAATTTATAGTGCAATTATGGTGTTTGAAATTTTTCATTCTATGAAACACAGGTTAAAGAGCAAAAAAAAAGGGTGTAGATGACAGGGTTTAGTGCATGTCCAAGATTTTAGCAACTGCAACACTGTTTGGGCTTAAGGCCCTTAAGAACACACTACTATATCATAAAGACATAGGATGGAGATGAGGAGTCACCACCTAGGGTAATAACTAGGACAAATCGAAATGGAGGTACTCGATTCTCTAAAAGAAAGCTAGCACCACAACCAGGAGATTCTGGGTACGAAATACTAACTTCTCTTAGTCCATGTTCATTTAGAATTACTTTATGAATTACTATCTTATTCTTTAAATACATGTAATTTTATTTAAACCCTAATTAAACATCCATTTAACCCAAAGGCAATAAATCATAAAATTACATGTAAAAATGCATACAAAAGGTAGCATCCTTATGTCTAAACTAGATTAATTTTATTAATTAAAGTTAGCTAATTCTACATATTTTATTTACAAGTAAAATGGACTAAAGATGGGCCTACATTTTAATTGAATTAGTGAGTCTAAATCTACTTGTTTTAATTAACTAAGTAAATGGGCCTATTGTCTATAAATTTTAAATAAGAAATTTGATAATTAAGTGGGCCTAAGTCTAACTTAATTTTAATTCAAATAAAGATGGAGCCTAAGTCTATTTATTTTTTAAAAAATGAAATTAATGGGCTGAGCTAAATCTAAATTAATTTTAATTAACTAGAAATGGGCCTAAGGTCTAATTAATTTTCAAAAGAAATAAAAATACATTAGTGGGTTGAACTAAAGTCTAAGTTAATTTTATTAATTAAAAGTGGGCCTAAATCTAATTAACCTAAATGGGACTAAATTAATTAAAACCTAAAAACCATTTTTAAGCCTATTTATTAAATAGGTTGATCCTACCATAGGCTTGGAGCCTAAAAGGCATGAAAACTAAAAACAAAACCCAATTCAACAAACATACAAAAAAAAAATCAAAACAACAATTTTTACATGATTTTTCTAAGAAACCCTAATTCAATTTCATGCAACCATAGGCTTGGGTGCTTGCAGTTGCCCCCCTTTATCATTGTTTGCTTGACAAATTGTGGTAAAGCAATAGTAGCATATAATTTAGAAAGAAAGAATTAGGGTACTTCATTATATCCTAATTGACATGATGATGCTTAAATTGTTGAGAAATTTTAAGCAAGATGCTATGTTTAATATGTGTCACTACATTTCCTATAGAGCGTCTAGTGAAACTTATGCATTTTTCTATATTCCCCATGGAACATCTAGCAACTTGTGATTTGAAAACATTCTATAGTTCTTGGGGAACGTCTAACAATAATACTATAACTATTGTGTAGTGTCTGGCAAATTGCACTATATTCCTTTTGGGACATCTAGTGACAATGGACTTCGTTATATTCCCCGTGGGACATTTTAATGAAATGAATGCAATGCTTCTGGCTATATTCCTTGTAGGACCTCTAGCGAGCCTTATTTGAAAAAAGTGTTATAGTTCCTGAGGAATGTCTAGCAATCATACCGTAACTACAGTGTAATGTATAATGACTAAAGGTTTGAAAATTTTTAATGTTATAATTGCTATTAAAGCATATAACATGTTGAATTCAAAATTCATGTTACGACTACTGTGCAACACATAACATTATAATTTTAAAATTTTTATTTCAGCTATTGTGTAGCACAAACTAATTTTGAAATCTTTTGATTTAAAATGATGCATGTAAAAATGCAAAATAAAATTCTGTAATTATATTCTGTATTTCATACTTTTACAAAAAAAATTCAGAATTTAAATACATACATAATTAATAATAATTCATTAATTAATGACATGATTTAAATGAATTAATTAGAAATTAAATCCTAATCAAGATGTAATTATCGATGAAATTGCAAAGAAAAACTTGATTTTGAATGCAAGCATAGTTAAGGGACCAAAATGGATAATTTCCATTTATAAGAAGCTTCCCTCCTTATTTTTGATGCTATTCTTTTATTTCCCTTTGCATGTCTTTTTTTTTTCTTTGATTTTCTTCTTTTGATTACATGCTCATCCGAAGTCTGATTCATGATCCATCACATCCTATGGCTGACCCACAACACAGGCTGCACAAAGGAGTAGAGATTCCAACTGACCTAGCCATTGTGCCTCTCCGTTTTCCTCAAAAAAACCTTGGACTTCGAGAGGGCTCTACTATGCTTCCTTTAACATGCCTTCACCTTCACAGGTGCATAGATATGGGCAATGAGGTAACACTTTCTAATTTTTGTTTATTTTTGAAAAAAAATTTCATACTGTTAGGAATCAAAATTAATTTGAGAATGCAAATTAGTGTGTATATTGTTGAAATTAGATTAAAAATCAGTCAAAAAATGCATGAAAATTTTAAATTTAACCTGGGAATATAGGATTTTAGTTGAATGGCCAACTGAATGTCTAAAAATCCAAGTCAAAAGTCTAAAAATCAATCAATATTTATGGAATGCCGATCGGCATTCCACTTTGCTAATCCATATTTTTTTTAATTAATTAATTATTATTATTATTTCTATCCTTGAAATTCTCCCAGTAATCGATGAAAATCACAAGCTATTTCTAAATAGCTCGTGAATTATTTCACGGGCTGTCGAAGAATGTGGTGTAGCTGGTATGGGTCTCCAAGTTTAGATGATTTATTATTGGGCTCTCAACAGCTCGAGGGAGGTCTGATTGCCATTCTTTATTTGCACTGATTGAGCGATGGATGGACACCACCCACACATTCCATACTTGTGTAGGGAAGTTAACTATTTCACCTTTGAGTTTTTCTGCGATCACTAGGATTGCCTTTGGAGGGACTCCCATTTCCTTCAATATCAGCTACTGCAGTCTCCCTGAGCATGCACGAAGTCAGTATGTGTAAGATTTGATCAATTTCATTCCAATGTGGAAGAATTGAAAGAATATTCTTGTTTCATTGTTAATTGAGGAATTCAGATGTCTTCCTACCACCACTCCTCATTAGATTTCCCATAAGGTAAGGTGTCTCCTTCTGATATTGCTGGTCATCACCCTCTTCTATGAGACTCGACATGAGGTTAGCATTGCCCTTCTTAGTCCTCTTCAAAACTTAGACCGAGTTGTCACCCTTGAATGGGGATCTGCTACGTTGGCTTATTTGTATTATAGACTTGACATTGTCTATAGAGGTGTTGTCACCATGTGTGGCTTTTGGCACATTTGCATGTACGTCATCCTTTCTTCTTCTTTTTTTTGACTTATTTCCTCTTTCTAGATTTGGAGTCTAAAGATTAGGCTAATTTATGGCTTTGATGCTATTAGCTCTGATAGGAGGCTCCCTCTAATGTAGAGATAGAGCTCTTCCCATCTAGCAAGCATTAGGAACACTTTATAGACTTACTACAATCAGCTGAACACTATTAAGTGGCACCTGGTAGGAAAATAAAATCATTAGTATTTCATAATTTAATGCAAGTTAAACTTAATAACATGATTTTACAAATTAAATCTAATTGGCTAGAGGGAATGGATAACATCTAGAGGTATGATTTCATGGTTGCTATAGTATGACTTGAGGACATGAGGATTGTGCTTCTAGGTTATGGCTGCTGGATATGGTATTTGGGAGAGCAGGTATATCGATGGCATTATGGACCTTCCTGATGTCGTATTCCCTCTGATGTTCCTCTCTTGATGTTATATAGTTCTCATCTAACAGGTTCAGAGTTGAGAAAGGCATTACAGGGATATGGTGCCATGATTTTTCTTGAGCGATCTTGCCATTACCGGTAAGTCATCCATGAGAACCTCTTAGAGCAGGTTCCTACTGACCAGGATGAGGTAACTTTTGATCATTTCTCTTCTAGAATGCTCAAATCACTTATTTTCTTTTCTCACAATTTAAGGAGATTGGCTCCCCTACCAACAAGGTGATGGAGGAATTGACCAGAACTGCTCAAGGGGTTAAGACTGCCCTTGAGCCTGAGATTGTGCCTAAGGTATATAAGCTTAGACCTGGTCATGCACAACATACTCAGCACGTTAGGACTAGTTGTGAGGGAAAATTTATTGGTGTTGTTTTTAGTGATGTCCCCCTTCTTAACATATCTATGCTCTATTGGGCCCCCACCATTCAAACTCTGGTAAAGCAGTATATGCATTTTGGTGATGTTCAATTCCCCAACTTTTCTCCAGTAGATACTTCTCATGTGAGTTTTTTTGACTTATTTCTTGTATTACTTATACACTTGATATTAATGTTAGTACAACTTTACAAAATAGGTCCCCCGGACATAGGTAGAGTATTTGTACAAACTCGCCTCGTTTTAGAGGTTATTTACCATGCAAGTCACATATAGTTGGTGGGTAAGCATATACACTTATTATGCAAATGTATGCATGGAATGCATATGATATGATGTTTCCTATATGTGTAGAGTTATTCTAAGGATCTAGAGTGGGAGAATGAGATGCTTCGTCTGCGGCTTGCGGACTTGGGCATGGACCCCTACAACATTGGTACTTCATCTATTAGACCTCCAAATACTTATCATCATAATGACCCTAGCAAAGGATAGAGCCTATGGCCTAATAATAGAGCCCAGGATGACTAATTCTAGGCTATCTTCATTTCTAATTTGTAGTTATGTCAAATTGCCTTCTTTTACTAATCTATTTCATATTTCCCTTCCTTGAAATTAGACATGGATGAATAGATGGTCTTAAATTTATTTTATTTTATTAATTATTATTATTATTATTATTATTATTATTATTATTTTGCCTTATCTTTTACCTAAGCTGCCCTTTCAGGTTTTTAACTTAGCAGGCTTCTTATTTTTACTTTTCAAATCTAGTTGCAAGATAAATTAAGTTTGCTTGCTGCTCCTGCCAACCCTTTATCTTATTTGCCTTATCAGTTGTAATCTCAACCCTTAAAGATGAAAGAAAAGCACATTATAGACCATTAGATTGATTGGATAAAGGATATCATGGACATTGAGATTACATGGGTTGGTAGAGACTAAAGTTCATTACTCTTGACTTATATGATCACCATGTTCCCATTCTGAGGTTGCACTTTTAACTTTCATTTCTTGTTTATGACTTTGTTGTTAGTATGGTCACCCGCAATTCATTGTTACTATTCTAATTGAATTCGAGGGCTTCTCTCTCAGGTAGGCTTTTTTTTTAAAAAAAGATCAGGGACTTATGGCCTCATATAACTCTTGAGCGCAACATATCCTTGAATGCTAATAAAGCTACTAATGATAACTACAAGACTTGGACCATGATACAAGCTACAGAGCCACCCAGATTTTACATGATGAACATCAAAAGAAGAAGAAATAGAGGCACCACTAAAGCAAAATGGTCTTGTAGAGCTGATTTTAAGCTTTTATATTTTGTTTTCCTTTCTAATACTTATGCATTATAAATAAGATAGAACATGCAATGTTATAATAAAATTCAATTTCAATAAGATTCATTAATTAGGGCCAAAATAAGTACATTTACTATATCACATAACATAACTCCTATTATCAGCTAGTCCTTTTGGATTTTTAACTAAATATTTTTCATTTACATTTTCTTTCCCTAACTTTTGCCTAACTAGCCCTTTGCAGGTTTTCTAATCAATGGAGCCTTTTTATTTTATTTATTCCCTAATTTTTGCCTACCAGCACTTTTCGAGTTTTCTGAATAATGGGAATGTCCTAATTTTTGCCTAACTAGCCTTTTCAGGTTTTCAAGTTAGCGAACTTTATTTTCTTTATACTACTTTTATTTATTTTTATAGGTAGTATTTCTTGAGGCAATCTATATTAACACGCTCTATGAACTCTTTCCCTTCAAGATCAGATATCTTGGCAACTCCTTTTAGTAGAATTGGCTTGACTAAGTATGGTCCTTTCCAATTTGGTTTGAATTGAACACTATTGCTCTAGACTATTTTAACATCATTTCCCCAGCTCTTATTTTCCCTAGCCTTATTTTCTTGTTGAATGACCTTGTTATCCTCCTCTGATATATTTGAGTATAAAACAAAGCATTCATCCTTTTCTCATCTAGAGATACCAGATGATCATATCTCTTTTTTGCCCATTCACTCTTAGGCGTTTTGGCCTCTATAACCACTTTTAGAGACTTGATCTCAGTTTCTATAGGCAAAACTACCTCACAACCATACACTAAGGAGAATGGAGTTTGGCCTGTGGCAGTTATGGCTGTAGTTTTGTATCCCTACAAGGCAAAAGGAAGGTACTCATACCAGTCTTTATAAGTTTTAACCATTTTAGAGAGGATTTTCTTGATATTCTTATTCACTGCTTCCACTACTCCATTAGCCTGAGGCCAATATGGTGAGGACTTATGATGCTCGATCCTATATTTTTGTAATAACTCTGCCAACTTTGCTTGAAATTGAACCCTATTGTTTGTCACAACGTGATGTGGAACCCTATATCTACAAATAATATTCTTCTCAATAAACCGAGCCATCTGCTTTGCTTTTAGAGTATTAAAAGATTTATCCTCTACCCATCTAGAGAAGTAATCAATTGCCACAGCTATATACTTAAGTCCATTTGATGATGTTGGCTTTATTTCTCCTATAATATTAATCCCTCACACTGTAAAAGGCCAATAAGATGATAAACTATTCGACACTGTTGGAGGAAGGTGGTTGAGATTCCCATAGACCTGACATTGATGGCATTGCCTTACTGTCTTAATGCAATCTCTTTGCATGCTCATCCAGTAGTACCCTTATCTAATTATCTTCTTCGCTAGGATTATTCCATTCATATAAGAACTACAAGCTCCCATGTGAATCTTTTTCATCACCTTTTCTACTTCATCTTTCTTGATACATCTAAGTTGTATCCTATTTAGCATTCTCTTATACAATACCCCATTATGACTTACAAAATTATGTGCAAGAACATGAAGGGCATATTTCTCTTTTGAAGTGGCTTCATCTGGATATTTTCCTTCCTTGATAAACCTTTGAACATTATAAAACCATGGCTTCTCTTCGGACCCTACTTGAATTCCCATAATCTGCTCACCCCCATAACATGGAGCTCTTGATTTCATGATCACTAACAACTTCGTAGTCAATCTAGGTACACTATTCCATATTGAAGAAAGCATTGCTAGATCATCTACCATTTGATTGTCGTGTCTTGATAGATGGATAAAAAGACATTTAGTGAAGTTTTTTATTAAAGTCCTCAAATAGTAAACATAGGGTTTCAACTTTTCCTCCTTTACTTCCCATTCTTTGTTAGCCTGACTAATAACCAACATTGAATCCCCATATACTAACAACTCCTTTCTCCATCTGCCATTACTGCTTCCACTCCATAAATGCATACCTCATACTCAGCCATATTATTAGTTACTTTAAAATCAAGTTTCTTGGCCATTGATATGGTTTCTCCTTATGGCATAATAAGGATCACTCCTAATCCAACTCCTTTTTTATTTACAACCCCATCAAAATAAAGCTTCCATTCATAATGCTTTACAATTGCTAAATTCTTATCTGGAAATTCTAGGTTCCATAGTTTATCACCCTCTACTACATTCTGTGCTATGAATTTTGCTATTGCCCTTCCTTGATAACCTTTATGGTAATGTAATCTATTGAATTCAGTTAGGAGTATAAGCCATCAAGACATCCTTCTAATCAAAGCAAGTGTCCGCAGTAAGTATCATAAAGGATCTATCTTTAAAATAGCCTGAACCCTATAAGACTGAAAGTAATGCCTTAATTTTCTTATTGTCCATATCATTATCAAACATATCTTTTCCACCAAATCATACTTTCTTCATATGGCAAGAACTTTTAACTGAGATAATACATTGCATGCTCTATCCCATCTAGTCCTTTTTGAGCTAACATTGCCCTCATTACCTTTTCCTCTAGAGCTAAATTCAAGATCAACGGTTTACTTTGCCTTGGTGGTCACAATACAAGTGGATTGGTGAGATATTCTTTTATCCTATTAAAGGCCTTCTAACAATCATTGTTCCACTCTACAGGTTGATCTTTTCTTAATAGTTTGAAGATTGGGTCATAAATATTAGTAAGCTTTGCAATTAACCTACTAATAAATTGTAACCTGCCAATAAACCCTCTCACTTCTTTCTTTGTCTTTGGTGTTGGCATTTCTTCAATAGTTTTCACTTTATCCTGATCTACTTCAATTCCTCTACTACTAACTATATGCCCCAGCAGCTTCCCTATAGTAACTCTAAAAATGCATTTCTTTGGGTTAAGTCTTATATTATACCTCTTAATGCTCACCAAGAACTTGTCCAATACTTTAAAGTGCCCCTCTCTTATTTCTAACTTGACCATCATGTCATCTACATACACCTCAACTTCCTTATGCATCATGTCATAGAAAAGAGCGGTAGCTGCCCTTTGGTATGTTGAACCTACATTTTTTAACCCAAAAGGCATAACCTTATAACAATAGGTCCCCTATTTTATAATGAAAGCTATCTTGATCTTATCCATAACTACCATCATTATCTAATTATACCTAGAAAACCCATCCATAAAAGAATACATTGTACTTGACGCCGCACTATCCACTTTAACATCGATGTGGGGTAAAGGAAAGTTATCTTTCAAACATGCTTTATTTAAATCTCTAAAATTGACACACATATGCACTTTACCATCTTTCTTGGTTACCAAGACTATGTTTTCTAGCCATTAGGGGTAATCTACTACTTCCAAGAAGTTAGCCTAAATTTATTTACCAGTCACCTCTCTTCTTTTCTTAGTCCACTCTAGTTTTAGCCTGCATAATTTTTATTTAACCAATTTTATTTTTGGATGAGTTGGAATATAATGCTCTGTAATTTCCCTATCTAAACCTGGCATATCTTCTTAAGGCCAAGCAAAAATTACCTTCATTTTTGTTAATATTCTCTCAAAATTTTCCCTTTCTTTAGGAGTTAAATCATGTGATATAGAAATATTCTTTTTATTATCATTCATGCCCATGTTAAATGAATCAAATTGAATTGAATTAATTTCAAACATACATGATTGATCAAAATTATAATGCACAAAACTATTAGGATCCACATTACATAAGTAAGTAAAACCAGCATTCATATCATTGACTATGGACGTAGTTTTTATCCTCATAGAGACTAGATGTTATTACATTAGTTTCCTTATAAAAAACATTAGTAAAGCTATCATTAATAATAGTAGCTAAATCCTGGGATGGCTCCTCTTCAAGTGGCAAACATAGCAACTCTTCAATACCAGCATTCCTCATTCTTCTAGCTACCTACTTCATCACCTCCTCTTTGTTGTCCTCAACTAGGTTTTCCATAATCTACTCTTTGAAGACCTCGAATCTAGGAACATCTTTGCCAGAGACATTGAAAGATTCCTTAGCACCCGGGTAGTACTTGCCTTCTTTTATCTTGATGAAGTTTTTGCTTAAAGGCGCAATTCTCCCTAAGGGCTTGTTTCTATTGGCCTTCTTTTTCTTTCTTGCCCTTCTGTTGGTAGATCCTACCTCAGTGCACCCTAACCCCTTAGTATCACTCTGGCACTTGAACTATAGTAGCCTAGGGTTTCCCTGCTCATTCTTTCCCAGTCCTTGTCCAAGTTGATAAGTCATGTTCTCCATCATATTTGCAACCCTTGGATCCATTTCAGTTTCGTTAAATATCCCAACAAAAATGCACACTTGCTTTTGTTTCTCTAGTATGGCAACTATAGCTGCATTGATTCCTACTTCTATAGTCACTACATCTCCTTTATAAGGGAATTTTACCTTCTGGTGCACAGTTGAGGGTACTCCTCCCAGAGCATGGAACCATAGACTTCCCAATAATAAGGCATAGGTGACAGGAATATCTAGCACAATGAACTCAATAGTGGATTCCACAAGTCCTATTTTAACTAAAACTTAGAATGTCCACTCCATATTCCTATTATTGTCATAATAGGCTCTGATTATTAGGTTTGAACCTATTAAGTCATCGACTTTTAAACCTAAATTAGGTAGGATCTTCAACAAACATACATTAATAGCAAAACCATCATCAACCATTGTAAAGTTAGTTCGCTTCCCTTTTACTTCAGCTGGGATAAACAATGCTTCATTATGATTTCTTCCTTCCAAAGGCAAATCATCATATGAGAATGTTATCAACCCATGTTTCTTTTCCATAACCTTTGCTACCATAGCCTCAGGTGTAGCTATTGTTTCAATGTTCATATTTAATAGAGCTTTGACAAGAGCTCTTTTATGACTACCTAAATGTATTAGTAGCTCCCAAATGCTAGCATTTGCCGTAGCGTTCTTTAGTTATTCCAAAATCAGGTCTTCTTTTTCTCCTCCTTCTGTTTATGCATCCTCTACTTCTTCTCTTTTTGTGACTCTCTTAATTTTCTTTTCTACTGCCTTTTAATTCCTCCTACTCCTAGTGAGATGATTCATATTGGGGTTATTGCTCCTTATGTTAAGATCAATGGGACTTTCCTTGTCAGAGTCATACTAGATGTCTACAACCCTAATAATCCGATCTCTTTTTTTATTTTTCCACACTTCCACTGTGCACATTTCTTTTCCCTCTATATCAAACTTTTTTAAATGCTCACTCAGTACCTCGATCCCTTGTTTAAGAGTTAAGGACCCTTTACTCTCCTCTTCGAACTCATCACCCCATTTTATAGGCATAATCTCCTTAGGAGGTATGCCACTAGAAATCACCCCATCCTAAAGGCACTATTGATTCAACAAGAATATCAGTAGAGGTGGTTTGGAGTAGAACACTTTGTAATTAAATGTACCTATGGGTTGTCCTAAAAAATCCTTAACTCCACTAAAGGCATCAGAAGATTCCTTACTGTTTGTAAGGTTTAGGTTTTCAAAGGAGTCTAGCACTTCCTCCTCATTAACTCCCGAGTTGATCATCATGGTGATTGGTGGTGGGACATTTCAGTAGTCTAGGAAAGGATTATTTTTAGTGTTTGGGTTAGGATTGGATTTTTTGGGGTCTGTGATTTTTTTGGAGTCTATCAGGTTTTGGATTTCGTGTTTGAGGTGGATATAAGTATTTGTGGAGTGACCAACTAGTTGGTGAAACTTACAATAACTGTTAGGGTTATAGCCTAAGACATTTGGGTTAGGTGGTTTGGAAAATGTTAAGGGTTAGAGTAGGCCTTTCTAGATTAATCGGTCTAGGACTTTTAAGAGTGGTTGATTGAAGTTAGAGAATCTCTTGGGAGGTTGAACTAAGCGAACCTCCACAACTCGGCTAATGCTTCCTTATTGTGTGCCCCCAATTGAGTAATTTCGAGTTTTGATGCCTATAGAGCTTTTCTTCTTTTCATTCTCAATCTCATTAGCTTGTAAACCATCATCATACAGGTCTATGAATATTTTGGGGTTAATCATCTGCAATCTCTCGACTAGATTAGGTGATACATTATGGACTATCATCCTAACTTGATCTTTCTTAGCTAGCTTATTCTTCATCAGTCCTGCTTTGTACATGAACCTAGTAAGAAAATCAAAGAAGGAATCATTTAATTTCTACTTTTTCAGTTCTAAATCTTTAACGAACACTTTCAATCTAGTTTTATAATCATACTATTTCAAAAAGGCAGTACATAATTCTTTCCAGTCATACCTAATAGATTTTTCCAGCCCATGATACAAGTTTATAGCCATCCCCTCTAAAGATAACATAAACAACCTAGTGATTACTACTAATAGGGCTTTAGTAGTACTCATAGTGGTTATGTACCGACTGAGATGAATCCTTTGGTCTCCTCTTCCATTAAATTTCTATAGCTGCAACATTTTGAACTTATCAAGCAGCTTATCATCTTCCATTTTTAGCATGTCATTGAAGTCAAATGAATATCCCATGCCTTGTTCCCTAATCAGCTCCACCATCTTGGACATCTTCTGGGTCAGCGCTCGCATCTGCTTGGACTCGTGGTCTTACACTATTTTGAGTGACTCTTTCTTTGCTTTCTTTACTATGTAATTCTCAACATCCTCCAGCTTCATATCAACAACAGGTGAATTTCTAGCAACATGTTGGCCCCCAACATTATTGGCAGTAGGTGGAGCATCCATAGTAGGTGGTTGTTCAATTGTAGGTTGTGGTATGACAGCAGTGGCAAGTTACATCAGTCCAGACCATGCTTGTCTCAATTCATCTTGCATTATAGCCCTCATGTCATCCATCAAAGCTCCCTTAAAAGCTTCTAAGGTCCAGTTCCCTCTTTATTGTTGTTCCATCTCTATAGGTTTATGTGTAGTTGGTTTAACTTCTATATAAAGCAGATTGATAAGACTCTTCTCCAGTCTATATAGGATTTCTTTTGCTATGACCTTAAGACTCAGATCTATTCTTCTTAGTCTACCATTTTTCCATCCTCAAATACGAGAAGAGCCAGATGAATCTATGATGGCTACAAAACAAGGTGTCAGTATGATGCATCTAATGCATGATGCACATGATATACAATAAGTAGCAAGTAATAAGTATCAATTAAATGTGCAACATACATCCTTCCAACCTTATTCCTCCCACACACGTATTCAATGGTGAGTTTCTTTTCTTAGGATTTGTTTTCCTAGCCTTAATATCAATGGGGAATTTCAAGAACTGACGTGCATGCACATCTCTCTTAAAGCAGTAGAAGCATAAAAAGAGCATTTCTAGGTACAAAGGTCTAGCGCAATCTTCATTACCTCAAGTGGGCTTCAAAAGTATTGGTCTGGGCTTTTATAAATAGAAATACCTTATGTCAACAAACATACAAGCAATTTGGGTAGATTTTAGGGGAGGTAACTAAGCCATTATATATGTTTAGAGTCTGATGAAAAGTCAAGGCTCCTTTAGCAAGACGCCCTCATTTAAGACTTGAGTTACAGGCCAAGGCCAAAGGGGCCTAGCATCCTTTGTTAACTCAAGAGAAAACTACCCCTTTTTAGGACTTGGGTTACAAACTCTAGTTAGATGAGCCCGGTAATCTCTTTTGAACCGAGTTAAGGCTAAGAGTGATGGTTAGCCAATTTACAACTCCATGAAACTAGTGGAATTATGGAATAATAAACCAATACCATTGGTTAATAGGGACATATAGAATGAATACAAGAATAAAATAATTCTAAAGAACACAAGTAGAATCAGTATCTTTTATCCCTAATGGAGTTGCCACTGTAGACAGTAGGGTTTAGCGTGCGTCCAAGATTTTAGTAACCACGACACTGTTTGGGCTCAGGGCCTTAGGGAACACACACTATATCACAAAGACATAGCATGGAGATGAGGAGTCACCACCCAGGATAATAGCTAGGAAAAATCAAAATGGTGGCACTTGATTCTCTAAAAGAAAGCTAGCACCATAACCAAGAGATTCTAGGAACAAAATACTAACTTCTCTTAATCTCGTATTCATTTAGAATTACTTTATGAATTACTATCTTATTCTCTAATTACATGTAATTTTATTTAAACCCTAATTAAACATCCATTTAACCTAAAGGCAACAAGTCATAAAATTACATGTAAAAAAGAATACAAAAGGTAGCATCCCTATGTCTAAACTAGATTAATTTTACTAATTGAAGTTAGCTAATTCTACATATTTTATTTATGAGTAAAATGGACTAAAATTAATGAGCTTAAACCTACTTGTTTTAATTAACTAAGGAAATAAGCCTATTGTCTACAAATTTTAAAGAAGAAATTAGACTATTAAGTGGGCCTAAGTCTAACTTAATTTTAACTCAAATAAAGATGGAGCCTAAGTCTATTTATTTTAAAACAAACGAAATTAATAGGCTGAGCTAAATCTAAATTAAATTTAATTAACTAGAAATGGGCCTAAGGTTTAATTAATTTTAAAAAGAAATAAAAATACATTAGTGGATTGAACTAAAGTCTAAATTAATTATATTAATTAAAAGTGGGCCTAAATCTAATTAACCTAAATGGGCCTAAATTCATTTTAAATTAATTAAAACCTAAAAAAACATTTTTAAGCCTATTTATTAAATAGGTTGATCCTACCATGGACTTCGGGCTTAAAAGGCATGAGAACTAAAAACAAAACCCAATTCAACAAACATACCAAAAAAAAATCAAAATAATAATTTTTACATGATTTTTCTAAGAAAACCTAATTCAATTTCATGCAACCCTAAAATTAATCTGCCTTCTTTGATTTTAATTGAATGTTACCAAATTGAGCCTAGATTACTAATCAATTTTAGTGCAGAGAATTAAAATTCCACTAATTTCCCTCTATTGGGGCTATTACAAGCTATAGTTCAGGAAATTATAGAAAATTAATTACAACCTAGTAAAAGTAATGAACAAAATACCATCAAAAATGATAAACCCTAAATTCTACTAGGATTTTATAGAATTTAGTCCATAACATCCCATGGATTCTTCAATGTAGCCACTGCTAAAATCTCACATCCAGAGCACCACAGAACACCAATCAAAAATAAAAACACAAAAAAAATTAATCAGTAATGACTCAATCAATAAATAAAACAAAGAAATCAAATCAAAATAATAAAAAAAAGAGTAGGGGATACTATGCAAATGCTATTTGAATGCCCCTCAGATTGGTATTGTCACCATTTTGAGATTGACTTTGTTTTTTTCTCTTGATTTTCTGGACTTTAAAAGCAAAGAGCATATTTTTGTTAATTTCTCGAAGGTTTTGAAAATGAAAAATGAAGAGATAAGGTGTGTGGCTTTCTGCACGGTAAAAAAAAACTAGGGTTTTATTTTTAGACTCAAAAGAATTTTTTTTTTCTCTCTTTTTCCTCTCCTCCCTGATTTTTCTTCATAGACTCTACCAATCTAGCATTTTTCGCAGCCTCTTCCTCTCTCCTCTTTGATTTTTCTTCACAAACTCTACCTCTCTAGCATTTTTTTTCACAACCTCTTCCTCTCTCCTCTCTAATTTTTCTTCATAGAATCTGCCTCTCTAGCATTTTTTTCACAGCCTCTTCCTATCCCTTCCTACAGACTCTACCTCTCAGCTTTTAAAGCTTGGCCTAGCAACCTCCAACCCCCGTGATCATGCAGGGAAGTTGTTCAATATTGGAAGTGAGAGGAGGAGGAGGAGTCTTAAGAGTCTAGATTCTTATTTTTGAACTTTCAAAATCAAAATAATAAGAAGATGATAGATTTTTTAAAAAAATCAAATACTCACACACTCAGAGACACGTGGTGTCTTGGACTAATGAACAAATTAAGAAATGATGAAAAAATGGCTTAGAATAGGTTATGCTTAAAATGGCTTTTCCTTTATATTTTGTTCATTTGATTCTAATTTGTTCAAATATTGTCTCCTTTTAATTCCTAATTAATGGATAAGCAATAGGTTTTTTAAAAGCTAGTATAGGCCTCCATTAAGAGGACCAATATCTCTAAATTAGTTTCTACCTTGTGTTGAAGATCTAGCTATTATTAAGAATCCTATAAGGGAATATCCATCATGTGAAAGTAAGTCCTACTAACCCTATAGTGTCCTATCTATTTTTGGCAAATGACAACATTTTGTTCATTAGAGCTACAACTTCAAAGTGTTGTGATATCATGATTATATATAAGAATTGGGGAGGTTTGTTGCATGATATGTTATGTTAACAAATTTTTGAGAATATAAAGCACTTCTCTTTGTCTTCTTTTAGTTATGTATCTCATTTTGTCAATAATGTGGCTCATGGTGTGGCTAAATGTTACTACAATCCTATTCTAATTTTCTACTTTATGAGGATGTCCCTCCCTTAATGAGGTGGAGATAATCTCTTTTTTTAATGAATGTCCTTTTCTTTCAAAAATAGAATATAAATGAATTTTGTAAAGTATTTACACTTAATACTACGTTAATAAAATTTTTTATTTTTTAAACTCATTTTGAAGGGACAAAGGATGGGGGACTCTCTAATAACCTTAATGTCGATGATGGCTATAACAACCTTTGAGAACACACTTGAATAAGGGAAAGTTTTGATTCCTAAGGAGCATTACCTAAGCCATATAGATTTGTTCACGTTCAAACCTAGTCCCCGAGATGCTTTCTATCCTTCTTCCCATACAAATGCCCTAAAACCTACTGTTGTCCATCCATAAACCACCTTGCATCTCAAAACATTCACGTCTATGGTCTTAGAACCTTTTATTGTCTGCCCTCCTCATTCTACTATTCTAGGATCTTACCAAGCTGTTAAAATCAACTCTGAATTGTATCACAAATGATTAGCCTTCTGTTAGCATTCCTTAATTAGCCAAATTATTCTGAATAAAGGAGATTCACCTTAGAAATTGACAAAGCTGAAAGAAAAACTATCTAGGATATGTAATCTCCAAACTCAATGGAGGCTTATCTCTTTGGGATATGGCTTCTTCCATATTCTTCTCGGTTTTGAGTAAGACAAGAAACTTATAAGGAGCTGAGGTTCCCTTTCTCTTAAACCTGGGATCTTTCACCTTCAACAATGGACGCCAAGATTTAATCCACTAAAAGAAAAGTCCATAACCACCCAACTTTAGGGTCACTATTATCACTTACCATGGGAGCTTTGAGTTGCTTAAATCCTAATGAATATCTCAAAAAATATTGGCATACCCCTGAGGATTGTACGCGTTACTCTTAAGGGGGATTTTAGGAACTTTGCTTGTGTCCTTGTTGATATTAATTTATCAATACCTTTATAGCATCAATTAATGCTAGATTGATGGACTAGGATTTTGTTGATGCAATTATGCTTATTAGTTCTGACTAACCAAAGTTATTTTTACTATGCATGGAAGTGCAATTGCACCAAAGCAAAAGAAGCAGCACAACAAAAAGGGAAATGCAATTACACTAATAAGTAAGAGCAAAGAGCATCAATTTAATGAAAACAACACAATGAAGGGGAAGTCAGAATATGCCTTGGCTTAAAATCATTATTTGAAGACATAACCAATACAAACCACAGTCATAACAGGGATTTTAAAAATCTACTTTATTTATTTTAACTTTTAAGATAAGTACAATTTGGATCCTTGTGGTTTTGCCCCTTGGTAAAACCAATCCTATGTTTTTTTTTACATTTAAGTACCTTATGTTTAATAGTTTTTTACACTTAGTACCCTTCTAACTAATATCATCATTATTTTATAAGAAAACATTAATATAATATTAAATTTCAATAATAAATTTATTTTATATATAATTTATAATCAATCTAACTAATTGCTTATTTTTAAAAATATTGTAAATTTATTTTAAAAATTATTTCTTTTTATGTGATGGAAACCTATTTAATATTGATGTAACTTATGAAAGTATGCCTCTTTTTTGAAATTATTGTCAAGTAATTAGGCATAGTTCATCTGAATGCTGCCATTATAAGCTTGATGTTAAACCAAATCCTTCTATCCCCTCATTAGAGCAAATGAGGAGAAATTCTAGGGGACATTCTAGGGTGCACAAAGTATGGCACAAGAAGCCCAAAATAAATAAAACTCCTTTTGTTAATCATAATGCTTTACAATAGTCTAAGGAAGCTGACAATAACAACTAGACGTTTTCTCCTATCACTTTCTCATCAAACAATGCATCATTTGGCGATGTCCCAGTCTTACATATTCTTACAGGATCCCCTAAAAATTAATTGGCTATTATTAATCTACCAGACATCACTCTTCCCATTCTCTCATCTACTCAGCATGAAGCATTAAATGAGTTAGAATGAGTCAGAACCAAGAACTAGGTTGAATTAGTGGATCAAGATAACAACAATGACAAAAGAAATGCATCTGATTGGTAAACTGTTAAAAAGAAAAAGAAGTCTCCTTTGTAGTAAGTCAAGTTGTTGGGACATAAGCCCATCACTAGAGCACATTCCCAAACATTTCAATAAAAACTCTTTTGGAATTGTAGAGGCCTTGGTAATTAGGCCACGTAACTCACTTTGAGTAATATTTGCAAAACTCATCGTCTAGACATCCTTTGTTTAGTTGAGCCAAAGATTGATTTTAATAGTATTCATTTTCATTATTGGTCCTCTTTGGGTTTTCTTTTATTACTAATAATGCTGCCTCTCTTTGGATTCTTGTTTACACATCTTTAGGAGTTGGTAATGTCACTTTGTTGGCTAGTTCAGAATAACATGTCACAATTCAATTTTTCATGGATTCTTCATGGCATTCTCTTACTTGTATTCATGCTCATGTTTTTTCTTCTTAATGCAAGTAGCTTTAGGACAATCTAGTCCATCTCTCCTCAATTCATAATAATAACTGGTACGTTATAACAGATTTCCATGCATTTTTTAGCTCTCATGAAAAAAGTGATGGGTGAGTTTTTTCTTTACGAGGTGCTTTCTATACTTTGACCAATAATAGAGTTAGTGATCAAAGAATTGATATTCATTTAGACATGGCTTTTTGCAATAATAATGCTTTAAGTTTCTAGAGATTCATTGAATGTTTTGCTCTTGTGCACTATAATTTGGATCATCATCCTATTCTTCTCAATTGTCATCAGAAAAATCTCTCTACTCATAACCTTTTTTGATTTCATTCAATGTGGGTTAGTCATCCAAGCCTCCTTTTAAATGTCCAAGAGTTTTGGCGTTCTCTTTCTTTTACTTAAAATTCAATGTTTATTCTTATGAGAAAGCTTAAGCTTCTTTAGGTGTATATTCATAGTTGGAATAAGCATACTTTTAGGAATATGGATGTTAATATTTCTTTGGCTAAACAAAAATTAATGGATATTCAATATGATATTAAAGCAAATGGTTTTTCTGAGGAAATGCATTCTAAGGAGATGGAAGCCTACCAACACTTGGAACATTAGCTTGATAGTAAACATTGTTTGCTCAAGGATCAATGTCGCATTAAATGGCTTCAGCATAGTCATTGCAATTCCTATTTTTTTCATAGCCTTCTAGCAAGAAGATGTCGTCAAGCTAGCATCCACAGTCTTTTAATCAATGATGTCCTATGTTCAATGAGATGGCTATTCAAGATCATATTGTGCATTATTTCTCTAACTTATTTTCCGCTCCCACTCTTATAGCTCAATGGGATCTCTCAGTTGTTCAATAAGTTATTCCTTCTCTTGTTACCAGTATTACTAATAATTCTTTTTTGAGAATTCCTTTGGATTTAAAGATTGAGGAGGTAGTTTTTTCTATAGATCCACATAGTGCTCCAAGCCCTGATGGTTTCATAAGCCTTTTTTTTTTCAAAACTTGTTAGGATTTCATTAGCTCTGAGGTTTTCTCTATAATCAGCCATTTCTTTGTATTATGTCTATTTTTCATGGCCTCAATTCCAATTTTATGGTTTTGATTCCTAAGATTGACTCTATTGATAAACTTTGACCCATTATTTTGGGTAATTTTATTTTTAAAATTATTACTCGAATTTTAGCTGACAAATTGGCTCCCATTAATGCAAAAATTATTGACCCAAATCAATTTGATTTTGTGAAGGGCCGAAATATTGAGAACTGTATAGTTGTTGCCTCTAAGTGTATTAATTTGATTAATACTCACTATTTTGGTAACAACATGGTTGTTACGATTGACATTTAAAAAGCCTTTGATACCATGGATTAGGAATTTATTCTTGAAGTTTTGAATTATTTTGGGTTTTCTTCCACTTTTTGTGATTAGAACAATGTTATTTTTAAATCTACCCGCATCTCTATTCTCATAAATGGCTCTCCTAAGGGATTTTTTGGTTGCTTTAGTGGGGTTCGTCAAGGAGATCCTTTGTCACCTTTGCTTTTATGTATTACTGAGGATTATTTAAATAAGGTGCTGCTCCAAGCATTATGTTCCAACTCTTTGGTTCCTATGCATGCTCCTAGAAAGTTCATTGTTCTTCTCATATGCTCTAGAAATGGGATCTTTATTACGCTCCTTTAGATTAAGGAGGGGTTGGTCTTAAAAAGCTTTCTTTGCTAAATAAAGGTTTACTTAGTATGTTAGCTTGGTGGGTTTCTTATGACACTAGTGTTGTTTTCTCTTTTAAAGCATATCTTTTACCATGTTTAAGCAACCTCGAACCTCCTTTGTCTGTTCTTCTATATGGTCATCCATCCGAGATTACTTTATGGATTTATAAGAAAATTGCTAGTGGGTAATTCATGCTCCTTCTCACCTTAGTTTCTGGTTTGATAACTTGTTGCGTTACCATGTTATTAATGCAATTGAAGTTCCTTCTTCTCATTTTAAATATCTTCATGCCTCTATCTCGAATGTGTTCGATAATGAGAACTAGCATTTGCCTTTGTCTTTTTGTAATGCCTTTCCAAATGTGGCAAATCATATTAAAAATATGATTTTTTTGCTCTTGATGATGATCATTATATATGTCATTATTCTCCTTCAAGGACTTTATCATGAAAGGTGGCTTATAATCACTTTAGATTTTCTCTCTCTAAAGTTACTTGGAGTAAAGATGTTTGGAGACACTACTTGCCACCATAAAGATCATTCTTTACTTGGCGCATTCTTCATGGTAAGCTTCCTTCTATGGAAAATATTTGAGCCAAGGATTTTCCTCATGTTTCACACTACTATTTTTGTCAACGTGCCGAAGAGACTATGGATCATATTTTCACAAAGTGTTACTACTCCACTTCCATCTGGTATGCTTTTGGCAGACTTTTTAAAACCTTTTTTTTCCTCTCCAATGGTTTTTTACATCTGTTCAAATCTGCCATGAGTTTGTCTTTTTCTTCTCAAATTTCTGTTTTATGGTGAGTGGGAGTTCATGTAGCTATATGGCATGTTTGGTGTGCTAGAAACTCTATGATCTTTAAAGATAAATTAATTCCAGTTATTTTTTTGGTTTGACTAATTTGTTAAGCAATTAAGGGTGCCGAAGTGTTTCATTCTGGCCATATACGAAATGTGCAGTCTTATTTTATTATTTGTAATAACCTGAATTTTTTAAAATTATTTTATATAAATAAATATTGAGAATTGCGATGTTATTGATTATTTTTATCTTATATTATTATTATTTTATTTTATTGAATTGCTATATCTAATTATCAAATTTAAAAATTTATTTGGGAAATATTATATCTAGAGATATTAAAGTTATTAATAATATTATTTTCATTATTTTTAAATGGCATTATTATTATTATTTATTATTAATGGCATTATTTTAAACTAGGGTTATTTTATTATTGTGATGTGTATTTTTGTGTGTGTGTATATCATTTGTTTTTTTTTTTTTGGTAAGTTGACTATATATATTTGAAGTGTGTGGTTGAGTGATTTTCGGTATTATTACTATTACTATTACTATTACTATTACTATTACTATTACTATTATTATTATTATTATTATTATTATTATTATTATTATTATTATTATTATTATTAGTTTTAGATAAAACTTGATTAAAGACAAAAGAAATTCATATCACTTCATTACTTCTTCTCCTTTTTATTTCTCTGTCCCCGTTCTTCCTGCTCTCCTTCTCTCGGTGTCTTCTTCGCAACATCACCATCATCACCTTCTCTTCATGCCATCACCACCATCAGTTTCTTCTTCTCTTCCTTGTTGTCTCTACAATCCAGCCTTCCTCTCCTCCTTCTTCTTCATCTTACATTGGAGACAACAGCCAGCATCTTCCAGCTCCTACCACGATGTCCAGCTCCTCTGCCACCTACAGCCACCGGAGACAACATTTACTCCGACACCAGGTGACAGCTCCTCCTTCCCCTATCCTTAGTCTTAGCTTTGATAGGGTTAAGTGGGTTAGGAGTTAGTTAGTTTTAGGTTGGTTCTTAGTTAGTTTTAGGTTGTTTGTTAGTTATTTGAGTTTATTTTAATTTTTGGTTAATTATTATAATATTTTCTTAATTACTCAAAATTTATTTTTAATTTTTGGTTTATTTTTGGGTTGATCTATGTATGTACTTAGTTGATTTTAATTATGGGGATATAAAAATGATTTATGTTAATAAATTTAATATTTAAGAAGTTTTGAATAATTGATTTTTGGTATTTTAAGTGTTATGCATATTTTATTAATTATGTTAATTAATTATTTCGGTTGGAAAATTTTGAGTTAATTAGAGTTAGTAATTTTAGTATTAATAAAATAATTTTTAGTAAATTTATATAATTTTTGAAAAATTATTATTTTTATGTGAATAATGGAATTATAGGTTAATTGTGTGTTTTGTTAAAAATATAGTTAAATATTATGTTTTAAATGATTTTAGAATTTTATAGGGTATTGAATTAATTTTTATAAATTATTTACTATTTTTAGCTAATTAATACTAATTTTCGAAAAGTATATTCAAATAATATGTTATTTATCATTTTGGTGATTAAATGGATTTTAAATTATTTTTATTATATAATTATGCTATTTGAATAATTAAATGTGAAAATGACTATTTTATACTGAATATTTGGAAAATTTGAATTTTTGTATAATTATATTAATTATTTGAGATTTTTATTAATTGTTGTGAAAATTATTTATATTTAATGTTTTGGTGTTTAAATAAAGTATATTGCGATTTAGTATTGATTTTTATGGATTTTTAATAATTTTAATATATTATTATTTACTATTTATTTTATTATGTATTGTTAACCTCGGTTGGGGATTTGAGTAGTTCAAGGTCTCAACCCGAGGTGTTGAGCTATTATGAAGTTTAGAAGTGTATTTACTTGCAGGGTTAACTCTACTTCGGTAGAGGGATGTCCGTTTTACAAAGGAGATTTTGCCAAATTTTTGTTAGATTTCTCGTAAAACGTGACATCGGGTCAATCCTAAGTTTTGAATTATGTGTCGAGACTTCCGTAGAAATTCTAGAAGTTAGGGTTTCTATTTTCTTATAGTCATTTTATTTTTTGTCTTTTAGCCGCCCCTCTGGTCGCGTCTACCAATCGAGGTCAGACATGAAGTAGCAGAGGAGCGCATCCATCTTGTAAGTTAATATTCGATACGTATGTCGGGTTTTTCAAATTAAAACATATTAAATTCTGATGAATTTAATTTTACAAGATTCTAGTCGGTATTCTTTAAATAATGTTGTATAATTTAATTTATAGTTGATTTAATTTATTTTATATTTATTTTAATTTTCCTTGTTTTATTTTCATTTATTTTAAATAAATTATGGTAGAACAGGCTACCTAAAGGGTTTCATCAAGACCGTGTGCGCACCGGTAAAATATTAGATTAGATTGATTATATTATTGGGGACAATGGTATGGTGATGCTTTGCTCTCAAACACTACCAGTAATATGATATTTGATTATTGATTAAATATTGGGGCCGAAGGTCTAGTGATGCTTTGCTCTCAGACACCGCCAATAAAGTTGGATTTTATCTATTAAATCATTGGGGCCGATGATATGGTGAAAATTATTTATATTTAATGTTTTGGTGTTTAAATAAAGTATATTGCGATTTATTATTGATTTTTATGGATTTTTAATAATTTTAATATATTATTATTTAATATTTATTTTATTATGTATTGTTAACTTCGGTTGGGGATTTGAGTAGTTCAAGGTCCCAACCCGAGGTGTTGAGCTATTATGAAGTTTAGAAGTGTATTTACTTGCAGGGTTAACTCTACTTCGGTAGAGGGATGTCCATTTTACAAAGGAGATTTTGCCAAATTTTTGTTAAATTTCTCGTAAAACGTGACATCAGGTCAATCCTAAGTTTTGAATTCTGTGTCGAGACTTCCTTAGAAATTCTAGAAGTTAGGGTTTCTATTTTCTTATAGTCATTTTATTTTTTGTCTTTTAGCCGCCCCTCTGGTCACGTCTACCAGTCGAGGTCAGACATGAAGTAGTAGAGGAGCGCATCCATCTTGTAAGTTAATATTCGATTTGTATGTCGGGTTTTTCAAATTTAAACATATTAAATTCTGATGAATTTAATTTTACAAGATTCTAGTCGGTATTCTTTAAATAATTTTGTATAATTTAATTTATAGTTGATTTAATTTATTTTATATTTATTTTAATTTTCCTTGTTTTATTTTCATTTATTTTAAATAAACTATGGTAGAATGGGCTATCTGAAGGGTTTCATCAAGACTGTGTGCGCACCGGTAAAACATTAGATTAGATTGATTATATTATTGGGGACAATGGTCTGGTGATGCTTTGCTCTCAAACACTACCAGTAATATGATATTTGATTATTGATTAAATATTGGGGCTGAAGGATTGGTGATGCTTTGCTCTCAGACACCGCCAATAAAGTTGGATTTTATCTATTAAATCACTGGGGCCGACGGTATGGTGATGTTTTGCTCTCAAACACCGCCAGTGATATTAGATTAAGTGACGTGATTGTGGTTATGTATCCTAGTGATGCTTTGCTCTTGAGATCCGACAGGGATATAAGTGAGCCAAGTGACTATTAAAATTAAGGACTAGGGTTCTACCTAGTTTTTATACTATAACATTTTAAAAGCATTTAAAATTTATTCCTCATTTGAAAAATGGATTTCTTATATATATATATCAAAGAATTTGAATAAAAATTATAAATATATTATATTTCATAAAAACCTATTTTAAAGGATATTTTTAAACCGCATTCATTTCTTTTATTAGCTTACTCAGTGAGGTTTGACCCCCCTCAATTTATTTTTTTCAAGAGTTTAGGAGTCTTCTGTTAGGCCTACTTCCCTACGTCGAGTAGTTTCCTCACCGACTATCTTATGTAGGTCTATATAGTTGTGTTTGTATTAGTATCCATGTACCACAGTAAAGAAACTATATAATTGCATATTTTAATTTGGATATTATGTATTTATGAGTAATGTAGTGAGATACTATTTTGTATAATTAATAATGTTTACTTATACATGACGATGGTGTTGTTATGACCCAAACCCCATGACCGGCACTAGGGAATGGAAAAGCATAAAGCTACCAAAATCCGTAGTAAGCCTTAAAAGAAAAACGTGGAATATTTCACTTTAAAACCTTACAATAAAATAATTAAATCATAATGCACATTATCAAACTGATTTTTCTTATTTTAATTAAACCATAACATTCTAGTACATAAAATAAACATCATCAGTTATACAAATAGTATCTCAGTACATAATTCTTAATACATAATATTCAACTTAAAATACACAGTTATACAGTTCTCTACTGTTGTACACAGATACTAATGCAAACACAACTATATAAACCTACATAAGATAGCCGGTGAAAAAGCCACTCAGCGTAAAGAAGTAGGCCTAACAAAAGACTCTCAAACTCTTAAAAAAAAATTGAAGGGAGTCAGACCTCACTGAGTAAGCTAATAAAAGAAGTGTATGCAGTTTGAAAATCTTCTTTAAAATAAGTTTTCATGAAAATATAATATATTTATAATTTATTCAACTTATTTGATATAAATATAGAAATGCATTTTTCAAGGAAATAAATAAATATTTAAATGTCTTTTAAAACATTTCAGTGCTCACTTATATTCAAGACTGTCAGATCCCGAGAGCAAAGCATCACCAGGATGCATAGCTGTAGTCACATCACTTAATCGAATATCACTAGAGGCGTCTGAGAGCAATGCATCACCAGACCATTGGCCCTAGTAATTTAATAAATATTAACCCAACTATACTAGCAGTGTCCGAGAGAAAAGCATTAACAGACCTTTAGCCCCAATATTTATTAAATAATCAAATATTATATTACTGGCGATGTCCGAGAGCAAAGTATTACCAGACCATTGACCCTAGCAATATAATCAAATATTTTACCGGTGCACACACGGTCCTGATGAAACCCATCAAGTAGTCCGTTCTACTATAGTTTATTTAAAATTAATGAAATTAAATAAAACAAAGAAAATTACAGTAAATAAAAATAAAATAAAATAAAACAACTATAATTTAAATCATGCATCATTATTTAAAAGTACTGACTAGAATCTCATAAATATATAATTCATCAAAATTGAATATAATTTAAATTGAAAGACCTGACACTCAAATCAAATATTAACTTACAAGATGAAGGCACTCCTCTAATACGTCGTATCCAACCTCAACTAGTAGATACGACCAGAGGAGCGACTAAAAGACAAAAAATAAAATGACAATCAGAAAACAAAAACCTTAACTTTTAGAATTTCTAAGGAAGACTCAACTCAGAATTTAAAAATTAGGATTGACCTGATGTCACGTTTTATGAGAAATCTATCAAAAATTCGACAAAGTCTCCTCTATAAAACAGACATCCCTCTACCGAAGTAGAATCAATCCTACAAGAAAACACACTTCTAAATTCACACAAGCTCAACACCTCAGGTTGGAACCTCGAACTATTCAAATCCCTAGCTGAGGTTTACAATCCACCAAAAATAAATAATTAAATAATAAATATTTAAAATCATTAAAAATCTATAAAATACCCAAAATGCCACAATTTAATGTATTTAAATAATGAAACATTCAAACTAATTATTTTTCCAAATTAGATGATAAAATCCCAATAATTTATATAATATTAATAAAATCCAATTTTACAATTATTCATCACAAAATAGTCAAATTCACATTTAGTTATTTAAATAGCTTAAATATATTATAAAATTAATTAAAAACCCATTTAATCACAAAATAATAAATAATTTAACATTGAATATAATTTTTTTAAAAAATAGAATTAATTAATTAAAAATAGTAATTAATTTATAAAAATTATTCTAATACTCTAGAAAATTCTAAAACCATTTAAAATATAATTTAACTTTATTTCCAACAAAAATACATAATTACTCCAAAATTCCAATATTCACATAAACATAATAATTCCTCAAAAATAATATAAATTTACTAAAAATAATTTTATTAACACAAAAATTACTAACTTAATATACTAACACTAATTAGTCAAATTTCCAACCAAAAATAATTAGTTACCATAATTAACAAAAATTACAATTTATATTATTAAAATATTCAAAAATATCCATAATTAAAATTAACTAAAATAATTTAAAATCAACTAAGTACATATAGATTAACTCAAAAATTAACCAAATATTAAAAATAAATTTAGCAAAAATTATATTAGTTAACTAAAAATTAAAATAAATACAATAACTAACAAATAACTAACAAACAATACAGAATCAACCTAACAAAATCAACTAAACTAACTTAAAACTCATCAAAAGCAGAAATCTAGGACAAGGGAGGGCTGTTGTTGTTGTTGTTGTTGTTGTTGTTCCTGCTGTTGTTGATGTTGTTGTTATTGCTGTTGTTGTTGTTGTTGTTGTCACTGCTATTGTTGTTGATTTTGTTGTTGTTGTTGAGACAACAAGGAGAAAGAAGCAGGCAGTGGTGTGTTGCTAAAAAGGAAGAAAGACAGCGAGAGAGAGAGGGAAGAAATGGGACAACATGGAGAAAAGAAAGGGAATGGCGTGGGATGGGGAAAAAAGGAAAAAGTGGGGTTAGTAGGTTTTAATATATATATATATATATATATACACACACACACACACACACACACACACACACACCCACTCAACACATATACATAAACATATAATACAATAATAATAATAACTCTAGTTAAAAAAATAATGCTATGTAAATAATACTAATCAATAACAATAATGCTATGTAAAAAATAAGATGGAAATAATAAATAAATTAATAGTTTCCAAATAGAATTTTAAATTTAGTAAGTAAATATAGTAATTCAATGTAATAATAATAACGACATATGATAAAAATTATTAATAACGTTTCAAACCTCGATATTTAATTATATTAATTTTAAAAAAATTCAGGTTATTACAACCATGGTTTGTTTAAATTGAGAAAAATCAATTTGATAATGTGCATCATGATTAAATTATTTTATTGTAATGTAATACCCTATGTTTTAACTAAATAAAGTAACTTTATATTTAAATCTTTAATAAATACTTTTAGGTTGTATTATATAAAAGATTACTTTTTTTCTATCTAATGGAGGTATATATATATATATATATATATATATATATATATATATATATATATATTAATATTATATTTAGGGTTAAATATTATTTAGATGTGTATATGTAGTATATGTATACCTATATATATATGTACTAATATTCACCTATACACATACATGCAAAACTATATATGTGTGCATGTAGTATATGTATGTATATATATATATATATATATATATATATATATGTAAGGAAGTGGACCAAAACGGGATTAATACAGCAAAAGAAAACAAAAGCAAACAAAAGAAACAAAGAAAGAAAGCAAGAAAGAAACAGCGAAAAAAAAAAACCACACAGAAACTTCCAGAGCCCTGCAAGCTTCCCTCCCCATTCCTCATCGTCCCTCATCCTCCTTCTCTTCTTCTTCAATGTGTTGTTCATCCTGCCATCACCGGTGACACCATTGCCGTCGCACCAAGCTGTCAGGGGAAGTGTTGCTGCTGCCGTTCCTCATCTTCCTCCTCTATCAGCTTCGATCCAAGCTAATCCAACACCACCCAAGCTTCCCCAACTTCCCTCATCGTCTTAGGTGTCCGTCCAAGCCAAGAGCCGTCGCTGTAACTCACCTCCGGCGCCGGAATTGAAGGTTGAAAGTGAGTTGCACAGAGTTGTTCTTAGGTTGTTGACAGGTTGTTTTCTAGTTGTTGTTCAATTTTGAATGTTGATTTTAGGTTTTTTTTGAGTATATGTTGGATTATGTCAACAAATTGCTTCAATTTGAATTTTTAAGTATTTTTCTTAATTTTCCCTAATTTACAGAATTTTGCATAATTTTTATTTAATTTTTTTTAGTTGATTTATTGGGTTTTATTTGGTTTAGTTAGTATAATTAAAGCAATTATAGTTAATTGTTTTAGTATATTAATTTTATGTAAGGTTTTAGAGTTTTGGTGTTAATTAGAGGGTTATGTAAATTTTAGGTATTTAATGGGTAATTATGCTAATTTTGAAAATTATGATTAAAAATTATGAAATTTTAATAATTGAGGTTATTAGTGAATTTTATTAATTTTAGAACTGAAATTACAATTTTTTTTGTGGTTTTTGTACTATTTTTATAAATATTTTTGAGTTTATGCCAAATTTGATTTGTAGGTTAAATAATATTTTTGGGAGAAAATTTTTGGTTGATTAAATGTTTTAATTATATTAGGAGGATTTATTTTGAGAAAAATAATTTTTGGGATGATTAAATAATTTTAAGGAATTTTTTTTAGTACTAATAGCACACTATGTAATTTATGTATTTTAGGGGGGTAAAAATGTAATTTTACACTAAATATGGTAAAATATACATTTTAATTAGTTTTATTAATATTTAAAGGGTTTAGACAATTTTTATAAATTAATTGGTATTTTTACTTATTTAGTATAAATTTTAAATATTGAATTTCAAATATTATATATATATATAAAATACATTATAATGGTTTTAAATTGAGTTATAATTATATTTTGACGAAGGAATACAAATTTAGTTGTTAATTTTGAATAATTGAGATTTTATATATTTTTTTCTATTTTTAGTATATGTGTATATGAAATATGTATTTTTTTTTAAAATATGTAATTAATTCTCGATATTTTATTGAGTTATGATCTCGGTCGGGGCAAAATGTAGTTTTGGGAGCCCGACTCGAGTGTGAATGTTTGTGGATATTAGAAGTGCATTTTCTATGCAGGTCTGGCTCTACCTTTGGTAGAGAGATGTCCGTTTTACAGATGAGACTCTGTCGAAATTTTGGTAGATTTTCTCGTAAAACGTGATATTCATAAAATTTCTACCATTAGTAAGATTATATCCGTCTGTCGAGTTTTGTCCGATCTTCCTCGAGTCAGTCTGGAATTTCATTGTTTTGATGGTTGTTGATTTCAATTCCTTAGTCATGTTTTAAAAGCCGATTATTATTTTCTTTTAGAGCATTTCAGAGCAGAAGCTGTGAGGCCAAGGCAGACGCGTGGTCGTCAGCCTTCGCATTCATCTTGTAAGTCAATAGAACGATCTATGCGTGTGTTTATTTAAAGAATGCATGCGCTCGTATTTTTATTATATTGATTATATGATTTATTTAATTTAATGCTGTTATTTAATATTTAAACACATTTTACTTATTTAAAAATCGATTTTTGAGAAATTTTGGTAGAACGGGCTACCTGGTGGGCTTCACCAGGACTATGTGGACATGGTAGAGATTGAGAGATGGATCCGATATATATATGTTTAGTGAATGTTAAACTGGGACGGGTGTCTCGGTGGAAGCCTTTGCTTTCGGGGACCGCTAGTGATTGTAAGGTTGATAATGGACTGGGATGGATGCCTCGGTCGATGCCTTTGCTCTCGGGGACCGCCAGTGCCATATAATTGGATTAAGTGAATGACTATTGCTTGGTGCCTCGGTTGATGTCTTTGCTCTCGGGAACCAGTAGTCTAGTTGGAATAAGTGGGCCCAGTTGGCCATTTAGATTTTTTTTAGGTTTAGGGTTTCACCGAGATTTTTCAAAAGCTATACTTATACATTATAAATTATTTTCACTATAAACATATATAGTTTCCAAAAGGTTTTCAAACCGTACAGTTCTTTTTATTAACTTACTCAGTGAGGTCTGATTCCCCTCAATTTATTTTTTCAGGAGCTTGGGAGTTCGACCTCAGACTACCTCCATGTCGAGTTTCTTCTTCACCGGCTATTTTATGTAGGTCATTGTAAGCTGTACTGTGTGTTAATCTAGGTTGCTGCAGTAGTATATGTACTAAGGATTTGTATGGTTTAAACATAATTGTGTAATTTATTTGTATGAACCACACTTGTGTATAAGATTTAAACTTGATTTATAATATAAGACGTTGAAGCACATTTTATTTAAGCAGTTGAATTTGTGCATTTTGAGAAAAATCAGTTTGATAATATGTTCTGTTATTAATTAAAGTTTAAAATATGAATGGTTTTATTTTCTCATCCTTTAGGCTTACTATGGGTTTCGGGGGCCTTATACCTACCCATTCCCTAGTGCCGGTCACGTGCCCTCGGGTTCGGGTCGTGACATGTAAGGTTTTAAAGTGAAACATTCCGTGTATTTCTTTTAAGGCTTACTACAGGTTTTGGTAGCTTTAAGCTTTCTCATTCCCTAGTGTCGGTCACATGCCCTTAGGTTCGGGTCGTGATCATCTTCATGTCTCCGACATCCATCAGCATTTGCCTTTAGCCTTCTTAGTTTTTTAGCCTCATCCTCCGCATAGGTGGATTAAGTTGAATTCAAATGGTGCAACACTTAGTTCCCCAGGACGAGCAGCTGTTGGCAAAATTTTGTGCAATAGTATTGGTTCTTTCATTGCTGCCTTTGTTGCTCTAGTAGGCACTCGATTTGCCTTTGAGGCAGAGATTCTCGCCATGTCCATTATTGTTAATAAAGCTTTCAAGCTTCAGGTATCTCCTTTATGGATCGAATCTAACTCTATTATTGTTGTGCATTTGCTCCAAATAAGAAGTATTGTGGTTCCTTAGAGAGTGGGATCAGAATCGCAACGTTGTATTAATCAACTTAGTCGAATGCAATTACATGTCAGTCACATTTATCTTGAAGGGAATAAGGTTGCTGATAAACTGGCTTTAATGGGACTTCATCTTCAGGAATGTAAATGGTGGACTACTTACCTGGAATGTTGTCATAACCTCATGCTTAATGATGCTATAGGATTGGAAACTTATAGGTTCCATTAGTTGTATTTCTTGTTGGTTATTGCCCTCTTTTTGGGTTGTATCTAATTTTTTTAAACTCTTTTATTTCTTTTTAATAAAGGGTTGTTTCATAGTGTGTGATGATGATGCTAATGGGGTGCCAACCTAGTTGGGATCCCCATATGCATCTCTTGATACTATGAGCTCCAATTTTTATAAAAAAAAAATTTACTTTTTTTTTTTAGTTTGAAAAAAATTTACCTTACAATTTCAAATGCATTTTACTTTGCTTAATATATGTACACGCACACACACACATTGCTAGTGATAAGACAACAAAGAAAGTCATTTGTTGTTGTGTTGACGCCAATGGGTCCAACTCGACACTTATTTGGATCTCAAACTTTTTTTTCATGTTACGGAAAAACAAAGAGTAAGTGAGGGGAATGCTGAAAGAGTTAGAGATGACTTAAATGTACTTACAACTCTCTACCCAATTAGGAGAAATTGAGAGTCAACACTCAGTATCCCCTAAGAAAATAATTGAAAAACTTGGATGCACACTAAACTCTGCTGCATACAATAATATAATAAAATAAAATAATATTTGAAATAAATTTTATGAAATATCAATTTAAAACAAATATATAACATTAAAAGCAAATGAATTAAAATTCATTTGGAAGTGCAATAAATTTTTTATTGAAATTAAAATAAACCAACGAATAAATATGATGGTTAAATAACAATTTTAAAAGAACATAACGAAATAGATTTAAGTGAAAACTTTTTTCTGAAAAGGATCTTATAGTATTTTTTAAATTATATTTAAGTTCTTATTAGAAAATTGGATATAATTAAAATAAAGTTAAAAGATTTATTAAGTATAAATATGTGTATTCATACAAATTAAATTAAAATTGTTAAATTAATACTTATTTAATTATAATATTAATACATATTATTAGTATTGATATATAAAAATAATTAATGGTTATAATTAAATAAAAATTAATCTAATCATTATAATTTTATTTTTATAAATACAAATATTTACATTGTAATAAGAGTCGGTAAATGGTAAATTGATACAACTTAAAAGATATAGTTTAATTAAATAATTGGAGAATTGTTGAGGATAAATTACTTCCAAAACATTATATATAAAAAATCAGTGCTTTTGACTGTTTCATAATAGCGACGTGGATAAAAATATGAATATGGTCAAAGACAGATGAAACTAATTCTAAACAAAGAAAGACTCCAAGTTTTTATATACTCGACAACCTTTCTTTTTCAACGTCGTTTTCCTTGCCATGCAACTCAACATTGACATATTGACTTGGTATTATTAAGCAAGTTATTTCCTGGTAAGTTTCTTCTCTTGTGAAACATCCTTCCTCCGACGTAGTGCAATTTGCCATTTTTTAAAATAAAAAAAAAAAATTCTCATCTGGGTCTTAGCTAATAACCCAAAATTCCTAGACTATACAAGTCTTAGCTAATATAACCTATCATTATTTTATGGTGGAAATTAGAAGAAAAGTTCCATGATTTGTGTTTGAAGTGTGAAGTAAATGAAAAGATACACAGTTAAAAAAAAAAAAACATACCAAAAAATTTCCAGGCACCAACTACTTTAGCTAATTCTTAGATATATTTTCTTGCTACTCCATCAGCGGAAGAAATAAAAAGATGCAGGAAATGACAATGAGCTGGCCGTATATTTTAAATTTTCCTTTTGTTTTGCTAACTCTAGGTTTTTCTTTCCTGACATTTTTGAAAAATATTAATCTATTATTTTAAAAAATTCAGAAGATATTAATTATTTTTAAATAATTATGTGTTTATTTTTAATTCAATAAATATGTACGGATTACAATAACAGACTAATATAATGATGTCTTATTTTTTCAATTAAAAAGCTAGAAGTCTGAATCATTAAGAAATAACACTTTGTTGTTAAAAAAAAAAAAGAAAGAAATAACACTTGTAATTAAGGTATAAAAAAAAGAAGAGAAATAACACTTCTAAAGTAGGATATCCCTCTCAAATCATGAAGACCGGCCAAAGGAATCACAACTTTATGGCAATCAATGGACATAAAAAATAAAATGTTGCAGTTATCTTCTTAATAATAAACTTTATATATTTAATATGTTTTTAGTTTTTGTATAATTATTACAACTGCTGATAAAATGAAATGTAAAAGTACTTATTTTAGGGGTGTGTAAAATTCTGATTCAATCGAAACGATTACGTTGAATTTATTTATCTTTTTTTAATGTACATATTTGATTTTATATTTAAAAATTTGAATAACTAAAATAATTGAATAAATCAAATTTTTATTTTTATTTTTAAATTTTTTAAAATACAATAATTTAATATTAAAATAATTAATATTTAATAATTTGATTTGATTCATCTTCAATTCTAATTAAAATTTTTTTATCTAGACTGAACTAACCGAATTTAACCATACAAAACCAAACTGATTCAAATCAAATCGATTAGAACATGATTTGGGTATCAATTAGAACATCTTTCATCCTCAGCTACAAGTGCACTCAGTTTAGAGCAAAAATTGGCCAGCAAAACTGGTTAGTTAACAACACTATTTTAGCTTTGTAGACTCAAAATTTGTTGTCCTATATTGGAAAGTTAATTTGATAGAAAAGCTAAGTAAGACATTGGAAATTAAATTCTCATGAACTGGTCATATACAATGCAAATTAAATTGGTTGTTAGGAGTTAGATTGTTGTATCAATTTTCTTTTATTGACCATCAGCACCAACACATTAATTGGGAAAACAACTCTAATTAATTTTTTTTTTTTTTATCTAGACTGAATTAACCAAATTTAACCATATAAAACCAAACTGATTAAAATCAAACCAAAAATCGAAAAATCAAAATTTTATAATGACAACTGAATGCTCACCTTTAACTTATTTATAAAAATAATATATATATATATATATATCGATTACTTTTTAAAATTAGTTATTTTAACTAAAATATAAAATAACTAATATATATATATATAATTTAATATTTTGAAAATAATTATTGAAAATAAATATATAATAACAATCTGTACAACACATGAATCTACAACTATTAATACATCACATAAGTATTTTTTTTTTTTTTTGACAGTAGGTGGAGGGATAGGGAATTTGAACCTCTCATTTTAATAAAAAGTCAACTCCGTAATTAAAACTAAATCAGCTCAAACGACTAATCTTAACATATTTTTTACATAAAACTTCAATCCATGACCTTAATACCACCCTTACCACTTGATGATAGCAAATCAAAGGTAGTTTCATGTGCCAGTTAGAAATAATAAATAAATTATAAAATAACGCATGCGGAGAAAGATCATATAAGATATGGTGGAAGAAAGCCAGACAATATAAAGGATCGAAATGTGACTTTCCAGCTAAAGTTCCAAACATAACACCTAATTTATGTCAGTATTCAATGCGTGAAGTTGTTGCTAAACCTATTATTTCATGGGTTGGTTTAAATAAGCTTACCTTACATTCTCCCTTATAGCGACATTTTTTTCAATATATTTTTTACAAAAATAATTTTATTTTTATATAAACAATTAGTATTTAAAATTCATTATACTCTAATTATTTTGGTTCTACTTAGACAGGATCACAACAACAATAAAGATCTTTTAATAATTATTTGAATATAAGGGTAGAGATTTCTGCACTCCTTCTTTTAATAATATCACTTCATTTTGACTTTATTAACAATTTAAATGATTTAGTTACCCTTAATTTCTAATGATTATATACCTTTCACAACAATTAATATTAACTTAAAAATTATTTAATTATTAATAAATAATAAAAATCTAATAATTTTAATACAAATAATTTACTTTGATCATTAAATAGTTTTTTTTATTATAATCATTCATAATTATTTATAATTTTATTAATTTATTATGTTATTTTATTGTGTGTTCAACTTAAATCGTCAAAATTTTATTAAAATAGCTCCATTTATTTTATGACTTAATTAAGCAATATATATTTTTAATGTTTAATTGTTTATAGCTTTTAAGTGTTTATAGAAATGATATTTACATTTTTTTTATAAAAAAATCAACAGTGAATTTGATTTTAATTTTCTTTGTTCTATTTTTATAAAATAAAAATGATAGATATAATACAAAAACTAATATATGTATTGAAAAAATTCATATAAAATAAAATACCTAAAAAGAATACTTTATCAATTTATATCAATTTAATTGGTTCTATTTTTTTAAAAAAAATAATACATATAAAGTATTTTTTAATTATTTCATTTTATATTAATTTTTTCAATGCGATTCATATAATATTTTCAATATCATATCCTATCACTTTTATTAAAAAAAGAATTGATTGAAAAAATTAAAATTAAATTTACTATCGATTATTTAAATGTAAATATCATTTGTATAAACACTTAAAACATTACAGCAATAAAAACTAAAAATGTATATTGCATAATTAAATTAGCAAATAAATATAACTATTTTAAAAATTCTAGCAATATAAGTTGAATACAAAATAAAATAACATTAAAAGCATTAAAGCAATAAAAACTAAAAATGTATATTGAATAATTAAATTAGCAAATAAATATAACTATTTTTAAAATTCTAGCAATATAAGTTGAATACAAAATAAAATAACATAATAAATTAATAAAGTTATAAGTGATTATAATATAAAAATTATTAATTCAAAATAAATTATTTGTATTGAAGTTATTAGATTTTTCTCTATATGAATTAAATAATTTTTTGAGTTAATATTAATAGTGAAAGGTACATAATTATTTTAAATTAAGGATAATTAAATCATTTAAAAAATTAATAAAGTTAAAGTGGGTGTAATTATCAAGAGAATGAGTGTAAAAATCCTCACCCTTAATATAATTGCATTCACTATAATTCAAATCCAATAACTCACGAAAATAGCAATAATTTCTAGTAACAACATTGAATTGAAGTAAGATGATAAGTTAAGCCTAATTAATGGGCTATTTAACAAACAAATTGATTAATATAACCTTTATTATAGGGGATTTCGTTTACAATTTTATTTTTTAAGTATTTTATTTTTTAAAGTTGATCAAAATAAAATAAAATTTAACAACACACACCCCTTAGATGGAATGGTCCATACCCTAAAGATGGTGGCAGCATCTAGGGGTGTGCATTAACCATCTGCATTCAACTTTTTGATCCGGACCGATTTGAAATTTTAATTTGATTCATTTGTTTTGGTTCGAGTACCATCAGTTCAGCCTAAAAAGATACAAAATATCATATATCGGTTGGCAGTTCGGGTGGGAGAGATTTTCACTCAAACTATATGAATTTCCTCTACACACACACGATGTCATTTTTTTGCTAAACTTTAACTTTAACATAACACACACATGAAGATATATATATCTCATTTTCTTAGTTTTTTTTTTTTCTCATTTCCCTAAGAAAAGTCTCCTAGAGAGTCATACTCTCTCACACAATTTGGGGCCTTCTCCTCCTCCCTTTCATATCCTCCTATTTTCTATGAAACCTAACATTATAACCCTAAATCCAATCCTCTCTATCTCTTTATTCCCTTCAATGAACCCCTTTTTCACTCTTCTTGCTACTAATTGTTGATTTTTGTTCTCAAACTACACTGGATTTCTCCTTCTTGTCCATCATTCTTTCTGTTATTTTGATTGTTTGCCTTAAAAACATTAAGGAGTAATAAAAAATAGTAGATTCGAGAGTTATCTAGTAATTATCTTAATAGTATGTGTTGATTTTTTTGCTTAAACATTAATATTTAATAAATCGTAGTTGAGTTCTTTTTTGCTCTGTCGTGATCTAGTTGCATGTGAATTTTATGGCATCAATGGAGATCTCTAAGGTGGAAGCTGTACATATATTAATGATAACATGATATACAATTTCCAAGTCTGCTCTTTTTTAATTTATTATTATCATTTTTGGTTAAGAGGCTTCTTTTATCATCGATACAACCATACTAGAATTTTTTTTTTAGGAACTTTTTAAATTATAATTAATGATTCAACAATATGTATGTATATTATGGGGGGTATATTTTGATTCTTTTGTATATTGACTGAAAACCTTTTAAATTGAAAATGTAAACTTCTATTAAGAAAATGTATGTAATATATTTAATTTTTTCATATTCAGTATCAATAAATTTGACTTAACCTATAAATCCAAACTGCTTTAATCGATCCAAATCATCCAAAATTTTTAGTCCCCGAATTATAGGTCTATCTTTTATGCTTGGCTCTGTTCAATTTCCAATATCTACTTTTCAAAACTGATCAGTTTTGTCAATTGCTTCAATTGAACCAACCTGAACCGTCTGTTATACAGCCCTAGCAACATCACATTGAGGGAATCATATATAAACATTAAGTAGAAACCTTTTAAAATTCTAAAGAAGTCTCATGTGAAAGAGTTACCACCAAATCACTCAAAAAATGGGAAAAAATTTTGAGACTGAGATAAATTTGCCTTGTTAGCCAAAGATTATGAATCCAGAAAGTCATTTCTTTGTAGTTGCTTCTCATTAGAGAATATTTGTTACACATTTTCAACCACCTTAAATTCAGCACAACAGTGATATCCATATCCACAATAGTATAATAAAGCCAAAAAGGAATAATTACAATTAAAAACAGAAAAAGTGTGAGAAGGTAAATGTAACCTTAATCCAATTAAAATCCCACAAAATAAAGGTTAACACTACAATATTTTGCATCTATCTATATATACATCATCCATAAACACAAAAATCACAAAAGGCTATACCATAAACCAAAACTTGAAGATAATTATAATACATACCAAAACATATTGATAGATATAGAATAAAGCATTTTAATAAAAAAAAAAACTTAAAGCATGAAAAATATTTAAAACAACCCAAAGATAGCAAAAGAAACATGGTATGGTCCAAACATCACAAAATCTTTAGAAATAATATAGAATTACTTAAAATCACCAAAAATAGGCAAAATATAATAACTTCATTATATATATATATATATATATATATATATATATATATATATATATATATATATATATATATATAGATAGATAGATAGATAGATAGATAGATATATTGCAGTGTTAACCTTTGTTTTGTAGGTTTTTATTATAAGAGGGTTAAATTTACTTTCATACACTTTTTTCATTTTTAATTGTAACTATTACTTTTTTTTGGCTTTATTAACTATTGTGGATATGGATTTTGAGGAGGTTGAATACAAAGAAAAATAGTGACAAGAAGTTGAATACGAGGCAATAAATTTCATAATTAATCTTTCTAATAAACTTTCTAACCAATTTAATGTATTTTGAGGAGGTATTTATAGCTAGAGACTCAAATTCTAGCTATTAAAGTCATCATAAAATGTCCCCACTTTCTCCTTTTGTATTTAATATTTACTTTAACTTTTTATAGGAAAATGATACTCATGATAATGACCTCTAATTACATAGCCATTAGAGCTCTAAAATAGTCATTATAAAAGTTACTAAATCATCCTTACAATGCTCACAATCTTGCTCATGACCATGACAGAGACCATAAGCAGCATTGCCACTTTTCTTCAATTGGATTTCACTTGCTCGAGATTGTGATTAGGATGCTTATGATTGTGAGGAGGATTGTGAGGGGCTTTACCACTTTAGATGATATGAATTTGGCTCTCTTTTGACTTGTGATGCTCCTCATAATTATGATCAAGATCATGAGGGGTTTTACCTCTTTAGATGACATGCATTTGACTCTCCTTTGACTTATAATGCTCCTCACTATTGTGACCAAGATCATGAGGATTTTTGTGACTCCTAAATGACTTTAATTTAACTTTAATACATCATCAATTTAGTATAGACCTAAACATAACTCAAATACACACTTAACCACACGTATTAGTAGACAAAAATTGATTGTTAATGTTAAAATCAAGGGTACTTAGAGATGGATCATGCAAAGGTCAACAATCTCATACTTTTAAACTTTGATAATCAAATTTTAAATGATAATGAGAAATAATAAATAGTATGTGTATGCATTTATTTACTATTAATCCCCCTCAATCATATACTAAAGGGCTTGAAATTTTCTCCCCCTTAATAAATGCAAAGGTGAGTTAAACATATAAAATATGATTCAAACATTTGGTTTCTTCCTTTCTCGATATGCTAGTTATTATCATTATCATTCAAAATGACAAGTTTATCTCCCTCTTAATCAATATGAAAAAGGAGGAAATCAAAAAGAAATTATACCAATTGCAAAATAAACAAACCAATTGAAGGATATCAAATGAAAAATATTAAAAAGAATGGAAAATAACTTTCCAATATCATGCAATTTTTTCTAGAATCATTTTGTTCATATAAAGGTCAAATTCATAATGGACATGTTAATGTTTGCATTTTGAATGATAATCATGTAAATTTATTTTACTAACTCATCATTAATTAGCATAAAGTTAACTTCAACAATTATTTCACAATATGAGATTAAACAACTTTTAGTACCTAAGCCTTAATTAGTCTTAATTTATTTATCTCAAGGTGGTCTTTGAATAGAAGGTTAAGGTGAAGTTTTCTATAGTAATGCACATTGTCAACATATCCTAATCTGATGTAATAATTACATATAACATTGGAAAATCTAATTTTCTTACCAATACATACATGCCTTTCATAAAAGTGATAAGTATAGAATATTTGGAATGAGCATGCAAATAACAAGGACAATCATGCATGAATCTTGGAGACCTAGAGTGCACATGAGACATACATTCACAAGTTGCATGTGGTTATGTGAAGTTACATGCATTAGAGTGTTCCTTTTTATATATATAAAAGCATGATATGGTTAGGGTTTTTAACCCTTGCTTTGAAACCTTGAGCCTTAAAAACATTAGCCTTTAAAGGCATTTCCTTGGCACTTGAATTCATAAGACTCTTGATCTTATAATCTTGAGCTTTAGAGCTTTCATAAAGAATAAGGGATGAAGTAAAAGTAGCCTTGACAAATGTGGAGGGACTTGATGATGTAAAGGCTATATTAGTATAACCAAGTCCAAACATCAAACCCTGAAACCTTTGACTATCTAAGAGATTATCAAGAGTCTCTTTTCCTTTGAAATGGTGCCTTTTAAAGTTATAATTTTTTTTTAAATCAATTTATTTTCTTTTTTAGTTTTATCAAAATGATTTTTCAAAGATAAAAAGACTTTCAAATATAAGATAACTTCTCATTTAAGGAAATAACACTTGAAAATTCTAATTTCAAATCCTCAAAACTCTTAAAAAATTTTGAAAACTTTTTTTTGTAAAACTTTTTCTTTAAAAGTAATTTTTGGCATTTTAAAATTGATTTTTGTACTAAAGAGGTCTCATCAAGTGCCTTATCATCATCAAGCTCCTTATCATCATCAAGCTCGTCACACAATTCATCATAAGAATTTTCACAATAGTCAATACAATAAGGGATAGATAAAAGGGTACCTCATTTTTGCTCTCTAAGGCTATAAAGCAAAGATTGGTTAACTCTTATTATTCTTTCTCCATCTCTGATTTGAATACGTCATCCTAAGTTACGTTTAAAGCTTTTCCTTCATATTTGATTCAGATGCATCATCTTAAGTTACCTTGAAAGCTTTAGACAATCACTTTTAATATGTATTGGCCTCGTATACTTATAGCATAAGAATTATTTGTTCTTCTTTGAGTCACTCCTCTTAGACTTTTTGTGCTTGCTCAATATATAAAGTATCTTATGAATGATGCAATTTCTTCATCATCTTCACTTAAATCTTCAAGTTCACTTTCATCACTTGAGCTTATAATGCTTTAAGTGTTAAGCTCTTCTTCTTTTTCTCTTTGCTTTTTTACTCCTTTTCTCTTTACCTTAAAGTAAGCTCATGAGTAAAAAGATTACTAATGAGCTCATAGATTGAGAGCTTTAAGAGATCATGTGATTCTTTGATGGAATTTACTCTAGACTCCAATGCTTCTTGGATAGCATTCTTAAAATCATTGTGTTGACTTCCTCTTTGGAGTAGTGCTTTCCTAACTTCTTTAATGATGTTAAGAGAGCATTTAACTTATTTATCATTTTAGTGATGCTTTCATGAGGTTTCATCTTGAAGAACTCATATTTATAAACATGTAATTATTTAACTTGGATGTTGCTTTTGTAATGGTACTCCAACATCTCCCACATTTCCTTATAAAAAATGCAATGATAAAGTTTTCCTTCTTCCTCTTTTGATATAGAAGTAATAAGAACCAACATAGCCCTTTTATTTTATGGTTCTCTTCTTTATCTTCTTAAGACCACTCTTTCTTTTTTTACTATGGAACTTGATGCCTTCTGCTATCTTTATAGGAGGGTTCCACCATCTAAGATCAAATCCCATAATTTAATGGAATCACTAACAAGGTAAAGTTCCATTTTGTGTTTTCAAAAAGGTAGTCACTCCATCAAAAAAAGGTTTATAAGTTTAGAAAAAAAATTCACTCTCTATAATATTTTATCTAGTAATTAAATTTTTAGAACACTTGCTATGATGCTAATTATTAAAGCACTAGAGGAAAGAGTAAATAAGGCTAGTAAAACTTTTGGAATAATTAAAAGGTTAATTGAAAAATGAAACTCAAAATGAAAATTATACCAAAAACAAAGCAAATGACACAAGTAATTTTAGGAAGTTCAGATTCTTAACTAATCATACGTCTCCCACCTAACTTATACCTAAGTTAAGGATTTTCTAACACCTAACCCAATCTTATTCCTAAGATTTATTGCAAGATGTTATTTTTAATGGCTCACTCCAAACCTTACAACCTTGTATTTTTCTAAATTCAACACTACCTTTTCACAAATTGTATAAAGGCTAACACTAAACCTATTCCCAAATGCTTTCAAGGTTCACACTTAAATCTTTCCACTAGAATTTTCAAGGCTAACTTATAACTATTTATAATAAGTGTTTTTTATAAGGGCTGAACATTGATCCAAGATTTAGACAATTCTTCTCCTACTATTCTAACCCCAAGAATGAGTAGAATGAGAAATTTCTCTTTATCACTCTCTAACTGACATAGCAGAAGCTTCAAATGAGAAAGATAACATCAAAAATTAAAAACAACCTTTTATTGATCTGTTGATTCAAAAGAATACCAGAATGATAGGCATCAAAATTTGAAATTCTAATAAAAATACCATAAATTGAAAAAAGAAAAGAAATTTTATTGATTCATCAAAAATCATCTCCAATAGCCCCAAGGCTTATATATTTATAAGGTGGCTTAAGCTACCAACTCCAATCTAATAAGGAAGTAAAACAAAGATATTTCTAAGTAGGAATTCAAATCTCAACTAATATAGGAAAGTCAAATTCTAATCAATTCTAAATTAGGAATAAAAATAAAGTCCTATTACTACGACTACTATTACTAATCAATTCTAAATTAGGAATAAAAATAAAATCCTACTACTAATCAATTCTAAATTAGGAATAAAAATAAAATCCTACTACTACTACCTACTACAACTAATCAATTCTAAATTAGGAATATATATAAAATCCTACTACTGCTACTACTGCTACTGCTACTACTTCTACTATTATTATTATTATGCAAAAATCGATCAAAATCAATTAACCAAACTGAACCATCGGTTTGGTTATATGTATGTTCGGTTAAGTTTGGTTTTAGTTTTTATAAGTATAAAATTCAGTCAATCAGTTCAAATTTCGATTTTGAAGGTAAAAAAACTGAAAAAAAATTGAACCAGCCAAAATATTTATGTATATTATAAAATATTATATAAATATACATAAAATATATTAATTTACATAAATATGTGTAAATAATAAAGATTGTAAGCAAAAAAATATTTCTAGGTGTATTATTAATGAATAAATTATACAAAAAAATATTAAATTAATAAATAAAAATTTTAGAAATTATTTTCAACAAATAAAATTAATAAATTGGTTAACCAAATGAACTGAACTAGTTTGGTTTGGTTTCAATTTGAAATTTTATATATTTTTGGTTAGTCGGTTTGGTCTAGTTCAGTTCGGTTTAAATTGAAATCGACTGATGCTCACCAATGTTATTATGTTGTCTATCTATTATTCTGCAAACTCATTCCAACAACAATAACAACAACAACTACTACTACTAGTACTACTACCACCACCTTCTACTACCTACTACTACTAACCAATTCTAAATTAGGAATAAAAATAAAATCCTACTACTATTACTACTACTGCCTACGATTACTAATCAATTCTAAATTAGGAATAAAAATAAAATCCTACTACTACTACTACTATTATTTTTTTTTTATTATGTAGAAATCGGTCAAAATCGATTAACCAAACTAAACCATTGGTTCGGTTATATGTAGGTTCAATTCGGTTTGGTTTTAGTTTTTATAAGTATAAAATTCAGTTAATCAGTTTGGTTTCGATTTTGAAGGTAAACAAACGAAAAAACTGAACCAGCTAAAATATTATATAAATATTATAAAATATTATATAAATATTACATAAAATATATTAATTTAGATAAATATGTGTAAATATTAAGATTATAAGCAAAAAATATTTCTAGGTGTATTGTTAATGAATAAATTATACAAAAAAAATATTAAATTAATAAATAAAAATTTTAGAAATTATTTTCAAAAAATAAAATTCATAAATCAGTTAACTGAATGAACCGAACTAGTTTGGTTCGGTTTCAATTTGAAATTTTATATATCTTCGATTAGTTAGTTCGGTCGAGTTCAGTTCGATTTGAACCAAAATCGACTAATGCTCACCCTTTATTATGTTATTTATCCATTGTTCTGTAAACTCATTCTAAGAACTTGGAGACTTATTGCTCCACATCACCAACTCTTTAAAGATTTTGGTTACAAGAGTTAAATACAAAGAAAAATAATGACAAAAGTTTATAAAGCAATAAATTTCACAATTGATCTTTCCAATAACTTCCTAACCTCTTTAATGTATTTTGAGGAGATATTTATAACTAGAGACTCAAATTCTAACAGTTGGAGTCATCCCAAAATGTCCCTACTTTCTCCTTTTTTATTTAATGTTTAGTTCAACTTTTTATAGAAGAAATGATGCTCACAATCACAAATGGATGTGTAATGATCGTGATCTCAATTTTATAGTTGTTGGAGCTCTAAAATAGCCATTACAAAATTTAATAAATCATTCTTGCGATGCTCATAATACTGGACATAACTGAGACTAGGACCATGAGCAGTTCTGCCACTTTTCTTCACTTAGATTTCATTTGTTTAGGATCGTGATTAGGATGCTCATGATTGTGATGGTGAAGCTCACAACTATGAGGAGGATCTTGAGGGACTCTACCACTTTAAATGAAATGAATTCAAAATTTTTTTAGCTCGTGATGCTCCTTGTAATCATGACCAAAATCAAGAGAAGTCTTGTGACTCCCATATGACTTTAATTTGACTTTAAAACTTCACTAATTGAGTGTGGACTTAAACCCAAGTAAAGTACACACTTAAACACACAAATTAGTAGAACACATTTGATTATTAAAGTTAAAACCTAAGGTAATTAGACATTGATCAAGCACAGGCCAATAGGTCGATTATTGATGCAAAGGGATTTAAAATGTTTTTTTATACCTTATGGCATCTGTTTAGAAAAATATGGAGATGGGTTTAGTTTTTAAGTTTTAGATATATAATAAAATTGGAAAATGGACTAAAAATCTAATTGGGTTTCCTCAAGTCGATCTAGCAAAGTAATGATATATTTATCTAAAAAGGTCACCCCTATAAAATAATGAAAAAAGAAGGTATTTTAGGCATCCATAGTAGGCAGTGTGCCATTGATTGGAGGTTATAGAGGGTGATCCTTTGTAGTTCATTCCTCCTGAGATGACTCTTGTGTGTGATCTAATCTCTTGCCTTACTCCTCCTTATTGCTTTGACTTTGTTTGCTTTGGCTTACACATGGTATGTTTGATATAGGTTCTCTAAACCATTGCTAAGTGCCTGCACTCTTATGGCATTATCTTGTAAGATAATCTATATACATTTAACACCAAGTAATGTGTATAAAAAATTTTCCTTTTATTGTTTTCTTAGTTCAAGACTAATTATGCCATGTCTGCATATATGCATGAGAAATTCTAATATAATGTTATTGCAATTTGATTATTAAACAAAGTCTTAATATTAGGATAAGGATTACAAAGCCTTTAAGAACATGTCTAAGTTAGTAAGAACAGGGTGTGGTATATAAAGCGTGAGCTTGAGAGGCTCCGAATGGGCAACATTGTATCAAGAGTAAAAAATGAGGGCACTAATGAGAGAGACTTAGATGATGATAATGTGGATAACTAATTAGATTTATTTAGGGCTCGAGCAGTATTTTATTTTGGCTATTTTATTTGACTATAAATTCATCTAGAGACATTGGATTTACTTTAGGTTGTAGCATACTACACTTATTTATTTATTTATTATAGATTATTATTGTTTCTCCTATATCATGATCGTTTGCATATTTTTACTCATCATTGCTTATCCACTATTGAAATTAATGCCTCCTCACATTCATTTTTGTAAAATTAAGGTACAAAAAACATTAAAGGAAAGGAAAAGGCCAATTTTAAGCAATTGAGAGAATGATCCATGAATGCAGATAGTCTACCTTAGCATATGAGTAGTTGTAGAGGTAGTACATTATAAAAGGCTACGAGACTTATTTTTAGATCATTTGTGAGTTTGGATTGGTTTTTAAGGGTTTTGAGTGGTTAGGGTGTTCTTTGGAATTTTTACGGCTTTAGTTCTATATAATTCATTCATAAATACATAGACTTCTCCTTGCATTTTTTAGTCACCATAACCAAGGCCAGTCTACACGACATATAAAGCTATATATGCAATCTTATTGATGCGTGAAGGAAGAAATTATGGACTTTAAGGATATAGTGTGTTAAGACTTTTTAGTATATTCATATTGACCACACTTTTCTTTAAGTTGCTACCACTTTTTAAAACCCATAAGAGCATGGTTTTTTCTTAGCTACCAAATGTTATGTCCCTTATATAAGGAGTTCAATGTTAATCCCATACCCCAACAAAGGTCCTACTTTCATTAACATGATGCCTAATGACTTAATGCACTTATTACTCCTGAGAGGAGTTTGGTTCCTTTTTAACTCTTGGTAGTTTGCTTTACCAAAAGTCTCATTAGTTTCTCTTGGACTTGGTTATGATGCTACTACTTCTTCCTTTAGAATCTAATAATACCTAAAGATGAGCTTGGAAACTACAAAATCATCAAAGTGGTAGGTAGAATGGAGATATGCATGACTTTTTCCTATTAATTCTTACTGAGACTATTTACAGCCTCAAGGTGCTTTTTTATTTCTTTTATTTTATTTTCTCCTTTTCACCTAAGTGGTCCCCTTTTGAAGATTTTCGCACCTAGTTGGACTCTTTTTATTATTTTATTGTTTTTATTATTTATTTTTCTCATATTTTCTTTATTATATTTTCCTTTTTGACCTAGGTAGTCTCATTTTAGAGATTTTTGCACCTACTTAGGCTCTCACAATATTAGTTTATTTCATGTCTACAAATCTAGTTGTAGAAAAAATTAAGTATTCTAGAGGCATCGACCAACAATTAGCTACGATATGGTTCAAGTAGTCATTAGTGGAGACATCTAAAGAAGATCTATAATCACAATCCTTCAAAGTTGAGCTATGTTGAGTGGCAGGTTTGGATGAGCACAATCATTGATGCTCAGATTATTTAGGTTTGTCTGTGGTGGAGACTAGAGCAAGTTATAATGTGCACTTATATGAACTACATCACAGTTTTGGCTTTTGCTCATGTACACATTAAGCCCCCATGTACATGTGCAAGAAATATGGGGTTAGGAAGACTACCATCTAAGTTGGTTAAGTTTTAGGATGGTCAACTATCTCAGTGATTTATGGACAATTTCAAAGTTACTTGGCCATTTAGGATTATCCACTATTTTAGTATCGCCATTAGTGACAAAATTATTGATAATGCATTCAAGGGATGGGTAGCTACTCAACATATTCTTCCACATTCTTTGATCTCAAAGCTAGTTATTTCTACTTTTACTCTTAGCATTAATAGTAGATCATCTAGGCATTGTTAATCCTCCACTTACTTATTATGCATAAACCAAAAAAGTAGAAAGTAAACAAATAAAGTGAAAGCAGGAAGTGCAAACTTTGCTTAACATGCATTGATATGCTTTAACTAGTAATAACGAAACATATCATTTTTGCATTTTTGCATATGTAACCATAAATTCAACAAAAACATTTCATATGCACTGTGATTACATTTAAATACTATATAATTACATTTACACTTATTTTAACTAATGGCCTCCTTTATTTTTAGCTAGCCCTTTCGGGTTTTCTAACTAAATATTTTATCTTCCCTTACTTTTCTTCTCTCATATGTAGTATGTCTTGAGATAATCCATATTGATTGGATTCAAAAACTCATTTCTCTTTAAATCCATCAGCTTCATTGCCCTTTTGGATAAGACTACTTTAGCCAAATATAGGCCTTCACTACAAAACAATTCCATAATAGTGATAGAAATTTCCATCGGTAATCTATCACTATTTCTTTTAGTGATGGAAGTTTATTTTCATAATTTTTCTTGTTGCTATTTTTTTAGTGATAGAAAAGTCATATGTTACTAAATTCTGTAACAAATTATCCATACAAAAAGTTACTAAAAATTAATCACCAAAACTGTTTATCTGTCATAAATTACTGATGGTTTAATGATAGAATTTTCGTTACTAATATTTCTATCACAAATTTGTCACTAAAACACCATCATTATTCTGTCACTAATATATCCATCAGTACCATCACTAGTATATATGTGAATAATTAGTCATTAACAATTCAGTCACTAATCTGTCACTAAGTGATCACTAAAATTTTGTTACTACTCCATCACTAAAACCATTTTTGTCACTAATTTGTCACTATTTTTAATTAAATATTAAATTTAATCCATCAAAGGTTCATCACTAATTTTTCACTAAATTTAATAATATTTATAGGTGTAATGGAATTTTAGATAAATTTATATATGGAAATTCAAATTCAGTAACTAAAAAATAGATATGAAAAAAATAAAATAAATATTACTATCATTGAAATAATAGTATTTCATGGAAAATGTACTAAAACATTAGATGTCATGATTAATTAATAATATGTGCATAATAATGTTCTAAAATTATATTAATAAGGTTCTAAACATCAAACACCAAACATCTTAAGGTGCGGAAGTTCCTAACCATTGGACCTTTGAGTAAATTGCATTTGCTCCATGATGCACCTCATCTGCTCCTCCATTTGGTCTAGACGCTGCTTTGTTTCATCGATATTAGTAATTTTTCTATCCATCTATGCTTGATTTTCTATGAGGTGCTTGTCATGACCCGAACCCGAGGGCACGTGACCGGCACTAGGGAATGGGTAGGCATAAGGCCCTCGAAACCCGTAGTAAGCCTAAAGGAAAAGAAAATAAAACCATTCATATTTTAATCTTTAATTAAAAACATAACATATTATCAAACTGATTTTTTTCTCAAATACACAAATTTAACTGCTTAATAAAAATGTATTTCAACATCTCATATTATAGATTGAATTTAATTCTCATACATAAACATGTTTTATACAAATAAGCTACATAATTATGTTTAAACCATACAAATTCTTAGTACATATACTACTGCAGCAACCTAGATTAACACACAGTATAACTTACAATGACCTACATAAAATAGCCAGTGAAGAAGAAACCCAACGTGGAGGTAGTCTGAGGTCGAACTCCCAAGCTCTTGAAAAAAAATAAATTGAGGGGAATCAGACCTCACTGAGTAAGCCAATAAAAAGAGCTGTACGGTTTGAAAATCTTTGAAAACTATATATGTTTATAGTGAAAATAATTTATAATGTATAAGTATAGTTTTTGAAAAATCTCGGTAGAACCTTAAACCCAAAATCTAAATGGTCATCTGGGCCCACTTATTCCAACTAGACTACCGGTCTCCGAGAGCAAAGGCATCAACCGAGGCACCAAGCCATAGTCATTCACTTAATCCAAATATATGGCACTGGCGGTCCCTGAGAGCAAAGGTATCGACCGAGGCACCCATCCCAGTCCATTAATAGCCTTACAATCATTGGCGGTCCCCGAGAGCAAAGGCTTCCACCGAGGCACCCGTCCCAATTTAACATTCACCAATCATATATATTACGGATCCCTCTCTCAATCTCTACCATGTGCACATAGTCCTGGTGAAGCCCACCAAGTAGCCCGTTCTACCAAAATTTCTCAAATCAATTTTTAAATAAATAAAATGCATTTAAATCTTAAATAATAGCGTTTAATCAAATAAATCATATAATTAATTTAATAAAAATATGAGTGCACACATTCTTTAAATAAACACACGCACAGATCGTTCTATTGACTTACAAGATGAATGTAAAGGCTGACGACCACGCGTCTGCCTTGGCCTCACAGCTTCTGCTCCGAAATGCTCTAAAAGAAAATAATAATCGACTTTTAAAACATGACTAAGGAATCGAAATCAGAAATAAACAAAATAATGAAATTCCAGACTGACTTGAGGAAAACCGGACAAGACTCGACATATAGGATTTAACCTAACTAACGGTAGAAATTTTACGAATATCATGTTTTACGAGAAAATCTACTGAAATTTTGACAGAGTCTCCTTTGTAAAACGGACATCTCTCTACCAAAGGTAGAGCCAAACTTGCATAGAAAATGCACTTCTAATATCCACAACATCCACACTCGAGTCAGGCTCCCAAAACTACACTCAGCCTCGACCGAGATCACAACTCAACAGAATATCGAGAATTATTAACATTTTTCTAAAAACACGTATTTCACATACACATATACTAAAAATAGACAAAAATATATAAAATCTCAATTATTCAAAATTAAACAATTAAATTTGTATTCCATCATCGAAAATATAATTACAATCCAAATTAAACTATTGTAATGTATATATATATATATATATATATATATATATATATATTGGGAATTTGATATTTAAAATTTATACTACTTAGGTAAGAATATCAATTAATTTATAAAAATTGTCTAAACCCTTTAAATATTAATAAAACTAATAAAAAATCTGTATTTTATCATATTTATTGTAAAATTATATTTTTACCCCCCCCCCCCCCCCCCCCCCCCCATAAATTACATAATGTGCTATTAATACTAAAAATAATTCCTTAGAATTATTTAATCATCCCAAAAATTTATATATATATATATATATATATATATATATATATTGGGAATTTGATATTTAAAATTTATACTACTTAGGTAAGAATATCAATTAATTTATAAAAATTGTCTAAACCCTTTAAATATTAATAAAACTAATAAAAAATCTGTATTTTATCATATTTATTGTAAAATTATATTTTTACCCCCCCCCCCCCCCCCCCCCATAAATTACATAATGTGCTATTAATACTAAAAATAATTCCTTAGAATTATTTAATCATCCCAAAAATTATTTTTCTCAAAATAAATCCTCCTAATATAATTAAAACATTTAATCAACCAAAAATTTCTCCCAAAAATATTATTTAACCTAAAAATCACATTTGGCATAAATTCAAAAATATTTATAAAAATAGTATAAAAATCACAAAAATTATAATTTGAGTTCTAAAATTTATAACATTCACTAATAACCTCAATTATTAAAATTTCATAATTTTTTTTTTAACCATAATTTTTGAAATTAGCATAATTACCCATTAAATATCTAATATTTACATAAATCTCTAATTAACACCAAAAATTTCTAAAACCCTAAATAAAATTAATAAACTCAAAAATACTTTACTATATTTAACCTAATCACTAATTACACTTAAGAATAGAATAAAATCAAGTAATTAAAATGACAAAAATATATAAAATTCTGAAAAATTCAAATAATTCCCAAAAATAATCCAAATGAGCAATTATCTTCTTCATTACACTAACAACACCTTATTTTAGATAATCAACCAAAAATATTCAAGATCAAGGAAGAAAAGGAAGAAATAGGGTGAGCATTACTCACTGTCCGGCAAGGCAGCTTGAAGAGGAAGAAGAGGACGTGCCACCACCACCGGAAATGGGGACGACGAAGGTAGCTTGACACCACAAGGAGATGGCACGGACAGAGGATCAAAGCTGGGCAAGATGGGAGGTTGCAGAGCTGCTGTGCGAGGAGAAGAAGGTGCTGCCTCGCGAGGGAGAAGGAAGGCAGCTACTGCAACACTCCAGCAAGCTCAACGCACGGCGGCGATGGAGTTCTCAGGCGAAGGGGAAGGCGGCACAGTGAAGGGGAGAGAGGGCGTGGGTGGTAGACGGAGAAGAGGGTGCTGGTGAAGGTTCTTCTCCGGTCAAAGCTTCTATATATATATTTGTTTATTTAAAGGTTATAAGGTAGAATATATTTGTGTATATCTATATTTGTTTATTTGTTTATTTAAAGGTTATATATATATATATATATATATATATATATATATATATATATATATATATATATATATACATATACTACATGCACACATATAGATATACACAAATTATTTTAATGCACACACCCACCTAAATAATATTTAACCTAAATATAATATATATATATATATATATATATATATATATATATATATATATATATATATATATATATATATATATATATATATATATATATATATATACCTCCATTAGATAGAAAAATAATAATAATAATAAATAATTATCATTTATATAATATAACCTAAAAGTATTTATTAAAGATTTAGATATAAAATTAATTTATTTAGTTAAAACATAGGGTATTACAGTGCTCCACCATCTCCTTAACTCAAGATGATCCATCCGAGTTACTAGTACTTTACAATGAACTATAGTGAAATGCACTCTATGAGCCAAGACCATATATACGACTCTTCTTCTCTCCACTTGGAGCCTAAAAATACAAAACATCAATGTTAACTAGTGGAGGTTGTGAACCATCCTCCAAAGGCTGAGAAGCAGAAGCCATCATCTCCTCCATACGACTTTATAACAAACAAAATTATTCTAGTTAGTTTAAAAATTTATGATTTAATGCTTACATACAAAATAAAAATTTCTAAATAAAATAAAAAGGTGAATATACGTTCACTAAATTGTGATAGATTTGTGATGGATCAAAATTTTTTCATTTTAAAATTTTGATCCGTCATTATTTGATGATGGATTTGTGACAGATCAAAATTTTTTCATGCTTAAATTTTGATCCCTCACAAATCTATCACTAAATAATGATGGATTCTGTTATCCATTACTAATTAGCAATGGACTAAGATGTCCATCATTAATTTTTGACAAAAATGCATTTGTCATAAAATTTTTGACATTTAATATAATTATTTTTATAGAAATTTTATGACGAAAAGATCGTCCACCACGAAAATCTATTATAAGTTTGTTAAAAATCAGTCACTAATATATGCGCGCCTTTTCCTATAAAATATTTATGACGAATTTTTTATCCATCACTAAATTTGTCATAAAACCATCATAATTTTTTTTTATGATAAAATGAATCTTCATCCCTAATTTCTATTGCTAATTATAATTTATGTCACTAAGACATCATAATTTAGTGATGAAAATTTTGTCACTATTTTGTAGTTTTTTTATAGTGCGTCCCAATTTAGTTTGAATTTGCCCTAAGAATCTAGAATAGTTTACTTTGAATGCTTTAAACCCCAATCTCTTACTCTGATGTCTCTTGGCTTCACCCTTTTATTAAAAGCTCTAGTTATCCAACCCTGATATAGTTGTATGTGATACCATACTTTTAGTCTCTCATTGTCTAAAAGAGTTAGTTGTGCATGTCTTTGCTTGGCCCATTATGCCTCAAGTAAGCTAGTTTCAATTAGTATTCTTAAGGATTTCATCTCAACCCTTATCAAGAGTACTATTTCAAACCCATGCATTAGTGAAAACGAGGTGGATCCAGTTAATGTCCTTATTGTAGTTTGATATCCCTATAAAGTAAAAGGCAACCTATTAGCCCAATAGCCAAGATTTTCTTAATATTTTTGTTTGTAGCCTCAATAGCTTTATTTTCTTATGATCTATTTAGTGGGGACTTAGAATGTTCCACTTTATATCTCCTTAATAACTCCCTTACTTCTCTTTAAAAATAAATACCATTATTTGAGAGGCTATACGATGAGGAATCCATATTGATAATGAACTTAGCTACTTGTTTTGCCCTCAGCTTAATATATGATTTTTCTTTAATTAACCCTTTTTAGAAAATAGCTTACTGCCACCAAAATATACATATGCCTATTTGAAACTGTAGAATGAATCTCTCCAATTATGTTTAATCCCTATGCTAAGAATGACCAAGGTAAATATATAATATGCAATTTTGTTGGAGTTAAATGACTAATATCACCATGAATCTAACATTTATGGCATCTTTTTACAAAGTTGATGCAATCTTCTACTATTGTCATCTAAAAGAACCCTTACCTTATAATTTTCCTAGCTAATATTGTCTTATTCAAGTGTGAACCATAATCACCTTCATGCATTTCTTTCACTACTCTCTTCTCCTTTTTGTTTAAAAATCTTAATTGCATCCCATCTAAGGTTCTTTTGTATAGTCTCCTCGTTATGAGATGAACTTCAAAACTAACTATGTGATGATTGCCTTAACCTTTTGACTATAACCTTTCAGGTACACTCACTCATCCAAATATCTCTAACTATTATAGTATAATGGCTTCTCATTCACTCTTATCTCTGCCATTCACATACATTTGTAACATGGTTTGCTTGCTTTTACGAAAATCAAGGGTTTTATAGGCATTTTAGTTTAACCTTCCCATATTGACACTAAAGAAGTAAGTGTGTCTGCCATTTGATTTTGACTTCTTAGCAAATTAAAAAACTTATACTTTTGAAAGGATAGGGATAATTGGTGATAATAATTTATATATAGTTTCAAACTTAGCTTTTTAAGTTCCCACTCTTCTATTGTCTTATTTATTACTAGTATAAAATATTTCATTATATCCACTTTTGTCACTCTTAAAGTTGTCGATGCCTTTATCCATGTTATACATGCCTCACACTCTACTTCATTGTTTATGACTTTGAATGTTAACATTTTTACTATAGGCACCATTTCTCATTTTGGTATCATTAAGATTACTTTCATTTTTGCATCAACCTTATTCACTACTCCCTAAAAATACATATACTATCTTTGAACCTAAATGGTTAAACTAACATCATTATAAAGCTTTATCTCTACTTTTTTAGTGTGATGAATTAAATTCAAGTATAAAAACTTAAGAATTACTCTACGATTTACTATCTTCTTTATCAAATGCTTAAATTCTATCAATAACACCAACCATTTTGCTAACTTTTCTATTAGAGAATGTGCTTCATACATGTACTTTATAAGGTCTATCTCAAAAACTACTTAATCCTGTAAGGATAAAAATAATGCCTTAACTTTCTCATGGTCTACGTTATTGTTAAACATATATGCTCAACTTAACTATACTTCTCCTCGTATAGTAGCATCTTTTTACTCAACTATTGCTTCTCCTTCTTAAGCTATCATGGCACTAATGACATTCCCTTTAATGGCCAAATACAAAGTCAACGATTTTCTAATCCTAACGGATTTAGTATTAGAGGATTAACTACATAATCTCTTAAATTTTCAAATGTTATATGATATTGCTCATTTCATTCCCTAAGTTAATTCTTTTTAAGCAACTTAAATATTGGCTCACACACATTTGTCAACTTGGTTAGAAATCTAGTAATAAATTGTAGTTTCTTTAAGAAACCTCTTATATTTTTTTCTTTGGATATATTTTGATTCCTCTTTAATTCACCATAAACCCACCCTATAATCTTTTGGGAAGTTAAGCAAAATATGCACTTGTTTGGATTAAGTCCCATATTGTACTTCTCCACTCTGAAAAGGAACTTCTTTAATGCTATTGGATGTCCTTCTTTCATCTTAAATTTCACTATCATATCATCCATATACACCTTTACCTCTTTTATGTGTCATGTCATGATATATAACTGAGGACATTCTTTATTAGGTTGCCCATATGTCCTTTAATTCAAAAGATAATGGTGTTAGGAAAAGATCCTCCCAATTAAGCCCATAAATAATCATGTCAAAATGAAAACCAAAATAAAAAAATAAGAGTGCAGAAGATTTTACATGGTTCAGCTTTAACTACCTACATCCATGAAGGGATGTTAATTTTCACTATATGAGGAAACACACCAATATACTAAATTGTCACTCTCTTTTAAGTTGATTAAACTCAAACCCATAATTTTTTTATCACCCTCTTATATAAACTATAAGAACACATACTCCCTTTCACCACATTAGAAAACCTAGAGAACCTATCTACAAATCATAAAAATAAATATCACCCTTCTAGAAACCCTAAAAGAAAATACCCCTCCAGAAAACTATAAAGAAAAATACAAGAATCCTAAAGCCTTAAGCCCTTTAATGTTATTCCCATATTCAAAGCATAGCTCCCACTCAAACTTGCAAATCCCAAGTTGTCTTGTTTTCCTAGCTTCCACCGCACACCATACCTTTACATTGTGTCTTATATTGTGCTTCTTACAACCTTAAAAAACCTTGTATTTATAGACCTATAAAACTTTGGCCCGAAGTAATTTTATTTGGGAAGTTTTATAATGATTTCAAAATTAATTCCTTTCCTAAAAATTAATTTTTCATAATCCAAATCCAGTTTGGACTCCTTACAATTTAAGTCAAAAATCTAACATATAGGGTTCTACTAACTTTAGTTGGATGAATTAAATCCTTAGAAAATTGCCTTCCATATCATTAACAAAAATCCTTCTGCACAAATTAAGAAAAGAGAAGGTGATAGGATCACTCTGCCTTAGACCCCTAATTGGCTTAAAAAATCCTCTAGGCTGCCCATTAATGAGAAAAAAAGAAAATGATAATATGCAAACAAGATATAATGAGTGAATTAAGTTAATAAAAAAGCCTATATGATACATCACCTATTCTAAATACCTCCATTCTACTCTATCATATATTTTGCTCATATCAAGCTTAAGCGCTATAAATTCTTTTTTGTTGTTCATTGCTTCATAGAATGAAAAATCTCCAAAGCAATAATTGCATTATCCTTTATAAACCTACTACGAACAAAGACATTGTAGATCTTATAAATCAGGGATTGTAACACCAATTTAAGTCTATTAACTAACATTTTAAAAATAATTTTATATAGAACATTATTAACTCTAATTTGACAAAGATCCTTAACAACTTATGGAGATTTCATTTTATGAACTAAAGTGAGGAAAGTATGATTCAAACCTTTAGACATATTTTCAATATTAAGAAAATTCAATACCAAGTTGGATACATCCTCACCTATTATCTCCTAAATTTTATAAGCATAACATCTAGACTGGGGCTTTCCATGGATGCGTTTGCTTCAGTGCTAAGATTACATCATCATATGAGAAAGGGAGAGTAATGCACTTTGATTTGCACTCATTTGACTACCAATGGAAAATTTAGTACATAGAACATCACTACTCGTAAATAACTCAGAAAGATAATAAAAAACCACTTGCTTCAGTATTACCAGTTGAATCTTTAATTCGACCAATGTAATTATTTCTTTTTCATTTGGAAGCTTTCCTATGAAAAAAATTTATATTTTTGTCGCCACTCATGAACCAATTAACTCTAGATATTTGCTTATGATAATCTTCTTCTTCCAATAATAGCTCATCAATAATCCTCATAAGTGAAGTAAAATAGATATTATATTTTATTTATTTTGAACTAAGAATTAAAATTATATTTAACTTGTATGAAAAAGCTGTTAAGATTAAGGTGAGGTAATTACTCTAGTGAGAAATTAAAAAAATTTATTAACTGAATTACAAAAAAAAAATTATTAATTGAATTTCAAAAAATAAAAAAAATAAATGACAAGTTTAAAATAAGAATACATGTATAACACAATGCAATCCATTATAAATACATCAATTTATCAATAATTATATACAATTGTTTAAAAAATGTCTAGGTTGTGATAGTTTCTCTCCTTGTGAACAGTATTGCTCGTATGTTCATAAACAGTAATACAGGTTCTCAGGGGGTGACTGTTGGTTCTCTAACCAGCAATCATCCCCTCTTTTCTCATAGTTTCTATGTGGTAGTTTTAATATTTAATAAGAATAGAGCTAGATATATATATATATATGTTGTTATATAAATGTGTTATGTCAAGGTTTCTGTGCAGATGGTATAGAAAATCTGCTGCTTTCTTCTTAGCTTGGATCCTGATCTTTGGCGTATGGGAGAATAGTGATGGCCTCATATCTTCTACTGATATGGTTCAAAGGACTATGTTCGTCTCTGTCTTCAAGCCGATTTGCAACTTGTTAATAAAAATTTTTATCTTCACACAATTTTTGAACTATCTGGACTTTGTCTTCCAGATTAGTCCAAGATTTGATCAACTCTTGTAGACTTGAACAGATGGAATTTTCCAGATTAAAGATGTTGATGCCGCGGCTGCTGATGAAGAATTTCTTCAACAATCTAGGGTTCTTAGGGTTCCTCAAATGTTGAGAAACATAGAGTTGAGCTTGACATTTATCTTGGGTGTTTTTATATCTCTTAAATATCTAATTATCCAAAGTGTAATGGGCTTCCAATTTCTACTGTTGTTAAAAAAACAATAATTATATACAGTTAACAAAAACTTACAATAAATTCTATGAAAAAAAAAAACAATTTTAACAAATAATTACGAATGCCTTTTTTTTTTTTTTTTAATAGGTGTGTAAAGTTACGCCTCCCTTAACAAAAGGGAAAATAACTTGCAAAAAGATTGCACATGTATAATTTTGTTTTTAAGAAAAGAAAAAGAAAGGCTAAACTGCCCTCAACCCCCTAAACTTTAATTTTTTACTATAGCCCCCTCAAATTTTATTTTATACACTTATACCCCCAATTGCACTTTGTTTTGTTGAGAATCACAAATTATTGTTTTCAATTCTTGAACTAAGCAAATGTCTAATGCATGAAAAATACACCACCTCTTAACCAGATGAATTAATTAGAATACTATGAATGTTATATCTCTTTTTTTCTTTCTCGTGTATTTTTAGTTTTCAAAGTTTAATTTTTATTAATAATAAACAAGATAAAAAAAATTTAAACAAGATAAGCTTCATCCATATATATATATTTTCAAAAACAATAATATCAATTTCTGAAATTTATTTTTTCCTTATTTACTTCACATAATTGAGGATGATAAATGTTATGCTATCATATTTTTTTTTTTTATTGAGGGAGTTAAAAATAATAATCAGTATAGTAGAGGGGTCTATATATGCAAAATAGAACTTGAGAGGTCTATATCTGGAAAGAAGAAAGGTTTGGGGATGTGAAGATGGGTCATGCCAAAAAGAAATTAAAATATTCACGTATTGTTTAGTTTTACAAGTATTTTCTCTTTCTGCATATTTTGTGTGTCTTCTTTAACACGAACAACTCACAGTCTCACTGCTCAACTTATTGTCTATCTCAAGACAATGCCTTTTTCCTAACAATCCGAAACCTCACCAAAATATCACTCGCATTATCTTACACCAAACCTATTTTTGTCGCTCCAACCCAAAAAAAAAAACACAAAAAAGAAAAAAAATGCTTCCCCATAATCTCCTCCTCTTCTTCTTCTTGCTAGCAACCTTCCTTCCACTCGCTAAACCAGATCTCGCCGCCGACCATGCAGCCCTCCTCACTCTCCGCTCCTCCGTCGGCGGCCGTACGCTCTTTTGGAACATAACCCAGTCCACCCCTTGCTCATGGGCTGGTGTTCTATGCGAAGGTAACCGTGTCACTGTCCTCCGCTTACCTGGAGTTGCTCTTTCTGGGCCACTTCCTAATGGCATTTTCTCTAACCTCACCCAACTTCGTACTCTCAGTCTCCGTCTCAATGCTCTTACTGGTCGCTTGCCTTCAGATCTTGCTTCTTGTACTAATCTCAGGAACCTTTACTTACAGGGTAATATGTTCTCTGGTGAGATCCCTGATTTTTTGTTTACTTTGCGTGACCTTGTTCGTCTTAATCTTGGTGAAAACAACTTCACTGGTGAGATCTCACCAAGTTTTGGAAATTTCACAAGGTTAAGGACCTTGTACCTGGAGAACAATATGCTTTCTGGATCGATTCCTGATTTGAAGCTGCAGAAGTTAGAGCAATTCAATGTGTCAAATAATATTTTGAATGGGTCTATACCTGAAGGATTACGGGTTTTTGAGTCGAGTTCTTTTCTGGGTAATTCTCTGTGTGGGGAACCACTTGTTAGCTGTGCTGGTGCTGATACAAACAGTAGTATAGTGGTGCCAAGTACACCAACTAATGGAACTGCTAATAGTAGTAAAAAGAAAAAGTTGTCTGGTGGTGCTATTGCTGGTATTGTAATCGGATCTATAGTTGGATTTTTCTTGATTATTTTGATTTTGATGCTTTTATGCCGAAAGAAAGGTAGTAGGAAGTCGAGATCGATTGACATTGCCTCCATTAAGCAGCAAGAATTGACAATTCCAGGTGAGAAGCCTATTGGAGAGGTGGAGAATGGTAGTGGTGGTGGTGGGTATGGAATTGGGAATGGGTACTCGGTGGCTGCAGCTGCAGCAGCAGCGATGGTGGGAAATGGAAAAGGAGGAGGAGCGGCAGGAAGCGAGGCAAATGGAGCAAAGAAATTGGTGTTTTTTGGTAAGGCCTCGAGAGTGTTTGATTTGGAGGACTTATTGAGAGCCTCGGCTGAGGTCTTGGGAAAGGGAACATTTGGGACTGCTTATAAGGCTGTGCTGGAGATGGGAACTGTGGTGGCTGTGAAAAGGTTAAAGGATGTGACTATTACAGAGAGAGAGTTCAAAGAGAAGATTGAAACAGTAGGAGCTATGGATCATGAAAGTTTGGTTCCTTTAAGAGCTTACTATTACAGCAGGGATGAGAAGCTTCTTGTCTATGATTACATGCCTATGGGGAGTTTGTCTGCACTTTTGCATGGTGAGTATTTCTTACGTTTTACCTTTTTGTTTCCTTATGATGTTCAGCTTTTTCTGGTTTGTTGATATAGGTGAATGATTGCATAGATCCTTTGAAGATAATTACCCTTTTCTTTGCTGCCTTAAACTGTACTTGATTCCTGCTCTATCAGATTTTGGTTGTGATTTCTAAGTAATTGAATATCTCTCTGTCAAGATGATGAGTTCCCATGAGTCAAGTTTTTGCAACTGCCATATTATCTTCTGCATTATGTTGATGGGTTTTGCAATACGTGTCCGTATGTTTGTTTTGTGCTCTTGTAGGATTTTTTTTCCTCCCATGGTCTACATAAATTTGATTGTTTTCTTCAGAATAGTATATATATGAGTGCATTTGTCATTTTGTGTTTGAAATGTATCTAAACTCAATAATGAGGGAAATCAATTATTCTCTTCTAGTGGAGTTGCATAATTGTGATTTTGCTGTGATCAAATTGTCATGAATTTGCCTTGTCTTATTTGAAACTAATATTTCCATACGGTATGACTTATTCATTTTGAACTATTTTCTTATGCTTCGGTTTCTGTACCTTTGGCTCTACTAACAATACCAGTTCTTCTAACTTCATAGGATCTTGATGAAAACACTTTGTTTGTTGGACTCCTATAGTTAGAGAAGATATTTTAGTTTATTTTGCTACATTGGTTTTGTTTTCACTAGAATTTTTTCTGTCAAATTTTACCACAGGGAACAAGGGAGGTGGCAGGACTCCATTGAACTGGGAAATTAGATCCGGTATTGCCCTTGGAGCTGCCCGAGGCATCCAATACCTACATTCTCAAGGCCCCAATGTGTCTCATGGAAATATCAAATCATCTAATATTCTGCTCACTCAATCTTATGAAGCCCGAGTGTCTGATTTTGGACTTGCTCACCTTGTTGGTCCCTCATCCACCCCTAACAGAGTTGCAGGTTACCGAGCACCAGAGGTGACTGACCCTCGTAGAGTTTCACAAAAAGCTGATGTTTATAGCTTCGGGGTGTTGCTGTTGGAGCTGTTGACTGGGAAGCCTCCTACCCATGCCCTTTTGAATGAGGAGGGTGTTGACCTTCCCAGGTGGGTTCAGTCCATAGTTCGAGAGGAATGGACTTCGGAGGTGTTTGATCTGGAGCTCCTTAGATACCAGAACGTGGAGGAGGAAATGGTTCAACTGTTGCAGCTCGGAATAGATTGCGCGGCCCAATACCCTGATAATCGTCCATCAATATCTGAAGTAACTAGTCGGATTGAGGAGCTATGTCGTCGGAGTATACGGCAAAATCAAGATCCACATTCAGACATAGTCGATTTGGATGATAGCACTTCTCGATGAGCTGGCCAAAGCATCCAATGGATTGTAAAAGGATGTTGCTTTTTGCTTTGTTCATGCTCGTAATTATCATGTTTTAATCTTGTCCTTTGTTATATGTTTGATCTCTGGGCCTCATCTTTCATTAGGAGCCAGCCAACTATCATTTTTTTTTCTTTCCTTTTCTTCATTTTTCATTAATACTGTGGGTAGGATATCTGCCCTATTTGTTATTTGTTGGGTGGAAGATGGATGTTGTAATTATTACTTTTCCTTTTGCTTTTGAAGCAACTTTCCATCTGTTATTAGCCTCTAATCTAATCTGTGATGTGTAGCCTCTCTTTTTTTACAAAGAAGGGTCAAATTTGGGTGTGAATTTACCCTTGCATTAATTTTCATTATTTCTATTAATAACTGGAAACTTTAAAGTTCGAGTTTCGAACTGCCAACTTTTTATACTGCTCTCCGTTATCTGTATCATCTATGTGAATATAGTAAAGCTAAGCTCTAACAAGTGGTGGCACCCTATCAATTTTATATACCGTGATTTATTTTCAAGCCACTTTAAATAATTCTTCTTCTAAAATGCTTTTATTTTATCAAAAACGTTTTTGCAGTTTTAATATGTTTTATGTTAATTTATTATTTGCAAACGTTTCTTCATCTTCCGTACTATTTAATTATAAACTTATTTCTATTTATTGTTTGCAAACTCTCTCTCTTCATCTTTCACATTATTTAACTATAAATTTCGTGGATAATTAACTGTGTACCTATAAATATCCAAATTCAATAGTATAATTTTACGTAATGATTTTTCTTAATTGTTTAATTTTTGAGTGGTAAAAAAAAAAAAAAAAGGAAAGATTGCAGATTTGCAAGTAAAGAAGCATAATGGCTACATGATTTGCTATATTGGTCAAAGCTAGTTGTACCAATATTTATTTATTGTGATTGTGAAGCAACACTTTCAAGAGCATATAGTTATGTATACAATGGGAAGTCAAGACACATTAGACTTGGACATAGTTATGTTAGAGATTTAATATCTAATGGTGTGATCACAATAGATTATGTGCGATCAAGTTAAAATTTTGCTAATCCACTAACAAAAACATTCCAAGAGATGTGATAAATAAAACGTCAAAAGGGATGAATCTCAAACCCATTTTATCAAATTGCTATTGATGATGGAAACTCAACTATAACGCTTGGTATTATGACAAGTCTTAAGTTCATATATTTACCATTTGTATGCATGAGTTTTAAAATGGTGTGGGCTAGTAATGAAAGCATTTTTTTTTTTAATGGAACCCTTTGAAGCTAACATATGGAGGTGTTTTTGTGAGGAATCCCATTTTGAGATATGCAAATGGTGAGGTTGATGATTTTAATATAGTTCACATCGATAAGCTTCATGTTTATAGAATTTTAAAGATGGTTGGTTTACTGGGATATGCAAATGTACTGAAAATATATTGGTTAAAACCTAGGGGAAATGGCAGTAGATCTCAAACTATGCAATGATGTTGGGATACTTGAAATATTGATGTTGTGAAAGAATAAGAATGTTGATTTATACTGTGAGCATTCAATAGATGAGCCTAATATTAATGAAGTGCAACTACTACCAAATGTTGTTAATTTAAGTAAGGAAATCGGGCAAGAGGCTGAGAATTTTAAAGTAGGTGAAGAGCATAAAATCAAGGAGAATATAGATGATGAGAATATGTATGCATAAGTTGTAGGTGGCTTGCACTATAATGAAGTTGTAGGGGGAATGTGACTGAACAAAGGCAATGTGATGCAAATGTGGCTGCAAGTGATGGATATGTTAATGTGGATGTTACATTTGAAAATGCAAGAAGTAAATTTCTGTGCAAGAGGCAAAAAATTGCCATTTTAGTTGATGAGGTTGGAAAAAGTAAGGTGACAGGGCATGAATGTGACATTGACATAAATATTAAGGAAAACAATAAAGAATTTGTTATTAATACTGATGTGGGCTTTAATGTTGGGGAGGAAGAGCTAGTAGAAGTAAGATAAAAAAAAAGAGCTTATATAGATGAGATTACAAATGCAAATGAAGATTGTGATGGGGAGGAAGATATAATTGTAGAGCCACTTGTAAATGATAGAACAAATAGGAATGATGGAAATGAGAATTGGTTGGAACTGACGTTAAGTTTGAGAATCACCATGACAATGGCAGTTTTGAGGAGGAGTCTGATATGGAAGGGAATAGAGTTGTAAGAAGAAAAAAAAAGCAAAGCAGTTATTTATAATCCTAGTATAATGTGTCAGCTTTTCTTATTGGTATGATATTGAAAGATACTGAAGAGTTTAGACTTGCATGGACCAAATACTCAATTGTAAGAGGGGATGATTTGGATTTCATAAGGAATGAACCTAGTAGGGTGAGAGCTATTTTTTGCCATTAAGGATGCCCTTGGATGTGTTTTGCAAGTATAGAGATGGGCAGTGGGGATTTTAAGGTGAAAAAAATATATTCCACATCATATATGCTTTAAGCGGTTTAAGAATAGAAGAATTACTTGTAAGTTTCTTACATATTATCTAAAGAAGAAATTGTTGACAAGCCATCAATAAGGATATGTGACTTATAAGCTAAGGTTAAAGTTAAACTAAAATTCAATATTGGATACCATATGGTGAAGAGAGCCAAAAAGAAGGTACTAATTGAGATACAAGGCAACTATATTTAGCAATTTGCACAATTGAATGATTATGTGGAAAAGATAAAGGAAACCCACCTTGGTTCAACTTATATTGTATTAACTCAGGAAGGTACAAATATACTTGATAAATTTTATGTCTATTTTGAGTATTTGAAAAGGGGAGGGAAAGTAGGGTGTAGGCTTATGATCAAATTAAATGATTTTTTTTTTAAAACAAATTGTAAGGGGCAAGTATTAACTGCAGTTGGTCATGATGCTAATAATCAATAATTTCCAATTGCATAGGTAGTTGTACAAGTTGAATCCAAGCAAACATGGATGTGGTTTCTTGGGCTTCTAAAGGAAAAATTAGGACTGACATATGGTACAGGTATAGCTATGGTCATAGATATACAGAAGGTACTTTTATGGGCTGTGAAGCATCATTTTCCAAAAGTTAAACATCATTGGTGTGCAATGCATATATACTCAAATTGGCAAATGTTATGGAGGGGTATTGAGCTAAGATAATAATTTTGGAAAGCAGTAAAGAGTTCATATTATGAGTTATTTATAAACAGTTTAGAGGAGTTGGAAGAAATGGCTTCAACATTGTTAAAGACCTACTGGTATATCCACCATGTTCTTAATGCAGGGCTTTCATTTCAGCAGAACCAATGAGTGATGTTATTAAAAATAACATGTATGAGAGTTTTAATAGCATTATTTTGGATGCACGTCTAATATTCATATACTGGAGAATATTAGAATAGTTATAATGAATAGACTTAAGGCAAAGCAAATTTTAGCACAAAAAAGGCCAAGTAAACTAAGTCCAAGTTGTGTAGAGAAAATTAAAAAGAACATGGAAAGGGCTTTGAAGTGTTATGTATAGTGGAATGATGGAAATGGCTTTGAAATTTTTGAAGGCAAGGCCAAACATATTATGTGTGTGCGAAACAAAAGCTATAGCTTTCGATCATGGGATATAATTGGGATCTCATGCTTTGTGTGCATTACATTAACTTGATTTGAAATTAGAGGACCAAGTTTCAATATGGTACAAAAAAGATGCTTTTAACAAAACATATGATCTTCTTACACCACCAATGAAAGGAGAAAGATTATGGAAAAAATCTAGTTTACTAACCATCAGGCCACCTCAAAAGAGGCAAGTAATGGGAAGACTAAAAACATCAAGGAGAAAGGCTCCAGATGAACCAAAAAAATCTAGTTTGATTTCTAGAAAAGGTACCATGATAATGTGTAGTCTATACAATGAATATTGGCACAATAAAATAATATGCAAGAATAAAAGTGTAGCAAATCCTCTTGCACATACATCTTAGGCATCTCATAAATAGGTTATATTATTTTTCCAATGTCTAGGCTATATTTTAAACATATTACTTTAAATCATTTAAATATAAATTAAAGAAAAGCTTATTTTATTTGTAGAATCCTTTACAGACACTAAGAACGTCATTTGTTGAGAACATGGTTTGTGTATGTAATTGAGGAATATGATTGTGGTAGCAAGCTATGAATTGTTGGTTTTTTTTTTATATTTTGCAGAATGGAGGTAGTTGTGGAACACTAGACGCAACAAGTATTTATGAAGCTATAAGGCACATAATTGCTAAAAAATCATCAAGGAAAAAACCACAAGTTGATGTAACTTCAATGCCAGCTAAATCTACCATAAAGAATATCAAAAGAAAATCAAGGGCACCAACTAGCATAGTTATGGAAGATGGAGTTGCAAGATTTTATTTAAGTATTTAAAATTGTTGACTTATTCTTTGTTATAGTATGCTTTACATATTAACTGTGATCACTTTTTATAGAATGCTCTTTTTCTTCAAAACATGAACAAGCCATGTAACCCCATCCTATAAGAATTTCAAAGAAATGTTGGATATTTGCAGCCACCTAATACCTTTGAAGGGAACGTTGAATATGGAAGATTTCAAGAACCAAAATTGAGGTGTGATGGATTTGCTACAATCGCTTCAAGAAATTTGTAGGTAGTAGCTAAAAAATGAATTGGAGCACTAAATAATAGGGCAAGAGATGACACTTAGTCAGCATTCTTCACAATAGATACACCATCTCAGTCATCACAGTTAGGATGTCATTTCAAACTTTACAGATAGAAAGACTATAGACTTGCAAGCATAACATTTGCATTTTTTTTTTTGTAAATTGCATACTTTGTTTAGTGTTTTTATTAGATTTTGCAATTTATATTTGAAGAATACTACGGATTTAGTTTTTCACAGAAACTATGGACACATTACTTATTTGATTTTTTTGGATATGGTTTGGTATAGGTACATGGTAAATTGGTTTCCTTTTAGTATAGATGCATAGAAATGCCATTGGTAGATTTTCTAAAAAAACATGACATATATTGAATGAATGTCTTTTTCATTTTATTCAGCACAGGTTGTCTTTTGGATATAGAATTCAAATGTAAATCTCAATTACATTACCATTGTACTTAATATTTCATCAAATGTAGACCAAGTTTATTTCTGCCTTTTGATTACATGTAATTTGTATTAAACTAAACTACTTGTAACCTATTTGTGAACTTGTAATGAATTTCAGTAAGTTAAATATAAATTAACAAACAATTGAAGCAAAATTTTAACTCAATATGCATAATGACTTTCTTTCATTGATAGTTAACATTAAGGAACAATCATTCAAGATAAATCAAAATACATATCCATTGCCTTCTAACATTATTAACCAAAAAAATAATCTAACTAAATAACTAAATCTACCCCATCTAGCCTTCTATATTCAAGGAAAATTAAGATAATATATAGCTCAAAGCAGGGAGGGGTTTAGGAAAAATATAGCAACGCAGCGCCTGATTACTTCCTTAAAGCAACACACAGATAATACCCAATTAGTATACAAAAAAATTATTCATAGTCAACTCCTTCTTTAAGAACTTATTTCAACATTCTTCAATTGAAAATTTTCCTCCTTCATTGCTTGAAAGTCTGCATTTAATTATCCTAACCGACTTTTAATCATATGCCCACCAATAGCCTTTTCTCCTACACCAACAATATTGCTTTGTTGCTTGTAATGTTGCATCTCCATTTTTAAGCTATTAATCACTTCATTTGCCCTCCTTGGAAACTCAACATCATACCATTCCCAGTATTTGCACTTCCTTACTTATCAATTTCAAGAAATTACAGCCTATACAAACAACAATACATACAATAACAATTAATTAATTCCATTTCCTAAACTTATTAACCATGTGTGGGCATGCAAAATACCTATGCCCTAGATTTGCATCGCTTTATGAAATGAACAGTGGCGCAACATCATGACAGAAGCATCGTTTTAGGGGGCCATCGTATTGATTATTAATAACTCCAAAGGAGTATCTTCCACCTAAAGATGGTTGATAAGAAGAATATGAATTAGAAGTCAAATTATACATTAAAAATAAGAAATAAGAGAAACATAAATTTGGAGATTTTATAAATTAGGGATTTTAAAACTAGGAGATTTTAGAAATTAGGGGTTTTATCAAATTAGTTAGGTTTATATCAACAAACTTTATTATTATTATTATTATTATTATTATTATTATTATTATTATTATTATTATTATTATTATTAAAAGTGAGTACATTACAAATAAGCACATTAGGGTTGAATAAATTGGGATTTATTTGGTCTAAATTGCCAAAAAAAAAAGTTAATTTTGGGGTTAAATGCACTTTGTCGAATAGTTTAAGGGGTAAATTGCTACTTTAGCATAAAATACCATTACAAACAACAAGCTTCATTGTATCCTAGAGGTAAATTTTGCACTAAAAATATTTCCTTTAGGAAAGTGTGATTCATACATGCCTTGGAGTAGATTTTTCAAGATTCTTTGTTACAATTTTCTAACATTTAATGCCTTTCAAATGGAATAAAATATTAATACTGCACCTGGTAGTATCAATGAGCTTGAGGTTCAAAAAGTAATGGAAGCTGCTAATGAAACAATCGCTCCTAAAAAAAGAAAAGAGATTGAAAGAAGAGCTACATACTAGGAGCATTTTGAAAAAATATATGATGAAGTGGGTGTGGTTGTGTAAGTATTGTGCTTCCCTTTATAATTGTCATTCTAAACACCATAAAATCTCCTCACTTAGAAACCATATTTTGCATTGCATGAAAAACCCAAATAGCAAAGAAACTAAACAGTCATTATTAACTCTAAAAACTAAATCAAATATGGAAGCAAATGATAGTTAGATCCTAGGAATCCTTAGCACATGGAAATTTAACCAATATGCCATTAGGAATGCACTTACTAAGATGCACATTTTTTATAGATTACCCTTTAAATTTGTTGAATGGGAAGGCTTTAATAGGTTCATGTCTTTAGCTTATTTGAGGTTTAAGATGCCCTCTTGATGGACATTATCTAGGTACAATTATTCTATTTATATGAATGAAATGGAGAAGCTTAGGAAATTTTTGAAAACATAGAGTCAAAGAATATCCATTACCACTAATACATGGACATCAATATAAAAAGATAATTTAAGTGGTAGCTACATAAAAAGATAATCTCTTTTATGCCTATTAACTCCCATAGAGGGGAGTATATTGCTAAGTGCTTAGACAATGCATTGCTAGACTTGGGTCTGAACAATTGATAATGCTAGTTCTAATGATGTTGCTGTTGAATATTTTAGAAAAAAAGTTAATGCATTGGGGGGCTAGCAATGTTAGTTGTGAATTTATTTATATGAGATTTGGGGTGTAACCGAGTCAAACTTTTAAAAATTTAGGCTAGGCTTGTTTAAAAATTAGCAAACTCGAGCCAAGCTCGAGCTTTCAAAAGTCTGGCTCAAGCTTTAGGTTGTGCTCGAGTTAATGTTTGATGAGCTCAATCCAAGCTCACGAGCCAGACGAGCTCAAAAAAATATGTTTATAATGAGATATTGCATTGTTTATAACCTCAAACTATGTATTTTTTAACATTGAAATTACTTATAACATTAAAATTTCATAGTTTTAATTTAAAATATGAATATTACTTAATATTATATTTATCTATTAATTTAATTTGCATTATTTAATATTAATACTTATATATTACTTGAAAATACAAATATTACTTAATTTTTTATTTATTAAAGAAATTTATTATTTGCTAAATATTTAATTAGTATTGTATAATATGCAAAAAATTATATAATATTATCATGAATACATAATATTGTCATATGTAATATTTTATATTAATTATTACTAATTTAAGTAGTATTGTCTTTGCTTAATATAAAATTAGTATTATATAAAATTGACTTACTAAATTAAATGATATTTATTGAATATTAATATCAAAACTAAATTATACTTATTTAACACCACTACCTAGTATAACAAGTATATCCATGAGACTATAAATGAGCCTACAAACAAGACCATAAATGAGCCTGTAAATGAGCTGAATGAGCCTATTCATAAGCTTTAACAAGCCAAACTTAAGGAAGTTCGGGCTTGGCTCATTTAGCTTATAATCCTTAAAATTGAGTTTAGGCTCGGCTTATTTAACTTAACAAATGAACTCGAATGAGCTTTTTTTGAGCCGAGCTCCAAACAAATCATGAACTGTTTGACTTAGTAACACCCCTATATGAGATGTATAGCTCATATTTACTTAACTTAGTTGTAAATGATTGGTTAAAAGAAGTAAAAAAATCTGTAAAAAAAAAAAAAAAAGCTAAGGAAGTTGTTAAATACTTTAGGAGCTCACTTGCACACTTAAGAAAATTCAAAGAACTTTCTAACTTGGTTAGAATTGAATCTAAGTGTTCCTTGTCCCTTGATATGCCCAAAATGTGGAACTCCACCTATATTATATTGAAAATTTATGTGAAAGGGTCTTTGAGAAATATTAGGAACAAGGCACTATATTAAGAATATACTTAGGTGATAAGATCCCTAATTTCCTTGATTGGATTTATGTTCAAAAAATTATTGACATGTTATAGATCTTCTGTGATATGACATTGAGAATAAGTGATTATCAATATGTTACTGCAAATTCTTTTTTTTTTTTCTAAGATATCTAACTTACACTACATGTTAAGTGAGTAGCAAAATTCACCTTATTTGTCTGTTCAAATAATGGGTCTCAATATGAAAACAAAATTTGATAAATATTAAGGAGACCCTCAGAAAATGAATACACTCATTTTTATCTCTAATATTCTTAACCCTAAAAAAAAAACTTAAGTATATAGAGTTACTCAAGTTTTTTTTGAAGCAAATATATGGTGATGTGTTTGGCCTTAATTTGTTCACCATAATAAGATTAGATCTTCAATTTCTATATGATTATTATATTTCATTATATGGTTCTTCTATTGCATATGTTTCTAGTTTTAAAAATGATACATCTTTAGTTGCTTCTATATCTGAGTTGCATATCTGGGACAAATCTATGTCATTGTTAAAGACCAAACTTAAGAAGCAGAAAATGGATAGCGGTTTGCATGAAAGTAAAGATAATAAGCTAGATAAATATCTCAGTGAGTCTATATTAGATGAGAATCAAAGTTTTGATATTTTGAATTAGTGGAAGTTCAATTCTAAGAGGTTTCTTATCCTATAAAAAATGGCTCAAAATGTCTTTGTTGTGCCAATATCCACAATAGCTTATAAATCTACCATTAGCACTAGTGGTCATGTGATGGATGCTTTTAGGAGTTCCTTGACTCCTAAGATTGAGGAACTCATTTGTACTCATGATTGGCTAAGATTGCTAAACAAGAAATTATCAATAGAAGAATCACTTAAGGAACTTAAGAACATGGAAACAAGTATTTGATTCAATTTGTTTTCTTTTACATTCATCTTCTATCAGTTTGTTTAATTGTTAAGATTTTCCATAAGTAGGCATTGGCCCTTCAACATGAAATGGAAGTATGATTATATAGTTTTTTGGGCAGTGCTAGTTGGTGGTTGCATACAGTAATGGCATATACCACTACCTTTGCATCATTCTAACTATATTTTTAGTAATTAAGCTATTCATTATCCATTTATCTACTTAATAAATGAAAGTATGATTTGTTTGCTTTCTTGCTGGATTACTTTTGTGTGCACTGCCTGTCTTTACTAAGCTTTTATACATGTGCACATGTGACCATTATTATGCTGTTGCAGTACACTTAAGAGACAATGTTGAAGCTTCCATCTTATATTATCTAATTAATTTTAGGGTGCTTGGTTATATTTCTTTAGTGGCTTTAAGTGTTTTTCAAAAGCTATAAAAAATGTTTCTACATTCCAATAATGACTTAGAAATCCACTCTAAAACTCTTTTTTAGTCTCTACTTCCACCCTTTAATTGTTTGATTTATTTAGGATACTTGCAATGGTTAAGCTTGGTGGCAATTGTGTCTTCAAATTGTTCTGACTGATGTTGTAGTTGTTGTTGCTTCTATTTTTATAGTATGAACATGACATTAAAATAAGCAATCTGAGCCTCATTTTCTATACTATCTAATGTTTATTTATTTATTTTATGATTTGTTATGTATCTTTTATTTTTTTGTTTCATTTTATAGGAATACCACTTAGTTAATTTAAGCTTGCTTCCTTTTCTTTTTTTTTAGTGTAGGTGGGTACACATTTTGTAATTACACAAAGCTATATAATGATTTTTTTTTGTATTTGCAAATTGATTAAATATTTTGTACTAAGTAATTAGATGAAAACTATAATTACTATAATTTTTTTTATATTTTGTTCTTTTTTTTTTCTTGGTCTTGTATATATTTAGCCCTATAAAATTTGACTTTATATATAATATAAACGGGCAAGGCTCAAAACTATTTTAGTGATAAATATTTAAATGTTTGATTCTTTTGGCCCAATCCATGAAGGCCTAATCTGAACTTTCAAATTGATATTTTCGTTAAATCTTAACAAACTGAACCATTGGTTCTTTTATAACCTTTGGTTCAGTTTGGTTTGTCATCTATTCTTTCATAAACTGATCAATTTTCAGGTTCTATAGATTGAACCGAACCAAATTGAACTGACTAATGCTCACCCCTAATATTGGATGTTATATTTCATCTCTCTAATGGTATAACTGCTAAGTAGAGGTTGAGGTATCTGTAAATAAGTTTTTTGGTACCTATTAAACACTTTTTTATTACTTTCTTTTTATATTTTACTATAATTTGGTTTGGTACTAAGTGTGTATATAAAATAGGTATTTGTTAATGAGTAATTTAGAGTTAGAACACAAATTCATCAAACTTGCAGTCTTCCCTATAAGCTCCTTCACGATCATGATCATACATCGTGCAATTATGAATAAGCCTCCTAAGATCATGAGCCAAAGACTTATTATTATTAATTTTCTAATCATCCTCATGAGCCATCACATGATCATAATCATGCATCCCATGATCGTGATCAGGTGTCTTAAGATCATGAGCCAAGGATATCTAGCCTTCCACAATCAAGGTCAAGCCAGCCTTGCTCATGATCCCTCAAAGTGCTCAAGCCTCAATTGTCCAAGCATCCTCATGATGGAGCCCATGATCATAAACAACTTTAGCCACTCGTAATCATTAGACTCATAAAAAAAAACTTTCAGTCATCTTCATGATTGCTCCCACGATCATAATTGAGCTCATGAGTGATGTGTCCACCCTCTAACGGTCAGCTATCTATGGCACCAACTACTTTTTTAATTCCTCATGATCATGATTGCTTCCTCACGATCTTGAGCAATCATTGTCCTAAAAAAAAGAAGAAGCTAAATCTTCATTAAATGAGCATGGAGGAGGTAATTGAATGAAGTAAAAAGAAATTCATAATAACTTGATGATATTGAAAAATGTAAATTTTTATAACAAGAGACAGTATTTGCAAACTAAAAAAAATTGTAGGAATATAATAAAAATAGGAACATATGATGATTGATAATTGATAAGTTCTGAGGACTGTTGTTGACAATTAATTGTGTTGTTATTGATTGGATGATTGGTTGTGTTGTCTCTGCTATTCTTCCTTACTTTTATATGCATGTTTTCACCATCAATTTTCATTATTATTCATATAATTAATTTTGTTGCTTGCAGGCTACTTCCTCTCAGCTCCTTAATTCCATGATACATTCTAAAAACTTTAGGTATTTTCTGTCCTCAACATTGATCAACTCTTAAAAAAATTTCAGATATTTAACTTAAAATTTTATATTTATATAATAAATAATTACATATTATAATTAACTATTAGTAACTTTATTTTAATAGAAAAATGCAATATATTTAGAAGAAGATAAGATGTGTATGTCAAAAATAGAAATCTAGAACAAATTTATTACAAATAAAAAATATTTAGCCTTTTTATACAAATATAAAGTTGACATGATAGTAGAGCTCATATTGGATTGCCACATAGGATGCCACATTAGCATATCTACATTCAAATTTGACTATAATCACTTGTGAGTAGGGTTTTCTCTCTTCTTTGCTAGTGTCTTCAAGTAGTGCCGCACAGCAATAACGTGGGGTTATCGTCCTCCTCTTTGGCCGAACAACAACCTAACTAATTTCGTTAGTATTTTTAGTATTAAATCTTTTGTTTTTCAATAACTTGGTAGAATCTAGTATTATGGCTATATTTGTGCTACCCCTTTTGTGGGTTTTATCAAGATTTGAACAACATCAAGATTTTATTGAATGTGCTTGATTTGGCTTACCCAAATAATCAAGAGAGCTTTTGATTTGACTCACTTGGAGATCAAGAGCTTGTTCGATTTCTACTATCCTTTAAGAATGAGGTACTCAAATGAGTCTCACCACATCCATAATTTAATGGAAAATGAAAAGAATTTAACCCAATTTACATGGTGTTCAACTTTTGTTCTCATCCTTTGGCATTTAATTGCCAACATTTTCCTATTACAAAGTAATATGTGGTTTTATTATTTTGATGTGTTATTTATTATTGTAATCATTTTTTAAGTTGTATTTTCTTATTAATGGGTGGTTACATTAGTAGCTAGAAAAGCCCTTAAATAACTGATGCAATTTTTATGTTTAGTAATGAAATTTCTATCTTTCATAAATAAATTTTAAAAAAAAATCACTTGTGAGTTATAATTGCAACACTTTTTTTTTTAATTGGAACATTTATGATGAAATTTAAATGTTGACCAAAATTACAAAGAGTACAAAAAGTTTAAAATTTTTAGACATATTAAACCTACTCTAAATTAGAAAAAGTTATGTATTAATTTAAAAAAAAAAGCATATTTGTAAGAAATTTAAAGACTTCAATGCTATTATCTCAAATATTTAATGTGTGTGTTACATTTTTATTAGTTAAATATAAAATATTGAAAACATTTATATCGCAACTAATATTTATGTAATACTATAAGTTTAGGTAAAAATTAATAACAAATAATTTAATGGTTAAGCATAATATTTTTAATAGTGGTAAAAATTGTTTTTAATTTTAAAAATCATTAAATTGTAGCTACAGCCAAGAGCAATTTTTATTGTAAATTTTGATTTTGAAATCTCACCTGCTGGCGTTGGTGGCACAGGGTACTTTTCTGTGGAATATTTCATAATAATTAGTACTCTTGAAAGTTAACAAGAAAAAAAAAAGGTAAAAGAAAATGCAGAAAAGGGTATTGTAATCTTGAGGATGATAATGAAAGGCTTATGGTGGTGGACCTAATTGTTTTATTTAAATGGAGGGTCAGCTGTAAAAGTAGCTATTTCTGATATTGTGGTCCAATGTTTATGGTTACATGTCTGTTGGCATCCAAAGCCATGCAATTTAGAATCCTTCCTTTACAAAACCTTATTATGAAAAAATATTGTATATAAAAATTAAATATAAAACCAGCAAGAGAATAACTTAGTAATTATTATACCATATTAATATTTATTTTTACTTTTTAAAATAATTTTTTACTGTACATTTAAATTATTTAATGTTTCTTAATAAAAAATAAAAATATGAAGTGAAATAGAGATAGACCTATTTTTTAAAAATGGTATTTGTTATTTTGTTTGCTCTCTTCGGCTTGTGTTGTCCTATTTGTTATTTTTTCAAAAATGCATGGGTTTTCGGCCGAGTGTTCGGAGGCTACATCCGTGTTTGGACGGTGTGGTAGAAATTGGGTTACTTTTGAAACAGGCCATTTTAACCCATATCAGCCGCGCGTTTGGATTTGAAACCGCACTTTCATGATTTTTTTTTTTGACGCGCACTTTTTTTTTGTTTTTTTCCCTCAATTTTACTTGTTGATTCCTTTCTTTTTCGCTTGTTTTTTTATTTCTCCGCTTCTTTTTATATTTTTTACTTTTATATTTTCTATTTATTTTTCTATCTTTTTTTTTCTAATTTTTCTTTTCCTAATTATTTTAATGGTTGTTTTCGCGGGTTCATTTTTTAACTTTATAAATTTATTTTTCTAATTATCTTTCAGGATATTTTTTGTTCCTGATTATTTTTAAGTATTTTTTTTGGTTATTTTAGTTGTTTTTACTTTCAAGTTTTTTTTTGGTTATTTTTTGTTGTTTTAGTTGGTTATTTTTAGTTTTATAAGATTATTTTCTTGTTTATGTTGTTTTTCTAGTTGTTTTAGCAGTTATTTTTCTATTTCTTTTGGTGATTGTTTTTATTTTGTTCTTTTTTAGTTTTATAAGTTTGTTTTATTATGGTTTTTCTGATTGTTTTGACAATTGTTTTTCTAGTTGTTTTTAGTTGTTTTGACGGTTTTTTTTTGTTGGTTTTTTTTTTTTAATTTTATGAGCTTGTTTTATATTGATTTTCCTGGTTATTGGTTTGGTAGTTATTGTTTCGGTTGTTTTTGGTTATTTTGGCAGTTATTCTGGTGGTTGTCTTTTGTTGTTTTGGTTTATTCATTTTCAATTTTATGAGGTTTTTTTTAGGTCATTTTTGATTCCCGGTTATTTTGGTAGTTTATTTTTTGTTATTTTGGTTAGATCATTTTTAGTTTTATAAGATTGTTTTGTAGTGATTGTTTTTTGTTATTTCAACTTACTCTATAAAAAAATTTTGTTTCTGCAAAGAGAAAGAGGAAAAAGGCAAACAATTTCTTTTTTAAAAATAAGAATCCTTATAACTTCTAATTAGTGGTCAAGAAAAAATAAAAAATATGAAAATAAAGAAAAAATAGAAAGGAAGAAGAAAGAAAAAGTAAGACAATATATAAAAATATAGAAGTAACGTATAATAAAAGAAGAGAAAAGAGAGCTATAGAGATCTAGAGATGTGGAGATACAAGAAGAAGAAAAATAAAATAAAAGATTTGCAAATAAAGAAAAAGAGAGCAGAAGAAAAAAAAGAAGAAGTAAGACAATATAATTAAAAGTAAAAAAAAAAAGAGAAAAAAAATTTGCAGAAAAAAAAGGAAGGAGAAAAAGAAGAAAATTGTATTTTTGAAAAAGGTTTTCCATTTTTACATAGTTTTGAAACAAAAATTTAATTACGTATTTTTTAAAAAAATTTTCCCTTTTTTATATATTTAAGAAGAAGTCCCTTTTTTCGAAGATAGTTTCATAACTAAATAAAGATTATATCAATAAGACAATAAGATAAGACTTCTCTAGCTAAAAAAATGGCCTCCCAATGACTAATCATCTAACTAACAGTGAATATTTTAAAATTAAAAAAGAGAAAGGATGCAACTTGAAAAATAATTATAGGAAACACCATTAATTTTATATGAATTTTAAGCCAATTATTAACTGAATTCCATTTTAAAAGTCATTTTAATTCACTTCTTTAACTTTATGAATTATATCTATTATATCCAATTTTATTTGTTGGACGTAATTATATTTTTAAAAATTACTTTATATTCGTATAAAATCAATTTGACACTTATTAAGTTTTTTATCCTCTTTATCCTATAAAAAATAAAATGTAAGAAAATATTTTTTTTTAATTCTAAGTTTATCACTCTTGATATGAATTTAAAAATTAATTTCTAAATATTTTTAAAAAAATTTTAATTTTTCACCGAAAATCCTTAAATTTTAACTATTTTAAAATTTACTCCTCAACTTGCAACCATATTATTTAGAAAGTTTTCTAATAGAGGTCAAATACAAAAAGTATTAGATAAAAATAAAAGACAGAATTTTGAGATACTAAAAATATTAATCAAGAATAGAAAAAAATATTTAGTTTTTCTAAAAATATATAAAAAAATTAAAAATTTATTATTATTTATAGTGATATTTAAAAATACTTACTTTATTTATTTTTATTTTTATTTTTATTAATATTAGTTTATATAATAAAATAATTCATAAGTTATAAATTTTTTCTTATTATTTTAATTGATATATAGAAAGTTAAAATTTATTGTAAAAAATAATTTTTAAATTTATCCCAAAAATGGTAAAATTAAAACCTGAAAATATTTTTCAAATTTTATTTTTCTTAAAAAAGAAAAAAATTGAATAACAGTCAAATTTATTTTATATAGATGTAAAAATAATTTATAAAAATACATTTTGATCTTTCAAATAAAATTGAATAAAATTGACATAATTTATAATGTTGAATGAATAAATTGAAATGATTTTCAAATTATAGTTTAATTGATAATTGATTTAAAATTGAGAATTGAACATATCATTTTCCATAATTATAATAGAATAATTTAAACAGCAAAAGTACATTTTAGCCCTTACTATTTACACCAAAATTTATATATTCCTTTTGTGTAATTTTAGGACCAAAGAAACACAAATTTTATATAAAACTGTGATTTAAACCCCTTTTTTAACTTAATTTTAATGGACACACATAGTCAACTCTCCGTACTAAGGTGGCAGGATTTGGTTCCATACACACATCCTTCCTATTTTCATTCCAACTACACTTTCCATAATTATCGATATCATTATTTATCAAATCAATTTTTCTTAAAAAAAAATAAGAAGGGTGTATTCAATTAAAATTTTTAAAAATATTTATAAATTTTTTTAAGTAAATAATTTTTACAGATTTTATAAGCTTATAGTAACTTTCATAAAATTTATGAATTTACCAATAACTTTTATAGACTTTTTATTTTGAAACTTTTATAAACATTAGCCAATTTTTATATTTTGAGAATTCAGTACAAATCTAAATCACTTTTAATTAATATGAGACAAGTATTGTTCAGTTTTAAAAACTTTGAATTAGACATAGTTTATTTGGGTTTCTATAAAAGATTTTTTTTTTTATCCTTTTACTTTTAACTTTTATTAGATTAGTTGTTCCAATTCTAGGTTTGTACTCTTAAAGAATATGTTTGTTTGCTGTTATTTTCTTTTTCTAATTGTTCTTCTTGCTTCGTATTACATGATAAAAAATAAAGAAGTGAAAATTATTCCCTATATACCCTAAATAAATTAGACACTTAAAATTAAAGCATTACATGCAATAAAATTCAATATAAACCCTAAAAACTATTAAAACTTATAACATTAAATACAATTAAAAAAATTGAAAGAAATGCCCAAAAATATTAATCATATATATTGTGAAATAAATATGAGATATCTTGTTAATTGTTCAACATTAAACCAAAAAAGGTTATAAATTGAAAAATTACTATACTGTTTAAGGTCACTTTTTTTTTTTTTCCTTCGTAGGATTAAACTAAAAAAAAGTCCATTGAAATCTTGAGATTTAGGGCAAGAAAATATTTTAGGTTTTGTATTTATAACTGTGATATCCCACATCGGTTGGGAAGGAGAACGAAGCACGCCTTATAAGGGTGTGGATACCTTCTCCCATCAGACGCGTTTTAAAACCGTGCGTTGCGGGCTGGGCCTGGGCAAAGCGGACAATATCTGATGCGGGTTGGTCTGGGCTGTTACAATGGTATCAGAGCCGGAGCCCGGATCGGTGTGCCAGCGTGGACGCTGGGCCCTAAGGGGGGTGGATTGTGATATCCCACATCGGTTGGGAAGGAGAACGAAGCACGCCTTATAAGGGTGTGGATACCTTCTCCCATCAGACGCGTTTTAAAACCGTGCATTGCGGGCTGGGCCTGGGCAAAGCGGACAACATCTGATGCGGGTTGGTCTGGGCTGTTACAATGGTATCAGAGCCGGAGCCCGGATCGGTGTGCCAGCGTGGACGCTGGGCCCTAAGGGGGGCGGATTGTGATATCCCACATCGGTTGGGAAGGAGAACGAAGCACGCCTTATAAGGGTGTGGATACCTTCTCCCATCAGACGCGTTTTAAAACCGTGCGTTGCGGGCTGGGCCTGGGCAAAGCGGACAATATCTGATGCGGGTTGATCTGGGCTGTTACAATAACATCACAAAAAAAGTTTATAAAAGTGCATAAAAGTCTAATATCTATAAAAATATCTAACTTTTATAGACTCTATTTTTCTTTTTTAAACTTTTACAAACTTTTTTTTAAGTCTTTACAAATCTTAATTGAATACCCCTCACTTTCTTACAATAGTAAAACGTTCTAATTGAATACCACCTAACTTTTGAAATCAATTAAAATCTTTTAAAATCTTAATTGAATACACCCCGAGCGTCAAAGAAAATAGTGATCACCGCGTCTTCCATCATCAATGTTTGTCTTTCCCTTCCCTACTTGAACTTCTCAACAACTCCACCTTCTCCTCCTCCACCATCTTATCCTCCCTCCCTCCTCTGCCTCCACCACTTTTCCAAGTCACTCCAACTACATCACTTATTTTCTAAATAGACGATGAAGTGCCCCCATCACAAATCCATTTCCAATAAGATCTGTAAGTTCCAATGCTTGTGGGCACCTTAATTATGCAGCTATTAGTGGAATTGATAAAGAAGAAATATTATGGGTTAAAAGACTTTTTTTTTTAATATCAATTTCATTATAATTGTGTAAGTTTTATTAAATCCCCAATTTCCTACCTAATTCTTTAATTTCTAAAATTGTAATTGTCATTCTTATTATAATTAAAGTTATTTTATATTATACTTTATATGTAGTTTTTATTTTTTATTTTTGAATATTTAATTTTCAATATCCCAAAATTAATTCATAGAACATGCAATAGAAAATGAAATTAAACAAGAAAAATCAAATTATCTTGTTTGAATCTTTTTCCAAAATAGGTTTTGATTATGGGATTTATTAATTTTTCTTGAGAAAGTTTCTTGAAATTGCCTTGAGTAGTATTGTGGGCTTTATAGCAAATGGAAACAACCTTAGTGATGTCATCAACTTATGAGAAGTGGCCGATGATCTATATTGTTATAGTGTTGCGGAGGAGATTAGATTGTTCAAAGAGGAAACATTGACTGAGATGACGACCTAAACATCAATTGAATTATGCGAGGAGAGTGGAGTGAACAACAATGGCTGAGAGAGCAACATCTTAAGCCTTGCATGGAATGACAACAACAACTTTTGGTTGATTAATGTCGGTGATGGTAAGATGGTGGCCAATGATAACAAAAAAAAATGAGCTGATTTGGATAATTGAAAATCGAATGATTGTTTTCTTTAATTTCTTGATAGAGTAAAAAAATTACTATATGTTTGTAATTTTTGAAGAATTTATGCTTTGGGTAATCAAATTAGTTGTAGAATTTGAGAGTGAAAGGAAATTTTATGAGCTTAAGAGCTTTGGTATCAAAAAAAAAAAAAGAGCAATAAAGATGAAAAGATGCTATAAGGTATTAAAATCTTGAGGAAATGATGAAAATTAAGATGAGACTTGTCATTTTTAAGTTATATGTAAAGTGAATGTCATAAGGAATTGAAATTTGGAGATGAGATTTGTGGACATTTTGAAAAGAATATTGAAAGAGTTGAAAAAAAAATCAACACCTACCTTAGGAAGAAAAGATGCATTAGATGTTCATATCTTGGAAAAATTAACTTATGTTTTGATTTTTTGAGAAATAATGAAAAGAGTCCTAGAGGGGGGGGGGGGGTGAATAGGATTATCAAATAAAAATGAGAAATTAAAAGAATTCTTTGCAAGAATTAAATAGAAGTTGAGAAGGAAGACTGAAGAACACAAAGATTTAAGGAGTTCGGATTCAATAACAATCCTACGTCTCCACCTAACTTATCCCCAAGTTAGGATTTTTAATCACCCACAATCTTATTCACAGGATTAAGATTATACAAGAGTTTTATGGCTCACTCTTATAACCTTACAACATGAGTTTTCAAGGCTCACTCAAAAAACCAAAACCCAAGTGTTTCAATAGACAACACTTAAATCAATTCCTTTAGAAATAAATCTCACTTCCCTTCTAATCTAACCCAAGATTTAAGATGAAGAGAAATTCTATTTCTAACACACACCTAACTCTCACAAGAGTTATACAAACAAAGAATTATTTAAGAGAATTAGAGAGCTCAATGAAAGCTTAAGAGATAATAAATGATAAAACAAGTTGTCTTACTTCCATTCAGCTCTAGAGGTATTTATACTAAAAAATATAGCTTTTGGAGGTGCAAATGTTGTGTCCAACGTGTATATTTTGAATTATTGAGACTGATGCTGTCTGACAGCTATTTATGGATTGAAACTATAATTGGCTCCTCATGACGTTTGAATTTGCCCACACTTTCTTCATAAAAGCTATAGATATTTGAATTATCTTTCAATATCAACTTGAATCACCTAAATTGGACTTCTGTATCTTAAGATATGTCCAAAATACTAAGGGTTGTGCAATCTATAATGCAGACTACGATCAGACAGCTATACCCAAATTGAAGCCGTGATTTGCTCATGAAGAAATTTGAATTTGCTCATACTTTCTTCATGAAAGCTGTGGATGTTTGAATTATCTTTTCATGAAATTTTTAATCACCTAAATTTGACTTCTTTAGCTCGGGATATGTCCAATTACTGAGGATTGTGCAATCTGAAATGCAGAATACTATCAGACAGCTATATACAAGTTGAAGCCGTGATCTGCTCCTGAAGAAATTCGAATTTGCTCATATTTTATTCATAAAAGTTGTAGATATTTGACTTATATTTTCATATCATTTTGAATCACCTTAATTGTACTTTTGTGACTCAAGATATGTCCAAAATACTAAGACATGTACAGTCTGAGATGGCAGACGTATACGTGAATTTCAACTCAAAATTTGCATAACCAAATGAACTTGGATTTTCACAAAAAAGACCAATTCAGAAAGCTCAAGATGTCTAATTCAAATGTTAAGAAGCTCATTTTCTCATTTAAGAGCTCTAAATATGTCAAAAGCCTTCTTCAATCTCAGAGGTTCAATCAGCCCGAAAAGTCACTATATATCCAAAAGTGTATATGCTTGGTATATGTTTGGTATATAATTCCCTACACACTTAATTGAAATTATTAGTATAAAAATCATTTGTCAAAGTCCAAAATTAGGAGTTTGATCATGCAAATGGTCAACAATCTCCCCCTTTTTGGCTTTGACAAGCAATTTGAAAAGATGATAAATAATGTGTGTGTGTGTAAAAAATAAATAACATATATAAGCATATTAAATAGAAATAGCTCCCCCTTACAAATTAAACAGATGCAAAATAAGAAATAATTTTGCTCCCCCTTAACATGTGCATAGATTCAATATTTATCATGTATTAGAGCATATAAATAAATGATTTATCATAGCATGTATAAGGGTTTAACAAATATATTCCTTTAACAAAAATATATTTCTTTATTTCTCTTCCTTTTTGGACATGATAAGAAATATAAATAAATTTCATCATCCTTCTTGACAAAAATAAAGATAACAAGTTATTAAACAGCATGAAGGAAATAATTTCAAACATGTAATACATCACAAAATAATATGTATGCTATATCAAAACATCACATGATCATGTAGATTTTAGCTATTCAATCATACATAATCATGTGGTACTTAGCATATCTTAAACACAATTATTTATCCCATAAACACATAACTTCTTTAGCTTCTTCTCCCCCTTTGTCAAAGACAAAAAGAAAAGAGACAGATATAAGGGGAAATAGACCTAAGGGAGCCAAAAATACTAAAGGGAATAAAAGATCAAGAACCAAAATAATGCAAGCAAAGATATTCAAAATCTTTATGAAATTCATGTCATTTTAAAAGATAAAAGCCATTTAAAAAAAATGTATACATGAATGTTGCATGAATAAGCTCAATTAATAGTCATGCAAAAAAAAAAAATTCATGTAATATAAAAACAAAGTAAGCAAAACAAGGCTATTTATCATAAGGACAAAACTAGCCATACTTACATTGTTATTATGCATGAGAAAAAGAATTATGTGAAATAAATTCAAATAGTTTTCTCCCCCTATTTCAATGGATTTAAAAAATATTGATATTAAGGACACACTATCACATAGTTATGTCACTTATATAAACACATCTTTGAAAAAAAATTTCCTTTAAAAGAAATTAACTAGGTACGCATGCAAACTCAATTATTTTTCCTCCTTTGTCAAAATGCAAAGATAGACCAAATCTTAAAAATATCCATGCATTATCAAAGATAAAAATAATTTCTAAGAAAACACAAAAATTAAACAAACTCAAAAATTTTTTATCCTGATACCAATTGAAAACTTTTATAGGTCATACCCAACCTATATTACCTTTCGTCAAAATGCAAATAAAATTGCATTAAAAAAAATACAATGATATTAAAATACCAATTGTAAACAAGATATAAAACTAACAGCTCATGTCTTTTATCTAGAAAATAAACTGACGAAAAAAAAGTCATAAAACACACTTAACAGCTTAAAACTTATACATAAAAAGTATACTGAAAATAAATCAAACCGGTATATAAAAAAATAGATTAACAGCTTAAAATTTTGATACTGAAAATAAACCAAACATAAACTGTAACGAAAATACACAAAAAAAATTTTGTTAAGGAGGAGGAATATTTATGCAAAATTAAAATAATTAATTAATTGAATTTAGCTCAATAATTAATTATTGATTTGCAAAATAGGAGGGTTTTTGAAAAAATTAATGAATCCAAATAGATCCAAATCAAATAAAATTAGCACAAGGATCATGAAAATGGGAAATACAATATATCATGTATATGAAGTAAATTTGCTAAAGCAAATACTTTTAAAACAAAATATACACATGATGCTGAAAATAATTTTTCTAAAGAACATGATCACATAAGAATCCAAACAACAATTCATCAATGTAGCAAATGATCAAGACAAGCTTGACCCATCAATCATACCAAGTTCATGCTTAATAAAATTCAATCTTTCCTCACAAAGAGGCTTGGTAAAGATGTTTGCTAATTGATGTTTGGTATCAACAAAATCAAGAAAAATATCACCATTTTGCACATTATCACGCAAGAAATGATGTCTAATATCAATATGCTTAGTTCTAGAATGTTAAATGGGATTCTTACTAAGGTTTATAGCACTTGTATTATCACACTTAATTGGAATGTGATTAATATCAATGTCATAGTCCAAAAGTTGTTGTTTTGCCATAGAACTTGGGTGCAACAACAACTAGCCGCCACATATTCTGCTTTAGCGGTGGACAAGGCAACAGAAACTTGTTTCTTACTAAACCAAGAAACTAAGCAATTTCCTAAAATTTGACAAGTTCCAGAAGTGGTTTTTTTATCTAGTAGGCTACCAGCAAAATCAGCATTAGAATAACTAATTAAGTCAAAGGAAGAACTCCTAGGATACCAAAGTCCTAAATGCAATGTACCACAAAGATATTTAAAAATTCTTTTAATAGCATTCAAATGAGACTCTCTAGGACTTGATTGAAATCTAGCACACAAGCAAGTAGCAAACATAATATCAGGTCTACTAGTAGTTAAATAAAGAAGGGATCCGATCATACCTCTAAATCGCTTTTCATCAATTGGTTTACCATTCTCATCCTTATTTAGTTTGGTTGTTGTGCTCATTGGAGTTTTACTTGATTTAGCTCCATCCATTCCAAACTTCTTGAGAATGTCCCTTGTATATTTGGTTTGATTAATGAAAATCCCATTTTCACATTGCTTGATTTGAAGTCCAAGAAAGAACTTGAGTTCTCCCATCATACTCATCTCAAATTCTCCTTGCATTAGCTTAGAAAATTCCTCACACAAGCAATGGTCAGTACCACCGAAAATAATATCATCAACATAAATTTTAACAATTAATAAATCATGCTTGGATTTCTTTATAAAAAGAGTTGTGTCAACTTTTCCTTTAGAGAAACCTTTCTCTAGTAAAAAGTTACTCAATCTTTCATACCAAGCTCTTGGAGCTTGTTTCAATCCATACAATGCTTTTAACAATTTAAAAACATGATTTGGAGAGTTAAAATTTTCAAAACCCAGAGGTTGTTCAACATATACCTCCTCTTCAATAAAACCATTTAAAAATGCACTTTTAACATCCATTTGATAAAGTTTAAAATTCATGTATGATGCAAATGCAAGTAGCATCCTAATAGCTTCTAACTTTGCAATGGGGGCAAAGGTTTCATCATAATCAATGCCTTCCTCTTGATTATAACCTTTAGCTACTAGTCTAGCTTTGTTCCTAGTTATGACACCTTATTCATTCATCTTATTTCTAAACACCCATTTGGTCCCTATAATAGGATGATGTTTAGGTCTAAGAACCAAGGTCCAAACCTTGTTTCTCTCAAGTTGATTTAACTCAGTTCAATTTGAGAAATGAAGGCTAAATTAACAGTAGATTTTAATTGGGATCTAGTAGTTACCCCTTTTGTAGTGTCACCTATAATGAGGTCTTGAGGGTGAGCTTTCTTGAATTTCCAATCCTTTGGAAGTTCATTCTTCAAGGTAGGTTGAGATGTCTCCTTATTTTCCTTCTTTCTTGGCTCTTCAAGTTCCAAAGGCTTACTAGCATTTTCTTCTTGTGTTTCCATAATCTCATTGTCACCTCCAAGATCATCAATACTACAAACATCCTTTCTGGGATCAAGTGAGTTTGATTCATCAAATACCACATACATTGACTCTTCAACTACTAGAGTTCTCTTATTAAAGACCCTATATGCCTTGCTAGAGATGGAATAGCCTAGGAAAATTCCTTCATCGGCTTTGGAATCAAATTTTCCAAGATTATCCTTGGTGTTCAATATAAAGCACTTGCATCCAAATACTCTTAGATATGAGATTTTGGGTTTTCTATTATTCCATAGCTCATAAGATGTTTTATTTAAAATTGGTCTTTTGAAAACTCGATTTGAAATATAACAAGATGTGTTAACGGCTTCCGCCCAAAAGTATAAAGGCAAATTATACTCATTAAGCATTGTTCTAACCATTTCCACAAGAGTTCTATTTTTCCTTTCAACTACCCCATTTTGTTGAGGGGTTCTAGGAGATGAAAATGTATGAGAAATACCATTTTCATTACAATAGTTTTTGAAAAATTCATTTTCAAATTCAGTTCCATGATCACTTCTAATGGATGAAATACAAAATCCTTTTTCTTTTTCTTTTTGAACTCGTTTTGAAAAATTTTCAAAAGCTTTAAATGCATCATTCTTATGAGCAAGAAAACATACCCAAGTGTATCTAGAGTAGTCATCAACCAATACATAAGCATAGTGCATTCCACTGAGACTAGCAACTCTAGTTGGTCCAAATAAATCCATATGTATAAGTTCAAGTGGCCTAGAGGTGGACACTACATTTTTTAGCTTAAATGAGGACTTGGATTATTTTCCCTTTTGACAAGCATCACAAGGTTTATCTTTAGTGAATTCAAGCTTAAGTAAACCAAGTACAAGTTCATGTTTACAAAGATCATTTAAAAGCTCAAAATTTACATGTCCTAATCTTCTATGCCATATCCATGTATCATAGGAGATAGACACTAAGCATTTTATGTATTTGTTATCAATTTTATTCAAATCAATGACATAAACATTGTCTACTCTTTCACCACTAAAAATAATTTTATTTTCATCAAGACTACTAACAAAGCAATTTTTAGGATAAAAAGTTACTTTATTTCCCATGTCACATAATTGACTTATACTAAGCAGATTGTGTTTAAGACCATCAACAAACAACACATGATGTATAGATAAGGATTGAGGATTACCTATTTCTCCAATGCCAATAATTTTTCCTTTTGCATTATCTCCGAAAGTAACGTGTCCTCCATCCTTAGCATCAAGTTTGTTGAATTGCTCTTTGTCTCTTGTCATGTGCCTTGAACATCCACTATCGAGATACCACTTGCTTTTTGTTCTTGTGGATTTTATGCACATCTACACAATACAATTTAAGTGTTCTTTTGGACCCAAACCTTTCTTGGTCTAGGTTGGTTAGTTTTAAGATAATCCGTAGGAAGTAAATTCATATGCAGTTTTTTATAAAAACACACATTATTGGTATGTCCTTTAATCATGCAATATGGACATACAATATTTTTAAATTTATTTCTCCTAGAATGAAATGCTTTCCTAGTGTGTGCAGCATGCCTTTGGTGTTGTGTGTATCTTTTATTATTTTGTGACATTGAGTGAGACATACATTGGCAATGGTGATGAGCATTTCGATAAGTTTGTGCAATATGTTTATGTGCATTGTGTTGTGCAACATTCCTATTATAATTATGTCTAGTGTACATATAAGCATGCTTAGGTTGAGGTGCTCTAGTTTGAGACTTACCTCTTGGTGTTAATGAAGGGTTAATCTTATGAGATTTTGCCTTGCTATTGAACAAATGAGATTTTTTAGCTTGAATCTCATTTGAGGTTGAAGGAGTAGAATCATGTGAAGCTTTAACAAAAGTAATACATGATGAGGATGATGAAGACATTCCATTTTTATATCCAATTCCATGGGTATCTCCATGAAATTTTGGAGAGTAAAGAAGACTATCTAAAGTTTCTTTTCCTCTCTTAAATTTAGGAATGGAATTTTTTAATTCTAAGACTTCCTTAGAAAGCTTATGATTTTCATCATTTGCTTTCTTAAGTTGGTCTTCCAAAGAATTAAAAGATTTAGCATCACTTACAAGTTTTTCATTTGATGCAACAAGTTTAGCAAAATCAATTTTTAAACACTCAAAATCCTTTTTTAAGCTAGCTAAGTCATATTTATATTTTTTCTTCTTAGATAACAAACTTTTGCATTTAGCAAGCAATTTGCTCACAATAGAGCTCTCATCATCATCATCATCATCATTATCACAATATTCATCACAATCATCAAAGGAAGAGTAAGAAGTGAATGGTACCTCATTTTCATTTTCAATGGCCATGAAGCAAATATTTGCAACTTCTTGTTGTTCCTCTTCCTCTTCGGATTCGGAGGAATCATCCCAAGTAGCTTTGAATGCCTTTTTCTTATCTTTTGCTCCCTTGCTCTTGAATTTGAGTTTGGGACATTCACTTCTAATGTGTCCTGGTTTCTTGCATTCATAGCAAGTAACCTCTTTTGTTTTCTTCGTCCCATCTCCTTTGAACTTCTTGTTGAAGTCCCTTGTTCTTGAGAAATTTTTCTTTCTTAAGAACTTCTTGAAGTTCTTAGTGAGCATGGCAATGTCACCATCTTCATCACTAGAATCTTTGATGCTTTCCTCTTCACTATCTTCTTGAAGTGCTTTTAGAGCAATGCTCTTTTTCTTTTCTTCTTTCTCTTCTTGTTCTTCACCTCTTTGCTTGATGGTGAGCTCATGCGTCAAGAGCTTACCAATGAGCACATCGTTTGATAGAGTGGAGAGGTCTTAAGCTTCCTCAATTGAAGTAACACGAGATTCCCAATCCTTCTCAGGTAGGATTCTTAGAATCTTGTTGTTTACTTCTTCCTTGGAGAAATGTTTTCCAAGTTTCTTAAGGGTTATAAGAAGAGTATTAAGATGATTTGTCATCTTCGTGATTGATTCATAAGGCTTCATTTTGAAAAGTTCATATTCATACATATAAAGTTGAACCTTCTTACTTCTTACTTGAATGTTACCTTCGTAGTGGTTTTCTAAGGTCTCCCACATTTCTTTAGCCGACATACAATGTTGAAGCTTGCCTCCTTCTTCTCTTATCATTGAAGAGACTAGAGTAATCATAGCCTTTTTACTTTTGTGATTTTCTTCCTTTTAATCAATACTCCATTGGCTTCTTGCAATAGTAGTTACCACACCATCAATGACAGTTGTAGGTGGTTCCCAACCTCTTAAGACAATGTCCCAAAGTTTAATGGAATCACAATCAAGATATAACTCCATTTTGAATTTTCAATGTGGATAGTCACTACCATCAAAGAATGGTCTAAGAGAAGAGATGTTTTGTGATTCACTCCCCATGATCTTGTATTCTAGCAATAAAGTACCTAGAATTCAAGCTTTGATACCAAATGAAAAGAGTCCTAGAGGGGGGGGGGGTGAATAGGACTATCAAATAAAAATGAGAAATTAAAAGAATTCTTTGCAAGAATTAAATAGAAGTTGAGAAGGAAGAATGAAGAACACAATCCACAATCTTATTCAAAGGATTAAGATTATACAAGAGTTTTATGGCTCACTCTTATAACCTTACAACATGAGTTTTCGAGGCTCACTCAAAAAACCAAAACCCAAGTGTTTCAATGGACAACACTAAAACCAATTCCTTTAGAAATAAATCTCATTTCCTTCTAATCTAACCCAAGATTTAAGATGAAGATAAATTCTATTTCTAACACACACCTAACTCTCACAAGAGTTATACAAACAAAGAATTGTTTAAGAGAATTAGAGAGCTCAATGAAAGCTTAAGAGATAATAAATGATAAAACAAGTTGCCTTACTTCCATTCAGCTCTAAAGGTATTTATACTAAAAAATATAGCTTTTGGAGGTGCAAATTTTGTGTCCAACGTGTATATTTTGAATTATTGAAACTGATGCTGTCTGACAGCTATTTATGGATTGAAACTATAATTGGCTCCTCATGACGTTTGAATTTGCCCACACTTTCTTCATAAAAGCTATAGATATTTGAATTATCTTTCCATATCAACTTGAATCACCTAAATTTGACTTCTTTATCTTAATATATGTCCAAAATACTAAGGATTGTGCAATCTATAATGCAGACTACTATCAGACAACTATACCCAAATTGAAGCCGTGATTTGCTCATGAAGAAATTTGAATTTGGTCATACTTTTTTCATGAAAGCTATGGATGTTTGAATTATATTTTCATGAAATTTTTAATCACATAAATTTGACTTCTTTAGCTCGGGATATGTCCAATTACTGAGGATTGTGCAATCTGAAATGCAGAATACTGTCAGACAGCTATATACAAGTTGAAGCCGTGATCTGCTCCTGAATAAATTCGAATTTGCTCATATTTTATTCATAAAAGTTGTAGATATTTGACTTATATTTTCATATCATTTTGAATCACCTTAATTGGACTTTTTTGACTCAAGATATGTCCAAAATACTAAGACATGTACAGTCTGAGATGGCAGACGTATATGTGAATTTCAACTCAAAATTTGCATAACCAAATGAACTTGTATTTTCACAAAAAAGCCCATTTCAGAAAGCTCAAGATGTGTGCTTAAAATTTAAGAAGCTCATTTTCGCATTTAAGAGCTCTAAATATGTCAAAAGCCTTCTTCAATCTCAGAGGTTCAATCAGCCCGAAAAGTCACTATACATCTAAAAGTGTATATGCTTGGTATATATTTGGTATATAATTTCCTACACACTTAATTGAAATTATTAGTATAAAAATTGCTTGTCAAAGTCCAAAATTAGGAGTTTGATCATGCAAATGGTCAACATTGATTAATGAGTAAAGTGGTTATGTGGAGATAGAAAAGATGCATGAGATGTTGATATTTTGAAAAATTAACTTACGTTTTGATTTTTGGAGAAATTGAGTAATGAGTAAAATGATTTTGTGGAGATATTTGAATTTGAAAAAAGAATTCCTGAACTATAGTAGGAAAAGTAAGAGATTTTTGTAAAAAAAAAATGAGATGGTAGAGATTTGATTGGATCTTTTGATTTTTGAAAAAACAAGGCTATCGGCAAGTAAATTTGTTAAGGAATTAAAGTTTAGAGATGAACTTGATATGTAATATAAAAGAGAAAGATATGATTTTTTGTGTAAAGAATGGTTTTTTTAAAAGTAATTTTTTGTGTAAAGAATGTTTTTTTTAAGTAAAAAAAAAAAGGAAAATGAGGAAGATTTTTATGGACATTTATCCATATAATAAGTTATGGCCTTAGTGCAAACTAAAATTTTGACCCACAAATAAATTACAAATCCTAGCCCTTAAGTCTTAAGGAAGAATGAGCTAAAAGCTTTCAAAAATTTCTGAAATTAACATTATAATTGTGGAGTTAAGGAGCTGAGCTGCTAAGGAAGGAATAAACTTGGAATTTTTGAAATTTGCTAGGGAAAAAGTATCCAAGCAAAGTAATATGCAAGTAAAAGAATTAATGCTAAATATTAATATTTTGCTAAGAACTTATAGAATTGGTCAATAAAAGAGCAGAGAAAGGACATCAAACAATCATCAGCACACCAATCAATAATTATCTTTAGCAATTATTGTAATAGCCCTAGAGAGACGATGAATAAGAATTTTAAGAAAATTAATGGTGATTAACAAAAATTAAATATATGATTAAAGATTAAGAAGGTTGTACACAAGCATTTAAGAAGTTTGGTTTATCAACAAACCTACATTTCCACCTAACTCTCCCAAGTTAGGATTTTTGAATCACCATAATCTATCCCCTTAGATTTATTTTCACAAATTTGGGTTTTAGGCTTAACTTTAACTTTATAACCAAGAGTTTTATGATTCCTCTTAACCAATTACCTAAGTGTTTTTAATTGGAGAACACTTAAACCTTTCACATTAGAATAAGACCTCACTTCCTTGTTTTTAACCCCAAAAAAATAAAAGAAGAAGAGACCTAATTCTAACACACAACCCACACTCAAATGAGTAGTTGATTATAGAGAAAATAAAAGAAGAAATTGAATGCCTAATGAATGCTAAGGATAATTTTTCAACAACTAAAGTGTGTAACTCTTGAGTGAGGCTCAAGGACTTGTTTTTATACTTTGAGATCATAAAAGAGCTATTGAGGAGCATTCAAGTTGTTTTTAACCTCCATAGAATTGCAATTAATACAATTTTGCTTTTTGCAGGAATTGTCCTACTCACAACGTGAGCCATGAAAATATGACCATTAAGGTTGGAGGGTTATCCAAACTAGTTGTTAGTCAGTTAGGTGTTGTGCCTTATAAGCTACTTATGATCATGATGAGGGATTATATCTAGCTCACTGAAAACTTAGGCTTCCTTGAGCAGTCTAGCAATCCTTAATTCTATTATACTTATAAATTGGTCACGAGCGTAAACACCACTAATGAGAAATCCAACATGGTGAGGGCTTGAGAAGGGCATCATGGTCATAAGTTGAATTATTGAATTACAGTTTAGATGACTCCTCACTATCTGCTCATAATTGTGAAGGGAGATTGTGAGTAATCTAGGCTTTTTTATTTCTCTTGAACTCATTTGAGCCTCTAGCTCGTGACTTAGGCTCCCGATTGTGAGGGTTACTCGTGCGTCTTGCCTATGTGCTTGAATTGACTTGTAATCAATGTGGAATGCTCTCCATTTAGCTCTAGTCTCATTTACTCTTCAAAATCAATTTTAGCTTCTTTTAAATAGTATTTTGGTGTACAACACTTAGTAAACATTGTTAGTAAAATCAAACTATTTGTTAAAATAAAAATAGAGTGGTTGATCATGCATAAGGTTAAAAATCTCCCCCTTTTGACTTTAATAATCAATTTGATGACGATTTGTGCATAATCATGGTACAAGTGTGTAGTTCCCATTAGTGTTGCAATTGGTGAATTATGTGCAATGCGTAATGTGAATGTGTATGATGTAGCTTGTTAGTGATATGCCCTAGGCCAATTATGTAATGGCCATACTTTGACTTTGTCATATTCGTATTTTATTAATAAAGAGGCATTTTTATTATTACTGATTAATTCTAATATTATCCTTGATGAGTTAATTCTACCTAACGTCATTAAGTATGTGACTTGATAGTAAAACTCTTAGGTGATACTTGAATTCTAATCTAAATATCCCTAGTCGATTATTGCTGTGGGAACAGTAATGAATAAAGACTAGTATGAGGTTGACTGATGATTAAGTTTTACTGACCATGTATATGAGATATTAAGTCAAACTCGTAGGTACATCTTTAATAGGATGGTAAAATAGGTGATTGGATATAAAATGAGTTGTGTAAGGAATATAAGTGATTAAAATGGAATTTATCCCTCATTTATTATGAGAAGATATCTGTGGGTCCCTCGATGGGTTAGACTAAAGAGAAATGCATGGCCATGCTAGAATGTATATATGAAGAGTTATCAATATAAGATAAAGAGCTATCAGTATCATTTCACTTAGGATCAAGAAATAATATAATTAAACAATATAAGGATGACATAGTTCACACCTTATGTTCAACCAAGATATTGTGTGAAAAAAGGACTATAATACATATTGTGTATTACGTTATATCAGATTATCGACCTTCACACACCTTAGGTATTCATAATGTCTTGTTAAAGACCAATTATGACTTATGGGCTAAAATGGGAATTTTAGGCCTACTACCAACGTTATATGAACCTATAGGGTCGCACACTTAAAATAAGCCCAAAGCATACTTGGGTTAATTAGCCCAATAATTATCTCTATGTAAATCTAAATTAATAAGTATATATATATATATATATATATATATATATATATATATATATATATATATATTTCATAATTATTTAAGGTAACAATTATCTAAATAAATAGGAAATGATTCTAATTTCTCTAACCAAAACAGTTTTAGTAAGATTAGACTTCCTTTTCTACTTTGATTCTAATTTGGAATTAGAATCAAAGTAGAAAAGGAAGTCTAATCTTACTAAAACTGTTTTAGTAAGAGAAACCTTAGATAAGTATATATAAAATCTCTTTCTCTAGGGTTAGCTAAGCCATTTATTTTCCCCCTTCTTATACTACTTCTTTTGTGAAAAGAAAACACATAGAGAAAATTTGTGTTATGAGACAACAAAGGTGCTAGCACACTAACACTGCCTTGGATCACTGTGTTCATATGGATATCGGTAGAGGACGTGGTCTTATTGGCGGCATCTTAATCCGATAAGAAGACATTAAAAACTTAAGGTAAGGTTTCACCAGAGTGAACTCCCTCTCTTCCTTCTAACCATCTTGCCATAAGATCATCTTGGTGAGTGTTTGGAAACCCTCTTAATCAATCTACTCAAATTATATAAATATGGGTTTAGGGTTTTCATAGTTAAAAGTTTTTATTTTCTACTGCAGTTTAGATCATGGAAACCCAATATAGCTCCCCCTAAATGTGTGCATCTTTAAAATTATATTGCAAGAGTAGTGCACAATTAGGTTAATCAATTATAATGATTAATTATAGCATTTAAAAAATTGAATGTTAATCGAGCCTTGTACTTAATCTAGCATTTAAAGGTATAGGGTGCATAATAAAATATTATAACAACTAGAGCAATTAAAAAGTTATAATTAGAGAAATTAAAACTTGTAATAACTACAAAAATACAATGCACAAATCAAATGACTTCTCCCTCTTTGGCAAAGATAAAAAAAGGAACCAATAATATAAGATAGATTTCATTAATAATAAATAAAAAATAATACATAGAAAGAGAGATGTAGTCTATTATTAAAATGAAAAACAACCAAAACAAAATAAAAGAAAACAAACACCAATAACAAAAAGAAAACATAAAAGACTAAGCACTAAGTCCTTAGTCCTATTGTACATCTTGGTGGTCTCCTTTTTGGGAATCAACGAATGGAGAACTTTAAGCAGGGTGAGAAGGAGGAGGAGGAGGCTAAGAATATTGACTATTATGATAAGCATAGAGTTGGTGGATGTCACATTCAACATGGTCCATGCGTTAGTCAAATTAATTAGGCCTTATGCCTAACTAATAAAATCAAGTGTTGAAATTTGATTCCATAATGGACAAGCTCAAAGAAACTTCCAACCTAAGCAGGTTCATACTCCACACTTTGAGAGGTAGAGGGACCTCTTGCTCTTTTTCTTTGAGGTATAGAAGGGGGTGAAACTTGTGTTGGTTCTTATCCTTTTTTAAGGACAACTCCCTCAAGTCCTAAGTTGCGAATTTACTCAATATCTTTAAGATATTGGGTCAGTTCTTCATCAACTTCCTCTTCCTCATCTTTCCACATCAATTGGTTTCCCCTTGAATTTTTTTGAATTTTTAAGGAAAGTTTCATCAAGAAGAGAGAAGGGTAGGGAGTCTTAAATGCAATAGGTGAGATAAAAGTGTTGAACAATTCTAGACATAATTCCCCTAATGCAAATACTTCCACTCACACTATCACTTACAAGTCAAAGTCTCAATTACAACAACCTACCTAATTCAACTTAAATATTGTAACAAATACAATGGAGAAGTAATAAATCATCAAAAGAAATGACTTTATTGTTAAGCTCTCTAACATGAAATGTGTAGGTAATGAAATAATAGATATACCACAATGCCTTAAAGGAGATAGAAGAGGATTTAGAGTGACTAGTAATGAAAGGATCAACATTGGCTTTGGCATGTGCAACTCAAAAAGAGTGAGGAGCCCAAAAGGTGTTGGATTGTTGGAGTCCTTGTGATGGAAAACTAAAGAGGCTATCAAAGTATTTTTTGGTGAGAAATCTCTCCCTTCCCCCAAAATATCATGTTATTCCAAGGGTTTTGCTCATTAATGTTGTGATTTCTAAGATAAAGGGAAGAAAAAAACTCACACACAAGAGTACGAGATGTTTTAAAAGGGTTGAATGCAAAATCAAACATACAAATTTTTTCAAGTAGAGCCTTGACCTGATAATAACATCCAAGTGATTAAAGAGCAACTTTAGACATGTAGCAAGATGGGATGATGGATCTCTTTAAAAAAACATTAATATAGTTTTAATATAAAACAAAGGAGGATTCTTCTTAATTTGGTCTTTGGTGGCTCTCCTTACTTGAGAAAAGGAGGGTGCTTTTTAGGTTGATCTTATGCTCTTTTTAGGAGCCATAGTAAGAGTTAGGGTTAAGGGAAAGAAGAAGAGATAATAGAGAGGAGAAAAGATGAGACATTAATGAATATAGAGAGTTTATAGGCAAAGTGAAGAAAATAGGTTGAATAGTTAGGAATATATAGAGAAAAAGAGTTAATTTGGGCCATTAGATGAGGATAAAAATAGTTGATGGGATTATGGAGTTATTAGAAGAGAAAAGAGTTATAATGGTTCATGAAAAGGTGCAAAAATGATTTTCTAGGTTTGTGAGGAGACTACTCATGGTCGTGAGGAGTCCATCATAATTTTGAGGACATCTCATGATAGACACTCATGATCGTGAATAAGGATCATGAGAAACATAAAATCTGAGCATTATAAGTGTCATGATCCTCATTAAAAGCTGTAACAATCATGAGCAAAGTTCATATTGGTCCCTAAACTTTTAAAAATAGCTACAACCAAGTTCAAAAAATTTTGAAAATTTGTGATAATTAGGTCCTTCTAGACTAAATTGACAGAATAAAAAGTATGCAAAACGAATAATTTTCAATCATAAAAGAGGATTATTTTTCAATTCTTTTAATCATGCAAAGGTCAAATATAAATTATAAAATTTTTAATATTTACAAGATTATTAATAAATCAATTGAATTAATTTCAAAGATCAATTACTTATTTGTAAACTCAAATAAAAAAATAAACATGAATGTTAATCATGAGATAAAAACACATATCAAGTCAATTTAATTGAGTAAAATTAAAAAAATGAACAAGCATTATATTAGACTATATCCATCTAGCATCCTTATTTCTTGCTTGCTGTAATTCAATCTTTCCTCATTAAGAGGTTTGCTGAATATATTTATAAGTTGATTGTTAGTATCAACAAACACAAGTGATATATCACCATTTTGAAGTTAATCTTACAAAAAATGATGTCTAATATCTATATGTTTAGTTCTAGAATGTCGAGTGAGATTTTTACTAAGGTTTATTGCACTTGTACTGTCACATTTGATAGTAATGTGATCAATCTCAATGCCAAAGTCCTTGAGTTATTTTTTTTACCATAAAACTTATAAGCAATAATAATTAGCATCCATATACTCAGCTTTAACCATGAATAAGGCAACCAAAACTTATTTCTTGTTAAATCAAAAGACTAAGCAATGTTTATAAATTGATAAGTTTTGAAAGTGCTATTTCTATTTAATAAACTAATGACAAAGTTGGTATTTGAATAACTAATGAGTTCAAAAGAATTAATCCCAGGATACCAAAGACCTAAGTTTATAGTTCCTATGAGGCTTAAAGGTTCTCTTAACTATGTTTAAATGAGACTCCTTAGGGCAAGATTGAAATCTAGCATAAAGACATATAACAAGTATAATATCGGGTCTACTTGTAGTAAAGTAAAAAAAGGATCCAATTATACCTTTAAAGAACTTTTTATCAACTGGCTTTCCACTCTTATCCTTGTAAAGTTTAGTAGTGATGCTCATGGGAATTTTGCTAGCTTTGGCTCCGTCCATTCCAAACTTCTTGAGCATGTCCTTTATGTACTTTGCTTGATTAATAAAGATCCCATCTTCTCTTTGCTTGATTTGAAGACTAGAAAAAAACTTGAGTTCTCCCATTAAGCTCATCTCAAATTCACCTTACATGAGCTTAGAAAATTCCTCATACAAAGAATGATTAGTTACACAAAAAATGATGTTAACAACATCAATTTGACCTATTAATAAATTACTTTTGGATTTCTTTATGAAGAGTGTTATGTCAACTTTTCCTTTAGAGAACTCTTTCTCTAAAAGAAAGTTACTCAACCTTTCAAACCAAGCTATAGGACCTTATTTCAAACATACAAAGGTTTTAAAAGTTTAAAGACATGATTAGGAAGTTCAAAGTTTTCACAACCTAGAGATTGTTCAACATATTCCTCCTCTTATATAAAACTATTTAAGAAAGCATTTTTTACATTCATTTGATAAATTTTAAATTCATGTAAGATACAAATGCAAGTAACATTCTAATAGCTTCCAACCTTACAATGGGGGAAAAGGTTTCATTATAATTAATGTCTTCCTTTTGATTATAACCTTTAGCTACCAACCTAGCTTTATTCCTAGTTATGACACCTTGTTCATTCATCTTATTTCTAAACACCTATTTGGTGCCTATAATAGGATGATGTTTAGGTTTAGGAACTAAGTTCTATACTTTATTTCTCTCAAATTGGTTGAGTTCTTCTTGTATAGCAAGGACCCAAAACTCATCACATAAAGCATCATCAACATTCTTTGGTTCAATTTAAGAGATGAAGGCTAAGTTTAATAAAGAATTAAAGTGTGATATAGTGGTTACCATTTTTAAAGTATCACCAAGGATGAGGCCTTGTGGATGAGCTTTCTTGAAGTGCCACTCCTTAGTTCATCCTTCAAAGTGGGTTAAGTAATCTCCTCATCCTCTTCATTGTTAGATTCATTAATTTCCAATGGTTTATTGGCATTCCCTTCTTAAATATTCATCTCCACAATGTCCTCTACAACATTTTCAACACAAAAAAAAATTATTTCTAGGATTAAGTGGATTGTATTCATAAAAAACAATATGCATGGACTCTTTAATAACTAAAGTTCATTTGTTAAAGATTACATAAGCTTTTCTTGAAGTCAAGTAGCCTCAAAAGATTCCTTCATTGACTTTTGAGTCAAATTTCCTAAGGTCCTTGATGTTTAATATAAAGCATTTACAGCCAAACACTCTTAGATACGATATCTTAGGTTTTCTATTATTCCATAACTCATAAGAGGTTTTATTTAAAAGAGGTATTTTAAAAACTCTATTTGCAATATAGCAGGCAGTGTTAACAGCTTCCACCTAAAAATATAGTGGCAAGCTATATTCATTGAGCATTGTTTTAGCCATCTCCACTAGAGTTCTATTCTTTTTTTCAACAACTCCATTTTTTATGGAGTTCTAGGTGAAGAATAGTTATGAGAGATTCCATTTTCATCACAATAATTTTTTCAAAACTCATTTTCAAATTTGGTTCCATGATCACTTCAAATAAAGGAAATGCAAAGCCTTTTTCTTTTTGAACTCTTTTAACAAAGTTTTGAAAATCTTTAAAATCATCATTCTTATGAGTAAATAAGCACACCCAAGTAAATCTAGAGTAATAATCCACAAGCACAAATGCATAATGCATTCCACCCAAGCTAACAACACTTATTAGTCCAAAAAAGTCCATATGAATAAGTTCTGAAGCTATAGAAGTGGACACTCTATTTTTGTGTTTTAAATATAACTTAGTTTTCTTTCCTTTTTGACAAACATCACAAGTCTTATCTTTTATGAACTTGAGTTTAGGCATTCTATCCATAAGTTCATTTTTACTAATGTTATCTAGAAGCTCAAAATTAGCATGTCCAAGCCTTTTATGCTAATTCCATGTGTCATGGGAAATAGATATCAGACATTTAAAATCTTTATTATCAACTTTATTTAAGTCAATGATGTAGACATTGTTAACTCTTTCATTATTAAAAACTACTTTTTCATCTTTTAGGCCACTAACAAAGCAATTTTTAGGGTACAAACTGACTTTATTTTCCATGTCACAAAGTTGACTAATACTTAATATATTATGCTTCAAACCATTAACCAACAATACAAGATGAATAGACAAGGTTTGAGTGTTACCTATCTTATCAATTCTAACTATCTTCCCTTTTGCCTTGTCTCAAAAGGTGACACTTCCTCCATCTTTGGCTTCAAGAGAAGTGAATTGATTTTTATCTCCTATCATATGTCTTGAACATTTACTATCTAAGTACCATTAACTTTTAGTCTTTGTGGACTTTAAGCACACCTATAAGCAATACATTTAAACAACCTTTTGAACTTAAACCTTTATTGGTCTAGGCTCAAAGTAGTCCAAAGGAAGCAATTGCAAGTGTAGTCTTCTATAAAAGCATATATTATTAATGTGACCTTTGGTCATACAATAAAAGCATTCAACATTTGCAAATTTATTTCTTCTAATTGAATGATCACGCCTTCCATTTGTAAATTATGCATATTTCCTAACTTGAGCATAAGAGTTTTGTGCATAACCTAGCTTGTTTTTATATTCTAGGATACATATGAGACATGCATTCATAATGATGAGGGAAATGAGATTGAGGTGCATGCTTTGTAGATTCTCTTCTAGTGTACATGTAAGCATATTAAGGTTGGGATCTTTTAGCTTATGCCTTAGACCTTTGTGTCAATGAAGGCTGAGTCTTAAAAGACTTAGCCTTGACATTAGGTGCATGAGAAACTTTAGCTTTAAGAGCTTAAGTCTTAAGAGGTTTAGAAGTATAAAGAGAAGAATCATATGAAGCTTTAACAAATTTTATGTGCAACGATGATGAGGAAGAAATTCCATTAATATATTCAAGTCTATGGGGATTCCCATAGAGTTTTTAGGAATCAATGAGACTATCTAAAATTTGAAATGGAATTCTTCAAATCTAACACTTTTATAGAAATCTTAAGATTTTCATCATTAGCTTTCTTCACTTGGTTTTTTAAGGAGCTAGCAGATTTTAAATAAATTATAAGTTTTTCATTTGATTCAATAAGCTTTGAAAAATCAATTTTCAATTTTTCAAAATACTTGGATAAGTCAGATAACTCATGCATGTAAAGCTTTTTCTTAGAAAGTAAGCTTTTACATTTAAGCATAAGTTTGCTCATAATAGAGCTCTCATCATCACTATCATAATCATCACAAGAGGAATGAGAAGTAGATAGTACCTCAATTTTATCTTCAAGAGTTATAAAGAAAAGGTTGGCCACTTCTTGTTACTTCTCTTCCTTTTCCAATTCAAACCATAAAGCTTTAAAGGCTTTCTTCTTGTCATTTTCTCCTTTGTTCTTGAACTTCAATCTTGGACACTCATTCCTAATATGTCATGATTTCTTTCATTCATAGTAAGTAACCTTCTTGTTCTTTTTTCCATTATACTTCTTATTTTCTATTTATCTCGAGAAGCTTTTTCTTTTTAAAAACTTCTTAAATCCTCTAATAATCATAACTATTTCATCATCATCTTCATTAGAATCAATAATGCTTTAATCATCACTTGCTTCTTGAATAGCCTTCAATGTAATCCCCTTTTTCTTCTCTTCTTTATCATCCTTCTCATTTTCTCTTTACTTTAGAGTAAACTTATATATAAGGAGCTTCCTAATGAGAATGTCAATTGAGAGAGTAGTAAGGTCATAAACTTCTTTAATTGAAGTAACTCTAGGTTCTTAATACTTTTTAGGTAGTATTCTTATAATCTTTGTGTTAACTTCTTTCTTGGAAAAGTGTTTACCAAGTTTCTTGAGGGTAGTTAGAAAGGAATTGAAGTGATTTTTCATCTCCATTATTAATTCTTATTGCTTTATCTTGAAAAGTTCATATCCATATATATAAAGTTGAACTTTCTTGCTTCTCACTTACACATTTCCTTCATAGTGATTTTTAAGAGTTTCATATACTTCTTTCGTGGATTGGCAATATTGAACTTTGCCTCCCTCTTCTCTAGATATAGAGTCTAGAAAAATTATCATGGCCTTCTTATTCTTGTAGTTTTATTCTTTTTTATCATTTGACCATTGATTTCTTGTGAGTGTGGTTTCAACACCATCTATTATGGCTTTAGGTGGTTCCTAACCCCTTTAGAATAACATCCTATAGTCTAATTGGGTCACTATCTAAGTACAATTCTATCTTAAACTTCTAATGTAGGTAATCACTACCATCAAAGAAAGTTCTAAGAGATGAAAAGTTTAAAATATTCACTCCCTATGATCTTTTCTTCCTGCAATTAAGTACCAAGGAGTCAAGCTCTGATACCAACTATGATAACCCTAGGGGGGTGAATAGGGATTTTAAGAAAATGAATGATGATTAATAAAAATTAAAGAGACTATTAAAGATTAAGAAGGTTGAACACAAGCATTTTAGGAGTTTGGTTTATCAACAAACCTATGTCTCCATGTAACTCTACCAGTTTAGGATTTTTAAATCAGCACAATCTATTTCCTTAGATTAATTTGTACAAGTTTGAGTTTTAGGCTCAACTCTAACCTTATAGCCAAGAGTTTTAGGATTACTTTAACAAATTATTTAAGTGTTTTTAATTGGAGAACACCTTTCACACTAGAATAGGACCTCACTTCCTTTTTTTATAACCCCAAAAAATAGAAGAAGAAGAGACCTAATTCTAACACACAACCCACACTCAAATGAGTAGTTGAATATAGAGAAAATAGAAGAATATATTGAATACTTGATGAATGCTAAGGATAACTTTTCAACAACTAAAATATGTAACTCTAGAATGAGGCTCCAGGATAAATTTTTATACTTGGAGAATATAAAAAAGATGTTGAGGAGCATTTAAGCCGTCTTCAACCTCTATAGAATTGTAATTAATACAATTCTATTTTTTGCAAGTATTGGCCTACTCATAATTATGAGGAACTGCTCACACTCATAAGCCATGCAAATATGGCTGTTGAGGCTAAAGGGTTATCAAAAATTGCCATTGGTTATTTAGGTGTTATGTCTCATTAGCAATTTATGATCATAATGAGGGATTATGAGCAGTCTAGCTCATTAAAGACTTAGGCTTCCGTCAACGATCCTTTATTCTATTATACTCATGAGCTAGTCATAAGCGTGAGCACCACTCATGAGCAATCCAGCATGGCGAGGGCTTGAGAAGGGCTTTATGGTCACAAGTTGAATTGTTGAATCATGATTTAGATCATTCCTCATGATCTGCTCATGACCATAGAGGGAAATCGTGAGCAATCTAGACATTTTGATTTCTCTTAAACTCATTTGAGCCTTTGGCTCGTGACTTAAGCTCTCGATCATGAGGGTTGCTTGTGAGTTTTGCCTATATGCTTGAATTGACTTATAATCAAAGTGGAATGCTCTCCATTTAGCTCTAGTCATTTGTTTAAGAGTCTTAAGGAGCTTTCAAGATCAATTTTAGCTTATTTTAAATAGTATTTTGGTCTACAATACTTAGCAAACATTGATAGTAAAATCAAATTGTTTGTTAAAGTCAAAATAGAGAGGTTGTTCATGCATAAGGTCAACAATTATACTTTCAACTTCATTAAACTTCATGTTTTCTTAGCTATTTTATTTCATGTTCTTTTTTATTAGCTTGTAAAATCACATCATCAATCAAAAGTTCTTATTTCATCATTTATAAAAAGCTTCACTTTGCATTAGCCATTCAATTTACAATTTTTTTGTTAGAATCCAAACAAATTATAGTAAACGCATTCGCGAAGTCACAAATTCATTTGGTAGAAGTCAAATCTCATTGAGAAATTAATTCCTCTAGTACATTCAACCCAGTTCACTAGAAAATTGGAGCAATAGTGGTATTAAATAAATACAATTTAATCTAAGCACTAGTATTAAGTAAATATAATATAATTTATAAAGTAAATAGTATAAAATACTAATTTAATTTTAAATAAATATAATACAATAATTAACTAATAAGTAAATTAAAATTACATTTTAATAATTCAAATTCAATATAATTTAAATTAATAAGTGAAAATTGTAAAAGAACTCGTTTAAATATGAAAATAGCAAAAACAAATTGAGACTCTATATATGTATATATATATATATATATATATATATATATTTAAGCGAAACATTGTTAATACTTATATTTTATTTAAAAAAAAATTGCAGATGTTATGGTCTAATATACAAAGGCACTACAAATTATAGAAACTAAAGCTCAGCCATAAATAATTATATAATTTTTAATTTAAGAAAATAAATAGGTTGGAGAAGAGATACAAGAAAATATAATGTAAACAGCTATGGTGTATAGACCTAAAAATTTGTGACGTGATCTATTTAAATAATATGACACAACATGAAATTAAATAGCTTTAACCTTAGTATAAGAGTCAATCCATTTAAAATATAAATAAAGTTAGGTTTAAATAGGTTAAATTTATCAAATTCATTTAAACATATTTAACCTGCTTATTTATTGAGTCTATTCATTAAAATAGATCATATAATACGCTAAGAAAATAACACATAAAAAATGTAAATTATTTAAATAAATATTATACAATAACAATTCAATATTAAGTAAATAAACACGTTTTACCATCTCTAAGGCTCTGATACAATTTAAGTGAGTTTGCTCTTACTTAGACGGAATGAAAGAGTTACATAAAGACTAAATAGAATGAGATTTAAAATTTTTAAATGTTATATGTCGTTTTAAAACTTTTTCTCTTTCCATGGTATTTAACCTTTCAATTATCAGTTAGCTTTTGTTCTACACATGTTAAATGAAGTAAATGCTAATGGATTATTGGAATTTTAAGTTTCTATTTTATTTTCCATTAAGTTTTGTGCTTAATTAGAAGTAAAATATTAACTCAAGATAAATTTCAAATATTTCCTTATTTTTTATAAATATATAAAAATATATGAATTTATTTGTAGAATACCTTTAGATATGGACTAAAATGGTAATTCTACACAAGTTAAGGATAAAAATTTTTAAGAAAAGCCACACGTGAAACTAAAATAAAATTTAGGTAACCAAAATTATACAAATAAAAAGTTGTCATTTTGAAAAAATAACTTTACGTAACCTTAAAAAAAAGATATTAACCCTAGTGTTATATATTATTGGGGTTTAAAAATAAGAGATAGAAGTGAAAGGTGATAAGTGATTATGGTGTGTAAAATTGGAGTTAAAAAAAAGATTTAATACAATATATGAAGATAAATTATTCATTCTCTTTTTCAATTGTTCTAAATAAGAAATCTAAAGTCAAATTGTATCCCATATCATAAAAATATTTCAAATAAATGTTATTATAATAAATTAATTGAATTATGACATAATTTTTAGCTCTTGTTTTCTTTGGTTCAATTCCACTAAAAAATTCATTTCATTTGGAAATAAATTCATTTCAAATAAATTTTTATTAATAAATTGTGTTTGATTTAAATGAATGGTTTATGTAATTCATTTGAAATAAATTTCATTTTTTGTCATTTGAAATAAATTTCATTTTTTGTTATATTATATTTGGTATAAATCTAGCATTCACTTAAATTTTTAATTTTGGTCAAAAATACCCTTTTAAATAGATTATGTTTTTATCTTCTTTTTTTTTTTAATTTCATATTACTTTATTACAAGTGTGATTATTTAACATTCATATTAATATTTAATTTCTTTTAAATATTTGTTTAATTTGTTTTTAAATATTTATTTTTAATTATAAGTTTAAATTCTAATGTACCAATTTATAAATTTTTAATTCAAAATTCATTAAAAAATAAAATATGATTATATGAAAATTCTAAATTAAGGTTAGATTAATTATAAAGACTTGAATATTTGTAAAAAAAAAAAACACAACTCAACTACAAGTAACCATCCACTATATAGATTTTTAAGTAGGAAAATAATAATAATAATAATAATAATAATAATAATAATAATAATAATAATAATAATAATAATAATAATTGCTATTATTATTATTATTATTATTATTATTATTATTATTATTATTATTATTATTATTATTATTATCATTATCATTATCATTATCATTATCATTATTATTATTGACACATGGTTTGACCTAGCCCAAGAACGAAGGCCCTAAAATTCAAGTAAAATGAGCCCAATAGTGCAAAATACAGCCTCATTTTCCTTTAATGGGAGGGTGGCCCAAGAAAAGCTTTCTGATGAGTCACTAAGGTAGTAGTCTTAGTACTAAGGTAGTCACCTTAGCCACTAAGGCGGCACCTTAACAGTGTTGAGCTATTTTTTATATAATGGAGAAAGCCACATTATGATGCAATATTCTCCAAGATTGCATGCAGAAAGACATTATTAACCACCTAGAACATGATGGAAGAGAGAGAGACAGAGAGAGAGAGAGAGATTTTTGGAAGGATTTTTGGGATACTTAGGAGTATAATAATGGAGAGGAAAGGGGTTTCTTAGCAACAACAAAAAAAAGAGAAAATAAAATGTAAAAAAAATAGAAAGAGAGTTCTTGTAATCACCTAATTTCAGGATGCAATTATGCACAATTACGACGTAAGCCCCTATGATGAAATTTATTCAAAAATTGAACTTGGTTGTTGATTTTCTGGACTTTAGGGACTAAATTACAATATTTTTTAGGATTTAATTACAAGGAAGTCAATTTTTCAGGGGTCTTTTGGTAATTAAAAGTTAAAAAAACTTAGGGATCAGCATTTGTTGAATGCCGACCAATATTGTGTAATGCCAACGCGTAAAAATTCCCATTTTTAAAATTTTTTGCGTATTTTTTTCATTTTTTTGTCGATTTTTTTCAATGTTTTGATTGGTTGAAAATTTAATTTAATTTTTATTTTTATCTGAAAAAGGTTTCAGCACGTTCAAAATGCATAAATTGTTTTCAAAATCAAAATCCTTATCAGTGTGTTTTGGAAGAGATGAACCTGTTATTGCAAACTTGGGGAGTTAGTATACAGGCAGACTCTGCTTTAAAAAGCAAAGAGTCTATATGCGTGAGGGGCTGGAGACTCACACAGATGAAGGAACTGAGAGAAATTCACACACACATAGACTGAGAGAAAAAAAAACCCTTATCACATAAAAGAAACCCTAAAATCAAAACATTACTGATAACACCCGCAAACCAAACTTTGATTTCTTCTGTTCTTTTAAAACCCTAATTTTTACAGTTCATTTAATGAGGATGATCTAACATTTTTTTAAGTTCCAGTCCAGAATCAACAGTACTTCAATTTTCAATAGTGAAAATCCTAGTCGGAGGGGCCAAAAAGGGCATTTGCACAACATCTAAAATCATCAGTGTTCTTTTCTATTTCATTCTTTTCCATTCTTTTCTTTTTATGATTTTTATTTTATTATTGTTTTGATTATTCAATTTTGCTACTAATCTGATTATTTTTGTGTTTTGTTTTGATGTCCGAATGTGGATTGAGGAGGATGCTGCTTGTGTTTAAACTAAACAGAAGGTCCATGGAATGCCATGGAAGAATATGTGTTGTTTTCTAGTAGAAATTAGGGTTTTATCTTTATTTTTCATTTTGGTATTCTGTGTAGTTATTTTAATTCATAACTGTGTAATTGATTGATATTAATTTCTGTACGTAGTATTTAATAGCCCCAGTAGTGGGAATAATGAAAAGATTTAATTTTCTACATTTAACATCAATTAGTAATTAGGTTTAATTTGGTTAGAAATAATTAAAATCAATGGTGGTAGTAGCTTAATTTAGGGTTTGCATGTAATTGATTTAGAAAATCACTATAATGTATGTTTGATCTTTTTATATTTTATTTGTTTTTGGATTGTGTTTTTTTATTCTTTATTTTTATTTTGGGCCCCAAGCCCATGCTTAGGTCTAACTCACTTTAAATAGGCTTAAAATTGGTTTAGGGCTTTAAATAATTAAAATCAATTTAGGCCCATTAGGTTAATTAGATTTTAGGTCCATTAATTTAACTTTCCTTTAAAATTGAATAGACTTAAGCCCATTCCTTAGACAAACTAAAATAAATAGATCTAGGCTCACTAATTAATAAAAAATGTAAGCCCACCTTTAGTCCCTTTCTCACTTGTAAATAAAATATAAATCTAGCTAACTTTTTAATAAAATTAATATAGTTTAGACTTAAGGATAACACGATCTTAAGTGCATTTTTTATGTGTAATTTTATTGACTAGATGCCTAGGGTTAGATGGATGTCAAATAGGGTTTAAATAAAATTGCATGTAATTAGAAGATGAAATAATCATTTATAAAATTATTCTAAATGAACATGAGACTAAGAGAAGTTAGTATTCCATTCCCAAAATCTCCTGGTTGTGGTGCTAACTTTCTTTTAAAGAATCAAGTACCACCAATCAAATTGTCCCAGTTATTACCTTGGGTGGCAACTCCTATTCTCCATGCTATGACTTTGTGACATTGTAGTGTGTTCCCTAAGGCCTTGAGCCTGAATAGTGTCATGGTTGCTAAAATCTTAGATGCGTACTAAAGCATGTCATCTACAATGGTGACTCCACTAGGGATAAGAGATATTGATTATACTTGTGTTCTTTAGAATTATTTTATCAATTATTATTTCATTCTTACATTCATTCTGCATGTCCCTACTAAACCGATGGCATTAGTTTATAATTCTATAATTCCACTACCTTTATGGAGTTGTAGATTGGCTAACCATCACTCTTAGCCTTAACTCATTTCAAAAGAGATTACTGGGCTCATTTGACCAAAGTCTGTAACCCAAGTCCTTAAGGGGGGTAATCTTCTCTTGAGTTGGTAAAGGATGTTGGGCCTCTCTGACCTTGGCATGTAACTCAAAGTCCATAATGGAGAGCATCTCGCTAAAGGAACCTTAACTTTTCATCGAACCCTAACCACATATAATGGCCTAGTTACTTCCCCTTGGATTTTTACCTAAACTTCTTGTTTGTTTGAATTGCCATGAGGTATTTTTATTTATAAAAGCCCAAGCCTATACCTTTGAAGCTCATTCAGGCTAATAAGGATTAGGCTAGACCTTTATATTTAGAAATATTATTTATGTGTGTTTTATTTTAAAGAGAGATTTGGCTTGTGCATCGACTCTTAATATCCCCTGTTGATAGAAGGCCAATACCAAAAATCCTACAAAAAGAAACTCACCATTGAACACATGTATAGGAGAAATAAGGTTGGAAGGTTTGCTTGCATGATGGCTTATTGATTGCTTCTTGATACTTGCTACGTGCTAAGTGCTTGCATGCTATTTTTTGTATAAACACATGCATACATACAGTCCATGCATCAGACTAACACCTTGTTTTGTAGCCATTATAGATTCATTTAGGTCTTCTCGTGTTTAGGGGTGAAAAGGTGGTAGATTAATCAGAACATATCTAAGCCTAAGTCAATAGCTTAAGAGATCCTTCAAGAACTAGAGAAGAGTTTAATCAACCCATTATACCTAGAAGCTAAACTAACTCAGACTGAACAAATTGAAATGGAATAACAACCAGAGATGTGGACCTTAGAGGACATTAAGGGAGCTTTAATGGATGACATGAGAGCTATGATGCAAGATGAACTAAGATAGGCTTTGGATAGACTAGTGCAACCTATTATTGAATAACCACCTATTGATACTGTTGAACAGCCACCTGTTGTAGGAGCTCCACCTATTGTTGTAGCTCCTCCACCTGCTACTATCAATGTTGGGGGGTAACCTGTTGCTAGAAATGTGCCTACTACTGATGTGAGACTGGAAGACGTTGAAAACTACATGGTAGAAAAGGCAAAAGAGTCACTTGAATTGGACCATTATCATGAGTCCAAGCAGATGCAAGCACTGACTTAAAAAATGTCCAAGATGAAAGAGCTGATTAGAGGACAAGGAATGGGATATTCTTTTGACTTTAATGACATGCTGCAAATGGAGGGAGGTAAACTGCTTGAAAAATTCAAAATGCCTCAACTATAGAAATTTGATGGGAGAGGAGACCCTAGAATTCATTTGAGGCAATACACAATAACCATGAGCACTACTAAAGCACCATTAGTAGTAGTTGCCAGGCTGTTTGTACTGTCACTAGAGGGAATGGCTATAAACTGGTACCATGGGTTAGAAAAGTCTATTAGGGCTTATTAAAAAGAACTATGTACTACATTCTTGAAATAATATGATTGTAACACTCGATTGGAAGTGTCTATTAGGGATTTAGAGTTGACTAAGCAAAAACCCAATGAATCCTTTTCTGATTTCCTCAAAGATCAAGTTAGGATGATTGTTCGAAAGACTAAAAATGATGAATCCAAAGACCTTCATAGATCTAGATGATGACAGTCTACAAGTTGAAGAGATAGAGAATGAGAAAAAGAAGAATTCTAGAGGCTCAGCAACCCGAAATTACTCAACTGGGGCAGACAATAGGGAAGTATTAGTCGAGTTATGGAGGTGCGTGCAGTTTAGCAACCCCGAAGGTTCTCTAACTTTAACTAACCACTCTCCAAAGTCCTAGAGAGACTAATCCAAAAAGGCCTACTCTAACCCTTAACCTTTTCTAAGTCACTAAACCCAAATGTCCGCAGTTTTGAACCTAACAGTTACTATAAATTCCACTTAGTTGCTAGCCATCCCACAGACAATTATATCTGCCTAAAACATGAGATCCAAAACCTAATAGACTCCAAAAAATCACCAACCCTAAAAAATCCTATTTTAACCCAAATACCAGAAATAACCCTTTCTTAGACTATCGAAATGTTCCACCACCAGCCACCATGATGATCAACTCAGGGGTTAGTGAAAAAGAAGTGCTAAGCTCCTTCGAGGACCTCAACCCTATACCTAATGGAGAACCTTTTGGAAAACCATAGAGAGGAGTGGAAGATTTACTAGGCTAGCCCTCAGGAAAGTTTGATTACAGAGTATTCTACTTGAAACCACCCTTTGCTGATATCCATATTGAATCAATTAAGCCCTCAGGTTGGGGAGATAATTTTGATGATAAGCCGGTAAAAGAAGAGCCTAAAATTCTCGAGCAACCACCAAGAGGAGTTGAAGATCTATTGGGACAACCTTCAGGAAAGTTCAAGTATAGAGTATTTTATTCTAAGCCCACTTCCGCTGGCATCCCCATTGAATTGATTGTGCCTACAGGGTAAGGTGATGAATTTGAGGATGAACCTTTGGCTTTTAAATAGTCTCAAGAAGGAGTTGAAGATTTGCTGAATCAACACTTAGGCAAGCTCATTATGAAAGACCTGAAAGGGAAGGAAACATGCACAATGGAAGTGTGGAAAGATGGGAAAAGAGACCAAATGATTGGAGTTATTAACATCTGGTATGACTCTGATGAGGAAAGCACAAGCGGTTTTGATGTCTAGAGTGATGATCCTAAAGTGAATCATGTCACTAGAAGTGGGAAGAAGTATAAAGCAGCAGAATAGAAAATAGAAAGAGTAACAGCAAAGAGAAGAAACAAAAGATACAGAGATAGAAGATGAATAGAAAGAGGATCTAATTTTGGAACAACTGAAGAAGGCTAATGCAAATGTCAGTATTTGGGAATTACTGATGCATTTAAATAGCCATAGAAGGGCTCTTATCAAAGCTCTATCAAACATGAATATTGAAACAACCACTACTCCATAGGCTATGGTAGCAAAGGTTATAGAAAAGAAACATGGGTTGATAATGTTCTCAGATGATGACTTGCCTTTAGAAGGAAGAAACCATAATAAGGCATTATTTATCCCAACTAAGGTGAGGGGAAAAAGAACCAATTTTGCTATGGTCGATGATGGTTCTACTATTAATGTATGTCCTTTGAAAATCCTACCTAACTTAGGTTTGAAAGCTGAAGACTTAACAGATTCAAACCTCATAATCAGAGCTTATGATGATAGCATTAAGAATGTGGAGGGAACATTTCAAGTTCTGGTTAAAACAGGACCTATGGAATCAACCATTGAGTTTACCGTGATTGACATTCCAGTCACTTATGTCTTGTTGTTGGGACAGCCATTGTTCCATGCCTTGTTAGCGGTACCCTCAATTGTGCACTCAAAAGATAAAATTCCCTTATGAAGGAGAAGTTGTGACCATAGAAGCTGGGACCAATGCTGTTGTGGCATCTATATTAGATAAATAGAAACTAGTGTGTGCACCCCCTGGTTTCTAGATTACTAGGATATTTGATGGGACTGAAATGGATCCAAGAGTAGCAAAAAGGATGGAGAGCATGAATTACTGGCTTGGACAAGGATTGAGGAAGAATGAATAAGGAAGTTTAGAATTCCCAAGATTCAAAAATTAAGATGACACAACAGGATTAGGTTTTATAGGGGAAGCAAAGCCAAAAGGTAGAAGGGCAAGGAAGAGATTCAATGCAGAAAAGAGGAAGCTTTATGCAAAAGTTGGTCCTTTAAGTTAGAACTTCATCAAGCCAGGGGAAGGCAAATACTATTTAGGAGCCAAGGAATCATTTAGTGTTGCTGGAGTAGATGTCCCTGGGTTTGAGATCTTTAAGGAGCAAATTATGGAGAATCTGGTAAAGGACAACAAAGAGGAAGTGATGAAGCTGGCAGTTGAGAGGATGGGCAGTGCTACTATTGAAGAGCTGTTGTGTCTGCCACCTGAAAAGGAGCTACCCCTGGATTTAGCTACTATCATTAGTGATAGTTTTATTAATGTCTTTTATTATAAAATTGATGTAATAACATCTAATTTGTTTGAGGATGAAAATTCTATTTTTTCCATGGTCAATGATGTGAATGTTGGTTTTGCTTACTTGTGTGATGTGCATCCTGATAGTTCTGTGTATTATAATTTAGATCGTTCATGCATGTTTGACATTAATTCAATTCAATTTGATTCATTTAACATGGGCACAAATGATAATCCAAAGAACATTTCTATATCATATGAGGTAACTCCTGAAGAGAGGGAAAATTTTGAGAGAATATTAACAAAAAGAAAGGTAGTATTCACTTGGACTTATGAGGATATGCCAGGGTTAGATAGGGAAATTGCAAAGCATCACATTCCCACTTATCCAAAAATTAAACCTGTTAAGCAAAAACTACGCAGGCTAAGACTGTAGTGGACCACAAAGATAAGAGAGGAAATTGCTAAATAAATTCAGGCTAATTTTCTAGAAGTAGTTGATTATCCTCAATGGTTAGCAAACATAGTGCTAATACCCAAGTAAGATGGTAAAGTGCGTATATGTGTTGACTTCAGGGATTTAAACAAAGCATGCCCTAAGGATGACTTCCCTTTACCTTACATCGATGTAATAGTGGACAGTGTAGCATTAAGTGCGATGTACTCCTTCATGGATGGGTTCTCTGGTTATAATCAAATAATGATGGCAGTTATGGGCAAGATCAAGATAACTTTCATTATAGAATGGGGGACATACTATTATAAAGTAATGACTTTTGGATTAAAAAATGTAAGTGCAACTTATCAAAGGGCAGCTACCACTTTTTTCCATAACATGATGCACAAGGAGGTCAGGTGTATGTGGATGACATGATGGTCAAGTCAGAAATAAGAGAAGGACATTTCAAAGCTCTAGACAAATTCTTAGCTCAAATTAAGAGGTATAATCTGAGGCTCAACCCAAAGAAATGCATTTTTAGAGTTACTTCAGGAAAGCTTCTAGGGCACATAGTTAGCAGTAGAGGAATTGAAGTAGATCCAGATAAAGTGAAAGCTATTTGGGAAATGTTAGCACTGAAGACAAAGAAAGAAGTAAGAGGTTTCCTTGGTAGGTTCAATATATTAGTAGGTTCATTATAAAGCTTACTAATATTTGTGACACTATCTTCAAACTCCTAAGGAAAAATCAGCCTGTGAAGTGGAATGATGATTCTCAAAAGGCATTTGAAACAACTAAAGAGTACCTTGCCAATCCTCCTGTGTTTAAACCATCGAGGCAAGGTAAGCCATTGATCTTGTATTTAGCCCTGGAAGAAAATGCAATGGGGGCAATGCTAGCATAAAAGGGACCAGAAGGGATAGAGCATGCCATTTATTATCTCAATAAAAAGTTCCTGCCATATGAAGAAAAGTACAACTTGGAAGAAAAGATGTGTCTAATCATGATATGGGCAATGAGGAAATTGAGGCATTATTTTCAGTCCTATAAGGTCCAAGCAATATTAAAGATCGATCCTCTAAGGTATTTATTTTAGGTGCCTACTTTGACTGGAAGGATGTCTCGATGGCTAGTACTCTTAACTAAGTTTGATATAGAGTACATCACCATGAAGGTCATTAAGGGAAGGGCAATAGCATAATTCCTCGCTCAAAATGCAATTGAGGGTGACGAACAGTGGAATTTAGAGTTTCCATATGAGAATTTTGCAGTGGTAGAGCCTCGTGAGTGGAAACTCTACTTTGATGGAGCTGTAAACAATAAAGGAGTTAGGTTAGGAGTAATTTTAGTTACACCAGATGGAGAGACCATACCGATGGCCAAGAAATTAGACTTCAAGGTGACTAATAATATGGTTGAGTATGAAGCATGTACCTATAGAGTTGACGCAGCTCTAGCAGCTGGGCTAAAGGAACTGTAAATTTATGGGGATTCTATGCTAGTGATTAGCCAGGCAAATGAAGAATGGGAAGTGAAAGAGCAAAAGCTAAAGCCCTACATCTACTATTTGAAAGCTTTAGTGAGAAACTTCAATAAATGTCTCTTCATCCATTTTTTAAGAGATGACAATCAAATGGCAGATGCATTGGCAACATTCTCTTCAATATGGGATAGTGTAACGAGATCAACTATGAAGCCTTTGGTAATCATGAGATCAAAAGCTCTGTGTTATGGGGGTAAATAGATTATAAGTGTTCAAATAGGGCTTGAAGAGAAATGTGGTTTAATGATGTTTAAAGGTTTATAAAAGAAGGAAAGTATCCAGATGAAGCGACTTCAAAAGAGAAATATGCCCTTTGTGTTCTTGCACATAACTATACAAGTCATGATGGGGTATTATACAAAAGAATGTTGAATGGGAGGCAACTCAGGGGCCTTAAAAAGGATGAAGCTGAAGAGGTGATGCAAGAGATTCATGTAGGGGCTTGCGTTTCTCATATGAACAATATAATTCTAGCTAAGAAGATACTCAGACAAAGGTATTACTGATGAGCATGGAAAAAGATTGTATCATAATGGTGAGACAGTGCCATCAGTGTCAGGCCTATGGAAATCTTAACCATCTTCCTCCTACAGTATTGAATAGATTATTGTCATCTTAGCCCTTTGTAGCTTGGGGAATTGACATCATAGGAGAAATAAGGCCAATAGCATTAAATGGGCATAAGTATATAGTTGTGGCAATAGACTAATTTTCTAGATGGGTAGAGGCTGAGTCCTTCAATGCTATGAAAGCAAAACTGATGGCGTGATTTATTGAGAAGAGCCTTATTTGCAGATATGGGGTTCCACACCACATTATGACAGATAATGGCATCCAGGTTTAGGCAAAAACATCAGAATTGTTGCAGAAGTATGGGATTGAGCATCATAAGTCTTCACCGTATCGCCCTCAAGCTAAAGGAGCAATAGAAATAGCTAACAAAAATGTCAAGAAAATTCTCTCTAAAATGGCAAGACCTATAAAGATTGGTATGAGTTTCTTCCTTTCTCTTTATGGGCATACAAAACTACAGCTAGAACAGCCACAGGGCAAAACTCCATTCTCCTTAGTATATGGTTGTGAAGTTGTTTTGTCTATAGAAACAAAGATCAAATAACTGAGAGGATTCATGGAAGCTAAAACTCCTGAGAGTGAATGGGCATAGAAGAGGTATAATCATCTTGCACCTCTAGACAAGAAGAGGTTGAATGCTTTGTTTCATACTCAAATATACTAGAGGAGGATAGTAAGATCATTCAATAAAAAGGTGAAGCCTGGAAAGATAAAAGTCGAGGACATGGTGTTAAAACAATCCAGAGCAGTGGTATTTGATCCAAGAGGGAAGTTTAGACCAAACTAGGAAGGGCCATATTTAGTTAAATCGATTTTTCCTAAGGGAGCTACAAAGATATCAGATTTAGAAGGAAATGAATTCATGAAGCCTGTTAACTTGGATCACCTTAAGAAATACTACTTGTAAAAATAAAATAAAAGTAGTATAACGAAAATAAACTCCGCTGATTAAAAACCTGAAAAGGTGAGTCAGGCAAAATTTAGGACATTCTCACTGCTCAAAAAACCTGTAAAGGGCTGGCAGGCAAAAATTAGGGAATAAAAATAAAAGAGATGGTCACGCTAGCTAGAAAACCCACAAAGGGCTAGTCAAGCAAAAATTAAGGCAAATAAATTAGTGAGAGAAAAATGTTCAGCTAGAAAATTTGAAAGAACTAGCTAATAACTTGAGTTATATTATATGATGTAATAAATGTACTTATTTTGGCCCTAATTAATGAATGATATTGAAATTGAATTTTTGTTCTAGCATTGCATGTTCTATCTTATTCAAAATGTATAAGTACTAGAAAGGAAAACAGAACATGAAAGCTTAAAATCAACAATATGAGACCAATTCCTAATGATGTCTTTGCTTCTTCTTTTGTGACTCTTCATGTAAAGCCTAAGTCCTCTTGTATCTAGAAAATCCTGGTGGTTTGGTAGCTTATACCATAACCTAAGTCTTGTAATTGTCATCAGTAGCTTTATTAGCATCTGAGTGTATGTTCCGCTCAAGAATCCTGTGAGGCCATAAACTCCCCTAAACCCTATCTAGGAAATCCTGTTTAAGAGGAAAGCCTTCAAAGTCAGTCAGAACAGTGACTATGAATTATGGATGGCCATATTGATGAAAAAGTTAGGAAGGAGAAAAGAAAGTCGAGAAGTGCAGCCCTAGGATAGGAACACAATGATCATACAAGTTGAGGGTCACAAACTTCAGCTTCTACCAAAGTCCATGTAATCTCAATATTTGTAACACCTTGTAACCAAAATACCCATTGGTCCATAGTGTGCCTATCCTTCACCTTCAATGGATGAGATTGCAGTTGATAGAGCTGATAAGATGAAGGATTAGTAGGAACAGCAAGTAAGCTCAGCTTATTTTATAACCAAATCTGAAAAACACAAAAAAATAAAATGAAAGCCCACTAAGTTAAAAACCCAAAAGGATGACTTAGGCAAAAGTTAGGGCAAGCCTGCTAAGTTGAAAACCCAAAAGGATAACTTAGGAAAAAGTTAGGGTAAGCCTGCTAAGTTGAAAACCTAAAAGGATGACTTAGGCAAAAGTAAGGCCAAGGCTGCTAAATTGAAAATCCGAAAGGACAGCTTAGGCAAAAGTTAAGGCAAAAAAAATTTGGTTACACACTTGAAGGAGAAGTAAACTGCCTGAAAGATGATGATGGGTCTGGAAGTTGTTTAACCTAATAATGGTCTCAGCAAGAATAATTAGCATAGGGTCAAACCCAACTTCCACTTGCTCTAAAATACTCACAATTCTGGTATCAGCATCTCTATGCAAAGAGACCAAGAGGAATTGAGCATAAAAGCAGAAAGTGACCATTCTAATCCAAGTAGCATTGTTCTTGCCTTTAGTCTCACATGCAGTAATTAAAGAAGACAGATTGATAGTCTTAGAATTATGGGCAAAAAGATGAATACTAGCTGGGGGCATATTGAAGAAAGCAACAACGGGGCATATTGAAGAAAGCAACAAGCCTATCTGGGAATTACATACCTAAATCAGGTAGGGCAATAGCAGTAGTAGAGTCTAATGAGAACCACCAGGATAGCAGCAAACTCCTCAATCATAGGACACAGCTCCTGGCCATTAAACCTGAACACATGATCTTTTGAGCTCCAAAACATTGTAGCAGCATGCAAGAAATTGTCATTTATCTTTAGATGTTAAAAAGATCTTAAGGGCTTGAGATGAAAAGATCAAAGCCTATTGCAGTCATCACTATTAAGGCTCTTGAGAAATTTCTTCATCAATTGGAGAGAAGCTTGAGTCATGATGAGAATGGAGAGAAAGGGATAGTGAAACTTGTTCTTTTATGAGCCTTTTATAAAGAGAGAAGTTGAATTTGGATGGAATTGGGCTTCCTCTACTGGATAGAGATAATGGATGATCAATGATAAGGATAAATGGATAGAGATAGCGGATAAATAGCATAATTACCTAATTATCATTATCCTAATTATATAATTATCTTTATTCTATAAAATCTTTATCCATTTAGTTAAAGTTTAATTTAATGTTAAATTAAGACATGGACTAGTTCAACACAGTGCATACAAACAATATAGAATTCAGAACACAACAGTATGATAGAAAAATCCAATAGCCTAAGTCAGTCATCCTGAGCTTTAGAATTTAGCAATGGGCTCCATCCTCTAGTAAAGTCATCACGATGAAAGATGTCTGGAGGTCTGATAGAGGAAGTCCCAGCACTGTAAGGATCAATGGTTGAACCTACAAGTTGTCGATGAAGCATCTCAATCTCGCGCTCCAAACTGCTCGAGTAGCTCTGTACACATAGAAAACACATTATGTGCATTTCATGCATAGCATGCATACATTTTCATCTTTATTGTACATATATGAAAGATTCCTAGAGGGGGAGGGGTGAATAGGACTATAGAATAAAAATAGGAAATTAAAGGAATTCTTTGCAAGAATTGAGTAAGAGTTGAGAAAGAAGAATGAAGAATACAAATATTTAAAGAGTTCGGATTCAACAATAATCCTTCATCTCTACCTAACTTATCCTCAAGTTAGGATTTTTTAATAACCCATAATCTTATTCATAAGATTGAGAATACACAAGAGTTTTATGGCTCACTCTTACAACCTTACAACTTGAGTTTTCAAGGCTCACTCAAAAACCAAATTACAAGTGTTTTCAAGGCTCACACTAAAACCAATTTCCCAAGTGTTTTAATGGCTAAACAATTAAACTAATTCCTTTATTATAGAAGCTCACTTACCATTTTATAAACCCAAAAAATAGAAGAATAAGAATGTCTATTCTAATCAATCACCAACTCTCATAAGATTTATACATAAAGAATTGTTTAAAGGAAAGTTTAAGAGCTCAATTGAATGTTTAAGAAAATAATGAATGATAAACAAGTTTTCTTAACCTTTAAATTGAATTATAAGTTTTTTTTACATAGAAAAAAATTTAAAAATATAGTTTTTGGATGTATCAATTATGTCTCCAATGTTTATAATTGATTTTGAATCAATTGTTGAACTTTTGGCAACTCAAAGGATGCTCACGGACGGCTTACGAGTGAACAGTGCTCGTGAGGAGGAAAAATATATCCATTGCATTCAAATTTTCCTATTGGATGCTATCAGAGGTTTGCTCATGAGTAGGTCATGAGCACTCACGCTTGTGAGGGGTATTGCTAGTTTTTGGCAAAAACGTGCTCCAAAGGCTTCATTTAAGGACAGCTCATGACCATCTTGAAAGATGCTCATGAACAGGACCGAAGATGAATGATTCAGCCAAAATGTTCTTCATAAAAGTTGTAGATAATTACCTTATATTTCTATAAAACTTTGAATCACCTCAATTTTAAATCTTTAGCTCAAGATATTGTTGAAATACCAAGAGCTATGTAAACTAAAATGCAAGCTGCATATGCTGACTTCGACTGAAGATTTTCATACCCAAATGAACTTGGATTTTGACAAGAAAGATCAATTTGGAAAGCTTAAGATGTCTAATTCAGAAGTTAAGAAGCTCATTTTCTCATTTAAGAGCTCTAAATATGTCAAAAGTCTTCTTCAATCTCAAAGGTTCAATCAGCTCGAAAAGTCACTATTCATCCAAAAGTGTATATGCTTGGTATATGTTTGGTATATAATTCCCTACACACTTAATTGAAATTAATAGTATGAAAATTATTTTTCAAAGTCCAAAATTAGGAGTTTGATCATGCAAATGGTTAACAATCTCCCCCTTTTTGGCTTTGACAACCAATTTGAAAAGATAATAAATAATGTGTGTGAGTATGACACAAATAAATAACATATATAAGCATGTTAATTAAAATAGATCCCCCTTTCAAATTAAATAGATGCAACATGAGAAAATATTTTGCTCCTCCTTAATATATGCATAAATTCAATATTTATCATGTACCAGAGCATATAAATAAATAAATTATCATAGCATGTATAAGGGTTTAACAAATATATTTCTTTATTTCTCCTCTTTTTTGGACATGATAAGAAATATAAATAAAATTTATTATCCTTCTTGTTAAAAATAAAAAAAACATAAAAAAGTTATCAAGAACATGGCTTAACATAACAAATGATGATAACATTATTATTAAAAAATGTTAGGCAACATGAAGGAAATAATTTCAAACATATATGCATATAATGTTACTATAATGCATCACAATATAGTATATATGCTATATTCAAACATCACATGATCAAGTAGAGTTTAACTAGTCAATCAATTATACATAATCATATGGTACTGAGCATATCTTAAACATAATTATTTATCCCCTAAGCATAGCTTCTTCTTCCCCTTTGTCAAAGACAAAAAGAAAAGAGAGAGATATAAGGGAAAATAGACCTAAGGGAGCCAAAAATACTAGAGGGAATAAAAGATCAAGAACCAAAACAATGAAAGCAAAGATACTTAAAATATTTATAAAATTCATGTCATTTTCAAAGATAAAAACCATTCCCAAGAAGAATTTTTACATGAATATGAATTTTGCATGAATAAGCACAATTAATAGTCATGCATAAAAAAATTCATGTCATACATAAGCAAAGTAAGAAAAATAAAACTTTTTATCACAAGGACAAAACTAGCCACACTTACATTGTTACTATGCATGCAAAAAAAAATTCTGAGAAATAAATTCAAACAATTTTCTCTCCCTATTTCAATGGATTTAAAAAATTGATATTAAGGACACACTATCACATAGTTATGTCACTTACATAAACACATCTGTGAACAAAAAAAAAATTCTCTTCCTTAAAAGAAATTAACTATACGCATGCAAACTCAATTATTTTTCCTCCTTTGTCAAAATACAAAGATAGACCAAATCTTAAAAATATCCATGCATAAACAAAGATCAAAATAATTCCTAAGTAGAATTGATACATAAATTCAACATTAATTATGCATGTATAAACAAAAAAAATATTTATGCGTAAACACAGTAAATAAAAAATTAAACAAACTCAAATATTTTTCCCCCTTGTCAAAATGCAAATAAAATTGCATAAAAAAAGAGTTACAATGATATTAAAATACCAATTATAAATAAGACATAAAACAAAAAGTTCATGTCTTATATCCAAAAAATATCCAAAAGATAAACCAAGCTGAAACTAAACCAAAATAATTCTAAAACAGACTAACAGCTCATGGTTTATATCTAGAAAATAAAATGAACACACTTAACAACTCAAAACGTAGACACGAAAATTACACTAAAAATAAACAAAACAAAAACTGGCATAAAATGAATTAAAAAGAAGACTAACAGCTCAAAACTTAGAGACGAAAAGTATTCTGAAAAAAACCAAACAGAAACTAGCATAAAAATACACAAAAAAAAAATTTTGTTGAGGAGGAGGAATATTTATGCTAAATTAAAATAATTAATTAATTGAATTTAGCTCAATAATTAATTATTAATTTGCAAAATAGGAGGGACTTTTAAAAAGAAAATTGAATGAATCCACACAAATCCAATTCAAATAAAATTAAAATTAATACAAAGATCATGCAAATGGGAAATACAATATATCATATGTAAGAAGTAAATTTTACTAAAGCAAATACTTTTAAAAAAATATATATACATGATGCTTAAAATAATTTTTCTAAAGAACATTATCACACAATACTCTAATAATCAATTCATCAATTTAACAAGTAATCAAGACAAGCTTGAGCCATCAATCATACCAAGTTCATGCTTAATAAAATTTAATCTTTCCTCACAAAGAGGCTTGGTAAAGATGTTTGCTAATTGATGATTAGTATCAACAAAATCAAGAAAAATATCACAATTTTGTGCATGATCACGCAAGAAATGACGTCTAATATCAATATGCTTAGTTCTAGAATGCTGAATGGGATTTTTACTAAGGTTTATAAAACTTGTATTATCACACTTAATTGGTATGTGATTAATATCAAAGCCATAGTCCAAAAGTTATTGTTTTTACCATAGAACTTGGGTGCAACAACAACTAGCTACCACATATTCTGCTTCGGCAGTGGACAAGGCAACAAAAACTTATTTCTTACTAAACCAAGAAACTAAGCAATTTCCTAAAATTTGACAAGTTCCGGAAGTGCTTTTTCTATCTAGTAGGTTATCGGCAAAGTCAGCATTAGAATAACTAATTAAGTCAAAGGAAGAACTCCTAGGATACCAAAGTCCTAAATGCATTGTACCATAAAGATATTTAAAAATTCTTTTGATAACATTCAAATGAGACTCTCTAGGACTTGATTGAAATCTAGCACACAAGCAAGTAGCAAACATAATATCAAGTCTACTAGCAGTTAAATAAAGAAAGGATCTGATTATACCTCTGAATCACTTTTCATCAACCGGTTTGCCATTCTCATCCTTGTTAAGTTTGGTTGTGGTGCTAATTGGATTTTTGCTTGATTTAGCTCCATCCATTCCAAACTTCTTAAGAATGTCCCTTGCATATTTGGTTTGATTAATGAAAATCCTGTCTTCACATTACTTGATTTGAAGTCTAAGAAAAAATTTGAGTTCTCCCATCATACTTATCTCAAATTCTCCTTGCATTAGCTTAGAAAATTCCTCACACAAGCAATGGTTAGTAGCACTAAAAATAATATCATCAACATAAATTTGAACAATTAATAAATCATGCTTGGATTTCTTTATGAAAAGAGTTGTGTCAACCTTTCCTTTAGAGAAACCTTTCTCTAGTAAAAAATTACTCAATCTTTCATACCAAGCTCTTGGAGCTTGTTTCAATCCATACAGTGCTTTTAAAAATTTAAAAACATGATTTGGAGAGTCAAATTTTTCAAAACTCGGAGGTTGTTCAACATATACCTCCTCTTCAATAAAACCATTTAAAAATGCACTTTTAACATCCATTTGATAAAGTTTAAAATCCATTTATGATGCAAATGCAAGTAACATCTTAATAGCTTCTAACCTTGCAACGGGTGCAAAGGTTTCATCATAATCAATTCCTTCCTCTTGATTATAACCTTTAGCTACTAGTCTAGCTTTGTTCCTAGTTATGACACCTCATTCATTTATCTTATTTCTAAACACCCATTTGATGCCAATAATAGGATGATGTTTAGGTCTAGGAACCAAAGTCTAAACCTTGTTTCTCTCAAATTGATTTAACTCTTCTTGCATAACAAGGACCTAAAATTCATCACTCAAAGCATCATAAACATTTTTGGGTTCAATTTGAGAAATGAAAGCTAAATTGATAATAGACTTGCATTTAGATCTAATGGTTACCCCTTTTGTAGTGTCGCCTATAATAAGGTCTTGAGGGTGAGCTTTCTTGAATTGTCAATCCTTTGGAAGTTCATCCTTTAAGGTAGTTTAAGGTATCTCCTCATTTTCCTTCTTGCTTAGATCTTCAAGTTCTAAAGGCTTACTAGCATTTTCTTCCTTTGATTCCACAATCTCATTGTCACCTACAAGATCATCAATACTACAAACATCCTTTCTAGGATCAAGTGAGTTTGATTCATCAAATACCGCATGCATTGACTCTTCAACTACTAGATTTCTCTTATTAAAGACCCTATATGCTTTGCTAGAGATGGAATAGCCTAGGAAAATTCCTTCATCAGCTTTGGAATCAAATTTCCTAAGATTATCCTTGGTGTTCAATATAAAGCACATTCATCCAAATAATTTTAGATATGAGATTTTGGGTTTTCTATTGTTCTATAGCTCATAACATGTTTTATTTAAAATTGATCTTCTAAAAACTCAGTTTGAAATACAACAAGATGTGTTAATGACTTTCGTCCAAAAGTATAGAGGCAAATTATATTCATGAAGCATTGTTCTAGCCATTTCCACAAGAGTTCTATTTCTCCTTTTAACTACCTCATTTTGTTGAGGAGTTCTAGGAGATGAAAATGTATGAGAAATACCATTTTCATTACAATAATTTTTGAAAAATTCATTTTCAAATTTGATTCCATGATCACTTCTAATGGATGAAATAAAAGAACTCTTTTTAAAAAAATTTCAAAAGCTTTAAATGCATCATTCTTATGAGTAAGAAAACACACCCAAGTGTATCTAGAGTAGTCATCAACCAATACATAAGCATAGTGCATTCCACCGAGACTAGCAACTCTAGTTGGTCCATATATATAAGTTCAAGTGGTCTAGAAGTGGACACTAATTTTTTAGCTTAAATGAAGACTTAGATTGTTTTCCCTTTTGACAAGCATCACAAGGTTTATCCTTAGTGAATTCAAGCTTAGGTAAACCAATCACAAGTTTATATTTACAGAGATCATTCAAAAGCTTAAAATTTGCATGTCCTAACCTTCTATGTCATGTCCATGTGTCATGGGAAATTGATATTAAGCATTTTATGTCTTTGTTATCAATTTTATTCAAATCAATAACATAAATGTTATATACTCTTTCACCACTAAAAATTACTTTGTCTTCATCAAGACAACTAACAAAGCAATTTCTAGGATAGAAAGTCACCTTATCTCCCATATCACATAATTGACTTATACTTAGAAAATTATGTTTAAGACCATCAACAAACAACATATGATGTATAGATAAGGATTGAAGATTATCTATTTCTCCAATGCCAATAATTTTTCCTTTTGCATTATCACTGAAAGTAACGTGTCCTCCATCCTTAGTATCAAGTTTGTTGAATTGCTCTTTGTCTCCCGTCATGTGCCTTGAACATCCACTATCGAGATACCACTTGCTTTTTATTTTTTCAGATTTCAAGCACACCTATATAAAACATTTTAAATGTTCTTTTGAACCCAAACCTTTCTTGGTCTAGGTTGGTTAGTTTCAAAATAATCCAAATGAAGCAAATTCATGTGTAGTTTTCTATAAAAGCACACATTATTGGTATGTCCTTTGATCATGCAATATGAGCATACAATATTTTCAAATTTGTTTCTCCTAGGATGATATGCTTTCCTAGTGTATGCAACATGCCTTTGGTATTGTTTGTATCTCTTATTATTTTGTGACATTGAGTGAGATATACATTGGCAATGGTGATGAACATATTAATAAGTTTGTGCAATATTTTTATGTGCATTGTGTTGTGAAACATGCCTATTATAATTATGTCTAGTGTACATATAAGCATGCTTAGGTTGAGGTGCTCTAGTTTGAGCCTTACCTCTTTGTGTTAAGGAAGGGTTAATCTTATAAGACTTTGCCTTGCTATTTAACACATGAGATTTTTTTGCTTTGAAACCTTGAATCTCATTTGAGGTTGAAGGAGTAGAATCATGTGAAGCTTTAACAAAAGTAATATGTTATGAGGATGATGAAGACATTCCATTTTTATATCCAATTCCATCGGTATCTCCATGAAATTTTTGAGAGTCAAGAAGACTATCTAAAGTTTCTTTTCCTCTCTTAAATTTAGCAATGGAATTTTTAATTCTAAGACTTCCTTAGAAAGCTTATGATTTTCATCATTTGCTTTCTTAAGTTGATCTTTCAAAGAATTAGAAGATTTAGCATTACTAACTAGTTTTTTTCATTTGATGCAACAAGTTTAGCAAAATCACTTTTTAAACATTCAAAATCCTTATTTAAGCTAGCTAACTCATGTTATATTGTTTTTTCTTAGATAATAAACTTTTGCATTTAACAAGTAATTTGCTCACAATAGAGCTCTCATTATCATCATCATCATCATCATTACAATATTTATCACAATCTTCAAAGGAATAATAAGAAGTGGATGGTACCTCATTTTCATTTTCAATGGCCATGAAGCAAAGATTAGCAACTTCTTGTTGTTCCTCTTCCTCTTCGAATTTAGAGGAATCATCCTAAGTAGCTTTGAATGCCTTCTTCTTATCTTTTGCTCCTTTGCTTTTGGATTTGATTTTAGGACATTCACTCATAATGTGTCCCAATTTCTTGCATTCATAGCAAGTAACCTCTTTTGTTTTCTCCCTCCTATCTCCTTCAAACTTCTTGTTGAAGTCCCTTGTTCTTAGGAAATTTTTCTTTCTTAAGAACTTATTGAAGTTCCTAGTGAGCATGGCAATGTCACCATCTTTATCACTAGAATCTTTGATGCTTTCCTCTTCGCTATCTTCTTAAAGAGCTTTTAGAGCAATGCTCTTTTTCTTTTCTTTTTTCTCTTTTTGTTCTTCACCTCTTTACTTGATGGTGAGCTCATGTATTAAGAGCTTACTAATGAGCACATCGGTTGATAGAGTATAGAGGTCTTGAGCTTTTCTTAGGTAGGATTCTTAGAATCTTGTTGTTTACCTCTTCCTTGGAGAAATGTTTTCCAATTTCTTAAGGGTTATGAGGAGAGCATTGAGACGGTTTGTCATCTCCGTGATTGATTCTTGAGGCTTCATTTTGAAGAGTTCATATTCATACATATGAAGTTGAACCTTCTTGCTTCTTACTTGAATGTTGCCTTCATAGTGATTCTCTAAGGTCTCCCACATTTCTTTAGCCAAAATGCAATGTTGAAGTTTGGCTCCTTCTTCTCTTGTCATGGAGGAGACTAGAGTAATCATAGCTTTTTTATTTTTGTGATTTTCTTCCTTTTGATCAACACTCCATTGGCTTCTTGCAAGAGTAGTTATCATACCATCAATGACAGTTGTAGGTGGTTCCCAACCTCTTAGGACAACATCCCAAAGTTTAATGGAATCACAATTAAGATATAATTCCATTTTGAATTTCCAATGTGGATTGTCACTACCATCAAAGAATGATATAAGAGAATAGATGTTTTGAGATTCACTCCCCATGATCTTGTATTCTAGCAATGAAGTACCTAGAATTCAAGCTCTGATACTAATTGAAAAAGTCCTAGAGGGGGGATGAATAGGACTATAGAACAAAAATAGAAAATTAAAGGAATTCTTTGCAAGAATTGAGTAAGAATTGAGAAGGAAGAATAAAGAACACAAATATTTAAGGAGTTCGGATTCAATAATAATCCTACGTCTCCTCCTAACTTATCCCCAAGTTTGAATTTTTTAATCACGAATAATCTTATTCACAAGATTAAGAATTTACAAGAGTTTTATGGCTCACTCTTACAATCTTACAACTTGAGTTTTCAAGGCTCACTCAAAAACCAAATTACAAGTGTTTTTAAGGTTCACACTAAAACCAATTTCCCAAGTGTTTTAATGGCTAAACACTTAAACCAATTCCTTTAGAATAGAATCTCACTTCCCGTTTTCTAAACCTAGAAAATAGAAGAATAATAATGTCTATTCTAATCAATCATCAACTCTCATAAGAGTTATAAACAAAGAATTATTTAAAGGAAAGTTTAAGAGCTCAATTGAATGTTTAAGAAAATAATCAATGAGAAAAAAGTTCTCTTAACCTTTCAATTGAATTCTAAGTTATGTTTATATAGAAAAAAACTTTAAAATAGAGTTTTTGGATGTATCAATCATGTATCCAATGTTTATAATTGATTTTGAATCAACTCTTGGACTTTTGGCAGCTCAAAGGATGCTCATGGGCGGCTCACGAGTGAATAGTGCTCATGAGGAGGAAAAATATATCTGTTGCATTCAAATTTTCCCATTGGATGCTATTAAAGGTCTGATCATGAGTAGGTCATGATCACTCATGCTTGTGAGGAGCATTCATGAGGGGTACTGCTAGTTTTTGACAAAAATATGCTCAAAAGGCTTCATTTAAGGATAGCTCATGACTATCTTGAAAGATGCTCATGAACAAGACTGAAGACGATTGATTCAGCCAAAAAATTTTCATAAAAGTTGTAGAAAATTGTCTTAGATTTCCATAAAACTTTTAATCACCTCAATTGGACATCTGTAGCGCAAGATATTTCTTAAATACCAAGAGCTATGCAAACTAAAATGCAAGCTGCAGATGCTGAATTTGACTAAAGATTTCCATACCCAAATGAACTTGGATTCTAATAGGAAAGCTCAATTTGGAAAGCTTAAGATGTCTAATTCAAAAGTTAAGAAGCTCATGTTCTCATTTAAGAGCTCTAAATATGTCAAAAGTCCTCTTCAATCTCAGAGGTTCAATCAGCCCGAAAAGTCACTATTCATCCAAAAGTGTATATGCCTGGTATATGTTTGGTATATAATTCCCTACACACTTAATTAAAATTATTAGTATAAAAATTGTTTTTCAAAATCCAAAATTAGGAGTTTGATCATGCAAATGGTCAACAATATACTTACCCTGCAACTATCTGTAACCTGCATAATGAATAACCTCTGAGATGAGGTGAGTCCATGTAAATACTCCACCTGTGTCTGAGGGACCTATTTTGTAAATTTATTAACATTAGTGTTGAGTGTATAGATTACGTAGGAAACAAGTCAAAAAATCTCACATGAGAGGCACCTGTGGGAGAAAAGATAAAAACCTGAGCATCACTAAAATGCATCTGCTGCTCAATTGGAGTCTGAACAATAGGAGCCTAGTAGAACATGGACCTATCTAGAAGCGAGATATCACCAAGGGTAATGCTCATAAAAGCACCATCACAATTAGTCCCAACATGTGAGTATGATGAACAGGACTAGGTCTGGGCTCAGGACTCTCAATATTAGGAACAACCTCAGTCTCTTGAGAAATCTCAGTCTCCTCATCCGCATTAATAGAAGAGCGAACCTCCTTAAACTATAAAGAGAAGGAGTGATTCATAGGTTCTAGAAGTAGAAGTTGAAATAACGAGAAATTACCTCATCATTGTCAATAGGAACATGATCTAAAAGGCTCTCACAGATAAACTACTAATAATGTCGAGAACGCTCAAGAAAATCTGAGGCAACATATCCCTATAGTGCATCCCTCATCTCTGAACCTATAAGATGTGAGCTACGAAGCATAGAGGAAGGGACATCAGATAGAATACGATGTTGAGAAGGGCTGGAAGACCAGCGATACACTCACTCCCTTAAATACCACATCAAACAACCATAACCAGAGAGTAGGATCCTCATAGGCTCAACGCAAATTGCAACTGCCATGAAATCATATCGCTGGATGTCCTCAGCACCCTCCAACTAATCAAAGTTTATCTATAATTTATGTAAATTAAGTCTAATCTCTATTAAACTGTAACATTCTAATGATTTTATTTCTTCTTACCAAGTGCCACTTGACAGTGTTCAGTTGATCACGATACGTCTGCAAAGTATTTCTATTGCTAGATAGGCAAGAAGAACCCCATCTCATCATCAAAGGAAAGGTCCTATTAGAATTGATAGTAACAAAGCCTCGAATCAGCCCGATCTCTATACTCGAGATCTGGAAGAAAGAGAACATATCAGAAAAAGGCAAAAAAAGCAAGACTATAAAGATCAAAGGAAGTAGAACATACATACAAGACGTGCCAAAAGCCACACATCATGACAGCACCTCTACAGACAATGTCCAGCCTATAGTAAATATAAGCAAGTGCAGCAGATCCCCAATCTAGTGTAGCAACTTGATCCAAGTCATGAAGAGGACCAAACAGAGCAATACTAACCTCATGACCGATCTCACAAAAAAGGGTTATGCCTAATATTATCAAAAGGAAACACCTCACCTTATGGATAATCTGACGAGGAGTAGAAGTAGGAAGGTGTCTGAATCCCTCAACTAAGGATGAAAGAAGAACATTCTTTCGTTTCTTCCACATTGGAGTGAACCTGATCAAATCTTACACGTACTGACTCTGTGCGTGATCTGGAAGACTATAATAGCTGACGTAATAGGAACCCTAAAAGGGGTTAAATGCAAGGATGGACCTTAATAATGAAGAATTCAAGCTAATTAGCTTATTTTTCAATTCTGAAATTAATAAAATGAATATGGATGAATTGTGATATATATTTCTATTTTGGAGTCAATAAGGAAGATTCTAGAAGATTCTAGAAGATGTGAGAAGATTCAAGAATATTCCAAGTCAAAGTCAATAAGTCAAAGTCAAATAGTCAACACATCAAAGTCAAGGTTCAATGGTCAACATGTGACATGGCATGCTTCAATGCTTAGTTGTCATGAGTTGTCATTTTGCTTAGTTGTCATGAGTTGTAATGAGTTGTCAATTTTGACTTTTCAAAGATGAGTTGTCATAAGTTATTAGTTGTCCTATTTTGAAGGAAATCTCCGTAATTAAGGATTTTCCTATATATGTATCTTTAGGAATAAGGAAGAAAACCTTTTCCTTTAAGGGTTAGGTTGTTAACATGCCTATATAAGGGCTACATATATTGTGGACGAATTGAAGAATGTATTTTTGATAATTTTAATCAATTAAGTGAGGTTTTTCCTTAACTTTGTTCTTTTGAAACTTTGCAAGTTTACTTGAATTGTTTCACATCTACCTATCATTATAATTGCTAGGTTAAACTTAGAATTGTGTGATTGTTCATCTTTTAATAGCTAAGTATCTTGCTTCACTTTAATAAGCAAGGGGTTTAGCTCCATCTTCACAACCTATCCTTGATTATCCTTGGGCAAGATTTCAAAGTTAGATGCGCGTTCTATCTCTATTATAGGTAGGGTTCGTATCATGACGTTAAGCAGAACTAGGGATCCTTCAAAGGCAATCCCGGTGATAGCAAAGAAACTTATAGGTGAAACGGTTAGCTCACCCACACAAGTATGAAAAGTGTGGGTAGTATCCATCCATCGCTCGATCAAAGCAAATAAAGAGTAACGGTCAGACTAACCTTGAAAAGTCAAAAGTACAGCAATGAAATGCCTGAATCCGTAGGCCCAAATCAGACGTGTCACCTACTATGGTAGTTCATGAAATAATTCCTGAGCTAGATTGAGATAGCCCATGAACTTCATCGGATGCTAGTTCAATTTCAAAATAATAATTAATTAATCAAAGAATTTAAATTGAAAGATTTGATTAGTTAATTAATTAATTAATTAACCTTAAAAAAAGTTTTTGAAAAGCTAATCGGCAATCTAGAATGCCAATTAGCATTCCAGATTTTCGATCAGCATTCTACTATGCCGATCGAAAATTTGGAATTCCGACCAAAATTTCAAACACCCAATTAGTCATTCGAGCAACCTAGAGGTTGAATTTTATCATTTATCATGCATTTTCATGTTAATTTCTAACTAATATACATGTCAACCTCTACTCTGAAACTAACTCTAATTACTAATTGTACAGGTGATATTTTTGCAAAAATAAACAGAAGCAAGAAAAGTTATCTCATTACCCACATCTCTACACCTATGGGCATGTAAATGAGTTAAAGGAAAGATAGTTGAGTCTTCTCAAAGTCCAAGATCATTCTTAAGAAAATGAGGAGGTAGAATCCTCTGACGTTCTGAAGAAATCAAGGAAAGAAAATCAATGAAAAAAAAAGAAAAGGAAAGGAAAGGAAAATGAAGAAAGGAGATAATGGAATGTTACATGCAAAGGAAAGTATATATATAAAGTGGAAAATATCCACTTTGGTCCTTATACATGGATCCAAGTTCTTTCATTGCAATTTGGTCCACAATTGCATTCTGATTAGGAATATGTTCCTAATTAAATCATGGCATTCATCAAATTAATAATTCATTGAATTATTAAGACTGCATAATCAATCTATAATTCTGAATTTTCTGTCAAGTACATTATATAGAACAAGATTACAGAATTCATTTTTTGCATTTTACATGCATCATTTCAATCAAAGGATTCATATACTACATATTAGCTATGATATGAATTTCAAATGATTATGTTATGCGCTGCACAGTAGTCATAACCTTCATTATATTATGTACTGCATAGCAGTTCTGACATAAACTTTCAAATTCATCAATGCTATATGTTCCACAGGAACTATAGTAGATTTTCAATTCAACTTCACTAGATGTCCCGCAGGGAATATAGTGTACATCGTTAGACATCCCACAAGGAATATAACAAAATTCATCAGTGCTAGACATTCCATAGGAACTATAGCAGTTTTTTAATTTATCATCACTAGACGTCCCACAGGGAATATAGTGTACATCGTTAGCCATCCCATAGGGAATATAATGAAATTCATCAGTGCTAGACGTTCTATAAGAACTATAGCAAGTTTTTAATTTATCATCACTAGACGTCCCATAGGGAATATAGTGTGCATCGTTAGACGTCTTACAAGGAATATAATGAAATTCATCATTACTATATGTTTCATAGGAACTATAGCAAGTTTTTAATTTATTATCGCTAAACGTCCTATAAGGAATATAGCAAAACTCATTTGCATAAATTCCACTAGACGTTCAACAGGAAATATAGTGAGACTTGTCAAACATTACACCTTGCTCAGCAATTTAGGCATCAATCTATCATTTAGGATACAATCAAGTGTCCTAATTTTCAAAATTGTGTGCTTCTATTGCTTTGTCATAATTTTTCAAGAAAATAGTGACAAACGGGGGGCAACTGTAATCACCCAATTTTGAGATGCAATTGTGCACAATTGCAACGTAAGCCCCTATGATGAAATTTATTCAAAAATTGAACTTAGTTGTTGATTTTCTTACATTAGGGACTAATTTGCAACATTTTTTAGGATTTGATTACAAGGAAGTCAATTTTCAGGGGTCTTTTGGTAATTAAAGTTTAAAAAATTTAGGGATTGACATTTGTGTAATGCCGACACATAAAAAGTCCCCTTTTTTTATTTTTCGCATATTTTTTTCATTTTTTTGTCGATTTTTTCAGTGTTTTAATTGGTTGAAAATTTAATTTTATTATTATTATTATCTAAAATTATTTTCAACGCATTCAAAACACGTAAATAGTTTTCAAAATCAAAATCCTTATCAATTTGTTTTGGAAGAGATAAACCTGTTCCTGCAAACTTAGGGAGTCAGTACGCAGGCAAACTCTATTTTAAAAAGCAAAGAGTCTGCATGCGTGAGCGGCTAAAGACTCACACAAATGGAGGAACTGAGAGAAACTCACACACACATAGACTGAGAGTAGAAAAAAAACCCTTATCGTATAAAAGAAACCCTGAAATCAAAACATTACTGATAACACCCGTAAACCAAACTTTCTTTTAGTTTGGCTTGTTCTTTCAAAAACCTAATTTTTATAGTTCATTTAATGAGGATGATCCAAAATTTTTTTTAGTTCCAATCCAGAATCAACAGTACTTCAATTTTCAACAGTGAAAATCCTAGTCTGAGGGGCCAAAAAGGGCATTTGCACAACATCTAAAATCATCAGTGTTCTTTTCTATTTCATTCTTTTCTATTCTTTTCTTTTTGTGATTTTTATTTTTTTACTGTTTTGATTATTCAATTTTGCTACTAATATGATTATTTTTGTGTTTTGTTTTGATGTCCAAATGTGGATTGGGGAGGATGCTGCTTGTGTTTAAACTGAACAGAAGGTCCATGGAATGCCATGGAAGAATCCATGTTGTTTTCCTATAGAATTTATGTTTTTATATTTATTTTTCATTTTGGTATTCTATGTAGTTATTGTAATTTATAGTTGTGTAATTGATTGATTTTAATCTTTGTACATTGTATGTAATAGCCCCAGCAGTGGGAATAGTGAAAAGATTTAATTTTCTGCATTTAAAATCAATTAGTAATTAGGTTCAATTTGGTCAAAATTAATTAAAATCAATGGTGGCAGTAGCTTAATTTAGGATTTGCATGTAATTGATTTATAAAATCACTATAATGTATGTTTGATCTTTTTTATATTTTTTTTGTTTTTGGATTGTGTTTTTTTTATTCTTTATTTTTATTTTGGGCCCCAAGCCCAGGCTTAGGTCTAACTCACTTTAAATAGGCTTAAAAATGGTTTAGGGATTTAAATAATTAAAATCAATTTAGGCCTATTAGGTTAATTAGATTTTAGGCCCACTAATTTAACTTTCCTTTAAAATTGAATAGACTTAAGCCAATTCCTTAGACAAACTAAAATAAATAGATCTAGGCTCACTAATTAATAAAAAATGTAGGTCCACCTTTAGTCACTTTCTCACTTGTAAATAAAATGTAAATCTAGCTAACTTTTTAATAAAATTAACATAGTTTAGACTTAAGGACAACACGATCTTGAGTGCATTTTTTATGTGTAATTTTATTAACTAGATGCCTAGGGTTAGATGGATGTCAAATAAGGTTTAAATAAAATTGCATGTAATTAAAGGATGAAATAATCATTTATAAAATTATTTTAAATGAACACGAGACTAAGACAAGTTAGCATTCCATTCCCAAAATCTCTTGGTTGTAGTGCTAACTTTCTTTTAGAGAATCGAGTACCACCAATCAAATTGTCCCAGTTATTACCCTGGGTAACGACTCCTCTTCTCCATGCTATGACTTTGTGACATAGTAGTGTGTTCCCTAAGGCCTTGAGCCTAAATAGTGTCGCAGTTGTTAAAATCTTAGATGCACGCTAAACCCCACTATCTACAATTCTGAGAGTCAAAAAAAAAGAGAAAATGGTAGAAACATTAAAGGAAGAGAGTTCTGGGAAACTAAAAAGAAGAAAAGTGAAATAAGGAGAAAGTAAACAAAGAAAGAGTCAAAGGAAAATAAGAGAAAGAAACTTATTGAGAGAAGATGGGAGAAAAGAAGGTTGTTGGCTTTACACTATTTGAAGTTCATTCAAATCATCTTGGAACACTTCTGAGGGCCAAAACAAGGAGCCAAAATTGTGTCAAACACAGTAAAACTTTCAAGCTTCTTCTTTTTTCTTCTTTCTTTCATTTGAAGTATTTGATGTTAGTTTCAATAAATTTTTTATTTTTTCTAATTTAATTATCATCAATTAATTGTGAATTACTTGCATTTATTCCTTTCTATTAAAATATTATTTTCAAGTGATCAAAGTTAAGTTTTGAAGTAATCATTCATCATGAGGAGCATCTTCTTGAGGAGGAAAAGGAGGATGGGTGAATGGAGCATAGGTACATGCATAGCCCTATTGTTCGTACAAGTAATGCGCATGATGTTGGAGGTGAGCTATATGTTCATCAACTTGATTAAAGCAAGTGTTGAAATTGGTTTCCATTAAGCTCATGTGATCAAAGAGTTAACCCACCCATTAGGGCTCATCGCCAAAATCTTGAGGTCCTTGAGAAAAAGTGCCTTCTTGCCTTGTCCTTTTCATTTAAGGTGCTTTATAAGGTTGAGTCTCAAGATCTTCTTCACCACCTTGATCCTCAAATTCTTCAATTTCTCAAAGTATAGCTTTAAGGTTTTGACCTTCACCAAGATCATGCTTCCAAACCCATTTGTTGTTTATCATAAAAAATTGCTTAGAATGTTTGATAAAGGTTTCATCAAGAAGAAGTTATTTGGTAAACGGTAAAGCATAAAGATTAATGCCATAAAATTGAGCCAATTTGGTGATAACTCCCCCAACATAAATAGCACCGAAGGAGCTATCACTAATTAGCCAAAGTCTCCATTGCAAAAACCTTCCCAAGGCAATAGGTTCATTGTCAACAAAAGAATGGAGAATGAAAGATCATCAGGAGAATTTGTTTCATAAGAGCTCTACCATTAATAGCATAGGTGACAAATTGATGGGCATATCACAAGGCTTTAGATTTGAGGTTTAAGGATTTAGCATGCTTGTTGGAAAAGCTTGAGGCTTGAGGAGCATGAACATTATTCCAAAAAGTATGGGGAAGCCAATTTTCTTTAAATTAAATATGACCCCTTATGAAAAGCCAAAAAAAATGTCAAATTCAATGTGAGTCATGAACCTTTCTTTCCCACCCAATTTGAATAACATTGAGAAGTATGAATTCTCATCATAAAAAAACATCAAGCAAAGAGTGAAAGTAAAAAGAAATTCCACAATCAAAGTGGGATATGAGGGCAAAGGGGAGAAAGAAAAGTTATACAAACCACCCCTTAAAAGAAATTAATTGACCTCTTCATAGTAACCAATAGCCTTAAGTGTTGGTTCATCCATGAATCTTGAAGGAATAAGGGGCCTTTTTGAAATATAGCAACTCTCTTTTTGATTTCTTAAGGAGAGTATGAGAAGGGAGGATGAGATTTATTTGGTTTTTCTTTCTTAAAGGGAGGTGCTTGAGAAGAGGAAGGAACCTTGGATGGTTTCTTAGGACCTATGGTGGAAGAGAAAAAAATAATATGGCTAAGGAAGAGAAATAAAAGAATGAGAGAATAATTAAGAATAAATTATGAAGAGAAGTAGTGAAAAAAAAAAAGTAAAGTAGGACAGTATTTATAGAGGGTTAAAAGGGAGTGGAAGAGGATTAAATTTTGAATTTTAGTCAAAATCTAAATCAAAAATCGTTTCTGACTAGGATTGATTTGCCATTTCAATGTAAGGATTCCTTTTTCCATATGCTGTCAGGATTGCAGTCTCGATTGGGACAATGATTATCCCGATTGGGACATACATATACCAAACAATATCCCGATCGGGATGAGGATCATCACGAGAAGAAAATTGAATAGGTGTCCAAACTGATTCAAGAATAGTAATGGTCAGGAAAAAGTTCATGATGACACTTAAGGCTTTGATAAATTTGCAATTAAGTCTAGAAATTATTGCAATTTAGTCCCTCTAGATGAAATGCACACCAAATTGAATAGAATTAAATGCAATTGAATCTTAATCATAAATGAGGTAATATTCATGATTAATGGAGCATATAAAAAGTCATTTTGATCAAAAATTTATTTTGCTCAAATATTAAAATAATTTATTAATTATTGAATTTACTTCAATAATTAATTATTGAATGAAAGAGATAATTTGAACATCAATAAAAGTGATTTCAAGGAAGAATAATAAAACTTAAAAAAATTTGAAACATGTTATCAAATCAAGGCAAGCAATAATTGTTATGAAATAATTATTTTCAAATTTGAATCAAGTAAGTACATAACTTAATCACAATATATTTTCAACTATAATCAAAGTTTCAATCCAACAATCATATAATTAAAGATCATCCATATATACAAAACTTAGCTAACAAAGAGCATGAATCAAAACCATCAATCATTCCAAGTTCATGGTTGATAAAATTCAATCTCTCCTCATTGAGAGGTTTAGTGAAAATATCTACAAGTTGATTGTTTGTATCAACAAAATCAAGCAATATATCATGACATTTCACTTGATCTCTAAATAAATGATGTCTAATGTCTATATGCTTAGTTCTAAAGTGTTGAATGGGATTCTTGCTAAGGTTAATAGAACTTGTGTTGTCACATTTGATTGAAATGTGATTAAGTTCTATGTCATAGTCCCTAAGTTGTTTTTTTTGCCACAATACTTATGAGCAACAACAACTAGCCACCATATGTTCAACTTCAACCATGGACAAGGCAATCGAGACTTTCTTTTTGCTAAACCAAGAGACTAGGAAATTTCCTAAAAATTGGTAAGTTTCAAAAGTGCTTTTGTATCTAGTAAACTATCGGCAAAGTCCATATCTGAATAACTAATTAAGTTAAATGATAAATTCCTAGGATACCAAAGTCCTAAATGAACAGTTTAACTAAGATATTTGAAAATTCTCTAAATGGCATTTAAATGAGACTCCCTAGGACATGATTAAAACCTAGCACACAAGCATGTAGCAAACATAATATTTAGTATACCTACAGTTAAATGAAGAAGGGATCTGAATATACCTTTATATTGCTTTTTATTAACCAATTTGTCATTCTCATCAGTTTGGTGGTTGTGCTCATGGGAGTGTTCCTTGAATTAGCTCTATTCATGCCAAACTTCTTGAGAATGTCTCTTGTATACTTGGTTTGGTTAAGGAAGATCCCATCCTTGCATTGCTTGATTTGAAGTCCAAGGAAGAACTTGAGTTCACCCATTATGCTATTTTAAAATCTCCTTACATTACTTAGAAAATTCCTCACACAAGTAATAATTAGTAGTACTGAAAATAATATCATCAATACATATTTACACAATAAGTAAATCATGTTTAGATTTCTGTATGAATAGATTCATATCAACTTTTCCTTTAGAGAACCCTTTCTCTAATAAAAAGTTACCCAACCTTTTATACCAAGCTCTAAGAGCTTGTTTCAATCCATAAAATTCTTTTGAAAGGTTAAACACATAATTAGAAAAATCAAAGCTTTCAAAACCTAGAGTTGTTTAATATACACCTCCTCTTTAATGAACCATTTAAAAAAGTACTTTTAATATCCATTTGAAAAAGTTTAAAATTCATATAAGATTCAAATGCAAGTAACATCCTAATAACTTCTAACCTTGCAATGGGTGCAAATATTCCATTATAATCAATGCTTTTCTTTTGATTATAACCTTATCTACTAGTCTAGCTTTGTTCATAGTTATGACACCTTATTCATTCATCTTATTTTTAAACACCCATTTGGTGCCTATGATAGGATGATGCTTAGGTTTAGGAACCAAGGTTATTTTGTTTCTCTTAAATTTATTTAACTTTTCTTTCATAGCAAGGACCTAAAATTCATCACTCAAGGCATAATCAACATTTTTAGGTTCAATTTGAGATATGAAGGCTAAGTTAACAATAGACGTAAGTCGAGATCTAGTAGTTACCCCCTTTGAAGTGTCACCAATGATGAAGCCTTAAGGATGTGCTTTCTTGAATTACCAATCTCTTAAAAGATCATCCTTCAAGGTAGGTTGAGGTAACTCCTTATAGTCTTCTTTTATAGGACCTTCTAACTCCAAAGGTTTGCTAGCATTTTCTTCTTGAATGTTCATATCCACAAGCTCAACTTCAACATCCTCAACACTACAAAAACCCTTTCTAGGATTAAGTGGAATAAATTCATCAAATAAAACATGCATTGACTCTTTAACTATTAGAGTTCTTTTGTTAAAGACTCTATAAGCTTTGCTAGTGGTGGCATAGCCTAGGAAAATTCCTTCATCGGCTTTAGAATCAAACTTTCTAAGGTTGTCCTTGGTGTTTAATATGAAACACTTGCATCAAAATACTCAAATATATGATATTTTAGGTTTTCTATTATTCCAAAGCTCATAAGAGGTTTTATTTAAAATTGGTCTTTTAAAGACTCTATTTGCTATAGAGCAAGAAGTGTTAACGACTTCCGCACAAAAGTATAATGGAAAAACTATACTCAAGAAGCATGGTTCTAGAAATTTCCAATAGAATCCTATTTTTCCTTTAAAAAAAACTCCATTTTATTGAGGTGTTCTAAGAGAAGAAAAAGTATGTGAAATACCATTTTCATTGAAAAAGGTTTTGAAAATTTCATTTTCAAATTCAGTTCCATGATCACTTCTCATAATTGAAATAAAAAAACATTTTTCTTTTTAATACTTTTTGAAAAATTTTTAAAAGCCTTAAAAGTATCATTCTTATGAGCAAGAAAACAAATCCAAGTGTATCCAAAGTCATCATTAACCAAGATATATGCATAGTACATTCCACCTAAACTAAAAACTCTAATAGGACCAAATGAATCTATGTGAATAAGCTCAAGTGGCCTAGAAGTGGACACTACATTCTTAAGCTTAAAGAAAGATTTAGATTGATTTTCCTTTTGACAAGCATCACAAGGCTTCTCCTTAGTGAACTTTAGTTTGGGTAACTCAACCACAAGTTCATATCTACTTAGATCATCCAAAAGCTCAAAGTTTGCATGTCATAATCTTCTATGTCAAGTCCATGCATGTGTCATTGGAAATAGACATTAAGCATTTAATTTCTTTGTTATTAACTTTATTTAAGTCAATGACATCAACATTGTTAACTCTTTCACCACTAAAAATTACTTTGTCTTAATCTAAACTACTAACAAAATAATTTCTAGGATAGAAGGTGACTTTATTTCTCATGTCACACAATTAACTAATACTTAGCAAATTATGTTTAAGATCATCAACAAGCAACACATGATGAATGGATAAGGATTGAGGATTACCAATTTCTCCAATGCCTATTATCTTTCCTTTGGCATTGTCCTTGAATGTGACATGACCTCCATCCTTAGCATCAAGCTTGTTGAATTGCTTTTTATCCCCTGTCATGTGTCTTAAACATCCATTATCAAGATGCCACTTACTTACTTCTAGCTTTTGTGGACTTCAAGCACACCTATATAGCATAAGTCAAGCATTCTTTTAAACCTAAAATAGGTTGGTTAGTCTCAAAGTAATTCAAATGAAGCAATTATAAGTGTAATCTTCTATAGAAGTACATATTACTAGTGTGACCTTTGCTCATGTAATAAAAGCATTCAATATTGGCAAATCTATTTCTTTTAGGTGCATATGATTGCCTAATATATGAACATGCCTTTTGCGTTGTGATTTTATGGAATTCCTAAAGTTTAACCATAGGAGTATAATGAGGCATACATTGACAATGGCATTGTCTATTATGAGGTGATTGTGTAGCATGCTTAAGGGTGTTGTGTGTATTGTACATAAAAGTATGTCAAGGTTGGGCTTTTTATCTTATACCTTAGGCCTTTGTGTTAATGAAGGTTGAGTCTTATGAGACTTTCCCTCATCTTTTTACACATGAAACTTCTTAGCTTTAAAGGCTTAAGTCTCAAGAGGTATAAAAGTATAAGGAATAGAATCACATGAAACCTTGACAAATTTAATATGAGATGATGATGAGGAAAAAGACATTCCATTTGTATATCTAATTTCATGAGTATTCCTATAAAGTTTTTAAGAGTCAAGTAGACTATTTAAAGTCTCTTTTCCTTTTTTGAATTTAGAAATGGAATTCTTTAGCTTTAGTACCTCTTTAGAAAGATTTAGATTTTTTTCATTAGCTTTCTTGAGTTGGTCCTCTAAGGAATTAGAATATTTCAAATCATTTGTAAGTTGTTCATTAGGTTTAACTAGTTTAGAGAAATCATTTTTCAATTTTTCAAATTCCTTGGACAAATTAGATAACTCATGCTTGTAAAGCTTCTTCTTAAAGAGCAAGATTTTACATTTAAGCATGAGTTTGCTCTCAATAGAGCTCTCATCATTATTATCATCATCATAATCATCACAAGAAGAGTGAGAAGTAAATGGTACCTCATTTTTGTCTTCAAGAGCCATGAAGCAAAGGTTGGCCACTTCTTGTTGCTCCTCTTCCTTTTTTAATTTGAATGTGTCATCCCATGAAACTTTAAAGGCCTTTTTCTTTTCTCTTTTACTTTTTTGTTCTTAAACTTGTGCTTATGGCACTCCTTTGTTCTCTTTCTCCTTTGTTCTTGAACTTGAGCTTACGGCACTCACTTCTAATACATTTATGTTTCTTGCATTCATAGCAAGTAACCTATTTATTCTTCTTGCCTTCATACTTTGTATTGTCTTTTTGCCTTAAGAAGCTTTTTCTTTTTAAGAACTTCTTGAACCCTTTAGTGATCATTATTATTTCATTGTCATCTTCAATAGAGTCCACCAAGCTTTCATCTTTACTATCTTCTTGTATGGCCTTTAATGCTATCCACTTTTTCTTTTCTTCTTTCTCATCTCCTCTTTACTTCAACCTAATTCCCAAGTGTTTTTAATAAGCAAATACTTTAGCTTTTCACATAAGAATAGAACCTCACCTCACTTCCCTTTTTAAAAACCCTAAAAAGTAGAAGAATAAAAGTCTCTATTCTAACACACAACCAACTCTCAAAGAGTTAATAAACAATAAAGAAATTAGATGAAAAGTTGAAATCTTAATGAATGCTAAGAGTAAAGATTTCAACAACCAAGGATCCAACCCTTAAATGATGCTTTAAAGGTTGTTTAAATACTTGAGATAACCAAGTATGGTTGTTAAAGCCATTAATTAGTGAATTTTTTATTTATTTGTTTGATTGCATTTATTTTGATTATTGGTTTATATGGTTAAATTAAGTGCAAATTGTTTTTTGTATTTTTATTTCATTTTTAAAAACTTAACTATGTTTATAAGCTTACTAGAGCTTAGTCCATTTGACTTCATAAAAAAAAATTTGAGAATACTATCAACTCTATATAGAGTTAGGGCTGATTTTCTTTTAGGTTTTTAGTTGGATAAAGGCTTTAGTTCCAGTTTTCCCATATTCAGTAACAGACTTGGTCCAAGACTCCACATCGGTTACTCAGTGATTCAACAAGAAATGTGAAAATAAAAATAATGAGGGTATTTTAGTCATTTGAAAATATAAATTTAAAACTTGTGGAATTCATTTGCAAATTCCAACTATTTTATTAGAATTTACCCTAGTTATAGTCAATTCCACAAATTTTAAAAGTTGGATTTGAAAATGAATTCTACAAAAAATTCATTTAAACCAAATATGCATAATATGATTTGCAAATGAATTCCATAAAATTTTATGAAATTTATGTATACCGAACATACTTACTTGGATTTACAAATGAATTCCACAAAATTTTATGAAATTCATTTGAACCAAACAAACGCTTACCCTTTGTTTGGTTCAATTCAAGAGTGTGTTTAGCATAAATAAATTCTACAAAATTTTATGGAATTCATTTGCATATCCGAATGATGTATGTTTGGTTTAAATGAATTTTATATGGAATTCATTTGCAATTCAAAATTCTTAAATTTGTGGAATTGATTATAACTAAACCAAATTCTAACAAAATAGTTGAAATTTCCAAATGAATTCCACAAATTTTGAATCTATGCTTTTAAATGACTAAAATACCCCCACTCTCTCTCTCTCCAATTATTTTTATTTTCAAAAATATATTTATATTTAAAATGGTATTTTTTTGCAAGACTTAAATTCAAGATTTATACCAAATACAATATAACAAAATATGGAATTCAATTGAAATGAATTTCATAAACTATTCATTTGAATCAAATACACTTTATTAATAACAATTCATTTGAAAATGAATTCCTTAAGTCCTTGTTTAGTTCAATTCCACCAAAGAATTCGTTTCATTTGGAAATGAATTTATATTAATGAAACGCATTTTGGTTTAAATGAATAGCTTATGAAATTCCATTTTTTGTTATATTGTGCTTGGTGTAAATCTTGAATTCAAGTTTTTATCAAAAATACCCTTTTAAATATAAAGATGTTTTTGAAAATAAAAATGAAGGGTATTTTAGTCATTTAAAAGTATATACTTAAAATTTTTGAAATTCATTTAGAAATTACAACCAATTCAGTAAAATTTAATTTAGTTATAATCAATTCCAAAAATTTAAATATTTGAAATTGTAAAAGAATTCTGTACAAATTTCATTTAAACTGAACACACATCATTTGAATTTGCAAATGAATTCAATAAAATTTTTTAGAATTTATTTATACGAACCACACTCTAAAATAATTAATTCTATTTAAAGGTGAGCAACATCCGCCCAAACCCAAGATTTTGACCCAACTCGATCTGAATTTTTTCCTTCAATTCGGTTGTCGATGTAATGAAGAAGTCAATTCGAGTTGGTTAAGTGGATTTATTAGGATGACAGGTTAGGCGAAGCATTTAATCTTCTGACCCATCCGAATTTTTTATTTTTTTTAATAATACAATTAAATGACGTTGTTTAGTATTAATAGGGTTATATATATCGATAAACCCCTAATTTTTTCATTTCACTTCTATTCCTACTAGCCACGTCTACTCTCTCTAACCCTAAAATGCTTTGTCCCCTCTTTTCTCCTCCCTCAATCTCACCTAACTCTAACCTTAACTCTCTGTCTTTCTATCAACTCTCTCAACCATTAGTTCTTTAATCTAATTTAAACTACCCTCTCAAACTTTAATCTTCATCAAATAATATTTTGTTTTCTCAAAATCGATTTTAGTCTCTCTTTTTTTTTTCTTGATTCGCAGTGATATTAAGCAAATCGCCATACCGATAAATGATCTGTTATTCAATGGTAATAGTAGTGATAATATATGTTTAATTGTTAATGGATTTTGCAATAAGAAAATATTTTGCAATTTTTTTTACACAGTGTTAATTTTTTTAAATATAGAGTGTATAATTTTTTAAAAAATAGTCTATGTTTATTTTTGGTTTATTGTTAAAGTTAATATGTCTGAGATAATTTTTTTGTATTTGATAAATGGTCTGCATGTAAAGATCTGTATGATCTATTTATAGATCTGTGTTAGAAAATATGTTTTTTGATATTTTGGTTTATTTGATAAATGGTTTGCATGTAAAGATGAAAGATCTTTATGATATGTGTTAGAAAATATGTTTTAATGAATTTTTTTTATAAGGAAAGATTTTTCTGCATGATCTCTTTTAAATTAAGTGATTATAAAAAGTTTGTTAATAAATCTATAATTATTTTTTTGTTCTAGAATGATTATTGTGTATTTATGTTTGATCTCATTGTGCACTAAGTTTAGATTTAAAGTTTGTTAATAGATCTAAATTGTTTCTATGATCTATAAATATTTTGTGTAAAAACTTTTACATTTCTACCAATGAAATATTTTTTTTTAGATCTATAATTTTGTTTATGGAAATAATATATTTTTAAAATTATTCTGCTTTATCAAATGATTATATTTTTTGTTTTCCTCCTCATATGTTTAGTTCTTTTATTTATGTTTATATTTTACAAACACTATGTTATTTGTGTGTACATAAATGATAAATGTTACATGTCATATGAATTTTTTTTATGTTTGTGACTTTTTTTTTAATGTGTTATATAATCATGTTTGTGTTTTGTTCTATGTACATCTATAGATAGATTATAGACACTATTGCTGGTGGAAGTTTAAAGTTATAAAATTAAACTTTCAAAAAAAGGTGGAAGCTTAAAGTTTTAAATTTATAAGTTCAAAAAGGGTGGAAGCTTTTCAAATCATAAGCTTTGAAGTTGGTTTGCTTGGTGTCTTTATCACTACGAGTTGAAATTTATTGAGCAGCCTAATACAAAGGTATATACTATTAAATGTCCATTAATTTATTGATTTTTTTATTGATATTATGATCTGGAATGCTTGGTTGATTAAATTCCTCCTCTTTTCTTTCATAGATGGAAAATCCCAATGGCATTACTAATGCCACTGGTTCTAATGCTAGGGTGGAAGCCCCTCCTGTCCTTGATACTGAGAAACAACGGCCTCAGCAGGCTGCTCCCAAAAAAAGAAAAGAGATTGAACTGAAATATCCTATCTGGCAGTATTTTAAGAGAATAAAAGATGAATTTAATGTCATCATTAAAGGTAAATGTATCTATTGTGCTGCAACATTTAATGCTCATTCAAAAAAACATGGCACATCTTCTTTGAAAAACCATGTATTGACATGTACTAAGTTTCCATAAAATAAAGATAGTAGGCAGTCTCTTTTGACTTTGAAAGCTTTTGGGGTGGCTGCACCTGATAGTAGTACACAGTTTGGTGTGTTAGGAACATGGAAGTTTGAGCAAGATATTATCAGACATGCACTTGCTCAAATTGCCCGATTGACCGATTTCACCTCTGAACTTTGCTCAATTATTCTATTTAACCCCTATCCTTTTATTATGTTCAATAGCACCTCTGAACTTTTATTTTTAACCAAATTTACTCATTCTATTTATTCTTTTAGCGTGTGAAGCATACTCGTACTGAGCTAGAAAAAAAGACAAGATGGATTAATAAAGTGGGCCCACTAAGCCTGCATGTGGAAGTAAAAAAAGGAAAAAAAATTTACTAATCCTAAAATAAACATTAAAAACCCCTAAATCCCTAATTTACTTATACTCTTTCTAAAATCTCTAAATTGAAAATTTCTAAAATCCATTTCAAAAAAATGCAACATGTTTCGTAAATAATTTTCTTTTTTAGTAGCTTCAGTGAACTTGATTAGTACCTTATCTTCATTCATTTTTGCATGTTGGTTTGTCATTTTAGTAGCTTTGTTATTTAAGAAAAAGTGTTGCTGCAAGCATTCTTGAGTTACTATGCAGTAGTTGTTGTAAGTGTTCTTGAGCTACTATGCAGTAGTTAAGCTTCAAAGTGTTAAAGGTAATGGCTTTTTCAAGTTAAAAATGAATAATGTGCACATGGTTAAAGTGAAAACCATGGTTTTTTTTTTTTTGTGATTTTAAGAAACATTGGTGTATTTTGATAAAGGGAACTGCATATAGAAGGGGAAAAAACTAGTAAAATATGAAATGCATATGGTTTTTGGCTTTATCTATTGCTTTTATTGATATGGTTGTATTTATTTTATAAAGTGAATCATTAGCAGGGTAAATGACAAGCATTGTTTATTATTAAAGCTAAATTTTTTATGTTACCTATACAAAATGGAGGAAAAGTGCCTAGGAATAAAATGGCACCATGGGGGTAAATTTGTGTGGGAGCCAAAAGCCAAATACGTTGGGGGTAAAGTGAAAGAGGAGTACCTTAACTATGACAGGTTTAGTTTACCTGAGTTATATTGGTATATTAGACATTTTGGTTACACAACAATAAAAGGGATTTATTATAAGCCAAAAAAGGGTGGGAAGTTCACTAGAATAGAAAATGACTTTATGCTTATTAAGCTAACCGTTACTTTTAAAGATGGGGATATTATAGACTTCTATGTGAGTCATGTGGTTGATGTGCCTTTATTTTGTGCTGAAAATAAAACAACTAGCTTAGTTAATTAGGCAATTGAGGTTGATAGTGGTATAAATGAGGGTTGGGAATCAAATGAGTCAGATGACTTAGAAGAGGAAGAAGATTTTGTAGAAGGAAATGTTAGTGAAGGTAGTAGTGATAGTGAAGTTGAGATCGTAGATGTGAGACTCGAAGAAGATGAGATCCATGATCAGGTATGTAGTGATAATGATGCAAAAGAATGGTTTGTAAGAGATAAAGCTAGACAATTTACAGTAAATCTTGAAAGGAGGAGAAATGTTGAGTATATTGATGATGTGCCTCTAGGAGAGACTGGGGTTGATAATGGCTATGAAAATATAGGTAGACCAGGGTTTAAAGGCAAGGTTGGGGAGATAAGCCTTTTTATGACAGTGATAATCATAGGAGTGAAGCATCTGCAGATAGTGATGAGGAAGGTGCAACTGAAAGGAGACCAAGCACGCATGTGTACTTTGATCCCACCACTGAGATGCCAAGATGGCAATTAGGTATGATTTTTGATAATGTTAAACAATTTTGAGATGCAGTGTATAAATATGTTGTTCTAAAAGGAATTAAACTGATTTTAAAGCCAAATAAGCCTACTAAAGTGAGGGCAAAATGCAAAGAAGAAGGTTGTAAGTGTTAGTGATATGCACTAGGTCAATCATTTGTGATTATGTATTGACTTTCTTATTTTATTAATAAAGAGGTATTTCATTATCATTTGATTTTATGATAATTATATGAATAATTAATTCTTAATAAGGCTATCAAGTATGTGACTTGATAGTAAAACCCTTAGATTAAAATAAGAGTTCTATTCTAATTATCCCTAGCCATTTATTCATTATATAAATATTAAAGTATTAAGGCTAGTATAATATTGATTGATGGTTATGTTTTACTAATCATGAATATGAGATATTAAGTCAACTCATAAGTACATGATGAGAGATCATGTACTGGATTGACCCACTATGAGAATACTACATAGATTATTGTCATAAGTATTTCTCATCACAGTAATTTTATTTTGGTCCTTTAACCTTGAAATCATCATGGATTTCTACATAGCTATTTTATGTTTTGACACATTCTAACATTGTCTTTAACCGGACGATTAAATAGGATGTTGTTGGATATGAAATTAGTTATGTGAGGAATGTGAGTGATTCAGAAGGAATTTATTCATCATTAATATAAGAAAGATATTTAAGGGCCCCTTAATGAGATAGACTGAAGGAAAATGCATGGCCATGCTGAAATGAATTGATAAAGAGTTATCATTTTCAGTCTACTTGGAATCAAGTCATAATATTGAACTATATAAGGATGACATTCTATGCCTTATGTTCAATTAAGATATCATGTGATAAACGGACGATAAAATTCACTATAATTAGGTTATGTTGGATTATTGACTTCACATGACTTGGATAGTCATAATGTCTTGCTAGAGGCCACTTATGACTTATAGGCCTAAATAGAGATTTAGGCCCACTGACAATGTTATGTGAACCTACAGAGTCACACACTTAGAACAAGCCCAAAATGAATATGGGTTTAATAAGCCCAAAATAAACTCTATGGAAATAAATAATTAAAGTGTTTTATTTATTTGTTTATTTGTTTATTTATTTAAGATAAATGTTATTTTAAATAAATAAATAAATAAGATATTATTTGTGATTTGTTTTTAAAACAAAATCAGAATATAATAAATGAAAGTTACCAAAAGGTCATTGGTAGGTGAAACTATAATTTGGAGTCTATAAATATGTTATATTCTCTAGGGTTTAACACACCTGTTTTTCCTGCCTCCAAATTCATTTTCTTTCTTCTTAGAAAACAAAGACAGAGTTTTTCTTTTGTTCTTGATTTGTTAGACAATCAAAAAGGTTGCTAGCACACACTCCAATTCATTTTATGAAGGTCTATTCATGTGGATACCTATAGAGGATGCATCCTTTCGGAGATGTCTATATCCAAACAACTAAAGCAAAAAGCTCGAGGTAAGGTGTCACCGGTGTGAACCTCCTCTCATCCTTCCAGAAAATCTTACCTCTTCTACGTCTTTGTGAGATTCTTGAAACCCTAGATTTAATCAAGTAGTCAAATTACATGGATCCAGGTTTGGGAACATGATAAATTTTTAATTTTTCTATTGTGTTTGTATCACGAAACCCAACAGTAAGTGGTTTTATATGGTGGGATTGAGAATAGTAGCCAGAATTTTATTATAAAAACATATAACCATGTGCATGACTGTTTTAGGTACAACAAAATATATCATTATAACACAAATTACATTGCAACCCAGTATAAGAATACAATTTTATCTCAGCCTAGAATCAAAATAAAGACCTTAGTTCAGCTTGTTAGGAAAGAATTGAATATTTATGCATCCATGAGTACATGTAGAAGAGCTAAGATTAAAGTTCTATCTAAGGCAGTGGGTGATTCAATTGCTGAATATAAAAGTTTACATAATTATGCGGATGAAATAAATAGGTCTAATCTAAGGACTACATGGTTTGTGGAGCGTGAGAGTAGTAGTGAAGCTGGAAAACAAATATTTAAAAGGTTTTATATTTGTTTTCATGCACTAAAAAAAGGGTTCAAAAAAGGTTGTAGAAAGGTTATAAGGCTCGATGGGTGTTTCTTAAAGGGTGCATGCAAAGGACAATTACTTTGTGCTGTTTCAAAGGATGGTAATAATAAAATGTTTCCTCTTGCTTGGGCTATAGTTGAAATTGAAAAGCAATTGTCACAGACATGCATAAGGTACAATTCTAACCTTTCTTATTACTTTTTCAATTTTCTCCTTCAATTATTTGTTGCTAATTAGTTAGATATTTTTTTCAATTATGCTCGGTTAGGGTTTGATGGGGGCTATTAATGATGTTTTACCTGAATGTGAGCATCAAATGTGTGCTTAACATAATATTTCTAATTGGAGCAAAAAATGGAGAGGAGAAGATAGGAGAAAATTTTTCTGGTAATATGCACATTCCACATTTGAGGCTGAATTTAAAGATAACTTGAAAGAGCTTGATAAGCTTGGAAGTTGAATTATAGAGGGGTTGCTATGTTATCCTCACCAATAATGGTGCAAAGCTTTCATTCGAATAAAGACAAAATGTGATGCTATTGAGAATAACATGTCAAAGACATTAAACTCTTGGATTTTAGAAATAAGATTTTTAACAATAAGGACTATGTTGGAGGAGATTCAGACAAAGGTCATGGAACGTATTCAAAAAATGAGAGATTTTAGTAATACATAGGTGATAAACATATCTCCTACTGCACAAGCCAAGTTCGATAGTAATAAAATGAGAGATTTTAACTGCAGTGTGATTTTTAATGGTGCACATGGTTTTGAGATCATTAAAGGGAAGTATGGGCACACTGTGGATTTACAGCAGAATACTTGTACATGCAGGTATTGGGAACTTAAAGGAATACCTTGTGCACATGCTTGTTGTGTTATGTTCAATCACAAAATGAATCCAAAACAATTTATGTCAAAGTTTTATTCAAAGGATTCGTTCAATAAAGCCTATAGAACAGTAATGCAGCCTGTTAAAGGGATCTTATTATGGCTAGAATCTCAATATCCTACAATTGAACCTCCTAAAATCATTAAGAAACCTGGTAGGCTAAACACTAATAGGAAAAAAAGATAGATATGAACCCAATAAAGCTAAAATAGGCAAGCATCCAAGACGTGGTTTGAAGATGACATGTTCCATATGCAGAACCATATGACACAATAAGCAAGGGTGTCCTAGAAGAGGTCAACCTCAAAATTAGGTAACTACATTAACATAATCTATTGTCTCAGGTTAGTATTATGTTAAACATGTAATACATGGATTTAAGATGCAACCATCTCAAAGAGAACCACCTACTATAAACACAAGGGGTTTGACCTATCCTGCAGAAGGGATAAATGTCCTAATTTTTTCATACTTTTCAAGAAAAAGTGGTAGAAAAACCATTCATGTAGGACCAACATCTTCAACAGTTGCATCAGGTGTTTCATCAAACATTAGAGCTGGCCTACAAGTAACAAACTTATTTACCTTTTAATGTGTTATTAATTTTAAATATAGGTTTATTGTAAATTGATGTTTGGCTAAGTTTTGTTTAATTTGTTATTGAATTAATTTAGCAATGTACTAGTAGTGCACAAGTTGGTATAGGTTGTGATTTTGAAGACATATTTGTTGGAGGTACAAGTGGTGGGAGGGCTAGAGGTGGTGACAGATCTTGAGAGGGTGGCAGTGATAGGTCTGTTGGCAAGGGGAGGAGTGGTGGGAGAGCAACTTTTAATAGGGGATTTGGAAGGGGTCGAGGTATTGGGTCTAATGCAACAACATCTACAAGCTCAGATGCTAGTTATGGAGTTTTGCACATGGACAATGGCATGGTTATCGAGAATGTAAGTTATTTTATAAAGTGAAACAATTTTTTTATTGAGCTGGCATATAGGTTAAAGTTGTGCTTATATGTGAATTTATGTTATTCAATAGCATGGAAGACATACTGCTCGAGTGATTGAAAGGCCTGCGGGGTTAATATCATCAGGTGACATTACTGGGGACTTGGGATTCAAACCACTAGGATTAAGATGGAATGGCAAATCCACAATGACTTCATGAAAACTTTTGCAGCAAAGAGATGCAATGAGGGTGAACATAAGCAGTCAAAATTCTCAGAGAAATATTTAAAAATATTAGTGTATTGTGTTAACTACATTAGTACATTTTGAGGCCAAACTTTGAGACCTTAGTTGTGCCTTGTGCCTTATAAATGATACTGCACATCAAGATAAAATGTGCATTATGTTGATGTATTTTGTTAAGCTTTGAAAACTCTATATTGTATATGAACTTTGGCAATATAGTTTGCTTATGATGTATATTAAAGAAAGGCTTATTTCAAGCTTTTTTTATTTTACAAATGTGCATAATCATTGGTGTTAAACTAATACCAAATAGGCTATTACAAAGTTACAATAAACATATAGCTTACATCATGAACTACCGAACTACATTACCCTACTGCATAAAATTGCAATTACATTTGCTTACAACCTTTTTAAAATGCAGTAGTTACTACATTAACCTTCCCTAAATTCTTTTAAACAGCATTCATAAAATACATCTTTCCTAAAACCTCCCTAAAATGCATCAGTAACTACATTCTACATCCAATCCACAAAACTAAACCAATCACAAATCCTATTAACACAAATTATTTGCATTTTGATGTTAACCTTACCTTCTCTTTATCAGCTTCTAGGTCCTTAATTCTTCTTAACAAACCCAAAATCACGATTCTTGCTTGCTCACCCATGGGAGGATCACACCACATAAAGTAATTGCATGCTCCCACTGACTGAAACACACCAAAATATTCCAAACCTAATATTATTAACAATCCCCAAATAATATTAGCCTCAAAACAAAAAAATTCCAAACTTTAATTAACAAATAATTCTACTTATTTCATAATTTCTACAACCAAAGAACCTACGTCCATGGTTGGCATTCATCCAGGAAGCCCTCACAATTGTAATTTCACCACAACGACACACTGGTACCTCATAATCCATTGCCTCCATATCATACTAATCTTTAGCAAATAACCAATGTTGAAGAGCTTTTTATTTTTTACACCTTAGATTTTACAAAAAGCTAGAAAGGAATACAGAATAAGGAAGTAATAATGAATAATTTCAAGAAGAAATAAGGAAGAAAGATTTTCTGAACAATGAAGAAACAAAATGAAAGAGTTAATGAAAATGATTTTTAATCAAACAATTGTTAAATAAAAATTTTTATTGGGTCAAATGGGTTATAAAGTGTTTGCCATTCACACTCCTTATATAATTTACCAACACATGTTATTCCAACGTAGCAATTATAAGTCTAATATCAAATATAATTACAAAATAATGAGTAACATTGGTTAAAAATAAAAGTTCAAAGGTGCTATTGAACATAATAAAAGGATAGGGTTTAAATAGAGTAATTGAGTAAATTTTAGGGGTGAAATTAGTAAATTGGCCAATGGTGATTCATGATGAGTTGCCATTTAAATTTTTTAGGGTGGTGGGTTTACTAAATTTATGTCTGCAGTTTGTCCTCGTTTTAAAATACCCTCTAGGTGGACAATTAGTAAAGACTGTTATAATATTTTTTTGTCTGAGATAGGGAAGCTCAAAACCTTTATAAAGTCACATTGTCAAAGAATCAGTGTAACAATTGATTTTTGGACATCTAACCAACATATTAACTATATGTGTGTGACTGCCCATTTCATTTATGATGCTTGGAATTTACATAAGAAGATAATTTCTTTTGTTCCTGTGACATCTCACAAGGGGGAATATATTGCTAAGGCTTTAGAGCATTGTTTAGTTGAGTGGGGCATAAAAAATATTTTTACAGTAACTGTTGATAATGCCTCCTCAAATGACACTGCTATAGGCTATTTAAAAAAGAAATTACTTAGTTGGGGCTCCTCTTCTATTAGAATTTAGTTTCTACACATGAAATGTATTGCTCACATGCTTAATCTAATTGTCACTTATAGGTTAAAAGAAGTCAATTCTTCTGTTAAAAAGGTTAGGGAGGCAATTATATACATTTGGAACTCTCCTGCTAGGTTAAGGAAGTTTAGGGAAATTTCAGACCTTGTTGGCATTGGCTGTAAATCTTTATTATCTCTTGATGTCCCTACTAGGTGGAATTCCACCTACCTCATGATAAGAAAAGCCTATTTTTATGAGAAAGCATTTGTGCAATATGAGGACACTAAATCTTCATTTAAAGCTGACTTGGGTGATGAAATTCCTGATTTCATCGACTGGCAAAGCTGTAATCAAATGGTTCAAATGTTGAAGATTTTCTATGATATTACACTTAGAATTATTGGTTCATTATATGTCACTTCAAATGCTTTTTTTGCTGAAATATTTGATTTGAGTTGCATGCTAACTGAGTTGCAGTCTTCTTGTGAGCTTTCTATTATGAACATGGGCAATAATATAAAACAAAAGTTTGACAAGTACTGGGGTGATCCATCAAAAATGAACTCTTTGATTTTCATTGCTAATATTTTAGATCCTCGTTATAAAGTTAAGTTCTTTCAATTCTCTGTTAAGCAAATGTGGAATGAACTTGGTGGAAGCATATTGTTTGACAACATTAAAGCTTATCTGAATCTCTTATTTAATTATTATGTTTCTGTTTATGGGCCTTCTTTTGCTGTTTTTGAGTATGGCTTTGGTAGTCATACAAGCTAAAGTATACAGATAGAGCAGCCTAATCCTATGCCAACTCTTGGGAATTCTATCTCTTTAATGAAAGACAGATTCAAGAAGCATAAAATAGAATATGGATTGGGTGGCTCTAAACGATCTGATTTAGAAATTTATATGAGTGAGTCTATTATTGAGGATGAAACTACTTTTGATATCCTGAGATGGTGGAAGATAAACTCTGAGAGGTTCTCTATTCTCTCATGTATGGTTAGAGATGTGTTGGTTGTTCCTGTTAGTAATGTGGCTTCTGAAAGTGCATTCAGTACTGGTGGCCGTGTTCTTAATGCATTTAGGAGTTCCTTAACTCCAAAAATTATGGAGGCTTTAATATATGCTCAGGATTGGCTTAGAAGGCCAAATCATACAATTTATGTTGAAGAAACATTAGAGGATTTAAAGTCCTTTGAGAAAGGTTGTGTTTAATTTCTATTTTCAATTTGTTTAATTTTCCTTTTTATTTATTCAACATTGCTTAAACACAATCTAATGTTTACATTTTTTTTTTTTTTTTTTGTTACAGATCTTGAACCAGTGGGTGGCCCTTCTTTGCCATAGTTAATTGAGTTCTCTGTTATTTTTCTTGCATTTAGTGTTTAAATGCTTAGCATATGTTATAATGTCCCTTTTTTGGCTTATGACCAACCTGTAGTGCCTCAGTTATATTATTTGAGGTGCATGTGTTGATGTTGCAGAAAGAATGAGGCAATGATGATACTTCCACCCTAGGTTAAAAGTAAAAGGAATGCATGCTTAAGTTTCTTTGTTGGCTTTCATTTTAGATTAGCTATCAGAAATATGGTTGCATTCTGGCTATGCTTGAAACTGTTTTAAACTGAGCCTCATATGTTTAGTTTTTTTGGCAATGATGATGCTTCCACCCTAAATGCTAACTGACTTGTATTAGAATTATTGTTCAATTTAATTAGATGGTTCTTCAGCATTTTTTTGTTGTTTGTTTTAATGCCAGAGAAATAGCATTAAATTCTAATTATGATTGATAAATAAAGCATCATAAGCCCTTTTATATGCCTATTGATTCCTTTTTTTTTTCTGGTGTTTAACTTGTACTTAATTTGTTCTAACTAAAAATCTCTCTTTCGTCTTCATTCAATGTGTAGGTGAATCACAAATGAATATATGGATGTACAGTTTTTTTTTTTTGGATATTCTACAGTTCTTATGCATATAGGATTATGAGTTATCAACTTTGATTTACTTCTTTTTTTTGTATATTTTTTGGTCAATATGGGTGGATAGCCTGAGCCTACAGTATTGCTTAATTTTTTAGAGGCAGTTTGCAACAAATTTTTTTTGTATTAAATGATTTAATTTTTTTTATATCTAAAATTAGGGTTTTAACAAAAAGCTTACAATAGTTGCAGTTAATTAGGGTTTTAACAAAAAACTTAAAATTATTGTAATTATTTTAAACCCTGTAAATATATGAGCTTGGCCCCAAATTATTAATGAAAATTATTTATCTTTTTTTGTTTATTTTTTATGAGGCTCAATTATTATTAGGACCAATTCAATCCCAACCCAATACAAAGTCCGACCTGACTAAACCTGAAAATTTTTGATTACCAATATTTCAGATTTTCCTTCCAATTTAACTCAGTTCAGCCCAGTAATTTCACCCATTAAAACCAATCGGTTTCATGCCCAATTCATCCGACCCAATGCACACCCCTAATTCTATTGCAGCGTGGCTCGAGTGATGTTGATAAATATTAGACTTTGCTAAGCATACACATACTAGGTTATTGCTTTAAAATCCATTGTTAATTTTAACGAAATTACCGCTAATAATAATATACGAAGTTCATTTTATTACACAAACTCTTATTTTCAATTTGTTAACTCTAATTTTAGCTTTTAAACCATGGAATGGAATTTTTTTTTTAAATTCAAGAACTGAATTAGGAAAATTCCACATTTTTAATTCACAAAGCTTATAATCGCTAAAATTAAATTCTTTCAATTAAAAAATAAATAAATTTTGAAATAAATGAAACCACACAAGGAATGACATGATTTTACACGAATTCATTAGAACTCAATTCTTTGATCGGAGTGATTTATCATTCGACTGAAAGTAGTATATTGAACGTATCGAATGTCATTGCAAAGTAGACTTAGAGTTTGTGAAGAAACAGTAATTGTGTTCAATAATAGTGTTCCAATCCTATCGGCCTTATCCTTCATGATGTTAAACAATAGTCCGAGCTTTGTCCAATATTAATCCAGGGACATTGTCATGATTGTTTAACTCAACTTTTTTCATAATGCCAAAGAAGTTCACAAGTTTTGCTTAACATGACTGAAAACATAGGGATGAGTTCTCATTGATATGAGGAAAAAATTCACATAGTACACCATAGGTTAAGACTGTAAATCAACACTGGCCTTTAAATTATGGTACACTAGGTTCCTCAGCTCAAACAAAACAACTCAAGACAATAAATAAAATTGGAACCCCAGTGTGGATACATTACCTATAATGTGGAAAGAGCACATCCCCGAAGCAGTTTCAGTCTTCAATTTTCCTTCTATTCTGCAAGAGCATAAAATATCAATGCTTGGTTTAATTGATCAAATGAGAACTGTAAAACACATGCACGGATATAAACAAAGGCTATATAAACAGTCGTACATGTACAGGGAATACAAACAACACCGGCAACCAGGCACCCTATAAATGCCAAATTTGATCCATTGTCAAAAACACACTTATGGTTCTTGACTAAGGAGATACAGACATTATGAATTAGGATGTGTAGATGGATCTTCCTTCCAGCCCTTGGAGAGAAGATCATAGTTGATCGACGCAAGCTGGGAAAGATTCTAAGAGCAAAATAAAAGAAAAATGGTCAGAAAACAGCACTGAAATACATTCAGAAAGTGAGAGCAAAATAAGTACCAAACCTTTAGATAGTTTAACACATTTCTACCCAACCAAATCAATTCTTAAGATGTGTTGAACTGCACTAACTAAACCATAAAATATAACTTCAAAAATAACTATTGCCAGATTAATTTAATAATTAATACCAATATCATATTTGTAAAGCATACTTCTAGGTGTTAACAGGCTAAATTTATCATGTATACATAAAATACATCTCGAAGAGTTTCACGACATAACCTTCAGAGGCTTTTTCTTCAAGTTTAGATCATCAATTAATTTATCTTGGCAAGCTAAAGACAATATGTACCCCAAAACAGAATGTTTTAACTGTATCAGTACAAGTGAAAACTAAAGTTCATAATGTCATAATGAAAAATGTTCCAATAATGTATTAGTTTTCCACTGAAAAAAGGATTCTAAGAAAAACTGTTAGTGTGCCGACAGTTGCTGTCACTTGAGCATAATTGGAGGAAGTGTTGGCATTTTTATTTTGTTTTAATGTGAATGCTGTAGTATTAAGAAAGAATCTAGTAAGTCTAGAAATGCTGTAGAATTAAGGAATAGTCTAGAAACTCTAGAACTTTGTTGATTCAACTAGAAAAAACCTATTTATTACCCAAAAATAAAAAGCATGTAAAGCTACTTTTAGTTGTGTACATATAAGTAACTAATGAGAAGACAAAAGATCAAGTGTGTGTGAAGAAAGTGCAGAGTAAGTGAAAAGTACAAGTCTGTAAAAGAATGCTTGGAGAGGAGAGGTTTTGTATTGAAAATGATGAAGAAAGAGAAGAAAATTTTTCTATTTTGCTCTGTTATTATATTTAATGTGTTGAAGCTATTCTGTTTTTTCTTGTTTTCTTGTTCTTCCTTTCTCTCCAGAGCCAATAGCAACAACACCCATTCTCAATTAACATCAAAAATAACATAAATACAGGTGCCTTCTTAAAGTCTCTTGCATTAAAAAAGGAAATCCAATTTTATTAGATAAAAGTTGCTGATGTTGGATAAGAGGAGGAAAGGAAGGAACAGACCTCAACTGACAACTCAAAGATCTTAAACGATAAAAACATGGACTTGTTGAGCAAATGTCAGAGTAAGAACATACCTTAAACAATAAATTACTAAATGAGTAGTTGACAGGTAAGCCAGAGATCACTAAAAAAATGGACTAGTTGAGCAAATATTGAGAGTAAAGAAAATACCTTAAATGAGAAATTACTAAATGAGTAGTTGACAGATGAGCCAGACTCAAATTCTGCAAGCCCACCACATTCATCCCCCTGTTCATCATTACATGCAAAGAATAAAATTTTCTAGTTATTTTGGGGAAAAAAAAAAAAAAACATAAAGCTGCTGAATTTAACTGCCTTTTAGGACAAAAATACCACTTCATCTTGGCGATTGCTCAGGCAACTACTACCGCCACTTAAGCTGTCAGCATCACTGGAATCCTCAAAATCACTTGCTGGATATACATGGTCATCTGAAGTATTCCAAGAGTAGCGACTTGTAAAGTAACTTGTATCCAGTGCACTCTCTGAACTAGGAACAAAAGCAGCCTGAAAGGCACCAAATTCAAATATGCAATCAAAATATGAAACTATATGTTTCAAGATTGCCTGAACTCAATTTTATGATTGATAAAAACTGCATCCACACCTTCTGCCTGGCAAGTGTATCCCAATTAATATCCTTAAAGAACGCATGCCGCTTCACCTGAATTATTTGTCATAATAACCTTAATGCAATGCATAATGAATTTAGATACACATGCCCTGATATGCACAGGCATCAAAATGAAAACAAGAAACAGTAACCAACATCACCTCAGATGCTCCTCCAGCTCCAAGTCTCTGATCGGGATCTTCAGTTAATAATCTGGAGACTGATAGTATTAGCAAACCTAGACTTAAATTAGTTGATACATTACCTAAAGCCTATATCAGGCATCAAATTTGAGCATTTCATGCCAATTAGAATTAGTAAAATGTCAAATAAAAACAAAATACGAAAAAAAATATTCATGTTGAGCCCCAAAGCAGAAAATATGTTACGGATTGCATTTAACAATAAAATCAGTTGATAACATAGCCTTTAACATATGTAGAAGATAAAAAAAAAAACTAGATCAAAACAGATTTCAGAAGTAACAATAACTGTAATAGCCGATTTATACTAGGAAGATTGCTTACCTGTCAATTAGATCCTGTGCATCAGGGCTTATTTCTTCAGGCACCCGGGGCCATGGTATCTTGCGATTGAGAATATTATCAAATATTATCTAGAAGCAAAAAAAAAAAAATTAATGGTAAGAGAGCTAAAAAGTTAGTGAAAATCAACATGAAGCTTGACAATTTCATAAGCATCACATGCAACAAGGAATTTTCACATTTATGAAATTTTTGGAATTCATTACAGAATCAGCAAGTTTATATGGCTAATAAAATGTACCTAGTTAGTTAAAAAGGTCACTACAATACGACAATACACCATAAGCCAAAAAAGACTGGCAAGACAGCAGGTGAGGACCTTGACATAAACCTCAACCAAGAGCAATTTCTAGCAAATATATATCTACCAAGAATTGTTACAGTTCAAACTCAGGCCGACCAAGATTTAACACAGCAAGAACTTTTGTCAAAAATTCTTATCTTTGGTGGTTGAATGTTTTAACTCGACTTCCTAGCAATCCATTATTATGGATCAAACAATTACCCCAACATGATCAAATAATTTCAACTACAATGTCAAGATGACATCCATGATAAGCAGGAGAATAATCATCAAATGAAACATTTGCCAAAAATCATGTAAGTCTCGTACCCTTGAACAATTTCGATTGTCCTGTTTTACATCCTGAATATTTTAATTTCAACATACACAACCATTTAAAAGAAAATATAGATTTGATGGTGACATTTCATTCCATGATAGGAATATATATATATATATATATATATATATATATATATATATATTCCTATCATGGAATGAAATGTCACCACCAAATCTATATTTGCTAACATTTGCTCCCAAAAATAAATGCAAGAAGCCAACTTGAAAAGAATTTTAGAGCAGTATATTTGGAGCACACAAAAGCGCTTACTAAAAACACATGCATCCAAACTATTATTTAACTTTCCCTGCCTGGACAAATCAACTTGTACTAAGTTATTGTCACCAGGATACCAACCATAACGAAAGCAAAGTAAAAAGGAAAATTACAGATTTTAGTCATTAGAAAAGAGATAAAAATTAGAACTCCCTGCTTTCTATCACATAAGTCATGAGCACAAAATGATGCATGATGTATCTCATTGTTTTGAGAGCACAGACAGTAGAATAGTCTTAAGACAAATGAAAGAAAACAAAAAGAAATGAGTAGAAACAAAGAACATCAAGTAGCAAAAGAAAAGAAGGATTCATCAAAAAGCAAGTGCAAGAGAGCACAACAAAGACAATTTGAAACAATATCAAAATCAGAAGCAGGAGGGCAACCTGGGGATGCTCTGCATTAAATGGTGGAATGCCAACAATCAGCTCAAACAGAATGACACCCACCGACCACCAATCTGCAGTTGTGCCTGAGAAAAATTGTACCGTGAAGTTAGATTCCAGCAATTTATGTGATCAAACAGAAAGGGAAATCAGCTTTTACACAATGGAATTATTAATTTGTGGCTGTCAAGGAAAATTGAATAGCAAAGTTAAATTTCCAGCACTACATGTAATTAACCAGAAATAAAGATACCATAAGTGGAGGGGATGGAAGTTGACTATATTATAGAGTGATTGCTTTTTATGCTCCTTTATATTTTATAGTTTTTATCATTATAAACAATACAGCAAATTTTAAATTACTTAATCAAACTCTATTTTCTAATAAATATAAGAAATTTACACCATGATCAGTACTATTGTTTTTTTATGGTCTTTGGCTTTGTGAAAACCAAAATTGATCATAATTTTATTTAATTTAATTTTTTTGGGTTTTTAATTACATAAACACAGCACCCTTTGCAATTTTTGCACTGTTTCAAACTCTTCTCCTCCACATCTATATTTTTCTGTCAAATACATCAATTATCTTCACAGCCCTTCCTTTGAGTGCGTGTGTTCAATTATAGATCTCTTCTTTTTTTTTTTTTTTTTAATTGAAACAGAATAAAATGAATGACAAAGGAAACAAAATACAGATGTAAAAGAAAATTCATGTCAATTTGACAGGCTGAGTAGCAAACATCCTAGTAAAGTACAATAAGAAAACATGCCATATGAGAAGCTTCTTTCAATGAGTATGGAATATAGATGGTAAAAAAGCAGAAATATTGATTCATAATTTAAATGAGTTTATCTAAAAGGTTAGCTATGATAATTTGGTGAAAAAAAAAAAAAAAGAAGTCAAATTTCAATCAGTACTGCCATCAAAGTGGCCATATATATATATATATATATATATATATATATATATATATCAAATAGCAAGAGAGAGATAGGAAGCAAAAAGAGTTATAATAACAAAAACAATAAACAAAAAAGCTAGAAACCGCCTTTGTGGTTTTTATTTTTTTATTGTTTTGCACTTTAAATTATTTCATACTAAACTAAGGAAAAAAATCTTTGGGCTGAAAATGTTTCCGTTTTCAAACAGTGAAAAAAAAGCTTAAAAAACATGAAACTGCAACAATCTGAAACATGCCCTCCCATTTTAATAGCCCATGCAATTGACCAGTTAACAATAACTTGGTTTAGCCTCCAAGTACTAAAATTCAGTAAGCCAGTCAAACACTGGATGGGAGGAGATTAAGACAATCATATAATCTTAAAATAAATATCTAAAAAATGCTTACAAACCATGTCCTGTTCCCAAAAGAATCTCTGGTGCCAAATAATCAGGTGTTCCAACAGCAGAACGTTTCTTCCGTCTTTCTTGTGGTTGCTCAGAAGTGGATAGTTGTGGTTCATCATCGACAAGCATAGAAGTCCCACTAACCGCTGGACCAGACAAATCATCAGTACTGTTGATGAGACCAACTTTTGAAAGGCCAAAGTCTGTCAACTGTCAAGAAAGAATGTAAACTTTTGTTAGTTTAAAAAAATAAGAATAATAAACAAACAAACAAACTGGACCATGCATAGAGAGAGACAAAAAGAATTCAATCCAGACGAGCTAAAGGCTGATTTCCCAATCAATCAATTTTCAGTTTGTGAAACTCCAAATAAACAAAAGAGAAATAAAGAATCCTTAAACCTCCAAAAATGAGTTAAAAGCTATTCATTTCCAAGTGCTAGTTTATGTTCTCCCCTTTTATCATATGAATGGTGTGCTATTGAACAACATAATTTAAAAAATTGGAAATTAGTGTGCTATAAGGAATGTTGAGCTCTCACTGAAATTAAGCTTCGAATCCAATGTAGTTTTTGTTTGCCTGCATAGGTCCCAATTGATGGAAAAATGCAAAGAACTATCTAAATATCATGGTGGAAAGAAGGTATAGCAGTTTAACCTGAATTTTAAACAATGCCTATAGTAAGAAAATTCCAGATACAAGGTAGGAATATGACTTCATTATGTTTTTCCATTAACAACTTTGCTACAAAAATCTAATCCAGGTCCTCAAATTCTCTTGAGAAAAAAAAAAACTTCTTCGCTCTCTGTCTATTTAAGAAACATATTGCAGATGACACAAACAAAATGTTACTTAAAAAATATAGTTTAAAAAAGCCCGAAATCTATATGGTTTTGGCTTCATACAGTTCTTAAGTGGGATATTTAATACAAATATTCCTTGTAGTCTTCTATGTATGTTTATCAAAATAAGCTAGCTGCTAATCTAAAATTGCCAAAATGGGCTGGACAAAAGGCAGAAAAAACAACAGGTAGACAAGTTCAACATGTAGAAACAGTGACAACAAAAGGAACCAAAAATTAGATTGTAAATAAAAATTATAACCCAAATCAAGCTAAATAACACTCAAAGCTTCAAAATTATAAGTCCTATAAAGAATATAAGGAAAAAAAAAAAAGCTTCATCCCAAGCAAAACTTAAGGAAAAGCGTATCATTGGATTATCCATCTAAGGACAGCAAAGAAAACAGAAAGGCAAAATTTTCAAATTTTGGCATACAGCTAGAGATATGGATTTCATATAGGGCTTATTAGAACATAATCAAGTGCTGTTTTCAAAATTGGTATACATTCTAATCTATATATTTATTCCACTAATCTTTTGCTGGTCAATTTCAAAGAAGAATATCCGCCAGTCCACAACCTCAATAATTTCAGGAGTCAGCAGAATTTGGTAAATGCCAAATTTATTAAACAAGGATGTAGTAGGACAGCAACGTTTAGGTTCCAAATTAAGTTTACAGTTTAGCTGGGAATTGATTTACAACGATTTACTCTGTTTTGAAACATACTTTTAACTCTCGCCCTTTTCTCTGGCTGTCTTCTAAACCGCCTCCATCCACTAAGAAAAGAGAAGGCCTATAGGGTGATTCATCCAGATGAACTACTGCAGTCAGGAAGCGCAACAGAGGCTAAAAAAAAAACTCGAGATCCCACTCCAGTGGACAAAAGATTCCACTTCTTATTTAAAGAATAGGTGTTACAAAACTCAATATCCAGTACCAATTGATTTATAAAATGAATAATGTATAATTTGCTAGTGCTTGAAATCCTTTAAAAGCCCATGTCCAACAGTCCTCCAATGCCGACACTTGCCTGACATGTCTGACAAATATCTATACATGTCAGAAGTTTTCATTTTTTTAATTTTAGGTACATGGCATGGGCATGGCTAGGACAGCTTAAAGAGACAACTAGGACACACTGGAGAATATTTGAAATTTTAAAATTAGAATTGCAATTTGATCTCCTATATCTTCAGATAATTTGACAGTTAACTCTAAAATTAATAATTCCAATTCTTGATAAAAGGTTAAGAGAATAAAAGTTATGCACAAAGAAGAAATTGTTCTAAACATAGATATAAAAGATATTATTGTCTGGCACACATCCACATATGTCTCAGGCTTCTAGACAAATTGCCAAAGACAACATCAGAACAATGTGCTATCCGCTGAGCTGTAAAATTTTTCTCCCAAACAGCTTCTCAAGTTGTACCACATTAAACTTGGACAACAGAAAGTTCAATTAAAAAAAAAAACCACAATGAAGTACAAAATACAAGCTATAGGGGCAATGGAACTTCATATTTAGAACATTAATCAATTAACAGTAATGTTTGGAATTTTCTTGTATTCTTAAAAAATAATGTAGTAGAAGTAAAGCAAGCAGCTACCTTGATGTGACCATCATGTGCAATCAACAAATTATCAGGCTTCAAATCACGATGAACCACACGCATTGAATGTAGATATTCCAAAGCAAGCACCTTGAAAAGCAAATATTTTAGTCAAATTTATAGGATACATCGTAAAGTAAATATTGACAACATTTGTAAAGGCCAAACAAAAACTTACGACTTCTGCAATGTATACACGAGCAACATCTTCATCTAAGCAGCCCAAATTCCTCAACAAAGAATATAAATCTCCTCCATTTAAATACTCCATCACAAGATACAAATTCTCACGACAAGTAAAAGAATAAAAAAAGCGAACCTGACAAGTTACACAATCATGTTAAGATCGATAAATGAATCCCAATGCATCCTAAAACTTTGAATGCTAGACTTGCTCACCACAAAAGGATTGCGAACTGAAATTAAAATATTTCGCTCTGCAAGTATACTTTCAACGGCATTCTTACGAATCATATCTGCTTTTCTAAGAACCTGAAACAAATGCAGAAATATGGAGTATATATATTTGAATCTCCGTCTAGTGGTCAGTGGAAACCAAGGAAAAGCATATTCAATGACAAGAAGGCTGATTTAATAACAGATCTTATATTTTGTTTCCTATGAATTTACTGGAAACGTTTAAATTTTATTATGATTCCACTTTTCAACATTATAGCTTCAACATAGTCCTTTCCTTGGACTTTGATGATGTATTATCATTTGACCTCACCATGAATTATGGATAAAACTTTTGCCTTTTCTGCAAATTCCTTTTATTTTTATTTTCACTGTTTCCACTCTAAATATGTTCTGTGCACACTTATCTTTCCTCCTATTTCTCTTTCAAAACAGCTACTCGCAACCCAACAGCCACCAAGGTTTTAGCCTTTTCTTGTTTTATTCAACTACAACCTTGACTACTATATGCTCTAAACGCCACTATATTTACACCATGTTTCCTATTAGTCAAACCCTAATAATTTGCTGCTCCCAAAAGTGCCACCCTGCACTCTTATACCTTACCTGTCTACCCTTTTCTCCAGAGGTCCAAAGCTGGAATGTCCACTTGTCAGAGCCTTGATAGACCACAACAGGCACAAAGAGACAGATTTCTCAGCTGTCCCACACAAATGGCAAGTTTAAGCAATGGCCATGAGTAAATTGTTTCAACTAAGATTTCTTTTAACGCCTATTCACTAAAATGTACAAAATTATGTTAAAGTTTTTGTCAAGCAATAGCCTCTAGTTTCATTCTTAAGCCAAAAGCTATGAATTTCATAAATTAAATGTAGTTAACAAAAGAAATAGTTAATAATACAGTGACCATTATCTGTTTTTTTGTTCTTTTACAATATAATGTATCATTCTAATCTAAGTTTTGAAACAATCGAAAAGGGTGAATCAGATTGTTCAGCTATTCTAACTTCTTTACATGATGGATAACTGAACAAACAGCAGAAGCAGAACAAACATTCTAACATTTTGGATAATGTCACAAATTAAACAACTCTCTAAGAGATTAGCAATTTACCTTTAGGTACAAACTGATTGGATATAAATTCTATATGGCATGAAAAACTCTAAATGTTTGAATGTTAAAAATCTTTAGATTCTCTCTCTCTCTCTCTCTCTCTCTCTCTCTCTCTCTCTCTCTCTTTCTCTTTCAAGTTTTCTGACACAGTCATCCAAATTACCGAAATGCACACAGAAAATAACACAAGCAATTTTGCCACTTCAGAGCAGGTCCATGCAATTTTATTATCACATATAGCTGAGAATCTGATTTCCAAAGTTTGGAAGCAGAACCATAAATTAAGCATCATCAAAATAGACCTGCATCTATTGCCATAAAATGCCTGCCTAAAGGTTTAAAGAATTAATTCAAGAATGTAGGTCAATAAACTCGAGGAAGCACCAAAGTTATTAATGGTTGAACAGCCATTCAAATCAATGTAGAACAACAGGTGGCAAGCTCTTGACAAGAAGGAAGCAGGAAAATAAGCAGAAAAAAGATAAGGAAGTACAAGAGAAACAATAATGTCAACATCAACTCTAGTTACCTTTATAGCAAAAAGATCTCCGGTTGTTCTCTTCTTTGCTAAAAAAACCCTTCCAAATGCCCCACGACTTATTGGCTTTATTATCTCAAAATCATCTATGGAGGTACGGTCCTTAGAATAGTGATTGGGACTTGTTCTCAAGCTTCGAACCACATCATCCTCCAAAGGAGTGTCTTCATCAATTATAGTAGTTGTTATATCAACTCTTTCATCTTCCACGAGTTCACAGAGCTGCAAATACTTCTCCCTGAACAACAGAGCTCATTACAAATGAAGTGGAAATTAAGCAATTTTGCTTTAAGTAATGGAAGTTGTTTAAAAAAAATTACGTAGAAAACCAAATACTAACTTTATTGAGCATAAGATGTGCTCCAAACTTGCTATCAAAAATATTGAAAAAATATTACCCACCGAATAAGCTTCTCAATGAGCGTTCCAAAAGTTTCAACTGTAAGTGCATCAAATTTTCTTCGGTTGGTGACAACTCTCAAGTCTTCAAGGCAAGTAAGCAAGTATGGGATAGAACGATCATCATCAAGTGGTGTATTTGCTACACATCTAGCAATATCAGCAAGTTCATTCATCTGCATCGTGATGGAAGGAAATATAGCCCGACATCAGAAACAATGTAACTTACTCACAAAGTCACCATCTAGAGACTGTAAGAATCATGTTAAGGCCACCAAGAATCATCTCCCTCACAGCCCTCAAACTTGCTGCAAGGAATTCTGGCCCCCTTTACAATCATGGGACAACCAAAAGATAAAACTTTCTCCTTTCTTTAAACACATTAAAGTTTAGAAAAGGTTTTCCAAACTATTAAAATGATAGTTTCAGCTCTTTTAAAATTTATTGACTGTTAGATATTCCTTTTTCTTCCCTTCTGCAAGTTTGTGATATAACAAGAATTTTGTGTTGAAACAAATAAAACAAACTATGAGACTAAACACTGAAAGCTGTATATTATACTGATTTGAAGGTAAACTATAGACCATTATGCCTGTATCTTCATAGTTTAGATAGATCAGATTAAGATCACTATTTATTCATCACTAGATAGAAAAGAAAAACTAAAATTTTCAAACTACCTGTGGAAGATCATCATGCTCAGAGAAAGCACCCTTCCCTGCAAGGAGCAAGTCTATCTGACTGGTCCTAGGAGTCAATAGGGGAGATCTAGGAGTCATGCTGCCTGCCGATGATGTGGCCATTCCTTGATCTGATTTTGGACCAAAGCGGGTTTTGCATGACATAGAAGGCAAGCCCTTAAGGTCATCCATGAAAACAGAATTATCAGCTTCAGGAAAACAGTCGAGCATGTCCTCCGACCCTCTCCGGGACCAATCACTGAGCTTTGGGGAGAGAACATCAGACTCTTCAGTCACACTGGAATTTGATACTTTTGCAACATCAGGGCTTCCAACTGCAGGTTGGGTATCCTTCTGTGCAATAGACTCTATCATCTTCTCAAGAGCTTCAGAAATTCTAGCAAGACGTTCATTCACACTTGCACCATTCTGATCACATCGATCAGCAATAGCACAAATTCTTGAATGGTCTTCAACATGTAAAGTTGGAACCTCCTCCTCACAAATGCGACAAATTATCGAACTCTCATCAGAAATATTCTGCTGATCCCCCCAGTAACCCCAAGATACTTTATGTTGGTGCTTCATAGATTGTTCATGTGAATCTTTCGCTACAGGAAGCTCTGAAAGCTTAGGGGCAATTACTTCTGCATCAGAAACTGCTCTCCTATTGTTCATGATTTTCAAAGTTTCAATCTTGCTATCATTGTTTTCCTTTGAAGGTGCAGCTTCCTTCACATTTTTCACTGCAGGAGATGGGAGTTTCTTCCAAGAAGCTATCCGAGACCGGCTCCCAGGAGAATCAATGCTCTTTGAAACATCATCAGTAGTACGAAGTGAATTTCCAGGCTGTGCGACCTGCTCACTGTTCCAATCCAAGCCACGCTGCTCTTGACTATAGGATTTCCTCACTGAAGCTGCTTTTGATGCCTTAGCAGTGCTAGAACTTTTCCCATCCCTTCCAATGCTTGGAGGAATACGTTTTTCAGCAGAATGCAAAACCCTAGATTGACGAAGGTGAAAAACATTTTCATCCTCAGCCAGGCTGCTTTCTTTGTGGAATTGCAACAACCTGGTGCATCTTGTAAGAATAAAAAGCATTTTAGTGTGAAGCTGCTTCAGCATTCCTGGAGGAAGTTCTTGGCGCCTATCATCCAATTCCTGGACTATGCCTTCACACTGAAGCCAAAATTCACCAGGTGATGACATAGCACAACTACGAGCCAAAACCAGCAAATCTTCAATGGTCTCCTGCCACTCAGGATGACTTTCTGCATTCTTTTCTAGGACTCCAACCAGATCCGCAGCAAATATAGCTAGATCAGAATTCACCTCTTCCTTTGCTTTGTCAAATTTTGCCCGTATACTAACCAATATTTCCTGTGTATAAAAAGCAAGTTAATTTGCAAGGCACGTGACCTGCTCAAGCACAATTCATCACCTGGAAAATGTAACAGTAATGGGACAGCTACTTACCTCCAAGTTATTTAGCCCTCGAGGCTTCCAAAATGGGAAAGGCCGCACACCTTTGGAATTTAATTCATGAGAGAAACTTTTGATATCAGCAGGAAACCTCTTTCTAGGTGCACTTGTAACTCGAAGTATAGCTTGAAAACGGGGAGATTCAGATTCCTTTGGGTTTTCACAATCATAAGTCTAGAAAAAGCACATTTAATGAGAATAAATGGAAGATAACCACACTAAAGAGAAGCAAATTCATCAAATGCACACAGAAATTCCTTATATTCTCATACCTCTGGTGTAAAAACGTCAGAATTTCTGAAGCCTCCAGAGCGACTCCATGAGGACTCATGTCGACCTATCAAGGTAATTCCAGATATAAAAATAAAAAATAATAAGTTCACCAATCATTTAGACATTTAATCAGCGAGATTCATTTCCACATTGAGAAAACTAGCAGGCACTGCATTCTACACATTGTACTGAATTCTACAAATATTTCCCCATTTGGGTACCACAAAGATTGTTGATTACCCGGAATAGCAAATAATGAGCATTCATGCATATATTATCCTTTCCCGATCGGAGATCCATGGACCCAGATGGTATCTCCCCATGGCCTTTTCACTACTTAAACTCACTTTTTCACACCAAATTATCTACAGCAGCATCCTAGCCACAATTTAAATCCACAGCATTCTCATTCCAGAAGAGGGAATGAAGAAAGAAATAAATGAATGATTGATATTTGATGAGCATAGATGGCACACATGCTCCCTCAAGGAAGTCTTATCCATATCTGGTAACACCTTGTCGCAAAGCACCCCATAAACATTAGAAAATTACAAAGAAAAAAAAAGTTCTAGATACGATTGAGTATCAACACAACGGAAAAGCTATATTTGACTTGAGAGTTCAATATATGCATGAATCTGTTATGTCTACCAATATTCTAATTTCCAAGAGTAAAACACTAACACCACAAACATATATGAATGTCATAATGGAAAACACACAGATGCATAAAATCTACCACTACTGTTCTAAATAATAAAATGAAATAAAAGCTGAGTATATGCCACAATAATTTAGCAACTAGTGCAAAGATCATAATTTTCAATTTGCACAATTCAGCTAAAAAGTGCAATCATGTATTGTGCATGTAGCTCCAATCCTGCATGTACTACAGAATAAATAAATAAACCAGCTACTCAAAGGTGGAATTTTCATTTATGCTCAAACACTATTAACTAATTATGACATCAAATAAGGGAAGGACTTAATATGCCTGATCACTGACTCAGCTAGGTTTTACTGCCTAAGCCATTCCTGCATTTTCCCAAGCTGGACTGAAAATTTGAGCTCAATCCAGGAAGAAAGGATTTAATTAGAAAGCTTGACCTGAGTCAGCTCAAGCTCATGTTTTGGCAAAACAGGCCAGGGAAGTTGGACAAGTCCCTAGGTCCATGAACAGGTCTAGCACTGAAGAACCACTTAACCTAATAGCCAAAACTTTCCTCACCTAAAGTCTTGAATTGAGTAGTTCCTTAATTGATTGAATGCAGAATAAAAATGAAATGTGAGACAAAGAAACACAAGTTTTGCAAAATTACGCTAATTCATATGGCGAATCATTCCACAATCACTCTTACATGTTACCACTCCTTTAGGTTTTGCCACTCTCGGTACTATTGACCTTTACCATACAACATATATGCAAATTCCTGAAGTCACTTGTTAGACAGCCATAAAAATTAAATGCATCAGAAGAAGTGTAATAATCTACCTACAATAATGTGCAAAAGTAAGGTTCCTACAAGAAAACAAAAAAAAAAAAAAAGGAAGAAGAGATTACTAAAATGGTCAGAGATTGGACCTCAACAAACACAAGAAAATAAAAAGCTGCACAATTAATAACATAAGCAGATAGAATACATAGTCCTTAATGTCATTTCCAGGTGTCCAAATGCCCAAAACCCCTAAAAATGCACAACACTTCCTCTCGGCACCCAAACACCCAAACCACAAATAACAGAAAAAACTTCCTCTCTCCATTCTCCAACCATAGATTGCACATATTACATGAATAATACAGCCTCCAAGCTATTCAGCACTAACCCTAATCATAGGAACCATCCCTAAACTTCCAAAATACTTAAAAGTTTTTAAGCAAGGAAGGCTTTGAATGCCAAGTGAAAATAAGAACACTAACAAAATTTCTGCAGCAACCTAAGAGCATGATGATTGAAGACTATTGATTGACCATCTCCCAATCTTCTTGTATACATAAAACACCAATAGTACTACATCATATGATATAGATTTCATTTCACAACAAATCTAACCTCCATAAAGACTGTTCAGAAAATCTGTCTAAAAAACTTCATAGTCATAGCTATTTCCCATGGAAGGCTATGCTGGAGAGCCAGACTTTTGATCTCTAGCTAACTCTTGCAAGCAAGGATAGCAAGTGTCCCATTTTGTTAAAGATAGCTTGAGCTCTTTCCTGCAATCTCCTTATTGACATATGTCTAAAAACCCCTTCTACCTTACAGAAAGAAAAATAAGCATAAGATAACTGGCTAAATGTCATGAGCTGGTCACGTTAAAACAATGGTTAACAACATGAAGGTTGAAGCAACCTTAACGTGGTAGTTGAACATCTTTTCATCTGTTGTATTTTATACACAAATTTTTATTAGTGCACTAGAGAAAGTGTAATAAGGCATACAAACAAATGTATTTTGATCATTAAGGAGCATCATCAAGAGGCACATAGTGCATCACAGGTCATAAAATAATTCTACAATTATGATGCTGCAGAAGTTTTCTAATCCATCTCACTTTTGAAATTCTTATATCTATAGCGTAGAAACTGTTTCCATACATATCCAAAAAATGAAAAATAAAATATAGCATGGTTAAGTTAGGACATTTTCTATAATAGGGCCTCAAAATAAAATCACAAGTAAAGAAAAATCTGAAGTTTTATATTCCGTACCACTCCATTACTATATCACATTATATACTCAGTCATGTAGAAAATAATGGATGCTGCCAATCAAACTCAAAGACATAATGACTTGGATCATTATTAACATCAAAAGTGTGTCTAAGAGCCAATAGCAGTTCTTTGGACTATTTAAAGAGCCTCTTGTAAAATACTGAACCCACTTCAGTCACAAACTGAGAAATGTAGATTGCTAATTTGACGTCAGAATGTAGCCAAGAAGATGAAACCATTTTAATAGTCACACAAACACAATATAGCGAAGATGAGTGGTGGCATAGTGCAACTGAAGCAGCAAGGCTTGGATTTTAATTTGATCCCAGAATAAAGCACTTCTAGGGCGTGCACAGCATTCCATCTATTTACTGTCCTTAGGTACTAAGGGATAGTCCACTCATAGCAATGGCTGCAAAGGATAAGCACCTTGCTTCCATACTTTCACACCATGAATAGGGCAAAAGAAAACACCAGCTCAGACAAGTGACACCACCCAAAGGCAATTTATCAATCTTAAAAATGAAATCAATGGCAACCCACATAGGCATTTAATGTTTAAATCATCTCTATCTCATCTGTAAGCGCATGAGTGCAAAACTCAAAATATACAGCTGAGACACTTTCCTCAATGAATTTCTAATCCCTGAGATTTTTAAATGCACCAACCATCAACAATCAATATTTTGAATTACAGTTCCTAACATTTCCCATCAGAATCATTGCTAAGGCACCAGCAAAAGGCTGGCCCATATTCTATCCAAAGAAACCATCAAATGTCAGGTTACTATATTTACTAAGGAACAAGAGCATTCTACCCATAAAACTCATAAAACCTATGAGCCCAAATACAGAATTTTCCATACTCTGTCTAACATTTCAAGCAAAAGTAATTTACCACAGAAGCAATCATCTCCTAAGTTAATATGCCAAATTTATCGTAGGTACCTAAAACCAATAGGCGCAACTGCACCTAGATGAACATATAACAATAACTATTAAGCAAGTAACAATAAACTAAATAACAAACATTACCTGCCTGGGCCGATGATTCACCATTTTCCAACCTGGACCTTGCCTGCAAATTAGGACTTACTTCTCTAGACTGTCCACTTCCAGTAGACAAATCATCCCAATTATTCACATTATCACCACTCCCTTGAAATCCCACCACCATCCTACTCTGTCTCAGTATGTCCTTCCCAGACCCAGAACCACCCGAACTTGACCCACCATCCCCACCAACACCAGGTCGCGATAAATTGCTAGACCCTAAAACACCAGACCCCTTATCACCTCTAAAGCCAAAAAAACTCTCCTGGGGCAACGGCCCTGATCTTGTTTTTATCTTGTTTAACCCTAAAGATGATGCTAATATGGGAGAGACGGAAGACGCTGCCTCCTTTGCATCAGGCACTGGGGAGGTAGCTGCAGGCTTCTTGGAAGCAGAAGTAGAGAAAGCAAGTTTTCGTGGTGATTTAAATGCAGTTTCTTTGTCTTTACTTGAGTCTTTCTTTTTCATTCCGTCTTTGATTTGTGTTTGTTTACATGCAAAACTACTAGTAGCAGCAGCAGCAGCAGTTGGAGTTTCAATTTTAGCAGCGGCGGCGGTGGATGATTTGGGCTTTTTCTTGTCGGATCGGATCGGGGAATTGGAGCCGATGGATCGAGGACTGTTGGTGTTGGATCCATCAGGACTTGAAGCATCAGATTTTTTAGATGAGAAAAAGAGTTTGTTTTTGAAAACCATTTTTGTTTTGTTTTAGTTGGAGCAGTACAGTATTGATTAGTTGCTGATCTTGCAGCCCTAGCAAATGGATGCAGGGCTGCTACGAGAGTAACATTGAAAAGAGCAAACAATTTGATTCTGCAGAGAACGAGAGTTGGTCAATCAAAAGAGGGGGAAAAATGGAGTTGAAGTTGAAGACGCAGAAGAAGAAGAAGAAGAAGGGATGAAGACTGAAGCGGAAAGAAAGGAAGAAGGAGAAAAAAACCAAAAGAAACTGTTACGATGTGGAAATTGCGCAGCCTTGAATTGAATGGCTATTGTGGTGCTGCGCGTAGAATACTGGTAATGCCCGGAAATTTGCATGCATAATGGCTCAACTTTGTAGTTTTTACTACTTCAGTATCTATGTCCTTTTATTTGTTCAATTAGGTGCCTAAATTATAATACTTTATGTTATGTATTAGGAATAAAGTTCGATTTGGCCCTTAAACTTTTTGGAGAGGTTCAAATTGCCTTTTTTGACCTTTCCATTAATTTACCCCTGAACTTTACAATAAAGGTCAAATTGGCCCTAAAAATTTTATTTACACCCTTATTGTCTAACAAGTAAACAAATACCATAATAAAAATTACAAAAAGACTCCTAATAGTTTAATTTGTTGACAAATTAATTCATATATTTAATAAAAATTCTATCGTATAAATGTTTGCTTTAATACAAATGAGGTTAAAAGCCATTAGATTAACTTTCATTTAATGGCAACCATTGATATTTTAAGCTTACTGCCTATTGAAACTTTTGTATTTTTTAAGTTTATCAATTGACAACTTATAGTTTTGATAATACCTCTTGTAAATTTGTTTATCTTCTTTCTCCCGTTCTTTTTCTTTGTTTCTTTTATACTTGAAAGCCATTCGTGAAAAAACTGATATCTTCTTGTTTTCTTTAATTCAACTCAATTTAAAAAAAAAAAAAGAAGAAATGAAGAAATTCTCAATATTGATATATATTTCTCTCAATTTTCCCTTCCGATCTTTTACAGTCATACAAAAACCTCTTCCCAATCCACTTGCCATAATCACCACCATAAACTTATGTCTTTTGAAGTGGCTCATCACCACGATTGAGCTTCATTGGGAGGAGAATCAATGGTATTTGCTCGTATTGGATGCTATTTAATGATAAAATATAATTCATGAGTTTTTTTGTGTTGTTTAAAGTTATTTTATATGTTTTTCCCATGTTTGGCTAATCAATCTTATGTGAAAAATTCAAATTGAAAATGTTTGAGTCAACAGTTTCTAGTTTGTTCTTTGCAATTTCACTCTATTTTATTTGATTAGTAGTGTAATTAGTGTAGTTTCTGATTGAAAAATTCTAAGATTAGCCTCTTAAATTTGATTTTAAATTTTGAATACAATGGTTTAACAACTATAATTTTGAAATTAATTTCAAGTTGTAATTATAGCTTCAATTCACGGTTTTCAAGTTGTTATCGATTTTCAAATAATAAGACTGTGTGTTTGGTTTAATTAGATTCATTTATGAAATGTATTTGTATTTGCAGGTTGTGAGAAAGAAGCGCTTGAAGGTTAGTTGGAGCAGCGCCAGTGACAAGAACCATAAAATTGTACTTGCTCTACCTTAAATGGCATTGTTTTTATCAGAGGGACAGTTGCACTTTTCAAATCTCTATATATGTTACAACATAAAGTTTAGCTATATTCACCAACTAATTTTAGCTATATTGCATCTAGCAAAACACTAGTGCAAGGTAAGTTGTCACTACATGCTATTAAGTTAATTTGTCACTACATGTTATTAAGTTTATTTTTTCTTGAATTTACATATATCTCCCCATGCACACTCTGGTTATATGTTTATTTCCAAAAGGGTTAGTTATACATACTATCTACATCAAAATTTTCTCAAAGTTATGACATCAGTATTCTAAGAGAAATTACAAAGGCAAGTTTATGTCTCAACAAATCTATCATATGCAGTGCAGGTAATTGAGTCATCATAGTGTAAGCAAATGGCCTACCTAATATATCCATGATGCATTTCATATAGTAAAGGTCCCTGAAGAATAGTAAAAGCAATTTGAAATAGCCTAACTCATTCAATTGCATGTTTTGCAGCGATTATGAGAAATTTGAATTTTTTATCAAGTACTTGAGAGCAGATAATGTCCTTTAGACTTATTTTTTCTATCTTTTTTTCAATTTATTATTATTGACTTCTAGTAATTTATATATAATGAATGAACTAGTAGGAATAGAAATATATATGCTATTTATAATTTTAAAATGCAAGTTTGTAAACAAATAAAGGATGAAAAATTGATGTTGCTAACCTTAGAGGAAGAAAATCACGAGTCAGGATGCAAAACTTTTAAATTGCAAAGATACATGAAAGAAAAAAGGGACACATATGAAAGGGAAGAGAATTTAGTAATTTTTTAAAAAAGATGTCTTAGACATGTGGCCTGTTTGAAGGCACAGTGTGGCCTTATGTACACATGTTCGTAGTGAAGTACTACAATTTAAGTGTCATTCCACTTGAAATGTTAAAATAGTAGATGGAGCAAACATGTGATAACTAGAGGAGAAAGAATGAACTCAAACATTCCTATTTTAGTTACATAGATTAGAGAGATTAGGGATAGATCTTTGCATGGACTATGTTTGTAGTTGTGTAATATTGTTTCTAGATTAGAAGAACTTTACAAGGAAGCAATGTCTGATGTTATAAATTTGATAAATCACATGTTAAAGCTGTTAAACCACAAAGAAGAACCTATAAGACATTAAAGACATAGAAGAAATAGCAACATCATTAAGAATCCTATTGTTGCATGCACAAAAGGATCTCAACCTGAAGCCACTAGAAACAATTAAGAAAAGAGGCTATATGGAATTTTTAGAAAACCTAGTTATAAAATAACAACATACAAGAACTAAAAACCAACTTTAAGTAATCAAAAGGAAGAAGTGTCAACATGTTATGATAGTGCACAGGCTGATTCATCAGAGCCTGAAGATCTTTTTAAAGTTGAACCGTACAATGCACCATTCTTTTTAGGTTACTAACAGCTTATTCTCTATGATACTATAAGTAGGTTTTCTTTGTCAAATTCTTTATAAACATATGTTAGTGACCTTTTCTTAGCTTCTTTTTAACTTTAATCATTTGGGATTATGATATGCTTAAGACTTTGTTTTACTGATTGCAAATGTATAAATGTATATTAGCATAAGTCCATAGTGAATACATTCCTTTGTTAAATTGATTCAAGTACATTGACTAATTAAGCTGACTTTATTTTTGTACAACATATCAAGTAGGAAAATCAAAAATAATTTATAACCTACATAGAGTCTTAAATTGTAGTTTGTTTTGCTTTCCTTAAGCTGTTTAAAGTACCATTTTTATCATTTGGTAAATCAATGAACTATATGATCTCTGCTTTACCTGTACCTCACCATGTAATATTATTCACTCCTCTCTAGAACAAAAGTTGATTTGTCTTTAAAGTACACTTTATTTACTCATTCAACTCTTATAGTTCTTAGATACAAGTATGGTTAAAAGAGTATGCATAGCATAAAGATGCTATAAAAGTACAAAGCTATTTATTTTATTTATACCTTATGAACCCAAAAAAAAATCTTAAAATTAACATTTTTCATTGTATATTACTAGTCAGTCCAATACAAATATTCCTATAGTTTTTCTACTATTATATGAATGAATTTCAAAAAATATTGTAGTATCTTATTTTTACTATATTCAGCTGTCTTAATCCGCACATTTGCCAATTACTGCTACTCAATTATTTTGCTCATTATTCTTGTTTTAATTTGATTATCTAGTGCAGAACCATTGTCTTTTAGTCTACAAAGGAATTCTAGGTTTGATGATGCATGGGACTGGAGTATAATTGTAAATCCTCTCCAACCATTTTCTTTTCTCAACTCAATATGGCTGCATCTAATGTGGCACTATGAACAAGGATATAAATATTAGGTGCTTTACTTATTTTAATAGTAGATATAATTAGTATTCATGTGTTGCCTATTTGTCTCTTTGGATAGCAATGTCATGCCATCCATTTTGAAATCGAAAATTTATTGAAAAACTATTTTTGAGCTTGTTTTACTATACATAACTTCTATATTATATTTTGCTACTAAGTTAGCTATTCATATGTTAAGAATCCATCAAAAGGCCACTATGAAATTAACATGGTTTATTTATTTATGCTCAATTCAAGTCACATTAGAAAATAGTATTGTTCTTCCCTTCTTAAGTTACATTGTGTGTTTGGTCTATTTATTTATGTGCAATTCAAATCACATCACAACAACTTCTAAATATCTCTAAACAAAGAACCACAGCTAAGGTGGGGAGTGTTAGTTGCCATACATATGCAAATCCAATGGCAAGTCCAACAACAAATTAAGAAAGGTAATGCATGGCATGGCCTATCTGCATCAGGATATATAGAAATGGTTTGCAATGGTTGCTCGAGTCAAAATGATAGTCTAAGCACTCAAACTGATAATTTTGAATTACCTTGTCACTTATTGCATCTTGAATTAATATTTCATCACTAGAAATATGAAATATGATATTGGAATCTCTTGCTACAGTGTTGAAAAAATTCATGTCCTTTTTAAAAATAGACTAAAGGTGCTTAAGACCCAAACAAGATATTTTCCTTTCTCCAGTTTGCATCTAAAATGCAACACCTACAAAAGCAAAATCAACAACAATGCTAGTAGTTTAATAAATCTTTTCCTTGAAATCATATTCTTGAAATGAAAATCAAGAAACATACCTATCCAAGCTAATGTCATAACCACAAGTCCCAAATATAATAAATACATTACATGCCGCAACAAAAGATGGACAATAAATGCCTTTTTTTCATATAAAATTTCTTTTCCAATAACTACTAATCTAAAAATGAGATGAATCAGGAAAATGACAAATTCGTGTAGAAAATAAATTTTCAAACACCTTTTTGTTTTGGGATCTATAAATTTAGTTTTATAGTCATATAACATTGACCATTATAAATGTTATATGAGGAACTCAAACGATTGGATTGTTAACACTCATAGAACATTTAGATACTGATGTTAAAATGTGAAGGTGTAAATTGATTTTTGGCTATACCTTAAAGACTTGTGAAGACATCTTGTGAGGATTTAAAGCTAAATTTCTAAGAGAATTGATCATTCAACCAAAAAAGATAAAGAATATGGGAAGTGAAGCACTGTGGATACATGAACCATGACTCCCTAAAAATATAAAAAAGTAATAAATTTTATCTGCAGCACAAAATAAACTAAAGAATGAAGCACTTGGTTTTTTTCCTGAATTTGACAATGGTTTGTTCACTTTCTAATTTGGATTCTGATCCAAATACATATAAAAAAAATAGGCTTCAATTTATCCATTGTAAAATGAACAAGTTTGAAAGAGAAACAAAGAGGATCACTAAATGAAGCAATAAATAAATGGAAAAGAAAAGACAATTAAATCACAAAGAATCCATAAAAAATCTAGTACAAACAAAAACAATAAACAACATTAGATACCAACATGACCAAAACCTCCAAACTCTCACATTTCATTTGAATAAATGAAAACTTCAAGAAAATAGAAGAACCCACTAGAATTCAACAAAAACCAAGAAAAAAAATCATATATATATATATATTGAAATCCTATATTAAGCAAAAGAAACATAAATATAATTATAATATTAACAACAACAACAACAATACCTATGAGGATTTATTTGAATTACAAGCTTCTCAAACTCATCATCCATTATAACAAAAGGAGATCAATAATTCATTTTTAAAAATTAAACAAAAAAAAAAAGAAAAAAGGATAGACCTTTAGTTGCCTGTGTGTGTGTGTATATATATATATATATTCATTCTTTTTATAGGTATTATATCAAACATCTAGAATGCATTGTAAAATATCTATATCAGAATTATTGATTAAATTCAATTTACTCAAATAATTAATTTAACATGCACATTAACACAATTATTGGCTTTGAAATTACAAAATCCAAGAAAGGAGTGTCATGATATTGAATAAAGGAAGAATCCTTTTGGAATAGAAGGGGAAAAAGAGAAGAATAGTGGAGTAGAGTACCAATTATTTTCCATTAGAGAAACGATAAGAAAGATTTGGCGTGCAAGAACTGGTGGAGCCAATCCATTGGGACATGGATCCTTTGAATCTCTGAGACAATTGTAGGTGATGAAGAGCCATGGAGAGAGCTTGTCTGTGCAGCAACTCTTCCTCGACCAACAACTTTCTTTAAGACATGCCCATCCACTTGCTTCTCAAACATTAATTCTCTTTCACATCCTTTTAATTTATGTAGAATGATTTCCCATTGCTTTTAATTTTTTTTTTTGGAGGTTTTGGGGAAATACCAAATGAATGAAATTAAGGAAGAAGAAAATGAGGTGTTATGTTGGTGAAGGAAGGAAGAAGAAAGAAAAGCAGACAATAAAAATACAACCGGTGAATTTCTAAAAAAAAAAAACTAGTGACATTAGACAATTAGTAACTTGAGGTAAAATGTCCATTTGTACTGGTGCAAACATTTGCACTATAGCAATAACCCATAAAAATATTTAATAAAAATTTATAAATTTATTTTTTAAAATTATATTTAAGGCCTAAATTTATTTTAATATATTATATTACTAGAAAATTTTATTTTTTACCAATAATATTTTAATAATTTTGTAAAATTAAAATTTATTTTATTTACTTATATTATTAATTTATAAGCTCTTGCTACAATACAAACATTTGTATCTATATAAACGAAATTAGGATTATTAGATTACTTTTTATTTAATTACAACAATTGATTATCTTTATGTACTAATGTACATAATTTGTTTCAATGGCTATTATTAAACAAATATTAATCTAATGGTGATAATTTGATTTGTATACATGCAGTTGCAATGAAGAATGACTTTAATTTATATATTAATATATATAATATCAAAATATTTTAACATTATGTATCAAAATTTTTGAAGCATTATAACATTTGTATTGACATATTAATTTACATATAAATAACATTATTTTAAATCTTAAAAATTATTTATATATAAATTTTTTTAAAATAATATATTATAGTTAATTATTTTAGAAGAATTTTTTAGCATATTAATATAATATATTATTATTTTTAATTTAATACATAAATTAAATTATATAAAATATATACTTTTTAATATATATAGTTAATTATTGTGATAATATTTTCCTATAATAAGTATTTGTTCTAAATAAATGAAAAAAATTTAATATTTCTAAAATTATTAAAAATTATTGGTACCTAAATAAATTTGTTTAATAATATAATATACTATAAATAAATTAAGTGTTTAAATATAATTTTAGAAAATAAAATTTTTAATTTCTTATTAAATGTTTTTGTGAAAGTATGGACTAATTTGTTAACTAACTAAATTATCATGGAGCTTTTTATAATTTTTATTATGATATTTGTTTACATCTCCGACAATAAGGGTGTAAATGAAATTTTTTGGGCCAATTTGACCTTTATTGCAAAGTTTGCTACTCGTAAGAATTAAAAATAAAAGAAAGAATAAAATAAGAATTTCAAACATATTCATTATGATGTCATAAAAAAAAGGCACAAAGAGAACAATTGAAAGAAATACCACTTTTATTCTCCTTCGTTTAGAATAACGTTTACAATCTTAAAACTTCAATCTCCTACTCTTAATGCGATCTTTTAGTAGATGAAAGAAATGTTAGTGATATGCACTAGGTCAATTATGTATGACTATGTTTTGACTTTATTATTTTATTAATAAAGAGACATTTTCATTATCATTTTTTGTTGTGATAATTACTTGAATAGTCAATTCTTCATAAGATCATTAAGTATATGACTTGATAATAAAACCCTTAGATTAAATATAAGCTCTATTCAAATTATCCCTAGTCATCATAATGTATGAAAGCTAGTATGATGTTGACTGATGATTATGTTTTACTAATCATAAATATGAGATATTAAGTCAACTCATAGGTACGTATTTGAGAAATAATGTACTGGATTGACCTATAATGAGAATACTACATAGATAATTGTCATAAGTAACACTCATCACAATAATATTGATTTAGTCCTCTATCCTTAAATCACCATGGATTTCTACATAACTATTTATTATTTTGACACAATCTAACATTATCTTCAACCGGATGATAAAATAGATTGTTGTTGGATATGAAATGAGTTATGTGAGAAATGTGAGCGATTGAGAAGAACATTATCCCTTATTTAATCTAAGTAAGATATTTATAGGGCCCTTAATAAGATAAACTGAGAAAAATGCATAGTCATGCTAAAGTGAATTGATAAAGAGTTATCATTCTCAATCTATGTGGAATCAAGAAATAATAGACTTGAATTGTATAAGGAAGACAAAAATTATGCTTTATATTTAATTAAGATATCATGTGATAAATGGAGTACAATATTCACTATAAATTAGGTTATGTCGGATTATCGACCTTCACATGACTTAGGTTGTCATAATGTCTTGCTAGAGGCCATTTATGACTTGTAGGCCTAAATAGGAATTTCAGGCCCACTACTAATGTCATGTGAACCTATAGAGTCACACACTTATAATGGGGCCAAAACGAATATGGGTTTACCAAGCCTAATATAACTCTATGGAAATAAATAAATAAATGGCCTAATATATATATATATATATATATATAATTATTTTTGATTTGTTATTTGAATAAAATTAGAATTTGAATAAGTGGAATATACTAAAAACATTTTAGTAAGTGGGAAATTATCAAATTTCATTTTGGTAAGTGAAACCCTAATTGAGAGGTCTATAAATATAACATATTCTCTAGGGTTTCACACACTAATCATTTTTTTGACACCAAAATTTGTTTTATTTCCTTATAGAAAACTAAACACAAAGTTCTTGAGTTATAAGACAATCAAGAAAAAGGTGCTAGCACTCATTCATTTTGATTCAAGGGTTGTTCATGTGATGGAGAACATATTCATTGCGGCCTAGAAAATAAAAAAGCTTGAGGTAGGGTGTCACCGGTGTGAACCCTCTCTCAGCCTTTCATCATTCTTACATAATTTTCATCTGTGGTAAGATTTTTAGAAACCCTAATCAATCAATTAATTAAATTAGATGGATCTTAGTTCGAGTTGGTGATTAAATTTTTTAAAAATTTTTGTTGCATTTTAAATTGCATAACCTAATAAGAAAATATAAGAAAAACTAAGATTTCTATTCTCTCCAAAATAAAAATATCTAAAATGCTAGTAAGACTAGCCAACCTCCTTTCTAAAGGCAAAACAACCTTATTTATATTGTTCCTTGAAAAACCTAAAATAAACTTTCTAAATAAGTTTAGCTTTAAGGTGCATGGCTATGTGCCCTACTGTGCACAATTATGCATTTTTGGTTCATATGAATTTGATGCAATCAGGCATAATCATATATGTCCAGATGCACAGTCATGTTTGGTCTAATTTTGGTAGACTTGAACATTTTAAATTAGGTACATCCATGTGTGTCTGGTCACACAACCGTGCTTGAGTGGCTTTCTCTATAGAGTGGCTATATTGGGCTCAGTCATAGTTGTACACTATTAAGCACATAGTCGTGTAACTTCCTCATTTTTGGAAAAGTGTCATTTCACTTGCTTTCACAAAGATTTTGAGCTTTACTCTTCAAGTTCTTATTAAAGACCTTATGCCTTGACTCTATATTGAGCACAATTAATCGTTAAATAATTAAAAATATAAAAATAAAAAAATAACCAAAGACACAATAAAAATACTACAACTCTTAAAATTCTAGATTCTAAAGATGTTAAACTAAAATGCGTTAATGTTAAATATTAAGCTAGACTATAGACCCCTAAACTTAATAAATAAGTGTTTACAATAAAGTACTTTTCACACTTATCAATCATTATTTGAAAATTCTTTGAATGAGATTAATTCTTGTCATTAATTGAGGCACTGTGTATATTTTTTTATAACTATTAGCCAAAGTGTTAGTGGGCAAGCTAATTAAATATGAAGTAAGATGCCCAAATATAAGGCAAAAAGCTAAGCTAGTATTATCCTCAACAGTTATGTTTATCTTGTACATAGAATATTATATAATTGAAACTGTTATTTAAGTTATGAATTAATTATTTTAAAATGTAAATTAAAAAAAAACTAATTTGTAAAAAAAGTTGGTAATCAATAGAAAAAATTTACAATAATTTTGATTGCAGTGCCATTGAATGGGAGGATCTCGTAGGACACCGCAATCATTGCGCTATGATTGATCATTGTATACTTGAACACTGCTCATGTATTAAGGACATGCTTTGAACCATCAACTTGTTTCTTGAACATCTTTAATAAATGCTTCGCATATAAACTTGACATGCTATTTTTTTATAAAATGAAAAATTAGTCAAGTAGTTATTTTCTTAATTTTTTATTTGAAAATGCTAACCTTATCACTATGAACATTGAACAATAATAATTTGGTAATTGCTTTCTATTAACATCTTTTTTTGCCTTAATATTCCACGATGTTTGGCTTGTTGGTGCAGTCCTTGTAATTTTTTTTGTAGGGTTGCTATAGCCGAAAGGGACAAAAGTCAATTAAAAAATCATTTTAAAATAGTCAAGTCTCTGAAATAACATAAATAATTTTACTTTTATTGAGAAGAGATGAACTCTAGTATATTAAGATTAAGAACAAAAATTGTTATAGAAGTATTGTTGGTGGTTACTTCATATGGAGTGGATGTAAAAATAAAAAAATTCAGTTAGGCAATATATTTCAAATAATATTGTAGCAAAATGAAAAAAAAAAAGATAATGTTGGAACGTGTATATAATATGAAGAAATTACCATTGAATCTTTTTATGGAAAATGACAAAAATACCATAACTACTGTACAAATTGCCTGTTCCTCAAACAATTTTTGATCTAAAAATGCATTGGCAACCTTATCCCATAAAGTCATTGAACCTTGAACATACTATTCTACATGATATTTATTTTATTACTTTGTATACATATGCGTATGTGTGTGTGATATATACACATATGCGTTGTTACTCGAGCTCTAGCATCCTCTAAACTAAGAAACTCAAACCTATTAAATGGTATGGGACATTTTCATCAGCAAACACCTAATGAAAGTATCCCTTTGCAAGCACCCAATTTTGAGATCGCGATAGAGGATCCGATAATGATAATTCGTTACTAATAGGTCTTTAGAATTTCAAGTTTAAGGCTAAATTGCAAAGTTTTTAAGGATTTAATTGTAAAGTCTTTTGTTTCTTCTATGGACCAAATTCAAAATATAGGAAAATTCAATAGGGGTTGGGTTGTAAAATTCCAGATCGGAATTGTGTAATTCCAATTAGAATTCCACATTTTTAATTTGAAATGTAGAATTTCGATCGGAATCATATATTTTCGATCGGAAATATAGAATTTTATTTGAATTTTAATTGGTTAAAAATCAATTTATTTGAATTTTAGTCCGATTGGATTTTGACTCCATTTTTTAAATTTATTTGAATTTTAATTGGTTAAAAATCAATTTTTTATTATTTTTTAAAGTAAAAAATCAAAGATAAATGGAATCCTACACATTTATCTTTGTTCTTTTTAATTTATCCTGAGGTTGTTTTTTTTTTTTTGAGATAATTGCAGAAGAAATTATCCATTATGGTTAACAACTAACCTTTTATCCTAGAATTCTGAAATGGCAGAGAGGATGATCTTTCTTTCTAACAACCTACGAGATTTCAAGTAAAAGGGTGGTTTTTGGATCCTGGATTGAAAAAGGGAGAGTAAATATAAAATAACTTGGAACGTTGAAAAAATTTTGAGAGAAAAATAGACACTTTAAAAATAAAACATAAAGAAAGCTTTAAAGAAATCATTTATGTTTTTAAAACAAAAAGCAGTGAGCCTTGAAGAAGGAAGACAAGAAACTCTACTAACTCTATTCCAAAACGATGATCAAATCCTTCTCTTTCACGTTTTGCCTTAGATTTGTATATGTAGTTATTATACATAGATTTTAAGTTTATTTTCTTTATATTATTCTATGTTATTTTATTAATGTTTTGTGTTTTATTTGCTCTTATTTAGTTTGTATTTAATTTATTCATATAAACTGTAATAACCCTAATAGTGGAAAAATAGTGAATGTTTACTTTCTTGTGTTTTAAAATTAATTAGTAAATTAGGTTTATTTGACAAAACCTTAATAAAATCAATTATGGTAATAGATTAATTTTTAGGTTACATGAAATTAAATTAGGTTTTTTTTAAAGAAGAAATCATTATTAAATGCTTGTTTGATCTTTTTTATTTGATTGTTTTGGTATGTTTTATGTTTTTGGGCCTTTCTTTATTTTTAATTCGTTTTGGGCTCTAAGCCCATGTTAGGTTTTAATTCAATTAATAAGCTTTCAAAATTGGTTTTTTTAGGTTTAATTACCTTTAAAATTAATTTAGAACCATTATGTTAATTTAGATTTAGACCTACTTTAGTTTAATTATAATTAACTTAGACTTAGCTTAGCCTATTTAAAGTATTTTCTTTTTTGAATAAATAAATTTAAGATCATTTCATTTAATTTAAAATTAATTAGAATTAGGCCTATTAATCCATCCAATTCAACCTAAATCAATTGTCCATAAAATCAATAGTCTTAGGCCCAATTTTTAGAACTAAAACAAGTAAACTTAGGCTCATTTATTACTTAAAATGTAGGCCTGCCTTTAGTTTTATTTCACTTGTAAATGAAAACATGTAGATTTAGCCTATTTAATTAAAATTAATGTAAATTAGATAAATTTAGGGATGTTGCATTTTATGAATGTATTTTTTATGTACTCTTTCATGACTAGTTGCTTTTGAGTTAGATGGATTCTAAATTAGGGTTTACATGAAATTGTATATAATTAGAAAATAATTTAGTAATTAATAAGGTAATTCTAAATGAACATAAGATTGAAAGAAGTTGGTATTCTGTATCTAGAATCTCCTGGTTGTGGTGCTAACTTTCTTTTAGAGAATCAAGTTACCACCACCTTCAATTTATCTTAGTTATTACCCTAGGTAGCGACTCCTCATCTCCACGCTATGTCTTTGTGATATAGTAGTGTTCTCTAAAGCCCTGAGCTCAAATAGTGTCGTGATTGTTAAAATCTTGGGCATAAGCTAAACCCTATCATCTATAGTGGTGACTCCATTAAGAATAAGAGATACTGATTCTACTTGTGTTCTTTAGAATAATTTTATTAATTATTATTTTATTCTTGCATTCATTTTACATGTCACTATAAATTGATGGTGTGCATTTATAGTTCCATGATTCCACTAGCTTTATGGGATTGTAGATTGACTAACCATTACTCTTAGCCTTAACTTGGTTCAAGAGAGATTACTGGGCTCATCTTACTAAAGTCTATAACCTAAGTCCTAAAGGGAGGTTATCTTCTCTCGAGTTTGCAAAAGATGTTGAGCCCCTCTGACCTTGGCTTGTAACTTAAGTTTTAAAGGAGAGCATCTTACTAAGGGAACCTTGACTTTTCCACCAAACCAAGCTCATGTAGTGGCCTAGTAATTTCCCCTAGGATTTCCCAAATTACTTATGAATGTTACCATGAGGTATTTCTATTTATAAAGGCCCAAGCCCTTACTTTTGAGGGCCATTTGGGTTAATAAAGATTGGGTTAATCTTTTATACTTGGAAATGTTGTTTCTATGCTTTACTGCTTTGAGAGATATGGCATGCTCATTGGTTTTTGATATCCCATGTTGATATTAAGGCTAAGACTAAAAATCCTAAGAAAAGAGACTCACCATTTAATATGTGTATGAGAGGAATAAGGTTGGAAGGATATACATTTGACTGTTTACTTGTATACTTGACTTGACTTGATACTTATTATATAGCACATGCATCATACACACATGCATTTTATGCATTATACTAATACTTTATTTTTCAACCATTATAGATTCACCTAGGTATTCTTGTGTCTAAAAATGAAAAGGTGGCAAACTAGTAAAAGCTAAACAAGCCCTAAATTAATAACTAAAGACATCCTTAGAAGATTGGAAAAGAGTCTTATCAATCCACTCAGCTTAGAAGCACTACCATCACTGACTAGTCACTCAATTGAAGAAATGGAACAACAACAGGGAGGAAATTAGACCTTAGAGGACATTAAGGGATAACATGAGCGCAATGATAAAATATGAACTGAGACAAACCTTAGCTGGATTAATGTAACCTTTTGCAGCTGCTTCTACTACTGTTATACTACATATTGTTGTTGTTCCACTTGTTATGGAAGATCCACCTACTAATAATGATAATACTAGGGAACAACCTTTGAATGCTACTAGGAATGTACCTAATGTGGATATGAAATTTAAATTGAAAATTATATGGTAGAGAAAGCGAGGAAAGAATCATTTGGGCTGGTGCAGGAACTTGAGTCCAAGCAGATGCAAGTACTAACTCAGAAAATGTCCAAAAGGGAAGAGTTGATAAAAGGGTAAGGCATAGGTTACTGATTTGACTTTGACAATATACTATGCATGGAAAATGCCTTAGCTTCAAAAGTTCAATGGTATTAGAGATCCAAGGATACACCTTAGCCAATATACCACAATATGAGCACCACAAAAGCCCCATTAATAATGATCACTAAATTGTTTATACTATCTTTGGAAGGCATGGTTGTAAACTAGTACCATAGGTTAGAAAAATCAATTCCATATGATTAGAAAGAACTATGCACTTCTTTTTTAAAGCAATATAATCATAACACCATATTGGAAGTGTCTATTTAGGATTTGGAATTGACTAAGCTGAAACATAATGAATCTTTTTCAAACTTATTAACCAGATTCATGAATAAGGCAGGGTTAATGAAAAATAAACTAGCTAAGAAAGATTAGGTTATGATGATAGTTAGAAATGTGTCACCTAATATGGTTGAAAGGTTACAATGATGAATCCTAAAATATTTGTGGACCTTTATGATAAGGGATTGCAAGCTAAGGAAATTAAGAGTGACAAAAAGAAGAGCTCTAGAACTACTAGCATAAGGAATTACCCAACTAAAGTCACACAATAAATAAGTATTAGTCGAGTTATGGAAGTACATGCCATTCAATAACCAATAAGATTCTTTAATTTTAACCAACCTTTGTCCACAGTCCTAGTTTGCCTAATACAAAAAGCTTGCTTTGACCTTTTCCAAATTGCCATACCCAAATGTCCTAGGATATGACCTAAACAGTTATTGCAAATTCCACCAAGTTGTTGGCCATTCCATAGACACCTGTACTTGCCTTAAACATGAAATCCAAAACCTTATAGACTTTGGAAAAATTATAGACCGTTAAAACCCAAGCACCAAAAATAATCCTTTCCCAAACTATTGAAATGTACCTCCTCCAACTACTATGATGATCAACTCAGGAGTAAATTAGGGAAAAGTGCTAAACTCTTTTGAGAACATGAACCTAAAAACTAATGAGAAATCTCTTGATGCCCTTGGTGATGAAGGAAAGAGTGTGGAATTTTTAACTCCTAAGAAACCTCAAAGAGGAGGTGAAGATTTGTTGGGCTAGTCTTCAAGAAAGTTTGATTATAAAGTGTTTTACTTCAAATCACTTTCCTATGATATTCTTATTAAATCAATTACACCTAGAGGTTGGGGTGATGAATTTGGAGTTAATGATGAACTATTAAGTAAGATAAGTAAGAAATCTGAGACTCCTTAGCAACCATAAAGAGGAGTTGAGGATTTATTAGGACAACCCTTAAAAAAGTTTGACTACAAGGTGTTTTACACTAAACTACCTTCTTTTGACATATCCTTCGAGTCAATTGTGCTTATAGGATGGGGTGATGAGTTTGATGATGAGAAGCTACTAGATAAGAAAGAAAAATGCACAATTGAGGTATAAAAAAATGAAGTAATAGAGATAGTTGGAGACAAGATGCAAGAATAGTCACTTTGTCAACCACCTAAAGGGTAGTCACCTTGAGACTTAACGTCCCTAGCATTTAGAATATAAATAATTTTATTATAATTTTCTTTAAATGACATTTTGGTTTCTTTAAAACTTTTATTTTTTTAATTGATGATATGAATTTTGATCATGCTTACTTATGTAATGTACATACTAATAGTATTGTGCCTTATGATATTGATCACATTTGCATGTTTAACATAAATTCAATTCAATTAGATTCATTTAGTATAGGTAAAAATCCAAATTTAAAGAACATTAATATATCATATAATATAACTTCTGAAGAGAGAAAATTGAGAAAAAAAAAGAAAGGGAAAGAAATAAAAGTGAGAAAACACATGAATGACCAATCGAGTAAAAATTAAGGAAACAAAAGTGAGAGAGAAATAATTAGAGAGAAAAAAAAAATTTAGGATTGGCTAATAATAAGAGTTATATCATGTGATGTAATGAATGTACTCATTTTTGCCCTAATGAATGAATAAGATTGAATTTGAAATTTTTTTTCAAATATTGTGTATTCATCTTTATCATACTGCATAAGTATATGAATAAAAAGACAATATGTAATGAAAGCTAAAATTAGAGCTATGAGATCACTATTTTAGTTATGTTTTCTCTTTTTTACCACCCATTTGTGATTCTGCTTGTAAGTTTATTGTTCCTTTGTACATAGGGAATTCAGGTGGCTCAATAACTCACATTGCAACTCATGCCTTGTAACTATCATCAATCATTGCATTGGCAGCAAATATTCTACTTAAGAGTTCTTCAAAGAACAAGTCCGGTTGATTTTAGCTTTAAGAACTCTCTTCAATTAGTTCACTCACTCCTCTATATCTTTAATACATGAAACTATAACTAATGGGGTTAGATTAATAGTAATAGTGGATAAATTGAGTTTCTTACACACATGGAAAAGACCCTTAGAATAAAGTTGATGAATTCAAAAATGAAACTAGGGGCAAATGTAATTCTTAGGGCAACTTAGGGGCAAAACATTAAATATAATACTAGAGCTTCAAAGTTAGTGGAAAAAGATCTCGGGGTAGAAAAAAGTAAACTATAAGCCTATAAATACATCAATTATTATACAACAAGAGCAATAGTAAAAAAAAATCAATAATCAATCATAAGCTCTAGTGTCAGGCTATGGACTCCACCTTTTAGTTTGGCTATTTGTTCGGTGAGCTGTATCAAAAGTTCTAACATTAGAAGTACTAACATCGAAGCATCCAATGTTCTAATTTGCAAGTTAGTGATAAAGCACCTCATTTTCACACTCTAAGATTGACAACATAACTCTGTTCCAAATAAAAGACCTATTAGGATCATGCATATCATACATAGTATGCATACAGTTGGATACATCTTTTATGAATTACTTACTTTGTATAACAAAATTTTTAGGCCTAGATAAGATTTTACAAATACTCTGATACTAACATTTAAAATTAGTGTTGTAAAAGGGTAAAAAGTAGTTAGAATATTCTTATGTGAAAAATCTAAAGGATTGGAAGTAGGAGGAGCAAAGCTATCAACGTGAACTTGATGCTTAATAGGACTCTAGAGTAGAGGAGCTTAGTAAATCATAGACCCATCCAATTAGGAGATAACATTAACAATGGTACTTATAAAAGCCTCATCCTAACAACCTTAAGAGACTGGATCTCAAGCTCCTCAAGCTTATTATATATTTCCATATCCTCATCTGGAGAATTATTTAAGCAATACCTGGAGCCTCAATAAAAGGAAAAACCTACTCTTACAAATTATAAAAGAAAAATATAATCAATAACATGAGTAACAAAAGAAAGCATAACTTAGATAGGTTAAAGGGAATTTATTCCAAGAGATGCTCTAGAATGTACCATTGATAACCATGAGAATGCTCAAGCAAAATACAAGGCACTGAATCCTTAAAGAGCCTCTCTCAACTCTTGATCGGTCAGAGCAAAACTCTATTTGTTAAGATTAGTATAAGGTAGGGAATGCAGCAATGAGAAGGCCCAACATTCCAGCGATATAAGTGCTTGGCCCTTAAAAGGGAAGAATGCACTCAAAACTTGAGATGAATGCACTCTGAAACTGCTCTAATTATGAAATGAGACCTCTAACTTCTAAACCTTTTTGCAAGGATATTGAGAGGAGGAATGAGAACCTCTACTATAGCATCAATGGAATGACAAAAAGAAAAATTTAGCCTTAGGCCATGACCTCAATGGTGGAGTATCATGACCTCTATTATAAGAGACATTATCATCACAATTAAAAAGGAAGAGTTCAAAAAAACAACATTGCATTTGTAAGCACCCACTTTCAGGATGCAATTGTGCATGTGTGACGAAAGTCCTTATAATGAAAATCTAATTAAGAATTGATCTTTGGTGTCAAGTTTCATGATTTAAAGAACTAAATTGCAACATTTTAAGGATTTAATTACAAAATTGATTTTTTAGGGATTTGATTACAAAAATTAGAAACTTCCGAGGACCTTTTTCATAATTTAAAAAAATAATAAATAAATAAATTTTTAGTTGGCCGAAATTTTATGTTGATCGGCATTACATAATGCTAATTCGCATTACGTAATGCTAGTTGGCATTAGGCAATGCTAGTTAGCATTACAGGCGAAAATCGGCATAAAAAGTGATTTTTATGCTTTTTTTTACACTAATTTTATCATTTTTGAATTTTTCATTAGTCCGAAATTTTAATTTCTTAAAATCTTATTGCTTATCATTCGTTATTTTGAGTTTGAAAATTCAAAACTAAAATGCAGACTTGTCTCCTGATCACTCCCAGCTATCATGCAACTTCCTACATGATCATAGGAACATAAGTGATTGGGTCTGGCTTTAAAAGCCAAAAGGGAAGGCTGTGAGGGGGCTAGCAAGCGAGAGAAAAAAGAAAAAAAAAAGAAAAAGGCAGAGAGAGTCTGTGAAAAGAAAAGCTGCATAAAAACCCTAGAAAAAAGAGCTTAAAAAAACTAGAGAAAAAAGAACCCTAATTAGCTACTGAAAAAAAACTATGATCTTTACTTTTAAAGTCTAGAGAATCAAGAAAAAACAACAGAGTCAATCTCAAAACGGTGGCAATCTCAATTTGAGGGGCATTAAAACAATATTTGCACAACATCTTCTACTATTTTCTTTTCTCTTTTCTCTTTATTTTTTATTTGATTTCTTTATTTTATTTTTAATTATTTACTGATTAATTTTTTATGTTTTTTGATTATTTATTTGTTTTGATTGATGTTTTATGGTACTCTGGAGATAAGGTTGAAATGAGAATTTTACAATGATTACATTGAAGAATCCATGAGATGCCATGGATTAAAATCTATAAAACTCCCATAGGATTTAGGATTTATGATTTCTGCATTCTTTTAATTTGCTTTTGTTTTGGGTTGTAATTAAATTGATTTTAATTTTTGTACAGTAGGTTGTAATAGTCTCAATAATGAGAAATAGTGAATATTCTTTAATTTTCTACACTATTAAAATTAATTAGTAAATTAGGTTAATGTGATAAATGCTAATTAAAATCAATAGAGGCAGTAGGTTAATTTAGGTTGCGTGTTAATTAAAATTAGGTTAGAAAAAATAATTTAATTGCTTGTTTGATCTTTTTATTTGATTGTTTTGATTTTTTTTTAATGTTTTTGGACTTATTTATTTATTTTTGTATGATTTGGGCCCTAAGCCCAAGTTAGGATCCAAACCCACTAAATAAAAATAGGCTTAAAAATGGTTTAGATTAACTAACTAAAATCAACTTAGGCCTATTAGGTTAATTTAAACTTAGACTCATTTTTTAGGTTGACTAAAATTAATTTAAACATAGCTCAGCCCATTAATTTTATTTTTTTAAAATAAACAAATTTATGATCATATCACTTAATTAAAATCAGGTTGGAATTAAGCCCACTAATTAATTCCTTTCTTTAAGAATTTGCAGACTATAGGCCCATTTTTAGTTGAAATTAAAATGAATAAATTTAGGCTCACTTATTAACATGTAAGCTCATCCCTAGTCCAATTCACTTGTAAATAAAATAAGTAGAATTGGCTAATTTTAATTAATAAAATTAACCTAGTTTAGACTTAGGGACACTGCTGCCTTTTGTATGCATTTTTGACATGTAATTTTATGACTTATCACCTTTTTGGGTTAATTGGATGTTTAACTAGGGTTTAAATAAAATTGCATGTAATTAGAGAATAAAATAGTAATTCATAAAATAAATCTAAATGAACACAAGACTGAAAGAAGTTAGTATTCCGTTCCCATAATTTCCTGGTTGTGGTGCTATCTTTCTTTTACAGAATTGAGTACCACATTTTGATTTGTCCTAGTTATTATCTTGGGTAATGACTCCTCATCTCCATGCCATGTCTTTGTGACAATGGTTAGTGTGTTCTTTAGGGCCCTGAGCCCAAATAGTGTCGCGATTGATAAAATCTTAGATCGCACTAGACCCCTTGTCTATAGTGGCGACTTCACTGGGGATAATAGATACTGATTATACTTATGTTCTTTAGAATTTTTTTATTGATTATTGTTTTATTCTTGCATTCATTATGCATGTCCCTATTAAATTGATGGCATTGGTTTATGATTCCTTGATTCCACTAGCTTCATGGAGTTGTAAATTGACTAACTTCACTCTTAGCCTTAACTTGATTCAAGAGAGATTACCTGGCTCATTTGACCAAAGTCTGTAACCCAATTCCTAAAGGGGGTAGTCTTCTCTCGAGTTTGCGAAGGATACTGGGCCCCTCTAACCTTGGCTTATAACTTAAGTCCTAAAGGAGGGCATCTTGTGAACCCTAACCACATATAATGGCGTAGTTACTTCCCCTAGGATTTATCAAAAATTGCTTGTATGATTTTTTTCATGAGGTATTTCTATCTATAAAAGCCCAAGCCCATACATTTAAAGCCCTTTGGGGTAATGCAGATTGGGCTAGACCTTTATACTTAAAAATGATGTTTATGTGCTAAGGTATTTTTATCTATAAAAGCCTAGACCTATACTTTTGAAGCCCTTTAGGGTAATAAAGATTGGGTTAAACCTTTATACCTAGAAATATTATTTCTATTCTTTAATGCTTTAAGAGAGATCTAGCATGCGCGTTGGTCCCTGATATCCCCTATTGATATTAAGACCAAGACAAAAAATCCTAGGACAAAAGACTCGCCATTAAACATGAGCGTGGGAGCAATAGGTTGGAAGGATGTATATTGTACACTTAATTGATACTTACTACTTATTGCATAGCATGTGCATCACGCATACATGCATCTCATTCATCATGCTAACACCCTATTTTGCAGTGATCATAAATACATCGGGGTCTTCTAGTATTTGGGGATGATGAGGTGGCAGACTAAGAAGAACGAGTCAGAGTCCTTAAGCCTTAGTAAAGGAAATCCTGAACAAACTGGATAGACTAGAAAGAAGCCTTATTAACCATTTTACTTAGAAGCTAAACCAACTTCACATGAATCTAAACATATGGAATAACAACAAGGAGGGAATTGGACCTTAGAAGACATCAAGGGAGCTTTGATGGATGATATGAGGGCTATGATGCAAGATGAACTGAGATAGGCTTTATTTGGATTAATACAACTTGCTGCTATTGTTATACCATGACCTGTAATTGATTGACCACCTATTGTAGATGCTCCACTTGCTACAAACAATGCTGGGGGGCAACATGTTGCTAGAAACCCACTTGCTATTGATGTGAAGTTTGAGGATGTTGAGAACTACACGATAAAAAAGGCAAAGAGAGAATCACTTGAACTGGTATAAGACCATAAGTCCAAGTAGATGCAAGCATTGACCCAAAAAATGTCTAAGATAGAAGTGCTACTTAAAGGACAAAGCATGGGATATTCATTTGACTTTGATGATATGTTGCTAATGGAGGGTAATAAGTTACCTGAGAAGTTTAAAATGCCTTAGTTGTAAAAGTTTAATGGAACTGGAGATCTTAGGATTCATCTCAGTCAGTACACAACAACTATGAGCACTATTAAGGCCCTATTAGAAGTGATCACTAAGTTATTTATAATGTCTTTAGAGGGAATGGCTGTAAACTGGTATCATGGATTGGAAAAGTCTATCAGGGCTGACTGGAAAGAACTGTGTATTGCTTTTTTAAAATAGTATGATTATAATACCAGATTGGAAGTGTCCATTAGGGATTTAGAATTGACCAAGTAGAATCCTAATGAATCATTTTTAAATTTTCTAATGAGATTCATGTTTAAAGTAGGCTGATGAAGAATAAGCTGGCCAAGAAGGATTAGGTTAGGATAATAATTCAGAATGTGTCACTTAATCTGGTTGAGAGATTGCAAATGATGAATCCCAAAACATTTATAGACCTGTATTATGATGGTTTGCAAGCTGAAGAGATTGAGAGTGAGAAGAAGAAAATTTTTAAAAGTACAAGAACCAGAAACTACCCAACTAGGGTACACAACAATGCAGCACTAGCCAAATTATGGATGTGCATACTATTCAATAACCAAGGAGATTCTCTAATTTTAACCAACCACTTTCAAAAGTCCTAGAGTGTCTAATGTAAAAGGGCTTACTTCAACCTTTATCTAATCCAAACCCACCAAACCCAAAGACCCCAGGCTATAACCTAAACAAGCACGGCCAATTCCATTAAAACCTTTGACACTTAATGGATAACTGCATCTGCCTCAAACATGAAATCCAAAACCTTATAGACTCTGGAAAAATCATAGACCCTAAAAACCCAAGCACTAGAAATAATCCTTTCCTAAACTACTGAAATGTACCACCCTCAATTACCATGATGATTAACTCAAGAGTTAGTGAGGAAGAAGTGTTAAGCTCCTTTGAGGACTTAGACCTTAAAACCAATGAGAAATCTCCTAATGCCCTCAAAGATATAGAAAGAGCAAAAGACTTATTGGGTCAGCCTTTAGGCAAGTTTGACTATAAGGTATTTTATACTAAACCACCTTCTTTTGACATACCCTTCTAGTCGATTGTGACTACAGGATGGGGTGATGAGTTTGATGATGAGAAGCTGCTAAACAAGAAAGAAAAATGCACATTTGAGGTACATGAAGATGAAGTCATGGAGACAATTGGCAAAAAGATGCAAGAATAGTTATTATGTCAGTTGCCTCAAGGAAAACTACTATAAGACTCAGCATCCCTAGCATCTAGAATAGGAAATAAAATTTCTTATTGTCTTCTTTGAATAAAATTTTAGTTTCTATTTTGTTTTAGTGATCTATGATATAAATTATGATCATGCTTACTTATGTAATATGCGTCCTAATGGTATGGTGCGTTATAATATTGATTGTATCTGCATGTTTGACATAAATTCAATTCAATTAGATTCATTTAGTATGGGCATAAATGCAAATTCAAAGAACATATATATATCACATGATGTAACTTTTAAAGATAGGAAATTTAGGAAAAAAGAAAAAAAAAGAAAAAAGGAGAACAAACAAGGAGAGAAAAAAAAAGAAAAAAGAACAGTAAGGTACTCAGTAACTTACATTACAACCCACACCTTGTAACTGCCATCAATTATTGCATCAGCATCAATCCTTATATTCTGCTCAAGAATTCTATGAAGTGCAAGCCTAGTTGATTTCATCATCAAGAACTCGCTTCAATCAGTTCTCCCACTACTTTGCATCTTCAACACATGAGACTATAACTAATAGGGTTAGTAAGACAAAGGGTCAACAACATAAGTGACCAAACTGAGTCTCTTGCATACATGAAGAAAAGACTACTAGAATGAATTAAAAATGAAGCTGGGGGCAAAATGTTACTCTAGGGTAGCTTGAGGAAAAATAATAAATACAACACTAGAACTTCAAAGTTAGTGAAAAAAGATCTCAGGTTAGAAAGGAGTCAACTACTAGCATACAAATACAGTAGTTATCAAACAATAAAAGTAGTAACAAAAACAAAAATTCAACAATGCATTGGTTAATCATAATCTCCAATGTCAAGCCATAGACCATAATTGCTAGCTTGGTATCAGTCCAATGAGCTGTATCAAAAGCTCTAACATCAGAAGTACTAACAATGAAGCATATAGTGCTTAAACCTATGAGTTGTTGATGGGGCACCTTGTTCTCACACTCCAAGCTACAAATATAGCTTTGTTCCAAACAAAAGACCTATTAGGATCATGCATGTCATACATAACAAGCATACACTTGCATACATTTATTGTGAAATACTTGCTTTGCATAATAAAGTCTTTAAGCCTCGATAAGATTGTGTAAACACTTTGCTATTAACATTCAAGAGTAGTGTTGTAAAAGCGTAGAAAGTTAGTCAGAATGTTCACATATGAAGCATCTAAAGGAAAAAGGTGACACTATTTAGGTGAACATGATGCTCAATAGGACTTTAGATCATAGTGTTGGGTTACGTGATACAAACGCAGCAGAGAAATTAAAATTTTTATCATGTACCCAAGCCTGGATCCATGTAATTTGACTACTTGATTAAACCTAGGGTTTCAAGAATCTTATCAAAATGCAGAAGAGGCAAGATTTTCTGGAAGGATGAGAGGCGATTCACACCGGTGACACCTTACCTCAAGCTTTTTTGGCTTGGTTGTTCGGATCAAGACGACTCCAAAAGGATGCATCCTCTATAGGTATCCACACAAACAACCCTTCACAAAATGAATTGGAATGTGTGTGCTAGCAACCTCCTTGATTGTCTCATAAATCAAGAACAAAAGAAAAACTCTATCTTTGTTTTCTAAGAAGAAAGAAAATGAATTTAGAGGTAGGAAAAATAAGTGTGTGAAACCCTAGAGAATATAACATATTTATAGACTCCAAATTAGGATTTCACCTACCAATGACCTTTTAGTAATTTCCATTTATTATATTCTAATTTTGTTTAAAAACAGATCAGAAATAATATCTTATTTATTTATTTAAAATAACATTTATCTTAAATAAATAAACAAATAAATAAATAAATAAAACACTTTAATTATTTATTTCCACAGAGTTTATTTTGGGCTTATTAAACCCATATTCATTTTGGGCTTGTTCTAAGTGTGTGACCCTGTAGGTTCACATAACATTGGTAGTGGGCCTAAATCTTTATTTAGGCCTACAAGTCATAAGTGGCATCTAGCAAGACATTATGACTACCTAAGTCATGTGAAGTCAATAATCCGACATAACCTAATTACAATGAATTTTATCGTCCCTTTATCACATGATATCTTAATTGAACATAAGGCATATAATGTCATCCTTATATAGTTCAATATTATGACTTGATTCTAAGTAGACTGAAAATGATAACTCTTTATCAATTCATTTCAGTAAGGCCATGCAATTTCCTTCAGTCTATCTCATCAAGGGGCCCATAGATATCTTTCTCATATTAATGAGGAATAAATCCCTTCTAAATCACTCACATTCCTCACATAACTAATTTCATATCCAACAATATCCTATTTAATCATCCGGTTAAAAACAATGTTGGAATGTGTCAAAACATAAAATAGCTACGTAGAAATCTATGATTATTTCAAGGTCAAAGGACCAAAATAAAATTATTGTGATGAGAAATACTTATGATAATAATCTATGTAGTATTTTCATAGTAGGTCAATCCAGTACATGGTCTCTCATTATGTACCTATGAGTTGACTTAATATCTCATATTCATGATTAGTAAAACATAACCATCAGTCAACTTCATACTAGCCTTAATACTTTAATATTTATATATAATAAATAAATGGCTAGGGATAATTAGAATAGAACTCTTATTTTAATTTAAGGGTTTTACTATAAAGTCACATACTTGATGGCCTTAGTAAGAATTAACCATTCATATAATTATCATAAAATTAAATGATAATGAAATACCTTTTTATTAATAAAATAAGAAAGTCAATGCATAATCGTAAATGATTGACCTAGTGCATATCACTGACACATAGGAGACCAATTAATTATGGGCCCATCCAGTAAGGGAATATCACTGATAATGATATTTGCGAAAGCGTCATCCTAGCGACCTTAAAAAGGCTGGATAGGACGTTCAAGCTCCTGAAACTTAGTATCCATCTCCATAGTCTCATTGGGAGTATCATCTGAAATATCTCTCCACAATAGTTAGACCAATATATGGTATATAATATGGTGTTGAGAAGGTTCAATATGTTAGCAATACATTCATCGACTTTATAAAAAGGAAGAATGCACTCAAAACTTAAAATGAATGCACTCTGGAAAATTATTTGATTATGAAATAAGATCTATAACTCCTGAACCTTTTTTGCAGGAGATGTCAAGAAGAGGAATAAAGCCCTCTACCATAGTATTAATGGAATAGAAGAAAGGCAAATTCAACCCTAGGCCATGACTTCAATGATGGCGTATCATGACCTTCTGATTAGAGACATCATCATCCTAATCAAAAGGGAAGAATGCAAAAGAATAACATGGCATTTTGACAAAATCTTTTCACTTACAAATAGACCATACTAACTTATGGTATTTTGTATAGGAAAAAATAAAAGAATGAAGAAGGGGAAAGGAACCGATACATCAATAAAAATGGGCAAGATAGCAAATGCTAACCCTCATTAAGATAATAAAGGGAAGTAACAAAACTCTATTATGTAATAAGTACCATCTCAATTATAAAATTCATAAATTAAAAGTAAATTCATCCACTTCACAAGATCATTTGTGAAAATCCTATCTCATGACCTTTCATTATAATGGCTCTTTTTTTATTAGCCTCGCAAAATTTAGATGATTAGTTAACGGCTTTGTGTTAAGAGTTTATAAACTGTAATCAATCTAATGCTTACTTCGCACTCAAACGAGGGGAAGAATATGCAAAGACAAAATCTATGGACTTATAGTATAAATTACTTGAATTTCAAATTATCATTTTAGTCTTTTGAATAATAAATGTGCATATAATCTACTCCAATGCTTAGAAATGAGTATGAGTACAAATCCCTTAACGGTATCCATGTTGAGTAATATGAGAAAGGTGGGGAGACACTGAGAGGAGAATCAAAATAAGAGCAAGCATAATTTACTCCAATACTAAAAAATGAGCAAGAGTGTCAACGTGAACCTTTAGTGGTATCCACACTGAGTAACATGAGAAAGGCGAAGGAATATTAAAAGAGGGCAATGTCAAAAGCTGCTCTATTTACTCTAATACTCTAAAAGAGTATGAGTATCTGAATGACCTATCCAATAGTATCCACATTAAGTAATATCAGAAAGGTGGGGAATACTCGGCTAAGGAAGAAAAACACAAAAATAGTTCAAAAGCTATTTTGATACTCACAATTCAATCTATTTCTACTTAATTTCCATGAGTTTTATTTAAGCAGATTCTTCTTGAACTTAAGTGTGGAAGCAAGCTCTTCACTTTGTAAAATATATGCTCTCAACATAAGATGGTTAATGATACCTTTAACCTTTATGAATGGCAAATAAATGATAGTTATAGAAATCAAAATTAATAAGATTCATTGGATGTACGTTATCTCATGATAAAGTGATGAATTTTCTCATATTCAAAAAATATATTGTACTTTATTGTACACTTATCATGCTGAAACTAACTTCAATAATTTTTCAGGAATAACAAGTCCAAAAAAAAAAAAAACCTAATATGTGGAATCAATACTAGTGCCAATAAGTTAATTAAGGTTATCAAGTGATGAAGACGGTTGATCAGAGTCATAGTTAATTAACACAAAATCTCAAAATCCTAGTCAGCATGAAATTTTAATATGATGTATGCATTTTGCATACATTGCACTTCATCTTAGTTAGATGCTACACAATAGCTATAACATAATTTTCATATTCACTTTGTTATATGCTACATAGTAGATATAACATAATTTTTAGATCCGCTTTATTACATGCTACAAAGTAGTTATAACAATCACAACTTGATAGACATTACACAGTAGTTATAACACATTACCAAATCACTTTTTACTAGATATTCCATCGAAATTATAGCATATTTCAAATCTTTTGCTAGACGCTCCACAGGACTTATAACACCATTATCACTATTTGCTAGACACTCCCTAGGATCTATAGCATATTTGTCTTCAGTTGGACACTACATAATAGTTATAGTATACTTTTGCTAAATGTCCCACAGAGAATATAGTGAAAATCATGATCATTAGACGTCCCATAGGGAATATAGTGAAAATCATAATCACTAGATGTCCTATAGGGAATATAGTGAAAATCATAATCACTAGATGTCCCATAGGGAATATAGTGAAAATCATAATCACTAGATGTCCCACATGGAATATAGTGAAAATCAAGATCACTAGATGTCCCATAGGGAATATAGTGAAAATCAATATCACTAGATGTCCCATAGGGAATATAGTAAAAATTATAACGTCCCACAGGGAATATAGTGAAAATCACAATCACTAGACGTCCCACAAGGATTACAATTAAAATCACAATCACTAGATGTCCCATAGGATTATAGTGAAAATCACAATCACTAAATGTTCTATAGGGAATATAGTGAAAATCATGATCACTTGACGTCCCACAGGGAATATATTGAAAATCATGATCACTAGACATCCTATAGGAATATAGTGAAAATCACGATCACTAGACATCCTATAGGAATATAGTGAAAATCACGATCACTAGACGTCCTATAGGGAATATAGTGAAAATCACGAGTCATTAAACGTCCTAAGGGGAATATAACGAAATGCATAAGTTTCATTAGACATTTCATAAGAAATATAGTGAAATATATTAAACATAGCATCTTGTTTAAAATTGCTCAGCAATTTAAGCATCATCAGGTCAATTAGGATATAATGAAGTACCCTAATTCTTTCTTTCGAAATTGTGTGCTACTATTACTTTGCCACAATTTATCAGGCAAACAGCGATAAAGGGGGGCAACTGTAAGCACCCAATTTCAGGATGCAATTGTGCACGTGTGCGACAAAAGCCCCTATGATGAAAATCTAATTAAGAATTGATATCTGGTGTCGAGTTTCATGATTCAAAGGACTAAATTGCAATGTTTTGTGGATTTAATTGCAAAATTGGTTTTTAGGGATTTGATTGTAAAAATTAGAAACTTTTGAGGACCTTTTTCATAGTTTAAAACAAATAAAAAAATAAAAAAATAAATTTTTGGTCGGTTGACATTTAATGCTGATCGGCATTACATAATATTGACCGGCATTACGTAATGCTAATCGACATTACGTAATACCAATGGAATGCCAATTTTCACTAAAAAGTAATTTTTACGCATTTTTTACACTAATTTTATCATTTTTCATTTTTTCATTAGTTCTAAGATTTAATTTTTCAAAATCTTATTACTTATCATTTTGTTATCCTAAGTTTGAAAATTCAAAACTAAAATGCAGACTAGTCTCCTAATCACTCCTAACTATCACGCAACTTCCTACGTGATCATAGGAATTGAAGTGATTATGTCTGGCTTTAAAAGTCAGAAGGGAAGGTTGTGAGGGGCTAATGAGCTAGCGAGCGACAAAAAAAAAAAAAAAAAGAAAAAAGCGAAGAGAGTCTATGAAAAGAAAAGCTGCATGAAAACCTTAGAAAAAAGAGCTTTGAAAAAAACTAGAGAAAAAAGAACCCTAATTAGCTATTGCAAAAGAAAACTACGATCTTTGCTTTTAAGGTATAGAGAATCAAGAAAAAACAACAGAGTCAATCTCAAAACGGTGACAATCTCAATCTGAGGGGCTTTTAAACAACATTTGCATATTATCTTCTACTCTTTTCTTTTCTCTTTTCTCTTTATTTTTTATTTGATTTATTTTATTTTATTTTTAATTGATTCATTACTAATTAATTTTTATGTTTTTTTATTTGTTTTAATTGATGTTCTATGGTACTCTGGAGATAAGGTTGAAATGAGATTTTGGTAGTGATTACATTGAAAAATCCATGGGATGCCATGGATTAAGATCTGTAAAACTCCTATAGGATTTAGGATTTATGACTTTTGCAATCTTTTAATTTGCTTTTGTTTTGGGTTGTAATTAAATTGATTTTAATTTCTGTACAATAGGTTGTAATAGCCCCAATAGTAGGAAATAATGAATATTCTTTAATGTTTTGCACTATTAAAATTAATTAGTAAATTAGGTTAATTTGGTAAACCCTAATTAAAATCAATGGAGGCAGTAGGTTAATTTAGGTTGCATGTTAATTAAAATTAGGGTTTTTTAGAAGAAATAATTTAATTACTTGTTTAATTTTTTTTGATTGTTTTGATATATATATATATATATATATTATGTTTTTGGACTTTTTTGTTTATTTTTGTATGATTTGGGCCGCAAGCCCACGTTAGGATCCAAACCCACTAAATAAAAATAGGGTTAAAAATGGTTTAGATTAATTAACTAAAATCAACTTAGGCCCATTAGGTTAATTTAGACTTAAGCCCATTTTTTAGGTTGACTGAAATTAATTTAGACATAGCTCAACCCATTAATTTCATTTCTTTTAAAATAAATAGATTTAGGATCACATCACTTAATTAAAATCAAGTTGGAATTAGGCCCACTAATTAATTCATTTCTTTAAGAATTTGTAGACTATAGGCCCATTTTTAGTTGAAATTAAAATGAATAGACTTAGGCTCACTTATTAACATGTAAGCCCATCCCTTATCCAATTCACTTGTTAATAAAATATGTAGAATTAGCTAATTTTAATCAATAAAATTAACCTAGTTTAGACTTAGGGATGTTGCTGCCTTTTGTATGCATTTTTTACATGTAATTTTATGACTTGTCACATTTTTTTTTAGGTTAGATGGATGTTTAATTAGGGTTTAAATAAAATTGCATGTAATTAGAGAATAAAATAGAAATTCATAAAGTAAATCTAAATGAACACAAGACTGAAAGAAGTTAGTATTTTGTTCCTAGAATTTCCTAGTTGTAGTGCTAACTTTCTTTTAGAGAATTGGGTACCACATTTTGATTTGTCCCAGTTATTACCCTAGGTGGCAACTTCTTATCTTTATGCCATGTCTTTATGACAATGGTTAATGTGTTTTGTAGGGCCCTGAGCCCAAATAGTGTCGCAGTTGCTAAAATTTTGGACGCGCACTAAACCCCGCCGTCTACAACATTCTAACAAATTTTCTTTACCTACAAATAAACTTGACTAACTTGTGGTATTTTGTGTAGGAAAAATGAAAAATGATGAAGGAGAAGAGAACTAACACAACAATAAGAATAAGCAAGATTACAAATGCTAATCGTTCATCAGAGTATCACCTTACATGGCAAACACCCTGAAAAATAATAAAGGGAAGTAACATAACTCAATATCTTTACAATCTCAATAATAAAATCCACAAATTGAAAGTAAATTCATCCATTTCATGAGATCATGTGAAAAAATTTATCTCATGAACTTTGATTTTAGTCACTTTCTTTTATTAGCCTCATAGAATTTAGATGAGCAGTAAACAACTCTATGCTGAGAGTTTATAAAACTCTAATCAATATAATGCTTACTTTACACTCGAACGAGCGAAAGAAAATGCAAAAAAATAAAGTGGACTAAAAGTATAAATTGCCTGAGTTTCATAGTATCTTTTTAATAATAAATATGCATATAATCACTCTAATGCTCATAAATGAGTATGAGTACAAAATCCCTTAATGGTATCCATACTAAGTAATACGAGAAAGACAGGGAAATACTAAAAGGAGAATCAAAATAGGAGCAAGCATAATGTACTCCAATGCTAAAAAATGAGTAAGAATATCAATGTGAACCTCTAGCGGTATCCACGCTGAGTAATATAAGAAAGGTGAGAGAATACAAAAAGAGGACCATGTTAAAAGCTACTTTATTTACTCTAATGCTCTGTAAGAGTATAAGTATCCAAAGGACCTTTCTAACTATATCCATGCTGAGTAATATAAAAAAGGCAAGGGAATACTTGGATAAGGAAGAAAAGTACAAAAATAATTTAAAGACTATTTTGATATTCAGAATTTCATTTGTTTATGCTTAAATTTCCATAAGTTTTATTTAGCAAATTCTCCTTAAAATTAGGTGTGGAAGTAAGCTCTTCACTTAGTAAAAAATATGCTCTCAACATAAGATGATTAATGACACTTCTAACTTTTGTGAATGATAAATAAGTGATAGTCATAAAAAATTAAAATTAGTGAGAGTCATTTAGTGCACATTATCTCATGATAAAGTGATGAATTTTCTCATAAATTTTCAATAAAAAGTACATTTTATAACAATTATCATACTAAAACTAACTTCAACAAGTCTTTAAGAACAATAAATTTAGAACAAGACAAACCTAACATATAGAATTAGTACCAACACTAACAAGTTAATTAAGGTCATCAAGTAATGAAGGCAGTTGATTAGAGTCAATCAGTAAAAATTCAAAGACAATCAGCTAAAAATTCCAATAAGTTAGCATAATTGATCAATAAAAAATCTTGAAATCCTAGTTTATATGAAATTCTAATTTAATTTTTGCATTTTGCATACACAACACAAATTTTAGATTCACTTTGTTACATACTACACAGTAGGTATAACACAATTTTAAGATCACTCAGTTATATGTTACATAATAGCTATAACTTAAATTTTCAAACTCACAATTTGCTAGACGATCCACAGACCTATATCACTATTTTCATAACTCTTTGGACACTCCATAGGACCTATAACATATTTGTACACTCTTTCTACTAGACGTTCCATAAGACTTATAACCTGATCATGATTTGCTAGACACTACACAGTAGTTATAGTATATTTTCGCTAAATGTTCCATAGGAAATATAGCAAAACTTTTAGTCACAGTTACTATATGTTCCATAGGAATTATTAGCTAGAAACTACACAGTAGTTACAATATATTTTTTCTAGACATCCTATAGGGAATATAGTGAAAATCATGATCACTAGACGTCCCATAAGGAATATAGTGAAAATAACAATCACCAAACATCCCACATGGAATATAGTAAAAATCATATTACTAAACATCCCACAGGGATATAGTGAAAATCACAATTAACTACTAAACATCCCACAAGGAATATATCAAAAACTTATCACTTGCTAAACATCCCACAGGGAATATAGTATAAACTTATTATTCACTAAATGTCCCACGAGGAATATAGAAAAATGCATTGAACACAGTGTGAACTACTAGTCACTGAACATAGTGATAACATCATCGTTATATGTTTCATTAGAACTATAACTTATTTTCAAAATGCATTGAATGTAATGTCAACTGTTATTTACTTAACACAGTGATAGCATCACCACTATATGTTCCATTGGAACTATAGCCTGTTTTCAAAATACACTAAACACAATATCAATCACTATTCACTAAACACAATGATAGCATCACCGCTATATGTTCCACCGGAACTTTAGTCAATTTTCAAAATGCATTGAACACAGTGTCAATCATTATTCATTGAACACAGTGATTACATTATAGCTAGAAATTCCATAGGAATTCTAGTGTTCCTTAAATCGCATTCAACACTATATAGTGTTATGCATAGTCATGGCACACATGTAAGTGTTTTAACTCTTTGCTTTGGAATTGTTTGCTTATTCACTTTATTGCAATTTATCAAGCAAATAGTGACAAAGGGGGGTAACTGTCCCTAATTTTAGGATGTATTAATATGAAGATGTGACAGAGGATCCAATGATGATAATTCGTTATAAATAGGTCTTTAGAATTTTGAATTTAGGGCTCAATTGCAAATTTTTTAAGGACTTAATTGTAAAGTATTTTATTTCTTCTGTGGGCCAAATTCAAAATATAGAAAAATTCAAGAGGGGTCAGGTTGTAAAATTTTGGATTGAAATTTAGTAATTCCAATCGGAATTCCACATTTTTTATCAGAAATGTAGAATTCTGATTGGAAATATACAATTTCGATTGGAATTGTATTAGTCTAATCGGGTTTTGACTCTTTTTTTTTTGAATTTTAATTAGTCAAAAATTAATTTTTAATTGATTTTTGAAGAAAAAAATCAAACATAAATGGAATCCTATATATTTTTTTTGTTCTTTTTAATTTATCATAAGGTTATTTTTTTTAGATAATTATAAAAGTAATTATCAATTTTAGTTAACAATTAACCTTTTTTCCTGGAATTTTTAAATGGCAAAGAGGATGATCTTTCTTTTTAACAAGTTATGGGATTTCAAGTAAAAGGGTGGCTTTTGGATCCTTGATTGAAAAGGGAGGGCCAATATAAAAGACGGGGTTGTAGACGGCAGGGTTTAGCACGCACCTAAGATCTTAGCAATCGCGACACTATTTGAGCTTAGGGATCTAGAGAACACACTAACCACAGTCATAAAGACATGGCATGGAGATGAGGAGTCACCACCCAAGGTAATAACTGAAAAAAATTGAAAAATGATGGTACTCGATTCACTAAAAGAAAGTCGCACTACAACTAGGAGATTCTGGGTATGGAAGACCAACTTTTTTCAGTCTTTTGTTCATTTAGAATTACTTTATAAATTACTATCCTACCCTCTATTTACATGTAATTTCATATAAATCCTTTTCAAAACAATTAACTTCAGGCAAACTAGTCATGAAATATACAAGCAAACAATTCACTCATCACAATCTCTAGGTCAGTCTAATCTACATTTGATTTTAATTAAATGGAATAAATCTACATGTTTTAATTTAAAAGAGAGCCTAAAGACTAATGAGCCTAATTCCTATTCAATTTTAATTAAGTGAACCTAAATCTATTTCTTTTAATTCTAAAATGGGCCTAAAACTACAAATTATGAAGTATTTAGATTAGTGGGCTTAATTCTACATGTTTAATTTCTAAAGTGATCTTAAATCTACAAATTATGGAAAAGGCTTAACTTAATGGGCTAAGTTTAAGTTAATTTTAATTAGGTGGACATGTGTCTGGATTAACTAAATGGGCTTAAGTTATCTCTACCTAAGTCTAATTCATTATGGGCCTAAAATGCATTTTTATTAATTAAACCTAAACAACCTACATTTATTTAAATGAGTTAAAGCCTAATGTGGGCTTAGGGCCCAAAACACATAAACATAATCAAACAAGCCTAAAAACAATAAAAACAAAAACAAAAGCAATCAAATAAAAGATTAAACAATTAATTTAACTTATTCTAAAAACCCTAATTTAATTAAATTGATTTAAACAAACAAACAAATAATTAACAAACAACCCTAATTCTAACTACTTAAATCTAATACAATTTTAATTAAACAACCCAATGATTTCTATAACCATTAATTTTAATTAATCACCCAATTGAAATCCTAATTTTACTAATTGATTAATTAAAATAAAACATGCAAGCACACATATGATTTCATTTTCCCACTATTTGGGTTATTATAATGAACTATTGAGAATAATAAAAAAAGAAGAAGCAGAATTAATACAATCCCAAAAATAAATAAAAATAAGACAATTATAAACAAGTAAATAAAAAAAACTGGAAACTATATTTAGCTAAAAGGTTTTATCCATGGCATTTCATGGACCTCTATGAATTTTGTTCTCCAAGTAAGATCATCATGTAATCCCCTTTATAGTCACCATCACAAAAGGATAAAACAATAATTAGTAAATAAAATTATAATAAAAATTCAATAAAATCAAAAGAAAATAAAAAAAATAAAAAAAGGTAGAAAGAACATAATGCTTATGGATGTAGAATAAATTGCCCTCCTAAACTAGTAAGATCACCGTCATTTTTTAGTAAACCTTCAAAAACTTATTATTCTTCTCCTAAAAATTCTCCAATGAATAAATCATAATGAATTTTTTATGTATTGCCTAAAGAAAAGTCTAGAGAGCTTCAAGAAGAAGAGAGCCAAAAATTGCACAAAAAAGAGCTGAGGGTTGAGAGTCCCCCTTCTAGGAGCTTAAACTCTCTTTTTATAGGAAAAGACAAAAAACCCTAGGTCCTACGTACTGAAGAGTTCTAATTTTAAAAGGACTTTATTTCTTGAAAATTTAGATAAATCCCAAAAATAAATTTAAGAAAATTTTTTAGCCAATCAAAATTCAAGAAAAATATTGTTTCTTTTCTCTAAAAATACAAAAAAATAGACTGAACACAAATAATTCTGATCAGAATTTTGTAATTCTGATCAGAATTCTATAATTTTTTTTAACTTTTAATTACTAAAAGACTTCTGAAAGAATTTAAAATTTTCAATTAGGTCTTAAAAAGTATCATAATTAAGTCCTTAAAAAACATTAAACTCTTTTTGAAAATGCATTTAGACTTTTGAGATTTCAAACTTTAAATGTTAAAGACCTAGTTATAACATTTTCATTATTGCAGTCATTTGTCGCATCCATATTATTTTATCTCGAAATTAGATGTTTACAGGGGTTTCTTTTAAAAAAAAATTAGAACGTTGAAAAAATTTTGAGTGAAAAATAGAGACTTTAAAAAGAAAATACAAAGAAAGCTTTGAAGAAATCTTTTACATCTTTAAAACAAAAAGTAGTGAGCCTTGAAGAAGGAAGATAAGAAACTCTATTGAGTTTATTCGAAAATGTTGATCAAATCCTTTTTTGAGGAACAATCAAATGACATTTGTAGCATCATCCCCATCTTTTCTTTATTTTATTAACTCGCTTTGTTTTATTTTATTAACTCGCTTTGTTTTATTTTATTAACTCGCTTTGTTTTATTTTATTATTTTCTTTATTCATTATTTTCTAATCATTTTTATTGTTTCTTCTTTTTTTTTTTTGTTATGGTGATAAGCAAAATGTGAGGGAGATGTGATTGCATAGTTCAAATAAATTGAAGATCCATGGAATGCCATGGATTTGTATATGTAGTTATTACACATAGATTTTAGGTTTATTTTATTTATATTATTTTGTGCTATTTTGTTAAAGTTCTATGTCTTATTGAATTTATTCATGTAGATTGTAATAGCCCCAATAGTAAAAAAATAGTGAATATCTACTTTCTTGTGTTCTAAAATTAATTAGTAAATTAAGTTTATTTAGTAAAACGCTAATAAAATCAATGATGACAATAGATTAATTCTTAGGTTGCATGAAATCAGATTAGGTTTTTTTAAAAGAAATAATTATTAATTGCTTATTTGATCGTTTTATTTGATTGGTTTGGCATGTTTTATGTTTTTGGCCCTTTCTTTATTTTTAATTCATTTTGGCTCCCAAGCCCATGTTAGGTTTTAACTCAATTAATAAGCTTTTAAAATTGGTTTTTTAGGATTCATTAACTTTAAAATTAATTTACACCCATTAGGTTAATTTAGACTTAAACCCACTTTAGTTTAATTGAAAGTAACTTAAACTTAGCTTAGCCCATTTAAAATATTTTCTTTTTTAAATAAATAGATTTAAGATCATTTCATTTAATTTAAAATTAATTAAAATTAGGCCCACTAATCCATCCAATTCAATCCAAATCAATTGTCTATAAAATCAATAGACTTAGGCCCACTTTTTAGAATTAAAAGAAGTAAACTTAGGGTCATTAATTAACTTAAAATGTAGTCTCACCTTTAGCTTTATTTCACTTGTAAATAAAACATATAGATTTAGCCCATTTAATTAAAATTAATATAGATTAGATTAATTTAAAGACTTTGCATTTTATGAATGCATTTTTTATGCACTATTTTATGACTAGTTGCCTTAAAGTTAGATGGATGCTAAATTAGGGTTTATACGAAATTGTATGTAATTAGAGAATAATTTAGTAATTAATAAGGAAATTCTAAAAGAACAGAAGACAAAAAGAAGTTGATATATCATATCCATAATCTCCTAATTGTGGTGTTAACTTTCTTTTAGAGAATTGAGTTACCACCACCTTTAATTTATCCCAGTTATTACCCTGGGTGTGACTTCTTAACTCTACGCTATGTCTTTGTGATATAGTAGTGTGTTCTCTAGAGCCCTAAGCTAAAAAAATGTCGGGTAGCTAAAATCTTGGGCGCGTGCTAAACACAACCATTTACACCCTTAATAATCAAATTCTAAATAAATTGTTGTTGATTTTGTGTCTGAGTTGAGTAGGCATAACAATAAACCCATACATATGGTGACTTGCTCCTTTATCCAACATTTATCTAAATGATCAATTAATTGCCTCGATATTATTTCTTACATTGTTTCTGCCTTTTTATATAAAAAAAAAAAGAAAATAAAAAAAGATTAGCTCATAAAGATAATAGGAATATACATTATATCTAATAATAAAGATTAAGCATTTTAACCTTCTCATCGAGCACTAAGAATTCTAAGTTGTAAATATCATTAAAGGTGTAATCGAGCTGAACTTTTAAAAGTTCAAGCTTGGCTTGTTTAAAAATTAATGAACTTAAGCCAAGCTCGAGCTTGATAAATTTTTAAATTATGGCTCAAACTCAGCTCGAGCTAAGTTTGTGAGCTAGAGAAGCTCAACACACTATATTGCTAAATGGCTACCTGTCATTTGTCTTATTTTTAATATGGGATTTTGTATTACTTTTATGGGAAATAAAAATAGAAAGAATAAAAGGAAAATAATATGAGCTACAAGCCATAATATTCTATGAAGTAACACTAAGCACTACCAACCCGAGTGCATAACAATTTTGCCTTAGCACGAGAAATATGGAAAAGTAGGCAAATTAGCCATAAGACAATATTAAATGATGAAAAAAGTAAATCCACAGAAATAAAAGAAACTCATTTGAATTTTATATACATAATACCTCTTATGGTAATAAATTTTTTTGAAAAACATTTTGAATTACCAAGAGACACATATTCAATATCAACTCTATACCCATCTTCTCCATATGGAAATGAAATAGGATACTATATAGACATGAGATTGGGATGCAAAGTAATTATTCACTTTATTTTTTCATTTTATATTCAATAACCTTGTCTTGATTTTTATTATATACCCTAAGATCACCAACAATTAAACCTTTTATTTTGGAAGATTGAGGACTTGCATATTGCATATTGAAATCTTTTCTTTTATAATTTTAATATAACAGAAAATAAATTATTCTCCTCAAATATATGTCTAACATTCTAAATGATTTTGCAATAATGTTTGTTGTTCATATCCACAAGCATATGGAGTCATCTAAATAGTAATTAAATATCGATCCTCCATGGATTTGAGAACTAATTATTGAACTACTTTTAGTATTTGCTTGTTTAGAAGGTCAACTATTTGTTTAATGAAAATGAAATAAAAAAATTAAATAAAATTAAACTAACTATTCTTAATTCATTATATAAATAATTATTAGCATTTTTATTCTTAGCTCAAACTTATCTAATAATTGCATCAACTTCCTTCTCAATTCTAAATCCTATTCTATTTTCAAAGTATCATTTGAATTATGAAAATCTGTCTCAAGTACTCCTACAATTAATTAATTATGACCATTACCTAGCTATTTAGCTCTCACTAATTCAAGCAATTAATCATATTCAATTTTTTAGCTAAAGCTTTTAAAGGAATATTAATAATCAAACTATCTCTTAGCTAATTAAATTAATTAATATGTTATTATGTGTTCTTAACAAAATTTATCTTTCAATTTAACCATATTGTCTAAATTAATCCAATGGATGATTAGACCATTGAAAATATTAAAATTAATAACAACCAAAGAATGCAAATTATTTGATTAAAATTTTAACCTAGTTAAGATCATGTCAAGCTTGGTCTAAAAACCTTAATAAATAATTTAGCCACTCAGAGAGATTAGAGAAGAAGAAGAAGAAGACAAAGTATAAGATCTAAATAGATTCATGTTAATATAAAGATTAAAAACAAGATGAAATAATAAAAGAAAAATCCCTTTGGAATTTCCTTTATTCGAAATGATGTTTGAATTCTTAACACTTGAATCGTCTAGTCTTGATTCAATCTTGAGTAGTTGCAAAAGAAAATAAAATCACCACTAACGTTATTATTCATGATGAAGAAAACTAAACTTTTCTAAAAATTATTTCATTCCACAACCCACCTTTAAAAATGAGGCAAAATAAAATGATTAATATTGTTCCTCCAAAAGAACCATAAAATAAACTTCCTAATTAAATTTGTTCTAGTATGCATAATTATATGCCCAAATGCGTATGGCCATGTTGAACCATGTCCTTTGAATTGCTTGGACATAGGCATGGTCATGTGTCCTTAGGCATATGGCTATGCCTGGTCTACTGACTGACTAGCCCTTTTTTTGTTAATCAGGCATTGCTATGTCATTAATAGCACATGGCCATACTATCACGACCCGAACCCGAGGGCACGTGACCGGTACTAGGGAATGGGTAAGCATAAGGCCCCCGAAACCCGTAGTAAGCCTAAAGGAAAAAGAAAATAAAACCATTTATATATATATAACTTTACTTGAAAACAGAACACATTATCAAACTGATTTTTCTCAGAATACACAAATTCAACCGCTTAAATAATAATGTGTTTCAACATCTCATATTATAAATCAAATTTAATCTCATACATAAGCGTGGTTTACACAAATAGGTTACATAATTATGTTTAAGCCATACAAATCTTTTACACATATACTACTGCAGCAACCTAGATTTATACACAGTACAGCTTATAATGACCTACATAAAATAGCCGGTGAAGAAGAAACCCGGCGTGGAGGTAGTCTGAGGTCGAACTCCCAAGCTCCTGAAAAAAATAAATTGAGGGAAATCAGACCTCACTGAGTAAGTCAATAAAAGAGCTGTACAGTTTGAAAACCTTTTTTTTTTTGAAAACTATATATGTTTATAGCGAAAATAATTTATAATATATAAGTATAGCTTTTGAAAAAAATCTCGGTAGAACCCTAAACCCAAAATCTAAATGGCCAACCAGGCCCACTTATTCCAACTAGACTACCGGTCCTCGAGAGCAAGGGCATCAACCAAGGCACCAAGCCGTAGTCATTCACTTAATCCAAATATATGGCTCTGGCGGTCCCCGAGAGCGAAGACATCAACCGAGGTACCCATCCCAGTCCATTATTGACTTTCCAATCACTGGCGGTCCCTGAGAGCAAAGGCTTCTACCGAGGCACCCGTCCCAGTTTAACATTCATCAATCATACAATTTTCGGATCCATCTCTCAATCTCTACCATGTGCACATAGTCCTGGTGAGGCCCACCAGGTAGCTCGTTCTACCAAAATTTCTCAAATCGATTTTGAATAAATAAATTACATTTAAATCGTAAATGATAGCATTAGATTGAATAAATCATATAATCAATATAATAGAAATACGAGCGCATGCATTTCTTTAAATAAACACATGCATAGATCATTTTATCGACTTACAGGATGAATGTGAAGGCTGACGACCATGCGTCTGCCTCGGTCTCATAGCTTCTGCTCCGATATGCTCTAAAAGAAAAATAATGAATCGACTTTTTAAAACATGACTAAGGAATCGAAATCAGGAATCAACAAAATAATAGAATTCCAGATTGACTCGATGAAAACCGGATGAGACTCGACAGACAGGATTTAACCTAACTAACGGTAGGAATTTTTACGGATATCACGTTTTACGAGAAAATCTACCAAAATTTCGACAGAGTCTCCTCTGTAAAACGGACATCTCTCTACCAAAGGTAGAGCCAGACCTGCATAGAAAATGCACTTCCAAAATACACAACCATTCACACTCGAGTCAGGCTCCCAAGACTACAATTTGCCCCGACCGAGATCACAACTCAAAAAGTATCAAAATTAATAATATTTATTTCTCCATTTACACACATACTAAAATAAATAAAATTGTGTAAAATCTCAATTATTCAAAATTAAAGAATTAAATTTGTTTACCATTACTAATAGTATAATTATAATTATTATCCAAATGAAAACCTTTGTAATATATTATATGAATATATATATATATATATATATATATATATATGTATATATATATATTGAAAATTGAACATTTAAAATTTTACACTACTTAGGAAATTATATCAATTAATTTATAAAATTTATCTAAACCCTTTAAATACTAATAAAACTAATTAATATATATATTCATCATATTTAGTGTAAAATTACATTTTTACCCCTAGTATATATATATAAATTACATAATGCTATATATATATATACAAAATTTTCCTTAAGATTATCCAATCATCTAAAACTAATTTTTTTCTCAAGATAATTCCTCCCAATATTATATAAAAATATTTAATCAACCAACAATATTTTTCCCAAAAGTATTATTTACTAAAAATCAAATTTTTGGCATAAACTCAAATATATCTATAAAAATAGTATAAAAATCTCAAAAATTTATAATTTGAGTTCTAAAATTAACAACAATTAATACTAACCTCAATTATTAAAATTTTATAATTATTTGACAATAACTTTCGAAATTAACATAAATATTAATTAAATACCTAAACTTTATAAAATCTATAATTAACTCCAAAAATTTCTAAAACCCTAAATAAAATTAATAAACTCAAAAACACTTAACTATATTTAACCTAATCACTAATTTCACTTAAGAATAAAATTAAATCAAGTAATTAAAATGGCAAAATTTCAAATAAAATTCTGAAAATTCAAAAAAAAATGCCCAAAAATAATTCAAATGGGCAATTATCTTCCTCATAGCACAACCACACCCTATATAGAATTCTCAACTGAAGGAAATTTCAAGATCAAGGAAGAAATGAGGGCATCGGGTGAGCATTACTCACCCCTAGCTGCTGGACGGAACAGAGGGAGGGGAAGGAACCTGCTGCCACCGGAGAAGATGGGGGAGATGAAGTTGCTCAGGCGGAGGCGAAGGGTAGCTTGACACCTCCAGGAGATGGCACAGCAGAACGTCGAAGCTAGGCAGAACAAGGAGATGCAGAGCTGCTACTGCGCGAGGAGAGGAAGAAGCTGCTTCGCGAGGAAGAGGAGAGCAGCTACTGCACACCCAACAAGCTTCCTCCACGGCGGAAATGACACTCTCAGGCAGTGATGGAGGCGGCACAGTGAGGAGAAAGGGCGAGGATGGGGAGGAGGGAGCTCGGTTCTGCTTCTTCTTCTCCCAAAATATACATATACTTATATATATATATATATATATATATATATACATATATTATAAGCTAATGTATACATATATATACATATATATATTTATATACTATACTTATTATACTACATTATGACTATATACATATAGACTATATATATATATATATATCATATATAAATATACATATATATATACACAATGTATATTCAAGTATAATAGTGTACCTATGTATATATATATATATATATATATATATATATATATATATATATATATATATATATATATATATATATATATATATGCAACCATATACTACATGAAAACGTATACATATATATACACATGTATATAATTATACCTTATACTATATTATATACATATATCTATATATACATATATATATACACACATGTGAATTGATATGCACATTTAAATTAATATTTAACCTAAAATATAATGTTAACAAAATTTATACTTTAATATAATGCAAATTAACTATTACTAGTACTACTCGAGAAAAATATGTCCCTTTATATTAAAATAATTATATATATGTATGTAGGGTATTACACATACTTAGTTAACTTCTCTGTAGATCTTTATGTTAGGGTTTAAACATGACAATGTGCCTTCAAGCACATGACCATGTACATTGTTATTTGTCTTGAAAGTGGGGATTTGTTTACTTTCACAAGGATTTTGAGTTTTACTCTTTAAGTCCTCACTTTGTCACCTAATACATCAACTTTGCATCGAGCACATCTAGTATAAAAATAAATGAAAACATAAAAAGAAAATAAAAATTACCAAAAACATAATTAAATTACTAAAATCCCTAAAAAGCTAGACTTAACACTTTTTAACTAAAACTTGTCAAAATATAGTATTTTTCACATTTATCAAATGTTAAGGTCATCAAACCTTTAACGATTGTTGTATTAATATTATCCAAGGAATCACTATTTGAAATTCTATTATTGACTTCACTTTTTATATCATAAATATATAATTATGCAAATCTAGGTCTCTCACCATCAATGGGAAGTAAATACCTAATCATATAGTGGTTTTGTATGCATATTCTAAAAATATATGGTCCTAGATTTTTCTTCATTTTGTAGTCTATCTTGCCACTTATAAAAGAAAAGGCAAACAAACAATTATACCATCTTATATTTTCTTTAAATTTTCTTGATAAAGGATTTTTGTTATTTGATAGTAAAGCATCAAGGAATGGAGTTGTTGGTTACAAAAAAATGTTTTATTTTGCCTTTTGTTTTGCAACAAAGTGGATAAATTTTCATCGAGGTGCCCAATGAAATTTTCACACACTCCGCATCACAGTATAAAGCTCTATAATTCATGCATTCATTTTTTGGAAATCCTATTCCAATTTTTGTAAACAATGGCCTAGAGAAGGCAAAAAATTATTATTAAGTTCAAAAATAATTACTGAGCATATGAAAAATTAATTATAAAAAAATGGACCTCAATGCATACACATTTTGTCATCTTCAGCATGTTAGTGAAGGCATCAAATGATTAATTTTTATGTATTTCTTACAAAAAATGAAGTATAAGAGAACATTTTCTTTTATTTGATAACTGACATAGGAAGCACTTTTCTTGAAAACTTAGTGTGATTTATAATTTTTTTAAAAATGTTAATAAAAATTATAAAAGTGAGCATGTAACTATTTAAACCAACAAAACAAAAATTATAATTTGTATACTTGTAATAGGGATATCGAGGACAAACATTTGATTGAAGTAATTTTTCCATGAGAGTATTTTTGTTGAAGTCCATTGGAATGAATAAAATTCACATTTTAAAGAACATTTGATTTGAAGTTAAACATAAAAATATTATGCTAAGCATATAGTCCATAATTTTTTTTAACCTTGCTTACTCAAATTAAATATAAAATATTATACTTTCAATTTTTCACTTGGTTTCAATAACAACGTCAAAAACACTCGCATCATTTAATAAAAATTATTTAGAGTCTTTCATATACAAAGCTAATGGTTAAGAATAAGGGTAAAAATACCAATGAATAAACAATTGTCAATAGGAAATAATGCACAGGAAAAACTTTAATTATATAAAATAAAAAAATTAAAGAAAATGGAAACAACGACACACCTTCAAAAGCATGCAAAATATAGAGAGGAAACTTTGCCAAATCATCCTATATTCTGAGTAATTTTTTTAAAAAAAGTGACAAATTCAAAATTAAAGCATAATGAATATTTTTATTTTAAAGTAAAAGAGGAAAAAGGTGGTTATGAAAACAAACATGAGAAAATGCAACATTAAATACATTTTTTTTTTCATTTAGATAAAAATGACAACATTGAAAAGATATATTTTATCATGTTTTGCCTTAACAAAATGAATTAATAATAATCTATTAAAATTTAAAAGAATGAATCAACAGAAAAATGAATTAATATTTAACAAGTTATTATAATATAATATCAATTCTTTTTAATAGGACAAAATGAAACAATCTTCTAAAATATGATTCAACTTAACAAGTAAAAAAATTATATAAAAATCAGAATTGTAATGCGTAAGGCGAGAGAATTTTGATTGCTTGAGGTTGAAGAAAATATATAATTGATCAATAATAAAACAACATGGATTAAATAAGACTTTGTTTTCACATGTAATGTGCATTTTAATATTCAAGAAATTCGAGAGTAAAAAAATATCAAGGCTTATTTACAAAAAAATGCATAACCTTTAGCTTTTTTTTGCAATTGTATCGTATCATGGTTAATTTTGGCAATTTTATTGATGGACTTTTCATATTCTGGTGAGAAATTAACACCTTTACACATTGTTTAACATGTCATAAATTTAAAAAAAAATAAAAAATGAGAAGCTAAACGCACCATTTTGTAAACCCTAAAAACCTAAATCCCTAATTCTGAAGTCCATCATTACATCTCTTATTTATTGCTCCTTATTTCAACACTAAATATTAATCTTGTTTAACTAAATCATTCACTTAAGTACAATAAAAATTAAATAAAAATATCATGCATTAGGTGTTTTTGGGGATTCCAGATAGTGGTTGCAGTTATTAAGTGTGTTTCAGAGATGTTTGAAGATTAATAACATTTAAAAAGATCAAGGTTGCAGTTGAACTAATAGAACAAAGGTGTGTTAATGTTTTTTTTTTAATTTCATTATAGGAATTGAGATATGTAAAGTGTGATTTAAGGATTTAGGGTTTTATGAAAAATAATATTTGAATTTGGTTATAACATTAATAAAAAAAATTAATATTTAAGTAATTGTTTTTTGAATTCAAAAAATTAATAATTTTTCCACGTTATAGAATGGATACACATTTTTCCGTATATTTTCACCATGGTGATTGTTTTATATCATTGGGTGGTGAAATTTTATATGTTGGTGGGAATTTTAAATCAAAGCATAGCTTGGATTTTGATAGGGTTGAATTTTTAGATTTGGTTGATGAAGTATAAATTATGGGATATCACTATCCAAGATTATCATTTAGAGTTCTTGGGATAAGTTTAACAACAGGGTTAAAGGAGATGAAGGATGATAAGGAGGTTATGGATATACTGTAATACATTACAAATGGCATAAGGATGGTAGAAGTTTATATTGAAGGGAAAAAGGGTACAGGAAATGAAAAAGAATCCGTTGATAAGAATTTGCCATATGATGTAGAAGCTACTGAGAATATAAGCAATAATCAAGATATGGTTGATGATATTAATGGCCTTAATGATATTGATGAGTTGGAGGAGGGTGAAATATATAATGTAAAAGTTAAAGTAAAACAAGAAAATGTTGTTGCTACGGAGTTTGATGATGATCCAAAATATATACTTGTTGAATAGAGAAACACAAATGACAGGTTAGAAGATAATGAGTAATCTAATGATGAGGAATATATTGAGGTAAGGAAAAACAGGGTAAAGTTCTAAACTATGTGGTTGTTGATGATGATGGGTTAAAGAATGTTAGTAAGATTGATTCATAGTATAAGGATGACAAAAGTACAGAAGAAGATATGCAGTAGATTGATAGTAGCTTTCATAGTGACTATGAAAATTCTGTTGGGGAAGTCAATTCAATATGCGGAATCGATGAAGATGAGATGTATGAAAATTATAGTAAAAAGAAGATGAAGAATTTAGTGTATGATCCAAATGTGACGATAAAAATTTATAGCTACATAAAGAGGCAATATAAAAATGGGCTATATATAATGAGAGTAATATAAAGATTATTAGAAGCAGCAAAAAGATATTGGAGGCCACATGTTTAGAAAAATGCCCATGGAAGCTTTTATGGCAGCATGATCACATATGAGAATTCTTTTGCCAGCAAAACTTATATAGGAATATAGGAATTTAGAATCTAGTGTACTTTAATTAAGCATAGAAGCTACAGTTCCTATTAATCCTTATGTGTGTATTGCTAAAAATTAATTAAAGTGTATCAAAACAATGTCTTCTTTTAGTCTAATCACTCACAAAAAAATACTTTACTAGTGATTTAGCAGGTTAAAGGCTCAATTTTTTGGCAGCTTATTAGAATAGCATGTAATCATTATTTTGTGTTTTTGGATGTTTATGAGCTCAAATTTTTTGGCAAGTTATTAGAGGATTAGAGCTTATTGGATTAACATGTAATGAGCTTATATATAATATAAATGTGTTTGACATTTGTTTTGCTAAATTTTCTGGTATTTGTTTGGTCATATGCATATTATCATATTGAAACTACGACTGAAACCAAACTTAAGTAAAGAACTAGTAAGTCTAAATTTCATTACAGTCATAATGAAACAACATCAATTGATCACAACATTCAGTTTACTATAAAATCCCATATGACATAAACTACCTCTTATAATATAAATTAACACCCATTAATTCTATTATAAAAGGATGACAACATCTTTTTATTCTTTCCACCAATAACAAATTTGCATGCCTTTACAATATAAATCAACACCAATATTAGTATCACTATTAGGATCAACAATAGCCTAGCAATTGCATTCAAGCCTACCACTACATTTTTAAGCATTTTATTCTCAGCTTTAAGCTCTTTTTTAATCCTATTAAGATGATCAATCTTCTCTTCTAACATCTAATTGATGGCATATATATCCTCCACATTTTTTACTAACTTTTAGTTGTGCTTCATTCTCTTATCATTATCTTCCAATCTATTAGCCATTACTTTTTGCATTTCATTTTTCAAATCAAGTTGTTTTTGTAATCTATCTCTTTGATTCAATAGCTGCAACATCACTTCCTTTTGATAACTTGGAATATTAGCATTAATCCATTTGAAGAACTTGCAATCATTAATCTTGAAAGGAAAAGATTGAAACCTAACTGACTTACAATCATATAATGTAACAAAAAAAAATGTAATTTCAAAAATTTAGAAAATTTTTACCTTTCTTAGAGGACATCAATAATATATACTTCTTGGGTTCTTACTTGTCCATGAAGTGAACACATTAGCTATAAGATTATGGTTGCATTGTTTTTTATGAACATTTTAATTGATGATGAATATGAGCTTGTGGAATGAGCAGTAGACTCATTCTTCATTTTTCAATGTATTGTGAACTCCTATAACTATTTGATGAATCCATTGTAGTCAATTAATGTAGGCAAGAACGAATAGTAGAAAGAAAATGATGGCAAATTATTTTTAGGGATTTCTAATCACATTTAGATTTAGGGATTTTATTTTATAGCCTCATTCATAGGCATTAATATGGTGTGTTTTAACAGTTAATGACGTGTTCAAGGTATATAATTTTTGCTTGACATGTAACTGATTTCTCACTAGAATATGATCCGGTGCTGCAAAAATAAAAAAGTTCATGCATAAAATTTCCAAAATTAAAAAGGATATGATACAATTGCAAAAAAAAAAAAAAATGCTAAGGTTATGCTTTTTTTTTTTTTTTGGTAAATAAGCCAAATATCAACTTACTAAAAGTAAAGCAAATTATCAATGATTTTAATGCTATACAAAAAAAAGCGTGATTGTTTTTTAAAAATAAACAAAATAAAAATTAATATTTTTTTAAAATAACTTCTATAAATAAACAAATGAGAAAAGCCATTATCTATCAAGCAAAAATTTTCCAAGTAAAATATTAATTAAAATTAGAATAAATTTTATACAATTATGGTGGGTTAGCGGATAAAATGTTTTTTTTTTTTCATATATTGGTTAAGTAATTCTTTCCTGCTTAGCTTGTAACTCTTAAAAAAAAATCCTACATGTAATTGAAGATGTACTTTAAAAAAATAATATAAGGATCTTTTGTTGTGATATAAATTACAATTTCTATCTTTGTTATGATTTTTTAAAAGCATCATTCTTTTTTTAGATCCATAAATGGGTCTCTTAGCCTGTTTTGCTTTTCAAAAATTTTTAAAAAGCCTAAAAATATGGTAAAGTTTTTTTCTCCACTGAACACCATAATTGCTTAAACTATACATAAAATCAAATTTTCTTGGGCATGAACAAAACATTAACCATTATTTTTTCAAAACCTGGCCCGATGAGGGGATACATATACAAAACAGCACAAATTGAGCAATATGAGATTTTACATAACAAACTAAGTCCAAAATAACAAAACCAGGTTGGATCGATTCAAAATAATAAAAATCACAACAAATGATTAATGTTTAAGGTGGTTAATGACAATTAGGTAAGAGGAATTTCTAACTTCTTCCATGGACTGAGAGCTTATGCCAAGCATAAATAAAACATATATAGTCTAATTACTATCCTCATAATGATAATAAACTATGCACAGGTGCAATTTGCCCTCATTATTTTGCTCATCAAATGCAGCATGAAGGAGGCCCAATTGTTGGAGAATAAATTACAGTATGGGAGTAAACTGCATTTTGACTACATTCATGTTTAAATGGAAAAAGATTAATGAAACAATATAGTGATGAACAATAATAATAGTAGCAACATGAAGTAATTCACAACAAGCAGAGTAGTTGTATCGGAACGAATGAACTGCATGAACCGTTGTGTTTTGCCTTAACAAAATGAATTAATAATAATCTATTTAAATTTAATAGAATAAATCAACAAAAATATGAGTTACTATTTAATAATATATTATAATCTAATATCAATTCATTTTAACAAGACAAAATGAAATAATCTTCTAAAAACAATAATTCAACTTAGAAGGTAAAAAATTATATAAAAATCGAGATTATCATGAGAAAGGTGAGAGAATTTTGATTGCGTGAGGTTAAAAAAATATAATTAATCAACAATAAGATAGCATGGATAAAATCAAACTTTGTTTTCACATATAATGTGTATTTTATTATTCAAGAAATTCGAGAGCAAAAAATATCAATTTACTAAAAATAAAGCAAATCATCAATGATTTTAATGCTATAAAAAATAAAACGTGATTGTTTTTTAAAAATATACAAAATAAAACTTAATATTTTTTAAAATAGTTTCTATAAATAAACAAACAAGAAGAGTGGTTTTTTCTTTCAAGGAAAAATTTGCCAAGTAAAATATTAATTGAAATTACAATAAATTTTATACAGTTATGGTGTCTTAGCAGATAATTTTTTATATATATTAATTAATTCTTTTCTACTTAGCTTCCAACCTAAAGAATAATTTTTTTAAAAAAAAATCCTACATGTGATTGAAGACATATTTTCTTTTTAAAAAAAACATAAGGCCTTTTTGCTGCGAAATAAATTGCAATTTCTATCTTTGTTATATTTTTTTTAAAACCATCATTCTTTTTTTTTAATCCATAAATGGGTCTGTCAACCTACTTTTCTTTTCATTTTTTTTTTTTGGAAAAGACTGAAAATAAGACAAGATTTTTTTTCTCCACTGAACACCATAACTGCTTAAACTATATATAAAATGAAACTAAATTTTCTTGGGCATGAACAAAACATTAACTATTAATTTTTCAAATCCTAGCCTGGCAAGGGGGATTCATATACAAAACAATCAAAACAAATCTAGCAATATGAAATTTTACATAACAAACTAAGTCCAAAATAACAAAACTAGGTTGGATTGATTCAAAATACTAAAAGTCACAACAGATGATTAATACTTGCAACACCACCCTTAATTATCCTCAATGCCCTATAAAGCTTTTGAAATTTTCTCAATAAAGAAATATACTGGCTTGAAACTTGATTGTAGCAGTTCATAGGTACTACAATTCATCATTGTTTGAATCATAGTTCATTTTCAATATTGTCAATGCCTTATGATTATAGTCCACTATGTCCATGTAGTAATTAGTTTTAAGATGGTAAATGGAAATTAGGAAAGAGGAATTCCTATCTTCTTCCATGGAATGAGAGCTTATATTAAGCATATATGAGACAAATTCAATCACATACTATCCTCATATGGATAGTATACTCTACCACTGTGTAATGGACCCTTATTGTTTTGCTCATTCAATATGGCTTAAGGGAGGCCCAATGATTGGAGCATAGATTACAAGATAAGATTAAACTGCACTTTGACTATAGCCATGTCTAAATGGAAAAATTAATGAAATAATAAAGTGATTAACAATAGTATTAGAAACATCATGAAGTAATTCACGACAAATAGAGTAATTGCATATGAAATAATGAAACACATAAGGACTAAGGGTATCTTTTTCCAAAGTAGGAAATAAAAACCCATTTTTCTTAAAAAATGGGGGATATTTTCTTTAGGCCTTTCCTCTTAAAAAAGTTGGTAAGATTTAGTTTGAAGCAATTCTATGTTAAAATAGTAGGAAATCAAAAAAGAAAACCACTTAAATATATTAAAAGCTGTAGGTTTCCATTTTTTTTTGTAAAAAAAGTGGGGAGAAGTGGATTAGAAGAAAAACAACACAGTGCAAATGTGAAGTGTTGCAAAGGAGTAAGTAAAAATAAATTTCTTTAAAAGTAAAGGAAGAATTTTCTTTTTAAAAAGAAAGGAAACTAGGTCTATCACATGATTGGAGCTAACCCATTCCCTAAAGGCCTTTTTTTTGAAAAAGTAAATGAATAAATGAAATTTATTTAAAATTGAATTAATATTCAACAATTTATTATAATCTAATATCAATTCATTTTAACAGGACAAATTGAAATAATCTTCCGAAGACAATGATTCTACTTAGCAAGTAAAAAAAATATAAAAATCGACATTGTTATACGTAAAGCAAGAGAATTTTGATTGCTTGAAGCTAAAAAAATATACAATTAATCAATAATAAGATAACATGGATTAAATAAGACTTTATTTTCACATATAATATGCATTGTAGTTTTCAAGAAATTCAAGAGCAAAAAATATCAACTTACTAAAAATATAGTGAATTATCAATGATTTTAATGCCTAAAAAAATAAAGCACAATTATTTTTTAAAAAATAAACAAAATAAGACTTAATAGTTTTTAAAATAACTTTTCTAAAGAAATAAATGAGAGGAGCCTTTTTTTTTTCTTTCAAAGGAAATTTTTCCAAGTAAAATATTAATTGAGTTACAATAAATTTATACTATTTTGATGTTAGGAAATGGTTATGCAATATGCAAGTGTGGTGTGCACATGCCTTGGATAAGGTGAAATTTCAAAAATTTCACTTGCACAACCCTTCATCACATGAAGATTTCCACTCCCATAGATCTAATTTGCATTTTACACATAACTAAATAAAAATCAACATATACAAACATGAACCTAGGAATTCTTAGTTTAGAAATACTTACAAACTCTTAAGGACCACAAGTATTCTACAAGTTTTGGATTCTTTGGTTTAACTCTTGAATTAAATGCTTAGCTTCCCAAGTGTTAGGCCTATAACTTGAAACACTAAAGCTTTACCAAGCACCTTCTTACTTGGATTTGGTTAGATGCAAGATGCCCTCTCAATGGACCCTTACAAACTTACACTAATTTTTGGTTTGTCTTTACACACTTTCTAACCTTTTTTAAGAAACACTTTCTTAAGATATATATATGTAGAGAAAACAAAACCCTAATGCATAATCTCTTACATCACATGTATACAACTTGTATAAGAAATAAGTATATCAAAAGGTGCTTAGAAAATTGAAGACATCTCATATATATGTCTATATACATTCTCTACACATACTAATGTGATATACACCTTGTCATACCTATAGTCAACAATATACAAATATAGGATAATGCATGCCTAACATGATAAATTTGACCATGTCATGTTCACATTGATTTGGGATTTGTAATTAAGCCAACACTTAGGCTTATCTCATCTTATGGGCTTGGGCTTAGTCATTAGGCCAACTCTTAGCCCAAGCTCAATCCATAAAACCAAATGGGCCTAGATAAAGTTCATGGGCTTTCTCTACATCTTGGACTAATCTTTCGTCCAAAACTCTTTTGGGCCTAGGCCTATACAACTAGGGCCATTAATCCAAGTTCAATTAAAAACAACATTGATTATTAATTTAATACTTCAATTAATATCTCATATTAATTAAGTATTAATTAATAATTAAACCCTTAATTGAATTAGATTTCATGATATGCTAGAATAATTGCTTAAAGCATAAATCCAATTCTATTAATCTTAATTAATTAATTAAATTCTTTAATAAATAATTAAATAATATCAATGGTGATTTGGCAAAGCTCTCTTATGTGTGACTTACTAGGTTCATGTCTAATTGGTAATAAAAAGATAATATCAACACTTTATATTATTTGAAACTCTTTCAAGTCTAAATGTGAAAATCCCAATTATACACATTTAATTCTCATAAGTTATGAGTGACCCCAACATCAATATCACAACTACCTAATTATAAATGAATGAATGTATTAATTCACATGAACCCTTTGGTCATAATTATCGTGCACTAAAATTCTTTCATTAAAAGATCCCAATATAGCCTAGATTCATGGTTTAGTTAAACTCTAATAGCTTTATCGTATGACCGTATCTCAAGTTCTATTCTTGATAAAACATAACAAATACTAAAAACACCTTTCTAGAATTGAAACTCTTTTAGACTATTATATTTGTCATGGCTAGGAACTTTTTCATCAAGAATAAACTTCGATAGTATAGGATTTTATCTCAATTCACTCTAGGCAATGAAGCCCATCTTGGTTGAACACTCATCCCTATATTTAACTGACTAAAGCCACCACACGCTATATACCTATGTGTGATTAACACAAGTATGTAAGCAATAACAAACCCTAACTACTTAAATGTGGATGAACGTGTTGCCTCAAGTCAAATGACTATATGCACCATTATGACTTAGATTGTGATTGTTAATTATAAGTGAATATCCATGCAATCACAAATCTAACATCATGTTCGATTCACCCATTACATAAGTATCCACATGTCTATTCTGATATCTTATATCAAGTAGCATGAGACTTACTACCTCCCATTATTAGTATCACATACTAATCAAGAAAAATAGACAGAGGTGATAGTCAAATTAATATTACCCAAATATTAATTTATCGACTATGAACAATTGTATAGCATATGTACTAAATAAATTTGTCGCTCATATTATCAACTTTTGATAATAAATTTATTTAACATTATGTTAATGGATAAATACTCAAATAAATAAACACTTTATTTAAATGAATATTTTATTGCCATTTGGGATAATTTACAATGTCAAAATATGTGATTGATCTTTAGAGCATACCACTTATGCTAACATATGATGCATTAGCAGATAATAATATTTTTTTATATTAATTATGTAATTCATCCTAACTTAGCTTTCAACTTTAAAAAATATTTTTTTTTAAAAAAAAGTCCTACATGTGATTGAAACATATTTTTTATTTTAAAAAAACATGGGGCCCTTTTGTTGTGAAATAAATTGCAATTTCTATATTCTCTTTTTTGATTCATAATTGGTTTGAGCCTGCTTTTGATTTTAAATTTTTTCTGGAACATTCTGGAATCATAGCAAAGTTTTTTCTCCATTGAACACCATAACCGCTTAAACTATAGATAAAATGAAACCAAATTCTCTTGGGCATGAAAAAAACATAACTATTAATTTTCTTAAATCCTAGCTCGGTAAAAAGATACATATACAAAATAGCCAAAAATAAATCCAACAATATGAGATTTTACCCAACAAACTAAGTCCAAGATAACAAAAATAAGTTGGATCACTTTAAAATAACATAAATCACAATTGATGATTAATGCTTGTAACACTACCTTAATTTTCCTCATAGCCCTACAAAGCTTTTGAAATTTTCTCAACAAAGAAACATACTAGCTTGAAACTTAATTGTAAGTAGGTCATAGGGACTGCAATTCATCATTGTTTAAATTAGAGTTTATTTTCAATATTGTTAACTCCTTATGATTATAGTCCACTATGTCTAAGTCATAAATAGTTTTGAGGTGGTAAATGACAATTAGATAAAAGGAATTCCTAACATCTTCTATGGACTGGGAGCTTATTCCAAGCATGCATGAGACAAATTTAACCCCATTACTATTGTCATATGGATAATAAATTATGCAGGTGTGCAATAGGCCCTTATTATGTTGCTCATCAAATATGGCATGAAAAAGGCCTAATTATTGGAGAATAGATTGTAGGATAGGAGCAAACTACACTTTGACTACAACCATGTCAAAATGGAAAAAGATTAATGAAATAATATAGTACAATATAGTGATTAACAATAGTAATGGTAGTAACATGAAGTAATTCATAATACGCAGATTAGTTGCACCATAAAAATGAACCATATAAGGACTAAAGGATATTGTTTTCCCTAGTTGGAAATGCAGGACCATTTTTTAATAGAAAAATGAATTTTTTTTGGGTATTTCCTCTTAAAAAGTATGTAAGATTTAGTTTGAAGCAATTATATGATAAAATAGTGGGAATAAAAAAAGAAAACTACTTAAGTAGATTAAAAGCTGTAGGTTTTCCATTTTTAATTTGTAAAGGGTCTTCATTGTTTTGCTATTAAATGTAGCTTGAAAGAGGCTCAATGCTGGAGAATAGATTGCAAGATAAGAGTAAACTATACTTTAACTAAAACTATGTCTAAATGAGAAAACATCAATGAAATGATATAGTGATTAATAATAGTAATATTAGCATTCTATAGCCCTATCTAGATCACAATCATAAGAGTTCATGGAGTGAAAAGGAATCCTATAAATTATGGAGTGATAAGGATGATTTTACTTGCATAAGTATTAAAGGAAATATGGTTGGTGATATGGATGTCCAAAGTGTAACAAATTCCTACAAATATGATAATTTTATAGATAAATGAAACTCAAACTAATTAATAGCTATGCATATTAATATTGTTTATAGTGATAGTTACTATATTAATAGAGATTTTGTAGTGTCTTTCTTTCCTAATTTCTATAACAATTATGAATATCTTGGCTTATATATATATAGCCTTCTAGGTACTGCAATTGTATTGAGTGTAGCAGAAATAATTCAAATATAATAAAACTCATTTTTTTCCTATTCTTTCTTTAGTAATGGTAGCAATATGAAGTAATTCACGGTAGTTATAGAGGTTGAATCGAAAAGAATGAATTGCATAAGGACTAATGGATTTTTTTCTCGAGCTGGAAATGTAAGCCCATTTTCAACAGAGAAATTAGATATTTTCTTTGGGAAAATTTTGTAAATTTTAGTTTGAAGTGATTCTATGCTAAAATAATGGGGAATCAAAAAAGAAAACTACTTAAATAGATAAAAAGATGTAGGTTTTCCATTGTTTTCTTTTAAAAAGGTGTGGGAGAGAAGTGGATCAAAAGAAAAAACACAACGCAAATGTGAAGTGTTATAAAAAAATGGGAAAAAAACAAAAAACAAAGGAAGAAAACATTTTTTTATAAAAGGAAATTAAGTCTAACATAAGATTGGAGCTAAGCAGTTCACTAAATGCTTTTTTCTAAAAAAAAAAAGTAAATGTGTGAGTGATCGTCACTTTTGTTGTGGTTTTTTGTTACTTTATTAGACAGTGTAGCGGGTCTTTCCATTTTTGAGGGACATGGAAACTTTACTAACTAAAGACAAGTGATTGGTCTCAAGGGAACGAGATGTGTTTTTATTTTGTGGAGTCACCACTTGATTTTTAGAAAATCAGGAAAAGAAAGGGACAACATTGGGTCACTTAACGGGTGTTGTCCCCAGTAGAGATTTTAGGGTTTGGGGGATCGCATATACTTTTTAACTATTTCTCGTTATACGATATTTGATGTACAGCTACCGTAACACCCTAGTTTTAGTAATGACAGTTTATATAACATTCATACAGTACATCAAATAGTATAAGATAATAAAACTAAAAATTTGATTACATCGCTTTCTTGATAAAATACATATAAAAAGGAAAAGATTGTAGAAAATTAATTCTAATATGGTTGATCTACAAGGATAACACAATCATTTATATAGCTTAATCGATGAATGATAGGATGATCATTCTTGTGGTGATTATTTATGCTATGATGATGAATGATGATAATATAAAGGATGCATGAGGTCATTATTGAACCAAGAGCATGATGGCTCTATTTCAGGACATAAAATTTTTCACATTATTGATTTTTATAATGTGATTTCATGATTTCATAAATAGAGGATGTAGAATGATAATGTGAAATGAGCATAATAAAGCATATAGTATTCATATAGCATACAAGATTATCAACCTTATCACATAAGCACAACAGAATTCCTAAATGTTTGTGATAGTAAAATAAAATGCAATGCAGTAAAATAAATGTGCTAAAATAATTGTGTGGTTCTCAAACTCAACTAAGCTTGTGTGAGCTTTAAAGCTTTAGCTTTGAGAGATTATCAAGCTTTCCTCGTCAAGAGGTTCAAAATGACAGCAGAATGATGCTATATTATATACCTTTGAAGCATGCTTTGATAAAGATGAGGTTGGGTTTGGCAGAAAAAGGGGTCTAGAAACCTAAAGGAAAGACTATGGGAGAGCAAAAATTATACGAAGAGGGATTTCCTACGCCTTTGATCGGATTAACTTTTGAGTGTGTGTGTGTGTGCTTCACTTGCTCCCCTCCTCCAAAATTAGGTGTATAGGGGTCTACTTATAGAAAAAAAGTGTAGAATGGGGTGGTGTATTTGTGGTCATATGCATAGAAGTAGATTTTTAAGCGTGGCCATGCACAATGTATGCATGGTCACGTGCTTGGCGCGTGGCCTTGCACAGTGTGCGCATGGTCATGTGCTTGGCGCATGGCCATGCATGTAAGTCTGTATTTTCACGCGCACTTTAATGCTCTATGCACACTATTTTGAGGTTGGTCCTTAAGGTTTTGGGCCTTTTGGATGCATTTTTGAAGTCCATTTTGCCAAAATTTGCCTTAATTTTAGCATATGACACGTAGGGGTGTTTATGCTCAGTTCTAAGTGATACGCGCTGATACTTAGGTTATGTTAGACCATTATGGGGCCACTTCCAAAGGTTTTGGAGCCCTTTAGATGTGTTTCTGAAGTCTATTTTATCAAAATCAATTTTTATTTTTTTCACAAAACTAGGTCTTGGTTTAATAAAATGTGCACCAGCCTAACGAGCTGAGTATTTTAAGAGGATTTTTCTTGAAATAAAGCTCTCGTTGTTTAGATAATTCAAATTTTGCAAGTTCAAAGCACAATTTAATGGCTTGATGATCAATTTTGCACATAGTGGGGTCAGTTAGGTTTTTTAAGGTTTAACACTTCATAGGTGTTATGAACAAGCAGACTCTACTCATCTTGGGGATTCATTTCATCATTGGCCTTTTTAGGGATAGTCAAAGTTGAGGTATGACAAAATGAATAAATGACATTTAATTAAAAATTTGATTTTAGATTAAGAAAAAAATAACAAGAGATAAAAGCATATACAAATGAAAAAGGAACAAAATTTTCAAGGAGAAATGTTAATCACTAACCATTAAATAACATAAACAAATGGGTAACAATCCTTTGCCTTTAAAAAGAAAAAATGATAAACAACCATTAAACAACATAAAATTTTTTTTCTCTTCCCTATTATAAAGGTAACTATTCCAATATTAAGAGTATCAATAAATAATGTAAACACAATAATCAAAGAATATTACAATTAAAGAATAGAGTAGTGCTAATGAGAATATAAAACTAAAAGCAAAAGCATTTAATATTATAAGAACTTATCGAGTATCTAAGGATTAATTGCAATGAAAGTCAAAGAAAAGAAGTGGGTTTGAAGAGCATTTATGAAAAGTAAATAGTACTTATAAAAAATTATAAAACTTATCAAAGTTACTATTTTGGTATACTTAATAAGGTAGGGGCAGTAAAAATATGAGATTTGGCAAGGAAAAAAAGATATTGCATTTGATGCAAGAGTGCATGTGAATCTAAATAAAATTAATGCAAGAGTGAGATATTGTGAAATGTGCAAATTAGATATTCATCTAAAGGAAAATAATTATACACCAAAAATGTTTGTTTTCTCAGGCTTTAAGAACATAATATAAATAAATCTTCTTCGTTAAGAAAAAAAATGAACATATGTAATTAGGAAATATATCTTCTAGGCTTGTTAGGATTGAGCATCCAGAGCAATAAACACACAATTACATTAAGAATTAAAATGCAAAAACTAAAGCAACAGTTAAAGGAAAATTCTGTCAAAACAACAACAACAACAACAACAACAACAACAACAACAATAATAATAATAATAATAATAATAATAATGAAAGTGCCTTAAAAAGGGGGGGGGGTGAATAGAGCTAATAGAATTTTAAAGGAAATTAAAAATAAATTAAAGAAGAGTTTAAGGAGAGAGAGATGAACATAATGTGCTTTAGGAGTTCAGTTTCTAAATCAAACTTACATCTCCATCTAACTTCACCCAAGTTAAGATTTTCAATCCCACTCCAATCTATTCACTTAGATTGGGTTTACAAATTGAGTTTTTATGGCTCAACTCAAACCTTACAAATAAGAGTTCTTTTTGGCTCAATTTTATAACTAAAACACAAATGTTTTAATGGCTAACACTTAAATCAATTCCTTCTAAATTTAGTTCCTCACTTTCCTTCTTAACCTAAGAAATTAGAAAAAGGAGAACCTAAGCTAGAACACACAATCCTAAACTAAAAAAATGTATTGAAAGTAATTATGAATAACACATTTTAATGCACAAAAGAGATTTAAGAATTAATTTTTCTTAACCAACTTGTCTAACTTACTAAATGGAGTTCTAGGAGTTATTTTTATAGTTGAGGATCAAAATATTGCTATTGGAGTGCTTTTTGTAGAATTAGACATGCTCACAATCGTGATGATAAAAAAACTAGTCATTGGACATTAAAGTAGTAGTTGTCGCTCTAACTGGGCATAATTCACAATCGGGTTATGTTCATGAGTGCAGATTGTGAGCATCCCAAGTATCTTCAAACTTTAAAGCTTCTCATGGCTCATGATCTAGACACTTGGCCATGATCAAGATTAGTCACCTCATAATAGTGAGGGGTGTAGAATTTTAAAAAAACAAGGCTCCTTTAAAATTAGCTCATAAGGACACATCACAATTGTGGTGGTCACTCGTGAAGGGCATGTAAAAGGTTGTATTTAGTTAGATTTGATTTTCACTTAGTCCCAAGTGATCCTTAATACTTGTTGATGTTTTAAGAGACATTTAAATGGCACTTTGAGGTATTATAGGAGCTTTAAGTCTCAAAGAATGTCTTAAACATGCTTAACTTTAATTGAATTATTAAATATATCTGAAACAAACTTAGAAAATTATTAGTGAATTCAAATCATTTATCAAAGACAAAACTTAGAGATTGATCATACAAATGGTCAACAATCTCTTCCTTTTTAAGTTTAATAAATAATTCGATAAAGTAATTTGTGCATAATCAAGACTAAATGTGTATAACTCTTCCTCAATTTCATGCTAAGTAAATTTAACAATTTTGTGCTTCCCCTTAATGTGTGTATAAGTGAAAAGGGAAATCTAAATGAGTACTAAAGCATTTAGAAGGATTAAGATATAAAAAATCATTGTGCATAATTCAACTGTTTAAGGTTCAATGAATTGAATTAGCATTCAATGCTTAAATATAAATTACTTGATGAATTCAAATGGTTAAATTTGATCTCAAATGATCTATTTACACCAAAAGAATAGCATTCAATGCTTAAGTATAAATTATTTAATGAATTCTAATGTTTAAATGTTTGAATTTGATTTCAAGTGATTTATTTATGCACAAACAACTTTAAATATTTATTTCCCTTTGTCAAAGATTAAAATGAATAAAGGAAATAAAGGATAAATAGAACATAAAGGAAAAGGCATTTCATTGTCAAAGAAAGCGAAGTACATAATGCATAAAACTAGAAATGTAGTCAATTATAAGATCCAAAAAAACATAAAAGAAAGAAAAAAACTTAAAAAATTAAAAGAGTTAAAAACATAAAAGAGAGGACTAGTCTTGATCTTCATCTTAAGTTTCTTGAGGCATTAGAGGAGGAGGAGAAATAGTATGTGGGGGTGGTGGAGGCCAAGTATAAGAGAGGTTATGATAGGCATAAAGATAATGGATATCACACTTTATGTGATATATCTTATGATCAAAATGATTAAGCCTTGTATCCACTCTATCAAATCTTACATTGAAGTTAGATTCAACTATGGACATTCTATCAAATAATTGTCCAACCTAACTCAGGTCATCTTCTATGCTTTGAGAAGTAGAAGGGCCTTTAACATGCTTCCTTTGAGGCATGAAAGGAAGTACTTGTGTATTTTGCTTTTGTTCCTCACCAAAGCCTTCTTGATCAAAGGCAAATATGTCTATCCTCTCAATATCTTTAAGGTCTTATTCAATCTCATAATCCATTTTTTTTATTGTCATGCTTCCATGGCCAATTATTTCCTACCAATTTGAGTTATTTTGAATTCTTGAATAAGGAAGGGAGTCTTGGGTGATTATACCTTAATGTTAAAGTGGTTTGCTATTCTAGTAATAATTCCACCAACATAAGCACACCACTCACACTATCACTCACTAACCATGACTACTATTACAACCATCTACCCAATTCCACATTTATATTATCTTGAATGCAATGTAAAAGAAATAAATCATTAAAGGAAACGACATCCTTACTAAGACCCCTAACATAAATGGAATAGGTGATAACCTATAGGTATACCACAATGCTTTGAAGAGAAGGATGATGATTTTGAGTGTCCTACCATAAAGGGTTCAACATTAGCCTTTATGTTATTAAGCCAACAGTTGTGGGAGGACCAAAGTGTGTTTGATTGAAAAGGTCCAATTTTATGAACACAAATAATCCATAAAAGTCTAGGGCTATCATATAACAATTCCTATGCCCCAACTTAAACTATATACTATAAAGAGGGTGGTTTTGGTCATCAATATACTATGTGCGAAGGTAAAAAGAGGAAAGAAATTCACATAAAAGAGTAGGGATAAAGGAGAAGGGGGGTGAAAGTAGATTACAACATACCAATTTGCTTTATGAGGGTTTACACTTGATAAAACAATCTAACTTTTTAAGGGTTGCCTTTAACATGTACTAAGATAGAACAATGGACCTCCTGAAAAAGTGATTCATGCGATTATGGATTTGGGTTGAGGTATATGAAATTGGTGGAGTCTTTTTGGGTTATTCTTTTTTATTCTTCTAAGAGTGGAAGAGGAGGGCTCTTAAAGTTGATTTCTTATACTTTTAGTGCCTTTCTTTAGTGCCATGATGATGGGTAAAAGAGTTCAAAAATGAGACTTTTATTTGAAAGAAAATCATAGCATAATATGAAAGAGAATTTAGGAGAATAATAACTTTAAAAATTTGAAAATGTGAAGATTTAATGAAAAAGAGAAAAGAAGTAATTTAGGGCCATTAGATCAGGTAGAAATCAGTGGTCAAGGATTTATAGTCATTAGGAAATGAAAAAAAATGTGAATTTTCATTGAATGGCTACATGATTGATTTCCTAAGTCTATCAAGACTCCCTTCATGATCATGAGGTGTCAATCCCGGTCATAATTAATAATTGTGACCACATATCATGACCATGAGTGTCGATTATGAAAAGCACAATATCTACGCTCAATAAGTGTCATGATCTACACTTAATGTGTTGATGATTATGAGTAAAAATCCAGAAGACCTATGAACTTTCAAAAAATTTACAATTATGTCTTAAAAACTTTTAAAAAATGTTATAATTTAAAAAATGTTAAAACAAGAGAATTTTTGCAATTATTTTTATCATACAAAAGAATAAAGGATCTTAATGGACTTTTTACTATTTGCACATTTAATAATTAACTTTACAAATTAATTCAAAGATTAATTATTAATTAGGAATAATTTGCATGAAAATAAGCACAATTCACACAGAAACAAGAGCATAAAATTTTCATAACAAATTATGCAAATACTTATCAAACACAAGTATGTCTTATTTTAAGCTAAAGCCATCTATCATGCTAAGCTTATTCTCAATAAAATTTATTCTCTCCTTGTTAAGAGGTTTGTTGAAACTTGTCTGCAAATTGATCACCATTATTAACATATATAAGTGAAAATATCATCACATTGGGCATGATCATGTAATAAATGATGTCTTGCATTAATGTGCTTAGTCCTTGAGTATTAAATGAAGTTTTTGTTAAGGTTTATTGCACTTGTATTATTATATTTGGTGGGAATGTAATTAATATCAATGTCATAATCCTTGATTTATTATTTTTGCCACACTTATGAGCAACAATAACTAGCTATCATATAATTAGCTTTGGTCATGGACAAGGCAGCCAAAACTTGTCTCTTGTTAAACTAAGAAACTAAGCATTATCTTATAAATTGACAAGTTCCAAAAGTGTTATTTCTATCTAGTAAACTACCAGTAAAGTCCACATCCAAATAGTTTACTAAGTCAAAATTTGAACTCTTAAGATACCTATATACATGGTTCTCATGTGATATTTAAAAATTCTTTTAATGACATTTAAATGAAAATCTTTTGGACATTATTGAAATATAGAAAACAAGCATATAGCAAATATAATATCTGGCCTATTTGTGGTAAGATAAATAAGGGATCAGATTATACCTCTAAAGCGCTTTTCATCAATAGGTTTCCACTTTCATCCTTATATAAAGCTTGGTGGTGATGCTTATTAGGGTTCAGCTTGCCTTAACTCAATCCATCCTAAATTTTTTGAGGATGTCTCTAGTATACTTGGCTTGATTGATGAAGATCCCATCTTTACCTTGCTTGATTTAAAAGCTAAAAAAAAACTTGAGATCCCTTATCAAACTCATTTCAAATTCTCTTTGTGTAACCTTAAAGAAGTGCTCACATAAAGAGTAATTAGTAACACAAAAAATAATATCATTAATATAATTTTGAATAATTAATAAGTTATTTTTGGATTACTTTATGAAAAGAGTTAGGTCAAATTTTCCTTAATAGAAACCTTTCTTTAATAGATAGTTACTTAACCTTTCATACCAAGCTCTCAGAGCTTATTTTAATGCATACAATGCCTTGGATTTAAAAACATGACTTGAAAAGTAAAAACTTTCAAAACCTAAAGGTTTCTTAACATACACGTCCTTTTGAATAAATCCATTTAAGAAATGCACTTTTGACATCCATTTGATAAAGTTTGGAATTTATATAGGATGCAAATAGAAGCAACATCCCAATAGCCTCTAACCTTATGACTGGGGTAAAGGTATCATTATAATAAATGCTTTCTTATTGATTATAACTTTTGGCCACTAATCTAGCTTTGTTCTTAGTTATGATGCTTTGTTCATTTATCTTATTTCTAAACACCCACTTGGTGCTTATAATAGGATGATTCTTAGGCTTAGGAATTAAATTCCAAACTTTATTTCTCTCAAATTGATGAGTTCCTCTTGCAAAACAAGGACATAAAATTCATCATACAAAGCATCATTAACATTTTTATGTTCAAATTGAGAGATAAAGGCTAAATTAATAAGAGGTCTAAGATATAGTAGTTAACCCTTTGAAGTATCACCAATAATGAGGTCCTTTAAGTGATCCTCTTTGAATTGCCACTCCTTTTGTAGTTCATCCTTCAAGTTGAGTTGAGGCACCTCCTCACTTTCCTCCTTATTAAGACCATTAATCTCTAAAGGCTTGGTGGCATCTCCCTTTTAAAGATTCATTTCCATAAAGTCCTATGCAATGTTGTCAACAATAACAAAATCCTTTTTCGGATTAAGCGGGTTAGACTAATAAAAATATAGCAAATTACATTTACCTTTTTGAGGTTAGACATAATTAACATTTCAAAACCTCCTATTTCAAAATCAAATATTTACCTCCCCAAGCTTTTACATACCAACACTTGAGGACTTCTATTTGCTTTTTTTGAAAAAAAAAAAAGATTGTTATGCCCTTGTTTTAACATGTATCTTCTCTAACCTCATTACATTTAATTTATAATATTTATCTTTCTCCAATTTTTATACTTTTTAAAAAATTTTAAAAAAGTTGAATTTTTTTTTGTAGATTTAAAATTTTGGAATCAATCAAGATACATTTTAGAATAAAGAATTGCAAAACCTTTTATACACAATAATTTTTTAAAAAATTTAAAATTTATAGAAAAATTTAAAATTCTTTAACAAATAATTGAATGTGTAGAAAATTTTTATTTCTTTTTGTTAAATGTATATAGAATGATTGTAAATTTCTAGATTTATAAAAATTATTTTTTTATTTTTTAAAAATATTAAAAATGATTTTTATAAACTTAATTTTTTTTTAAGATTATAAATGTATATTTTGAAAGTAATTTTACCAATTATCATTGTTATTCAATCATACACTTTGGAGTAAATGGTAGGGATTATATGTAAAAAGTTAGAGAAGACACATATTAAAATAAGGGCATAACAGTCATTTTTTGCAAAAAAAAGGTAACAAAAGTCTTACAGTGTTGGTATATAAAAATGTAGGGAGGTGAATATTTGATTTTGAAGTAGGAGGTTTTAAAATATTAATTAGGCCTTACCTCAAAAAGGTGAATGTAATTTGCTCTAAAAAATAACATGCCTAGACTCGTCCACTGCTAATATTCTTCTATTAAAAATCTTATAAGCTTTACTAGAGGTGGAGTAACCTAGGAAAATTCTTTCATTTGCTTTGGAATTAAATTTCCTAAGGTTGTCCTTCATGTTCAATATAAAGCATTTACAACCAAACACTCTTATATATGAAATCTTTAGGCTTTCTATTGTTCCATTGTTAATAAGAGGTTTTATTTAAAATCGTCTTTTGAAAACTCTAATAAAAATATAACAAGTAGTGTTAATAACTTTTGCCTAAAAGTATAGTAGCAAATTATACTTATGGAACATGGTTATAGTCATTTCCACCAAAGTTCTATTCTTCTTTTCAATTGCCACACTTTATTGAGGTGTTCTAGGAGAAGAATAAGTGTGAGAAATACCATTTACTTTATAATTTTTTTTGAAAAATTGATTTTCAAATTCTGTTTCATAATCACTTTTAATAGTTGAAATACAAAAACCTTTTTTCTTTTTGAGCTCTTTTTACAAGGCTTTGAAAAGCACTAAAATAATAATTTTTTTGAGCTAAGAAATAAACCTAAGTGAATCTAGAGTAATTATTAACAATTGCAAATGCATAATGCATTTCTCTTAGACTAGTAACTCTAGTAGGACCAAACAAGTCCTTACGAATGAGTTTAAGTGGTCTAAAAGTAGACAACCTATTTTTTTTTATCTTAAAGGATGACTTAGTTTGCTTTCCTTTTTGACAAACATTATAAGTCTTATCCTTAATAAACTTGAGTTTAGGCAAGCCATTCATAAGTTCACTTTTCCTAAGATTATCTAGAAGCTCAAAATTAGCATGTCCTAATCTTCTATGCCAATTTCATGTGCCATAGGAAATGGACATTAAACATTTAAGTTATTTATTATCTACTTTGTTTAGGTTAATGACATAATCTTTATCCATTCTTTCACTACTAAAGATTACTTTATCATCTTTAAGACTACTAATAAAGAAATTCTATTCTTCTTTTCAACTATCCCATTTTACTAAGGTGTTTTAGGAGAAGAATAAGTGTGAGAAATACCATTTACATTATAATTTTTTTTTTAAAATTTCATTTAAAAATTAGTTACATTATCACTTCTAATAGTTGAAATGCAAAAACGTTTTTCTTTTTGAACTCTTTTTGAAAAGTTTTGAAAAGCACTAAAATAATAATTTTTATGAGCTAAAAAACAAACCCAAGTGAATCTTAAGTAATTATCAATAATCACAAATGCATCATGCATTTCACCTAGACTAGTAACTCTAGTAGGACTAAAAAAATCCTTAAAAATGAGTTCAATTATTTTAGAAGTAGACACCCTATTTTTTAGCTTAAAGGATGACTTAGTTTGCTTTCATTTTTGACAAGCATGATAATTCTCGTCCTTAATGAACTTGAGTTTGGGTAAGCCATTCATAAGTTCACTTTTGCTAAGATCATTCAAAAGCTCAAAATTAGCATGTCTTAGTCTTTTATGCCAACTTTACATGTTATAGGAAATAGACATCAAACATTTAAGTTTTTTATTATTTACTTTTTTTATGTCAATGACATAATTATTGTCCATTCTTTCTCTACTAAAGATTACTTTGTCATCGTTAAGAGTACTAATAAAGAAATTCTATGGGTAAAATGTAACTTTGTTTCCCATGTCACATAGTTAACTAATACTAAACAAATTATGCTTTAACCCAACAACCAATAAAACATTATAAGTAGAGAGGGTTTGAGAGGTACTTTTCTTACCAATTCTTACAATCTTCCCTTTAATATTATCTCTAAAAGTTATACTTCCTCTATCTTTAGCTTCAATGGAAGTAAATTAGCCTTTGTCTCCTGTCATGTAACTTTGAACATCCACTATCTAAATACCATTGGATTTTTACTCTTATAGACTTTAAGCACACTTACAAAATAAGAAACTTAAACATTCTTTTAAATCCAAACCTTAAATGGTCTAGGTTGATTAGTTTCAAAGTAGTCCAAAGGTAGAAATTGCAAGTATAATGTCCTATAGAAACATACATTGCTTGTATGTCCTACATACAATAGAAGCACCTAACATTTGCAAACCTATTTATTTGTGCTCCCTAAAGATTCCTTGTGTTTTAAGATGCATATGAGACATGTAATCACAAGTATATGTATGGTGTTATTATGGAACATGCTTTGGGAGATTCGTTCTAGTGTACATGAAAGCATGTTTGGGTTTGGGTCTCTCTTGGCTTAAGCCTTAGACCTTTGAGACAAAGAGAGTTGAGCCTTAGGAGGCCTAATAATGTCTTTGGGTAATTGAGGTTTTTCAACTTTTAAAGCTTGAGTCTCATTACTATAAGAAGTAAAAAGATAAAAATTATTTGAGGCTTTAAAAAATTTAATATAAGATGATGATGAAGAGAAGACTCCATTGATCTAACCTAAACCTTAAGTGTTACTAATTTTTTAGAGTCTATGAGACTATCTTCTTTCCCTTTTTGAATTTAGAAATTGAATTTTTAAATCTAAAAATTTTTTTTGGAAAGCTTTTGATTTTCATTTATCAAGGAAGTAGAATTCACTTAGTTTTTGAGAATCTTTTAATGTTATATAAAATAATTAATTTATAATTAATATGCATTTTGTAAGTTTGGGTACAAAGTATTACATTTATGTTTAGAGTAATTATCATATACAATTACTGTATGCATAAGAAAACTATTAAACAATCATAATTTTAGGGAAATCATTACAAATAACTAACTTAGTTTTCCCTAATTTTCAAAATGTTAATTTGGTGCATATTTTTCAATAAAGGATATGAGGGTAAAATTTAGTAAAGTTTTATGTTAATTAATTTAGTATTTTTTGGCTTTGTGTCCATTTCCAACTAAATTTTCATACAAATTTCAATTTGCAAATTTTCTAAAAAAAAATAAAATATGAATTATTAAACAATATGGTAGGAACATACCATGGGTATTGAAGAGTAAGAAAAGAACAACAAAGAACCATATTGGTAGGCTAAAAATAATAAACAATTACGAACAACAATTAAAGATAAATAATGTGTGCATATATATTTAGATATGTAATGAAGAAATGAACAAAATCAAGGAAGAAGATAACAAAAAACAAAGTCCCTTGTTTTAGTCCCTGTTCAAAGAACAACAAGCTTCTCCATTGGCCCCCTTATAACAAAAAAGAAATCATTTAAAAAAATGTAAAGCCACTATATAAAAGAATATGAATAAGAGGATGTATAAAAGGAGACGATTATGACGAGGAAGAAGAGGAGGTTGAATAGCGAAGAGATAACAACACAAAAGGAAGGGTAGAGAGGGGGTGGCAGAAGAAAAGCAAAGAGGGGAGGGTGAGATTGTTAGAAAATGGAAATTGAAAGAGGCAGAATAGGAAATATGGTTTCAACCTTTTATTAAATTGAAATGTCAATATAACTGCAAAAGTTTAAACAATTTTTTAGTTGCCAAAGGGTATAAGTGCCATTTGCTTCATACGGTGTCATTTTATTTAGGAGCTACTTAGAGCTAGGTAAAGGCAGTCGAAATCAGCAAAGGCCAAAGAATTTTAAAGATATGTGATGACAAATTTACAATTAAATGAGAAATTAGTGGATCAAATAAATACTATTTTAGAATAGTGAAATTGGCTACTTAGTTTTATATTATATTAATAGATGTGCTTTTCACCAATTGTTGGTGGTATGAGTGCTTACTAACCACAAATAGTTTTTTTAGTAGCATAAGAATAGTTTTTGGAGTTACAAGCATCGTCTATAATAATTTACACACAAAACATTTAAGAGCTAAATCGATATATGCTAAAAATCTTAAATAGCATAAATTAATACTTTTTTTTTAAAGAATTAATCGAAGGAGTTGAATTAGTGATCGACCAAATATCACTTATGGGTATTTAATTATTCCTTCTGGCTAAAATAATGAATTTGTTATTTATTTAACTTGATTAGCTATAAACTCATTTTCAAAATAGGTCAAATGTGTACTTACATAGAATATTCTATATTTTTTTTAATTAACTAAGGATAACCAAGATGCACATAAATATTTTATAAAAAAGTCTATTTTATTACCTAAAAATAACAAAACACAATATTTCCCCTCAACTCTTAATTCTGTGACTTTGCAAGTATGCAAGGTGTGTGAAGTATACTAATCAATTAGTTAGCTTTTTTATAAATAATTTAGGTACAATAATGCATTTAAGTATTTATGGGGTTCTTAACTAAACTATGCAATAGTAATAATTAAAATTCTAATAAATGCTAAAAGATTAAGCATTTTCAAATTAAAAATTAGACTCATTTTACTTTAATAGTATCTCACTTTAGATGCATAATTTTCCTTTTTTTGCATAATAATTCATAGATTTAGCATTTAGAAAATATTAGTACATTTAAATAAAATATATACATAATCATGCATTAATTAAATAAATTATGAGTTTTATATTTTCTGTCTAATTTTTGTATTCTTGTCACTGATTTTTTATTTTTTCTATTGAAATTAAATGCATGAAGAAAAGTCAAAGATTAAGAAAAGTCAAAGAAAGGAACATTGGTGTGCATTGATCATGCATGACCATGTGATGCAAAACACGGTCGTGCCAACATTTGGGAAGAAAAGAGCATGACCATGTAATGCTCAACACATCCATGCTAAATAATAAAGAGAAAAGGAGCATAGCTGTGTAAGCTAGAGCACGACTGTGCCATTTTACAAGAGGGAAAGAGCATGGTTGTGCAAGGCTCAACACGGCTGTGCAAATTCATAAAGGAAAAATGCACGGTTGTGCCAAGAAGTCTATGCATATGTGCATATCCTTGCAAGCCCAATTTTGGTTTTGCACGGTTATGCTTGTACATTTAAGGAAATTCCACTCACACGCATGCACCATGTGCAACCATAATTTTGAGGATATAAGAGCATCATAAACACGTAGAGTAGAGAGAAAAGAAAAATGAAGGAAAAAAATAGAAAAAGAGGAGACAGAGAAAAAAATAAAGGGAAAAGTATGACAAAAGTACAGAGAGGACAAAAAGTGAAGCTCATTGATCTACATCAGAGTACAAGTAAATAATGAGGAGATTAGCAATAGGGAGCTACATTGACAAGGATTAGGGAGTTTGCTCTCTTCTTATCTTGTGTTTTGATTATGTTAGCTATATCTGTTTATTATTTTATTATTCTCTGTATAAACATGGTAGCTTAATCTCATTTTGTACTAGAGTTATCTAAGTAACTTGGAGATGTATTGAATTCATATTTATTTTTAAATATATTCTTAGTTCATGTCATATTTATGGTTTTTATTTTTATGCTTCATGAATGATTCAATTATTTAAGCGGGTACATTGAGACCGAAAGGAGATTTATACCTATGGTTATAATGTTTATATTGAGTCATCCTATGCTAAAAGTATTGAGACTAAGAGGAGATTTACACTTAAGGATCTAGAATAAAAACTATTGAATCTTAATTTGAGTAGAGGTACTGGTTAAGAGTTAATATTGCATTTTACCTTTAGAGTTTAAGTTTGTTATGGATCTATTAATTAGAGTTTTGTGAGGTGAGAGTCCCTTTCTTTGAATCAATATTTGAAATAATAAGCTCACCTTATAAATGCTCAAAAGAGATTTATGGAATTGCAGTGGTAGCATCTTAAACATGACTATGAGAAAGATTATATAAATTAGATTTTAAGTCAATACAGATTGAGGTGAAAAGAGAAACTCTAGTACATATTATACACTGCTTATTATTCAGAAAAAATAATTTTGTTTTAATTTTAATTGATTTACAACATAAAAATTGATCTATTTAGACAAGCATGTAAATGAAGCGAACTAGAACTTATGCTCTTCCCTATGGGATCAATATTTGGATTTACAGTGCTATTCTATAACTTGAACCATATACTTGCAAAATTGCAATCAAGTTTTTAGCATCATTACTAGAGACGAGTTTAATATTAAAAGTAGCTTGATACTTTTTGATTTAAACATTTTTGATTTTATTTTTATTTTCTTTCACAAGAACTAGGTGTATGCATAGATCTTGAAGCCTTGACGAAGAGCTTGAAGCATTCGATCCTAAAATTGACAGAACATTCCATAGAAGGAGGAGAGAGCAGTAAGCAACCATGGATCAAGGGAATGATCCTAATGACACCAATGGTGGAGGAGAAGGAGCCAACAATATCAATAATTAAAATAACATAAATCACCTCCTTAACCAGTGCCAAAACCCTATGGCCAACAAAACCATGAGAGAGTGTTTGAACTCTAATATGCAGCAAGATTAGAATCCAATTATGCCTCCAACAATTGCAACAAATAACTTTGAGATAAAACCTAGCATGATTTAGATGATCCAAAGTTCACAGTTTCACAGACTACCATTAGAGGACCCCAATGCACATATGCATCAATTTATAGAGTATTGTGGAACTCTATGGATGAATGGAGTATCTTTAGAAGCCATCCACCTTATTCCATTTCCTTTCTCTCTCACAGACATGGTAGATAGGTGGTTTATTGGGTTACCTCCAAACTCTATCAGAACTTGGAATAAGATGTACATAGTCTTTTTCAATAAATATGTTCCTCCTACTAAAGCTTTAAGAATTAGAAGTGAGATCAATTCTTTTTACCAAAGAGATGATGAATCACTTTTTAAGGTTTGGGAGTGGTTCGAGGACTTATAGAGGCAATGTCCTTCACACTTAATTCCTACTTAGGATTTGGTGCAATCTTTTTACAAGGGCATTAATCTGATGGTGAGGTGCAATATAGATGCAGCATATGGAGGTTCTACATGAATAAAACTCTAGAGGATATTCTTAATTTATTTAAGGAGATAGCTACAACTCAAGACCAATGGAATAATGAACGAGCTATGATAACAAAGAAATAGGGTGTTATGGGACTTGATGGGTTAATTATGGTCACTACCAAGTTGGACACTTTAGCCCATGAACTAAAAAAGATGAATGTTAATTCTCTGTCGACAACTTCCACTTTAAACTATGAGTTGTGTTAGGGGGAGCATGGGCTAGTGAGTGCATTCTAACACAAAACATAGAGCATGCCAATTATGTACAAAATTGAAGCAACCCATATGGAAATACTTACAACTCATCTTGGAGGAACCACCTTAATTTCTTATGGAAAAATTAAGGGGAGCAAGGGCAAAATAGACAACCACCACCTGGTTTTGGAAATTCAACTTTTTAGAACCTACATCAACCAGCTTAACAAAACCAAAACTCATCTCTTGAAGGCAAGCTAGACAAGTTCATGGAGTTAATGGACAAAAGGATGACTCTTCAAGAAGATTCGAACCACAAGCTATAGGCGAAGGTGGACCAAATTCAGAAAGATACTCAGTTGGTGTTCAAAAACCATTCTTCTTCCATTCACAATCTGGAAGTGCAAATAGGCTAGATAGCAAATGCACTAACATCACGCAAACAAAGAAACCCACCAAGCAACATTAAGATAAATCCAAGGGAGCAAGTGAAAGCTTTAACCCTGAGAAGTGGTAAAGAAGTGGAACTACCTATAGAGCCCAACTCAAGCAAACAGGGCGAGGCCACTATTGAAGAAAGCACTAGTGAAGTAAGGGGAGAATCTAAGGGAACCAAAGAGCATAAAGAAAGAGTGTATAAGCCATCCATTCCCTTTCCTTAGAGGTTGAAGAGAACAGAGCTTGATCCTCAATTTTTAAAATTCCTAGGCATTCCCAAAAATATCCATGTTAACATACCCTTTGTGGAGGACATTGCTCAGATGCTGAAGTATGCAAAATTTCTTAAAGACTTAATCTCCAATAAAAAGAAGCTCAAAGAATTAGAGACAGTGACTTTGACAAAGGAATGTAGTGCCTTGATTTCAAACAAGCTTCCAAGTAAGCTTAGGCATCCTAGAAGCCTAACTATCCCCTGTGAGATAAGGAGTATGCAGTTCCATAAAGTATTGTATGATTTAGGCACCTCCATAAACCTTATGCCTTTATCCATTTTCAGGAAACTGAATTTAAAAGTGAAGAGCATGAATATGATTCTTCAACTAGCAGGCTGTACTACTAAGAAACCACTAAGGATTGTTAAGGATATGTTGGTAAAAGCGGGCAAGTTTATATTCCTGGTTGATTTTGTTGTTCTGGATTTTAAAAAAGATGAGGAGGTGCCTCTAATCTTAGGCATGTCGTTATCATACACTACCAAAGCCTTGATTGATTTGCATAAAGGAACTCTCACATTAAGAGTATGAGAAGAAAAATGTGTCTTCGACATTTGTAAGGCAAGTAGACGACCTATTGATGGAGACTTTTGCATGTGCTTTGTTATAGTAGATAAATGTGTGGGTGAAGTTTTCTATACTAAACTATAAGCAGCTGAAGATCCGTTAAAAATGGAGGAGAGTTAGAAAGAAACTTTTGAACTTAAACCCTCCCAAACAGACCATCGTCAAAAGCATACACCACTAACTTTAAATATCCAACCCATGCAACCTTCTATTATTTCACCACCTTCACTTGAATTGAAACCTTTACCACCTCACCTCAGATATACCTTCTTAGGAGACAACCAAACTCTACCAATCATTATCTCTTCCAAACTCACCTTTGAGCAAGAAACCTTACTTGTGGAGATGCTGAGGAAAAAGGTGAAAGCTATTAAGTGGCAGATCTTTAACATTAGAGGAATAAGCCCGTCTTACTGTATGCATAAAATATTGATGGAAGATGGATGCAAACCTATCATTGAATGACAAAGGAGATTGAATCCAAACATGCAGAAAGTGGTGAAAAAGGAGATTGTGAAGCTTCTTAATGCAGACATTAGATACCCAATCTTAGACTCTAGTTGGGTGAGCCCTATTCAATATATGTCAAAGAAAGGAGGGATGACCATAGTGGAGAATAATGAAGGAGAGTTAATTCCAACAAGAGTTGTTACTAGCTGGAGGGTGTGTATTGATTATATGAAGCTTAACAATACTATAAGAAAAAACCACTTTCCCTTGCCATTCATTAACTAGATACTTAAGAGAATTATTGGACATACTTTCTACTATTTCCTTGATGGCTACTCAGGCTACAACCAGATTGTTATAGCTCTAGAGGACCAAGAGAAAACAACATTCACCTGTCCTTATGGCATATATGCCTATAAGAGAATGCCTTTTGGGTTTTGCAATGCCCTTGCCACATTTCAATATTTCATGGCAACCATCTTCTCTGATTTTGTTGAGGATATCTAGAGATTCATTTGATGGTTGCCTCAACAATTTAGAGAAGGTATTAGCAAGATATAAGGAAACTAATTTGGTGCTAAACTGGGAAAAATGTCACTTTATGGTGGATAAAGGAATAGTATTAGGACATAAGATTTTAGTAAGGGGAATAGAGGTTGATTGAGCCAAGATAAAGAAAATTGAAAATCTCAGTTATCCAACCAATGTAAAGGGTGTTAGAAGCTTCCTTAGACATGCTGATTTTTACAAATGCTTTATCAAAGATTTTTCTAAAATTTCTAAACATCTTTCTCAGTTACTAGAAAAAGATGTTCCTTTTAAGTTCACTAATGATTTTAAATATGCTTTTGATAGGTTGAAGAAGGAACTCACATCAGCACCCATTGTGGTACCATTAGATTAGAGCCTTTCATTCGAACTAATGTGTGATGCTAGTGACCAAGCCATAGGAGCTATTCAAGGGCAACGTAAAGATAAAAGGTTGCATGTGATATACTATGCTAACAAGACTCTCTCAATAGCACAACTTAACTATACCATAATAGAGAAGGAGATGTTAGTTATTATGTTTGCTTTTGATAAGTTTCGCTCTTATCTTTTAGGATCAAAAGTGATATTGTACACTAATCATGCAGCTATCAAATATCTATTATGCAAGAAAGATTCTAAGCTGAGGTTGATTTGATATGTACTACTACTTTAAGAGTTTGATATGGTGATCAAAGATAAGAAGGGCTCAGAGAACTTGGTAGTTGACCACCTCTCTCGCTTAGAAAAGAAGAATAATGATGAAGCATCCATCAAGGAGGCTTTTCCAAATGAGACACTATTTTCACTTGCATTTATCCCTTAGTATACAGACTTGGCTAATTTCCTCTTATGCGTTCAAGTCCCTAAGGACTTCTCATATCAACAAAGAAAGAAGCTCATGCATGATGCAAAAAGCTATGTGTGGGATGATCCTTATCTGTGGAAATTATACAATGATGGGTTGGTGAGAAGGTGCATTCCTGACTCAAAGATATATAATGTGCTGCACCACTGCTATAGTTCTCCATATGGTGGACACTATGGACCAAACAAGACAGTGGCTAAAATACTTGAAAGCAGATTATATTGGCCTTCTGTATTTAAGGATGCTAGAAACTTTGTCATGAACTATGATAAGTGTCAGTGTAGTAAGGGACTTTCAACGAAAGAGGAGATGCTACAAGCTAGAATTCTAAAGGTTGAACTCTTTAATGTATGGGGTATAAACTTTATGGGACCATCCACCTCCTCTCTTGGGAGTCGATACATTCTTATTTGTGTTAACTATGTGTTAAAATGGGTTGAGGCTTAGGCTTGTGTTACTAATGATGCCAGAGTGGTATGCAAATTTTTGAAAAATATCTTTACAAGGTTTAGGACTCCTTGGGCCATTATAAGTAATGGAGGAAGTCATTTAAGCAACAAACAGTTTGAAGTCCTTCTATCAAGATATAGTGAAAAGCATAAGGTTTGTACACTGTACCATCCACAGACCAATAGGCAAGTTATGGTGAGTAATAGAGAACTGAAGAAGATTCTAGAAGAGATAGTGAATAGCACTAGGAAAGATTGGGCACTTAAGCTTGATGATGCATTATGGGCCTATCGAATTGCTTTTAAAACTCCACTCGGAATGTCACCATATTGTTTGGTGTTTAGAAAGGCCTGTTATCTTCCAGTGGAGCTCGAGCACAAAGCATACTGGGCTATTAAAGCCCTAAATATGGATTATAAGAAATCATGGGAGAGGCAACTTCTCCAACTAGATGAATTGGAGGAAATCAAGAATATGGCTTATGAAAATGCCAAACTTTACAAGGATAAGACTAAAAGATGGCATGATGTAATGAAGAAGACAAAGTATTTTAATAAAAGGGACAAGGTTCTTTTGTTCAGTTCTAGACTTTAAATCTTCCCTGGGAAGCTAAAGTCTAGATGGTTTGAACCCTTTACAGTAGTGGAAGTATTTTCTTATGGAGCAGTGGTAATTCAAGGCAATAAAGGTGAACCTTTCAAGGTGAATGGACAATGACTTAAGTTGTATTTTGGGGAGGAAATATCACAACTCCTAAGCAATTAGGACTTACAAGAAACACCTATAGTTGAGAAAAGTACACCATAACTCTCATCACCTATAATGAAGCTGAAGGAGGCTTTGCCTTCGCCAGAGAAATGAATAACCACATGGCTATGGTCAAGCTTAAGACTAATGATAAACAATGAACTTCTTAGGAGATAACCTAAGTGTTATTTATTTAATATTTTCAAATTTTTTTAGTTAGTTTGATTCCCTTGAGGAGCTCTATTCTTTATGCAGATTTTTGAATTCCTGGGATATACATGCAACAGAGACTATTCTCAAGTTATCATTGATATTTAGAATACGAATTATTGTAGCATTAGGAAATAAATTGGGGAAGTTTTCTTTACTTTTATTTTTATTTTTATATATTTTTTATTTTGTTTATGCGCTTAAATGTTTTGTTGACTTTGAAAATATTTGGAGTGACTTTGAATGATAATTTTAAGTAGGAACATATGTTACTATTTCATGTTGTATGCACGTATATTGAGGGTAAAGCTTCATAAAAGTAACATGAGCATGGCAAAAAATGACACACCCATGCAATCGGGTACCAAAACACGATCATGCCTCACTTAGCACGACCATGCCATTTTGTCCTTTTAGTCAACATGGCTGTGCCCTATCCAACACGGTCGTGTGATATTTGTGCCTTCAATAAGCATGACTGTGCCCCCCCAAGCATGACATCATTTCCATGTACAAAATATGCACGGTCGTGTCATTCCCATGCACACATTGTGCAAGGTCGTGCTCTAACCAACACGGCCATGCAATTCTCATGCTCACAATATGCACGGCCGTGCCTCATCAAACACAACCATGTGATTTTCAAGCTTCTAATGTGTAGGGGCATGTACATTATCCATGCATTCACATGTACCATGGGCATGTAGATTCCAGAGGCATGTGACTTTTCATTTTCATGTGAACCATCTGACACCCCTTTTTGACCTCCATTATCCCAAAACCTCCAAAACACCTTTCCAACTTCTTATCCCTTATATATGTATATTTGTATTTTATTTTGTATGATTTTTATATATATTTTATTCTTTATTATTTTATTTTATTTTTCTTTTTGTCTTCTTTTTCTGCATTTCAGACATTTCCCTTCCACTTGTAGTGCAACACATTGAGGACAATGTACAATTCAAGTGTGGGGGGAGCATTTCCTTACTTTACCTTTTTAGTATTTTATCTTGTTAATTTTGATTAATTTGTCATTTATTTATTGTAGTTCAAATAAAAAAATTTATCCCACACTTTTATTTTTGCTAACTTGTTATAATTATAACCTTTGTATATTAAAATTAAAATTAACTAGTCTAGTTGATATAGTATATGGTTAATTCTTGTAGTATACAGTTTAAGGATTTGTTAATGTTTGAGAATTAGACTTTTTAACTTTTAATCAACTTAAATATATACCTCTCTTTTGTTTTATTTAAAAAGGATTTTTGGATAAAATTTTTGCAATCAAGAGATTTAGATAAATTTTTACTATTAGGAAAACCTTTTTTTTATTATATGATAATTTAGCTGAAAAAAAGATTAGAGGAGCAAAAAACTCCATTCTACTCCAATGCTCAAATTGAGTATGAGTAATCCAAAGGTACCTAACGATGGTATTCATGCTCAGTAATACAGGAACGGTAGGGAATACTAAAGTTGGGAAGGATTCTAATCCAACATAAATAAATAAAAATTAAAATAAAATAAAACTTTAGCTGGTTATCTTATTTAGCTTAAGGGTTAACTAATAATTTAAATATGTTTAACTTTCCTTGGTTTATAAGTTTTAGTTCATCAATTCTTATGAATAATTCATTTAAGAGGTATTCTTCACTTGGTAATATTTGCAGTCTTTTTCTCAACTTATTGACTTAGTTTTGCTAAATAATACTTGTATTAACCCATTACTGTATTGATTAAACTATCCATAATTTTATTTTAATATGCTTATATTATTGTTATAGTAAGGTTCTTGCTTGAGGACAAACAAAAGTTCAAGTGTGGGGGTATTTGATAATTGCATTTTCAAATTAAAAATTAGAATCATTTTAATTTAATAATATCTCACTTTAGGTGCATAATTTTTCATTTTTTGCATAATAATTCATAGATTTAGCATTTAGAAAACATTAGTACATTTAAATAAAATATATACAAAATTATGCATTAATTAAATAAATTAGGAGTTTTATATTTTATGTCTAATTTTTGTATTCTTCTCACTGATTTTTTATTTTGTCTGTAGAAATTAAATGTGTGAAGAAAAGTTAAAGATCAAGAAAAGCCAAAGAAAGGAACACAGTGTGCATTGATCATGCATGGCCATACAATGCAAAACATAGCTGTGCCAACATTTAGGAAGAAAAGAGCACAACCATGTAATGCTCAACATAGCTGTGCTAAATAATTAAGAGAAAAGGAGCACAACTGTGTAAGCTAAGCACAACCGTGCCAGTTTGTAAAAGGGAAAGAGCACGGTCATGCAAGGCTCAACACGGCCGTGCAAATTCATAAAGGAAAGATGCATGGCCATGCATTGCTCAACACAATCGTGCAAAGAAGTCCATGCATATGTGCATGACCATGTAAGCCCAATTTTGGTTTTGCACGACCATGCTTATACCATGTGCAACCCTAATTTTGAGGATATAAGAGCATCATAAACTCATGGAGCAGGGAGAAAATAAATGAAGGAAAGAAGAGAAAAAGAGGAGACAGAAAAAATACAGAGAAAAGTACGATAAAAGTACAGAGAGGACAAAGAGTGAAGCTCACTGATCTAAATCAGAGTACAAGTAGACAATGAAGAGACTAGCAACAAGGAACTACATTCACAAGGATTAGGGAGTTTGTTCTTTTCTTATCTTGTGTTTTGATTATGTTAGCTATATCTATTTATTGTTTTATTGTTCTCTGTATAAACATGGTAGCCTAATCTCATTTTGTACTAGAGTTATCTAAGTAACCTAGAGATGTATTGAATTCATATTTCTTTTAAATATATTCTCAGTTCATATCATTTTTATGGTTTTTATTTTTATGCTTCATGAATGATTCAATTATTTAAGCGGGTATATTGAGACCGCGAGGAGATTTATACCTATGGTTGTAATGTTTATATTGAGTCATCCTGTGCTAAGCGTGTTGAGATCGAGAGGAGATTTACACTTAGGGATCAAGAATAAAAACTATTAAATCTTAATTTGAGTAGAGGTGTCAGTTAAGAGTTAATATTGCATTTACCTTTAGAGTTTAAGTTTGTTATCGATCTATTGATTAGAGTTTTGTGAGGTGAGAGTCCCTTTATTTGAATCAATATTTAAAATAATAAGCTCACCTTATAAATGCTCGAGAGAGATTTATGAGAATCACAGCGGTAGCATCTTAAACATGACTATGAGAGAGATTATATAACTTAGATTTAGAGTCAATATAGATCAAGGTGAAAAGAGAAACTCTAGTACATATTATACACTGCTTATTCTTCAGAAAAAATAATTTAATTTTAATTTTAATTGATTTACAGCATAAAAATTGATCTATTTGTACAAGCAGATAAATCAAGAGAACTAGTACTTATCCTCTTCCCTATGGGATCGATATCTAGACTTACAGTCCTATTCTATAACTTGATCCGTATACTTACAAAATAACAATCAATTAAATACAAGGAAAATAAAGAAAAATAAATTTAGAGAATTAAAATTTATGCTAGAATAAATTAGTTTAATTATAAAGGAAAAAAAATTGTATTTAGAACTAAAGTTAAAAGCCAAAATTATTTATAGTAAAGTTTAAAGTTGAAAACCAAAAGACCAAACCACACCTCAAAATAGCCTAATAAGGGTTCCAACTTAAATATCAGACTTTGGATTTGAAACTGGAACCTTGAAATACTGAACTGAGACCTTAAGAGGACAAACAAAGTCTCTAAAGTCTAGTTTGGTCTATAAGGACTTGAGTTGAACCTAAACACTTGAAAAATCCAAAGAACCCTTTCAAGTTCACCAAATCAAACCTAGAAGGATCAAACAACCCTTAAAACCCAAAATATTTGAAAAATGACCTAAGAATGACATGAAAACACTAAGATCACATATGGAGGAATTAGATGCTTGTGGGTTTTAAAATCCTACAAGCCTAGTATTCCCACATGCGTGGATAAATAATTCATGGGCTTATTAGTCTAAAAACTTTAAATCTTTTCAACATGTTGTGATTTTAGTTCACTTTTAAAACCTTGGCAAACAATGTCTATATTTAATAAATCAGCAGCAATTTTTATCTAAAATTAATTTGGTCAAAATTGAGTGTGAAAGGTCCTAACATGATATCCTAGGTGGCACTATTGATGTGGGGCCTTGATTCATGATCTGCAAGTACAAGGAATCATACAAGTAGTAACTAAATATCGATCCCACATAAATTTCAAATTGAATATTATAACACTAATTGTGCTTTTTTTTTGTTTAAATAATGAAAAATAGTGTTTTAAAATTAATTGAAATTAAACAAAGGAAATATGTAATAATTAACAGTCAATTTTAAAAAATAGGGTTCTTATTATCAATTCAACCTTTTATAAAGATTAATTAGTACCTAAGTCATACTTAACCTTAATCCAATTTGAAGGCATCTCAGGAATCCTAGGTTTTCCTCTTAGACAAACCTACAATTAATAAGTAAATTAACATCTTAGATTTATAGCTCTCACTTACTAAATGTTGGTTAACCTGATTTAAAGCTCCATCCCTTAATCAATATGATTTGCTTTAATGTCTCTCAATTAAGAAAGCATATAATACATTATTGTTTTTATCCAATGGAACCTATTTCTCAATCAAGTTTCATTGTATAGATTCAATCAAAGGGTGATTAATCTTATGAAGACATTAAGTTCAACAATAACCAATGGATTGAGATTAATGGCTTAGGTTTAATTGCAATTGTTAGATGGTTGAATTAATATAAGAACCCTAATAAAAACTTAGCTACTCATGTTGGTAATGAAAGATAAAGAAGATAAATGAAAGAAAATAAAAATCATCATTAATCAAAATAGAAATGAATAATAATAAGTCTTTAGAAAACCCCTTTAACAGTAGAAGGCTATTATTCTTCAATCCTTGTTCCTCAATCTCCAAAAACTAACATAAACAAGCCTAGTCTTTCATGATAAAAAAAAAGATAAAAACTTGTAAAAAATGTATAATAAGAAAAAAAAAAGAGTCTAATGTTTTGTTCCTGAAGGCTACATATACATAAAACCCTAGCCTCCACCCTCTTCATATGTTTCCTTTTTCAAAAATCCATCAAATCCCCCTTTATAACACTTTAAAATTCAAATTTCAAAAAGCTACCAACAAGGAACATGACCATGCATGTTTAGGCACACAGCTATGTGCTTGTCTTCTTAATAATTCAACAATCAGGTATGGCCATGCACATGGGTGTGCATGGCTGTGTGTCCAACTTTCAATCGGGCATGGCAATATGTAAAATGCACATGACCATGCATCTCTTTTAAGCCTCAAACTTGTTAAATTTTGAGGCTCCTTAGACACTTCCATAGCCTTTAGAAGTCCTACGCCTTATTCCATGATTGTTCTTTGAACACTTAAATGCATAAAAATAACCAAAAGTAACCCAAAATACTAAAAATAAACATAAACTCAAATCATGCAACACAAACATTTAAATTTAAAGAAAAACTTAACAAAAGATAACAAATGTAACTAGAATGACACCTAATTCTAACACATTGAGTGCTCAAAATAATACATTTCTCATACTCATCAAATTCCCCATACACTTGAATGTTTGCTTGTCCTTTAACAAAGTTTGAATACACCATATTCATTTAAAGAATCATGCTCATTAACTAGTTTTTACTTGACTAACTACCTCAATCTTCCTTTAATAAAAAGCTTAAAAACTTAAAATTAAAATAGTAATTTGAGGCCAAGAATGCATTGTTACCATTAAAGAGCATACTTTTCAATTGAAATCATGAAACCAAATAATTGACATTCAAGAAAAATGAAAGCAAGTTTAAAACTTATAAAGTTAAAAATTCAGCATATATAAGGTTTTAAAACTTTTATTCAATAAAAGTTTTCCTAATATCAATATCCCCCACCTTTCCTGCACTACTCATTGTGGATACCTTCAAAAAGGGTCATTTGGATACTCTTACTCTAAGAAGAGCATTTAAAGAGATTCTTTTCAAATTTAGCTCCTAAGGAGTGCATTTTATGCTCCATCTCATTTTTTAATAGAAGATAAACCAAAATATACAAGAATTTAACCATACTAAGGTTAGACTTAAATTCCAACTTATAAACATTTTTCTTAAGCATCAATCATGTAAATTCATTTGTTCAATAGAAAAATAAGCATTAGGTTCATTAAAATGTAAAAAATTCTTAACCACATGTGACTTCCTAATTTAAAAGTCCCAAACAAATCATTAAAAGAAGATTAAAGCATTTCTTCAAGAAAACTAAACTTTAATGAATAAGACTCTATATGTGAATAGATTACAACAATCCAAGTGTGAGAGTAATGCATGAACAACACAAAAATTAAACCAAAACATGCATTACTCTTAAAGCAAAAAAAAAAAACACAAACATAGAAAGAAAATAAAAGCAAACAAAAACTAAAGAATAGTGTATTTCCCTCATTTTATTGCACTGAGTGGGGAAGTGAATGGAATGAAAATATAATCTTTTTCTGCCTCATTAATCATTTTAGACCTTTTTCTTTAAGGAAGTATGCAAAATATTCCATCAATTTGGGCTTGCAACCTTAAGAGACAAGTCCATGATCATATTTCCAATCCTATTATCAGAGATGTCTAAAAGCTCCTTGATTTTTTCCATGATTCCTTCACTCCATCCTTCGATGCTCCCTCTTTTCCTTATTTGGCTTTCACTTCCATTACTTCTTCCTCTAAAGTGTTAGGAGGCAAAAAGACTTTACCATGTTGCATTACCATTTGGTGTAACAAGTAGCATCTCCTTGAAGTGACATTTTGAAGCTCATTGAATTCTATGATAATTTTAGCTCACATAAGGTAGTCTTCATTAAGGAATTTAAATTCTAGGGGCTCTAATTGATGTTTGGCAAATTCATATGGAGCAAAATACAATGCCAACTAGTGATAATATGCCTTAATGACAATAATGCTTTCCTAGCCTACACAACACGCCATATAGAACATAAAATAAAATATTTGCTACACACTTTTATCTTAATTTTCAAGCACTACAACATAAATAATTCATCTGGAGAAACCCTAGTACTATCCTTTCTACTAAAAATGGTGTGTGACATGAACTTGTGCAGAATTAAATATGAGTGATCTTTAACCAAACCACTAGCCATTACTTGGCATTCACAAACTCTATCACCCTTAGTGATTTCATGCCAAAAACTACTCATATTATAATCCAATAGAGGTTGACAAACACCTCCTTTAGGAAAACAAAAGATATCAAACATGATTTTGTAGTCAAAATAGTATTCTTTTGCAAAGAACCTACATGAAAAGACCCTTTGATTTGCATCTAGAATCTTAAATGTAGTGTAAAATTCTCTTATGAGCTTAAAGAACACATTAGGTTGGGTTATGCCCAGTTTAGACACCCTAATTTCTTACAAAATATGTCCATGGTCCCCTTAATCCCCATGTTCAAAATTACTTCATCATTAAAATATTTTGGTTTGCTAAAATTTCTTTTAACTAAAGAGCAGAATCTCTTATCTTCCTCTTCTGAGTGAATGGCAAAGAAAGCTTTATAATCATCCCTTATGTCTTTGGACTTACCTTTGCCATTACTAAGCCTCTTTCTTTAATATAACATCTTTGTTCTAGCCATTATAACAATGTTAGTGTCTCTGCAAAAAAATAGCAAAAGAGAAAAATAAAAAAAAACAAAAACAAAACACAAGAATAATAGGGTTTAGGTAAGAAAAAAGGTTATAAGAATTCTATTTCTAAAACAAAAAGGAAAGAAACTAATATATAATTTTTTAAAAAAAGGAAAAAATAAGGATTATTAAGTCAAAGTTTCCTTTATCAAATAGTAGGAATCAAATAGGAAATTAAGCTCTCCTAAAATCCCTAATTAACAAGGAAAATAAAATAAAAAATTAACAAACAAATTTTAAAATTTTAAAATTCAAAAATTTTAATCTCTCCCCCATACCTAAAATGTGCAATGTCCTCATTGCATAAGCATATGATAAGGAATATGAGAAATAAAAATTGATTGCCATGTTCATTAGGGCGCATGGCCATGTATGTCGGGCTGCACGATTGTATGTGATGTTTCAATAATTTTAAGCTCATCAGGTCGTATGGCTATGCACTTGGAGGCACACAACCATGTCTGGTTTGTGTATTTAGAGTGCTCAAGACACATGGCCATGTGCCAAATACACATGGCAGTGCTTAAAACACGATTTGAATACAAGAAAATGACTTGCTTAACTCTTGTCAATATGATTGCCATCAATTTTTATAGAACAAGTATCATAAACTCATATTATCCATGTAAGAGAAAAATTAAACATGAAATAAGAGACAATTAATCATTAATAAAAATAAAATCCTAAAACAACTTACTAAAACAAAACAAACTTTAATCATTCAAACAAGCAAAAAAAACATAACAAATAAAAAATAAAATACATTGGTCCACAAAACATAAAATCAAAAACCACTTAAAAGAACATTGTTCAAACTAGAATGAGACAACAATTTGAAATAAAGTCTTAACTCTTCTCCTTTATCCTCATATAAGGAATCATCTTCTTCCTCTTCGAGTTCATCATGAATGGGCTGATAGGGTAGACGAACAAAATTCTAGGAATTAAAGAATGCCATGAGATTATGGTTGATCAAATTCATATTTTGAATTATTCTCATCATTATAAGGTCCAATCAGTGTGCCAATGTATTCAACTCACCAATATTTGAATCAACTACTCCCACTTGAAGTTCCAAGTTATTTAACCTTTCTATGACTGCATTAAGGGTAGCTTCTTAATTTTCCTCCTCCTCCTCTTCTGGTAGTTCCTCCGGCGAAGCAGGTTGCTAAGGAATGCTCTTCCTCTTTAGTTAACACAGACTAAACCCATAGCTTTAATCATGTTAATGTAATAAAGAAACAACCCTTGAACTACTCAAATGGCATATGTTTAGTGTCAAAGCCTAGGTCAGTAGCTATAGTGGTCACTAGTCCTCCTACCTTGATAGCCTCAGTTACTTTTATAGCTACATCCCTTAATTTTTTGGCTAAAGCATGATAAATATAAAGTTTCCTATCATTGACCATGCAATATATAATGTTTGGCTCAGTGGTGGTAACCATGGAATCCCTTTCTTTCCTTAGAAATAAGGAATGGGTCATGAGCATGTGCAGGTACTTCAAAGCAGGCAATCAAATATGAGATTCTTTCATTGCCTTAGCCTTATAGAAACTTTCTTTTCCTTGATTATTTCCCTCCAAAATAGCTTAAATTATGTTCTTCATTTCCTAATTGAAACTTAAGCTTAAGAGTTTGATCATTAAAGCTAAATGAAGAGAGAAACTCACAAGTAGGCCTAGCATAATTAGGACTTTTCATCATGATAGGTTCACCCCAACCCATCCTATTGATATGCATCATTACCTCATTAAATAATCCAATTTCCTTTAAAATTGAAGCACTAGCATATCTATTAAGGATAATCTTCCTATTCATCATTTGCTTAAATTTCTTCTTATGCCCCTCATGCCTAAAAAAATTTGATTAGGAAAGGGTTTTATCATTCTTTCATCATTAGCACTAACCAGATTGTTGGAGCTTCCACCAAGCCTTGCTTTTTTAGGAGGAGGAGCATATTTCTGCTTTGTAATGCTCTTCTTCCTTTGCTCTCTTTCCATGGTGGTATTAAGGAGATTTAGAGTTGAGAGAGTGTTAATAGAGAAGAATGAGAAGATTTGATGAATTAGAAGAGTGGTGAGTGTTTAAATTAAAGAAGTGGGGTGGTGAAAATTAGAAAAGGTAGTAAAAATTTAAGAGTTCTTAATTTTGGGAAGTGGGAAAGGTGGTCAAGGTTAGAAACCCTAGGTGTTTAGAAAGTGGGGAATATTAGGAAAGTGGGGGGGGGGGCTTTACTTAAAAGTGAATGCACATCGTGTACTGCAGGGGACGCACTACTATGCATGTTGGGCCACATGGCATATTATTTTTTATTGATAAGCATATGGCCATGTGTCTTTTTGTATATGGCCATGCCTCATTACAGGTTTTAAGCTTATCAGGCACACAACCATATGCAAAATACACATGGCCATGCCTGGTTGCAAAATTTTGACTTCAACATGGGCATGGCAATGATTGAAATGCACATGGCCATACCTAAATGTAATTCTTGACAATAAAGAAAAATAATCAGGTCACATAGTTGTGCCATACGGCGTACAACTTAACTAATTCACCAATCAAAGTATCAATCATAATTTTTCATATAATGTATCACATAAATGACTTACACATCACATCAACTAATATTCCACACAAATTTAACTTACAAAACCTCTTATAAAGGTCCTCCTTTCCTGAAATATGAAAGAAAATAAAGATTAAAACTATAATAAAATTGTAAAAACATAAAAGAAATGATTAAAACAAAACCAAATAAAAATAATCTTACTTGAGCCCTTAAAAAGTGTTCTTTTAAAAGTCTATAAGCTATATTGCCATATTGATCACATAGTTGACTCCCTTAAGTATGCAACTTAATGAAAATTCTCTAATATGCCTCTATGGTATAGCTTCAATCTCTACCCATTCACTTTGAATTTGTCACCTCTAGTGTTGCACAATTGTACAGCTTTATAAGGGTATGATCGAGTTATTGTAAATGGTCCTAACCATCTACTCTTTAATTTTCTAGGAAATAATCTTAGCCTCGAATTGAAAAGTAACACTTGATTACCTTCTTTGAACTTTTTTACCCTTGCTTTTGCATCATGCCATCTCTTTGTGTGTTCCTTGTAAATTTTTGAATTCTCATAGGCAACTTCTCCAATCTCTTCAAGCTCACTTAATTGCAACAACCTTTTTTTAGTTGCCTACTTGAAGTCAAAATTTAAGGCTTTCACTACCTAATAAGCCTTGTGTTCAAGTTCAACATACTTTGCCATAAACTAACCTAAAAAGAGACACCCTAATAAGTGTTTTGTAGGCTATTATATATGCCCACAAAGCATCGTCAAGCTTCCTTACCCATTCTTTTCTTAACTTACTTATCGTTCTTTCCAAAATTTTCTTTAACTCCCTATTGCTCACTTTAACTTGTCCACTCATTTGAGGGTGATAAAGTGTAGCTACTTTGTGCTTCATCCCCTATCACTTATGATTAATCTAGGCATACCAAACTGGGAGAACAACTTCTTTAAAAACTCATATATAAGTCTTGCATTATTTGTTGAGCATGCTTGGGCCTTTACCTATTTGGAAACATAGTCCACACAAATAAGAATATACTTTTTACCCTTTGACAAAGGAAATGACCCCATGAAGTCATTGCCCTATACGTCAACTATTTCAACCTCTAAAATTCTAGATTGAAGCATTTTATCCTTCTTTGAAATGTTCCACTCCTTTGACATGCATCATAGTGAATCATAAAGTCTCTTGCATCTTGAAAAAGTATAGGCCAATAGAACCCTACTTTAAGAAATTTAGTAACTATTCTTTGTGGTCCAAAATGTCCACCATTGACCATTCCATAACAATGTTACAAGACTAACCTAACTTCTTTATTTGCTATATATCTCCTCACCATACCATAATTACACAATTTCCATAAAAATGGTTCATCCCAAATGTAAAATTTAGAATCATGAATTAGCTTCTTCTTTTATTGAGGAGTGAACTCTTTGGAATTTCTCTACTTGATAGAAGATTTTCTATGTCAGTAACTAAGGACCACCTATGATCTCTATGGCCAAAAGCATCTCATCTGGAAATAGTTCTTTAATAGGTTCTTGATTATTCCCTACCTCTTACTCTTTGTCTAGCCTTAATAGATTATCAACTACTACATTTCAGTTCCCTTTTTGTCTCTAATCTTATTGTTAAACTCTTACAACAATGGCACCCATCTAATGAGCTTTGGTTTGGAATCTTTCTTATTCATTAGGTGCTTCAAAGCTGTATAATTTGTGTATACAATAACCTTAGAGCCATGGAGATATGATTTGAACTTATCAAAATAAAAAATGATTGCCAACATCTCCTTCTCTATAGTAGCATAATTCAGTTATGTATCAATCAATGTCTGACTTATATAGTATATTATATGTAGTTTGTTCTCCTTTCTTTGACCAAGCATAGCTCCTATTGCATGATCACTCATATTACACATCAACTCGAATGGTAGACTCTAATCTAATTCCATCACTATTGGAGCTGAGACATGGGCTTCTTTTAACCTATCAAAAGCTAATTTACAATCATGAGTAAAATTAAAAGGTGAATATTTCTCAAGCAACTTATAGAGGGGTTTAGAGATTTTTGAAAAATCCTTGATGAACCGCCTATAAAAGCTTGCATGGCTAAGAAAACTCCTGACTCCCTTAACATTTGTGGGGTACCGTAACTTTTTAATTATCTGTACCTTTGCTTTATCAACGTCAATCCTTTGAGTTGAAATTTTATGTCCTAGAATTATTCCTTCATCTACCATGAAATAACACTTTTCCCAATTCACCACCAAGTTTATTTCTTTACAAAATGCAAGAACTTGCTCCAAATTGTTAAGATGTCCTTCAAATGAGTTTCCATAGAATAAAAAATCATCCATGAAAACATCTATGATCTCCTCTACCAGATCTACAAATATGGCCATCATACATCTCTGGAATGTTGTAGGAGCATTACATAATCCAAATGGCATCCTCCTATATGCAAATGTGCCATAAGGACACATAAAAGTGGTTTTCTCTTAATATTCTAGATCTATTGCAATCTAATTGTACCTTGAGTACCAATTCAAAAAATAATAGAAAGCATGTCCTGCTATTCACTCTAATATTTAATTAATAAAAGGTAATGGGAAGTGGTCTTTTCTTATGGATGAATTCAACTTTCTATAATCAATGCACACCCTCCATCCACTTACAAATCTTATAGGAATCAACTCCCCTTACTTATTTTTCATAATTGTAATTCCACCCTTCTATGGTACACAATGAATCGGGCTCACTTAAGAACTATATAAGATCTAGCAAATGATCCCTGTATCAAGAAGCTTGACTACTTATTTTTTCACTACTTCTTACATGTTTGGATTAAGCCTTCTTTGCCTTTCAATGGTTAGCTTATGTCCTTCCTCCATCAAGATCTCGTGCATATAATGAGATGGACTTATGCCTTTAATGTCAAAAAATTTCCAACCAATTACTTTTACTCTCCTCTTTAGTATGTCCACTAGTAAATCCTCTTGATCTTTATTCAATTTAGAGGATATAATCACATGTAGGTTTTGATTTTCTCCTAGAAAAGTATACCTCAAATATTAGGGTAAAGGTTTCAATTCTAATTTTGGTGGTTGAATGGTTGAGGGTAGTGTAATTTCATTTGTGGTATATAGGGTTGGTGTTTGACATGTACTTCATCTTGAGAGGATTGTACCTTAAAACACTTCTCAATAATTTCAATCTCCAAAGATTTTTTCAACCTTTATCGTTGGACTTCATTCACACATTCATCAACAACACCTACTCTCATACAAAATCCACATCATAAGGGTATTTCATGCTTTAATAAATGTTAAACGTACAACTACCATCCCCTACTCTTAATGTGAGAGTTCTATTATAAACACCAATGATTGCTCTTACAGTGTAAAGAAAAGGCATACCAAGGATTAATGGAACCTCCTTGTCTTATTTAAAGTAAAGGACTACAAAATCAACTAGAAAAATGAATTTTTTAGCCCTTACTAACACATCTTCCACTATGGCTTCTAGTTCCTTCACTATCCTATCTGCAAGTTGCAATATGATATTTGTGGGTTTTGATTCTCTTAGCCCCAATTTTCTATAAATAGACAAAGGCATAAGATTAATTAAAGCTCATAAAGCTATTTTAAAATTTAAATTTCCAATAGAACATGGAATTATAAGACTCCTTAGATTCTTCCTTTTCAAATGAAACTTATTTAAGATTATTGCACTACACTCCTTTATGAGTGTGACTATCTCAAACCCCTGTAACTTATTTTTGTTGGAAATCATTTGCTTTAAAAACTTGGCATATTTTGGCATTTGAGAAAGACATTCTATAAGAGGCATATTTATATGGAGTGCCTTAACACTTTCCAAGAATTTTGTAAATTGTTAATCATGCTCCTATTTCTTCAACCTTTGAGGATATAGAACTGGAGGTTTATAAGGCTTCACTAGTGGTGGTGTTGGTTTCTCCACATTTTTGTCCTCAAGTTCTTGTTCTTTTTCCACTTGCACTTCAACCTATTCATCTTCTTATTCCTTCTCCTCTTCTTTCATCTTCTCCTTCTCATATTCCATAGGCCATGACCCAAACTCAGGGGCACGTGACCGGCACTAGGGAATGGGAAAGCATAAAGCTACCAAAACCCATAGTAAGCCTTAAAAGAAAAATGTGTAATATTTAAACTTTTAAACCGTATAATAAATAATTTAATCATGATGCACATTATGAAACTAATTTTTCTCAATTTAATTAAATAATAATATTATAGTGCATAAAATAAATAAACATCATTAGTGATATATCAAAGAATTTGAATAAAATTATAAATATATTATATTTGTCATAAAAAATATTTTAAAGGAAATTTTCAAACCGCATTCATTTCTTTTATTATCTTACTCAGTGAGGTCTAACTCCCCTCAATTTATTTTTCTCAAGAGTTTAGGAGTCTTCTGTTAGGCCTACTTCTCTACGCCGAGTAGCTTCTTTACTGGCTATCTTATGTAGGTCTATATAGTTATATTTGAATTAGTATCTGTGTATCATAGTAGAGAATTGTATAACTGTGTATTTTAAGTTGAATATTATGTATTGAGATTTATGTACTGAAATACTATTATATATATATATATATATATATATATATATATATATATATATATATATATATATATATATATATATATATGAAAACCATTTTTCAAAAGGGAGGAAATAAATATTTAAATGCTTTTTAAAAAATTTCAATATAAAAAAAACTAGGTAGAACCCGAGTTTTCAATTTTAATAGTCAATCTGCTCACTTATATCCAAGACTGTTGGATCCCGAGAGCAAAGCATCACCAAAATGCATAGCCGCAATCACATCACTTAATCTAATATCACTGGCGATGTCCAAAAGTGAAGCATCACCAGACCATTGGCCCCAGTGTTTTAATAAATATTAATCCAATTATACTAGTAGTGTCTGATAGCAAAGCATCACCGATCTTTGGCCCTAGTATTTATTAAATAATCAAATATTATATTACTAGTGGTGTTTGAGAGCAAATCATCACCAAACCATTGGCCCTAGTAATATAATCAAATATTTTATTGGTGCGCACACGGTCTTGATAAAACCCATCAGGTAGCCTATTTTACTGTGGTTTATTAAAATAAATGAAAATAAATAAAACAAGGAAAATTACAATAAATGAAAATAAAGTAAACCGAATATAATTTAAATTATGCATCATTATTTAAAAGTACCGACTAGAATCTCACAAATATATAAATCATCAAAATTGAATATGATTTAAATTGAAAGACCCAACACTCAAATCAAATATTAACTTAGAAGATGAAGGTGCTCCTCTAATACGTTGTGCCCGACCTCGACTGGTAGACGCGATTGGAGGGACGGCTAAAAGATAGAATATAAAACAACAATAAGAAAATAGAAACCCTAACTTCTAGAATTTCTAAGGAAGACTTGACTCATAATTCAAAAATGAGGATTGACCGATGTCACGTTTTACGATAAATCTATCAAAAATTTAGCAAAGTCTCCTCTGTAAAACGGACATCCCTCTACCGAAGTAGAGTCAATCCTGCAAGCAAACACACTTCTAAATTCTCACAAGCTCGACACCTCAGGTTGGGACCCCAAACTACTTAAATCCTCAACCGAGGTTCACAATCCACCAAAAATAAATAATTTAATATCATTAAAAATCCATAAAATACTCAAAATGCCACAATATAGTTTATTTAAATAATAAAACATTAAAAATAATTATTTTTCCAAATTAGATAATAAAATCCCAATAATTTATATAATATTAATAAAATCCAATTTTACAATTTTTTGTCACACAATAGTCAAATTCACATTTAACTATTTAAATGGCTTAAATATATTATAAAACTAATCAAAACCCATTTAATCACAAAAAAATAAATAATTTAATATTGAATATAATTTTCAAAAATTAGAATTAATTAGTTAAAAATAGTAATTAATTTATAAAAATTATTCTATTATTCTATAAAATTCTAAAACCATTTAAAATATAATTTAACTATATTTTCAACCAAAAATTTCCAATATTCACATAAACATAATAATTCCTTAAAAATAATATTAATTTACTAAAAATAATTTTATTAACAAAAAAATATTAATTTAATATACTAACACTAATTACTCAAAATTCCAACCAAAAATAATTAATTAACATAATTAACAAAAATTACAATTTATATTATTAAAATATTAAAAATTACCCATAATTAAAATTAACTAAAATAATTTCAAATCAACTAAGTACATATATATCAACTCAAAAATCAACCAAATATTAAAAATAAATTAAGCAAAAATTATATATTAATTAACTAAAAATTAAAATAAACATAATAACTAATAAACAACTAACAAATAACTAACAATTAACTAAGAAACAACCTAGAAATCAACCTCAAAACCCAACTAAACTAACCTAGGACTCACCTAAAGCAAAATTCCAAGGAAGGAGGGCTGTTGTTGTTGATGATGTTGTTGCCCTTGCTTTTCTTGTTGCTGTTGTCGTTGATGCTGTTGTTGTTGTTGGTGGTGGTGGTGGTGTTAGAGGAAGAAAGAAGTAGTTGGTGGTTGCTGCAAAAAAGAAGAAGGACAACAACAATAAGAAAGAAGCAAATGGTTGCTGAAAAAAAAAAAGAAGAAAGACAACAAGAAATGGGAAAGAGTTAAAAGAAAATGGGTAAGGAGAATAGGAGTTGACCGGGTGGGTGGGTTTTGATATATATATATATATATATATACACACACACACACACACACACATACATACATACATACATATAACAATAATAATAATAACTCTAGTAAAAAAAATAATGCTATGAAAATAATAATAATCAATAATAACAATGCTATGTAAATAAAATTAGATAGAAATAATAAATATATTAATACTTTCCAAATAGAATTTTAAATTTAGTAATTAAATTTATTGTAATAATAACAACATAAGATAAAAATTATTAATAACATTGCAAACCTCGGTATTTAATTATATAAAATAATTTTAAAACAAATTTGGGTTATTACACCATTGTTGCTTTTAAAGTTTAAATCTCTATTCCACTTCTCTAGGTAATAGCCTTCAACTGCTCTTTTGGATTCTTTTCAGTGTTGCTTGGCAAGAAACCTTGATTTCTCATTGAAAAAGAATTTTCCAAGTTGTCCAATTGCACCTCTAAATTATGGATAGAGGAAGAATGATTCTTGAACATAAGCTAAGTGTCATAAAACATTTGCTCAAATATGCCCTCTAACCTCTTTGTAGCTTCAACTTGTTGGTTCTTTTTTGTAGACATGACATCCATGAACTTCTCTAACTTGCTCTCTAAAGAAGTCCTTGAAGATAAACCCTTTTCATATTGAAAATCAGGTTGGTAATGTTGTGCATTTTTTCCTCCAAAACTTAATGGTACTTTTGGCCTCCACTAATGGTTTTCTTGATTCCTCTAAGAGAACTTAAGATGATTTCTCTAACTAAAATTGTAGGTGTTTCCATGCACTTGGTTTTACTGCCCTTTGAAGTTGTTTACATAGTTTACATTCTCCATTGACAGTCCTTGTGATATGTTTATCATTTACGTGTTCTAGAGTTGAACTTTAATAAATTCTAAATAAGGAATAAATTAATTTAAGTATTTTTTGGGTTTAATTAGGAAATTTTGTATGAGTTGGTATTTATTTATATATTATACATTTAGGAAGTTTTATTTAAGTTTTAATTTTTTTTTTGTGATTTATGTCTAGTGGGCTCTAAAATGCTTTAGGAGTTAACATATTTTTACATGACATGGCATGCACATGTCATGTGATAAAGCAACAAAAGAGGAAAGCCATGACCAAGCCATGTCCAAGCCATGTATAAGCTATGAAGAAGCTATCTACATTTAAATGTCAACAAAGAAATGTCACAACATGCATATGTCATGGGAGTGAAGAATTCTAACCCAGAATGAAGCACAACTAATGAACCTGCTCGTGTTGGATGCCAAAATGTATGCTAAGTAAATTTGTAGTTTTATTTAAGTGAAGCATGATTGTGCTTCAAAGTCATGTCATGAAGGAAAAATTTTCTTGTTTCAAAAATTATAAGGAATTAGAAATCAAAGAGGACTCTTTTCATACCCTAGCATTATATAAGGAATAAACACTTTTTTGAGGGAAAAAAACAAAAAGAGAGAGGAGTCACAGAGATAAGGAGGCAGCTAGACAAAAATCAATGAAGATTAAAAGCTTATTTTTATTTTCTTCTCTGTCTTCATCTTCTTGTTTTCTTGATTTTTGATTATGGATTTCATCATAGCCATGTGTGGCTAAGTTTTCTTTCAAAGTCTTGGTTAGAAGTAACTATTCCATAACATGATTTGAACACAAGTTTTTATATTTAATTTGAATTTTAGTTAATTCTTTATGTTATAATATTTATCTTGTTATCATTCCAAGCATGTTTGATTGCATATTTATGGATGAATTTGCCAATAAGAGTTAGGGGACTTCATTAGCTTAAGACACTTATAACTTAGATCACTTGACCATAAGAGTAGGCCAACTCTCTGGGGAGTCACGAAAGTTGATTATAGTGAGAAAATAATTGCTAAAAATCTTAATAAGCTAGGATTGAATTATTAATCATGAGAGTAGGTTAGATTTTAATCCTTGCATGCTTAATTGAACTTAAAAGAGTCTTTAAGTATTTTAGAGCTATTACCCTTAACTGAATTCAGGATTTTTACTTAAATAATGTGTTCATAATTGGATTGGAATAGTAAAACTAAACGTAGGCTTTATGTTTACAAATATTTAATTTTACTTTTAATTAAATTTATGTTATTTAAATTTTTAAACTTTGCTAAATTATTCAATTTACTAGCTGAGATCATAGGTAAAAATTATTAGTAATCAACATATAGTCTCTAAAGGAATAAGACCTTTCTCCTGCAACCACAACCGTGTGCTTACGGGTTTAAAACGCAATAAGTTTTTGGCGCTGTTTCCAGGGACTAGCAATATTAATATTAATTTAATTTTTACTTTTCTTATACTAGTATTCTAATTCTAATTTTAATTTAATTTGCTAAATTGATTTTTCAGGTAGCTTTTGCTAGTTTATGAACACTCAATCTAAGGGGAAAAACTTAGAAAAGATCAACCCTAAAATCAAGAAAATATGCAAATAAAATTGAAAGGAAAAGCATGAAAAAGACAAGTGAAAGATGGCTGAAGATCAAGCACTACCACCACTGGGTATGAATTGTGCTTTTTGAGAGTACATAATGCCCAATCTAGGAGATACCCATAATAGCATTGTTAGGCCAACTATCGATGCCAACATGTTTGAGATCAAACTAACGATAATCCTGATGTTCTCACAGCTTCAATTTGAAGGTCTCCTAAGCGAGGATCCTAATGCCCATCTAGCTCAATTTTTGGACATTTATGATACATTCAAGATGACTAGGGTTAGTCATGATGTAATAAAGATTAGATTATTCCCTTTCTTTTTGAGGGATAAAGCTAAGCTTTGGCTGCACTCTTTAGTGCTATAGTCAATCACTTCATTGGATATGCTATCAAGGACATTCTTAGGTAAGTAATTGCCACTGGGCAAAATAGAAAAATTTAGACAAGAAATCACAAGGTGCACCCAACATAGTGGAGAATCTCTTTATGAGGCTTGGGAACATTTCAAGGATTTACAGAGACAATGTCCTTACCATACAGTTGAATAGTGGTCACTTATTCAAACCTTCTACCAAGGCTTGACAGATTCAATGAGAATCACCATTGATGCAACTGCCCAAGGCTCATTCATGAATAAGACACCTAAGGATGCCTATAATATTCTTGAGACTGTGGCATCCAATAACTACTAATGGCATGGCAAGAGAAGTGCACTAAAGAAAGTTGCAGGAATGCATGAAGTGGACAGTTGGAATATCCTTAATGCAAATATTGATTTGCTTACCAAGAAATTAGAGGCGTTCACTAAAGTCTCTAATCCCATGGTTATTTATTCCTATGAGAATTATAGAGGAGGAAATTCAACCCTTGAGTGTCAAGGATTTTTTTCTTAGGATCCCTTTATTAAGCAGTTAATTGCACTCAATAATTTCCAAAGAAATGAAGGGAATCCTTACTCAAACACCTATATCTAAAATTTTCATGGTCTAACCAAGGAGGGTTACCAAATTCCCATCAAGGGTTTAAATAACTGCCTCCTAGATTTCAGCAGAAGAATTCCTTCCCTCAACAAAGTGAACCAAAATCTAACCTTAAAGTGATGAGGGAGAAATTCATAAAAGATCAAGAGAGGTACCAAAAAGACTAGGAGGAGCAAAAGGAAGCAATAAAGAATCTAACATTTTAAGTGGGATAACTTTTTGCCCATAATAAAATGTTAAAAAACCAAATTGCAACACAAGCTTTAAGTTCAAGGCAGAGTGGAATGTTTCCCAGTCAACCTTAAAATCCTAGAGAATCAGCAAAGGCAGACACACTTAGGAGCAGAAAGTAATTTCCTAAAATAGAGACCAAAAACAAAGTTGCAAAAACCATTCATGACACCCAAGAGGAGAAGATTGAGCATTCACAAAATAAGAATGAAGAGAAGAAGGACTCACCACCCTTAGTACCACCATTGTCGTTTCTGTAGAGGCAATAGAAATCTAAGTTAGATAGGCAATTTGAGAAGTTTATAAAGTCATTCTAGCAACTCAAACTAAACATAACTCTCCTAGATATGATCAATACCATACCTGTGTACTCCAAATTCTTAAAAGACATCATCTCATATAAGAGAAAATGGGAGGATCATTATACAATTCCTATCAATGAGGAATATAGTGCTGTCATTCAAAAAAGCTTCCTTAAAAGCTTAAAGATCCAGGGAGTATCACTATCTATTTTACTATTGGAAAAGAATTTATAAGTACATATTTATGTGATCTTAGTGCAAGTGTGAGTATAATTCCTCTTTCCTTTTAGAGACGACTCAATATTGGTGAGCCACAATCGATGATGGTGTTGCTACAGCTCACAGACAGATCTATTATCTACCTTTATGGAATTCTAGAAGATGTCCCAATAAAAGTTGCAAACTATTATGCACTAGGAGATTTCATCATCTTGGAAATGGAGGGGGATTGCCATATTCCAATCATAGTAAGATGACCATTCCTAGCCATAGTGAGAGCAATCATAGACGTTAAGAGAGGAAATATTTTACTGGAAATTAGAGATAATAAGGTGGAGTTTGATGTTTTCAAAATGGCAAAACAGTCCTCAGTAATGGCATCTTATTTTAGAGTAAATGTGATACAAAGTTGTGTACCAAAGACCTTTGAAAAGCCACTCATCCATGACCCCCTAAAAGCATGCTTTATCCATGATGTTACAGAGGAAAACACTGATAAAGAGGTGGAAAAGTATGAACACTACCTTAGTGCAAGTCTAATATTGAATAAACATAAATCAACTAGGTATGAGCCCTTACCCTTTATATTAGAAAACATTAGTATGATTAAGGAGGACAATGCACCTAAGGTGGAGCTCAAAGTTCTTCCTTCATCTTTGAGGTATGCTTTTCTTGGTCCTGACTCTACATATCCTATCATTGTGAATGTTGAGTTGACTCATAAAAAAGTAAATAAATTACTTAGGAGAATTAGGCCTTATAGGAAGATCATAGGTTATACCATAGATGACCTAAAGGGGATTAGTGCTTCAATATGTATGCATAGGAATCACATGGACAATGATGTTAAGCCCACCATAGAACATTAAAGAAGGCTAAACCCTAACATGAAAAAGGTAGTTAAGAAAAAGATTATAAAGTTGCTTGATACAAGGATTATTTATCCCATCTTGAATAGTCAATGGGTTAGCCCAATGCATTTAGTCCCTAAGAAGGGAGGTATAATGGTAGTGAAAAATGAGAACAATGAGTTGATCCCAACTAGGACTATTATAGGTTGGCACATGTGCATTCATTTTTCTATTAATTGGATGGATATTCTAGTTTCTTTTAAATCTTTATACAACCTGATGATCAAGAGAAAAACACATTCACATGTCCTTATGGAACATATGCATATAGAAGAATGCCTTTTGGGCTATATAATGCACTAATTACTTTCCAATGATGCATGATGTCTATCTTTTCTGATTTTATTGAGGACACGATGAAAGTTTTTATGTATGATTTCTCTGTATACAATTCTTCTTTTGATGATTGTCTTGATAATCTATCTAAAGTGCTGTAGAGATGTGAAGACACTAACCTTATGTTAAACTAGGAAAAATGTCACTTTATAGTGACTACAAGAGTGGTGATCAGGTTGTACTGAACTAGGAAAAATGTCACTTTATAATGACTATAAGAGTGGTGCTTGGGCACATTATGTCTGAAAATGGCATTGAAGTCAACAGGGCAAAAATTGAAGTGATAGAAAAACTTCCACCCCCTACCTCTATTAAGGGAATATGAAGTTTTTTTTGACACACCAGGTTCTATCAACATTTCATTAAAGATTTTTCCAAATTTGCTAAACCTTTGACTAATTTTCTTACTAAGGACGTTCCTTTTGAATTTTCTAATAAATGTCTTTTTGCCTTCCACAGGTTGAAAGAAGTAATTATTTCAGCATATGTCCTATAACCATTAGACTGGAACTTTCCATTTGAAATAATGTGTGACACTAGTGATTATGTAGTAGGGGTTGTCTTAAGGCAACGAAGAGACAAATAAGCCTATGCCATCTACTATATAAGCCACACCCTCGATGAAGCTCAAACAAACTATGCAACAACTGAGAAGGAACTTTTGGTAGTGGTACATACTATGGACAATTTTGTTCATATTTAGTAAAAAGCAAAGTGATTGTCTACACCGACCATTTAGCCTTTAAGTACATCCTAGCAAAGAAGGATGCTAAACCAATATTCATTCGTTGGATCCTTCTTTTACAAGAAATTGACTTAGAGATTCAAGATTGTAAAGGAATGGAGAATTTGGTTTCTAATCACCTTTTCCACCTTGAGTAAAGTGCCAATCCAAAGTCTATTCCAATCTCAAATGACCTTCCAAGAGAATAACTCATGAGAGTTTAGTAAAGCGTTCCATGGTATGCAGATGTTGTGAATTACCTGGCATATGGTGTTCTTCCACTAGAAATTAACTACAGACAAAAGAAGAAATTCTTTTGGGACTCTCGACAATACTTCTGGGATGAGCCTTATTTATATAAGAGGTATGGGGATGGATTGTTAAGAAGGTGCATTCCTGGCGAAGAAATTTCATAAGTACTTACTCATTACCATTCACTTAAGTGTGGGAGAGATGTAAGCTCTACCAAAACAATAGCAAAGGTACTTCAAAGTGGATTCTACTGGCCCTCTCTCTTTAAAGATGCAAGGAAATTTATACTAAGGTGTCATCATTGCCAAAGGACATGCAACATTAGCAGACGAGATGCAATGCATCTTATAAATATTATCGATATTGAACTATTTGATGTATAGGGAATTTATTTCATGGTACCTTTCCCAAGCTCTTATGGAAATAAATATATATTGGCTGGGGTTAATTATGTGTCCAAATGGGTGGAAGCAATTACTTCACCAACCAATGATGCAAAAGTAGTCACTAAGTTCCTTTGAAGGAACATATTTACTCACTTCACCACACCTAGAGCTATAATTAGTTATGGCAGTTCTCACTTTTACAATCATCAATTTGAATCTCTTTTAGCAAAAGATGGGGTTAAGCATAAAGTAGCTACACCTTATCACTATCAAACTAGTGGACAAGTGGAAATATCAAATAGAAAACTGAAGAATATACAAGAGAAGATTGTAAATGCTTAAAGAAAGGATTGGTCCATTCGATTGGATGATGCATTATGGGCATACCGAACTACTTTCAAAACTCCAATTAGGACTTTACCTTTGGCTAGTTTTGGGGAAATCATGTCATCTCCTGGTTGAGTTAGAACATAAAGCATTTTAGGCTACAAGGTTTATAAATTTTGATTTAGCAAAGGCTAGTGAAAAAAGGCTCCTTTAGTTGAACAAACTTGAAGAGTTTCACAACAATGCCTATAAGAATGCCAAAATCTATAAGGAAAGAACCAAGAAGTGGCATAATAAACATTTGCATGAGAGAGTTTCATGAGGAGGATTTGGTTTTATTGTTCAACTCTAGACTAAAGCTATTCCTAAGGAAAATCAAGTCTCGATGGTTTTAACCTTTTAGAATCAAGCAAGTCTTCCCTCATAGAGCAGTAGAGCTTTTTAATAAGGCAAACAAAACCTTCAAAGTTAATGGGCAATATCTTAAGCCCTACTTTGCAATGGAAGCTAGCTTAAAGAGTGTCTCTTGTACACTCATGGATCTAATGTGAGCTAATCATAGAACAATTGAGCTAAGGACCTTTAAAAAACCACTAATTAGGAGGCAACCCAATCATTTCTCCTTTTTACTCTCACTTTGTTTTAGTGATGTGATCCTAGCTCCAAAGAGGAAGATTTCAAGATTTGTTCATGCTAATAAGGCAATGTTCATTCAAGAAAAGAACAATTAGCATAAATTCGTATTTTGTAGCATACTTCAGTATTTTAGTCATAAATCACTCTACAAAACTCTGATTGAGATGATTCAAGAAGCTGTTGAAAGCTAAGAAAGAGATATACAACTTTTGTGAAGATATCTAGAGTTAATTCGGCCTTATACCTGAGCTAAAATTATGAAAGATTATCAGATCGTGAATAAAACTGGGCAGACTGAATATACATCAGTAAATGGGCTGTATCTCACTCAATATAGATCCAAATGAAGTGATTCAAGATGCTGATGAAAGATAACAACAAGGGCTACAACTTTTGTGTTTTGGGCTTAAGTTAATTCGGCCATCATCGTATTGAAAAGTGTGCTACAATGTGCTGCATAAGTAAATCCGAATTTAACTAGGATTATATTTTCTTATTTAAGTAGAATTATATTTTCTTATTTAAGAAGGATTTTGTTTTCTTGTTTAGTTAGGATATTAATTAGGTTTTATTTAGGGTTTCTTTAAGCCTATATAAAGCCTTATTTTATGTAACCTAGAGGGTATGCAATCATGGATGATTAATAAAATTTAGAGAGGATTCTCTTTGGTTACTTGGTGGTTAACCATGTGACAACCTTTGTGACTTATCAATCTATCTTTCAGACAGTAGATTGTGGCGTCTTTTTAATAACCTTTGTTGCTTGTTTGTTATTGTTCAAAAGGTTAAAGTTTTGATATAGCTTTGGTTGTTTGGACTAACTAAACATGAGGTGAAGGTTCTCTATGTCTGAATTGGAACTTGATTTGAACTTTCCTTGAGAGCGTGGGTTTGGGTTCATGTTGAACGGGTTCCTAGAGCAGGTCGTCTAGTGGGTTCGTATCATTTAGTCTTTTCTCCCCTTGGTGTTTTTATTTGTTAATTAATTTACTTAACTTCTTCATAGGATCAATAATTCAATTATCACAAAGAGCTATCACATCAAGGAGCAAGTTTGCATGGTCATATGGGGAAATGCATGGCCATGTAATAGGTTGTGTCCAGGTATGCCAATTAAACTTAAATAGACAAATTTATACGTGCACTACATGGCATGTTGACATGGCATTTTCATACTGTGTCTTAGAACTCCGCAGGTTATAGATTATGTCATAGCTTTATAGCATGGCTGTAAGTACCCAATTTCAGAATGCAATTATGCATGTGTGAGATGAAAACCCTTATGATGAAAATTAATCAAGAATTGGTCTTTAGTGTCAATTTTTATGATTTAAAGGACTAAATTTCAGCCTTTTTAGGATTTAATTGCAAGAGTTAAAATGTTTTAATTTCTAAATTGCAAAAAAGTGAATTTTAGGGATTAATGAAATTTTAACAAATACAAGCATATAGTCAATTGGCATTACATAATGCCAATTGGCATTATGCAATGTCGATCAATATTACACAATGCTAATCGGCATTACACAATGTTGATCAGCATTATGCAATGTCGACTAGTATTTTCATTTCCTATTTTAATAGTTTTTCCATAAAAAACTAATTTTGGGCATGTTGTCAAATTTCTATTGGTTCTACATAGACACGTTCATGAATCTTTGATTTTGCTTTAACCCTTATCACTTTCTTTATCTCGGGGTTTTGATTTTTAAAAATGGAGAGCAACTGTTCTTTAGCTCCCAAGATTGCACAACCTCTCTACGTGATCCCAGGGGTTGGAAGTTGTTTTTCTTTTTTTTTTTTGCTTTAAAAAGCCAAGAAAAGAAAAATTTTAAAGTGGTCTTAACTATGCAAAAAAAAAAAACCTAAAAAAATTAAAGACTCTATAAAAAAAAAAACCACAGAACACAAAACCTGATTTTTCTTCCATACATTTTCAAAAAGAATGAAGAGTTTTTATTATGTTTTTATGTGATTCAGTTCTAAGATCCAAAATGCACACTAAGTTAATTCCATATACGGTGAAAATCCATTCTAAAAGCCATCTAATATCATATGCACAACATTCCTTTTTTATTCTTCTTTTTCTTTTGTGATGTTTTGTTATTATTTTGGCTATTTAATTTCACTAACATAATTTGTTTGTTTCTATGTTTTCTTTCTAAGATTCGATGGGGTTGAGGAGGATACTGCCTGATATCCAAAAATTGAATAGAAGATCCATGGAATGCCATGGGTTTTAAATTGTGATTAAATCTTGTGATCATTATTTTGTGTGTTTTATTATGTTAATTCATTTGGGTTTGTACTTAACTTTAAATTCCAATACGTAGAACATTCCCAGTAGTGGGAATAGTAAATTTTACTTTCTGCATTTAAAATGAATTAGTAATCAGGATCACTGGGTAAAACTTTAAAATCAATAATAGAAGTAGTAAATTAAGGTTTGCATGGAATTGAATTAGGGTTTTAGGAAATCACGTGTGGATATATGTTTGATCTGCTTTGGCATGTTATTATTTAATTAATTGTGTTTTTGGGTTTTTATCCTTTTGGGCCCCCAAGCCCATGATAGGTCCAAACCTATTAAATAAAAATAGGCTTAAAATGGTTTATATTAATTAATTAAAATAATTTAGGCCCATTAGGTTAATTAAACTAGGCCCATTTTTTTAACTAAAATTAACCTAGACTTAGCTCAACCCATTTAATTTCATTTTAAAATAAATAGACTTAGGCCCACTTCCCATTTTAAATAAAACAAATAGACTTAAGTCCACTTATAAAATCCAATTTCTTTAAAATTTATAGACTTAAGCCCATTCTTAGATAATTAAAATCAATAGACTTAAGCTTACTAATTAAAATATAGGCCCACCTTTAGTCCATTTCATTTTTAAATAAAAGCATAAATCTAGCTAACTTTCATCAAAATTAACCTAGTTTAAACTTAGGGATGATGCGCTTAAATGCATTTTTAATGTGTGATTTTATTGACTAGATGTCTTAGGGTTAGATGGATGTTCAAATAGGGTTTAATAAAATTGCATGTAATCAGAGAATAAAATAGTAATTCATAAAATAAATTTAAATGAACACAATACTGAAAGAAGTTAGTATTCCATTCCTAGAATCTGCTAGTTGTGGTGCTAACTTTCTTTTAGAGAATCAAGTACCACCAATTGAATTTTTCTAGTTATTACCTTGGGTGGTGACTCCTCATCTCCGTGCTATGACTTTGTGGTATAGTAGTGTATTCTCTAAGACCTTAAGCCTAAACAATGTTCCGGTTGCTAAAATCTTAGACGCACACTAAACCCCACCATCTGCAGTAGCGACTCCATTAGGGATAAGAGATACTTGATTCTGCTTGTGTTTTTTAGAGTTATTTTATTTAATTATTATTTTATTCTTACATTCATTATGCATGTCCCTATTAAATTGATGGCATATGTTTATGATTCCATTGGCTTCATGGAGTTGTAAATTGGCTAACCATCACTCTTAGCCTTAACTCAGTTCAATATATATTACTGGGCTCAACTAATTAGATTTTGTAACCCAAGTCCTAAAGGGGGGTAGTCTTCTCTCAAGTTTGCAAAGGATGTCGGGCCCCTCTGACCTTGGCCTATAACTCAAGTCTTAAAGGAGGGCACCTTGCTACAGGAACTTTGACCTTTTTACTAGACCCTAACTATATATAACGGCTTAGTTATTTCCCCTATGATCTACAAAAAATTGTTTGTATGATTTTAACCATGAGGTATTTCTATCAATAAAAGCCCAGGCACATACTTTTGAAGCCCATTGGGGTAGTAAAGATTGGATTAGACCTTTGCACTTAGAAATGATGTTTCTATGCTTATTGACATGAGGTATTTCAATCTATAAAAGCCTATGTCCATACTTTTGAAGTCCTTTGGGGTAATAAAGATTGGGCTAAAACCATTGTTTTTATGCTTTACCACTTTAAGAGAGATCTAGCATGCATGTCAGTCCCTGATATCCCCGATTGATATTAAGACTAAGACCAAAAATCTTAGGAAAAGAGACTCACCATTGAACATGTGTGTGGGAGGAATAAGGTTGGAAGGCTGTAAATATTGTACACTTTTTCTGATACTTGCTACTTACTACTTGTTGCATAGCACATGCATCATGAACACATCTATGCATCATAGTAACACCTTATTTTGCAACCATCATAGATTCACCAGGGTCTTCTTATATTTAGGGACAGAAAGGTGGAAGACTAAGAAGAACAAGTCAGAGTTCTAAAACCTTAGCAAAGGAAATCCAAAATAGACTTAATAGATTGGAAAGTAGCCCTATCAACCCACTTTACTTGGAAGCTGAGCCAACTTCACCTAAATCTTAACAAATGGAACAACAACAAGGGAACTAGACCTGAGAAGACATCAAAAAAGCTCTTATGGATAACGTGAGGGCTATGATGCAGGATGAGCTAAGATAAGCACTATCTAGACTAATGTAACCTGCTGCTATCATACTACCACCTATAATTGAACAACCACCTGCTACTATTGTTGTCCACTTATTGTGGATGCTTCACCTATTGCCAACAATGCTGGGGGGCAACCTGTTGCTAGAAACCTACCTACTATCAAGGTGCAGCCTGAGGATATTGAGAACTACATGATAAAAAAGGTAAAGAAAGAATTACTTAAACTGATACAAGACCATGAGTCCAAGTAGATACGAGCATTGACCCATAAGATGTCTAAGATAGAAGAGTTAATTAGGGGACAAGGCATGGGGTATTCATTTGACATTGATGACATGTTGCAGATGGGAGATGATAGGCCACCTGACAAGTTCAAGATGCCACAGCTACAAAATTAATAGGAGAGGAGATCCGAGGATTCATCTCAGCCAGTACACAAAAACCATGAGCACTACTAAAGTGCCATTAGAAGTGATTAATAGGTTATTTGTACTATCTTTAAAGAGAATGGCTGTAAATTGGTATCATGGGCTAGAAAAATCTATGAGAACTGACTAGAAAGAATTATGTACTGCCTTTTTAAAATAGTACGAAGTGTCCATCAGAGATATAGAACTGAAAGAGCAGAAACCCAATAAATCTTTCTCTGATTTCCTTACCAGATTCATGAATAAAGCAGGGTTGATGAAGAATAAACTGGCCGAGAAGGATCAGGTTAGGATTATAGTTTGGAATGTGTCACCTAATATGGTCGAGAGGTCACAGATGATGAACCCCAAAAATTTCGTAGACCTATATGATGATGATCTATAAGAGAAGAGATTGAGAATGATAAGAAAAGAAGCTCTAGAGGAACTAGAACCCGAAACTACCTAATCAGGGGCACGCAATAAGGGAGCACTAGCTGAGCTGTAGAGGTGCGCACAGTTTAGTAACCCTAAATATTCTCCAACTTCAACTAATCACTCTCCAAGGTCTTAGAATGATTGATCCAAAAAGGCATATTCCACTGTTTAACCTTCTCTAAACTGCCTAACCCAAATGTCCCAGGCTACGACCCCAATAGCTACTACAAGTTTCATCAAGTAGCTGGCCACTCCATAGACACCTGTATTCGACTCAAACATGAGATCCAAAACCTAATAGACTTTAGAAAAATCACAGACCTTGAAAAATCCAACTCCAACCCAAACACTAGAAAAATCCTTTCCCAGACTACCGAAATGTCCTACCATCAACCACCATGATAATCAACTCAAGAGTTAGTGAAGAAGAAATGTTAAACTCCTTTGAAAGCCTAAACCCTACAGCCATTAGAGAATCTCTTGATACCTCTAGAGGAGTAGAAGATTTACTAGGATAGCCTTTAGGTAAATTTGATTACAAAGTGTTCTATTCCAAACCACCCTCTACTGATATTCCCATTGAATTAATTAAGCCCTTAGGTTAGAGTGATAAATTTGATGTTGAGCCAATGAAAGAAGAGAAAGAACCTGAATCTCCTGAATAGCCATAAAAAGGAGATTTACTAGGACAACCTTTGGGCAAGTTTGATTATAAAGTATTTTACTTTAAGTCTGCTTCAATTGATATACCAATTGAAAGGATTATGTCTATATGATGGGGTGATGAGTTTGGAGATGATAAAAGACCTTTAGCTCTAAAACAATCTCGAGAGGGAGTTGAAGTTCTATTGAATCAGCACTTAGACAACCTTAATATGGAAAAATTGAAGGAGAAAGAAACATGCACAATGGAAGTATGGAAAGATGGGAAAAGAGATCAAATCATTAGAGTTGTTAACATTTGGTATGACTTTAATGAAGAAAACTTGAGTGGTCTTTATGTGTGGAGTGATGATCTTAAGGTGAATCATGTCACTATGAGCAAAAAAAATTACAAAGCAGCTAAAAAGAAAATTGAGAGAGTCGCAGAAAAAGAAGAAACAGAAGATATAAAAGTAGAGGAAGAACAGAAAGAAGACCTGATTCTGGAATAACTAAAGAAGGCTAAGGCAAATGTTAGTATTTAGGAATTACTTATGCATTCAGGTAGCCATGTAAGAGCCCTTGTCAAAGCTATGTCAAACATGAACATTAAAATAGCAGCCACACCTGAGGCTATGGTGGCAAACATGATAGAAAAGAAACATGGGTTGATAACGTTCTTAGATGATGACCTGCCTTTAGAAGGAAGAAACCATAATAAGGCACTATTTATTTTAGTTGAGGTAAGGGGAAAGAAAACCAATTTTGCTATGGTTAATGATTGATCTGCTATTAATGTGTGTCCCTTAAAAATCCTGCCTAATTTAGGTTTGAAGGCTGATGACCTAACATATTCACACCTCATAATCAGAGCCTATGATGACAGCACCAAGAATATGGAGGGGACATTCCAAGCTCTGGTCAAAATAGGACCTATAGAGTCTATAATTGAATTCACTGTGTTGGATATACCTATCACTTATGCCTTACTGTTGGGAAGGCCATGGTTCCATGCTTTGGGAGGGGTGCCCTCAACTGTGCATTAAAAGATAAAATTCCCTCATAAAGGAGAGGTTGTGACTATAGAAGCAGGAACAAATGTTGTTATGGTAGCCATATTGGACAAATAGAAGCAAATGTGTGCACCTCCTAGTTTTCAGATTATTGGGATATTTGATGGAACTGAAATGGATATGAGAATAGCAAAAATGATAAAGATTATGAATTACCAGCCTAGACAAGGGCTGAGGAAGAATGAGCAAGGAAGCCCTAGTCACTTAGAGTTCAAAAGCCAAGGCAACACAACTGGTTTAGGTTATGTTGAAGAAACAAAGCTAATAAACAAAAGAGTAAAGAAGAGGTTTAATGCCAAACAAAGGAAGCTCTCAAAGAAAATTGGGCCGATAAGCGAGAATTTCATCAGGCTAAGGGAAGGAAAATACTATTTGGGAGCTAAAGAATCAGTCAATGTTACTAGAAGAGATGTTCCTGGGTTTGAGATCTTTAAAGAGCATATTATGGAGAACCTGGTGAAAGACAACAAAGAGGAAGTGATGAAGCTGGTAGTTGAGAGGATAGGCGATGCTACTGTCAAGGAGTTATTGTGTCTGCCACCTAAATAGGAGCCACCCTAGGATTTAGCTACTGTCATTAATGATATCTTTATTGATTTTTTTATGAAGAAACTGATGTAATAACAGTCGATCTATTTGAGGTTGAAAACTTTGTTTTTTCCATGGTCAATGATATGAATGCTGGTTTTGCTTACTTGTGTGATGTGCATCCTAATAGTTCTGTGCATTATAATTTTGATCATTCATGCATGTTTGACATTAATTCAATTCAATTCATTTCATATGGGCACAAATGATAATCCTAAGAACATTTATATATCACATGAGGTAACTCCTGAAGAGAGGAAATTTTTTTAGGGAATATTAACAAAAAGAAAGGTAGTATTTGCTTGGACCTATGAAGACATGCTAGGTTTAAATAGGGACATTGCAGAGCATCACATTCCAACTCATCTGGAAATAAAACTAGTTAAATAGAAATTGCACAGGATTAGACCAGAATGGACTAAAAAGTTAAGAGAAGAAATTGCTAAAAAAATTCATGATAACTTTCTAGAATTAGTAAATTATCCTCAATGGTTGGCAAATATAATATCATTACCCAAGAAAGATGGTAAGGTGTGTATGTGTGTAGATTTCAGGGATCTAAACAAAGCATGCCTAAAAGATTATTTTCCTTTACCCCACATTGTTGTAATAGTAGATAGCACAACATCTAGTGCAATGTATTCCTTCATGGATGGGTTCTCAAGGTATAATTAGATAATGATGGCAGTTATGGATAAGATCAAGACATCTTTCATCCCATAGGGGACATATTGCTACAAGGTTATGCCTTTCGGGTTGAAGAATGCAGGTGTGACATATCAAAGGGCAGCCACCACTCTTTTCCATGACATGATGCACAAAGAGGTTAAGGTGTATGTGGACGATATGATGGTCAAATCAAAAACTAGAGGGGGATGCTTTGGAGCTCTGGATAAGTTCTTGGCTCGTATTAAGAAGTATAATCTGAGGTTCAACCCAAAGAAATGTGTTTTTAGGGTTACTTCAGGAAAACTGCTAGGGCATATAGTTAGCAGTAGAGGAATTGAAGTAAATCTAGATAAAGTGAAAGCTAGAACACATAAGAGTGAATGGGCAGAAAAGAGATATGATCACCTTGCATCTCTGAGTAAGAAAAGGATGAATGCTTTGTTTCACACTCAGATATATCAGAGGAGGATAGCAAGATCATTTAATAAGTTAAGCCTAGAAAGATAAAAGTTAGGGACATGGTATTAAAATAGTCTAGGGCAGTGGTGTTTGATCCGAGAGGAAAGTTTAAACCAAACTGGGAAGGACCGTATTTAGTCAAATCGATTCTGGCTAAAGGAGCTGCGCAGATATCATACTTGGAAGGGAATGAATTGATGGAGCCTTTTAACCTAGATCTCCTTAAGAGATACTACCTATAAGAATAAGATAAAAGTAGTAAAAAAAAATAAATTATGCTGATTAGAAAACCTAAAAAGGCTAGTCAGGCAAAAGTCAAGACATTCCCGTTGTACAAAAATTTATAAAGGGCAAGCAGGCAAAAATTAAGGAATAAAAATAAAAGAAATGGTCTCACTGGCTAGAAAACCCGCAAAGGGCTAGTTAGGCAAAAATTAGGGTAAATAAATGAGAGAGATAAATATTCAACTAGAAAATCGGAAAGGACTAATTGATAATAAGAATTATGTCATATGATGTAATAAATGTACTCATTTTAGCCCTAATTAATGAATCCTCTTAAAATTGAATTTTTGTTTTAGCATTGTATGTTCTATCTTATTTACAATGCATAGGTACTAGAAAGGAGTATAGAACATGAAAGCTTAAAAATCAGCTCTATGAGACCATTTCCTAGTGATGTATGTGTTTCTTCTCTTGTGACTCATCATGCAAAGCTTGAAATCCTAGTGGCTCTATAGCTTAATTATCAGAAATAGCAAGCAAGCTCAGCTTCTCTTATAACCAGATTTTGAAAATATAAAAATAAATAAATAAATGAAAGCCCACTAAGTCAAAAACTTAAGAGGGTGGCTTAAGCAAAAGTTAGGGCAAGCCTACTAAGTTAAAAACCTGAAAGGGCAGCTTAGGCAAAAGTTAGGGCAAGCCTGCTAAGTCAAAAACTCGAGAGGGCGGCTTAGGCAAAAGTTAAGGTAAAAAAAAACCTTTACTCTATGAAAGTCCACATATCCAAGTCTAAGATCAGTGTGCATACAAACAGTACAGGATTCATAATACAACAGTATGATAGAAATAGTCTGATACAAATAGAAGTAAAAAATAAAGATAGCCTTGATCAATCATCTTGAGCTCTAGAATTCAGCCATGGGCTCAATCCTCTAGTAGGATCATCCCAATGAAAGGTGTCCGAAGGTTTGAAAAATGAAGTCCCAACACTATAATGATCAATGCCTAAACCTATAAGCTGTTAGTGAAGCATCTCTATCTTGCATTCTAGATCACTAGAGGGCTATGTACATATAAGAAATAACATGTCATATGTATTTCATGCATACATTTGCACTTTTAATATATATATTTACCCTCCAATTGTTTGTGACTTGTATAATGAATAACCTTTGAGATGAGGTGAGTCCATACAAGTACTCTGCCTATGTCCATGGAACCTATTTTGTAAATTTACTAAAATTAGTGCCAAGTGTATAGATCATGTAGGGAATAAGTCAGAAAGACTCATATGAGAAGCATCTATTAGAGAATGGATAGGAAGTTAAACATCACTAAAGTGCATATGCTACTTAATTAGAGTCTGAACAATAGGAAACCCAATAGAACATGGACTTATCCAGGAGAGAGATATCACCAGGGTAACACCCCATAAAAGCACCATCGCGACTAGTCCCGACATTCTGAGTATGATGTACAAGGCCAGGTCTAGGCTCAAACCTCTTAATATTGGGAACAACCTCAATCACCAGAGCAATATTGGTCTCCTCTTCCATCACCTCAATAGCAGAGTATGAACTGAAAAAAGAAAGAGTGATTCATAGGTTCTAAAGGAAGTAGCTAAGACAACCAAAAATTACCTAAGCATCCTCGATAGGAATTTTCTCCAAGAGGCTCTCATAAATGAATTGTTAATGATGTCAAGAATGCTCAAGAAAATTTGAGGCAGTGTATCCCTGTAGTGCATCTCTTAGCTCTAAACCTATCAGATGAGAGCTGCAGAGCATAAAGGAAGGGACATCAGATGGAATGCGGCATCGAGAATGCCCATAAGACCAACGATACACTCACTCCCCTAAATACCACATCAAACAGCCATTTCCAAAGAGCAGAACCCTCATGGGCTCAAGGCATATTGTAGTAGCCATGAAATCATATCACTGGATGTCATTGACACCCTTCAACCAATTAGAGTTTATCTACAATTTAGGTTAATTAAGTTTAACTCAAATTAAATTACAAGATACTAATAATTTTATTTTTCTTACCAAGTGCCATTCAATAGTGTTCAGCTGATCACGATACATCTGCAAAGTGTTCCTGTTGCTAGAAAGGCGAGAATAACCCTATCTCATCATCAAAGGAAAGCTCTATCAAAGTTAATAGCACGAAAGCCTCGAATCAACTTGATCTCTTACTCTAAATTTAAAAGGAAGAGAGAATATTAATAAAAGGCAAAGGAAAGCAATACAATAAAGATTAAAGAAAAAGAGAACATACATGCAAGATGTGCCAAAAGCCACACATCATGACAACACCTCTACAAATAGGGTCCAGTCTATAGTAAAGGTAAGTGAGTGCAGTTGATCTCCAATCAAGTGTGGCAACCCGATCCAAGTCACAAAGTGGACCAAACAGAGTAATACTAACCTCATGACCAGTCTTGCAAAAGAGGGTCATACCCAACAATATCAAAAGAAGACACCTCAGCTTTTGGGTAATCTGACGAGGAGTAGTAGTGGGCAGATGTCTAAACCCTTGAACTAAGGATGAAAGCTAAACATTCTTCCACATCAGAATGAACCCTATCAGGTCACGCACATACTAACTCTGTGCATCTTTAAAAAGATTGTAGTAGCTCACATCAAAAGGAACTAGGGACCCTCTAAAGGCAATTTCGGTAATAGCAAAGAAGCTTAAAGGAGAAATGGTTAACTCACCCACGTGAGTATGAAAAGTGTAGGTAGTGTCCATCCACCGCTCGATTAAAGCAAACAAAGAATAATGGTCAAACTGGCCTCGAGCAGTCGAAAGCGCAATAATGAATCGTCTGAACCCAGAGGCCCAAATCAGATGTGTCATATGCTCCAACAGTCCATGAAATAATTCCCGAGCTAAATTAAAACGTCCCATGAATTTCATAGGATGTTGGTTAAGTTTAAAGGACTTAATTAGTAAAAATGACAATTAATTAATTAAGTAATTAATTAATCATATTAATAAGAAATGATGATTAATTGATTAATTAATTGATTAGTTAATCTTTTTAATAAAATGATGAAAAATGGTGACTAGTATATATATATATATAGTTTTTGAAAATTTTAGATTGGCAATGTAGATTGCCGATTAGCATTCCACTATGCCGATAAGCCCTTCTCCTTTTGTCGATTGAAAATCTAGAATTTTGACTGGAATTCTAGACATCTTATCAGATAATAGACTACCCAGGAGTTGGATTTTATATTTTCCAAGCTTAATATTTATTCTATCATGCATTTTCAGCTAATTTTCTTACTTAATTCAATTAACATGCATGCTAGTCTCTACCCTGAAATTGATTCTGATTATTAATTGTACAGGTAATATTTTGCAGAGATAAATTGAGAAGGTGAAATGTTACCTCATTACCCACATCTCTGCACCTGTGGGTGTGTAAATGAATCAAAGGAAAGATGGATGAGCCCTCTTTAAGTCCAAGATTATTTTAAGGAAAATGATGAGGCAAAATCTATTGATGTTCAGAAATTTATGCTCTCCTATATTGTCTGTGTTATGAAGAGGCCATAGTATCTGACAGATCATGAAATAGACTTTGGATGATTAAGAAATCAAAGATAGAATAATTAATACAAAGAGAGAAAATGAAAGGAAAAAGAATGAAGGAGAAGAGAAAATGAATTGAGACATGTAAAAATGAAGGAATATATAAAGTGGAAAATGTCCACTACTTTTGTTTGCACAAGGATCCAAGTTCTATTGTTGCAATTTGGTCCATTATTACATTTTGATTAGAAATTCATTCCTAATTAAATCATGACATCTATCAAATTAATAATTCACAGAATTGTTAGTATGCATAACCAGTCTATAATTTTGAGTTCTCTACCAAGTACAAAATATAGAACAAAATTATAGATTTTATTTTTTGCATTTTACATGCATTATTTGAATCAAAGGATTTTAAACTCATATGCTACATAGTAGCTATGACATAAACTTCAACTCATTATGTTATGTACTACATGGTAGTCATAATTGTCATTATGTTCTGTATTGCATAGCAGTTGTGACATAAGTCTTTAAATTTATCACTGCTAGCCATCCCATAGGGAATATAGTGTGCATTATTAGACGTCCCATAGGGAATATAATGAAACTCATTCTCACTAGATGTCCCATAGGGAATATAGTGTGCATCATTAGACGTCCCACAGGAAAAATAATGAAACTCATTCTCACTAGACGTCCCATAGGAAATATAGTGTGCATTGTTAGACGTCCCACAAGGAATATAACGAAACTTTTTCTCACTAGACGTCCCATAGGGAATATAGTGTGCTTCGTTAGATGTCCCATAAGGAATATAATGAAATTTATTATTGCTAGACGTCCCATAGGGAATATAGTGTACATCGCTAGACGTTCGATAGGAATTATAGCAGATTTTCAATTCATCATCGCTAAATGTTCTAGAGGAAATATAACGAAACTCATTTGCATAAAGTTCACTAGATGTTTTATAGGAAATATAGTGAGACTTTTCAAACATTACATCCTACTTAAAATTTCACAACAATTTAAGCATCGATCTATCAATTAGGATGCAATTAAATGCCCTAATTCTTTTTATTAAAATTTTGTGCTACTATTGCTTTTGCCGTAATTTGTCAAGTAAATAGCGACAAAGGGTGGCAACTGTAAGCACCCAATTTCGAAATGCAATTGTGCATGTGTGAGACGAAAGCCCTTATGATGAAAATTAATCAAGAATTCATCTTTAGTTTCGAGTTTCACAATTTAAAAGACTAAATTGTAGCCTTTTAGGATTTAATTGTAAGAGTTAAAATATTTTAAGGTCTAAATTCCAAAAAAGTGAATTTTAGGGGTTTAAATGAAATTTTAGGGAGTTTTAATGGCATTACGTAATGCCAATCAGCATTACATAATGTCGATCGACATTATGTAATGACAATCGGCATTACATAATACCGATCAGCATTACATAATGCCAATCTGCATTATACAATTCCGATCTGCATTATGCAATGCAGACCTGCATTTTCCTTTGCTATTTCAATATTTTTATTTTTTTATGATTTTTTTGTTATTGTTTTGGCTATTTTATTTCAATAACGTAATTTTTTTGTTTCTGTGTTTTATTTCTAAGATCCGATGGGGTTTGAGGAGGATACCGCTTAATATCCAAAAATTGAATGGAAGATCCACGAAATGCCTTGAGTTTTAAATTATGATTAGATCTTGTGATCATTATTTTCTATGTTTTGTTGTGTTAATTCATTTGGGTTTGTACTTAACTTTAAATTCCAGTACATAGAACATTGTAATAACCCCAGTAGTAGGAATAGTAAGATTTTACTTTTTTTGCATTTAAAATGGATTAGTAATCAGGATCATTGGGTAAAAATTTTAAATCCATGATGGTAGTAGTAAATTCGGGTTTGCATGGAATTGAATTAGGGTTTTTGGAAATCACATGTGGATGTAAGTTTGATATGCTTTGGCATGTTATTATTTGATTAATTACATTTTTGGGTTTTTATTCTTTTGGGTCCCCAAGCCCATGATAGGTCCAAACCCATTAAATAACAATAGGCTTAAAATGGTTTATGTTAATTAATTAAAAATAATTTAGGCCCATTAGGTTAATTAGACTTAGGCCCATTTTTTAAAATAAAATTAACCTAGACTTAGCTCAGTCCATTTAATTTCATTTTTAAATAAAACAAATAGAATTAGGCCCACTTATAAAATCTAATTTTTTAAAAATTTTGTAGACTTAGGCCCATTCTTAGATAATTAAAATTAATAGACTTAAGCTCACTAATTAAAATCTAGGCCCACCTTTAGTCCATTTCATTTATAAATACAAACATAAATCTAGCTAACTTTCATTAAAATTAACCTAGTTTAGACTTAAAGATGATGGGCTTAAATGCATTTTTTATATGTGATTTTATTGGCTAGATGCCTTAGGGTTAGATGGATGTTCAAATAAGGTTTAATAAAATTGCATGTAATTAGAAAATAAAATAGTAATTCATAAAATAAATCTAAATAAACACAAGACTGAAAGAAGTTAGTATTCTGTTATTAAAATCTTCTAGTTGTAGTGCTAACTTTCTTTTAGAAAATCAAGTACCACCAATCGAATTGTCCTAGTTATTACCCTACACGGTGACTCCTCATCTCCATGCTATGATTTTGTGGTGTAGTAGTGTGTTCTCTAAAGCCTTGAGCCTAAATAGTGTCATGGTTGCTAAAATCTTGGACACGCGCTAAACCCTACTATCTACAATGGTATCACTATGTCATGTCACATCTTCAATTCACTTATAAATTATTGCACAACATGATAACACGGCATCCACCATGCCGTGTTAAACATTAAGTGCCTAACACGACTTGCATGTCGTGCTGACCACCTTGACATGACATCCAGCATGCCATGTCACTCCCCTTCCATGTCGTGTCACTCTCCATTTATCACACGGCATCTTAAGCATGACATAATGTTATGCTAATATGTTAATCAGACGACATCATGTCATGTCATAAGTCCCTCACACGATAATAATAACATGGCATCATGTCGTGTCATAACACCCTAACACAGTATGGAGATGCCATGTTATCATCTCTCCATGTTATGTCACACATTCATAATTCTTCTAGTAAGTCACACAACATGACAACACGATATGCATGTTGTGTTATTCCCTAGATTGCATGATCTCCTAGCATGGTATAGAAGGTTGTGCCATACACTTCCCCGTATCATACTACCTAACACGGTTTTCCCAAACCGTGTTCTAAACCCTCTATATAAACACCCACTTCTCTAAACCTAGCCCCATTTTAATCTTTTCTTTTTGCCATTCACTTTCTCCTACACCATTCTCTCCTAATTTTTCTCCCTTATCTCCCTTTTCCTTGACTTGATCACCCTATTTTCTTCCTTATTTCTTCCTTCTAAACACTACACTTCATTTTTTTCCTTTTCATTCTCTTCATTCTCTACACATGGGGAAATCCAAAGCATCTGGGAAGATGCCATCATCATCTAAGAAGTGGACCTGTACCACATCCTCCCCTCCACCCTCTTGCCCTTCTCATACTAGAGTGACACCACACATTGCTCTAACTTCCTCACACTATGATCAGGGGAGCCAATTTGGCATGTTTTACCCCCTTCTTTATTTCACCAATCCTGATTTTAAAAAGGTATGTGCTACTCTATTTCCCTTTCCTATCCATCCTTCTTATCATATTATGTTAGGGGATCTTGTTACTGTAGGCTTGAATGAATATGTATTAGGCATGATTAATAACTATAAGTGGGAAGATTTTGTGAGAATTAAGGAGCTTGTTTTTCATGAGTTATTCTTGGAGTTTTTATCCACTTTCTTATTCAACTCCAATAGCCTTGTTGATTTTAATAAGAAAAATGTAGTGATATTTAAATTAGGGGGCAGATGATTCTCTTTTCCTTTGAATGAATTTGTTATGCACTATTATTTTTATGATGTTATATACATCACTAGTGGTGCGCTTGATAATGCACAATGTCTCCTTGAACCTGTAAACTACCATCAGTTTTAGAGAGAGATTATACATGAAGGCACTGCCTAATAAACCTATGACCCTAGGGTTAGCAAGAGCATTAATATAGCCCATCCTTAATTGCACTACTTACAGCGCCTTATAGTCGACACTATTTGTAGTCAAAAGGAGAGTACTGGGTGTGTCACACTTAGAGACTTGTTTTATCTTTGTTATTTTATTAAAGGTATAATGCCTCATTTAGGATATGGTTTTGCTTTCTATATGAATAGTGTTTTGAGAAAAATGAAGGGAGCTTCATGTGGGGGTTCGTATATTACTAGGCTTGCTAGGAATCTATAGGTTTTCGATTCCCTTACCAACCTGACTCCACTTTACACCACAATGCCTTTTAATATCACTGTTATGAAAAAAAATTAAGGTGGTCACAATTAAGAATGATCAATATGTTCTAATTCATAATCCTGTTGAGTTGGGTGCCAACAAGCCATAATAGACACGTACCCACACACCTCTACCACCATAAGCTTCTCACATTGCATGACCTTCCTCATCTTCTTATCCTTCACATTTTGAGGCTACTCTTCAGTATCATATAGAGCTTATACTCTGGGTCATTAATGGTCTCTCGAGCTTATTTCAGGCTCAGGGCATACCTCTTCCTCTATGACTTATTTTTCCTAGTTCCACTTCTGCTACTGTTGCTAAGGAACTTCCTGATGACATCGATTCCCTAGATGACGCTAGAGCTGTACCTGATGATTCTGCTCCTATAGATGATTGTCTTTCCTTTTAGATTATTATTATGTTTTATGTTTTATGATTTTCTTCTTTTTCTATTATTTTCTTTTAAGATATTTTGTATTATTTTTGCTTTCTATTTTGTTAGTTTTCTACCTTCAACTATCTTTCGAATGAATGCATAATTTTAGGGCAGTACCTTTTCCCTATTGATCCTTTTATCTTTTATATTCATTTTTCATTAAAGACAATGCCATAGATAGTGTGGGGGGTGCTTTGATTGATTTTATTGATTCGTTTGTTAGTTTTTATATTTTTCAGTAAAAAAAAAGATAAAAAAATTATTTAGGATTTATTAATTTTCAACTCATTTCCCTTTATTAATGATTCGTTTGTCCTAAATTTTCTTTTTTAAATTTTACTTTTGATGCTCTATCACACTTGGGAATATATATTAGTGAATAAGCTTATCTCTTGACTGAATTATCAAACTATTAGATGGTTTATTATTTAAGATAGTTATACATATTCTTTGTGTATAAAGAATTTAGTTCTTATAATGTAAGCATGATCTTGGCGATTAAAATTATGCATGATTTTAGGAAGGATTTCATTTTAAATTACAGTTTAAAAAAAAAAACTCTCTCATTCTTTAAGTAGGACTAATATCTATATCTAAATCTTTTATATACTTTGAATCTACTCCAATGCTCTTATTTGGGTATGAGTATCCATAGGACACACTTAACGGTATCCATGCTTAGTAATACAAGAATGATGGGGGATCAATTAGAGTGGAAGGATTTGAATGGAGAGAAAAAAAAAACTTATGAAATGGAGTGTCAAACGCATTCATAACTAAAAAACAGAGAGAGGCTACAATCGTTAATGTTTTCTTTTCAAGATTTATTCTCACTTGGTTTCAAAAGGTTGTGTTCTTGGATTTTAATTAGTAAATTATTCATATATATTGTTTGTGTTTAAGTATCTTCTTTAGTAAACATGTTTCGATCTCGGTGTTATTAAGATTTCATGTCTTAGAAGCTATATGTACCTAATTATGATTTGAGTTTAATATTTTCAAATTTTGGTTTTTGCTTGAGGACAAGCAAAGCTTTAATGTGGGGGAATTTGATATGTTTATCATTTACGTGTTTTAGAGTTGAACTTTAATAAATTCTAAGTAAAGAATAAATTAATTTAAGTAATTTTTTGGTTTAATTAGGAAATTTTGTATAAGTTAGTATTTATTTAGGATTCTTATTGTATATTTAGGAAGTTTTATTTAAGTTTTAATTAGTTTTTGTGATTTATGTCTAGTGTTCCCCATAATACTTTAGGAGTTGACATATTTTTATATGACATGACATGCACATGCCATGTGATAAAGCAACAAAAGAGGAAAGCCACAACTAAGCCATGTCCAAGCCATGCATGAGCCATGAAGAAGCTATCTATATTTGAATGTCAATAGAGCAATGTCACGACATGAACATGTCATGCGAGTGAAGAATTCTGACCCAGAATGAAGCACAGCTAATGAACATACCCATATTGGATGCCATGTTGTATGCTGAGTAAATTTGCAGTTTTATTTGAGTGAAGCACGATCGTGCTTCAAAGCCGTGTCACTAAGGCATAATTTTCCTGTTTCAAAAATTAGAAGGAATTAGAAATCAAAGAGGACTCTTTTCATACCCTAACATTATATAAGAAATAAACACCTTTTCTGAGGGAAAACAAAAACAAAAAGGAAAAGGAGTAAAAGAGATAAGGAGGCAACTAGACAGAAATCAACGAAGACTAAGAGCTTATTTTTATTTTCTTCTCTATCTTCTTATTTTCTTGATTTTTTATTATAGATTTCATCATAGCCATGCATGGCTAAGTTTTCTTTTAGAGTCTTGGTTAGGAGTAGCTATTCCATGACATGATTTGAACATAATTTTTTATATTTAATTTGAATTTCAATTAATTTTTTATGTTGTAATATTTATCTTATTATCATTCCAGGCCTGTTTGATTGCATGTTTATGGATGAATTTTCCAATGAGATTTAGGGAAATTTATTAGCTAAAGACACTTAGAACTTAGATCACTTAACTACGAGAGTAGGCGAGCTCTTTAGGGAGTCACAATAGTTGATTACGATGACAATATAATTGGTAAAAATATTAATGAGCTAGCATTGAATTATTAATCAAGAGAGTAGGTTAGATTTTAATCATTGCGTGCTTAATTGAACTTGAGAGAGCCTTTATGTATTTTAGAGCAATTACCCTCAACCGAATTCAAGATTTTTACTTAAATAATGTGTTCATGATTGGATTGGAATAGTGAAACTAAACCTAGGCTCTGTGTTTACAAATATTTGACTTTACTTTTAATTAAATTTTTATTATTTAAATTTTTAAACCTCATTAAATTATTCAATTTACTAGTTGAGATCATAGGTAAAAATTATTAGTAATCAATATATAGTCTTGAAGGGAACGATATCTTTCTACTGTAATCACAACCATGCGCTTGCGAGTTTAAAATGCAACACCTTACATCATTTGACATTTAATAGTTGGATGACCACCCTGGCACAATTCATAAGAAAAAGACAAGTTAGAAATTTCATTAACACTCATTTTTTCCATAGCATTACCAAACTATCAACTTCAACTGCTCCCCCTCTCTTCGAAATAGCCCTCTCATTAGACCATAGGTTTTGCGTGTTAGCCATTTCTTCAAAAAGCTGGAAAGCATCTTCAGGTGTCTTTGACATAATGGTTTCCTCTAGCAGATGCATCTATGTTTATTCTAACTAATGGATTGATTCCTTTATAAAAAGATTGCACTAAATTCTATGAAGGAATTAACTGTGGTGGACAGTGTCTCTGAAGATCTTTAAATATGTCCCAACATTCATAAAAGCTCTCATCATCTCTTTGATAAAAAGAGTTTATTTCATTTTTTATTTTCAATACTTTAGCTGGTGGGAAGTACTTATTGAAGAAATTTATGTAAAGCTCTTGCCATGTGATTATGGAGTTTAGTGGTAAGCTTGTAAACCACCTATTGGCCCTATCCATCAATGAAAATGGAAAAAGGATCAACTGAATTACTTTATGTTGCACTCCATTCATCTTAAAGGTTAAGCAATATTCCAAAAATCGGGTCATATGACTAATCGAATCCTTATGTGGCAACCCATTGAATTATGAATTTTGGATAATTTAGATCATGGCAGGTTTAATTTTAAAATTGTTTACTGCTACCGTCGATCTATAATTAGATTCTAATCATCTTAGACATTAGGACTCACAAAGTCCCTTATAGTTCTTTGGCCATTATGTCCATTTTGCCCATTGTGTGCTACTCATTTAAATAGAGGTGGATCTCTTTCCTCTGCTCCTCTATTCATTCTGTTACTAGTATGTTTCCTCTTTTTGCGAATTATCCTTTCTAGCTCTAAATCAAATGGTATTAATTGGGCTCCTCGTCTGCTTGCACCATGTGTTGTGTGCATGCACTACTCAAATCCTTGAAAACCACATAAATAATCACTAAAAGAAAGTTTAAATCAAACAACACAAAATTCTCAACAATATTAATTTTGGCAAACCATGACAATGGTGCTAAAAAACTTGATGCATGATCTGCAAGTATACATAATCATATAAGTAGTAATTAAATATTGATCCTACAGAGATTGCAAATTGAGTATTATGATACTAATTGTGCTTTATTTGTTTAAATAATGAAAAATGGTGTTTTGAAATTAACTAAAATTAAACAAAGGAAATATGTAATAACTAACAATAAATTTAAAATACTAAGGTTCTTACTATCAATTCAACCTTTTCTAAAGATCAATTAGTACCTAAGTCATACCTAACCTTAATCCAATTTGAAGACATCTAAGGAATCTTAGGTTTCCCTCTCAGACAAGCCTAAAATTAACCAAGTAAATTAACACCTTATATTTATGGCTCTCACTTACTAAATGTTGGTTAACCCGATTTAAAGCTCCAGCCCTTAATCAATATTGTTTGCTTTAATGTCTCTCAACTAAGAAAGCATTTAATAGGTTATTATTTGTATCTAATGGAATTTATCTCTTAATCAAGTTTTATTGTATAGATTCAATCAAAGAGTGATCAATCCTATAAAGACATTAAGTTCAACAACAACCAATGGATTAAGATTAATGGCCTAGGTTTAATTGCTATTGTTATATGGTAGAATTGATATAAGAACCCTAATAAGAACTTAATTACTCATGTTAGTAATGAAAGATAAAGAAGATGAATAAAAGAAAATAAATATCATCATTAATCAAAATAGAAATGAATAATAATAAGTATTTAGAAAATCCACTTGATAGTAGAAGGCTATTGTTCTTTCATCCTTGTTTCTGAATCTCCAAAAACTAATATAAACAAGCCTAGTCTTTCATATTAAAAAGAAATGTAAAAACCTATAAAAAAATGTAAAATAAGAAAAAAATGGAGTCTAATGTTTTGTTGCTAGAGGCTACATATACATAAAACCTTAACCTCTAGCCATTTCATATGTTTCCTTTTTCGAAAATCCATCAAATCCCCCTTTACAGTGCTTTAAAATTCAAAAAGCTGTCAACAGGGCATACAACCATGGGTGTTTAGGCACATGGTTGTCTGCCTGTCTTTATAGACTTCGACAATCAGGTATGGTTAATTAGACTTTCAATCAGGCATGCCCATATGCAAAATGCACACGGTCATGTGTCTCTTCTAAGCCTCAAACTTGCTAGATTTTGCCTTTAATTCTCCTTAGACACTTCCATAGCCATCAGATGTCCTGTGCCTCATTCCATCACTATTCTTTAAATACCTAAATGCATAAAAACAACCAAAAGTAACCCAAAATAGTAAAAATAAGCACAAACTCAAATCATGCAACACAAACATTTAAACTTAAAGAAAAAATTAACAAAAGATAACAAATGCAACTATAATGATACCTAATTTTAACACATTGAGTGCTCAAAATAATACATTTCTCATACTCATCAAGCCTACTATCACAACAACTACGTATTTGCATAAAAAGACTAAACATTTTCAATATGTAACAATTTTGTCCCAAATTTTAAATTTTAATATAAATATTTTAATTTTTCTAAATACATTACATATTGTTATTAAATATCAATTATTTTTATAATTTATAAAAATTTTAAAATAAACATCATACACTTAATACTAAAATACACCAATCTAATTACTAAATTCTTAATTATTGAATTTTATTAGTATTATTAAAATAAAAAAACATATTAATATATATGTTGAAAATTTTATTAGTATTATATTATTTATTAGATTTTAGACACATGAATTTAAATTTAATATATGTATTAATGTTTTTTCGCTTTTATATATGTGTGGACATATATTTCATCTTACAAATGTTTATGGTTATTAATCATGCAAAATATTTTATCTTTTAATAATTCATTAATTACATTGAAGTACTTTAGTATTAAATAAATAAGGGATAAGTATAATTTTGAAACTTGTGTTTTGACCTTTTGAAAAAATCAGTCTTGTGTTTTTTGTTTTACTTTTTAATATCTTTTTAACAAATATTGTTTAAAATATACAATTTAATGTAAAAATAATATACATTTTAAATGCTAAAATCATATAATAAGTAGTATATTATTCACCTAACTACAATAAACTCACAAAAAAATCAAATTTAAATATATTTTTAATTTATTTTATGAATAAAAAGAAATGATTTTTAAAATAAATTTACAATATTTTTAAAATTAACCAATTAATTAGATTGATCATAAATCTTATATAAAATAAATTTATTATTAAAATTTAATATTATATTAATTTTTTCTCATAAAAAAAATGATAATGTTAGTTAGAAAGATACTGAAGTGTAAAAAAAATATGAAACATATGGTACTTAAAAAAAACACACATGATCAAAATTGTACTTATCCCAATAAATAATACACTTTTAAAATTTTATATCTTAATTAATAAATAATTCAAATATAAAATTATGCAAATATTTTATTAATTAGATTAAATATTCATTATTAATGATATGGATATTATTTTATTTTGATATAATTCAAGAATTAAAATTTTATTTATTGTTAATGTACGATGTACATTTTTATTAAGATATTTAATAACATGTAATGTATATTTAAAAATAACATGTAATGTATTTAGAAAAATTAAGATATTTTTAAGATAAAATTGTTAAAAATAAAAAATATTTGATCCTTTTATATAAATATTTAGTTGATGTAATAATAAACCTTACCTCAATTGTACCATTTTAGAAGCGACATTAACAACTCCATGGTCAATTTTGACCAAAATTTATTTTGAGCTAAAATTGCTACTTATTTGTCAAATTTAGCCAATTTTATCACGATTTTAAATGTAGGCTAAAATCCCAACAAATTGAAATTGTTTAGATTTTTTAGACTATATATATATATATAATAAAAATTGGTACCTTAGTTGCTCTACATATTTCCAAACATGTAGTCTATCATTGTCGTGAATGGAGAAAGAGCGATCCTGATTAATTTGAGATTAAGGCTTAATTAAATTGATAAATCTCTCTGATTTTTGATTTTATATCGCTAATTTAGAATGTGTGTATAGCATATATATTATTTATGTCTAATAAAATTACTAAAATTTTATTAGATGATGTGTGATGTTACTATATTCAATATGTGTATTTTAGGTTATCAAACTTTTCAAATAAAATAAAATAAAATAGTGAACCTCTCCGCCTTCTCTATTTAAGGAAGGGCAAAAAGCTAAGCTTTGTTCAGATCCTACTTACTATTGTTATGTTGTTGTTATGTTGTCATTGGCTTTGCTGTTCATATTTGTTGTGCCTGTTGGATTTGTAATTTGTTTAATGCAATGTAAATTAATCTGAGAATTTTATGGTATATGAATTCATGTGTTCTTCTGATTTGTTTCCTATTCTTCAAAGAAATGAAAGAGCAACTCACATAAAATTGATAGTTAAAAAAATACATTAGCCATGATCATCGAATGAAATATTTATTATTTTATATAACAAAAATATTTACTATTCCAAACAACTTAGCATCCACAATAATATTATTCCTATTTTGTTTATATATGATATTATTTTATATTTTATTCATGGGAATACAAGTTAATAAAAATTTGAAAAAATTATAGATAAAATTTAAAAAATAATAATATTTTACTAAAATTTTCAAAGATTTTTTTATTTTTTTATCAAATATGCTAGAGGATATATAAGTAATCATATTTAGTATTAAGTATTTTGTGCTGAATATTTTTGGCACAATTACACGTGATTAAAGTATATCTATATCTCTTTTCAAAAAAAAAAAAAAAAAAGTATATGTATATCTATGACATGATTTTTATATCTAAAGTAATAAATTGCAATTGATGGAAAACAGTCCAATTAATTAGGATTCCTCTATTAAAATGACGATTAAGTGATTATATGGGACATAGTGGTAATGGTGTGCTAGTTGGTTTTAAATTTTTTTACTGAACTGAATTAACTAAATAAAATAAAATTGAATCAAATATTAAAATGAATCAAATTGAAAAATTGAAATTTTAAAAATAAAAATTGAATCAATTAAACCAAATCAATTTTAAAAAAAATTAACTATTTCAATATTTTTATTAAATTATTATACCATTTTAAAATTTTAGAAATAAAAAATAAATTTAAATTTATTCTGTTATTTCAGTTAATTGAATTTTTTAAATATAAAACTGAATCCAACTAAAATTTCAATTCAGTTATGTTTGATTCATTAAATCGAAAATAAAAATAAAAACTAAACCAAATCAGTTTAATTTTTAATTTAGTACATTCCAAAGCCTTGTACCCTCTACATAGAGGTATTGAGAGACTAGAAAAGAGGCCATGAACTGCTCTGGCTTCTGCAATTTTTCATTTTTACGTAATAATTAATTTGTTATGTTAAAAAGGTAATTTTGAGATAAATGGTGTAGTAATCCAATTTTTTTAATATTCTTTTATATAATTAAATATCAAAATTTGGAACATTATTAATAATTTTTATCGTATGTTGTTATTATTATTATATTAAATTACAATATCTAATTATTATATTTAAAATTCTATGTAAAAATTATTAATATATTTATTATTTTCATCTCTGTTTTTTTTATTTATATATCATTATTATTATTTCTATTGTTATTAATATTATTATTTTAACTAGGATTATTTTTATTATTGTTATATGATGTGTTATGTATGTGTGTGTGTATATATATATATATATATAAGTCATCAAGCTCATGATACACCCGATCAACACCCATAACTTCCTTTTTCTTCCCTTCACTTTTCCTCACGCCATTTTCTCTCCTGCTCCCTCTTTCTCCCACGCTGTTTTCCTCCTTTTTCCAACAACATGCCACCGCCTGCTTCTTTCTTCTTCTTATTGTCTCAACAACAACAACATTAACAACAGCAACATCAACAACAACAACAGCGACAACAACAACATCAATGACAACAGTAGCCCTCCCTATCCTAGAATTCTAATTGAGGTGAGTTCTAGGTTAGTTTAGTTGATTTTGTTAGGTTGATTATGTATTGTTTGTTAATTATTTGTTAGTCGTTTATTAGTTATTGTGTTTATTTTAATTTTTAGTTAATTAATATAATTTTTGTTTAATTTATTTTTAATATTTGGTTGATTTTTGAGTTGATCTATATGTACTTAGTTGATTTTAAATTATTTTAGTTAATTTTAATTATGGGTTTTATTGAATATTTTAATAATATAAATTGTAATTTTTGTTAATTATGTTAATTAATTATTTTTTGTTGGAAATTTGAGTAATTAGTGTTAGTATAATAAGTTAGTAATATTTGTGTTAATAATATTATTTTTGAGGAATTATTATGTTTATGTGAATATTGGAATTTTGGGGGGTAATTATGTAATTTGGTTGAAAATATAGTTAAATTATATTTTAAATGGTTGTAGAATTTTATAGAGTATTAGAATAATTTTTATAAATTAATTACTATTTTTAACTAATTAATTCTAATTTTTGAAAATTATATTCAGATATTAAATTATTTATTATTTTGTGATTAACTGGGTTTTTAATTAATTTTATAATATATTTAAACTATCTAAATAATTAAATGTGAATTTGACTATTTTATGATGAATGATTGTAAAATTGGATTTTATTAATATTATATAAATTATTTGGATTTTATTATCTAATTTGGAAAAATAATTAGTTTTACTGTTTTATTATTTAAATAAATTAAATTGTGGCATTTTGGATATTTTATGAATTTTTAATGATTTTAAATATTTACTATTAAATTATTTTTTTTTGGTGGATTGTGAACCTCAATTGGGGATTTGAGTAGTTCGGAGTCCCGATCCGAGGTGTTGAATTTGTGTGAATTTAGAAGTGCATTTACTTGCAGGATTAACTCTACTTCAGTAGAGGGATGTCCGTTTTACATAGGAGATTTTACCGAATTTTTGATAGATTTCTCGTAAAATGTGACATTAGGGCAATCTTAATTTTTGAATTATGAGTCGAGCCTTCCTTAAAAATTCTAGAAGTTAGGATTTTTGTTTTCTGATTATCATTTCATTTTGTCTTTTAGCCGCCCCTCCAGTCGCATCTATCAGTAGAGGTTGGGCACAACATATCAGAGGAGCACCTTCATCTTGTAAGTTAATATTTGATTTGAGTGTCGAGTCTTTCAATTTAAAACATATTGAATTTTGATGAATTATATATTTGTGAGAATTCAAGTCGGTATTTTTTATATGATATTGCATGGTTTAAATTATAGTTGTTTTATTTTATTTTTATTTATTGTAATTTTTCTCGTTTTATTTAATTTCATTTATTTTAAATAAACCACAGTAGAATGAGTTACCTGATAGATTTCATCAAGATTGTGTGCACACCGGTAAAATATTTGATTATATTACTGGGGTCGATGGTCTAGTGATGTTTTGCTCTCGGACACCGCCAATAATATAATATTTGATTATTTAATAAATACTGGGGTCGAAGGACTGGTGATGTTTTGCTCTCAGACACTGTCAGTATAGTTGGATTAATATTTATTAAATCACTGGGATCGATGGTCTGGTGATGCTTTGCTCTCGAACACCACTAGTGGTATTGGATTAAGTGATGTGACTGCGGCTGTGCATTCTAGTGATGGTTTGCTCTCGGGATCTAACAGTCTTGAATATAGGTGAGTCGTATGACTGTTAAAAATTGAGAACTCGAGTTCTACCAAGTTTTTATACTGAAATGTTTCAAAAAAGCATTTAAATATTTATTTATTTCCTTTTGAAAAAAATGAATTTCTTATATGTATATCAAATTTTTTGAATAAAATTATAAATATATTATGTTTTGACAAAAACTTATTTTAAAGGAAATTTTCAAACCACATTCATTTTTTTATTAGCTTACCCAGTGAGGTCGAACTCCCCTTAATTTATTTTTTTAGGAGTTTGGGAGTCTTATGTTAGGCCTATTTCTCTACGCCATGTAGCATCTTCATCGGCTATCATATGTAGGTTTATATAGTTGTATTTGTATTAGTACTCATGTACTGCAGTAGAGAATTGTATAACTTCATATTTTAAATTTGGATATCATGTGTTAAGATTTATGTACTGAGATACTATTTGTATAACTGGTGATATTTATTTTATGCACCATGATGTTATTGTTTAATTAATTGAGAAAAATCAGTTTGATAATGTGCATTATGATTTAATTATTTATTGTGAGGTTTTAAAGTGAAATATTTCGCGTTTTTCTTTTAAGGTTTACTACGAGTTTCGGTAGTTTTATACTTTTTTATTCTTTAGTGCCGGTCACATATCCCTGAATTCGGATCGTGATAAATGATTCCCTCAAAATGTACTCCAATTAATTTTTATAGTTAAATGAAATTAAAAAAAATAAAATTTCTATTCCATCAATCAACTTACAATATAATTTACAATGCCTTCAAATTTTTTATTAAATTAATATAAATTATATATTGTTATTAGACAATTATAATAACTGACAAATATTTTACGTAAATAGATTTATAAATAATTAATATGTCATATCGTATATTTATAACCTTTTTTTTTTCTTCTGGTAAAAAATTTGGACATTTGCAAGAAATATGCATTTGAACTATGTTTGGATGGATTGTGGCACAATTTGGATAGTAATAGAGCAGTGGCAGATATAGTTGGCCAATTATCTGAATGTTATAATAGTTGACCAACTTGGCATCCATGTCACAAAAAAATAACAATGTATGTTGTATAAGTTGTTGTCATGTGTAATGAATTGCTAAACCAAAAATCTAAAACTAGAAATCTCATTTCACAATTGAGATTTCTGGTTTTAGATTTTTGCTCTTATCAGATTTCTAGTTTTACATTTTGTATCCTATTAAGCCACAAAACTCAATTATAAAATGAGTTTCTGGTTTTAGATTTTTTGACTTGTTAAAATCTAAACTTTCAATTGTGAATTGAGATTTCTGATCTTATTTAAATAATAAATGACAAAAGAGAAATAAATGAGTTATAAACCAAAATCTCAATCTACGATTGAAAATAAAATTTATGGCTCTTTATACTTCATAACTTGAAAAATAAAATGACGTAGAAATATATAAAAATAAAAATAAATGAAATTTTCATTCTTATTGACTTAACAAATAAAGAAAAATGTAATATATATATATATATATATATATATATATATATATATAATAATAATAATAATAATAATAATAATAATAATAATAATAATAATAATGAATTATCAAAATTAGAACTCTCAATTGTGAGATGACATTTCTAATCTTACATATTAAAATAAGAAATGAGTTAAAAATTGTAATGAGTTATAAACCAAAAATCTCATTTTGCAAATTAGATTTTCGACCTTTTAAATCTCATGACTAGATTAAAAAAAAAAAAATCATGTATGAAAAAATGTAGAACTCTATTAACCATAATTTTCAATTGCGTAATAAGATTTGCATTCTTACTAATTAAAAAGATAAAAGAATAATGAAATAAGAGTATATAATTTTCAAAGAGAGTCTTATTTTGCAAAATAAGATTTTTGGCTTTTTATTTGTGACTTATTACCTGGATGTAATTTGTGTAAGGAAAAAATTTCAAATTCTATTAACACAAAATTTAATTTTTCAAATGACATTTCTAGTTTTATTTACTTTAGTAAATTAAGAAATAAAATCAAAATATATAATTGGTAGTGTTAGGATTACAATAATAAGATCTCATTCTTATTCATTATGAAAGATGAATTGCTAATTGTGGAGGTATAATTCATAAGAAATTTGTCTTTACTTAGTGAAATTAAGTGAATTCATTGTATTAATTATGTAGGTAAGTTCATGAATTTATCTTTATATGAGTTTTGTCACGACCCGAATCAAGGGATACGTGATCGACACTAAGGAATGGGAAAGTATAAACTACCAAAACCCATAGTAAGCCTTAAAAGAAAAACACGAAATATATAGACTTGCAACCTTACAATAACTAATAAAATCACAAAACACATTATTAAACTGATTTTTCTCAATATAATTTAAATCATAATATCAGTGCATAAAATAAATAAACTTCAGTTATACAAATAGTTTCTCAGTACATAAATTATAAATACATGAAATTCCAAATAAATTATGCAGTTATATAATTTTCTCTACTACGGTACACGAAAGTAAATACAACACAACTAAATAGACCAATGTAGAATAGCCGGTGACTAAGCTACACGGCGAAGAAAAGTAGGCCTAATAGAAAACTCCTAAACTCCTAAAAAAAATTAAATTGAGGGGAGTCAGACCTTACTGAGTAAGTTAATAAAAAAATAAACGCAGTTTGAAAATCTTATTAAAAATAAATTTTATGGAGATATAATAAAATTTTATTCAACCATTAGATATACATATAATAAATTCATTTTTTTACATGAGAAGAAATAAATATTTAAATGTCTTTTTAAAATGTTTCAGTATAAAAATTTGGTAAAACCCGATTTATAAATTTTTAACAATTATAAGACTCACTTATTTCCAAGACTGTCGGATTTCGAGAGCAAGACATCACCAGGATACACAGCCGCAGTCATATCTTTTAATCCAATATCATTGGCGGTGTCCGAGAGCAAAGCATCACAAAACTTTTGGCCCCAGTGATTTAATAAATATAAATTAAAATTATACTGGCGGTGTCCGAGAGCAAAGCATCACTAGACTTTCGGCTCCAGTATTTATTAAATAAACAAATATTATACTACTGACGGTGTCAGAGAGCAAAGCATCACCAGACCTTCGGTTCCAGTATTTATTAAATAAACAAATATTATCCTATTGACGGTGTCCGAGAGCAAAGCATCACCAGACCTTCAACCCTAGTAATATAATTAAATAATCACATATTTTATTGGTGCGCACATGGTCCTTATGAAACCCATCAAGTAGCCCGTTCTACCGTGGTTTATTTAAAAATAAAAGAAAATAATGAAAATTACAATAAATAAAAAAAATAAATGAATAAAATAAAATAAATTAACTATACATTAATCATGCAAAATCCTATGAATAATGCTGACTAAAATCTCATAAAATTAAATTCATAAGAATTTAATATGATTGAAATTAAAAATCCAACACTCAAATCAAATATTAACTTACATGATAAAGGTGCTCCTCTGGCACGTCGTGTCCAACCTCAACTGGTAGAAGCGACTAGAGGGGCAGCTAAAAGACAGAAAAGGAAATGATAATCAGAAAATAAAAACCTAACTTCTAGAGTTTCTAAGGAAGACTCGATTCGAACTCAGAATAAAAATTTTAGTATTGATCCGGTGTCACATTTTACGAGAAATCTATTGAAAATTCGACAGAGTTTTCTTTATAAAACGGACATTCCTCTACTGAAGTAGAGTCAATCCTGCAAATAAACACACTTCAAAATTACACAGTGGCACAAAACCTCGGGTTGCGACCCCAAACTACACAATTCCCAAATGAGGTTCACCAAAAATACAAATAAGCAAATATTAAATATTAATTTAGCAAATCACCAAAAATAATAATAAATCATAATAAATCATAATATAATTTATTTAATTTTTAAAACACTAAATAAAATTATTTTCCACCATAATTTAATAAAATTTCAAATAATAATATAATATTAATAACAATCCAACTTTCCAAATATTCAACATAAAATAGTCAAATTCAAACTATAATTCCCCTTCTAGTTTGAATATACTATAATATTAATTAAAACTCATTCAAACCACAAAACAATAAATAATTTAATTTTGAATAAAATTTCAAAAATAGTTAGTATTAATTAACTAAAAATAATAAATAATTTATAAAAATTATTTTAATACCACATTTTATCTCAAAATTAACTAAAACATAGTATTTAATTATAATATCAACAAAAACACACCATTTACCTATTATTTCAAAATTTACATAATAATAATAATTTCTAAAAAAAATTAAATGAATTATCAAAAATTATTTTATCACTACTAAAATTACTAACATAATATACTAACACTAATTAACTCAAATATTCAACCAAAAATAATTAATTAACCACATTAGCAAAATATACATAAAACTTAAAATATCTAAATAAATATACAAAAATTACTATAATCTCAAATAAAATTAATATACCCAAAATAATTAACAATAACTACTCTAACTATTAATTAAACCCAAATTAAATATCAAATGAAATCAAACAAAAATCAAATAAAATTCTGCAAAAATTGAGAAAAATCAAAATAATATACAAAATTAGATTTAAGCCTCTAACTTTACAAAAGTCATCATCTAACTTAGAAGAATTGAAGATTAACACATAACCTAGCTCAGACAACCAAAAAAAAAACAACTAGAAATCAACCAGAAAACAACTCTACGCAACTCACCTTCAACCTCACTTTCCGGTGCTGAAAATGGATGGCAGAGGCAAGGCTTGACGTCGATCGATGCCTGAGGAGGTGAGGAAGGTTGAGGGAGCAATGGCAGCACCGATCTAGCTCCGGCAAAGGCGAGGAGGCGTCAAAACATGAGGAAGAAGGAGAAATCGGAGGAAGAAAAGAGAAGGGAGAGGTTGTTGGTGGTGCTGGCTGCTCTGGGAAGGCCTGAGACACACCGGAGAAGAAGGATGACAGTGATGGTGATGGTGGACGGGAAAGGTAGTAGCATGGTGAGATTTTAGGGGTGGGTGGTCGGATTTTTCTTCTCTTTTTGGGTAAATTGTGTTTTTCTTCTTTCTTTCTTTATATATATATATACACTAATAATTTAATAAACACACATAAAAATATCCATGCAAATAATGTAGTTTAATAATAATAATAATAATAATAATAATAATAATAATAATAAATAATATCATTTTAAATAATAAAATAATACAAATTCAGAAATTACATTTATTAAAATAAAATATAGGGTATTACAAGTTTTTAGTAATATTTTACTACTAACTTTTGAATATGTAACCATATATTTTTAAGTACGTAATGTCTTCTAAAATATTTATTAAATAAATAGTGCAGTTTAACTCACTAGTAAGATCATATACTATTTTCTTTTTGACAGTTTATTTTCCAAATCAAAAGAAATTTGTTGATATCAATTATAATATTTAATGTTTATTTAAATCCAAGATCTCATATTTTACCAACTATAATTGCATTACATTATTGATATCATATATGTAAGGTATTTGAACTTTAAGTATCAAATATTTGCACTTTTAGTATTAATAGTCGAGTATTAGCATGGCATCTATTGTTTATATTCGAACAAATGTTATTATTAAAATAAGCTTAATATTTCAATTAAAAAAAAAAAAAAAGCTAGATAACATTCAATCTAAAAGTGCTACTAAGAGCGTAATTGGATTCCATGCATGGTAATTACTTATAGAAATGACATCCTCTTCTATATTTTGGGTGCTATATTTCATTTTGGAAATTTTTGAGAACCTTTACCTTTTTATATCTCATCAATTTCTTGCAATTGGGACTCTTTTGTATGAACTTGGGAGATTTTGAACTCACAGTAAAATTTATAGTATTGCTGGCTAAAAACTGTTTTTCCTAACCAGAATCAATTCTAACACGAGATTTCTGGTCTTGTTATATTATAAAAAATATACACTCCAAATATATATATATATATATATATATATATATATATATATATATATATATATATATATATATATATATCAATGTATTAGTTAAACTATAAATGTCAATTGTTAACTGAGATTTCCAGTTCTACTCTAACTTTTTTCATAAATAATATATGTTTAAAAAGTGAGTTATTCTTTCTAACTAGAAATCTCAGTTCCTGCTTGAGATTATGGTCATTGTCTTTTTTTTTTTTTTTTTTTAAACAGTATATGTCCATATTAATGTATTGGTTAAATCAGAAATCTCAATCTGAGAGTATTGAAGAGGTGAAAGATACAAAGGAAATTGAGCAACTATTGATGAAAATTGAAAAGAATAGAATGTGGATAAACATTTGGAACATGCAAATGAAAATAGGGAATTTTGGAACAAATTGGAAATTGCAATGTTTTATCTTTAGTGTTGTATTGATTATACTTATAATTATGAATATATTGTAATGTTAAACATTAAATAAAAGAGATTTCTAGTTATAAATACAATAAATAAATATATTTATAAAGTTAACTTTTTTATTTAATTAGAAATATCAATTTTTAAATGAGATTTCTAGTTATAAACGTATTACTGTAAATGTCCTAAACGCCATTTTTTAATTTAACCAAAAATCACGAGTCGTAAATGAGATTTCTAGTTGTACATTTATTGAAAATGTATATAATATTTTAGGGATAAATATAAAAAACTATCATGTGATTTAGCGTTTTTTCACTTATTGTTATGTTATTTTTTTATGACACTTCAATACTTTTTGATACTTGTTGTTAATAAATATAGGTTAAATTTACTAACATCATTAATTGTATTACTGTGGATGCTGATATCAACATCCACATCAACATGTTGACATTTAAGTCAACATATCAATATTCATATCATCATAATTAACGATATTAATAAATTTAATATAAATTTACTAACGATAAATATCACAAGATATTAAAGGATAAGGCTAAAAGTGAAAAGCACTTCCTTTTTATACTTATCCCAATATTTTAACAGTAGTACTTTTGTAGATGAAATAGAACTCTCAATTTTAAATGAGATTTCAGTGTATGTACATACTTTTATAAAAATAATAAAATAATGTACTATGCCACTTTTTTATTTAACAAGAAATCTCAATTCTAAATGAGGTTTTTGGTGATAAATACAATAAATTAATGTACTAAAAATACTTTTTAATTTAACTAGAAATCTCAATTCCTGAATAGAATAAATTAAATAAGAACTTTGGTTATACAGGTAGTAGTATATATTAACCAAAACTACATAGCTTAATGTCAAAACTACAGAGTTATTTTTTTTATTTATGAATACTACATTCTTTTACTGTAATACCCTATATAGTATTTAAATAAAGAGGGGTATTTTTTTTATTTTATTTTATTTTATTTATCAAATCATATTATGAATAAGAGTTTCTTCTTTACCATATTATATTTTATTTATGCTTATATTATTTAAGGGTAGTTAATATATGTGAGAATTAGTTAATCATTGTTTAAAATTTCATTACCTATTTTTTTTATGTAAGTGTATGTATATACATATATATATATATATAATATAGTATATGTATATAGATATGTACATATGTACTAATATTTGTCTATATACATACATGTATAAATAAATATTAATATATAGTTATATATTAAGTATAATATATCAATGGTTATTAATATGTATATGTACATATAATATAATATTATGTAGTATATGTACATATATACCAGAATTTACCTACATAGATACACATATATATATTTATATATATATATACACCATAATATATTAATATATATATATGTATATTGTTTATTTATAGGTTACAAGGTAGAGTATATATATATATATATATATATATATATATATACATGTGTATATTGAAGCTTTGGCCGAGAAAGAAAAGGAAAACACCCACCAAACCCCCCTCTTCACCGTCTGTCACCCTGTCATCATCTTCCCTCACTGTGCCGCCCTTGCCATTGCCGGAGGACTCCATTTCCGCCGTGCTTCAGGAGCTCCCACGCCTGGCAGCTACTGTTGCACTTCTTCTTCTTCTTCTTCCCTCGTCAGGCAGCTTCTTCTCTCCCTACGCGTGACAGCACCCTCCTGCCAGCTTGCTCCTCCTCTTGCCATTTCGGTCCCTTCTGCCTGAGCAGCTCCACCTTCCCCATCTTCTCCGGTGGCAGCAGGTTCCTCCCCCTCCCTCTGCTCTGTCCAGCTGCTAGGTGGTGAGTAGTGCTCACCCAAATCCTTCCATTTCCTTCTTTGATCTTGATAAACCTAGGTTAATTAGGGTTGTTTAGCATGCATTTGAAGTTGTTTTTAATTTTCTTGAATTTTTGGTAATTAAATTGAATTTCCAGAATTTATTTAATGTTTATTTGGTTTATTTAGATATTTATTTAGGTATAATTAGCAATTAGGGTGATTGTTATTAATTATTTTGAGTAAAATAAATTTTATTGAAATTTTTTTTGGAGTTTATTTTGATTTTTGGTGAATTTTGAAAATTTTGATACTATTTTAGGAATTTTTATACTTTATGTCAAATTAAATAATTAGGCTAATTTTGAAGATTTTGGTTAAATAGGTTATGAAATTTGATAAATGAGGTTATTAGTGAATAATATGAATTTTAGGACTCAAATTATAATTTTTGAGATTTTTATACTATTTTTATAAATACATTTGAGTTTATGCCAAAAATTTGATTTTAGTTAAATAATACTTTTGGGAAAAGTATTGTTGATTGATTAAATATTTTTTTTATAATATTGGAAGGAATTGTCTTGAGAAAAATAAGTTTTAAATGATTAGATAATTTTAAGGAAAATTTTTGTATATATAGCACATTATGTAATTCATATATATACTAGGGGTAAAAATGTAATTTTACACTAAATATGATAAATATATATTTTAATTAGTTTTAGTAGTATTTAAAGGGTTTAGATAAATTTTATAAATTAATTGATATAATTTCCTAAGTAGTGTAAAATTTTAAATGTCCAATTTTCAATATATATATATATATATATATATATATATATATATTCATATAATATATTACAAAGGTTTTCATTTGGATAATAATTATAATTATACTATTAGTAATGGTAAACAAATTTAATTGTTTAATTTTGAATAATTGAGATTTTACACAATTTTATTTATTTTAGTATGTGTGTAAATGGAGAAATAAATATTATTAGTTTTGATACTTTTTGAATTATGATCTCGGTCGGGGCAAATTGTAGTCTTGGGAGCCCGACTTGAGTGTGAATGGTTGTGTATTTTGAAAGTGCATTTTCTATGCAGGTCTGGCTCTACCTTTGGTAGAGAGATGTCCGTTTTACAGAGGAGACTCTGTCAAAATTTTGATAGATTTTCTCGTAAAACGTGAAATCCGTAAAAATTCCTACCGTTAGTTAGGTTAAATCCTGTATGTCGAGTCTCGTCCGGTTTTCATCGAGTCAGTCTGGAATTTTATTATTTTGTTGATTCCTGATTTCGATTCCTTAGTCATGTTTTAAAAAGTCGATTCATTATTTTTCTTTTAGAGCATATCGGAGCAGAAGCTGTGAGACCGAGGCAGACGCGTGGTCGTCAGCCTTCACATTCATCCTGTAAGTCAATAGAACAATCTGTGCGTGTGTTTATTTAAAGAATGCATGCACTCGTATTTCTATTATGTTGATTATATGATTTATTTAATGTAATGCTATTGTTTACGATTTAAATGCACTTTATTTATTTAAAATCGATTTGAGAAATTTTGGTAAAACGGGCTACCTGGTGGGCTTCACCAGGACTATGTGCACATGGTAGAGATTGAGAGATGGATCCGATAATTGTATGATTGATGAATGTTAAACTGGGACGGGTGCCTCGGTAGAAGCCTTTGCTCTCGGGGACCGCCAATGATTGGAAAGTCAATAATGGATTGGGATGGGTGCCTCGGTTGATGCCTTTGCTCTCGGGGACCGCCAGAGCCATATATTTGGATTAAGTGAATGACTACGGCTTGGTGCCTCGGTTGATGCCCTTGCTCTCGGGGACCGGTAGTCTAGTTGGAATAAGTGGGCCCGGTTGGCCATTTAGATTTTAGGTTTAGGGTTCTACCGAGATTTTTCAAAAGCTATACTTATATATTATAAATTATTTTCACTATAAACATATATAGTTTTCAAAAAAAAAAAAGGTTTTCAAACCGTACAGCTCTTTTATTGACTTACTCAGTGAGGTCTGATTCCCCTCAATTTATTTTTTTCAGGAGCTTGGGAGTTCGACCTCAGACTACCTCCACGCCGGGTTTCTTCTTCACCGGCTATTTTATGTAGGTCATTGTAAGCTGTACTGTGTATAAATCTAGGTTGCTGCAGTAGTATATGTATTAAAGATTTGTATGGTTTAAACATAATTATGTAACCTATTTGTGTAAACCACGCTTATGTATAAGATTAAACTTGATTTATAATATGAGATGTTGAAACACATTGTTATTTAAGCGGTTGAATTTGTGTATTTTGAGAAAAATCAGTTTGATAATGTGTTTTGTTTTCAAGTAAAGTTTAATATATGAATGGTTTTATTTTCTTTTTCCTTTAGGCTTACTACGGGTTTCGGGGGCCTTATGCTTACCCATTCCCTAGTGCCGGTCACGTGCCCTCGGGTTCGGGTCGTGACATTTACTTAGATTAAATAACGTTTTTTACCTTAATTTATAATTTTCTATATCCATTTACTATTTTAATTTTTTAATAGTTTATATTATTTTACAAAAAAATAAAAATAACTGAATATATATAATTTTTTATTACACTTCATTATTTATTTTACAAAATAATTGTTATTCACTTACATATTATTATTTACCTATTATGCTTAATAATATTTATTTTTAATATTAAATTGCTATTTGCTAGAAACTTAAGGTTAAACTCAACATCTACAAAAATATTAACTAAAAACTTATAGTTCGACTCAACATCTACAAAAATAACAATAGTTATATCTAACTAAAACTATACACTATCACTATAAAATTACATAATATGACAGTGAAATTATAGAATTCCATTGTTTTAGGGTTGGTTATTTATTAAATATTAACTATTATATTAACTTAATTATAGAATTATATTCATTTAATACTACTATTTATTTAAAATTCAGTTTTACATATTTATTTACCTATTTTACTATACAATTTTTATTTATTTACCTATTTTACTTAATATTTTTTGTTTATTTAATATAAAATTATTGTGTTTATTTCCACTCAATTTCACTGAAAGTACATAATTTTAGGATTACTTATTTATTCAACACTAACTATCATATAAACTTAAATATTCAATTATTTTCATTTAATATTGATATTTATATTCAATTCAATTCAATTATAAATATATAGTTTTTTTTTAATTACACTTCATTCTTTGTATTTATTTACCTATTTTACTAAATAATTTTTTTTCACGACTTGAACACAAAAAGGGGCACATGATTGGCATTAAGGAATGTGAATATATAAAGTGTCTGAAACCCATAGTAAGTCTTAACGAAAATTTAATAAAATAAAGACAATAATAAAATGACATAATTTAAATAAAGATAAAAAGCACAAATGAATTAAAATTCAACACAAATTTAGATAATATATATAATAATATTCTTTAGTACACATTATTCATACATATAACAATTCAAAAATACAACATAATAATTAATCATTCCACTTCTACTGGGGTGTTCTAGATTTAAAATACACACATGATAATAATATATCAGATAAACCTATATAAAATAGTTGGAGAAGAAGAAACCTAGCGTAGAGTAGGCTAATAGACAAGTGACTCCCGAGATCCTAAAAAAATAATTGAGGGAAGTTAGACCTCACTAAATAAGTCAATAATAGAAATGTATATAGTACAAAAACCTCCTTTAAAATATATTTATGAGAGTAAGAAATTTATAATTTATCATTTAAACTATTAGTTTCATCGAAATCCTATTTTACCAAAATAAAATATTTTAAAATCATAAAATACTTTATAAAATACAATAAGCTTCGTTAAATAATTTTTATAAGAAAACTAGGTAGAACCCTAGTCCATAAATCTAATAGCCTTTCGGCTCTCTTATAATCCAACGACTGCCGATTCTTGAGAGCAAATTATCAACCGAGCTACTAGCCACAGTCAATTCACTTAAATCAATATTTACTGACGATTCCCAAGAGTAAAGCATCATTGAGTCTTACACATAATCTCACAAAATCATGTCCGAGAGCAAAGCATCTAAAAAGATGTAATGACCTATATTTTTTAAATTATCTTATTTTAGAATAAGATTTGCAGTGTTAATAAAAATTTAAAAGTAAATTAAATTATTTACGATTTTGTGATTATTATTATTATTAGAATTATTTTATGTTAAATAAATTTCCTAGGTAAATATTTATTTATTTGAGATTTATTATTTCAAACATTAATTTATGTTATTGATGTTTATTTTTTGGATAGAATTATTTTAAATAACATTATTTATGTGCATTATTATTTTTATCAATTTACATTATTTATTTTATTATTAAATTGTTTTATTTGTATTAATGTTATTTTTTTTAGTGTTATTTTATGTATATATTATTGTGTGAGGTGTGTGTGTTTATTATTATATGTGTGTATATTTTTAATTGTATGGTGAAGATTTAAAGTTACATATTATAATATATAGTTTTATTAATATATATATATATATATATATATATATATATATATATATATTTACACATGCATGCATGCAAGACCCATACATGCATGCATTCATTAACACTGCACAAGAAATAAATCATGGACCAAAAGAAAATAGCAAAGGAAGAAACAAAAGCATTTTTTTGGACAGAAACTTAACAAACCCACGAAACCACTATTCACTCATTTTCTCCCTCTCTGTTGCCGTCTGACCAACGCCTGTCAGAGTGCCTCTCCCCCATCCGCCTGTCGCCGTCCTCTTCCAGCCATCACCGCCAGCAGCCACCATCATCTCCGGCATCGTTGAGCAGCTCTGATAGTGAGTGGCCGTGTATGAAGCTTTCTATCATCCCCTCCATTTCCGATCGCTATTCTTCTCACCGTTGGTCTCTTTCTCTTCCTTGGACACCAGTGAGTGTAAATCCAAGCTTCTTTTCGATTGATATTGCGTTTTGTAGGGTGGTGTGTGATTTTTAGGGTTTTGAATTTTTTTTAGGGTGTTAATGGTCAATTCATGAAAAATTCCTTCACAAACTTTGTTTTTACAAGCTTAATCTACATGCTGTAATTTTTTTAGAATTTTTGGAAATTATTTTAATTTTTGTGAATTTTTGATTATTTTATTATTATTTTCTAAATTTCGAAAATTAATTAATTAAATTATGAAATTGTGTTTTATGGTGATTATAGGAGTTGAAATGAATTATAGAAATTTATTTGTAATTTTTGTGAATTTTTATGTATTTATTTGGAATTTATTAAGTTTATGTAATTTTGAAAAATAGGGTTAATTATGTGTTTAATTGAAATAAATTGGTGAATTGAGTATATTTATTGATATTATTGAATTATATGTTGAGAAATTAATTTTTGAGTAATTATATAATTTTTGGTGAATTTTTGAACATTTATAGTGAATATATATATATATAGGGGTATTTTGGTAATGTTACAATAAATTGGCTAAAAATATAATTAAATTGGTTTTAATAATTATTTGAGCTATAAAAATTATTTCTACAAATTTTTAGTATTTTTTACTAATTAAAACTATTTTTCGTAAATTATTTTCAAATTATATATATTATACGATTTTTCTAAATAAAATAAGTTTTTAGCGGTTTTTAATAAGTTTTAGGGTTAATTACGTAATTTGGATTTATAAAATTTTTAGGGAATTTTTTGAGTAATAATAGTATATTATGTATATTTTGTATTATATGGATAAATATGTAATTTTATGCTAATTATAGTTAAATACATATTTTAGTTGGTTTTATTAATATTTAAGAGGTTTAGAGGATTTTTTTTAAAAATTAATTGGTATTTTTAACTAAGTAATATTAATTTTGAATATTGTTTCCAAATATTATATATATATATATATATATATATATATATATATATATATATATATATGTATAATATATTATTTTGGTAACAAAAAATGTATATATGGTTATATTTAGCATATTTGATATAATGGTTTTAATTAAGGTATTTGTTGATAGTTATATTAATTATGAATTATATATATGCATATTTTAAGAATAATGTATATTATTAAAAATTATGGGTTTTTACATATTTATGTCTAATTAAATTTAATTAAGTGTCATGTTATACTTTAAATATGATTTTAATGTTTATTTATAAAAGTAAAATTTTTCTAAATTTATTAATTAGAATTGAGTTGTGAACTCGGTCGGACTAATACTGTGTTGGAGAGCCGACCCAAGTGTAGACTGTGTGCGAATTTTTAGAAGTGTATTTTCCATGCAGGAATGGCTCTACCTATGGTAGAGAGATGTCCGTTTTACAAAGGAGATTATGTTAAAATTTTGATAGATTTTCTCGTAAAACGTGATATCATCAGTAAATTTCTACCGTTAATTAGGCTTTTTCCTATCTATAGAGTCTTATCCGGTCTTCCTCGAGTCAGTCTAGAATTTTATTATTTCTGTTGATTTTCGATTTCAATTCCATAGACATGTTTTTAAAAGATGTATGTTATTTATTTTCTATAGAATATTGGAGCGGAAGCCGTGAGACCGAGGCAGACGCGTGGTCGTCAGCCTTCTCGTTCATCTTGTAAGTCGATAAAATGATCTGTGCGTGTGTTTTATTTAAAGATGTGTGCGCTCATATTTTTATGTTATTATTATATGATTTATTTAATTTAATGCTACTATTTAAAATTTAAGCACATTTAATTTATTTAAAACCGGTTTTGAGAAATTTTGGTAGAACGGGCTACCTGGTGGGTTTCACCAGGACCGTGTGCACATGGTAGAGATTGAGAGATGGATCCGATTATTGTATGACTGGTAAATATTAAACTAGGACGTGTGCCTCGGTGGAAGCCTTTGCTCTCGGGGACCGCCAATGATTGAAAAGTCAATAATGGACTGGGATGGGTGCCTCGGTTGATGCCCTAGCTCTCGGGGACCGCCAGTGCCATATATTTTGGATTAAGTGAATGACTGCGACTTGGTGCCTCGGTTGATGCCTTTGCTCTCGGGGACCGGCAGTCTATTTGGAACAAGTGGGCCCGGTTGGCCATTTAGAACTTTGGGTTTAGGGTTCTACTGAAATTTTTTTTTTAAAAAGCTATATCTATATATTATAAATTATTTTCACTACAACTATATGGTTTTCAAAAAGGTTTTCAAACCGTACAACTCTTTTTATTAACTTACTCAGTGAGGTCTGATTCCCCTCAATTTATTTTTTTTCAGGACCTTGGGAGATCGACCTCAGACTGCCTCTACGCCAGATTTCTTCATCACCGGCTATACTATGTAGGTCACTATGAGCTGTACTGTAGTTGTAACTCTAGAAAACTGCAGTAGTAACTATACTAAGAATTTGTATGATTTAAGTATACTTGTGTATTTTATTTCAATGAACCACGCTTATGTATAATGATTTAAGTTTGATTTATGATATGATGTTGGAGAATATTTTAGTTATGAATTCAATTCTTTTTTAATTTCAGAAAAAAAAATCAGTTTGATAATGTGTTCTATTATAAAATAAAGTTTTAAATTGTAAGTTTTTATTTTTCTTTTCTTTAAGGCTTACTACGGGTTTCGGGGGCCTTATGCCTTCCCATTCCTTAGTGTCGATCACGTGCCCTCAGGTTCGGGTTGTGACAAAAGAATCCAGGAGGGGGGGGGTGAATAGGACTATCAAATAAAAATAAGAAATTAAAAGAATTCTTTGCAAGAATTGAATGAAAGTTGAGAAGGAAAATGAAGAACACAAAGATTTAAGGAGTTCGGATTCAACAACAATCTTACGTCTCCACCTAACTTATCCCCAAGTTAGGATTTTCAATCACCCACAATCTTATTCATAAGATTGAGATTACATAAGAATTTTATGGCTCACTCTTATAACCTTACAATATGAGTTTTCAAGGCTCACTCAAAAACCTAAAACCTAAGTGTTTAAATGGACAACACTTTAACAAATTCCTTTAGAAATAAATTTCACTTCCCTTCTAATATAACCCAAGATTTAAGATGAAGAGAAATTCTATTTTTAACACACACCCAACTCTCACAAGATTCATACAAACAAAGAATTGTTTAGAGCTCAATGAATGCTTAAGAAAGAATGAATGATAAACAAGTTTCTTAACTTCCATTCAGCTTTAGAGGTATTTATACTTAAAAATATAGCTATTGGAGGTGCAAATGATGTGTTCAATGTCTATATTTTGAATCATTGAAAGTGATGCTATCAGACATCTATTTATAGATTGAAATAGTGATTGGCTACTCAAGAAGTTTGAATTTGCCCACACTTTCTTCAAAGAAGCTGTAGATATTTGAATTAGCTTTCAATATCATTTTTAATTAAAGAAGCTATAGATATATCCAAAATACTAAGAGCTATGCAATCTGAAATGCAGAATACTGTCAGACAGCTATACCTAAGTTGAACCCATGATTTGCTATTAAATAAGTTTGAATTTGCCCATACTTCTTTATGAAAGTTGTAGATATTTAACTTATCTTTCCATATCATTTTGAATCACCTAAATTGGACTTTTTTAGCTCAAGATATGTCCAAAATACTAAAAGCTGTGCAATCTGAAATGCAGAATACTATCAAACAGCTATACCCAAGTTAAGCCCATGATTTGCTATTGAAGTAGTTTGAATTTTCCTAATTTTTTCATAAAAGTTGTATATATTTGACTTATATTTCCATATCATTTTTAATCACCTAAATTGCACTTTTATAGCTTAGGATATGTTCAAAATATGTGCAATCTGAGATGGTAGACATGTATGTGGATTTCGACTCAAAATTTGCATAACCAAACGAACGTGGATTTTGACAAATAAGCCTAATTCAGAAAGCTCATGATGTTTAATTCAAATGTGAAGAAAATAAATTTTTCATTATAAAGCTCCAAGGATGTCAAAAGTCTTATTGAATCTCAAAGGTCTAATCAGCCCAAGATAATTATACTTCGTTTTAACTTTCAATAGAGTTGTAACACCCTACGTTTTCATTTAACTAAAGTAATTATCAGATTTTGTTAGTGATAAATAAATTTACATTAGTTTACACAATTTTAATTATCTAGCTATTTAATTGATATGTAATTATGTTAATACTATTTTAAGACCTTGTTATTTTAAAACTCTATTATTATATATATGGATATAAGTGTGATTGTATATATATATATATATAGAAGAAAGAGAAAACCCATCACCTGAAACAACACCAACCTCGCTGCCTCTCCTTCCCATCCGCTACCATCACTGTCAATCCTCTCCCTCTAGCGTGTCTCAACCTCCCAGAGCAGCCATCACCGCCGCCAGCCTCTCCTTCCTCCCTCCTTTCTTCCTTTTCCCGGTGCCCTACTTCCTCTCTCTCTCTCGGTTTGAAGCTACCTCGTCACTGCCAGAGCTAGATCTGCACCGTCGTTGCTCCCTAAGCCTTCCTCACCTTCTCAGACGTCAGTTGACGTCGAGCCCCGCTGCTGCAACTCATCTCCGGCGTCGACATTGAAGGTTGAAGGTGAGTTGCTGCAGGTTGATTTTAGGTTGTCTTAGGGTTGTTTTCTGGTTGTCTGAATTGATTTGTGTGTTAATCTTCATTTATTCTAAGCTAGATGATGAATTATGCTAATTTAGTTGTTCAAATCCTATATTTTTGTACATTATTTTGATTTTTCTTGATTTATAGAATTTTATTTGATTTTTATTTGAGTTCAATTAGTAATTAGGGTAATTAATGTTAATTATTTTTAGTTTATTGATTTTATTTTAAGATTATAGAAATTATTGTGTTAATTGTGAATTTTGTGAAGTTTGGATATTTAATTAATATTCTGTTAATTTCAAAAAAATTAATTGTTAAAAATTATGAAATTTTGATAGTTGGTATTATTATTAAATGTTATTAATTTTAGAACTTAATTTATGGTTTTTGTGATTTTTATACTATTTTTATAATTATTTTAAAGTTTATGTCAAATGCGAATAATTAGGTTAAATTTATATTTTTGGAAGAAATTATTAGTTAATTTTATGTTTTTATTGATATTAAGAAATTTGATGTTGAGAAAATAATTTTTAGATATTTGTATAATTTTCAAGGAATTTTTTTAAAGTATTAATAGTGTATTATATAAGTTTGTATATTATAGGGGTAGAAATGTAATTTTTGTTAAATATAGTTAAATAATAAATTGTGGTTGGTTTTAATAATAATTAAGGAATTTAAAAGGATTTTTACAAATTATCTACTAATTTAGACTAATTAACACTAAATTTTCAAAAATTAATTTTAAATAATATATTAGGTATTATTTTGAGTATTATGTGCATTTTTCTATTATATGGATAAATATGTAATGTTATGCTAATTATAATTAAATATATATTTCAATTGGTTTTATTAATATTTAAGAGGTTTAGAGGATTTTTTTATATAAATTAATGGGTAATTTTAATTAAGTAATGTTAATTTTGAATATTGTTTTCAAATATTATATATATATATATATATATATATATATATATATATATGTTTGTAAAATTTTGTTTTTAAGCTTTAATGAGAGATGATTTTCTAAACTATGGATATTTATATATGTGATGTGTATTTTTGGGGAAATAAATGATTTAATTTTGTGATATTTTGTTGAGTTGTGATCTCGGTCGGGGCTAAGTGTAGTTCTGGAAGCCCGACTCGAGTGTGAATGTCTGCGATTATTAGAAGTGCATTTTTATGTAGGAATGGCTTTACCTATGGTAGAGAGATGTCCATTTTATAGACGAGACTCTATCGAAATTTTGGTAGATTTTCTCATAAAACGTGATATCTGTAATAAATTTCTACCGTTAATTAAGCTTTTTCCTGTCTATCGAATCTTATCCGGTCTTCCTTGAGTTAGTCTAGAATTTTGTTATTTCTGACAAATTTTCAATTTTTATTACATAGACGTGTTTTAAAATTGGTGTGTTAATTTCTTTTCTAGAGCATATCGGAGCGGAAGCTGTTGGATCAAGGTAGACGCGGAATCGTCAGCCTTCTCGTTCATCTTGTAAGTTGATAAAATGATTTGTGCGCGTGTTTTATTTAAAGAATGCGTGCGCTCACATTTTTAATATTTATTATATGAGTTATTTAACTTAATGATGTTATTTATGGTTTAAACGCATTTTATTTATTTATAAATCGGTTTTAAGAAATTTTGGTAGAACGGGCTACCTGGTGGGTTTCACCAGGACCGTGTGCACATGGCAGAGATTGAGAGATGGATCCGATTTATGTATGACTAGTAAATATTAAACTGGGACGGGTGCCTCAATGGAAACCTTGCTCTTGGGGACCGCTAGTGATTTGGGAGTTAATAATGGACTAGGATGGGTGCCTCGGTTGATGCCTTAACTCTCGAGGACTACCAGTACCATGTATTTGGATTAAGAGGATAACTATGGCTTGGTGCCTCAGTTGATGCCTTTGCTCTCGGGGACCGACAGTCCAGTTGGAATAAGTTGGCCCAGTTGGCCAGTAGCAATTTGGGATTAGGGTTCTACCAAGATTTTTCAAAAGATATATATATATATATATACACGTTATAAAATTATTTTCACTATAAATATATGGTTTTTAAAAGGGTTTTCAAATCGTACAGTTCTTTTTATTGACTTACTCAGTGAGGTCTGATTCCCCTCAATTTATTTTTTTTCAAAAGCTTGGGAGTTCTACCTCAGACCGCCTCCATGCCGGATTTCTTCATCATCGGCTATACTATGTAGGTCATTGTAAGTTGTACTGTAGTTGTAACTCTAGAAAACTGCAGTAGTAACCATACTAAGAATTTGTATGATTTAAGTATACTTGTGTATTCAAATTTAATGAACCGTGCTTATGTACAATGATTTATGATATGCGACGCTGGAGAATATTTTATTTATGTATTCAATTATGTTTTAATTTCAGAAAAATCAGTTTGATAATGTGTTCTGTTATAAAATAAAGTTTTAAATTGGAAGGTTTTATTTTTCTCTTCTTTAAGGCTTACTACGGGTTTCGGGGGCCTTATGCTTACCCATTCCCTAGTGTCGGTCACGTGCCTTTGGGTTTGGGTCGTGACAAGAGTCCTAACTTATACACACTTAAATAAACAAATTAAATGCTCAAAATTAAGGTTGTTAATATCAAAATTAAGATTGATAATCGCTAAGGTCAACAATCTCCCCCTTTTTGATTTTGACAAACTTATTTTAAGTTTGATTAAAAAATAATACAAAGTAAAGTGTGCTATAATATTTGTGATAATAATGATACCAAATGTAATAAATTTTATTTCTTTATTTCTCCCCCTAAGAATATGGACATGATAAGAAATATAAATTTATAGATTATTCCTTTTGACAAAAAAATATAAACAACATAAAAAATAGTAGGAGGTATAAAAACATGGCATTCTTATGACAAATGTATTAAAAACATAAAATAAGATAACATGATTATTTAAATAAATGTTAGCCAATGTGAGGAAATAATTTCAAACATATATGCATATAGTCCTACTAAAATGCATCATTTCCTATAGGAATAAAGCAAAGATACACCAAATCTTTATAAAAATATTCATACATTATCAAAGATCAAAACAATTCCTAAGAAGATATTCATGCCTTATCAAAGATAAAAACCGTTCTTAAGAAGAAATTATACATGAATTATGCATGTATAAACACAATAATAAAATATTATACACATGTATAGTAATGCATGCTTTATCAAAGATAAAAACAATTCCTAAGAAGATATTCAAGCCTTATCAAAGATAAAAACCATTCATAAGAAGAAATTATACATGAATTATGCATGTATAAATACAATAATAATAAAATTTTATACACATGTATAGTAACAAATAACAAACTTAAATATATTTCTCCCTCTTTGTCAAAAACAAAAAGAAAAGAGAGAGATATAAAGGGCAAATGAAAAACAAACATACTCAAAATTTTTATAAAATTTATGTCATATATCAAGTAAGCAAAATAAGACATTATGTAACATATGATGTACAACAAAATTAATCATAATGTTAATATGCAATAAAAAATTTAAATAAATTTTCTCCCCTTATATATATAAAAAAAATAATATGTCACTAACATTAACATAGTTTTGTAAGGGAGTTTTAAAATTAAAAACAAATTAAGTATACATGTTAAAAAAATTAATTAGGTATACATACAAACTTAAATTATTTCTCCTCTGACAAAAAGTAAAAGAAAATTTAAAAAGATAAACCAAATATAAGCTGTCAATCAAAAAAAAAATTAAGATCAAAATGAAAATATTTATCAATCAAAGTAATCAATAAGCATGACATGATTTCACATGAAAACAATTAAACCATCAATTACATATACAATTAGGATAAACTAGAATCATCAATCATGCCCAATTCATGCTTAATGAAATTTAATCTCTCTTCATTGAGAGGTTTGGTGAAGATATCTGAAAGTTGATTATGTGTATCAACAAATTCAAGTGAGATATCACTAATTTGAACATGATCATACAAGAAATGATGTCTAATGTCTATATACTTAGTTCTATAATGCTAAAATTTGTATAAAATCTATGTCAGATATAAAGTAAGCAAAATAAGACATTTTGTAACATATGATGTACAAAAAAATTAATCATAATGTTAATATGCAATAAAAAAATTTAAACAAATTTTCTCCCCTTATATCAAATAAAAATATAATATGTCACTAACATAAACACATTTTTGTAAGGGAGTTATAAAATTAAAAACAAATTAAGTATACATGTTAAAAAAATTAATTAGGTATACATACAAACTCGAATTATTTCTCCTCTGACAAAAAGCAAAAGGAAATTTAAAAAGATAAACCAAATATAAACTGACAACTAAAAAAAAATTAAGATCAAAACGAAAATATTTATCAATCAAAGTAATCAATAAGTATGACATGATTTCACATGAAAATAGTTAAACCATCAATTAAATATAAAATCAGGATAAACTAGAACCATCAATCATGCCCAATTCATGCTTATTGAAATTTAATCTCTCTTCATTAAGAAGTTTGGAGAAGATATCTGCAAGTTGATTATTTGTATCAACAAATTCGAGATATCACTAATTTGAACATGATCATGCAAGAAATCATGTCTAATGTCTATATCCTTAGTTCTAGAATGCTAAAATTTTTATAAAATCTATGTCATATATAAAGTAAGCAAAATAACACATTTTGTAACATATGATGTACAACAAAATTAATCATAATGTTATTATGCAATAAAAAATTTAAACAAATTTTCTCCCCCTATATCAAATAAAAATATAATATGTCACTAACATAAACACATTTTTGTAAGGGAGTTTTAAAATTAAAAACAAATTAAGTACACATGTTAAGAAAATTAATTAGGTATACATACAAACTCAAATTATTTCTCCTCTGACAGAAAGAAAAAGGAAATTTAAAAAGATAAACCAAATATAAGCTGACAACTAAAAAAAATTTAAGATCAAAATAAAAATATTTATCAATCAAAGTAATCAATAAGCATGACATGATTTCACATGAAAATAGTTAAACCATAAATTAAACACAAAATCAGGATAAACTAGAACCATCAATCATGCCCAATTTATACTTAATGAAATTTAATCTATCTTCATTGAGAGGTTTGGTGAAGATATTTGCAAGTTCATTATTTGTATCAATAAATTCAAGTGAGATATCACTAATTTGAACATGATCACGCAAGAAATCATTTCTAATGTCTATATGCTTAGTTCTATAACACTAAAATTTTTATAAAATCTATGTCATATATAAAGTAAGCAAAATAAGACATTTTATAACATATAATATACAACAAAATTAATCATAATGTTAATATGCAATCAAAAATTTAAACAAATTTCCTCCCCCTATATCAAATAAAAATATAATATGTCACTAGCATAAACACATTTTTATAAGGGAGTTTTAAAATTGAAAACAAATTAAGTACACATGTTAAAAAAATTAATTAAGTATACATACAAACTTAAATTATTTCTCCTCTGACAAAAAGCAAAAGGAAATTTAAAAAGATAAACTAAATATAAGCTGACAACTAAAAAAAATTTAAGATCAAAATGAAAATATTTATCAATCAAAGTAATCAATAAGCATGACATGATTTCACATAAAAACAGTTAAACCATCAATTAAACATAAAATCAGGATAAACTATAACCATCAATCATGCCCAATTCATGCTTAATGAAATTTAATCTCTCTTCACCGAGAGGTTTGGTGAAGATATCTGCAAGTTGATTATTTGTATCAACAAATTCAAGTGAGATATCACTAATTTGAACATGATCACGCAAGAAATTATGCCTAATGTCTATATGTTCTAGAATGCTAAAATTTTTATAAAATCTATGTCATATATAAAGTAAGCAAAATAAGACATTTTATAACATATGATGTACAACAAAATTAATCATAATGTTAATATGCAATCAAAAATTTAAACAAATTTCCTCCCCCTATATCAAATAAAAATATAATATGTCACTAGCATAAACACATTTTTGTGAGGGAGTTTTAAAATTAAAAACAAATTAAGTACACATGTTAAAAAAATTAATTTGGTATACATACAAACTTACATTATTTCTCCTCTGACAAAAAGCAAAAGGAATTTAAAAAGATAAACTAAATATAAGCTGACAACTAAAAAAAATTTAAGATCAAAATGAAATTATTTATCAATCAAAGTAATCAATAAGCTTGACATGATTTCACATAAAAACAGTTAAACCATCAATTAAACATAAAATCAAGATAAACTAGAACCATCAATCATGCCCAATTCATGCTTAATGAAATTTAATCTCTCTTCATTAAGAGGTTTGGTGAAGATATCTGCAAGTTGATTATTTGTATCAACAAATTCAAGTGAGATATCACTACGTTGAACATGATCACGCAAGAAATTATGTCTAATGTCTATATGTTCTAGAATGCTAAAATTTTTATAAAATCTATGTCATATATAAAGTAAGCAAAATAAGACATATTGTAACATATGATGCACAACAAAATTAATCATTATGTTAATATGCAATCAAAAATTTAAACAAATTTTCTCCCCCGGTATCAAATAAAAATATAATATGACACTAACATAAACACATTTTTGTAAGGGAGTTTTAAAATTAAAAACGAATTAAGTACACATGTTTAAAAAATTAATTAGGTATACATACAAACTAAAATTATTTCTCCTCTGACAGAAAGCAAAAGGAAATTTAAAAAGATAAACCAAAGATAAGTTGACAACTAAAAAAAAATTTAAGATCAAAATGAAAATATTTATCAATCAAAGTAATCAATAAGCAAGACATGATTTCACATGAAAATAGTTAAACCATCAATTAAACATAAATTCAGGATAAACTCGAACCATCAATCATGCCCAATTCATGCTTAATGAAATTTAATCTGTCTTCATTAAGAGGTTTGGTGAAGATATCTGCAAGTTGATTATTTGTATTAACAAATTCAAGTGAGATATCACTAATTTGAACATGATCACACAAGAAATCATGTCTAATGTCTATATGCTTAACTCTAGAATGCTAAAATTTTTATAAAATCTATGTCATATATAAAGTAAGCAAAATAAGACATTTTGTAACATATGATGCACAACAAAATTAATCATAATGTTAATAAGCAATTAAAAATTTAAAAAAATTTTCTCCCCCTATATCAAATAAAAATATAATATGTCATTAAGATAAACACATTTTTGTAAGGGAGTTTTAAAATTAAAAACAAATTAAGTACCCATGTTAAAAAATTTAATTAGGTATACATACAAACTTAAATTATTTCTCCTCTGACAAAAAGCAAAAGGAAATTTAAAAAGATAAACCAAATATAACCTGACAACTGAAAAAAAATTTAAGATGAAAATGAAAATATTTATCAATCAAAGTAATCAATAAGCATGATATGATTTCACATGAAAACAATTAAACCATCAATTAAACATAAAATCAGGATAAACTAGAACCATCAATCATGCCCAATTCATGCTTAATGAAATTTAATCTCTCTTCATTGAGAGGTTTGGTGAAGATATATGAAAGTTGATTATTTGTGTCAACAAATTCAAGTGAGATATCACTAATTTGAACATGATCACACAAGAAATCATGTCTAATGTCTATATGCTTAGTTCTGTAATGCTAAATTTTTTATAAAATCTATGTTATATATAAAGTAAGCAAAATAAGACATTTTGTAACATATGATGCATAACAAAATTAATCATAATGTTAATACGCAATCATAAATTTAAACAAAATTTCTCCTCGTATATCAAATAAAAATATAATATGTCACTAACATAAACACATATTTGTGAGGGAGTTTTAAAATTAAAAACAAATTAAGTGCGCATGTTAAAAAAATTAATTAGGTATACATACAAACTTAAATTATTTCTCCTCTAACAAAAAGTAAAAGGAATTTTAAAAAGATAAGCCAAATACAAGTTGGCAATTGAAAAAAATTTAAGATCAAAATGAAAATATTTATCAATCAAAGTAATCAATAAGCATGACATGATTTCACATGAAACACTTAAACCATCAATTAAACATAAAATCAGGATAAACTAGAACTATCAATCATGCCCAATTCATGCTTAATGAAATTTAATCTCTCTTCATTGAGAGGTTTGGTGAAGATATCTGCAAGTTGATTATTTGTATCAACAAATTCAAGTGAGATATCACTAATTTGAACATGATCACGCAAGAAATTATGTCTAATGTCTATATGCTTAGTTCTATAATGCTAAAATATTTATAAAATCTATGTAATATATAAAGTAAGCAAAATAAGACGTTTTGTAACATATGATGCACAACAAAATTAATCATAATGTTAATATGCAATAAAAAATTTAAATAAAATTTCTCCCCCTATATCAAATAAAAATATAAAATGTCACTAACATAAACACATTTTTGTGAGGGAGTTTTAAAATTTAAAAAAAAAAATTAAGTACACATGTTAAAAAAATTAATTAGGTATACATACAAACTTACATTATTTCTCCTCTGACAAAAAGAAAAAGGAATTTTAAAAAGATAAACCAAAAATAAGCTGACAACTAAAAAAAATTTAAGATGAAAATGAAAATATTATCAATCAAAGTAATCAATAAGCATGACATGATTTCACATGAAAATAGTTAAACCATCAATTAAACATAAAATCAGGATAAACTAGAACCATCAATCATGCCTAATTCATGCTTAATGAAATTTAATCTCTCTTCATTGAGAGGTTTGGTGAAGATATCTGCAAGTTGATTATTTGTATCAACAAATTCAAGTGAGATATCACTAATTTGAACATGATCACATAAGAAATGATGTCTAGTGTCTATATGCTTAGTTCTATAATGCGAAAATTTTTATAAAATCTATGTCATATATAAAGTAAGCAAAATAAGACATTTTATAACCTATGATGTACAATAAAATTAATCATAATGTTAATATGCAATAAAATTTAAACAAATTTTGTCCCCCTATATCAAATAAAAATATAATATGTCACTAACATAAACACATTTTTGTAAGGGAGTTTTAAAATTAAAAACAAATTAAGTGCACATGTTAAAAAAATTAATTAGGTATACATACAAACTCAAATTATTTCTCCTCTGACAAAAGGCAAAAGGAAATTTAAAAAGATAAACTAAGTATAAGTTGACAACTAAAAAAAATTTAAGATCAAAATGAAAATATTTATTAATCAAAGTAATCAATAAGCAAGACATGATTTCATATGAAAACAGTTAAACCATCAATTAAGCATAAAATCAAGATAAACTAGAACCATCAATCATGCCCAATTCATGCTTATTGAATTTTAATCTCTCTTCATTGAGAGGTTTATGAAGATATCTGCAAGTTGATTATTTATATCAACAAATTCGAGTGTGATATCACTAATTTGAACATGATCACACAAGAAATGATGTCTAATGTATATATGCTTAGTTCTAGAATGTTGAAGGGGATTTTTGCAAAGGTTTATAACACTTGTATTATCATATTTGATTGGAATGTGATGATGTTTTACACTATAGTTTAACAACTGTTATTTTTGACACAAAACTTGTGAACAACAAAGACTTGTTGCAATATATTTAACTTTAGTAGTAGACAAGGCGACTGAAACTTGTTTCTTGCTAAACCAAGAAATTAAACATTGTCCTAAAACTTGACAAGTTCCGGAAGTGCTCTTTCTATCTAGTAAACTACCAACAAAGTCTACATCAGAATAATTAATTAAGTCAAAGGATGAACTCTTAGGATACAAAAGTGCTAAATGCATTGTACCACAAATATATTTGAAAATTCTTTTGATAGCATTCAAATGAAACTCTCTAGGACTTGATTGAAATATAGCACATAAGCAGGTAGCAAACATAATATTGGGTCTACTAGTAGTTAAATAAAGAAGGGATCCAATCATACCTCTAAATTTCTTTTCATCAATCGGTTTGCCATTCTCATCTTTGTTAGGTTTGGTTGTGGTGCTTATTGGAGTTTTATTTATCTTAGCTCCATCCATGCCAAACTTCTTAAGAATATCTCTTGCATACTTGGTTTGATTGATGAAAATCCTATTTTTGCATTGCTTGATTTGTAGTATAAGAAAGAATTTGAGTTCACCCATCATACTCATCTCAAATTCTCCTTGCATTAAATTAGAGAATTCCTCACACAAGAAATGGTTAGTAGCACCGAATATAATGTAATCAACATATATTTGAACAATGAATAAATCATCCTTGGATTTCTTTATGAAAAGAGTTGTATCAACTTTTCCTTTAGAGAAACCTTTCTTTAATAAGAAGTTGCTCAATCTTTCATACCAAGCTCTAGGAGCTTGTTTCAATCCATATAATGCTTTGGAAAGTTTGAATACATGATTTGGAAAATCAAAGCTTTCAAAACCTAGAGGTTGTTCAACATACACCTCTTCTTCAATAAATCCATTTAAAAATGCACTTTTAACATCCATTTGATAAAGTTTGAAATCCATGAATGATGCAAATGCAAGTAGCATCCTAATAGCTTTTAACCTTGCAATGGGGACAAAGTTTTTATCATAATCAATGCCTTCCTCTTAATTATAACTGTTTGCTATTAGTCTAGCTTTGTTCCTAATTATAACACCTTATTCATTCATCTTATTTCTAAACACCCATTTGGTGCCTATAATAGGATGATGATTAGGTCTAGGAACCAAGGTCCAAACCCTATTTCTCTCAAATTGATTGAACTCTTATTGCATAGTAAGGACCCAAAATTCATTACACAAAGCATCATCAATATTTTTGCGTTCAATTTGAGAAATGAAGGCTAAATTAATGATAGACTTTAATTAAGATCTAGTAGTTACCCCTTTTATAGTGTCACCTATAATGAGGTCTTGAGGGTGAGCTTTCTTGAATTGCCAATCCTTTGGAAGTTCATCCTTCAAGGTAGGTTGAGATGTCTCCTCATTTTCCTCCTTGTTTAGATCTTTAAGTTCCAAAGGCTTAATAGCATTTTCTTCTTATGTTTCCATAATCTCATTGTCACTTAAAAGATTATCAACACTACAAACATCCTTTCTAAGATCAAGTGAGTTTAATTCATTAAATACCACATGTATTAACTCTTTAACTACTAGAGTTCTCTTATTAAAGACCCTATATGCTTTAATAGAAATAGAATAGCATAGGAAAATTCCTTCATCGGCTTTAGAATCAAATTTCCTAAGATTGTCCTTCATGATCAATATAAAGCACTTGCATCCAAATACTCTTAGATATGAGATTTTAGGTTTTCGTTTGTTCCATAGCTCATAAGATGTTTTATTTAAAATTGGACTTTTGAAAACTTGGTTTGAAATATAACAAGATATGTTAATGGTTTCTGCCCAAAAGTATAGAGGCAAATTATACTTATGAAGCATTGTTCTAGCCATTTCCGCAAGAGTTCTATTTTTCCTTTCAACTATCCCATTTTGTTAAGGAGTTCTAGAATATGAAAATGTATGAGAAATACCATTTTCATTACAATAGTTTTTGAAAAATTCATTTTCAAATTCAGTTCCATAATCACTTATAATATAAGAAATATAAAAGAATTTTTCTTTTCGAACTTTTTTTTTGCAAACTTTTCAAAAGCTTTAAATGCATCATTCTTATGAGCAAGGAAACATACCCATGTAAATCTAGAGTAATCATCAACCAATACATATGCATAGTGCATTCCACCAAGACTAGCAACTCTAGTTGGTCTAAATAAATCCATATGTACAAGTTCAAGTGGCCTAGAGGTGGACACTACAATTTTTAGCTTAAATGAGGACTTGGATTATTTTCCCTTTTGGTAAGCATCACAAGGTTTATCCTTATTGAATTCAAGCTTAGATAAACTAATCATAAGTTCATGTTTACAAAGATAATTCAAAAGCTCAAAATTTGCATGTCCTAACCTTCTATGCCATGTCCATGTGTCATGGGAGATAGGCACTAAGCATTTTATGTCTTTTTATCAATTTTATTCAAATCAATGACATAAACATTGTCTACTCTTTCATCACTAAAAATAGCTTTGTTTTCATTAAGACTACTAACAAAGCAATTTTTAGGATAAAAAGTTACTTTATTTCCCATGTCACATAATTGACTTATACTAAGCGAATTATGTTTAAGACCATCAACAAATAACACATGATGTATAGATAAGGATTGAGGATTACCTATTTCTCCAATGCCAATAATTTTTTCTTTTGCATTATCTCTGAAAGTAACGTGTCCTCCATCCTTAGCATCAAATTTATTGAATTGCTCTTTGTCTCATGTCATGTGCCTTGAACATCCACTATCGAGAAACCAATTGCTTTTTATTCTTATGAATTTCAAGCACATCTACACAATACAATTTAAGTGTTTTTTTGGACCCAAACCTTTCTTGGTCTAAGTTGGTTAGTTTTAAGATAATCCATAGGAAGTAAATTCATATACATTCTTCTATAAAAGCACACATTATTAGTATGTCCTTTGATCATGCAATAAGAACATACAATATTTTTGAATTTATTCCTCCTAGGATGAAATGCTTTCCTAGTGTGTGCAACATACCTTTGGTGTTGTGTGTATCTCCTATTATTTTGTGTCATTAAGTGAGACATGCATTGGCAATGGTGATGTGAATTTTGATAATTTTGTGCAACATGTTGATGTGCATTGTATTATGTAGCATGCCTATTATAATTGTGTCTAATGTACATATAAGCATGTTTGGGTTTAGGTGATCTAGTTTGAGCCTTACCTCTTTGTGTTAATGAATGATGGATCTCATGAGACTTTCCCTTGATATTTAACACATGAGATCTTTTAGCTTTGAATGCTAGAGTCTCATTTGATTTGGAGGTTGAAGGAGTGGAATCATGTGAAGCTTTTACAAAATTAATATGTGATGAAGATGATGAAGAAATTCCATTCTTATATCCAATTCTATGAGTATCTCCATGAAATTTTTGAGAGTTAAGAAGACTATCTAAAGTTTCTTTTCCTCTCTTAAATTTAGCAATGGAATTCTTCAATTCTAAGACCTCCTTAGAAAGCTTATGATTTTCATAATTTGCTTTATTAAGTTGATCTTCCAAAGAATTAGAAGATTTTGCATCACTAACAAGTTTTTCGTTTGATTCAACAAGTTTAGCAAATTAATTTTTAAAATTTATAATTCTCTATTTAAGCTACCTAACTCATTCTTATAATGTTTCTTCTTAGATAATAAATTTTTTGCATTTAACATGTAATTTGCTTACAATAAAGCTCTCATAATTATCATCATTATCACAATAATTATCACAATCATCAAAGGAAGAATAAGAAGTGGATGGTACCTCATTTTTATTTTTAAGGGCCATGAAGTAAAGATTGGCCACCTCTTGTTGTTCCTCTTCCTCTTCGGATTTAAAGGAATCATCCCAAGTAACTTTGAATGCCTTCTTCTTATCTTTTGCTCCCTTGTTCTTGAATTTGAGTTTGCTACACTCACTTCTAATATGTCCCAATTTCTTACATTCATAGAAAGTAACCTCTGTAATTTTCTTCTTCCCTTCTTCTTTAAACTTTTTCTTGAAGTCCCTTGTTCTTGAGAAATTTTTCTTTCTCAAAAAGTTCTTGAAGTTCCTAATGAGCATGGCAATGTCACCATCTTCATCACTAGAATCTTTGATGCTTTCCTCTTCACTATCTTTTTAAAGAGCTTTTAGAGCAATGCTCTTTTTCTTTTATTTTTTTATTCTTATTCTTCACCTCTTTGCTTGATAGTGAGCTCATGTATTAAGAGCTTACCAATGAGCACATCGGTTGATAAAGTGGAGAGGTCTTGAGCTTCCTCAATTAAAGTAACATAAGATTCCCAATCCTTATTAGGTAGGATTCTTAAAATCTTGTTGTTTACCTCTTCCTTGGAGAAATATTTTCCAAGTTTCTTGAGGGTTGTGAGGAGAGCATTGAGATGATTTATCATCTCCTTATTTGATTCATGAGGCCTCATTTTGAAGAGTTCATATTCATACATATTGTTGACCTTAGCAATAATCAATCTTAATTTTGAGCTTAAAAAACTTAATTTTGAGCATTTAATTTGTTTAGTTAAGTGTGTATAAGTTAGGACTCTATTGGAAGTATAATTATCTTGGGCTGATTGGACCTTTGAAATTCAATGAGGCTTTTGATATACTTAAAGCCTTATAATGAGAATGTTATCTTCTACACATTTGAATTAGACATCTTTATCTTTATAAATTAGGATTATTTGTCAAAATCCAAGTTCATTTGGTTATGAAAATTTGAGTTGAAATCCATGTATACGTCTGCCATCTCAAACTGCACATCTATTAGTATTTTTAACATATCTTGAGTTATAGAAGTCCAATTAAGGTGATTCAAAATGATATGGAAAGATAAGTCAAATATATAAAACTTTCATGAAGAAAGTATGGGAAAATTAAAATTTATTCAGGACAAAATAATGGATTCAACTTGTGTATCGCTATTTGATAGTATTCTGCATTTCAAATTGCATAGCTCTTAGTATTTTGGACATATCCTAAGCTAAATATGTCAAATTTAGGTGATTAAAAATGATATAGAAAGATAATTCAAATATCTACAACTTATATGAAGAAAGTGTGGGCAAATTCGAACGTCTTTAGTAGCCAATCATGGTTTCAATCCATGAATAGCTGTTTGACAGCATCACTTTTAATGATCCAAAATACAGATGTTGGACACATCATTCACACCTCCAATAGTTATATTTTTAAGTATAAATACCTCTAGAGCTGAATGAAATTTAAGAAACTTATTTATCGTTTATTCTTTCTTAAGCATTCATTAAGCTCTCAAATTCTCTTAAAAAATTCTTTATTTGTATAACTCTTGTGAGAGTTGGGTGTGTATTAGATATAGAATTTCTCTTCATCTTAAATCTTGGGTTAGATTAGAAGGGAAGTGAGATTTATTTCCAAAGGAATTGTTTTAAGTTTTGTCCATTGAAACACTTGGGTTTTGGTTTTTTGAGTGAGCCTTGAAAACTCATGTTGTAGGGTTATAAAAGTGAGCCATAAAACTCTTGTATAATATCAATCTTATGAATAAGATTGTGGGTGGTTAAAAATCCTAACTTGGGGATAAGTTAGGTGGAGATGTAGGATTTTTATTTAATCCAAACTCCTTAAATCTTTGTGTTCTTTATTCTTCCTTCTCAACTTCTATTTACTTCTTACAAAGAATTCTTTTAATTTTTCATTTTTATTTGATAGTCCTATTCACCCCCCTCTAGGACTCTTTTCAATTGGTATCAGAGCTTGAATTCTGGGTACTTCATTGCTAGAATACAAGATCATGGGGAGTGAATCACAAAATATCTCTTCTCTTAGACCATTCTTTGATGGTAGTGACTATCCATATTGGAAATTCAAAATGGAATTTTATCTTGATTGTGATTCCATCAAACTTTGGGATATTATCCTAAAAGGTTGGGAACCACCTAGAACTGTCATTGATGGCATGGTAATGTCAAGCGATTTCTACAAGTGTATAGTTTGTTACAAGCAATATATGATGAGTGAGTATTGTTCCCATATAGAGATGAGAAATTCTAATACTAAGTGTGATCTTGTCTCCTACAAGCAAATAGAATGAATGATTTTAAATTGGAAAATTAAATTAGGATTTAAAAACTAGAGCTTGGATTCATTCACTAGGCGCTTGCTTGAATTATAGGATTTTGTTAATTCAGTTAATAAATCTCAGTCAAGGGTAGGCTGTTCATAAATTCCTAAGGCTTATTTCAAAGTCACTCAGGCACACCTAAAGCAAACACAACCTATTCTCATGGTCTAATGAATTACTCAGGTTTATTAAGTTCCTTAATAGTTTATTAATCCCCTAAGGTCTTGTTTACTTTCATGATCAAAGATCCCTAGAATCACAGGTTTTATGAGCTAACAAATCATGCAACTTTTGTTGTCATAAATTTATCCACAAGCATGCATTTAATCAGGCCTAAATTAAACACAATATTAATGAAGCAAACCTGAGAAATTGAACGATGATAATTAACTACAATAAAATAATATCCAGACAAGCAGTAATCCTGGCTACATGAATCCAAACTCTAAAGGAGTTTAGTTACACATAATGTAAATTATTAAATTATTAGAGATAGGAATAAATGAATATAAGAAAAAGAGTTTGGAGAAATATTCTCTATTTTTCATCTTTGTTTCTTCAATCCTCTATTTTCTCTGCCTCTCTATTTTGCCTCTGTTCATCCTTGCTTTTTGCTACTCTCCTTCATTTCTTTGTTCCTTCATTCCCCTTTTTCATGAGTTTATGATGTCTTATATCCTCAAAATTAAGGTTACGTGTGATGCATGCGTCCAAGTTGAAATTCCTTAAATGTACAAGCACAACTTGACTTGCACGAGTATGCATATTTGTATGAAGTTCTTTGCACAGTAGTGTTGATGAGTGCACGGGCGTGTCCTTGCCTTTAGAAATTATGGCATGGTCATGTGAGTCAAGGCACAGCCACACTACCTTATTGCCTTCAATGTGGCATGATTGTGTTGATGGGTGCACAACCGTGCTACTTTTAGCTTTGATTTGGCATGGCCATATTGAGCCTTGCATGGCCATACTACCTTATAGCATAAATATGACATGACTGTGTCATGCCTTGCACGGCCGTGCATCTTGCATGCCTCATAATGGCACGACCGTTCATGGTATTGCATGGCCGTGCATTCTTCAAGCCTGAGTTTTGCATGCCCATGTTTTATTCTTTGACTTCCTTGATCTTTGACTCTTCTTCACACATTTAATTTCTACAGACAAAACAACAACTCAGTGAGAATAATACAAAAATTAGACAGAGAATATAAAACTCCTAATTAATGCATGATTATATCTATATTACATTTAAATGTCCTATCATTATCTAAATGCTAAATTTATTAATTATTATGCAGAAAATGGAAAATTATGCAACTAAAATGAAATGTTATTAAATAAAATCAAAGACTAAAGAATGTAAATTTTATAGTAAAATGCAATTATCAAATACCCCGCACTTGAACTTTTGCTTTTCCTCAAGCAAGAACCTTATTATAACATAATATGCGCATATTAAAATAAAGTTACAGATAGTTTAATCAATATAGTAACAGGTTAATACAAGTATTATTTAGCAAAACTAAGTTAATAAATTGAGAAAAAGACTACAAATATTACCAAGTGAAGCATACCTCTCAAATGAATTATTCACAAGAATTTATGAACTAAAACTTATAAACCAAGGAAAGTCAAACATATTTAAATTATTAGTCAACCCTTAAGCTAAATATAATAACCAGCTGAATTTTTATTTTATTTTATTTATGTTGGATTAGAATCCTTCCCAACTTTAGTATTCCCTAATATTCCTGTATTACTAAGCATGAATATCGTCGTTAGGTACATTTGGATTACTCATATTCAATTTGAACATTAGAGTAGATTGGAGATTTTTGCTCCTCTAATCCTTTTTTTTTAAATAGCTGAATTATCATATAATAGAAAAAAGGTTTTCCTAATAATAAAAATTTATCCAAATCTCTTGATTGCAAAAATTTTATCCAAAAATCCTTTTTAAATAAAACAAAAGAGATGTATATATTTAGGTTGATTAAAAGTTAAAAAGTCTAATTCTCAAATATTAACAAAGCTTTAAACCATATTCTATAAGAATTAACCACATACTGCATCAACTAGACTAGATAATTTTAATTTTAATATTCAAAGTTTATAATTATAACAAGTTAGCAAAAATAAAAATGTGGGAAATAATAATAATAATAATAATAATAATAATAATAATAATAATAATAATAATAATAATAATAATAATAATAATAATAATAATAATAATTATTATTATTATTATTATTATTATTATTATTATTATTATTATTATTATCATTATTATTATTATTATTTAGAAATGCAATAAATAAACGACAAATTACTCAAAATTAATAAGATATAATACTAAAAAGATAAAGTAAGTAAATACTCCCCCACACTTGAATTTTACATTATCCTTAATGTGGCACTGCAAGTGAAAGGAAGCGTCTAGAATCTATAAAAAGAAAATAGAAATAATAAATAAAAAATAAAGAATAAAAAAGAAATAAAAAAATGAAAAGCTGACACAAAAAAAATTTGAAAAAGTGTTTTGGAGGTTTTGTGATAGTGAAGGTCAAAAAGGGTGTCAGATGATTCACATAAAATTAAAAGGTCACATGCCTATGAAATATACACGCCCATGCTACGTGTGAATGCATGGATAATGCAAACACCCGTGCACATTAAAAACTTGAAAATCACACAGCCGTGTTTGGTGAGGCACGACTGTGCATATTGTGAGCACGAGAATGGCATGGTCATGTTGGTAAGGGCACGACCATGCAAAATGTGTGCATGAGAATGACATGGTCATGCTTTAAAGGGCATGACCATGCTTATTGAAGGCATAAATATCACACGGCCGTGTTGGTGAGGCATGACCGTGTTGACTAAAGGGACAAAATGGCATGGCCGTGCTAGTGAGGGCACGACTGTGTTTTGGTACCCGTTTGCACGGGTGTGTCATTTTGTGGTATGCCCATATTACGTTTCTGAAGCTTGGCCTGCAATATACATGCATACAACATGAAATAGAATAACATATGTCCCTACTTAAAATTATCATTCAAAATCACTCCAAATATTTTAAAGTCAACAAAACATTTAAGCACACACACAAAATAAAAATATAAATAAAAACAAAAGTAAAGAAAACTTCCCCAATTTATTTCCTGATGCTGTAGTAATCTAAATTCTGGATCTCACTGATAACTTGAGAATAGTCTTTGCCATATTTATCTCCCAGGTATTCAAAAATATGCATAATGAATAGTGCTCCTCAAGGGAATCAAACTAACTAAAAAAATTTGAAAAGAACAAATAAATAACACTTGGGTTATCTCCCAAGGAGAGCTTTGTTTAAAGTCATAAGCTCGACTTCATACAGCAGCGGTCAGGTAGGCGACAAAAGTGTAGAAGATGCTATTGCTGGAATTTCTTCAGACTAATGATAAATCTTTAACCTTTGGCCATTGACTTTAAATGAACCAGAGTTATGACTCCATATCTCTACTGCTCCGTGTGGATAGACCTGTTTAACTGTAAAAGGTCCTGACCACCTTAATTTTAACTTTCCTAAGAACAGTTTCAATCTAGAGTTAAATAATAGAACCTGGTCTCCTACTTTGAACTCTCCTTTCAGAATATGATTATCATTCCATCTTTTTGTTATTTTCTTATAAATCTTGGCATTCTCATAAGAAGTCAGCCTGAATTCCTCAAGTTCATTCAGCTGGAGAAGTCTCTGAACGCCAGCCTTCTACAAATCAAAGTTTAAAAATTTTGTAGCCCAAAAAGCTTTGTGTTCTAATTCCACTAGTAGATGACAAGATTTTCCATAGAGGAGTCTGAATGGAGAAGCACCAATGGGGGTCTTAAATGCAGTTCTATAGGCCCATAGTGCATTATCTAACTTAGAAGACCAATCTTTTCTTGATGTTGATACTGTCTTCTCCAGAATGGACTTAATGGCTCTTTTAGAAATCTCAACCTGTCCACTAGTCTGAGGGTGATAGGGAGTAGCGACTTTATGAGTAACACCATATTTCTTCAATAAGCTCTCAAATTAGTTGTTACAGAAGTGTGTACCCCCATCACTGATGATTGCCCTTGGTGTCCCAAATCTGGAAAATATATTCTTTTTAAGAAATTTAATTACTATCCTAGCATCATTAGTTGGGGATGCTAAAACTTCTACCCACTTAGATATATAGTACACCCCAACTAATATATATTTGTTCCCTAGTGAGCTTGGAAAGGGCCCCATAAAATCCAATCCCCAAACATCACAAATTTCAATTTCCAATATTCCAATCAAAGGCATTTCATTCCTTCTTCCTATGTTCCCTGTTCTCTGGCATCTGTCACAATTCACCACAAACCATCCGGTATCTTGAAAAAGAGTTAGCCAGTAAAAACCACTTTGGTGGACCTTGGCTGCTATTTTAGTGGAGCTAAAATGCCCTCCACATTTGAGGGAATGATAATGTGTTAAGACGGCCTAAATTTCATCCTCTGGAAGGCATCTCCTAATTAGTCCATCTCCATATCTCTTGTATAGAGGAGGTTCCTCCCAATAATAATACTTAACATCAGAAAAAAAAACTTTTTCTTCTGCTGGTATGTAAGATCAAGTGGTAACACTCTACATACCAGGAAATTGATAAAATCTGCAAACTAGGGTATTAAAACTTGCATTTGCATCAACTTTTCTCCTTTGAAATAGTCATTAATTAGTAATTCAAAACCTTTCCCTGGCAGTTCCAACCTAGACAAGTGGTTAGCTACAACATTCTCTACTCCACTTTTATCCTTAATCTCTAAGTTAAATTCTTACAAGAGCAGTCTCCACCTTATTAAATGAGGTTTGGCATCTTTCTTGGAGAGGAGGTACTTCAAAGCTGCATGATCAGTGAACACAATTACTTTGCTGCCTGTTAAATAAGAGCGAAATTTGTCAATAGTGAAAATCATAGCAAGAAGCTCTTTCTCAGTGGTGGCATAATTCAATTAAGCTTCATCCAAGGTGTGGCTGGCATAGTAAATGGCATATGCCTGTCTGTCTCTCCTTTACCCTAAAATAGCAGCAATAACATAGTCACTAGCATCACACATTACTTTAAAGGGGAGGTTCTAGTCAGGTGGTTGTAGAATTGGAGTAGATATCAGAGCCTCCTTTATCCTGCAAAGTGCATTCAAACAATCTTTATTAAAAACAAACATGGCATCTTTAACAAGCAAATTAGTAAGGGGTTTTGCAATCTTTGAGAAATCTTTTATGAATCTTCTATAAAACCCTACATGTCCTAGGAATCTGCAAATTCCTTTAACACTAGTGGGAGGTGGAAGCTTTTCAATGACTTTAAATTTTTCTCTATCCACCTCTATGCCCTTATTAGATACTAAGTGTCCCAGAATAACTCCTTTTGTGACCATAAAGTGGCATTTTTCCTAGTTCAGAACCAATTTGACCTTTTCACATCTTTGCAAAACTCTAGATAGATCATTAAGGCAATCATGAAATGAAGGACCATATACAGAGAAGTCATCCATGAACACTTCCATAATATTTTCAATAAATTCAGAAAAGATTGCCATCATGCACCTTGGAAAGGTTGCAGGGGCATTGTATAGTCCCAAGGGCATGCATTTGTAAGCAAAAGTGCAATAGGGACATGTGAATGTGGTATTTCTTAGTCCATAAGGTGTATAGGTATCTGGAAAAATCTAGAGTATCCATCTAGATAACAAAAAAATGAGTGATGTGCAAGTCTCTCTAAAAGTTGGTCAATGAAAGGAAGAGGAAAGTGGTCTTTCATAGTAGCCTTGTTTAGTTTCCTATAATCTATACACATCCTCCATCCTGTAACTGTCCTAGTAGGGATCAATTCATTATGTTCATTTTTAATCACAGTTATACCACCTTTCTTTGGGACCACATGGATAGGGCTAACCTAAAAACTGTTAGAGATTGGGTAAATTATACCAACATCTAACAATTTCATTATTGCCTTTTTAACCACTTCCTTTATATTAGGATTAAGTCTTCTTTGATGCTCAACAGAGGGTGAACAACCTTCATCTAAATGGATCCTATGCATGCAAAAGGAAGGGTTAATCCCTTTAAGGTCATCAATGGTATACCCTATGATCTTCCTATGGTCTCTGACTCTTCTAAGCAACTTATCCACTTGTTCACCATTTAACTGTGCATTAACAATAATTAGATAAGTAGAATTAGGTCCTAAAAAAGCATACCTTAAATCAAGAGGAAGTTTTTTAAGTTTAACTTTCGATGAATCTTCCTCCTTTAAAGCATAGACAACATAGAAATCATGAGGGGGCAAGAGGTCATACCTTACTAACTTACCTTTAGGCAGTGAAAGAGTGGTATTTAGGGTGTTTATGAAAGCTATTACCTTAGGCTCTTCTTCATCAGAATCTGTATCTTGGGTGAGGCTTGCTTCTAATGGATCTACAAGGTATTTTTTTCTAAATATTTTCTCTATATAGCTTTGGATAACATCTACTTTGAAGTAGGTATTTGTTAATGAAAGATCTTTCATCATTTGGAAGACATTAAACTCAACTATGTCTTCTTTAATTTTGAGTTTGATTTTACCCCGTTTCACATCAATTATAGCACCAATAGTGGCTAAGAATGGTCTTCCCAAAATTATGGGAACTTGAGAATCTTCTTCCATCTCTGATACAACAATGTCACAGGGAACATAAATTCTCCAACCTTACTTGGTATGTCTTCTAAGATCCCTTCAGGGTAGACAATAGATCTGTCACCTAGCTGTAAGGAAATATTTGTTAATTTGGGTTCACCTTTGTTTAATTTCCTGCAGAGAGATAAAGGCATTATAGTGACACTAGCTCCTAGATCACAAAGAGCTCTACTAATAGAAAATTTACTAACAACAAAAGGTATAGTGATACTCCCTGGATCCTTAAGCTTTTGAGGAAGCTTATTTTTAATCATTGCACTGCCCTCCTCATTTATTGGAATACTATCATAATTGTCCCAATTCCTTTTGTTGGACATGATGTCTTTCAAAAATTTGGCATACTTGGGCATTTGAGCAACTGCTTCCAAGAAAGGAATGGTGATATCCAGTTGTTTAAACACCTTTAAGGCTTTTTGGAATTATTTATCCAAAGTAGAGTTGTGCATCCTCTGAGGGAATGGTAAGCAAGGAGTCTTGACTGTCTTTGGCTCTTGTGCTTCTACTTGTGGTTATTGAGTAGTCTTTAGCTCAACTTCCTATTCTTTATTCTTAAATTCAGCCTCTGGTAGATTCTTCCCACTTTGCAAAGTTACTGTTTGGGCTTGCTCTCTTGAGTTTTGAGGTTGACTTGGAAAGTGACATGGTCGGCAAAAATTTGAGGATCTTGACTTGAGAAGTGACTTAATTCTCTAGTAATTTAACATGTGTGGTCAATTGTTCCATCCTAGCATCGTACCACTTGAAATTTTCCTCATGATGTTTGAGGTTGTCCTGAATCGTCTATATTACTTTGTTTTGTGTTTGGATGAAATTTTTCATCATCAGTTCCATATTGGATTTGGGTTCGAATTGAGAAGCCATGTTCTTTTGTTGAAACCTTGGTGGGGGTAGAGCCTTATATCCCTATTGTATATTTTGAGCTTGGTGTCCACTTTGATTTGTCCATGAAAAATTCGGGTGATTTCTCCACCCTGGGTTGTAAGTGTTGGAGTAAGGGTTCCTTTGGCATTTGCTAGTGTAATTGTTTAAAGCATTGAGTTGCTCAATTGAACAACCCTGAGAGTAAGGATCACCTTGCTGATAGTCTACTGTAGCATGTTCTACTTCGCATACCTCTTAATAGAGTACCTGAGATGGATGTTCTGCAAAATTTAGCTTCTCCAATTTTTTTATAAGTGAGTCCAATTAGGCATTCACCATGCTTAAACCATCGACTTCATAAATTCCAGCAACTTTTCTTTGTTGGTTTTTCTCTCCATGCCATTGGTAATTATTGAATGTCATATTCTCCAAAAGAGTGAATGCATCTGCTGGTGTTTTACTCATAAAAGAGCCTTGAGCAGTGGCATTTATTGTAATCTATAGAGATTCTAACAGTCCCTGGTAAAAGGTCTGTATCAATAACCAGTTTGGAATTCCATGGTGAGGATAATTTCTTTGTAAATCTTTGAATCTCTCTCATGCTTTATACAGTGATTCACCATGTTGCTGCTTAAATCTAGCCAATTCCTTATGATACTTAGTAGTCTTTCTAGGTGGATAATACTTTGTTAGGAAAGCCTTAGAGAGAAGGTCCCATGAAGTGATTGAATTTGGGGTTAATGAACTCAACCATAGCTTGGCTTTATCCCTTACGGAAAATGGAAACAATCGGGGTTTGATTGCATATGGACTGACTCCATTCATCCTGAAGGTGTCATAGATATCCAAGAATGAAGCCAGGTGGGCATTAGGGCCCTTTGAAGGTAGTCCTGCGAACTAGTATTGTGAAACCATCTGGATGTAGGCTGGTTTGATTTTGAAGGTGTTGGCTTCGATGCTAGGTTTCACTATGCAGTTCTGGCTTCTCGTCAGACTAGGTACACCATATTCTTCCAGAGCTTTAGCTAGAGCTCCCTATCATGCCATTGCTATGAGTCTTTGTCAACTCCTATTCTATTTGCAAGTTTTTTCAATCTCTAGATCAAGCTCTTCTAATTCAGGATTCTGGGACCTTGTTTGCATAAATAAGAATCAGGTTCCTGAAATGAAAAAATTAAACACAATTAATAAAGCAAGAATAAAACTACTAGTCTTGTAGAAATAAAAGTCTATCTTAATGTAGGTATTCGCCGATCTCCCTGGCAACGATGCCAAAAACTTGTCAAGTGATTTTCGTAAGTGTACGGTTCATTACAAGTAATATATGATGACTGAGTATCGTTCCCACAGGGAGATGAGAAATTCTAGCACTAAGTGTGATCTTTCCTTCTACAAGCTAATATAATGAATGATTTTAAATTGGAAAATTAAATCAGGATTTAAAAACTAGAGCTTGGATTCATTCACCAGGCACTTGTTTGAATTATAGTATTTTGTTAATTCAGTTAATAAATCTCAGTCAAGGGTAGGTTGTTCATAAATTCCTAAGGCTTATTTCAAAGTCACTCAGGCATACCTAAAGCAAACACAACTTATTCTCATGGTCTAATGAATTACTCATGTTTATTAATTTCATTAATAGTTTATTAATCCCCTAAGGTCTTGTTTACTTTCGTGATCAAGGATCCCTAGAATCATAGGTTTTATGAGTTAACAAATCATGCAACTTTTGTTGTCATAAATTTATCCACAAGCATGCATTTAATCAAGCCTAAATTAAACACAAGATTAATGAAGCAAAACCTGAGAAATTGAATGATGATAATTAACTACAATAAAACAATATCCAGAAAAGTAGTAATCCTCGCTACATGAATCCAAAATCTAAAGGAGTTTAGTTACACATAATGTAAATTATTAAAGACAGGAATAAATAAATATAAGAAAAAGAGTCTAGAGAAATATTCTTTGTTTTTCATCTCTGTTTCTTCAATCCTCTGTTTTCTCTACCTTTCTATTTTGCCTCTCTTTTTCTTCTTTATTCGTCCTTGCTTTTTGCTGCTCTCCTTCATTTCTTCATTCCTTCATTCCCCTTTTCTGTGAGTTTATGATGTCTTATATCCTCAAAATTAGGGTTATGTGTGATGCATGCATCCGAGTTAAAATTCCTTAAATGCACAAGCATAGTTGGACTTGCATAGGCATGCACATTCATATGAAGTTCTTTGCACGACCATGTTGACGAGTGCACGGGTGTGTCCTTGCCTTTAGAAATTATGGCAAGGTCATGTGAGTCAAGGCACGACCATGCTACCTTATCGCCTTTAATGTGGCATGGCCGTGTTGATGAGTGCATGGCCATGCTACTTTTAGCTTTGATTTGGCATAGACGTGTTGAGCCTTACACAGCCATGCTACCTTTTAGTGTAAATATGACATGGCCATGTCATGCCTTGCACGGTCATGCATCTTGCATGCCTCATAATGGCATGGCCGTGCATCGTATTGCATGGTCGTGCATTCTTCAATCCTAAGTTTTGCATGCCTGTGTTTTATTCTTTGACTTCATTGATCTTTGACTCTTCTTCACGCATTTAATTTCTAAAAAAAAAAACAACAACTCAGTGAGAAGAATACAAAAATTAGACAGAGAATATAAAACTCCTAATTAATGTATGATTATATTTATATTACATTTAAATGTCATAATATCGTCTAAATGATAAATTTATTAATTATTATGCAAAAAATGGAAAATTATGCAACTAAAATGAAATGTTATTAAATAAAATCAAAGACTAAAAAATGTAAATTTTATAGTAAAATGCAATTATCAAGTAACTACTATTGCAAAAAGATAATGGAGTATTGATCAAAAGGAAGAAAATCACAAAAATAAAAAAGCTATGATTACTATAGTCTTTTGAATGACAAGAGAAGAAGGAGGCAAGCTTCAACATTGTATATTGGCCAAAGAAATGTGGGAGACCATAGAAAACCACTACAAAGGCAACATTCAAGTAAGAAGCAAAAAGGTTCAACTTCATATGTATGAATATGAACTCTTCAAAATGAAGCCTTATGAATTAATCATGGAGATGACAAATCATCTCAATGCTCTCCTCACAACCCTTAAGAAACTTGGAAAACATTTCTCCAAGGAAAAGGTAAACAATAAGATTCTAAGAATCCTACCTAAAAAGGATTGGGAATCTCATGTTACTTTAATTAAGGAAGCTCAAGACCTCTCCACTTTATCAACTGATGTGCCCATTGGTAAGCTCTTAACACATGAGCTCACTATCAAGCAAAAAGGTGAAGAATAAGAAGAGAAATAAGAAAAGAAAAAGAGCATTGCTCTAAAAGCTCTTCAAGAAGATAGTAAAGAGGAAAGCATCAAAAATTTTAGTGGTGAAGATAGTGAAATTTCCATGCTCACTAGGAACTTTAAGAAGTTTTTGAGAAAGAAAAACTTCTCAAGAATAAGGGACTTCAATAAGAAGTTTAAAGGAGATGGCAAGAATAAAACTAAGGACGTTACTTGCTATGAATGCAAGAAACTGGGACATATTAGAAGTGAGTGTCCCAAACTCAAATTCAAGAATAAGGGAGCAAAAGATAAGAAGAAGGCATTCAAAGCTATTTGGGATGATTCCTCCGAATCCGAAGAGGAAGAAGAATAATAAGAGGTGGCCAATCTTTGCTTCATGGCCCTTGAAAATTAAAATGAGGTACCATCTATTTCTTATTCTTCCTTTGATGATTGTGACAATTATTATGATAATGATGATGATAATAAGAGCTCTATTATGAGCAAATTACTTGTTATATGCAAAATTTTATTATCTAAGAAGAAACATTATAAGCATGAGTTAGTTAGCTTAAATAGAGAATTAGAAATTTTAAAAATTAATTTTGATAAACTTGTTGAATCAAATGAAAAACTTGTTAGTGATGCAAAATCTTCAAATTCTTTGGAATATCAACTTAAGAAAGCAAATGATGAAAATCATAAGCTTTCTAAGGAGGTCTTAGAATTAAAAAATTCCATTGCTAAATTTAAGAGAGGAAAAGAAACTATAGATAGTCTTTTTGACTCTCAAAAATTTCATGGAGATACCCATAGAATTGGATATAAGAATGAAATGTCTTCATCATCTTCATCACATATTAATTTTGTAAAAGCTTCGCATGATTCCACTCATTTAACCTTTAAATTAAATGAGACTTAAGCTTTCAAAGCTAAAAGATCTCATGTATTAAATAGCAAGAGAAAGTCTCATAAGATTCATCCTTCATTAACACAAAGAGGTAAGGCTCAAACTAGAGCACATACACCCAAGCATGGTTATATGTACATTACACACAATTATAATAAGCATGCTACACAAAATAATGAACATATACATGTTGCATAAAATTATCAAAATTCACATCACCATTGCCAATGCATGTCTCACTTACTGACACAAAACAATATGAGATATATACAACACCAAAGGCATGTTGCACACACTAGGAAAGCATTTTATCCTAGAAGGAATAAATTTGAAAATATTTTATGTTCTTATTGCATGATCAAAAGGCATACTAACAATATGTGCTTCTATAGAAGATTGCATATGAATTTACTTCCTACGGATTATCTTGAAACTAACCAACCTAGACCAAGAACAGTTTGGGTTTAAAAGAACACTTAAATTATACTATGTAGATGTGCTTGAAATCCATAAGAATAAAAAGCAAGTGGTATCTCGATAGTGGATGTTCAAGGCATATGAAAAGAGACAAAGAGCAATTCAAAAAACTTGATGCTAAGGATGGAGGACATGTTACTTTTGGAGATAATGCAAAAGGAAAAATTATTGACATTGGAGAAATATATAATCCTAAATCCTTATCTATACATCATGTGTTGTTTGTTGATGGTCTTAAACATAATTTGCTTAGTATAAGTCAATTATGTGACATGGGAAATAAGGTAACTTTCTATCCTAAAAATTAGCTTTATTAGTAGTGTTGATGAAAATAAAGTTATTTTTAATGGTGAAAGACTAGACAATATTTATTTCATTGATTTGAATAAAATTGATAACAAAGACATAAAATTCTTAGTTTTTATCTACCATGACACATGGACATGGCATAAAAGATTAGGACATGCAAATTTTGAGCTTTTGAATGATCTTTGTAAACATGAACTTGTAATTGGTTTACCTAAGCTTGAATTCACTAAAGATAAACCTTGTGATGCTTTTCAAAAGGGAAAACAATCTAATTCCTCATTTAATCTAAAAAATTTAGTGTCCACCTCTAGGCCACTTGAACTTATACATATGGATTTATTTAGACCAACTAGAGTTGCTAGTCTCGATGGAATGCAATATGCATATGTATTGGTTGATGATTACTCTAGATTTACATGGGTAAGTTTCCTTGCATAAGAATGATGCATTTAAAGCTTTTGAAAAGCTTGCACAAAGAGTTCAAAAAGAAAAAGGCTTTTATATTTCTTCTATTAGAAGTGATCATGGAACCGAATTTGAAAATGAATTTTTCAAAAATTATTGTAATGAAAATGGCATTTATCATACATTTTCATCTCCTAGAACTCCTCAACAAAATGGGATAGTTGAAAGAAAAAATAGAACTCTTATGGAAATGGCTAGAACAATGCTTCATGAGTATAATTTTCCTTTATACTTTTGGGCGGAAGCCGTTAACACATCTTGTTATATTTCAAACCAAGTTTTCAAAAGACCAATTTTAAATAAAACATCTTATGAGCTATGAAACAATAGAAAACTTAAAATCTTATACCTAAGAGTATTTGGATGCAAGTGCTTTATATTGAACACCAAGGACAATCTTGGGAAATTTGATTTTAAAGTCGATGAAGGAATTTTCCTATGCTATTTTATTTCTAGTAAAGCAATTAGGGTCTTTAATAAGAGAACTCTAGTAGTTGAAGAGTCAATGCATGTGGTATTTAATGAATTAAACTCACTTGATCCTAGAAAGGATGTTTGTAGTATTGATGATCTTGTAAGTGACAATAAGATTATGGAAATATAAGAAGAAAATGCTAGTAAGCCTTCAGAACTTGAAGATCCAAGCAAGAAGGAAAATAAGGAGACATCTCAACCTACTTTGAAGGATGAACTTCTAAAGGATTGGCAATTCAAGAAAGTTCACCCTCAAGACCTCATTATACAAAAGGGGTAACTACTAGATCTCAATTAAAGTCTATTGTTAATTTAACCTTCATTTCTCAAATTGAACCTAAAAATATTGATGATGCTTTGTGTGATGAATTTCGGGTGCTTGCTATGGAAGAAGAGTTAAATCAACTTTTGAGAAACAAGGTTTGGATCTTGATTCCTAGACCTAAACATCATCCTATTATAAGCACCAAATGGGTGTTTAGAAATAAGATGAATGAACAAGGTGTCATAATTAGGAACAAAGCTAGACTAGTAGCTAAAGGTTATAATCAAGAGGAAGGCATTGATTATGATGAAACCTTTGCCCCCATTGCAAGGTTAGAAGCTATTAGGATACTACTTGCATTTTCATCATACATGAATTTTAAACTTTATCAAATGGATGTTAAAAGTGCATTTTTAAATGGTTTTATTGAAGAGGAGGTATATGTTGAACAACCTCCAGGTTTTGAAAAATTTGACTCTCCAAATCATGTGTTTAAACTTTCAAAAGAATTATATGGATTGAAATAAACTCCAAGAGCTTGGTATGAAAGATTGAGTAACTTTCAATTAAAGAAAGGTTTCTTTAAAGGAAAAGTTGACACAACTCTTTTTATAAAGAAATTCAAACATGATTTATTAATTATTCAAATATATGTTGATGACATTATATTCGGTGCTACTAACCATTGCTTGTGTGAGGAATTCTCTAATTTAATGCAAGAAGAATTTGAGATGAGTATGATGGCGAACTCAAATTCTTTCTTAGACTACAAATCAAGCAATGCAAAAATGGGATTTTCAGTAATCAAACCAAGTATGCAAGAGATATTATTAATAAGTTTGGAATAGATGGAGCTAAGATAAGTAAAACTCTAATGAGCACCACAACCAAACTTAACAAAGATGAGAATGGTAAACCGGTTGATGAAAAGCGATTTAAAGGTATGATTGGATCTCTTCTTTATTTAATTACTAGTAGACCTGATATTATGTTTGCTACTTACTTGTGTGATAGATTTTAATCAAGTCCTAGAGAGTCTTATTTGAATGTCTAATAACCTGAATATTTTAAATTATTTATATAAATATTAAGGTTTTCAAGAATAAAAATTATCTTTATTTTATATTGTTATAATTGATATATTAAATTATTATATTTAAGAACTAAATTTAAAATTCCATTAGAAACTATTAACATTATTCTTTTCATATTATTTTGTCCTTATGCACATAGTTTATTATTTTAAATTGTCTAAATAATTATTTGTACCACTACTATTATTGACTATTATAATGGTAGTTTTATTTTTTTTATTTAGAGGTATATTAACAACATTATTATATACTTAAATTATCTACTATACACAAATATATATATATATATATATATATATATATATATATATATATATATATATGTGTGTGTGTGTGTGTGTGTGTGTGTGTGTGTGGCTTAGGATTTTTGGGGGACAAAAAAAAATTTTCAATCAACCCATCTTCCTTTCCCTTTCTTTCTTTCTTTCTTTCGTTCTTTCTTTCTTTCTTTCGTTCTTTCTTTCTTTCTTCTTCTATCACACCACTTCCTCTGCCCTATCTTCATGCGCCTGATCCAGCAGCTACCCGCCCCTCCATCTATTTCTTCTTCCTTCGAAGTCATCTCTGCATCGCGTATTAAGGAGGCAGCAACACGACCAAAAAATAGCAGCAGCAGCTACGTGAGGCAGCAACATGAAGAATGCAGCAGTTGCAGTTGCGTGAGGCAGCAAAATGAGCAAAGGAAGCAACAGCAGCAGGTCCAGCATCATGCAGAAGCAGCAGTAGGCTAGCAGGGCAGATCAGTAACAAGAGCAACAGCCTCCATTCCTCCTGTAGTGACAATCAGCATAACCACTGCCCCAACCTGCTGTCACCTGGAAATTCTGCAGCTTAGGCTTGTAGTGGCAGCCCTCCCTTGCTCTGTTTTGAGCTTGAAGTAAGTTAGTGAGTTAGTAGTTAGTTAGCTTTAGGTTAGATTTAGTTGTTTGTTAGTTGATTTGGTTAGTTTTAGGTTGTTTTGGGTTCTTTTGTTAATTATAAGTTAATTACTTAATTTTGCAGAAATTTATTTTAATTATTTAGAGTAATTTTTGGTTGATTAATGTATGCTTCTTAATTGATTTAAGTTATTGAAGTCAATTTTGGTTAAGAGTCTATGAAAATTAATTTAGGTTAAATTAATTGAGTTTTATGAAATTTTTGTATATTTATTTAGGTATTTTAAGTTTTATGTATATTTTGTTAATGTGATTAATTAACTATTTTTGGTTGATTATTGGAGTAAATTAGTGTTAGTAATTTTAGTGGTTATAAAATAATTTTTTTTAATCTATCTAAATTTTTTTAGAAAATTATTATATTAGGTAAATTTTGATATAATAGGTAAATGGTGTATTTTTGCTGATATTATAATTAAATACTATGTTTTAATTATTTTTTAGACAAAATGTGGCATTAAAATAATTTTATTTAGTGTTTTAAAAATTAAATAAATTATGTTATGATTTATTATTATTATTTTTTATTATTTTTGGTGATTTACTAAATTAATATTTAGTAATTGCTATTTGTATATTTTTTTGGTGAACCTCGGTTGGGAATTGTGTTGTTTAGGGTCCCAACCCGAGGTGTTGTGCCACTGTGAATTTTGAAGTGTGTTTATTTGCAGGGTTGACTCTACTTTAGTAGAGGGATGTCCATTTTACAAAGAAAACTCTGTCGAATTTTTGGTAGATTTCTCGTAAAACATGACACTGGGTCAATCTTAAAATTTTTATTCTAAGTTCGAATCGAGTCTTCCTTAGAAACTCTAGAAGTTAGGTTTCTATTTTCTGATTGTCATCTCCTTTTCTATCTTTTAGCTGCCCCTTCAGTTGCGTCTATCAGTCGAGGTCGGACACGACGTGCCAAAGGAGCGCCTTTATCTTGTAAGTTAATATTTGATTTGAGTGTCAGATTTTTAATTTAAATTATATTAAATTCTTATGAATTTAATTTTATGAATTCTAGTCAACATTATTCATAAGAAGTTGCATGATGTAATTTATAGTTGATTTATTTTAATTTACTTTAATTTATTATTATTTATTGTAATTTTCATTTTTTTATTTATTTCCTTTATTTTTTTAAATAAATCACGGTTGAACGGTCTACCTGATGGGTTTCAACAGGATTGTGTGTGCACCGGTAAAATATGTGATTATTTATTTATATTACTGGGGCCGATGGTTTGGTGATGCTTTACTCTCGGACACCGCCAGTAAAATTTTAATTTATATTTATTAAATCACTAGGGCCGATGGTCTGGTGATGTTTTTCTCTCGAACACTGCCAGTGATATTGGATTAAGAGATATGACTGCGGCTGTGTATCCTGGTGATGCTTTGCTCTCGAGATCCGGCAGTCTTGGACACAAGTGAGTCATGTGACTGTTAAAATTTATAAATCGAGTTCTACCAAATTTTTATACTGAAACGATTTAAAAGACATTTAAATATTTATTTTTTCTCTTAAAAAAATGGATTTTATTATGTGTACACCAATGGTTGAAATAAAATTATATTATATTTCCATAAAATTTATTTTAAATGAGGTTTTCAAATTGCATTCATTTCTTTATTAACTTACTCAGTAAGGTCTGACTCCCCTCAATTTTTTTTCTTTCAGGAGTTTGGGAGTTTACTATTAGGCTTACTTCTCTTCGCTGTGTAGCTTCGTCACTGGCTATTCTACATAGGTCTATTTAGTTGTATTGTATTTACTTTCGTGTACCACAATAGAGAAAATTGTATAACTGCATACTTTATTTGGAAATTCATGTACTTATAATTTTATGTACTGAGATACTATTTGTATGATCGATGTTTATTTATTTTATTCTATACACTGATATTATGGTTTAAATTATATTAAGAAAATCAGTTTGATAATGTGCATTATTATTTTATTATTTATTGTAAAGTTTCAAAGTTAAATATTCCGTGATTTTTCTTTTAAGGCTTACTACGGGCTTCGGTAGCTTTATGCTTTCCCATTCCTTAGTGTTGGTCACGTGTCCCTAGGTTTGGGTTGTGATAGAATGCTATAAAAAAAATTTCAAATATCTTTATGGTACAATGCATTTAGGACTTTGGTATCCTAAGAGTTCATCCTTTAACTTAATTAGTTATTTTGATGCAGACTTTGCTAGTAGTTTACTAGATAGAAAAGCACTTATGGAACTTGTCAAGTTTTAGGACAATGTTTAGTTTCTTGGTTTAGCAAGAAAGAAGTTTCAGTTGCCTTGTCCACTACTGAAGCTGAATATATTGCAGCAAGTCTTTGTTATTTATAAGTTTTGTGGAAAAAATAATAGTTGTTAGACTATGGTGTAAAAATTTATCACATTCCAATCCAATGTGATAATACAAGTGCTATTAACCTTAGCAAAAATCTCATTCATCATTCTACAACTAAGCATATAGACATTAAACATCATTTACTGTATAATCATGTTCAAATTGGTGATATCTCACTTAAATTTATTGATACAAATAATCAACTTGCAGATATCTTCACCAAACCTCTTAATGAAGAGAGATTAAATTTCATTAAGCATGAACTGGGCATGATTAATGGTTATAGTTTATTTTGATTTTATGTTTAAGTGATGGTTGAATTGTTTTCATATGAAATCATGTCGTGCTTATTCATTACTTTGACTGATAAATGTTTTTATTTTGATCTTAATTTTTTCTGTCATAAGCTTATATTTGGTTTATCTTTTTAAATTTCCTTTTGCATTTTGTCAAAGGAGGAGAAATAATTTGAGTTTGCATGTGTACCTAGTTAATTTTATTAACATGTGTACTTAGTTTGTTTTTAATTTTAAAACTCCCTTAAAAATTGTGTTTATATTAGTGACATATTATATTTTTATTTGATAAAGGGGGAGAAAATTTGTTTAAATTTTTGCATGCATATTAACATTATGATTAATTTTACTGTACAGCATATGTTACAAAAGGTCTTATTTTGCTTACTTTATGTATGACATAGATTTTATAAAGATTTTTAGTATCTTTGTTTTTCATTTACCCTTTATATCTCTCTTTTTTCTTTTTGCTTTTGACAAAGGGGGAGAAATATATTTGAGTTTGTTATTTGTTACTATACATATGTATAATATTCTTCTTAGGAATTATTTTTATCTTTGATAAGGCATGCATTACTATACATGTGTATAATTTTTTATTATTGTGTTTATACATGCATAATTCATGTATAATTTCTTCTTAGGAATGGCTTTTATATTTGATAAGGCATAAATATCTTCTTAGGAATTGTTTTGATCTTTGATAAGACATGAATATTTTTACAAAGATTTGGTGTATCTTTGCTTTATTCCTATAGGAAGTGATGCATTTTAGTAGGACTATATACATATATTTTTGAAATTATTTTCTCACATTGCCTAACATTTATTTAAATGATCATGTTATCATATTTTATATTTTTAATACATTTGTCATAAGAATGCCATATTTTTATCCCTCCTGCTATATTTTATGTTATTTATATTTTTTTGTCAACGGGAATAATCTATAAATTTATATTTCTTACCATGTCCATTTTCATAGGGGGAGAAATAAAGAAATATATTTTATTACATTTGATATCATTATTATCATAAATATTATCACACACTTTACTTTGTATTATTTTTTAATCAAACTCAAAATAAGTTTGTCAAAATAAAAAAGGGGGAGATTTTTGACCTTAGCAATAATCAATCTTAATTTTGAGCTTAACAAACTTAATTTTGAGCATTTAATTTGTTAATTTAAGTGTGTATAAGTTAGGACTCTATTGGAAGTATAATTATCTTGGGCTTATTAGACCTTTCAGATTCAAGGAGGCTTTTGACATCTTTAGAGCTTTGTAATAAGAAATTTATCTTCTTCACATTTAATTAGACATCTTGAGCTTTCTGAATTGGGATTATTTGTTAAAATGTAAGTTCATTTGGTTATGTAAATTTTGAGTCGAAATCCACGAATACGTTTGCCATCTCAGACTGCACATCTCTTAGTATTTTTGACATATCATGAGTTAAAAAGAAGTATAATTAAGGTGATTAAAAATGATATGGAAAGATAAGTAAAATATCTACAACTTTCATGAAGAAAGTATGGGCGAATTAAAATTCCTTTAAGAGCAAATCATAGTTTCAACTTGTGTATAGTTGTCTGATAGTATTCTACATTTCAAATTGCATAACTCTTAGTATTTTAGATATATGTTGAGATACAGATGTCCAATTTAGGTGATTCAAAATGATATAGAAAGATAATTAAAATATCTACAACTTATATGAAGAAAGTGTGGGCAAATTCAAACGTCTTAAGCAGCCAATCACGGTTTCAATCCATGAATAGTTATTTGACAACATCACTTTCAATGATCCAAAATATAGACGTTGGACACATCATTTGCACCTATCACAACTATATTTTTAAGTATAAATACCTCTAGAGCTGAATAAATTTAAGAAACTTATTTATCATTCATTCTTTCTTAAGCATTCATTAAGCTCTCAAATTCTCTTAAACAATTCTTTGTTTGTATAACTCTTATGAGAGTTCGGTGTGTGTTAGAAATAGAATTTCTCTTTATTTTAAATCTTGGGTTAGATTAAGGGAAGTGAGATTTATTTCCAAAGAAATTGGTTTAAGTGTTGTCCATTGAAACACTTAGGTTTTGGTTTTTTGAGTGAGTCTTGAAAACTCATGTTGTAAGGTTATAAAAGTGAGCCATAAAAATCTTATATAATCTCAATGTTGTGAAGAATATTATGTGTGATTGAAAATCCTAACTTGGGGATAAGTTAGGTGGAAACGTAGGATTATTATTGAATCCGAACTCCTTAAATCTTTGTGTTCTTCATTCTTCCTTCTCAACTTCTATTTAATTCTTGCAAAGAATTCTTTTAATTTCTCATTTTTATTTGATAGTCCTATTCACCCCCCCCCCCTCTAAGACTCTTTTCACATATGAAGTTGAACCTTCTTAGTTCTTACTTGAATGTTGCCTTCATAGTGGTTTTTTAAGGTCTACCATATTTCTTTGGCTGACATATAATGTTGAATCTTGCCTCCTTCTTCTCTTGTCATTAAAGAGATTAGAGTAATCATAGCTTTTTTATTTTTATGATTTTCTTCCTTTTGATCAATACCCTATTGATTTTTTGCAAGAGTAGTTACCACTGTTGGGTTTCGTGATTCAAAAATGTAGCATAAATTAAAACTTTTAATCATAAACCTAACCCGAATCCAAGTAATTTGATTAATTGATTTAAAACTAGGGTTTTCCAATCTTACCATAAATGTAGAAGAGGCAATTTCTGGAAGGTAGAGAGGAGGTTCACTCCGGTGACACCTTACCTTGAGCTTTTGATTTTGGTAGTTCGGATTAAGTCGTCTCCAAAAGAATCTGTCCTCCATAAGCATCCACACGAATAGCCTTTGATTAAAATAAAAACTTTATGTGCCAGCACTTCTCTTGATTTCTCATAAATCAAGAACAAAAACACTTTGTGTTTTAGTTTTTCTAAGAGGAGAAAAATGAATTTTTGGTGGCTAATGATTGAGTTAGTGAAACCTTAGAGAATATAACATATTTATAGATCTCTAATTAGGGTTTCACTTACCAAAATAACTTTTTGGTAATTTCTCAATTATTATTATTCTAATTTTATTTAAAATTAAATTAGAAATAATATTATATTTATTTAAGATAACCTTTACCTTAAATAAATAAATAAATAATTTATTTCCACATAGCATATTTGGGTTTCTCAAACCCATATCCATTTTTGGGTCTGTTCTAAGTGTGTGATCCTGTAGGTTCACATAACGTTGGCAGTGGGCCTTAAATCTCTATTTAGGCCTACAAATCATAAGTGGCCTCTAGCAAGACATTATGATTACCCAAGTCATATGAAGTCAATAATCTGACATAACCTAATTTATAATAAATATTGTAATCCCTTTGTCACATGATATCTTGATTGAATATAAGGCATAGTTTCTATCATCCTTATATAATTCAATCATATTATTTCTTGACTCTAAGTAGACTGAGAATGATAAATCTTTATCAATTCACTTTAGCACGGCCATGCATTTTCCTTAGTCTACCTTATGAAAGGGCCCATAGATATCTTACTTATATTAAATGAGGGACAAATTCCTTCTCAATCACTCACATTCCTCACATAGCTCATTTTATATCAAACAAAAATCTATTTAATCATCTTGTTAAAGACAATGTTAGATTGTGTCAAAATATATAATAGTTGTGTAGAAATCCATAATAATTTCAAGGTCAAAGGACTAATTCAATATTATTATGATGAGAATTACGATGACAATTATCTATGTAGTATTCTTATGATGGGTCAATCCAGTACATTATTTCCCAAATAAGTACCTATGAATTGACTTAATATCTCATATTCATGATCAATAAAACATAATCATCAATCAACATCATACTATCCATAACATATTGTTATGACTAAGGATAATTTGAATAGAACTCATATTTAATCTAAGGGTTTTACTATCAAGTCACATACTTAATGACCTTAGTAAGAATTGACTATTCAAGTAATTATCATAACACAAAATGATAATGAAAAATGTCTCTTTATTAAATAAAATGATAAAGTCAAAACATGGTCATACATGATTGACCTAGTGCATATCACTAATAACCACACCATCAATGACAGTTGTAGATGGTTTCCAACCTTTTAAGACAATGTCCCAAAGTTTGATGCAATCACAATCAAGATATAATTTGAATTTCTAATATAGATAGTCACTACCATCAAAGAATGGTCTAAGAGAAGAGATGTTTTGTAATTCACTCCCCATGATCTTGTATTATAGCAATGAAGTACCTAGAATTCAAGTTTTGATACCAATTAAAAAGAATCCTAGAAGGGGGGGGGTGAATAGGACTATCAAATAAAAATGAGAAATTAAAAGAATTATTTGCAAGAATTGAATGGTAGTTAAGAAGGAACAATGAAGAACACAAAGATTTAAAGAGTTTGAATTCAACAACAATCCTAAGTCTCCACCTAACTTATCCCCAAGTTAGGATTTTCAATAACCCACAATCTTATTCATAAGATTAAGATTACATAAGAGTTTTACGGCTCACTCTTATAACCTTACAACATGAGTTTTCAAGTCTCACTTAAAAAACCAAAACCCAATTGTCTCAATGGACAACATTTAAACCAATTTCTTTATAAATAAATCTCACTTCCCTTCTAATCTAACCCAAGATTTAAGAAAAGAGAAATTCTATTTCTAACACACACCCACCTCTCATGAAAGTTATACAAATAAAGAATTGTTTAAGAGAATTTGAGTGTTCAATGAATACTTAAGAAATAATGAATGATAAATAAGTTTCTTAACTTCCATTCAGCTTTAAAGATATTTATACTTAAAAATATAGCTGTTGGAGGTGCAAATGATGTGTCCAATGTCTATATTTTGAATCATTGAAAGTGGTGTTGTCAGATAGCTTTTCATTAATTGAAACCATGATTGCACTCAAGACGTTTGAATTTGCCCACACTTTCTTCATAGAAGCTGTAGCTATTTAAATTATCTTTCTATATCACTTTGAATAACCTAAATTAGATGTCTATAACTTAAGATATATCCAAAATACTAAGAGTTGTGCAATATGAAATGTAGAATACTATCAGATAGCTATACCCAAGTTGAACACGTGATTTACTATTAAATAAGTTTGAATTTTTCCATACTTTCTTCATTAAAGTTATAGATATTGAACTTATATTTTCATATCATTTTGAATCACCTAAATTGAACTTATGTAGCTCAGGATATGTCCAAAATACTAAGAGTTATATAATCTAAAATGTAGAATACTATCAAACAGATATACCCAAGTTGAGCCTGTGACTTTCTATTGAATTATTTTTAATTTACCCATATATTTTTCATGAAATTTATATATATTTGACTTATCTTTCCATATCATTTTGAATCACCTAAATTGGACTTCTGTAGCTCAGGATATGTCCAAAATACTAAGAGACGTGCAATCTGAGATGGCAGACATATACGTGGATTTTGACTCAAAATTTTCATAACTAAATGAACTTGGATTTTGAAAAATAAGCCCAATTCATAAAGCTCAAGATGTCTACTTCAAATTTAAATAAAATAACTTTCTCATTATAAAGCTCTAAGGATGTCAAAAGCCTCATTGAATCTCAAAGGTCCAATCAGCCTAAGATAATTATACATCATTTTAACTTCCAATAGAGTTATAGCTTATACACACTTAAATAAGCAAATTAAGTGATAAAAATAAGTTTGTTAAAATTAAAATTAAAATTGATTATTGCTAAGGTCAACAGCATCATCATGCCTTTTTAACCATCAACACTCATTCTCAATCCTACCAGTATGCACACGGTCCTAATAAAACTAATTAGGTAGCCGGTTCTATCGTAATTTCTTTTAAAATAAATAAATAAATAAAAATAAAAAAGGAAGATTAAAATAAAATAAAATAAAATTCACTAATCATGTGAAAATGTAATATAAACATGCTAATATAACTATATATATTTTCCTATACACAATTCAATTATTAACTTACCGTTGGAATGCGCTCCTCTGCGCAATCGCACTCGACCCTGACCAGTTAACTCGGCTAGAGGCGTGGTTAAAGAGAAGAAATAAATAAAAATGGAATTTCTAAAAATTCTAGATTTCTAAGGAAAAACTCGACTAAATAAATACAACTACTAAAATAGACCCAATGTCACATTTTACGAGAAATATACTGAAAATTTGATAGAATTTTCTTTGTAAAATGAACTTCTCTCTACATGAAATAGAGCCAACCCTACACAGAAAAACACTTCAAAATTCACAGATGCTCATCACCTCAGGTTGGGACCCCAAACTACATAATTCCCAATCGAGGATCACAATTTACAATAAAAGCAATATTTAATAATAATAATAATAATAATAATAATAATAATAATAATAATATACTAAAAATCATCAAATCCATAATCATCAATAATAAACCACAATATAATTTGTTTAAATAATAAAAACATTAAAGCCAATTATTTTTCTAAATTAGTTAATAAAATCTCAATAAATTGTATAATATTAATCAAAATCCAATTTTTCAATTATTCAAAATTAAATAGTAAAATTCATAATTAATAATCTAAATAGTCTAAATATATAATAAAAATAGTTAAAAACTCATTTAATCACAAAAATAGTATATAAATTTATTATTTGAATATATTTTCAAAAATTATTATTATTTAGTTATAAATAGTAAATAATTCATAAAAATTATTTTAATACTATGTATTATTCCAAAATCACTTAAAACATACTAATTAACCATAATTTCAATTAAACCACAAAGTTTATCAATTAATCCAAAAATTACATAATACTAAATATTATTAAAAAATTAATCAAAATTACTAAAAATTATTTTCTCATTTCCGAAGCTAATAATTTAAATTAACTATACTAATTTAACATAATTTATATACAAAACATATAAAACACATAATTAATAAAAATTCATTTAAATTATAAAAAATACAACACTTATGCATAATTCAAATAAATTCAGAAAAATAAACTAAAAATGTATTTGAGAAGCTAAAGATTCACACAACCGCATTTCCAAAGGGAGTTAACAAGAATCATTCAAACTCAAGCTAAAAAAATAAAAAACTCTATTAGGCATAAACTAAAACTTGAAGATATATAACTAACCAGATGTCCTAAGCTTGAACAGACTTGAGAATCGAGTAGTCCGTGTTGAGAGGAGTCTAACAAGCTTGGAAACTCAAGCTAAAACTGCCAAATTCTCACGGAGCTACTGTAGCTCACCCACGGATTTCGATAAATACAAGGGGCTAGGCGGTGGCGAAAGGAAGGGAGAAGCGAGGGGAGGTTATGGTGAGCTCGTAGTGGTCTGGTGGTGTCTGTCAGCGATGCTGGAAGTGGCCGGTGGAGCTTGCAAAGACAACAATGGCTAAAGGAAGAAAAAAAAAAGAAAAAGAGGAAGAAAGAAAAGAAAAAGAAGATAAAAAAAGTGGGGAGGAAATAGTTTGACCCGAAATTTGACCTATCCTTTATATATATATATATATATATATATATATATATATATATATATATATATATATACTAATCTTAACACATATACATATATATATAACAATACATAACACACATTAAAATAATAACAATAATAACAATAATAACAATAATAATAATACTAACAATAACAAATAATAATAGTAGTAGTAGTAGTAATAATAATAATAATATTAATACTACTACTACTATTACTACTAATTTCCAAAATAATTGTCTTACGTAACAAAATATTTAATGTAGAATAAATAAATACTATTCATAAATAATGATAATATATAAATAAAAATTAAAAATATTATTAAAATTGCATATCTCAAAATAATATTTAATAATTTAAAATAAGAGTCATTACATTTTTATTTATTTACCTAATATTTATTTATCTATTTTACTTTATAAATTTTATTTATTTAATATTAAATTACTATTTCTATTTCCACTCAATTTTCTACTTATTTTATTGTAATACCCTACATATATATATATATATATATATATATAATTATTTTAATATAAAGGGACATATTTTTCTCGAATAGTATTAGTAATAGTTAATTTGCATTATATTAAAGTATAAATTTTGTTAACATTATATTTTAGGTTAAATATTAATTTAAATGTGCATATCAATTCACATGTGTATATATATATATATATATATATATATATAGTCATAATATAGTATAATAAGTATATTATAATATAGTCATAATATAGTATAATATAGTCATAATATACATTAGCTTATAATATAGTATATATATATATATATATATATATATATATATATATATATATATATGTATATATATAATTTGGAGAAAGAAGAAAACAGAACCGAGCTTCCCTCCTCCCCATCCTCGCGACACCTTCGACCACCACCATCACTGCGCCTCCCCTACCTCCGGCCGCCATCTGCTACTCCCTCTTCCTTCTCCCTCGCCTCCGGCCACCTGCAGAACCGCCAGAAGTTGCTGGAAGAGAGAAGCCGAGAGTTTTGCTCTAAACTCACCCAAGCTTCGTCCGGCCACCATTTTCCTCCATTCCGGTGCCAATCTCCTCCCTTTGCACCGGTGAGGCTCAATCTAAGCTTTGTTTAAGCTTTGAATTGATTGAGTTTTGGTTGATTTTCAGTTTGTGAACTCTAGGGTTTTGAAATTTTTTTAACTTAATCTAGCTTGATTCATGCAAACTCCCTTTACAAATATGATTCCTAGTAGCTCAATCTACCTCTAGATTAAGTTAAATAATATTTTAGGAATTTTCGGGAATTAATTATAAAAATAGTAAATAATAATAATAATTGACATTTTGGTGTTATTATGTGTTGAGATAAATTTTAGGGTAAGGTAGATAATTTTAAGAAGATTATACAATTTTTAGGAATTTTTATACCTTATGTCAAAATTAAATAATTAGGCTAATTTTGAAGATTTTGGTTAAATAGGTTATAAAATTTGATGAATGAGGTTATTAGTGAATAATATGAATTTTAGGACTCAAACTATAATTTTTGAGATTTTTATACTATTTTTATAAATATATTTGAGTTTATACCAAAAATTTGATTTTTAGTAAATAATACTTTTGGGAAAAAAAATATTGTTGGTTGATTAATTATTTTTTTTATATAATATTGGGAGGAATTATCTTGAGAAAAATTAGTTTTAGATGATTGGATAATTTTAAGGAAAATTTTGTATATATATATAGCATTATGTAATTTATATATATACTAGGGGTAAAAATATAATTTTACACTAAATATGATAAATATATATTTTAATTAGTTTTATTAGTATTTAAAGGGTTTAGATAAATTTTATAAATTAATTGATATAATTTCCTAAGTAGTGTAAAATTTTAAATGTCCAATTTTCAATATATATATATATATATATATATATATATTCATATAATATATTACAAAGGTTTTCATTTGGATAATAATTATAATTATACTATTAGTAATGGAAAACAAATTTAATTGTTTAATTTTGAATAATTGAGATTTTACACAATTTTATTTATTTTAGTATGTGTAAATGAAGAAATAAATATTATTAATTTTGATACTTTTGAGTTGTGATCTCGGTCGGGGCAAATTATAGTTTTGGGAGCCCGACTCGAGTGTGAATGGTTGTGTATTTTGGAAGTGCATTTTCTATGCAGGTCTGGCTCTACCTTTGGTAGAGAGATGTCTATTTTACAGAGGAGACTCTGTCGAAATTTTGGTAGATTTTCTCGTAAAACGTGATATCCGTAAAATTTCTACCGTTAGTTAGGTTAAATCCTGTCTGTCGAGTCTCGTCCGGTTTTCATCGAGTCAGTTTGAAATTTTATTATTTTGTTGATTCCTGATTTCGATTCCTTAGTCATGTTTTAAAAAGTCGATTCATTATTTTTCTTTTAGAGCATGTCGGAGCAGAAGCTGTGAGACCGAGGCAGACGCGTGGTCGTCAGCCTTCACATTCATCCTGTAAGTCGATAAAATGATTTGTGCGTATGTTTAATTAAAGAAATGCATGCGCTCGTATTTCTATTATATTGATTACATGATTTATTCAATTTAATGCTATCATTTATGATTTAAATACAATCTATTTATTTAAAATCGATTTGAGAAATTTTGGTAGAACGAGCTACCTGGTGGGCCTCACTAGGACTATGTGCACATGGTAGAGATTGAGAGATGGATCCGATAAAATTGTATGATTGATGAATGTTAAACTGGGACGGGTGCCTCGGTAGAAGCCTTTGCTCTCGGGGACCGTCAATGATTGGAAAGTCAATAATGGACTGGGATGGGTGCCTCGGTTGATGCCTTAGCTCTCGGGGACCGCCAGAGCCATATATTTGGACTAAGTGAATGACTATGGCTTGGTGCCTCGGTTGATGCCCTTGCTCTCGGGGACCGATAGTCTAGTTGGAATAAATGGGCCCAGTTGGCTATTTAGATTTTGGGTTCAGGGTTCTACCGAGATTTTTCAAAAAGCTATACTTATATATTATAAATTATTTTCACTATAAACATATATAGTTTTCAAAAAGGTTTTCAAACCGTACAGCTCTTTTATTGACTTACTCAGTGAGGTCTGATTCCCCTCAATTTATTTTTTTTAGGAGCTTAGGAGTTCGACCTCAGACTACCTCCACGCCGGGTTTCTTCTTCACCGGCTATTTTATGTAGGTCATTGTAAGTTGTACTGTGTATAAATCTAGGTTGCTGCAGTAGTATATGTATTAAAGATTTGTATGGTTTAAACATAATTATGTAACCTATTTGTGTAAACCACACTTAGGTATGAGATTAAATTTGATTTATAATATGAGATGTTGAAACACATTATTATTTAAGCGGTTGAATTTGTGTATTCTGAGGAAAATCAGTTTGATAATGTGTTTTGTATTCAAGTAAAGTTTAATATATGAATGGTTTTTATTTTCTTTTTCCTTTAGGCTTACTACGGGTTTCGGGGGCCTTATGCTTACCCATTCCCTAGTGTCGGTCACGTGCCCTCGGGTTCGGATCGTGACATTTATAGTTTATATTATATTACCTAGTAACTTAAAGGTTCAACTCAACATATACTAATATAACAATATTTATGTCTAAACTATGTAGTATCACTATAACACTATATAGTATCATTATGAAACTAAGTGGTTGCACTATGAAATTATATAGTTTTTCAATGAAATTACATGGTTTTACTAGTACTTATTTATTCAACACTGACTATTATATTAACTTAATTATTCAATTATATTCATTTAATACTAATATTTATATTAAATTCAATTATAAATATATAGTTATATTTTATTACATTTTATTTTTTTTATATTTACCTATTTTACAAAATAAATTTTATTTATTTACCTAATATTAGTTACCTATTTTACTTAATAATTTTTGTTTATTTAATATGAAATTACTATTTGCTTATATCCACTCCATTTCACCGAAAGTATTTAGTTTTAGGATTACTTATTTATTGAACCCTAACTATTATATGAACTTAATTATTCAACTATTTTCATTTAATATTAATATTAATATTAAATTTAAATTATAAATTTGTAGTTTTTATTAAATTTCATTCGTTTTATTTATTTACCTATTGTACTTAATAATTTTTATTTATTTAATATTAAATTACTATTTGCCTATTACCACTCAATTTTGTACTTTTTTAATTGTTTATATTATATTACCTAGAAACTTAAGGTTTCAACTCAACATCTACAAAACTAACAATAGTTATGTCTAACCAAAACTATGCATTATGACTATCAAACTATGTAGTTTTATCTAACAAAAATTATGCATTATCACTATAAAACTACTTAGTATAACTACGAAAACTACATAATTTTATATTCACTTAATTATACCAATTGTCCATTATATTAATTTAATTATTCAATTATTTTCATTTATTATTTATATGTATATTTCATTCAATTATAAATATAAACTTTGTTGATTACAATTTATATATTTTTTATTTATTTACCTATTTTACTTAGTAACATTTAATTATGTACATAATATTGATTTACCTATTTTGCTTACTAATTTATTTTTATATTTTATATTAAATTACTACTTACCTATAACCACTTAATATTATAATTATTTTAATAATTTATATTACATTTAAGTATGAATATATAACTTATGTTAATAATTTCAAAATTACTTAATTATTATCAAATTAAATCTTGCATCACAATTAAATAATATTTTTTGAATATATGAGTTCTTACTAAACTACATATATTACTTTTTTTTTTTTACTATTGTGCTAGCTTTCTATAAAATTTATTCAATTAATCAAATTATATTTACTTTAGCAATAAAACTTGGCCAATTTGTTTTTTTTTTTTTTTTGTTATATGCAATGTCAATCATTTTTAGATGAAAAAAAATGAAAAAAAAAAAAGAAGGAAAGAAAAGAAAAGAGAAGAGAAGAAACATAACATGTAAGTAAGGGGTGGCTATGGGCTGGTTTGAGTTTGAAATTGACCTAATGTTGTTTAAACTCATAATCGGCCCTAAAACGGGAAAGGAACTAATTTAGGGTCGGTTCCATTCCACATGGAACCGAAATTATAACCGTTGATTCCAAATAGAAAAATTTCAAAAAAAAAAAAGAAAATAAAATTAACTTGTTGAATCGGATGAACAAGCTGAACTGATGCAGAACTAGAACTGGCTTGAACTGGAGTGGAGCGGATTCCGATTCAGTTTCACCTTAAGTGAAATCATGAACCGACAATTTATTAACTGTGGCCAGACTTGCATGTAAGAAGACAACTATATATACATAAAAAAATTTTACTTTTCCCTCTAAAATTACCCCTCTTTTCCCTCCAAAACTAATGTACTAAGTCAGTTTTTCACATGGCGTCACAGACCAGTTATGTCACTATTCTCATAGTTTTCCTCCAAAACTAATGTACCAAGTCAATTTTCCACGTGGCGCTACATATCCAGCTATGTCACTATTCTCATAGTTGGCCAATTATATCAATTACTTTTGATGCATGGAACATTCAAGAAGTCTATAGTGTTGCAAATAGCTATCTGGTGAGCACAAATTGTAACTAATAAAAAAATCTATGTGCATGATTGAAGGGAAATCATTGTCCTCATGTTTTTTCTTTTCTTAATTTCGACCAAATAAAATACTGTTGTTTAATTTTTCTAGAAAAAGAATAAGATAAATGTTTTTTATTTAAAAAAAAACTTATTTTATATTATTTTTTTTATATTTTTTTAACATTTCAATTTTTATAATTATTTTAATTAATAGAGAGGTCATATGACCTAAATATCAATGAAATTGAACTTTACATTTCAAAACGTCATTGGAGATTAGTTATCACTTTATTACTTTTTCACTTACTTGTTACAATTTTTTAATGGTAAAGAAATCAGAAATTTATTTCTTCTATTACTATTTATCATTTTTTTATTTTTATTTTTTAAGACAAATAAGTGAAATAAAAAAAATATCACAGCACCGATAATCATGTTCATAATTTTTTTCTAAAACAATATATCATAGGTAAAATTTATTTATAAAAAAAAATGTAGTAAAGTATTCCAGTTCATAATGATGAAATGTTCATTGCAATCATGAATATTTAAATTTCCTTAGCTCCTCTTTTGTTTGGAATCTAAATTTAGTTTCTATTTTCCTAAATTACCATTGTTTTATTCGTACTTGTAATATCAATAAAAATCAAGATATCATCTGAAAACGAAAATTCACAGTTGCATCTAATTTCATCCTCCCAAATTCCGAGTTCATTGCTTTAGCATAAAAGTTTTATTGAAGAGATATTTGTATAAAATTTCATCAATTTTTATCATTTCCTTTCTCAGGTGGCATCCATTGTTCTTGAATCACAAATTTTTCTTCAGTAATACTATTTTATTTTTAACATTTTTATTATTAATAATAATCTTGAATACTGTTGCTGCTCTTTATTAGGTATCATTGCTTATGTGTTAAGATAGTTGTGATATGGAGAAAGCAAGAAATATAAGAGCAACTAAAACATGTCTCCTTTATACTTTTAATCTATTAGGCAAATTTTCAAACACCATACTAAAAATAGATAGCAAAAGATTGAGTAAATAATTAAAAAACTATAGATTTAATTTCAAATTAAATGTTAGAGACAGAGATAGATGATAGTCAGTGGTGGCTATGATAAATTTGATAAGTTGTCTAAGGAAAAAAAATTGTTATTGAAATGTGAAGTGGTGGTGGGTTGAAACTTTTTGTATCTCATAAGGTGCTTTTGGAAGCTACCAAATGAATATTGCAATGCCAATCTTCCATTAGTTTTATAAACGTAGGTTTGCAGCCAGGGTTTTGTTGGCTCTTGTTGACCAAAATCTTTTAAAAAAATCCTGAACAATATGATACGACATAGCACAAGAAGTATTCTTAAATTCTGGGAGTGTTGCTTTGTAAGTATTAATGTGCTTCTTTATGTAGGACTTTTAATCAGAAGAGAAGAGTGTACTAATTTCATATTGTGGTGCGAATGTGTGTAGTTGTGCAAATCGAAAGATAAAACACACTCCAATCTTGTTTATAGATTGCATATAGAAGAAGAACCTCCATCTTATTATTACTATAATTTTTTTTAAGCGCCATTGAATAACTGGTTCTCTTTTGGGTACAATGAAAGAATATTATTCATATGTCGACATAGATTTATATGCATAAACAGAATCAAGAGTTCACACTTTAATAGCAAAAGCTAATAATGAAAGAAAAAATAAATAAATGTCCATGCATGACCTACAATATTAATCTCAGAACTGAAGAAAACATGATGCTTCAAAAGACATTTGCACATGAAACAACTGCAACTCAGTGCTATGAATTTTGCAATTATGGTGCACAAAATGCTGCATGTGAACGACGACTATCATTCTTCTTGTGGATTCTGCAATTACAGAGAGCAAGAAATTAAAAGTGAAAATGATGCAGAAGAGCAAACCCTTCAATTAATGAAAAAATTTGACAATTTACGGTAATGACATTTCCATAATTTTTTGCAAGTTTCAAGTATTGGATTTGAGTGATTCAAAAGCCTATTTCCAATAGACTAATGATTTAAAGTCACTAGTTTTGATTGTGAAGTCCTTCGCTCTTCGGGCAAATTTCTTTGTTTAGCCCCTCAAACAGGAAATTTTGTGTTTTCCTTATTTTAGAATTTGCTTGTTCTATTTTATTTAGGTTTATTTTTGTTTTTTCTATTCTGTTTAGGTTTGTTTTAGGGTTTTTCTATTTAAACCCTTTGTTTTTATTGTTAGATGGTAGTTTTATGATAATTGAATTCTTATTCTGATTTTCAAAATTTTTATGAAAATTTTGATCCCTATAGCCTAGTTTGGCCATAGAAGATTGATAATTGATAGTTTTGCGTGATTCAACAATTGTCAATTATTATTTTACTATCCTTTCGTTATGTCAAAAAATAAAGATTATTAAAACAATATTCCTCTGCAACCAATGTTTTGAAATCTGGCGATGTAGTTACAAATTGACATCATAAAAAAAAAAATAATGTAGCTAGATGATCAAATTCACAAGCTAAGCTTATATAGTAGATTGGAGAAGCAATGTGTGTACGTACCATTTCTGTATGCAATAGCTATAGTGTTTTGTTGAGATCCTTCCTCCAACGCCATTTATCCTTTCTTCAGTTAGATACACTTTCTTAAGCTTTGGTGCACTTACCACTCCTTGAGAGAAAAGTTTCATCTCGAGACACAATATCACAATTACTTCTTTCAAAGATGGACATTTTATAGTGCAAGTTGCTGAGGAAAAGATAGTAAGGCTTGTTAAACAATCAAGTGTCAGGCTTTTCAATTTGTTGAAAGCGATCTCAGTCTGTGTTTGTCATCCTCATTTGCTATAATTTCTCTTAACATCTTGCAATCTTTTACAACAATTTTAGCAAGATGCACCATGCTTTTGGCAGTTTGGGATGTTACTAACTTCACCAGTTTATCACACTGCCACACAATCAGCTTTGTTAGATTGAAGAAAGACACAGAAGATGGCACCAAATTGATCACGTTGTGGCAATGGTATACATCTAGTTCTTTAATATTTTGAAAAACCTGTTCCAGTTAGGGTTTTTGGCTGCATATAAGTGTCAAATTAGGAAAATAACGCAATCTTAAGCCTCGTATCTGTGCAAGACTCCTAGCATGTTTCTCCTTTATGACAAGTTCGTCCGAGAACAGCTCTTCGAAATCACAAGAATTGAGAACAAGTGTCTCCACATTTGGGAACATTGGAAGGATATTAAACAGAGAAGATGATAAGTTTTTGTCATGAAAGTATTGCAACATAAATTGTTTTAAAGTGTGAAATGGGCCCTACAATTGTATTATTGGGATGTCCTTGCTCCTTAATGTCAGTATTCTTAAGTTTGGAATAATTTGGAGATCATTTCTTGTTTTGTTAGATTGATTACATACTTTAATTTTCTTTATTAGTATTTAATAAGAGTGGAATTATAATTGCAATGGATGATTATGATTGTTAGTGTTTAGTTAGCTAAATTTCAACATAAAAATGGAAATGTGATTCCTTTATTATTGAGAATTACTATTCCCTTTCTAGTTTTAAGGAATGACTTTTGATTCTCTTAAAAATCAAGTCAAATCAATTATAAATTGGTCAAATATCTTTATTTAAAAAAATTATAAATAAAATATATAAATTAACAAAAATATTTATTAAATGTTTGAATAAAAATGTTTATGAAAAATAAATAATTTTTATAATAATATATTTATAAATAAATATTTGAAAAAATTTTATAATAGATAATTATAATATTAATTTTTGATATATAAAAATAATTATAATGCTAATTTTTTTAATATATAAAATAATTACAGAATATTTTTCATAAAAAAGTTGTAGCTGCTAATGATGTTGATTTTCATTCCTTTTCTCATATTTTTTTAATTCTGATTTCAATTCTGAAATACAAACCAAACATCCCCTTAGATAATTAAAATATTTAGTATTGATATAAATAGACTTATTTATGAAATCAAATATTCAGTTGATCTATAAAATAATTGGCCTCGAATGATTAAGTTTTGGGACTTTTTCATAAATAACTAAAAAAAAAAGTAAATTAGTTACAACATTACAGTTGACTAATTTTTTTTTTTATTCAAAACCATGGTCTTTTTAGAGTACCGTGGTGCAATTAGTTTTTCAAAACTACATTATCCTTCCTTCTTTCTTCTTATTTTCATCTATTTTCTATTTTTTTTTTGTTAATTAATTTTCAATTTTTCTTGATTAATTTTCAGTTTTTTGAACTTGTTTTGTTGTTGATTTTATTCTTTGTGATTGTTTTTTGGTTGATTTGATTATTTTTTTTGTAATATCCTGAATTTTTAAATATTTTTATATTGCATCGGGATATGCAGTGTTAATAATTTTTGTATATATATTTATGATATTTTATGAGTTTGTTGTTTGTTTAAAGCTAATTTTAATTATTTTATATTATTTTAAGTACTTTACGTAAAATTTTCCCGAAAATTATATTTTCGGGAAAATTGACACGTAAATAATTTAATACTATTTATTTTGACTAGTTTTATGAATTTGTATGAACTCATATATAATTTTAAAGTGCTAAAATAAAATGTGTATATGTGTATTTATTTAAATTAATTAGAGCTTAATTAATTTCCTTAATTTTATCATTTAATTTTTGTATTAATTAATTTTAAGTTTATAAATTATTAAACATATTAAAATATGTGTGTGGTGTATATTTAATGTGTGTGAAATTTTATATTATTATAATATATAGTGTAAATATATATATATATACATAATTCTTTTATCAAAAAACCAAAACTTCCATTTATTTACAGTTTTACCCCTCCTTCATCTTCTTCCTCCCAAAACGTTTTCCACCATTTCCAGCCACTTTCAAGCTGGTTTTCTTGCTGTTACTATGCCCCTCAGCCTTCCTCCTCCACCTCCAGCCATTTCCACCACCTAAAACACTCTTTTCCAGTGAGTTTTGGCCGGATTTTCTTCAAAGAGTCAAGAATCAACTTAACTCCGACCAAGCACTTTCTGGCCACCAAATTTGATGCTTTCGGTCTCTATATTCTCCTTGAGCTCTAGTGAGTGTGATTACAAGCTTTGTTTCACTTGATTTGGTCTAGAATTGCTTAGGATTCAATTTCTTCAAATCAGCCATTTTGGGTTTCGAATTTTTTTTAGCTTCAATTTGATTGATTCATGAAAAATTCCTTCACAAACTTTGTTCCTAGAAGCTTAATCTACATTCTGTAATTTTTTTAGAATTTTTGGAATTTATTTTAATTTTGGTGAATTTTTGATTATTTTATTATTATTTTCTAATTTTCGAAAATTAATTAATTAAATTATGAAATTGTGTTTTATGGTGATTATAGGAGTTGAAATGAATTTTAGAAATTTATTTGTAATTTTTTTGAATTTTTATGTATTTATTTGGAATTTATTAAGTTTATGTAATTTTGAAAAATAGGGTTAATTATGTGTTTAATTGAAATAAATTGGTAAATTGAGTATATTTATTGATATTATTGAATTATATGTTGAGAAATTAATTTTTGAGTAATTATATAATTTTTGGTGAATTTTTGAACATTTATAGTGAATATATATATATATATATAGGGGTATTTTGGTAATTTTACACTAAATTGGTTAAAATGTAATTAAATTGGTTTTAATAGTTATTTAGGGTATAAAAATGATTTCTGCAAATTTTTAGTATTTTTAACTAATTAAAACTATTTTTCGTAAATTATTTTCAAATTATATATATAATATACGATTTTTCTAAATAAATGGGTTTTTATTGATTTTTAGTATGTTTTAGGGTTAATTACGTAATTTAGATTTATAAAATGTATTTTTATTATATAAGGGCATTTTTGATATTTTATAAATATTCTGTGAATTGTGAACCTCGGTCGGTGAATTGTAGTTTGGAGTCCGACCGAGGGATTTTGATTGTAATCCTGTGTTTATTCCGAAGTGTATTTCTTTGCAGGATCGGCTCTACTCTTTGAGTAGAGAGATGTCTGTTTTACAGGGGAGGTTCTGTCGGATTTTCGGTAGAATTCTCGTAAAACGTAATGTCCGGTCAAATTCCTATTCTAAATCTGTGTCTAAAATTCTAGATCGAGTCTTTAGAATTTTCGTTAAATTTATTCTGATTTCATGTTGTCATTTGTTTGTCTAGCTGCGCCGAGACCGAGGCCTAACGGATCAGGCCCGCCGAGTTTGTCTCGTGGAGCGCTAACATGTGAGTTATTATACTGTATATATATGCACTGCATATAGGGTGCATTATTTAGAATTTTTCATTTTCATTGTATATTTTAAAAAAATGATTTAAATTATAATATTTTTGGTATATCTAGGGTTGCATTCTTATATATATGCATATTAAATAATTATACATGTTAGTTTGATATATACACATTAAACAATTAGGTTTAGGTTTAATACATTTGAGTAATATACACATGTTTTAAAATGTACTCTTAGACATAATTATTTTATTAAATGATTAGTATACCTTAGGTATAGTTTTAGTAGATTTTAGGTTTATTCTTAAATAATTGCATGTTAAATTATAAACCTACACTTAAATTATTTTTAAGTTTATTTTTGGTATATTTTTTATTTATTTCTGAATAAATAAATGTTTTATTATTAAATTAAACCTAACACATTAGTGGTATATTTAGGGTTTATTTTTGATATATGCATGCTAGATAATTAGGTTTATTTTTAGTATATTTGTGAATATATGTTAAATACAAACACATATTTAAATGAATATTTATATATAAATGGTTTATTAAATGATTTGAGTACTTAGGGTATATTTTTTGCATATTTAAGTATATTTTTAGATAATGCATGTTATATTATTGTTACTCATTTAAATTGTTTTTAACTATATTAATGATTTATCTTTAGTTTATTTTATATTTTATTTGACATATATATACCTGAAATATACTAGGTATATTTTTGGTATATATATATATGGTTGGTTTTACTATTATGAATATTGTTCTACATTAATTATTTTTTGAATGAATAATTTATTCGAAGTGAAGGATATCAATAGAACGTGCTTCCTAGTGGGCAACACTAGGACCGTGTACGATAAATAAGGATTGAGTGAGAGTTAAAATTGGGTGATTATAATTGATTTAATTGATTTGACTAAGATTAATGGTATGTTAGATAGTGTGATTGCGGGGCCAATCACACTGACAGTCGGACTGCTGGAGCTCGGTTGACTTAGTGTCTCGGGGCCAGTCTACTGTCCATAAGTGAATTGAATGATCTATTGGGTTGATTGAGATGTGAGGTGATAGATAGTGTGATTGCTGGAGCTCGGTTGACCAAGTGTCTCGGGGCCAATCACACTGACAGCCAGACTGCTGGAGCTCGGTCGACTTAGTGTCTCGGGGCCAGTCTGCTGTCCAGATTAGAATAAGTGTTCTATTTGGAATCAAGTGAGCTTGTATGGCTAGAGTGATGATGGGATTATTTGAGGTTGTTATTATTTAAGGTTCTATGGATCCTTCATAAATTAAAATAAACGTTTTCTACATTTAGTATATTTATAAAAGCAGAGTTTGACATTCGTGTGAATTGTGTGTATATACATACATATATAATAATGCCTGATTATTATGGTTTAGTTTGCATGTATATATAGTATAATAATACACTTAGTGAGGTCTGACCCCCCTCAATTATTTTTTTCAGGAGATTTCATATCGTCAGACCTTAGTTGTAGAGTTCTTTGCCGGTGTTCTTCAGTCCCGACTATTTTATGCAAATGTATATTCTGAACTTTGAATTGTATTCTAGAAACTGCAGTAGTAGTGTTATTATATTGGAAGTGTATTATTTTGTTTGGATATTATATACTCTGAGAATTTGTATTTGAACATTGTACGAATATGTATTCATTTATAAAAGGATTTGGAGTATTTATTTTATATATTGATTCAGAAAAATTTTAATTTGGTCGTACTTTTATATAATTATTGCATGATTTTATTTTCTAAGGCTTGCTATGGGTTCCGGATTCGAAAGAATTCCCGTTCCCTAGCGCCGGTCATGACTCCTAGTTTGGGTCGTGACATTTTTGATATTTTTTCTTGGTTTATTTTTAGTTTTTTGAGCTTTTTTTTATTGTGATTTTTGTGGTTGTTTTAATGGTTGTTCTTGGTTTTTTTTTTTTAATTTTTTCTTTATTCATGTTCAGTTTTTTAAGCATGTCTTGCAGTGATTTTCTATTTATTTTTTGGTTGTTTTGAAAAAAACCAGAAAAACAACAAAGAACAAAAAAAAGTACAAAAACATTTGGGAACCAAAAAAATCAGAAAACAACTACCAAAATAACAAGAAAAATAATTATAGAGCAACCTAAAAAACCAAGACAATGGGTTTTTTTTTTTTTGTTTATTAGGTTCATTTTCTATTTTTTGTTCTTATTTTGTGGTAATTTTTTGGTTTTTTTTCCCAATTTTTTTCATAGTTGTTTAAAAAAACATAAAAAAAAAACCTTGAAAGCAAGACAACCTCATAAAATATAAGGTTGACTCAATAAAAAAAAAATCAAAAACAACTGCTAAAACAAGCACAAAACAACCAAAAAAATTGTGCAAATGAAAAAAGGGAAAAAAAACCAGAAAACAACCTAAAAAATAGAAAAATAATAAATAAATTAAAAAAATAAGCAAAGAAAAAAATAAATCAAAAATAAAAAAGTAAGGGAATGAATAATAATATCAAAATAAAATAGTTATAAAATAATAGTACTGAAATGACTTCTTCATAATCTTTAAAAGCAAGATCTTCTAGGCGTAGTTTAATGGAGTATGATTATCATGAACCAGCAAAATATTTCCATTGCAGAATAAGAGGGTGTAGCCTAAAGGCTCCTTGATGGACCTCATGGACTAAAAACAATCCTGATTGAAGATTTTATAGCTGTCATTATCATGAGGTAAGTAGTTTTTCAAAATTTTATTCAATATTTATGCTTCTTGGTTGCCTGGGTGATAATCAATTGAGAACAATGTAGAAGGATGGTGGCTCCAATGCATGTTGCAATTATTTTGAATGGCATGGTATGCCCATGAATGAAAGGGCTAAGGTGGTGTTGAATGACTTGAAAAATAGAGGGACAATCTACTAGTTGAAGATATGAATTTACGAATGATGAAGATCGACATTGTGACTGTTGATCATGAAGTTTCTCACAAGAGCTTAAAGTTGTTGGCTAACTTCCTTGAGTTTATTACACTATTTTATATCATATCATAAAATTTTAAAAAATAATTGATTAAAAAAATAATTATTCTAATTGTCTCACTTCATTCATTTTAACACTGTTGTTTACTTTTTGCCTCTAATTTGCATTGCCTACTTTGATGGTGGCGTTAGTTTATTGAGATGACAAGCCCTCATTTGGATTTGTAGTTTGACTACCTTGAACCTGTTTCAATATAGGTTGTTGAGATAAGAAATCCTTAAAATCAAAAGCCAAATAAGATTAGTGTCTCACTTGATTTCCCTTGTTTGGGCACCTTAGTCTATTATGTCCTTATTGATTATAAATTCCACTTTTTTAGATTTGCCCTTTCCTATACAGTTGTCCAGTAGTTTGAGTTGGCTCATTTGTTATCTTAATCCTCTTCCTTTGTCTTTTACCAAACAACTTCGTCATAGGTGGTGGCTCAATATGGTGGAACTCATCATATTTCATAAATTTCTTGCCTTTAATAGGTTGTAAAGTATTCTCATATATTGCCTTGTACTTAAATTTATAATACCATTAAAAGATATAAGAAACAAGATCAACTTTAAGATAACATAATGCTCAAATTGCATGGAAGTATGGGATGCTAGTGAGCTCATATGCCCTACATGTGCACAATTTCTTATTAATGTACATAGTGTGCTTGTCTTCACCCTCTCCAATTTCAAATCCCACATCCCCATTAAAAACCACTTGGCATCCTAAAGCATTCTCTCTATTATCTTAAAACTTTTTCATATAACTAGGACTCAATTCATTCACCCATCTTGAACATAAGTTTTTATTCTTTACAATCTTATGCATAATTTGAAGCCTGATGTCATCAAGCATACTGACTATAGGCTTGAACCTTGCATCCTCAATCCATGCACTAAAGCATTTAGAAATATTATTGTTGACCATGTAGGATGTGCACTAGTTGTTAAAATAAGCCATACACCAATTGTGTGGAGGGTATTTCAGGAGATCCTCTACTGCCTTCTTACTAACACTGCCTAATTTCTCTCGATTGTCTTTAAATTCTTTAGGATATGTGATCCATGCACATATCCAAAAATACTTCTTAAATTCCCCTCCTCCCTAATTTTTTGACTAATTAGAGTACACGACTCACATACCACCCTCGACTTGAGGAATCACTCTATTAATAACATCAATTAAACCCTTGCAACAAAATATTATAATTAGAAATCAAATAAGACTAGTAATGCATTATCACATATAAATAGAATTTAACTATCAAAAGTTAGAAATGAGAACACTTTAATAAAATAAATTAGTACTTTTTTCATATAAGATGTTATATTAAGTGTTTAACCATTTTGTATATAGTTGCTTTGACAACCACTCTAAGAACCATAATTAATTCACCTTGTTTTATTTACTTACCACTGTTCACGTAATCTGGTACATTTGATCATTTGCATTTAACCTAATTGCAACTAATAATTGGCCTTTGCATACCCCCTTCAAAAAAAGCCATCAACACTTATTAAGGGTATATCACTAGCTTTCCAAACATTCTTTAAGGCATCAAAACAAAGAAACATCATTTGAAAACCCTTTTTCCCTTTTTTAGATTATCTTTGCATAAGTCAATATGTGTTGTGGTATGAGGGTGGTTCATTATTTTTAAAGCATCAACATATGCTTCTAGATATCTAAACTCAACTTTATAGCTCCCATTTAATTATGAAATAACCAATGTTTTTGCCCTTTTACATTTTGCCAAAGTTAAATTCTACTTTAGTTCTTCTTTTGCAACTGCTCTCAAATCCTTGACTTTGATTTCAAGGTTTTTTATGATTCTCTTTTTGAAATAATTTGCTAAAAATCTGGCACCTAAATTCTCGAATGTTTTAAAATAGTTATAGTGAGGCTATAATGTCTTTATAACAAGTCTAGGGTTGTTTCCATCCTTAGAAGTAAAAATAAGATATTTATAGCCTTTTGCATTCACACATTTTACCTTGATTCTACTTGGTTCATTTTGTACAAGCTTCAACTTCACACCTCTAGCAATTGCATACTTTGAAATACATTCTCTAACTAGATTGGCTGGCAAAGGTCATGCCAAGCATGAAAAAAGACCATTATCATCCTCATATGAAACCCTCTCCATTGGTAGGGTGTTACTTTCACTTTCACTCTCAGCCTCTTTCTTGCCAATGTTATCTTTTTTGCTACCTATATCACCTACCTTGCCACCTATATCTTTTTTTTATCACCTTCCTCCTTACCATATTCCTCCTCTTTTTCACCTTCATTTCTTTTATCTACATTACTGTCATTCATTGCAACATTCACACTACATTTTGTTCCTAACTCAACTTCTTCATTTTTGGATCCTTCAATTGATAAAGTATTTTTTTTATTTATAGGGACATCTATATCATAGTTAGCAAACACTTCAATGTATTTAGCCTATGCATATTTCTGAATATATCCCAACACTCTCCTAATTCCATTATCATTATCATCAATCTAAAAAAGCCCATCATTCATTGACTTTCTAGGCTTAAGCACAAATATTGTGCTCACATATGAATACCCATAATGCTTTATATATTGCTCTCTAATATCTAAAGATGACAGATAATTACAGTGAAAGTTTTCTACATTATCCACCTCTCCATCGAGGTACTTAATGTCAAGATGGAAAACTCATATACCCCCGTAGTGAAAATGGATATCATAATGTCAGACATGCTACATACAAATGCCAAAAAAATATTAATCATTATTAAACTACATTAAAAAAAAGCCATTTTTGAAATCAAACATGCATGCATAAAAAAAGAAGAAGCAAATGTTGCCTAAAATTAAAACATGCAAGTCCTCATGAAGTATCTTTTTCTATTAACAATTACTAAACAACACAAAAAGTTATCCATGCATGACAATTGAACAATGTTTTTCCTATTAGTGATATGCACTAGATCAATCATGTATGACCATGTTTTGACTTTATCATTTTATTTAATAAAGAGGCATTTTTCAATATCATTTTGTGTTATGATAATTACTTGAATAGTAACTTCTCACTAAGGTCATCAAATATATGACTTGATAGTAAAACCCTTAGATTAAATATGAGTTCTATTCAAATCATCCCTAGTGATAACATTGTATTAGGGCTAGTATGGTGTTGGTTGATGATTATATTTTACTAATAATGAATATGAGATATTAAGTCAACTCATAGGTACTTATTTGAGAAATAAAGTACTGGATTGACCCATCATGAGAATACCACATAGATTATTGTTATAAGTAATTCTCATCACAATAATATATATATATATATATATATATATATATATATATATATATATATATATATATATATATATATATACATATTAGATTTTTACTCTTTTTTGTTGTATTTTTTTTTAATCTTTGGCATTTAATATTATATTAGTTTAGTTGTATGGGTACAATTATTATTACCACAATATTTAATAACAATCTACTAATATGCTAGTATGACAATTAACTCCGGAACAAAATTGATGTTTTTTTTTTATTTTAGTTGTTTATAGTTAATTATTTAATCATGATTTTCTTTTTGATAGTATATGAAACATAAAAGTTAAGTTTTTTACTTTAATTGTGAGCAATCCAAATTGAATTTGGATTAGAAAAAATTAATTAGGAATTAATTTTGGAATCATTCTAAAACTTTCCAAATAAGTTTACTTGGTGCCAAAGTTTTAGAGGTTTATAAATATAAAGTTTTCAAAAATGCTAAGTAGCACAAATACAAGACAATTTGAGGTTTGCAAGTTTAAGTGATGGAAGCTAGGAAGCCAAGAACACAAAATAACTTTGGGTTTACAAGTTTGAGTGGCAATAATGTTTTGATGTGGGAATAACATCAATGGGCTTGAAATGAGAATAACATCAAGGAGCTTGGTTGTTGAATAACATTCAAGCGGCTTGGGACTCTGAAAAACACTAGTATGAGTTGTATTTTTCTTAAGGGTTACTAGAAAGGGTTTCCTCTAGAGTTTTTAGGGGATTTTTTCTTCTAAAATTTTAGAAGAGTAGTATTTATCTCTATGATTTATAAAGAGATTCTTTAAGGTTTCTAAAGGGGAAGAGAGAAATATGCATTTGTTTTTTTATATGAGTGAGTTATATAAAATTGTGGGTTTGAGTTTAATTAACTCAAGGGGAATGACAATTTATTGTATTAGTATTTTATCTTATATAGTAAATAATTGGTATCTCTTCATGGATTTAGACAACTAAAAGCCGATTCACGTAAAATTTTATGTGCTTTTACTTTTCTAATTTTAATTTTAATTTTGACATGTTTATTGATTGGTTTAACTAAGTAGAGTTTTTCCTAGCAATCAATATGTAATTTTTAAGATCAAAACTTTCTTAGCCAGACTTTAGAAAATAGGTCACTATTTTTATTTTTATTTTTTTGCTTTTATATAAACGTTTTTTTATTTTATCTTTTCGTGAGCTTATTTTTACTTTATGTATTAATTTTTATAAATTTTTTATAATTTTTATTTTACTAGTTAATCCTCACTAAAATTTTATTAATTATTCATTCATAAAAGGACAATATAATAATAATTTATTAATTAAAAATAAAAGTTTTATAATTATTTAATATTCAATTCAATTCCAATAAGAAAACATTATTTATTATTCCAAGAATGTACTTGTAGTAATCCGAATTTGTGTAGTTATTAATATTAATATTTTATTATTATTATCTTATAATTAACATTATTATTATTATTATTGTTATTATCTTTATTATTATGTTAAAAAAAAAAGAGGAGCATTGGGAGATAAACATGTGGGTGTCCATTCCCATTAAAAAGGAGAAGTGGCTATGCACGTGAGAAAAGGAGGGGGATTTTAGATTTTAGGTGGAAAATTTTGTTTTGATCCTTGAATTATTTTTCCTTTGGTCAATACCCAAACGATCTTTGATCGACCTCAAATTCGAACCATAGACTTGTCTCATTCTTTTCTTCATTCCGATGGTGTTTGTTTTGCAAGAAGTGGCTATGAATAGTGTTGATTTGGCTTAGAACAGTTGGCCTTCTATTTTCATTTCACACTATTACGGTGGGCTACAGATGCAATGGTTGGTTCCATTATGTTCATCTCAATGTTTAGAGTTTGTAGGCATCAACCACTCATTCAATCTACACCTGTAGAATATTTGATAAATAATGTTAGGTAATTTTGGTTTGTTAACTGATTTCTTAATTAAGTGCTTATTTTGGGTTGTTTGAGGCTTTAATTGTGTTCCATTAATTATTAGGAATGTTTTGGTTTAATTTGTTTGGTTGAATATTGTACTTTTCGGTGAGAATTCAGTGGGTTCCATTTGAATTTTTGGTGAGTGAACTGTACCACCTGGAAATGATTATGAGCTATTTTTAATAAATAGTATAAATTGTGATAACCAACTTATGTATATAACATTTAGTCTAATTCTTTACGGATTTTGCGAAATAAATCTCCAAAAGTTTGTAATGAAAATTAATTAATTTCCATTTATATTAGTTAAATCATCAGAGATAAATTCCTTTTGTCATGACCTGAACCCAGGGGCACATGACCGGCACTAAGGAATGAGAAAGCTTAAAGCTACCGAAATCTATAGTAAGTCTTAAAAGAAAAACACAGAATATTAAACTATAAAACCTTACAATAAAATAATTTACTCATGATGCACATTATCAAACTGATTTTTCTCAATTTAAACAAACCATGCCATCATCATGAAAAAATAAACATCATCAGTTATACAAAATAATATCTCAATACATAAATCTCAATACATAATATTCAACTTAAAATATGCAGTTATACAGTTCTCTACTATGGTACAAAAATTCTAATACAAACATAACTACATAGACTTACAAAGGATAGTTGGTGAGGAAGTTACTCGGCAAAGAAAAGTAGGTCTAACAGAAGACTCCCAAAATCTTAAAAAAATAAATTGAGGGGAGTCATACCTCACTGAGTAAGCTAATAAAAGAAATAAATGCAGTTTTCTCCTTTAAAATAGGTTTTTATGAAAATATAATATATTTATAATTTATTCAATTCATTTGATATACATATAGAAATTCATTTTTTAAAAGGAAAGAAATAAATATTTAAATTTTTTAAAAATATTTCAATATAAAAACTAGGTATAACCCTAGTCCTCAATTCTAACAATTATATAGCTCACTTAAATCCAAGACTATCGGATCCTGAGAGCAAAGCATCACCAGAATACACAACTACAATCGCATTACTTAATCCAATATCACTGGCGGTGTCCAAGAGCAAAGTGTCACCAGACCATTGGCCCCAGTGATCTAATAAATAAAATCCAAATTTTTACTGGCGGTGTTTGAGAGCAAAGCATCACCAGACCTTTGGCCCTAGTATTTTAACCAATAATCAAATATCATATTACTGGTGGTGTCCGAGAGCAAAACATCACCATACCATCGCCCAATGATATAATTAATATAATCAAATATTTTACCGGTGCGCACACAGTCCTGATGAAACCCATCAGGTAGCCCGCTTTACTGTAGTTTATTTAAAATAAATAAAGATAAATAAAACAAGGAAAATTAGAATAAATGGAAATAAAGTCAATCAACTATAATTTAAATCATGCATTATTATTTAAAAGTACCAACTAGAATCTCGCAAATATATAATTTATCAAAATTTAATATGATTTAAATTGAAAGACCCGACATGCAAATCGATTATTAACTTATAAGATAAAGGCGCTCATCTGCTATGTCGTGTCTGACCTTGACTGGTAGACGTGACCAGAGGGGTAGCTAAAAGATAGAAAATAAAAATACTATCAGAAATTAGAAACCTCAATTTCTAGAATTTCTAAGGAAGACTCGACTCAGAATTCAAAACTTAAGATTGACCCGATGTTACGTTTTACAAGAAATCTACTAAAAATTCGGCAAAGTCTCCTCTGTGAATTAGACATCCCTCTACCAAAGTAGAGTCAATCCTGCAAGCAAACACACTTCTAAACTTCACACAAGCTCAACATCTCGGGTTGAGACCCCAAACTACACAAATCTCCAACCGAGGTTCACAATCCATCAAAAATAAATAATAAATAATAATATTTTAAAATCCTTAAAAATCCACAAAAATAATTAAAATACCACAATATAATTTATTTAAATCACCAAACACTAAATATAAGTACTTTTCACAATAATTAATAAAAAAATTCTTAAATAATTAATATAATTATATAAAAATTCAATTTTTACAAATATTCAATTTAAAATAGTCATTTTCACATTTAATTATTTAAATAGTTTAAATATATTATAAAATTAATTAAAAACCCATTTAATCACAAAATAATAAATAATTTATTATTTGAATATAATTTTCAAAAATTAGAATTAATTAATTAAAAATGGTAATTAATTTATAAAAATTATTCTAATACTCTATAAAATTCTAAGACCATTTAAAATAAAATTTAAGTATATTTTCAACAAAATTACATAATTATCCCAAAATTTCAATGTTCACATAGACACAATAATTCCTCAAAGATAATATAAATTTACTAAAAATAATTTTATTAACACAAAAATTACTAACTTAATTTACTAACTCTAATTAACTCAATATTCAACCCAAATAATTAATTAACAAAGTAAACAAAATATACATAAACTTAAAACATCTAAATAAATTATACAAAATCCATAAAATCAATTTAACCAACATAAATCATTTTTATATATACCCATAACCAAAATCAACCAAAATAATTTAGATAAACTAATATATATAATAATCAACCCAAAAATTAATCAAATATTAAAATAAAATTCTACATAATTAACAAATATAATAAAAATCAACTAAAAATCAAATCAACACAAAAACTAACTAAATCAACTAACTAACAACTTAAATCAACTAAAAATCAACCCCAACCAACCCTAACTTAACTAACCTTGAACTTACCTAACACTAAAATCCTAGGATAGGGGAGGGCTGCTACTGTATGCTAGAGCTACTGTTGCTGCTATGAGACAACAAGGAAAAAAGAAGAAGCAGATGGTGGGGGGTGGCATGAGGATGGTGGTGTTGTTGGGGAAGGAAAGCAGCATGAGAGAGAGAGCAGGAAAGAATAGCGTGAGGGAGATGGGAAAAAAAAGGGAAAGTGGTGGGGTTGGGTTGGTGAGTTTTGACTTAAGTTTTAACATATATATATATATATATATATATATATATATATATATATATATATATATATATATATATATATACACTCACTCAACACACATGTATATACATATAACAACAATAATAATAATAACTCTAGTTAAAAATAATGCTATGTAAATAATAATAATCAATAATAATAATGCTATGTATATAAAAAAAATTATGACAATTAAAATAATAATGTACGTACATATAAATAAAAATGAGATAGAAATAATAATATTAATAGTTCCCAAATAGAATTTTAAATTTAGTAATTAAATATAACAATTTAATGTAATAATAATAACAACATACAATAAAAATTATTAATAACATTGCAAACCTCGATATTTAATTATATAAAATAATTTAAAAATATTCGGGTTATTACAGTCTTCCCCCTTTACAGAAATTCATCCTCAAATTTCAAAGAAAAGTAAGGAAATACAAGGTTTATTGATAAAAAAATATAGGGATAGGTGACTTGCATCTCAGATTCTGTCTCTCATGTACAGTCTTCTACTGTGTGATTTCTCCAAAGCACTTTCACCATCAGAATCTCTTAGGAGTGAAGCTGACGAAATTGGCGATCCACAATCGCCATTGGATACTCCTCGTAAGACAGATCTCCCTTGAGCTTCACTACTTGATGCTGAAGTACGTGAGAAGGATCAGGAACATACTTTCTTAGCATAGATACATGGAACACTAGGTGGATTTGAGATAAATTAGGTGGTAACACCAGTTTATAGGCCACTTCTCTAACTCATGACCGTATCTCAAAAGGTCCAATGTATCTCAGAGCCAACTTACCCTTTTTATTGAACCTCATGACTTCTTTCATTGGAGATACTTTTAAAAACACCATATGTCCAACTAGAAAGGAAACATCTTTCCTTATAGGATAAATATAACTCTTTTGGCTACTGAAAGCTATTCTCAACCTCTACTAAATGATAAGGACTTTCTCAGAAGTAATTTGTACCAGCTCTAAACCTGATAGCTGTCTCTTACCAATTTTCCAATACAAAGGTGATATGAACTTCCTACCATAAAGCGCCTCATACGAAGCCATTTCAATACTTGCATGATAACTATTGTTATATGAAAATTCAATCAGTGGCAAGTGGTTATCCTATTGACCTCCAAAATCCATCACACACATTCTAAGCATATCCTCTAAAGTCTGAATGGTCCTTTAAGACTGACCATTAGTTTGAGGATGGAATGATGTATTGAAGTCTAACCTTGTACCTAAGGCTTTATGTAACTCTTACCAGAAAACTGATGTAAAAGTGGCTCCTCTATAAGATATTATGCTCATAGGAACTCCATGAAGACAAATAATTCTGTTGACATACAATCGTGCCAACCTATGTCTTCTTTACCAGCAGAAAGTGAGTTGACTTAGTTAACGTGTCAATTATCACCCAAATTGCATCAAATCCACTAATTGTTCGAGGCAAACCAGTCATAAAATCCATGGCAATCATATCCCACTTCCACTTTAGGATAGGCATGGGCTGTAACAATCCTAAGGGCCTCTGATGCTCTAGCTTCACCTGCTGGCATATAAGACACTTGGATATAAATTATGCAACATCCTTCTTCATTCCATTCCACTAGTATGTATCCTTTAAATTATGATACATCTTGGTAGAACTTGGATGAATACTATAAGCAGAAAAATGTGCCTCTTCCAAGATCTCTTTCCTCAAATCATTAACGTTTGGCACATATAACCGAGTACCCAAGCGTAAAACACCCTCACTATCAATCACGAACTCTCTGGATTGACCTTGTTGCACCTCAAATAAAATTCTCTATAGTTATGGGTCCTTTCTTTGAGCTGCCTTAACTTTGTCCAAGTACACTGATCGTACTCTAAATTGAGTTATAAGGAATTTCTTAGTCACTTTCCATTGCAAACCCTGATCAATTAACTCATTCAACTCTTGAATAATTAGCCTCCTTTTAGTACTGATATGGGCAAGATTGCCTGTTGATTTTCTCCTCAATGCATCAGCTATTACATTAGCCTTGCCTGGATGGTAAAGAATCAAACAATCATAATCCTTCAAAAGTTCCATCCATCTTCTCTGCCTTAGGTTCAAATCCCTCTACTCAAAGATATACTTCAAGCTCTTGTGGTTGGTGTATATTTCACAAGTGACACCGTACAGCTAATGTCTCTACATCTTTAATGCAAATACAACCACTGCCATCTCCAGATCATGAGTAGGATAATTCTTCTCATACTTCTTTAACTACTTTGAAGCATAAGCAACCACTCTGCCATGCGACATTAGCGCACATCCTAATCCTACTAAAAAAGCATCATAATACACCGTGTATCCATCATCACCAGAAGGCAATGTCAGTACTGGAGCTGAAGTCAATAAATCCTTAAGCAACTGGGAATGCTCCTCACATTTATTAGTCCATAAGAACTTAACATTCTTCTGGGTCAGTCTGGTAAAAGGCACGACAATCTTGGAGAAATCCTTCATAAATCTCCTGTAATAGCCCGTTAAACTTAGAAAACTTCTCACTTCAGTAACTGTTGTGGGTCTTAGCCACTTAATGGTCACCTCTATCTTCTTGAGATCCACTTGAATGCCATCTTTGGATACCATATAGCCTAAGAAGGCCACTTGGTCTAACCATAACTCACATTTTGAAAACTTGGCATACAACTAGTGCTCTCTTAAAGTCTACAACACTAATCTCAAATGCATCGCATGCTCTGACTTATTCTTGGAATAGACCAGAATGTCATCAATAAACACAATCATAAATCGGTCCAAGAATGGCCTAAGCTGTTGGGATTTGTGATACAAATGCAGCAGAAAAATTAAAATTTTATCACGTTCCCAAGCCTGGATCCATGTAATTAGACTACTTAATTAAATCTAGGGTTTTAAAATCTTACCAAAACATAGAAGAGGCAAGATTCTCTAGAAGGATGAGAGGAGAATTCGAATAGATTTTAGCATAGCCACTGGTGAAAAGGTTTCATCATAGTCTATACCATGTGTTTGTTTAAAACCTTTTACAACCAGTCTTGCCTTAAAGGTATGCACATTGCCATCCATGTCTATTTTCTTTTTGAAAACCCATTTGCACCCAATAGTTTTTAAACCATCATTTAGGTCAATCAAGGTCCATACTTGATTATTATACATGGATTGCATTTATGATCTCATGGCTTCAAGCCATTTCTCAGAGTCAGGACTATTTATGGCCTCCTGATAGGATGTGGGCTCATTTTGATCCACAATTAACACATTATAATCACTAGTTATGAGAAATCCATATCTCATGGGGATTTGACGTGTCCTATCAGACCTCCTTGGGCCTTTTGGTACTTGTGCAAGCTCAACAACTTCTTGTTGATTCAGCTACGGTTCCATATTAGGTATAATGCTATTTTGTGGGCCTTGAATTTCTTCAAGTTGCACTATGCTCCCACTAGTTCCTTTGGAAATAAACTCTTTTTCCAAAAATACACCATTCCGAGACACAAACACTTTGTTCTTAGACGCATTATAGAAGTAATATCCTTTAGTTTATTTAGGATATCCAACAAAAAGGCATTTGTCAGATTTGGGTGCTAGTTTATCTTAGATTTGACGTTTCACAAAAGCATCACAGCCCCAAATCTTAAGAAAAGACAAACTGGGAGTTTTTCCAGTCCATTTCTCATATGGTGTCTTTTCAACTACCTTTGATGGAACTCTATTCAAAATGAATGCAGCAGTTTCTAAAGCATATCCCCAAAAAGAGATTGGAAGATCAGATTGACTCATCATAGATCGAACCATATCCAATAGAGTTCGATTTCTACGTTCAGACACACCATTCCATTGTGGTGTACCTGGAGGAGTCAATTGTGAAACAATCCTACAATCTCTAAGATGATCTATAAATTCTTGGTTTAAATATTCACCACCTCGATCAGATCTTAGTGTTTTAATATTTTAACCAAGTTGATTTTGTACTTCATTCTTGAAAATTTTGAACTTTTCAAAAGATTCAGATTTATGTTTCATTAGATAGAGATAACCATATCTACTAAAATCATCCGTGAAAGTTATGAAGTATTGAAAACCACCTCTAGCAGTTGAGCTTAATGGTCCACATACATCAGAATATATTAGGTCCAATAAGTCATTAGCCCTCTCACTTTGTCCAGTAAAAGGTGTTTTAGTCATTTTTCCAAGTAAACAAGATTCACATGTATCAAATGATTCATAATCAAATGAATTTAAAAGCCCATTTTGGTGTAGCTTTGAAATGCGTTTCTCATTTATATGGCCTAAATGACAATGCCAGAGGTAGGTCAAGTTTAAATCATTAGATTTAGACTTCTTTGTATCAATGTTATAGATTGGCATTTCATTAGTGTCTTCGGCATCTAAAACATAAAGTCCACTAGTGCATGGAGCATGTCCATAGAAAATGTTATCCTGATAAATCCTGCATTTATTATTCTTAATAATAAATTCAAATCCTTTCTTTTCCAAACAAGAAACAGAAATAATATTCCTACAGATAGTAGGTACATAATAATAACTTTCTAAAGATAAAATAAGTCCACTAGGCAAAGGTAACTCATAAGTTCCTACAGCTAAAGCAGCAACTCTTGCTCCATTGCCAACTCGTAGGTACACTTCGCCTCTTGCCAATGATCTACTCCTTTTTAGACCCTGCACATTTGTACAAATGTGAGATCCTGATCCAGTATCTAATACCCAAGAATCAAAAGCAGAAGCAGATAAATTTAATTCTATAACATGAATACCTGAAGAGGTAGTCTTACCACCCTTTTTCTTCTTCAGATCATCCAAATAGAGCTTACAATTTCTTTTCCAATGGCCTGGCTCATTACAGAAAAAAAAATTCCTTCCTTTGCTTTGGGTTTAGCTTTGGATTTGGGCTTGGGCTTTGGCTTGGGCTTCAGCTTGGGCTTCTGAAAACCTTTAAAGACCTTGCCCTTGCCCTTGCCCTTTCCAACCCTTTTCATCCCCTTCCCCTTATTGACCATGAGAACATCCTTGGTGTTACTCTTGATGTTCTTTTCAGCAGTTTTCAGCATCCCATGCAACTCTGAAATAGTCTTCTCCATACTATGCATATTGAAATTCATAATGAAGCTATCATAAGCTTCAGGCAAAGATTGGAGAATAATATCCATAGCCAGTTCTTGTTCAATCTTGAGACCAAGCTTGTCCAAGTGATCAAGATGACCCTTCATCTTGAGAACATAAGGACTGACAGAGCCACCAGTAGTCAGCTTACAGGAAAGCAATGCCCTGATGGTATTAAACCTTTCAATTCTGGCTTTCTCTTGGAACATTTTCTTGAGATGGCATATCATAGTATAAGCCTCCATTTCCATCAGTTTCTTTTGCAGCTCAGATTCCATACATCTAAGAATGACATAAGTGACATCAGTAGAATCATTGAGATGTTTGGTATAAGCATCCCTTTGTGCTCTAGGAGCATTGGCAAGTAGTTCCTCAGGGACGGGTTGATCAAGGATGTATTCCTTTCTCTCATGCCTAAGAACAATTCTTAGGTTTCTATACCAGTCAAGAAAATTAGTCCCATTGAGCTTATCCTTCTCAAGGATCGATCGCAGTGACATGGTAGGTGTAGTGTTTGAAGTCATTATCTACAACAAATATATGCAAAGTCCATTCAGTATTTTATTAAATATGTATAAGGCATAATAAAAACTCCCACTAAATTTACTCAACTCAATAACCCTCTAAGTTAATTTTAGAAATTTTAGTGGGCCAAGATCCATATTTCACCATACTCTAAGTGAGCTTTAGCTCATTACCTAAAATATGGTTATTTAGGTAGACAACTCTTATCAATTACATCTCATGTAACTCTTGGATGGTATGGGATTTGACATCAAATAAGGACCGCCACCTAGGGTGCTGCCCCTGGACCCCGCCAGGGGCGCTGCCCCTTGGACCATCGCCCCTTGGAACCCCACTAGGGGCGTTGCCCCTAGGGCCCCGTAAGGGGCGCTGCCCCTTGACCCCGAAAGAATTGTCACATTATTTTATTTTTAACATAATAATTGGATTTAATAACTAAATAGATTATTATGTTATACATGTTAGTTGTTTTATGCATGGTGCATAGCATGGCCCTTAGACTAATGTGATTGGATTCTATTTTTATGGGTTGTAATTTTAAATACGGCCTGTGAGTCGTTTTTGTTTTGTTGTATTTATTTTATTAAAATAGTGTAGAATAAATTACAATAATTTTTTTTTTATCAAGACCCATGGTGCAATTCAAGTTGGAGGCCCAGGATGGAGATCCAAGGTGGGAACCAAAGAAGGAGATCCAAGTTGGAGGCTCAATTTGTAATTGTAATATTACCTAGGTTTGACCATTGATCTTTATATTGGCTTATGAAGATCAACTTAGATTTGGGCCATGCTATGTCACATTTATTTATTTGTTGTTATGTATACGATGCCATGTGATGCCATATGATGCCATGCAATACAACATAACAATAACTGAATATGATTAAATAAAGATGAACCCTCATTTAATATTAAGTCATTATAATGCCTTCTATAAGTTCAACACTTGTCAAGCCTTAGATTATTATATATGAGCCTGCCAAAGCAGGGTGTATAAATTTATCTAGGGAAGGCAAGTTGGATAATGGTGCTATCCAAACGTTTGATATGGTTTGACTTAACTAGGTTATCAAAATGGTTTTGGACCTAGGGCATTAGATGGGATTTTTAGCCATGACATGTGATGTCAAATCCCATACCATCCAAGAGTTACATGAGATGTAATTGATAAGAGTTGTCTACCTAAATAACCATATTTTAGGTCATGAGCCAAAGCTCACTTAGAGTATGGTGAAATATGGATCTTGGCCCACTAAAATTTCTAAAATTAACTTAGAGGGTTATTGATTTGAGTAAATTTAGTGGGAGTTTTTATTATGCCTTATACATATTTAATAAAAATATTGAATGGACTTTGCATATATTTATTGTAGATAATGACTTCAAACACTACACCTACCATGTCACTGCGATCGATCCTTGAGAAGGATAAGCTCAATGGGACTAATTTTCTTGACTGGTATAGAAACCTAAGAATTGTTCTTAGGAATGAGAGAAAGGAATACATCCTTGATCAACCCATCCTTGAGGAACTACCTGCCAATGCTCCTAGAGCACAAAGGGATGCTTATACCAAGCATCTCAATGATTCTACTGATGTCACTTATGTCATGCTTGGATGTATGGAATATGAGCTGCAAAAGCAACTGATGGAAATGGAGGCTTATACTATGATAGACAAAAATGCTCAATTAAAATAGCCACCTTAAAACCCTTATTTGCATCAAGGAAGCAACTAACCAATTTTTGTAATCATATTACTGAATCAGCTGTTGCCTAAAAACATCACTTTCTGTAAACATTTTACAGTTTGAGAAATCCATTCAAAACAGATCAAAAATAATTTTTTTTATTTTAAATAGACGCATCCATTAAGAAAACCCTAATTTCTATAATCAAAATTATAGCTTGAACGAATCTATATCAAACAGATCCATTCTGTATAATCTGTTTAACATTTAAACAGATTGCCTTTAACACATAATCTGCATAATCATAAAATTTATGTTTCAGATTTAATTAAAAACTATTTTCCTGATCAAATAGAAAATGTTTTTCTAATTAAAATAGGAAACAAATATGCTGCTTCAATTAATCATATTAATCAAAACAGAATACATAACAAATTTAAATCCTTAAGTGATTAGGTTTTTGAAAACAGAATTTCTATTTCATTAAATCATATTAATGAAAAATTATTCTTAATTCGTTTTTCATAAAAACATCATACAAAATTCATTTTCATGAAACATCATTCTTAATTCATAAAATCAAAGGCTGCTTTTAGTTTAATCACATTAAACCATTACAAACATTAATCAAATTAATGTTTAATTCCGTTTTCAAATAGATTACTAAGAATTGTCACAAAACAAATCAAAACCACTTTTGATAATTTTGAAACCCTTTTCAAAACGAATCTTAAACCCTAACATATATCACATATACACAGAATCAATTAATCAAATTACAAGTGGCTCTGATACCACAGTTGGGATTCATGATACAAACGCAGCGGAAAAATTAAAATTTTATCACGTTCCCAAGCCTGGATCCATGTAATTCGACTACTTGATTAAATCTAGGGTTTTAAAATCTTACCAAAACATAGAAGAGGTAAGATTCTCTGGAAGGATGAGAGGAGGTTCACACTGGTGACACCTTACCTCGAGCTTTTTTTTGGCTTGGTTGTTCGGATCAAGACGTCTCCAAAAGGATGCATCCTCTATAGGTATCCACACGAACAACCCTTCACAAAATGAATTTGAGTGTGTGTGCTAGCAACCTCCTTGACTGTCTCACAAATCAAGAATAAAAGGAAAAACTTTGTCTTTTTTTCTAAAAGGAAAGAAGACGAATTTGGAGGCAGGAAAAACAAGTGTGTGAAACCCTAGAGAATATAACATATTTATAGACTCCAAATTAGGGTTTTACTTACCAATGACCTTTTGGTAATTTTCCATTTATTATATTCTGATTTTGTTTAAAAATAAATCAAAAATAATATCTTATTTATTTATTTAAAATAACATTTATCTTAAATAAATAAACAAATAAATAAATAAATAAAACACTTTAATTATTTATTTTCACAGAGTTTATTTTGGGCTTATTAAACCCATATCCGTTTTGGGCTTGTTCTAAGTGTGTGACCTTGTAGGTTCATATAACATTGGTAGTGGGCCTAAATCTCTATTTAGGCCTACAAGTCATAAGTGGCCTCTAGCAAGACATTATGACTACCCAAGTCATGTGAAGTCAATAATCCGACATAACCTAATTACAGTGAATTTATTATCCCTTTATCACATGATATCTTAATTGAACATAAGGCATAGAATGTCATCCTTATATAGTTCAATATTATGACTTGATTCCAAGTAGACTGAAAATGATAACTCTTTATCAATTCATTTTAGCATGGCCATGCACTTTCCTTCAGTCTATCTCATCAAGGGGCCTTTAGATATCTTTCTCATATTAATGAGGGATAAATTCCTTCTAAATCACTCACATTCCTCACATAACTAATTTTATATCCAATAACATCTTTTTAATTGTCCGGTTAAAGACAATGTTAGAATGTGTCAAAACATAAAATAGCTATGTAGAAATCCATGATGATTTCAAGGTCAAAGGATCGAAATAAAATTACTGTGATAAGAAATACTTATGACAATAATCTATGTAGCATTCTTATAGTGGGTCAATCCAGTACATGATCTCTCATCATGTACCTATGAGTTGACTTAATATCTCATATTTATGATTAGTAAAACATAACCATCAATCAACATCATACTAGCCTTAATACTTTAATATTCATATAATGAATAAATGGCTAGGGATAATTAGAATAGAACTCTTATTTTAATCTAAGGGTTTTACTATCAAGTCACATACTTGATGGCCTTAGTAAGAATTAACCATTCATGTAATTATCATAAAATCAAATGATAATATAATACCTTTTTATTAACAAAATAAGAAAGTCAATACATAATCACAAATGATTGACCTAGTGCATATCACTAACATAAACACCCTATTCATCAAGTCTATAAAGGTTGTTGGGGTATTAGTCAACCCAAAGGACATCACTAGGAATTCATAGTGGCCGTATCTAGTATGAAATGCTGACTTGGGTACATCCTCACTTTTAATCCTCAGCTGATGATACCTATATCTCAAGTCAATCTTGGAGAAATACTGAGCTCCTTGCAATTGATCAAACAAATCATCAATCCTAGGGAGTGGATACTTGTTCTTAATGGTAACCTTATTTAGCTATCTATAGTCAATACAGAGTCGAAGACTACCATCCTTCTTCTTCACAAAAAGAACTGGAGCACCCTAAGGAGATATACTAGGCTGAATAAACCCCTTATCCAATAATTCTTGAAATTGCTCTTTCAGTTTTGTAGGTGTCATCCTATAAGGTGGCATAGAGATTGGTTTTGTACTAGGCACACCATCAATATATAATTCTATCTCTTTATCTAGTGGCAATCCAGGTAACTCCTTTGGAAAAATATTTGAGAATTCATGTACCACTGGTACCCTTTCTATCGATCCCATTTCTACTTAAACATCTTTAACTACAGTTAGATAGCCTTGACACCCTCTACTAAGCATCTTCTTAGTTATAATGGCTGAAATAAGATTATGAGGCATAGAGCTCTCACTGCCTTTGAATTTGAATTCCTCTTCACTTGGAATTCTAAAAATTACTTCTTTTGCCTGACAATCCATAAAAGCATAATAATGGACAACCAATCCATTCCTAGAATCACATCAAACTCAATCACATCTAGAAGGACCAAGTTTGCCAATAACTCTCTACCTTCAACCAATACAGGACAAGATGGAAAGAAGATGTCCGTCTCTAACTTATCACTAATCGGAGTCAAAATAGAAAAAAAAACTCATCTTGGAAGGAAGACAAGCCACTTTGGAAGCAAATAAAGGAGATACAAACGAATATGTAGCACTCAAATTAAATAAGACTCTAGCCTCAGAGCAATAGACTAGAATAATACCTGCTACCATAACATTGGATGTCTACGCATCCTGAGGAGTCAAAGTGAAGACCCTAGCCTGTCCACGTCCTGGCTGTTGCAAGGTGAACAACTGAGTGTGTCCTCTACCTCAACCCTACTGACTCGTAAATTGAATCGGTGGCTGTTGAGGGTACATGGGTGCCTGATACTACTGAGGCACCTGCTGCAAGGGTTGGAAAATAGAAGGTAAAGATCCTTAAGCAAAGGACAACTAGAATCTATAGTTCATACAAGCTCTAGCAAAGTGTCCAAACTGACCACACCTGAAACACACTCCTGGCATCAAGTGACAAGGACCTTGATGCACTCACCCACATATGGCACACACACTAGCTCTATACCCAGAACTGCCATGACCGGAGCTTTATCCACTGTCGCTACTAGCACTACCACCAAATCTAGCAGCCCTACTACTCTTGTGATCCTATGGGAAATAGTGCCTACTCACTAGTCCGATGTGCCCTGAACTATCTGCTCTACTGAGAAGGACCTGCTGACTGAGCACTCGTGCTGCTTATCTAAAACACTGGCTGTTGCACCCTCTGAACAAGTTTAACAATACCACTATCATAAGGGTTAGGTATAGTGCCATGTCGAATATGTCTCCGCTTTAGCTGTCTCGCCTCCTCCACAACACTCTCCAAACTACAACCCTCTTGTCGAATGCCAATATAAGCTGGGCCTAACCTAGTCACATAAAGCTCAACTACTCTGGCAACATCCTGCCTCACATCCTTAACATGTCTTATCGATTTGTAGAACTCCCAAGTGTAGTCCTCAATTGATCGGTCTCTCCTATCAATATTAAGTAGCTACAATCTATAGTTCTCCATCATAGATGAAGGATAGAAGAATCTTATAAACTGATCCTTAAAATCTAACCATGTGATTGAGGTCATGAAAGGCTGAATGGATTGTATAAACCAGTCCTAAGCTACCGCTGAGACTGATAACTCTATAATCATGATCCATTAATAATCAGAATACCCTAATATGGTCCTGCACTCAATGGTTTTAATAAAATCCAATGCGTCTCCAGTACCATCAAAATGAACTCATCACACTTTGGAGTACAACAATGTCATATCTGCATCAGACATCTCCTGATTCTGTCACTAAAGCATTTGCTGCACTACGGGCATCGCTTGATTAATAGCTGCCAAACCCTTATTGATACCTACCATGCCAGCTACAAAAGCTACAGGATCCACTATTAGAATCTTAGGCTCTACCTGAGGCTGATCCTGCCTCTGAGTTGTTGCTACTCTGGCTCTGCCCCTACCTCTACCTCTACCCTTACCTCTAGGTCGAGGGGTAAGAGGGAGAATCTTATCCTGAAATGACTATTCGTCATCATCGTGCTGCATCAGCAGTAGGGGAATTTTGAGCATGCCTTATTCTAAAAAGACAAAAAACCCAAATTCAAAATAAGATAAGAACATAGACACAGACTCAAAATCCTAAGGATAAGAAATCAACAAGTGATAGTTAACAAACTAAGTACCATAGTAACATGATAAAAGATAGACATCGAAAGTCAAAAGCATGAAAAATGAGCCAAAGCTCTGATACTAACTTTGTCATGCCCCCAACCCAAGGGCACATGACTGACACTAGGGAATGGGGAAGCTTAAAGCTACCGAAACCCGTAGTAAGCCTTAAAAGAAAAATGTGGAATATTACACTTTAAAACCTTACAATAAAATAATTTAATCATAATGCACATTATCAAATTGATTTTTCTTAATTTAAACAAACCATGCCATTGTCATGAATAAATAAACATCATCAGTTATACAAAATAGTATCTCAGTGCATAAATCTCAATCCATAATAATCACTTTAAAATATGCAGTTATACAATTCTCTACTACGGTACATGGATTCTAATACAAATATAACTACATAGACCTACAAAGGATAGCTAGTGAGGAAGTTACTTGGTGAAGAGAAGTAGGTCTAATAGAAGACTCCCAAACACATGAAAAAAAAATAATTAGGGGGGGTCAGACCTCACTGAGTAAGCTAATAAAAGAAATGAATGTGGTTTGAAAATCTCCTTTAAAATAGGTTTTTATGAAAATATAATATATTTATAATTTATTCAATTCGTTTGATATACATATAGAAATTCATTTTTTAAAAGGAAAGAAATAAATATTTAAATGTTTTTAAAACATTTCAGTATAAAAACTAGGTAGAACTCTAGTCCTCAATTCTAACAGCTATACAGCTCACTTAAATCTAAGACTGTCAGATTTGAGAGCAAAGCATCACCAAGATACATAGCTGTAGTCATATCACTTAATCTAATATCACTGGCGGTGTTTAAAAGAAAAGCGTCACCAAACCATAGACCCTAGTGATCTAATAAATAAAATCCAAATTTTTACTGGCGGTATTCGAGAACAAAACATCACTAGATCTTCTGCCCTAATATTTTAATCAATAATCAAATATCATATTACCGATGGTGTCCGAGAGCAAAGCATCACCAGAGCATCAGCCCCAGTGATATAATTAATATAATCAAATATTTTACGGGTGCGCACACGGTCCTAATGAAACCCATCAGGTAACCCATTCTATCATAGTTTATTTAAAATAAATAAAGATAAATAGATTATTAACTTACAAGATAAAGGTGCTCCTCTGCTACGTTGTTTTCGACCTCGATTGGTAGACATGACTGGAGGGGTGACTAAAAGACAAAATAAAATGACTATCAGAAATTAGAAACCTTAACTTCTAGAATTTCTAAGGAAGACTTGACTCAAAATTCAAAACTTAGGATTAACCTGATGTCACATTTTACGAGAAATCTATCAAAAATTCGATAGAGTCTCATCTACAAAATAGACATCCCTCTACCGAGATAGAGTCAATCTTGCAAGCAAACACATTCTAAACTTCACACAAGCTGAACACCTCAGGTTGGGACCTCGAACTACACAAATCCCCAACCGAGGTTCACAATCCACCAAAAATAAATAATAAATAACAATATTTTAAAATCCTTAAAAATCCACAAAAATAATTAAAATGCCACAATATAATTTATTGAAATCACCAAACAATAAATATAAGTATTTTTCACAACAATTAATAAAAAAATCTCAAATAATTAATATAATTATATAAAAAACCAATTTTTACAAATATTCAATATAAAATAGTCATTTTCACATTTAATTATTTAAATAGTTTAAATATATTGTAAAATAAATTAAAAACCCATTTAATCACAAAATAATAAATAATGTATTATTTGAATATAATTTTCAAAAATTAGAATTAATAAGTTAAAAATGGTAATTAATTTATAAAAATTATTCTAATACTCTATAAAATTCTAAAACCATTTAAAATATAATTTAAGTATATTTTCAACAAAATTACATAATTATCCCAAAATTCCAATATTCACATAGACATAATAATTCCTCAAAAATAATATAAATTTACTAAAAATAATTTTATTAACACAAAAATTACTAACTTAATTTACTAACTCTAATTAACTCAATATTCAACCCAAATAATTAATTAACAAAATAAACAAAATATACATAAACTTAAAACATCTAAATAAATTATACAAAATCCATAAAATCAATTTAACCAACATAAATCATTTTTATATATACCCATAACCAAAATCAACCATAATAATTTAGATCAACTAATATATATATATATATATATATATATATATAATAATCAACCCAAATATTAACCAAATATTAAAATAAAATTCTACATAATTAACAAATATAATAAAAATCAACCAAAAATCAAATCAACACAAAAACTAACTAAATCAACTAACTAAGTTGACCCCAACCAACCCTAACTAAAATAACTTAGAACTTACCTAACACTGAAATCCTAGGATAGGGAAGGCTGCTGTTGTATGTCAAAGCTACTGCTGCTGGTCTTCGTACTGTTATTGTTGTTGTTGAGACAACAAGAAAAGAAGCAAAAGAAGTAGATGGTGGGGGTGGTGTGAGGATGGTGGTGCTGCTGGGGAAGGAAAGCAGCGTGAGAGAGAGGGCAGGAAAGAATGACATGAGGGAGATGGGAAAAAAAGGGGAAAGTGGTGTGGTTGGGCTGGTGAGTTTTGACATGAGTTTTAACACACACACACACACACACATATAATTTGGGTAGCTTAAGTAATGTGTGTGTATATATATATATATATATATATATATATATATATGCCCACTCAACACACTTGTATATAGATATAACAACAATAATAATAATAACTCTAGTTAAAAATAATGCTATGTAAATAATAATAATCAATAATAATAATGCTATGTATATAAAAAAAAATTATGACAATTAAAATAATGACATACGTGCATGTAAATAAAAATGAGATAAAAATAATAATATTAATAGTTTCCAAATAGAATTTTAAATTTAGTAATTAAATATAACAATTTAATGTAATAATATATATATATATATATATATATATATATATATATATATATATTTGGGTAGCTTAAGTAATGTATATATATATATACACCCACTCAACACACATGTATATAGATATAACAATAACAATAATAATAACTCTAGTTAAAATTAATGCTATGTAAATAATAATAATCAATAATAATAATGCTATGTATATAAAAAGAATTATGAAAATTAAAATAATAATGTACGTGCATGTAAATAAAAATAAGATAGAAATAATAATATTAATAGTTCCCAAATAGAATTTTAAATTTAGTAATTAAATATAACAATTTAATTTAATAATAATAACATATGATAAAATAATTAATAACATTGCAAACCTCGATATTTAATTATATAAAATAATTTAAAAATATTTGGGTTATTACACCTTTAGCCTCAATTGTCATATTTAGGATATTTCCAAGTCCATTTTATTAATTCCTTGGTTTTAATAATTTTTTTTGAAATTTTGTGAAATTTTATGAATTTGATTTGTATACATAAGAATGTTTTAAATAAAATATTATTTATTTTAGAGAGTTTCGGAGCAGGAACCGTCGCATTTGGGCAATTGAGGACACGTCGACCGGCACACTGAACCTATGAGTTAATTTTATAGAATGATTGTTAAGATTGTTTATAAATAAGAATTTTATGAGATTCATATAATTTTATTTGTAATCATGAATTTTACTTTATCCATGATTCATTTATTTGATTATGATTAAGCATTTGATGAACATGCTTTAGTTGGTTTAATTTAATTTAATTTTGTTTCATATATTGTTTTGAAAATAATGGTAGAAAATGCCAACTGGTGGGTGTCACCAGGATTGTGTACGCACCAATGTTGATCTGTGTATTGGTTATTTTATGGATTATGAGCCCTGGTTGTGTAAGACGCTTTGGGAAAAATTATTAATCGTGTGCCTTGGTTGAGTAAGACTCTTTGGACAGGTATATGTCTACTAGTTTGACCCTGGTTAAGCTTGCTCTTTGGGCACCAGTAAATAATTGAAGGAAGGGACTGATTGTGGCTGGACCCTGGTTGAGTGTGCTCTATGGGATCGAGAGTCATTTTGATTAAGAGAGCCAAAACGCTAGTAGAACTGAGGTTTAGAGTTCTACTACGATTTTCCATTAAAGGTTTTATTGATTATAAATATTATGTTTGCATGAGTTACTTTCTTATAAGTTAAAGGGATTTATATTTATATACTTTCTTCTAAGGTATTTTATAAAAATAGTTTTGGTAAAAATAAAGTAGTTCTTGAAATAATTATTTATTTAAGGGATTTAAAGGTTTTTAATAACTTTTTTAAAACCAACATGCATTTTATAAAGTAAGTTCACTCAATGAGGTTTGACTTCCCTCAATTTATTTTTACAGGATCTCATAGTCTGACTGATCCTAGTCATTGTCTATGCTGTTGGATTTCTTCTTCTCTGACCATGTTGTATAGGTTTATTTAATATAAGTATTATGTATTTAAATTTTAGACACCGCATTAGTTAGTTAAAATGACTTGTGTAATTTGTATTTGGGATTTGGTATTTTTATATACTATCTTGTATTGTGGATTTTTAAGGTGATGGAGATATATGCAATCGTGTTGGATTATTGTAGTTATTAGGAAGTAGTGTTGATTGGATAATTTTTGGAAGTGTATTTCCTTGATTTACAAGTTTGGATTTGTTCCTAGTATAGAGAAGGTTTTCATAATCTATTGACATGTGGCACTCTATATTTTAAGCATACATTAAATACACTTTTTTATTTTAATTGAATAAACTTTTTAAATTTTTTTCTTCTCATTTTTTCAATTATTTTTTCTAATTACTGTGTTCACATTCAAAAACTTAAAATAGTTATTTTTTCACTAAAATTAAGTTTTCTCATGTTAATTTTTTTAATCTTCTGCCTATTTAAAATAGGCCAAAGGTACAAATTGGACCCTTAAGTATGGGCCTAGGATTGGATTGGACCCTTAATTTTTTTTCCCATTTGGAACTTTTTTTTTCAAAGTTGTCTCAATTTGGACCTCACACATACAGAGGCTCAAACTAACATTAAAAACTTGCACAACTGGACTCATGGGATCTATACACCTTACTAACTCATATGCCATGTCACATAACACCTCCCTACCACCTATCTTCTTTACTCTTTTGTACATTGAATCCTTAAAATAAAAATTGCCTCTATAATTTGTTCCCTCCCAATCTTAAATTATTTTTTTAATCTAAATCAAGAAGCATGAGTTCTTTATGCTTTCAATTCATTAACATACATCACATGCATAAGTTAGGAGAGTGCAGTTAATAAAAAATGGAAAACTTATCATCGTCAATTGCATCGTCTTCATCTACTGAAAGACATCAGTCAAGAATGATGTAAAGAGGTGAAAGATATTATTGATGTGGTGCTCAAGAGCTATTATGGACATCCTGGACAAATAGCAACCCCGGCTGAAAATTCTATGGATGTCCAAATTACAGTGTAAGTTATGGTTATTATTTTAGTCTTATTTAAATTGAAGTTGGTTTTTTTTTCATAGATGGAGGAAGATGATTTTGAGGTTGGTTAGTTTATCTGATCAAATGTATATTGTGATTGATTTGAATCTACAGCCACCTAAAGAAAGAGTACCCTAACAAGGATGTGGTCATTTTGTTTGGTATGATAGAGAGATGGATTCTAGAGTAAAGGAGGTCATCAATGGACTTAAACTTAAGAACATGAGATTAAAATAAGAAAATACAGAGCTGAGAAAAGTTACATATCAATTTGCAAATGTTTTAAGCCTCCATGAATCAATTGAAGAAATAAGAGAAGATGTTGGACTCTTAAAGCAAGATAATATGGAAAAAATAGAGAAAATGAGAAAAGCATGTGTTACTATTATGTTGTCATGTGTTTATTTGTCTTTTTTATTTTATTCATGTACTTTAGAAAGTTAATGAAAGTGATGAACTAATGTGAAGTTTCATGTATTTTAGACATTTTCTTCCTATATTAGCATAATTGAAATGAATGAATGGAAGTAAAGGAAATTAGCATTTCCATTGCAAAATAGTTGTGCAAATACGCATGTTGATTATAACATAACATATAACTGATCATAATGTAAGCACAAAAACATCATGGGCATTAAAATATTTCAGCCAACTTTATAACCTATCAAGGCTACCAGAATATTAACAAAAAGAATTGTATGTCCTGATAAATATAAAATATAAATGACAATATCAAGCATGTAGTTCCTGAGGAACTTGATAGTCCAAAAAACTTAATCCAATTCCTATAGGAACTAATTTAGCCAAAAAAATCATCTTAATAACATTTTATGGTAGTTTGGTATCCCTGAATCTTGCTTGCAACTTTTTAATTTTTGCTTGTCGCTATTATTCTAGTTTGCTGTTGGTTATTAATGCTAACCCTTGCCATTGAAGGCCTAGAGGCTTAAATGGAAGATTCGTTGGTTGACGGACTTCTGAACCATCACTAATGAAACCAATCTTTCTAGTTCCTTCATCAGCTATTGATATACACATCCTTCTTAAGCTTCGTAACTCTCTTTCACTTAGAATTAGAAAGCATACATCAGGATCAGGATTGCCATGCAAGGGTACAAAACTAACAGTGCTTGCACCTTTAATTACAAGTCACTCAATTACTAATCTAGACTGCATTTTATAAAACAAATCTCTAAATACAAAAAAGCACTGTATATTAATAAAATAAAAAGGACTCAACTGAGTTATAAAGCTCATATTATAAGTTATTCTTCAAGCTGACTCATCAAAATGGAGTCCATGTCCATTATTGCTTTTCCTAAACATCCTGTCTATTTATTTGAACCATCATTTGTATCTATCCTTTTGTTCTTCCCCTTAGCTTTTGAAGCAATAATAGAAGCACCAATAGAAGCACTTCTAGCTGATGGGGCACTTAGAGCTACTTCAACATTTGCACTTAGAGTTGCTTCAATATAAGCACTTGGAGTTGTTTCTTCATTTTGACCACAACCTACAGTCCTTGATGACTAGCAGCTAAAAAAATAGTAATTAAATATTCATACATTTTTACACAAAGTAAGACTAATTACAAAAGTAAATTCAATTTGCATGAAGACATACCTTAGTGTAGCTTTGTCTGTTATGTCCCTCTTTGTGACAAATAGCACATGAAATCTTAAAGCCTTTCCTAGAAAGCTTATAAGCACTAGTGCTCTTTCAAGGTTCATTTTGGCTTCTAATCCTTTTTTATTTTTTGTCTACTAGGCATCTTAGTCACTGGTGGGGGCTTAATTGGCAGAAATTGGTTATATTTCATGAAAATCTTTCTAAGCGTAGGCTGCATTGGGTGTCTGTATGCTACATCATACATTAACTTGTGATACCACATTGAAATTTCAACCATAGGATAAAATCTTGCACGTCTCATTGCACATATCACATGGGAGAATGGGATGCCTGTTAGATCCCATGCTCTGCATGTACATAACTTCCTATCAAGAAAAATAGTGTGCCTATCTGGTCCATAAGAAATTTTATACCCAAAAGCTCTATTAAATAGCACATTGCAACCACAAGCAACTTCAACATTTTCTTGGAATATCACCACACATTCAGGACTTCAATCTCTAATCCATTTATCAATAACTGCTTTTTAACTACTAACCTTTTTAAGGCTGCTTTTCTAATATCATCCAACATCAAAATAATGGGCTTAAACCTTGCTTATAATATGGTGGAGTTGAATTTTTCACACATGTTTTTATCCACAATGTCTGACTTACACCTACTATTGAAAAAAGCCCTACACCAATTTGTTGGGTTGTATTTCAGTAGGTCTTCATCTGTTTCCTTATTCATCTCACCTAATTTTTTCAAATTGTCTTCAAACTCTTTTTGGAATGTCATGCACATATAAAAAACTTCTTTTTCATTTCCCCACCTATCCATTTTTTAGACTAATTTGAATATATGTGCCTTGCACACCATTTATGTTTAGCGTCAAGGAGTAAATCAATGACAACTTGCAATAATTACTAAAAAATTACAACAAGATAGTTTATAAGGCATGATATTAAGATAACAAAAAATAAAGAAAATTATGGTTTGTAAAAACATGTTATAAAAATCACCTTTTACAGGTCAAATATAAGAGTTAATGATTTCTTTTATTCATTAATATCCAACTCCTTCACAAGCCATTGCAAAAACTACTTCCAATTTAACTTATTCTCTTTGTCTATGATAGCCATGCAATTGGAAAAATCTAATTTGAAGCATCCTTACTAATAGTAACTAAGACTTCCCCCTTCACTTTTCCTTTAAGAAAACTGCCATCTAAGCCTATTAAAGGCCTACAACCATCTTTCCAACCTTGTATTAATGCAGCAAAGCATATGAACATTTGCTTAAATACTCACTTTCCTTCTTTCAACTTCTCTTTATATAAATCAATCTCTTATTTGCTTCTAGGATTTATTCTTTTAACCTAATCTGCATATGCTTTAAGTTGACTAAACTTAACAACAAAACTTCCTTCCATTTCTATCAATAGTTTTCTCTTTGCTCTCTTCATTTTTGCATTAGAAACATTGAGCCTCATTAGTGCTTTAGCTTTATTAACTAGGTCTTTAACTTTAGTTTTAGGATTCCTGTACAACTTATCCTTGAAATGGTTTTCAAGAAAATCATATATAGCCCTTGAGTTGTTAAATGTCTTGTAATAACTATACTAATGGTTTAAAGTCTTTACACACATTCCCCAATTTTTCCCATCATTGGATACAAACATGATAAATGGACAACCTTGTGATTTGCAAGTTGCTCTTATCCAAGTACGCTCATTTGGTCTGAGTCTTAAATCTTTGCCTTCACCAACATTATATTTGGTAATTGCTTCTCTAACTTTGGCATTACTAAATGTCATGCCAAGCATAAAATTTGGATTATCATTATCCACATCATATCTTACTTTTTGCTTACTCTACCTGATTACTTTAATGGTTGGATCTTTAGTTTGCAGTCCTTTCTTTTCACTAATTTCATCTTCCTCTCCTTCATAGTCACTATCTTCACTCTCTTTAGTTATTTCATTATCCTTTGCATTAACCTGACTAGCTTTAAAATCTTTATTACCCTCAGTTACTTCAAATTCATTACCCTTAGGTGCTTCAACCTCTTCATTAATCTTAGCCCTAAAATAATTTTCAGTGTGGTCATTGTCTGTATTAATATAAGCATCCTCCTCTTTAATCAAGTTAGCTTCCTCCTCTTCAATCAAGTCAGCTTCCTCCTCTTCCTTGTCTGCAAGCTCTTCATTAACATCACCAATTGCAACCTCACTTCCAAGCTGATTATCACCCATAGGTTCAACCCCAACATCTCTAAACACTTAACTCATATGGGGATCATTTTCATCTATAAAGAGGCTTATATACCACCCACTAAAGGCTATCCCTGTGCTTTCACCAACACTACCAACTACATGGTTTGAATCAACATTGCTACATAGTGTTAGTGCTTGAGTAAAATGGCCTTCATCTTTATTCACATTGTTATAGTTCACATTCATATCAATTGTTGTATTTCTACCCTTACTATTTCTATCCATCCCATCCCTAAATTCAAGCAAGTTACAGTTATTATTTAAGTGTGGAATATCAACTTCATGTTATGCATAAATATGCATCTGTTGACATCCCATGTTCATTCTAATGTGCTTTACCATTTCATTATAATCTTATCATCATGCAATAAAAATAGTCCACCATATAAAATTTTCCCTAGTTTAAACGCAAATATTCTCTTAACTTTGGGATATCCAAAATGAACATTATACTTCTTAAGTAATCAAATATCACAACTATCAACAATTTCTTCTTCTCCATCCACATATGACAAATCAGGATTATAGACCCATTTTCCACCATAGTGAAAGACAATACCTATTGTCTCTATACTGCATTACATAAAGAATAAACAAATTATTACAACCTATTATTCTATTTACTTCTTTTAGAAATATTAGACAATCTAGCAACAAAACACCTTCAAACATGGACCACTTCAATTAAAGAAAACAAAATGTATGTCAATATTTATTTTTTCATTAAAAAAATACAAATTGCCCTTGTTATTATATTATTATTCACTTATTAAACAAATGAAACTAACTCAAATCCCTATACCACTTATAAATTAAAAATCCCTAATTTCCATATCTCAAAAACCCTAATTTTTTTCCTAATTACACACACTAATCATTGTCATTAAGCAATTAATCTTCTATATAATAAATGTTTTATTTACTTGTTAAACCATTTCAACACATACATGCCACAACCACCATACATCTTGAAGCAAATGAAGTATAAAAAGCTCATACCTTTTTTGCATGCAATCAATAATAGTGACCCTTTAATAGTGGGAACTTAAGCAATAAAGTTCGTTTGGTGGGGTGAGGTTAATTTTGATAGTGACATGAATGGCTTTGTTGTAAGAAAGAAGACAGTTAAGGAAAGTTGAACAAGACAGGTGAAGAAAGTTCAATGCCTTTACTTTTTTTAATTCTTTTCTCCTTTAGCTTAGCTAAAAGATGCGACTAAGCTAGGAGTGGTAGGGTGGTGTTATGTGAAGTGGCATATAAGTTAGTAAGGTGTGTGCATCCCACGAGTCTAGCTGTGCAAGTTTTTAATGTCAATTTGGGCCTCTATATGTGTGAGGTCCAAATTGAGACAACTTTTTTAAAAAAAGTTCGAAATGGGAACAAAAAAAATGAGGGTCCAATTCAGTCCTAGACTTATAATTGAGGGTCCAATTTGTACCTTTGGCCTTTAAAATATTAAAACTCTAATTTTTCCTTTTTTTTTTATTTTATTATTATAACATTAAATTAGATGTTATGAAAAAGTATAAATTATAAAATTTTATTTTAATAAATAATTAATCTATTATATTTTTATCTAAACCACTAATTTAATTAATTAATTATATTTTATTCATATAAAAGGTCTATATAACATATATACTTATATATGTTAATAAACTTTTATTTTAATAAATAATTAGTCTATATGTCATAAACTTTTTTTTAATGTTATAAACTTATATACTTATAACATCTAATTTAATGTTATATATTATTATAACATTAAATTAGATGTTATGAAAAGTATAAATTATAAACACTTATTTTAATAAATAATTAATCTATTGTATTTTTATCTAAACCACTAATTAAATTAATTAATTATATTTTATTCATATAAAATGTCTATATAACATATATACTCATATGATAATCACATGATATTTTTGTTTATAACTATAATTTTCATAACCTGAACCTAAGGGCACATGACCGGCACTAGGGAATGGGTAGGCATAAGACCCCCGAAACCCGTAGTAAGCCTTAAAGAAAAGAAAAATAAAACCTTCAAATTTAAAACTTTATTTCATGAAAGAACACATTATCAAACTGATTTTTCTAAAAATAAACATAATCGTGCACAACATAAAATATTCTCCATCATCAAATATCATAAATCAATATTAAAACATTATACATAAGCGTGGTTCATTAAAATGCAATACATAAGTATACTTAAATTTTACAAACTCATAGTACAAACACTACTGTAGTATTCTAGAGTTACTACTACAATACAGCTCATAATGACCTACATAATATAGCCGGTGATGAAGAAATCCGGCATAGAGGTGGTCTAAGGTCGAACTCCCAAGCTCCTAAAAAAAAATAGACTGAGGGGAATTAGACCTTACTGAGTAAGTTAATAAAAAGAGCTGTACGGTTTGAAAACCTTTTTGAAAACTGTATACATATAGTAAAAATAATTTATATCATATATATATATATATATATAGCTTTTGAAAAAAAAATCTCAGTAGAACCCTAAACCCAAATTTCTAAATGGCCAACTCGGCCCACTTAATCCACATAGACTGCCGATCCTCAAGAACAAGGGTATCAGCTGAGGCACCAAGCCACAATCATCCACTTAATCCAAATACATGGCATTGGCAGTCCCCGAGAGTTAAGGCATCCACCGAGGCACCCGTCCCAGTCCATTATTAACTCTCCAATCACTGGCGGTCCCCGAGAGTAAAGGCTTCGACCGAGGCACCTGTCCCAGTTTATATCCACAAGTCATACATACATCGGATCCAACTCTCAATCTCTACCATGTGCACATGGTCCTGGTGAAACCCATCAGGTAGCCCGTTCTACCAAAATTTCTCAAAACTAATTTTAAATAAATAAAATGCACTTAAATCTTAAATAGCAGCATTTAAATTAAATAAATCATATAATAAATACTAAAAATATAAGCACACGTACAGATCAATTTATCAATTTACAGGACGAGCGAGAAGGCTGATGACCATGCGTCTACCTCGATCCAACAGCTCCTGCTTCGGTACTCTCTAGAAAAAAAAATAGACCTATTTTAAAAACACATCTATAGAATTAAAATCAAAAATCGAAAAAAATAATGAAATTCTAGACTGACTCGAGGAAGACCAGATAAGACTCGATAAATAAGGAAAAACTCTAATTAACGATAGGAATTTACGAAAGATGTCACGTTTTATGAGAAAATCTATCAAAATTTTGGCAGAGTCTCCTCTGTAAAATGGACATCTCTCTACCATAGGTAAAGCCATTCCTGTACAGAAAACACACTTCTAAAAATTCGCACACAATCTACACTCGGGTTGGCTCTCCAACACAGTATTAGCCCGATCGAGTTCACAACTCAACAAAACATCTCAACTTAATTCTAACTAATAAAATTCATGAAAATATTACTTTCATAAAAAAATATTAAAATCAAAATTAAAATATAACATAGCACTTAATTAAATTTAATTAGACATAAATACATAAAAAAAACCCATAATTTCCAGTAATATACATTATTCTTAAAATACACATAAATAATCCATAATTAATATAACTATCAACAAATACCTTAATTAAAACCATTATACCAAATATGTTAAATATAACCATATATATATTTTTCTTACCAAAATAATATATTATACATATATATATAATATTTGGAAACAATATTCAAAATTAACATTACTTAATTAAAAATACCAATTAATTTATAAAAATCCTCTAAACCTCTTAAATATTAATAAAACCAACTAAAATATATATTTAACTATAATTAGCATAAAATTACATATTTATCCATATAATAGAAAAATACACATAATATGTCCATATTACTCAAAAATTCTATAAAAATTCTATAAATACATAAATACATAAAAATTATTTTTTTCAACATAAAATTTCTTAATATCAATAAAAACATATAATTAACTAATAATTTCTTCCAAAAATATAAATTTAACCTAATTATCCACATTTGACATAAACTTAAAATAATTATAAAAATAGTATAAAAATCACAAAAACTATAAATTAAGTTCTAAAATTAATAACATTTAATGATAATACCAATTATCAAAATTTAATAATTTTTAACAATTAATTTTCAGAAATTAATAAAATATTAATAAAATATCCAAAATCCACAAAAACTCACAATTAACACAATAATTTTCCATAATCTTAAATAAAATCAATATACTAAAAATAAATAACAATAATTACTGTAATTTACTAATTAAACTCAAATAAAATAAAATAAAAATAAAATAAAATTCTATAAAATAAAAAAAATCAAAATAATATACCAAAATTAGATTTAAACAACTAACTAGCATAATTAACCAATTGGGATAATTAAAGTTTAACACCTAAACCAACCTAAACAACTTGAAAATGACCTAAAAACAACCTAAAAACAACTCAAAGCAACAAGCTGCCTACCTCAATTTTCATCGCCGGAAATGGTTGCAGCGGCAAGGCAAGGTGTCGATCGTCGCCTGAGGAGGTAATGCAGGCTGAGGGAGCAACGAACGACACCGATCTAGTTCTGACAGGGACGAAGAAGCTTGAACCGAGAGAGAGACAGAGATACTAGAGGGAAGAAGAGAGGAAAGGGAAGGCGGCCAAGGGGGGAGGAGACGCTGGAGAAGGGTGGCAGTACGGTAGAAGGCCGGGAGGCGCAGTGAGGGTGGTGGTTTAGCAGGTCGACGGGGAGAGAGGAAGGGGATGATGTGTGTGTTGGTGTTTTGGATGTTTACATTCATATATATATATATATATATATATATATATATATATATATATATATATATATATATATATATATATATATATATATATATATATATATACATACATACATGTACATACTATTATAATAAACATATATATAATATAAACCCTAGTAATATATATATTACATATAATAGGCTTGAAAATAACAAGGGTAATATAGAATAAATCATACTTATAAAATAGTTATATAATGTTTAATATTATAGAAAATATAATTCCTTAAAATAATAATAACATAACCCTAACATAATAAAATAGCTAGATAATTAACAATTATATAATATAATTTAAAATTATTTATTAATACTAAAAAATTCAAAAATTACTTTATTTAAATTAAAATATAGGGTATTATAGTCTTCCCCCTAAAATAAATTTGTCCTCAAATTTCAAAGAAAAGGGGGGGTTAACAAGGTACATTAAGAAAAGAGATAGGGATACGCGGATAACATATAAGCTTCAGTCTCCCAAGTGCAATCCTTAGCAGAATGGTTACACCATAGCACCTTCACCATCGGTATCTCCTTGGTCAGCAACTATCAAATTTGGCGATCCACAATCGCCACTAGATACTTCTCGTAAGTCAGATCATCACTAAGCTCTACGGCTTGAGGTTGCAGAATGTAAGATGGGTCAGGAATGTATTTCCTCACATAGATACATGGAATATAGGGTGGATCCTCGAAAATTCTGGTGGCAACACCAACCTATATGCCACTTCACCCACTCTAGACCGAATCTCAAATGGTCTAATGTATCTAGGAGCTAGCTCACCCTTCTTGCCAAATCTTATGACTCCTTTCATTGGAGACACCTTCAAGAACACTATGTCTCCAGCCATAAAGGATACATCCTTCCTCCTAGGGTCAGTATAGCTCTTATGTCTACTGAAGGCTATCTTCAATCTTTACTAAATTATGATGGGAACTTTCTCTAAAGTCACCTGTACCAACTTTGGACCTGTTAACTGTCTTTCACCAATCTCCCAACATAATGGTGATTTGCAGTTCCTACCGTATAGTGCCTCATACAGAGCCATTTCAATGCTAGCATGATAGCTATTATTGTAAGCAAACTCAATCAATGGCAAGTGCAAATCCCATTGTCCTCCAAAGTCAATCACACACATCCTCAACATATCTTCTAACATTTGGATGGTCCTTTCTGACTGACCATCAATCTGAGGATGGAAGGCTGTATTGAAATCCAATATGGTACCCAAAGCCTTGTGTAATTCTTGCCAAAAGACTGAGGTGAATGTGGCTCCTCTGTCTGACACTATACTCACTGGTACTCCATGTAGACAAACAATCCTATTAACATAAAGTCTTGCTAGTCTATTAGTATAGTACATCTTCTTTATTGGTAGAAAGTGTGCTGACTTGGCAACAATCACCTATATAGCATCATAGCCTCCTGTAGTATGAGGAAATCTAGTCACAAAGTCCATAACTATCATGTCCCATTTCCATTTAGGAATTGGCATAGGTTGCAACAATCTCGAGGGTCTCTGATGTTCAAGCTTCACTTGCTGACAAGTCAGGCATCTAGACAGAAACTCTACAATATCCTTCTTCATTCCATTCCACTAATATGTATCTTTCAAGTCATGATACATCTTGGTAGAACCTGGATGAATACTATAAGCAAAAAAATGTGCCTCTTCCATAATTTCTTTCCTCAAGTCATCAACATCTAGCACATAAATCCTAGTGCCCAACCGTAATACACCTTCTCTATTGATTATAAAGTCTTTTGATTGCCCTTGTTGCACTTCATATATAATCCTCTACAACTGCAGGTCTCTATTCTGAGCTGCCTTAACTTGATCCAAGTATACTGATCATACCTTGAATTGAGCTAAAAGGCACTTTCTAGTAATTTTCAATTGCAACCTTTAATCAATCAATTTGTGCAACTCCTTGATAATGGGCCTCCTTTTTGAGCTGATGTGGGCAAGACTGCCTGCTAACTTCCTACTCAAGGCATCAACAACAACATTTGCCTTACCTGGATGGTATAAAATGGAACAATCATAGTCCTTGAGAAGTTCCATCCATCTTCTCTACCTCAAGTTCAAGTCCCTTTGCTGGAAGATATACTTCAAGCTCTTATGATCGGTGTATATCTCACAAGTAACCCCATACAAGTAATGCTTCCATATCTTCAAAGCAAACACAACGACTACCATCTCCAAGTCATGAGTGGGATAGTTTTGCTCATGCTTCTTCAGCTGCCTTAAAGCATAAGCAATTACTTGGCCATTTTGCATTAATACACAGCCCGGTCCTACTCTGGAAGCATCACAATACACCGTATACCCTTCATTTCCAGATGATAAAGTCAGAATTGGAACTGACGTCAACAAATCCTTTAATAATTAGAAGTGCTCTTCACATCTATCTGTCCACATAAACTTAGCACTCTTTTGGGTCAACCTTGTCAAAGGTGCAGTAATTTTGGAGAAGTCCTTCAAAAATCTCATGTAGTAGCCTGCTAGACCCAGGAAACTCCGTACTTCTCTGACTGTAGTCGGCCTCGGCCATTCTATAATAGCTTATATCTTTTTAGGATCGACTTGTAGACCATCCTTAGAAACCACGTGGCCTAAAAATGCCACTTGACTCAACCAGAACTCACACTTTGAAAACTTGGCATAAAACCTGTGCTCCTTTAAAGTTTGAAGCACCTTTCTCAGATGCATAAAATGCTTAGCTTCACTCTTGGAATAAAGCAAGATGTCATCAATGAAGACTATTACAAACCGGTCCAAGTATGGCCTGAACACCCGATTCATCAAGTCCATAAAGGCTGCTGGAGCATTAGTCAACCCAAAGGACATTACTAGGAACTCATAATGGCTATATCTCATCCGAAATGCTATCTTGGGCTCATCACCACTTCTGATCCTCAACTGGTGATACCTAGATCTTAAATCTATCTTAGAGAAGCATGTAGCACCTTGAAGCTAATCAAACAAGTCATCGATCCTTAGAAGTGGATACTTGTTCTTGATGGTGACCTTGTTCAACTACCTATAATCAATACAAAGTCGAAGGCTACCATCCTTCTTCTTCATAAATAACACTGGAGCACCCCAAGGTGATGTACTGGGCCTTATAAAACCTTTATCGAGCAACTCCTGTAACTTCTCCTTCAGCTTCTGTAATTCAGCTGGTGCCATTCTATAGGATGGTATAGGAATAGGATATGTACCATGTATAACATCGATATAGAACTCTATCTCCCTGTTTGGTGGTAATCTTGGTAATTTTTTAGGGAAGACATCCAGAAACTCATGCACCACTGACACTTGTTCGATTACCCCTTTCTCTATTTCAACATTTCTTACTACTGTCAAGTAACCTTGATAACCCCTTCTAAGCATCTTCCGAGCTGTAATGGTAGAAATGAGATTACAAGACATGGAGCTCTTTTCAACTTTAAAATAGAACTCTACTTTATTTGAAATTCTGAACGCCACTTCTTTCTCTCGATAATTCACCAAAGCATAAATCCTTGACAACCAATCCATACCCAAAATGACATCAAATTCTAACACATCAAGCAAGACCAAGTCTGCCAATAATTCTTTACCATCAACTGAGACCAGACACGAAGGAAAGAAAATATCTGTCTCTAACTCGTCATTAAGAGGAGTCGATACAGATAGAGGAAAGGACAACCTGGAAGGTTGCCACTCGATTCTCGAAGAAAACACGAGAGAAATAAATGAATGCAAAGCGCCAGGGTCAAATAATACTCTAGCATCATATGCACAGACTGAGAGAATACCCGCTACTACTGCATTGAAGTTTGAGCATCCTGCGGTGTCAGAGTGAAAACTCATGCCTAGCCATGACCTGCTTGTTGAGATGTCCGAAGCTCTGCCCACTGCTACTGCTACTGACTCTAGTACTAAATCTGTGACCTTTGCCACTTCTCCTATTCATGGCATAACCATGTCGACCAACTCGGTGAGTCTTGGACCTTCTACCACCATGCTGTGAACTACCCGCACCCTACTGACTTGTACTACTAATATGAAAAGTTAGCTATTGGTACTCGAGAGCTACACCATATCCACTACCACCAACCATGTAGGGATCTAACATGGTGCCCTGGTGGATGTGTCGCCTCTCAATGAGATGGGCCTCCTCTATAACACTCTCTAAGGTGCGGTCCTCTATACGTATACCCATGAAAGTTGGCCTTAAACTAGTGACATACAACTCTACTGCTTTGTAGGGATCTCTCATGATGTCCTCTGCATGTCGAGATAGCCTATTAAACTCCCTAGTGTAGTCCTCCACTGACCTATCCCCTATGGTGATGTGAAGCAACTACCACCTGCAAGCATCTCTGATGGTTGGAGGATAGAAGAATCTCAGGAAGCGGTCTTTAAACTCTAGCCAAGTTAACTCATGCATGGATGGCTGAATTAACTATATGAACCAGTCTTGGGCTGCCGCTTAGACTAACAACTCCATAATTATTATCCGCTGGTAGTCTGTGTGTCCTATCCTAGTACGTTCCTCAATCACATTAATGAAGTCTAAGGCATCCCCATTACCATCAAAGGAAACTCTACCAATCTGAGAGTAGAGGAGTGTTGCATCAGTATTTATCATCTCCTGATTCCTTTGCTGTAACATTTACTGCACAAGGGGCATCGCCTAATTCAAAGCTGTAAGACCCTTATTAATTCTTGCTAGTCCACTTGCAAAAGTCGTGTGGTCTACGACTGGAGCTTCAGGCTCAATTGGCTACTGATTAAGAATCTCAACTGGAGCTGCCTTAGCTTGACCTCTACCTCTACCTCTGCCTCTACGACGTGGAGTAAAAGAAAGAGCCTCATCATGCATAGACTGCTCATCAAGTCTAAAAGTTAGATTGGCAACGGGGTCTATTCGCACATGCCTCATTCTGAAAAAGATAGAGAAAAACCAAATTCAAAACAAGATAAGAGTATTTAACGCAATGCGGAATTAGAAATAAGAATATCACAAAGACAATTATCAACCTAATCATTGCAGTAGTTACATAAAAAGACAGACATAGACAATTAATCAAACTTATGCTCTGATACCAACTTTGTCATGACCTGAACCCTAGGGCACGTGACCGGCACTGGGGAATAGGTAGGTATAAGGCCCCCAAAACTCGTAGTAAGCCTTAAAGAAAAGAAAAATAAACCTTTAAATTTAAAACTTTATTTCATGAAAGAACACATTATCAAACTGATTTTTCTAAAAATAAACATAATCATGCGCAACATAAAATATTCTCCATCATCAAATATCATAAATCAATCTTAAAACACTATACATAAGCGTGGTTCATTAAAATGCAATACATAAGTATACTTAAGTTTTACAAACTCATAGTATAAATACTACTGCAGTATTCTAGAGTTACTACTACAATACATCTCATAATAACCTACATAATATAGCCGGTGATAAAGAAATCTGGCATAGAGACGGTCTGAGATCGAACTTTTAAGCTCCTGAAAAAAAAATAGATTGAGGGGAATCAGACCTCATTGAGTAAGTTAATAAAAAGAGCTGTACGATTTGAAAACCTTTTTGAAAACTGTATACATATAGTAAAAATAATTTATATCATATATATATATAGCTTTTGAAAAAAAATCTCAGTAGAACCCTAAACCTAAATTTCTAAATGGCCAATTGGACCCACTTAATCCATATAGACTGCCGGTCCCCGAGAGCAAGGGCATCAACTGAGGCACTAAGCCGCAGTCATCCACTTAATCTAAATACATGGCATTGGCGGTCCCCGAGAGCTAAGGCATCCACCGAGGCACCCATCCCAGTCCATTATTAACTCTCCAATCACTAGCAGTCCCCGAGAGCAAAGGCTTCCACCGAGGCACCCGTCCCAGTTTATATCCATAAGTCATACATACATCGGATCCATCTCTCAATCTCTACCAAAATTTCTTAAAACTAATTTTAAATAAATAAAATGCACTTAAATCTTAAATAGTAGCATTTAAATTAAATAAATCATATAATAAATACTAAAAATATGAGCGCATGCATCTTTAAATAAAACACATGCATAGATCAATTTATCAACTTACAAGATGAGCGAGAAGGCTGACAACTGCGCGTTTGCCTCGATCCAACAACTCCCACTTTGGTACTCTCTAGGAAAAAATAACAGACCTATTTTAAAAATACGTCTATGGAATTAAAATCAAAAATCGACAGAAATAGCGAAATTCTATACTAACTCGAGGAAGACTGGATAAGACTCGATAGATAGGAAAAAATCCTAATAGAAAATATAATTCCTTAAAATAATAATAACATAACCCTAACATAATAAAATAGCTAGTTAATTAACAATTATATAATATAATTTAAAATTATTTATTAAAACTGCAAAATTCAAAAATTACTTTATTTAAATTAAAATATAGGGTATTACAATAATTTTTTCATTTGAATTTTTATATTTTTTATACTTTTTAAAAGTTTACCAATGACATGAAAAGTTAAAAGTGAAAAGTTCTTTTTTTCTTTATAAACAATTAAAAATTATATATATATTCCTTTAAAAAAATTAAAAATTTTCATATTTTTTTAACTATCTAACTTTTAAATTTATTCAAATTAAAATATCATATGGCATGTTAAAAAATTTTAATGTGTTTATATTTTATATGATCTTTCTTATTACAAATTGTTAATCATTTTAATGCTTAACTTTTGTTATTCTCTCAGGTTATTTATTTATTCATTGAACTTTTGTATTCTTGCTCACATATCTTTTATAAATACTAAGATTCTACCTCTCAATTTGTGTTGTTCATCCTCATAAAATGAAGTATATTCATAATAATTATTTTCAGTTTATACTCTTAATCTATAACAAATTATAATGAAAATGATATATTCTTTTAAAAGATTAATTTTTATTATATTACTCTTATTATATAGGTAATGTTTTTATTTTTTTTATTTTATATTGGTTTTATTCATAACTTTGTTAATACATATAAATTTCATATTAGGTTATATCTTTATTTTTTGAGTTTTTATCTTTATTTATTTCCTTATTTATTTAAGATAAGTAATATAACAAAATGGTTTTGGTAAATGAAAGGTTCCTTATCTATTTAAGATAATTAATATACCAAAATGGTTTTGGTATGTGAAAGGTTTGAAAAAAAAACTCTATATGGGATATGTATATATACATCTTTTTCTTTTCATTTTATGTCAATACTTTTTCTTCTATTGTTAGTTCTTTTGAGAAAAGAAAGCAAATATACACAGAGAGAAAAAGTTAGGTTTTTAAGAGAAGGTGCTAGCACACCAACACTGCTTTTGGCCATCTTGTTCGTGTGGATACTAGTGAAGGGCGTTGTTGAATTGGTTATGTCTTGGTCTAATGAGAAATACTAAAAGCTCAATATAGGTGTCATCAGAATAAACCCCTCTCATCTTTCTAACTATCTTGCATATTTTTATCTATGGTAAGATTTTGGAACCTTTTTTTAATCGATTTAATTGAATTGCATAGATCCTATGAGGGTTGTTGTGATTAAAATTTTATTTCCATTGAATGTATGTATGACAAAACCCAACAATATATATACGACTTTTATCCTTTTTGAAATTTTGACAAAAGGGATTTCTTTACTTTATTAATGCAACACAGTCAACTCTGTTTGTTAGAACGACTTGCATTGAGTCTCTGCACCTATCCTTTTTTATTATTATTATGTATATATGAACCCTTGTTTGTTTTTAGAAAATAAGATTTGGCTTAGGATTGCCTATTTTTAACTCTAGGGTTTCTCTGATTTTTTATTCATAACTTTGTTGATGTATATATATTTCATATTACATTATATTTTTATTTTTTAAGTTTTTATATTTTATTCATAATTTTGTATGACTTGAGTTTAAAGTGATCATTTTTATTTTATAGTTTTAGTCCACAAAAAGTATTCATAACTATATTTATTATGTTGTTGTGGTTTTTTTATTTTTCCATGTATAATATTTTTTGTGTATATTTTTTATTTTAATTTATGAATTTTGGTATTTTTTAAATTATGTTAATAATTTTTTGCACTAGAAATTACATTAATGAGTTATGAATTATTCATATTTATAATCTTTTATTTTTATAGATTATTTTTTTTGTTTTTATATTGATAATTGTTTTTATTTTTATTTGATTTTTTTATAAAATTAAATTAGATGTTATCATTAAAATATTTCTATTTATTTTATTAAATTAAAACTCTTGAACTTTTATTCGTCTCGTTTAAATTATTGCAAATATTTGTGTCCCATTATTTTTTAAAGACAGTTAAAGAGTTATTATGACTTGCCACTATATGAATCTTTATTTTAACAATAAAAAAATTTATATCCTTTCATTACTTTTACTATCACTATCTTTGTTTTTATCTTTATTTTAAAAATCAAAAAATAAATAAATACTTTTTAGGAAAATTTACTTTTTCTCATTAACATGTAGTAACATAGATAAATAATTAATATGTACAAATTAAAATTGTTAATTTATGCAAGCCAAGGTCTAGCCTATATCTATACAAATTAGCCAAATCTTGCCAATTGTCATTTCATATGTAATTTTTATCTACAAATCATATATTAAAATCCATTTAGTTCACTTTTAAAGTCATTTTATTTTTTTAAAAAATATTAATTTGATTTTAATATTCTGTATATTGTATTTATTCTAATTTTACTATTTGCAAACTTTATTGCTTTCTCTTTCTTAAAATTTTATGGAAGTTGAAAAAAAAATTTTGATTTTAACCTTTAAATTTTTAATCATTATCTCTTTTAACCCTTTAAGCCATTATTTTTTTTTTGCAACTTTTGAAATTTTAAACCATTGTTTTCCTCAACTTTTAAACTTTCAAGTCATTATTTCCCTCAACTCTTCAACTTTCTTATTTAATCTCATTTTTCATTTACTTTTATATATATACCATGAATTTGATGATTCTTTTTTACTTACATTTTTTTTCCATTTATACTTACTATTCTCTTCACCTTTTTATATAAATCACTTTTTCAATGTCAAATTTTTTTAGATTTATCGTCCACCCATTACTTGATCATTCTATACTCAAAATCTCTAATGGTTATGATGTACTTGAAAAAGTATAGATATTATTAAATTAATTTCAATTTTATTTTCAATAACAATTAAAAAAAAGTTAATTGAATTTATCTTCATTTTTGTACTTTTCTTTCATAATTTTTATACCACTAAAATACACAATATTGTTGCATGAAAGTTGAAGAACTTTAGTTAATTTTGAATGTTAGTAGCAAAGTAATATAAGATATGATTTCTTTTCTAATTGCATCTATCAATTTATTTTTTTATAAGTTAAAATATTTTATACAAAATTTTATTCATAATTGTAAACCACTTGCGCATTGTGCAGGCATATGTCTAGTTTTTGTTAAATATTAAAGCTTTAATTTTTTTTATGGTAAAAATTTTGTTTAGGTTCACTATGGATTTCAGAAGCTTTATACTTTTTCCAATCCCTAGTGCCGGTCATGTGTCCATGAGGATTCGAGTCGTGACAATGTTGGTATTAGAGCTTATGGTTGATTTTCTACTATTTTGGTCATTGAAGTATGTCTTTTCTTGAACTACTATGGTAATTAGGTGGTAATAGTCAATTTTTATCATTGTTGTTTCTAGAATTCTGCATATATGTTAGTTCCCTTGTTGTGTTTTGAATTTTATTGGTTATGTTTCTTTTCTAAATGAGTTAAGTGCACACTACTCTTGCTTCAAAAGTAATATATGATGATGGTGAGTAGTCCTTTTAAGATTAAGCTCTTCCCCCTACCCCACAACATAGAGGAAGGGGTAGGCCTAGGGTAGCAGCAACTCATAAACAAGCACAATAGTCGCTAGTAGAGCCAGAAGCTCTTGAGGTGGATCTTGCAGCCGTTACAGCTAGAATGGCAGGAATAAATTAGGTTTTAACTATACTTAACCAAGCTATGCCATTGGTGCAATATAAGCGTCAACAAAGAAAGCAAGGGATAATAAATATTGATGCTCTTCTTCTGCACTTTAAAGTTGGTAGAATTTCTTTTGATGGGACTATAGATGCCTTGGAATTTATTAATATAATTGAGTTATGGACAATAATAGGGTATACTGACTATCAGAGGATCTTGATTATTAAGCTATCAGTTCAAGCAGCTACACAAGACTGGTTTATGCAGTCTATTCAGCCTTACATAAATAATATGTCCTAGCTTGAATTTAAAAAGAGATTCTTAAGGTACTTTTGTCCACCATTAATAAAAGATGCTTACAAATGGCAGCTACTACACATTAGCATAGGGGGCAAGTTTATGGAAGAGTATACCAAGGAGGTTTTCAGGCTAACTCATCATGCTAAAGATGTAAGGAGAGATGAATACAGAGTTGTTGAGTTGTATGTCATAGGATTGGATCCATATATGTTGGCATTTAAGTTGAAGATTGAAGTTTAGAAAGTTGTTTAAGGATTTAGTCCTTTTGGATGTAATGGATTTTGATGTGATTTTAGGAATGGATTAGTTAGCTCAACATTATGCTACTTTGGATTGTTGGGAGAATGAAGTGATTTTTAAAGTCCTGAAATGATGTGGAATTTTGATTTAGTGGTGACATGAGTTCGATGCCTCAAAATCTCATTTCTACAAGCATCACTTAAAAGATGCTTAAAAGGGGATGTTAGGGCTATTTAACTGTGGTTAGGGATACAAAAGCAGATAAGGGGATAGTTGAGAAGGTGCTAGTTGTGTGTGAATTTTTGGATGTCTTTCCTAAAGACTTACTAGGATTACCACTAAAAAGAGAGATAGAATTTTGTATCAATGTTATACTTGGTACAAATCCTATCTCTATGCCACCTTATAGAATGACACTTATAGAATTAAAAGACCTTAAAAATTAGTTTCAAGAATTACTTTATAAGGGTTTCATCAAACCTAGTACATCTCTTTAGGGTGCTCCAGTGTTATTTGTAAAGAAGAAAGATGGTAGCCTTCGACTTTATATCAACTATAGACAGTTGAACAAGGTTACCATCAAGAATAAATATCCACTCCTAAGGTTGATGATTTATTTGATTAGCTTCAAAGAGCTCGATATTTTTCCTAGATTGATTTAAAGTTAGGGTATCATCAGTTAAGAATTAGCAGTGGAGATCTACCCAAGACTGCATTTTGAACAAGATATGGCCATTATTAATTCTTGGTGATGTCCTTTATGTTAACTAATGTCATTATAGCCATTGTGGACTTAATGAATGGGGAGTTTAGGCCATTCCTAGACCACTTTGTAATAGTGTTTATTGATGATATCTTAATGTATTCCAAGAGTGAGGTGGAGCACATTATGCATTTAAGGAAGGTGCTTCAAACTTTAAGAGAGCACTAATTGTATGCTAAATTCTCTAAGTGTGAGTTTTGGTTGGATCAAGTGGAATTATTGAGATAGCATACAAGTGGATCTCAAAAATATTGAAGTTATTACAAGGTGGTTGAGGTTGACAATGGTCACTGAAGTGAGGGGTTTTCTAGGTTTAGCTGCTACTATATGAGATTTATAAAGGATTTCTCTAAGATAGCTGCACCTTTAACAAGGTTAACTTGGAACAATGTTAAGTTTGTGTGGACTAATAAATGTAAGGAGTACTTTTAGATGTTTAAGGATAGATTAACTTCAGCTCCAATGTTGAATTTACCTTTAGGAAGTAATGGGTATACAGTGTATTGTGATGCTTCTCAAGTAGGATTGGGTTATTTATTAATGCAGAATGGGAGAGTAGTTGCTTATGCTTCATATCAGTTAAAGAAGCACGAGGAAAACTACCTTACTCATGATTTGGAAATGGCAGCAGTAGTGTTTGTATTGAAGATTTATAGGCATTACTTGTACAATGTAACTTATGAAATATACACTAACCACAAGAGCTTGAAGTATATTTTTCAACAAAGAGACTTGAATTTGAGTCAAAGAAGATGGATGGAACTTCTGAAAGATTATGATTGCTCTATTATATACCATATAGGTAAAGCTAATATAGTAGCTGATGCATTGAGTAGAAAGTCAATAGGCAGCCTTGCTCACATTAGTATGAAAAGGAGGCCAATCATTAAAGAATTGCATAAGCTGGTTGATCGGGTATTATAATGAAAGGTAAGTAGGAAATGTCTTTTAGCTCAATTCAGAGTACGATCAGTATCTCTGGATAGAGTTAAGGTAGCTTAAAAAAGAGACCCACTATTACAAAGAATAATGTTAAAAGTATAGTAAGGTCAATTAAGAGATTTTATTATTAATAGTGAGTGTATTTTATGTTTGGGCACTAGGTTATATGTACCAGATATGGAGGAGTTGAGAAAATAGATTATGGAAGAAGCACACTTTTTTCACTTATAGTATTCATTCAGGATCTAGTAAGATGTATTATGATCTAAAAGATACACATATTTATGGAATGAGATAAAAAGAGATATTGTAAAATTTGTATCCAAGTATCCCACATGTCAGCAAGTGAAATTAGAACATCAGAGGCCCTCAGGATTATTACAACAGTTACCCATTCTAGAATGGAAGTAGGATATGATTGCTATGGATTTTGTTACTAGATTACCTCGTACAACCGGAGATTATGATGTCATTTGGGTGATAGTTGACAGGTTGACCAAGTTAACTCATTTCTTGCTAGTTAAAAAGACATACTCTACTGAGATTATATATTAACCAAATTATTTGCTTACATGGAGTGCTATAAAGTATAGTGTTTAATAGAGGAGCTACTTTTACTTTGATCTTTTAGTAAGAATTACATAAAGCATTTGGCATAAGACTGGACTTCAACACAACTCTTTATCCTTAAATAGATGGTTAGTTAGAAAGGACCATTCAAACATTAGAGGATATGCTTATGTTAGGATGCAAAATGGCATAGTTCTTTAGGATAGTTATGCATTATTTTTCCTTAGTTTTTATTTATGTTTGTTTGTTTATTGCATTATTATCTTTATCTTTGTTGTTCTTACTTTAATTTCATGTGTTATAGGTTCTCTTAGGATCAATTTATACTTGGAAATGCATTTGGATATTTTAGAGTGAAGAATGGTGTGAGAAAAGTAAAGAAAAAAGGAATTAGAGCTATAATGAGTCATGACAAGAGTGATGAGTTGTGATTGTGTCTTCCTATATTGAGTCATCATGGTGGTTCCCACACCTTTTCAATGCACCCATTTCACATTCCCATTCACATATATTTTAAAGAAGCATAACTTATGAGGCCTATAAATACATGAACTTGACTTTATTTATATAAAAAAAACACTTAGTTTTTGTTTAGAAATATCCATTCTCATTCTTAGCATTATTGTTAAAAAGAGATTAAAATATTAAGTATAAGACATATTTAAGAATTGCAAGGAAGGCATCAAAAGGGCTATTTAATATCAAGTAACTTCTTAAAGAGCATTAAGGAGTTTATCAACACAACCTTTTCTTCTTCCTCTAATTAGTTGCTTAATGTTTAAAATATATCCTTGTTGTCATTGAATTTTGGATACTATGTATTTTGGCTAAGTCCTTGTTTATTAGAATTGCAAGGATGAATTAATCCATGAACTACATTTCTATCTTTCATAATGCATGAATGATTTACTCTCAATCAAGTTTAGAATGTGTTATGTATGCTTGATCATGATATATAACTTGGTAATCAAAATGTTTACAATGAGAGTTGGAGCATTTTAGTGGAAATGCAATTGAATTATTTGAAGGATAGGAAAGTACTTGGAGACAAGAATTCCACTTTAAGGGGTTTAAGAATTGGCATGGAACTTAATGGCTTTTGTTTATCTCTACAATGTCATGAGAATGATTGTAGACTCTAAATAAAAATACCCTTAATTGACAATGAGAGTTGGTTTTAAGGATTATTGGCCATACTCTCCAATCATAGCATGTATTTTATGTATTATTGACCAATATAGTTCTTGATTAATTCTAATTTGTAATTCTAATATACATTGATTGTAATTGTTATTAGTACATTTAGATAATTTAGAGTAATTTATAATTCTTAGTAATTTTAAATTAGTTAGAACATTTTAACATTTTTCTTTATATCATTTGCCTATCCATCTAAGTATCTATCTGGTTAATATAAAATTGCTCTAAATTCCCTAGTGTTCAATACCCTACTTACTCTATACTTAGTCTTAAAGACTAGGGTATAAATTTGACCCACACTAGCTTCGAATCTGTGTGATATATTTTGGTGGCCAATAGGATTTGCACTTACCTTTGATCAAATTTACATATAATAATAGTTATTATGCAAGTATTGAAATGGCTCCATATGAAGCATTGTATGAAAGAAAGTGTAGATCACCCCTGTGTTGGGAAGTGGGTGAGAGGTAATTAACAGGCCCAGAATTGGTGCATGACTTTAGAGAAGATTCCTATCATCCAACAAAGATTGAGGACATCTTTTAATTGATATAAAAGCTATGCAGATCATAAAAGGAAGGATGTATCATTCTTTGTGGGAGACATGGTGTTTCTTAAGGTGTCTCCAATGAAAGGAGTCATGAGATTTAGTAAGAAGGGAAAATTAACTCCAAGGTGTATCAGACCCTTTTAGATTCATTTATGAGTTGCCAATGTGGCTTATAGACTGGTGTTACTACCAGAACTATCACAGATTCATCCAGTATTTTATGTTTCTATATTAAGGAAGTACGTCTCTAATCCTTCAAACATTCTTTAAACACATACAGTGGAATTTAGTGAAGATTTAACATACGAAGAGTACTCAGCGGCGGTCGTAGATTGACAAGTTTGACAACTACGTACTAAAGAAATTCCTATGGTTAAGGTACTATTGAATAACCATGCAGTAGAAGATTATAATTAGGAGATAGAGGATAATGTGCAGAGCCAATACCCCTATCTGTTTCAATATTGATGTAACATTTGGGGATGAATTTTCTTAAGGGGGGAAGAATGTAATAACCTGAATTTGTGTAGTTGTTGTTGTAATAATAATAATAATAATAATAATAATAATAATAATAATAATAATAATAATAATAATATTTGTTTACTCTTTTTGAGAGATTATCATTGGGTTAATTAACCCAAATCTGTTTTGAATCTGTTCCAAGTGTGAGACCATGTAGGTTCACACAAAGTTAGCAGTGGGACTAAAATTCCCATTTTAGCACACAAACCATAAGTGATTTCTAACAAGACATTATGACTACCTAAGTTATGTCAAGGTTAATAATTCGACATAACCTAATACATTGTGTGTATTATAGTCCTTTTGTCATGCGATATCTTTATTGAATATAAGACATGGATTATGTCATCCTTATATTATTCAATCATATTATTTCTTGATTCCAAGTATACTGATACTGATAACTATTTATCAGCTCATTCTAGCATTGCGGTAGATTTTTTCTCAGTCTAACTCATCGAGAGGCTCACAGATATCTTCTTATAATGAATGAGGGATAAAATTCATCTCAATCACCCATATTCCTCACATAACTCATTCTATATCTAATCATAACTTGTTCTTGTAGTATGCCAAACTTGTATGGTTATTGTTGTTATATATATATATAATGTTAACAAAAAAAAAAAGAGAGAGTCAAAGTGCGCATGGGTTGTTGTACTTTAAAAAGGGGTGAAGATGTGGTTTGTAGAGGGAGAGAGGTGAACTAGTAAGAGATTTTGAATTATAGGTGGAATTTTTTTTTTAGTATCAAAACATTTTTTTTCTCTTCATTAAACACCCAAACGAGATCTTGTTGACCCTAAATTTGAACCTTAACTTCTTCTCACCCACTTCTACGTTTCCATGGCTTTTATTTTGTGAAAATACATCTAGAAACACCCAAAATTGAGAAAGAATAGTCAGCCTAATTTCATCGTTTCCTACTATTCTAGTGGGTTTTAGGCATCATGGTTGCATCCATTATGTTCCTCTCATCATCAGAAATCTATAGGCACCAACCACGCATCTAATCTCAATCTCTAGAATATTTAGTGAATTTTTTTTAGGTAATTTCTCTTTGATTTTTTATCTACAAATTTTGTGTATGTTTGGGTTCTTTGAGGCTTTAAATGTGTTATATGTATTATTAGAAATGTTTTGGTATAATGTTTTTGGTTGGGTGTTGTCTTTTTCGGTGAAAATCCGGTGGGTCCCATCCAAATTCCGACAATGAAAAGTACTGACCCTAGATAAATGTATGATACTATTTTTATTAAATAGTATAAATTGTGGTGATGAGTTTTCATATATAGAGTTTAGTATAATTCCTTATGAATTTTGAGAAGTAAATCTTCGAAAGGTTGTGGTGGAAATTCTTTAATTTCCATTTAAATTAGTTAAATCATCAGAGATAATTTCCTTTACCCTCAAAAGTTATATTTAGAATATTTCTAAGTTAATTTTATTAATTCCATGATTTTTATAATTTTTCTAGAATTTTTGGAAATTATAATTAATTAGTTTATTATATATTTTAAATAAATAAATATCATTATTATAAAGAATACCAAAGTGGGAGTCTTGAAGATTAGGCAGACAATGACATGTCAGCCACCTCACTCTACTTGTAAGTTAATATTTTGAAATGTATATTAAATTTATGTATTTATAGAAATATGTGAATTTGAGATTTTATATGCTAGTTTTGATTATTATTGAGAATATATATATTGTTTATGTGGTTATATATATTGTTTATATGGTTATTGATGATATTATTATGGATGAGAAGTGTCACGACCCAAACCCAGAAGTCATCACCAACGTTAGGGAATGGGAATTCACATAAATTCAGAACCTATAGCAAGTCTTAAAATAAATACTCATACCAAATATACCACAAAAATACCTTAGAATTAAAACTTTAAATAATATAAATGAATCTCCATATCATAACATAATAAACTATACTCATGCAGTTATTAGAATACAGAACCTCAGTCTAAAGCAACGTCAAATACTACAACAAAATATACTAATACTGTAGCTTTTAATAAAATATCAGGAAAGTCATAGTTCAAAATTTACACAAATCGGCCGGTGAAAAAAGGGTCTAATGAAGAGAAGTAATATGGAGGTATGAAGAAAAGACACATGAAAAAAATATTGAAGGGGGGGGGTCAGATCTCATTGAGTGAATTATTATTATATATATGCACGCAACTTAAGGACACATACATTTAAGCATTAGTATAATAATTATATATTTGAATTTATTTAATTTATACATGCATTTCATACAGATGCTCGAAATCACATTACTTTAAAATAATTATATGCAGAAAGATTTAGGTGAAGGATTGGAGTAGAACCCTAAAATTTTCTATAACCTTGATCACTATATTTCACTAGTCAACAGGCTTTTCATAACTCCAAAAATACTTCCTTTATCCAACTTTGGCAGTGGACTGGCCCCAAGTACACAAAGAGATCAATTGAGGATCCATAGTCCCACTACTAGTATGACTGGCCCCGAGTACACTACAGGGTGACTGAGGATCCATAGTCACACCCATTTTATTCACAATTCTCAATAACCATTTATCCATATCTCAATTCAATCAAAATTCATAACCTAGCATCTAGCATGCTGTTGTGCAACAATCCTAATGTGACCTACTATGTGGCACGTTATACAACATTCTTCCAAAACATTTATCATAAATAAAATAATGAAATTCGTATTAAAATATCACAACATCCATTAATAACAATTAATTATTTATTATGCTAGATTACATTTAACGTTAAATATATATATATATATATATATATATATATATATATATATATATATATATATATATATATATATATATATATTGATAAATAATGTTAAATGCAATCTAGCATAATAATTAATTAATTCTTATTTATTTAAAATGTGGATGTCAATGACATTCTACATGCAATGCATACATATAATAATAACTCACAATTTAAGTGCGCTCCTTTACTCTGGTTTGGCTGGCCCAATCTAGTACGCCTAGCTCACGATTTAGCTAAGAAAATAATAATAATAATAATAATAATAATAATAATAGAATTAAATTTCTAATTTTATACATCTAGAATTTCTAAAGAACAACTTGATTTATGACATGACTTGACTAAAACTCAAAACTTAGAATCGACTCGATGTTACATTTTGTGAAAAATCTACCAAAAATTCGATAAAGTCTCGTTTATAAAACGGACATTCCTCTACAAAAGTAAAATTGATCCTCCATGCAAACATACTTCAAAATATCCACAAAGTTGAATTTATTGGGTTGAGCCCCCGAACTACAATTATTACCCAACCAAGAACTAACACAATCCACTATTAATAAAATAATATCAATTTCAATTATTCACCAAAAATCTTAAAAATTCATTTAACTATCACAAATCAATTTATTTACATAATAAAAGTATAAAAGATATTTATTTCCAAAATAAATAATAAAATTTTAATTTGTAATTAAATTATATTAATAAAATCCATTCTTCTAATTTTTCAATTAAATAGCATTAATTAAATTAATTATTTAAATTGCTAAAATATATAATAAAATAACCAAAAACTTATTTAAACTTAAAAATAATAAATAAAATCATTATTCATATATTTTTCCTAGAATTACTAATAATTAGCTAAAAATAAGAAATAAATTATAAAAATTATTTTAATGCTATTTGTTACTCAAATTCTATCAAAAACATAATAATTTCAACTAAAATATAAAAATTACTAATTTATACTTATTTTTCCAAAAATTCATTTTTCACATAAATATTCAAAAATTCAAAATAAAAATTCTTCACATAATTTCAAGAAACTTAATTCACAAAACTTGTTCAAAATAATCAGTAGAATTTATTAAAAATATAATCTTTCTGAGCTCAGAACAATGCCAGAACAGTAACTTCGAGCTCCGAATAGTGCCAAAATTTAAACCATAACTTCGAGCTCCGAATAGTGCCAAAATTGAAACCATCTCCAAAATAAAATCTAAACACATTTAGAAAGCTCATAACCTTTACAATAATAATCTAAAATCAATTTAACATAAATTAACTAAATTTAAGCTCAATTTTGACAAATAAATTCAAAAACCTATAATAGAATTACACAAAATTGAGAGACTTACATGAATTGAAAACCACAATTGATTGAGAGCTTAAGAAGCCTAGAGGATGGGGATTAATTTGGGACCGATGGTGTACCTTGGGGTGGCCAGAGACGGCACCGACAACCCTACTTCCTTATTGGCACCAAAAAGAAGAAAAAGGGAGAGAGAAAGGCAATGGTGGAAGAGGAAGAGAAAGGGAGGAGCCAGTGGTGGTGGTGGTGGCGGCATGGTGAGGAGAGGCAACAATGATGGTGGCTAGGTGGCTGTTTCGATAGGTAAGGGAGTGGGGAAGAAGAAGAGAAGAAAGGAAGAAAAAGAAAAAGGGGGAGGGGGTATAAGCACCTAATTTCAGGATGCAATTATGCATAATTGCGACGTAAGCTCCTATGATGAATTTCATTCAAAAATTGAAGTTAGTTGTCGATTTTTTGGACTTTAAGGACTAAATTGCAACATTTTTTAGGGTTTGATTGCAAATAAGTCAATTTTTTAGGGGTCTTTTGGTAATTAAAAGTTAAAAAAAAGAGTTGGCATTTAATGCCGATCAACATTAGTGTAATGTCGATCGGCATTACACAATGCCGATTAGCATTGCACAATGCCAACCAGAATTGCATAATGCCGGTTGACATTACACAATTTCGACTCGTAAAAGTTGATTTTTTCACGTATTTTTATTGATTTTTCAGTGTTTTGATTGGTTGAAAATTCAAATTTTCTCTTTACAATTATTTGATAAGGTTGTTTAAATGCATAAGGTTTTTTTGAAAACAAAGACAAAAAATGCTATTTGATCAGATAAGTTTATTCCTCCTTTGGAGGAAGTTCAGTATGCACAGACTCTGCATTTAAAAGCAGAGAAGCAAGGAGGATTTTTTTGCAAAGGATTTTTTTTCTAGAGAGTTTTTACACACAGAGAAAAAAAAAATGCAGAAACCTTAAAATTTAGACGTGAAGAATACCTCGCACACACCTTGGTCTTCCAAAAAGAAACCCCAATTTTGGATATTGCCAATGTCTTTAAAAGCAATCAAGTCCCAGTTCAGAATCAACAAACAATTCAATTTCAACGGTGAAAATCCTAATCTGAGGGGCCAAAAAGGGGCATTTTCATAGCATCTAAATCATCAGTGTTTTTTTCTATGTCATTTTTATTCTTTCTATTTTTTTCTTTTGCGATTTTTTTATTATGTTATTCTCTTTTTGATTGTTTAATTTCACTACTAATTTGATTACTTAGTTTTTTTTGTTATGTGCATGTGGATTAAGGAGGATACTGCCTATAGTTAAATTGAGCAGAAGGTCCATGGAATTCCATGGAAGAATCTATGTTATTTCCCAGTAGGATTTAGGATTTTTTATTTATTATTTTTTTTCATTTTCAGTGTTCTGTGTAGTTATTTTAATTTCTGGGTGTATAATTATTTAATCTTAATTTTGTATATAGTTTGTAATAGCCCCAGTAGTGGGAATAGTTAATTTTCTGTACTTTAAAATCGATTAGTAATTAGGTTCAATTAGGTAAAAATCAATTAAAATCAATGGTGGCGGTAGCTTAAATTAGGGTTTGCATGTAATTAATTTAGGGTTTTTTTAGAAAATCACTGTAATGTTTATTTGATCCATTTTTTGTGTTTTATTTGTTTTGGGCTTGTTTTTTTATGTTTTTTTTCTTTTGGGCCCTAAGCCCACGTTTAGGTTTCACCCTCTTAATAAATAGGCTTAAAAAAATGATTTAGGTTTTTTTATAATTAAAATCAATTTAGGCACATTAGGTTAATTACATTTTAGGCCCACTTAGTTAATTAAAACTTGTCTAAACTTAGCTCAGCCCACTTAATTGTATTTCTTTTAAAATAAATAGACCTAGGTCCATACTTAACTTAAAATAAAACCAAGTTAGATTTAGGCCCACTAATTTAATTTTTCTTTAAAATTGAATAGACTTAAGCCCATATCTTAGAAAGACTAAAAAATAGATTTAAGCTCATTAATTAATAAAATGTAGGCCCACTTTTATTCTATTTCACTAGTAAAAAAAATGTAGATTTAGCTAACTTTTTAATAAAATTAACATAGTTTAGACTTAGGGACAATGTGATCTTGAGTGCAATTTTTACTTGTAATTTTATTGACTTGTTGCCTTTTTGGGTAGATGGATGTTAATTAGGGTTTAATAAAATTGCATGTAATTAGAGGATGAAATAATCATTTATAAAATTATTCTAAATGAACACGAGACTAAGAGAAGTTAGTGTTTCATATCTAGAATCTCCTAGTTGTGGTGCTAATTTTCTTTTAGACAATCGAGTGCCACCAATCAAATTGTCCTAGTTATTACCTTGGGTGGCGACTCCTTATCTCCATGCCATGCCTTTGTGATAGTGGTTAGTGTGTTCTCTAAGGCCCTGAGCCTAAACAGTGTCGCAGTTCCTAAAATCTTAGATGCGCGCTAAACCCCGCCCTCTATTGGGGGAAAATGCATACTATCACTTTTTTTTTAATCAAGTAAAAGGTACACTTATATATATTTAAAATAACAAAATATCTCCTACAATAATATATACAAACTTAATTAAATATACACAGTTTAATATTCAAATATATATACTTTAGAAATGTAATTAAAATTTTATTAACAGTATATTTTTTTACACCAATTTAATAAAAATAATTAAACTTTATAATCCATATTTAATATCAATAAAATAAAAATTCACACTTAAATTCCAAAATTAATTTCATAATTAAATTTAAAATTTGGGTTATAACAATCTTCCCCCCTTATAAATATTTGTCCTTGAATTTTAACAAAAAGAACTGAATACAATAAATATGCTATGATAGCTGTTATTGTAAGAAAACTCTCCCAGTGGTAGATGATCATCCCAACTACCTCTAAGATCTATTACACACATTCTCAATATATCTTTAAGTGTCTGGATCATCCTTTCAGATTGACCCTCTGTCTGAGGGTGAAAAGCAGTACTAAAATCAAGTTTGGTGCTTATTGCTTCTTACAACCTCTACCAAAATCAAGAGGTAAATACAAAACCCTTATAAGATACAATGGAAATAGGCACTCCATAAAGGCACACAATATGTTTGACATACAGCTTAGCCAACTTAGCTATAGAATAAGTAGCTTTAACTGGTAGAAAATGAGCTGATTTGGTTAACTTATCCATTATCACCCAAATGGAATCGTATTTATTTATTGAATGAGGTAACCCTATCATGAAATCTATAATAATTCTCTTCCATTTCCACTCAGGAATTGATAGAGGTTGATGCTTCCCAAAAGGCTTTTGATGTACAACTTTCACCTGTTGACAAGTCAAGCTCTTAAAGACAAAAATAGCTACATCCTTCTTTATTCTATCCCACTAATATAGATCCTTTATATTGTGGCACATCTTAGTAGCTCCTGGATGTACACTATATGCCATATAATGAGCTTCTACCAAAATTTCCTCTCTCAAGTTATCCACATCAGGAACACACAGTCTTCCACTGATCCAAAGAACACCTTCATCATCAAGGTTGAAATCAGTGAATTTCCCATCACTAATCTTCTCCACAAGCTCTATCAGAATAGGATATCTACTTTAGCTGCCTTGATCCTATCCTTCAATACTGATATGATCCTGAACTGAGCTAGTAATCCTCTTGATATGCTTATCTTCATCATCATTCCTTGATTTACTAACTTGTGCAACTCTTGAATCAAAGGTCTCCTTTCCACACTAATATGAGCAAGACTACCCAAAGACTTTCTACTCAAGGCATCTACTACGACATTAAACTTGCTTAGATGGTACATGATATCACAGTCATAATCTTTCAAAAGTTCCAACCATCTTCTTTACCTGAAGTTCATATCTCTCTGTTGAAAAATGTAGTTCAAGCTCTTATGATAAGTGAAAATCTCACAAGTCACCCCGTAGAAATAATGTCTCCAAATCTTGAGTGCAAAGATCATTGCAGCCATCTCTAGGACATGAGTAGGATAATTCTGTTCATGCTTCTTCAACTGCTTGGAAGCATAAGCTACTACCCTACCATTCTGCATCAACACACAATCTAGGCCAACTCTGGAAGCATCACAATATATAGTGCACTTGTCTTCTCTATTTGGCAAAGTCAACACTCGAGCTATGGTCAACTTCTTATTCAATAGCTAAAAACAATCTCTGTGATTGTCGTCAGTTTTGGCCTTTCAGACATTGATTCAATTTTGTGTAAATCAACCTAAATACCATCTTTAGACACCACATGTCCAAGAAATGCTACACTTTCTAACCAGAAATCACACTTTGAGAATTTAGCATAAATTTGATGTTCTCTTAGCGTTTGTAGCACTGTCTTGAAGTGATATATGTGCTTGTCATACATCAAATTTGACTATCCTCAAAAAGGTCCAATGATGAAATGAATCCCTAAGATGACTAGAGTTTGCTCATTTGTAACACCTATGAAGTGTGTAACCTTGAAAACCTAACCACCCCACCAGTGAGAAAAATCAATCACCGAGCCATTAAGTTATACTCTAACCTTGCAAAATATGAATTATCAAAACAATAAAAGGTTTATTTAAAGAAAACTCCTTTTAGAATACTTGACTCATTGGGTCGGTGTGTATTTTGTTAGACCAGGACCCAGCTTTGTGAAAAGACAGAAATCAATTTTGACAAAACAGACTTTAGAAACATGTTTAAAAGGCTCCAAAACCTCTAGAAGTGGTCCTAAAATGGTCCAATACAACCCAACAATTAGCGTGTATCGCTCATAAGTGAGTGTAAATGCCCCTAGGTGTCATGTGCTAAAATTGAGGCCGAATTTGGCAAAAGGACTTTGGAAATGTGTCCAAAAGGCCTAAAAACCTTAGGAACCAACCTCAAAACAGCATGCATAAAACCCAAAAAGTGTGCATGAAGTGTTGAAGTGCGCAAGGAGTGCACATTATGTATGACCACGCACATAATTCTCGATGTGCACGTATAACCATTCCCCACCACCCTATTCTACCTAATTTTCCCTATAAATAGACCCCTTCACACCCATTTGGGGGGGAGTAGGCAGAAACACACACACACTCAAAAAATCAGTCCGATCTAAGGCACTAGAAACCCGTTTTAGATAGTTTTTGCTCTCCCACAACCTTTCTCTTAGGTTGTTAGATCCCTTTTTCCACCAAACCAAGTCTCATCTTTGTCAAAACACACTTTAAAGGTATATAATCTAGCATTATTATACTATCATTTTGAACCTCTCAATAAGGAAAGCTTGATAATCTCTCGAAGTTAAAGCTTTAAAACCCACACAAGCTCAGTCAAGTTTAAGGATCGCACAATTATTTTAGTACATTTATTTTATTTTATTGTATTTTATTTTATTATTGCTAGCATTTGAGAATATTATTGTGATTATGTGATAAGACTAGCAATTTTGCATGTTATGTGAATAATATATGCTTTATTATGCTCGTTTCATATCATTATTTTGCATCCTCTATTTTTGAAACATGAAATCACATTATAAATATCAATAATGTGAAAAGTTTATATCCCAAAATAGAGTCATCATGCTCTCGATCCAGTGATGACCTCATGCATCTTTTATATTATTGTCATAAATAATCACTGTAAGCATGCATGATCATCCTATTATTCATGAAATCAAGCAAGTTATGTGATTAGTCATGTTAGTCTTGCAGATCAACCATATCCAAATTAGATTTACTTTTTTGTAATCTTTTTTCCTATTTATATGTATTTTATTAAGAAAGCGATGTAATAATTAAATTTTCAAATTTATTATCTTCTAGTATATGATGTACTGTGTGAATGCTATACAAACTATCATTACCAAAACTAGGGTGTTGAGGTAGCTATAAATTGAATATCATATAATGAGAAATATTCAAAAAGTAGATGTGATCCTTTGAACCCACAAATCTCTGTTGGGGACAATACTTACTGAGTGACCTAATGTTGTCCTTTCTTTTCTCAATTTTCTAAAAATCGGGTGGTGATTCCATAAAATCAAAAGCGTCTTGTCCCTTGAGACCAATCACTTATCCATATTCAGTAAAGTTGCCATGTCCCTTGGAAATGGAAAAACCCACATAAAGTGCCACAAAAACATAATGCTATCCAAAAAGCGAGAAGAAGAGTGGTCGCTCACAATGGCGACTCCATTGGGGACTTCTAAGTAAGAGAGATCAACTTGAAAATGACTATTCCTCATTATGTAATACTTAATTGTATAGAGCCCCTCACCACTGCATTTGCACTACATATCACACATGCACCACTTGTCCTTAAAAGCCTCAATAATACCAAATGACATTGCCACCATGATTCCACTCGAGTCACGAGGCGAAGAAGATACGATATTATTACCTTTTGTCTTTACTTGTGCATTTGCCAGGCTTATCTAACTAGAGTCTGTAACTCAAGTCCTTAAGAGGGGCGACTGAGTTATCAAAAAATGCTACACTCACTAACCGAAGTCCATAACCCTAGTCATATGGGGACATTCTCGCTAAAATAACCCTTAGCCTTTCACCCTGACTCAGGTCATGTAGATAAACCAGTAACAACATCCACTAGGATTCCACCAAGCTATGCATGCTATCCTTGTCCTAACGCTATCTGTTTAACCCAATATTCATAAATGACATGACCCTCCTAGTGTCTATCATCGAATGATGTCATAATGTTAATTTTCATAAAAAATTTACACTTAGGACCACGTGATTCTCATATACTTCGTGTGAGCCCAAATCATAAGGAATGATAAGAATCATGTACCTCAGCTTGAATAGTCTATGCAAATTAACAAATAATGACATGCCTTAATGATGGAACCTATGAGATGTCATCCATTTATCCTTATCATATCAAATGAATAGGTTAGGAACCCAACTAGACTGTGGACCTTTATGTCAGCAAAATTAAATTGTAAACTATCAAATGATACTTTCATGACTCCTGGTAAACATATTGAATATTGATATAGGGGCACAAACTCAAACTCCCTTTGATTGACCTTGATCCTATGTATACGGGCGTATATGGACTTTGGACATCATTTGAAGCCCGACAATTAACCTTTACATTGACATCGTGTGATTATCTTAAGCATATTTGAGTATCATGCCCCAGTTTACCCTTTGATTTTAACCAACATAAATAGAAACAACCTAGTTCTGAGAGCGGAACCATAGTTCCCTGATGACTATAGGTTCAAAACCCACATAGGAAAGAGACTGAATGACCTGGTGGAAAAATAAGGTTAGAAGCAAGAGCTTTCTTGTGATTGGTTTGTTCACTGTGTAAGAAAAACTAACTAGCTATAATCATGCATACATAACATACATGTAGTTAACACTTGCTAACCATTATTTTTTTGCAGGAATAATCATTTTTCCATCATAAGATTTTTGCATCCACTCTATACATACATGCACACCCTTTTCTTTTGCAGGCACATGTCTTGGATCATTCATTTAGTTAACCCTAATAAATGCACAAGAATACGGTATGAGTGACCAAGAAGATACCTCCTATCAATAATTCAAAGCCAAGATAAAAAAGCAAATCCAAAAGTTGCTCGCTAATGGCACTATAGATGAAATCCTCCAAGCCTAAATCAAAGCTAAAAGTGCTCGAGATGGGAATAGCAAGCCATTGAGTGAAGCCTTTGCATTTGTTCACCTGAGGGTAGATAAGGCAAAGGGAATTCCCCGCACTTTAATTCAAGCTGATGATGATAACGGCTATGACCAAGATCTTATGAATGCACCAAAAGCTATAAAAATTACTGACATGACCAAGCCTAAATTGACCGGTGAGGTCAAACTTTTGGCCAACATGATGGCTCAATTGGAATTCGCCTTTAAAGACAAGGGAACTCATGGCTCTAAAAGATTCATTAACTTGGCATTGTTCAAAGATGAGCCACTTCCAAATGATTTTAAGCTACCAAACTTTGCTAAATTTAACAGCATAGGAGATATGAGGGTCTATTTAAGGCAATATGCTACCTTCATGGCTGCCACAAAGCTTATAGAATCATATATTGTTCGATTCTTCTTCACATCACTAAAGGAAGGATCGAGGGCATGGTTCTTTGACCTTGAAGTTGAAATCAAAAGTGATTGGCTATTGCTAACTCAGAAGTTTATCAAGCCTTATGAATACAACACTTAGTTAGGCATCACTCGAAGGGACACTACCACACTTTAGAAAATAAATGATCTTTGCTCATTATCCTGACTTCAGAGCTCTTCATCAAGCTGGGATCATAATTGAGGATGAGGAACCTTAGTAAGCCATTAACACTTTTCACCGTAATACCTAACCAAACATCCAAAACACCTTTACCCAAGCTGTAAAAATAAACGTGATCCAACCCAACACCCACAGTTCACCATTTATCAATGCCATTAGGCCACTAAGAAAATTCTTAAACTTTAACCTCCCACTATCCAAAGTTTTCCAAAGACTTTAATAAAAGAACCTCCTATAGCCACAAGAGCCTAGGCCTCTTCCAAACCCACTACCACCGTAGATTAACCAAAACTCGTTTTACCACTTTCACTAGATGCCTTACCACACCACTAATACATGTAAAAACCTAAAAAATGCAATCCAAGACATCATTGACTCTGGAAAAATTAATGACCCAGTATCAAGGCCAATCCTCTCCTAAATTATCAAAACATGCCTCCACCAACCATCAACATGATCTCCTCCAATCTACTAAAAGACCTTGTTAAAAAATCAACCTAAGCCATACAAGAAACCCAAGATAACCCCTTAGAGGACAAACCCTTGAATCTCATTCTTAAGCCTCATGATTCTAGTGAAGATGAGCAATGCCCTTCTACCTTTGAATACATTCCAATGCCTCAAAAATTCCTTCCTCACTTGATGATGCAAAAAAGAGCCAGGGATATAGCTCCCCCTATGAATGGTGAAGTAATTGATTACCCCTATTAAGACATAGAAAAAAGTCTTAATAGTAACCATGAAGTATAGGATTTACTGGGCCATCCATCTGGGAAGTTCAACTGCAAAGTTAAGTACACAGCACCTCTTGCTACCCTCACACTCTTAAAAGACATAGTATCCTCAGGATAGGGAGAAGAATTTGATAAGGAAGATGGGATGATAAGTAATATTCAGCTTCAGAACCTACAAGTCATAAGGATAGACATATGGTACGACTATGATGATCCTAAAATCATTGTCTAGGACCATAACAATAGTACAAAAGTAAATAAACAAGCAACTAAGAAACCCTCACTAGTAGTCAATTATGTAACTCACAGCGGGCTGGTATATCAACCTCCTGAGAAAGAGAAGGAACACTCTAAGGAGAAAGAACTAGCAAGAGATTAAGCTTCGGTCACAAAGGAAGACACTATCCTTAAAGAGCCCGAGAAGACTCAAGCACAAGCTAGTATCTAGGACTTACTCATGGCCTCCAAGAAGCACAAAGATGTCCTAGTTAAAGCATTAGATAAAGCAAAGATTGCCACTAATGCCTTACCTTGCAAGATGATAGCCTCTATAATGAAAGCTCCTTCTAATGCAATCACCTTGTTAGATAAAGATTTACCCCTTGAGGGAAGGGTCCACAATCATCCTCTCTTCATACAGGCAATTGTCAAGTCTAAGAAGACCCTATGTGTTATGGTAGATGATGGGTCTACTATTAATGTTTTCCCCCTGAGGTTACTACATAAGTTCGGGATGAATGTTGAAAACCTGAAAGAATCCAATATGGTCGTACGAGCCTATGATGATTCAAAGAAGCCAAACATCGACAATTTCAAAGCAGTAGTTGCAATGGGAGATATCGAATCAATAATAGAATTTACCATCCTATTGCTAAGAAGACCCTATGCATCAAAGATCAAGTTCCCTTTGAATGGAAACGTCATTACCATCCTTACTGAAATAAACAACATTATTGTTTATCTGAATATAGTCCTACCAAGATTCCAGGTTTCTATGATTAGTGATGGTCACATTGATCCCAAAGTTGCTGCTATGATGAAGAAGATGCAATATCTACCTGGAATAGGATTAGGAGGAAGAAACATTAGAGTCACAAAATTCCCTGACTTTTAAAGATAGACTAACAGATATGGTCTAAGGTACGATCCTGAAAAGGATGCTAAGGCTAAGAAGTCAACCTCTTTTGTGGCTAAAAGCTCAACCAAAGTCTACTAAGGATAACCTGAGAAGTGGATAAGCAACAAAATCAAGAAATTCGAGTTCGAGATCTTCAGTGACACCCTCAAAGAGAAACGCTTATAAGACATGGTCACTGAGACTGACATATATGAGCTGATGAAAAACCTGGAGATAGAATCTGAGAGTGAAGCTATCAACCATGCTCAAGCTGCTACCATCCTCAAATCGAGCATTGATGACATCCTGTTCGAAGACATTGCTGATGATGATCTTTGTACTTTTTCTTTGTTTGAAAATGATGATGTAATGAACTCTAAAGGTAATGCAATTAAATCTAATTTTGCTTACTTGTTTAATGTCTTTCCTAATGGTAGTGTGCATTGTATTGATTAAAACATTAGCATATTTAACATTCATTCCATATGCACTGAATTATTTAACATTGGCACGAAATTCGAACCACGCATTCTACATGTTTTAAAAGATGTTACCCCTAAAGAGAGGAGAGAAATTGAAAAAATATTAATAAAATATTCAAAGGTATTTACCTAGACATACTACAATATGCTTGGTATTGATAGAGACATTTCTTAACACTTCATTCCTACCAAAGAAGGGTGCAAACCGGTAAAATAGAAACTGAGAAGACTCAGACTAAAATAGGACTAACTAGTGAAGGAGGACATCGAGAAATAGGTTAAGGCAAAATTCCTAGAGGTAGTAGACTATCTAGAATGGTTAGAAAATGTGGTGCCGGTACCAAAGAAAGACAAAAGGATTAGAATCTACATCTACTATAGAGATTTGAATAAGGCCTACCCGAAAGATGATTTCCCACTGCCTCACATAGACATATTAGTTGACAGTGTTGCCATATATGCAATGTACTCCTTTATGGATGGATTTTCTAGGTACAATAAGATCCTAATAGCCATTATCAATAAAGGAAAGAAAACTTTCATAGTAGAATGGGGTACTTACTACTATAGAGTAATGCCTTTTGGACTAAAGAATGTAGGGGCAACCTACCAAAGAATGGAAACTACAATGTTCCATAACATGATACACAAAGAAGTGGAGGTATATGTCGACGACATGATGGTCAAGTCAAAAACTAAGGAAGAACACCCCTCTAATCTCAAAAAGTTCCTCAGAAGGGTGAAAAAGTACATTCTCAGGCTAAATCCGAAGAAATGTGTGTTCGAGGTCACTTTAGGAAAGTTGTTAGGATATACTGTTTGTCTAAATGAGATTGAAATAGATCCAGACAAAGTATGCCAAAAACAAAGAAGGAAATAAGAGGTTTTCTAGGGAAACTGCAATTTATCAGTAGATTCATCACTAAGTTGACAATAGTGTGTGAACCAATCTTCAAGCTACTAAAAAAAATTAGCCAGTTGAATGGAATGAACGATGTTAGTTAGCATTTCACAAGATCAAAAGGTACCTAGCTAACCCACTAGTTCTAAGACAACTTAAACTAGGGATACCTCCAATCCTATATCTAGCCATTGAAGGGAATGCAATCAGTGTAATGTTAGCCCAAAAGGGACAAACGAAAGTAGAACACGCATTGTAGACACCCAATTTCGAGATGATGAGTTATGGATGCGACAGAGGACTCCAATGATGAAAATATCATAAATAGGTCCTTAATACTAGAAGTTTAAAGTCTCAAAAGTCTGGATGCATTTTTCAAAGAAAAGGTTTAATGTTTTTCAACAACTAAATTATAATACTTTTTAAGGACCTAATTGAAAATTTTAAATTCTTTTAGGGGGTCTTTTTATGAATCAAAAATCTATAATTCCAATTAGAATTGTCTATTCTGATCAGGTCATACACTATTTTTCCAATTTTTTTAATTTTTGAAAATATTTTTCCTAAATTTTGATTGGTTAAAAATTTTCTAAAATATATTTTTAAGATTTTTAAGAAATAAAGTCCTTTTAAAATAGGAACTATTAAATACGTAGGATTAGGGTTCTTTTCCTATATAAGGATGGTTTAGGCTCTTTGAGGAGGGGGCTCTCACTTTAGACTATCTCTCTTTTGGCTTAAAAAGTTCTCTCCTATTTTTCTTTGAAGCGTTACGTAGAATATTTTTTTCTTTAGATTTTTTCTTTGTTTTTTTAGAGCAAAAGCAATAGACTTTTGAAGAGGAGGACATTAAGTTTTGAAGATCCATTAAAAGCAACAGTGATTGATAACACTTTGAGGAGCTAATCAATACTGCATCCATTCTTCTACCCTTTTTTTTATTTTTTTATTTGATTATTTAGTTTGATTCTAATTTTATTTTATTTAAGCTCTAATCATTGTTTATTTTTTTGTGTTTATGTTGGTGATTATGGAGGAAAACACATTATGATTATACTTGGAGAATCAAATCCATAAGAGGTCCATGGAATGCCATGGATAAGACCTTGTAGAGATATAGTTTCTAGGGTTTTTTTTATTATTGCTTTATTTTATTTCTATTTTTGGGTTTGTATTAATTTTTTTTATTCTTAATAGATTATTATAATAGCCCCAATAGTGGGGATAGTGAAATTATGCATGGTTGTTTGTTTATTTTGATTAATTGGTTAGTAAAGTTAGGATTTCAATTAGGTAATTAATTAAAATCAATGGTGGAAGTAGATTAATTTAGGATTGCATGTTAATTAAAATTAGGGTTTTAGAAGGAATAATTAATTAGTTTTTTGATCTTTTATTCAATTGTTTTGATATGTTTTATTTATTTTTGGGTTTATTTATTTTTGTGTGTTTTAGGCCTTAGGCCCACATTAGGCTTCCTCCCATTTAAAATTAGGATTTTTAGGTTTAATTAATTAAAATGCATTTTAGGCCCATAATTAATTAGATTTAAGGTAGAGATAACTTAGGCCCATTTAGTTAATTTAAACTTAGCCCACTTAATTTAAGCCCTTTTTCATAACTTGTAGATTTAAGATCACCTTAGAATTAAAACATGTATAATTAGGCCCACTAATTTAAATACTTTATAATTTGTAGATTTCGACCCATTTTTTAGAATTAAAATAAATAGACTTAGTTTCACGTAATTAAAATTAAAGGAATTAGGCCCTTTAGGCCCATTTATTAAAACATGCAGATTTAGCTCATTTAATTGAAATTAATGTAGATTAGACTAACTTAGGGATTATATGTTTGAATGAATGCATTATTTACTTGTATTTTCATGACTGGTTTGCCTTGAAGTTAATTGCTAGAATAAGGGTTTATATGAAATTGCATGTAAATAGAGGATAATATGGTAATTCATAAAGTAATTCTAAAAGTATACAAGACTGAAAGAAGTTGGTATTCTGTACCCAAAATCTCTTGGTTGTGGGACTAGCTTTCTTTTAGGGAATCAAGTACCACCTTTTTTATTTGTCCCAGTTATTACCCTGGCAGTGACTCCTCATCTGCGCACCATGTCTTTGTGATAGTGGTTAATGTGTTCTCTAAAGCCCTGAGCTCAAACAATGTCGTGGTTCCTAAAATCTTAGATGTGCACTAAACCTTGCTGTTTACAATGGCGACTCCTACTTGAGTAAGAAAATGCTACCATATGAGGAGAAGTGCAGCCAAGTCGAACAGATATGTCTAGCAATGGTATGGGCAATGAAGAAACTCAGACACTGCTATCAATCCTACAGAATTTAGGTCATGTCTAAAATGGACCCAATCAAGTACCTTTACAAAGCTTACTCTCTAATGGGGAAACTTGCCAAGTGGCTTGTACTGCTAACAAAATTTGACGTGCAATATCTGACTAAGAAAGTAGTAAAAGGAAGAGCAATGGCTAAATTTCAGGCTATTAACCCCATTCCAAACTTAGAAGAAATCCAACTAGACTTCTCAGACGACCTCAACTCAACCATTGAAATCCAAGGATGGCTCATGTACTTTGATGGAGTAGTCAATCAGTTTGGCATATGAGTCAGTGTCATACTACAATCTCTAGAAGGTGAAGTAGTACCAATTGCTTAAAAGCTCAAGTTTAGAGTCATAAAAAAATGAAGCAAAATACGAGGCATGCACACTCGAAATAGAATCACTGATAGCCCTGGATGTCACAGAAGTTGAAATCTTAGAAGATTCCATGACAGCAGTCAACCATGCCATAAAAGAGTAGGAACTAAAAGAGCAACACTTAAGGCCTTACCTGGACCACTTAAGACTACTTACCATGTCCTTCTAAAAATGCAGATTCATTCATCTCCCTAGGAATCACAATCAGATGGTAGATGCACTTTCTTCCCGAGCATTAATATGGGAAGGACCATCCAAAATTCCTATGAAGCATTTAATTCTACTTAAATTGGGATGACCTTGTCATAAAAATTGCATAATAGATATGATAGAAATAGCTGAAAAACCCTAATTCTATAACATTCATAGATATATAAAGGAATGAGCCTATCCTAATCAAGCACATGAAACTGAAGTCTAGATGAAACTGAAGTTATAAGAGCAATAGAAGAAGTACACAAGGGTGTTTATGGTCCACACATGAATGGAGCAATCTTGGCTAAAAAGCTAATTAGAAAAGGGTTCTTCTATATGACGATGAGGGAAGAATGCATCAAATTTGTAAGGAATGCCATAAGTGTCAGATCCATGGGAATGTTAGCCACCTTCCCCTAATATAATTGCACTACATGTCCTTTCCATGGCCCTTCTTAGTATAGGGACTAGACATAATTGGGGAAATCCACCTGACAACCTCGAACGGACACAGATTCATCTTAGTGGTAGTGGACTACTTTATAAAATAGGTTAAAGCATAATCATTCGCAAAGATAGAAGCCAAGCAAGTGGCTAAGTTCATTAAAAGAAACTTGTTCTATTGATAAGGAATCCCTTATCACATCATCTCTAATAATAGTGTCTAATTCCAAGGGGAAGTTAGAGAGCTACTAAGGAGTTATAAGGTGGAACATCATAAATCTTTTCCTTACTGACCATAAGCAAATAGGGTCGTCGAAATTACAAATAAGAACATTACAAAGATCTTGTCAAATATGACTCAGACTTACTGAGATTGGGCAGACAGATTGCCATATGCCTTATGGGGGTATCGAATGATAGTCAGAACTTTAATAGGAGCAACTCCTTTTTTCACTAGTGTACGAACCAGATGTAGTTCTTCTAGTTAAAATAAAGATCAAGTCTCTTCGGGTAGCAATCGAATATGAATTGCTAGAAATAAAAGGGCTCAATAGAGGTATGACAATCTCACTCTCTTAGACAACCAAAGGCTTAAGGCTCTATACCACATATAGTTGTATCATGCTTAACTAACCAAGACCTTCAACAGAAGAGTAAAACACAAGAGTGTGAAAGAAGGAGATTGGGTGCTAAAGCAAGCAAGAAAGAACATTTTAGACCCTAGAGGGAAATTCAAACCAAACTGGGAAGGCCCATATATAGTCAAAGATATCCTATCAAAAGGAGCAATTAAGCTTATGGATTTTAAAGGCCACAAATTCTTCTAACTTATCAATACAGACTGCTTGAAGAAGTACTAAGTTTAAAGCATAAAAAAATCATCCCGTTGAGTTGAAAACCTAAAAATAGTAGCTTAGGAAAAAGTTAGGGACTTCCCATTGAGTTGAAAACCTAAAAATGGCAACTTAGGCAAAATCAGGGAAAGAGAGAAAAAACTTAATTAAAAAACCTGAGAAGGCTAGTTAAGGACAATGGCAACCTCAAGTTCGAAATTTATGTGAATGTACTTGTACTTTTCTTAAATGATTGTAGTGAAATGAGAATGATTGCCAATTTATGCAAAATGTCTTTAAAAAGTGCAACACATTTTATCATCATGAATTGCATCAAGCATGCTTTACATTTTCTTTCATTACGTGACCATGGTTCTTACCTTCTTCTCTTAGCTCTCTCCTCAAGACCAGCTACTATAGTCAAAGCCGTAAAAAGAAATCATAATTAGGTGTGAAAAGCTTCAAAAGGAGACACCCTAAGCAAAAAAAAGGAAGAAAAAGGAAACCTAGCTAAGTATGAAAAGCTCTAAAAAGGAGATACCTTAAGCAAAACAGGGAAAAGAGGCAGACAATAGCAAGAAGCATAAATAGTCATCATTGTACAATCATCATACAACATGCAAGACGAATGCTTAGATACAACATGTAATGTCTATAACCTCAGGAAAATGATACAATAAAGCAACCCACATGCCAAAAGTCCTACACTTAGCTCTTAAAACAACTACATCAGCTGTGGCTACCATCAAAAGCAAGTACTAATCTTGCTCAAGCATCCCCTTCATCTAAACTTAACTCATCATCGTTCATCACAAAGGATGATAGCCGGGACTCCAACTCACTGATACGGTCATGATAAGCTGCATGCTCTCACTCCCATTCAAGACTAGTGAGACAGTGCTCAACCTGCATTACATATTGCATATCATATACTCATACATAAAACATGTATAGGTATAATAAAGAAGGCATACCCTCTGAGTGGTAGTAAACTCCAAAAAGAACTATTGTGCACTCCCTACAACAGTATACCAGTATTGACTAGAGGAGATGAGAATCTATAAAAGCAAGCAAATAAGTCAATCACCACTCATTAAATAAATGAAACACATGAAATAATAAGTGGAGAACATGAACATAGGTAGCATCAGTAAGAGCAACACCCAATTGAGGAAAGCCAAGTCTAGGCAAATCAAAACTCACTACTCTGCCAAGCATATCCATCCCAAGTAAAGATAAAAATGGTTGAACCATCAAGTCCCTAAGAGTAGTACTAATAGAAGCCATACCATTAGCATGGGCAGTCGTCTCAGTACGAAATGTACCCTCATCCTCCTCAAAATGAGATCCAGATCTTCTCCGACATCACTTGAGATAAGTTCTTATAACTCACATCAATTATAGTTTATTACTAATAAAGTTTGCTACATGTTTGCACCAAAATAAGAATAAAGGCTTACCAAACCAAAAGAAGCGACTCTCGATGATCCGCATGATGGCCTAATCCTTAGACCCGAAGGACGAGATGCATCTGCTTGAGAAGGTGGAGGTGGAGGAAAGGTCTCCACTAGCTACAACATCAATCAACTGAGGGATTAATACATCAGTGTAAGTGACCATGTCATCTTCTCATTTTTATAGGACATGCAGGTCTTTCTATTTCCAAAGGACATGGCAAATTTATCAAATAGGGATGAATTATTAGTCTCGGGAGAATGAGATGCTTTTGATTTTGTGGAGTCACCACCCGATTTTAAAAAAAAAATAGGAAAAGAAAGGGACAACATCGGGTCACTCAATAAGTACTGTCCCTAGTAGAGATTTTCAGGTTCTAAGGATCACATATGCTTTTTGACTATTTCTCATTATACGATATTTGATGTATAGCTATCGCAATACCCTAGTTTTGATAATGAAAATTTATATAGTATTCCCACAGTACATCAAATAGTGGTAGATAATAAATTTGGAAATATTATTATATCGCTTTCTTGATAACATAGATATGAAAAGGGAAAGATTAAGCAAAAGTAAATCTAATATGAATATGATTGATCTGTAAGATTAACATGACCATTCACACAACTTGCTCAATTTCATGAATAATAGGATGATTATGCATGTTTGTAGTGATTATTTATGCTATGATGATGTATAACGATAATATAAGGGATGCATGAGGTCATCACTGGACCGAGAGCATGATGACTCTATTTCAGGATATGAACTTTTCACATTATTGGTATTTATGATGTGATTTCATGATTTCAAAAATAAAGGATGCAGAATGATGATATGACATGAGCATAATAAAATATATATTATTCATATAGTATGCAAGGTTATCGGTCTCATCACACAACCACAACAATATTCCTAAATGTTGGCAATAAGAAAATAAAATGTAATGCGATAAAATAAACGTGCTAAAATAATTGTATGGTCCTCAGACTCGACTGAGCTTGTATGGGTTTTAAAGCTTTAGCTTTGAGAGATTATCAAGCTTTCCTCATTGAGAGGTTCAAAATGATAGTAGAATGATGCTATATTATATACTTTGAAACGTGCTTTGACAAAGATGAGGCTTGGTTTAGTGGAAAAGGGATCTAATATCCTAAGAGAAAGGTTGTGGGAGAGTAAAAACTATATGGAAAGGGGTTTCCTGTGCCTTCAATCTAACTAATTTTTGAGTGTGTATGTTACCACTTGCTCCCCCCTCCAAAACAAGGTATGAATGGGTCTATTCATAAGGAAGATTGAGTAGAATAGGGTGGTCGGGTATGGTCGCATGCGCATATCAAGAATTGTGCACGTAGTCATGCGCCTGGCATGTGGCCATGCGCGCATGTGTGTGTTCCATGTGCACTTCGACATTTCATGCACACTTTTTAGGTTTTATGCATGTTGTTCCATGGTTGGTCTATAGGGTTCTTGGGCTTTTTGAACACATTTTTGGAGTCCGTCTTGCTAAATTTAGCCTCGATTGTAGCATATGACACCTAGGGGTGTTTACATGCACTTTTGAGCGATACGCATTGATCCTCGGGTTGTGTTGAACCATTCCAAGACCACTTCTAGAGGTTTTGGAGCCTTCCAGATGTGTTTCCAAAGTTTGTTTTATCAAAATCAATTTCTATTTTTTCAAAAAGTTGGGTCCCAATCTAACAAAATTTGCACTAGCCCAATGAGCTGAGTATTCTAAGAGGAGTTTTCTCAAAATAAACCTCTCATTGTTATGATAATTCATATTTTGTGAGGTTAAAGCACAACTTAATGGCTTAGTTATCGATTTTGCACACTGGTGGGGTCTATTAGGTTTTTTAAGGTTGCACACTTTATAGGTGTTGGGAACGAGTAGACTCTAATCATCTCCAGGAGTCGTTTCATTATTGGACCTTTTTAGGAATAATCAAATTTGAGGTATGACAGTTGCCCCCTACTTCACGTGTGTTACATAGCCACTTAGGGCTAGTGTTAATACACATGAAGCAAATGCAAAGATGTAAAAAAAAATTAATAAGGAGAGAGGTACTTTCCTATGGGTTGTCTTTAAATGTCTTATCAAGATTTGATTACTATTGTTATGTTTTGTTTGTTGTTGTTGTTCTATGACTTGGTTGTCACATAAGGTGCTATTTGGGACATATACAAGCTTGTGATTCATGCAAAGTGCATCGGGATTTATGTAATTATAACCTCTTTAAGTGTCACAAGCAAAAAGAGATGCAACTATAAACATGTGACTAAAACCTTTTTAAGTGTCATGTGAATGAACATGTAAATATAACTTTCTTAGGTGTCACGTAAATGAGGATGCTACTGAGCAAAAAGAGATGCGACTATGAACTTTTAGGTATCACGTGAATGAACATACGATTATAACCTTCTTAGGTGTTACATAAATGAGGATGCTACTAAGAAAAATATGGATGCGACTATAACCTTCTTAAATGTCACACAAATGAACATGTGACTATAACCTTTTTAGGTGTCGCGTAAATGAACATGTGATTATAACCTTCTTAGGTGTCACGCGAATGAACATGCGATTATAACCTTCTTAGGTGTCACGTGAATGAAGATGCAACTATAACCTTTTTAGGTGTCACATAAATGAACATGCAACTATAACCTTCTTAGGTGTCACATGAAATGAACATGCAATTATAAACTTTTTAGGTGTCACATGAATGAAGATGCTACTAAGAAAATGAGAATGCTCCTAAGCGGTGTGGATGCTCTTAAGCAATATGAGGATGCTTTTAAGTAATGAAAATTCTTTTAAGTAATGAGAAAATGCTTCTAAGAAGTGAAAGTGTTTCTAAGCAATATGAGAGTGCTTCTAAGCATTGAAAGTGCTTCTAAGCATTGAAAGTGCTTCTAATTAATGAGAAGATGCTTCTAAGTAGTGAAAGTGCTTTTAAGCAATGTGAGAGTGCTTCTAAGCAATGAAAGTGCTTCTAAGCAATGAATAGATGCTTCTAAGCAGTGAAAGTGCTTCTAAGCAATGTAAGAGTGCTTCCAAGCAATGAAGGTGCTTCTAAGCAATGAGAAGGTGCTTCTAAGCACTAAAAGTGCTTTGAAGCAACATGAGAGTGCTTCTAAGTAGTGAAAGTGCTTCTAAGCAATGTGAGAGTGCTTTTAAGCAATGTGAGAGTGCTTCTAAGCAATGAAAGTGCTTATAAGTAATGTAAGAGTGCTTCTAAGCAATGTGAATGCTCCTAAGCAATGAGTGAGTGCTTCTAAGCAATGAAAGTGCTTATAAGTAATGTAAGAGTGCTTCTAAGCAATGTGAATGCTCCTAAGCAATGAGTGAGTGCTTCTAAGCAATATTAACGAGGTAATAGTGAAGATGTCGTGATGATGCGATAATGATGCAATAGTGATGCAATAATGATGCAATCATGTTGAGGATGTTATTTTCATAATTTATAGTAAGTTATCCTTACAGTGAATTTTCCTTGCTTTTTTTCTTTTATGGGATGTTGAGTTTTTTTAAAAAGGTGGTGCATGTGTAGTGTCTTTAGATAAATGGAATCCACATCAGTGTACTTTTGTGTGATTTTAGTGCATGTATTATGCTCAAATGGAAGTTATGACTATAGAAATGAGTGTGCAAAGTCTTGAAGTGCACATAAAACCATAGAAAAGCGTGTGGAAGGGGGAAGTGGGTATGACTGCGTGTGGAAGGCACGCGGTCATGCGGTTCCTCCCCTCTAGGGCTATTTAGATGGTTGTTTCGAAGGTATTGGGAGGCTTTGTTTGAACTTCTTTAAGTGTTTTCTAAATTTTCTTGACCCTTTTTGTGTTTCAGGTTCTATCTGCTCTATTTTTGCTTATGTACTTCCATGGAGTTCTCCAACATTCCTAAGGGTCTAGAGGATATTTTTGTTGATATTGATATTAAGGGTGACTTTATAGAGGCCACTAGAGCTAGGACATCCACTACAGGGACTAGCACATCTGGTGCTCAAAGTTCTCAGTCATCTAGGCTTTCTCGGGGAGATCCGATCCTTGTTGTTTATAGCTTAGAGATTCATGCTTGGGTGAATCATCATCATGAGATAGGTCCTTCTTTGCCCTTATTTCTAAACCTTGTTTATTGGCTGCTTTGCTGTTTATTTTACTGTATGAGGTTGTTGTAACCGTATCTCTATAGCTCTTATTATAATTGTATGTTAAGTTGTAGCTTTATTGTGAATGCTGATGGCTCTTATTTTATTTTCTTTTTATGATTGTTTATTAATGCTTGTTGTGATGCTTTACTTTTTAGCTTTTGTTATTAATTATGTTAAATGATAGAGAGAGATGTGTTAGTATTTAGTAGCTATGCAAATGTTTGATAGTGTACCTATTATTTGTAGCCTCGTAGGTATGTTATTATGTTGCCTGTTAGTTTTAATAGAGTCAACATGTATTATCAAGGTCTCCTAATGTGTGTGAACTAGATGATTGTTAGGAAGGGCTTTGATGGAGTCATTGCTACATTATCTTATGACTAATATGCGTCGAGTCGGATTGCCATGTATGTGTTGATAGAGCGATGGATGGACATGATGCATACTTTCCATTTGCCTATTGGGGAGATGACTATTACCCCTTTGGCTTGAGCTTTTCTAGAGAGCTTGTTCCTTTTAATGAGGAGGAGTGTTCCACTGATGTGGTGAGGAGGCATCTTACAATGGATTTGCTTGGGGTGGTCACACCTATGAAGTTTCGCTGCTCGTATCTCACTCATTACATAGAGTTTGTTTCTTTCATGCAAACTCTATATGATGATGGTCTTATCTCAATAAAGTAGCTAGCTCATTGCTTTTTGTTTTATTTGCTGAGTGCTATTATCTTCCTAAACCTTTCAGGTATAAGTGATCTGTGATTGTTGTCTATCTTGAGAGATATGGATGACTTATTGAGCTATTACTAGGGCATTGTTGCCTTTGCTTATATGTACTCAAGCCCTAACATAGCATGCCGAGGTGGCTCGATGATATATGGATGCTTGTTCATGCTAGATGTGAGTATGAGTTATGTTGTCTTTTCTTTTGCTTTTAGTTTATTATTTCTGACCCTCTAGTTTTGACAGATCTGGGCATATGAGTTCAGGATTCTCCCTCGTCTATCCATCGAGCATATCTTGGAGGATAACTTCCCTCATTATTCTCATTGGATCAGGAAGACTAATGATTTAATTGAGGATTACATGGTAGCTTAAGACCATATAGGGAAGTTGTCCCTTGATCATGTATATCTGATTCCTACTATGTTGGTTATTTCTTTCTTAGGGATCTTTGATCCATTCTTGCCCTTTGAGCAGATCTTTCTTTACTAGTGGGTGGAAAGGTCTCATTGGACGGTAGAGATGGTGGCTACATGGCAGCTAACGGAGAGATGAGTGTTGCTCTCTAGGCTTATTGGTAGAATGTGGTATTTGGGTGAGCAAGTCCATCATTGATGGGATGGCCCATATATAAGGAGAGTTCCCATCCCTCCTCTTAGTGACATGTTCTGGGGCTATGAGCTTTGTGGTGATAATCTTGTTGTTGTTACGATGGGATTCCCTTCTGAGAGCCTCTTAGAGAGTCTAGGCTTGCCTTATACTAATGTATTGATCCCTCAGCTGATTGACACTATAGCTAGTAGGACCTTTCCTCCATCTCTACTTCTCATGTAAATGTATCTTGTCCTTTAAGTTCGAGGATTAAGCCATCACGCAGGTCATCAAGAGTTGCTTTTTTTAATCTGGTAAGCCTTTATTCTTGTTTTATTGTAAGCATGTAGCAAACTTTATTAGTAATAAACTATAATTGACGTGAGTTATGAGAATTTATCTGCAATAACATCGGAGGAGATCTATATCTCATTTTGAGGAGGATGAGGGCATGTTTTGTACTGAGGTAACTACCCATGCTAGTGGTATGGCTTCTGGTAGTACTACTCTTGGGGCCTTGACAGTTCAACCATCATTGTCTTTACTTGGGATGGATATCCTTAATAGAGTAGTGACTTTCGATTTACCTAAACCTAGCTTTCCTCAGTTGGGTGTTGCTCCTACTGATGCTACCCATGTTCTTGTTCTCCACTTATTCTTGCCTGTGTATCATTTATTTAGTGAGTGGTGATTGACTTATTTGCTTACTTTTGTAGATTCCTATCTCCTCTGATCAGTACTGGTATAATGTTGCAGGAAGTGTGCAATAATGCTTTTTAGAGTTTGCTTCCACTCAGAGGGTATGCCTTCTTTATTATGCCTATTTATTTTATGCATACTTTTTATGTATAAGTGTATGATATGCAATATGTAATGCAAGTTGAGCATTGTCTCACTAGTCTTGAATGGAAGTGGGAGCGTGCAGCTTATCGTGACTACATCAGTGAGCTGGAGTGATGACTATCATCCTTTACGATGAACAATTATGGGTTAGGTTCAGATGAGGGGGATGCTTGAGCAAGATTAGTGCTTGCTTCCAATGGTAGCCACAACCGATGTAGTTATTTTAGGAGCTAGGTGTATGACTTTTGGCTTGTGGTTCGCTTTGTTACATCATTTTCCCGAGGTTATGGACTCTGGGTGTTGTATTCATCCCGCATGTTATATGATACTTGTATGATGATGACTGTATAGGCTTCTTATTGTGTATCATTAATGATGATGTTTGCCATTACTATTGTCTGCCTCTTTTCCCTTTTTTTCTTAAGGCGTCTCCTTTTGGAGCTTTTCGCACTTAGTTGGGTTTCTTCTTCTTCCCTTTTTTGCTTAGGATGTCTCTCCCTTTATAGCTTTTCACACCTAGCTGGGGTTTTTTATTTTTTATTTTCGCAGCTTTGACGACAGTAGTTAATCTCGAGGAGAGAGCTCAGAGAAGATGGTAAAAACCATGGTCATATAATGAAAGGAAATGCAAAGCATGTTTGATGCAATTTCTGATGATAAAATGTGTTGCACTTTTTAAAGACATTTTTCATAAACTAGCAATCATTCTCATTTCACTGTAATCATTTAAGAAAAGCACAGGTTCATTCATACAAATTACGAACTTGAGGTTACCCCTGTCCTTAACTAGCCTTCTTAAGTTTTCTAGTTAAGTATTTTCTCTTTTTCCCTGATTTTTGCCTGAGCTACCATTTTTAGGTTTTCAACTTAATGGAAAGTCCCTAACTTTTGCCTGAGTTATGATTTTTAGGTTTTCAACTTAGCAGGATGATTTTTTTTATGCTTTAGACATAGTACTTCTTCAGGTGGTCTGTATTAACAGGTTCAGAGAATTTGTTGCCTTCAAAATCCATTAGCTTAATTTTTCCTTTTGATAGGACATGTTTGACCAGAAATAGACCTTCCCAGTTTGATATAAATTTCCTTTTAGGGTTTGTAATGCTCTGTCTTACTTGCTTTAGCACCCAGTCTCCTGCTTTCACACTCTTGTGTTTTACTCTTTTATTGAAGGTCATGGTTAGTCGTCCCTGATATAATAATGTGTGGTATAGCACCTTAAGCCTTTGGCTATCTAAGAGAGTGAGATTATTGTGCCTCTGTTAAGCCCATTATACTTCTGGAAATTTAGATTCAATTGTTACCTGAAGATACTTAATCTCTGTTCTGATTGGAAGAACTGCTACTGATTCGTACACTAGTGAAAAAGGAGTTGCTCCTATTGAAGTTCTGACTGTTGTTCGGTACCTTAATAAGGCATATGGCAATCTGTCTACCTAATCTAGGTAAGTTTGAGTCATATTTGACAAGATCATTTTGATGTTCTCGTTTGCAGCTTCAATGGCCCCATTTGCTTATAGTCGGTAAGGAGAAGATTTATGATGTTCCACCTCATAACTCCTTAGTAGCTCTCTATTTTCCCCTTGGAATTGGACACCATTTTCAGAGATGATGTGATGAGGGATTCTGTATTGACATAATAGGTTTCTTTTAATAAACTTAGCCACTTTCTTGGCTCCTATCTTTTCAAATGATTCTACTTCGACCCATTTTATAAAGTAGTCCACTGCCATTAGGATGAATTTATTTCTGTTGAGACTATCAGGTGGATTTCCTTAATTATGTCTAGTCCTCATGCTGAGAAGGACCATGGAGAGGAGATGTAGTGCAATTCTATTGAGGGAAGGTGGCTGACATTCTTGTAGATCTGACACTTATGGCATTTCCTTACAAATTTGATGTAGTCTTCCATCATCGTCATCTAGAAGAACCTTTATCTAATTAGCTTTTTAGCTAGGATTGCTCCATTCATGTGTGGACCATAAACACCCTCGTGTACTTCTTCTATTTTCTCTTACAGCTTCAGTTTCATCTAGACATTAAAGTTGTAAACCATCTGAGGTTCTCCTATATAACACACCCTAGTGCGATATGAGTTTTGATGCTAGTCATCGAATGACTACTTTGTCTCTTTCATTTGCTCGATCAAAATAGGCTTGTTCCTTCATATATCTCTAGATGTCGTAGAACTAAGGTTTTTCAAATGTTTCTGTCTTTGCTATTTTGTAATTTTTATGACAAGGTTGTCCCGATCTGAGTAGAATCAAAGGCTTCATAGGCATTTTGGATGGTCCTTCCCATACTGATGCTAGGGAAGTAAGTGCATCTACCATCTGATTGTGATTATTGGAGAGATAAATGAATCTACATTTTCAGAAGGACATCGTAAGTAGCCTTAAGCAGTCTAAATAAGGCCTTAAGTGCTAAGTGCATCTGCCATCTGATTATGATTCCTGGGGAGGTGAATGAATCTACATTTTCAAAAGGACATGGTAAGTATCCTCAAGTGGTCCAAGTAAGGCCTTAATTGCTACTCTTTTAGTTCCCACTCTTTTGTGGCATGGTTGATTACTAGCATGGACTCTTTGAAGATTTTGACTTCTGTGACATCCAGGGCTATTGATGCTTCTATTCTGAGTGCAAATGCCTCATATTCTGCTTCATTATTTGTGACTCTGAACTTGAGCTTTTTAACAAGTAGTACTACTTCACCTTTTGGAGATTGTAGTATGACACCAACTCCTACATTGAACTAATTGATTGCTTTATCAAAGTATATATGCCATCCTTGGATTTCAATGGCTGAGTTGAGGTCATCTAGGAAGTCTAGTTGGATTTCTTCTAAGTTTAGAATGGGGTTGAGAGCTAGAAATTCAACCACTGCTCTTCCTTTTACTACCTTCTTAGTCAGATATTGCACGTCAAATTCTGTTAACAGTCCGAGTGACTTGGCAAGTTTCCATACTAAAGAGAGAGCTTCGTAGAGGTACTTCATTAGGTCAATTTTAGACACGACCTGAATTTTGTAGGATCGAAAGTAGTGTCTAAGTTTCTTTATTGCCAGACATATCTATTCGACTTAGTTGTACTTCTCCCAATTGCTTTTATTTCTCCCTCTTAGGCTAGCATTCCACCAATTGCATTCCCTTTGATGGCTAGATACAGGGTTAGAGGTATCCCTGGTTTAGGTGGTCTTAGAAGTGGTAGGTTGGCTAGGTAGCTTCTGATATTGTCAAATGCTAGCTAATACTATTCATTATATTCAACCGACTAATCTTTTTTGAGTAGCTTAAAGATCGGTTCACACACTACTGTTAACTTAGCGATGAATCTGTAGTTTCCCTAGAAATCCTCTGATTTCCTTCTCTATTTTTGGCACTAGCGTCTCTCTGATGCCTTTTGCTTTATCTGGATCCATTTCAATCTCATTCTGATTGATAATATATCCTAGCGTCTTTCCTGAAGTGACCCCAAATATGCATTTCTTTGGATTTAGCCTAAGACTGTACTTTTTTACCCTTTTGAGGAACTTTTCAAGATCAGATGGGTGTTCTTCCCTAGTTTTTTACTTGAACCTCATATTGTCGATGTATACCTCCACTTCTTTATATATCATGTCATGGAACATTATAATTACCATTCTCTGGTAGGTTGCCCTTACATTCTTTAGAACAAAAGGCATTACTTTGTAGTAGTAAGTACCCTATTCTGTTATGAAAGTTGTCTTTGCTTTATCGATAATGGCCATTAGGATCTGATTATACCCAGAGAATCCATCCATGAAGGAGTACATTGTACATATGGTGGCACTATCAACCAATATATCTATGTGAGGTAGTGGGAAATTATCTTTCGGGCAGGCCTTTTTAAAATTTTTTCAGTCGACGCACATTCTAACCCTTCCATATGTCTTCAATACTGGCATCACATTTGTTAACCATTCTGGATAGTCTACTACCTCTAGGAATTTTGCCTTGATATATTTCTCGATATCTTTTTTCACTAGTTGGTCCCATTCTGGTTTGAGTCTTCTCAGTTTCTATTTTACTAATTTGCACCCATCTTTGGTAGGAATAAAGTGTTAAGTAATGTTTTTATTAATACTAGGCATATTGTTGTACGTCCAGGCAAATACCTTTCAATATTTTATTAATATTTTTTCAATTTCTCTCCTCTCTTCAAGGGTAATATCTTTTAAAATATGTAGAGTATATGGTTCAGATTCTATGCCAATGTTAAATGATTCAGTGCATATGGAATGAATGTCAAATATGCTAATATTTTTATCAATGCAATGCACACTACCATTAGGAAAGACATCAAACAAGTAAGCAAAATAATATTTCATTGCATTAACTTTAGTGTTCATTACATCATCAGTTTCAAATAAAAAAAGTATGGAAATCAAGGGAGTGAGCTTTATTTAAATCTGTTGCTTGATAGAGGCTCTTATCTTTAGATTATCCATTATTTGTACACTTCATCAATAACATTGTCTCCAATACTAGTAGTAAATTAGTGGACAATTCTCTTCCTCCATATTGCTCTAAAGTGATCTACAAACCTTTGTTGTATCCTACCGCCAGAGAAATCTGCAAGCTCAGAAGTTACATGTTATTTCTCACCAAACTATCTCTTCACTAGTGCCAAATAGTAGCGACTGCATGATCTAAATCCTAAGATTGGTACATAATTAACATATGTGCAAAGAGTCACATATTCCAGCTTCCACTATGGACACATCCATCTCACTTGATACCACTACTGGGCTGTGATGTTGGCTAAGCACTTATAGACGTCCTTAATATGTCTTTCCAAGTGATTCCTAGGTTGGTATCTCCTTAGGTTCCTTGTAGGTTTGTCGAGTAGACTTAGCTTTTCTTGCAGCCATATTTGAAGAAATAGAGGGCTCCCAATGAAGTTTGAACTTTTCCCATTTATGAGGTCATCCAAACCTTGAATGGTTTCTACTAGAATCAGTGGGAAGGGAGTCATTCTGCATTCTATTCCTTCAATGACCTGGAGTATCCTATAATCTCCTAGTCCATCATTCGAGATGGTGAAGTATTGCATAAAGAGGTAACACACAAGGAGATGTGCCCAAATTAGAGTACCAATCTTCTTGGTAGTGCAGGTAGTTGGGAGTTGCATAGGAATTAGTCATTTGTGCTCAATGACTAGTTCATCAAGCTTTTATCAGCTTAGGTCAAGGAAAGCAACCCTAAGTCCTAAGTATTCGATGTCTTGGTTAGTGAAGATTGCTTTTTTGGTCATAGTGGGGATTTGTCCCACTATGGCACTGAGTTCCTCATATAATGGGCATAGTTCTATCGTGTTGAATCAAAACACATGCTCTTAAGGGTCTTAGAATGACACAACAACATTCAAAAGTTTATGGTCAAGATGCACATACTGGAATGTCTTAATGCATATCATTCTGCATGGTTGTAGGCTTTTCTAGTCATGCTTATCAAGGTTACGGAGGAAATTTCTAATGATATTGGTTTGGGCTTGGGGGTTTTCAACCATAATTCCATTGTCAAGAAGTTCTTAGATCCTAACTTTCAATTTTCCATTTCTTCGACAAAAAGACTCAGCTTCATGATCACTCATGTTTGAATGTCGTATTCCTATACATTTTTTAGGTTTAGCTAAATGAATGATGCATAACATGTGCCTACAAAAGAAAAGGGTAAGCATGTATGCATGGAGTGGATGCAAAATCCTATAATAAAAAATGATTATTCCTGCAAAAAAAATAGTGGTTAGCACGTGCTATCTACATGTATGTTATGTATGCATGATTATAGCTGGTTAGTTTTCCTACACAGTGAACAAACCAATCATAAGCAAGTTCTCGCTACTAACCTTCTTTCTCCATGAGGTCATTCAGTCTCTTTCCTATGTGGGTTTTAAACCTATAGTCATCAAGGGACTATGGTTCTGCTCTCAGAACTAGACTATTTCGATTTATGTTGGTTAGAACCAAAAGGTAAAGTAAGGAATGATACTCAAATGTGCTTGAGATAATCACATAATGTCAATGTAAGGGTTAATTATTGGGCTTCAAATGGTGTCTAAAGCCCGTATATGCCCGTATGCATAGGACCAAAGTCAATTAAAAGGGAGTCCAAGTTCTTGCCCCTATATCAATATTTGATATATTTACCAGGAGTCATGAAAGTATCATTTAATAGTTTACAATTTGATTTTGTTGACATAAAGGTCCATAATCTAATTGGGTTCCTAACCCATTCATTTGATCTGATAAGAATAAATGGATAACATCTCGTTGGTTCTGTCATTGAAGGATGTCATTATCTATTTATTTGCATAGACTATTCAAGCTGAAGTAAATGATTCTTATCATTCCTCATGCTTCATGCTCACACAAAGTAAATAAGAATCACGTGGTCCTGAGCATAAATTTTCTATAAAAATTGACATTATGATGTCATTCAATGATAGGCATTAGGAAGGTCATGTCATTTATGAATATCAGGTCAACAGATAGTGTTAGGATAAGGATAGCATGCGTAGCTTGGTGGAATCCTGGTGGATGTTGCTATTGATTTATCTATATGAGTTGAGTCATAGTGAAAGGCTAAAGGTTCCTTTAGTAAGAATGCTCCTATATGACTAGGGTTACAGACTCCGATCAGTAAGTCTAACATTCTTTTGATAACTCAGTCACCCCCCTTAAGGACTTGGGTTACAAACTCTGGTCATATGAGTTCAATGAATGCATGAGTAAAGACTAAATATGATAATACCATATCTTCGTCTCCCCATGACTCGAGTGGAATCATGGTGGCAATGTCATTTAGTATTATCTAGGCTTTTAGGGACAAGTGGTGCGCGTGTGATGTGTAGTCCAAATGTAGTGGTGAGGGGCTATATACAATTGAGTATTGTATAATGAGAAATAGTCATTTTTGAGTTGATCCCTCTTACTTAAAAGTCCCAAGTGGAGTCACCATTGTAAGCAACCTCTTCCACTTTTAGATAGCGATATGTTTTCATAGGACATTGTGTGGGTCTTTCCGTTTTTGAGGGACATGGAAACTTTACCGAATAGTTACAAATGATTGGTATCGAGGGGATGAGATGCTTTTGATTTTGTGGAGTCACCATCTGATTTTTAGAGACTCGGGAAAAGAAAGGGACAACATCGGGTCACTCAATGAGTATTGTCCCCAGCAAAGATTTTTGGGTTCGGTAGATTGTGTCAACTTTTTAACTATTTCTCATTATACGATATTCGATGTATAGCTACCGCAACACCCTAGTTTCGATAATGACAATTTATATAGCATTCATATAGTACATCAAATAGTGGAAGATAATAAAGATGAAAATTTAATTGATACATCGCTTTCTTGTTAAAATACATATGAAAAAGAAAAGATTACAGAAAAGTATATCTAATTTGGATATGATTGATTTGCAAGATTAACACATCAGATAGTGGAAGATAATAAAGCTTAAAATTTAGTTATTACATTGCTTTCCTGATAAAATACATATGAAAGGGAAATGATTGCGAAAAAGTATATCTAATTTGGATATGATTAATTTGCAAGATTAACACGACCATTCATACAACTTGCTCAATTTCATAAATAATAGGATGATCATGCATGCTTGCAGTGATTATTTATATCATGATGATGTATGATAATAATATAAAGGATGCATAAGGTCATCATTGGATCGAGAGCATGATGACTCTATTCCAGGATATGAACTTTTCACATTATTCATATTTACTATTTGATTTCATGATTTCAAAAATAAAGGATGTAGAACGATGATATGAAATGAGCATAATAAAGCATTTATTATTCACATAGCATTCAAGATTGCTAGTCTCATCACACAAGCACAACAATATTCCCAAATGCTAGTGATAGTAAATTAAATACAATACGATAAAATAAATGTGCTAAAATAATTATGTGGTCCTTAGACTCGAATGAGCTTGTATGGATTTTAAAGCTTTAGCTTTGAGAGATTATTAAGCTTTCCTCATCGAGAGGTTCAAAATGACAGCAGAATGATGCTAGATTGTATACCTTTAAAGTGTGCTTTGACAAAGATGAGGCTTGGTTTAGTGGAAAAGGGATCTAAAAACCTAAGAGAAAGGTTGTGGGAGAGCAAAAACTATTTGGAAAGGGGTTTCCAATGCCTTCAATTAGATCAATTTTTGAGTGTGTATGTGTTTCCACTTTCTCCCCCTTCAAAAATAGGGTGTGAAGGGGTCTATTTATAGGGAAAATTGGGTACAATAGGGTGGTAGGGGTGTGGTTGTGCACACATATTAAGAATTTTACGCGTGTTCATGCGCTTGGCGCGTGGCCACACATGCACGCGTGCATTCCATGCTTACTTTGGCCTTCCATGCACACTTCCCGAGTTTTATGCATGCTATTTTAGGGTTGGTTCATTGGGTTTTTAGGCCTTCTGGATATGTTTATGGAGTCCATTTTGCCAAATTCAGCCTCGATTTTAGCATATAACATCTAAAGGCATTTATGTGCACTTATGAGCGATACGTGCTGATCCTTGGGTTGTTTTGGACCATTTTGAGACCACTTTCAGAGGTTTTAAAGCCTTCCTGACATGTTTTCAAAGTTTTTTTTGTCAAAATTAATTTTCATTTTTCCACGAAGCTGGGTCTCAGTCTAATGAAATTCGCACTGGCCTAATAAGCTGAGTATTCTGAGAGGAGCTTTCTCGAAATAAACCTCTCATTGTTTTGATAATTCATATTTCGTAAGGTCAAAGCATAACTTAATGGCTCGGTAACCAATTTTACACAATGTTAGGGTCAATTAGGTTTTTTAAGGTTACACACTTTAGAGGTGTTAGGAACTAGCAAATTCTAGTCATCTCGAGGTTTCATTTCATCGTTAGACCTTTTAGGGATAGTTAAATTTGAGGTATGACAATATCATCAATGAAGACCACTACAAACTGATCCACAAATGATCTAAATACCTTATTCATCATATCCATGAAAGTAATTGGTGCATTGGTTAACCCAAAGGACATCACCAGAAACTCATAGTGGCCATATCTAGTATGGAATGCCATTTTAGGAACATCAGCTTAATTGATCCATAACTAATGATATCCTAACCTCAAATCAATCTTGGAGAAGAATTATGCACCCTAAAGTTGGTTAAACAAATCATTTATCCTCGAAAGAGGATACTTGTTCTTAATTATCACCTTATTCAACTCTCTATAGTCAATGCACAATCTCAATGTACCATCCTTCTTCTTCATAAACAAGACTGGTGCACCCTAGTAGGATAACTCTTACAACTACTCCTTTCGCTCTTTCAACTTTGTATGAGCCATCCTATAAGGCGGTATGGAGATAGGAGATGTGCCTAGGACTATATCAATACAGAATTCAATCTCCCTATGAGGTGGTAAACTTAGCAACTCATCAGGAAAGACATCTAGGAACTCACATGCTACTAGAACTTCTAAGATGGATGTCTTCTCCACCGTAGTATCCATAACTAATGCCAAGTATCCCTAACATCCTTTTCTCAACATCTTCCTAGCCATGATGGTGGAGATAAGATTCTAAAATATAGAACTCTTGTCACCCACAAGCTTAAATTCTTCATCATTTGAAATTTTGAAAATCACCTCTTTACTCCGAAAATCCACAATAGCGTAATGCTAGGACAACTAGTCCATTCCAAAATTACATTAAATTTGAATACATCTAACAACACTAAATCTATAAATAATTCTCTTCATTTTACCAACACTGGACACCAAGGAAGAATGACATTGGTGTCTAATGAATCACTTAAAGGTGTGGCAACTGATAATAGAATTGCCATCCTTATGGCTTGCTAACTCAACTTTGATGTAAAAATAGGGGACACAAACGAATGAGTGGCACTCGGATCAATTAAAACTCTAGCATCAATGAAACATACTAAGAGTGTACGTGCGATAACAACATTGGATGCCAAAGCATCCTACTGGGTGAGAGTGAAGACTCTGGCCTGTCCTCTACCTCCCTACTGGCTTATGGATGCCTAACCAAAGTCTCTTGCATTACCTCTACCTCCTTGGCTAACTCTATCACAAACTCAAGAGTTAGGCCTTAGTAGGTATCCCAATGAACGCAAAACCCAATCCAGTGACGTACGTAGTAACAATGAAGTACTTATCTCTTATCAAGTTCTCTACATACCCACCCAGTTTGAGGAACTCTCTGATGTACCCCTCTAATGACATATCACCTTTGGTAATGTTGGTCAACCAGAGTCTGTAGCTCATTTGCATAGGCTCTGGGCATAAATGTCTTATAAATCTCTCCTGAAACTGAGCCTATATCATTATAGTCATGTGGGGCTAAATGACCTGAACAAACTAATATAGGGTTAGCCCTCAATTGACACCTCAACAATCATGATCCTATAGTACTTAGTGTGAGCATTCTGAGTCCTCATCTCTATGGCATGCAAGAAGTTTAAAGGATTTAAAGTCCCATCAAATGCTATCCTACTGACTTTAGTGTAGAATAAGGTTGCCTCTATGTAAGACATAACCTGCATTTGTGGGATGGCCAGAGGTATAAGTACTACACCTTGCTGAACCTATAGTACAAAAGTAGCTTCCTTAAATTCCTGGTTGACAGATTCTTCATTCTACAGCTCTCTCTGCATACAACGACCTATTACTCCTCGAGGTCTACCTATACCTCGACCCCTACGCCTAACTGTCAGTAAGGGTTTTGAGCCTTATCCTGATAAGACTCACCATCATCAGCCTCATCAACCGATAGAGTGATATGCGCTCACGTTCTCATTCTAAAAATAACATAAACAAATATAATTCAAACAAAAATAGATAACAAATAGACATCCTAATGGTTACGCAAAATTCTAAAGCAAGGAAGACATTTCAAAGATATAATCGAACCTAATTTGCTACAGTAGTTTCAAAGAAGACTCAAACTCTATCAATGTAGGTCCAACAATACTAAGCCTAAGCTCCAATACCAAATTTTTCATGACCCAAACTTGGGAGTCATGATCGAGGCTAGGGAATGGAAATTCACACGAATTCAGAACCCGTAGTAAGCCTTAAAATAAAAACTCATACCAAACATATCACAAAAATACGTCATAATTAAAACTTTAAATAATATAAAGGAATCTCCATATCATAACATAATAAAATATACTCATGTAGTTATTTGAATAAAGAACCTTAGTTTAAAACAACATCAAATACTACAACAAAATATACTACTACTATAGTGTCAAAAAAAAATATCAGGAAAGTGATAGTTCAAAATTCACATAAATCGGTTAGTGAAGAAAGGGTTTGGCAAATAGAACTAATATGGAGGTCTAAACTAAAGAGTCATGAAAAAATATTAAGGGGGGGTTTGACCTCATTAAGTGAATTATTATTATATATATGCACACAATCTAAAGACACATACATTCAAGCATCAGTATAATATTTATAAATTTATATTTATTTAATTTATACATGCATTTCATACAGATGCTCGAAAACACTTTACTTAAAATAATTATATGTAGAAAGATTTAGGTGGAGTATCAGAGCAGAACCCTAAATTTTTCCACAATCTTGATCATTGTATTTTACTAGCCAACAGGCTTTCCATAACTCTAAAAATATTTTCTTTATCCAACTTTGGCAATGGACTAGCCCCGAGTTTACAAAAAGGTCAACCAACAATTCGCAGTCCTACTACTGATATGATTGGCTCCGAGTACACTGCCAATCGAGAATCTGTAGTCATACCCCTTTTATCCATAATTCTCAATAACCATTTATGTATATCTCAATTCAATCAAAATTCATAGCCTAGCATCTAGCATACTGTTGCGTAATAGTCCTAATGTGATCCACTAGGTGGCACATTTTACAGCAACCCTCCAAAACATTTTTCATAAATAAAATAATGAAATTCATATTAAAATATCACAGCATCCATTAATAACACTTAATATTCACACACACACATATATATAACAATAATGATAAATAATGTTTAATGCAATATAGCATAATAAATAATAAATTTCCATTTATTCAAAATATGGATGCCAATGATAATCTACATGCAAAGCATATATATAATAATAACTCACAGTTTGAGTGCGCTCCTCCATTCCTATTCGGCTGGCCTAGTCTGGTAGGCCTACCTCACAGTGCAGCTAAGGAAATAATAATAATAATAATAATAATAATAATAATAATAATAATAATAATAATAATAATAATAATAATAATAATAATAGAATTAAATTCCTAATTTTATACATTTAGAATTTCTAAAGAACAACTTCATATAGGACACGACTCAACTAAAACTCAAAACTTAGGACTGACTCGATGTCACTTTTTACGAGAAATCTACCAAAAATTTGACAAAGTCTCATTTTTAAAATGGATATCCTTTCACAAAAGTAGAGTTGATCATGCACACAAACACACTTCAAAATATCCACAAAGTTCAACTTCTTTAGATGGGCCCCCGAACTACAATTATTGCCCAACCGAGAACCATCACAATCCACTATTAATAAAATAATATAAATTTCAATTATTCACCAAAAATCATAAAAGTTCATTTAAATATCACAAATCAATTTATTTACATAATAAAGGTATTAAAAATATTTATTTCCAAAATAAATAATAAAATTTTAATTTGTAATTAAATTATATTAATAAAATCCATTCTTCTAATTTTGCAATTAAATAGCATTAATTAAAATCAATTATTTAAATTGCTAAAATATATACTAAAAATAACCAAAAACTTATTTAAACTTAAAAATAATAAATAAAATCATTATTCATATATTTTTTCAAAAATTACTAATAATTAACTAAAAATAGGAAATAAATTATAAACATTATTTTAATGATATTTATTACTCAAATTCTATCAAAAATATAATAATTAATGATAATTTCAACTAAAATATAAAAATTACTAATATATACTAATTTTTTCAAAAATTCGTTTTTTACATAAACATTCAAAAATTCATAGTAAAAATTCTACACATAATTTTAATAAAACTTCCTTCACAAAACTTGTTCAAAATAATCAATAAAATTTATTAAATATATAACCTTTCCGAGGTCAGAACAATATCGAAACAATAACTCTGAGCTCGTAATAGTGCCTAAATCGAAACCATCTCCAAAATAAAATATAAAAACATATTTAGAAGGCTTTTAACCTCTACAACAATAATCTAAAATCAATTTAACATAAATCAACCAAATTTAAGCTCAGTTTCAACAAATAAATTCAAAAACGTATAATAGAATTACACAAAATTGAGAGACTTATAGAAATTAAAAACCACAATTGGGGATTAATTTGGAACCGACGACATGCCTTGGGTGGCTGGAGGCGGTGCCAGCAACCTTACTTCCTTATCGGCATCGAGAAGAAGAAAGAGGGAGAGACAGAGGAAATGGTGGAAGAGGAAGAGAAATGGAGGAGCCGGTGATGGTGGTGGCTACACGGTGAGGAGAGGCAGCAGTGATGGTGGCTAGGTGGTTGTGTCGATTGGTAAGGAAGTGGGGAAGAAGAAGAGAAGAAGGGAAGAAAAAGAAAAAAAGAGGGAGAAAATGCATACTGTCTTTTTTTTTTAATCAAGTACAAGGTACACTTATATATATTTAATATAACAAAATATCTCCTCCAATAATATACACACACTTAACTAAATATACACATTTTAATATTCAGATATATATACTCTAAAAATTTAATTAAAATTTTGCTAACAATATATTTTTAACACCAATTTAACTTTATAATCCATATTTAATATTAATAAAATAAAATTCATACTTAAATTCCAAAATTAAATTCATAATTAAATTCAAAATTAATTTCATAATTAAATTCAAAATTTGGGTTGTAACAAGAAGTAAGAATATTGTTAATATTTATCATTCAATTATTAGTTGAACCTAAAAAATTACATTAAATTAATTTTAGTGTAAATAAAAATATTAAAAAAATAAAGTGTCATAACTCAAATAAAAAATTTAGTAAAATTGTAATAAATTATAAATTTAAAGGGGTTGTAATATTTAGATTATTATATAAAGAAAATAGAAATGTTATTATTTTTAAATTTTCTACTAACAAATAACTAATGATTTTTTATTATTTTATCATTAATTATGACCCTAATAGTTTTTTAAATGAAATCAGTTTTATAGTTTAAGAAAAATTAATTGTAAAAAAATATATTAAAATAATATCATATAATTATTTAAATAAAAGATTTATAAAAATTGTAAGGAATTGTAACTATACTAAGTTAATATCACATTGTTATATAAATAAATAACATTGTTATTATTTTTAAAAATTTTATTTAATAATAATAATATGTTTAATTGTTTATTTATTATATATTACGAGTCAAATAAATTTTTTATTTGTCTACTAATATATATAAATATACGAGAGGCAGAGGGGGGAGGGGTTGGATGACAAACTTGTAAAAATGTTCTCTTATTATTATATAAAATTTAATAATTTTGTTATTTACCAATAAAATTAATCAAAATGTAATTTTAATTTAATTGAAAGTATGTTTCCTATAATAAATAATTAGGTTATTATCACTGATAAAAATTAAATTAATTAAAATATAAATCTAATTTAATTGAAAGTATGTTTACTTTTTTAATTAGGTTAACTTCTATTATATCATGACAAAAAAAATTAAATTAAATTAATAAATTTTAATTTAATTAAAAGTATATTTCCTATTCTAAATAGGTTAACTTCTATTTTATCTGTAATAAAAATTAAATTAATTAAAGTACAATTCTAATATAATTGAAAGTATAAATTCTATTTTAATTAGGTTAGCTTCTATCAAAATTAAATTAATTAAAAATTTAATAGTAATTTTGTTTAAAATATTTTTTTTTCTATTCTAATTAGGTGTCCTTATATTTTGTCTAATACAAATCATAATAGATAAAATAAATTTATAAATCTTACTATATTAAATTTAATAAATAAATAATTAAAATCGAAATTAATAAATTTTATAAAATAATTAATTATGAAAATATTAACAAAGATTGTTGTGTTTGAATAGAAAATTTATAAAGAATATCATTTATTACTATATTATAACTCTGTTAACTTTATAAAACTATATTACTATTTAGATAAAAATATTGAAAGAATGTTGCATAATTGTTCAAATAGAAATTTTACTAAAATTGTAATATATTACTATATTATAATGTAACACTATTAAAATTGAAAAATTATATTGACATATAAATAAAATAATACTCTTATTATTTTAAAATACTTATTGAATTAAAGTTTAGTAAGTAAATAATTATAATTAATTTTTTTCTAAAGTTTTTATTGTGTATTTATAATCATATTTTAAAAAATAGAGCATATAATTTGTTTGAGAGTAGTATTTTTGTAAGAAAAGAAGAATAATTATCACTTTTATATATTTTTATAAATTTAATAAAAAAAGATTTTAAAATAAATTAATTAATCTTAATTATTTAATTACTAATTGAAATAAAAAAATTACATTAAATTACGTTTTGAGTAAATAAAAGTATTAATATTAAAAATATTAAAGAAATAAAGTATCACTACTTAAATAAAAAATTTACCAAAATTGCATAAATTATAATTTTAATAATGTTGTAATATTAAAAAATATAACTTTTTGTTATTTATAAATTTGTTATTAAGAAAATAACTAAATATTTTTTTCTTACCTTATGATTATATGATATTAATATTTTTTATATCAAAATTAATTTTAGAGTTGAAAAAAATATTAATTATAAAAAATATTAAAGAAATATTATATAATTATTTAAATAAAAAAATTATCAAAATTGTAATGAATTATAACTATATCAAGTCGATATCAAATTTTTATATAAACAAATAAAACGTTCAATATTTTTAAAACTTTTATTTAATAATAATAATATAAAAGTATATGTTTAATAGTTATTTACTATCATAAGTCTAAAAAATATTTTGTTCACGTAGGAAACACATAGTTATTAGGGTCTCTAACATATGGTCTTTCTGTGTTATATTCATTTGTGTCTCTTAAAAATAAGTAATGTTTGATTAATATTTTGTAAAAATTTATCTGTGATACCCCAATCTTCTTAATATCCTCACTAGATGGCCATTACTTGAATTTATATAACTCAAGCATTAATGTGACTTGAGCATTACTTGTATTTGTTCAATTGTTTTTTAACTCTTGCAACTTAAACATATAAATACATTCTATCATTATATATAACTATTATACAATGTATATTCCTTAAATGCATATAATGTATATACGAGTGTGTGTATATATATATAACATTAAAGCACACGTGTCTAACGCAAAATCAACAGCTCTCATGTTGATTGACACTTCATCATCTATGCATAATACCATTTACTGCCTCATTCGTTCCCTTCACAAACTTAAATCCTCATTTACTTTCCCCCTTTTCTTGAATAGGTCCCTTCATTATTTATTTTGAACAAATTAGAAATTATTTAATTATTTATTTTATTAATGAGATCATCAGATTAATATACCCAAGAACACAAATGTAACATTACTTATAGCATTAACATCACCCGTTAATATAATAATATGTGATAGAAATTTCAATCCCAACAAAGACGACTCGTGTATATATATATATATGAGTCGTACATATACAACATTAAAGCACATGTGTCTACTGCAAAATCAACAGCTCTCATGCTCTTTGACACTTCATCTATACATAATACCATTTACTGCCTCATTCGTTCCCTTCACAAACTTAAATCTTCATCCCTTTCTCCCTTTTCTTGATTAGGTCCCTTCATTGTTTATTTTGAACAAATTAGAAATTATTTTATTATTTATTTTAGGAAAAATGATCAAATCTATTCTAAACTATAAGCCAATTATCAATTTAATCCTAATTTTAAAAATTTAAAACTCATCTTATCAATTTTATCCTAAACTATAAATCAATTATCAATCTAATCCTAATTTCAAAGTTATTTCAATTTGCTCCTCCAAATTTTTGAGTTGTGCTAAATCTATTCAGAAGTCAATAAGCTTATGTCAGATAGCTGCAATGGTTATCTTTTATGGCATAAGAGCATCTCACATGGAAAAAAAATTAAAAACCTAAAATTTACTATTTTCCAAATCATAATCACAAAAAACAAGAATATATGGTTTGAATAATGAGATCATGACATGCAAATGTGGAAACATAGTTCGTTTGAAAACATCTTGAAACCGATGCAAATCCAGGTCGATTTTTTTAGTGTTGTCCCCGTTTTGAGGTATGGTTTCAATAAAAAGGACCCATAAAAAATTAAAATATTTATGCAAAATCAAAATACTAAATAGTATCATGAAGTCCAAGTAATAAGAAATTTAAATATTTTTAAATAAAATTATAATTTCAAGCTTTATATATAGAGAAAATAGATGTTCAAAAAATTTTGGTCATTTTATGGCCATTACATATGCATCAAATAAAAAAAATGCAAAAGTATGACTGAAGTTTGAGTTTAATTTTACACATACTTTAAGGAAGTTTAATTTTGTCATGTCAAACATTATTATGCAACGTAAGATGGCCATTGCAGCTATCTAGCACAAGCTTATTGACATCTGGATAAATTTGGCACAACTCAAAAAGTTGGAGAAGCAAATTGAAATGACTTTGAAATTAGGATTAGTTTGATAATTAGTCTATAGTTAAGGATAGAATTAATGAGGTGATTTTTAAGTTTTTTGCTATGTTAGCCACTTTTATGCCATTTCAGATTACCGCATCATCTCTATCACAAGCTCAATGTCATTTAGATAAACTTGGAACAACTCTCAAAGTTGGAGGAGCAAATTGATACAATTTTGAAATTAGGATTAGATTGATAATTAGCTTATAGTTCATGATACATTTGATCATTTTTCCTTTATTTTATTAATGAGATCATCGGGTTAATATACCCAAGGACATGAACGTAACATTACTTATAGCATTAACATCACCCGTTAATATAATAATATATGACAAAAATTTCAATCCCACTAGAGACAATTTGTGTGAATTGATATAGTATAATCCTCCCTTGTCTTTTGATAATTGCCTTAATTTTATTCAATGATTTTATTGAATGCTGATTTTTTGAGATCTAGCCCAGCATCTATATTAGTGTGCTTTTGGGCTTTTGGAATTCCACAATTAGTATTCTTCTACTGTTTGGGTTAGTATTACACAGTATAAGCACTTTGAGGCTGTTTGACAGCACATCAAGAGAGATAAAGGTTTATTATCAAAATTAGATTGACAAACTCGAGGTTGGGCTTTGCAAATTGAGGTTTTGTAGTCATGGTGTTAGACCTAACCAGAGAGGGCCCATAAGAGGTAATAATGACAAGAACGAGTTTTAACCCCTCAAACTCTTTATCTTAACTTATTATGTAACCTAAACTTTTTTAATTATATTTAATTATTTACTTTTTGTAAGATTGACTAATGCTACTACTTTGTGTAGTCATAAATAGTGGTACCTTTATATCATTTTGGCATCTTTTCTCTTTTTTTTATCGGCCTTGTCATTCTAAATTCATGAATTTGATGAGTTTTGGCTTGAAATATGGGCTTATTTGGTGTTTAGGGGTTGAGTTTTGGCATCCAAAGTTTGAAAATAATGATTATAGAAAAGGAAAAAATAAGGTGAGTTCCTATGTGCAAGTATGATCCATATGCATGATGCATATATGTAGGGCTATCTCTAGCCATATATGCTTATAAAAGGGCAACTTTATACATTTTGGTTCATTTTGATAGGTTGTACTCTGGGGTTTTATGGTTTGCTTTATGGTTTTTAGTAAAGAGGTGTTTTTGGGTATTTATTTTATGTTCGACATTATTGAAGTTAGTCCTTGTGAGTTAAAGGGTTTCCCTTAGAGTTTTAGCAAGATTAGTCTTGGGATGTTATGCTTCAAGAATCTCTAACATGTTTATCTTGATTTCAAGTTTCTGCATGTAACCATTTTATTATGGCATCCTTATGAGCATGACTTCCACTTTAATTATCAAGAATTATACTCCTTATATGAAACTTTAGTGCTATTGCAGGATGGACCCGTACTATGAATAAAAATGTAGTTTTCATTAGCTAAGTCTTTGAGTATTTAGGTTGAGGTTTAACACTTTTAGATCTAAGTCCCTATCATTTGGATGATTTCGTTACTATAGATAGACAATTATTTTCCATACACCTTTTAGTTGTTTGTGCCGCCAAGGAGCCCAACAACTTATCTTAGGTATGTCTTCTCTACTACAATTTTTTTTCTTCAGGTTGTTACTTTATTTATTAATAGTCCTAGGGATTATGAGATCTTTAGGGATAACTGAGGGCATTAATGTAGGATCACTCCTTTTTGTATTTATTTTGGCTGAGACTATTCAAGGTTTAGATGATGTAAGGACTGGTAAGTGTTTTAGGTTTACAACTAGTGTGTTATTGCTTCAGATTTGGCTTCAAGAGAAGTTAACCATTTTGGAGAGACCTTGTAATAGCTTTCTAAGATATAGGCCCAAAAGTCATCAAGAAAGATGATTTAAGAGGATTGGAGGTCGCTTGCACTCTGACTTGGGTTTTGATGAGTGGCACACTTAGATAAGCACCATCCTAAATGTTGTGATCTATTGGACTTACCTTTATTGGAGATTGAACCAAGTGACTTTAAGGACTTATGTGAATTATGTAACCACTTCAGGCCTTTATTCTTATACCTATTATTACCTTATATATGCGTGTAGACAATTTGGAATTAAGCAAAGTGTTCTCTCATAGTTGGAAAATTTTTAGGGAGGTCAGTTGTCTCAATGTTTTATTCATCACTTCAGAGTTACTTAGCCTCATAAAATCATCACTACTTCTCTACTAGTGGATGGTATGTCATGATAGATGATACATGTAAGGGTTGGGTAGTTGGTCAATAGACCTATCTTACTTTTGTAATTGTTATTGCTTCTACTTCTCATGGACCTTAAGTATGTTTGTATGGTCCCTATTATGCTTTATTACTCCTAATATAGAAATATTACAAAGAAAAGGACAAATCGGATGAAATGTATTATAAGGAAATAGACTAAAAGAATATGTTACAATGGAAATTGAACTTCAAAAGCAAACTTTGCCTTAAAATTGATTCAGACATGTCATTATTCCCATACATATGCAAATTCAACAATTATTCTCATGTCAACTAATGACATTTACCATAGGTATAGTTACACATTAAGTATTTTAAAGTGATGGTAACCTTATTCTTAGCTAGCCCTTTCGAGTTTTATAATTAAGTATTTTTCCTCTCATATATCATATGTATACATATTATTATTATATATAATATCTCTTCAAGCAATCAGCATTAACCAATTTTAAGAACTCATTCCTTTAACATTCATTAACCTAGCTACTTCCTTAGATAAGACAGCTTTAACTAGGTACAGGCCTTCAAAGGAACATTTTGTTTAGCTTGCTTTAACACCCAACCTCTGACTCTTATGTTATACTCCTTTACTTTCTTGTTAAAAGCTCTTACAATCTACTATTAGTATAGTTGTATATGGAACAACACTTTCAATCTCTCACTTTCCACAAGAGTTAACTATGTGTGCTTTTATTCAGCCTAATGTGCCTTGGGCAGACCAACTTTAATTCTCAATTTTATTAGGCAGAAATGCTTTGAACCCATACACCAATGAGAAGGGAGTAGCCCATGTTGAAGTTCTCATTATAGTTTGGTAACCCTAAAGAGTAAAAAGTAACCTATTGTCCTAATCTCTATAAGTTTCAATTATTTTAATCAGAATTTTCTTGAAGTTTTTATTTACCACTTCTATTAGGTTATGGCCTATAAGGAGAGGACTTATGGTATTCCACCTTATACCTCCTGAGTGACTCCTTCACTTCTACTTGGAATTACACACCATTATTTGAGACTCTATGTGGGGAACCCCATATCAATGGAATAAGTTTTTCTTAAGGAATTTGATTACTTATTTTGCCCTTAGCTTGGCATAAGGTTTAGGTTCAGCCTACTTTGTAAAGTAGTCTATTACCACTAAAATTTATATATAACCATTTAAAGTTGTTGGATGGATTTCACCAATTATATCAAATCCCTATATTGAGAATAATTAAGAAGATGTCATAGTATGTAACTTCGTATAGGATCGACGACTAATATCTTAATGGATTTGACACATATGGCACCTGCTTACAAATTTGATACAAACATTATCCCATTCATATATGGTTTACAAACACCCTCATGAACTTTTATCATTAATTTCTTGCCTCATTTTCATCCAAGCATTTGAGTTACATCCTATTTAAAGGTCTTTTGTATAAGACTCTTTAATGCAAAATGAGTTTTGCTACCAATTTTTTTTATGATTGTTTTGCCCTTTTCATTAACACTCTCTAGATATACTCACTTATCTAGATACCATTGAATATCATAGTACCAAGGTTTCTAATACACCATTGCTTCTATTACTCTTACATTCTCATAACATGGCTAATTGGATTTTACCAACATTAAGAGTTTTATATGCATTTTAACCTATCCTTCCCACATTGATGTTAGGGAGGCCAACACATCTGCCATATGGTTATGACTTCTTAGTAAGTGAGCAAATCTACATTTCTAAAAAGGCTTGGCTTAATTGTTAGAGATATTCCAAGTAAGGATTCAAGTGTTGTTCCCTCAAATCACATTCATCAGTTGCCTGATTGATTACCAATATTGATAAACCCAATACTTGTACTTATATTACACCAAATGATATAAGAGTTTCATCCCTATTATACACTCCTTGTATTGTGCCTCGTTATTTTTAACCTAAAATGTTAGCTTTTTGGTTATTTTTACTACACTTTCAAGTGTCATTGAGATTACTCCAATTTTAGCTCTAAACTGGTTCACAACTCCATTAAAATACATTCACCATCTTGCACTTTAATGGCTGAAGTAACATCATCTAGAAATTCAATCTCCACTTATTCATCAAGAATAGGATTCAATGCTAGAAATTATATGATTACTCTTCTTTTAGTTATCTTCTTTATTAGGTAATCAACATCAAACTTTGTCAGCAATACCAATCATTTTGATAATATGTTCACTAATAATGGTGCTTTATATAGGTACTTCATTGGATCCATTTTTGAAATAACTTGAATTTTGTAGAATTGAAAATTGTGCCTCAGTTTCTTCATAGTCTACACCATTGCTAGGCATAACTACTCTTAAAACTATAGAGTAGGAAAAGGATGTGTATGTTGGGTTTCCATGATCCAAAATGCAATGAAATTAAAATTTTAATCACAAAAAACCTCATAGCATCATGTAATTCAAATAAATCAATTAAGAGAAAGATTCCAAAACTTAGTAAAACGATTTCAAGGAAAAAAGTTGGAAGGAAGAGAGCTGGTTCACACTAGAGACATCTTATCTTGAACTTTTCATGTTTTCTTATTAGATTAAGGTGCTGCTAATACAACCATGCCCTCTACTAGTATCCATATGAAGAGGGTATTTAAAATAATGTAGGTGTGATAACACCTTTGATGTCTCACTTTAGTTTTCTCTTTATGTGTAATTTTTCTTTTCATAAAAGAAGTGAAGGAAGGAGGAGAATGAGAGGTTAGAATACCCTAGAGAAAGAGATGTATATATAAACGTCCTATCTAAGGTTTTTTCAAAGCCACTCACTTACTAAAATAGTTTTAGTGTGTATATATATATATATATATATATATATATATATATATATATATATATATTCTTTCAGAGAGATTATCATTAGGTTAATTAACCCAAGTCTACTTTGGACCTATTTTAAGTGTACGACCTTATAGGTTCACATAATATTGGCAATGGGCCTAAAATTTTCATTTTATAAGTGGCCTCTAGCAAGACATTATGACTATCTAAGTTATGCGACAGCCGATAATTCAACATAATGTAATACATAGTATGTATTATAGTCCTTTTATCACGTGATATCTTAATTGAACATAAGGCATGGATCATGTCATTCATATATTATTCAACCATATTATTTCTCAATCCTAATTAAATTGATATTGATAACTCTTTATCAATTCATTCTAGTATAACCATGCATTTTTCTTAGTTTAACTCATCAAGAGGCCCACAGATATCTTCTTATAATAAATAAGGGAAAAATTCCATCTCAATCACTCACATTCCTCACATAACTCATTCTTTATCCAATCATAACCTGTTTTACCATCCAGCTAAAGATAATGTAAAAATGTGTCAAAATACAAAACTTGTTATGCAAGAAACCATGGTGATTTCAGGTTAAAGGGCTAAATTAATACTACTATGATAAGAATCATTTATGATAATTATCCATGTAGTATTCTCGTAATGGATCAATCTAGTGCATTATTTCTCTAAATATGTACCTATGAGTTTGACATAATATCTCATATACATTATTAGTAAAACTTAATCATTAGTCAACCTTATACTAATCTTTATTCATTGTTGTTCCTACAATAATAATTGACTATGGACAATTTAGAATGGAATTCAAGTTTTATCTAAGAGTTTTACTATTAAGTCATATACTTTGATGACCTCCGGTAGAATTAACCATTTAAGGATAATATTAGAATTAGCCAATAATTAAGAAAATGCCTCTTTATTAATAAATGAAATATGATAATGTCAAAATATAGCCATTACATAATTGGCCTAAGGCATATCACTAATAATGTCTTTTATGTCAACCTCTTTTGAGAAAGAGTTATGTTTAAACCAATGGAAACATAATTAAATATTAAGTTAGTTGCGAATGAAAACTCAAAAATGATAGTGGACCTCGTTAAGAGACTTTCCTTATTAGATAAAGGAAAAAATGTTGCACCTTTAACAAAGGAGCAAATAGAGCTTGAAAATTTTAGTTCAAAAACTGAGGAAGAATAATCTTCTAAAGAAAACTTAATAAATAACCTAGAACCCATGTTTCTTTCTTCAGTACTCCTCCTCCTAAAGAGTCAAACTAAATAAAAAAAATTACTTATCCTAAACCCAACCTCAATTCAATTAACCATACTAACCAAGGTTGTCATTGGTAGATTTACAATATGAAGATAGTTCATTTAATTATGTTTCTTATAATGGAACATCCATAGTGGAATGAAATATTAATGGACTATCTGAATATCAAATAAAAACTGTGTTGCATTATATGACCATGTATGCTAATTCCCCAAAGGTAAGAAATAATAGTGATACTATTATCGTAAATGCTATAGTAGTTGGCTTTCACAGGCCAACTTAAAGGCTAGTGGGATTTTTACATATCTACATAAGCTATTTAGTGCCATTAAAACTGAGGTTATAACTAACAAATAATCTCAAATGATTCAAGGTCAAGTCTCAAATATCGTAAATACCCTATTATATACTATAAGGTTTCATTTTGTAGGAGCAACCACATCTTATTTAGGCAAGTCTCATGAGCAACTAATGAATTTAAGATGTCTAAATTTGTCTTATTTTAAATGGTATAAAAATGTTTTCTTCTCTATAATCTATACTAGAGAAGACAATCACAATGTCATCTAGAAAGAAAAATGTATAGTTGGACTACCACTCTTATTTGCTAAAAGGGTAAAGGAAAGAATAAAATTAAAAAATGATGGAGTAATTCCTTATCATGTATATACTTATAGTGAACTAGCATCTAAAGGCATTGCCAAAGGAGTCACCCTCTATAATAAGATAAAGCTTCACAAACAAATAAACAAAGAAAAGGCCATAAGTTGAACACTTATAGGAAATTTCCATGAACAAATAGGGTATCAACCCTTATTTTCATCATATTCAAAAAAAAAAAAAGGAATTTATAATAAATAAATCTTATTATCATAGGAAGTATAAGAGAAGTAAAAAGAGGCATGAAGAAGTTAGTAAGTCCAAAAAGAGTAAGTCTTCTAAAAAACCAAAGAAGGCAGTAATATGCTACGAATGTGGCAACCAGGGACATTACTCTAGCCAATATAAAGTAAAACAAAGAATACAGGCTATGATAATTTATGAAGATCTTAAACGATCTTTAAGTGATTTGTTTACAAATGAAATAGATTTGGAAGAAAAAGATTATGAGGTTAATACTGGGGATTGCACCCCAAAAGAAGATTCCTCTAATTTAGTTTCACCGTCTGATAAAAAAATCAGATTGTGAAGGAAATTATGATTATTGCAAACCACTATAGGCAATGAATGGGTTACTTGTCCTAACCAAAGAAGACTCTATAGTCTTAGATCTTTTAAATCAAATGAAAGACCCGAAGGAGAAGAGGAAGCAAATAGAAAAATACGTAAATCTCTATAAGTAATCATCTTCTTCCTATGACAACCCATTAAACACAAAAATTACATAAAAAAAAATAGAAAAGCCATATGATCTAAAAGAAATCATGGTAGTAATCCTAAAAAGATTATGGAACCAACTTTAAGTGAACTAAGAGCTTAAGTTAATTCAGTAAAAATCAAAATAAAAGAATTAAAAGAAAGAGTAAGATGTTTAAAGCTACTTAATAAAAAAGATGACAATAAAGATGTCTTACTAAGTAATCTTAAATATCCATAAAGAGATCCTTTAAATGAGGATGAAATTAGCAATTTAAAATATGTGAATTTAATTGATAAGGTAATCACACACAAGTGGTATACCTACACAATTATTATTGTAAATAAATAATACTTTTTTAAGATAGTAGCCTTAATAGATTCAGGAGCTTATTTAAATTGCATAAATGAGGGATTGTTTCCTTCTCAGTATTTTTCCAAAATATCCCATTTTACAACCATCAGAGGAAGAGAAATTCATTTTTCCTTTATATCCCAACCAAAGATGAAAGTAATTAATCTTATATAAGGATCAATAAAATAAAAAACTAAGTTCCTTACTTCTTTAAATCAAGTAGTCCAAAAAGGATAAATGAGCAATTGCAATCACTAATAGTAAAAGAAAGGATAGAACAAGTTCACTTAGAATTGAATAAAGAAAAAATGTGTAGAAACCCCTAATGCCTTTTGGGAAAGGCATAAGCATATAATTAGCTTGCCTTGGAACCTGATTTTGATAAAAGAAATATACTAAACAAGGCAAGACCAACTAGCCATCTAGAAATTTACAAAAAGGAAATTGATGAACAAAAGAGAAAGGGACTTATAAGAAAAAGCCAAAGTTCATGGAGTTGTCTAGTGTTTGTTAAGAATGCCACTAAATTAGAATGACATGTGCCTATATTAGTTATTAATTATAAGCCATTAAACAAAGCCTTAAGGTTGATTAGATATCATTTGCCTAACAAGAAAGATCTCTTAAATAGACTTTACAATGTTGTAGCTTTTTCAAAATATGATATAAAATCTAGATACTGGAAAATCCAGATAAAAGAAAAGCATCATTACAAAATGGCATTTATTGTACCATTCAGACATTAGGAATGGAATGTCATGCCGTTCAAGCTTAAAAAAGGCCCATCAAAATTTCAAAAAATAATGAACGATATTTTTAATGCTTGTTTGGCATTTATAATAGTTTATATTGATGACATTCTAGTATTTTTAGAAAATCTAGAACAACATTTCAAACACCTAAAATTTTTCTAAAAATTGTTAAAAGAACCAGTTTAGTGGTGTCAACTAAGAAAATGAAGTTATGTCAAACTAGAGTTAGATTATTAGAACATCATATAGAACAAGGAAAAATAGTCTCAATTAAAAGGGCTCTTAAATTTACTAATAAATTCCTTAATAAGGATAAAACACAGCTTCAAAGGTTTTATAAAGCTTAAATTATATTGCTAATTTTTATAAAGAACTAGTCTTAAATGGTAAGTCTTTATTTAAAAGTCTTAAAAAGACTCCTCTAAAATGGTCTAAGGAGCATACTAAAGCTATTTAGAAAATTAAACTTAAGGCTAAAGAACTCCCATGTTTAGCCCTTTCACATCCAAATGCGTTTAAAGTTATTGACACTAATGCATCTGAAAAAGGGTATGGAGGAATTCTTTAAAAAAAGAATTAATGGGAAAAAATAATTAGTTAAATTCACTTTAATAACTTAACCTGGACCTAGATTAATTACTCTACAGTTAAAAAAGAAATTTTATCCATAGTTTTATGTATTTAAAAATGTGAATTAGACTTATTAAATAAAAAATTCCTTATAAGAGTATATTGTAACTCTACTAAAGAAATACTTCTAAAAGACATAAAATATATAACTTCATAATAATTACTAAAACTAACAAATATCTTATCCATTTTATTAAGATCACTATCAATGATTTACCTCAAAATCCCAAACAACATAGACAATAATTAGGATAAGTAGAGAATGTGACTTGGGTTCCATTTAACAAAACAAATATAGAACATTTACAGCTCTGATGCCAGTCCTTTAAGATTTTACTGAGAAGTAGCTAATATGCAATCTATAAAGCTTATAAGCCAATGTATAATATAAGACTTCTATAATATTCAAAGCAATCATAATATTCATTGTGATATTTTATATGATTATTAAATTCAACACGACTAGCATTAAATAATTCTGATTTTAATTCTTTAAGAATAGAAGTGCTTGTGAAATTGATCATACATAATTTAGGAGCAAAGCTATTGATAATAAAAGAAGGCATGCGATGTATTACTTACAAAAAGTATTTATACAAAGCAAGGAGCCAACGATTACAAGTAGAAAGCACTCCAAAGAGACACACTAAAACACACTACTCTCTTCTCTCACTTAAAATGTTCTTTAAAATTTTTTATGCTCTTACAACAAACATATTGCTCCTTATATAAAGAAGTAAGGTAAAAAAAATGACAAACTATACTATACATTACCAATTTACACCTGTCAATAGTTAGAAGCAAGATTCCTTCTTAATAAGGTGGTTACAAGTACTTTATTTAAAGTTGTTAAAATAATAACTCATCCTTTCCTAAAAAGCAAATTCCCTAAAGATAAGGAAATATTAGACTACTTTAGCTTTTCTTAAAGTAGATTCCTCAGAAATAAGGAACATGTCACGGGTTTATATTAAAAGGAGACCATCTTCTAACACGGAGTCCCCTTTATTTGAGTTGTTATCATTTTTGAGTTTATAATGTCTTCCTATAATGCTCATCCAACTAGATGACCCACATTCCTCTTTGGAAGATAAGGCTTTCCTTAATAATAGATTTCAAGATATCCTTAAAAAATTCCATCAAATTGGTATTGTCTACTTGTATTGGAAGAGGAAAATGGAAAGATTTTTTGGGTGGTGGAGTGGAGAAACTTAAAATAACAATTCCTTTATTAGAGTAAAGTGAAGGATTATAAAAAAAATGCAAATTTTTCCCACCATTTAATTGAAATCCTTTTAGATAACCATTTAAGCTATTCAATATTTTCTCTAAATTTAGAATTTTTTTTAGGACTTTTCAATCCCATTTTAGGATTTAAGGAACCTTATATAGGATTGCAAAAATAAGTCTCAAATTTTCAAGAGAGGAATTTTCTCAGTAAACTGCTCATAAGCATATCTAACCTTATTCAAGAATATGATTAGAAATAATCCTTAATTGAAAAACCATTCAATAAACCATTATGGGAGGTAATCATGCCTTTCTATTTGAAATTGCATCCACTAACTAAACTTTTATTGCCTATTATCATAACATAAGGCATCCTCCCAAGCTTCCATATAATTAACATTATTATATGTTTTAAACGATGAGGGATATTTAAGTTCTTTAGTGGCAAATGGGCTATTTCCCTACTCTTTAAAAATGATTACTCTTTTAATGAGGAATTTATAAAAGGCCAGTTCTCTTAATGATCTTTCGATAGTGGCAAAAAGAACCGAACCATATTCTTTTAAGATTTGCTAATATTTATCATATTTTCTTGGGAAAAATGCATGTTGTAGATCATAGCTCCTTATTTGGGTCTAAATTAAGATGTTTGGCATCTATTATGGTCAACGGATGATAACTTATCAATACATAAGGAAAAATACTGTCCTTTTCTATAGCAACTTTAATACATATTTTGTAGGCATCTTCTCTTAATTTATCCTAATAAGGAGAAGAAATGGTTGATTCATATGACCTCTTAGCAAGGATCACTAATGTTGTGTCATTTGAATTCATTTCCTGTAAGAAATTCTCTTATTAAAAAATTAGGCAATGAATTAGATACACCATTTACAAATTCAATATCAAAATCAAAGATAGATAAAACAACTTACCATCTAGAAAAAAAAAATTTTGATGTATATGTTTTACGTCTTTTAAAAGTATTTCCTTTACAGACTTACAGTATACTCTTATAAGGAATTTTTTATTTAATAAGTCAGATTCAAATTTTTTAACACATAATACTATGGAGAAAATTTCTTTTTTAACTATAGTAATTAACTCTAGGTCTAATATAAGTCCCCAAAGTGAATCTAACTAATTATTCTTTCCTATGAATTTTTTGTTTAAGAATTCCTCTATACCCTTTTTTTGATGCATCAGTTTCAATAACTTTAAATGCATCTGGATGCGAAAGGGCTAAACATGGGAGTTTTTTAGCCTTAAGTTTAATTTTCTGAACAACTATAGTATGCTCCTCATACCATTTTGGAGGACTCTTTTAAAACTTTCAAATAAAGGCTTAGCATCTATGACTAGTTCTTTATAAAAACTAGTAATATAATTTAAGCTTCCTAAAAACCTTTGAAGTCGTGTTTTATCCCTAATTTCATTAGGGAATTTATTAACAAATTCAATAGCCCTTTTAATTGGGACTATTGTTCTTTACTCTATATGATGTGCTAAGAACCTAACTTTAGTTTGACATAACTTCATCTTCTTAGTTAACACCACTAAACCAGCTCTTTTAATAATTTTTAGAAAAATATTTAGGTGTTTGAAATATTGTTCTAGATTTTTTGAAAATACTAGAATTTCATAAATATAAACTATTATAATTTCTAAATAAGCATTAAAAATGTCATTCATTTTTTTTAAAATTTTGATGGGACATTTTTAAGCCCGAATGGCATGACATTCCATTTGTAATGTTTGAATGGTAGAGCAAAGGCCATTTTGTAATGATCCTTTTCTTCTATCATGATTTTTCAGTATCCAAATTTGATTTCAAAATTTGAAAAAACTATAGCATTGTAAAGCCTATTCAATAGATCTTTCTTATTAAGCAAAGGATACCTAATCCACCTTAAGGCTTTGTTTAATGGCTTGTAATTAATAACTAATATAGGCACACACTTTCTAATTCTTTGACATTCTCAACATAAAATGTTGGACAACTTCATAGACTTTGGCTTTTTCTTCTAAGTCCCTTTCTCTCTAGTTCATCAATTTCCCTTTTATAAATTTCTAAATACCTAACATTCATAGCTAATGGTCTCGCCTTGGTTAGTATCTTTTTTTTATCAAAATCAGGATCATAAGCCAAGCTAACTATATGCTTATGCCTATCCCAAAAGGCATTAGGGATTTCTACATAAACTTCTTTGTTTAATTCTAGTTGAACCTGTTCTATCCTCTCTTTTACTATTGGTGATTACAATTGCTTATTTATCCTTTTTAGGATTACTTAATTTAAAGAAGGAACTTAGTTTTTGACTTTATTGATCTTTGTATAAATCAATCTCTTTCAACTTTGGTTGGGATATAAAGGGAAAATGAATTTCTCTTTCTTTTATGGTTATAATTTTTCCTACCTCAAATACTTTTAAAATAGGATATAACATGTGCAAAAATGGATTTTCCAAAATGACTACATGTGATAACACTTTTACCATTATAAATGGTATTTGAAAACATATTTCGTCATCATAAATAGCAACATCTAACAGCTTATATTTAACTGATAATTTTGCTTTATTTGCATCAATTAATTCTTCTATACTTTTTGGAAAATTATCTAGAAGGAACTAATCCCTCACTTATACAATTTAAATCTGCACCAGAATCTATTGTGGCTACTATTTTAAAGAAGTATTCTTTATTTATGATAATAGTTATATAGGTATACCACTTATACGTGATTACCTTAGCAATCAAATTCACATATTAAAACTTGCCAATTTTATTTTCATTTAAAGGATCTCTTTCTAGACGTTTAAGATTAATTGGCAAGGCATCTTTATGGTCATCTTCTTTATTAAGTAGCTATAAGCATCCTACCTGTTCTTTTAATTCTTTTATTTTATCTTTTACCGAATTAACTTAAGCTCTTAGTTCACTTAGAGTTGGTTCTCTAATCTTTTTAGGATTATTAATCCTTTCTATGATTTCTTTTATATCATATGGTTTTTCTATTTTTTTCTATAATTTTTATGTTTAATAGGTCATCATCGAAAGTGCATAATTGCTTAAAGAGATTTACATATTTTTCTATTTGTTTCCTCTTCTCCTCTGGGTCTTTTATTTGATCGATAAGATCTAAGACCATAGAGTTTTCTTTGGTGAGGACAAGCAACCCATTCATTGCACAAAGTGATTTGTAATAATCATAATTTTCTTCATGGTCTAATTTTTTATTAGATGATGAAGCTGAATTAGAGGAATCTTCTTCTGAGTTGTAATCCACAACATTAACCTCATAATCTTCTTATTTATAATATGTTTCATTTATAAATAAATCAATTAAAGATTATTCAAGATCTTCATTAATTGTCATAGCTTGTATTCTTTGTTTTGCCTTGCACCAGTTAGAGTAGTGTCTCAGTATGCCACATTTGTAGTATATTATTGTCCTCTTTGGTTTTTGGTTTTTTAGAAGACTTCCTCTTTTGGGACTTAATAACTTTTTCATCCCTCTTTTTACTTTGCTTATGCTTCCTATAATAATATGATTTATTTATTTTAAATTCCTTTTTCTTTTTTCTTGAATGTGATCAAAATAAGGATTGATACCCTATTTATTCACAAAATTTCCTAAAAGTTTTGGGCCTGTGGCCTTTTCTTCCTTCATTTGTTTGTGAAGCTTCATCTCATTACAAAGGGTGACTCCTTTGTCAATCACTTCGACTACTAGCTCACTATAAGTATATACATGATAAGGAATTACTCCATCATTTTTGGATTTTATTCTTTCTCTTACACTTTTTGCAAATAAGGGTGGCAACCTGACTATAAATTTTTCTTTTCGAAAGTCATTTTGATTTTCTTTTCTTGTACATATTATAGAGAAGAAAACATATTTATACCATTTAAAATAAGATAACTATGGACATCTTAAATTCATTAGTTACTCGTGAGACTTATCTAAATAAGATGTGGTTGCTCCTTTATAATGAACAACTATAGTATATAATAGGGTATTTACCACATCTGAGACTTGGCCTTGAATCATTTGAGATTATTTATTGGTTATAAGCTTAATTTTAATGGCACTGAATGTTTGAGCTTTTACTTTTGGAGATAAGTAAAAATCCCATCAGCCTTTAAGTTAGCCTATGAAGCTAGCTATTATAACCTTTGCAACAGTTATATTACTATTATTTCCTACCTTTAAGGCATTGGCATACATGGTCATATAATGCAGCACATTTTTTATTTTATATTCAGATATTCCATTGATATTTCATTCCACTATGGATGTCCCATTATAATAAACATAATTGAATGAACTATTTTCATATTACAAATCTACCGACGATAGCCATGGGTAGTATGGTTTAATTAGAATTGAGGAGCTAGGTTTAAGATAAGTAATTTTGTTTATTTGGTTTGACTTTTTAGGAGGATGAGTACTGTAGAAAATAAATATGGGTTCTAGGTTATTTATCAAGTTTTCCTCAAAAGATGATTCTTCCTCAATTTCTAAACCAAAATTTTCAAGCTCTGTTTACTCCTTTATTAAAGGTGCAACATTTTTTATTTATTTAATAATGAAAGTCTCTTAATAAGCTCAACTATCAATTCTAAGTTTTCATTGGTGGCTAACTCAAAAGTTAATTCTATTTCAATTGGTTTAAATAGAACTCTTTTTTCAAAAGAGGCTAACGGGGAAGACATATCCTTTTTCTGCTCTATAGTTTTAAAAGCAGTTATTTGTGACTCAACTCTTTTTAGCTACCTTGTAATAGATTGAAGGTTCAAATTTGAAAATTTATTTTATTGTATTATAGCATCCAAACTTCCTCCCCTTTTATAAGGAAAACAAATGACTTCTCAATTTTCATCATATATATATATATAATACAACTAACTCAAAAGCTAATTCTATTTCAATTGGTTTAAACAGAACTCTTTTAAAATAGGCTAACGTGGAAGACATATCCTTTTTCTACTCTATAGTTTTAAAAGTAGTTATTTGTGACTCAACTCTTTTTAGTTGCCTTGCAATAGATTAAAGGCTCAAATTTGAAATATTATTTTATTATATTATACTGTCCAAACTTCCTCCCCTTTTATAAGGAAAACAAATGACTTCTCAATTGTCATCCATAGAGCCTTATTCATTTCCAAGCAAAATGATTCATTTTATTCATTTTCCTTCCTTTAGTTGGAAATACGAGACAGTAACTCATGAGCAGGATATATATATAGGCGAGAAAATGAGGCAAGGGCATTTAAGGTAGCTCGCAAGCAATAAAACTACCTTATATATGCCCTTGCCCCATTTCCTTGCCTATATATATATATATATATATATATATATGGGAAATGGGGCACACACACATATAGTGTTAGCACACCAATATTATTTTGGGTGTTTTTTTTGTATGTATACTAGTAAAGGATATGGTTGATAAACTGTAGCTTTACTAAGAAACCTTTAATCGCTTTCTCTATCTTTGGAACTAGCATTTCTTTATTGCTTTTGCTTTATTTAAATTGACTTTAATTTCATTTTAGCTGACTTTATATCTTAATATTTTACCTGAACTCACACCTAATACATATTTCTTCGAATTGAGCCTTAAGTTGTACTTTTCCACCCTGTATAGAAATTTCTTAAGTATTGTGAGATGTCGTTCTTAAGTTTTAGACATACACTTTAACTTTTAATGAATCATGTTGCAAAACATAGCTTTCGCCATCTTTTTATAAGTTGCACCTACATTCTTTTATCCAAATGGCATTATTCTATAATAATTTATTCCTTATTACATTATGAAAGTAGTCTTGGCCTTATCGATGATAGTCATAAAAATATGATTATACCTTGAGAACTAATCCATGAAGGAATACGTTGCACATGTGGTAACATTTTCAATCAAAACATATTTATAATGTAGTGGAAAATCATCTTTCAGACAAGCCTTATTCATATCTCTACAATGTACATAAGTTCTTACCCTTCCATATTTTTTTGGTATAAACATCACATTAACAAACTATTGCGAATAATCCACAACTTAGGAACTTTTCATTAATCTACTTAGTTTTATCTTCTTTTATTAATTAAGCCCATTCTAGTCTTAACCTTATTAACTCTATTTGACTGGCTTCCATTCTTCTCTAGTTAGGATATAGTGTTGTGCAATGTCTTAATCAATACCTAGCTTGTCATTATATTTCCATGCATAAGCTTTTTAATATCTTATTAATATTTTCCTATTTTCTCTCCTTTCCTAAGGAATAACATCATTTGAAATATACAAGATGCATGTGGATTAGTGTCTGTGCCAATTAAATAGTTCAATGTCAATAGAATTTATGTCAAAAATGCTTATGGCACATCACTATTAGTGTACACATCAAACAAGTAGGCAAAGTCAAATTTCATTATATTACATTTAGCATTCAGTGAATCATCGAACTTAAATAAACTTTCAGTACAAATATCATAAAAAAACAAAAATATCCTCAAACAAAATATCATATATATTAGATAAGTGTAGTAATAGTGGTGCAGCTTGTAGCTTCAACTTCCATTTTCAAGTTCTTTATTATCTTTTTATTTTAAGCCCTAATTATCTCCTCTCACTTTTCAACTTTCTTCTTTTTAATGCTAGTGAAGTTGACCACATTTGCAAAAATCTCAAAGCCAGCCATTTTAACCTTATGATTTTCCCATTCTTCAAGCTGACCATGGTATTTGGGAGAAGAACATTTAAAGACAAAAGTAGTCTTTTTCCTAGCATCCTTAGTTGGATCATATCCTAAACTATGCTTGTTTATTCACCATTTAAAAATTCATATTCCTCCATGCTTTTTGCCTAATCTAGCTTTAGGTACATATTACATGTTCTTCATTATTATAGTAATCTTCATATTAATCCAATCTTAATTAAAATTGGAGGTATTATCATGGGAAAATCTGCAAGTGCACGAAATCGTACTAGTAATATAAAGATATCATTTCCATAGGGATAGTGTTAATTAAGGAGCTACTCTTAATATTTTACTTGTCTAGACTATTGATAATTTCAATGAGTAATAAAATAAATCAAATCTAAAATAATATAAAAATTTTGTCACTAAATATATATAATTAAAGACATTAGGTTTTAATTCCCTCAACTCAATTTAATTCAAAATGATAGTAAATTCTCATTTATTATGAATAACATTTCATTTCCTAAGCATCTTTAGTATTATGATGTCTCTCTTAAGTACTCTATATAAACGGCGGGGTTTAGCGCACATCCAAGATTTTAGCAACTACAACACTATTTGAGCTCAAGGCTCTAAAGAACACACTAACCACTGTCATAAAGACATGGCATAGAGATGAGGAGTCACCCCCCATGGTAATAATTGGGACAAATCGAAAAAATGGTGGTAGTCAATTCTCTAAAAAAAAGCCAGCACCACAACTAGGAGATTCTGGATACGGAATACCAACTTCTTTCAATCTTGTGTTCATTTAGAATTACTTTATGAATTACTATCTTACCCTCTATTTACATGCAATTTTATATAAACCCCTATTAAAATAATCAACTGCGGGCAAACTAGTCATGAAAAATACATGTAAACAATGCACTCATTTAAGTTCATAATCCCTAAGTTAGTCTAATCTACATTGATTTTAATTAAGTGGGATAAATCTACATATTTTAATTTACAAATAAGCTTAAAGACTAATGAGCCTAATTCCTATTTTATTAATAAACCTAAGTCTATTTATTTTAATTCTAAAATGGCCCTAAATCTATAAATTATGAAGTATTTAAATTAGTGGGTCTAGTTCTACATTTTTATTTCTAAAGTGATCTTAAATTTACAAATTATGGAAAAAATTTTAATTTAATGGGCTAAATCTATTAAATTAAATTAAATTAGGTGGGCCTATGTCTAAATTAACTAAATGGGCCTAAGTTATCTCCACCCTAAATCTAATTAATTATGGGCCTAAAGATGCATTTTTATTAATTAAACCAAAAAGAACCTAAATTTATTTAAATGGGTTAGAGCCTAATATGGGCGTATGGCCTAAAACAAATAGACATAAACAAACAAGCCCAAAAAAAAATAAAAAATATCAAAAACAATCAAACAAAAGATCAAACAAATCAATTAAATTTATTTCTCCTAAAAACCTAATTTAGTTAAAGTGACAATATCAAGCAACTCTAATTCTATCCACTTAAATCTAAATCAATTTTAACTCAAAACCCTAATGATCTCTATAGCCATTAATTTTAATTAATTACCTAATTAAAACCCTAATTATACTAATCAAGTAATTAAAATAAAACACACAACCATACACACAAGATTTCATTATTCCCACTATTAGGGCTATTATAATGATCTATTGAAAATAATAAGAAAAGAAAAATTAATACAATCCCAAAAATATAAAATATAAAATAAAGCAACCAACAAAATAATAATAAATAAATAAAAACCTAAAAACTATGTTTGGCTACAAAATTGAATCCATGGCATTCCATTGATCTTTATGGACTTTATTTTTTGAGTAAACTCATAATGTGATCCTCTCCATAATCACCAACACAAAAAATAAACAATGATTAGTAAATAAAAAAAATAACAATAAAAATTAAGTAAAGTTATGATGCAATAGAAATAAAAAAAAATAGAAGAAAGTAAGGAAGGAGATGATGATTATGGATGCCGTATGGGTTGGCCCCTCAGACTAGTAAAAATCATCATTGCTTGTTAAATAGATCTTTAAAAACTTGTTATTTGTTTTCTTAGAAGTCCATTGTTGCTTGCTCAAAAAAAATAATTCACTAGAGAATATTTTTTGTGTACTACATAGGGACAAAAAGAAAGGCTAAAAAGTACAAGAAAAGAGAAAGGTTCAAAGCCAAAAGAGAGAGCTATCCAAAAAAAAGTCCCCAGGAAAAGAGAGCAGTCCCCCTCATGAGAGCTCAAGCTAGGCTTTTATAAAAAACTCTAGCTAAAAATGTATCCTACTGTGACTTGCTTTTCTTAGAATTTTAATTTTAAAAGGACTTTAATTTCTTGAAAATTCAGATAAATATTATTTGACCAATCAAAATTCAGGAAACCAACTTTTATTTACTGTAAAAATAAAATAAAATTAAAAAATAGATGGAACATGTTTAATTCTGACCAAAATTATGTAATCGGAATTGCAGAACTTTTAATTACAAAAAGACTCTTAAAAGAATTTAGACTTTTCAACTAGGTCTTAAAAAATACAATTAAGTCCTTAAAAAACTAGTTAAACTCTTTTGCAAATACATTTAGAATTTTGAGGTTTCAAACTTCAAGTGTTAAAGACCTATTTATAACATTTTCATCATTGGAGTCTGTCGCATCCACACTTCATCATCCTAAAATTGGGTGTTTACACTCTCACAAATAATCAATTATGCCAATTACTCGATTACCTAGCTCTCACTAACACAATTAACTAGACATAACTAATTCATTCAAGCATCTTCTATGGTATATTAATATTGAAATGTCTCTCAACTAAGTTAATTTAAATTAATAGATTATATTATTTTTCTCACTTGAATCAATCTCTTAATATAACCCTAGTGTCTAAATCAATTCAAAGGGTGATCAAGCCAATGAATATCATTAAGTCCAATAACTCTTATGAAATGCATATTATTTTATTGAAAATTTATTCGATTAAGTTCATGTTGAGCCAGGTTCATTAAAACCCTAACTAACCTACTTAGTTACTCATAGAAATTAAAGAAAAACATTAAGAGATGAAGAATAATAACATATTCATAATTAAATTAAATAATAACAAGAAAATAAGAGAAGAAAAACTCTTTTATTTAGCTTCCTTAATAGTGTTCTTTATTTCTTAATCCTTATTGTCCATCCAAATAACTTGATTTGAAAAATTGAAAATTAAAAAGAAACAATTCTTGAGTAAAAGAAAAGAGCAATCAAGTGATTTTTTTCAGGTAGCAGCCCCCTCTAATGTATCTTTGAAAATAAAGCTTCTCTATTTGTATTGTTCTACAAAAAATCCTTAAGAAAACTTTCCAAAATAGCAGCTCAAATAGACATGGATGTGTCGTCTAAGTTACATAATTGTGTTGCCCAAGTGACACAGTTGTTTCATGTACTTTTCATTAGACACGATTGTATCTCTTCTATGACAAGGATGTTTGAACAGTCTTTAGCATTTCTTTAAAATAGCAGATAGACACAGCTATGTATGCAATGTAACACCTGTGTCACATTTCAGATTTGCAAATTCTTTGCTTTCTTGCCCTCTTTTACAACCAAATTAGCTCATAACTTTAAGTTCTCATTACTTTTGCTCCCAAGATGAATTCCAACTTAATGAAACCTACAAGATTCAACATAAAAGCAATAAGAGCTATAATTCTAATAATGAAATGAAATTATATAGTGCCTAAAATATATCTTTTTTAGCACTTATCATATCACATTTAGACAGGCAATGATGTTGTTTGTTTTAGCTTGGATTGTAACCACTTTGCCATTTAATGGGAATTTGATTTTAAGATGGACAATGGATAGCACCCTCCAAGTGGATGGAAGTATAGGCATCCCAAAAGTAGAGCGAAGGGAGGAGGAATATTAAGAACAGTAAAATGCATAATAGATTCAATCTCACCCACTATGGCCACAGTTTTGAAATTGCCAACCACAAGCTTCTTCAAATCATCACAAGCCCTAATGATCATATTAAAATGCTCCAAGTCATCAACATTCATCCGAAACTTATGAAGCAACCTAAAAGGACAGATATTGATGGCAAAACCATCATCCACCATTGCATATAAAGTCTACTTTGATTTAATAATTGCTTGAATGAATAAGGGTTTATTATGAGCTCTTCCTTCTAATAAGAGATCATTATAAAAAAAAAAAAGGAGATTGTGTTATTGGGTGGTTGAATCAAGGATGCTACCAGTCACTTAGGGATGCTACAATGGTGATCTTTGCACTATCTAAAGCTCATATTACAATATGATGGTGTTTCTTTGATACCATTAGTAAATCCTATATGCTTGCTTGGTATTGATTTTTCTTGAATTATTGTAGCGTTATATCATATTCTTTTACTTATACCATTGGCTCATTCTTTTTACTAACTCCTTTTCCTTTCATTACTTTCTTCTTAGCGGGTTGGTAAACCCTCCCACTTCTAGTTATATGTTTTACCTTTTCCTTTGTCAATCCTTATATTCATAAAACTCAAAGCTTAACCATGAGTACCCTTAGTATCTAGTAGTTATTCGATGGTGGTCTTCATCTCATTTTAAAGGAATTCAGATAGAATTCCATCATTCATCATCTTTTGGAGGCATCTTTCAAGTGTTCTTTCATGCTGTGCAATATTTCTTGATTGGACTTGACCATGTTGGCACTAGGATTGAAGCTAATATGCTTGGCTACTTATACCTATAAGGCTTTCTTGGAGCTACTTTTTTATAAGAAATTTAAGGTTAGGATAAGAACAAATGTTGTGGATGCATGACATGCCATAAGCTAAAAATAAAGGGTTAGCATGTATATATGTCATGTCAATGCATGTTCTACACTACAGCAATGCAATATAACTATAAGAAGATTGTGGGTTAAAACATAAAAACCCCTCTACATATATGTATGTTTGCATGAAAAGAAAAAAGAAAAACCAAATGAGAAAATAGCTTAATGTAAACCTACAAAATAAACAAACCAAACACATTCATTTGCACCCTTCTAACATTGCTACTCTATATGGTAAAGTCTCTTTCCTAGGTGGGTTTTGATCCATAAGCCAACAGGGACTTTGGTCTGGCACTTGAGCTAAATGGGGTTGATTTTCTTTGATAAGATACAAATAATTCATCAAAATTTAAATTTCATATACAATCATGCTAAACACATAATGTCAACATAAAAACATTTCTTTAAGTCTCAAATTGCATTTATATCTTTTACATGTCCATTTGTAAAGGCCATGAATGATATTGGAAATTGATACTAACCTTACCTATATCAAAAGTAAAACCTGCATCCAAATTTAAAACCTTTGCCCAAGATCATCAAGTTAGGTTATGTTGATGGAACTAAGACTTGTTGCTTATTAAATCAAAGAAAGAACCTTAGTTATTATTAGATGAACAATCACACAATTATAAGTTTAAGCTAACCTAACAATTGTAATGAAAGATAGAAGTGAAATAATTCAAGTGAGCTTGTAAAGCTCTAAAAGAATAAAGTTAAGAAATACCTCACTTTAATTGATAAAAATTCACCAAATTCGTTTTACATAAGGTTAGCCCTTATATAGGCATGTAAACATTCTAATCCTTGAAGGAATAGATTTTCATTCTTATTCCTAAAGATACTTATAAAGAAAAATCCTTAACTAAAGACAATCCCTTCAAAATTAGTTTAACTAATGATAACTCATCCTTAAAAAGCCAAAATACCTATAACTTATGACAACTAAGCAAAATGACAACTCATGACAACTAATCATTGAAGCATGCCATGTCACCTATCATGTAGGATGTTGACCCTTAACCTTTGACTTATTGATTCTTTGATTTTGACTTATTGACTTTGACTTAGAATATCCTTAAATCATCCTTTTTAATTTTGAAAAAAAAATAACTTAAAAATTCATCCATATCAAGCTAATTAATTTTGAAATATGAAATTAAATTACTAACTTGAATTCTTCATCATTATACTCCATGCTTGGACTTGAGGTCAAATCCACCATTCTGCTTATAATGTAAAGAACAAACGAATTAAATGCTTGTTTAAACTTCTTTGTCATTGATCTTATCATTGAACCCTTATAATGAAAAAGATCACTTAGTTTGATTAGCTTGCTTTGCACTTTGGTTGCATCATTCCCCCATTCCTCTAGATGATTCAGTCTTGAATTAGCACTTATATCAAAATAATAAGGCGATAAATTAGCAATAATAAAAGTAGAACTTACAAGTCAATCTTAGATGCATTATCATGGATTCGCTCTAACACTTGGAAAAATCCATCTCCATGCGATATCAACTTAGATTTCTTTTAAATGGGAAATATTTCTTTTCACAAATTCACCCAAACCTAGTTGTCAAGTTTAAATACAATATTTTATACACCACTTGTTTACATGTTTATCATATCACTCATTCTTTCGTTCAAGATTTGCTCATAATTTTTCATGCAATGCCTTTATAAATTTTGCCTTCTTCATTCCATCTAGATTTACTTATTGACTCAAAGGTAAAGTAATCAAATCTAAAGGACTCAATGGAATAAAACCATAAACAATCTCAAAAGGATAGAAATTAGTAAAAGAATGCGCACTATGATTATAAGAAAATTTAATATATGTTAAGAAATCTTCCTAAGACTTCTAATTACACCTTACCATGGTACTAAGTAATTGAGATAAAGTCCTATTAACTACCTCGGTTTAACTATAGATTTGTGGATGAAATGTAACAAATAAAATTTTAGTGCCTTATTTACCTTCACAAAGTCTCCCAAAAGTAGCTTAAAAACTTAGCATCTCTATCACTCATAATTATTCTAGGTATCTCATGCAAACAAACAACCTCTTTAAAGAATACATTTGCAACATATGGTACATCATCAGTTTTTCTACATGTTACAAAGTGAGCCATTTAGAAAACATATCTACAACAACATATATTAAATCATGTCCATGCATAATCCTAGGTAAACCAAGCACAAAATCCATTAAAATATCAATTTAAGGTGAACTAGGCATGGGTAGAGGTATATACAAACCATGTGGTTTTAACTTAGACTTAGCTTGTTTATAAACAATGCACTTATCATAAATTCTAGCAACATCCCTTTTCATGTTAGGCCAATAAAATTGATTATGTAAAACATCTAAAGTATTAGATATACCAAAGTGTCTTATTAAACCACCCTTATGAGCTTCACACACAAGCAACTCATGCATAAAACAATTAAGAGCAGACAATTGTTTCTTTTTAAATAAGTAACCATCATGTCTATAGAATTTTTCAAAAGCAACATTTGCACATGCATGAGAAACACCACCAAAATTCCTATCATTCTTATATAGTTTTTTTATGTATTTAAATCCTAGCAATTTAGCATCTAAAGAAGCAAGTAAAGTTTACCTTCTTAAAAGTACATTAGCCATAACATTCCCTTTACCTTGCTTTTATTTAATTGCATAAGGAAACAATTCAATGAATTTACTCCACTTGGCATGTCATTTATTAAGCTTGTTTTGCCCTCTTAAGTGCTTAAAGGCTTCATGATTAGTATGTATCATAAACCCTTTAGGCAATAAATAATACTGCCAAGTCTCTAAAATGCAAACTAAGGCATGCATCTCCTTGTCATAAGTAGGATACTTCAAGCTTGAACCATTCAACTTTTCACTAAAATAAGCACTTGGTCATCCATCTTACATTAGAATAACCTAATTCCTAAGCCTAAAGAATCACACTCAATTTTAAAAGTTTTAAAAAAGTTAGGAAGAGCAAGTAAAGGAGTAAAAGTCAACTTATCCTTAAGCATATTAAATGCTCATTCTTGCACTTCTCCTTACTTAAAGCCATTATTTTTCTTGATAACTTTAGTAAATGGTGTGGCAATGGTACTAGAATCCCATACAAATCACTTGTAAAAGCTTGCAAGGCCATGAAAACTTTGCACATCACCAACTCCTTTAGGTGTAGGCCACTCTTTGATTACCTTAATCTTTTCATCTACCTTAATTCCTTTTTCACTAACAACAAAGCCTAAGAAAATAATCTTATTTATGCAAAAATTACACTTTTAAGGTTAGCATAAAAACATTCCCAAAACCAAATGCATATATTTAATATTCTCTTCTAAGGATTTATTGTAGATAAGTATATCATCAAAATAAACAAACATAAACTTTCCAAACATGGTTCATTTTATCTCATCAAAGTTCTAGGTGCATTAATTAAACCAAAGGCATGACTAACCACTTATATAAACCATACTTTGTTTTAAATGCAGTTTTCCACTTATCTCCCTCTTTCATGCGAATTTTATGATATCCACTTTTCAAATTAATTTTAAAGAATATAATAGCCTCATTCAATTCATCAAGATAATCATCTAACTTAAGAATAGGATCTTAATATTTTACCATTATTTTATTGATGGCACAGTAATCAACACACACTCTGCAACTTCTATACTTCTTAGGCACAAGTAAAATGGGAACAATGCATAGGCTCATGTTTTCTTTGATGTAACCTTTGCTTATAAGGTCCTCAACTTGCCTTTCTAACTCATTAGCATCCTTGGGATTGCACCTATATACAGATCTATTTGAAATTTTAAAACTAGATATAAAGTTAATTTGATGCTCAATTCCTCCAATTGGCAGCAAATACTATGAATATCATTAGGAACACTTCTTGGAATTCTTGCAATAAACTCACAAAAGAACTAGGAAAAAAAGGGTTAAGATTGTTAAAGCTTAAATAAGATTCCTTATAAACCAGTACAAGGTAGGTTGCCCCAAGAGTAAAGCTTTACTTATATTTTTTTCATTTTGCATAAAAATTTTGTTTCTCTTTTATTTTTCCACTGTTATGCTCAACTTTCCTTTTGCATGATCATCACTCTTCTTTTTCTTAATATGCATCTCCTCAACCTCTCCTTTTTCCACTCTTTGCTCAATCCTCTTATTACTTTTCTCGCATCTCTCCTTTTGTTTGTTTGCCTTTTCTTTTTTCATTCAAACTTTCTCTCTCTCTCTCTCTCTCTCTCTCTCTCTCTCTCTCTCTTTTTCTTTTCATTGCTTCTTTTTTAAATTCTTCAATTCTTTATCTTTGGACTTTTTTATCCTCATCCACTTCTTTAAGGTCTAAAGGTTTAAGGATGATGGGCTTATCATTAATCACAAAAAGAATATCTATTGGAAAATCCATGACGAGTAATTATTTTATTATATTGCTAAGGATACCTTAAAAGAATATGACTACCATGCATATGCACTACTTCACAGAATGCTTCATTTTCATAATTGCCTATGAAAAATGTTATCTTTACTCATCTATTCACTTTTACTTCCCCACTATCATTTAACCATTGCATTATGTAAAGTCTAGGATGCTTTATTGTATACAAATGCAACTTCACAACTAACATGGTACTAGCTATATTAGTGAAACTACCTCTATCAATGATTATACAACATACCTTATCTTTCACTTTGCATCTAGTGCGGAAGATGTTCTCACATTGTACCTCATCCTCTATCTTGGCTTGCATATTAATGATTTTCCTTGTAACAAGTAGTTCACCATATGATGGGCTATGAACAGCCTCATCATTACTTGCATCCTCAAGCTCAAGCATCTCCAAATTGCACTCATTATCTTTACTTTCACTAATGACCTTGCCACTTCTCATAATCATAGTGCACTTAGAAAAGATATGCCCATAACCTAAACATTTAGAACATTAAACATCGAGAATGTTTAGTTTGAGTCTCACCTTTGGCTTTGGCTTTGGCATTCCCTTTCCTTTTCTCTTTTATTATTGCTAAATTTTGTCTTATTATAGCTCTTTATTCTTCTAATTTAACTTTTATGAAGAACTCACAAAAGTCGAATTGCCTTTAGAACTCTTGAACTTCAATTACCTCTCAATATTGATTACCATGTCCAATATATCATCCATGTTAACATAGTGATGTAATTCCACTAAGTTAGCTATATTTCTATTCAACCCATGTAAGAACTTCACCATTGTTGCCTCACGATCTTCATCAATATTTGCTCTAATTATGGCCACCTCCATTGCTTAGTAGTACCATGTGCAATATACACTTTTAGATTTTGTATAAGGTTTTAAAGTTTATTGTATAATTATCAATCGTAGTGTGTAGGAATAAACGACTTGTGCACGATCACCTTCATCACCTCCCATGTGTTAATAAGTTGCCCATTGTTCCTTATTCTACTAGTTACAAATTGGTCCCACTAAACAAGTGCATAGTTAATGAACTCTACAACAGCTAGTTTCATATTCTTTTCTTTGGAGTATTAATGGTAGTCAAAGATGAACTCCACTTTTTCCTTCCACTCCAAGTATACTTCAGTGTCACTTTTCCTTTCGAAGCTTGGAATTTTCATCTTAGTGCATCCTAAGTTGTTATCAACTTTTGCACACTCATTTTTGCCCAAATTGGATGTATGATCATCATCCTCTTATTCATGCCTACTATGGTCTCTAGTATTGGTTGTATTAGCATCTCTATTATGACCTAACTCCATCTTATCAATTTGTCCACTAAGTTTCCAATTTTAATTTTCTAAATCTAACCTTAACATTTCAAACATTTAGTTCATCACTTTCATATAGATCCTTTGATTAGGCATTATTTTCCTTCTTAAGCCATTTTCTTTAATTTTTTCTACAAGAATCCATTAGTAGTAGAAATCTCACAAAACACTCCTTTACTTGTTTCACTCAATTGTAATGGCACTCATGCTCGTATTTCACTCAATAAAGCTTTTTACCCTCTTATAAGCTCACCACCCACCTTTTACCACTCAAATTCCCTAAATCTCAATTCTAACAAAATTGATGCAAATTATTCAAGAATTGCTCAATCAACTAAACACCACAATTATAAAAATCAAATTAAACTTAACATTCAAGGCAATTATTCACAAATCAGATAATCAAGAAAATAAGCAATTGAATAAAATTTAGCTTAAAATTAAAAATTAAACACAATTTAATGAAGCAAAGAAAATGCTCACAATGAAAATTAATAAAAAAAGCCAAATTTGATTTATAAACCTATAAACACCACTAACAACACAATTCTGAATTAAAATCAATTAACAATTTTTTTAATAAATTCAAAATTTTAATAAATTAAATCATTAAAAACTCTTTCATAAAACAATAAATTTTGATTTTTTTTCTTATCATTTTTTTTAAATCTAAGAAGAATTTTGATGAAAAAGAAGAGATTATGCACAAAAATTAAAGGATAGTTAAACGAACATTAAATTTTATCTTCGATATTAAATTGATATAAACCCTAGCTATCTAAATTTGAAACCTTCACCTAAGATTATCAAGTTAGGTTATTTTGATAGAACTAAGACATGTTGCTTATCAAATGGAAGCAAGAACCTTAGTTATTATTAAATGAACAATCATACAATTCTAAGTACAATCGAACATAGCAATTGTAATAAAAGGTAAAAGTGAAATAATTTAAGTAAACTTATAAATTTTTAAAAGAACAAAGTTAAGGAATATCTCACTTTGATTGATAAAAATTCTTAGCCCTTTTATAAGTATGTAAACATCATAATCCTTGAAGGAAAAAAGTTTTCTTTCTTATTCGCAAAGATACATATAAAGGAAAATCCTTAATTAAAGAGGATTCCTTTAAAATTAGGCCAACTAATGACAACTCATCATTAAAAAGTTAAAATCACTACAGCTCATGACAACTAAGTAAAAAACTAATGACAACTAAGCATTGAAGCATGTCATGTCATATGTCAAGGATGTTAACCTTTACCCTTGACTTCTTAACTCTTTGAATTTGACTTAGAATATCCTTAAATCTTCTTAAATGTTATAGAGTTTTCTTGAATCTCTATTATTGACTTCAAAATTAAAAAATAACATAAAAATTTATCCTTATCAAGCTAAATAATTTTAAAATATGAAATTAAGCTAACTAGCTTGAATTCTTCATCATTTGCTCCATGCTTGCACTTGAAGTCAAATCCACCATTTTTCTTATAATGTAAAGAACAAATGAATTTAATACTTATTTGAACTTCTTTGTCCTTAATCTTATATTTAGTCCCTCATAATGAAAAGGATCACTTGGTTTGATTTGCTCTCTTAGCTCCTTGGTTGCATCGAAAATCCAATTTCATATTAGTTACATTAATATGTCATATGTTTTCTATAAGTGAAGGGAAATTCATTTAATTTTTGGTTATTTATTTCTTACAGAGCAATCAATAACCATCTAGTTAGGTCTTAATGAGTTTGTTTAGCCTAAAAAGTATAAATGAGCATCACTTAATAACTTCTAATACCAAATGACATCATGATTAAAAGTCATTGTGAATTGTTTAAATTAAAGTATGATTCATATTATTTTCCACATGACAGACTCACACAAGGCCAATAGGAATCATAATGCACTTAACGAATAGTAGGAAGTAGTCATTTGATAAGAGAGATTAGAGATGTTGCTTTTATTTATTGGTTTTACATTAAATAGACATCATTTAAACAAGGTTTGTATGTAAGGTCAAATGGGATTCTAGAGGAAGTATCTAATGGTTTATCTATATGGGATGAGTTGGGGTGAAAGACTTTAGGTTCCTTTAATGAGATGCCGACCCATTATAAACTTAGGTTATAGGCCCTGGTCAAGTAAGCCTAACAACTTTTCAGTGTGTGAAATTTGCAAGCGCATAGAGTCGTCCAAGTAGTAAAAATATCGATCCTATAAAGATTAAAAATTGAATATTGTATTACTCAATATGTTTGTTTATTTAGACACTAAAAAATGGTTTTTGAAATAAAGTAAACTAAACAATTGAAAGCTAATGTAAAGAATCACAATCCAAGAAAATGCTAGGGTTCTTAAACTTAATTCAACCTTTTAAAGATGTAATTAAGTTGTAAGTTAATTCAGAAAATAGTTCATTATGCAAGCAATCTTAAGAATCATAGATCTTCCTCTCAAATAAACCTATAATTAATTGAATACAAATAACTTAGTTTTACATCTCTTACTTACTAAGTGCTTCATCATATTCAATCTAAAGCTCAGCTCTTTAACATTATTAACCATCAAAGTGTATCTCAACTAAATGGATAATTAATAGGTTATTACTTATTTACTCAATGAAACCTATTTCTCAATCAAGTCTCATTGTCTAGATTCAAACAAGGGCTGGCCAATCCATTGAAGACATTAAGCACAACAATAACTAATAAACTATGTTTATTAACTTAAATTAAAACCTATTGATCACATGGTTGAATTGATTCAAGAACCCTAACTAGAAAATCTAACTACACATATTAAGAAGAATAGAAGATGATGAATAAAGAGAAAATAAAATCATTATTGCTAAATTAAAATTGAAATAACAAAATAAAACAGAATAAGAAATTCAAATTTTGAATTTCAAAAGTTGGTTATAAGTCATATGGCTGCGTTCAATTGGCATATCGCCATGCACCTAAACTCCTCTTAAATCACTGTTACAGGCATGGTCATGCACACCTGGGTACACAGACATGCCACCTGAGATTTCATCCCTTTAAGATGATAAAATCAACCAAATCTTTCTTTATAAAATTTGTAGATATTTTTTTTATCTTTCCATATCACTTTTAATCACCTCAATTGGACCTCTATAGCTCAAGGTATTATTGAAATACTAAGAGTTGTGAAACTTGAAATGAAAGCTGCATATGTTGACTTTGACTCACAACTTGAAAACCTAAAAGAACTCAGATTTGACAAATAAACTCAATTCAAAAATATTAAGATGTATACTTCAAATGTCTAGAAGATCACTTTCTAATTATAAGACTCTAAGGATGTCAAAAGTTTCACTGAATCTTAAAGGTTGAATTAGCCCCTCTTCAATTTGTTTTAATTCTTTGCCCTTTCTTTGGCTAAATTAGCTCCTAGCTTTAAGTCCTCATTGCTTCGTTCCCAAAATGAGTTCCAAGCATTATGGAACTTATAAAATCAATACAAAAAGTAATGTAATAAGTATAATTGTAAACCAAAAATGCATAAAATGACAAAATGACTAATATTTTAGCTCCCCATTGCAAATAACCTTAAATCATGCTTTTAAATGATAAAAACCTATAATTCTAATAATGAAATTCAACTTTATAGTGCTTAAAATCCATCATTTTAGGCACTCATCACTTTTATATACTTGTGAGATAGTTGCCGCCCTTAAGGACTTAGGAACATACTTTGGTCAAATAAATCAAGGAAAAACTCTTGGATTAAGTATAAGCTAAAGGTGATTATTAAGGTCATTTTCAAAATTTTGAAGGGCAATGATAAAAACATGAAAATGTCTCACCATTCCATGATGTTGATGAAGAGAAACACTTTTCAAACCATTTTGAACCTAACAAAAACATCAAAACTTTACCTAATTTTAAAATCAATGAACTAAGCCAAGCCCCAAATTAGCCTTTATTCAACCCTAATAAGAGTGATTAAAAGGTTATGAAATTTGAAAAAGGAATGAGGTTTTTTAAATGGTATCTTCCATCCTAATAAAGAAAACCCTAAAAATGGATATTCGGTGTCTATCTTTATATTTTTCAAACTAGTTTTTGTTTGAATAACCTTGATTTAACCTTGGGAAGTCTAAGGATGAAAATTCAAAATTTGGTCAATCGAATGTTTTGGAGGTCTAATCGAGCTCATGGTGTTAAATCTCAATCTAAAACTATCTTTTAAAATTATAACATATTTGTAGGTCCCATTTGATAAAAATTCAAAATTTTGACCTCCGATGGTTGAACCTGGTCCTACAAGTGTCCACCTCATCATTCCTATCCTTAAAAGGACACTTGTCATAAAATGTACTCTCCAAGTATAGAATATTCCACTTAAGAATACACTATGGCAAGTGTCTTTTTAAGAAAATAAGGGAATAAACATTTTACTTTCTAAATCTTAGACTTTCTAAAGTATTTACATCGTTTTCCATTAAAGTTTTTGGCTATATATAGACAATCCTAGTTTTCTAAATAAAAATACTAATGACTAAAGGAGAACTAAGAAATAAAAGAAGAAAATAGGAAAAAAAACACTACTCTTTCTCTTTCAAATTTCAATCCCAAATTTCACCTAAGAACCGCTCAAAAGTTCTTACAATCTCACCCATAATCCAACACAAAAACCCTAAATCAAAATTAACCTCAAATCAACCATTAACCACATTGAAGCCTTCAAGCTTCAATCTTATTCTCTTCATCTAATTTCTTATTTTTGGTGAGTCTCAGCTCTAATTCTAAGGCTAAACACTTTTAAAAATATCTCCTTGATTTTATTTTAATTATTTTTAGGATTTGACTCATTGATACTTGAATTTTTTTTATTAAAAAAACTCAATTTAGAGGCAATTAGGCCATAAATGGTTGAATTAGGCTAATGAATAGCCCTTCTGGCCATTTATGGCCCAAAATCAGCCATATTCACAATTTTGGATGGTTATTTCTTAAGCCAAAATTGGCTAGACAAGCTCTAAAATTAGCCATTTTGTCATACCTCAAATTTGACTGTCCATAAAAAAGTCCAATGATGAAACAAGCCTCCGAGATGACTAGAGTCTGCTTATTCATAACACCTTTAAAGTGTGTAACCTTAGAAAACCTAATTGACCCCACCAATGTGCAAAATCGATCACTAAGCCATTAAGTTATGCTCCAACCTTATGAAATCCAAATTATCATAACAATGAGAAGGTTATTTCGAGAATTCCCTTCTCGGAATACTTAATTTATTGGACCGGTGTTCATTTCATTAAACTGGGACCCAACTTGAAAATTAATTTTAACAAAATAGACTTCGAAAACACATCTAGAGGGCTCTAAAACCTCTTGAAGTGGTCCCAAAATAGTCCAAAATAACCAGAGAATTAGCGCGGGTCACTTAAAGTGTGCATAAAGCCATAAACACCCCTAGGTATCACGCGTTAAAATCAAAGCCAAAAAAGACTCTGAAAACATGTCTGGAAGGCTCCAAAACCTTTAGAAGTGGCCCCATAATAGTCCAAAACAACCCAAGGATTAGCGTGTGTCGCTCAAAAGTGTGCATAAACACCCCTAGGTGTCATGCGCTAAAATTGAGGCTAAATTTAACAAAATAGACTTCAAAAACACATCCAGAAGACCCAAAAACCTTAAGAACTAACCTCAGAAAAGCCCATATAAGCCCCAAATAGAGTGCATAATGCGCAAAAGTGAGCATAACTATGCACACGAAGCATGCAATTACGCGCACTTTGCATAGTCACAAGCTTTGTCCTAGGGACGCTTGCATGACCACACCTATACCCCCCCCAATTCCACATATTTTTCATTATAAATAAGCACCTCCACACCCCATTTTAAGGGGGGGAGCAAGTGGAAACACACACACACACAAAAGAAATATATTTAATCGAAGGCACTAGAAACCATTTTCCAAATAGTTTTTACTCTTCCACTGTCTTTTTCTTAGGAGATTATATCTCTTTTCCACCAAAACCAAGCCTCATCTTTATCAAAGTACACTTAAAAGGTATACAAATAAGCCTCATTTTATTGTCATTTTGAACCTCTCGATGATGAAAGCTTGATAATCCTTTAAAGCTAAAGCTTTAAAACCCACATAAACTTAGTCGAGCCTAACAACCACACAATCATTTTAGCATGTTTATTTTATCGCATTGCATTTTATTTTATTATCATTAACATTTGGGAATACTGTTGTGCTTGTGTGATGAGACTAGCAATTTTGCATGCTATATGAATAATCTATGCTTTATTATGCTCATTTCATATCATCATTATGCATCCTCTAGTTCTAAAACATGAAATCACATTGTAAATATCAATAATGTGAAAAGTTCATATCCCGGAATAGAGTCATCATGTTCCCGATCTAGTTATGACATCATGAGTCCCCTATATTATCATCATAGCATAAATAATTGCTGTAAGCATGCATGATCATATACATTTTGCCTACTCTTTCAAATGATTAACTTCCATTACTTATCCCAATGTTCATGTGATGGAGCAAGCTATGTGAATGGTTGCATTTACCCTACAGATTTATCATATCCAAATTAGATTTACTTTTTTGTAATCTTTTTTTTTCTTTTATATGTATTTTATTAGGAAATCCATGTAATAATAATATCCTTCAACTTTATTATCTTCCACTATCTGATAAATTTTTATGAATGCTATACAAATTGTCATTACCAAAACTGGGTGTTGCAGTAGCTATACATCGAACATCGTATGATGAGAAATAGTCAAAAATTATATTCGATCCGCCGAACCTAAAAATCTTTGCTGGGGGCAATACTTGTTAAGTGACCCAATGTTGTCTCTTTATTTTCCTAATTTTCTAAAAATCGGGTGGTAACTCCATAAGATCAAAAAAGCATCTTGTTCCTCCTGAGACCAATCCTTTGCCCCTATTTGATAAACTTGCCATTTCCCTCAGAAACAAAATGAAAAGACCCTCATAGAACCAATTCATCTTGAAAGAAAAAACAAGAGATGCAAAAAAAGGTCACTCATAGTGGTGACTCCACTGGGGACTTCTAAGTAAGAGAGATCAACTCGAAAATGACTATTTCTCATTATGCAATGCTTAATCATACAAAGCCCCTCACTACTACATTTGCACTACACATCACATGTGCACCATTAGTCCCTAAAAGCCTTGATAATACTAAATGATATTGCCACCATGATTCCACTCGAGTCACAGGGCAACAAACATATAATATTATCATCTTTAGTCTTTACTCATACATTCACCAGACTCATCTGACCAGAGTCTATAACCCAAGTCCTAAGGGGGGGCGACCAAGTTATTAAAAGAATACTAGACTCACTGACTAGAGTATGTAACCTTAGTCATATGGGGGCATTCTCACTAAAGGAACCCTTAGCCTTTCACCCTAGCTCAGTTTATGTGGATAAACTAATAGCAACATCCACTAGGATTCCACCAAGTTGTGCATGCTATCCTTATCCTAACCTATTTGTCTAACCTAATATTTATAAAATGACATGACTCTCTCAGTTTCTATCATCGAATGATGTCATAATGTCAGTTTTCATAGAATATTCATGCTTAGAACCATGTGATTCTCATCTACTTCGCGTGAGCCTGAAGCATAGGGAATGATAAGAATCATGTACCTTAGCTTGAATACTTTATGTGAACTAACAAATAATGACATCCCTTAATAACAAAACCTATGAGATGTCATCCATTTATCCTTATGAGATCAAATGAATGGGTTAGGAATCCAACTAGATTATGAACCTTTATGTCGGCAAAATCAAACTGTAAACTATTGAATGATACTTTTAGACTCTCGGTAAACATATCGAATATCAATATGGGGGTAAGAACTCGGGCTCCCTCTGATTGACCTTTGTCCTGTGCATATAGGTGCATACAGGCTTTGGACATCATTTGAATTCAAACAATTGACCTTCACATCAACATCATATGGTTACCTCAAGCACATTTTAGTATCGTTCCTCAGTTTACCCTTTGGTTCTAATCAATATAAATCGAAATAGCCTAGTTCCAAGAGCGAAACCATAGTCCCTCGATGACTAAAGGTTTAAAACCTATCTAGGTTATAGGCTAAATAACCTTATAAAGAAATAAGGTCAGAAGCGAGAGCTTGCTTATGATTGGTTTGTTCATTATGCAGGAAAAACTAACCAATGTAAATGTAAATAAGCACGTACTGACCACTATCTCTTATAAGAATAATCATCTTTTATCATAGGATTTTGCATCCTCTCCATGCATACATTCTCACCCTTTTCTTTTGTAGGCTAACATTATGCATCATCCATTTAGCTAATCTTAATAAATGTTAAGGAATCCTACACCCAACATGAGTGATCATAAAGCTAAATCTTCTCATCAAATTAATAGAAAACTAAGAGCTAGGATCCAAGACTTGCTTGAAGATGGTGTCATGGTTAAAAATCCCTAAAACCCAAACCAGCATCACTAGACATTTCCTCTATAACCTTCATAAAGCTAATTAGAAGAGCTTGCAGCCATACAGAATGCTATGCATTAAGACATTCCAGTATGTGTACCTTGACCATGAACTCTTGAATGCTACTATGTCATTCTAGGACCCTTAAAAGCACGTATTATGATTCAACACCATAGAGCTATACCTATTATATGAGGAATTCAATGCCATAATAGGACGAACCCCCACTAAGACTAAAGAAGCAATCTTCACTAACCAAGACATCAAATACCCAGGACTTGGAGCTACTTTTCTTGATCTAAGCATACCAAAGCTTGACAAACTAGTCACCAAGTAAAAATGACTAATTCTTATACAAGTCTTAGTTGCTTGCACCACCAAGAAGACTGGTACCTTAATCTAGGCCTGCCTCATTTCATCTTACCTCTTTATGCAATATTTCACCCTCTCAAATGATGGGCTAGGAGATTACAGGATACTCCAGGTTAATAAAGGAATAGAATTCAGAATGACTCCCTTCCCACTGATTTTAGAAAAGACCATTCAAGGTTTAGATGACCTCAAAAATGGGAAGAGTCTGAACTTTACTAGGAGCCCCTTACTACTTCAAATATGGTTATAAGAAAAGTTAAGCTTGGTCGATAAACCTATAAGTAACTGGATGAGATACCAACCTAAGAATCTCCTAGAGAGACATTGCAATGATGTTCATAGATGCTCAGCCCATAACACAGCCCAAGAATGGGTCGAATGCATGAAGGATATGCCAAAATACCAAATGAGATAGATGTGTCCATAGTCGAAGCTAGAACATGTGACTCTCTACACATATGTCAACTGCATGCCAATCTCAGGATTCAAGTCATGCACCCTCTACTATCCAGCTGTGAGTGACCAATTTTTTTCCCTTTTGAGCCTTTTTTTTTACAGCGATATGCTTTTATGGAGCATTATCTGGGTCTTTCCATTTTTTAGGGACATGGAAACTTTGCCAAATAAGGATAAATGATTAGTCTTAAGGGGATGAGATGCTTTTGATTTTGTGGAGTCAACACCCAATTTTTAGAAAATCAGGAAAAGAAAGGGACAACATCGAGTCATTCAGCGAGTATTATCCCCAGTAGAGATTTTTGGGGATCGTGTCTACTTTTTTACTATTTCTCATTATATGATATTTGATGTATAGCTACAACAACACCCTAGTTTTGGTAATGATAGGTTGTATAGCATTCACACAATACATCAAATAGTGGTAGATAATAAAGCTAGAAATGTTATTACATTGCTTTCCTGATAAAATACACATGAATATTAGGAAAGCAATGTAATAACATTTCAAGCTTTATTATCTACCACTAGGGTGTTATGATGACTCTATTCCAAGACATGAAATTTTTCACATTATTGATATTTATGATGTGATTTTATGATTTTAAAAATAGAGGATGCAAAATGATATGAAATAAGCATAATAAAGCATATATTATTCATATAGCATGGAAGATTGCTAGTCTCATCACACAAGCATAACAGTATTAACAAATGTTAGTGATAGTAAAATAAAATGCAATGCGATAAAATAAATGTGCTAAAATAATTATATGGTCCTCAGACTTGACTCAGCTTGTATGATCTTTTCAACTTTAGCTTTGAGAGATTATCAAGCTTTCCTCATCAAAAGGTTCAAAATCACTGCAAAATGATGCTAAATTGTATACCTTTGAAGCATGCTTTAACAAATATAAGGCTCGGTTTGGTGGAAAAGGGGATCTAACAACCTAAAGGAAAGGCTATGGGAGAGCAAAAACTATTTAAAAAGGGGTTTCCAACACCTTCGATCAAACCTATTTTTTGAGTATGTATGTGTGTCCACTTGCTCCCCCCTCCAAAATGGGCTATGAAAGGGTTTATTTATAGGAAAAATTGGGTAGAATAGGGTGGTAGGGCATGGTCACACATGTATAATGAGGAATTTACATGTGGCCACACCAAGTGCGTGTGGTCATGTGCTTAGTGCGTGGCCATATGCACACACATATGCTTCCACGCACACTTTGATGCTCTAAGCACACTTCCCGAGTTTTATGTCTATTGTTCCAAGGTTGGTTCCCAAGGTTTTTGGGCCTTCTGGATGTGTTTTCGAAGTCCGTTTTGTCAAATTTGGCCTCAAATTTTAGCATATGACACCTAGGGGCATTTACACGCACTTCTAAGTGATACATGCTGATACTCGAGTTATGTCAGACCATTCTGAGACCACTTCTAGAGGTTTTAGAGCCTTCCAGATGTGTTTCCAAAGTCCCTTTTATCAAAATTAATTTTTATTTTTTCATAAAGCTGGGTCCCGGTTTAACAAAATGTGCACCGGCCCAACGAGATAAGTATTCTAAGAGGAGTTTTCTCAAAATAAACCTCTCATTATTCGGATAATTCATATTTTGCAAGGTCGGAGCATAACTTAATGGCTTGATGATCAATTTTGCACACTGGTGGGGTCGATTATGTTTTCAAGGTTGCACACTTTAGAGGTGTCATGAACGAGTAGACTCTAGCATCTCGAGGATTTATTTCATCATTAGACCTTTTTGGGGATAATCAAATTTGAGGTATGACACCAATACTAGTGAAAAGACAGTTTAGTGAAAAATAACACGTACCTTCTGAGCTTGTAGATTTCTCTAGCGATAGGATATAACAAAGGTTTGTGGATCACTTCAAAATGACATGGGGGAAGAGAATCATCCACCATTTTACTGCTAGTAGAGGGGACAATGTTACTTATGAGACGTATAAACAGTGGGTGATCTAAAGATAGAACCATCTATCAAGCAACTAATCCAGAGAAAGTTTTGCTTCCTTAATTCCTACACTTTTTCTTTGATGATGTCATGAACTCTAAAGTTCATGAAATGAAGTCAAATTTTACTTACTTGTTTGATGTCTTTCTTAATAGTAGTGTGCATTGCATGGATCAAAACATTAGCATATTTGACACTCATTCCATATGCACTGAATCATTTAACATTGGCACGGAATCAAAACCATGCATTCTGCATATTTTAAAAGATGTTACCCTTGAAAAGAGGAGAGAAATTAAAAAATATTAATAAAATATTCAAAAGTATTTACTTGGACGTATGACAATATGCTTAGTATTGACAGAGATATTGCTCAACATTTTATCCTTACCAAAGATGGGTGCAAACCGGTAAAGTAGAAACTGCGAAGACTCTTACCAGAATGGGCCCAACTAGTGAAAGAAGACATCAAGAAGTAAATCAAGGCAAAATTCCTAAAGGTAGTGGAAAATCTAGAATGGTTAGCAAATGTGGTTTTAGTACCAAAGAAAGATGGAAGGGTTAGAATCTGCATCGACTACAGAGATTTCAACAAGGCTTACCCAAAAGATGATTTCCCACTACCTTACATAGATATACTGGTTGATAATGTTGCCACATGTGCGATGTACTCCTTCATGGATGGATTCTCTAGGTATAATTAAATCCTAATGACCATTATCGACAAAGCAAAGACAGCTTTCATAATGGAATGTGGTACTTATTACTATAGAGTAATGCCCTTCAGACTAAAGACTGTAGGAGCGACTTACTAGAGAATGGAAATAGTAATGTTCCATGACATGATACATAAATAAGTAGAGGTGTACGTCGATGATATGATGGTCAAGTAAAAAACTAGGGAAGAACACTTGTCAAACCTTAAAAAATTCCTTAAAAAGTCAAAAAGTACAGTCTTAGGCTTAATCCAAAAAACTGCATATTTAGGGTCACTTTGGGAAATATGTTGGGGTATGATGTCAGTCAGAATAGGATTAAAATGGATCCAGACAAAGCAAAAGTGTGCCAAGAACAAAGAAAAAAATCAAAGGGTTTCTAAGGAAACTACAATTCATCAACAGATTCATCACCAAGTTGACAACAGTGTGTGAACTAATCTTCAAGCTACTTAGAAAAGATCAGCTAATTGATTAGAATGAACAGTGTCAGTTAGCATTCGATAAGATCAGGAACTACCTAGCCAACCCACCAGTTCTAAGACCACCTAAACCAGGGATACCTTTAACCCTTTATCTGGCCATTGAAGGAAATGCAATTAGTGTAATGTTTAGCCCAAGAGGGAGAAATAAAAGTAGAACACGCAGTCTATTACTTAAGCAAGAAGATGCTACCATATGAGGAGAAGGACAACCAAGTCGAACATATATGTCTGGTAATAGTATGGGCAATAAAGAAACTCAAACATTACTTTCAATCCTACAGAATTCAAGCTGTGTCTGAAATGGACCTAATGAAGTACCTCTACAAAGCTCCCTTTCTAGTGGGAAAATTTGCCAAGTGGCTCGTACTTCTAATAGAATTTGATATATAGTATTTAACTAATAAGACAGTAAAAGGAAGAGCAGTAATTGAATTTCTAGCTCTCAAGCCCATTCCAAACTCAAAAGAAATCCAACTAGACTTCCTAGATGACCTCAGTTTAGCCATCAAAATCCAAGGATGGCGCATGTACTTTAATAGAGTAGTCAATCAGTTTGGCATAGCAGTCGATGTCATATTGCAATCCCCATAAAGTGAAGTAGTACTGATGGCCAAAAAGCTCAAATTCAAAGTCACAAAAAATGAAGCAGAATATGAGGCATGCACACTCGAAATAAAAGAACTAATGTCCCTGGATGTTACAGAAGTTAAAATCTTCAGAGATTCCATGCTAGTAATCAACCATGCCATGAAAAAGTGGGAATTGAAAGAGCAACATTTAAGGCCTTACTTGGACCACCTGAGGCTAGTTATCATGTCCTTCTAAAAATGTAGATTCATTAATGATCCTAAGAATCACAATCAGATGGAAGATGCACTTGCTTCCCTAGAATCAGTGTGGGAAGGACCATTTAAAATGCCTACAAAGCCTTTAATCCTATTCATATCAAGATAACCTTGTCATAAGAATTGTAAAATAAAAAAGACAAAAATAGTTTAAAAAAAAACCCTAGGTCTATGACATCCAAAGATATCTGAACTAACAAGCCTATCCTGACCAAGCATATGAAAGAGATAAAGCAGTCAGTCGATGATTAGCATCAAAATTCACATCGCACCAGGGTGTGCTATATAGAAGAACCTTTGATAGTTTACAACTCCAATGCCTAGATGAAATTGAGGCAGCAAGAGCAATAGAAAAAGTACATTAGGGTGTTTATGGTCAGCGCTAAGAAACTCATCAAATAAGGGTTCTTCTGGATAATGATAATGGAAGACTGTATCAAATTTGTAAAGAAATGCCACAAGTGTCAGATCCACGAGAATTTTAACCACCTTCCCCCAATAAAATTGCACTACGTTTCCTCTCCATAGCCCTTTTCAGTATGGGGACTAGACATAATTAGGGAAATCCACCCAATAGCCTTGAACGGACATTGGTTCATCTTAGTGGCAGTGGATTACTTCACAAAGTGGGTTGAAGCATAATCGTTCGCAAGGATAGGAGCCAAGCAAGTGGCCACATTTATTAAGAGAAATATATTTTGCCAATATGGGATCCCCTATCAGATCATCTCTGACAATAGTGTCCAATTCTAAGGGGAAGTTAGAGAGCTGCTGAGGAGTTATAAGGTGGAACATCATAAATCTTCTCCTTACCGACCATAAGCAAATGGGGCTATCAAAGCTATAAATAAGAACATAAAGAAGATTTTGTCAAAAATGACTCAAACTTAGTGAGATTGGGCAGATAGATTGCCATATGATTTATAGGGGCACTGAACAACAGTCAGGACTTCAACCGGAGCAACCCTTTTCTCATTAGTATATGGATTAGAAGAAATTCTTATAGTTGAAATAGAAATCAAGTCACTTCGGGTAGTGACAAAATTTAAACTACTAGAAGTACAATGGGCTCAATAGAGGCATGATAATCTCACCCTCTTGTACAGTCGAAGGCTTAAGGCTCTATACCACACATAGTTGTATTAGGCTCAACTAGCCAAAACCTTCAACAAGAAAGTGAAATACAAGAGTGTGAAAGAAGGAGACTAGATATTAAAGCAAATAAGGTAGAACATTCCAAACCTAAGAAGGAAATTCATACAAAACTGGGAAGGCCTATACTTGGTCAAACATATCTTATCGAAAGGAGCAGTCAAGATAATGGATTCCAAAGGCAATAAATTCTCTGAACCTATCAATACAAACCGTTTGAAAAAGTACTATGTCTAAGGCATAAAAAATCCCAATGAGTTGAAAACCTAAAAATGGTAGCTCAAGCAAAAGTTAGGGAGCTCCCGCTAGGTTGAAAACCCTATATGGGTAACCTAGGCAAACGTTAGGGAAAGAGAGCAAATACTTAACTAGAAAACCTGATAAGGCTAGTTAAGGACAAGGGTAACCTAGAGTTCAAAATTTGTATGAATGTACCTGTGCTTTTCTTAAATGACTTCAATGAAATGAGGATGATTGCCAATTTATGCAAAATGTCTTTGAAAAATGCAACACATTTTATCGTCATGAATTGCATCAAGCATGCTTTGCATTTTCTTTCATTACATGGTTATAGTTCTTAACTCTTTCTTTGACATCACCACTATCATCAAAGCCTCCAAAAAAAAGCCTAACTAGATATGAAGAGCTCCAAGAGGAGACACTCTAGGCAACAAAAAAAGGAGAGAAAAAGAAAACTTAGGTAAGTACGAAAAGCTCCGAAAGGAGATGCCTTAAGCAAAAAAGGAAAAAAAATAAAAGAGGAAAGCAAAAGTAATGGCAAACATCATTAATGATACACATCAAGAAGCATATACAGTCATCATCATACAAGTATCATATAGCACATGTAGGACAAATGCCAAGATACAATACCCAGAGTCCATAACCTCAGGAAAATGATATAACAAAGCAAACCGCAGGCTAAAAGTCATACACCTAACTCTTATAACAACTACATCAGTTGTGGCTGCCATCAGAAGTAAGCACCATTCCTACTCAAGCATATCCCTCTTCTAATCTGGGCTTATTATCATTCATCGCAAAGGATGATAGCTGTTACTCCAACTCACTAATACAATCATGATAAGTCGTGCACTCATGCTCCCATTCACGACTAATGTGATGGTGTTCAGCCTGCATAATATACTACATATCATACATACATACATAAAACATGTGCATAAAATAAACATGTACAATAAAGAAGGCATACCCTCTGAGTGGTTGCAAACTCAAAAAGTGTTGTTGTGCACTCCCTGCAATGGTATACCAGTACTAACTAGAGGAGATAGGAATCTACAAAAGTGAGCAAATAAGTCAATCATCACTCACTAAATAAATGAAACAAAGACAAAATAAGTGAAATAAAACGTGACATGAGTAGTGTTAGGAGGAGCAACACCCGACTGAGGAAAGCTATGGCAAAGTAGATCAAAAGGCATTACTCTACCAAAGAAATTTGTCCAAGAAAAGCTAAGAATGGTTGAACCGTCAAGTCCCTAAGAATAGTACTACCAAAAGCCACACTGCTAGCATAAGCAGTCGCCTTAGTACAGAACGTGCCCTTATTCTCCTCAAAATGAGACCTAGATCTCTTCTGACGAGATCCTTGCCACTACAAATAAGCTCTTATAACTCATGTCAATTACAGTTTATTACTAATAAAGTTTGTTATATACTTGTACAAAATAGGAATAAAAGCCTACCGGATTAGAGGAAGCAACTCTTAATGATCTGCATGATGGCCCGGTCCTCAAATTTGAAGGATAAGATGCATCTGCCTAAGGAGGTGGAGGCAGAGGAAAAGTGCCACTAGCAATAGTGTCATTTAGTTAAGGGATTAACACATCAGCATAAGGCAAGCCCGCACTCTCTAAGAGACTCTTAGAGGAGTATCCCATCATGGTAGCAGCAAGCTCGTCACCACTAATCTTATAGCCCCAGAACATGTCACTAGGGGGAGGAATAAGGACTCTCCTCACAAACAGACCATCTCACCAATGATGGACTCTCCCACCCAAATACCACACTCTGCCAGTAAGGCCGAAGAGCAATGCTCATCCAATGTGACCTCACCACCCACCAGCGAAGGAAGATCTGCTTAAAAGGCAAGAATGAACAAAGAATCTCTAAAAGAGAAATAACCAACATAGTAAAATTCAGACATACCTAATCAAGGGAAAGCTTGCCCATGTAGTCCCGAGTCACTACGCAATCCTTAATCAAATCAGTAGTCCTCCTGATCCAGTAAGAATAACGAGGATAGCCATCCTCTAGGAAATGCTCGAAGGTTAGATGAGGGAGAACCCCAAACTTGTAAGCCTAGATCTGTCAGAACCAGGAAGTCAGAAATAATAAACTAAAGACAAAGAGAAAAAAAATAGACAAGAGAAATCCTACTCATATCTAGCATGAACAAGCATCCGCAGATCCTCGAGCTACCTCAACAAGCTACATTAAGGCCCAAGTACATGTGGGCAAAAGCGATAGTACCCCAGCAATACCTTAATAAACCATCCAGATCCCTCAGAATAAGTAGTAATTGCAGGCTACATGTACCCAAAGGATTCGAGAAGATGATAACACTCAATAAGTAGAATAAAAAGTGGCAAGCCAACTACTCTACTGAAATTAGACCATCATTATACATCATTCACACAGAAGAAACAAACTCAATGTAATGAGTAAGGAACGGGCAACTAGACTTCATATAAGAGGCCACCCTAAGCAACTCCATAGTAAGGCACCTCCTTATTATCATAGAAGAGCACTCCTCCTCACTAAAAGGAATGGGCTCTCCAAAAAATCTCAAGCTTATAATAGCAGCAAAGTCTAAAAGAGTGATGGTCATCTCCCCAATAGGCAAATGGAAAGTATGTGTTGTGTCCATCCATCACTCTATTTATGCATACATAGTAATCTAACTCAACGTATATGAGTTACAAGATAAAGCATCAACAACCCTGTTAAAGCACTTCCCAGCAATCATCTACTTCACACACGACAGAAGACCTTGATAATACATGTTAACCATGCTAAAACTACCAGGCGTCATAGTAACGGACCTACAAGGCTACAAATAATAGGTACGCTATTAAACATTTACACAATTAATAAATACTAACACATCTTTTTCTTTCTATTATTTAATAGGAATAATAACAAAAATTGAAGAGAAAAGCATCACGGTAAGCACTAGCAAATAATCAAGTAAGAGCTATCAGCTATTAGCATTCACAATAAAGCTATGACTTAACAAACAGTTACAGCAAGTACTAAAAAGCTATAGAGTTATAGCTACAATAACCTTATACAGCAAAATAAGCAACAAGATAACTAATTAATATAAGCAAAGAAGGACTTACCTAGCGATGATGACAAGCCCAAGCATTAGTCTCTAGACTATAAATAATAGGAATCAGATCTCCTTGAGAAAGCCTAGACAACTGAGCTGGGTGCTAGACGGATCATCAGTACTAATCCCCGCAGTGGAAGTCTCTACTCTAGTGGCCTCTATAAAGTTTCCCTCCTCATCTAAAAAGATATCCTCCAGACCCTTCGAAATGTTAAGGAACTCCATCTTATGTAGAAAAATGAAAATATAGAAGCAACAAATACCTAAAACTCAAAAAAGGTCAAGAAAAGACCAAAAACACTCAAAGAAGGCCGAAAGAATCTTCCCCAAACCTCAAAAATGCATGTCGTAAATAGACAAGGGAGGGGAGGTGCGTGGCCATACGCCAAGCATATAATCACGCACTTAGCATATGATCACGCACACTTCCCCCCTCTACACGCTCCTGTATAGTCATACATGCACTCTAAGACTTTGCACACTCATTTCTCTAGTCCTAAACCTCTATTTGAATATAAGACATGCACCGAACTCACATGAAAGCTAATAAGGACTACATCTATCTAAAGACACCACATGCAGCCTCACCACTTTTAAAAACTCAACCCCTCCCGAAAAAAGACAAATAGGGAAGAATTATCGAAAGGATACCCTACTCAAAATCATCAAAATAACATCTGCAACATAACAAGTAATGACATTATCATTATTGCATCATCACTGCATCATCACTATATTATCACCAGCCAATACTAAAAAAGAAGGACACATTACATTAATCACAATAATTACAACAATTTATTTGCCTAACACCTGAAGAGGTTATAGTGGCATGATTTTGTTTTCCTGACACTTGAAGAGGTTATAGCGGCATGATTCTATTCGCCTAACACCTGAGAGGTTATAATGGCAGTATTTGTTTGTTTGCTTGACACCTAAAGAGGTTATAGCGGCATGATTCAGTTCACTTGACACCTGAAGAGGTTATAGTGGCATAATTCTATTCACCTGACACCTGAAGAGGTTATAGTAGTATGATTCTATTCGGCTGACACCTGAAGAGGTTACAATGGTATGTTCTATTGACCTAACACCTGAAGAGGTTATAGTGGCAATATCTATTTGTTTGCTTAACACCGAAGGAGGTTATAATGGCATAATAGTTGTAGCATCTTCTATTCGCCTGACACCTGAAGAGGTGATAATAGCAATATCCCAATAATCGAATTATAATGACACAACACTCAAGTAAGTGCCTCTCTCTTCAAAAAATAATTTTTTACATCTTTGCATTTGCTTCATATATGTTGACACTAGCACTAGGTGGCTATGCAACACACTTGAAGCAGGAGGCAACTATCACACCTCAAATTTGACTATCCCCAAAAAGGTCCAATAATGAAATGAACCTCCAATATGACTATAGTCTACTTATTCATAACACCTTTAAAGTGTGCAACCTTAGAAAACCTAATCGACCCCACCAATGTGCAAAATTGATCACTGAGCCATTAAGTTGTGCGCTAACCTTACGAAATATGAATTATCAAAAAAATGAGAAGGTTATTCCAAGAATTCCTTTCTTATAACACTCAGCTTGTTAGACCGATGTTCATTTCATAAGATAGGCCCCTAACTTTATGAAAAAATAGAAATTGATTTTTATAAAATAGACTTTAGAATTATGTCCAAAGGGCTCCAAAACCTCCATAAGTGGTCTCGGAATAGTCCAACACAATTTGAGAATCAACGCGTGTCGTTTAGAAGTGTGCGTAAACCCATAAACACCCTTAAGTGTCACACGCTAAAATCAAAGCCAAATCAAACAAAATGGACTTCAAAAACACATTTGGAAGGCTCCAAAACCTCTGAAAGTGGTCTTGAAATAATCCAAAATAACCCAAGGATTAGCGCGTATCGCTCAAAAGTGTGCATAAACACCCCTACGTGTCACGTGCTAAAATTGAGGCCGAATTTGATAAAACAAACTTCAAAAACGCATCTGGAAAGCCCAAAAACCCTATGAACCAACCTTGGAAAAGCTCGCGTAAACCGCAAATGGAGTGCGTAATGCATGAAAGTGCACATAACCACGCGCAGTCATGCGCACTCTATGTGGTCACGTGCTCCGTCCTAGGGATCCATGCATGACCATGCCTATACCCCCTATTCCACTATAAATAGGCACCTACACACCCCATTTTGAAGGGGGAGCAAGTGGAAACACACACATACTCAAGAAATCTATCCAATTAAAGGTACTGGAAACCCTTTCCAAATAGTTTTTACTCTCCCACTATCTTTTTCTTAGGAGATTATATCTCTTTTCCACCAAACCAAGTCTCATTTTTGTCAAAGCACACTTCAAAAGTATACAAACAAGCATCATTTTGTTGTCATTTTGAACCTCTCGATAAGGAAAGCTTGATAATCCCTCGAAACTAATGCTTCAAAACCCACACAAGTTTAGTCAAGTTTGAGGACCACACAATCATTTTAGTATGTTTATTTTATCCTATTTTATTTTATTTTATTTTATTATCACTAGCATTTGGGAATACTATTATGCTTGTGTGATGAGACTAGCAATTCTGCATGCTATATGAATAATATATGCTTTATTATGCTCATTTCATATCATGATTTTGCATCGTTTAGTTTTAAAACATGAAATAACATTGTAAATATCAATAATATGAAAAGTTCATATCTCAAAATAGAGTCATCATGTTCCCAGTCTAGTAATGACACCATGCATCCCCTATATTATCATTATAGCATAAATAATCGCTACAAGCATGTATAATCATCTACATTTTTCTTACTCTTTCAAATGATTAAATGTCCATTGCTTATCCCATTATTCATATGATCAAGCAAGCTTTGTGAATGGTCGCATTTACCTTGCAGATTTATCATATCTAAATTAGATTTACTTTTTCGCAATCTCTTTTTTTCCTTTTATATATATTTTATTAGGAAAGCCATGTAATAATAATATCCTTTAACTTTATTATCTTCCATAATTTAATGAATTATATGAATGTTATACAAACTGTTATTACTAAAACTAGGGTGTTACGGTAGATATACATCGAACATCGTATAATGAGAAATAGTTAAAAAGTATATGCAATCCCCCGAACTCGAAAATCTCTGCTAGGGGCAATACTCGCTAAATGACTCAATGTTGTCCCTTTCTTTTCTTAATTTTCTAAAAATCGAGTGGCAACTCCATAAAATCAAAAAAGCATCTTGTTCCTCCCGAGACCGATCCTTTGTCCCTATTCGATAAAGTTGTCATGTCCCTCAAAAACAAAATAAAAGACCCTCACGGAACCAAAAACAAGAGACACAAAAAAAAGTCGCTCACACATTCCTTGTTTTGCATCAAATATGATTCTAATAATGGTCCTTAAGGCTCCTAAGTGTATATGGATGTTAACATGACATCAAAAAGACCCCTCAATGGTCCTAAGATGATTTGATTAAAGCTTTTTGCCATTTATTTTCATTTTTAAAATTATTTTTCTTTGACTTTTCTACTCTTGTTTTAGACTTTATTTGATTATTTCTCCATTGGATTTTCATTCAAGCCTTTGGTTGAAGATTAAAGATTGAAATACTAATTATGTGTTCTTGTTTTAAATAGTGTTTAAATGTTGATTTTTTGCTTACTTTGATATGATATAAGTACTTTCTTTATGATTGATTTTGATTATGATATTGGATTTATGATTATTATATGAATATACTTCATATGATAAACTGATTTCCTTTCATGGTTTGATTGACTTGTAGGTTGATTATGATTTGGTGAAATAAATATAGTAATTGAGCTTAGTTATGACATTCTCATGATTATATGATTCGTTATGTGGTTTTTAAAAAATCTTGAACTAATTTTGGTCCTTCATGTGCTTCATTCCATAAACTACTAATTTCTTTACATAAAGAAATAAAAGTCTATTTGTGTTCTTATATGTTGATTATTGATACTAATCAACTTTTTTATTATCCCATGGATTATGATTACTAACCTATTTCTTATCTCTTGCACTCTTACACTTCCAATAATTGTAACTCCATTATGCACTATCTCTATTAGCGCTTCACGTTTCTCCAACTATAATTTTGCATTTGCTTTAATGCTCCACTTACCTCTTTTGTGTATATTATGCATGCCTATAATGTGAGTGTATGACATAAATTCATGTAATAAGGAATTAATTAAAGAATAAATAATTATAAAGAATGAAACACAAATGGAGGTCAATCAAAAAATTAGACAAACCCTAAGCTCGTAGCCAATTTCCATATTCAATCTCTAAAGTATAGTTATCGAGCCTCCATAAAACTCAGTTACCATAAAAATTTGGTTTCCTAGTTAGTTACTTAGGTGGCGACTCTCATCTTAGAATACTTGGGCATTATGCATATCTCTCAAGTTGGTTGTGAAGTGGTCATTGAATATTTGGGTGTGTACTAAATCTTATCACCTAGAAATATAGTATAATAATTTATTATAATCTTCATAAATGTTCTATTTGAACAACTATACAATACTCTTTCAATATTTTTAGTGTTAATATTTTTCATAATTAATTATTTTATAAAATTTATTAATTTTAATTTTGATTATTTACTTGTTAAATTTAATTTAATAAGACCTAATTTTATATATATTAGATAAAATAAAAGCAATCGTAATCAACATAATAAAAAAATCTAAAAAATTAAAACATAAATTTTAATTAATTTAATTTTTTAAAGAAAAATAAATATTTTTAATCAAGATAAAAATATATTTCAACTAAATTAGAATTATATTATAAATAATTTATTTTTATTAGTAAGTAACTAAATTAACTAATTTTTATATAACAATCAGCAAAACTTATATATATATATAATTTTTTTATTGAAGCAACATCATTAATATAATTAAATTAACTATTTTAATTTATATGTTAAAATAATTAAACAAAATATATATTATTTTTATTTATATATTATTTAATATTGAATTTAATTTTTAAATCAGTTCAGTTTGATTTTTATTTGAAACGTATAGTTATGCTGTATTTAAAACTTTTAAAAAAAAATAAATAAATCAACACAATAAAATCTGAAATATTGATGTAATCTAGTATCATTTAATTTGGGAATAAAATTATTTAATTCATTATGTGTGTGAGCTTTTTCTATACCGTTGGGTATTATCTTTCTGGTTATTGCTCAGCCGTAGTTCTTCGTCTATTATTCTTTTCCCTCCATAACAAATAAATAACAGAGAGAAACAGCCATAAATTATGAATTTGAGAATAAAAACTCAAAATTCACTGGGTTTCTTCCCTCTGGTTTCAGATATGGCGCTCTTTTTGTTTGCTTTCTCTGTTTAAAGAAGCAACCTCTCATCTTTTTGTGTTTATCTTTTCTGTCTCTGTGGTTATTAAGCTTTTTTAGCAAGTGAAAAAAGAAAAAGAAGAAGCTGGGTTCTCGCGTTTTAGTAATCTTATAAGGTCTGTGGGTTTTGTATCAAAGATTATTATGGAGAGAGATTTTCTGGGCCTAGGTGGATCAAGAACCGCTCCTGCTACAACTAAAGAAGAAACCACTGTTGCCTCTGAGGATTTGAGTATGTTTTTTCTTCTTTCTTCTATTTAACTTCTTAGTTTCATTTTTGTTCGAATTCAATGATTTAAAATTTATTTATCTCAGTTTCTGCTCGTGTGGTTGCTAGGAAGTGGAAGTAAAAGATTGAAAATTTGTAATTTTTATTGGGTGCTGCTATTGAGCTCAATCCAACTGCTGGTTTGTGTTCTATATTGAATCTTTTGATAAATGTCACTGTTGCAGTTGGTTTACATTTTCGTTTAGAAAAAGCTTGATTTTTTCTCAGCAACCAAAGTGGGGTTAAGGATGGTTTCTTTAACAAGAAATCTCATGAAGAATATGTATATCTAAATAATTAAAAATAATTGAAATAACACATCTTTAGCATTAGGCATATTTTTTTTTAAAGCAACCAATAAAGTATCTAATATTTTATAGTTATATGATTTTTATTTTTCTCTGATTATTAACCCAATAGGTTTGGTGCTTTCTAATTTTTGTTGTTTCTTTACCTGAAAAAAGGTTTACATGATGAGGTAGACAATCCATGGCTAAATAATTTGTTATTATCATATTATATATTTGCTAGTTTCTACTTTTGACTCTCAAGTTTTTTTTATTTTGCTTTTGGAATAAGATAATTTTTTTCTGTAACATGCACATGAGCTGTTCATGTATAAATTAATAGGTAATGTGTTTTATTAAGAGTATTAAATTAATGGGTAGTGTTAGAGTTCCTTTTAAAAAGAAGTATTGATGTTCTAAATGCTAGTGCCTGACAGATAAAACAATGCATATGCTAATAAATTATTCCCAACAGTCCAAAAACAAAGAGAAAAAAAAAATAAAGAAATTAATAAAGTATTTGCCCCACCAAAGAAAGAAACACATTACTCAAAAGAAAGAAACACATTGCTATATGATATCTAATGTGTGAAAGGAAATCTAGAAAAATAATTTTTTTTTTTAATTTTAATATTAAAAAATGCAATGTGTTTAATATATGCAAATTATTTTATAATTTTCATGTGCTTATTCTGAATGATTGTGCCTGGCTAGGTGCAACCAACTTTTGAATGGAACTATAGATAGATTACCAAAATTAATATTTAAAAGCGCAATGTTTCTTAGGTCATTACTTGTCCTCTTTATTGTCTTTACTTTGTAAAAGATAGCAGTAAACAATTTGCATTTGACTGTTAGTTATCATTAGATATAGAACTGTAAGCTTTTTTTTTTTTTTTTTTTTTTCAACAACTGAATAGTATTTCACTTTTTTGGTAGTTTAGATGGATATATCATCTATTAGTATCATGATAGAAATTTATTTAACTGCTCAACTTCCGACAATCATAACCATTGTTTTTGTTTTGTCTGAATGGGATACTTCTACGTATGCAATACACATGAATATAACTAGGCTAATGAACAGGCTTGGCAGCATCGTCATAAGATACTGGTAATAGATCTGTTTTCAAGAAGATATTACAGAAGTAAAAATTTGGGATTTTTAGTGAAAGGTTTTACATTCAAGTCCTGTGGTCTGTAATAGATTTGAGGTTACCATGAGGCTGGAATTGCTACTCTACGTCATCCTGTAGCTCATTTGATGGAAACGGCCAAGAAAGTGAAAATAAAAATCATTTTCTTAATTCTTTATGCTAAAGCCTGTACTATTAATAAGAATTCTTGTTAAATATTTTAATCTCATTTAGAATTTTCAGTTTCAAAAAATAAATTTCAATTTTGTCTCTACATGATTATCTGTAAAATATGTCAAGATTCTTTTTGGCTTATGGTTTGCCCACTTATATGAGCAAATATAATATGATGTTATGTAACACTTGTCAATTTCCCATTGGATTCTTCGTTTCAAGGCTATTTAAATATTCTGTCAAAATAATATAATGATTCAAGGTGGTCGTTAATATATTTTATGTAATCATGTGCTAATGTGTTTATTTATTGTATTTGGTAATACCAGATCTTGAGTTTTAATGGAAGATTATATTACAATCACGGACAATTAAGTCTCACTTTTCCTTTGATTTTGCAGTGTCAATGAGAGGTTCAGCAATGCAGTGGTCTTTCTCAAACAAGGTTTCTGCCACTCCTCAAATTTTGTCATTTAAGTCTTGTCCTGAAGAGAAGCCAAGAAAGACTATTCATGATCCCTTATCAGCCTCAGCCTTAAATCCCATTTCAATTACTAACGCTTTTGATTCTACCCAGAAGCCATTCTCTAGCACGGTTCAGGTCAGTTATTTATCCTCGATAAATTGATATTTACCTTGCAAATGAAGCTTGAGATTATATGGCATCCATGAGAAGTAATCTGTCTGTTTGAACAGTGCAGTCCTGGTAGGGGTGTAATTTAGCTGAACCAAGCTGAACTTTTAAAAGTTCAGGCTCGGTTCGTTTAAAAATTAATGAATTCGAGCTTTTAAAAGTTTGACTCAAGCGCTCGGGTTCTATTTGACAAGCTCGAGCCGAGCTTACAAGTCAGACGATCTCAATAACATATTTTTGTAATTAGACATTATATTATTTTATAACCTCAAACTATATATTTTTGTAACATTGAAATTGCTTATAACATTAAAATTACGTAGTTTTGATTTAAAATATGAATGTTACTTAATACTATATTTATATTGAAAATTTATTAGTTGTTAAGATGGTATGCTATTTCATTTAAAGTTAACTATGAAACTAAATAGTTTACAGATTAGAGAATTATATTAAGGAAGTTGTTTATGTTTGCATCAAAATTCAAAAATACGTAATTTTGATGTAAAACTATGTAATTTTGCAATAATTTAATACAAATTAAATTATAATTTATAATTCAAATTATATTTGTCTATTACTTTAAATTTGCATTATTTAATATTAATACTTATATATTATAAATATTACTTAATTTTGTATTTATCGAAAAAATTTATTATTTACTAAATATTTAATTAGTATTGTATAATATTTACTTATTATAACAGTAATGTTAATTTACATGCAAAAAATTGTATAATATTATCATGAGTACATAATATTATCATATATAATATTTTATATTAATTATTATTAATTTAATTAGTATTGTCTTTACTTATACAAAATTAGTATTATATAATATTGACTTACTAAATTAAATGACATTTATTGAATATTAATATTTAAATTAAATTATATTTATTTAATATCATCACCTAATATAACGAGCTTGTTTATAAGCTTATAAATGAGATTACGAACAAGCCTGTAAATAATCTTGTAATTATAAATGAACCTATTCGCAAGCTGACGAACGAGTATGTTCGTGAGCTTTAATGAGCCGAACTTAGAGAAGCTCGGGCTCGACTCGATTTGCTTACAAGCCTGAAAATGGATTTTGGCTCGGCTCATTTAACTTAACAAACAAACTTAAATGAGTTTTTTCCAAGGCGAGCTCTGAACGAATCACAAACCATTTGGCTCGGTTACACCCCTAAGTTTTGCAGTATCTTGAAATTTTGTATTTGAGCTAATATTTCTGCCCATTATTTTCATCTATGAATTGCAGAAAAATATGACTCTCGACAGACAAGGCATAAACCATTATGCAATGACAACCTATTCTGTGCAGCACTGTAATGCATATCCGATCCATGGGCTCCAGCAAATGAGGATAATCCCAGCCTCCAACCAACAAAATCAAGCAATCACAGTTTCTATGAGCAGTCCTGTTTTGCACTCCCATATTGTTTCTACAGGGAGCAGTGGGGTTGCTAATGCCATGAACCCACAACAATCCCTTGGGGGAGTACCAATCCTAAGCCCTGCTTCAATTCATTTGACTCCAAGTTCCACTGTCGGTACCGCTGATCTTAGGTATCTAATTATCTAATACTTCTATATATGTCTGCTTACACTTAGGTATCTAATTATCTAATACTTCTATATATGTTTGCTTTTAATGCTACTATCTATGAAATTGCTAAGATGAAATTGATTTTCTTTTGTAGAAATGGGTCTAAATCCTCTGGAGCACCTGCTCAGTTGACCATATTCTATGCTGGTTCTGTGTGTGTCTATGATGATATTTCTCCTGAAAAGGTATGATTTTTTGGCTTCCTAAAACTTAAATATATTCCAGAAGTTCTATGCTTTTTTGTTAATTGTTTGCTTGTCCATCCAGGCTCAAGCTATCATGCTGTTGGCTGGACATGGGTCTTCAGCAACTCATAACAAGATGCTTTCCTCAGCTCAAGTGCAGGCACCAATCACAAGGCATTCTGCTGGTGATGATAATGTTGGAAATAAAACCTATATTACATCTCCATGCTTAGGCCTCCCAAACCCCATTTCTGCAACTTCTAGTAGCATTAATGAATTTGCAAAAGTGAAATCAGTCATAGCTTTAGCATCTGCAAGTAGCCAAACAGAATCCCCTGAGGCAGTTACTTCCGTGCCATCTGTTTCTGCAACTCTGATTCCAGCAGGTGCGACATTTTTTTTTTTCAAGCGTATGCAATTTTCTATTTCTGAATTCTAATGTTTCGTTGAAGAGTAGAGTTGTTCAATTATATGCGTGATGTGATTGTAACAAAATTACTGTATTCTTTGCAGTGGCTGTACCTCAGGCTCGTAAAGCATCATTGGCTCGGTTTTTGGAGAAGCGCAAAGAAAGGTACGAAGTAGTGCCTTTCGTTTGTAGAGGAAGATGCCTAACTTTAATGGATTTTGCTCATTATTTATTTGCAATATGCACGCTATTAAGAACAATGCTATTACTTTAGATTCCATAGTGCAGGATGCATGACATCAAAAGTTAAGTTTTTGCTTTTACAGTTTCTTTGAATTGCCATTGGACATGAAGTATTCCTGATACACATCTTGCATTGAACCATGTTTTAGTCTCAGTTTCTTCTGAATTGAGATTGCTCCTGACTAGAGTGAAGATGACTGTCATCTATGATGAATATGTTGCTGATGTCTTATCTGTTTCAAGACATCAATTAATGATGATGGATTTGAGAGTTCATAATGCATTAGATCCATCAAGACATCAGTATCAAGAATAAAATTGTTCAACTGATGGAACATCTTTTTCTCTTTTCCATCTCTTGGATGTTTCTCAGCTTAAATTTTCTGTGCATTCAGGACCATCAATACCTCTCCATACACTACGAGCAAGAAATCTCACGATTGTAATGCAACTGGATCTGAAACTGTGAGTTTGTCCATCAATTCCTTTTCTTCTCCCAGTCATTCGTTAGCAGCCAAGGAGGGTTCTGACTGAAGATTTAAAGCCAAAATTATGTTAAGGATAGAGATATTCTTCAGCATCTGTATCTTGTTATCAATTGTAAGCTCAATTGTTTTCACTTGAAAAAATTATTAGGTTTCCTTAATTTCATAGAATATATATATATATATGGTTGTTTCTTTTATTGTCAGTACCACTTTTTAAGAATTGCGATGACCGAGCCTCATCAGTGATAGATAACACTCTGAGTAAAACATCCTGTAACTCATGTTGCAAAATTATTGTTTTTTCACAATGAAATATACTACTGTTATTTCTATGTTGTCTCTCCTTTTCCCGTCTCCTTCAGTGCCTCTTTCATTCATGGAAAGTATTTTTGGTAAATTCAAGTTTGGCGCTTGGAAATTCTATCCAAGAACACTGGGTATACATACACCCAGTGATAGAATTTAAAACACAAGACATATATCTTGTTTTTATTAATTAAGTTAATAATATTTGGATAATGTATCTTAAATCGGATGTAATACACTCAGTGTAGACAAGACTTTCCTTATAACCTTAAGGGAGGCAAGTCTAGTGAAAATATTATTAAACTTAGCTCCGCTCCACTCTAAAGCTCAAATTCAAAATTTAACTTGAGTTTGGTCTTTTTTTTTTTTTTTAATTTCGAACTTGACTTGATTATGTAATTTTTATGCTCAAACTCGACTTGACTCTATTTAATTAATTATATAAAATTATAAACTTCTAAAATATATAAATTTTGAAATTTTTATACTCAACTCGATGTCAAATTCAAGTTCAACTCAATTTGATAAAATATTTATATAAATCTATTAAAATAAAAAAAATAATAAATACATATAAGACCAATCAAACTCGCTAGTCTAACGCATCAAGTATTGTAGTGTTTGAACTCGACTGCCAAACACTTTAATTAGAACATTACACGTTAAATTGTTAGGTTTTGAACATATGATTGATTTGTATTCTAATGATGCTAATTTTGGTAATATTTATGTTTTTTTTTTTTAACGGTTTGATAATATTTTATGTTGCTTGTAAGAGAGCTGCCTTTTGTAAGTTCCATAAGCATGACGGGTATTTGTTTAGAGAAAATAGATTGTATTCCTCAATATTCTATTAGAGAGTTGACTGTGAAAAAGGCATACGAAGGAGGTCTTATGAGACACTTTCATATGCAAAAAAACTATATATTTTGAGTAAACATTTCTTTTAGCCACATATGAATATGGAGAGAACGTGGAAGAAGTGTGTGTTTGCCTCTAACCATTTTTCTATAGAAATTTTAGTGTGTTAGGTATGTGATGTATATCAACCGAGAATTTCTGACTTTTAAAAAACAACTGTATATAGTTAAGGAATCTAAAACTAAAGAATTCTCAAATTAACTTAAGAGAATTAGTTAAATTCAATACTGAAAATGCTCATTTGAAAATAAGAGAAGAGATTCATTGATATGAAAAGAGAAACTAATTACAAATGAAGTTTGCATTAGTAAGAATTTTCATCGAAATTGAAAGACAAAGAAAAATTGAGTTAATTTTTGTGTTGTCTGTTGGTTGTCCCTTCACTTCTAAGAGCCTCTTTTATTTCTATGATTATTGCTCTTTTTCACGTCACTCTCTGTTAAATTCTATCTCTCAAAACTACTAACTTAATTAATTCATTAACTGATTAATTAATTTGTATAATGGACTTTGTCAAAACTTTGAATTTGGTAGAAATAATTGCCCCTCCATATGAATGACTGAGACAGTCATTTTATATGGATAGTAGAATATCAGAATGCTTTCACCGCAGAACCGCCTTAACCCCAAGTTAAAATGCCACGCTTCTCCAGTTTCTACAAGGATTCAGATTCATGTTGAGGATTTCAGAGATTCTCAATCAGTCATCTGAAACTACACCTAAAAACAATTCTTTTAAAAACCCTACAAATATTCAAGATTCCCATGCAAATTCATCTAATTTCTTCAGTTCAAAATTATTAAATTCCTCTCAAAACACCATGGCCACTCCAACATCAAATAACTCAAACCCAGCTGAGCCCCCTTAAAACCAACTTCCAATATCAACTTAGGAATCTCTTGCAATGAGCACCATTCCTTCACTGACAACAACTCTCCTTTGTGGATTCTTCAAATTTGCTAGGATTTTAATGGATCCATCATCTGCTAATGGAGCTCACACTTTCAGTCTGACAACTCCATCTACAGCTAACATTACATCATCGTCTCTGAGAGTGACATCATCGCCCGTCAAATTCATGTCGTTGGAGGTTGCATCTATGTCTTTATCAAGCCTTGGATCTGCAACAGCTATGGCATTCTTGAAGATTAGAAATCTCTCGAAATCACCAGCTGCCATCATCGGCTACTACTCGTCATCTCCGGTAAAGACCATGCCAATTTTGAAACTAACTGCAGTATTGAAGAAAATTCCAGATGTCATTGACCCTTGCTTTTTCGACTTGTTTGCTTCTTCGAAGATTGGAAATCTCTCGCCGTCACTGGCAGCTGCTACGTTGTTGACCGGAGCTGCTTCATCGTTCTCTGTAGACACCATGCCGACTTCAACTCCCACTGCAACATCGCCGGCGACGAGAGAAATGAACGGAGCTGTTTCTGGGCGTCCGTCCATTCCTTTAGGAATGTACCCTTGATTTCTTTTTATATACAAAACCTACCATTGAGTCTAAAATATGCTTTAATTAAATTTTATTTGTACATATTTATATATATGCATGTCTACATATTTGTAGCCAAAACAATATTTAGGTAATTAAATGTAATGCATGATAAAGCAAAATTAAAAGCAAAACTAATATTAAATTAAAAAAATAAAGACAATGCATTAATTATAATTAAGTAAATATTATTTTAAACAATGTTAAATAAGCACAATACTTGAATATAAAAATAAAAATACATATGGACTAAATTAACTAGATTTAAAAACAAAATCATTAGACAAACTAACCAATTATTTAGCTAAATGTATTTTATTTATTTAGGTATAAATTTTATATTTAAATGAAAATATGCAATGAATTTAGAATGAGAAAATTTTAAAATGATACTACTCATGACATGCAAACTTTAATAAAAATGAACTGCATGCATGCATTTAGTTAATATTTACAAATATATATATTTACATTAAACAATATTCTTATATTTAAATTTTATGCATAATCAACACTAAAAACAATTAAAAAATAAAATTATAATATTAAAATTAAAAACAAGATAATGCATTTCCTAAAATTAAACTAATACAAATTACAATGAACAAAAAATTAATAAATATAATATTTAAGCATAAAAAGAAAATGAATGCACATGAAGTAAGTTAGCTAATACTCAAAATTAATTTTCTATGACAAATTAATTGATTAGATAAACTAAATAAATTTATTTATTTACTTATTATTTTTGTGAAAATATACAAGGAATGACAATAATTTTAATTGAAGATACTAGCTTACTTATAATATGTAAATTATGATAAAAATGATATTTATACATACATTCAGCTAATATTTACAAATGCATGACTTTAAGGCATGAGCTAAGGATGTTATGCATGATTAAAAATTAATGCTTTTGAAAGAAAAATTAACTTTATAATAATAAACTAAAAATAAACAACACAAAAGTAGTACTAAAAACTTATTTATTTATTACTAACAAATTTTAAGCAAATCATGTAAATAAAAAGATCAACTGAAGCATGAAGAAAATTACTGCATCTTTGTACATATTCCACACAAGTAATGCATACCAAAATTCACTGATATGACACAATAGCTTAATTAAAATGAAAAGAACTTTTAAAGAACATGTGCACCTAATTTTGCAGGGGTAGGAGACAACCTTAATACTCCTTTGGGTGCCTTCTCTACGGGGGAACTAAACCTGATATTATCTTAAGTAAGTTCTCTAAAATTTTCTACTAGTTCTCTTTCATGTTTTTCTTTCAATTTAAATTCATTTTACCCCTTTATGTAGGAAACCTCTAAGGTAATAACTCCATAAGCACAAATTGAAACTGTTGCAATATTGGGGCCCATTCTTCTATAAGGATCACCACCTTTAATTTTTCAATCTCCATCAAGCAAGAAACTATTACTTAACTCTTCTATTAAACCTCATATAGCATTAGGAAATTTGAAATCTTGCCCTAAATATTATAAGGAATGGAAAAAAATGGATTGATAAGCAAACTCCCTTTAATGAGTCTAACTAGAAAAAAATTGGGATTTACCAACTCATACAAATGAGTAAGAGACCATCACCTTACAGATAAACATGGTACAAGGAGCTTTGAGATTCTAGTCCTTAAACTGCAACTCCTTCATATTCTCCGAGGGTTTTATGTCTGTGACCTTTAGGTCTTAATATCCCTTATTTAGTGAACCTGGAGATTCTGCCGAATATATTGATCAAAACTAAAGGAATCTCCCCCTTTTACCAGGTAATCACCTTTTGGTGCGATCACACTGCTGCCTCCCACCCTTCATAAGCATGTCTCCTTTCTCTAGGTTTTAATCTACAAATTTATCTTTTATCCTACTAATGGCAAACCTTCCCTAGAATATCTCCTTTTAATGCGAGCACTAGCAATTGATAATTCTTATGCTTTTGGAGTTATGCTTCTTGGTTCTTTTTACCATAAACTTGTCAAATATATGTCTAATAAACCGTTTTCTAAAATTGAGGTGGAGCTTGGTTTCTTCAAATATGGTTATTTTATTACTTCCCATAATTAAGAAACCTAAACTTCAAACTAGATGTGGACACTTTTATTGAAATTGGCATAATGCTATGCTCCACCACATTAAACAATGAAAATTTTCTTTCTTTTTCTATACTCTCCCAACCTCTCATCTTTATCATCCCTAAGGAACCCTTTCCTAGTAATGAATGGTTAGTGGAATATGCTAGGCTTAAGAACTTACCTTTGTTAGTAATCAGAAATAAGTTGAATACTGCTTTTGTTGCTTCACGACTTCTCATTATTGGATGTTAATCCTCTTTAGCAAACATCTCATTTGCATATAAGCTATATTAGCCTTGCCTCTTTGGGCGCAAGTTCAGCTACTCTTAATGTATTCTTAACATCCTTAACATTCCCAAAGTGAAGTTCTCTAAATAGTTAAGTGAAGAATTAGTTAAAAAGAACTCCTTTCTGATCACCTCGTTGAAGAGATTGCAATTGCCTTTTGCAACACTTTCTCTTCATAGTGGACTTTTCAATATAAGACCATGGTTCTAATTAATCTTCATGTGCTTTTGCCAGATATTCTTATCTCCTTCTACTTATATGTGTTTTATGCATTTCATTATACTTTGATGGTTTGTTATGATTTGTTGTGACTTAGATTTGCTTGTAAACCTTATTGTGATGATGATCTAATCAAGTGTGAATGTTGCTTGAAATTCCTTAGAGAATTTTAACAACAATCAACAAACATATATAAACAAAGGTGGCCAATAGGCCTACCTTCTTTTATTTAAACTTAAAGAAATATTTATAGAAAAATAAGCCCTAAGGCCTATTTATAGTAAAAAATTTCTAAAGAGTCATAGGTCAGTTTTACAATATTCTGTTTATCCTACATAGTCGTGATGACAACCTTCCATTCAAATGTTCATTAGACTATCATTTTCCACATAGTGGGATAGTATTCCTTCAAGTAACATTTGTTGATGCTTCTTTTATAGGGGCTTTTCATCTAAACTCGATAACCAATAGCCATTACCTTTTTAAACTCTATAAATCTTGAATGGACCCTCCCAACTTGGAGACCACTTCACAAACTCTCTATCTTTAACACTAATAGATAGAATTATCTTCCAAACTAACTCTACTTCCTTAAAGCTCTTTTTATTCACTTTTTTATTGTAGATCCTAGAGATTTTCTTCTTACAATCATATTATTTAAAGCCTGCATTCTCTTCTCATTAATATTCTCTAACTCTATTATCATTGCCTCATTATATTCCTTAGGTATTAAACCATTCTTCTTCGTTACTTTTGAAGGAAGCACCACTTCCATTAGAAGAATAGCATTATGCCCATATACTAAAGAATCAAGAATCACCCCAGTAGTATTCCTTTTTGAAGTTTTATAAGCCTAAAGCATCTCTGAAAGTAAATGATGCTAATCTCTAAGATTCCAATTAACACTTTATTAGATGTCTCAACCTGACCATTAGCTTGAGGGTAATGTGATGAAGAGCGAACCAGTTTAATCCTATACTTAACTATAAACTGTTACATTTCACCTCCTATAAACATTGTGCTCTGATATGTTATAATAGACTAGGGAATGCCAAACATATGAATTGAGTGTTCTTTGATGAACAAGATGATAAGTTTCTATCCTACTTTTTTCAAGGGAATTACTTCCACCCAATTACAAAAATAATTAGTAGCAATAAAAATAAAATAAATGCCCTTTAGAAGAAGAAGGGTAAATTTTTACCTATAAAATCCATTGCCCAACTCTAAAAAGGCCATGGTTCGATAACAGAATAAAGATTATCCATAGGAAACCTTTGTATTATTCCATGTCTTTGACACTATTGGCACCCTTTGGAATATTGAATACAGTCTCTAAGAATTGACGGCCAATAATAGTCGTATCTCCTTATTAACCATCTCATCTTGACTCTAGACCGATGGGAAACATAAACTCTTTTATGAACTTATTTCTTAATCTCTATGGCATTTGGAAATCCCACGCACCTAAGTAGCAAACCATCATAACCCTTCCTATAAAGATCTCCCTCCAATAGTACATAATTGAGAGACTTCACCTTAAGAGAATAAGGAACCTTCTTTTTTAGGGAACTCAAATCCTTGTTCTCCAATACCCTGCAAGATCAACATCCACAAAGAGAGCGATAGTAAGAATTCCCCTTTCTATAATGGAAGGGCGATGTCTCTTTTATATTAGGATCAATTTATGAGTGAGCTTATCAGATAATTTTAAGCCCGAAGTGATTTAAGCGAACTTATCATCCTCCTAATTATTTTCTCTAGGCACATGTAGGAATGAAACTTCTTTAAATTCCTCTAGCAATTGAATTATAACAGTGTAGTATGGAGCCAAATAGACACTGGTGCGCTTGAACTCTCTAGATAGTTATTTCAATGCTAATTATGAATCTCCCATGATTAATACATTTCCTACTCTTAATTCTTGTAGAACCTCTAAACTAATCATAAGAGCTTCATTTGCCTAATTTTTAGCGTAGTTAAAATCCAAATTAAATGACACAATACTTTTTACCTCAAATAGAGATATGATTACAATGCCTTCTCTAACTAACTTCTCTATATTGGACCCATCGAACTTCAATATCTAGGGTTGAGTCTCTACACTATAGATTTGAAGATCTGCCTCCTCTTATTTCTTGATTTCTAAGGTTGGAATATCTGCTAAAAAATCCACCAATACCTATCTTATAGATTTATGAGGAAAGTAAATCAATGTAAATTCTATAAGGGCTAAAGACCAATTTCTAATTCTCCTTGAGATAAATAGTTTGTTTAATATGAACTTAATCAAGTCTATTTGTGACACTAGATAAACCTTTTCTTGAAGCATATAATGCCTTAATTTAAAGGGGAATGATATATTAACATGGAATAGATTTAAATATTAAAGGATCAAAGGTCTTGCACAACATTGAAAGACCAATGATAAGATTGAGAATAAATAAAGTTAAAGAAGCACTTAATAAGCTAATTTGTGAGATTTAGAACAAGAAAGTTACTTCACATGATTTGAACTATTTGGAGGCTTTACAAAGGCTTATTAACTAAATTCATTTGCTAGACTAGAAATCAAATCAAGATTGGAGTTCATTTCTATGGAGTCCACCAATTTTTTTAGAGCTTATGATATTAGTTACAATTCCCATTGTTTTAGGCTATTTATATTAATGCTATTGTAGGCCTATATTTATATTAAGCTATTTATTTAGGCTTAGAATTCCCATTATATATGTTTACCTTATGTTTATAAGGTTTAAAGCCAAATAAACAAATGGCCCTACATTTTTGGCTTTGGGCTTTTAATTTTATGGGCAACTTGTACACTAACCAGTATTCAATTTGTATCTTACTTAATGTATCTTCAAACTAGGTGATGCAATATTCTACGTAAAAGCTAACATTTAGAGCTACAAATGTTATATTTTAAGTAAGAATCAATTTAGTTATTACTAGGGCTAAAAATGAGTTACAAGCTATTGTAAAAATAAAATTATTAAGTAGAATATACTTATGATTGCTTAATTAAGTGTGATTTAAATTACTTTTGGGAAAGGGTTTGTTAAGCTTGTAAAAAGGCTTTCATTTCTATAAATTTGGTATTAATGAGAATTATAATGTCACTTTTATAAAGTTTTTTTGCTTTGGTTCTTAAAAGGACTACTTTTAGAGTTATTATTTAATTTGATTGTGCCATCTAACTTGATTTATCCTCCTGTACTTTGCTTTGTAAAGGGAGTGGTGTCTAATTCTATTATTTTCTTATTTGTGGTTCTTGATTTGCTAATTAATGGGTCAATAGTGGAAATTAATTGTTTACCATATGTTTAGAAACAATCATATTATTGCTAAACATATGTGTATGAACTTTTTTTTTTTTTGTAAAAATCAATTAAATTACCCAACTATTATTTTTAAAAATTTGAAAATCAAATTACACCTATTTAAACTATTTAATTATAATTGAATAGCACTCACGTATATAACTAAAATAATGAGGAATGTGGTTTTAAAAAATTATTAAACTAAATTAAAGTTTTATTTTAAATTTTAAGTTTTTATATACGTCAGTGTAGATAAAAGCAAAAGGTGCACTGAAGGCAATATGCTTCTATATTGCCTTGAAGTGCAAAGAGCAAAAAACGTACTCGCTTATATGAAGTAAGATACAAAATAACAAAATTTTTATAATCATTAATTAATAATATAATGATACTAAAAGAAGACATAATTTTAGCAAATATAAATCCAATGACAATAAAAAATTATAAAAATTACTAACTAATGACAATCAAAACTTATAAAAAAGTACTAATTATAGTAAATAGCCTAAAACTAGATATCATTGTCAAACCCCAAAGCACAAAGTCTATGGAATTAATTAGGAATCTAGTATTTAAAATTAATAATAGCAAATAGCCTCAATTAGATATCACTATCAAACTCCTCTCCTAAGTCCTTAATACTTTTGTCATCATAACTACTAGTATATCCTTCAACATCCATCTCATAATCATCTAAGTCATCATCAAGATATTTGAGATGAAGTTGTGAAGTTAAGCCTTTTGGCTTCAATAATTTGGTTTGATTCCTTATATTCCTAGCTGGTTCTCCAACATCTTTTCCTTTTTCTATAGCTTCCCAAGTCAAACCATCACCATCATCTACAAATACCATCTCATCTTTTACATTTTCCTCATTTGTATCGCTACTCATTTTACCAATTAACCATTCATTACTTTCATCTAGATCATCAAATGAAAATTGGATCTACATTATCTCTTCGATCATAATGAGTTTTAAGAGCTTGATTATACTTCACAAAATCTAAGTCATTGAGCTTTTGTTATGTAAACCTATTCCTTTTATTTGTATGAATCTAAAAATAATAATAATACTTGATTAATAACTAAGAATAAAATCCTATTTATCAAAACTTATAGCACATATACAATAAAGTTAAAAGCTAACATGTTTGAAGATACTCCAATTTTGCTCATATCCTGATGAACTACATGTTAAACTGAGAATTCTAATAGTTGATTGTTAAAGATTTTGAGTAATACTACCATATAAACCCCACCATTCAACTACAATACAAATTAATTAAAAATTATTTAGCCTATCAATAAAATAATATACTAATATTTTATTATAGTTATGTAATAGTAGTTTAATGTTTTACCTGGAGCTTTTATGCTCCGTGATCTAATTACTATTGGATTGCTAAAAAGGTCCTTAACTCTATTATACAAAAATAACTCATTCATGATTTTGTCTTGCACAGCCTGATCAATAATTAATTTTCCAATGTAAAAATAAGGTCCACTAGTTATCTCTTCATCAAACTCTATACTTGGATTGCTATAGAAAAATTATGGATTCAAAAAATAGCCAGCTACATGCAAGGGTTGGCAAAGTTGGCATTTCCATCTAACATCAATAATTTCAATAATTTTAAAAATCTCTTTATACTTCTCCTCATTCCCAATGAAAGCTTTCATAATAGTTTTGTTACATTTATTCATTGCTTCATCAATGTATCCCATTGCTAGTCTTCTCTTATTATTAACAAGCCTAAGAATTTGAACAGGAGGGATCATAACTTTAAAGTATATATACCACATTATTCCTAAAGGAAGGCATCAAAATAGTTTCCACAACATGCTTCCCTTTCACTTCCTTTGCCCATTTATTAGCAACCCATTTTTATAAAGTGAACGTAGATCTCAATGCATTCTTTTGTTAGTGGATGTACTTTAGTGTGAGATAAGAAGTACAAAATCTTATTTTTCTGGCCTAATAAACTCTTTTTATTTTATGAACTCTCTCATCATATTTAATAAGCCTCTATGATTTTATATGTAACCTATAATATTGATAACCCTCTCTAAAGTCTTTTGAACTTTAGTTATCTTTCTAATGTCTTCTAATATAAAATCAATGTAATTTGCTGCACATAAAGTCCAACACATATAAGGACTCTTCATTTGTAATAGTTCACCAGCCAATTTGAAATTGGATCCATCATCAGCTATAACGTGCACAACATTAACTTCCCTAATATGCTCTACAAACTCATTAAGCATATTAAATATTTTTTAACCAGTCTTTATAATGGATGATGCATCTATCGACTTCATAAACATTGTTTCCATAGGACAATTAACTAAAAAATTATTTAAAGTCCTATTAATTTTACTAAACCACCCATCTGACATTATAGAACAACCTTGTCTCTCCTATGCATCTTTATGATTCCTCAATAATTCATTTGTCTATATTACTTCCTTCCTCAAATTGATACCCTAAATTTATCGTGGCCAGGAGGTTAAAATTTGGGCCATATTAACTAATAGCTTCAACCATCCATTTGAAAGCATCCAATCAAGCACAATTAAATGGAATTCTAGCTTGGTAGAAAAATCTACCAATGTATTAACATGTCATGGATCTCTTCTCTTTGTCTAAGGAATCATTGATATTAATTTATCTCAATCTACCTTGTTTTCTCAATTAAGCCACTACTTAAGGTTTTTTTTATTACAAATGAACCTATGGGACCTCTTTGTTTTGGCTTCTTAATTCCACTTGAATTCTCCATATTCATTTTACCTTTAGATCTCTTCCCATATTGATTAATTTCTTCCTCATCACTACCTTTAATTTCAATCATGTCATTTAAATCATTAAAATTGGGACACTTATCATAATTCACTTTTTTTTCCTCTCCATATATTGTCTCAACTCATATTTAACATGATCTAAACATTTTAAACAAGCTTTTTTATTCTGATTATCTCCAATTTGATGCAATTTTGCTTAGTATATCCCACTCTTAGTAGCTTTACCATAAAAATTGTATGTAACAAAATTTGTATCTTTAGGATTTTTTAAGAGGTTATATTTCCCAACAAGATTTTTTTTATTGCTACTACCATCTCCCATCTAAAAATTAAAAAAAAAAGTTAAAAAAATAAGAAGACATTTTGATATTGTATGTTTAAGTGTATGACAATGTGTGTCACATGAATAGCAAAAAAACAAGTGTAACATGAAAACTAAATAAAACAAGTCATAAATTTTAAAGAATAATAAATTAAAATTTTTCAACAAATTAAAAAATCAAAATTAGTTAAAATATGAAATATATAAAGGTATATATTAGATAATGAAAAATATAATAGAAAAAGAAATTAAAATAAAGAATTAAAGGGCTGATATTTTTAAAAATTATATAGTTTAAGAATTTAAGGACTAAATTAATGAATAAAGAATACTATATTTTTTTACAAAAACAAAGAGAATAACAAATTGCAAAATTCAAGTTTAAAGTCACATATGAAATTAGTTAATTATTGAATTTTTAAAAGGAAAGAATAAAAAAGATCTAGGTGACAAAAAGGAAATAGAATATAAAACTAAATAAAGAAATTTAAAGAAGTAAAGGAGTTGATATTCATACTTTTTTATTGTTTGAAAACTAATGGAGATAGTAGAGAGTGAGTGAGAGAACCAAAAAACAAAAAAAAGGAAAAAAAAAAAAGAAATAGTCAATGACAAGAAATAGAAAAGAAGTCAAAAATAGTATAGCTACCTGCTAACTTTTGAACTTTTAATTAATTAATATTTGTTGCCAAAAGATAAAAGAGTAAAAGGTCTTTTCAATTGTGGGCCCTAATTAGATAAGACTAAATCTGACAATATATATAATTGATTACCTTTTAAAAAAGTGACTACTAAAGCACCTAAAGTAAGGGAGACAAATCAGCGCCTTACTTTTGCACCTAGGCAAGCCAGGTGCTTGCTTTTGACCTCACTTATATACTAATATATTTAGAGATAAAAAGAATATGCAAGTCAAAATAAGAGATTTGAACTATACAAATTTTAACTATATATGAATTTTAAAAAAATTATATTAGATATTTTAGTTTTAAAGTATTTTAATTTAGTTCAATTTAAATTATATGCTCACTTAAGGAATAAAAAAATTACAAAAAATATTTGTTTGAATACTATTTCCTAACAAAATTAATTTTTAAATGTATCTTATATTTTTAAATTTATTACAAATTAGTTTAAAATTTTTTTAAGTGAATTAGTCAAAAAATAATTTTATGATAAATGAAATTTTGCTTAAAAATTGGTTTTGGTAAATTGGTCAAGTTGCTAAACTAATTAAATATAAATTACTTTATGAATTAATTGGAACTAGCATTCAAGTTTAGGGGCCAATTCGGCACTTTGTCATTTTAAATCAGGATAATTACTATTATTCCTGAGGTTAGACCCTAATTACTACTCGGTCTCTCTTTTTCAAAATTAATTTATACCTCCTTCAATTTGTTTTTCATTACCAAAAAGGTCATGCTGTCACCTTTTCTTCTATTTTACCGTTAGTAGTGAGTAAAATGACTCTTTTGTTCATGTTTACTAAAATTAAAAAAAAAAAAAGCCAATGAAAGATACGAAAAAAAAAAAAACTCTTTCCTTCTCTTTTTGTCTCTTCTTCGTTAATGTTGGTAGGTAGGGTTTAGTGTGATTTTGCATGTGGTCCATTGACGGATAAAATGGGTTCTACAAAGACTTAAAGAATAATTATTAATGGAAAAAAGGTATGTTATTCATCTTGGCTTTGTCTTAAAGTTCATTATTTTATAAAGAATATAAAAATCTGAGATTAATAAACAATAGATTTACAATTTTTTATTCACTATTGTAAATGAAAAGGGGTTTTGTGGTGGATTTGAGCAAACTTAAAGGAAAGTTTATTCAAATTTTTATTGAACTTTTCAATTTTAGTATTGATATTGTATTCAATTTTTTTATTATTAAAATTTATTGAGAGTTATAACTTGGAGGTTGAGTTCAATGAAGTCCTAAAGCCAATTAATAATGTTTACCCCGATAAGTACTTGTACTTCACATTTCTTCAAGACTATCATTTCAGATTTAACATTATGTGCGATAATTTGGATGTCATTGTGGCTAATGGAATGCACTTACGAGGAGAAGATGATGTAATGTTGATGTTTCATAAATATATAAAAAATCTAAATATTCTTATATATGTGTGAAAGGTAGGAGGAAATGTCTGTTGCCAAATGTAAAAGGATAGATGCTAATAATGAAGATTTTAAAATATTTAAGGGGAATGTTAGTGAAAAAGGAAAAGAATAAGAAGTTGTCTTTAATGATGTTGTGGTGCTTTCATTATTAGGATTTAGGAACACTGAGATGTTTAATGAAGGGGTTAGAGTAGGTGAAGGACTTAAGATGTAAAAGCCTTTAAAGGTCTTTAAAGTAGAAGAGGAAGAAGAAATGGCAAAGTTGAATGGAGAGCAAGGTGTTAAAATTAAAGCAGTAGACTTGAACCATGTGGAGAATAAAGAGGTTGCTGGTAGTGAGGTTTTTAAAGAAACAGCTCAAGGATTAGGTAATGAGAGTGGAAATAGTAAAAGAAAAAGTAAGGGTAAAGTTGTAATGGTGGGGTTGATATGCTTAATGAAGCAGAATGTAACTATAGTAAACAAAAGCAGTGCATAAAGGGCAAGAAATTAAGAGCGAGATATGCAACACCAAAGTTTGAAAATGGTGAAATTTATCGATTCAGTGATAATGAGTACCAATTTTCTAATAGTGATGACCTTGAATATGTGAATGAAAAAGATGCAATCAAAAGCATGTTAGGTTTTGAGATGCAAAATGCAACGAAAAATAAAAATTAGTTCACGAAAAACCTTAAAATCCAGATCTATGTAATTTGACTAAATCGATTAAAGAGGGTTTCCAAACACTTAACAAGATGATCTTATGGCAAAATGGTTGGAAGGAAGAGAGGGGGTTCACTCCGGTGACACCCTACCTTAAGCTTTTTGTGTTTTCTTTATCAGATTAAGACATTGCCAACAAGACCATGCCCTCTACCGGTATCTACATAAACAAGAGATCCCAAAATAGTATAGGTGTGCTAACACATTTTAAGTCTAACTTTTAGTTTCTCTCTATGTTTATTTTCTCTACATAGAAGAATTAGAAGAAGGAGGAAAAGAAAATTAGATTCCCATAAACTCTAGAGAATAAGATGTATTTATAGTCATCCTTTCTAGGGTTTCATAAACCTCAATTTACCAAAAAAAAAAAACAGTTTTGATAAGTTTAAACTTCTTTTTCTACTTTGATTCTAATTCCAAAATTAGAATCATTTCCTATTTATTTAGATTACTCTTACTTTAAATAAATTATGAAATAAATAAATACACACACATAAACACACACACACACACACACACACACACACACACACACACACACACACACACACACACACACACACACACACACACATATATATATATATATATATTCACTTATTTATTTAATCTTTCGTAGAGATTATTATTGGGTTAATTAACCTAAGTTTGCTTTAGGTCTATTCTAAATGTGCGACTCTGTAGGTTCACACAATGTTGGTTGTGGGCCTAAAATTTCTATTTTAGCCCACAAGTCATAATTGGTCTCTAGTAAGACATTATGACTACCCTAGTTATGTAAAGATCAATAATTCGACATAACCTAATACATAGTATATATTGTAGTCCTTTTGTTAAATGATATATTAGTTGAACATAAGGCATTGAATATGTCATCCTTCTATTGTTCAATCATATTGTTTCTCGATCCCAAGTAGACTGATACTGATAACTCTTTATCTGATATTAATAACTCTTCATTAATACATTCTAGCATGGCCATGCATTTCTCTTCATTCTAACTTCTTAAGGGGCCCATAGATATTTTCTTATAATTAATAAGGGACAAATTTCATCTTAATCACTCACATTCCTCATATAACTCATTCTATATCCAATCAAAACATATTTTACCATTCGATTAAAAATGATATAGGGATGTTATAGATGACGGGGTTTAGCGCGCGTCCAAGATTTTAGCAACCGTGACACTGTTTAGGCTTAGGGCCTTAGGGAACACTACTACGTCATAAAGTCATAGCGTGGAGAAGAGGAGTCGTCACCCAGGGTAATAACTGGGACAATTTGATTGGTGGTACCCGATTCTTTAAAAGAAAGTTAGCACCACAACCAGAAGATTTTGGGAACGGAATACTAACTTCTCTTAGTCTCGTGTTCATTTAGAATAATTTTATAAATGAACACGAGACTAAGAGAAGTTAGTATTTTGTTCCCAGAATATCCTTGTTGTGGTGCTAACTTTCTTTTAGAGAATCAAGTACCACTAATCAAATTGTCCCAGTTATTACCCTGGGTGGCGACTCCTTTTCTCCATACTTTGACTTTGTGACATAGTAGTGTGTTCCCTAAGGCCCTGAGCCTAAACAGTGTCACAGTTGCTAAAATCTTGGATGCACGCTAAACCCCACCGTCTATAGTGGCAACTCCACTAGGGATAAAAGATACTGATTCTACTTGTGTTCTTTAGAATTATTTTATCGATTATTATTTCATTCTTGCATTCATTCTGCATATCCCTACTAAACTGATGGCGTTGGTTTATGATTCTATAATTCCACTAGCTTCATGGAGTTGTAGATTGGCTAACCATCACTTTTAGCCTTAACTCGATTCAAGAGAGATTATCGGGCTCATCTGACCAGAGTCTATAACCCAAGTCCTTAAGAGGGGTAATCTTCTCTCAAATTGGTAAAGGATGCTGGGCCCCTCTGACCTTGGCCTGTAACTCAAAGTCCATAATTGAGGGCATTCTGCTAAGGGAACCTTAACTTTTTACCGGACCCTAACCATATATAATGGCCTAGTTACTTCCCCTAGGATTTTTACCCAAAGTGCTTGTTTATTTGAATTGCCATGAGGTATTTCTATTTATAAAAGCCCAGGCCTATACCTTTGAAGCTCATTCAGGCTAATAAGGATTAGGCTAGACCTTTATATTTAGAAATGTTATTTCTGTGCTTTTTTTTTAAAGAGAGATTTGGCATGCACGTCGGCTCTTAATATTCCCTGTTGATATGAAGAACAATACCAAAAATCCTATGAAAAGAAACTCGCCATTGAACACGTGTATGGGAGAAATAAGGTTAGAAGGTTTACCTACATGATGGCTTGTTAATTACTTCTTGATACTTGCTACGTACTAAGTGCTTGCCTGCTATTTATTGTATAGCATGTGCATTATGCATACATGCATTCATAGAGTCCACACATCATACTGACACCTTGTTTTGTGACCATCATAGATTCATCTGGGTCTTCTCATGTTTGGGGGCAAAAAGGTGGTAGATTAATCATAATAGATCTAAGCCCTAAGTCAATAGCTCAAGAGATTCTTTAAGAACTAGAGAAGAGTCCAATCAACCTATTGTACTTAGAAGTTGAACCAACTCATATTGAACAGACTGAAATGGAACAACAACCAAAGATGTGGACCTTAGAGGACATTAAGGGAGCTTTAATGGATGACATAAGAACTATGATGCAAAATGAACTGAGACAGGCTTTGGTTGGACTAGTGTAACCTGTTGTTGAATAACCACCTGCTGTTACTGTTGAATAGCCACCTGCTATAGGAGCTCCACCTGCTGCTAACAATTTTGGGGGCAACCTGCTGCTAGAAATGTGCCTGCTACTGATGTGAGATTGGAAGATGTTGAAAACTATATGGTAGAAAAAGCAAAGAGAGAGTCACTTAAATTGGTCCATGACCATGAGTCCAAGCAGATGCAAGCACTGACTCAAAAAATGTCCAAGATGGAAGAGCTGATTAGAGGATAAGGAATGGGATATTCTTTTAACGTTGATGACATACTGCAAATGGAGGGAGATAAATTGCCTAAAAAATTCAAAATGCCTCAATTACAGAAATTTAATGGGAGAGGAGATCTAAGAATTCATTTGAGCTAATACATAGCAACCATGAACACTACTAAAGCACCATTAGTAGTAGTTGCTAGGCTATTTGTATTATCACTAGAAGGAATGATTGTAAACTGGTACCACGGGTTAGAAAAGTTTGTTAGGGCTAACTGGAAAGAACTATGTACTACATTCTTGAAACAATATAATTATAACACTCGATTGGAAGTGTCTATTAGGGATTTGGAGTTAACTAAGCAAAAATCCAATGAATCCTTTTCTAATTTCCTCACCAAATTTATGAATAAAGCAGGACTGATGAAAAATAAACTGGTTGAAAAGGATCAAGTTAGGATGATTGTTCGCAATGTATCACCTGATTTGGTCAAAAGACTGCAAATGATGAACCCAAAGACCTTCATAGACCTGTATGATGATGGTCTACAAGCTGAAGAGATAGAGAATGAGAAAAAGAAGAGTTCTAGAGGCACAATAACTTGAAATTACTCAACTGGGGGCACACAATAGGGGAGCACTAACCGGATTATGGAGGTGCCTGCAATTTAGCAACCTAGGAGATTTTCCAATTTTAATCAACCACTTTCTAAAGTCCTAGAGAGACTAATCCAAAAAGGCCTACTCTGACCCTTAACCTTTTCCAAGCCACCAAACCCAAATGTCCCTAGTTTTGACCCTAATAGTTACTATAAATTCCACCAAGCTGCTGGCCATCCCACAGACAATTGTATCTGCCTAAAACATGAGATCCAAAACCTGATAGACTCCAAAAAAATCAAGGACCCTGAAAAATCCAACTCTAACCCAAACACCAGAAACAACCCTTTCCCAAACTACTGAAATATTCCACCACCAACCACCATGATGATCAACTCAGGGGTTAGCGAAGAAGAAGTTCTAAGCTCCTTCGAGGACCTCAACCCTATACCCAATGGAGAACCTTTTGAGTAACCACCAAAAAGAGCAAAAGACTTATTGGGTCAGCTGTAATACCCTATAATTTTTATTTAAATAAAGGAATTTTCAAATAGTGTTATTAATAATTACTTTTGCATTATATTTATGTTAATATTATTTTAGGTTATTAATATATGTGAGTATTATTTATTTATTATCTAGAATTTCATTATCTATTATTATCATTATTATTATTATTGATATTTTAAACTATATTAACTTTAAGGCTATATATATATATATATATATGTATATATATTCATACTTATATGTATATTTAGGGTTAAATATTATTTTAGATGTGTGTATATTAAAATAACTTGTGTATATATATATGTGTATGTAGTATATGTGTATATACCAATATTTACCTATACACACATACATGCATAATTATATATTAATATATATTAATAGTTTGTAATATATATATATATATATGTGTGTGTGAAGAAAAAGGACCAAAACTGAAGACAAAAGTAACAAAAGAAAAACAAAAGAAAACAGAAGAAGAAAAAAAATGAAAACAGGGAAGAAGCTTCCTCGACCCAGCCCCTGCAACCTCTCCCTCTCCGTCCCTCACCATCTCTCCTTTCTTCCTCACTGCGCCGTTCTCACTCTCACCACCAGAGACGCCATTGCCGCCGCGGGAAGGAGCTTCAGGAGGTGTTGTTGTCGCTGCCTCCCGTTTTCTTCCTCTGTCAGCTCGAACCCAAGCTGATTCGGCGCCACCCAAGCTTCCCCAACTTCCCTCATCCTCTTAGGTGTCCGTCCAAGCCAAGAGCCGCCGCTGCAACTCACCTCTGGCACCGAAATTGGAGGTTGAAGGTGAGTTGCTTAGTGTTGTTTTTAGGTTGCTGTCAGGTTATTTTCTGGTTGTTGATCGAAAATAGATGTTGATTTTAGGTTGTTCTTAGGTATATGTTGAATTATACCACTTAATTGCTTCAATTCGAATTTTTAAACATTTTTCTTAATTTTCCTTAATTTACAGGATTTTTGCATAATTTTATTTAATTTCTATTTGAATTTATTGAATATTTATTTGGTTTAATTAGTAAAATTATAGTAATTATAGTTAATTGTTCTTGGTATATTAATTTTATTTAAGGTTTTAGAATTTTGGTGTTAATTAGAGGTTTATATAAATTTTAGGTATTTAATGGGTATTTATGTTAATTTCGAAAATTATTGTGAAAAATTATGAAATTTTAATAATTGAAGTTATTAGTGAATGTTATTAATTTTAGAACTCAAATTATAATTTTTGTGATTTTTATACTATTTTTATAAATATTTTTGAGTTTATGTCAAATGTGATTTTTAGGTTAAATTATATTTTTAGAAGAAATTATTGGTTGGTTTTATGTTTTAATTATATTAGGAAGATTAATTTTGAGAAAAATAATTTTTGGGGTGATTAAATAATTTTAAGGAATTATTTTTAGTATTAATAATACATTATGTAATTTATGTATTTTAGGGGGTAAAAATGTAATTTTACGCTAATTATAATTAAACATATATTTTAGTTAGTTTTATTAATATTTAAGAGGTTTAAAGAATTTTTATAAATTAATTGGTATTTTTACTTAAGCAGTGTTAATTTAAATATTAATTCCAAATGTTATAGATATATTTATAATACATTATTTTGGTAATAAAGTTGAATACAATGGTTTTAATTTAGGCTTTAATTATATCTTGATAATGAAATACAAATTTAGTTGTTTAATTTTTGAATAATTGAGATTTTATATAATTTTATTTATTTTTAGTATATGTGTATATGAAATATGTATTTTGAGGAATAAATGTTATTAATTCTTGATATTTTGTTGAATTGTGATCTCGGTCGAGGCTAAGTGCAGTTTTGGGAGCCCGACTCGAGTGTGAATGTTTATGGTTATTAGAAGTGCATTTTTATGCAGGTCTGGCTCTACATTTGGTAGAGAGATGTCCATTTTACAGAGGAGACTCTGTCGAAATTTCAGTAGATTTTCTCGTAAAACGTGATATTCATAAAATTTCTACCGTTAGTTAGGTTATCCTATCTGTCGAGTCTTATCCGGTTTTCCTCGAGTCAGTCTGGAATTTCATTATTTTGTTGATTATTGAGCTCGATTCCATAGTCATGTTTTAAAAGTCGATTTGTTATTTTTTTCTTTTAGAGCATATCGAAGCAAAAGCTGTGAGACCGAGGTAGACGTGTGGTCGTCAGCCTTCGCATTCATCTTGTAAGTCGATAGAATGATCTGTGCATGTGTTTTAATTAACAAATGCGTGCGCTCATATTTTAATATTGATTATATGGTTTATTTAATTTAATGTTGTTATTTAATATTTAAACGCATTTTATTTATATAAAATTGATTTTGAGAAATTTTGGTAGAACGGGCTACCTAGTGGGCTTCACCAGGACTATGTGCACATGGTAGAGATTGAGTGATGGATCCGATATATATATATATGATTGGTGAATGTTAAACTGGGACGGGTGCCTCGGTGGAAGCCTTTGCTCTCGGGGATCGCCAGTGATTATAAGGTTAATAATGAACTGGGATGGGTGCCTCGGTCGATGCCTTTGCTCTCGGGGACCGCCAGTGCCATATATTTGGATTAAGTGGATGACTATGACTTGGTGCCTTGGTTGATGCCTTTGCTCTCAGGGACCGGTAGTCCAGTTGGAATAAGTGGGCCCAGTTGGCCATCTAGATTTTTGGGTTTAGGGTTCTACCGAGATTTTTCAAAAACTATACGTATACATTATAAATTATTTTTCACTATAAATATATATAGTTTTCAAAAAGGTTTTCAAACCATACAGCTCTTTTATTGACTTACTCAGTGAGGTCTAATTCCCCTTAATTTATTTTTTTCAGGAGCTTGGGAGTTCGACCTCAAACTACCTCCACACCGGGTTTCTTCTTCACCGGCTATTTTATGTAAGTCATTTGTAAGATGTACTGTGTGTTAATCTAGGTTGCTGCAGTAGTATATGTACTAAGGATTGTATGGTTTAAGTATATTTACGTAATTTATTTGTATAAGCCACGCTTATGTAATAAGATTTAAGTTTGATTTATAATATGAGACGTTGAAGCACATTTTTATTAAGCACTTGAATTTTGTTTATTCTTAAGAAAAATCAGTTTGATAATATGTTCCGTTATAAGTTAAAGTATAGAAATGGATGGTTTTATTTTTCTTTTCTTTTAGGCTTACTATGGGTTTCGGGGGCCTTATGCCTACCCATTCCCTAGTACTGGTCACGTGCCCTCGGGTTCGGGTCGTGACATCAGTCTTCAGGAAAGTTTAACTATAAGGTGTTTTATACTAAACCACCTTCTTCAAAAAAAGTTTGATGATAAGTCAGTTGTACCTACAGGATGGGAGGAGTTTGATGATGAGAAGCTACTAAACAAAGAAGAAAAAGCACATTTGAGGTACAAGAACATGAAGTCATAGAGACAATTGGCAAACAGATGTAAGAATAATTGTTATGTCAACCACCTCAAGGACAACCGCTATGAGACTCAACATTCCTAGCATTTATAATAGGAAATAAAATTTCTCATTGTCTTTTTTGAATAAAATTTTAGTTTTTGTTTATTTTAGTGATCAATGATATAAATTCTTATCATGCTTACTTATGTAATCCTGATAGTTTTGTGCATTGTAATTTAGATAAGTATGTTTGACATAAATTCAATTCAATTAGATTCATTCAGTATGGGCATAAATGCAAATTCAAAGAACATACATATATCACATGATGTAACTTCTGAAGATAAGAAATGTGAGAAAAAAAATTAAAAAAAAATAAAAAAGAGAAAAAAGAACAGTAAGGTAAAAATTAGAGAGGAAAATTTATGACTGACTGATAACAGGAGTTATATCATGTGATGTAATAAATGTTCTCATTTTTACCGTAATGAATGATTAAGATTGAATTTTAAATTTTTGTTCAAACATCGCATATTGGTCTTTAGCATACCTCATAAGTATCTGAATTGAAAAAACAATATATGATGAAAGTTAAATCAGAGCTATGAGATCACTATTTTAGTTACATTTTCTTTTTGCCACCTCTTTTGTAATTTTCTTTGTAAGCCTAGCATCCCCTTATACCTTGAGAATTCAGGTGGCTTAGTAACTTGTTTTTCAACCCATGCATTGTAACTGTCATCAATTATTATCAACATCAAGCCTCATATTCTGCTCAAGAATTCTTCGCAGTGCAAGTCCAGTTGATTTCATCATCCAGAACTCGCTTCAATCAATTCGCCCACTCCTATGCATGTTCAATACATGAGATTGCAGCTAATAGGGTTAGTAAGAAAAAAGGCCAACAACAATAATGACTAAATCGAGTCTCTTATGTACATGAAGAAAGTGATTGCTAGGATGAATTCAAAATGAAGCTGGGGGCAAAATGTAACTCCGAGACAAGTTAGGGGCAAAATGGTAAATACAATAGTAGAACTTCAAAGTTAGTGAAAATGATCTCAGGGCAGAAAGGAGTATACTACAAGTATACAAATATAAAAGTTATCATAAAGCAGAAGCAGTAACAAAAAGAAAAGTTCAATAGTGCATCGGTTAATCATGAGCTCCAGTGTAAAGCCATGGACCCCACTCGCTGGCCTGGTTATTTGTTCGATAGACTATATCAGAAGCTCAAACATCAGAAGTACTAACAATGAAGCATTAAGTGCTTGAACCTACAAGTTATTAATAAGGCACCTTGTTCTCACACTTCAAGTTACGAACGTAGCTTTGCTCCAAACAGAAGACCTATTAGGATCATGCATGTTTAACAAGCATGCACTTGCATACATTTGTTGTGAAATACTTTCTTTGCATAATAAAGTCTTTAAGCCTAGTCAAGATTGTCCAAACACTTTGCTACTAACATTTAAGATTAGTGTTGTAAAAGTTCAAAAGAGTAGTCAGAGTATTCAAAGGTAAAACATCTGAAGGAATGAAAATAAAAGGAGTGACATTACCAAGAAGCATCATCCTGGTGACATCAAGAGCTGGATAAGACTTTCAAGCTCCTCAAACTCAGTATCCATCTCCATAGTCTCATCTGGAGCATCATTTATAATATCTCTCTATAACAGTTAGACCATTGTAGGGTATGGAATGTAGTAACGAGAAGGTCCAACATGTTAGCGATACATACGCTCGGCCCTAAAAAGGGAATAATGCACTCAAAACTTGAGATGAATGCACTCTGAAGACTTCTTTGATGGTGAAATAAAAAACCTCTAACTCCCAGATCTTTTCTTTTACAGGAAACATTGGGAAGAGGAATGAGGCCCTTTACCAAAGCATCAATAAAATAGTAGAAAGACAAATTTAGCCTAAAGCCAACCTCAACGGCAGAATATCATAACCCTGTGATCCGAGACATCATCACCATAATCAAAAAGGGAAGAATGCAAAAGAATAACGACAAAATTTCTTCACTTACAAATAAACCATACTAACTTATGGTATTTTGTGCAGGAAAAATAAAAGAGAATGAAGAAGGGGAAAAGAATTGATACATCAATAAGAATGACTAGGATAGAAAATGCCAATCACTCGTCAAAATCTCACTCTATGTGACAAATAGTCAGACAAATAGCAAAGGAAAGTAGTACAACTCTATCTATTTTGATTTTGCAGTAAAGTACAAAGAAAATTTATAAAATTGAGAGTAAATTCATCCACTTCATGATATCATGTGCGATGAAAACTTATCTCATGACCTTTGATTTTAGTGGTTTTCTTTTATTAGCCTCACAGAATTCAGATGTCTTATTGACAGTTCTATGCTGAGAGTTTTTAAAACTCTAATCAATCTAATGCTTACTTTACACCCAAACGAGGGGAAGAATATGCAAAGACAAAATCTATGGACTTACAATATAAATTGGTTGAATTTTAAAGTGTCATTTTAGTCTTTTGAATAATAAATATGCATATAATCTACTCCAATGCTCATAAATGAGTACGAGTACAAATCCCTCAACGGTATCCACACTGAGTAATATAAGAAAGGCGGGGGAACACTAAGAGGAGAATCAGAATAAGAGCAAGTATAATGTACTCCAATGCTAAAAAATGAGCCAGAGCATCAACGTGAACCTCTGGCAGTATCCACACTGAATAATACAAGAAAGGCGAGGGAATACTAAAAGAGGACCCATGTTAAAAAAAAAACTTTCTCTATTTACTCCAATGCTTTGTAAGAGTATGAGTATCCAAAGGACCTTTCCAATGGTATCCACGCTAAGTAATATGAGAAAGGCAGGGGAATACTTGGACAAGGAAGAAAAGTATAAAAATAATTCAAAGAATGTTTTGATACTCTGAAGTTAATATTTTTATGCTTAATTTCCATAAGTTTTGTTTAGCAAATTCTCCCTAAAATTAGGTGTGGAAGTAAGCTCTTCACTTGGTAAAAGATACACTCTTAGTATAAGATGGTTAACAATGCCTCTGACCTTTGCAAATGGCAAATAAGTGACAATCATGAAAATAAAAAATAGTGAGATTTATTAAGTACATGCTATCTCGTGATAAAAGGATGAATTTTCTCATAAATTTTCAACATTATAATGTACTTTTATACATTCATCATGGTTGAAACTAACTTCAACAAGTCTGCAGGAATTGTAAATCTAGAAGGATGTGCATCCAACTTATAGAGTTGGTTAAAACAGCAGTATGATAGAAAAATTTGATAGCCTAAATCAGTCATCCTGAGCTCTAGAATTCGGCCATGGGCTCTATCCTCTAGTAAAGTCATCACGGTGAAAGACGTCCAAAGTTTTGACAGAGGAAGTCCCAGCACTGTAAGGACCAATGCCCAAACCTACAAGCTATTGGTGAAGCATCTCAATCTCGCACTCCAGACCGCTCGAGTAGCTCTGTACATATAGAAAACACATCATGTGCATTTCATGCATGGCGTGCATACATTCACATCTTTATTGTACATATACTTACCCTCCAACTATTTGTAACCTATATAGTGAATAACCTCTGAGATAAGGTGAGTCCATGTAAATACTTCGCTTGCGTTCGAGGGACCTATTTTGTAAATTTATTAACATTAGTGTCAAGTGTATAGATTACGCAAGAAATAAGTCAGAAAAACTCACATGAGAGGCATCTGTAGGAGAAAAGATAGAAAGCTAAGCATCACTAAAATGCATCTGCTGCTCGATTAGAGTCTGAATAGTAGCAGCCTAATAGAATATGGACCTATCCGGAAGCAAGATATCACCAAGGGTAATGCTTGCAAAAGCACCATCGCGACTAGTCACAACATGCTGAGTATGATGAGCAGGACTAGGTCTGGGCTCAAGACTCTCAATATCAGGAATAACCTTAGTCTCTGGAGTAATCTCAGTCTCCTCATCAGCATTAACAGAAGAGCTAACCTCCTCAAATTGTAAAGAGAAGGAGTGATTCATAAGTTCTAGAAGTAGAAGCTGAAATAACGAGAAATTACCTTATCATCGTCAATGGGAACATGCTCCAAGAGGCTCTCACGGATAAATTACTGATAATGTTGAGAATGCTCAAGAAAATCTAAAGTAGCATATCCCTGTAGTGCATCCCTCAACTTTGAACCTGTAAGATGCAAGCTGTGGAACATAGAGGAAGGGACATTAGATAGAATGTGATGTCGAGAAGGGCTGAAAGACCAACGATACACTCGCTCCTTAAATACCACATCAAACAGCCATAACCAGAGAGCAAGATCCTCATAGGCTTAAGGCAAACTGCAGCTACCATGAAATCATATCGCTGGATGTCCTCAACACCCTTCAACCAATCAGAGTTTATCTGTAATTTATATAAATTAAGTCCAATCTCTATTAAATTATAACATACTAATGATTTTATTTTTTCTTACCAGGTGCCACTTGATAGTGTTTAGCTGATCACGATACGTCTGTAAAGTATTTATGTTACTAGCAAGGTGGGAAGAACCCCATCTCATCATTAGAGGAAAGGTTATATCAGAACTGATAGCATCAAAGTCTCGAATCAGCCCGATCTCTATGCTCCAGATCTAGAAGAAAGAGAACATATTAGAAAAAAGGCAAAGAAAAGCAAGACTATAAATATCAAAGGAAGGAGAATATACATGTAAAACATGCCAAAAGCCACACATCGTGACAACACCTCTACAGACAGTGTCCAGTCTGTGGTAAATATAAGCGAGTGCAGTAGATCCCTAATCTAGTGTGGCAACTCGATCCAAGTCACGAAGACGACTAAGCAGAGCAATACTAACCTCATGACCGGTCTCACAAAAGAGGGTCGTACCTAATAATATCAAAAGGAAACACCTCACCTTATGGACAATCTGACAAGGAGTAGAAATAGGAAGGCATCTGAATCCCTCAACTAAGGATGAAAGAAGAACATTCTTTCGATTCTTCCACGTTGGAGCGAACTCGATCAAATCTCTCAAGTACTGACTTTGTGCATGATCTGGAAGACTACAATAGCTGACATCAAATGGAACTGGGGATCCTCCAAAGGCAATCCCGGTGATAGCAGAGAAACTCATAGGTGAAACGGTCAGCTCACCCACATGAGTATGAAAAGTGTGGGTAGTATCTATCCATCGCTCGATCAAAGAAAACAAAGAGTAACAGTCAAACTGTCCTCGAACAATCGAAAGTGCAGCAATGAAATGCCTGAATCCATAACGTGTCACCTGCTCCAGCAATCCATGAAATAATTCCCGAGCTAGATTGAAACAGCTCGTGAACTTCATCGGACGCTAGTTCAATTTCAAAATAATAATTAATTAATTAATCAAAGAATTTAAATTGAAGGATTTGGTTAGTTAATTAATTAATTAACCCTAAAATAATAATAATAAAATAAAATAAAATTTTAGAGCTGATTGGTAATGTAGATTGCTGATCGACAATCTAGAATGCTTATTGGCATTCCAGATTGTCGATTGGCTTTCTCCTATGCCGATCAACATTCCCTGGCTAATCGAAAATCTGGAATTCCAACTAGAATTTCAAACATCCGATCCATCATACAGACAACCCAGGAGCTAAATTTCATATTTTCAGAGTTTAATTTTAATTTTATCATGCATTTTCATGTTAATTTTTGAATAATATACATGTCAATCTCTACTCTAAAACTAACTCTGATTACTAATTGTACAGGTGATATTTTTGTAGAAATAAACAAAAGCAAGAAAAGTTACCTCATTACCCACATCTCTGCACCTATGGGTATGTAAATGAGTCAAAGGAAAGATAGTTGAGTCTTCTCGAAGTCCAAGATCATTCTGAGAAAAATGAGGAGGCAGAATCCTCTGATGTTCTAAAGTATCAACTCTCTCATGTTGTCTATATGACGAGGAGGCCATAGGATTAGATGGATTGTAAATCAGACGTCAACTGATGGAGAAATCAAGGAAAGAAAATCAATGAAAAGAGAGAAAATGAAAAGAAAGGAAAATGAAGAAAGGAGATAATGGAATGTTACATGCAAAAAAGGAAAGTATATATAAAGTGAAAAATATCCACTTTGGTCCTTATACATGGATCCAAGTTCTTTCATTGCAATTTGGTCCATAATTGCATTTTGATTGGGAACATATTCCTAATTAAATCATGACATTCATCAAATTAATAATTCATTGAATTATTAAAAATGCATAATCAATCTGTGATTCTGAATTTTCTGTCAAGTACAGAATATAGAACAAGATTACAGAATTCATTTTTTGCATTTTACATGCATCATTTCAATCAAAGGATTCATATGTTGCATAGTAGCTATGATATGAATTTCAAATGATTATGTTATGTGTTGCACAGTAGTCATAACCTTCATTATGTTATGTACTGTATGGTAGTTGTGACATAAACTTTCAAATTCATCAGTGCTAGATGTTCCACAGGAACTATAGTAGATTTTCAATTCAACGTCACTAGACGTCCCATAGGGAATATAGTGTTCATCGTTAGACGTCCCATAAGGAATATAACAAAATCACTTCATCAGTAGATGTCCCACAGGGAATATAGTGTGCATCATTAGACGTCCCATAGGGAATATAATGAAATTCATTATTGTTAGATGTTCTACAGGAATGATAGCAAGTTTTCAATTCATCATCATTAAACGCCCCACAGGGAATATAGTATGCATCGTTAGACATCCCACAGGGAATATAACGAAATTCATCGGTGCTATAGTTCCACAGGAACTATAGCAAATTTTGAATTTATCATCACTAGACATCCCACAGGGAATATAGTGTACATCGTTAAACGTTCCACAGGGAATATAATGAAATTCATCAGTGCTAGATGTTCCACAGGAACTATAGCAAGTTTTCAATTTATCATCGCTAGACGTCCCATATGGAATATAACAAAATTCATCATTATTAGATGTTCCACAAGAACTATAGCAAGTTTTCAATTTATCATCGCTAAACATCCCACAGGGAATATAGCGAAACTCATTTGCACAAAGTCCAATAGATGTTCAATAGGAAATATAGTGAGACTTGACAAACATTACACCTTGCTCAGCAATTTGAGCATTAATCTATCATTTAGGATACACTCAAGTGTCCTAATTTCTTTCTTTCGAAATTGTGTGCTTCTATTGCTTTGCCATAATTTGTTAAGCAAACAGCAATAAAGGGGGGCAACTATAAGCACCCAATTTCGGGATGCAATTGTGCACAATTGCGATGTAAGCTCCTATGATCAAATTTATTCAAAAATTGAACTTGGTTGTTGATTTTCTGGACTTTAGGGACTAAATTACAACATTTTTTAGGATTTGATTACAAGGAAGTCAATTTTTTAGGGGTTTTTTAGTAATTAAAAGTTTAATGCCAATTGGCATGGTGTAATGCCGATCGGTATTACAGGGGTCTTTCAGGGGCATTGGTAATTAATTTTTTAGGGGTCTTTAATGTCGACAAGCATTGGTGTAATACGAACTGGCATTGTGTAATGTCGATCGACATTGCATAATGTTGACGCGTAAAGTCCCATTTTTTTAATTTTTTCGCGTATTTTTTTTATCAATTTTTTTAGTGTTTTGATTGGTTGAAAATTTAATTTTATTATTATTATTATCTGATGAAAATTTTAATACGTTCAAAATGCGTAAATAGCTTTTAAAAATCAAAACTCTATCTATTTGTTTTGAAGAGATGAGACCGTTCCTGCAAATTTGGGAAGTCAGTATGCAGAAAGACTTTGCTTTAAAAAGCAAAGAGCATGCATGCAAAGGGGTTGGAGACTCACACACACAGACTAAAAAAATGAAAGAAAAAAAATAGAGAGACTGTGAAAGAGAGAAGAGAGTTACGCAAAAAAACCCTATCACATAAGAAAACCCTAAAAATCTAGACGCGAAGAACACCTTGCACACACCCTTGTCTTTCAAAACCCTAATTTTGGATATGGTTAGTGTCTTCAAATGCAATCAAATCCCAGTCCAGAATCAAATCAATACTGAGTCAATTTTAATAGTGATAATCCAATCTGAGGGGCTATCTTAAAGCATTTGCATAACATCTAAGATCATCAGTGTTCTTTTCTGTTCCATTCTTTTCTATTATTTTCTTTTTATGGTTTTTATTTTATTATTGTTTTGATTATTCAATTTCACTACTAATCTTATTATTTCTGTGTTTTTGCTTTGATGTGCGAATGTAAATTGAGGAGAATATTGCATGTGTTTAGACAAGCAGAAGGTCCATGAAATGCCATGGAAGAACTTTTGTTATTTTCCAGTAGAACTTAGGATTTTTATCTTTATTTTTCATTTTGGTATTCTGTGTAGTTATTTTAATTCATGGGTGTATAATTTTTTAATTTTAATTTTGTACGTAGTTTGTAATAGCCCCAGTAGTGGGAATAGTGAAAGATTTAATTTTTTGCGTTTAAAATCAATTAGTAATTAGGTTCAATTAGGTAAAAATTAATTAAAATCAATGGTGGCAATAGCTTAATTTAGGGTTTGCATGTAATTGATTTAGGGTTTCTAGAAAATCACTAAAATGTTTGTTTGATCCTTTTTTATGTTTTATTTATTTTGGGTTGTGTTTTTAGGTTTTATTTTGGGCATCAAGTCCATGCTTAGGTCCAACTCACTTTAAATAGACTTAAAAAATGGTTTAGGACTTTAAATGATTAAAATCAATTTAGGCTCATTAGGTTAATTATATTTTAGGCCTACTTAGTTAATTAAAACTTATTTAGACTTAACTCAGCCCACTTAATTTCATTTCTTTTAAAATAAATAGACTTAAGCCCACTTCTCATTTTAAATAAAAACCAAGTTAGACTTAGGCCCACTAATTTAACTTTCCTTTAAAATTGAATAGACTTAAGCCCATTCCTTAGACAAACTAAAATGAATAGATATAGGCTCACTAATTAATAAAAACTGTAGGCCCACCTTTAGTCCATTTCTCACTTGTAAATAAGATGTAAATGTAGCTAACTTTTTTAATAAAATTAATATAGTTTTAGATTTAGGTACAACGCAATCTTGAGTGCATTTTTTATGTGTAATTTTATTGACTAGATGCCTAAAGTTAGATGGATGTCAAATAGGGTTTAAATAAAATTGCATGTAATTAGAGGATGAAATAATCATTTATAAAATTATTCTAAATGAACACAAGACTAAGAGAAGTTAGTATTCCGTTCCCAGAATCTCCTGGTTATGGTGCTAACTTTCTTTTAGAGAATTGAGTACCACTAATCAAATTGTCCCGGTTATTACCCTGGGTGACGACTCCACTTCTCCACGCTATGACTTTGTGATATAGTAGTGTGTTCCCTAAGGCCCTGAGCCTAAACAGTGTCGCAGTTGCTAAAATCTTGGACGTGCGCTAAACCCTACCATCTACAGATGTGTTAAAATACAGAACTTATAATGCAGGAAACCATGGTGATTTCAGGTCAGAGGACTCAAATAATACTACTGTGATGAGAATTACTTATAATAATTATCCATGTAGTATTAATCTTCCAAAAAAAATTATCCATGTAGTATTCTCATAGTGGGTCAACCCAATACATTATTTCACTAAATATGTACCTATAAGTTTGACTTAATATCTCATATACATAATCAATAAAACATAATCATCAATCAACCTTATACTAGTATTATTTATTGTTGTTCTCATAACTATGATCGACTAGGGATATTTAGATTAGAAGTCAAGAATCACATAATAGTTTTACTATCAAGTCACATACTTAATGATCGTAGGTAGAATTAACTAATCAAGGATAATATTAGAATTAGCCAGTAAGAATAAAAATGCCTTTTTATTAATAAAATAGAAATATAACAAAGTTAGAGTATGACCATTACATAATTGGCCTAGGACATATCACTAATAAAGCAGTAGTGAGTTAGATGATGTAGATAGGGTTAAGTGTGGTGAAGTTTATAACATAGAAGGTGATGATGGTAAATTCAATAATGTTGGGTTAGATAAATCAGGTGCTGCTACTGAATTTGAGGAAGAAGAACAGACTTTAAGGAGAGTGAAAAAAAAAGGGCAAGGAAAATTATGATTTATATAGAGGGATGGGAACTATCCTTTACAATCCTACATATAATAATGAGATAGTTATTAAAAAAGGCCATTTCTTTGACAATGTGACTACCTATAAGGAAGTGTTACGAGATTATACTGTGAAAGGAGGATACATGTTAAATTGGATAAAAAATGAGAGCAATAGAGTGACTATTTCATGCAAATGGAGATTACACACATATATTTTAGTTGACCAATGCACATTTATGGTGAAGACAATTGGTGAAGAGCATAGTTATATCATATCTATTGATACTATAAACCCAAATGCTAACACTAAATGGATAGCAAGGCAACTTAAGGACTCACTAATGGCAGACAACAATGTGAGTTATGATTTGATGCAAAAAAAATTAATAAAAAAATGGGGCATTGATCCTCCAAGATGGTAATTGTATAGAGTAAGGTTACAATTGAAGGAGTCAACTAAAGGTTCCTATAATAAGTCTTTCAAATTATTGAAAATGTACATATAAAATCTTAAAAAAGTGAATTCGAGTAATATGGTTAAATTTGAGCATATGAAAGACAAAATTTAGATAAAACACATAAATTCAAAAGAGTCTTTCTATATTTTGAAGTAATGAAAAATGGCTTCATTGAAGGTTGCAAGCCATTCATTGGACTTGATGGATGCTTTCTAAAAGGTCCATATGGTGGGTGTGCTTTGGTTACAATTGCTTTAGATGGAAATAAAGATGTTTTTCCTATAGGTTTGGCAGTAGTTGAAGCAAAATGTAAGAACATTTAGCTATTTTTCCTTAACTATTAAAAAGGCTGCATTGGAGGAGAAGATGAAAACATACATTATACCTTTATATCTAATTGACAAAAATTTATTATTATGTACTATATATTTTTTAGTTTTGGTTGTCATTTTTTAAAGGTTAGTTCTATATAATTATTTCATATTATTAAGCTGAGGTTTCAAATGGCTATGTATTGATTTTTTTAGGGGCTTATTAATGCTTTCAAAATGAAGTTTCCAACTGCATATCATAAATATTATTGTAGAAATATTTTCTCAAACTTTATAAAAAAAATTTACAACATTATTTTTTAAGAAACAATTCTGGGTTATTGCTAAGAGCACATATGGATATGAATTTTGGCAAGTTATGAAAGAAATGAAAAAGAAAGAAGATGGTAAGGCTTTTCAATTACTTGTTTAAAATACCATTGGCACATTGGACAAGACATGAATTTTCAATTAATACAAAGAGTGAACATATTTCTAATAATATAACTAAGTCCTTTAATGCTTGGTTATTAAAAATTTGCATGCTTCCAACAGTTCAACTATTTGATTATTTTAGAACAAAATGTATAACAAGGTTGCATAAGAGGCATGTAACGGGTTGTACATGGGAAGGTAGGTTGACTCTATAAGCTAAAAAAGCTAAATAGGGTCATTAAAGAAAGTAGAACATGCACTGTTGTACCTAGTAGGAAAGATGAATTTGAGGTGAAGGATGGGAAAATTAGGTTTACTGTTAAACTAAAAGAGAATTTTTATAGCTGTAAGTGGTGGGAAATTTATGGAATATCTTGTTAAAAGTGCCTTTGAGGGGGGTGGGGGGTGGAATAAGGCTAATAAAGGATTTAAGAAAATTAAAACAAATTTAAGTAATGAATAAGAATTTAAAGATAATAGAGTAGGAAATAAACACAAAAATTTAAGGAGTTCGGATTCTTAACAATCCTACGTCTCCACCTAACTTACTCTTAATTTAGGATTTTCAATACCTATAATCTTATTCACAAGATTAAGATTACAAGAGTTTAAGGCTCACTCTTCAACCTTACATAAATAAGAGTTTTAAGGCTAACTTTTTAACCAAATAAACAAGTGTTTCTAGGCTCACTCTTAACCCAATTCTCAAGTGTTTTAATGGCTAAACACTTAAGTAAATTTCACTGAAAATATACCTCACTTCCCTTTTAATCTATCCCAAGAATTAGATGAAAATGAAGTCCTATTTTTATCACACATCCAACTCTCACAAGAGTTAATCAATACAATGAATATTAATAGAAAGAAAAAAAATGAAGCTTAATGAATGCTTAGAGAGTTTTTAATAACTAAAGAGTAATGTAATGTGTTGTTGTTGTTATCACAACTCTAGAGCACATATATATAGATTAAGCTTAAAAAATGTGGTTGTTGGAGCCATTGATTATGTCTTCAACGTCTCTTTAGTCTCTTTTTTTTAATAAATTCAAAAATATGTTTATTACAAATGCTTAGGGTTCGGTGAGGGTCATAAGCATAGACCTTGAGTGTGGCAGCCTTCTTTCTCTCATTTCGGGCATGAGGAGTCAAGGTTCTGAGTGTAGAACATAATCTTATGCTCAGGGTCCAGCCTACCCTCAGGGTCTGTGCTCAGGACCTTGAGCGTAGGCTGGCCTAATGAAAACTTGTCTATTTTGCATTTGAACATACTCCTTCACATTTGGTTCAATTCCTATACATAAGGAATATGTTTAGAGGTCTTTGAAGACTTCAAATATGATTCAAATGTCTTCAAGCACGTTCAAAAAGTCAATCAATTGACTTGGCTTTCATCAAGAATAGTATTGTACCTATTCTTATAATCATACTTAAACAAAGAACACTAGTGATACAAAAATGTTTATTAAAGTCAAAATAGGAATGGACTAATGTTTGATCATGCAAATGTTCAACACTTGTAAGCATGCAATCATTTGTATTGGGTACAAAAGAGAAAATCCATAAGATTATTATGATGCTTACTACACTATTAAGATATACTTGAAAGCCTATAAAGTTGCAATCCACCTTATGCTTGAATAGAGATAGACACTAGTGATACATTACTTTATATATGACCTCCAAAATTGGAAAGGCATCATGGTAGGCCCAAGATTAATAAAAGAAGAAAAGATGATGAACCAACCCCAATCACTAAGAATAAAAGATCCTGCACCATTAGATGTAAAATTGGTGGCCAACTAGGTCATAATAAAAAAGTTGCCAAAGAACAACAAATGACAAAAGGGTAATCTATTTTGCTTTTTTAAAACATCAATTTGTGGTTGTAACTTGATTGAAATGTGGTATTAACTTCAATTTGCTTTAATATTTTGAAGGCATAATAATAAGCTCCATATGCAACAAGCAGCCAACAAACTACAAGCACTATTAGAACAAACAACCAACCAGCTCCAAAGGAAAGTTCCTACTCAGCCTACTCCAAGAGCCATTTCTTCTTCTTAGCCATCTCCAAGGGCAAGTTAATTTTCTTAGCCTGCTCCAAGTGCAAGTTCATCTTCTTATCCTACTCTAAGGGCAAAATTCATCTCAACTTGCTCGAAGTGCAAAAGCAAGGCAGCTTGCTCCAAGTGCAAATGGTCTTGTAACATAACTAATTGATATTTGAAACTTAGATAACAACTTTTTATTTTTTGGAAAAATATGTGTCAAATATTTAGTGATAATTTTTGTTATATCTGGCCATAATGACATACTTTTATGCCTCATATTTTGGCAATTTACACAATGATAAAGAAACATATTATGTGCATATCATAATATTCTTTTGCTTCATTATACTTTGGCATTATATTCCTTAAACATTTAGAGAAGTGTAATGCTTAAGTACAATGTATGTCATTATTTATTTTATGGAGATATAATTATTATGTTTTTATGGTATTGCCTCTTGAATCTCAATTTTATGTACTTAATATTGTGGGACTCAGTTTGTACTCAACATCATCTAATTAAACATTAAGAATAGTGCAAAATTTTTTTTTAAAGGTCATTCATAGTAGTTCACATTGATTTCAAAGCAAAATACATTGTTGTAATGTTAAAAAACAAGGTCATTTAGGCCTTTCATCATACCCCAACATTGTAATTAAAAATATACCATACTAAGTTCCCTTACCACCATCCACATTGTCTTACACAAAAAGTGCCCAAAACATTTCTTTATTGCATTCTTTAACTACTAAGAAGAAGAGTAGAAAAAACCTAATAACCATAAAAGATGATATAAAATTTAATAACCATAAAAGATGATATACTTGACATTACAATGAAAAATTGAATATTTCACAAACTAGCTTCATAATTTTCTACTAAGCCACACAACCTTCTATTGTCACATTGTAAGACTAAAATATCATCTTTAATTTCATTAATCAACCCCATGCTCATACTCATATTTCTTGGCCTTTGGTTGTCTGTGTTTGGGCTAGTTGGGAACGTAATAGCTGGAATGCACCATCTAAGGAAACTTGTGCATTTTCCTTCTAAACAATAATAATACAACTTCTGGTTATTTTTTTCATTATCCAATATCCAATATCTTGATTCTAGCTTTTTTTTCCGCATCTGCAATTCCCATTCAAATATCTTCCTTCCCATCCACTTTTACCACTTGCACTTGATTCAGACATTATCACCACCTTACAACAATAATGCATTATTTGTTATTCATAATCTACTTGAGACTTGAGATTTACAAAATACAATAAACATCAACAATAAATGAAGCTTTATATACATCAACAAAAAACAACCATTTTCTCACCATCAACATTATAAACCCTAATTTTTTGGTAATTTTGATAAATTACCCATGCTCATTTTGTACTTAAAAAAAATAATAAGTAAACAACATTACTTTACGCTTTATGGCAGTAGACACACTTCAATCTTGTGAAATTTCAATTTTTTTCTTTTGGATCGGAACTTTCAACTACGAAGAAGATGTCTTTTTCATCCTATTCTTCATTGTTGTCTTATATTAGGTAATTTAAGCGTATTTTGGGATTTTTATTTACGGTGAAAGAGGTTGACCTGCTAACTAATAGTAAAATAGGACAAAAAGTGACATAAGAGCCCTTTTGGTAATGGAATACAAGGAGGAGGCATGATTAATTTTTGAAAAAGGGGACCGAGTAGCAATTAGGGTCTATCCTCGTGGGGTACTAGTAATTATCCCTTTTAAATTTGGAAACACGAAAACAGCTTTGGCTTCGCCCGACACTAACGAAGAATCTATATACTTTTTGAAGTGCTTTTCAGACTCCAGATTCTCTGTTGACGGCCACCGGAAGCCACGCATATAATCCGATGGATTCATCTGGCAGCAATATATCAGACCTTAAGCATTTTGTTGATCTCTGCAAGTTTAATCCTTCTATTCTTCACGACCCTTCTCTTTCTTTTTTCAAATCCTATCTGCACAGGTACTTTATTGTTATTATTCTTACTAATTTTCCTTATAGGTATGTTCTTCTGTCATAAATCATTGATGGGTTTCTTTTCTTTTGATTTTTTGTTTTTGTTTTGCAGCTTGGGTGCTCAAATTCCACCTCAAACTGAATCGGTGAGGAATAATTTGCTTGCAACACTTCCTCTGCATCTTTAGCGATTTCGGGTTTGTTTTATTCCATTTTTTGGGTTCATATTTACTAATCCATTACTAAAAACATCTGCAGAGAAATGAAATGTACATACATAACATTTTTTTTTTCTGTAGTAGTAGGAGGAGGAGGAGTAGTTATTGTCAAAGTGACAGTGCATTCTTGACTTATGACATAGGCATGTCGGGCCTTTAGATAACTTATATAAAAAGCATATAACATGAAATTTTGAAGAAACTTTTTAGCTGCAAAAACCAAGGTTTTCCGCCCTATTTGATGTCAGTGTCTTATTTGTGGAAATGGCTGATATGCTGCTCATAATTTCCTTTCAGTTTCATGATCAATTCCTATACTTGCTTTCAATAAATGCATCTTTATTTACTTATAATTATTGTCATTTTGAGATGACATTGTCAGCTATATTGCCAACTAGTTTGTAATTATTTCAAAATTAATGTTCACGGAGGATTCCCCCCTCACTCTGTGTGTCCCTAAAAGGGAGGCTTGGTATTGTTGACCTATTCTGCCCCTCCATTGATTAGCTTCAGAGTGTTTTTGTAGACATTTTTATCCATAATTGATTTAATAACTTACATATTAAAGAATTCATTTCAGAAAATTTGGCTTGGTTTATTTTATTTTTTTTTCTAAGCTGCTAAGAATTTTATTTTACCATTTTTTTTTTTTGACAATAAGTATGTGCTATAAGCAGCATTTTGTTTCAGGAGAAAAGTGGTATTGACATGTCAAACTCAAAGGAATATTTTGATAGCCCAAAACCAAGTGAAGAGGATGATGACATAATTGAGTCTGATATTGAGTTGGATGAGAGTGGCATTGTTGAACCTGACAATGATCCACCACATCAGGTTGAAACATTTGATGAAATCTTGAATTTTGTATTTCTTTTGGGTAAAAGGCCTAAAATATACTAATATTTGGCTAAGTACATGTGGTAATCCTTAATTACAGATGGGTAACCCTGCAACTGAGGTTACAGAAGAAAGGCAGGACGCTGCGCAAACAGAAAAATTGAAAGCTATGGATGCAGTTTCTGAAGGTGAGTCTTGTGTTCTGCCATTGACCTTTTTTATCAAGATTTCTGCTGTTGTCCTCTTTTGTCAACATTTTTAGCTTTCCAGGGAAGCTGGGTGATGCAATAGACCACCTAACAGAAGCCATCATGTTGAATCCTAAGTCAGCAATATTATATGCAACTAGAGGTAAGTTGGTCCTTACTTTTATTGCAAATATTTTCCTTTCAATTTTTTTTTCTTTTTTTTTTTTTTACCGTTGTCTTGATTTCTTAATATCCCTGTTTCCAGCTAGTTTCTTTATTAAACTGAAGAAGCCAAATGCTGCCATACATGATGCTAATGTTGCTCTAGAGGTTAGTCCTGAGTGGCAGACCCTCCCTACACCTATACTTGTATAGTTAGAAAAGAAAGTCTCATATTTATTATGCCCAAATCTTCACTTTATAATCTTTGACAAACAAGATGAGCTAACTGCATGTTGTTCTAGATGAACCCGGACTCTGCAAAAGGATATAAAATACGAGGAATGGCAAGGGCTATGCTTGGCAAATGGGGAGAAGCTGCAGATGATCTGCATGTAGCATCAAAATTGGACTATGATGAGGACATTGGTTTGGTGCTCAAGAAGGTGACTTGCATTGTTAATTAGTAGGAAAAACAATGATCATGTTTCCTCCCTCAATATAAATTTTTTGAACAGGTTGAACCTAATGCAAAAAAATTACAAGAGCATCGTAGAAAATATGAACGTTTGAGGAATGAAAGGGAACTAAAGAAGGCTGAACGTGAGAGACAACTGCAAGCTGAAGCCCAAGTAAGTGATGTTATTGTTAGTGACTTTGATGCAGTATTGATATAACTGAATCATGATTGGTTCTCCTCGGGATAAGAGAGTTTTTCATGTTAAGGTGCTTTAATTATATATATATATATATATTTTTTTTTTTTTGGGATCAAGGCTTTTGTTGACTGTGCCACTTGACAATTTCAGGTCTTAAATATTTAAACTAGAAGGTCAGCAGTGCAAAATCATTCATTAAATGATGCCAAATATTAGATAATCTGTATGGCATAAAACAAAGGCGTCCAAATATAACTGATTAGGGAGGCAATTGATATAAGTGTACAGTAAAACAATAGGTCAAATGATCTTTTAAATGCTCTAAGAATCAGCATATTTGGCTGAGGTTGTTGTTCATATAATTATCTAACAATGATTGGTCTTAAATATAAACATTTTTGTACATCAAGTTTCCTTAATAAGAAATAAAAAGAATGATTACACTAATCTAATAATTTAGTTTTCCCTTCTAAATAAGTCTTTTTCACCTCAAATACAAGTTGGTTATTTCAAATAAATAACTCTAAAGAAAATAAAATTATTTTAACGATAATTTCCGTACATAAAGTTTTTAACTTCATTAATTTCTTAAATTCTTAAGTTTGACAATAGCAAATATTGGTCTAAATATTTTTTAGACTTCGCCTCTAGTATATACATCATTAATCTGGCCAAAGCCAGAAATTCCCTTATTTGATTTATGTTTATAGACTTTTTTAAAGAAACTTTCAACCATTAAGATTTTGAATTCAAGACTAGGAATATTCCCATTAAGATTTTGAATCCAAGACTAGGAATATTCTAACTAAATAATGCTAAATTATTTATATTCTAAACCATTATAAGGAAATATCATAAGTTCTTATATGTTCCTAACGGCAATAAGATTCCTGAAATTTCCTTTTTAATTTTTAAGTTGATGCTCAACCTCAAGTTTTATATTGTTGACGAACCAAAAGAGGAGAAAATGAGGATTTATCTTTGTGGTTGTTGTAAACAAAAGTAAAATTATGAACTTAGTTGTTTTCAGTATGTTACCAGGTTTATTGGCACATGCAAAATCAATTGTTGCTTTGGATGTTAAAGCTCTCTTTTATTTATCATGAATAAGGAAATTGGTTAGGTTTGCTTTTTCCTTTTCTTATACATGGCTACATGGCTTTTTTTTTTTAAATCTTTTTCTGAAATGGGATCCCCAAAATTTTCCAGAATCCATAAAAGCAACATTGGTGATTATGAGGAATGTTTTAACTTCTTATCATGTATGCCAACATAGTTAAATGTTTTAAGTCATTGCATGAAACTGTAATAAATTTAAATTTTGTGGACTTATTTCATGCTAAGTGGTCACTATTTGAACAATTTTTTCATACTACTGTCAGTAATGATGCTACCTCTACATCTTTACTGCAACTGCCATACCCATGTAATTGAGGTGTTGTTAGCATCATCTTCTTTTGATACCTCCGCAACATAATTGCAGTGCACTCATAAATTATATGTTATTTTGGGCGTAGTACTATATTCTGAAAATAATCTTTTGTGCAGGAGCGAGAGGCTTTGTCTGCTTTGAAGGAGGGTATGATTTATGCTTTCTCTCTCATTTTTTGGTCCTATTCATGTGCTTACTCACAAGCATGTCCTCACACATACCACATGCATGCACACACACATCTTGCACAAGGTAACTTATATTCTCTTAAAAGTGGAATCCTAGTTGAAGAGAGACTAAAGTGATTTCTAATTGAGGAGCTTGATATTTAAGGCTCTGCATCATATTTGCGCTTCCATATTCCTATGGAGAATTTGGGTTGTGTTTCCTTATCATTTTTTGATTTTTTGCTATATGATTATTGCTTTATTGTAGCTATTTTTTATTTCGAAAGGTAGTTTCTTCTTTTTCTGCTGCTACGTGGGTTTACCACAAAAAAAAAAAAAAAAAAGATAATTTGCTGATGCATGCTTTGGAGTTTAAATGAACTGAATATTCTTGTTCCTAGCCTAATCTCTATATCTTTTATCATGTGCTGGCCAATGTGTGATGTTAGAGTGTTGTTGAAAAGTATCCCATATTAAAAAAATAAAAAGAAATGAAGTGATATGTAAGTGGTGTAAATTGAGTCTTAACACAAGCCAATTGGTTTTGTGTTATATGGGTTTAATCCCATTTATATGTCTAGATGTGCATGTGTGCTACAACATTTTTAAAGCCCATAGAGTTTCAACAAGTGTAATCGTGAAAGTTGATCATAGGTTAGCCACTTAGACTCTAGGGTCTGAAATATTATTCTATACTTCAAAATTCAAACATTGTTGCTGTAGCAAGAGTTGGCTAAGGACAAAAGAAAGATGTGCTCTCTGGTGTTCTATGATCTTGATTGTTGTGATTCATTGCTATGGTGATGGAGAATGGTGATTATCTTGATTGTGATGGTGGTTGTGAGAGTGAGATGATAGTTGCTGGTAATGTTGGTATTGCCAGATTAAAATCATAATGGTAAGTTGATAAAATCATAATTATCAGCTCATCATAAATTTCTTGAATTAGGTACAGGAAATAAATGCACTTAAAAATTAGGTACTGAAACTTTTAATTATAATTGCTAAATCTCAGTTATTAAATTCCATGCTGGCTGCAAAATTTATTTGGAAATTGCCACGAGTGATATTTCTGTCAGAAACATTGATACATCTGAGTCATGGCTTCACAATCTGAACTGTGCTATTGCCAAACCAGTCATTAAAATAATATCCAAGAGGGAGTTAATTACCTGTATTATCTATCCTAGAAGAAATTTATTCTCCTATTGATGTGAGAATTTTGTTTAAAATGCTGCTACTTTACACATCTGTCTATAGCTCTGTGCTTATCAGCTAGAAATACCAATCTGTCACTGTTGGTCTACTTTGTCTCTTCACAATTGTGACCATGAAATGCTATGATATCTCATGCAAAAATCTCTCTAGAATGTGGACCAATTATTCTCACATAACCCTCATTCTTCATATATGTATCTTATCTAATGTTGCTACCTCCTGTAGAATTATCAAAGCACCATCTTCCATGCCCTTTTTTTTTCCTAAAAGCATCATCAAGAGTTGACTAGAATGATATGGCTCCCTGGTTGCACTCAGTTGAGTTTGTTAGTGCAAAAGTTGTATGGTTGTCAAAGGAATTGAAGGAGTTTTTTCTATAAGCTACTGGTTAATATGCAGCAACACACACAAGCACAAGTACATGTAGATTCATATTTGCAGCGTTTCTTTGTGCTGCACAAGTTGCCAAATTATCTGTGTATTTATATGTATATTAATGAGATCATGTTTCTGTGACTGTTGCTTTCTCATTAAAAGTATTGGTTAGAATAAAAAATGTCCTTAATTTAATGATATTCAGGATCATTTATCTAGAAACAAACCAATGGAATTGGGGTTTGTGGTTGCTTTCAGCAGACCAATCTTCTGGGGGTTGATTATGTGTTCTTGTGTTTTCTTGTATTTTGTTCCACCAGTTTTTGGTTCTTTTAATGTTAAAGTGTATGTTGAAGTTTTCATGTACAATATTATAAATATTTCAACATGTGAAGAGCCTGGAATGTCAATAGTGGAAATAAAAGTGAAGCAGCATGGTGCATATGATGGTGTCTTGCTTGTTTATTGAGACATTCTTATATAGAAAAGTTCAGTATTGTCATCTATCATTGGTCTCGGCATTTTAAGCAGTGGAACAGGCCAGACAGCAACTAAAATGTTTGATGTAGCTAAACCTTCTCAGGAAGTGAATTGATAATTTGCTACTCTTGGTATTTAGTGTTTATATGAAACAATTCATATGCAGATATCTCATTATGCTTGTGATATTGACAGGGGAAGTAATAAGCATCCATTCTGCTGGTGAGCTGGATACCAAATTGAATGCTGCTTCAAGAACATCTCGCCTTGCAATCCTGTACTTTACAGCAACGTGGTGTGGACCTTGCCGTTTCATTTCTCCTCTTTTTACAACTTTAGCTTCAAAATACCCTAAAGCTGTATTCTTGAAAGTTGACATTGATGAGGCAAAGGATGCGGCTGCAAGATGGAATATTAGCAGTGTTCCAACATTCTACTTCATAAAGCACGGCAAGGAGATTGACAAGGTTGTGGGGGCTGATAAAAACGGACTTGAAAAGAAGGTTGAACAATATGCTGGCTAATGAGGAAGTAATTTACTGTGAGAAACTTCCATCTGGTGATTTCTTTTGTCACTTGTCTTGTGCAATCAAACTCATCAATCACATTAGTCATCAAATAAACTTGTAAGAGGATTGTACTTTTAAATAATAAAATGACTGTTTTAAGTTATCTGCTGCTCTTAAAATTTACATTTGTGGATGCCAAGCTGGACTCTTTACCCTTTTACTTGAGACTGTGAACTACCAGCATACTTTTGCGCCTAAGAAACTGCGAACTTCTGGTTGGCATCAGGCAGGTTATTATCATCAATTTAACATGGAATTTTGTCTTTTTTCCTTTTTTATTGTAATGTTGCGGAATTCATATGGTCTGAAAAGAGTGGGACTATGTCCATGAAGTGCTTATCTGGCTTGTGGTTGTGGATTTGCTAGTCTCTCACATGTAATTTTGATTATTGCACTCTTGTTAGATTGAGGAGCACATTTTCTGATGTTTGTTCCTCGTCCTCTTCTTTAAGCCAGGTGTTAATAAAAAGTTGTGCTAATCTATTGTTTCAGAAACATTTGTTAGGAATAGATATTTTCATTTGGATATGGGATCTTTTCCATGGTTTGATCTCTAGAAAATCCTGAATTTTCAAATCCACCACCTCAGCATGCTGGATTAACTTGGTATGATTCTAATGTGAGATTCTATTCTATGTATGAGATTTTATTTTACTATTGTTTTCTGGCATCAATTTTGGATGAATCAATGACGGTGACCTATTTCTTTATGTTGAATTAAATCTTTTAGATTTTTTTTTTCTCAGTTTTGTTTTTTGATAATTTCTTTAACTTATATGTTCCAATTTCTCAAGCTTGAGGACCTCAACTTCTTTCTATATTTCTGTCTACTTTTCAAATATCCTTAGCTTTTGTATTTGGCTAATAAAGCATAATCTCTGTTTGCTTGTCTTCTATGGTCTCGTGGACTTTCTTCGTTCTAACTCAGTTAGTTGCTTAGTTGTGTTTATCTTCTATTAGCTTGCTGAATCTCTCTTTTATCTATGGCCAACCATTCTAATATCTGCGCTTCTTTGTTAGGTATAATAACAAATGATTTTTGTTAATTAAACTACTCAACTGCCTTAAAGTTTGCAAACCAACCCGAGGTTTCAGCTATGGAGTCGAGGTAATATGTTCTTCTTTTAGGGAGATACAATATATATATATATATATATATATATATATATATATATATATATTTTTTGGATTCTGTTGTATTGTTGTCCCCAGTGATAAACCAGTCACTGGTATGTTACATTCTGATAGTTGTGCAAATTGAAGCTCTAGTCTTTAAGAGATTTCTACTTTTATCCTTTTCTTCTAATGTTGCACATAACTGGGTTAAATATACCAGGCTGTCTTCTTAAATAAGGTAACCATAAAGATTTTATATGAAGACTAGAGTTGGTGATGGCATAGCTCCCAACCCAAATCCAATTGTGTGCATTCTTTACTTGTTATATAAAGCAATAACAGATTATTCCAGGTTCAGAGTATAAAAGAGATGCGTTTTCAGGGCGCTCAGAAGTTAAGCAGTAAGGATAAAAAAAGCAGAGTCACTTGTATACGTAAGTATAGTGAAAAGATAATTCTACAATAACTTTGTTCTTTACAGAGTAAACTCATTAAGGGAAATCTCCTGCTCTAGTGATAGAAGCGAAGTGAAAACAGAAGTGAATAAACCAAAGTCACTTTAGAACATAGAAGGCAACTATATGGAAATTATCATAATATATCAGAAACTTAGGAGACAAAGTTGGATTTGAAATATAAATGCAAAGAAATTGAAAAAACGAAAAATACATGAAAGGAGAAAATGCACCCATTTTTTCATTTCCTCTGATTCTTGGAATAAAATCTGAGGACCACATAGAAGAAAAGCCTATAAAGAACTCCCCAAGCTAGCAAGATAGCAACATCATACCAAAGATTGTCCATCTTGATGTCCATTGTGGATAGTATATCTTCTCCAATCAGCTGGCAATTCTGTTGATTTGTATAATTATGCAGTTTGCTAGGTTTGATCTGTCCTAGAGGACCGGGTGAAAGGTCTACTTGGTTCCCATTATAACATCTTGATCCCTTGAACTCATTTGATAGCATTGCCTCAAATGGATATTTGATTGCAGATATGTAGTGGAGCCATCTCCAATAACTTGGTATCTGTGTCCGCTTCAAGAAAAACCCACAAGTCAGGAAGAAAAGAGCAGTTGTGGCAATCACAACTGCATAACCTGTGATATAACTTGGAACGAGTGCACTAACAAGCATAACATAAGCATTAGTAGTTATAAGAGAAGCATAGAGAATAATCCAAAAATTGAAGAGACTGCTTTTCAGATGAAGCGAGAATCTAGTTATGGCAGCAAATGTGAAGCCTTGGATGGCAAAAAATGGGAGATAGACCAGAAGAGAAGAGATGACATAAGAGGAAGCACGGTAAGCATTGTGGGAAGTTTCTCTGATGAAGATGAATCTTTCTTGGATGAATGTTGGGACAGCATCATTGGAGGAAAAGAAGACTAAGCAAACTGCGAAGATGTAGAAATTCAGAAGCCGATTGATGGTTCTGAATGTTGGCTCGCTCAGGTTCTTAAAAAGGGAGGAAAGAATTAGTGCCATAACAGTTAATACAATCTCTCTTGAAAGAAAAAGTTCAGGAGTGCGAACAACATTAAGCGCTGTTCGCCAAGAGAGGACTGCAACTTCACGGAGCCATGGGTTAGCAAATTTAGAACCATGTGCTGGCTCATCAAGCATTTCTTCTTCCTCCATGTCAAAATCTTCGTTTGAAGGAGTATATGAGTCCAATGAGGGACTAAAAATGGCAGGAGTTTTTGGACGAGAAGGGCCATTTTGAGGTGTTGGATATTGGCTTGAAACTTGACTTCTTGGCCCGGACATTGGCGTTTTTGCTGGTGTTCTTCCGGGAGTCCTTGCAGGAGTCCAAGATGGTGCACGGTGAGGAGTTCCTTTAACACCATGGTAGAGCCAGACTGGAAAGTCTCTGTAAAATTGTGAAGCCAACCGTGGTTGATAGATGCCACTTTGTGGATGCATGGGTGTGGGCATAGTTCTCCGTTCAAGGGAATTATCAAAATTATCATCTTCGTCCTCATCGTCGAAGCCATACTGTCCAGACTCTGCTCGTGATGTTCCAGTGATTGAGAATGCCTGGCTCCAAAGGCTGATAGCATGTCTGGATCCAGAGGTGTTCGTATATGGAGTTCGTGGAGTTTTGGGAGTCTTGGGGATTGGCGTCTTAGCTGCTTGTTCTGGTTTGATTCCCTCTCTTTGGTAAAGAACAAGAGGGTCAAGTCCCACGGTGGATTCATCATACTCTTTGATCACATCAAGGAGATATTCCAGGCTATTTTCCCCATCAGGAACTGGCCTTCCAAATCCATAGAGATGAGCAGGAAGAGCAGCTGGACTTCCCATATATATCAGTCTACCCCTGTTTTACAGATTTTGATATCTCCAAATCTAAATATAAAATTAATCAAACTCTTGTGGCTGTAAAAGAAAAATAGCAAATTCTGTTGTACCTTGCAAGAACTGCAATGCGGTCTAGGAGCAATTGAATTCTGTAAGAAGGCTGATGAATAGTCATCAAGACAATACTGCCACCTTTAGCTATATCCTTCACCTTTTCCACCACACTAAAAGCACTTGTAGAATCAAGACCGGAGGTTGGTTCGTCAAGGAACAGCAGTGATGGCTTATGGATTATATCAATTCCTATTGACACCCTTCGTCGCTCCCCACCTGACACACCTCTCCTTCCTTCATCACCGATATATGTATGTGCAGTGCTCTGCCAAATCGGTCAAACAATTACCTTGTCTTTTAGCTGCATTCAATAGCATATGTATATGGAAGACAGCGGAAAAAGAGAGAAGAAAGCTGTACATACTGTTAATCCCAGTTGGTCAAGAAGCTCATAAACTCTTTGTTTCTTCTCACCCCTAGAAATGGAAGGAGGAAGTCTAACTTCAGCAGCAAACATGAAGGTCTCAAAAACAGTCAACATGGGGAAGAGCTGATCATCTTGCATAACATAAGATGAAATCATCTTCATGTAGCTTGTACTGACCTGCACAGCCATATGCCAAATCCTAAGCATGCATCCAGGCATAATTATATAATATGTTACTATTGATTTAGATTATAATTCAGCACAGTTTATATATGCACTGACCGGTTTTCCGTCTATCCTGACAGATCCTTCAAGACTCCCCTTTGCAATCCGACCAGCCAAAGCATCAAGAAAAGTAGATTTTCCAGCACCACTAGGACCAATGATGGCCATAATTTCACCCCTGGCAGCCTGACCAGATATATCATTGAGAAGATAAGCTTCTTTAGTGATCCAAGAACCATCTTTCTTCTGCTTCTTTTTCACACTATATGATACATTTTTGAACTCGAGACCATGACCCGGGACCAGCTCCCGGGGTTCAAGTGACACAGCATTTTTCTTTGCGCCTTTTGTTTTGTCCATGTCCAGTAGAGTCTCAAGCCGTTTATTGGTGTTAGTCCGGCTTACCTTCGCCGCCATTTTGATGAAGATACCCGTGCAACCGGTCTTATTTTTCAGGCTTAAACAGAGATGGCGGGTATGATTAACAAGTGCAAGCTAAGTTTTGGTGTGGTATTAAAAGGTGAAAAGGGAAAGGTTTTGTGGAGATGTAAGACAAAATTTTTGATGGTTAAACTCAAGGAAATTGAAAGGGAATTTGGAGCGTTGTTGTGAAGTAAGAAGACGGCAAAACCTTTCTCCCTGCTCACATTGTTTTCCTCGTTATTATACCTTGGTATGACCGGAAATGCTATCTGCCATTATCCTTTTTCATTTTATATAGCTACATACAGCTCTCTCCCTTTCTTTCCAAGTTTTAATAATTACTAGTTTATCACCAAAAGTTAAATAGTTTATAAATATTTAAAATTTGTAATAATAATACATTTGTAAAAAAAAAAAAAAAGACAATTATGTGAAATAATAAATTGTAAATTTTTTTCTTTCTCTAGACCATATAATTTTTACAAAGTGGTTGTTGAAGGGTTTTTTTTTTTTTTTTTTTTTTAAATGCTTGCCAAATAATAGCAATCACAAACGTTAATTTTTTTCAGTAAAAATCTGTCTTGTTTCATTAAAGGTTGGTCATCTTGTAATTCATTTGAAATAAAAATTAAAGAAATATAAAAATAAAGAATTTTATCAATGTTAATAAATTCAATATATTCAACATACTCAATTAACTCTAGCATATTATATTTATGTTTAGTACATTCCTCGATTCCTAACTCTTGAACAACTTCAATAAAATCAATGTTTTCACAACTACTAGTATCCTGGTATATTAGTAGTAGACAATATGTTATTTTGTAAATTCATCATTAGCAACCTTGGGAGTCAAATAAGAATACCTCTCAACTAAGGCAATTATAGTATCATCACTTTCTAAAAATTCATTACATTCATCATTGCCCTCATCTCTTTTATCAAATATTGTTTCATCTCTAATAATTACATTTTCATCCTCACCATCTTCGGTATCAACGAATAGGGCCTCTCATAATACTCTTCCTTCTCCTCCTCATCACTAACTTCCCCTTTTGAATTTCCATGGCAATTATTGTTGTGTTGGATTGGATTTGCTTGATTTTGATTACCCATCAAAGTGGCTATCCTTTCTATTACTTGTTCCATCATTTGCTCAAATCGCTCATCTACAATCTGGGCAACTTCTTGTTCTATTTCACGGCCATAGATGTCATTGATATGTTATTGTCTCCTTGGTGGCATGATTATTTAAAGAACAAAGTCAACTATGATACTAGTTGACATAGTAGAAGCTTTAATTAATGGAAAATATAACATGGAAAATTGAAAAAACTTTCTATTAATATGTTGATTGAAAGGAATATCAAAATAATAGGCATCAAAATTCTAACAAAAATATGGAAAATTAGAAAAAGTAGAAAAAATTTATTGATTTACCAAAAACTGTCTCCAATAGTCCCAAATAGAGCTAAGCACGGTCTGGTCCAATCCGGAGATTTTAAAATCGCTAGGCTTGGATTGAAAATTAGAATTTGAAAATATGGAGAACTATTACTATAATTGAAACTAAAAATCTCCGTCTTCTATTGTTCTAAAATTTCATAACAATATAATTCAGAAATCGGATTTTTCAATCTAATATAGTTTAATCCAATACAGAATGGAGATTCGGAGAATTATACAATATACACTTTTTTCTTAAATTTTTAAACATCCATGAAACTTGAGATTTCATTAAATATAAATGCATCAATTCAATATATACTTTAATATAATTTTATAACTCATGTCCAACAAATAAAGTTCAACATAACTAATAAATCTAAATCTAAATCTAGTTTTATACAACTGAAATCCAACATAGTTTACACAAATCTAATTGCAAAAACAATAAAGCCTATACTAAGTCAATAATAGCCACTAACGAATATTAGTTAAATAATATTTATAAAATCCTTTGGTCGAATGTAATTAATATTATAGTTAAATGATATTTGTAAAAGAATATTAGTTAATTCTTTTTCTTTATTATTTTTTAATAAAAGAATTTATATTTTAATTATGATATTAACATTATTTATTTAAAAGTAGTTAAATGGAATTTATATTATTTATATACTAAATTTACTTGTATGTCTTATGTGTGTGTGTGTATATATATATATATATATATATATATATATATATATATATATATATATACATATACATTTAAGTTGTTTTGGTCCAATATAGTTCAGTACAATTTAGTCTAATTCTCAATCCAAATATTTATAGATATCGAGAACCGTACCAATAATTTTTTATCAGTCCAATTTGGTCCAGATAAAGTCAAAAGTCAATAGTCCAATCCGGTTCTGGAAATTTTTAGTCCAGTTATTCGGTTCAATTCGGATATTTTAATCTCCATATTCAGCCCTAGTTCTAAGGCTTACATATTTATAGGGTGACTCAAGTTACCAACTCTAATATACTAAGGAAATAAATAAAGACAATTCTAATTAAGTAGAAAATCAAATAACAACAACAACAACAACATCATCATCATCAATTGTTATGCAAATTCATTCCAAAAACTTCGAAACTTGCTGCTTCGCATCACTAAGGGAATTCAAACTTCTTGTCACTTAGATCAAGAGATATTTATAATATAAATTTTCATTAAGCAATATGTAGTCTTTCTTTTGTCTATAAATATATTGTACTTATTAATGGTACAGTTTGCATTTCATGTCTATTGTGTTGTTTTTTTTAAAGGCATAATACATTCACAGTTACTTGTATTTGTATGAATTCATCACTTTACTATATGTACTTCTAATTTTGTCAAACTACCTCAATTTGCATGTGGCCTATTATATAAACACATGTACTTTCATGAATTTACCACTTTTTCCCTTATGGTTCATGAATTTGCCACTTCGCCACTATGTGTATATTGACATGTAATCTTATGTGTCTTACCAATAATGCAAATAAGTGTTTGTATAATAGGCTATAGATAAATTGAAGTGTTAATTTGAAAAAATTAAAAATTTAGGTAGCAAAGTGATAAATTCATAAAAATATAGGTGGTCTTGGATGTAATATTTTTTAAAAAAAAATTATAATGACAGTATGGCATACTTGTCCTTATTTAACATAACTTTTTACTAATTTGATTCTTTTGATATATTAAAATCATCCATTCATGCCAATGGAATTAAACAAATCACAATCTAGATGAGACTTTTCAAAGATTTTTGTATACACTAATAAAATCTAGTTATGAAATTATTGAAATAATTTTTATATCTCAATTGATCAAGGTCTATTACTTTAATTAACTCTATCTATTATAGAATATCATGGAAGAATGAAAAAATAAAAATAATTAATTTGAGATAATAAATAATAAATTAAAATTATGTAAAGACAAGCAAAAAATGGAGGCAATAATGCTCAAAAGACTTTCTTATTGATAAAAAATCTCATATAAGAAGAAAATACTTATACAATTATTGAACTACAATCACGGTCTAAAATTAAGAGAAATTTTATAATATTATAAACAAAAAAATGTGGAACATATCGAGAAGTAAATGCTAGCTAAACGCTCCTTTTAAGTTGGGGCATGAAGATTTATGATACCCGACTTGAAAATAATGAAGTAAAAAAGCATTTTTTTTTCTAAAATTATAGCAAAAATATTTGCTGATTTGTAGAAGCAAACAAAATTGGTATAAAGAAATGCAAACTTATGAGGATTTACTTCAAAAACAGCAGCTTTTTTTTTGGAGACAGCATGCCAAGTAATTCTGGTTGAAAGATGGTGACTTATACACTGGATTCTTTAATTCGTTTGCTTACAATCGTAAGCAGAATAATTTGATTCATTCTCAAAAAGACCAAAATGGTAATTGGCAGCATGAATCTCCTTAGGTCCATTAGGTGATCATTGAATATTTTAATACCATTTTCAAATCAAATGTATGTCATGATGGTGAGATTTAGGGGTATTTATAGTTCGATTTGATCAGTTTAAAGCTTAAATTTTTAACCAAACCAATAAATCAAATGTTAAATATAAGGACTTTTAACCAAACTAAATACCATTGAAAATTATCTAAACTAAGGATATTTGAAATCGGTTTGAATGATCAATTTAATAAAAAATAATGAATGAAGAAAATAAAGACTAAAATTATAATAATACATCTCGTGAAATTTACTAAAAATACAACAAAATGAAAAATTCATATTATATACTTATCATTTAGAGCATAATAAAACTAGAATTATGACAAAGTCGTTAGGTTTCAAAATAACAACCCAAACTATTCTCAAAAATATCAAATTGTAGTACATTGTCTTAATAAAAAATTTAAAACACAAATTGCTAATTAGTAAGATGGATCATTGCTCAATCACAAATATGAAAAACATATGTAGTATTATTATACTATCGATTTGGTTTGGTTTTATTGGATTTTTATTTTTGTAAGGCTGCTTTTAACCCAAATAAGTCTGGACAGGATGAATCCATATTTTTTTTTTAGCAATTTTGGCCAGTAATAAGTACTGATATTGTGCAGTCATATGATTATTTTATAGCTAATGGCTTTTTTCCTGTCAATTTAACTAAAACTTCAATTGTCCTTATTCTAAAGAAAAAGAAAGTGGAAAGTATAACTAATTTAAGACTCATAACTCTATGTAATGTTGCATACAAAATAATTGCTAAGCTATTAGCTAATCGGCTTAAAGTTATTCTCCCTTCTTTAATCTTAGAATTCCCAAGTACTTTTGTTGGAGGTGGATTGATCATTGATAATATCATGTTAGCTTTTAAAATCTCTCATTCTTTCATACATAAAAAATGAGGTAGAACAAGGATGGTTGCTTTGAAAATTGATATCTCTAAGGCCTATAATTACCTTGAGTGATCTTTTCTCAAGCATATTATACTCAAAATGGGTTTTCATATATACTGGGTATAAAGAATTTTATTTTGCGTCTCTACCATTGTTTACAACGTCTGTCATAATGAAACTCCTATAGCTAAATTAGTTGCTCAATATGGATTACGACAAGGTGATCCATTATCACCTTTATATCTTTATTATTTATGCAGAAGGGTTGAGTGCTATTTTGAGCAGGAAGGAATCTCAAGGTTTATTGCATGGCTACTATCTTGCGAGACGTTCCCCACAAATCAGTCATCTTTTCTTTGCTGATGATAGTTATTTGTTCTTTCAAGTTACTCTTCAGGAAAGTTTGGTTATCAAGGAGTGCTTGACATCTTATGAAGCAGCTTTAGGCTAGTCCGTAAATTTCTCTAAATCCTCTATTATATTTAGCAGGAATGTGGACTATGCCATTAGATTTGATATTATTATTTTGCTGAATATTTCAGAAGTTCAAAATCAAGGCTTTTATCTTGGACTCCCTATATGTGTGGGAAAAAAATAAAAATTATCTTCAAGTTCATCAAGGAGTGGGTTTAGAAGTGCATTAATTAATGGCACTCTAAGCTATTATCCCAAGGTGGGAAGGAAATTCTCTTAAAGACTATTGCTCAGGCTATTCCTAATTATATTATGAATGTATTTTGCCTTCCAACTTCTTTGTGTAAGGATATTGAAAGAATGATGAATAGCTTCTGGTGGGGTTGTGGTTATGGTTTTAGGAAAGGAATTCAATGGAAGAGCTGGAATAGGCTTAGCCTTCGTAAGAAATTTAGTGGTTTTGTTTTCAAGAGATTATAAGAATTTAATTTGGCTATGATTTCCGAGCAAGCATGGAAATTTAATGATAACCCTTATTCATTGGTTTCAAGAGTGTTCAAAGCCAGATACTTCCCTATATCTTCATTTCTTCATGCCAAGATCAGAAGTAATCCAAGCATTATATGGTGATGTTTAATGGTAACTCAAGGAATTATTCAGTAAGGGGCTCCGAATCGAATTGTTGATGGTCGGTCTACTAGAGTTTGAGGGTGATCCATAGTTAAATTCAACTGATGAAGGGTGTATATCCATAATTCGACCTAATGATCTTCAGGATGTAACAGTCGATAGCTTATTTATTCAAAGACACATGTGTTTGGATAAGAATCTCATAAAAGACATCAATAACAGAGATTGTCACCTTATTCTTTATAAATCTTTAAGTTCCAAAGTGTCTAAAGATAGTTGGTATTAGTTTCCTTCTTCCAATGGATGCTTCTCAATGAAGAGTTGTTATAGATTGCTCACTAGGGATATCCAAGCGGTCTACACATAAGGTTTCGCAGAAGATATGGCATTTAGAGGTTCTTGCTAAAATCCAAATTTTTTTATGGTGTTGTGCTAGTGACTATTTGCCTACAAGGGCTGCATTACAATCAAAGATAGTTTTGGTTGCTGGCAACTGCCCTATTTATAGTGACTCTTTCAAAACTACTCACCATATTCTTTTCTCATGCCCTTTGACTTCTGAGCAGTAGTCTCTCTTCAGTGTTATTATTCCATATGATCCTCATTATTCAAGTTTGAATGTTATGGATAATATTTTTTTAAGTGTTTCCTTTGATGATGTTGCCTCTTCTGCAACTATATGCTACAATTTATGGTTTAATAAGAATAGCAAAGTTTAGAAAGGATAATCCAATTCTACAGCTACCATTCTTAATTTAGTAGGGTAGAGTCTTTGTAAATGATATTTATCCAAATCTCTAGTTTCTTATAATGATGCTTTTTTCTCTTCTTCGAATTAGGGTGATCTTGTTTGGACTAGACCTCCTGAAATTTTATTTAAGCTCAATGTTGATGCAATTATTTCTTTAAACTCTCGAGTATTGAGGCTTGGCTATATTCTGAGAGATTTTAGAGGTTAATTCCTTCATGCAAAACTTGTTTCCTTTCCATTTCACCTCTCTCCAAATGAAGCTGAAGCAGTTGGCATCAAGGAGGCTCTCAGTTGGCTTAAATCACTTGGTCTAGATAATTGTATTATTGAATTAGATTACTTGCACTTCATTCAGTCTATTCAAAGTTCTTCTTTTCATTCTCTGTTAGGTTTTGTTATTGATGATTACATCCATTTGTTAAAGCACTTTAGTGATGTGTATCTTAGATTTGTTCATAGCATTGCTAATGTTATAGTCCATGCTTGTACTTAGTTTGCTTTTTTTACGAATAGTTCTCAAGAGTGGTTAATTCCTCCTGCTTTTTCCTATGCCTGTTTTAGCTCAGGAGAGCATATTTTAATACATTTTTTTTTCAATATGCTTTGTGAAGAATAAAATTTAGAGAAAAAGAGAGAAAATTCAAGGGAAATATTTTTTCATTGTATTTAAAGAAGGGTTACACCTCTTTATATATACACACAGGAATCCTAATCACAACCTAATTAGGAATAGAATAACATCTTAAATAGAATAGAACTTTATTCCTAATTGTATACAAATATTTACTTCCTCAACCCTCAATGGTGAATATATGTCAATCATTCCCAACTTACGAAGTGAGTTTTAGAACGCTTTTCTGGATATAGCCTTTATGAGAATGTCAGCTAGTTGAGTCTGAGATGAAACAGATGGAAGATCAATTGTCCCTTGGTTCAGATGATCTTTTATGAAATGTCTGTCAACTTCTACATGCTTAGTTCGATCATGTTGAACTGGATTGTTTGCAAATTGCTATGGCTTCCTTGTTATCATAATGTAACAACATAGGCTTTGGATGTTTTAATCCCAGATCCTGAACAATTCGCCTTACCTAGAGCAACTCATATACTCTATGAGCCATTCCTCTAAACTCAGCTTTAGCACTTGACCTTGCTACAACTTTCTGTTTCTTACTTCTCCAAGTGACAAAATTATTTCCAACAAATGTGAAGTACCCGGACGTTGATTTTCAATCATCCGATCTCCAACCTAATCAGTATCATTATAGCCGGTAATTTTATAATCCTTATTCCTCCCAAAGAATAACCCTTTACTAGGAGAAGACTTTAGATATCTTAATATTTGGTATACTGCATTCATATGTTCTTTACTCGGAGAATGCATGAACTGACTTACAACACTTATTGCATAAGCAATGTCTGGCCGAGTATGAGATAGGTAAATCAGCCTTCCCACCAACCTTTGATACTGATCTCTATCAGTTGGAACTTGATCTTCTAGGATTAAAAGTCCATGATTGACTTCAATGGGAGTCTCAGCTAGCTTACAATCAAGCATCCCTGTCTCTATCAGTAGATCCATTACATACTTTCGTTGGCAAAGAGAAATTCCTTGAGCTGATCTTGCAACTTCAATTCCTAAAAAATACTTCAAGTTACCCAAATCCTTAAGTTCAAACTCGGATGCTAACTATCTTTGCAAGTTTATTGTCTCACTCAGATCATTTTCGGTGACTGCCATATCATCAATATATACAATCAGTGCGGTGACTTTACCTAACTTCTGTTTGATGAATAGTGTGTGATCAGCATCACTTTGCTTATATCCGAGCTTCCTTATAAAGGTTGAGAGTCATCCAAACCATGCTCGAGATGATTGCTTGAGTCCATACAATGGTCTCTTTAATTTGCATACTCGGTCAGTACATTTAGTTCCGGGTGGTGGATCCATATATACTTCTTCATCTATGGTTCCATTCAAAAATGCATTCTTTACATCAAATTGTCGAAGCGGCCAGTCCAGGTTGGCAGCTAAAGAAATAAGGACTCGGATGGTGTTCATTTTTGCTACTGGGGCAAATGTATCTTTATAGTCGATTCCATACTTCTGAGTGTACCCCTTTGCTACCAACCAAGCTTTATATTGATTTATGCTTCCATCTGGATTGAGTTTGACAGTGAATATCCACCTGCACCCCACCATTTTCTTTCCTTCCGGAAGAGGAACGAGATCCCACGTTTGGTTCTTTTGTAATGCCTCCATTTCATCATTCATAGCTTTCTTCCAATCCGGATCATCTAAGGCTTCCTACACATTACTCGGAATAGATACAGTAGATAATTGATTTACAGTAAGTGCATGTGAGTTAGACAAACGATTGGTTGATATGAAGTTATTGATAGGGTATTTAGCTTTAGTATGAAGGTCCAGATCATATTGTCTTTTCGGAACCCCTCTATTGATTCTAAAAGGATAACGAGGTTTAGTATTTAAAGGAGACAAGTTTACCTTATTATGCACTGCATTCGGAGTTTCTTCAGCTTCTGGTGTGGGTTAGGAAGATGTACTATCTTGATTACTTGGATTTTCTTCGATGATCTGTCCGGGTGAGATGCTCATACTCGAAACATCAGATGTCTGTTCGGGTAAGATGCTCGGCTGTTCGGGTGAGATGCTCGTACTCGGAACATCAAATGTCTGTCCGAGTAAGATGCTCGACTGTCCGGGTGAGATGCTCGGAATAACTTTTTGGAGATTTGTATTCAGAACACTCAGAATGCTATCTTCAAGTTCAAAGAGGTTTGGATTTTTCTCCCCCTGAAGAGAGCACTCGGAGTCGGAGAAGAAAGGAGAATTTTCATGAAACTGAACATCCCGAGTGACATACATCTTCTTTGTATTCGGATCATAACACCGATATCCCTTTTGTAAATCCGTATAGCCAATAAAGATACACCAGATAGCTCGAGGGTCTAATTTGTCGAGTGTCTGATGAACATATGCCAAGCATCCAAAAACTCGGGGTTCGAGATTATTGAAGGGTGGAGATATGACAAGTTCCTGAAGTTTCTGAAGAGAAGTCTTAAAACTGAGTACTCGTGATTGTGTCCGATTTATGAGGTACGCAGCGGATCGAACAGCTTCTCCCCAGTATTCTTGAGGAACATTCATGTCAAATAGGGATGCTCAGACAACTTCCAATAACTGCTGATTCTTCCATTTGGCTATACCATTCTGTTAGGGAGTGCCGGCACAAGATGTTTGGTGGCGAATGCCCTTCTTGAGGTAGAAATCATTGAGAATTGAGTTAACATACTCCTTACCATTGTCAGACTGTAAGACTCGGATTTTACTCTGGTATTGTGTAGCCACCATGTTGTATAGGTCATGAAACTTGGAGTACACATCTCCTTTATTGGAAATTAGAGATACCCAGGTCATCCGGGTACATTCATCAATAAACATTACAAAATATCGAGCACCAGATAGAGTAGGAATCCGAGCAGGTCCCCATACATCAGAATGAATGGTCATAAATGGAATTGAATTTTTATTGTAACTCGGTACATAAGAAATTCGGTGGCCTTTTGCTAATTCACAAACATCACACTTGAATTCCGAGTCTGTGGTATGCAAAAATAAATTCAGTTTTATTTGTCTAAGATAATGAAAAAATAGATGGCCAAGACGACTATACCATAAGATTACTTGGTCCTTATTTGAACAACTTCTACCAACCCTATTAACTTGGCTTGATTTCTGACTTGAATCATCATGCAACTCAAGATAGTACAACTTTCCACGTTTAACACCAGAGCCAAGAATTCGGCGCGTTGCAATGTCTTAAAATACACAATAATTAGGCCAAAATTTTATAGTGCAATTCAAGGTTTCAATGATTTGGCTAACAGATAGTAGATTACAAGAAAGAGATGGAACAACAAGAACAATATCTAAATTAAGAGAGTCAGAGTTAGATACTGATCCCTCATAAGTGACTGGTGTTATGCCTCCATTAGCAGTTAGAATATTTTGTTGGGTTGATGGACGGATAGAGGTAAGATGGTGAGTGGAGTTTGTCATATGATCAATAGCACCTGTATCAATAATCCATGTATTATTTCGAGTAAGATTTGGTATACCTGGAGTGGTATCACAATCACCACTTGGTTCAGTAGAAGTAGCAATTGTAGCCTTGCTGAGCTTTTTACGAGGCTTTCTATTGAAATCCCACCATTCCGAATATCCTATAATTTTATAGCACCGTTCTTTGGAGTGTCCAACTTCGTCATAATGAGTACATGTGTATATAATGGGCTTGCTCAGAATTTTTCCTTTGAATTGGGGATAAGTTTGAGCTGCTACAAGTACAGAGTGGTCCGGTAGTATCTTTGGCTCTTCCATCGTATGTCGCTGGTTGTGATCCCACCGGACATATGTATAACTGGACTCTATATCAAGAGGTGGATCCTTCCAGAATATTTCACTCCGAGCATTATTAAATTCCGAATCAAGCCCGGCTAGGAAAATATGTATTCTAAGCCGGGTAATATGCTTATGGAGTGATACTACTCCATTAACATCCTCCCCTTGTGCACACGTCCGGGCATCAATTTCCTGAAATATTCCAATTAGTTCATTATAGTATGCAGGTAATGCCTTACCATTCTGGCGTGTAGTGAATGATTTCCGATTTAATTCAAATAACTGAGTTTCGTCAGATCCATCATAGAAGGTTTTTGAGACAGTATCCCGTATCGCCTTTGCTATTGGAAGACGGATGAATCTCTGCATCAATGTTGGACTCATGGAGTCAATCAACCAACTTTTGACTCGATTATTATCAAGAAGCCAAGTTTCTAACGCTTTATCTGCTGTTGGTGGCTTTGGCGTAGTGCCATTAAGAAAGCGATATTTATTTCTAGCTCCAATTCGTATCTCCATGATCTGTGACCATAGAGTATAGTTCGTATCATCAACAATAATTCCTGTGGGAAAGGGAGAATTATCTTGAAGGGTTTGAATAAAATTGGGTGTTTCATGAGATACGATGGATGTGTTTTCGATGGTCATGATTTTGAAGATTCAAAGAATTCAAAGGAAGAAAAAATATGATTTCAAGAATTCAATAAAAAAAATTCGATTTCAATGGATATGCTCTGATACCATGAAGAATAAAATTCAGAGAAAAAGAGAGAGAATTCAAGGGAAATATTTTTCCATTATATTCAAAGAAGGGTTACACCCCTTTATATATATACACAGAAATCCTAATCACAACCTAATTAGGAATAGAATAACATCCTAAATAGAATAGAACTTTATTCCTAATTGAATACAAATATTTACTTCCTAATATATACAATAAAAATATTTACTTTCTCAACACTTTATCAGTTAAATTTGCAGTGATATGTGAGGAGATATTGTTATCACATGATAGATTCATGGGTTAAGGGTGATTGTTACTTAATCATGGAGTAAATATTTTGTCCAGTATAACTCACAATATGTAGTTGCCGTAGAATGATATTTTAGCTACTATGAATGATCTATAAATAGTAACTTGCATCTTGGTTTTCAATATATATATATATATATATATAGACGCACACTAGTAAACGATTATGTGCTTCGAAAATGAAGAAAAAAAAATTAAACTCATAATAGTAAATACATTATTAAATATATACTTTGATACTATTATTATCGTTATTGTAATCATTATTATTATTTAATTAAATAAAAGTATTATTTATTTATATAACAATTTGATATTAACCTAAAATATTTATAATTCATTGAAATTTTGATAACTTTTTTATTTAAATAATTATATGGTACATTTTTAATATTTTTTATGATCAATAATTTTTAATATTAATATTTTTATTCACTCAAAAATTAATTTATTGCAATTTTTTAAATTTCAAATAATAAATAAATAATAAAGATTAATTAATTTAATATTAACTCTTTTATTAAATTTTACAAAAAAAAATCTAAAAATGATAATCATACTACTTTTTTGTACAAAAACACTTCTCTTAAACAGATTATATGCTCTATTTTTAAAAATTATAATTATAGATACAAGATAAATAAAAATTTTAATTAACTTAATTTTAATCATTTACGCAATAAACTTCTAATTGAATAAGTTTTTTAAAAAAATAATTGTATTATTTTATTTATATGTCAATCTAATTTTTCAATGTTGATAGTGTTGCAATTCATAAAATTTTAATAAATTTTCTATTTGAACAATTATACAACACTCTATCAATATTTTATCTCAATAATAATTTAATTTTACAAACTCAATAGAGTTATAAAATAGTAATTTATTACATTCTTTAAGAATTTGTTTATTTAAAGACAACGATCTTTCAACATTTTTTAGTTTAATTATTTACATATTAAATTTAATTTAGTAAAACTTATAAAATTATATTTTCTAATTTGATTTATATTATATAAAATATAAGTAAACTTTATTGAAATAGAATATATATATATATATATATATATATATATATATATATATATATATATATATATATATATAAACAAAATTACTATTAAAATTTTAATAAATTGAATTTTTGTTAAAGATAAAATAGTAGTTAACTTAATTAAAATAGGAAATATACTTTTAATTAAATTAGAATTACATTTTAATTAATTTAAACTTCATGTGTGTGTAGAAGTTAACCTAATTAGAATAGAAAATATATTTTCAATTAAATGAGAATTACATTTAATTTAATTATCATTAATAAATGTTTAAATTATCCTGAGTGAAAATATTTTTGTAACTACTTTTATATATATATATATAGAGAGAGAGAGAGAGAGAGAGAGAGAGAGAGAGTTGTAAATACCATACCAAAATCAATTTTAAATAATTTAAATTTAAATTCATGAATAGTTAAGTATTTCAAGTATATTTAAAAATGTAAAAAATTTTGAAGTGTGTATCCAATTTTCACCAAAAAATTAAATTAAATTATTTAAAATAAAAATTAATGTTTATTTTCCTATTATAGTATATATGATAAAAAAATAAAAATTTTACAAAGATAAAAATAAATATTAGAGTCTGTTTGGTTTAACAGTTTATAATAGCTAATAACTGATAGCAATTGTGGATCACAAATAGCTATTAGTTGTAAGTTGGAGAGAGAGAGAGTTGTAAATACCATACCAAAATCAATTTTAAATAATTTAAATTTAAAGTCATGAATAGTTAAGTATTTCAAGTATATTTAAAAATGAAAAAAATTCTGAAGTGTGTATTCAATTTCTACCAAAAAATTAAATTAAATTATTTAAAATAAAAATTAATGTTTATTTTCCTATTATAGTATATATGACAAAAAAATAAAAATTTTACAAGGATAAAAATAAATATTAGGGTCTGTTTGGTTTAGCGGTTTATGAAGTATTTGATAAAATTTTTTTACTTGTTATTGTTAATATATTGAATGACGATTAAGGGTGTAATTTATTTTTAAATATAATTTCATATATTTCTTATAATATTTTTTAGTTATATGAAATGTTTAAACTAATAATAAGTAATAATTTAGTTCCTTTGATTTATATATTATTAAAATTATATATATAATAATTATTTAATTATTAATTATAATTTAAAATAATATTTATTTGATTATGAACTATAAAAAATTAATTACATATATTTTATTTAAATGAAATTATTTGTTATTAGTTATTTTTAATAAGGATAAAATAATTTAAATACAAATTAGTTATAGCTTATGGGAAAAACTCTAAAATATATCTTATGAAATATGTAGTTGTTTTAAATAAAACAACTATTGGCTGCTAATTTTGAAATTTTATCAATATCTAAATTTTAATTTATTGAGAAAAAAATTTTATCAACTGCCTTAATCAGCTAATTCAAATACTCTCTTAATATAAGTTAAAAATTATAATGTTATTTACAGTATAAGGGTCTGTTTGATTTAACTACTGATAATGTTTATAGATAGTACATAGCTAATAGCTTTTAGCCGACAAATTTGAACTATTTAGTAAAATTTTGTTAATTATTGTTATTGATATGTCAAATAACCATTAAAGGTATAATTTATTTTTAAATATAATTTCAAACATTTCTTATAATATTTTCAATTATATATATTATTTAAAAATAGTATACAGTAATAGATATTATTTTTGATTTATATATTATTAAAATTATTAAAAGAAATTATTTAAAATTAAATTTAAAATATAAATGTTATTGTATATTTTTTTTAAATAATTATAGATATGAATATTATAATTATTTTATTATTAACTATAATTTAAAATAATATTTATTTTATTATGAACTATCAAGCATCAGTTACATATATTTAATTTAAATAAATGCAGTTATTTGTTATTAGTTATTTTTATTAAGGATAAAATAGTTTAAACAAAAAATAAATAAAATTAGCTAAATAGTTTAAACAAAAAAATAAAATTATCTATCAACTATTAAATTTAAAATTTTATTAAATATTTTTAAATTATAACTGATTAAAAAAAAATTATTAGTTTGTTTCAATTACCTAAACTAAATACCCTTAAATATATTAGGTTTGATACATATATAATACTCCCACGAAATTTTATCCAAAGGTTAAAACTATTGGATTACTAGAAATTATTTTTGGGATATTATTAAAAAATTTATGGTTAGTAAATATATATATATATATATATATATATATATAAGAGTATAATGATGACTCAAGTCATACCATCAAGTTATGAAAGAAAGAAGCATGTATATCCTGTAGGATATTTTAACCAAAAAAACGAAACATATCCCTTATAAAGGGCGAATAAGTTACGAAATACTTAAAACTCTTCCTTTGAGAGATCATCAAACGTAAAACATATGAAAATATATATTTAAAAAAAAAAAAAAAAAAAGTGGTTGGTCAAGTCGGAAATATAGCAAGATCAAAACAACTGATCCTTTCAATATTCTTCTAAAATTAGAGTTCTTTGACAACTATATATACTTATATCTCTTCTTGATCACAGCCATTACTATACTCTCGCACTACTCTTGAATAATTGATTATATTGAAAATGGATTCCAAATTCTTCTTCTTCCTCTTCTTCTCTTCATGGGCTTCTTTAATCTTCTCTCAAGACCTTAACGCTTTATATAAATCAAGCATTGATGATTTTCTTCAAGACGATGGAAATGGCAGCGATGCACCGCCGCAGCCAAATCAATGCGTGCAAAAACTGCTACCTTGCCAGCCATATCTGCACAAACCCTCGTCGGTGCCGGCCTCTTGTTGCCTGCCTTTGACAGAGATGGTTGAGAATGAAGTTGAATGTCTGTGTAGCGTCATCACTAATCCTGCTATCATGAAGAGTTTCAACGTCACTGAACAAAATGCCTTGGATCTTGCCAAGGCTTGTGGTGCAAATGCCGACATGTCAAAATGCAACAACCGTAAGTTTTTTCTAATTTTCTATTCAATGAATTTTTTTTTTCTTTTCGATCTATCTGTGGAATAAATAGTTTTTGCATGGAATTAAACTAAGCTTTAGTTACATATTTTAACGTTGTTCATCTTTAGATTTAGGCCTTAAATTTTAAATTTTCTGGGATTTTTTTTTCCAAACACTCAATGGTTTGAGTTTCAAATATTTCTTTCTCTGATTTAATTTGGATAATCATATCATAGCTCGGCTACACTCATTTATTGCATAACTAGATATTAACAATAGGGTAATGATAAATATTGCGAAGCACAATAACAATAATATTGAAAGATTCTTTCCCTTTTAAACCATTTAACCCACTTATTTACGGCAAAAATAATAATTAAAAAAAATAATAGTGTTGCAGTTTGAATCAGTATATCACTATCCTTGAATATATTTTATTTATGGACAATTTTTAGTTGCATACAGACATATTCAATTACCAATAATTGGTTAACATAACATATATGTTAAGTATTTTGGGATTTAATATTGAATGATTGTCACATATTCAAGCAATAGATATATAAGAATTTTTTTGAAAAATGTCATGTTAATACTTAATCAGCAAAAAGGGTATAGAAAATGGTTTTGAGCATTTTCTTTTAAAATTTTAAAAGTTATTTTACAATTATCCATTGTACTCAGGAAGATAGAGGGCATTACCTTTGCCAAATTTTTCCTCAGTAAAAATGTTGTGCTATTGTACATGTAATTAAAATTGTGTTTAAAAAAGCCAAATGTTGATTAATTTAATAGTATAATTTCTTTTATAGCATGAATAAGTTAAAGGTTCTATCTTTGCATCCTCCCTCCCCACTTAAAGAAAAAAAAATGGTGTTTAAAAAAATAGAGATTCATAAAATGGTATATTGAACACACTGTTTTTGCACAATTTTGCTGCATCTAATTCTGCTGGAATATCTGACATTTTTGTTTTGTTTTGTTTTTGAATTGGGTGCAGCACCTTCGCCAACAAGTCCTGTGACTCCTCCTGCTGCCAATTCTTCCACTAATAGTATGTCTCCTATCATAATTTTCATTTTTTTTTTCCTGGCATTTTGATCAATGTTATGAAATATTAAATAAATAAGGTTGTGGCTGCAGGTTCTTCTTCAGATGAGAAAAATGCAGGGCAAAAAATGCATAGTTTGGAGAAATCTAGTTTCATTGTTTTCTTTATGGTTTTCATTTTCTTAGCATTTTCAGCTTAGTCAACAAGATTACATTATCAGATTAGAACAGTTAATTTAGCGGTTCTTTTTCCTTGTTTGGTCATTTCAAATAATCAAAATTGAATTTTTGGAAATTCTTAAATTTCGTTGTCTTTTTTTTTTTTCTTAAAAAAATTGAATCTTATTTGATTTATAAGAAAATTAAAATTAAAATTAATTTTATTTATATAAAAACATATTAATTAACGAATTTATATATTTTATTTCATTATTTCAAAAAATATCATATAACTTCAATAATATATAACAATAATTAAAATTTTAACTAATTTATAATTAATTTAATTTAATTTTATGAAAATGGAAAGTTATTCCTCCAATGATTCCCATCAATAGCCATTGTGATTTCGATGCAAAATTTTGAAAATCCAAATAACTCATTTAACCTTATTTTTCATAACACAAACGACACTTTAGTTACTCCAACTTCAGCCTCACTGGAGCTCATTTTCACCTCAACATCACTTTATTGTTTATAATTTAAAATAAATTTGCCAGGAAACAAGCAAAATAAGACAATTAATTAAAATTAAAAACTAAAGAAACTTATTATTATCCTCAAAATAAAATTAAAAGTGAAAAAAAAGAGAGATAAATTATATTAAAAATTAAGGTTGATTTTTAAGATAATCAGAAGATCATAAAAAAAAAAACAGTGAATATATTTTGCTTAATTTGATCGCCAAATTGAAAAAGAAAGAAAAGAAAATGTACGAGCATAAGAGGATGCATGCAATTAAAAAAAAAAAAAAAGGAGAAATTGCAGCCGTACTGTATAACGCTCGCTGTACTGAAATCATATCGGCAACTAAAAGGACTGATTTCGCTATTAGATTTGCGAATCAGTGACGCTTTGCCTTTTTTCTTACTACTCTTCTCTTTTCATTAAAAAAAAAAGATAAATAAAATTAAGAAAAAAAAAAACATCTAAAGCACACAAGAGACAGCAATATGGTAATTTTGACGACCTGCAGAATGCAGGAGGCGATTTTCAGAGGCAGTGGGAAGACTTTATAGAGGACATAGAAAACCCTAAGTATAAAAAATACATGGGCATAGTTTATATGGGCTTCATGGTCAGGTGGGCTCTTTTTTATGGATAACAATCAGAAGACAACTATAAAACAATCATAAAAAATATGGACAACAATCAAAAGCAACCACAAAATTATCTTTTTTTATATTTGTTTTGAAACAACCACAAAACAATCTTGAGTAACCAAAAAATAATAAACAACCTCACAATAAAACTCCACATTCAAAACAACGACAAACAACCATATAACGACTAAAACAATTATAAGATAACTACAAACAACCTTTCAACAACCAAAAAATAACAAATGATCTAATAATAACCTTGTAACAAACCCTTCAACAACTAGAAAAAATACAAAACTGTGACAACAACCTAAAAAAACAACAACATAAAGAATAAGATGGTGAAGATGAAGAACAGAACAATTATCCAAATATTAATAACCAAAGAGAAGCAAATTTAACACTTATCCATTAAAACTTTTGATGATTTCTAATCCGGTGAGTTTCTAATAAGCCAAAATAAATTAAAAAAAGGAAATGGAAAAGTGAAAATTTATAATATCTTAGATTAAAAATTCAATTGCAAAATCTATAGATTTGCTCTCTTTAAATAAAGAGAGCATTAATTTGTAAATCTTATAATGGTTAGAGTATTGTTTTGTGAGAATAGTTGAAAATAATGAAAATGAAAAGAAAAAAAATGAAAAATGTTTAATTGAAAAACGCGAAAGTATAACTGAAAGAAGTGACAGTAAAAAAGAAAATTTCAGTGAAAAAATAATGTAACGTGTAGTTTTACTTAAATAAAAAGTACAAAAGTTTAGTTAGGGTGGATCTTTCAACTTTGGGTTATATGTAACATTACTGTTAATTACAAATGTGTTATTGAAATTTTTTAGAAATAACTAAAACGGAAAAATTTTCAAAAGTATAGTTGACTTTTTTCTTTCAAAAATACGGTATTTAACAATAATTTTTTTAAAAATATAGTGATTATTTTCATGTAACAGAAAACAATCAAGACAACCGAAATAATCAAAATAACCATGAAAATAATTGAAACAATTAAATAAGATAACAAATAATGCTTTTAATTTTTTCAAGTAAATTCAATGAAAACAGAAATATAACAAATGATAAAAACACTAAACGAGGGATGATCATAATTTTCCGCATGATCGTTAAAATGCCCGTGAGCTTTAAAGAGTAAAATAGTGAAAAAAAAACTTAAGTTGCTAAAGAGGATACTACTCCTCATGATCTCCATCATATTCATAAGGAAGCGCATCATGATTGTAATCATCTCTTTACGATCCCGATGATAAAAAAAAGCTTGAAGAAAAATTGAAAGTAGGACTGCTCATGAACTCATCCACAATTGTGAGCAGCTTATTCATGATCATGAGGAGGCTTACAAGTGACATGACAATTTTTGTAATGGGCAAATTCAAACTTTAATGGCAACATTTTTTATCCTCACAACCGTAAGTAATCCAAACTTTAATAATTACATTTTTATCCTTTACTATAAATGTAATGTTACGACTTAATTTAAGAAGTTAGATGGTTGATATTAAGAAAATGCTTGAATGAATTTTTTCTCAAAAAGACTTTGTAATATATTTTTTTCCTTGTATATTTTATTTTCTTGTAAATAAACTCTTGTTGATTTTGTATCTATCTTTTTTAAGAGAGTTGGATGTGTGATTAGTTGATAAGATGTCTCTTCTAAATTTTTTTTAGATTCAAAAGTAGGTAGTAAGGATCAATTCAACTTTGAATTAGTGTTAAGGCCTTGTGAAAAACACTTATTGTAAAAATTTATAAGTTAACCTTGAAAATTCTTATGGATGGGTTTAAGTGTGAGCCTTGAAAACATTTAGGAATAAGTTGACTGTGAGCCTTGAAACACTTAGTGAAAAGTTGGTTCTAATTTTAGGAAAATACTCTTTATAAAGGTTTACTGTTGAGCCTTGAAAAACACTTGTATCAATATTGGAATAAGATGAGTTCAAAATTCTAACTTGGGAATAAGTTTGGTAAATGATGTAGGATTGGCTATAATCTAAACCTCTATGAATCTTTTGTGTCCTTTGTTATTTTTTTCTTCTTTCTCTTATGTCTTTCATAGTTCTTATTCTTGATTTGGTTCACTTGGTTCATTGCTTAGTCACACTTAAATTTTCTTTTAATTTTCATCTTCCTTTAATTCACTCAAGAAATTTATATGCATCCCCTTTAGGGCATTTTTTTTCAATTCGTATTAGAGTTTAGGTTTTAAGTACTTAGTTGCTATAATTTAAGATCATGGGGAGTGAATTATTTTTTTTAAAGATATGTACCTTTTTGTTTGCACCTAATATGAAGTTTTGATAAAGCCTATAAAATTTAGTAGCCTAAAACCCAAATACAAATAATTAATATGGTAGTTAAAGAAAAAGGAGGTTGAAGGAAAATGGGAACGTGGTTGAGGCAGTTGAGTTATAATAAAAGAGAAACTGAAATTTGAGGGGACATCTTTTACAACAACAACAACAACAACACCAAGGACTTAGCAAATCAGAACAACACTTCAATAATTACAATCTTCAAACTTTTTATTTTAATGCTTTGTTTATATTCTTGTTTACTGAAATTTTGTTTATAAATCAATTTCTCATTTACTGTAATGGATCTCTATAGTCTTTTAAGTTCTCCAGTTCTCCATTTTAATTTTTTTAAGTTCTCTAACTTTTTGTTACATTTAGTTTATTTCCAATCAATTTGCAAAGCATTTTCAGTTTTTAACTTAGCTTTCTCAATTACAACAAGTTTAAGAAGCCAATAGTTTTAGGTCCCTTAAACTAGGTTTAATCATTTGATTAGAAGTCAGAAGTTCTGGTTGGTGTACCTCACACTAGTAAAAAATCACCATAAAAGGGCAAGAGGGAAGCAGATTTTGGCATGCTCAGTGGGACACTGTTGAAAATGTCACAAATTAGGAGTTTTATTAAAAAAGACTATATTGGGTCTTAGGACAAAAAGGAGGCACCTACAGTAGTAAGGCTAGAAGTCTTCATTCCTTATATGGTGGAGAACTTTAAGAAAGCTATTGAAAGTAATCCAATAAGAGAGCATGTTAATAATTTAGGTAATAGTAATTTTCAAGACTTTGTTTTAGTTGCTGATCTAAAGTTACTTGTAGATGAAGTGCAAAAGCAAAGCAAGAAGATAAAAGAAAGACAATCTAAATTCTTTAAGGCAATTATCAATATGGTTAAGCTGATGGGATGCTAAGTAATTAGTCAAAGCCAACCAAGTTCCCATACTTCAAGGCCTTTTATAAAATAAAACTTTAAAGAAGTTAAGGGCTAAAGAAGTTAGAGACTATAATCATCCTCAAGTTGTAGTTCTAGAGAAATATTCTTCATTCTAAAAAAGAGTGAACCACCAAACAAGAGACTCGAGGGGCATAGCACTTGGGGGAGTTAAGTGGAGCCAATTAGAATCAACAATTCCATTAACTTTATACCTTAGAAAATCAAGTCCAAAATGACGTGGAAGTTATAAGGGTGGAAAAAGCTAAGTTCATCAAGGAAACTCCAAATGACTAAGTCAATATAAGGCCTTTACTCTATTAAATTTATAGTGTTACTAACCTTAATTCTCAATTTAGAGTTTATGATGCAGGAATGCACCACCCAATAGAAGACTTGAGGGCATAACATTGGGGAGAGCTAGGGAGAACCAAACTAGTAAAGCGAATGGTAAAAGAGATAAAGCTTAATCACAATAGGAGAATCTGAGAAGAAACAAAAGGGAGACCAAAGCCTCTGTTAAAAAATGTATGGCTTAGGAAGCATGAATCCTTAGAGAAACCAAAGAACTCATTAACTCTAGGAGTTTAAAAAGCTGTAAAGAAAGAGTTTCAAAGGAGAACCCTAAGATTTGTGGTTCCCCTAAAGATAATTCTAGGAGACAAGTGGCATAAGGTATAATATAAAAAATTTTCTCAACCTTTGGCTCAAACCCAAAAGAGGAGACTCCAAAGGCAAAGATCCCTAAAAAGGAGATTTAGGGTAAAAGAGGAAGTGAAAGAAAAAAGATTTAGAAGGAACCTAGAGTGGAAGGTGATTCTACCTATTAATGCTACAAATAGAGAATATGAAAAATGGCCTCCTAACTGGGAAGGGCCTTTTAAAATTCATATAGTTTTAGAGGGCAACACATATGACATATTAAATTTGGATGGAGAACTACACACAAAGAGCATCAATGGGTAGTATTTTTCTTATTATGTGGAAATAATAGAAAAATAAAAATTTTATATAATTAAATTATCACTGCTATATAGGAAGAACTGTTAATATACAAGATGTAAAGTCGAACTATAACTATTTTAATAAGCTTTTCTTATAAATAGGCCTTAAGGTCTATTCCTCAATACATATTTTTTAAGTGTTTCTAACTAATTAAGGTAGGCTTGTTTTCCAGCTTTATGTTATTTGTTATTGGTTTTTAGAGAATCTCTAATCAATGCTTTAAGTTTAGGAAAATGAGGAGTATCAAAGGGAATCTAAGGAGAATATAAAAAGTCTTAGACTTTGTCAAGAGAATCATGTTAAGTGTCATTGGCTCCTATAAGAAAAATCAAGATTCTATTATATTCTGTGTAAGCAAAGATATCTATAGGGATTCTTTTCATAGCTAAGGACTTCTGTAAGAATTTCATTTAGGAGCAATATTATTATGCATATAAATAGCCTTTTACAAGCCATTCATATGTAGGGGATAATGTTTATACCTAATTTAGAGTTTTGATAAAGCCTATAATATTCAATAGCCTATAACCTAAATACAATTAATTAATAGGGTAGTTATAGAAAAAGGAGGTTGAAGGAAAATGGGAATGTGGTTGAGGCAGTTAAGTTGTGATAAAAAAAAAGAAATTGAAACATGTAGGATGGGACATTTTCTACAATAACAATGACACCAAGGACTCAACAAATTAAAATAACACTTTAACAATAACTACTGTCACGACCCAAAACAGGGGCCATGACCGGTGCTAAGGAACGAGAATTCTTTCGAATCCGAAACCCGTAACAAGCCTTAAAATAAAATAAAACATGCAATAATAATAATAACATAATTAAAATATTATGCAGCGGAAATAAAATCACAAATAAAACAAAATAATAATCTGCCAATGATATTAAATCGAAGATCCTTATCTCATATATATAAATATTTCTTTAATACAAATCTAGTTCAAATATTTAAAGTACATAACTCACATATATAAACACATAACCTTTTAACAATTTTACAACTACTGCAGTGTCTAGATTATAAAATAAAACTCAAATAAGCAGTTTCCATAATGAAGCCGGGGTGGAAGAAATCTGGCGTATAGGTCTACTACTGAGGTCTGAAGACGATGACTCTCCTGAAAAATAGTCAACGAAGGGGAGTCAAACCTCACTGAGTGAATTGTTATAATATATATACATGCATACTAAATGACAATGCACACAATCAATAGTATATATAATAAATATATATACAAGAAAATACACACAGATGCAGCAAAATCATTTTTATATGTTTACTGAAATTCACCGTTTATGAAGGATCAAATAGAACCCTAGAAAATCGCAACCTCAAACAGTGTTAGACAACACTCTAGCCATACAAGCTCACTTATTCCAAATATATTCACTTGTTCCATTTGGACAGTAGACTGGCCTCGACACATTAAGTCAACTGAGCTCCAGCAGTCTGACTGTAAGTGTGATTGGCCCCGAGACACTTGGTCAACCGAGCTCCAGCAATCATACTCCCAAATCATATCTCACATATCAAATCAAATCGAATCAATATAATCAACATCCATAATTAGGTTAGTAATATAGCCTAAATGTTATCAACGTACCAGTACGTACTCGGTCCTAGTACTGCCCACTAGGTAGCACGTTCTATTGATATCCTTCATTAATATATAAAACATTCATTCATAAATAAATGATGCATGAATTTTAATAAAATAGCAACATAAATTATATATATACTAGAAATATACCAAAAGTAAACCAGGTATATTTCGAGTATATATACGTGAAATAAATTCAATTAAATTACAAAATAAACTAAAAATAAACCATAAATAAACCTAAAAACATTTTAAGAATAATTTATTAATAAAAAATGCATATAGTTTAAAAATATACCAAAAGTAAACCTAAGTAATACTTAAATCATTTATACATATTTATCAAAATAAATCATACATTTCTAAAATCATGCATCCTAGAACATATATATATATAAAATAACAACTCACTGTTATTGCGCTCCTCGAGATAGGTCCGACGGGCCTGGTCCACTAGGCCTCGGTCTCGGCGCAACTAAACAAATAAACGACAACAGAAAATCAAAATAAATCTAATGGAAGTTCTAAAGGCTCGATTTAGAATACTAGACACATAATTAAAATCAGAATTCGACCGGATATCACGTTTTACGAGAATTTTACAGAAAATCCAGTTGAACCTCCCCTATAAAACGGACATCTCTATACTCAAAGAGTAGAGCCGGTCCTGCAAAGAAATACACACTTCAAAATAAACACAAAACACAACCACAATCTCTCGGTCGAACTCCAAACTACAATTCACCGACCGAGGTTCACAATTCATAGAAAACTACAAAAATACTGAAAATGCCCTTTAATAATAAAAATACATTTTATCAATCCAAATTACTTAATTACCCTTAAAACACATTAAAAACCGATAAAAACTTATTTATTTAGAAAAATCGTATATTATATATATAATTTGAAAATAATTCACGAAAAAAGTTTTAATTAGTTAAAAATACTAAATAATTTGTAGAAATCATTTTTATACCTTAAATAACTAATAAAACCAATTTAATTACATTTTTAACCAATTTAGTGTCAAATTACCAAAATACCCCTATATATATAAATTCACTAAAATTAATAAAAAATTCACCAAAAATAGTATAATTACTCAAAATTAATTTTCTCAATATATAATTCAATAATATCAATAAATACACTCAATTAACCAATTAATTTCAATTAAACACATAATTAACCCTATTTTTCAAAATTCCATAAACTTAATAAATTCCAAATAAATATATAAAAATTCACAAAAATTACAAATAAATTTCTAAAATTCATTTTAACACCTATAATTACCATAAAGCACAATTTCATAATTTAATTTATTTATTTTAAAAAATTAGAAAATATTAATAAAATAATAAAAAATACCCAAAAATCAAAATAAATTCCAAAAATTCCAGAAAAATTACCACATGAATATTAAGCTACAAGGATCAAATTTTGTGAAGGAATTTTTCATCAATCAACCAAATTGAAGCTAAAAAAATTCAGAAACCCTAATAGGTTGAAATTGAGAAATTAAAACCTAGGGAAATCTAGACCATTTTAAGTGAAACAAAGCTTGGAATCACACTCACCGGAGCTCAAGGAGAAGATAGAGACCGATGATGTCGAAAACGGTGGTTGGAAAGTGCTTGATCGACTGTGAGAAGAAGTTTCGGCAATTCTAGCTTTTTCCGGCCAAAACATGATGGAATAAGGAGCTACTAGCGACAGGGATGGCTGTGGATGATGGTGGCATGCCAAGAGGCACACCAACGGTGAAGAAATGGCATGACAGGCGACGGTAATGGTGGTAGGGCATTGGGTTGGCAAGAAGAGGGGTCGGGGGCATTGTTTGTAAATTAGATAAAGTTGTATGTGTGTGTGTGTGTGTGTATATATATATATATATATATATAATAAATTTAATAATTTATTCTTTAATATACTAATTTTATATTCACCAAAGTGGTAGGGCGTTGGGTTGGCAAGAAGAGGGGTCGGGGGCATTGTTTGTAAATTAGATGAAGTTGTATGTGTGTGTGTGTGTGTGTATATATATATATATATATATATATATATATATATATATATATATATATATATATATATATATATATATAATAACTTTAATAATTTATTCTTTAATATACTAATTTTATATTCACAAAAAATTCTACACCACATAATTTAAAAATAATTAAAATATATACATATACACATGTTAATTAAATAACAACTTTATAATATATACATACATAATTAAAATAATTACTAAAACCTAAAATTATTAAATATATGTATATATATATATATATACTTGTATATGTATATATTTTAATATGACAATTAAAATAATGAATGAACTCATGCAAATGCGTAAATCTATCTAAAATAATTAATATTAAATAATTTACGTGTCAATTTCTCCGAAAATATAATTCCCAAGAAAATTTTATGTAAAGTACTTAAAATAATATAAAAAAATTAAAATTAGTTTTAAACAGATAACAAACTCATAAAATATCATAAATATCTATACAAAAATTATTAACATTGCATATTCTAATGCAGTTTAAAAATATCTAAAAACTCGAGATATTACAACTACAATATTCAAACTTTTTATTTTAATGCTTTGTTTATGTTCTTGTTTACTGAAACTTTATTTATAAATCAATTTCTTACTTATTTGTAATATATCTCTATAGTCTTTTAAGTTCTCCAGTTCTCTATTTTAATTTTATTTAAGTTGTCTAGATTTTTTTTACATTTAGTTATTTTCAATCAATTTGCAAAGCATTTTCAGTTTTAAACTTAGCTTTCTCAATTACAACAAGTTTAAGCACCTAACAGTTTTAAGTCCTTTAAACTACATTCAATCATCTTATTAGAAGTCGAAAGTTTTGGTTGGTGTACCTCACACACCTAACACGCTAAAAAATTATTGTCAAAAGGGCTAGAGGAAAACACCTTCTTTAATAGGAGTGATTATCCCTTTTGGAAGTATAAAATGGAACTTTATCTTAATATTAATCCCACTAGACTATGGGATATTATTCTTCATGGGTATGTTTGAGCCCAAAATAAAATTTTTAGATTGAATAAAATAAGACACTTGAATTACATCATTAGATTTAGCCTAGTATGGCTAATTCATGATTTATTAAAAAATTCAGCCCATTAAATAAGACTTGATGGTTAATTTTAGAGAATGTTTTAGAATTGACCTTTTTTGCAGTTGGAGATGGAAGACACGTGAAGTATCTAGATTTTTCTTGAGGAATTAAAGAGTCTGGGGACTTGAGGAAAATTAATCTACAAGTGTGAAGATTAATGAGACATTAATTGAAGCTAGTGAAATTTATATATAAAAGCAAGGAGGAGTAAAAGAATAAACCAATGATCAACATAAACAACAATCATCATCAAATCAATCATCATCAGCAAATTTTATTTAGATAATCTTTAGCAAATTTTTAGTTCTTATTCACAGCAATATAATCTTTTTATGTTTTAAAGCAAAATCATCTTTAGCTTGTACTAAATTTCAGTCAATACAATTTCCTTTCATTGTTAAAGAAGCTCTTTTATCATTAATTTTTATTTCCTCTACTCGAAATCTAACTAAATTATGGTAAAGGTGTTTGGAAATCCACAATCCATCTAAAAAGAAGTCAGGTTTTCTTTAAGGAACTTCTCCTATAGCATATTTGCAAAAAAAAATCCAACAATCTTTTGGCATACATAAAAATAAAAAATTAGAGAAACAGTTTTTGGCACGCCTAGTGGGATTTGTTTCAATAAGATGAACAGATATAAAAAAGAAATTTTTCAAGTTAGTTGTTAGACCAACAATTCACCTGTAAAATCAAATAGTTTATAAACATAAATGAATGAAAGCTTGGTGCCTCAAGATCACTCTTAAATTGAGGCACATGTTGGCTACTCTGGCCAAAATTTAAAGACTAATAATAACACTGTTAATGAAGCCATTAGTTCTCTCATAAAAGAAATGAAGAAATTGTAGCACATAAAGAATTCTTTGCAAGACTCTACATAAAAACTGGAAAATGATATGTAGAAAATTATGCAAGGGATAAATATTTCATTTGCTGGAATGAATATAAATTTTCCAAATTGAAAAATCAAAATTTTGCACTAAAAGTGGAGATTCAATATCAAAAGTAAGAAAAAGGCCCAAGGGGTAATATTTCTCCAAAGAATGGACATATTCTCCAAGGTTGCACGCCTAATCCCTAGGCTTAAATGCCTTTTCCCCAGGCATATATGCCATTTCCCTATGGATAAAAGCAAAGCACAAGGAATACATAGGAGGAATAATCAATTCCTCAAGCTTAAACATCACTTACCCAGGACTAAGAATTAAATCTCTATGGACTAGGACAAAAAATAGAAGGTGACATTTTACCTGAGGAATAGTTAATTCTTCAAGGTTAAACACTGGTTCTTAAAAGACAAATGTTGATACATGAAGACCATTTGCCTTCTCTTTAACCCCAAGGGTGGGAATGAATCTGAATGTAGAAAAAGAGATAAAGCTAACAGAGGAAAATTCACTTTCCTCAATGGCATGAACCGAATATATTAATATGGATTCAAGAGCATAGGTGGATCTAAAAAAGAAAATCAAAGAAAAGGAGATGATTAAGCCTTCCAAGATGAATCCAAACAGGTTTAAAAATTATTGGAGGCTAGTTCCTCACAATAAATTGTTAGCACCAAACAAAAGGCTACTTGGTCTAAAGTCATTCAAAAACAACTATAAATTCATAATAAATTTGGTATGTTTTTTTAGTGTGTGAATAAACACTATGAATGGTGATGTGTTGATGAAATTTTAGCAACATAACAGCTGAAATTTTGACATTTTGTTAATGCATGGTTGTGGTGTATGTGTGTAGTGTGATCAATGATGCAAAAGGTTGAATTGGAAAGCAAATAGACAAATACAAAACAAAATCCCTATAAGTCCAAAGATAATGGATTCATCTTCACTGTAAAGAAAGAACCAGAGAATTATTAAGAAAAGATGTAGACAGATTGCGTAATTCCCAAACTCCCAGGCAAAAAAACAAAATGAAGGTTAAATAAACAACTAATATGGCCTTAAAATAGCAAGTGCCTGGGTATATAATGCGTCATGCAAGTGAATGCTATTTTAACTATTTATTGCTAAAATAAACAAATTTACAATGTAGAAACAAGTTAATATTGCAATAGGTGGTTATGGTTTTGTAAACCACACGCTAGTTTGCATTATCCATGCTTAAATAAATGATGCACTAATGTTTTACCAGTTATCACTGGCTAAACAAGTAGAATTTGCACAGAAAAATATGGAAAATGCCTTTTCCCCAAGAAGTTTGGCATGCTAAAAGATAGGAAATAGCTAATCAAAGGAATATCTTATGCAAAATGAATTAAATAAATGAATCCAATAATGGTAAAATTTTGGCAATCTCTTGCCAAAATAAATTGTGGAAAGCAGTCTTAAATAAAAAAAATAGTGCATTTTGATATTTTCCCAAAGCAAAAGAGCTGAATTCCTAGGGAAATGCAAGATAAAAATCCTATTGAATTTATTTTGGTCTAAAAGGCTAAAATAATTTTAGTTTGAGAATCAAATTGCAAAGAAGTTTTCCTAATTGTGTTAAATATTTTGGCCAAAAAAGATGTTCTTCAATATTGGCTAAAATTCAATGTGAATATTAAAGTTTCACCAAGATTTCTGGGTTGATACCTTAGCCTTAAGGAAGTAAGGGGTGACAATAAACTTGAAAACTAAAATGGTGCTAGAAAGTGATATTAAGTCAGCCATTTTTAATATGCATGGAAACTAGGTCCATGGAAATTTTGCTAAAATATTTTCAAATTTTTGGTAACAAGAGCAAATAAAACTATAGCCATGGAAATAATGGCTAGACTTAGCACAACAAAATTCCACAAAAAATCCAAGGGAAATAAATTTTTAGCTAAAATTGTAAAAAATAAAAGCAAGAATCAATTTGCATTTTTATTTTGGCTATAAAAGCCAAAATTGCATCTAGATTAGAAAATTTTTAGCTTATTATTAAGCCAAAAATAATTTTTGTTGTTCAGTTCATTATTTTGGCATTTCTTGCTAAAATGAAATTCAAAAAGCTTAATTCTACTCAACATATGCATAAAGGTTTTGCAAACTAGCTTGGGTGAGGCCGAGAAAATTCCTTGTCTTTCGGCAAAAATTAAAATAGTTTGAGTGAAGTCAGTATTATTTCAATATCTTGGCTAGAATTTAGAAGCCTTGAACAAAATTAAATTGTGGTTAATGAATTCAAAAGGATACCAAAGGCCCTAATGTGTGTTATGAATTTTACGAAGAACATTTTTGCTTGCAAGCTATTAAGTTGAAGTTTTTAAAATTACAATTGGCCAAATTGGGCTAATTAAAAATTTAGGCTAAAGAAAGCAAAGCATGGACACTTGCTTCAAGTTCACTAGAAAATTATCAAAGGAAAGCATCAAGATCAATCGTAAATAAATTCTTATTTTGGCATAACAAAGAAATATATCATTTTCAAATCACAAATTGCCAAAATTCATAATTTCCAAAGCCAAGATAAATTGCAATAAAAAAAATTGAATTTTTCTTTTCGCTAAGAGGAGCTAGTGCATTAAAGTGCAAAGATCACCAAAGAAAATGCCAAATTAATTGTGAAGTAGAAGCCATTTAAAATTTGCAAATTTAATTTTTTTTTTGGCTCAAAATAGTAGCATAAAACATATTTTCCCTAAGCAAAGTTTTCATATGTCATGCTAAAGTTCAAACTTCCAACCAAAAATTGGCAAAACACAAGGAAAGAAAGCCAGAATTCAATAGACAAATATTCGGCTAAGAGAAAATAATTTAAATGCCAATTTCTTAGAATAAAGTAACTAATGGAAAGCCAAAAGTTAATTTTTTGGAACTTAGCCAACACAATTCTCAAGGAAGTTTGCATTTTTCTCATAATAAAGGTCACATTATTACAAACAATTGACAAATAAATTTTGGAAAGTTGCCGAAATATAGGTTTTTCGACTAATCAAATGTATCAAGTGCTTGGAATCATGTTTTTATGTCAAGATTATTTTGGCATAAGAATTATCAAAATAAAATCAAGTTATGAGGATTCATGAATTTTTTCAACTAAATCACATTTTCACAACAACCTCAATCAATTTCAAGCATCTAAAGGTGAACAACATCTTGGAGAAAATGGCCAAAATCATCAAATTAATGCCATTTGGCAAAGAAAATCATCAAAATTATTGAATAGCTCAAGCAAAATTTATTCTCCAAAAATAAACGCCATATCTCATTTAACCAAGATTAATACAATAAGCTCATAAAATTGGGGATAGCCGCATCATAATGCATACATTTTTCGTTAAAATTAAGAGAATGCAATTTATAGGGAAATGCCAAAATTAAAGTTTAAATTTTTGGCTAATCACAAATATTTTCTAAGAATCTAAGTTTGTTCAAGAAAAATACAAGTGCCAAGCTTCAAACCACATGAATACACATTAAGATCACAATAAAACCTTCAAGAACTAATTTTCAAGAAAACAAACTCATTTAAATTCAAAGAAAAAGTATCTCTTTCGATTCTTTGGAAACATATTTTGAGGTTGAAAAGGTAAATTTAGGACAACTTACAGTAATAACAAAATCACGTAAAAAAGGGAGTCCGATGAACTGCAGATCGGTGACAAATGATGGTTGTTATCCGATGGGTTATTGAATTTTGACGACAATAACTTCCCTAAGTGACAGTGATAAGCTGTTGTGCATAATGAGGCGATAACCTCGCAGTCTGCTCCTTTATGATGGACTGCTGACAGGAGCTTCGGTGGGCGAAGTGATAATAAGGCAACAACTTCTGGTGGTGATAGCCATTGATGAATGGTGGGCAGCAGTTGGTTATCTGGAAGAAGGAAAAGTAAAGCAACAGTGAGAAGAAAGGAAAATGAAAAAAAAAAAGATGGGCCACGTTTTGCCTTTATGTGTGTGTGTGTGTGTGTGTATAGTGCACCTAATGATATAAATTTATATGGCTTGCAACATTTTAATGCCTTGCAATTTCATTTTTGTAAAAAAAATAAAAAAATAAAAAATTGGAAAAAAGAGTTTAAGCTAGATGAATACTTATGGACTTTTATTTTACATGTAAATTAGCTTTGGGATTGCCCAAGCTAATTACATGCAGCGAGGGGCATTGTTTAAGTCCAAAATAAAATTTTTGGATTGAAAAAAAATAAGACACTTGAATTGCATCATTAGATTTGGCCTAGTATGGTTAATTCATGATTTATTTAAAAATTCAGCTCATTAATTAAGACTTAATGGTTAAGTTTGAAGAATGTTTTGGATTTGACTTTTTTTTTTTTTGAAGCTAGAGATGGAAGACACATGAAGTCTTTGAATCCTTCTTGAGGAGTTGAGGAAAATTAACCTACAAGTATGAAGATTAATGGGACATTAATTGAAGCTAGTAAAATTTATCTATAAAAGCAAGAAGGAGCAAAAGAACACACCAATCATCAACACAAACAACAATCATTATCAAATCAATCATCATTAACAAATTTTATTCAGACAATCTTTAGCAAATTTTCAATTTTTGTTCACAACAATATCTTCTGTTTAAGTTTCAAAGCAAAATCATCTTTAGCGTGTATTAAATTTTAGTCAATAAAATTAATTTCCTTTTACTATTGAAGATGTTCTTTTATCATTAATTTTTATTTCATCTACTTAAAGTCCAAATAAATAATGGTAAAGGCGCTTAGGATTCCACAATCCGTTTGAAAAGAAGTAAGGTTTTCTTCGAGAAATTTCTCCTTTGGCATGCTTGCAAAAAATTCAACAACCTTTTAGCATTCTTAAAGACCAAAAATTGGAGAAACAAGGTAAAATCCTTTAAGGAGATATGGATGGTGTTGAAAAGCATAAAGAAAGAAAGAAGTGATCTTAAAAGAAAAAGAAGGAGAATTAAGAGAATAAAAAGGTCATATCGGTTCTTCTTGCTTCCATATCAAGAGTTGAAGAAAGAAAAGTTCAATATTCATTCCAGCTAAAGAGATATGGAAAACCTTAAAGAAACACCATGATGGCAACATCCAAGTTAGATCTAATAGGTTTAACTCCATGTTTATTTATGAACTCTTTAAGATAAAGCCTAATGAGAGCATCACCAAAATGGCAAATTGATTCTTAAGGAAGTTGGACAAGCACTATTTAAAGGAAGAGATCAACACTAAAATTTTAAGAGTCCTTTCTAAAAAGGATTGAGAGTCACGAATAACTTCAATTAAAAAAGCTCATGAACTCCCTAAGCTCTCAACCAACATCCTCATAGGTTAATATCTCACTTATGAGCTTAACTTGAGGCAAAAAGAAGAGGAATAATTAGTAAAAAAAAAAAGAAGAGTCTTGCCTTTAAAGCCTCATTAAACTAAAATGATGACGATGAACTTTAAAAATAAGTGAGGATGATGAGGAGATTGTATCATTAATAAGATATTTCATATAGTACTTAAGAAGGAAAAAATTGAACAAACACAAGGAATTAAAAAAGAAGTGACTCTAAGAAAGATAAAAAGGTTTCATGCTATGATTGCAAAAGGTCTTGACATATTAGAAGTTTAAGCACAAGCATAAGGAAGCAAATAAAAGGAGAAAAGCCTTCAAGACCACTTAGGATGACTCATCGAAATCCGAGATAGAGGAAGTGGATTAAGAGGTATCAAACCTTTGTTTCATGCCTTAGAGGACATGCATGAGGATTGAGGTACCTCTTTTGTCTAATTTTTCTTATGATAATTTTTATGATGATTTTACGATTGTGATTAGGAGTTTGATGATGATGAGGAACTTGATGATGAAAGCTCCTTTATAACAAAATAATTGGTTTTAAATTTTCAAAAATTGCTTCCAAAGAAAAGGTTATATAAACAAAAGCTTTCAAACTTTTTTTTTTTTTTGAGGATTTGAAATTACAATTTTCAAGTATTAGTTCTTTAAATGAAAAGCTATCTTATGAGCTAAAAACCTTATATTCTTTGAAACATGACTTTAATGAAGATACAAAAGAAAATGAGTTACTTTTACAAGAGATTTTAGAGCTTAAATGTTCTATCTCCAAGTTTTAAAAGAATAAAGAGAATCTTGATAGCCTCTTGGATAGTCAAAGGTATATAAGCTCAAAATTTGGACTTGATTATTCTAATGGAACCTACTCTTGCCTATTCTTACCCCTAGGTTTGTCAAAGCTATCTAACCCCCTAAGTTTGTTAAGCCTACTCTTGCCTCATCACACATTTCTTATAAGAGCTTTAAATTTTAAGATCCTAAGACAAAGAGTTTTGAGAATCCAAATACTAAGGAAAAATCTTTAAAGGCCAATGTTTCCAAGGCTTAAGGCTTCAAAGTAAAAGCTAATAAACTCCAACCATACCATGCATTCATGTATTACAAAAGACCTACACACATGAACACTAAGTTTCATAGAATAATATATTATGATGATTGTGAATTATATGACCATGCTAGAACGTACTTGTCTAGAACAACCACAACCATCATAGCCATGATAGATTTGCAAATGTTCATAGGTAAATTAAATTTGCATAAATTAAATATTTTTACTGCTTGAAAGTTCAACATACTAATAATGTATGTTATTGTAAGAAACTTTATATCAACCTTTTACCTGTTGACTACTTTGAGAGTAATAAATTTAAACAAATTAAGGTTTGAGTTCCAAAATGTTGATTAATGATTATTTTACTTTTTTATGCAAATTATTGATAAACTAATAAATTCACTTGATTTAGTGTATCTATATATGCAAACATCAAAATGTCAAAAGACAACTTAGCCCATTTGAATGATAAAAATTGTTCTTAATAATTGCATAATTTAAACATATTTGTGTCGTTCTCTCATTGTTTTTCACAGGCATCTTTTCATATTTTATCCCTTTATAGCAATCTTTGAACTAGATTATTAATGGCTATATATCATGTTTTCTATTTCTTAGTATAAGGAAGCACAATATCTTAGTGAATGTAGTATTAAAAAATGATTGTTATTTGGTGTATCGTTTGCCGGTATTAGTTTGTCTGCATTTATGATTTATTATCTTAAAACTTGACTTGCCATTACTTGAAATTGCTATTGCCATAACGTGAATGGTGTTTGACACTTGTTTTGCTTTTTTATTTGGTGTCATCCTGTTTAATTACTTTTTATATTATGTGCTTATATAGTTTCTAAAAAAATCTTTGACAAAAAATTAATCTAATAATAAAATATATTTTTAAACATTAAAAAATTTAATATAATATAGTCAGATAGATGGGATAACGAGTATTATTTTAAAGGTTGTTTATCTGTTAATGTTAATGGCAATTCATATAGAAAATTTGAAAGAAGAATGGATAAATGATACAATTATATATATATATATATATATATATATTGGATTCTTTATATAAATATACCAAAACTAAAAATTAAAAATCTTATTGACTTTAAAAACTAAATTTCATAACTTTTTTTTTTAAATATAAATCACATTTCTTACCACCCTTATTTTTAGGTTTTTTTTTTTTCAAACATTTTTTTCTTTTAATTTATTTTTTACTTTATGCTTTTTTTTCAACAATTTTTTTCTCAATAATTTTTTCCCTCAATATTTTTTTACTTTGTTATCTATTTTTTTCTCAATATTTTTTTGCTCAACATTTTTTTCTATTATCTTCATTTTTTCACAATATTTTTTTTCTATTTTTATAGTACTATATTTTTTTTTCTCAACTTTTTTTTTGTACAACATTTTTTTTAAAGTACTATCTTCATTTTATTCTCAATGTTTTCTTTGTCTTAATATTTTTTTCTCTTAAGATTTTTTTTTTCAAATGAATAATTATGAACTAAACATTTTCAATTGTTGTTAAATCAAGCAATAAATAACTTCAAATGTTGTAATAACAATAAATAAATAAAATTTTCTCCTTTTATATTCTTAAAGAATAAGGATTTTTTTTACTTTAATTTTTTTTATTAAAATGTCTAACAACTTTTTTTAAAAAAATTGAAAGAGTCCTCAAGGTGGGTGAATAGGACCATCAAGAAAAATTGAGAAATTAAACGGTTTGAACAAGAATTAAAAGAAGTGTTGAGAAGGAAGAATGAAAAATACAAAAATTTAAGGAGTTTGAATTCAACAACAATTATACGTCTCCACCTAACTTATCCCCAAGTTAGAATTTTCAATCACCCACAATCTTATTCACAAGATTGATAATACACAAGAGTTTTATGGCTCACTCTTACAACCTTACAACTTGAGTTTTCTAAGCTCACTCAAGAACCAAATAACAAGTGTTTTCAAGGATCACACTAAAAGTAAAATCCCAAGTGTTTTGATGGTTAAACACTTACACCAATTCCTTTAAAATAGAATCTTACTTCTTGTTTTCTAATCTTAAAAAATAGAAGAAGAATAATATTTATTCTAACACTCACCAACTCTCATTAGAGTATACAACAATAAGAATGAATTTTGGAAACGTTTAGAGAGCTTAATTGAATGTTTGAATATATAAATGTAAATGAGCAAGTTTCTTAACCTCAAAACAATTTTCAAAAGTCATATTTATACTTAAGTAATCCAATTATAGTTATTAGAAGTAATATTTTTGTTCCTAACATTATCCAAGTCCATTTGAATGAAAATTTAGACTTTTGAGTTACATTTTCTTAAGTCCTAGTCGAGACTAGTATCAAATAATCATTATAAGACATTGTGTTTGAAAAACTACCTTGAACCCAATCAAGATGGCCATGTCCTGATCAGGACTGCCTTGTCTAGAGCAATGTCCCGATCGAGACATTCAATCGAGATGGGCACTACCCATTTTGCCAATTTTTACTCTCTTTGGTCCTGATCAGGACTGCTTTGGTTCCGATCGGGACTTCAACCTAAATTGTAACTTTTTATGCAATTTAGTCCCTATGATGAGTTCGGTCGAGATAGTACTTGCAATGGCTTTTTGGAACCATTTTTCTTCAATATTTCATTATTATTTTGACTTCCAAATTGTTACTAACTTATACATACTTGAAGTAAACATATTAGTTGCTTAAAATTAAGTTTGTTAAAATCAAAATCAAGATTGCTAACTTGCTAAGGTCAACGATTTCCCCCTTTTTTATTATGACAAACTTATTTTGAGTTTAATAAAAATATAATGTAGAGTGTGAATAATTTGTTATAATAATGAGTATATAAAATGAGAACAAATATATTTATTTATTTCTCCCCTATGTATATGGACATGATAAGAAATATAAATTATTATTCTAAATGACATAAAATATATCATGACAAGAATTATGGTCCTCTAAGGCATAAAGGAAATAATTTTAAATATATATAATGCATCACAAAATAGTACAAACATGATCATATAGAGCTTAGCTAGTCAATGAATCATGTGACACTTAACATATTACAATTATGAGCATTAAGCATAATTATCGCATTGCTTTTTCTCCCCCCCCCCCCCCCTTCCCCTCCTCTATTAAATAATAGAGGAAACAAAAAACCATGAACCAAAACAATGAAAAAGCAAAGATACATAAAAGTCTTTATGAAATTAAAATGTCATTTAAGCAAATTTTCTCCCCCTAAATCAATGAAAAAAAATTGATATTAAAGACACACTATTACATAGTTATGTCACTTAAACAAACACATCTTTAAAAGAAAATTCTTTTCAAGGAAATTAACTAAGCATACATGCAAACTTAAATATTTCTAAACAAAGATCAAAACAATTCCTAAAAGGAATTTTGCATGTATATAATGTATATAATAATGTTAATAGATTAAACACACAAACAATATTAAACTCAAACATTTTCTGCCTCTTTGTCAAAAATCAAAAAGAAAGAACACTAGAGAAATTTAAGTAATAAAAAGATACAGTACAAGGATAAGATACTTAAAATAAACAGAAAATAAACTAAACGTAAACAAGATATTATGAACCTAAAATTTAAACTAACAACTAGAGGCTCATATACTGAAAATAAACCAAACATAAACCAAAAATAAAACAAACAAACAAAATACAAATATGGTCTATTCTTGAGGAGGGAAAGGAGGAGGAGGATAAGTGCATGTATAGTCTTGTTGCTCATAAATGTGATGAACATTATGTTGAAGATGAGCAATATTATCATCAATTTGATTGAATCACACATTAAAATAAGATTCAACTTTATCAAAATGAGAGTTTTCGATTCCATGAGAGACATGCGCTCAAAAATTTGCCCAACCCATAAAAGTTCATCCTCTTGAGCTTGAGCACCTTGACTTGAAGTTGCTTCACTTCTTGTTCTCTTTCTTTAAGGAGCAACTTGAGGTTGAGTCTTTTGTTTTTCTTCCCCATGACCTTCTTGATCCTCTAACACTTGGAACATAGTGTTATAACCCAAAATTTTATAAATTATTAAATTTAATTTTAGGATTTGCAGTGTTAATACATATTTTATTAATTTGTTATATTATGGTTATTTTGTGAAATTAAATTAAATTCAAGTGTTATCATTTATTTTATTATATTATGGTATTAATATTAAATTAAAATTTAAAACTTAAATTTATTGTTATATATTATTTAATATTATTATTATTTGTGAATTATGTAATGTAGTGTAATTTAATATATTTTAATATTATGTGGTGAGTTTAATTAGAAAAAAAATATTTAAATTAAAAATATTATTTTATTTTATTTTGTCCTTTTCTAGTTATATATATATATATATATATATATATATCCTTCCTTCCTTCCCCCTTTCCCTTCCTTTCCCTCTTCTTCTTCCTTTTCTGCAATAGATCGTGAAGTAGCCCTCTCCTCTGTGCAATGGAAACTGGCAGTGCTACCATTGCCACCATCGCCTCTCCTTTGCTTGCCACCACCACCTTTCCTTCCTCCCATTGACATCTTCTTTTCCCTCCCCTCTCTTTTTTCTTCTTGGCACCGTTAGCTTTCGGAGGCCACAAGTGACATTTTCAGCAATGGTTAGAGCTCCCACTAGTATCATTTGAAAGTTGGTTTCGTGGGCTTCAATTCTCTTAAGCTAATTCACTTGATTAACTTCGAATTCATCTCCAATTTTGGATAATTGATTTTAAGGTTCTTAGCTTTAATTATTGATTTGTGTTAAATTAGTTTGATTCATGTTAAATTGACTTTAGATTATTGAAATTGAAGTTGTAAGCTTTCTAAAAAAGTATTTAAATTCAATTTTGGAGATATTTGCGATTTGACCACTATTCCGAGCTAAGTTACTATTCACATGTATTGTTCCCCGGCTCGAAAATGTGTTTTATTTTTAATAAATTTTACTAATTATTTTAAGAATATTTTATTAAGAAAGTTTATTGAAATTATTTTCTGAATTTTTATTATGAATTTTTGAATGTTTATGTAAAAATTGGATTTTTGGAAAAATTAGTAAATTTTATATTTTAATTGAAATTATTGTTAATTATTATGTTTTGGATAATTTTTGAGTAATAAATAGTACTAAAATAATTTTTATGAATTATTTACTATTTTTAGCTAATTAATAATAATTTCCATAAATATATTTGAATAATAATTCTATATATTATTTTTAATATTAAATGGATTTTTAGTTATTTTTATTATATACTTGGGAAATTTAAATAATTATTTGTAATTTATGCTATTTGATTTCGAATGTTTGAAAAATGGATTTTTTTTATTAATATTATTTAATTATAATTGGGATTTTATTATTTATTTTGAAAATAAATATCTTTGATTTTTTACTATTTAAATAAATTGAATTGTGGTATTTTATGAGTTTTGGTGAATTATTGATATTTATTATTATTTTATTTATTTTGATTTTGTTGGTTCTTGGTTGGGCAATAAATGTAGTTCGGGGGTCCAATCTAAGAAGTTGAGCATTTTATGTATTTGAAGTGTGTTTATGAGCATGATTGACTCTACTTTTTGTAGAGGAATGTCCATTTTACATAGGAAACTCTATTGAATTTTTGGTAGAATTCTTGTAAAACATGACATCTGGTCAGTCCTAAGTTTTGGATTTTGTCAAGTCTTGTTCTAAATTGAGTCGTTCTTTAGAAATTGTAGAAGTATAAATTAAGATTTCGATTCTAATATATTATATTTGTTATTATTTTCCTTAGATGCTCCGAGAGCAAGGCTTATCAGACTTGGCTAGTCGAGCCAGGATAGATTAGCACACTTAAATTGTGAGTTATTATTATATGTATACATTGCATGTAGATAAATATTATGAGCATCCATATATTTTTAATAAATATGAATTTAGTTATGCTTTATTTCATTAAATGATATTTATTATTATTAAGATTTATATATATATGCTTTCATATATATAATTGAGAATATTTATTTTGAATAATGTATGTTGTCATATTTAATTATGAATTTCATCATTTTAAATTACAAAACAATGTTTTGGAGGATAGTTGTAGAACATACCACCTATTGGGTCACACTAAGGCTGTTGCACAACAGCACGCTAGAATTAGGTTTTGAACTTTGATTGATTCTGAATAAAGAAATTATGGTTGTTGTAAAATTGTGAATAAAAAGGGTGTGACTGCGGATCCTCGATTGATATGTAGGGTACTCGGGGCCAATTAACATCGGTAGTGGAACTATGGATCCTCGGTTGACCCTTTGTGTACTCGGGGCCAATTCATTGCCAAAAGTTGGACATATAATATTTTTAGAGTTATGGAAAGCCTGTTGGCTAAGGAAATATAGTGATCAAGGTTGCAAAATTAAGGATTCTACTATGATCCTTTACTAAAAATTCTTCTGCATTTATTATTATAATAAAAGTGGATTTTTAGGTATATATATATATATATATATATATATTGTACTGATGCTTGAGTGTTTATGTCTTTAGGTTGCGTGTATATATATTATAATAATTCACTCAGTGAGGTTTAAACCCCCTCAAATATTTTTTTCAGTATCTTCTACTTCAGACCTCCCTATTAGACGTCTTCACCGGACTCTTTCCTCCTCAGCTGAATTATGTAAATATTGAACCATTACTTCTCTTGTATTTTAGTAAATATTACAGTGGTAGCGCTTATTGTTGTAGTATCTGTGTTGTATAAAACAATGATTCTATATTTCAATATATTTTATTATGTTATAAGAATTTATTTTATATTAATTAAAGTCTTAATTCTAAGATATTTTATGGTATGTTTGCATGTGTATTTTATTTTTTTTAGGCTTCTTATGGGTTCCGGATTCTTGAGAATTCTTGTTCCCTAGCGCTAGTCCTAACTCCCCAGTTTGGGTCGTGACAAAGTTGGTATCAGAGTCTAGGTTTTAGTTTTGTGGACCTAGGTTAGTAGAGTTGTGGTTTTTTTAAAACTACTTCAGTATTAGGTTCGACTATGTCTTCGATAAGTTTTCCTTATTGTAGTTTTTCACTTAATCATTAGGATATCTATTTGTATAAATCTTTTTGGTTTTTATCTTTTCAAAATGAGGAGGCGAGCGCGTGTCGCTCCACTAGTCGTTAAGGCCGAAGATGATGAGTCTTTTTAGGATGAGGTTCTACCCCTTGAGTTTCCAGTTAGGCACATAGGTAGAGGTAGAGGTAGAGGTAGACCTCGAGGAGCGACAAGTCACCGTAGGCAGAGAGAGCTATAAGATAAGGAACCTGTAGAGCAGGAATATGAGGAAGCTGCTATACCTCCAGTCGTACCACAAATGTAGTCTATGTATCAGTAGGGCATGTCTGACCCAAAGGCAGCCTTATTTTATGCTATAGTCGGTAAGATATCATTTGACAGGACTATAGATCCTCCGAATTTCTTGCATGCTATAGAGATGAGGACTTGAACTACTCACACAAAGTACTAGAGGATTATGATTATTGAGTTATCTGTTAAGGGGCTAGCCTTAAATTGGTTTGTACAAGTCATCCAACCGCACATGACAAAATTCACCTGGGCTTAAATTTGAGAGAGATTCATGAGAAGTTTCTGCCCAGAGCCTATGTAGATGAGCTTCATACTCCAACTGACTATATTGGTAGGGAGGTTGAGGACAAACCAGAGTCTTCACCGTCACCTAGAAGGATGCTCAGGCATCCAATGTCATTGTAGCAGGTATACTCCTAGTTTGTTACTTGGATGCTAGAGTCTTGATTAATCCAGGTGCCATACATTCTTTCGTGTCCCTTATTTTTGCTTCAAAGTTGTGTTGTCAAGCTTCAAGGATGGTATTTTCTTTATCTATTGCCACTCCTCTAAATGATTCATTGGACATCAATGTGGTTCTTTCTGGGTGTCTAGTGTTAGTGGGAGGTAGAGAATTGTCAATGAAATTAGTGTTGTTGGATGTCATTCTTGGTATGGATTGGTTATCTCAGCATTATGTCATAGTTGATTATCAGAGTAAAGAGGTGATTTTTAAAATTTTGAATGATGAGGAGTTTAAGTTTGTGGGTGACAAGAGTTTTTCACCTCAGAATCTTATCTCTGCTATCATGGTTAGGAAGATGATGAGGAAAGGTTGTCAGGGATACTTGGCACTAGTCAAGGATACTTTAGTTGAGAAGACATCCATCTCAGATTTTCTAATAGCTTATGAGTTTTTTAATGTCTTTCCTAATAAGTTAACAGGTTTACCACCTCATAAAGAGATCGAATTCTGTATAGATGTGGTCTTAGGCGCAACTCCTATCTCGATACTGCCCTATAGAATGGCTCCTGCAAAGTTGAAAAAGTTAAAGGAGCAGTTGTAAGATTTACTGGACAAGGGTTTCGTAAAACCCAATATTTCTCCTTGGGGTGCACCAGTCCTATTTGTGAAGAAGAAGGATGGTATATTGAGACTATGCATTAATTGCAAAGATCTAAATAAGGTGACAGTGAAGAACAAGTATCCTTTTCTGAGGATAAATGATTTGTTTGATCAACTTCAGGGTGCATAGTTCTTTTCCAGGATTAACTTGAGGTTGGGCTATCATCAATTACGGATCAGTGAAGCCGATGTTCCTAAAATGGCATTCCACACTAGATATGGTCACTATAAGTTTATGGTGATGTCCTTCAAGTTAACTAAAGCATCAGTTACTTTCATGGATATGATGAACATGGTGTTTAGTCCATTTATGGATCAGTTTATAGTAGTTTTCATTGATGATATACTGGTATATTCGAAGAGTATAAAGGAGCACGTATATCACTTAAGGACAGTACTACAAACACTGAGAGAATATCAGTTTTATATTGTTAAATTCTCAAACTATGATTTTTGGATTGAGAGTGTTGCATTCCTTGGACATGTGGTGTCTAAATATAGTATTTAGGTTGATCTATAGAAGATTGAAACAATATTTGAATGGCCCAGACCGACATCAATCATTGAGATTCAAAGTTTTCTGGGGTTGGCTGGGTACTGTAGGAGATTTGTGCAGGATTTCTTAAGAATTGTAACACCTATGACTCGCCTAACTTAGAAGAATGTGAAGTTCATGTGGTAAAATACTTATGAGAACAGTTTTTAGTTATTGAAAGAGAAGTTGATCATATCTTTAGTTCTGACTTTGCTTAATAAAGAAGAAAAGTTCATTGTATATTGTGATGCTTTCAAAGTTGACTTAGGTTATGTGTTGATGCAGAATGGTAGGGTGATAGCTTATGCTTCCAGGCAGCTAAAAAAGCATGAACAGAATTATCCTACTCATAACCTATAAATGGCTGCAATGATCTTTACTCTCAGGATTTGGAGACATTATTTATATAGAGTGACTTGTGGGATTTTTACAAATCATAAGAGTTTAAAGTACATTTACTAGTAAAGAGATCTAAACTTAAGGCAAAGAAGATGGTTGGAATTGCTAATATTATGAACCATCTAGGCAAGGCTAATGTGGTAGTAAATGCCCTAAGTAGAAAGGCCTTGGGTATTCTTGCTCACATTAGTATGGAGAGGAAACCTCTTATCCAAGAGTTACATAAGTAAGTGGATCAATGTTTGATGATGAAGATAAGCATATCAGGAGGATTGCTAGCTTAGTTTAGAGTGAAATTAGTGTTGAGTGATAAGATTAACATAGCTCAGAGCCCATATCCTTTTTTTAGAGCTTAAAGAGAATGTTCATGAAGAAAAGTTCACTAATTTTACACTTGATGATGAAGGTGTTTTATAGATCAATGGTAGATTGTGTGTTTCAAATGTGGATAATTTAAGAGATGAGATCTTAGAAAAAGCACATTCTGTAGGTTCTAGTACACATTTAGGTGTTACTATGATGTACCACAATATTAAGGATTTACACTGGTGGGATATATTAAAAAATAATGTAGCTAATTTTGTCTCTAAGTGCTTAACTTGTCAGTACGTGAAAGCTGAGCATTAAAAGCCTTCTGGGAAGCTTTAGCCTCTTCCGATTCTTGAGTGGAAATGGGAGAGAATTGTTATGGATTTTGTGACAAGGTTATCTCGTTCAAAGGATGGATATGATTCTATTTGGGTGATTGTGGACATGTTAACTAAATCATATCACTTCTTACCAGTTAAAGCTACTTATTCTATAGCCAAGTTGGCTAAATTTTATGTTAAGCATATTGTGTGTCTTCATGGAGTGCATGTTTCCATTGTATTTGACAGAGGTTAAGTGTTTACCTCTTGATTTTAGCAAAAGTTACAAGAAGCAATGGGCACCAGGCTTGATTTCAGTATTGCTTTTCACCATCAGACAGATGGTCAATCTGAGAGGATAATCCAAATACTTAAGGATATGTTGAGAATATATGTAATGGATCTTAGAGGTAGTTAAGATGATCATTTGCCATCGGTAGAGTTTTCTTACAATAAAAGCTACCATAGCAGTATTGAAATGACACCATATGAAGCTTTGTATGGAAGGAAGTGTAAATCCCCTTTGTGTTAGGATGAGATTAGAGAAAGAGAGTTAATTGGACCTAAGATTATCTAGGATGCAACTGAGAAGGTTGCTTTGATTAGAAGAAGATTGGAAACCTCAGCTAGCAGACAAAAGAGCTATGTAGATTTAAAATGCAAGGATGTGGAGTTTCAGGTTGGGGACTATGTATTTATGAAGGTGTCACTGATTAAGGGTGTAATGAGATTTGGCAAGAAAGGGAAGTTAGCATCAAGATACATTGGACCTTTCGAGATTCTGGAAAGAGTGGACATGGTTGCATATCGATTGGCTTTGCCTCTGAATTTGTCTTAAGTGCATCCAGTGTTCCATGTCTCGATGCCAAGGAAGTACATTTTAAACCCTTAACATGTGTTGTAGCCTCAAAGTATGGAAGTGAATGAAGATTTGACGTACGAGGAAGAGCTAGTTGCGATTGTGGATTATTAAGTCAGTCGGTTACATTTAAAGTAGATCCTAATGGTCAAGGTATTGTGGAGGAGCAACAATATGGAGGAGCACACATGGGACATCGAGGCTGAGATGCGGGTGGCTTACCCTTACCTTTTTCCTTGATGAATTCTTATATTTAGTTCTTTATTCGAAATTCAAGGATGAATTTTTATAAGAGTGGAAGATTATTATAACCCAAAATTTTATAAATTATTAAATTATTTTTTGAAATTTACAGTGTTAATAAATATTTTATTAATTTGTTATATTATGGTTATTTTGTGAAATTAAATTAAATTCAAGTGTTATTATTTATTTTATTTTATTATGGTATTAATATTAAATTGAAATTTAAAACTTAAATTTATTATTATATACTATTTATTATTATTATTATTTGTGAATTATGTAATGTAGTGTAATTTAATATATTTTTAATATTATGTGGTGAGTTTAATTAGAAAAGAAAATATTTAAATTAAAAATTTTATTTTATTTTATTTTTTCCTTTTCTCCTTTTTGATAAATAAATAAATAAATATATAAATATAAAATTTCTTTCCCTCCCCTTTCTTTTTCCTTCTTTCCCCCTTTCCTTCCTTTCCCTCTTCTTCTTCCTTCTCTGCGACAAATCACGAACCAGCCCTCCCCTTTGCGCAATGGAACCTGACAGTGCCACCATCGCCACCGCCGCCTCTCCTCTACTCACCGCCACAACCTTTCCTTCCTCCCGTTAACGTCTTCTTTTCCCTCTCCTCTCTCCTTTCTTCTCGGCACCGTTAGCTTTCAGAGGCCGCCGATGACGTTTCCAACAATGGTTGGAGCTCCCATTAGTGTCATTTGAAAGTTGGTTTCATGGGCTTCAATTCCCCTAAGGTAATTCACTTGATTTACTTCGAATTCATCTCCAATTTTGGATAATTGATTCTAGAGTTCTTAACTTCAATTGTTGATTTTCTGTTAAATTAGTTTGATTCATATTAAATTAACTTTAGATTATTGAAATTGAAGTTGTAAGCTTTCCAAAAATGTATTTAAATTCGATTTTGCAAATAGTTGCAATTTGAGCATTATTCTGAGCTCGATTACTGTTCATGGGTACTATTCTTGGTTCATAAATATATTTTTTTAATAAATTCCACTAATTATTTTAAGTCTATTTCGTTAAGAAAGTTTATGGAAATTATGTTTTGAATTTTTATTATGAACTTTTGAATATTTATGTAAAAATTGGATTTTTGGAAAAATTAGTATAAATTAGTAAATTTTATATTTTAATTGAAATTATTGTTAATTATTATGTTTTGGATAATTTTTAAGTAATAAATAGTATTAAAATAATTTTTATGAATTATTTATTATTTTTAACTAATTAATAATAATTTCCGGAAATATATTCGAATAATAATTTTATCTATTATTTTTATGATTAAATGAATTTTTAGCTATTTTTATTATATACTTGGGCAATTTAAATAATTATTTGTAATTTATGCAATTTGATTTCTAATATTTGAAAAATAAATTTTTTATTAATATTATTTAATTATAATTGGGATTTTATTATTTATTTTGAAAATAATTATCTTTGATGTTTTTATTATTTAAATAAATTGAATTTTGGTATTTTATGATTTTTATGAATTTTAGTGAATTATTGATATTTATTATTATTTTATTTATTTTGATTTTGTTGGTTCTCGGTTGGGCAATAAATGTAGTTTGGGGATCCAATCCAAGAAATTGATCATTTTATGTATTTGAAGTGTGTTTGCAGGTAAGATCGACTTTACTTTTTGTAAAGAGACGTCCATTTTACAAAGGAGATTTTGCCGAATTTTCGATAGAATTCTCATAAAATATGACATCTGGTCGGTTCTGAGTTTTGAATTTTGTCGAGTCATGTTTTAGATTGAGTCGTTGTTGAGAAATTTTAGAAGTATAAATTAGGATTTCGATTCTAATATATTATATTTGTTATTATTTTTCTTAGTTGATCAATGCGCTAAGCCTATCGGATCATGTCAGCCGAGTCAAGGTAAAGTAGCACACTTGAACTATAAGTTATATATATATATATATATATATATATATATATATATTATGATAATCCATATATTTTTAATAAATATGAATTTAGCTATGCTTTATTTCATTAAACGATATTTATTATCATTAAGATTTATATATATATATATATATATATATATATATATATATGCTTTCATATATATAATTGAGAATATTTATTTTGAATAATTTATGTTGTCATATTTTATTGTGAATTTCATCATTTTAAATTACGAAACAATATTTTGGAGAATAGTTGTAGAATGTGTTACCTAATGGGTCACACTAAGGCTGTTGCGCAACAATATACTAGAATTAGGTTTTGAACTTTGATTGATTCCGGATATAGAAATTATGGTTGTTGTGAATTGTGGATAAAAAAGGTGTGACTACGGATCCTCAGTTGATCTGTAGGGTACTCGGGGCCAATTAACATCGGTAGTGAAACTACAGATCCTTGGTTGACCCTTTATGTACTCAAGGCCAGTCCACTGCCAAAAGTTGGACATAGAATATTTTTGGAGTTATGGAAAACATGTTGGATAAGGAAATATAGTGATAGAGGTTGTGGAAATTTAGGGATTCTACTCCAATCCTCTACCAAAAATTCTTTTGCATTTATTATTATAATAAAAGGGGATTTTTTAGCATCTGTATGAAATGCATGTATATTTAAATAAATATATATATTATTATACTAATGCTTGAGTGTCTATGTATATTATAATAATTCACTCAATGAGGTCTGAACCCTCTAAAATATTTTTTTCAAGATCTTCTACTTTAGACCTCCCTATTAGACCTCTTCACTAGACTCTTTCCTCCCCGGTCGAATTATGTAAATATTGAACTGTTACTCCACTTGTATTTTAGTAAATGCTGCAGTAGTAGTGCTTCTTATTGTAGTATCTGTGTTGTATTAAATAGTGATTCTGTATTTGAATATATTTTATTATGATATAAGAATTTATTTTATATTAATTAAAATTTTAATTCTGAGATATTTTGTGTTATTTTTGCATGTGATTTTTTTATTTTTTTGAGGCTTGCTATGGGTTCCGGATTCGTGAAAATTCTCATTCCTTAGCGCCTGTCATGACCCCCCGGTTTGGGTGATGACACATAGCTTTAATATTCTTGTTAGCTCTAAGATCATGTTTCCAAACCTAAACGCCATTGATATAAGTGAATTGTTTGGAGTTTTGACTGAAGGTAGCATCAAGAAGCAAAGGTTTGGTAGAGGGTAGAGAATTAAGATTAACATTGAAGAATTGAGCTAATTTTGTAACAATGCCACCAATACAAATAGCACCAGTTTGACTATCACTAATTAGCCAAATTCTCCATTGTAAAAATCTTCCTAAAGCAATATTCTTATTATTATAAAGACAATAGAGAATAAAAAGATCATCAAGAGAGATTGTTTCATTAGAGAGAGCTCTATAATTAGTAGAATAGGTGAGAAAATGATGAATATACCAAAATGCTTTGGATTTGATGAAGGAAGTTGTGGTGTGTCCGTTGGTAAATTGAGGTTCATTTAGAGCCTTGATTTGATCCCAATAGGAAGAGGCAATCCAATGAGGATTAACTTGAATATATCCCTCTTATGAGAACTTGAAAAGAGTATCAAACTCTTGATAGGACATGAAATGATGTCTCCCCACCAATTTAAATATCATTGAGAAATATGGATTATCATCATCAAATTTTGCAGAGCGAAAGGTAAAGGATGAAAGAAATTCAAAGATGAGAGTAGGATAAGATAATAAAGGAGTGAAAGTATAGTTAAAAATCCTACCTTTGAGGAGAAGATCTTGGACTTCATTAAAGCATCTTATAGCCTTAAGTGTTGGTTCATGCATAAAATGTAAAGGAATGAAGGTCCTTTTTTGTAAAAGAGACATTCTTTTCTTAATCTTTTGAGAGGAATAAGAAAAAGAAGAATTTGATCTCTTGGATTTATCTTTCTTAGAAAGGAAAAGGAGCTTAAGAAGATGAAGGGGCTTTGCTAGGTTTCTTTGGAGCCATAAGGAGAGAATATATGAAGAAATATCTAGAGAGAAAGGATTTGTTTTGAGATGAAAAATCAGTTATGAATAGAGTGGTATTTATAGGCATAAGATTAAGGTTGAAAATAGTATAGAATTTGAATTGAATAGGAACTTAAAAATTTGAATCTATTTTTTATTGGAGAGTTAAAAAGGTAGAAAAATTTGAATTCCTTATCCCGATTGGGCATGCAATCATGAGTGATGTCCCAATTGGGGCATGCAATCCTAAAGGACATTTATTCGGGATGAGTTATTTGTAAAAACACAGAAATCAAAAATCATGTCTCGTTCAGGACATGATCCGGTCCTAAGCGAGACCAGGGTCACTTTTAGAAAAGTTTTAGGAATTTGTTCAATTAGGTCCTTGCAAAAATTAATTTGCTTTAATTGGACAAAATTGACAATTTTTGAAGGATATAAATAAGGAAATGAAAAAGACTCATTTTGGGATGGATATATTTTGCTAAATAATAAATAATTAATTTAACGAAAATTTCATAAATTAATTATTAATTTTCAAAATATGAGGGATAAAAAAAATCAAATAAACATGTATTATTACCAAAAATAAACAACAAATGTACTTGAAGTTCAATCAAAATCAAGACAAACTAGAACCATCAATCATGCTAAGTTTATGTTTAATAAAGTTCAATCTCTCTTCATTGAGAGATTTTGTGAAGATATCAGTAAATTGATTATTTGTGTTAACAAAATCAAGTGTGATATCACCAATTTGAACATGATAATGCATGAAATGATGTATAATGTCAATATGTTTAGTTCTAGAATGTTGAATGAGATTTTTACTAAGATTAATAGTACTTGTATTGTCACATTTAATAGGAATGTGATCGATTTTTATACCATAGTTCAACAATTATTGTTTTTGCATTAAGATTTATGAATAATAAAGACTTGTTGCAATATATTCAGGTTCTACAGTGGACAAGGTGAAACTTGTTTCTTGCTAAACCAAGAAACTAAACATTGTCTTAAAAATTGATAAGTTTCAGAAATGCTCTTTCTATCTAGTAAATTACCAACAAAGTTTGCATCCGAATAAATAACCAAGTCAAAGGAAGAACTCCTAGGATACCAAAGTCCTAAATGCATTGTACTATAAAGATATTTGAAAATTCTTTTGATAGCATTCAGATGAGAATCTCTAGGACTTGCTTAAAATCTAGCACACAAGCAAGTAGTAAACATAATATTAGGTCTACTAGTAGTTAAATAAAGAAGGGATTTGATTATACCTCTAAATCGCTATTCATCAACTAGTTTGCTATTCTCATCTTTGTTTTGTTTGGTTGTGGTGCTCATTGAAGTTTTAATTATTTTAATTCCATCCATCCCAAACTTATTAAGAATGTTTCTTGCATATTTTGTTTGATTGATGAAAATCCCATCTTTGCATTGTTTATTTATAATCCAAGAAAGAATTTGAGTTCTCCCATCATACTCATTTCAAATTCTCTTCGCATCAATTTGGAGAATTCGTAACATAAACAGCGGTCAGTAGCATCGAAAATGATATCATCAATATATATTTGCACAATTAACAAATCATTTTTAGATTTCTTTATAAAAAGAGTTTTGTCAATTTTTCCCTTAGAGAAACCTTTCTTTAGTAAAAAGTTACTTAATCTTTCATACCAAGCTATTGGGGCTTGTTTTAATCCATATAAAGCTTTCAAAAGTTTAAAAAGATGATTTAGAGAATCAAAATTTTTAAAAATCGGAGGTTGTTCAACATATACCTCCTCTTCAATAAAACCATTCAAAAATGCACTTTTAACATTCATTTGATAAAGTTTAAAATCCATGCATAATGCAAAAGCAAGTAGCTTCCTAATAGCTTCTAACCTTGTAATGGGGGCAAAGGTTTCAGCATAATCAATGCCTCCTTTTGATTATAACCTTTAGCTACTAGTCTAGCTTTTCCCTAGTTATGACACCTTATTCATTCATCTTATTTCTAAACACCCATTTAGTGCCTATAATAGGATGATGTTTAGGTCTAGGAACTAAGGTCCAAACTTTATTTCTCTCAAATTGATTTAACTCTTCTTGTATAATAAGGACCTAAAATTCATCACATAAAGCATCATCAACATTTTTTGGTTCAATTTGAGAAATGAACGCTATATTGACAATAGACTTTAGTTTGGATCTAGTAGTTACCCCTTTTGTAGTGTCACATATAATAAGATCTTAAGGATGAGCTTTCTTGAATTGCCAACCTTTTAGAAGTTTATCCTTCAAAGTAGGTTGAGATGCCTCCTCATTTTTGTTCTTGATTTGACCTTTAAGTTCCAAAAGCTTACTATTTTCTTCTTGTGTATCCACATTCTCATTTTCATTTATAAGATCATCAATATTACAAACATCATTTCTAGGATTAAGTGAGTTTGATTCATTAAATACAATATGCATTGACTCTTCAACTACTAGAGTTCTCTTATTAAAGACTCTATATGCTTTATTAGAAATAAAATAGCTTAGGAAAATTCCTTCATCGGCTTTGGAATCAAATTTCCCAACATTATCTTTGATTTTTAATATAAATTACTTGTATCCAAATACCCTTAAATATGAGATTTTGGGTTTTCTATTGTTCTATAGCTTATAAGATATTTTATTTAAAATTGATCTTTTGAAAACTCGGTTTGAAATATAAAATTATATGTTAACAACTTTCGCCCAAAAGTATAGAGATAAATTATACTCATGAAGCATTATTCTAGAGTTCTATTTTTCCTTTCAAGTACCCCATTTTATTGAGGAGTTTTAAGAGAAGAAAATGTATGCAGAATACAATTTTCATTGTAATAAATTTTGAAAAACTCATTTTCAAATTCGGTTCTATGATTACTTCTAATAGATGAAATACAAAATCCTTTTTCTTTTTAAACTCTTTTAGAAAAATTTGCAAAAGCTTTAAAAGCATCAGTCTTATGAGCAAGAAAACACACCAACGTAAATCTAGAGTAATCATCAACCAATACATATGTATAGTGCATTCCATCGAGACTAGCATCTTTAGTTGGATTAAACAAATCTATATGTATAAGTTCAAGTGGTATAGAAGTGGACACTGCATTTTTTAGCTTATCTGAGGACTTAGATTTTTTTCCCTTTTAACAAACATCATAAGGTTTATCCTTAGTGAATTCAAGCTTAGGTAAACCAATCACAAGTTCATGTTTACAAAGATCATTCAAAAGCTTAAAATTTGCATGTCTTAACCTTCTATGCCATGTCTATGTGTCATGAGAAATATAAATTAAGCATTTAATGTATTTGTTATCAATTTTATTCAAATCAATGACCTAAATGTTGTTTGTTCTTTCACCATTAAAAATAACTTTATTTTCATCAAGACTACTAATAAAGTAAATTTTAGGATAGAAAGTTACTTTATTTCCTATGTCATACAATTGACTTATACTAAGCAAATTGTGTTTGAGACCATCAACAAATAATACATAATGTATAGATAAGGATTAAGGATTACTTATTTCTCCATTGCCAATGATTTTTCCTTTTGCATTTTCTTCGAATGTAACATATCCTTCATCCTTAGCATCAAGTTTGTTTAATTATTCCTTGTCTCCCATCATGTGCCTTGAATATCCACTATCGAGATACCACTTACTTTTTATACTTATGGATATGTTGCACACACCTACGCAAAATAATTTAAGTGTTCTTTCAAACCCAAACCTTTCTTAGTGTAGGTTGATTAATTTCAAGATAATCCAAAGGACGTAAATTCATGTGTAGTCTTCTATAAAAACATACATTGTTGGTATGTCCTTTAATCATGCAATATGAACATACAACATTTTCAAATTTATTTCTCCTAGGATGATATGCTTTCCTAGTGTATGAAATATGCCTTTTGTGTTATAGTGGTGTATGTCTCCTATAATTTTGCATCATGGAATGAGACATGCATTGGCAATGATAATGTATATTTTGATAGGAATGTGCAACATATTTATATGCATTATATTGTGTAGCATGCCTAATGTAATTATATCTAGTGTACATATAAGCATGCTTAGGTTGATGTGCTCTAGTTTGAGCATTACCTCTTTGTGTTAATGAAGGATGTGTCTTATGAGACTTTCCCTTATTGTTTAACACATGAGATCTTTTAGCTTTGAAAGCTTGAGTCTTATTCGGTTTAGAAGTAAAAGGAGTGGAGTCATGTGAGGCTTTAATAAAATTAATGTGTGATGATGATGATGAAGACATTCCATATTTATATCCAATTCCATGGGTATCTCAATGAAATTTTTGAGAGTAAAAAAGATTATATAAAGTTTATTTTCCTCTTTTAAATTTAATAATGGATTTCTTTAATTCTAAGATTTCCTTAGAAAAATTATGATTTTTATCATTTACTTTCTTAAGTTGATCTTTTAAAAAATTAGAAGATTTAGCATCACTAACAAGTTTTTCATTTGATTCAACAAGTTTAGCAAAATTATTTTTAAAATTTTCAAATTCTTTGGTTAAGCTACCTAACTTATGCTTATAATGTTTCTTCTTAGATAATAAAATTTTGCATTTAACTAATAATTTGCTCATAATAAAGCTCTCATCATCATTGTCATGATCACAATCATCAAAGGAAGAATAAAAAGTAGATGGTACCTCATTTTCGTTTTCAAGAGTCATGAAGCAAAGATTGACCACTTTTTGTTATTTCTCTTTCTCTTCGAATTCGGAGGAATCATCCTAAGTAGCTTTAAAGGCATTCTTTTTGTCTTTTGCTTCTTTGTTCTTGAATTTGAGTTTGGGGCACTCACTTATAATATGTCATGATTTTTTGCATTCACAACAAGTAACCTCATTGATTTTCTTTTTTCTTTCTCCTTTATACTTCTTATTGACATCTCTTATTCTTTAAGAAATTTTTCTTTCTAAAAAAATTTTTAAAGTTCCTAGTGAGCATGATAATGTCACCATCTTCATCACTAGAAACTTAATGCTTTTTTCTTCATTATTTTCTTGAAGAGCTTTTAGAGTTATGCTCTTTTTCCTTTCTTCTTTCTCCTATTGCTCTTCAACTCTTTGCTTAATGGTGAGCTCATATATTAAGAGCTTATCAATGAGCACATTGGTTAATAGAGTAGAGAGGTCTTAAGCTTCCTCAATTAAAGTAACTTAAGATTCCCAATCCTTTTTAGGTAGGATCCTTAGAATCTTATTGTTTACCTCTTCCTTGGTAAAATGTTTACCAAGTTTCTTGAGGGTTGTAAAAAGATCATTGATTCGGTTAGTCATCTCCGTGATTGACTCGTGAGGCTTTATCTTGAAGAGTTCATATTCATACGTGTGAAGTTGAACTTTCTTGCTTCTCACTTATATATTTCCCTCATAGTGATTTTTTAAGGTCTCCTATATTTACTTGGCCGACATATAATGTTGTAGCTTGCCTCTTTTTTTTCTCGTTAAAGAGGAAACTAGAGTAATCATAGCCTTTTTATTTTTATGATTTTCTTCCTTTTGATTAATGCTCCATTGGTTTCTTGAAAAAGTAGTTATCACACCATTAATGATAGTTGTAAGTGGTTCTCAACCTTTTAGGACAATGTCCCAAAGTTTGATAGAATCACAATTGAGGTATAGCTCCATCTTAAACTTCCAATGAGAATAGTCACTACTATCAAATAATGGTCTAAGTGAAGAAATCTTTTGAGATTCAGTCCCTATGATATTGTATTCTAGCAATAAAGTACCTAAAATTCAAGCTCTGATACTAATTAAAAAAGTCCTAAAGGGGGGTGAATAGGACTATCAAGTAAAATTAAGAAATTAAACATTTTAAACAAGAATTAAAAGAATTATTGAGAAGGAAGAATGAAGAACATAAAGATTTAAGGAGTTTGGATTCAATAACAATCCTACGTCTCTACCTAACTTATCCCCGAAGTCGAGATTTTCAATAACCTATAATCTTATTCAAGAGATTGATAATACACAAGAGTTTTATGACTTACTCTTACAACCTTACAACTTAAGTTTTCTAGGCTTAATCAAAAATAGAATTACAAGTGTTTTCAAGGATCATACTAAAACTAAAATCCCAAGTGTTTTTATGGTTAAACACTTAAACCAATTCTTTATAATAAAATCTCACTTCCCGTTTTCTAATCCCTAAAAATAGAAGAAGAATAATATTTATTCTAACACTCACTAGCTCTCACAACAGTATACAATAATAAGAATGGATTTTGGAAGAGTTTAGAGAGCTTAATTGAATGCTTGAATGTATAAATGTAAATGAGCAAGTTTCTTAACCTCAAAATAATTTTCAGAGATCATATTTATATTTGAGCAATCCAATTATAGCTATTGGAAATAATAATTTTGTTCCCAACATTATTGAAGTCCATTTGAATGAAAATTTAGACTTTTGAGCTATATTTTGTCAAGTCTTGATTGAGATATCATCAATCAAGGTCAGAGCTAGTATCAAATAGTCGTTACGAGCTGTTGTGTTTAAAAAATTGGCCTGATCCCGATTGAGATGGCCATGTCCTAATTGGGACTGCTCTGTCCCGATCGGGACATTCAATTAGGATGGGTACTGCCCATTTTGCCAAATTTTGCTCTCGTTGGTCCCTCTCACAACTGTTTTGGTCCCAATTGGGACTTCAACCTAAATTGTAACTTTTTGTGCAATTTAGTCCCTATGATAAGTCCAGTAGAGATAGTACTTTAAATGGCTTTCCAGAATCATTTTTCTTTAATATTTCATTATTATTTTGATTTCAAATTGTTCGTAACTTATACACACTTAATGTAAACACATTAGTTGCTTAAAATTAAGTTTGTTAAGATCAAAATCAAGATTGCTAACTTGTTAAGGTCAACAAAAGTTATTTGATATTTATTCATAATCAATATGTAACAAGTGTACAATCTTTATAATGTATCTGTAACATCAATTAAAAAAATTAATAAAATCAAAAAACCAAAACAACAAAACAACAAAAATCAATAAAATTTTACAGCTATTGATTTTTTTTATTATTTTTAAATTATTTTTTCATTATTAATAATAAAATTAAGACCATAATTAAAAGTTTTACTTTTATTAGTATTAATGATAAAACTAAAAAAAATTTAAATCTTTCATGATTTTTATTTTTTTGTTGTTATTCTTTTTTTTTATAACAAAAATCAACAAATATAAACAAACAGAAATAATAAAAACAATTGAAAATAATAACTGAAACATCAAAAACAACAAAAGCAACAAAAAATTGTTGTTGTTTATGTTTGTTTTTGTTTGTTGTTTTTTTTTTATTTTTTTATCATTAATAATAAAATTAAGACCATAAATATAATTTTTACTTTTATTAGCATCATTAATAAAAATAATAATTTATTTGATATATTTCATAATTTTTTTGTTGTTTTTGTTGAAAAAATAATTATTGAATACTATGTATAATTTTATTTTAATTAGTTTAATTTCTAAATTATAAATAATTATGAAAAAATAATTATTGAAGATTATGGGTAATTTTTAGTTTAATTAGCTTAGTTTTTATATTCTAAATAATAGTAAGTTTCAAAATTAAAAAATTATTATTTAGAATATAAAATAAAATTTTTCAAAATATACAAATCAAATAAATATACACAATTAATTTAAATTAAAAATAACTTAAAAATTATAAATATGTGAAATAAATTTAAAAAAAAAGAAAACAAAGTTAAAAAAGGCCGAAAATATGGAGTGAAAACAAGAGCCAAAATAGTAACATAAGTGAAAACTGCAAAAAAGGGATTGAAAGAAACAAATGGACCGTGCCACGAATGAGAGAAAAGTGGTAAAATAGGACATGAGCTGATATTTCTTCTATAATTTTTATACGTTAAAGAGCAGGTAATTTAGTAAAATAATATTGTGATTTATTGTGATGATAGATAGATAGTGTTAATCTCACTAAAATAATATTGGAGCAATTTAAAATTTACAATGATATTTATTTTTTAAAATAAGAAATATTTTTATCTTTTTTCTATTGAAATATTAACAATAAAAATATAATTTTTATTTTGAAAAAGTGAAATATTAAAATATAACATTAGGACTAAATTATGATGATTTTATTGATATAAATAAGATTTTTTTTTTAGTAGATGGAAAAAAAAAATATAAATGTTATCAGAATATAAGGAATTTTTAGGTCATCTCCCACCCAGCGGCAAAAAGTTAAAATATTGCCGCTTGTGCTCTTCAGTGTAGCATTAATTTTGTTACATTTTGCATAAAATTACTATTTTTCTGCATATATGCAGCCCACTTTTAACTCTATGTATTTGTACTTTTTTTATAAATTTTAATAACAATTATTTTTTGTCATTTATTTTAATATAGTCCAAATTTATATTATATTTATCATATTATTATTAAATGTATATAAATTTAATTTAATTATTATTATTTTTACTTAAATAATATAAAATTTTTAATTAAACAATTAATTAACTTAAATAATATTAATATTTTTTACTTAAATAATATTAATATTTGAATAGAAAAAATTTAACAATCATATATTTGTATTAATTTAACAACTAATTTTTTAGAACATTTGTAGATGTGAAATTATCCTCACTTTGCAATGTATTAATTGAATATTTATGAAAAAAATATTCTACTTTAAATGATTAAATTATTAATACTGTAATTTGTATTTTTAAAATTAATTAGTACTTATAATAGAATATTTTAATTTTAAATTTATTTTTAAATTATATTTAAATAATAAATTTTATTATAAATAAATATATAGATATATATAGTAAGTATTGAATAAATTATAGATATAACATGTAAAATGTATAAATAATATAATATTAATATTTATAACAATATATAAAAAATATTTTTTTTAGAGTTAAAAATAAAGTTATTGATTAAAATAACTTTACTGCATCAGTTTAAAGTAAAATTTGTTAAATTTTGAAGTTTTGGGCAAAGTCTTTGTTTTCCTAAATGAATTAAAACCCCAGCGCAAAGCCGCAAAACCCTCAACTGAAGAAGCATAGAATTGCAAGTATTACAAAAAATATGTCAGACTAAAAATGGCAGCTCTAGCTTCCATTTCCAAAACCCTAACGAGGGCTGGTACAGGTGGTTTTGGCGGTGGCGGAAGTCTCGCCACCCTTCGAAAACAATTGGGTCCTTCCTCGTATGCTTTATTTTGCACCACACCAGCTGCTGCTATCTCTCAAACTCCTTCAACTTCAGCTCCTCAATTTCAAGGTCTAATCTTTTCTCATATGTTATGTGCTTTCTCATATTTTCTGGGTTTTGTTCGAAGGTTTTATTGTTGTAATTGTCATTTTATTTGCTATAGATAGTAATGTGTCAGAAAAAGAGAGATTAAAATGGTCAAGATGGTTGCTTTTTCTACCTGGGGCTATCACTTTTGGTCTTGGGACTTGGCAGATCTTTAGAAGGCAGGATAAGGTACTGTATTACAAATTTTTCTCCCTTATTATTGCTACTGCTTAGATTGGGTTCTTCAATCAGTAAGTAATCTATTTATGTGTGTCCAATCAATGCTGTGATTGTTATTATCTATTAATCTTGTTGGGATTGACTTACTCTCTTTTCTTTGTATTCATTTCAATTATTTGATATATAGATATACTTCTCTTTCTTGAATGATCTGCTCTCTGTGAGATTTTAGTGTTATCCTATATATATATATATAGCTGAACGTTGAGCTGTACATTAATTTGTATAAAATTAGGGCTGTGATGTTTTAATCCATAATTGATTTTCAGGACAAGGACTCAATTACATTGTAACAGTTGCTATCCAACAAATGGGAATAGAAAACAATATGATGGTGGATATGGATGGCCCAGAGATAGCAGACGTAGACACACATAGATATACTGAATAGAAAATTTAAAGTTTCAATTTCAAATCTGCTATTCGCATTCCTTCTGTTAGTTTGATTGAGTGCTTTGTAGTTTGTGATCACATTGTAAAATTTTATAGGTAGATTTATGACATTGTTCTAACACCTAGTTATGAAGGTGAATTGAATGTTCTATTTTTTTCAGTCTAAAACTTTACCATCTAATATATTTGAGGCCAACTCACTCTTAACCGCATACAAATAGATACTAGGTACTATATGTTCATAGAGTCAAATGTGTATTTGTAATTTGTTTTCATATAAAATAGCTCTATTAAGTTGAAGTTTACGTACCAATGCATTTGAAAACATGTGTCCTAAGCAGATTAAAATGCTGGATCATAGACAAAGCAGATTGGTGTTGGAGCCTCTGAAGTTTAATGACATATCCCCATCAACTGAACAATTGGATACTTTGGAGTTCAGAAGGGTGGCAAGCAAAGGTGTTTTTGATGAGAAGGGATCAATTTTTGTGGGTCCGCGTTCTAGAAGCATATCTGGAGTGACTGAAAATGGCTATTTTGTCATTACACCCCTAATGCCCATCCCCTGTGACCCTGAGAGGTAAGCCTGCAGGGATCTTATTTGCTTATAATGTACCTTGGGTAGAGATAGTTTGACAGTAATTTAAGCAACCTCTAACGGAAAATAACTCTCTCTGTTTGGAAGCACATTAGATCAATAACTGGAGTCTATTTTTATTTTAAATTTGAAGGCATAATTCAATTTTGCAAGATTTTGTTTAGTCTTTGTGCTCAGTTACAAGTAGAATAGTATATCATTTTATGTAGATGTTTTTCTTCAAAAACTGCTAATGCTATCCCTGGCAATATGCATACACATTGATGTTGGGCCTGTTGAATTTCAATGGCTAACTTGATCAAAATAACAAATATTTATGTTTCAAACTGTATGGAATATGGACTTCTTGTCCATGAAAGAAATGTGCAGCACTTTACCAACTAATCAGGACAAGGTTTTTTGTCCATAAACTAGCTGATCATTTTCCCTAAAAATTCTATCGATTTAGCACAACTGCAGCAGACAGGAAGGATGATAAATAATGGGAAGAAATCACACATTGATTACTTATCTTCAATCAATATAGTTCAACTGTTTCACATTTCTGTTTGATGGTACCTTGATTGAGCCAGGTCTCTCTTCTTAGTGTAATTTTATATTGTTTTGCCCTTTTATTGATTTGAAGATGAAATATGTTCATACTCTACTATTTCTTCCTACTGTTTCATCTGGACTTGAATAATGGACAAACCTTTTGGTTCATATAGTGGAACTAATACATAATAAGTATATTGAATAAAAAATTCAAACGATATAGTTGATGTATTTAGTTCATCATATAATGTTAAGCCAAAAGATGACTAAGAGAGATATTATAAGGAAAGTTTGAAATGTTTTCATATTTTACTCTTTCTTGCCTACTGGTTCATTTGGACATTAATCATGAAAAAACATTTGGTCCTGTAGTGGAACTAATAAGTAATAAGTATATTGAATAAAGAGAATTCAAACAACATAGCTGTTGTTTTTGGTTCTCTATCTAATATACAGCCAAAAGATGACCAAGCCAGATATTATGATCTTTATTTGCACTCTTAAATTAGATGATTGATTGTTATGCTTACATTTGCTAGATAGCTTTCTTTCAGTGTGCGGTCACCTATTCTGGTCAATAGAGGATGGGTCCCCCGTATTTGGAAGGAAAGATCCTTAGAAATTTCACAAGATGACAAACAGCCTTCAGATGCAACGTCCTTACCTGCCCAGGAGAGTAAACAAGTCTCATGGTGGAAGTTTTGGTCCAAGAAAAGAAAAGTTATTCAGGTATCCCTTGTATTGCTTAACCTTGATTATTGCAGGCAGTCAGACACATTAACTTGGAAAATATATTGTATAATTTTTATAATTTACAGGATCAAATTCATCCTGTCACACCTGTAGAAGTTGTCGGAGTGGTTCGAGGGAGTGAAAAGCCTAGCATTTTTGTTCCAGAAAATGATCCAAGCTCTGGCCAGTGGTTTTATATTGATGTTCCTGCAGTTGCTCGTGCTTGTGGACTTCCTGAAAATACCATTTATATAGAAGATATCAATGAAAATGTTAGTTCATCATGCCCCTACCCTCTTCCAAAGGATGTCAATACCTTGATTCGCAGTTCAGTCATGCCACAGGACCATCTTAATTATGCATTGACATGGTATGTTAATTCAGTCTCTTGATATCTATAAACATTTACAGCTTTGCTATCTACAACTCCTTTCACAAAATTCTTTGATTCCCTATTGCATATGTAATTCCCTTAATCTATATGTTGCATGTTGCATGATATATGGGTTTATACTGTCTGATTAGATTTGGGTCTGAAGGATGTTTCAAACCGAACCAAACTGAACTGCAAGAAGTTACCAAACTGTCTAAAATAAAGATGCACAAAGTTGGTTCTTTTCATACTGTTTTTGGGCAGTTGGAATTCTTTGTTAGACTAAAATTTTGTTAAGATGTTCATTTACATTTCAAATTAAGCTTGATGTAAAACAAATTTAATCATTTTATTCTCAAATAACAACAAAGTTGTTAAGTGTTGTCTGAATCCTTGGTAATTTTATCAATTATCTAAAAGTTATCTTAAGTGATTACACTTTAAAATCTAATAAATATTATATCTATGTAAGTTTAGGTTAATTACATTTAGAAAACAAAACAATAAAAACATTTATAATTGTATTTAACATATTGGTGACATGTTTTTAGAATTTTCAAGGTTCATTCTAAAAAAATAACACGTTATAAGTAGATAGCTTCTGATATTGGTTGTATTTTGAGTAGGTATTCTCTTTCCGCTGCTGTCACATTTATGGCTTTCAAGAGAATAAGGCCACAAGGAAACCGGAGATAGCAAAATCTTACATTAGATGGGAGATGTACATTTTTTACTGATCAACTTCCTATCATAAATTTGTGCAAGATTGAGCATATAGCTGCTCAATACATTGATTTTGACCGACATTCAATCAGGAAAGATTCCATTGTCAGTTTCTGATGCTGCTGGTTTGTCATCTGAGATGGGAAATTCTAAAAATTTCTGATGATTGCTGCTTTCAGTTTTGGTCTATCCTTTTCCTTTCAAATTCATACAGTCAGCCTATACAGGATGGTGAAAAATGTGACAGCTATCCCATCTGCTTGAAATTTAACATCTCATGAAGAACTGTTTCATGTTAAATATTGTGTTTTGGCTCTATGTTCTGGCAGAAAGTATTATTATGCATTATGCACAAATAATAAAGCTTAGTGAAACATATCTTATTGCATTGTTACTTGGTCTATGGAGCTCCAGAAATGAGAATATTTGTGATAATTGCATGTTTTCACTTTTAGTTATGATAAAAGTAGAGACAGCCTCTTTGCTATACTGCAAGAGGAATATTGCTTTCATGTATATCCATCCTCTTGCCTGTCTCCGCACTAAGTCAAGGTGCCGAGTAAGCCCAGTTTTAGGAGAAATTTTGTAATGATTGTTGATTTGGAAGGTTAAGTTAATAATATTAGGTCAATAATATTAAGCCATTTAGAATTTATTTATATATTATAATATTTTAATTTTTTATTGCTTCAATTAAATATTTAACTTTTATTAATTTGACCTTTTTAACTCATTAAGATTAGAACTTTATGTCTCATATTTAAGGGCAGAGAAAAGGATGCAACTTGAATTTCTCTTGTAATGGAGTTAACTTTTAAATATAATACATTTGAGTTAGGGTTAAAGATATGAGATATAACAGTTAAAGTATTAAGAGAGTAACAATTATAGGCGTAATAGTTAAATTGTTAACTTTGTTTGGTAAGTAAAAGGCTATGTAACTGATTTTTTAAAAAAACTGTAAATATATATAGAATAATATAAATAAAATTTTTAAATTTTTTATAAACATTAAAATTAATTTTTAAAACATCAAATGATTTAAAAATTATTAGAAAAATTTCATGAAGATAAAATTACATAAAATATAATTTTATATTCTTAAACAAAAGAAATAAATTGATTTATACATTTTTTATAGATTTAATGTATGTTTCATTAATGTAGAAAAAATCTAAGAAGAAAAATAATTTATAAATAATAGAAAAATGAAATATTCAATAAAATGATTTTTACAGGTTTTTATCGTAACTCCAATTAGGTTAACAAAAATATACATAAATGAGATTAATTGTTAACATTAATGTATTAAAGTTTGTCAAATAGAATTAAAGGGGTTATACAATATATGAGATGCATTTACTGAGGTTAACAATTGGTTAATTGTTAACTTTAGTGTTTTAAAGTTTGTCAAACAAAGTTAAACGGGTTATACAATATATGAGTCATATTTACCTTCTTTTTACCTCAATTTAATGTAATAAAGTATCGAACCCAATGGTTGGATATCTTATACATAAGTTAAATGTTTTATATTTGGCTAATAATAGTAAAAGGTGTTTTTTTTGTCACATATTCAACCGTTGAATGTAATGCAGTAAGGGTGAAGGTAGGCAAAAATTTGCACTGGATGACTTGCTATTTTTATGGATTTGTTGAATTATGAATTATTTTAGATTTACTTGAATGAATTTTGAATTTTTACATTTGCAATGCAAATAAGGATTTAAAAATGGAATTGCATATGACTAACTACTATAGTTTTATACATAAATTTTAAAATTAACAATAATATTTGTCCACTAGAATTGCCACACCATGTCTTGCATTTTCTCTCCTCACCTCATTTTTCTTTTTCTTTTCTACGTGTTTTTGTTTTGTTGTTGTTGTTTTTTTAAAAAAAAAATTAAAAAAGATTTTTTTGAAACAAATGTACCATCTTAAAAGTGTATCTTGGAAGGCGATTCCTTTGAATTCAAGATGTTGTTCATGGAGCATCCTTTTGTAATGCACATTTTGGAGGTGATACCTTATATTTATAATCCTATTTTAATAAGGATTATTATCCTCTAAACAAAGAACATCTAAAGGGAAAAGGATACTCAACCTTTGCCCGCTAAACAATCTAAGTCCTACAAGGACAAGGATCCTCATTAGTAAGGAATCCGAATTATGTTAGATTTAGGTAGAGGTTTTCTCTGTGTATACTTTACATCATTCTCATTCTCATGCATTCTAACACACTTTTTCACATTCACAACTCACATCACCTCTCTAACATATCATCTCTCTCTTCCTAAATCTTCTCTAACTTAAACATCGAAGTGATTGTAAGGATCTCTCCTACCATTTGCCTTACCCTTAATTTATTTGTTTGCTGGATTTGAAGGTTTTTAGAAACGAGTTATCAAAAGGGAATCTTTTGTGATGCACACTTTGTAAAGGAAAAATGCATCTATATTTCACCTTTTTTTTTTTTTTTTTATCACACTGCATTCTTACACTTTTAATTTTTCTGCATATTACATCTTACACTTTTTATTTTCTAGCACATTAAACCTTTATTGGAAAATCGACAATTAAATAATATCCAATTTAGTTTCTACAAATTTTAAAAAATTTCTATTTGTTTCTTATTATTTTTACTATTAACAACTAAGTCCATATAATTATTAATATAATTCAGTTAAACTCATTAAAAATTTTAGAAATTATATACCTTTTATATAGTTAAGACATCAGTCATTTATTTCTGATAGATTTATATTCTAAAAATATATATAGTTATAAAATGTATGATGTATTTTAATTTTGCATTAAATATTTACATAATTAATGCAAATATAAAAGTTTTAATACATAATAAATTTTTTAATAAAAAAAAATACATGAGTTATTTAATAAATAACATACAAGTAAAAAACTATAATATTGTCAAATAAGAATGAATAAAAATGTCATTGCATAGAGTCATCTCCCTTAAAATTAATATTCAATAAATTAATAATTCTATTGATTAAGTTTTTTAAATAAATAAAATGTTAATTTACTATAATATTATCTTTAAAATTATGAAATTTGAATTTATATTACTAATAATAATTTTTTTATTATCATCAATAATTTAAATTCTCTCATATTTGAAAAATATACAACTTATAATTAAATAATTACAATTGGTCTCAAAATTATTTTAAAATGTTTTATAAAATAAATATATACTTATATAACAATAATATATCAATCATTTATTTTAAATTATAAATCATATAATATCTTTTTGGGTAAAAATTATAAATATATTTACATATGATAAACTTTATGTGGGTGGATATAAGTTTTTCATTTACTAAATAGCTTACGTGTCTTTTTTATCAGTTAAAATTTTATCATATATTTTTTTTATTCATATCTTTAATTGTATAAATGAACAATTAAAATCTACACAATTCATTATAAGTACTTTTATAATTTTTAAAATTATATATGTTTTCAATATTATAATTTACTAAAAACAAACGACCTACATTTCAATTAGATTAAAAAAAAAAGTTGAAAATATATATAGTGATGCCTACTCATGAGGGGCACTTTTAGCCTTGTTTTGAGTTATTTTTGGTCCACACTCAGTCCCTTATGATTCTTGTTGTTTGTACATGCTTCAAAGGACTTTTAAGTGGGACTTTGATGCTTTGAAGGAGTTTCCAGTGTCTTGAACACTTACAACTTCACTTGAGATAATAACTAAGTCTAAATCACACTTAAAGAAAAGGTTAGTTAATTGAAATCACTTGTCAAAGTCAAAACTTAAAGATTGATCATAGATCAATAAAAGGGCAAAACTCATATAAATCAAGGTAAGGAAGAAATCCAAGTCCAAACACCAATAATTTCCAAATCTTCTTCAGCCCAGCTAGTAAAATCTTGAATGGACATAGTCCTCAAAGAAGAAAGTTTTGAGACCCAAAAATAGGCCTAGATCCAAACCAGAGTTGAACAATTTACCCAATCACCATAATTAATTATGGCTCTCCAAAATTTGTTGCAAATTTCATAGGCTTTGACTCAAACATCAACCTCAAAATCATCTTAGAAAGAGGACAAAGGTAAGGTTTCTTTAACCATTTCCAAACAACTTGAGATTAAAATTTCTTTTGAACAAAATCCATCTTAAAGAATTTCAAATTTAACTTACTCTCAAATTGTTTTATCTCAATTAAAACAAGTTTTAAGAACTAACTCAAAATAGTTTGAAAAAATTCATTTCCATAATATATTGACAATGAAAGATGGGTTTTATGATTAAAAAAAAAAAAAAAAAAAACCTTGCAAGCCAGATTTCTAAAATGATGGTATTATAAACCTTGGGATAAATTATAACCCCAAACGTTTTACCATGCTGCTTTGAAAACAACTGGCTTTGTCAAATTTAAACATTTCACAAAGGATGAAAAACATCAAAAACCTTCTTATTCAACTTGCACCATCTAGAAGATTATACATCCAAAACCATTTCCCGCTTACCTTCACACAAACTTACTCACTGTTACAATTATTGAAATTATCAGGAAGCATGGTTCAACTCCTTCTTTATGCAAAATGATGGATATAAGCACTCATGGTTATTCTATTTTGATAAATAATTCCAAAATTCCTTTCAAGTCCATTCAATGGTGGAGCTGCTTTAAAAATGTCCCTGACACTTTAATCTCTGAAGTTAACCCTGCTTTCAAAAGCAAGTATAAATCTATAGAAACAGAGAAAATATTTAACCCATTTCTCATTTGTTGTTCTAAATTCTTCTTACCCTGAGTATGTGTATGGTATTTGCATGGCCAAATACACTTGTTCACCCCTAAGCTTTTCTACTTTACCCTATTATACCTCTTAACTATCATTTTTTTCTGTGACATGTTTAAATTTTTATTTTGAACCCATAACTCCCTTAGTGAAGTAAGAGGCAACACTTGCTTAACAACACTACCTAACGTGGAAAAGAAAAGATAAGCTGGAATGATTTAATCATCATCTCATCAAATCATGAATCTTTTTCAAATTCTTTATTATTTTTTTCAAAGTTTTCTTCTACTCTGTGGTTGTCCAGTCCCTATCTTCAAATGATTTTCTTGAGTGTCTTTGGCAAGTCTTCTAATGTTGTCTATGAAAATCTAGCATTTGATATAATTATCTATTACTTGTTGCTGGGTTAATGGTGTTGTTTATAAATTTGGATTTTTTATGCCCATGCATCTCGTTCAAACTAGTGACGGAAGAATGATAGCTTTGCAGTTTATATAGATTTGTAGTGACAAAATTGTTGAGGCATTTGGAGTTTGTATGGGAAGTTAGTGGTAGAAAAAAAAGAAGGTTGAGATTGGAGAGCTTGGGATCGATGGTCGATATTAGGGAAGAAGTAGTGAAGAGAGAGGCAAGCATGCATGGACTAGTGGACAACTTTAAAAGCAACCCGTCTTGAGTACTTGAAGCAACTGATATCTATTTAATTTAATCAATTTTCTTTTAATACTTTACTTGATTCGGTTCTTTCGGCGTTTTAAATTATTTGCTCTCAATTTAAGAAGTATATGAATAAAAATAAAAGATTGAAAACTTAAAATTTTTTAACTATATGTAAAATCATATATTCACCTTAAAAAAATAGAAAAAAACTTTTATAGAAAAAAAATTAGTTTTAAAACATTTTGACAATTATATACACACACATTTATGATATCAAGATATGCCTAGAATCTAAGGGGTTGGATGAAAATGCAGTATGATCACACCGTTTAGCCTCACACTCTGTAAAGAAAGGTTACTAAACCAAATGTACAAGAAGAATTTTACATAATTTCTGATGTGAGATTAGATTTTGTAGAGGTTTTGCTCTGAAAACTCCCACAAATGTAAACACTCAAAAGTTTTTGAGTTTTGTTTCTAAAAGATTTTCCTAAAGAAAACTCTTGTCCATTTGGAGCAAAAAGCCTGCTCTTATATAGAGGTATATTTAAAATTTGACAAATTGAACAAAATTAATCAATTTATAAAAGTTGAGATAAATTAGTTAAAAAATATATTTTGGACTGAACTTTTTTGAAAATCTTAATTAATTGATCAAATTTGCCAAATTAGAGGAATATTTGGGCGGAAAATTAATTTATTAAGTTAATTGATCCAAATTAGTAAATTGCTACTTTGGCCCATATAACACTTCCCAAACTCATTTTTCTTTTATATAATATTCTGTACAATTTTGTACATAAGTTGAAATCAATTAGAAAAGAATACAAATCAAAGAATCACAAGAAAAGCTATTGAATTGCCAAACTGAAGATGCAAGAAACCGAATGTTGGGAAAGGATGAAAGCCTACACCAAAAGAATGAAATGAATGTGAAACAGCTATAATACAAAATATAAGACTCATGATGAATATGTTACGAGCAACGGGGACATTGTCGTCCCTGCATGAATTGCTTTCAACAATGCTACAAAATTGAATAGATTCTCTTCAGAGAACAACTTGAGTTTCCACATCAGAGAGCCTGAAGCTGGACCTCCCTTGTCACTTGCTGCAACGTGCTTCTGATCCTTGGATGAGACGTAGAACTTTGTGGCAGCACGTTGGAGAACCAAGGTTATGCACAGACTCTCTCTCGTCCCAATGACCTGAAAATGGAATTCTTACCTTATATGAACATAGTTTTCCCAGAATCAAATATTGTTCCAATGCAAGGAGAATGAAAGGAGGCTTCTAGTGTCTCACAAACAAATAACAAACACCCTCATGAGCAGACTGGTAAACTCAACCACCCCCCACCCACCCCAGCTCCTTTTGGGCTGTGATGCTGGTTCCAAATGCCAACTCAAACCAGCCTCTTGAGAAACCATGGTCAACCAACAGCCCTTTCAAAAATAAATTGGTAATGCACAAAACAAAAGGAAAAATGCTCAATTGCAATTTGCAAAAGCAGCAAAAACCTTGCGTCACAATGGACTTAACTAGTGGTTAAAAAAAAGGTATCTTGATTCCCAAACACCACACCTCTCCCAATAAAAATAAAAAAAAAAAGTGGAACCAAACAGTACACAATTTTATTCCCAACTATGGACCTGACAAATTAAGCTTTGTAGTGAGAGAGAGAGAGAAATTGCCCCTAGTGTGCGTGTATGGACATGTGTGCATGCATGTGCAGAGATAGTAGAATTATAAGGCATGTAAATGAAACCCTCATAACTGTCAAATTGTATGGCGTCTTTGATAAAAAAGGCAAAAGGCTAATCAGGCTCTACGAATCTTGGTAACGCCAGTGTATTACTATGAAGTGTATACAGATAAATACAAAACAAAGGGTTAATAAATTAATTCTCAAACTTGTGCCAATTTTGAACTATTTTGGCAAACTGTCCAAATCTCTCTTTTCTTTTATTTGGCTCAGTTAACCCCAATTTTGAGGTGACTCCTAGCATATTGTGCAAGCACTCTTAAAAAAAAACGTGAGCTGAATATTTTATTAGTCTAATACTATGGCAAGTTCATTTCTTCTTCAGTATATTCATTTATAAATATCCCTCTTCTTCAGTTTTAAATAAAAATCCTAAAATTATTAATCAATTATCTTCTTATTCTTCAAGCCGTCTTTTTTGCATTCTTTTTTTTTTTTTTTTGTCCACTTAACAATCATCATCAAATCCCACCACCGCCATCTCTCCTCCACTTTCAAATCCTACCCTGCTATCTCCTCCTATCTGCATTACCACCACTGTTTGAAGAGACCAGACCATCCACCACCTCCATCATTCATCAGCACAACCAGAACAATGACTCCAAACACACGAACAAGAAGGCTATAATTTTGATTGGATGTGGAATTCTATGCATTTTGCAAAATTTTAGAATGTGAATAGGGCTAAAACAACAAAGTGCAAAGATCAAAATTCTATGACAATTTTTTTTCCCCTTTCTCATTTCATTAATAAGTTCTTTCTTTCATGTGCCTGTCGGTAATCAGATCTATGAAATTAACATACACTTTTAAGAAAATAAAATTAAGACATTAAATAATTCTTTTATTGGTTTAATATATATTTTTGATGTTGAATACCTGCACCTCCAATTTGGACCGCTCCCCAATCTCACCCCCCTCCTTTTTCTTTTTGGTGAGAGGAACCTCCAATTTGGATTAAAATGACTTTAAATAAAATGTTTGGACTAATTTATCAAAATAGTTCAAATTTGGTGCATTTGGTCCTTGACACACAAGTTCAAGGGGCAAATTGCCTCTTTCTCTGACAAAATAAGGAGGATGAAACGAAAATTTACCAGCTCAGATATGTCACTGATGCAGCAACAGGTATCAAGGGAAAAATATGAGGAAGATGAAACCACTGAAAGCGAGCTAAACTGCTTAAGTTCTTCAACACACAGAAGCACATGCCCTCCACACACAAACAGTGATCTTGAAAGCCATGATTCCTCTACTCAATCCATGCCAAATGTGAAAGCTCAAAAGTTGGGTGATGAAGGAGAAAAAATAAGACAATGAATGTAACAGTTACACAACAAAATATCTCTCATCATTCATCCAGAATAAGTATAGCTAAAAACCAATAAATAGTAAAAAAAAACTCAAAACCCGTTGATGATATAGTTTTTTCCAAGAGGATACCAGTCCATTTATTTCCATATTTTGTATGTAATTTTTCTTCAATTTTATATGGCATAAATGCATAGTCTCACCTATGAATTTTACTCAATTAACCTCACTCCTCAACTTTTATTATGTTCTATTTAACTTTTAAATGTTTATTATGAACCTATTTAACCCTGCAATACATAAAATCGAAATATCTTATAAATCAATATTGATAAGAAACTTACATAAATTAAAATAATGTTTATTGAAAGAGAAAATATAACTAAAATTTTTTTTTTCAAAGAGTGAATATAATTAAAAATAAAATTTTTCTAACTTTTTAATATTAGTTTTTAATTCGATTTGTATTGTTTTGAGGCTAATTTTAGCATTTTATGTATTTGGAGTCTTTTGAAATTAACTATTTATCCATTTTGATATTGTATGAGTTAAATAGAATTTAAAAGTATAAATTGAAAGGTGAAAAAAGTTCAAAATAAAAGTTTACAAGTTGAATAGAAAACAATAAAAATTGAGGAATGTTATAGGTTAATCGTGTAAAGTTCAGGGGTGAAACTATGCATTCAGCCAATTTTATATGTACAAACAGAATCTTACATCATCTTTAATTAATTTATTTATTTAAACCACCACCACTACCACCAAAACAACAAAGAAAAAAGAGTTTCCACTTGGATAAAAAAATTAGAGCAATATAAATTTGCATTATAATGAGATGAGAAGATTTATCATGGGGATTACAGCTAATATATTTAACATCAATGTGCTTTGTTGGGTTGACAGCTAGCATGACACTGAACCAAAACAAGCTACTGGGAAGTATACCTTTATCTCCATGGAGAAAAAGCACCATAGCATATTGGAATATGCTCATTCTTGAACCTCCACATATTTGTTTCTCAAATAGCTCAACCTGGACCTGCTCCAAACTGCCATATAAATTTCCAAAACCCCAGTCTATTATATAACAGACTAAGATAAAGTCTTGAATTAAAGAAAAACACTTTTATAGTAGATATCAAGCAAATATATAATCACTTTAAAATTCAATTTAATATTTTAGAGGCATAAGATAGACCACCTTCTTAATATGCATTTATCATTTGTTGCACATGGACCAAGAACTTGTAGTATACAAAGTAAGTGCCTAGTATTCTCAATGCTCCTTGTTAGAAACAGGTATGTTGCTCCCCTTTCAATGTACACCCTAACCAATGATAGAAACACAGTTTAAGAAAATGACAAAAAATATTAAATAAATAACAATCGTAAACAAAATCATGAATCACTAACCTTATGGCCTGAAGTCCTATACCGACCAAAACTTCTTTAACATCTTCAACCCTGTGCCAACCCAGTAAACTCAAAATATTTCCTGCAATACTCATGAATGTCAAGTTACAACCTTATAACCCGGCCAACCAACCAGAAATAAGTAAACTTTCAATTAAGCGATAGTCAGAAAACAATCAATGAGTAGTTCTCAAAATGACTCAACAACTGACCTGACCCATCAAATGCTATTCCAATTAGCAGTACATATAACTTGTTTTCAGTGCTCAATAATAAAGCTACTTCTCTGCACGCAACAAAAAAAGGAATTCAGAAAGATAATATACAGATATGTCACATCCTACTGTTTAACTTCGCAAACCAAAACTAGAAACTTTTTCATATACTCTTAAGAATTTGAGCAAAAGATATAAAAAAAAAAAAAAAAAAAGAAAGAATCATACCAGACTGCCCTGCCCATATATAAGAAAAGAAAGAATTTCAAACAAAAAGGATAAAAACTTCAGCAAACCAGATTGCTTACATCAAAGAAAAAGAAAGAATTTCAAAAGTGGCTAAAAACCTCATGCAGACAGCCCTTGATGATTATAGTTGTATTATAAAATGTGTTTACAAGGCCCCAAGTCTGTAAGGTGCAGAAAAAATATACAGAAAGCTAAACATAAGATTCTAACTTCACATTTAGCGTCCATTAACTTGGACCAATTGATTACAAATGAAGTAGAGAAGGCATCAAGCACATAGCCACATCCTTGATGACATGGATGTTAGATCAATCACTGTAAACTAGATGAAAACATTACCTCATGCACACAACTTTGGTCAATATGACAACTGCCTCAGCCAATTGTCTGTATTTGTTCAAAATAAAGATTTATGTGGTTTGAAACATCTCCTCAAGAATTAACATATAAATTATTATTGCATTTTGCTTCTTTACATTCAATAAAAAAAGAAGAAGCCAAAGTTAGAGAAATATAAAAAGGCAGAATATGCTTTATATGCTAACACAGACTGCCTCAGAAGTAAAGCATGAGCTAGAATTTACATTGATTGCTAAATAAAGAAGATGAAAAATAACCAATTTATACACCCATCCTTACAAACAAAAATAAAATAAAATAAAATAGGAGTTTTCCTTAACAACTTGCTTATTCTATAGTTCATGAAGCATAAAGCAAAAAGCACATGGAAGAACAGGCATCTTGCTGCAGTAGGTATTTGGCAAGGTCCAAAAAGGACTACCACATCAAATTCATAAAACTGAATACATTTAATGCAAAATCAATATAAAGTTTAGTTGAGAAAATGGGAGAGATTGAGAGAATGGGAGTGTACCATAAGAATTCCATAGACAGACTTTAAAATGTTTATAAAAAATTTTAAAAAACCTCTGATGATAGAACAGTTTACCTTTCTCTGTACAAAGATTCTGGCTCAAGTACACATTCACAAGACATATAATGCCTACAAGTCTCATTAATTGTGGAATCTGCAACATTTGCATTAAAATACTTCACAATAAAATCATCAGAGAATCTGCCAACATTTGCAATTGCTGGAACTGCATTTGGCTGCAACTGCTTCTTATCAATAGCATCATGAAAACTGCACCTAGGAGATTTATCAACTTCACAACCCATAGATGTCTCCATCTTGTTTCCATTTTCTGAGAGTGAAATAAACCTTTTTCTTGGTTTCCTTTGATTTTTTGTCTTCTCCAGCCAATCTGCCCCTTGGTCAACAAAATGAACAGTTTCACCACCACAAGAAATAGCAGAAAGGTCATCACATGTTGAATTTGAATGTTTAGTTTTATTAGAGGTTTGTTCAGCACTCAAATCAAACAAAAACCTCTCATTTTCCCCTACATGTTGAGATCCGTATTCCTGATCATAATTCTTATCTTTTAAAAAATTAGAAGACAAGTGTCCCCCAACATTCAAAGTCTGTGACTGATCATCATGTACTATATCCTTGTAATCACCTAAATCATCATCACTAGAGCTTGTATAACTATCAGATGAAGCCACTGAGTAGGACTCGGCAGATAGTTGCAAAATTTCTTCTACCAAATTGTGACGACGGTGCAAAATGTCCTCTTGATAATGAGGAGGGGACCCAGGGTACACGGAGGAGGAATAGGAATGACACTCTACTGTATCATCTATTGCAGTCAATGGTGATAAGCTGCCATTTTCAACGATCTTATGGTCCCCTTGGATGGTTAATCCTTCCTGCAGGTAAGATTTCGTATATTTCATTTTTGACCCCCCCATGCCCAGTAGAGATGTGCCTATAAAGGATGAGTCAGATTCAAAGACATCTGTACTTGTTTCATCTCCTGAAATGTGAGAATCCAAGGCATGTCTTGAATTTTCTCCCTGATACTTCTGGTTTGTCTTGTTTTTCAGGTGATTTTCCCTCATGTGGTGAAAAGTAGCCCTACTACATGTACCCCCATCCGCAAAATTATCAGATTTATGATTCATCCACTCCTTAACTTCCCTCAGCCAAAGAATTGAATCCTCTTTCTTCATGAGTTCAACTCTGTTAATCAAATCAACTATTTCAACTTCATCATCAGATATGACATTCTCTTCTTTGCTTTTAATATCATTGTCACATGATGGTGATTCCTGGTCAGAAGAAAAGTATGTGCTCTCTTCTTCACTTTCAATTGCAGCAAGACGAGATACTTTTCTCTGCATGAGATTCCATAACAATGTAGATCAGTAATAATAACAAAATTGAGTAGCAAAAAGACGCATAGGATTTTATACTAAAAGAAATGTAATACAGTTGGAGTGTGCAGATGCTGCATGACCTACCCTTTTCCTGACAATACTCCCCTCTGCTTCCGCATCATGTTTTGCAGGAGAATAAAACCCAAAGCTGGAAGGTCGCTTCTGTCTGCTGGCAATTATGATTTGTGTCTTCCAAAACTCCCTTTTGCTTATTTCTTTATCATCCAACTTCAACTAATCAGCCAGTAAACACAGGAAAGGGAAGAGAAATCACAATTTAGTACAGATTTCAGAATTGCAGATCAAGCAGTGTAATTCATCATTCCAACCCATGAAAAAATTACAACTCTTACAGATGAGTCCTAGAAGTTCAAAAAAATTATTACAAAGGTCCTTCAAAAAACAAAAACTATTATAGAGGTCATTACTTACTGTATCTGTGTGAGTAAAATAACTGAATACTTGCGCTCGATACCATCTGGCACAGCACAAAGGATTTCCTTCCAACCACAAGTTCCGTAGAGATGGGATGCCTGAAAGGAACTCCAGCTCTGAAAAATTGGAAATAATATTGTAGGAAACATCAAGCCCTTCGAGTGACTTCAAATTCTCAAGCCCACGTAATGTAGTTAGAGCATTGTTCCGCAAAACAAGTTTTACAATATGGCAGGGGACCTGCATAGTCCAACAACATTGTTGTATGGGTCCAAAACTAACTTCTAAAGTGAAAATTGACAGTGGTATTTAAAGTTTAAGATTCAACTACAAACATGTTATTTAACAGTTAATTTAATAAACCAATTGTCTAGCATTTTAATCATAAAGAATAGTCCATTTGGTAAAAATGGTTCCCATATTATAGCACATGAATGTAAGAATCCATATTCAAAATGAAATTTATCCAAATTTGAGCATTCTCAATGCAAAATGATTCAGAAAATCAGAACAAATGATATTGGAGTCTCTCAATAGTCCTTACTCCTGTTTGGAAGGTTAAGCATAAGTTAATAGTGCCTATATCCCCCTTGATCTTCACTTCTATCAGTACTTATCATATATGAGTTGATATCAACACAATATTTGCATGCAACCTAGTTTTTAATCTAACAGAAGATAAAACTAAAAGATCAATAATTAAAATTTCTTAATGAATTTTCAAAGTGTCCTCTTGAAAAACGAAAATCTAATTCCTTAACAATTCACATAATTGAGAAACTGATACTTTCAAATCAATACTTTGTAGCAGTTACACAACTGTCAGAAATAGGTGAGAGACTCCACATTTTGGTGGAATACCATGCTATTTGGACTCTAGAATAATGACTGAATATAGATCTGTCAGGAAGTTGAACTCAGCTCAATTCAGTCTCAAACCAAATGTATCTAATGTCAAGTATATGTATGTGTATCTTGTCTCCTCCATTGAACACATTTTAGAGCTATAAAAAAACCTATCCTCAGTGAGAGTGTACATATCATGTCAAAACTCCTTGGTGGGATTGTACATATCATGTCCAAACTCAAATGAGGATGGCCATTGTGAGGACACAAACGTAAGATTCTGTTGCACTTGTGTAACACAAATCCTAGTTAAACTGTCCTAGTTTTCCATATCCCATGGATCCTTTTTTTAAGGTACCAATTTCCCATGGATCCTTAGATTAATAATAATATGAGATTCCAGTGTAATACCAAAATATACATAACCACATTTAACTTAAAAGTTTACTCCCTTGGATTTTGAAGCTTCCACATGAATTTATTCATCTTTTAGAGATTGATATTATTGCACTTGTAGGGATTTGAATCAAAATGCCTCTCATATGAACTCATTCACTTTATGCCACTCTAATTCATTACAATGCTTCCCCACTGGGCTATTGTCCAAGTCCCCAAACAGTAATCGACACTAGTCATTAATTGCCATGCAACTGCTAGCCATGTGATTAGATAACACAACAGCATAATCCTTCTAATATCCAAATTAATTGCACTCCATGTCGGGGATCCCAAATAACAATCCTAGTACATTAGGGTGAACTGAAAGCCAAATGTCAATATGCATGTCAAACCACCTTCAAAACAGAAAGTCGAGACACCAGGTTGTGAAAATTCTCATAACAAAGGCACAAGCCCAAGGCCCCAAACCTTTTGCGTGCATATTAACGCTATTTATCAGTTACAATTATATTTGTCATTCTAGGAATTAGGTTCAGGCTTACACCAACTATTCCCAACCAATAGCTCCTCATAAATGTCAAAGGAACACATGATAAAAAAAATAAAAAAATCAGCAATTTTATCAATTTTTGAGTTGCTAGGAATTGTAATATATATATATATATAAAAAAAAAATTATCACTATTAAGTCTTTATGGCATTGTAGGTAAATTATTGAGAAAGAATCTCCTTGAATATGCTAATTGATGGGCATCAAAAAATGTTTTCAAAGTAAATCAACATGCTATAGTAATAAAAACTGTGAAACCACTAAACAATAGTGTCATATCTCTTTATACATACATCTAAAATGGCTTTCTAATAAGCTCAAAAGAAATTAAAAAAAAAAAATAAATTTAATAAATTACTAATCTTATTTAGACTCGGATGCTTGGCTCCTGCATCACTTTGTATCACAACTATGCCATTTTATAATAACATTCATATTCTCCTAAACAGAATGCAACTAAAATTTTATTTTAAATCCTTGTCTATTTATAGGTTTAGAAGGAATGTCACCATAGCTGCAACATAACTAAATCAAAGAAATAGTTGCCAGCCTATTTGAAGAGGTAAACTGAACTGCAATTCGACTTTCATTAAATCATCCAGAGTAGATTAACAGAGTTCAAGAGGCTAGAAAGAAGCTGTAAACTCCTCAATAGCTACCCGTTTGTGGTCAAAATTAGCAATTTACTGTAGTTGATTGAGTTGCTAAACTTTAGACAAAGAAAACTGGATCTAAGAATGCAAATCTCATATCAAAGCACGTAACATCTAACCATATAGTAAATGAGATACCAGTAAATAAACCTGAATCTCCAGAGTAAAATTTAGCTAATAATGAATTAAAAAGGTACATTTGAAAAAACATATTAACAGTAGAGATCTAAAATAAGCCAAATTATAAAAGAAAATCTACTAGTTAAAGCATAAAATTCACCAAATTCCTACCTCACTAAATGGTGCAACTGATCTCAACTGATTGAACCCAAGATCCAGGTGCTTCAATTTGGTACACTTGCGTAAATTATCCACCTTTGCAAACTTATTTCTACTCAAATCAAGGGTTTCAACAGCAGGAAGGAGTTGCAAGGACTCATCCATCAGAACTAAATGATTATATGAGCACGACACAAATGACAAACGATTCCATTGTGGAGAGTTCTTTATCTCAGCAATCCTACTTGCAAACACATGGCGCAAAGCATCCTATACATGTTTCAAACAAAATTCTAATTAGCTAACAATTACCTGCATATAAACATAGTAAAAAGTTGGGACAATAAAACAAACTTAACAACAATGCTAGAAACAAAGAAATAAGGAATTTTAATCAGGAAGAGATGGAGGCAATGCAATTTGATTTCTCAATTAAAAAAACATTAACGATGTTTGGCCGCATAATACCCTTGTTTGAAAATTCTAAAAATTGGTATTTGGTCAATTGTATTGTTTGGAAAGTTCATAGACACTCGAATTCAATTGTAACTTGAAAAAAGCAACTGTTTGGAAAAAAAAATTAAATCATATGAAAAAGTGACATGATTTTACAAGAATTCAATTCTATGATCTATTCCAAACAAGCGGCCGACCAATCAATGTATCCATTAAATATAATCTAAATCATTTGGTTATATTTTGATTTATAATAAAATAAATCCAACACCCTAAATTTTCAATTTCAACAAAACAAAGAATGGAGGGAAACACAGGGATCGAAAACTCACGGTAGAATTGTGACAAGTGATCTTCTCCAAAGTATGACGCAACTCAAGTAAACCCTTAGCAGCAGAGGTAGACAAATCACAACCTCGTAGCTCTAAAACTCTCAATCTCCCAAAAGGAAGCAAAGAAATGGGGGTAGGATCACGAGCAGGAGATGGCAAAACAGAAACAACCTTAAGACAAGTAAGGAGTTTAAGAATACGACGGAGTTGCTCGAGAGCACGATGATCACCAAGGTCGGAGACATAAGCGCGAAGATAATCAACAGGAGCACCTGATAACAAATTTTCAAGCTCCTGAAGAGCTTCGAGTCTTGATTGAACATAGTGAAGACCAACTGGATTCAGTTTCAGAACTAAATTACCATCGATCAATGGACCCGCTTGTTGTTCTACGAATTGTACTAGCTTTTCAAGGTAACGATCTCCTGTTACAATCGCCATGGCTGATTGATTCTTTTCTGAAATAAATTAGGGTTTTCAGAGACGGGAGAAAGGTGGCTTAGGTGGTGGAATTGAAGAGAAAATCGAAACGGCCATTTTTGCGTGTTTTCTTTTGGGTCCGGTCAGACGTTGAAATCGAATAATTGAAGGGCGTTTGTACGTTGTAATGATTGGATTAGAGTTTTGGCGTTTTTGGGTTTGCATAAAGTTATATTTCCCCCTCCCCCCCCTAAACTTATTTTCAGAGCTCAATTAGCCTTAAAATTAACTTTTTGTTCAGCTTACCCTCTGAACTTGAAAATCCGTAGGCAATTTATGCCAACTAGCATTTTGCCACCTGAACTTAGTAGTCATGGATGATTCGCCTCAAAATTAATTTTTTTCCATCTAATTATTTCTTTAAGCACTAATAAATCCTATTCAAATATTTTTATTTTATATATGCATATAGATGTTATAAAATTTAATAAGTAATAACACACTTGAAATACTTGTATTTTTTTTAATTTTGTTATTAGAAAATTTAAAATATTTTAATTGTTACATCAATTTTTACGTATAAATTAATGATGTAGTCTACCATTACTTTATGAAGTTCGTTTTGTTCCTTTGTGCATCACTGTGATTGGTAACTCTACATGAAAAAGGGGCAGCGTGGTTGCTCCTTCCAATATGAGTGAATCTTTTCGGAATTGGTTAGGAATGGGCGTCGCTATCCCAGCTCCGATCCAACCAGGTTCTATTGATCATGTCCCCTACCATTACTTTATTTTTTATATAGTAAGATTTACTTTCTTAATAATAACCTTTAGATAATTTAACACACTTTTATTATACGGTAATGATAACAAAGTATACACAAAATAAATAAAAAAACAAAGTAATGGTAGAATTTCCCTAAATTAATTTTTTTTCTCAAAACATAAGTACTGATTTCATTAGAATTAAAAAAATCAAATTTTGATAAAAAAATTTTAAAAACTAACAAAATAATATAAATATTTTTCACATTAAATAGAGAGAAAAATTTTCTTGATACCTAAAAAATTAAAAAAAAAAAAGAAATAAATTGATTATACTAACTTGATTTAATTAATTCTCTAGACAATTAATATAGTTTAAGAAAAAAAAAAAGGAAAATAGATAGTCAATCATGGAAAATATATAAATAAATCAGTAGATAGTAATGAACTAATAATTTTAATTAATCATAAAAATATAAACATTTGTATATATATAAATGAAATTAGAATGATTGGATTTATTTTGATTTAATTACAACTATTGATTATTTTTTTGTACCAATAACTAAAAAATGTATCATTTGTATAAATACAAATGTTTGTATTGTAGAATGACTCTTCTTTATAATATTTTCATATTAAAAAATTAGAATGTAAAGAAAATATTGTAGCCTAACATTTTAAATTGTGAACATAATCTTAGTCTGTTTAATGGTAACATATAAAATATTTAATAACTTAGAGGTTGATTTATAAATAAGTCTTTTTATAGTACAAATATTTATATCTATATAAATGAAATTATAACTATTAGATTATAGTCATTGATACATTTTACATGTATTAAAATAAAAAAAATAATTAATGGTTATAAAATTAAGGCTCTTGTTATGGTATAAACATTTGTATATATATAGGGAACAAACAAAATTATAAAAAAGTCTGCACTTATTATTATATAAAAATTAGATAATTTAATCATTTACAAATAAAAGTAAAATTAAATTAATTAAAATATAATTTTAATTTGATAGAAAGTCTATTTTCTATTTTAATTAGGTTAATTTCTATTTTAACTCTAATAAAAATTAAATTAACTAAAATATAATTATAATTTAATTGAATGTATGTTTCCTATTTTATTTAGGTTAACTTCTATCATATCTCTAACAAATATTCTAATTTAATTGAAAGTATATTTTCTATTCTAATTAAGTTAAAGTCTATTTTATCTTAAACAAAAATTAATTTAATTAAAATATAATTACAATATAATTGAAAGTATATTTTCTATTTTAATTAGGATAACTTCTATTTTATAGTCAACAAAATTAAATTAAATTAATTAAAATATAATTCTAATTCAATTGAAAGTATATTTCTTTTTCTAATTATATATCATGAGTCAAATAAAATGTTTATTCACGAGTGAAACACGTGGTTGTTTACTAGTACATATATATGCACATATATATATCTAAACTCTAAAATATTAAATTCATACCATTTGATAATTTTATGAAAAATTTATAAAGTTAAAATTAAAAAATGAGTTCTCAATTTTTAAAAATTAATTTATAATTTTTATTTCATTAAAATTATTTGATAAATATATTTAAATAATTATATTATATCTATAAATGTATGAAGAGAGGATAGATAAAATTATAAAAAAGTATTAACTTATTATTATATAAAAGTTGGATGATTAAGTCATTTACTAATAAAAGTAATATTAAATTAATTAAAATATAATTTTAATTTGATAGAAAGTCTATTTCCTATTTTACTTAAGTTAACTTTTATTTTCTATTTTATCACTAATAATATTAAATTATTTTAATTAGATTAACTTTTATTTTATCTCTAATAAAAATTATAATTTAATTGAAAGTATATTTTCTATTCCAATTTAATTGAAAGTATATTTAATTGTATTAACTTCTATTTTATCTCAAATAAAAATTAATTTAATCAAAATATACTTTTAATATAATTGAAAGTATGTTTTCTATTTGAATTAGGTTAACTTTATTTTATCTCTAACAAAATTAAATTAATTAAAATGTAATTCTAATTTAATTAAAAGTATATATTTCCTATTTTAATTAGGTTAACTTTTATTTTATCTCTAATAAAAATGAAGTATGCTTTTTTTTTTAATTAGATTAACTTTTATTTTATCTCTAACAAAATAAAACTAATTAAAATGTAATTTTAAATATGTTTCCTATTTTAATTATGTTAATTCTATTTTATCTCTAAAAAAATTAAATTAATTAAAATTTTAGTGATAATTTTGTTAAAAATATATATATTTCTATTTTAATTAGATCTACTTATATTTTATCTAATATAAATCAAATTAGATAATATAATTTTATAAGTTTTATTATTTTAAATTTAATAAGTAAATAATTAAAATCAAAAGTAATAAATTTTATGAAAATAGGAAAAGTATATAATTTATTTTAAAAGTATATATTTTTATAAATCTAAAATCAATAAATAAAAATAGGGCATATAATTTGTTTGAAAATATATTTTCTATAAAAAAAAAAGTAGTCTAATTATCATTTTTAGATATTTTTATAAATTTTTTTTAAAAAATAGTTAAAATTAAATAAATTAATATTTATCATTTAATTATTAGTTGAACTTAAAAAATTACATCAAATTAATTTTTATATAAATAAAAATAAAAATATTAAAGAAATAAAGTGTCATAGTTCAAATAAAAAATTTACTAAAACTGCAATAAATTATAAATTTAATGGAGTTGTAATATTTAAATTGTTATATAAAGAAAATATAACTTTTATTATTTTTAATTTTTTTATTAACAAATAACTAATGATTTTTATTATTATTGTATGATTAATTATGATCATGATATATTTTTTTTTTATATAAAATCAGTTCTAGAATTGAGAAAAATTAATTATAAAAAATAATGAATAATATCGTATAATTATTTAAATAAAAGATTTATAAAAATTGTAATGAATTATAATTATATTAAGTTAATATCAAGTTATTATATAAGTGAATAAAGTTGTTATTATTTTAAAATTTTTATTTAATAATAATAATAATAATATGTTTAATTGTTTATTTACTACATATCACGAGTCAAATAAAATTTTTCGTTCATGTGTGAAACACATAGTTGTTTATTAGTATTTTAAAATAGGCGTAGTCTATGGTTACTTTATTTTCTACAAAGTAATTTTCACTTTGTTAATAATAACCATTAGATGATTTAATACATTTTCACCCAATGGTGATAAAAGTAAAGTGAAAATAAAGTAACCAAAAAAATAAAGTCACTGTAGAATTCTCCTATAGAATAATTATAATATATATATATATATATATATATATATTTGCAGTTGATGTATAAATTAGTGACTACTTCCATTAAATTTTTTTAAGTAATTATGGGGATGGATCCATGAGTGCAGCAGACAACGTTGAAATTTATAATGCCATCAGAGCCCAGTTACCTCTCTCTTTCAGTAAATAATCCAAATTCCAAACTCCACTTGAACTCATTTACTACTCAACGTGCTGAACCTCTACCTCCACTATCGTCATCCTTACTACGCACAAATCTAATTCTTTTCCTTCTCCCCTCCTCCTAACTCTAGCTCTGCACTTCCAAAAACTATAGCCCTAAGTATCCTGAGGAGGATGATTTATGACGTTTTGGTAGGAACCTCATGTCTACTGCTACTGATGGTGATCACAAACGTGTTATGATTGGACTGTCGCATCCTCCACCTACTACTACTACTTGAACGTCATTAAATTTGTCCATGTTTAAAAGATTAAGAGTAGTCTTTTCTTTTATAATTATTTTTACAAGATCATCTTTTTCAAGTTTACTTATTTTTGTGGAATTTTTTTGTGTTATTGTAAGCACCCAATTTCAGGATGCAATTATGTACACGTGCGACAAAAGCCCCTTTGCTGAAAAGCTAATAGAGAATTGATCTCTAGCATCGAGTGTTGCGATTTAAAAGACTAAATTGCTACGTTTTGTGGATTTAATTTCAAAATTGGTTTTTTAGGGATTTGATTACAAAAATTAGAAACTTTCAAGGACCTTTTTTATAATTTAATTAAAAAATGTGATTGGTCGACATTTAAAGTCGACAACATTAAACAATGCCAATCGACATTACGGGACATTAGTCGGCATTCCAGAATGTCAATTTTCGCTAAAAATTGATTTTTTTATGTTGAAAATTGATTTTTTCATCATTTCTTAATTTTTTCATTGGTCCAGGATACCATTTGTCCCTACTTGTGCAAGTCTTTGATTTTTTCAAAACTTTATCTCCATCTTATTATCTTGATTTTGAAAGTTAAAAAAAAAAACCTAGACTCCTAAGACTCCTCCTCCTGCTCCCAATATCGCGTAACTTCCCTACGTGATCACAAGGGTTGGAGGTTGCTAAGTTGTGCTTTAAAAGCTGAGAGGCAGAGTTTGTGAAAAAGAGAGGAGGCTGTGAAAAAAACCTAGTTATTTTCTTTACTGTGCATAAAGCCACACACCTTAACTCTTCATTTTTCATTTTCAAAACCTTAAGGAAATCAACAAAAATATGTTCTTAGCTTTTAAAAGTCCAAAAAATCAAGAAAAAAAAAAACAACAGAGTCAATCTCAAAATGACGATAATCCGAATTTGAGGGGCGCACAAACAACATTTGCACAACATCTCCTACTCTTTTTTTGTTCTTTTTTATTTTGATTTGATTTTTTTTATTTTATTTATTGATTGAGTCATTACTAATTAAATCTTTTGTTGTTTTTTTATTGGTGTTCTGTGGTGCTTTGGATATGAGATTGGTGATGTGAGATTTTGGTAGTGGCTACATTGAAGAATCCATGGGATGTCATGACTAAATTTTGTGAAATCCCCATAGAAATTAGGGTTTATTATTTTCTGCGATATTTTGTTCATTGCTTTTACTAGGTTGTAATTAATTTGCTTTAATTTCCTGCACTATAGTTTGTAATAGCCCTAATAGAGGGAAATTAGTGGAATTTTAATTCTTTGCACTAAAAATTGATTAGTAATCTAGGCTCGATTTGGTAAAATTCAATTAAAATCAATGATGGAAGTAGATTAATTTTAGGGTTGCATGAAATTGAATTATGGTTTCTTAGAAAAATCACATAAATTTGTTGTTTTGATTTATTTTTGATATGTTTGTTGAATTGGGTTTTGTTTTTGGTTCTCATGCCTTTTGGGCCCCAAGCTTAAGTTAGGTTTTAACCCATTTAATAAATAGGCTTAAAAATGATTTTTAGGTTTTAATTAATTTAAAATTAATTTAGGCCTATTTAGGTTAATTAGATTTAGAATCACTTTTAATTAATAAAATTAACTTAAACTTTAGTTCAACCCACTAATATATTTTTATTTCTTTTTAAAATTAATTAGACCTTATGTTCATTTCTAGTTAATTAAAATTAATTTAGATTTAACTCATCCCATTAATTTCATTTCTTTTAAAATAAGTAGACTTAGCTCTATTTTTATTTGAGTTAAAATTAAGTTAGACTTAAACCCACTTAATAATCTAATTTCTTCTTTAAAATTTGTAGACAATAGGCCCATTTCCTTAGTTAATTAAAACAAGTAGATTTAGGCTCACTAATTCAATTAAAATGTAGGCCCATCTTTAGTCCATTTAACTTGTAAATAAAATATGTAGAATTAGCTAACTTTAATTAATAAAATTAATCTAGTTTAGACATATGGATGCTACCATTTGTATGCATTTTTACATGTAATTTTATGACTTTTTGCCTTTTGGGTTAAATGAATGTTTAATTAGGGTTTAAATAAAATTCATGTAATTAGAGAATAAGATAGTAATTCATAAAATAATTCTAAATGGACACAAAACTAAGAGAAGTTAGTATTCCGTTCCCAAAATCTCTTAGTTGTGGTGCTAGCTTTCTTTTAGAGAATCGAGTACCACTATTTCGATTTGTCCCAATTATTACCCTGGGTGGTGACTCCTCATCTCCACACTATGTCTTTGTGATATAGTAGTGTGTTCCCTATGGCCATGAGCCCAAACAATGTCATGATTGTTAAAATCTTGGGTGTGCGCTAAACCCTGCTATCTACAGTAGTGACTCCACTGGGGATAAAAGATACTGATTCTACTTGTGTTCTTTAAAATTATTTTATTCTTGCATTCATTCTGCATATCCCTATTAACCGATGGTGTTGATTTATGATTCTATGATTCCACTAGCTTCATGGAGTTATAAATTGGCTAACCATCACTCTTAGCCTTAACTCGGTTTAAGGGAGATTGTTGGGCTCATCTGACCAAAGTTTGTAACCCAAGTCCTAAAGGGGGAGTAGTCTTCTCTCGAGTTTACAAAGGATATTGGGCCCCTCTGACCTTGGCCTGTAACTCAAGTCTTAAAGGACGACATCTTACTAAGGGAACCTTGACTTTTCACTGAACCCTAACCATATATAATGACTTAGTTACTTCCCCTAGGATTTACCCAAATTGCTTGTGTATGCTACTATGAGGTATTTTTATCTATAAAAGCCCAATCCCATACTTTAAAGAGCCCGTCTAGGCTAATACAGATTGGGCTAGACCTTTATACCTATAAATACTATTTCTATGTTTTTATTACTTTAAAAGAGATTTGGCTTGTGCATCAGTTCCTGATATCCCCTATTGATATTAAGGTCAAGAAAAAAATCCTAGGAAAAGAAATTCGCCATTAAATACATGTGTAGACGGCGGGGTTTAGCGCGCGTTTTTAGCAACTACGACACTGTTTGGGCTCAAGGCTCTAGAGAACACACTAACCACTGTCATAAAGACATGGCGTGGAGATGAGGAGTTACCACCCAGGGCAATAATTGGGACAAATTGAAAAGGAGGTACTCGATTTTCTAAAAGAAAGCTAGCACCATAACCATGAGATTTTGGATACAGAATACAAACTTCTTTCAGTCTTGTGTTCATTTAGAATTACTTTATGAATTATTATCTTATTCTCTATTTACATGCAATTTCATATAAACCCTAAAAAAAATAAACTCCAAGACAAACTAGTCATGAAATATACAAGTAAATAATGCATTCAACAAATCACATAATCTCTAAGTTAGTTTAATCTACATGGATTTTAAATAAATGAGCTAAAGTCTACATATTTTAAATTATAAGTTACCTAAAGACCTAATTCCTTTTGATTTTAATTAAATGAACTTATGTCTATGTATTTTAATTCTAAAAATGAGCCTAATTCTACATGTTATGAAAGTATTTAAATTAATGGGCTTAGTTCAACATGTTTTAATTAAATAGTGATCTTAAAGCTACAAATTATGAAACAAGACTTAAATTAAGTGGGATAAGTCTAAATTAATTAAATTAAATTAGGTAAGGCTATGTCTAATTAACTAAATGGGCCTAAGAATATTTCTATTCTAAAATCTAATTAATTATGAACCTAAAAATATATTTTAATTAATTATTAAGTGAGATGGGCTAAAAGAATTACCTAAACTTAAATAAATAAATCAAAGTCTAAATGGGCTTAAGGCCTAAAACATATAAAATAAACAAATAAAAACATAAAAAAATAATTAAATAAGATCAAACAAATAATTAAATTAATCCTTAATAAAACCCTAATTTTATTAATATGCAACATAAATTAATCTACTTCCTCTATTGATTTTAAATAATTACCTAATTGAAACCTAATTTCACTAACCAATTAAATCAAAAAATAAACAAACAACCATACATATAATTTTATTACTCCCATTATTGGGGATATTACATTAATTCATAAAATAAAATAAAAAATAAAAGCAATAAATGAAATAAAATAAAATAACCCTAGAAACTAAGTATCTACGAGGCTTTATCCCTAATTTTTCACGGGCTTTTCATGAATTCACCCCTTCCATTAGATCACCATGTTTTTTCCTCCATACTCACCAAAATAAAAAGATAAAATTGTAATTAATGGATAAATTATGATAATAACACGAAAGAAAAAATAATAAATAATATAAAAATAAAAAAAAAGAAATAAGAAGAAGATGATGAAGCTTATGAATGATTTGGGGTACTTCTCAGATTGGTGGTTCACCATTCTTGATAAATCTTCGAATCTTTTTCTTCAAAAATTCTCTACGAATCTTGAATTAATTGTTAAATTAAAAGGAATTTTTTATAGAAAAAAAAACTCAAAAGAAATAAAATCATGTTTTCTTCTTCGTCTTTCTCTTATTTTCCTTATTTTTCTTCCTTCTCTCTTTTTCCTCTTTCCCATTCCTCCTTTTCTTTTTTTGCTATTCTCTCTTTATATAGTGAAACTAGGAAGTCTAACCCCAATCCTAATGTGATTCTAATTCCTAAAGTATAAGATTAGTATTTAAAATTATATTTAGAAATTTTAAACTAGTTAGGATTGAGTTAATTAGAAATTTTAAACCAATTAGAATTGAATTAAAAATAGGAAAACAGAGACGGAATAATTCAATTCAGATCGAAATTGTATGATGGGAAATTACATAATTCTGATAAGAATTATGGAATTCTAACATGTATTCTTTTTTTTAACATTTAATTACAAGAAGACCCCTAAACGAATTTAAATTTTATAATTAGGTCTTAAAAAACCTTGCAATTTAGTCCTTAAAAACATTAAATCCTTCCTTTAAAAGCTGCATTTAAATCCTTAGAATTTTAAAGATTAAGTATCTAAGACATTTTCATCACTGGAGTCCTTTGCTGCATCCATAACACATCATCCCAAAATTGGGTGTTTACAATTGCCCCCTTTTATCGCTATTTGCTTGACAAATTGCGGCAAAGCAAAATAGCACCCAATTTCTATATTGAAAGTTAGGATACTTACCTGCACTCCTTGAAGCTTCTGCTTATGAATTTGCTATACTCGGACGTACAACATTTCAAATGACTTATCATACTCGGTCATATGATATTGATTATACTTGGTCGTATAACCTTAAGTGAATGAAACACATTATACTCCGTCGTACAATGCTGACTATACTCGGACGTATAGCATTGAATTAAAAAATTACATCATACTCGGTCGTATGATTCCAATTATACTCGATCGTATAATCGATTGAAGATACATTGCACTCGATTGTATAATTCTGACTACACTCGGTCATATAGTCTGTTTTGAAAAGGAACATACACTCGGTCGTATGATGCTGATTATGCTCGATCATATAATCGATTGAAGATACATTGCACTCGGTCATATAATGTTGACTACACTTCGTTGTATAGTCTGTTTTGAAAAGGAACATCACACTCGATCATATGATGCTGATTATACTTGGTCGTATAATCGATTGAAGATACATTACACTCAGTCATACAATGCTGACTACACTCAGTCGTATAGTCTGATTTGAAAAGTAACATCATAGTTGGTTATATAATGCTGATTATACTCAGTCGTATAATCGATTAAAGATACATTGCACTCGGTCGTACAATGCTGACTATACTATTAACCATTTTAATAATTCCTTGAATTATTAAACTATAAAGCATTGCAATTTAGGAAAAAATTGCAAAGAATCAGGTGGGCTTAAATGTAAACCAAAGTTAAAGGACCAAAGTGGATATTTTCCCTTCCATATATTCCTTTCCTCCTTTTTTCGATTCATTACCTCTTTTTCCTATTCTTCTTCTCTTTTTTTCCCTTTTCATTTTCTTTTGATTTTTAAATTTTCTTCCTTTAATTATTCTCTCATCCAGCGTCTGATTTTGATATGTTTGATCCTATGGCCCACCCATAGCGTAGGCTACGTGGGAGCAGTTCCAAGCAATCACATCCCATCACTTTGTATCTGCATTTTCCCCAGAATGATTTGGGACTTCATGAATATGAAGAGATATTTCCTTTGACTCATTTGCACCTCCACATATGTTCTCAGGCTAGAGATGAGGTAAATTTCCTATCTCTGTTTTTAATTCTGCAATAAACATATTTCTTTTAGTATATAAAATTAATGTTTACATGCATGCAATTTGATGGACAAAGTATATGAAAAATTGACAAATTAAAACCAAAATGTGTCACAGACCAATATAAATATGTTAAATTTCACTGAAATTTTCATTGGGAGTCTGAATTTTGGTCTTGAATTCACAGATTTCTGATCGGATTTCTTAAAATTTCGATTGGAAATTAGGAAATCTAATCAAAATTTCTAGATTTCCAATCAGAAATCTAGACTTTTGATTTGTTTTTTTATATAAAAATAAATATTTAGGAGAGAAAAATGATCCTATTGTTTCTACATTTTTCAGAAACCCTTAAAATTCTCATGTTGTTTTCACTTGGCGTGAGAATTATTTCATGACTTGTCTAAGGAGGTAGCACAACATGTCTGGGCATCCAGCTTTTGACATTTTGTTGCTGCTTTACCGATTGCTCAAGGTAGGTCAGATCACTATTTGCTCTTTGCACTTATCGAGAGATGGATGGACACTACTCACACCTTCCACACAAGAGTGGGTGAGCTGACTATTTCCCCAATGAGTTTTTCTGTCATTACCGGGATTGCATTCAGAGGTACCTTAGTTCCTTTTGATATCCATTACTGCACTCTTCCGGAGGATGCTAGGAGTCATTACGTTCATGACCTGCTCGGGTTTATTCTGACATGGAAGAATAGGAAGAACGTGCTTCTTTCTTCTCTTGTACAGGGTTTCAAAAGACTACCTACCACCACACCTCACCAGATTCTCTAGAAGGCGAGATGTTTTTTATTGATATTTCTTGGCACTACACTTTTTTGCGAGACTAGTCATAAGGTTAGCATTGCTCTTCTTGTCCCTCTTCAAGATCTTGCTAGGGTCGCTGCTTTGGATTGGGGGTCTACAACGCTTGCTTACCTCTACTATAGATTGGATACTATTTGTAGAGATGCTTTGATGATGTGTGGCTTTTAGAATGTCTTGCATGTATGTTTTTTTATCCCTTTTTAACTTTTACTTACTTTTATATTCCCCTCCTTATTTCCTTTATTTTCCTTTTTTTCCAGATTTGGTGCATTAAGACTGGAGTGATTCGAGGTTTCAGTACCATTAGCTCCGACGGGAGTCTTCCCCTGATGCAGAGGTGGGGTTCTTCTCATTTTACTAGTATTAAACATGATTTGCAGATTTATCGGGACCAGCTGAACTCCTTAGAGTGGGACTTGGTAAGAAAATTTTGACTTTTAGTATTTCATTAATTATAAAAGTTTAACAAATTTAAATTTAAATGAATGAGTTTGCAGGTTAGATCAGATTGGTTGGCAGGTGCTAAAGACATTCAGTGATATGATTTTATGACTGTAGCAGTGAGACTTAAGACTATAAGAGTTCTGCTTCCTAATTATGGTTGCTAGATATGGTATCTTGGTGAGCACTAGCATATGGGACCTTCTAGGAGGTGTGTTCCCTCTTCTATTCCCTCCTCGATGTTATAGAGTAGCAGCATGACTGGTCCTGAGCTTAGAGCTGCTCTTGAGGGATATGACACTTCGACCATGCTTGAGCATTCTCGTCATTATTGGGAGTATATTTGAGAGAAACTCTTAGAGCAGGTTCCTACAGATCTGGCTGAGGTGTGCTTTCTCTTACTGCTTTACTTCAAATCTCTCATCATTATAAACATTTATTTCTTTGCACAATTTGAAGGAGTCCCTGATGCTGCTATGGAGGAGACTGAGGATGATATTGAGGAGACTGAGCAAGAAGTCGAGCCTATTCATCATAGTGAGGCTGCTTATGGTGAGGCTTCCTTGGGTACCATTCTGGGTGATGTTCCCCCATTTGATAGGTCGATGTATTATTGGGCTCCCATGGTATAAACTCTTGTTGAGCGACATATGTATTTTGATACAGCTCAGATTCCTAGCTTCTCACCTCTTGATGCTTCACATGTAACTTCCATTTGCTCCTTTGCCAACCCTGCACAAACTTGCACTTGTTGCTGAATTAGTAAAATTTATTTTACAGGTCCCTAGGACATTGGCGAAGTATTTGTATGGAATTACCTCTTTCCAGATATTATTTATTATGCAGATTATAGATACTTGGAGGGTTAGTATTCACAACAAATATGCAAATGTATGCATGATATACATGATTCTAACTATTTTCTAATGCAAAAGAATTATGCTGAGGATTTGGAGCGTAAGAATGAAAGGCTCCAGCAATAGCTTGCTAGCCTTGGTTTTGATGGACACTATGCCGAGACTCCCATGCCCCCAGATCAGAGTGACAATCCAGCCAGAGAGTGGAGACCTTGGCCAGACACTGGAGCTCAGGATGATTGACTTTCTTTAGGAATTGTATTAGCATAACTGCACTTTGAGATGTTTCAAAACTGTTTCCTTTTATGCACCATGGACTTTTATTTTGGACCAAACCGTAATTTCCCTTTTTTTTGGTTGGAAACATTGGAAGTTTGGCCAGTGTCCTAGATTTTCAATCAAAAATCTAGAATTCCGATCATAATTATGGATTTTTGATTGAAAATCTAGAATTCCGATCAAAATTCTGAATTTTCAATCGAAAATCTCACCTTCGATTCTGCTTATTCTCCCACTCCGATGTAAATTTGGTCCAAAAATCAATTCTAATCCTTTATGTATCTAATTTACGGCCTATATAAGAACCATAAGACAAATATACTGCATCAATTCCATCCTTCACCTCCATCATGACACAAGCCACACTTACTTTGATGAAGAAATTTCTTAAGACCCTTAATGGAGATGATTAGAATAAAATTCTGCCCTTTCATGCCAAACCCTTAAAGTCCTTTCAACAATTGAAGATAGATAATAATTTCTTACATACAACTACCATTTTCTGGGATGCTAAGGATCATGTATTTAGATTCAATGGACAAGAGTTGTGTCCGCTGATAAAGGAATTTGCTGCTATTCTAGGATGTTCACTAAGTTCAACTGCTACCATTGCTCTCCCAGACCTTGAGATTGAGTTCCCCAGTAGATTAATAGCATTCTTTGATATGCCCCCAGATGTTATCTACATGCATATGCATAATGCTTAAACCATCTGTCTTCCTTTTCTGATTTCCTTTTATGGAACTAGAGACAAAACCAATGCTGCTTGGATCAGAACTGTCACTTTCTGCTTATATGCTCAGTTTCTACTAGTGTCTTCTCATGAAGATGCTAATGTAAGGATTATTAGTATCTTAGAATAGGTAGAAACTGGAGCTAATCCCCTACCTGTCATACTTGTTGAAACTATCATTGGGTTAAATAATTTCAAAGTTCAAAACTAACTCTCAGATAGTCTATTTCTCCTTTAGGTATGTAACCCTTTTTTTTTTTACTTAAGCCACCCTTTCAGGTTTTTAGTTTAGCTTTTTTTTTTAGATTTAGTTACAGGAGAAATTAAGTCTGCTCGATGCTCCCCCTAATGCTTTGATTTATCAACCTCATCATCTATAATCTCGTCCTTTAAAGATAAAGGATAAGCACACTATGGATCAATAAATTGATTGGATGAAAGGCATTACTGATACTGAAATTACTTGGATCTATCCTTAGTGGAGATTATAATTCATGACCATCAACTTGTATGACAATTGTGTCCTTATTCCCGGATTACACTTTTTGACCTTTCTTTCTCCCTTATGCCTCTACCGTCAGTATGGTCGCTCTCAATTCATTATAGCTGTTATAACTAACTTCAAAGGTTTCTTTCTGAGATAAGATTTCTTGGACAAGGTGAAGAACTTATGGCCTCGTAGAGCTTTAAAACGAAATATGTGCCTGGATACTGACATGATTACTTATGACAACTACAAGACTTGGGTTACTATACAATCTATAGAATCACTGGAACTTATTAAACACAAAAGGACTCAAATATTGTTAGATGAGTCAAGAAAGAAACAAAAACAAAAGTAGTGGTCTCATAAGTCTGGTTTCTTATGTTTTATTTTTCCTTCAAGTCTTTGTGTCTTATAATAAAGATAGAAAATGCAATATTTAACAAAAATGTCTTTTCAGTTCATTCCATTAACCAGGGCAAAAATGAGTACATTTATTACATCACATGACACAACTCCTATTATTAGCTAGTCCTTTCGGATTTTCTAACTGAACATTTTTTCTCCCATTTTCATTTCCCTAATTTCTGCCTGATCAACCCTTTATGGGTTTTCTGAACAGTGGAATGTCCTAACTTTTGCCTAACTAGCCTTTTTAGGTTTTCTAGTTAGCAAACCTTTTTTTAAGGTAGTATTTCTTAAGGCAATTGAGGTTAATTGGCTCAGTGAATTCGTTCCCTTTGAGATCTTATATCTTTGTGGCTCCCTTGGGCAAAATTGTCTTGACTAAATACGGTCCTTCTTAGTTTGGTATGAATTTTCCTCTCGGGTCAAACACCATTGCCCTTACGTGCTTTAATACCATATCTATAGCTTTTATCATTCCTAGCTTAACCTTTTTGTTGAACGCTCTTGCTATTCTCCTCTGATAAATTTGAGTGTGGAATAAAGCATCCATTCTTTTCTCATCTAGAGATACAAGGTAATCAAACCTCTTTTGCATCCATTCACTCTCGGGGATTGTTGCTTCCATAACCACTCTTAATGATTTAATTTCTATCTCTATGGGTAAAATTGCTTCACAACCATATACTAATGAGAATGGAGTTTGTCCTGTAGTAGTACGTGTTGTAGTTCTGTATCCCCACAAAGCAAAAGGGAGGTATTCAGACCAGTCCTTATGTGTCTTCATCATCTTAGAGAGAATCTTCTTTATATTCTTATTAGCCACTTCTACTGCACCATTAGCCTAAGGTCGATAAGGTGAGGACTTATGATGCTCAATCTTGTACCTTTATAATAACTCAGCGGTTTCTGCCTGAAATTGAACTCCATTGTCTGTCACAATATGGTGTGGGATCCCATACCTGCAAATGAGGTTCTTCTCAATGAACTTTGCCATCCATCTAGCTTTTAAGGTGCTAAAGAATTCTTCTTTTATCCATTTTGAAAATTAGTCAATTGTAACTACTATATATTTATACCCATTTGAAGCAGTTGGTTTTACTTCCCTTATTATATCTATTCCCCAGGCTGTAAAGGGCCATGGAGATGTTAAACTATTTAGAACTATAGGGGGAAGGTGATTAAGGTTCCCATATACTTGACATTGATGGCATTCTCTCACTATTCGGATACAGTCCTTTTCCATACTCCCCCAATAGTACCCTTGCCGAGTAATCTTCTTTGCTAGAATTATCCCATTCATGTGTGTTCCATAAACTCCTGCATGAATCTCTCTCATTGCCTTTTATGCTTCATCCTTCTTGAGACATTTCAACTGTATTCCATTCGGCATCCTTCTGTACAGTATCCCATTATGACTTACATAATGGCGTGCAGAAACATAAAGAGCATATCTATCTTTGGAAGTTGCTTTATATGGATATCTTCTTTCCTCGATAAATCTCTAGATGTTGTAAAACCATGGCTTTTCCTCTAGCCTTATCTGAATATTCATGACATATTATTTGTCATAACATGGAGCTTTTATCTTCATTATCACCAAAGGTTTCATCATCGATCTCATCAGCTTAAAGTGTTGCCAAAGCATCCGCCATTTGATTCTCCTCTCTTGGTAAATGCATAAAAAGACATTTATTGAAATTCCTTATTAGTTTTCTCAGATAGCGGGCATAGGGTTTCAATCTCTCTTCTTTTACTTCCCACTCTTCGTTAGCCTGGTTGATGACTAATATGGAATCTCCATAAACCAATAGGTTTTTATCTCTAACTGCCAATGCTACTTCCATGCCATAGATACATGCCTCGTACTCAGCCATGTTATTTGTAACCTTGAAGTCTAATTTCTTGGCCATTGGTATGGTTTCTCCTTATGGTATAATAAGAATTACTCCCAGCCCTACTCCTTTATTATTCATGGCTCCATCAAAATAAAGTTTCCATTCTCGTTATTCTATTATTGCTAGGTCCTCATTTGGAAACTCCAAATTCCATTGCTCGTTTCCTTTAACTACATTTTGGGTTAGAAACTCTGCTACAACTCTACCTTTGATGACCTTTATAGTGACATATTCTATATCGAACTCAGTTAGAAGTACTAACCATCTAGACATCTTTTCAGTCAAAGCTGGTGTTTGGAACAAGTATTTTAAAGGATCTATCCTTAAAACAGCTTGTACTTTGTAGGATTGGAAATAATGCCTTAACTTCTTTGTAGCCCAGATCATTATCCAACATGTCTTTTCTACAGGTAATATATAGCGTACTCCACCCTTTCAGGCCCTTCTTATGCTAGCATTGCTCCCATCACCTTTTCTTTTAAAGCCAAATATAAGATTAAAGGCTTACCTTGTTTTAGTGGCCTCAATATAGGCGGGTTAGTAAGGTATTCCTTGATCTTATCAAAGGCTTTATGACATTCTTCATTCCACTCCATGGGTTGATTCTTCCTCAATAGCTTGAAGATCGGATTGCAAACCATGGTAAGTCTCATAATGAACCTGCTGATGTATTGTAGTTTTTCGATAAACCCTCATACTTCCTTCTCTGCTCTTAGTGCTGGCATCTCCTGGATGGCTTTGATCTTATTTGGATCAACTTCTATTCCTTTATTACTGATTATGTGCCCTAATAACTTTCCTAAAGTTACCCTAAAAATGCATTTCTTTGGATTAAGCCTTAGGTTATATTTTTCTATTCTTACTAAGAACTTATCCAAAGCCTCAAAATGTCCCTCTCTTGTTTTAGACTTAAACATCATGTCATTAACATAAACTTCCACTTCCTTATGCATCATATCATGAAATAAGGCAGTGGCCGCTCTTTGATAAGTTTCTCCTACGTTCTTTAATCCAAAGAGCATCACCTTGTAGTAGTATGTGATGAAAGCAGTTTTGATCCTGTCCATAACTGCCTTCATTATCTGATTATAACCTGAGAACCCATCCATAAAAGAGTACATCACGCTAGATGCTGCACTATCCACAATCACATTAATATAGGGTAAAGGAAAATCATCCTTTGGACATGCCTTATTCAGGTCCCTGAAGTTTACACACATTCAAAATTTTCCATCTTTCTTGGGAATTGGTACTATATTTTCCAACCATTGAGGGTATTCCACAACTTCTAGAAAACTAGCCTGGATTTGCTTAGCAACTTCTTCCTTTATCTTTTCTGTCCACTCGGGCCTTAACCTACAAAGTTTCTGCTTAACATGTTTAGCTTCAAGATATGTTAGAATGTAATGCTCCGTAATTCCCATATCTAACCCTGGCATATCCTCATAGGACCAAGCAAATACTACCTTTCTTTTTATTAATATTTTCTCAAAATTTTTCCTCTCTTCAGGAGTTAAGTCATGTGATATGGAAATATGTTTTGGTTGTTCATTTATGCCCACGTTTAATGAATTTAATTGAATAGAATTAATGTCAAACATGCATGAACGATCATTATTAAAATGCACAAGACCATTAGAATCAACATCACATAAGTAAGCCAAACCAGAATTTATATCATTGACTATAAAGGAAACAGAGTTTTTGTCCTCAAACAGACTGAATGTTATTACATCAATTTCTTCATACAAAACATCAGTAAAACTATTATTAATGATACTAGCTAATTCCTGTAGTGGTTCTTTATTAGGTGGCAGACAAAGTAGTTCTTCAATGTCTTCAGTTTTCATCTTTTTGGCAACTATCTTCATCACCTTGTCCTTGTTATCTTGTACCAGCTTTTCAACTATTTGTTCCTTAAAAATCTCAAATCCAGGGACATCCACACCAACTACTTGGACAAACTCCTTTTCACCCTGGTAGAACTTCTCCTTCCTTTGCTTGATAAAGTTACCTTTCAGGGGTCCTCAATTCCCTAGGCCATTCTCATTGAAAAACTTTCTTCTTGCCTTTTTGTTGTTGAACATAGTTCTAGTATAGCCCAATCCTCTTATGTCATTTTGGGTTTTAAAATCTGGCAGTTCTAGGCTTCCTTACTCATTTTCCCTAGTCCTTGTCCTAGTCGGTAATTTATCTTCTTGATCATGTTCATAACCCTTGGATCCATTGCAACTCCCTCTGAAATCATGGCTACCTGGTAACCTGGGGGAGTGACCACCTATTTTTGACTATCAATAACTGCGAACACCATCTTGCCCATACTAGCATCTAAAGTCACCATTTCCCCATCAAGTAAGAATTTCACCTTTTGATGCACGGTCGAAGGCACTCCTCCTAAGACATGATACCAAGGTCTATCCAGAAGAAGGGTATAGGTGATAAGAATATCTAGCACAGTGAATTCCACTATTGCTTCTATAAGTCCAGCCTTCATAGAAGCTATAAATGTTCCTTCTACACTCCTCGTGCTATCATCATAAACCCTTATTACAAGGTCTGATTTTGCTAAATTCTCCACCTTCACTCCTAAATTAAGTAAGATCTATAATGGCAAACATTAATCGCAGACCCATCATCCACCATCACATAATTAGTCCTCTTCCCCCTTACTTCAGTTGGGATGAATAATGCTTTATTATGGTTCCTTCCTTCCACAGGTAAATCCCCATCTGAGAAAGTAATGACTTTGTACTTTTTCTCAATAACCTTGGCCACCATTGCTTCAGGAGTTATTATAATTTCAATATTCATCTTAGTCAAGGCCTTAACTAGAGTTCTTCTATGGCTACTTGAATGCATCAAGAGCTCCCAAATGCTTATGTTGGCTTTTTCTTTCTTGATCTGTTCGAGAATCAAGTCATCGCCCTGTTCATTTGAGTCTTCTCCTTCAACAACTTTTTCCCTCTTTATGGCTTTCTCTGTTGGCTTATAACCCTTCCCGCTTCTAATAACATGGCTAACTTTGGGATTATCTACCCATACATTATATCCTTCAATGCCTTCCTCATCAAAACTATACCAAATATCAATCATCCCTACAGTTCAATATTTCTTCCCTTCTTTCCATACCTCGACCATACATTTTTCTTTATTGACTAGCAACTTTTCACCATCGAACTCCTCACCCCATCCTGTAGGCTCGATTGTATAAATGGATATGTCAAAAGAAGGTGGTTTGAAGTAAAACACCTTATAATTGAACTTGCCTGAGGGCTGACCCAGTAAGTCTTCTGCCTCTTCCATACCTTTGGGAGCATTAGGAGATTTCTTAGTAGTTTTAAGGTTTAGATCCTCAAAAGAGTTTAACACTTCTTCTTTGTTTACTCCTGAGTTGATCATCATGGTGGTTGGGGGTGGCACATTTCGATAATTTGGGAAATGATTATTTTGGGTGTTTGGGTTTGGGCTTGACTTTTCAGGGTCTGTGATCTTTCCAGAGTCTATGAGGTGTTGGATTTTGTGTTTAAAATGCATGCAATAGTCAGTAGAATGGCTAGTAACTTGATAAAACTTACAATAATTATTTTGATCAAAACTAGGGAGGTTCGGGTTTGGTGGTTTAGAAGGGGTTAAGGGTCTAAAGAGGCCTTTTTGTATAAGATGGTCTAGCACTTTGGATAAGGGTTGATTGAAATTTGAGAATCTCTTAGGTTGTTGGATAACATGAACTCTTATGACTCGGTTCGTATTTCCTTGCTGCGTGCCCCTAGTTGGGTAATTTCTCACTCCAGTATTCCTAGTGGCCTTCTTTTTCTCATTTTTTATCTCTTCAGCCTATAACCCATCATCATAAAGGTCCACGAATGTCTTAGGGTTCATTATTTACAACTGCTCTACTAGGTTAGGTGACATATTTTGAACTATCATTCTAACCTGATCTTTCTCTACCAATTTGTTCTTTATCATCCCCACCTTATTCATGAATCTAGTCAGAAAATCTGAAAATAATTCATTGGGCTTCTGCTTGGTTAGTTCTAGATCTCTTATAGACACCTCAAGCCTAGTATTGTAATCATATTACTTTAGAAAAGTAGTGCATAACTCCCTCCAATCTGCTCAGATAGACTTCTCTAACCCATGATACTAGTTAACGGCCATACCTTCCAAGGACAGTACAAACAGCTTAGTAACCATGGCCAAAGGAGCCTTAGTGGTACTCATAGTAGTTGTATATTGACTAAGATGAATCCTCAGGTCCTCAGTACCATCGAACTTCTGCAGCCGTGGCATCTTAAATTTGTCAGGTAGCCTGTCTTCCTCAAATTACATCACATCATCAAAGTCAAATGCGTACCCTAGACCTTGTCCCTTCATCAACTCCTCTATCTTAGACATCTTCTAAGTTAATGTCTTCATTTTTCTGGATTCCAACTCTTGAACTTGCTCAAGTGATTCCTTTTTTACTTTTTCAATCATATAACTCTCAACATCATCCAGCTTCATTTCCCTAGTATTCTCATTATTAACAGGTAGTGGACCTATAGCAGGTGGGTTAGCCACAGGTGGCACAACAGCAGCAGGTGGTGGCATCAGTCCTGTTAGAGCTTTTCTTAACTTATCTTGCATCATTGCTCTCATATCATCCATCAGTGCTTCTTTGACGTCTTCCAGGGTCCAGTTTCCTCTCTCTTGTTGTTCCATTCTTTTAGTTTTTTATGTAGATTCTAAGTAGAGTGGATTAATGGGGCTCTTCTCCAGTCTGCTAAGGATCTCTTTCATGATTGATTAGGGGCTTGAATCAGTTCTCACTAGTTTGCCACCTTTTCGACTCCAAACATAGGAAGACCCAGATGAATCTACGATGGCTGAAAGAAAAATTATTAGTATGATGCATGAGATGCATGTATGCATGATGCACGTGCTATACAATAAGTAGCAAGTAACAAATTAGGTATACATACATCCTTCCAACCTTATTCCTCTCGCACATGTATTCAATGGTAAGTCTCTTTTCCTCGGATTTTTTGTCTTGGTCTTAATATCAACAGGGGATATTAGGGATTGACGTGCATGCTAAATCTCTCAAAGTAATAGAAGCATAGAAACAACATTTTTAGGTGTAAAAGATCAGCCCAATCTTTATTAACCTAAATAGGCTTCTAAAGTATAGGCTTGGGCCTTTACAGATAGGAATACCTTATGGCAACATCCATAAACAATTCGGGTAGATCCTAGGGGAAATAACTAAGCCATTATATGTGGTTAGGGTCCAATAAAAAAGTCAAGGTTCCCTTAGCAAGATGTCCTCCTTTATGGACTTTGAGTTACAGGCCAAGGTCAGAGGGGCCCGACATCCTTTGCAAACTCAAGAGAAGACTACCCCCCCTTAAGGACTTGGCTTACAGGCTCTAGTCAGATGAGCCTGGTAATCTTTCTTGGACCGAGTTAAGGCTAAGAGTGATGGTTAGCTAATCTACAACCCTATGAAGCTAGTGGAATCATGGAATCATAAACCAACGCCATCAATTAATAGGGACATATAGAATGAATGCAAGAATAAAATAATAATTAATAAAATAATTATAAAGAACACAAGTAGAATCAATATCTCTTATCCCTAGTGGAGTTGCCACTGCAAATGGTGGGGTTTAGCACGTGTCCAAGATTTTAGCAACTGTGACACTATTTGAGCTCAGGGCTCTAGAGAACACATTAACTACTGTCACAAAGACATGGCGTGGAGATGAGGAGTTGCTACCCGAGGTAATAACTAGGACAAATCGAAAAGGTGGTACTCAATTCCCTAAAAGAAAGCTAGCACCACAACCATGAGATTCTGGATATGGAATACCAACTTTTTTCAGTCTTATGTTCATTTAGAATTACTTTATGAATTATTATCTTATTCTCTATTTACATGAAATTTCATATAAACCCTAAAAACAATAAACTCCAAGGCAAACTAGTCATGAAATATACAAGTAAATAATGCATTCAACAAATCACATAATCCCTAAGTTAGTCTAATCTATATGGTTTTTAAATAAATGAGCTAAAGTCTAAATATTTTAAATTATAAGTGAACCTAAAGACCTAATTCCTTTTGATTTTAATTAAATGAACCTACGTTTATATATTTTAATTTTAAAAATGGGCCTAATTCTACATATTATGAAGGTATTTAAATTGGTGGGTTTAATTCTACATGTTTTAATTAAATAGTGATCTTAAATCTACAAATTATAAAAGAAGGCTTAAATTAAGTGGGCTAAGTCTAAATTAATTAAATTAAATTAGGTGGACCTATGTCTAATTAACTAAATGGGCCTAAGAATATTTCTAATCTAAAATCTAATTAATTATGGACCTAAAAATATTTTTTAATTAATTAAACCTAATTAATTATTAAGTGAGATGGACTAAAAGAATTACCTAAGCTTAAATAAATAAATCAAAATCTAAAATGGGCTTAAGGCCCAAAGCATATAAAATAAATAAATAAAAACATAAAAAAAATAATTAAATAAGATCAAACAAATAATTAAATTAATCCTTACTAAAACCCTAATTTTATTAATATGCAACATAAATTAATCTACTTCCTCCATTGATTTTAAATAATTACCTAATTGAAACCTAATTTTACTAACCAATTAAATCAAAAAATAAACAAACAACCGTACATATAATTTTATTACTCCCACTATTGGAGCTATTACATTAATTCATAAAATAATTAATAAAATAAAAATAAAAAATAAAATAAATAAATAAAATAAAATAAAAAAACCTTAGAAACTAAGTCTATTCGAGGTTTTATCCTTAATTTTTCACGGGCTTTTCATGAATTCACCCCTTTCACTGGATCACCATGCGTTTTCCTCCATACTTATCAAAATAAAAAGATAAAATTGTAATTAATGGATAAATTATGATAATAACACGAAAGAAAAAATAATAAATAATATAAAAATAAAAAAAAGAAATAAGAAGAAGATGATGATACTTATGAATGATTTGGGGTACTCCTCAGATTGGTAGTTCATCGTTCTTGATAAATTTTTGAATCGTTTTCTTCAAAAATTCTCCATGAATCTTGAATTGATTGTTAAATTAAAAGGAATTTTTTATATAAAAAAACTCAAAAGAAATAAAAAAACTCAAAAGAAATAAAATCACGCTTTCTTCTTCTTCTTTCTCTTTTTTTCCTTCTTTTTCTTCCTTCTCTCTTTTTCTCCCTTTCCTCTTCCTCGTTCCTTCCTTTCTTTTCCTGCTATTCTCTCTTTATATAGTGGAACTAGGAAGCCTAACCCCAATTCTAATGTGATTCTAATTCCTAAAGTATAAGGTTAGTACTTAATATTATATTTAGGAATTTTAAACCAGTTAGGATTGAGTTAATTAGGAATTTTAAATCAATTAGAACTGAATTAAAAATCGGAAAACAAAGATGGAAGAATTCAATTCCGATTGGGATTGTGTAATTCGTATTGGAATTACATAATCCTGATTGGAATTGGTGCAATTCTAATCATAATTACATAATTTCAATCAGAATTATGGAATTCCAACATGTGTTCTTTTTTTTAATATTTAATTACAAGAAGACCCTTAGACGAATTTAAATTTTATAATTAGGTCCTAAAAACCTTGTAATTTAGTCCCTAAAAACATTAAATCCTTCCTTTAAAAGCTGCATTTAAACCCTTAAAATTTTAAAGATTAAGTATTAAAGACATTTTCATCACTGGAGTCCTTTGCTGCATCTATAACACATTATCCTGAAATTAGGTGTCTACATCATGTGTGGGAGGAAAAAGGTTGGAAATATGAATGTTGTACACTTGATTGATATTTGCTATTTGCTACTTGTTGCATAGCATGTGCATCATGCATTTCATCCTTCGCACTAACACTTTGTTTTGCAGCCATTATAGATTCACCTAGGTCTTCTCATATTTGGGGATGGAAAGGTGGTAGACTAAGAAGAATAGATTTAAGTCCTAAAGCCATAACAAAAGAGATCCTTTATATACTAAAGAAGAGTCCTATTAATCTGCTTTACTTAGAAGCTAAACGAACTACACCTGAACCTATAGAGATGGAACAACAACAAGGAGGGAATTGGACCTTAGAAGATATTAAGGGAGCTTTAATGGATGACATGAGGGCTATGATGCAAAATGAACTAAGACAGACTTTATCTCAGTTGATGCAACTTACTATTGTTGTTATACCACCACCCGTAATTGAGCAACCACTTGCTGCTATAGCTATCCCACTTGCTACAAATGCTCCACCTATTGCCAATAATGCTGGGGGGCAACCTGTTGCTATAAACCCACCTGTTGTTGATGTGAAGCTTGAGGATGTTAAGAATTACATGGTAGAAAAGGCAAAAAAAGAATCACTTGAATTGGTACAAGACCATGAGTCCAAGCAGATGCAAGCACTAACCTAGAAAATGTCTAAGATAAAGGAGTTGATTAGAGGACAAAGCATGGGATATTCATTTAACTTTAATGATATGTTGTTAACAGAGGGTAATAAGCTACTTGAGAAGTTCAAAATGCCGTAACTGCAGAAATTCGATGGAAGAGGAGACCCAAGGATTCATTTTAGTTAGTACACAATCACTATAAGTACTACTAAAGCCCCCCTAGCAGTAATCACTAGGTTGTTTGTATTATTTTTAGAGGGGATGGCTATAAATTGGTATTATAGGTTGGAAAAATTTATCAGGGCTGACTGGAAAGAATTATGTACTGCCTTTTTGAAATGGTATGATTATAACACTAGATTGGAAGTGTCCATCAGAGATTTAGAATTGACAAAGCAGAAATTAAATGAATCCTTCTCTAATTTTCTTACTAGGTTTATGAACAAAGCAGGACTAATGAAGAATAAACTGGCTAAGAAAAATCAGGTTAGGATGATAGTCCATAATGTATCACCTAATCTAGTCGAGAGATTGTAGATGATGAACCCCAAAACATTTATAGACCTGTATGATGATAGTCTATAAGCTTAAGAGATTAAAAATGAAAAGAAGAAAAGCTTTAGAGGCATTAAAACTTGAAATTACTTAACTAAGGTACACAACAAGGAAGCATTAGTCGAGCTGTGGAGGTATGCACAGTTCAGCTACCTAGGAGATTCTTTAACTTCAATCAACCACTCTTAAAAGTCCTAGACCGATTAATCCAGAAAGGCCTATTCGACCCTTAACCTTTTCCAAACCACCTAACCCAAATGTCATAGGCTATGACCCTAACAACTATTGTAAGTTTCACTAAGTAGCTGGTCATTCCACAGATACCTGTATCCACCACAAACATGAAATCCAAAACTTGATAGATTTTAGAAAAATCATAGACCCTTAACCCAAACATTAGAAATAATCCTTTCCCAGACTACCAAAATGTCCCACCACCAACCACTATGATGATCAACTCGGGAGTTAGCAAGGAGGAAGTGCTAGACTCCTTTGAAAACCTAAACCCTATAGACAGTACGGAATATCCTGATGCCTCTAGTGGAGTTGAGGATTTGCTGGGATAACCCTAAAGAAAATTCAATTTCTACTCCAAACCACCCTTTGCTGATATCCCTGTTGAATCAATAGTGCCTTTAGGATGGGGTGATGAGTTTAATAATGAGCAAGCGGAAGAAGAAAAAGAATCCTAAACTCTAGAATAGCCACAAAGAGGAGTTTAGGATTTATTGGGGCAGCCCTCAAGCAAAATTGATTATTGAGTATTCTATTTAAAACCAGCTTCTAGTGACATACCCTTTTAAGGAGATTGTGCCCTATAGGATGGGGTAATGAGTTCGAAGAGGAGAGTAAAGGGTCCTTAACTCTTGAATAGGGGATCAAGGAGCTACTGAGTGAGCATTTGAAAAAGTTTAACATTAAGGGAAAAAAACATGCACAGTGGAAGTGTGGAAAAATGGAAAAAGGGATTGGATTATTGGCGTTGTAGACATTTGGTACGACTCTGACGAGGAAAGTCCTGCTAGTCTTGACGTATGGAGCGATAACCCTAATGTGAATCATGTCACTAGGAGTGGAAGGAATTACAAGGAAGCAGAAAAGAAAATTGAGAGAGTTACAGAAAGAGAAGAAGTAGAGGATGCAAAAATAAAAGGAGGAGAAAAAAAAAGACTTGATTTTGGAACAACTAAAGAGGGCTAAGGCAAATGTCAATATTTGGGAGCTATTGATGCATTTAGGCAGTAATATAAGAGCTCTTGTCAAAGTTCTATCAAACATAAACATTGAAACAACAACTACACCTAAGGCTATAGTAGCAAAGGTTACGGAAAAGAAACATGGGCTGATAATGTTCTCAGATAATGATTTTCCTTTGGAAGAAAGAAACCATAATAAAGCATTTTTTATCCCGGCTAAAGTAAAGGGGAAGCGAAGCAACTTTACAATGGTTAATGATGGTTCTACTAGGTTTGAAAGTCGATGGCTTAATAAGTTCAAACTTGATAATAAAAGCCTATGATGACAACATTATGAATGTGGAGGGGACATTCCAAGCTCTAGTTAAAATAGGACTTATGAAATCCACCATTGAGTTCACTGTGCTAGATATCCCTATCACCTATGCCTTATTTCTAGGAAGGCCATGGTTCCATGCTCTAAAAGGAGTACCCTCAACTGTGTACTAAAAGATAAAATTCCCTCATAAAGTAGATGTAGTGACTATAGAAGTAAGAATCGATGTAGTTGTGGTTTCCATACTAGAGAAATAGAAGCAAGTGTGCATTCCTCTTGGTTTCCAAGTGGCTGGGATATTTGATGGAATTGAAATGGACCCAAAGGTTACGAAGATGATGGAGAGCATGAATTATCGACTTAAACAAGGACTGGGAAAGAATGAGAAAGGAAGCCCTAGGCTACTAGAGTTCAAGAGTCAGAGTGATATCAAGGGTTTAGGGTGCACTAAGACAGAACCTGGTAGCAAAAGAGGAAGGAAGAAGGGAGAGGCTAAGATAAATAAGCCCTTGGGGAGAATCGGGCCAATGAGTGAGAATTTTATCAAGCTAAAGGAAGGCAAGTACTATCTGGGTGCTAAGGAATCTATCAATGTTGTTGGACCTGGGTTCAAAATCTTCAAGGAGCAGATTGTGGAGAACCTGGTAGAGAATAAAAAACAGGAAGTGATGAGGCAGGTAGTTGGAAGAATGGGGAATATTATTGTTGAAGAGTTGCTATGTCTGCCACTTAAAGAGGAGCCACCCTAGGATTTAGCTGTCATTAGTAATAGTTTTAGTGATGTTTTTTATAAAGAAATTGATGTAATAATATTCAGTCTTTATGAGGACGAAAACAATGTTTTTTCCATAGTCAATAATATGAATGTTGGTTTTGCTTAGTTGTGTGATGTGCATCCTGATAGTTTTGTGCATTATAATTTTGATCGTTCATAGATATTTAATATTAATTCAATTCAATTTGAATCATTTAACATGGGCATGAATGATAATCCAAAGAATATTTCTATTTCACATGATGTAACTCCTGAAGAGAGGGAAATTTTTAATAGAATATTAACAAAACGGAAGATAATATTTGCTTGGACTTAAGAAGATATGCTAAGTTTAAATAAGGAAATTACAGAACATCATATTCTAACTTATCCAAAAATAAAATTGATTAAACAGATATTACACAGGCTAAGACCAGAGTGGACTGAGAAAGTAAGAGAGGAGATTGCTAAACAAATTTAGGCTAACTTCTTAGAAGTAGAGATAAAATAACGAATGGATCTTGTAGGATTCCTAAGAAATTCTTCAATTTCTTTTACCCCTAATGGCTAGAAAACATAGTTCTGGTACCCAAGAAAGATGGTAAGGTCTGTATGTGTGTCGATTTTAGAGATTTAAATCAAGCATGTCCAAAAGATGACTATCCTTTACACTACATCAATGTCATAGTGGATACTGTGGCATCGAGTGCAATGTATTTTTTCATGGATGGGTTCTTTGGGTATAATTAGATAATGATGGTAGTTATGGATAAGATCAAGACAACTTTCATTATAGAATGGAGGACATACTATTATAAGATTATGCCTTTTAGGTTAAAAAATGCAGGTGTAACATACTAAAGGGCAGTTACTGCTCTTTTCCATGACATGATGCATAAGGAAGTTGAGGTGTATGTAGATGAGATAATGGTCAAGTCAAAAATAAGGGAGGGACACTTTGAAGCTTTAGATAAGTTCTTGGCTCGAATTCAGAGGTACAATTTGAGACTTAACTCGAAGAAATGCATTTTTGGAGTTTCTTCAAGGAAGCTACCGGGGCATATAGTTAGTAGTAGAGGAATCGAAGTATATCAGAATACAGTGAAAGCTATTTAGGAAATTCCAACACCAAAGATGGAGAAAGAATTGAGAGGGTTTATTGGCAGGTTATAATATACTAGCAGGTTCATTATAAAGCTTACTAATATTTGTGACCTAATCTTAAGCTATTGAGAAAAGATTAACTTGTAAAGTGGAATGATGATTGTTAGAAGGCCTTTGATAAGATAAAAGAATATCTTGCCAATCCATTTGTATTGAGACCACTGAGGCAAGGTAAACTGTTGATCCTGTATTTGGTTCTAGAGGAAAAGGCAATGAGGGGAATGTTAGCTTAAGAAGGACTGGATGGGATAGAGCACACAGTGTATTACCTTAGTTTTCTTGCCATATAAAGAAAAGTATAATTTGATGGAACAGACATGCTTGATAATGATCAAGGCAATAAGAAAATTAAGGCATTACTTTTAGTATTATAGGGTTTAGGCTATTTCAAAGATAGATCCTTTAAGATACTTACTGCAGACACTTGCTTTGATTGAAAGGATGTCTCGATGGCTTGTACTACTAACTGAATTTGATATATAGTACATTACTATGAAGGCTATCAAAGGAAGGGCAGTAGTAGAATTCCTAGCATAGAATGCAGTAGAGGGTGATTAATTGTGGAACCTAGACAGTCTATATGAGAATCTAGCAATTGTAGAGCATTAGGAATGGAAGCTTTATTTTGATGGGGCTATAAATAATAAAGGAGCTAGATTAGGAGTGATCCTTGTTACGCCAAAAGGAGAAACCATATCGATGGCCAAGAAACTGGATTTTAAAGTTACCAATAATATGGCTGAGTATGAGGCATACATTCATGGGGTGGAATTAGTAATAACAGATGGAGCAAAGGAGTTATTAGTATATGGGGATTCAATGTTGTTTATTAGTTAGACTACCAAAGAATGCAAAGTAAAAGAGGAAAAGCTGAAACCCTATGTCTGCTATTTAAGGACTTTAATAAAGAACTTCACTAAATGTCTTTTTATCCATCTATCAAGAGACGATAATCAAATGCCAGATGCTCTAGTAATGCTCTATTCAATGTGGGACAATGTAACTGAATTGACTATAAAGCCATTAGTAATCATGAAATCAAGAGCTCCATATTATGGGGCGAGCAGATTATAGGAATTCAAGTAGGGCTTAAAGAGAAGCCATAGTTTTATGATGTTCAAAGGTTTATCAAGGAAGGAAAATATCCAAATGATCTTCGAAAGAAAGATACACCCTACGTGTTCTTACACGTAATTTTGCAAGTCACGATGGGGTGTTATATAAGAGAATGCCAAATGGGATATAACTCATATGTCTTAAGAAAGATGAAGCAAAAGAGGTGATGAAGGAGATTCACGTGGGAGCTTGCGATTCTTACATAAATAGAATAATCCTAGTAAAGAAGATAATCAAATAAGGGTACTACTAGATGAGCATGGAAAGAGATTGTATTAAGACAATAAGGCAATGCCATCAGTGTCAAATCTATGGGAATCTTAACCACATTCCTCTAATGGTGTTGAATAGTTTATCATCTCCTTAGCCTTTTGCAGCATGGGGGATTGATATCATAGGAGAAATAAGGCCAACAACATCGAATGGACATAAGTATATAATTATGGCAATTGATTACTTCTCTAAATGGGTAGAGGCTGAATCTTTTAATACTCTAAAGGCAAAGTAGATGACCTTGTTTATTGAGAATAATCTTATTTGGAGATATGGGGTTCTACATCATATTGTGACAGACAATGGGGTTTAGTTTCAAGTAGAGATGACAAAGTTATTGCAGAAATATGGGATCGAGCATTATAAGTCTTCATCTAATCGGCCTCAGACTAATGGAGCAGTGGAAGCAGCGAATAAGAATATCAAGAAAATCCTCTCTAAAATGGTCAAAACTTATAAAGATTGGTATGAGTCCCTTCCCTTTGCCTTGTGGGGATACAAAACTATAGCTAGAACTGCCACAGAACAAACTCTATTCTCCTTAATGTATGGTTATGAATCAATTTTGCCTATAGAAACTGAGATCAAGTCTTTAGGAGTGGTTATGGAGGCCAAAATGCTTGAGAGTGAATGGGTGCAAAAGAGATATGACCATATGGTATCTTTAGATGAGAAGAGGATGAATGCTTTATTTCATACTTAGATATATCAGAGTAGGATATCAAGGTCATTCAACAAGAGATACCATATGATCATATCTCTAGAGCAATGGTGTTCGATCCGAGAGGAAAATTCAAATCGAATTGGGAAGGACTATCCTTAGTCAAGTCAGTTATGCTAAAAGGAGCTGCCAAGATATCTGATCTTAAAGGGAATGAGTTCATAGAGCCTATTAATTTGGATTGCCTTAAGAAATACTACCTATAAAAATAAATAAAAGTAGTATAAAGAAAATAAACTTCGTTGACTAGAAAACTCGAAAAGGCTAGTCAGGCAAAAATTAGGACATTCCCGCTATTCAGAAAATCTGTAAAGACCTGACAGGCAAAAATTAGGGAATAAATAAAAGAAAAAGGGTCCTGTTGATTAGAAAACTCTCAAAGGGCTAGTCAGGCAAAAGTTAAGGAAATAAAATGTTAACAAAAAATATTCAGTTAGAAAATCTGAAAAGACTAGCTAATAATAAGAGTTATGTCATATGATGTAGTAAATATCCTAATTAATGAATCTTATTGAAATTGAATTTTGATATAACATTGCATGTTCTATCTTATTTATAATGCATAAGTACTAGAAAGGAAAACAGAACATAAAAGCTTAAAATCAGCTCTATGAGACCATTTTGCTTTAGTGGTGCCTATATTTCTTTTTCTTATAAGAATCATCATGTAAAGCTTAAGTCCTCTTGTATCTAGAAAATTCGAGTGGCTTTATAGCTTGTATCACGACCCAAGTCTTGCAATTATCGTTAACAACTTTATCAACATTTAAAGACATGTTGCAATTAAGGATTTAATGAGGCCATAAGTCCCTGACCTTATAAAAAAAATCCTATTGAGAGGGAAGCCCTCGAAATTAGTTTGAATAGTAATAAATGAATTATGGGCGGCCATACTGACGATGAAGGTGTAAAGGGAAAATGAAAATCAAAAAGCGCAACCCCAGGAGGGGAACACAGTGATCATATAAGTCAAGAGTCATAAACTTCAGTCTCTATTAAGGGCAGACCCATGTAATCTCAATGTCTATGATACCTTTCATCCAATTAATTCAATGGTCTATAGTGTGCTTGTCTTTCATCTTTAAGGGTCGAGACTACAACTGATGAGGTTGATAGGATAAAGGGTTGGTAGGAGTAGCAAGCAAACTCAATTTCTTTTGTAACCAGATTTGAAAAGTAAAAATAAAGAGCTCGCTAAGTTGAAAACCTGAATGGGTGGCTTAGGCAAAAGTTATGGTGGTGGTAGTGGTGGTAGTAGTAGTAGTAGTAATAATAATAATAATAATAATAATAATAATAATAATAATAATAATAATAATAATAATAATAATAATAATAATAATAATAATAATAATAATAATAATAATAATAATAATAATAATAATAAAATTCACTTAGGACCATCTATTCATCCAAGTCTAATTTCATGAAAGAAAAATTTAAAATAGATCAGTATAAGAAGGCAGTCTGATATAACTACAAATCAGAAATGAAGATAGCCTGGAATTAGTCATCCCGGGCTCACACTATCAGGCCATGGGCTCCATCCTCTGCTAGGGTCATTCTGATGATAAGTATCTGGAGGTTTGATATATGAAGTACCAATGCTATAGGGGTCCATGCCCAAGTCCGCAAGTCACCAATGAACCATCTCGTTCTCTCACTCCAAATCCCTAGAATAACTCTGCATAAATAGGAAACATCATATCATATGTATTCCATGCAGACATTTGCATAATAAGTGCATATACTTACATGCTAACTATCTATGACCTGTATGGTAAATAACCTTTGAGATGAGGTGATTTTGTACAAATACTTTGCCTGTGTCCGGGGGACTTACTTTATAAAGTTGTACTAACATCAATACTAAATTTATAGGTAATATAAGAAATAAGTCAGACAAACTCACATAGAAGTATCAGCTGGAGAAAAGCTAGGGAGTTGATCATCACCGAAATGCATCTGTTGTTCAATTAAAGCCTGAATAGTAAGAGCCCAATAGAGCACAGATCTATTAAGAAGGGGGACATCACCAAAAACAGTGCCAACAAAGGTTCCCTCACAACTGGTCCCAACATGTTGAGTATGCTATTCACGACCAGGTCTAGGCCTAGATACCTCAGGCACAATCTCAGGTTCAGGAGCAGTCTCAACCCCTTGAGTAGTCCTGGTCGCCTCCTCCATCACCTCATCAACAAGGGAGCCAATCTCCTCAAACTATAAGAAAAGAAATAAGTGATTTAAACATTCTAGAAGAGAAATGATCAAAAGTTACCTCAGCCTGGTTAGCAGGAACCTGCTCCAATAGGTTCTTATGGATAAACTGCTAGAAATGGCGAGATTGTTTAAGAAAAATCATGGCATCATAACCTTGTAATGCCTCTCTCCACTCTGGACCCATCAGATGAGAACTATATAATATTAAGAGAGGAAAATTAGAGGGAATACGATGTCGGGAAGGTCTAAAATGGCATTGATACACCTGCTCTCATAAATACCACATCTGGCAGCCATAAATAGGAAGTAGAATCCTTATGTCCTCGAGTCATACTGCAGCAACCATGAAATTGTACCTTTGGACGTTATTTGCTCCCTCTCACCAATTAGAGTTAATATGCAAAATCATATTATTAAGTTTAACTTACATTAAATAATGAAATACTAATGATTTTATTTTCTTACCAGGTGCCACTTGACAGTGTTTAGCTGATCATAGTAAGTCTGTAGAGTGTTCCTAACATTTGGTAGAGGGGAAGAGCCCCATCTCTGCATTAGAGGGAGCCTCCTATCAGAACTGATAGCACTAAAGCCACATATCAATCCAATCTCTAGACTCCATATCTGAAAAGAGGAAATAAGTCAAAAAAAGGATGACGTACATGCAAAGCATGCCAAAACCCGCACATGGTGACAACACCTCTACAGATAGTGTCTAGTCTATAATATAGATAAGCCAACGCAACAGATCCCCAATCAAAGTTGACGACTAGGTTTAAGTCTCAAAGAGGGCTAAGAAGGGCAATGCTAACTTCATGACCAGTCTCACAGAAGAGGGTCATGCCAAGCAATATCAGAAGGAGACACCTCACCTTGTGGGCAATCTGACAAAGAGTGGTGGTAGGAAGATGTCTGAATCCCTTGATTAATGATGAAAGATGAACATTCTTTCGATTCTTCCATATCAGAGCGAGCCTGATAAAATCTTACATATACTGACTCCACATATGCTCAGGGCGACTGTAGTAACTAATATTAAAGGGAATGGGAGTCCCTCCGAAGGCAATCCTGATGATCGTAGAAAAACTCATAGGCGAAATAGTCAACTCGCTTATACGAGTATGGAACATATGGATGGTGTCCATCCATTGATCAATCAGTGCGAATCAAGAATGGTGATCGGACCTCCCTCAAACTATTGGAAGCCCAACAATAAATCATCTAAATTTGGAGGCCCATACCAGCTGCACCATATTCTTCGACAACTTGTGAAATAATTCACGAGCTATATGAAAATAGCCCGTGAATTTCATCGATTGCTATAAGAATTTCAAGGGAGAAATAATAATTAATTAATTAAAATAATAACAATAATTAATTAATTAAAAAATTATTTTTTAGATCAGCAAAGTAGAATGCCGATTGACATTACACAATGTTGTTGGCATTACACAAATGTCGACTGACTCCTGGACTTATAACTGGAATTTTTAGACTTTTGATCAGCCATTCAACTAAAAACCTATGTTCCCAAGTTAAATTTAAAATTTTCATGCATTTTTTGAGTGATTTTTAATCTAATTTCAATAATATATACATTAATTTGCATTCTGAAATTAATTTTGATTACTAACTATATGAATAAATTTTTGTAGATTTAAATAAAAATGAGGAAGTGTTACCTCATTGCCCATATCTATGGACCTATGAAGGTGAAGGTGAGTTAAAGGAAGCATAGTAGAACCCTCTCGAGGTCCAAGGTTGTTCTGAGGAAAACAAAGAGGCACAATGGTTGGGTTAGATAGAATCTCTGCTCCTCTGTGTAGCCTGTGTTGTGGGTCAACCATAGGATTTGATGGATCGTGAATCGGACTTCGGATGAGTAAGAAATCAAAAGAAGAAAATCAAAGGAAAAAAAAATAATAATAAAAAGGGAAATGAAAGAATAACATTGAGAAATAAGGAGGGAAGCGTCTTATAAATAGAAAATACCCATTTTGGTCCCTTGACTATGCCTGTATTCAAAATCAAGTTTTTCTTTGCATTTTCATCCATAATTGCATCTTGATTAGGATTTGACTCTTAATTAATTCATTTAACTCATTTCATCAATTAATGAATTATTATTAATTGCATATATATTTAAATTTTGATTTTTTTGTCAAGTACAGAATACAAAATTTAATGACAAAATTCAGTTTTGCATTTTTATATGCATCATTTTAGGTCAAAAGATTTCAAAACTCATTTCGTGCTATATAGTAACTGAAACAAAAATTTCAAAATTATCATATTATGTGCTGCATAGTAGTCATAACATGAATTTCAAATTCAACACGTTATGTCCTTCAATAGCAGTTATAATATGAAAATTTTTCAAACCTTTTATCACTAGATACTACACATTAGTTTTAATATCATTGCTAGATGTTTCATAGGAACTATAACATGTTTTCAAATCACGAGTCATTAGACATCTCATAAGGAATATGGTATAATTTTAAAATCATCAAATTACTAGACGTTCCATGGGAACTATAGCACTTTTTTAAATCAAGGCTCGCTAGATGTCCTACAGGGAATATAGCGAGAATCATTGCATTTATTTCATTAAATGTCCTACGGGGAATATAATGAAATCCATTATTACTAGACATCCCAAAAGGAATATAGTGCAGTTCACCATACATTACACAATAGTTATTGTATTATTACTAGGCATTCCATAAGAATTATAACATATTTTCAAATCACGAGTAGCTAGATGTCCCACAAGGAATATAGCAAAATGCATAAGTTTCACTAGACGTTCCATAAGAAATATAGTGAAACATATTAAACATAGCATCTTGCTTAAAATTACTCAGCAATGTAATCATTAACATGTCAATTAGGATATAATAAAGTACCATAATTCTTTCTTTGCAATTGTGTACTACTATTGCTTTACCACAATTTTTCAAGCAAACAACGACAAAGGGGGGCAACTATAAGCACTCAATTTCAGGATGCAATTGTGCACATGTGAGACAAAAGCTCCTTTGCTGAAAATCTAATTGAGAATTTATCTCTAATGTCAATTTTTGCAATTTAAAGGACTAAATTGCTATGTTTTATGGATTTAATTGTAAAATTGATTTTTTAAGGATTTGATTGTAAAACTTAGAAACTTTTAAGGACTTTTTTTTTGTAATTTAAAAAAATGAAAATATGGTAGGTCGGCATTTAATGTTGACTGGCATTGTATAATGCTGACCGACATTACATAATTCTAGTCAGCATGTTGGCATTACGTAATGCTAGTTGGCATTAAGCAATGCCAATTAGCATTACTGGACGAAAAGCATTCTAGAGTGTTGATTTTTGCTAAAAAGTGATTTTTTACGCTGAAAATTAATTTTTTCATAATTTTTTAATTTTTTTCATTGATTCAGGACACCACATGTCCCTGTATGTGTGAGTCCTTGATTTTTTCAAAACTCTATCTCTTGATTTTGAAAGTTCAAAAATTAAAAATCTAGTGCAAATTCCCTACATGATCGTAGGGTTGGAGATTGCTAGGTCTGGCTTTAAAAGCTAGAAGGGGGAGGTTGTGGAAACCCTAGAGAGGTAGAGAGGCTAAGTCTGTAAAAACCTTAGAGAGAGTAAGAGAAATAGAGAGCTAAAACTAAAGAGAGGTCGAAAAAAACCCTAATTAGCTGATGCAAAAAAAGTGTGGATTAAAAAACTCAGACCTTCTACTGTAAGTTTCAAATCAACAAAATATGTTCTTTATTTTTAAAAGTCTAGAAAGTTAAGAAAAAACAACAAAGTCAATCTCAAAACGGTGACAATCCCAATCTAAGGGGCATTCAAACAACATTTACACAATATCTTCTACTCTTTTTTTTTATTTTGATTTGATTTCTTTATTTGATTTCTTGATTGATTTGTTACTGATTAATTTTTATTGTTTTTTTTGTTTTGATTGGTGTCCTGTGATGCTCTGGATGTGAGGTTAGTGGTGTGAGATTTTGGCAGTGTTGAAGAATCCATAGGATGCCATGGACCATGTTTTATGAAATCCCCGTAGAACTTAGGATTTATTATTTTATGCAGTATTTTGTTCATGGATTTTATTGGGTTGTAATTAATTTGCTTTAATTTCTTGCACTGTAGTTTTTAATAACCCCAATAGAGGGAAATTAGTGGAATTTTAATTCTCTGCACTCAAAATTGATTAGTAATCTAGGCTCAATTGGTAACATTCAATTAAAATCAATGACGACAATAAATTAATTTTAGGGTTGCATGAAAATGAATTAGGGATTCTTAGAAAAATCAGATAAAAATTATTATTTTGATTTATTTCTGGGATGTTTGTTGAATTGAGTTTGTTTTTATGCTTTTATTCTCTTTAGGCCCCAAGCCCACAGTATGGTCATCCCATTTAATAAATGGGTTTTTTATTGGATTTTTAGGTTTAATTAATTTTAAAATCAATTTAGGCCCATTTCGGTTAATTTAGATTTAGGCCCATTTTTAGTTAAAAAAATTAACTTAGATTTAGCTCCATCCATTAATTTCATTTCTTTAAAAATAAATAGACTTAGGCTCCATTTTTTATTTGAGTTAAAATTAAATTAGACTTAGGCCCACTTAATAAACTAATTTCTTCTTTAAAATTTGTAAATAATAGGCCCATTTCCTCAGTTAATTAAAATAAGTAGATTTTGGTTCACTAAATCAATTAAAATGTAGGCCCATCTCTTGTCCATTTTACTTATAAATAAAATATGTAGAATTAGCTAACTTTAATTGATAAAATTAATTTTGGTTTAGACATAAGGACACTGCCTTTTGTATGCATTTTTTACATATAATTTTAAATGGATGTTTAATTAGGGTTTAAAAAAAATTATATGTAATTAGAGAATCAAATAGTAATTCTAAATGAACACAAGACTGAAAGAAGTTAATATTTAGTTCCCAAAATCTCCTGATAGTGGTGCTAGCTTTCTTTTAGAGAATTGAGTACCACTAAAATAATTTATACCAATTACTACCCTAGGTGGCGACTTCTCATCTCTACACCATGTCTTTATGGCAATGGTTAGTGTGTTCCCTAGGGTCCTGAGCTCAAACAATGTCATGGTTGCTAAAATCTTAGACGCGCGCTAAACCCCGTCGTCTACAACCTTGCATTTTCATTAAATCTTATGTCCTAAAGCCATCTACGTTAGAAAGCAAAGCAATTGCAAAATTATAAACCAAGTATACCTTTTTAGATAGAAGACTGTGTTTGTCACACCTGTACCCTAATTCTAAGTATATTTTCATTCATTATATGTTGTATTTAAATATATATTGATTAAATTTAAGTATAAGCTAGTATATATAGTTAAGCAAGTATTTTGGGTTAAGCCATGACTTATAATCGATTAAAGAGCGAGAATTTTTTAATTTTAGTGACACTCAAAATAAATTAAATATTGAGAATAATAAGGATATGAGGTTAACTTGAAGTAAAGGATAAGAACTTTAATATTAATAAAAGATGAGGACTTCAATTAAAACAATGATTGGCCTAGATTGAAGCATTTGGAAGTTTGAGGATTTATAGGTAATTTAAGCATTTCATTAAGGACCAAAAGGAGTATTTTATATATTATTTAATTATTTTTTTAGGTATATAATCTTCTTCCATCTTGATTTTTAAGAGCTGCCATAGATAGAAAGAAAGGAAGAAAGAAAGAAAGAAAGAAAGAAAAGAAAAAGAGGAAAGAAGACTGATTCATTTTTTAGTTATAAAAGTTGATTTTTCAAGTAAAATTGAAGATCTAAAGTATAATTAAGGTTTTAATATTTATCCTAGAAGACTTTGGTGATTGATTTGGTAAGTAATTTTAGTGTTTTGGTTGATTTAATTTAGGTGGGTTTGGTTTGTTAGTATCTATAATTCGTTCATATCTTAACCTAGAGAGCTAGAAATTAAATGTTATTTAATGATCTAGAACCTTTGAAGAATTATCTAAAAATTTTCTTCTTTGAGCTTGATCTGATTTGAAAAGAGTCCTAGAGAGGAAGGGGGGGGGGTGGTGAATAGGACTATCAAATAAAAATGAGAAATTAGAGAATTCTTTGCAGGAATTGAATGAAAGTTGAGAAGAAAGAATGAAGAACACAAAGATTTAAGGAGTTTCGATTTAATAATAATCCTATGTCTCCACCTAACTTATCCCCAAGTTAAGATTTTCAATCACCCACAATCTTATTCATAAGATTGAGATTAATGGACAAATGTTTTAAGGCACACTTAAAAAACCAAAACCCAAGTGTTTTAATGGACAACACTTAAACCAATTTCTTTAGAAATAAATCTCACTTCCCTTCTAATCTAACCCAAGATTTAAGATGAAGAGAGATTCTATTTTTAACACACACCCAACTCTCACAAGAGTTATACAAACAAAGAATTATTTAAGAGAATTTGAGAGCTCAATGAATACTTAAGAAAGAATGAATGATAAAAAAGTTTTCTTTTTTTTAACTTCCATTCATCTCTAGAGGTATTTATACTTAAAAATATAGCTTTTGGAGGTGCAAATGATGTGTTCAACGTCTATATTTTGAATCATTGAAAGTGATGCTGTCAGACAGTTATTAATGGATTGAAACCATGATTGGATGCTCAAGACATTTTAATTTCCCACACTTTCTTAATAAAATTTGTAGATATTTGAATTAAATTTCCATATCATTTTTAATCATCCAAATTGGACTTCTGTATCTCAAGATATGTCCAAAATACTAAGAGCTATGCAATTTGAAATGCAGAATATTGTCAGATAGCTATATCCAAGTTGAACCCGTAATTTTATATTAAAGAAATTTAAATTTTCCCATACTTTTTTCATTAAAGTTTTATAAATTTGACTTATCTTTCTATATCATTTTGAATCACCTAAATTGGACTTCTATAGCTCAGGATATGTCCAAAATACTAAGAGTTGTGCAATTTGAAATGCAGAATACTGTCAAACAAATATATATAAGTTGAAGCCATGATTTGCTTTTGAACAATATTGAATTTGCCCATGATTTCTTCACAAATGTTGTAGATATTTGACTTATCTTTCCATATCATTTTAAATCACTTTAATTGGACTTCTATAACTCAAGATATGTCTAAAATACTAAGAGATATGCAATCTAAGATGGTAGAACTCAGATTTTAACAAATAAGCCCAATTCAAAAAGGTAAAGATGTGTACTTCAAATGTGAAGAAGAAAAATTTCTCATTATAAAGCTCTAAGAATTTCAAAAGCCTCCTTGAATCTTAAAGGTCCAATCAGCCTAAGATAATTATATTTCATTTTAACTTCCAATAGAGTTCTAACTTATAGACACTTAAATAAACAAATTAAATATTCAAAATTAAGTTTGTTAAGATCAAAATTAAGATTGATTATTGCTAAGGTCAATAATCTCCCCCTTTTTGATTTTGACAAACTTATTTTGAGTTCGATTAACAAATAATACAAAGTAAAGTGTGTGATAATATTTGTGATAATAATGATACCAAATGTAATAAAATATATTTCTTTATTTCTCCCCCTAAGAATATGAACATGATAAGAAATATAAATTTATAGATTATTCCCTTTGACAAAAAAATATAAACAACATAAAATATAGTAGGAGGGATAAAAACATGGCATTCTTATGACAAATGTATTAAAAACATAAAATATGATAACATGATAAATTAAATAAATGTTAGACATTGTAAGGAAATAATTTCAAACATATATGCATAGTACTACTAAAATGCACCAGTTCCTATAGGAACAACGCAAAGATACACCAAATCTTTGTAAAAATATTCATGCCTTATCAAAGATCAAAACAATTCCTAAGAAGATATTCATGCCTTATCAAAAATCAAAACCATTCCTAAGAAGAAATTATACATGAATTATGCATGTATAAACACAATAATAAAATATTATACACATGTATAGTAATGCAGGCTTTATCAAAGATAAAAACAATTTCTAAAAAGATATTCATATGTTATCAAATATAAAAATCATTCCTATGAAGAGATTATACATGAATTATGCATGTATAAACACAATAATAATAAAATATTATACATATGTATAGTAACAAATAACAAACTCAAATATATTTCTCCCCCTTTATTAAAAGCAAAAAGAAAAGAGAGAGATATAAAGGGAAAATAAAAAACAAAGATACTCAAAATCGTTATAAAATCTATGTCATACATAAAGTAAGCAAAAGAAGACATTTTGTAACATATGATGTATGGCAAAATTAATCATAATGTTAATACAAATGCAAAAATTTAAACAAATTTTCTCCTCCTATATCAAATAAAAATATAATATGTCACTAATATAAACACATTTTTTAAGGGAGTTTTAAAATTAAAAACAAACTAAGTACACATGTTAAAAAAATTAACTAGGTACATATGCAAACTCAAATTATTTTTTCTCCTTTGAAAAAATGCAAAAAGAAATTTAAAAAGATAAAAAAAATATAAGCTAACAACTAAAAAAATTTTAAAATCAAAATCAAAATATTTATTAATCAAAGTAATCAATAAGCACGTCATGATTTCACATGAAAACAGTTCAACCATCAATTAAACATAAAAACAAGATAAACTAGAACCATCAATCATGCCCAGTTCATGCTTAATGAAATTTAATCTTTCTTCATATTGAGAGGTTTGATGAAGATATCTGTAAGTTGATTATTTGTATCAACAAATTCAAGTGAGATATCACCAATTTGAACTTGATCACTCAAGAAATGATGTCTAATGTATATATGCTTAGTTCTAGAAAGTTGAATGAGATTTTTGCTAAGGTTGATAGCACTTGTATTATCACATTTGATTGAAATGTGATTAAGTTTTACAATATAATTGTTGTTTTTACCATAAAACTTATGAACAATAAAGACTTACTGCAATATATTCAGCTTTAGCAGTGGACAAGGCAACTGAAACTTATTTCTTACTAAACCAAGAAACTAAACATTGTCCTAAAACTCGACAAGTTCTGAAAGTGCTTTTTCTATCTAGTAAACTACCAGTAAAGTCTGGATCAGAATAACTAATCAAGTCAAAGGATGAACTCTTAGGATACCAAAGTCCTAAAAGCATTATAGCACAAAGATATTTGAAAATTCTTTTAATAGCATTCAAATGAGACTCTCTAGGACTTGATTGAAATCTAGCACATAAGCAAGTAGCAAACTTAATATCGGGTCTACTAGTAGTTAAATAAAGAAGAGATCTGATCATACCTCTAAATCACTTTTCATCAATTGGTTTTCCATTCTCATCTTTGTTAAGTTTGGTTATGGTGCTCATTGGAGTTTTACTTATCTTAGCTCCATTCATGCCAAATTTCTTAAGAACGTCTCTTGTATACTTGGTTTGATTGATGAAAATTCCATTTTTGCATTGCTTAATTTGCAGTCTAAGAAAGAATTTAAGTTCAGCCATCATACTCATCTCAAATTCTCATTACATTAAATTAGAGAATTCCTTACACAAGTAATGGTTAGTAGCACCGAATATAATGTCATCAACATATATTTGAACAATTAATAAATCATGCTTGGATTTCTTTATGAAAAGAGTTATATTAACTTTTCCTTTATAGAAACATTTCTCTAATAAGAAGTTGCTCAATCTTTCATACTAAGCTCTAGGAGCTTGATTCAATCTATATAATGCTTTGGAAAGTTTGAATACATGATTTGGAAAATTAAAACTTTCAAAACCTAGAGGTTGTTCAACAAACACCTCTTCTTCAATAAAATCATTTAAAAATGCACTTTTAACATCCATTTGATGAAGTTTAAAATCCATGAATGATGCAAATGCAAGTAGCATCCTAATAACTTCTAACCTTGCAAGGGGCAAAGGTTTCATTATAATCAATGCCTTCCTTTTGATTATAACCTTTAGCTACTAGTCTAGCTTTGTTCCTATTTATGACACCTTGTTCATTCATCTTATTTCTAAACACCCATTTGGTGCTTATAATAGGATGATGTTTAGGTCTAGGAACCAAAGTCCAAACCTTGTTTCTCTCAAATTGATTTAAATCTTCTTGCATAACAAGTACCCAAAATTCATCACTCAAAGCATCATCAACATTTTTGGGTTCAATTTGAGAAATAAAAGCTAAATTAATAATAGACTTAAGTTTAGATCTAGTAGTTACCCCTTTTGAAGTGTCTTCTTGAATTGCCAATCCTTTGGAAGTTCATCCTTTAAGGTAAGTTGAGATTTCTCCTCATTTTCCTCCTTGTTTGGACCTTTAAGTTCCAAATTCTTACTAGTATTTTCTTCTTGTGTTTCCATAATCTCATTGTCACCTACAAGATCATCAACACCACAAACATCCTTTCTAGGATCAAGTGAGTTTGATTCATTAAATACCATATGCATTGACTCTTCAACTACTAGAGTTCTCTTATTAAAAACCCTATATGCTTTACTAGAAATAGAATAGCCTAGGAAAATTCCTTCATCAGCTTTAGAATTAAATTTTCTAAGATTTTCCTTGGTGTTCAATATAAAGCACTTGCATCCAAATTCTCTTATATATGAGATTTTAGGTTTTCTATTGTTCTATAGCTTATAAGATGTTTTATGTAAAATTGGTCTTTTGAAAACTCAGTTTGAAATATAACAAGATGTGTTAACGGCTTCCTCCCAAAAGTATAGAGGCAAATTATACTCATGAAGCATTGTTCTAGCCATTTCCACAAGAGTTCTAATTTTCCTTTCAACTACCCCATTTTGTTAAGGAGTTCTAGGAGATGAAAATGTATGAGAAATACCATTTTCATTACAATAGTTTTTGAAAAAATCATTTTCAAATTTAGTTCCATGATCACTTATAATAGAAGAAATATAAAAGCCTTTTTCCTTTTGAACTCTTTTTGCAAACTTTTCAAAAGCTTTAATGCATTATTCTTATGATTAAGGAAACATACCTATGTAAATCTAGAGTAATCATCAACCAATATATATGCATAGTACATTCCATTGAGACTAGTAACTCTAGTTGGTCCAAATAAATCCATATGTATAAGTTCAAGTGGCCTAGAGGTGGACACTACATTTTTTAGCTTAAATGAGGACTTGGATTGTTTTCCCTTTTGGCAAGAATCACATGTTTTATCCTTAGTGAATTCAAGCTTAGGTAAACCAATCATAAGTTCATGTTTACAAAGATAATTCAAAAGCTCAAAATTTGCATGTCCTAACCTTATATGCTATGTCCATATGTCATGGGAGATAGACACTAAGCATTTTATGTCTTTGTTATCAATTTTATTCAAATCAATGACATAAATGTTATATACTCTTTCACCACTAAAAATAACTTTGTTTTCATCAAGACTACTAACAAAACAATTTTTATGATAGAAAGTTACTCTATTTCCCATGTCACATAATTGACTTTTACTAAGAAAATTATGTTTAAGACCATCAACAAAAAACACATGATGTATAGATAAGGATTGATGATTACCTATTTCTCCAATGCCAATAATTTTTCCATTTGCATTATCTCTGAAAGTAATATGTCCTTTATCCTTAGCATCAAGTTTGTTGAATTACTCTTTGTCTCCTGTTATGTGCCTTAAGCACTATCGAGATACCACTTGATTTGTGTTCTTATGGATTTCAAGCACATCTACATAATACAATTTAAGTGTTCATTTAGGCCTAAACCTTTCTTGGTCTAGGTTAGTTAGTTTCAAGATAATTCGTAGGAAGTAAATTCATATGCAGTCTTTTATAGAAGCACACATTATTAGTATGCCCTTTGATCATGCAATAAGAACATACAATATTTTCAAATTTATTCCTCCTAGGATGAAATGCTTTCCTAGTGTGTGCAACATGCCTTTGGTATTGTGTGTATCGCTTATTGTTTTGTGTCATTAAGTGAGACATGCATTGGCAATGGTGATGTGAATTTCGATAATTTTATACAACATGTTTATGTGCATTGTATTGTGTAGCATGCCTATTATAATTATGTCTAATGTATATATAAGCATGCTTGGGTTTAAGTGCTCTAGTTTGAGCCTTATCTCTTTGTGTTAATGAAGGATGAATCTTATGAGACTTTCCCTTGCTATTTAACACATGAGTTCTTTTAGCTTTGAAAGCTTGAGTCTCATTTGATTTGGAGGTTGAAAGAGTGGAATCATGTGAAGCTTTTACAAAATTAATATGTGATGAAGATGATGAAGACATTCCATTCTTATATTTAATTCCATGGGTATCTCCATGAAATTTTTGAGAGTCAATAAAAATATCTAAAGTTTCTTTTCCTCTCTTAAATTTAGCAATGGAATTCTTTAATTCTAAGACCTTCTTAGAAAGCTTATGATTTTCATCATTTACGTTCTTAAGTTGATCTTCCAAAAAATAAGAAGATTTTGCATCACTAACAAGTTTTTCATTTGATTCAACAAGTTTAACAAAATTAATTTTTAAAATTTCTAATTCTCTATTTAAGCTACCTAAATCATGCTTATAATGTTTCTTCTTAGATAATAAACTTTTCAATTTAACAAGTAATTTGCTTATAATAGAGCTCTCATCATCATCATCATTATCACAATAATTATCATAATCATTAAAGGAAGAATAAGAAGTAGATGGTATCTTATTTTCATTTTCAAGGGCCATGAAGCAAAGATTGTTCACCTCTTGTTGTTCCTCTTCCTCTTCGAATTTGGAGGAATCATCCCAAGTAGCTTTGAATGCCTTCTTCTTATCTTTTGCTCCATTGTTCTTGAATTTGAGTTTGGGACACTCACTTCTAATATGTCCTGGTTTCTTACGTCCATAGCAAGTAACCTCCTTAGTTTTCTTCTTTCCATCTCCTTCAAACTTCTTATTGAAGTCCCTTATTCTTGAGAAGTTTTTCTTTCTAAAAAAATTCTTGAAGTTCCTAGTGAGCATGTCAATGTCACCATCTTCATCACTAGAATCTTTGATGCTTTCCTCTTCCCTATCTTCTTAAAGAGCTTTTAGAGCAATGCTTTTTTTTCTTCTTTCTCTTTTTGTACTTCACCTCTTTGCTTGATAGTGAGCTCATGTGTTAAGAGCTTACTAATAAGCACATCTATTGATAGAGTGGAGAGGTCTTGAGCTTCCTCAATTGAAGTAACATGAGATTCCCAATCCTTCTTATGTAGGATTCTTAGAATCTTGTTGTTTACTTCTTCCTTGGAGAAATGTTTTCCAAGTTTCTTAAGGGTTGTAAGGAGAGCATTGAGATGACTTGTCATCTCTGTGATTGATTCATGAGGCTTTATTTTGAAGAGTTCATATTCATACATATGAAATTGAACCTTTTTACTTTTTACTTAGATGTTGCCTTCGTAGTGGTTTTTTAAGGTCTCCTACATTTCTTTAGTCGACATGCAATATTGAAGTTTGCCTCCTTCTTCTCTTGTCACTGAAGAGACTAGAGTAATCATAGCTTTTTTATTTTTATGATTTTCTTCCTTTTGATCAATACTCCATTGGCTTCTTACAAGAGTAGTTACCACACCATCAATGATAGTTGTAGGTGGTTCCCAACCTTACAGGACAATGTCCCAAAGTTTGATGGAATCACAATCAAGATATAATTCCATTTTGAATTTCCAATATGGATAGTCACTACCATCAAAAAATGGTCTAAGAGAAGAGATATTTTGTGATTCACTTCTCATGATCTTATATTCTAGCAATGAAGTACCTAGAATTCAAGCTTTGATACTAAATGAAAAGAGCTCTAGAGGGGGGGGGATTGAATAGGACTATCAAATAAAAATGAGAAATTAAAAGAATTATTTGCAAGAATTGAATGGAAGTTAAGAAGGAAGAATGAAGAACACAAAGATTTAAGGAGTTCAGATTCAATAATAATCCTACGTCTCCACCTAACTTACTCCCAAGTTAGGATTTTCAATCACCCAAAATCTTATTCACAAGATTGAGATTACAAAAGAGTTTTATGGCTCAGTCTTGTAACCTTACAACATGAGTTTTCAAGGTTCACTCAAAAAATCAAAACCCAAGTGTTTTAATGGACAAAACTTAAACTAATTCCTTTGGAAATAAATCTCACTTTCATTCTAATCTAACCCAAGATTTAAGATGAAGAGAAATTCTATTTCTAACACACACCCAACTCTCACAAGAGTTATATAAATAAAGAATTATTTAAGAGAATTTGAGAGCTCAATGAATGCCTAAGAAAGAATGAATAATAAATAAGTTTTCTTTTATTAACTTCCATTCAACTCTAGAGGTATTTATACTTAAAAATATAGCTGTTGGAGATGCAAATGATATGTCCAACTTTTATATTTTGAATCATTGAAAGTGATGTTGTCAGATAGCTATTCATGGATTGAAACCGTGATTGGCTGCTTAAGACATTTGAATTTGCCCATACTTTCTTTATAGAAGCTGTAGATATTTGAATTATATTTTCATATCATTTTGAATCATCCAAGTTGGACTTCTTTATCTTAAGATATGTCCAAAATACTAAGAGTTATGCAATCTAAAATGCAGAATACTGTCAGATAGCTATATCCAAGTTGAACCTGTGTGTTGCTATTGAAAAAATTTGAATTTGCCCATACTTTCTTCATGAAAGTTATAAATATTTTAATTCTCTTTCTATATCATTTTGAATCACCTAAATTTAACTTCTGTAGCTTAGGATATGTCCAAAATACTAAGAGCTATGCAATCTAAAATGAAAAATACTGTCAGACAGCTATATACAAGTTAAAGCCATGATTTGCTCCTGAAGTAATTTAAATTTTCCTATACTTTCTTCATAAAAGTTGTAGATATTTGACTTATATTTCCATATCATTTTGAGTCACCTTAATTGGACTTCTGTAACTCAAGATATGTCCAAAATACTAAGAGATGTGCAATCTAAGATAGCAAATGTATACATGGATTTTGACTCAAAATTTGCATACCCAAATGAACTCAGATTTTGAAAATTAGCCCAATTCAAAAATCTCAAGACGTCTACTTTAAATGTGAAGAAGATAACTTTCTCATTATAAAGCTCTAAGGATGTCAAAAGGCTCATTAAATCTTAAAGGTCTAATCAACCCAAGATAATCATACTTTATTTTAACTTCCAATAGAGTCCTAACTTATACACACTTAAAAAAAAATTAAATGCTCAAAATTAAGTTTTTTAAGATCAAAATTAAGATTAATTATTACTAAGGTCAACATGATTCAATCTCTATGTTAGGGTAATAAGAGAAAATATTTTATTGCTCAGTTTATCAATTTCTTTAAGCTGGTTATAATTCGTTATGTATAACTTTATTTGTAGGTGTCCAATTCATATGAAATTTTTGTAGCATGTTGTAGACATATATACCTAAGACTGATTAAAATTTCAGCTCAAAATTCCTTTTTTGTAAGTCCCAAAATATTTTCCAAGTCAGCTTTGAATGCAACCATTTTTATTATGTGAACTAGATTTACAAAGTTCATAAGTTAAAACTAGTTTAGATACTTTTAGTATATCTTAAGCTAGAAAAGTCAAAATTAAGTTTAGTTTGATTCTAAAAAAACTTTAAGGAGTTCTCTAAAACTTTATAGTTTTGATGAAGATCTAATTATATTTTAATATTGGTCTAACAGAAATATACATTTTATTGCTCAATTTATCTAAGTAATTGAGCTGCGACCTTTATAATTTTATTTATGATTATTGAATGGAAGTAAAATTTTTAATGAAGGTACTAGACAAAAAGAACTAAGTCTAGTTGAAAATTCATTTTCTACATGTTAAAGAAAATTTTCTAATTTAGGCCTGAAAATAACTATTTTAGAGTCAATGAAGCTAATTTGTAGAATTGAGTTTAATTTGAATTTTATGCATATCATTTAGGGGATGTATGGTTAAAGTAGCATGTAGGATTATTATATTAATGATTTATAAATGAAATTGTATTTGTTAGGTGCTCGAAAAGGTAAAGGAAGTGCAGGTGCAAGTTAAGCGAATTCCGTGAACTAGATTTATGTGTTTATAGGCTATTTTAGTGAGTAGATGTTCAAGCCCTTTAAATGTTTTTATAATAGCAATAAATTGATAATTTAAATGTTGTTTTATGAACCTGAATTGATGTTTTAGAATGGTTTCAATTCAACCTTGTTGATACTTGAATTACATATTTTAATTTCAAGCTTTCAAAGTTTCAATTTGTAAGTTAAATATAATATTACTATAAGTTTGTTTTGGTAATATGATTTGAGATTATTTTGGATAATCAATGATTTAAATGAGATTATAATCATCTTAATTTAATTCCTTTGAATTATGATAAGAAGTGGTTTAATTTTGAATACTGTATTAAATTATAAATGTGATGGAATTATTTTGATTAATTATTTGATGAAAAATATATTTGGTTTTGTGTATTACCACCCTATGTGAGAATGTGCTGAGGCATGCTATGCATATTTAAGATTGTGATGGTTGTTATTGCACAATAAACAACATGGCATTTGATTGCATGATGGTTAAGGGAAAAAGGTCACTCCATGCTAATGTAGTCAAAGGATTAACCTTCAAATGTGCCTAGAGAGTGAGTTTGTAATGGTCTATATGTTATGGTCGGATTGTGGTGCTTATTATAGGGATAGTTAATATATGTGAAATATTGTATTGATGTTTAAAAATGCATGTGTTTTACTTGGCTATGCTTTGAACAAGTTTGAAAGTGAGAAAGGATTTGGTGTTTTAAGTGGATTATAATATGATTTCAAATACGCTATTATTATCATTTGAGAAGTTAAATGTGTTTGGTTTAAATAAATTGTTTTCTACTTAATATATCTATTCATTGAGTATTTTTGTACTCATTTTACTTTGTTTTATAAATATTTTTAGATAGCATGACTTGATAGTTGGTGGACAGTTAAGTGAGTGTGAATAGAAATTTTAGAATAAGTTTTACCAACATCCTCATTAGAGTAGCCTTGTTCCTTTATTTCTTAAGATTATTGTATAAGTATTGTAAAACATTGGTGGCTAAGCCATATTTAAAAATATAATTTTTATACTATCCAATTATTTCATACGTATTTTATTATTCATAAATAGTATTTTACTATTCATAACTACATATTTTACTATTCAAAAAATACGTAATACTTTAAAAGTTCTTGTTCTTTAAATGTAACGTATGTACAATACTAAACTTTTGTAAGAGATTAATTTTGAATCTTCTTACAAATATAAAGATATTATAATAAAAATTTGTTAAACTGAGCAATTTGTTTGGTGATTGGTTTTAAATATCCATCTTGGGCTATGTGAGACGAGGTGTGATAATGTTCCAACAATTGCAAACCTCCATTGATATCATGGTAGTTGAAGTATAAATGAGTGTCAAGCATAATTACTGTATTATAGTTTCCGATATCAACTATAGATTGTAGAAATTCCTACCCCCATGATTTAAGCATCCAACTCTTTCTTTTAAACTCTAAATAGTAAAATGTTTGAGGACAAATATGCTATTTGCTATGATGTGAAATGACTTCCACTTAAATTCAAAAAAAAAAAAAAAAAAAAAACAACAACAAAATTGAAATAAGAAGGAATTTACAAAATTATAAACTCATAGAAATGAAACTTGAAAAAAGAAAGATACTCACACACGCATGAAATTAAAAAAAAATATGTAGGATTTTGAGCTAATAGAAAAAGGAAAATTTCAATCCATATATCATTTGGAATGACCAACAAACACTTTTATCAACACTAGCTATTTTTCTTTTCAAATAAAAACTTGAAGTCATGTTGTTACTAAATGACAAAGATATATGCCCAATGAGAAAGAGTATTGAAAAGAAAAACTATATCGTATTTATAACAAAAATATCAATCTTGCAATGTCTTTTTGCTTTCTCTTTTGTTAATTTATCCCTTTATTTTTTTTAAACCTTAGTATATTCAAGAGTCAATGGTAGTATATAATAATTATTAAAAGTCATAAATGATTAATTGAAGGTTATAAATCATTAAATAGACACAATTGAGTAATAGTTAATAAATGATCAATAATCATTTATATTTAATTAATTAGTTATAATTAGTTTTTGCAATTAATTTTTTTCCTTTTCATCTTCAATTAGTTTATATCTTTTCATTTTCTATTGTAATTATCCACACTTCAAGTTTTGAGAGTTGAATAAGTCATTATTTTTAATGCAAAAAAAAAAAAAAAAACAAATTATGAACTTTTTAATATTGAGATAGCAATAAAATTAAATATTAAAAATGATTAATTAGAGGTTATAAATAATTAATTAGAGGTTACAAATGATTAATTTATTAGCCATTTATAAATGTCCAATAATCATTTATATTTAATTATTAATTAGTTATAATAGGTTTTTGCTGTTAATTTTTTTTTCATCTTCATTTTTTATCATCATTAACCACTTGAAGTCTTTTGAGTTTAATAAGTCATTTGTAATTGCAACAAATAAAAAAAACTAATTATAAACTTTTTTATATTGAGATACCATCTTATGCATAATTAATTACTTATATTAAAGTATGTTGCAGTAATTTGTTATGCAAAATAACATATAACTAGACTATAAATCAAAAGAAATTAATTGAATTACAATAAAATCAAACTTGAAAACCCGTGTCAATGAATACATAAAATGGAGAAGTTGAATTTGACTAGCCTATATAATACATGATTTCGACACTAATTATAAATTTTTGTATTGTCCTTTGTTGTTTGAACTTTTCTAACATTTTTTATTTTGCATTATTTTACCAAAAAGTGTATCTTGCCTAATAATTTTATTTATATGTAGTAAAATTGTCTAGTCGTGTGAGCTCACTCCAATTACAACAAACACAATAATTGTGGTAGAGCATTGTGATTTCTTAAGAGTAAGATGAAAATAATTTAAATATAAGAAATTCTTCCTCCTTTATCGTCTTTTCCATTTACTCTTTGAAAATTCTCCATTTCATAAAGACTATGTCAAGATCAAAGGGAAAACGTAGTCATTGTGTTTTGGAAATATGATGAACCACAAGTGACCTTTTTAACTGGTAAAGGTAATTTTCAACAAATGGACACAAGTTTAAAATTTTCTTTTTGATAAAGCTATATTTATTGTAGCAACATTGCTTTTCCATTTAATATGAGTGAATGGAATTTTTATTTTTGAATTTTTTTTTAAAATGTTTGTATTCAATTGGAGGAACGAGTTGTACGTAAATTAGGATCAATAATTTACTATATTTTGTATGTCTCAAGAGACATAAGAGTTTTAAGCGATATAATCTTTGTTACTTCTCTCTCTCTTGCTTGTATTATCAATGATTAATGTGTCTATTTTATTTTATTATTTTGAGCTCAATTAACTTGTATTGAAGTGGGCAAAATCAAATTATTTTGTTGTTAATCTTTGTACTTTTAGAATCTAATCAAACCTCCAATTATAAAGAGACCATTCATATGGACCTTAGAATAAAATATAATATAATACACTATATATTAATAACTAAAACCATTAACTATTTTAAACATAACTATTTCATTCATATTTAAAATATTTTAACATCATAACATTTTAGGTCAAATATCTTCATGACCTTTTTCCCTATCCTTTATTTTTAACTAGATCAATTCCCAAACTATTCTAAACTTAAGCTTAAAAATTTCTGCAATGATCAAACAATTAACACATACATTAGTTAAATTGAACTCTTCTTCATCTTCAATATACAAAGCTTGTATGAAGCCATCACATTCAACTCTACAGAATGACATTCATGATCCAATTGTGATTCTTTTCCCATCAATCATAGAAAGTAAAGTAGCTTTGCAATTTTTTAAAACCATAGATGCTCTTGGAAAGGACATGAGCATTTTTAGCATAATTCCTCCAAACCGATCATTGTGAGAAAACAAAGCAATTCAAAAATTGTAAATTGAATAACATTAAAATGTTTGAGGACAAACATGCTATTTGCCATACCATTAAATTACTTGCACCTAAATTAATGAAAAAGGAAATTAGAGACACGCAGCAAAAATTTAAAGTTCTAAAAATGAAAGTTAGAAAAAGAAAAAGAAACTCATACAAGCATCACATTGAATAAATCTGTAGAATTTGAGCTATTAGAATAAAAAAAATTTCAATCCACATATCATTTGGAGGAAAATTGCACCATACATTCTTAGCACAATAAGCCTTTTTTATTTTCAAATAAAAGATAAAGTCATAGTTGATGAATGGTAGACAACAATGAAAAGATAGAATAATGGAAAGAAAATCTATCCCTTTTTTACAGTACAAGTATCATTCTTCCAATGCCTCTTTGTTTTCTGTTCTCTTAATCTATCTTATTTATTTTTCAAAGTTTAGTATGTTCAAAAGTCAATAGTTTTATGTCATAATGATTAATATTAATAAATTCTTTATATTTATTCATAATAATATTATAAAATCAATTTAATATCTTTTAATGTACTAAGTATTTCATGATTAATTATTTACATTTATTCATAATAATTTTATAACCATATTTCATGAATTCTTTAATAGCCGACATTAATAAAACTTAATAGTTGGAAGTGGATGGAAGTTACTGTTAGATGTCATATGAGTCAACTCTAACATCATGACATATGTAACTAACAAAGATGGTATGACTGCAATGAGGAAAATAAATTTTTAAATAATGTCTTTTAACGTTCTATCTTCATTTCATCGAATAGTTTTAGATACATATGATAACTTTTATAAAATTTTCTATCTTCATAGGTCCAAGTATTTCTATTGAATTTTTCTTTAGGTGATGTATAGGTACCCATCCCATCATAAGATGAATGTCTAATTGTTCATTCTTGCTTATATTTTAGGAATACATAATTATGTTATATGGTTAAAAGAAAATGAATAGTTTTATGTAATAATCATTAATATAAATAAATTATTTATAGTAATTCATAATAACATTATAAGACTAATTTATTATCTTTTAATAATTTAATAAATTAAATAATTTTTTAATATTAAGGATTTATCTCTCGTTATGTGGAGCTCTCTCATAAGGCTAGGGTTTCCTAAACTAGGTTTTTGATTTCTTCATACGTGAAGTTTCTTTTATTTTCCTTCTCTCTCGGCGAGTGCTATTGTGGGATCTTTCCCTATTTGTCTTTCTATTGTTTTGTTTTGTTTTGTTTTTTTTTTTTTTTCAATTCCCTTTGTGGAAGTTTCTAGTTACAATGATGGATGGGGATCTCATTCACCATTGTAAGCGTTTACGGCTGACCGAGGATGAAGAAACTGAAGTATATCTTTAAGATGTAGAGGATGAAGCCGGGGAAACGCAAATAAATATATATGTTGTTGGCATGGTTCTCTCATTTAAACCTTTATTATTATCTGCTATGAAAAATGCACTCATTGGTGCATGGAAGCTGGTGAATAAATTCAGTATAAATGATTTGGATGGGGGCTATTTCAGAGTTCAGTTTGGCAAAATATAAGGGACACACAGAAAGTTCTTTAAGAGGGTCCTTGGCATTTTGATAGGAACCTGATCGCATTAGTTGATTGTCCAATGAATTCTCAAACCCCTGCTGATGTGATTAGGACTGTTCCTTTTTGGATTCGATTGGTGAACCTTCCTTTTAATAGAAGGAATAGAGTGGCAGTTGAGAGGATTGGTAGCTGAATTGGGCAGGTGGTGCAAGTGGACATTGGTGATCGATTATCATGGTGAAAATCCCCTTTGGTAAGGGTTCCAATTGATTCTCCTTTATCAAGAGCTGTGATTATATGTAATGGTGAATGAACAAGATCATGAGTTTCATTTAAGCATGAGAAGCTCCCAAACTTTTGTTATATTTATGGGTATCTTTCTCACATTGAGAATGATTGCCTAGGAAACCTATTGGAACTGTAGAGGTGGAGCGTCTTTACGGGACTCATTTACATGCTACATTAGGTAATTCCAGTTATTTAGGGAGGAAATAGTCACGTAATTCTTATATGCAAGATTACCGTACAATACCTCCCAGAAAACTCTCTTGGGGATTCTTCTTGCTCTGTTGGTGCAAAGATGTCTGGACCTGGCGCTTCGTCAAAAGAGGAGTACAAATGAAGAACTATTAAGGAATAATCATAATCCACCAACTGGCGGGGTAGCTGGTGGAAATTCTGAAAGTGAAATAGAGGTTAGCAACTTTGGTCCTGTCTTTGTGGCTCAAAGGGAACAGTAGAACAACACAGAACAAGTATTAAAGAGGGGTGTGGATCTGTCAAATGTTTTCTACTTTGTTTGGCATAAAGTTAAAGGGAAGAAAAAGAAGGTTGTGCAAGGAGAGAGTGCTAATACTTTGGGTGTTCCTAAGAAGAGGTCTTGGACTCAATCTGCAGATGTTAACTCTTTAGTGGATATTTATATTGGTGGCAAGAAGGTGAAGGGATTGGAAATTGATGTAGAAACTATGGGGCATAACTCAACGATGGAGACTGTTTTGCAATCCCGTCGATCGCCATGAGTCTCCTAATTTAGAACCTCCAAGGACTTGCAACCTTTGGACGGTTTGTTCCCTTAACAACCTTGTGATGAAAATTTTCTTGTCAATTATTTTCCTCATGGAGACTAAATTAATGAATCATGAATGGAATTCTCTTCATTGTAAATTTTTAGATTTTAATATTTTTATTGTTGATTGTCGAGGACGCAGAGGTGGTTTGGCTCTTTTATGGCAAGAATATTGGGATGTTAATGTTGTGTCGTTCTTATCTAATCACATTAGTTTTTGGGTTCGGCAAGATTCGAATATGGATGTATAGAAGGGGATGGGAATTCGTGGGTATTTAAACTCGTCTGAAAAGCACCTAACATGGAAGTTTATCACATCGCTTTTCTCAGATGATAATGTTTCATAGTTATGCTTCGGAGGCTTTAATGAGGTTCTGTAAGTGTTAGAGAAGAATGGTGGACTTCCAATGAATGATTTCCTCAATGTAATCTCTTTAGTATGCTCTTAGCTCTTCGGGGTTAAGTGATATGGGTTTCTTGGGATATCCGTTTACTTGGTCTAATGGGAGGAAGGGTGAAGGTAATATTCAAGAACACTTAGACAGATTCTGTGGAAACGATTCATGGTTAGAGCTTTTTCTGAATTTTTTAATTCGTCATATTCAATGCTTTACTTCTGATCATTATTCACTACTTTTGTATTTGGATTCTACTTGTCTTTTTTAAAGTAATAAGGGTAAGGTGTTTCAGTTTGAGGCTATATGGTCTGACCATGATGATTGTTAAACAATCATTCGGGAATCGTGGGTAAGTGATGGGCAGACTAATGCTACTGATTCCTTCATAAACAAAATTAAATCTTACTCTAGTGCACTTGCAGTTTGGAACAAATATATCTTCAGGCATTTGGGTCTCTGCTTGAAATCGCTGCAATCCAAGCTTGATGATCTTGAAAATTTATCTCCAGATGTAGCAAATATAGAGTCTAAATGTTCAGTAAAAAATGAAATCAATGTGGTTTTGGCTTTTGAAGAGACCATGTAGAGGCAGCAGTCTAGAGATCTTTGGCTTCAAAGCGGAGATAGAAACATAAAATTCTTCCATATGAGGGCTTCAGATAGTCGAAAAGTTAATGCTATTTCAGATTAAAAAATAAGCACGGTGCATGGGTTGTTGGCGAAGATGGGGTGCTTCAAGTTGTGTTTGACTACTTCGATGATCTTTTTTCTGCCCAAGGTCCAAGAAATATGTCTTAAGCTCTGCAATCCATTTCTTTTTATCTTTTGACTAGCCAGGTGGCAGTGCTTTCAGACCCTTTCAAGGAAGAAGAAGTACTCATGGCTCTGGATTGCAGGTTTATTTTCTCTAAATATTGGCGTATAGTAGGGCAGGATGTGACTGAGATGGTGTTGAATGTTCTTAATTCAGGTGTGATGCTTTTGGGGCTTAATTCTAATTTTATTGTTCTTATCCTGAAGGTCAAGTGCCTGATTTTTGTAAAGGACTTTAAGCTAATTTCGCTTTGCAATTAATAAACAGAATTTTGGTTAATCGTCTTAAAGGGGTGCTACCTTTGATTATTTTTGACACTCAAAGTGCTTTTGTTGAGGGTCGTCATATTTTTGACAATGCACTCCTTATGTATGAGATGTTTCATTTCATTAAAAATAAGAGGCAAGGTAAAAATGAAGTTGTAATAATCTAAGTTTTTATAAATTAAATTATGAGATTTGTAGTATTAATAATTATTTTTATTTTATAATATTTTATTAAATTGTGATATTTGATTATTTATGAAATTAAATAAAATTTCAGTGTTATTATTTATTTCATTAAGTATGGAATCGTTGTTATTATTATTATTATTAAATTAAATTATGGATTTTAAAGAGTAAATTTAAATTATAGTTATTGAAATATTAATAAATTAAATAAATAAATTTTATTTGTATTTTATTATTTTTTCTCCACTTTTTCTTTTCCGTCCCCTCCTTTTTCCTTCCTTTCTTTTCTTTTTTCTCCCTTCTTTCCTTTCTTCTTTTCCCTCCTCATTTTCTTCTTCTTCTCCTCTGGTTCAGCATGCCACTAATAGCATGCCAGACCACCCTCTCCATGCCGTCGCCCCATTGTCCGCCACACCTAGCTGCAACAGTCGCCGTTTGGTCGTCCTCCTCATGCATGATCTCTTGGTTCAACTGGGAAGTGGGGGTGAAGGCCGGTGTGATTCCGACGAGCATTCCGACCAAGCTTAGGCTCAAATTGAAGCTCTCAACTTAGGCTTCAAGATTTCGAGAAATTCAACCGGTAACAACTCTAATTTCTCAAAATTTAATTTTGGGTATTTTTGGTTTAATTATGAATTTGAATGTCAATTTGATTTTATTTGTTATTGATTCTTTAGAACATATTAATGTGGATGTTGTAAGGTTTTCGAAAATAATTTTTATGAATTTTTTGAATTCCTAGGATCTCAGGGTTACTATTCACGACACTGTTCTTGAGCTTAGAGAATTTTTATTTTTTTCGTAAATTCTATTAATTATTTTAAGCAAGTTTTGTTGAAGAAGTTTATTAAAATTATGTACTGAATTTTTATTATAAATTTCCGAATGTTTATGTCAAAAATGAATTTTTGGAAAAATTAGTAAATTTTATAATTTAATTGAAATTATTGTGAATTATTATGTTTTGGATAATTTTTGAGTAATAAATAATATTAAAATAATTTTTATGAATTAATTCCTATTTCTAGCTAATTATTAGTATTTATTGGAATAATATTCGAATAAAAATTGTATTTATGATTTTTAAGATTTAAATGAGTTTTCCGTTGCTGAACTATATAATTGAATAATTTAAATGATTATCGGTAATTAAATGGTATTTAATTTCAAAAATTAGAATAATGGATTTTATAATATAATTTGATTATTAATGTGGATTTTATTATTTATTTTGTAAATAAATATCTTTTATGCTTTTATTGTGTAAATAAATTAATTTTGGTATTTAAATGGAAATTTTATTGTTTATAAATTGTGATTTTGAAATTGGTTCTCAGTTGGACAAAAAGTGTAGTTTGGGGGTCAACCCGAGATTTGGAGTTGTTGCTAGTATTTGAAGTGTTTTTCTATGTAGAATTGACCCTACTTTTGTAGAGAGATGTCCATTTTATAGAGGAGACTCAACTAAATGTTTAGTAGATTGATATGTTTATTATTTACATGTCTTAGAGTTAAATTTAATAAGTTTTAAATAAGGAATAAATTAATTTAAGTAATTTTTGGGCTTACTTAGGAGATTTTTATGAGTTAGTATTTAATTAGAATTCTTATTATTTATTGTATATTTGAGAAGTTTTATTTGAGTTTTAATTAGTTTTTGTATTTTATGTCTAGTGTGGGCCTAGGAATATAAAAGGAGTTAGTATGTTTTTACATAGCATGACATGCATATGTCGTGTCATGAAGAAACAAATGAGAAAATCCATGTCCAAGCCATGTGTGAGCCATGAAGAAGCCAACTACACTTGAATATTAACATAGCAATGTCACGACATGCATATGTCATGTGAGTGAAGAATTTTGACCTAGAATAATGCACGGCTAATGAACTTGCTCGTGTTGGAAGCCATGCTATGTGTTGAGTAAATTCATAGATTTATTTGAATAAAGCACGACCGTGCTTCAAAATCGTGTCATGAAGGCAGCAATTTCCTGTTTTGAAATAAAAAGGAATTAGAAATCAAAGAGGATTCTTTTCATACCCTAGCGCTATATAAGGAATAAACACTTTTTCAAGAGAGGAGATGAGTCATAGAGATAAGGAGGCGGCTATACATAAATCAACAAAGACTAAGAGCTGACTTTATTTTCTTTTATGTTTTCATCTTCTTGTTTTCTTGGTTATGATTATGGATTTCATCATAGCCATGTATGGCCAAGTTTTCTTTTAGAGTCTTGATTAGGAGTAGCTATGCCATGACATGATTTGAACACTATTTTTTTTATATTCGATTTGAATTTCAGTTAATTCTTTGTGTTGCAATATTTATCTTGTTATCATTCTAGGCATGTTTGATTGCATCTTTATGGGTGAATTCACCAATGAGAGTTAGGGGAATTCATTAGCTTAAGACACTTAGAACTTAGATTACTTGACCATAAGAGTAGGCGAGCTCTTTGGGGAGTCATGACAATAGATTACAGTGATAAATTAATTGCTAAAAATCTTAATGAGCTTGGATTAAATTATTAATCATGAGAGTAGGTTAGATTTTAATCCTTGCATGCTTAATTGAACTTAAGAGAGTCTTTAAGTATTTTAGAGCAATTACCCTTAACTAAATTCAAGATTTCTATTTAATAATGTGTTCATGATTGGATTGAAATAGTGAAACTAAATCTAGGCTATGTTTTTACAAATATTTGATTTTACTTTTAATTTAAGTTTTTGCTATTTAAATTTCAAATCTTGCTAAATTATTCAATTTACTAGATGAGATCATATGTAAAAATTTTTAGTAATCAATATACAGTCCTTAAGGGAATGATATCTTTCTACTGTAACCATAATCGTGCGCTTGCGGGTTTAAAATGCAACTAGTTTTTAGCGTCGTTTTTTGGGACTAGCAATATTGATATTAATTTATTTTTTACTTTTCTTAGATTGATATTCTTTCTTTAATTTTAATTTAATTTGCTAATTGATTTTTTTAGGTAACTTTTGCTAGTTTATGAACACTCAAGCCAAGGGGACAAACTTAGAAAAGATCAACCATGAAATCATGCAAGAAAAATTGAAAGGAAAAGCGTGAGAAAGACAAGCAAAAGATGGCTGAAGATCAAGCACCACCACCATTAGGTAGGAACCACACTTTTCAAAAGTAGACAATGCCTAATCCAGGAGATACCAAAATAGTATTGTTAGGCCAATTGTCGATGCCAACACATTTGAGATCAAACGAGTGATAATTCAAATGGTCTCATAATTTTAGTTTGGAGGTCTCCCAAGCAAGGATCTTAATTCCCATCTAGCTCAATTTTTGGAGATTTATGATACGTTTAAGATGAATGAGGTTATTCCAGATGTAATTAAGCTTAGGTTATTCCATTTCTCTTTGAAGGATAAGGCTAAGCTATGGTTGCACTCTTTAGCACCATAATCGATCACTTCATGGGATACGCTGTCAAAGACATTCTTAGGCAAGTATTTCCCATCGGGAAAAATAACAAAGTTCAAATAGGAGATAATAAGCTTCACTCAACATGGTGGCGAATCTTTTTAGGAGGGTTGGGAATGTTACAAGGATTTATAGAGACAATGTCCTCACCATGGAGTTCCACAGTGGTTGCTTATTTAAATCTTCTACCAAGGCTTAATAGAGCCAATGAGGATCACTATTGATGCAACTACCTAAGGCTCATTCATGAGTAAGACACCTGATGATGCCTACAATCTTTTTAAGACTATGGCATTCAACAATTACCAATGGCATGGCGAGAGAAGCGCACCTAAGAAAGTGGTAGGAATGCATGAAGTGGATAGTTGGAATCTCCTTAATGCGAAGATTGATTTGCTAACCAAGAAATTGGAGGCATCCACTAAAGTCTCTAATCCCATGGCTGTGTTTTCCTATGAGAATTATGGAGGAGGACATTCAACCCTAGAGTGTCAGAGAGGTTTTTCTTAGGATTCCTCTATTGAATAGTTAAATGCACATAATAATTTCCAAAAGAATAAAGGAAATCCCTACTCGAACACCTACAACCCAAGTTGGCGAAACCATCCAAACTTTTTATGGTCTAACCAAAGAGGGGTAAAAAATACCCATCAGGGGTTCAAACAACTGCCTCCTGGATTTTAACAAAAGAATACCTTCCCTCAACAAAGTGAACCAAAGTCTAACCTTGGAGTGATGATGGAGAAATTCTTAAAAGATTAAGTGAGGTACCAAAAAGACCTAGAGGAGCAAAAGGAAGTAATAAAGAATCTGACATCTTAAATAGGATAACTTTTTTCCCATAATAAGATGTTAGAAAATCAAATTGCATCGCAAGCTTCAAGTTCAAGGCAAAGTGGAATGTTTCCCAGTTAACCTCAAAATCCTATAGAATAGGCTAAGGTGGTCACACTTATAAGTGAAAAGTAATTGCTTGAAATAAAGACCAAGAACAATTTTGCAGAAACCATTCATGACACCTAAGAGGAGAAGACTGAGCATTTACAAAATAAAGATGAGGAGAAGAAAGACTTACCACCTTTGGTACCACCACTGTCGTTTCCATAAAGGCAACATAAATCTAAGTTAGATAGGCAATTTAAGAAGTTTATGAAGTCATTCTAGCAACTCAAACTAAATATACCTCTCTTGGATGTGATAAACACCATGCTTGCATACTCCAAATTCTTAAAAGACATCATCTCACACAAGAGAAAATGGGAGATTATGAGACCATTCTTATCAATGAGAAATGTAGTGTTGTCATTCAAAATAAGCTTCCCAAAAGCTTAAAGATCCAGGGAGTATCACTATCCCTTATGCCATTGGAAATAAATTTATAAGTAAATCTTTATGTGATCTTGGAGCAAGTGTGAATATAATTCCTCTTTCCTTTTGCAGATGACTTAACATCGGTGAGCCACAACCAATGATGGTGTCACTATAGCTCACAAATAGATCTATCATCTACCCCTATGGAATTCTAGAAGATGTCCTGATTAAAATTGGAGAGTATTATGTACTAGGAGATTTCATCATCTTGGAAATGGGGGAGGATTACCATATTCCAATCATACTAGGATGACCATTCCTAGCCACAACAGGAGAAATCATAGATGTTAAGAGAGGAAAGATTTTGTTAGAAATTGGAGATAATAAAGTAGAGTTTAATGTTTTTAAAATGAAAAAACAATCCTCAACAATGGGATCCTATTTTAGGGTATATGTGATATAAAGTTGTATGCAAAAGACCTTTAAAAAGTAACTCACCCATAACCCCTTAAAAGCATGCTTAATCTATGATGTTACAAAGGATGCCATTAATGAAGAGGTGGAAATGTATGAACACTACCTCAGTGCAAGTCCAATATTGAATAAACATAAATAAACCAAGTATGAGCCTTTATCCTCTATTATAAAAAGCCTTAGTATGATTAAGGAGGAAAATGCACCTAAGGTAGAGCTCAAAGCTCTTCCTTTGTCTTTGAGGTATGCTTTTTTTAGCCCTAACTTTATACATCCTATCATTGTGAATGTTGAGTTGACTGATGAACAAGTAAACAAATTACTTAGAAGAGTTAGGCCTCATAGGATGATCATAGGTTATACCATAGATGACCTAAAGAGGATTAGCGCTTCAATATGCATGCATAGGATTCATATGGAAAATAATGCTAAACCCACCATAGAACATCAAAGAAGGCTAAACCCTAATATGAAAGAGGTGGTTAAGAAAGAGATTGTGAAGTTGCTTGATGTAGGGATTATCTATCCTATCTCAGATAGTCAGTGGGTTAGTCCTATCCATGTTGTCCCTAAGAAGGGCGGTATGACATTAGTGAAAAATGAGAACAGTGAGTTGATCCCAACTAGGACTGTTACAGGTTATTGCATGTGCATTGACTATAGAAAATTAAATAAGGCCATTAGGAAATATCACTTCCCTTTACCATTCATTGACCAACTTTTAGAAAGGTTAGCTAATCATTCATTCTTTTGTTACTTGGATGGATACTCTGGTTTCTTTCAAATTCCTATATACCTTGAGGATCAATTCAAATTCCTATACACCTTGAGGATCAAGAGAAAACCATATTCACATGCCCTTATGGATCATATGCATATAGAAGAATGCCTTTGGAGCTGTGTAATGCACTTACTATCTTTCAACAATGCATGATGTCTATCTTTTCTGATTTTGTTAAGGACACTATCGAGGTTTTTATGGATGATTTCTTTGTATACGATTCTTGTTTTGATGATTGTCCTGATAATCTATCTAAAGTGTTGTAGAGATATAAAGACACTAACCTTTTATTGAATTAGGAAAAGTGTCACTTTATGGTGATTAAAGGAGTAATGCTCAGTCACATTATGTCTGAAAATGACATTAAAGTCAACAGGGCAAAAATTGAAGTGATAGAGAAACTTCTACCCCTTACCTCTACTAAGGGAATATGGAGTTTTTTGGGACACTCTGAGTTCTATTGGTGCTTCATCAAATATTTTTCCAAAATTGCTAAACCTTTGACTAATTTTCTTGCCAAGGACATCCCTTTCGAATTTTCTGATGAATGTCTTTCTGCTTTCCATAGGTTAAAAGAGGCACTTATTTCAGCACTTGTCCTACAACTACTAGACTGGAGTCTTCCTTTTGAAATCATGTGTGATGCTAGCAATTATGTAGTAGGAGTTGTCTTAGGGCAACGAAGAGATAAACAAGCCCATGCCATCTACTATATAAGCCACACTCTTGATGAAGCTCAAACAAAATATGCAACAACTAAGAAGGAACTTTTGGCAGTGGTACATGCTATGGAAAAATTTCCTTTATATTTAGTAGGAAGCAAAGTGATTATCTACACTGACCATTAAGCCTTTAAGTACTTTATAGCAAAGAAGGATGTTAAACTAAGACTCATTAATTTGATCCTTCTTTTACAAGAATTTAACTTGGAGATTCGAGATCATAAAGGAACTGAGAATTTGGTTGTTGATCACCTTTCCTGCCTTGAGTGAAGTACTAATCTAGACTCTTTTCCAATCTTAGATGACCTTCCAGGAGAATAAATCATGAGAGTCTAGCAAAGTGTCCTATGGTATGTAGATTTTATAAGTTACCTTGCATTTGGTGTTCTTCCACCAGACATTAATTACCATCAAAAGAAGAAATTCTTTTAGGACTCTTGACAATACTTCTATGATGACCTTTATTTATATAAGAAGTGTGGAGATGGATTGTTAAGAAGGTGTATTCCTGACGAAGAAATTTCCAAAGTACTCACTCATTGCCAGTCATTTGAGTGTGGGCGATATGCAAGCTCTACCAAAATAGTAGCAAAGGTACTTTAAAGCGAATTCTACTGGCCCTTTCTCTTTAAAGATGCAAGGCAATTTTTACTCAGGTATGATCATTGCTAAAGGATAGGCAACATTAGTAGATAAAATGAAATGCCTCTTATAAATATTATTGAGATTGAATTATTTGATATATTGGGTATTGATTTTATAGGACCTTTCCCAAGCTCTTATATAAAAAAAAATATTTTGGCTGGGTTGATTATATGTCCAAGTGGGTGGAAGCAATTACTTCACCAAACAAAAATGCAAAAGTAGTCACTAAGTTCCTTCGGAGGAACATATTTACTCGCTTTGGCACACCTAGAGCTATAATTAGTGATGGCGATTCTCATTTTTACAATCGTCAATTTGAATCTCTTTTAGCAAAATATAGGGTCAAGCATAAAGTGGCTACATTATGCCACCCTTAGACCAGTTGACAAGTGGAAATCTCAAACAAAGAGCTAAAGACTATAATGGAAAAGACAGTTAATACCTCAAGAAAGGATTGGTCCATTTGGTTGGATGATGCACTATAGGCATATCAAACAACTTTTAAAACTTTAATTGGGACTTCACTATTTCAGTTAGTTTTTGGGAAATTATGTCATCTCTTGCTTGAGTTAGAACATAAAGCATTATAGGCTATAAGGTTTCTAAATTTTGATTTAGCAAAGGTCGGTACAAAAAGGCTCCTTTAGTTGAAGGAACTTAAAGAGTTTCACATTGATGCCTATGAGAATACTAAAATTTACAAGGAAAGAAAAAATAAGTGGCACGATAAACATTTGCCAAAGTGTGAGTTTTAAAAAAGAGATTTGGTATTACTATTCAACTCTAGTCTAAAGCTATTTCCAGGGAAACTTAAGTCTCGATGGTCTGGACTTTTTAGAATCAAGCAAGTCTTCCCTCGTAGAGCAACTGAGCTTTTCAATAAGACAAATGAAACCTTCAAAGTCAAAGGGCAATGTCTTAAGCCTAACTATGCAGAGGAAGCCAACTTAAAGAGTGTCTTTTGTACACTCATAGATCCAGTTTGAGCTCATCATAGAATGGTCAAGCTAAAGACCTTAAAATAACACTAATTAGGAGGCAACCCAATCATTTTTCTTTTTTTTAACTCTTATTTTGTTTTAGTCTTTTCTCTTTTTTATGTTTTTATTTGCTAATTAATTTACTTCATTTCTTCCATAGGATCAAGAATGCAATTGTCATAAAGAGCTATTGCTTTAAGGAGCAAGTTTGCATGATCACATAGGGAAATGCACAGTAATGCCCAAGTATGCCATTTAAACTTAAAATAGACAAATTTATACATGTACTGCATGGCATGTTAACACAACATTATCATATTGTGTCTTAAAACTCCACAAGTTATAGACTATGTCATGACTTTATTACACGGTATATTTATGTTGTGTCATATCTTCATTTCACTTTCAGAATGTCACATGACATGTTAACATGGCATCACTATGTCGTGTCAAATATCAACTGCCTAACATGGTTTGCATGTCATGTTATCATCCACAAGATGCCATGTCACTCATGCTAACATGGCATCCAACATGTCATGTCACACCTTCCCCATGCCATGTTAACCTTTACCTCACATGACATATGAACACAACATTATGCCGTGTTAAGGCTTCATCACACAACATGACAACACAATTTGCATGATGTGTCTTGACCCTCCTAACATAGCATCTAGCATATCGTGTTACACTTCCTTCATGTCATGCCATGTCTTTGCATTTTATTCCAGAATGTGACAGACATGACAATATGGTTTGCATGCCTTGTCATGCCCTGTGTTACATGATCTCCAAGCACAGCATCGAAGGCTGTGTCATTCACTTCCCTATATCACATTACCAAACACAGTTTTCCCAAACTGTGTTCCTAAAAATGTGTCATAATCCCTCTATATAAACACCTACTTCTCTAAACCTAGCCCTATTTTAATATTTTCTTTTTACCATTCTCTTTTTCCTACACCATTCTCTCTTAATTTTCCTTCCTTGTCTCCCCCTTATTGACTTCATCACCCACTTTTCTTTCTTATTTCTTCCTCCTAAACACCATATTTTTTTGTTTTCTTTTTCATTCTTTACACATGGGGAAATCCAAAGTGATTGGGAAATCTAAAGTGACTAGGAAATCACCATCATCATCTAAGAAGTGGCTAAGAAGCAGACTTATACCACATCTTCCCCTCCACCCTCTTGCCCTTCTCGTACAAATGTACCACCACCCACCTCTCTAACTTTCTTATTCTTGACATCATTGATCCATTGGATGACATTGGAGCTGCCTTCGATGATTATGCTCCTATGGACAATTGATTTTGCTTTCAATTTATAATTATGTTTTATGATTTTCTTTTTTTTTTGTTATTTTCTTTTCGAATATTATGTGTGTTGTTTTATTGTTTTATTTTTCTATTTCTCTTTGTTAGCTTTCTATCTTTTGCTCTCTTTTAGATGAATGCATAATTTTAGGGCAGTGCCCTTCTCCTACTTTTCCTTTTTGATATTCCTTTTATCATTTATACTTTGAATTGTCATTGAGGACAATGCCATGAAGAGTGGGGGGGGGGGTGCTTCGATTGATTCGTTTGTCATTTTTTTATCTTTTCATTTTAGTTATATATATATATAATAAAAAATAAAAAAATTAAATTATTTAGGCTTTATTAATTTTCAACTCATTTCCCCATATTAATGATTTTTTTATCCTAAAAATTTTTAAATTTGCTTTCGATACTCTATCACATTTGGGACTATATTAGTGTATAAGCTTGTCTCTTAGTTGAATTACCAAACTATCAGATCGTTTATTAATTAAGATAGTTATACATATTCTTTATGTATAAATAATTTAGTTCTTATAATCTAAGCATGATCCTAATGATTAAAATTGTGCATAATTTTAGGAAGAATCACATTTTGACTTTTAATTAGAAAAAAACTGTCTCATTCTTAAAGTGGGAGCTATATCTAAATTTATTTATGCTCTAAATCTACTCTAATGCCCTGATTAGGGTATGAATATCCATATGATCCACTCAACGGTATCCACGCTTAGTAATATATAGGAATGGTGGGGGATTACTCATAGTGGAAAGAATTGAATAGAGAGAAAGAAAAAAATAATTGTGAAATGGAGAGTAAAACGCATTCATAACCATATAAAAAAGAGTTGTAGAACTTAATGTTTTCTTTTCTGAATTTATGCTCACTTAATTTCAAAGGGTTATGTGCTTGGGTTATAACTAGTAAATTATTCCTGTATATTGTATTACTATCTAACTATCTTCTTTAGTAAGCATGTTTTGATCTTGGTGTTATCAAGACTTCATGTCTTAGAAGCTGTATGTCCCTAGTTATGATTTGAGTTTAATATTTTCAAATTTTGGTTTTTGCTTAAGGATAAACAAAGCTTTAGTATGGGGGAATTTGATATGTTTATTATTTACGTGTCTTAGAGTTGAATTTTAATAAGTTTTAAATATGGAATAAATTAATTTAAGTAATTTTTAGGCTTAATTAGGAGATTTTTATGAGTTAGTATTTAATTAGGATTCTTATTATTTATTGTATATTTAAGATGTTTTATTTGAGTTTTGATTAGTTTTTGTGTTTTATGTTTAGTGTGGGCCCCATGAATATAAAAGGATTTGGTATGTTTTCACATAGCATGGCATGCATATGTTGTGTGATGAAGAAATAAATGAGGAAAGCCATGTCTAAGCTATGTCCAAGCCATGTGTGAGCCATGAAGAAGCCAACTACACTTGAATATTAACATAGCAATGTCACGACATGCATATGTTGTGTGAGTTAAGAATTCTAACCCAGAATGATGCATGACTAATGAACTTGTTCATATTGGAAGTCGTGCTATGTGCTGAGTAAATTTGCAGATTTATTTGAATGAAGCATGGGCATGCTTCAAAATCGTGTCATGAAGGCATAAATTTCCTGTTTTGAAAATAAGAAAGAATTAAAAATCAAAAAGAATTCTTTTCATACCCTAACACTATATAAGGAATAAAAACCTTTTTGAGAGAGGAAAGGAGTCATAGAGATAAGGAGGCGGCTAGACAGAAATCAACAAAGACTAAGAGCTTACTTTATTTTCTTTTCTATTTTCATCTTCTTGTTTTCTTAACTATGATTATGGATTTCATCATAGTCATATGTGGCTAAGTTTTATTTTAGAGTCTTGGTTAAGAGTAGCTATTCCATGACATGATTTGAACATAAGTTTTTTTATATTTGATTTGAATTTTAGTTAATTCTTTGTGTTGTATTATTTATCTTGTTATCATTCCAAGCCTATTTGATTGCATGTTTATGGATGCATTCACCAACAAGAGTTAGGGGAATTCATTAGCTTAAAACACTTAGAACTTATATCACTTGACCACGAGAGTAGGCGAGCTCTTCGAGGAGTCACGACAGTAGATTACAATGATAAATTAATTGAGAAAAATCTTAATGAGCTTGGATTAAATTATTAATCACGAGAGTAGGTTAGATTTTGATCCTTACATGCTTAATTGAACTTAAGAGAGTCTTTAAGTATTTTAGAGCAATTACCCTTAACTGAATTTAATATTTCTATTTAATAATGTGTTTATGATTGGATTGAAATAATGAAACTAAACCTAGGCTTTGTGTTTACAAATATATGATTTTACTTTTAATTTAAGTTTCTACTATTTAAATTTTAAATCTTGCTAAATTATTCAATTTACTAGCTAAGATCATATGTAAAAATTGTTAGTAATCAATATACAGTCGTTGAGTGAATGATATCTTTCTACTATAACCAAAATCATGCGCTTTCGGGTTTAAAACGTAACATAGATTTCTCTTAAAATGTAACATCAGGTTAAGTTTAGTAGAGTCATATTCTTAATTGAGTCTTTCTTTAGAAATCTAGAATTTATAGGATTTCTATTTTTTATTTCTTTTCTTTAGTCATGTCTCCAGTCAAGTCGACAGGTCGAGGTCGAGCACGATTGCGTAGAGGAGTGCATTCAACCTGTAAGTTAATAACTGAACTATGTGTATGATATTTTATATTAAAATATAAATCCATTGATTATGATAAAAGGGGAGAATTTAATAAAAGAATTATATTATAAAAAAAATACTTGGATTAAATTCTCCTATTATTGGCTATGGGTATATAAGCATGTTTATATTTCATATGATTAGTGAATTGTTATTTTATTTTATTTTAATGTTCCTTGTTTTATTTACTTTTATTTATTTTAAAATTAACTACAGTAGAACGGGCTACTTGATGGATTTCAATAGGACCGTGTGCACACTGATAGGATTGAGAGTGAGTGTTAGTGGTTATATGGCTCGGTGATACTTTGCTCTTGGGCATGATTTTATGAGATTGTATATAAGGCTCAATGATGCTTTGCTCTTGAGAATTACCAATAAATATTGGTTTAAGTGATTTAACTGTAGCTATTAGCTTGATGGATGTTTTGCTCTCGAGAACTGATAGTCTTTGGATTATAAAAAAGTCAAAAGGCTATTAGAATTGTGGACTAGGGTTCTACCTATTTTTCTTATTAAAATGATTATATATATATATATATATATATATATATATATATATATATATATATATATATATATATATATATATATATATATATACTTTATGATTTTAAATACTTCATTTCGGTAAAAGAGGATTTCAATAAATCAAATGTTTTAAATTTATAAATTATAAATTTTATATTTTTATAAAATAAATTTTTAAAGGAGATTTTCACACTATATACATTTCTTTTATTAACTTACTCAGTGAGGTCTGACTTCCCTCAATTATTTTTTCAGGATCTCAGGAGTCTTCAGTTAGTTCACCTACTTTATGTTGGGTTTCTTCTTCTGTGGTTATTCTATGTAGGTCAATATGACATGTATTATTATGTATTTGAAATCTAAAACTCTGCAATAGTAGTAGTTAACTATTATGTTATATTTTATGGATTATTACATGTATTAAAGATTTGTATTAATGTTGATTATTATGTTTCATCAAAGATTTTTTTGGATATTATGTTATTTTTGTTATTTATTTTATTTAAAAATTTCATTTAACTATTACCTATATTTTATTTTAAATTTTCTTTAAGGCTTACTATAGGTTATGAAAGCCTTATGCTTTCCCATTCCCTAGTGCTAGTCATGTGCCTTTAGATTTGGGTCATAATAGAAGTCATGGCTTTTAAGTTACATATGGCTAAAGTGTATGACAAAGTAGAATGGGACTTTGCGATGGCAATTATGGAGAAAATAGGTTTTCTAGCTCAATTTATGAATTTGGTGGGACTTTTCATGTCTTTGGTTTTGTATTCTTTTTTTATTTATTAATGGCAGCCTGATGGGTTCAGTTATTCCATTAAGGGGTTTGAGGTAAGGGGACCCTATTTCCCCCCATTTGTTCATTCTTTATGTTAAAGTTTTTTCTTTTTTGATTAGAAAAGAATACTCTAAAGGTAGGATTCATAGTTTTAAAATTAGGCGTAGGTGTTCGAAAGTTGCCCACCTATTCTTTGCAGATGACAATGTGCTTTTCTCTAGAGCATCAATTCTAGAAGCTAATGCAATGAAGAATATTTTTGAAATTTATAAAAGATCATCAAGTTAATCACTCAACCTTGAGAATTTTGAGCTTTCATTTAGTGCTAATGTTAAGGATGGATGACGACAAGCTTTTTCTTTTCTCTGTGGTTCCAAAGTGGTTCATATGCATTCTAAATACTTGGGTTTTCCTACGATTGTTGGTAAATCTAAAAAAGTGATCTTTTACTCTATAAAAGATCAAGTTTAGAAGAGGTTGAAGGGTTGGAAGGAAAGATTTTTATCTATAGCTGGTAAGGTAACTTTGATAAAATCTATTAGAGTATTCCCACATTCATTATGAGTTGGTTTAGACTCTCAGATTAGTTATGTATGGATCTTTAGTTGATGGTGATGCGATATTAGTGGGAAGGTAATAATAAGGATAAATCTATTCATTGGATAATTGGAAATAGATGTGTACATCAAAGAGGGATGGCGGGATGGGTTTCACATGTTTTAAGTCATTTAATGAAGCCCTCTTAGCTAAGCAAACTTGGGAGAATCATTATAAGGCCTTCTTCTCTTTGTGCTTCTATTCTCAAAGCTAAGTTTTCTGAATTGTGATTTAATAGAGGTAAATATTCCCTTTACATCTAGATATACTTAGAGAAGTATAATTCATGCTTTACCGCTTCTTAATAAGGGTATGGAGTGGAGAATCGCTAATAGGCACCAGGTTCATATCTGGGGTTCACAATGGCTCTCCTATCTTCCATCTTATCAGATTCTTTCTCCAATTCCTCTAGTGTGTATAATGAATAATGCTCTAGTAGCTCAGTTAATTGATCAAGAATCAAAATGTTGGAATGAAGTTTTAGTCAAACATATTTTCCTTAAAAATAAAGCTGAGCACATCCTAAGTATTCTAATGGACTCATCTTTGTCATTAAATTGTCATTTCTAGTTGCCAGAGAAAAGAGGTATGTTCTCTATAAAGTCTGCTTATCACCTTGTGCTCCAGTCTTTAGTAAGACTTTTAGGTGCTTTAAGTTCTTCTCACTATTTAAATTAGAACAAGGTATGGAACCTCTGTCTCCCTCTTAAAGTAAGGATTTTTGTCTACTGTGTTATTGATGGGATTTTGCCAGTTTAGGAAAGCCTTGAGTCTATAGGTTTATTGGCTTTTATGCGTTATATTCAGTATGGAATGTTTGAATCAATGGATCATGCCCTTTTTCTTTACTCCTACATGTAAGCGGTCTAGTTTAGTTCTTATCTCACTTTAAGAATAGAGCTTATGCAGAATGGAGATTTTAAAGATTGGTTATAGAATATGATGTCCCTACATCCTAAGCATCATACAGAAGTAATCTATATTATCTTATGGAATGTTTAAAATGGTAGGAATAGGAGAATTCATAGAGGGCACAATTCATGATCCAATTGATGTCTCCTCAAGTGCCTTTCAAATTTTGGGTGACTATCAGAGATCATGAATGTGTGACTATGGGTTGAAGAAACACAACCTGCTATATGGAAGCTGCCAATTTCAAATTGATGGAAAATTAATGTAAACGCTAGTATATGTCACTCAACTAGTTCAGTTGGCATTGGGTGTGTATTTAGAGATTCATCAGGCTCAGTTCGGTTATCAGTTGGTAGATGTTTGAGAAGCATTTGGTAGATTGGTGAAGTTGAGGTTGCTACAGTCCTCTTCAACCTAAATCTTGCTAAACAAATCATTCTCTCTGTTGTTGAGGTTGAGAGTGATGCTTTAGTTATTTTTAATATGCTTCATAACCCTAGAGGTGTTCTAGTGCCTATTTCAACTTCCATTTCTAATATTTTGTAGTTAGCAAATTCTTTCTCTTCTATTTCCTTCAAAATTGTGTCTAGGATCGAGAATTATGTAGCTCATCATCTAACTTGTTGGGCAAGGTCTCTTTTAGATAAAAAAAATCATGTATGATTATTATCCTCCTTATGTTCATTCTTATGTGTAGGAGCATTGTACTACATTCTTTTCTTAATGAAGTATTCTCTTTTTTTATCAAAATTTTTTTAATATCATAACATTTTAGCTTAAACATCTTTATGACATTTTCCCCTATCTTTTATTTTTAACTAGGTATATTCTCAAACTATTTTAAACTTAAGCTTAAAAATTTCTGCATTAATCAAACAATTAACATATACATTACTTAAATTGAACTATTCCTTATCTTCAATATACAAAGCTTGTACGAAACCATCACATTCAACTTTGCAAAATGACACCCATCATCCAATTGTGATTCTTTTCCCACTAATCATAGAAAGTAAAATAGCTATGCAATTTTGTAAAACCATATATGCTCTTAGAAAGGATATGAACTTTTTTAGCATAATTCCTCTAAACTGATCATTGTGAGAAAGCAAAGAAATTTTGAAATTGTAAATTGAATAAACCCTTTTACATAAAAAGAGTATCCTCCAACAAATGCAAACCTCGATGCATATCATCATAATTAAAGTATAAATTGGTACTAAGCATAATTGTTCTATTATAGTTTCCAATATCAATCATGGATTGTAGGGAATGTCTACCCCATCATTTATGAATGAAACTATTTCTTTTAAACTCCAAACATTAAAATATTTAAGGACAAACATGTTATTTTCCATACCATTAAATGACTTGCACCTAAATTAATAAAAAAGGAAATAAGAGACAAGCAATAAAAATTTAAAGTGAAAGTTAGAAAATTAAAAAGAAACTCACACAAGCATTACATTGAATAAATCTGCAAAATTTTGAGCTATTATAACAAGAAAAATTTCAATCCATATATCATTTGGAAGAAAATTCTACTGTACATTTTAAGCACCATAAGCCTTTTTTCGTTTTCAAGTAAAAGGATAAAGTCATTGTTGCTGAGTGGTAGAAAATTCCACCTATCCTTTATTTATAGTATAAGAATCATTCTTTCAATGTCTCTTTGTTTTTTGTTCTCTTAATCTATCTCATTTATTTTTCAAAGTTTAATATATTCAGAAGTCAATACTTTTATGTAATAATGATTAATATTAATAAATTATTTATATTTATTCATAATAATCATATAAAATTAAATTAATATCTTTTAATGTACTAAGTATTTCATGAATAATTATTTACATTTATTCATAATAATTTTATAACTATATTTAATGAATTCTTTAATATTTGACATTAAGAAAACTTAATAGTTGGAAGTGGATGGAAGCCATCGCTAGAAGTAGTATGAATCAACTCTAACATCATGATACATGTTGCTGACAAAGATGGTATGATTGCAATGAGGAAAATAGATTTTTAAGTAATGTCTTTTGACATTCTATCTTCATTTCATTAAATAGTGTTAGATACATATAATGATTCTTGTAAAATTTTTTATCTTTATTGGTCCCAGTATTTCTCTTGAATTTTTCTTTAGGTGATGTATAGATACCCATCCCACCATAAAAATGAAGTCCAATGGTTCATTCTTACTTAGGTTTTAAGAATACATAATTATGTTATATGGTTGAAAGAAAATGAACAATTTTATGTAATAATCATTAATATTAATAAACTATTTACACAAATTTATAATAACATTATAAAGCTAATTTATTATCTTTTTTCTTATGTTTTATAGATTGTAGATGATAAAGATTTATAGGAAAGTTTTGACACACTCACATTTTTTACCTACATTTTCATTGTTTAAAATTCATAGTCATAAGTATAAGACTAAGTTCGGATTAGGGGAAGCTTCGGTACTTTATAGTGGCTATGCACTTAACTCTTAGTTTAATGATCTACTTATTGAAATTAATTTAGTAAGACTTATAAAATTATATTATCTATTTTGATGTATATTAAATAAAGTATAAGCATATTGAATTAAATATATATATATATATATATATATATATATATATATATATATATATATATATATATATGTGTGTGTGTGTGTGTGTGTGTTTTTTTTTTTTTTCTTTCTTTCATTACTCCTTATTGTTTACTAACAACTTATAAATAACTAATTTTAAAATATAAATTTATGATTACATCTTATAACTTCTATTTTTCAACTTAATAATACATATTAAAGAATACATTATTAAATTTAATAATATAAGTTAATAGTGTGTAACTTATGTAAATTTTTTTAATAATTGAAAATGAAAAATTATATTTTCATATTCTTGTTGCATTTTCATTGTATAAAGTTAATGATAAAAGACATTATATAACTTTCTTTATTCTTTGCATTACCCCTTATAATTTAGTAATAGCTTATAAATTAATGATTGCAGGTTATACATATTTATACAGCCTATATCATTTCATTTTGCCACTTAATAAACATCCTCATTAACCACACTTAAAGTTTTCAAACTTTAATAAGCAATTGTTTTTAATGCCTACCTTATATTTGAATAACAATTTATACATGATTTATAGGTTATGAATAATTAATTGATTAACTATTTATAAATGATTAATAATCATTTATATTTAAATAATCATATAAGGGTCGATGAAATGAATTTTTCAATTTTTCATTAAAATATATATAGACATGCTTATAATTTAATTTTTCTTTTTTAAACTTGTTTAGATGTGACAAGAAAGTTAATTACATGAAATATATATATATATATATATATATATATATATATATATATATATATATATATATATATATATATATATATATATGTGTGTGTGTGTGCGCGCGCGCGCGTGTGAATTCTCGAAACAACCTATTTGTGGTTGCCAATTTTTTGCAACATGATTAGTAATTATGTTTTTGCATATATCTCATGATTATTAACTTTAATAAAGTTATTTGCATAAAAAAATGATTTGTATAAAACATGATTTGTTATATATTAACTTTATTTACAGTTAATCATCATATATTATTTAGCTTTTTTTTAAAAAAAAAAAAAAACCATTTTTAACGAGGGAAAGAAAAATGAAAGCAACTTTATGAGGAACATTAGCGCAGAATATGGATTTCAACTTCTACCACAAAAATGATTTACACATGGAGTCAAAACAATGTAAAGTCACAAATACTGCAGCATTCGCAACTGCACCCACCTCACTAACTAGAGAGTACAATGACTTGACATAAAGATTATAGTGCACATTCTAGCATATCAAGGTAGCATTAAATAAATAGGTTGTATTTCAATTAAGTATTGTTCTTCTTCTTAATTTATTCCAATTAATATAGAAAACTAGAAAAATTATAATGACTCAAAGGAATTGAAATGCATGAACAATACTTAATCGGAACACAACTTATTTATTTAACGCTACCTTATTATGCAAGAATGTTCATTATAATCTTTATGTCAATTCATTGTACTCTCTAGTTAGTGAGGTGAGTTCAGTTGAGAATGCTGCAGTACTTGTGGCATTACATTGTTTGAATCCATAATTGAACTGGTATTTATCTTTTGTTTTCATGGGAAACTCTTCCATGTAAAGATTTCGTACCTTCTTCCACAAAGTTGACTCGTTACAGGTTTAGTGAGCTGCAGGGTGCTACACTCGGTAGACCAATTGGGAGGGGAGGATTACGAATGGTGTATAGAGGTGAGATTGGTTAGAGGGCATTTACTGTGAAAAAACTTCATAGAGAGATTATAAAAGTCCTTAAGGATTTGAAAGTAAGTACTCTGTAATTTTTTGTAAATTGAGGTAAAATTAATAAAAACATCCATTACAAAAACGACATTAATTTCTTGGTATTTATTGTAATTAAAATAATTTTGGATTCATTTATCCAAAAAAAGTAAATTTATTTCAAATTTATAGGATAAAAAGAAAAAAATGTCTTTCATTGAAGATGAAGAATTCCAAGAGGTTTGCTAAATAAAATATTTTCAAATAATATCAATTAAATGAGTACAAAAAGCAATTTTAAACTAACAATTATGTGTTATTTATTTGCATAATAACTTTAAAGATTTACTACTGTTGCATAGTCTAAAAGATGACAATGGAAATGGAGAAATTATCCATAGCCCTAAAAGAGCCATCCTTGAACAGACAAAGAAAAAGAGGAAGTTGATATACACAAACTAAAGACATGAAGCATGAAAAATTACAAGTTCTTGAATGAAATGTCTCTATTCAACTTTTATATAACTTTTTACTCCATTTTAATTATTAAAACATGAAACATTATGGTTTGTTTTTCTTTTTTGAAAATAAAATTCATACAGTACGTGCAAAATTACATAGTTTAGGCATTTTTAAACAATGTCAGTAAATATCTATTTTATATTTTTATTTGAAAACACACAACTACATGAACATCCTTATCATATATTAATCAAACTCAAGCCTATACCATAATAAAAAAAAGTAAAAATGTTTTAGGCTTGGGATTCGATTTCCCTCACCTCCTATTATCACAGGATAAAGTGTGAAATTATGCTGTAACTAAAATTAATTAATGATATACTAATGAAGGCTAAAATATCACTCAAGGATATTGATGGAATAACACTCCCATATACAATATATCCAAAACATATTGATAATATGCTTGTAAATGAAAATTTGAGTTATCATTCATTTAGTGACACAATAAATTGGTAAAACTAATTTCCTTATGCTACTTCTCATCCACTAATATATAGACTTATCATTTAGATTCCTATTTATATATAATATGGTTATTTTTGTAATTTTATATCCTTTAATATCTCTTCATGTTGAATTAATTAGTGGGGAATCAAGTTCTATAAAAAAAATATAGCAGAGTCAAGTTATATTAAAAATGCAATCATAAGTATTATTTTCTAAAAATCATATTTCATTCACAAAAAAAAAAAAAAAAAAAAAAAAAAAAATTCTAAGATATACAAGTTTATTGACATAGTGATTTATGAAATTACAGCTTATAAAAATAAAGCATAAGATTTCGGAAGACCAACATTTCAATGTAAATATTGTTCAGCTATGCTTTAGTATGAAGAAAGGACACATAAGAGTAGAAATGTATCAAATCCAAAGTTTTCATTCAATTTTTTGGAAGGAAAGATACAATTGTCGTTACTAAAACAGCCCCCTGCACTATTGTAGTATTTACTTGGAAAAGCTTCGAGGAATAAAGGTGCTACATTTAGACAAAATATTAGGGCTTATAATGCAATGTTTACTTTTGCTTCAATGGGTGGTCAAAAAGATAAAGCTATAAACACTAGATAAGGACTATTTGTTTGCAGGTTGAATGGCCAAAACTACTATCAAATTAGATCACTTGAGCCATCACTGGGGAAGAAGCCTCTGTTTACTCAATTGTATTTCTATGATACATAAAATGAAATATCAAACGAAGTTTCATCCTTGAGTTCTTCAAGTGGCTATGATGAAATTGATGCAGCAATAGTTAAAAGACTTATAAAAATGTTTGATGATAATAATATATTAGTCAAATCTTTCCACATGGCTAGAGATCGTTATTAAGAAAATTCTTCTATTCAGATGCGAGTACATCTTAAGAGCAATTGAGATACAAATGGGAGACAAGATAATTTACTTACTGTATTTAAAGTTACAACTCTTATTGAAGGTGACATGGCTGTTGAAAATTATGGTTATGACATTATAGTTAACCACAATAGCACGGGTTTGCAGAGAATAACAAAACTTCATCCTAGCTACATGTTAATGACTTATCCAATAATCCATCCATATGGAGAAGATGGGTACAGAGCATCGAGTTTTACCAGGATCAGCTTTCAGAAAGTATGAAAAATTAATGATGAAGGAATACTATTGCTTGTGACTGTAACAAAGGCCAAATGAAGCAAAGACATTGCTAAGTTTAGGATGTCTACTACAATAATATATGGTTGACGCATACACAACAATTAAGCAAGAACGATTCAAATGGATTAGAAATAATAAAAATAACTTAGGTCTGACATGTACTAAGGACTTATGGATGCAGTTTATAAAGGTGACAATGATGATAGGAAGTTGGGGAAAATAACTATTTTGCCATCCACACATATTGGTAATCCAAGTTACAGAGTTCAAAACTATCAGGATGCCATGGCAATTTGTAAATGGGTAGGATATCCTAATCTCTTTATAACTTTCACATGCAATCCAAAATGGCAAAATTTAATTACATGCTTGAATTGTTTGATCAAAAGGATTATGCAAATAGAATTGAAATTACTTGTAGAGTATTTGAGACCAAGCTATGACATGTGTTATATGATTTGAAGCATAACAAGCACTTTGGAGAAACTATTGTTGGTTAGTACTATATCTTCTTAAAATTCTATATTTTTCTAATTATTTTGACTTGCAAACTTGACTTTGAAATATATATATGTGTGTCCAATTATATCTCTTACATTTTAAAACTAAATATTTCTATTATCAATTGAACTTTTTTTTCTAAATTAATTTCTCAAGATAATTTTATTTAATAGTAATATTTATATATTGTCAGTGTAGACATATTGTAGTAATATTTTAAACATTCTTTATAATTTATAATTTTTGAACTACAAAATAACAAAAAATGTATTCATTAATTTTTACATTTATTAACAATTAAAATAACCAATCACTAAATATTATGATTTAAAAGAATATTTAACATTATTATATAAATACTTTATAAATAAATTTTTTAAAAATTGTTACAAAAAATGATGTAAGAAATTCACTCCTTATCATTCAATCATACATTTTAAAATTTATTTCTCAATATTATACTAACTATTGTAAATTTGTTTATGATATCAAGTTCTACAGGCCACTGAATTTCAAAAAAAGGGATTGCCTCATGTGCGTATTCTACTTTTTTTACACCCTAAAGATAAAGATCCAACCCTAGAGCACAGAGCACATTGACAAGATCATATCTACTGAAATACTAGATGAGATAGTTAATCCTGTTGGATACGAAGCTATTAATAAATTTATGATGCATGGACCTTATGGTTATGCATGCACCAATGCTCCTTGCATTGTCAATGGAAGGTACATAAAAAATTTCCCAAAAAGGTACAATAATGGAACAACAATAGATGCAAATGGATTTCTAATCTATCGAAAAAGGATGGACTCACTGACTATTAACAAGAATGGGATTCTACTAGATAATAGATTTGTTGTTCCATACAATCGGGACTTAATTGTTAAATTTTATGCACACATCAATGTTTAACTGTACAATTCCTCAAGATCAATCAAATATCTCTTCAAGTATGTGACAACATGTTTGGAAAGTAAGGATGATGCTCAATAAATAAATAAAATTAAAGCTTACTTAGATTGCAGATATATCTCTGCAACTGAAGCTTGCTAGAGAATATTTCAGTTTGAATTAAATTACAGAGAGTCTATAGTTAAAAGACTTCCTTTCCATCTTCCAGGAGAACAAAATGTACTATTTAAAGAAGATCGCTTACTTGATGAAGTTATTAATAAGCTAGGCATTGAAAAAACAAAGCTCATTAAATGGTTGGAAGCAAATAAAGAACATGCAGAAGCAAGAGAGTTAACATATGCTGAATTTCTTACAAGATGGGTTTGGCATGGGAATGAGAAAAAATGGCGCCCAAGAAAAAGTGGCAGGTGCATTGGTAGAATTTATTATGCTCATCCTTCAAGTGGCAAGAGAAATTATTTAAGGTTGTTACTTAATGTTGTTAAAGGATGCAAAACATTTGAAAATATATGCACAGTAAATGGAGTAATTTACCTAACTTTCAAGACTAGATGCTATGCACTCGGATTATTAGATGATGGCAAAAAAATGGCATGATTGCTTGGACGAAGTAGCTGTTTAGGCAACTGGACATGAGTTATGAGAATTATTTATCATGATGTTGCTTCATTGTAAGGTTTTAAATGTTTCAAATTTATGGAAATTAAATTTTACGATTCTCACAAAAGATATTTTAACTCTCCAAAGAAAAAAATTTGCTTTCCATGATCCAATTATCAGAAGATGAAGTGCGAAATTATGCTCTGATCGAAATTAATGATATGCTAATGCAGGTTGGAAAATCACTCGATGATATATCACAAAAATAGGTGCATAATAGGCTTTTGAAAGAGGAATTGAGTAACGATAACCTATTAAAAAAATGAGGTTATTTGGTGTTAAGGATGACAAAAATGATGCAAAAGAGTTAGTTGAATTTAATAGATGGTTGCTCTAAATTGGTGAAGGGTCAAACTATTTTGATGAAGAAAAGGACTTGGTAAAGGTGCCTTCTGATGTAATGTTGAAGACTACTAATGAACCCATAAAGTGCATTGATTAAGAAATTTATCCTCAATTGAAACATAAATACACTGACATTAAATATCTATATGAGAGAGCAATATTATTTTGAAGTCTAAGCTGTAAAATAATATTAGGTTATTTGGTTCTAAAGATAACAAAAATGATGCAAAAGAGTTAGTTGAATTTAATAGATGGTTGCTCTAAATTGGTAAAGGGTCAGATTATTTTGATGAAGAAAATGACTTGGTAAAGGTGCCTTCTAATGTAATGTTGATGACTACTAATGAACCCATCAAGTGCATTGTTTAAGAAATTTATCCTCAATTAGAACATAAATACACTGACATTAAATATCTACAAGAGAGAGCAATATTAACTCTTAAGAATGAAAAATTGAATGGAGTTAATGAACATGACCAATTGCTAGGACTCTCCACAATGTATTTTAGATCTGATTCCATATGCAAGCAATCATCAACCATAAAAAATGAAGAGTTACTGTATCCCATAGAGTTTTTAAACATTTTAAAGTTTTCAAGGAATCTAAATCATTGTTTGCCATTGAAAGTCGGAGTTCTAGTCATGCTTTTGAGGAACTTAAATTAGTCAAATGGATTGTGTAATAGTATAAGGCTTATTATTACCAAATTAGGACAATGATTTATTTAAGCTAATATTATTTTAGGTACGAATCTTAATGAAACAATGTTGATTCCCAATATTATCATGTCACCAAGTGTCACTCTTCATCTCACATAGCTCAAGATGGATATTTAAAACCAATCATTAACAAACTATTTAATTTAGTCTAAATATATTATAAATATCATTACATTTGGAAAAGGATTTAAGTTAAACTCTTTTAAAAGTTTAATCTAGTTCATATGATACATTTAAAGAATAAGAACTTTTTAAAATAATTTGTATTTATGAATAGTTAAATACGTATTATACATAGTAAAATTCATATTTATGAATATTAAAAATTACATATAGATTGACAATAATCTTTGTAAACTAAAAATACAATAGTGAAAACCTCATTAAGATAATATAAAATATATGTCCAAATAGTTATATTACATATAACTTAGCCACCATTATTTAAACTTAGAAATATACTCTTTTATAATACATCTATAACAAGCTTAAGAAATAAAAGAATAAGGCTTCTCTAATGAGGTTGTTGACTAATCTTATTTTGAAACTTCTATTTACACTCACTTAACTCTATCCACTAACTATCAAGCCCTACTATCTGAAAACGTTTATAAAACAAAATAAAATGAGTACAAAAATCCTCAATGAATAGATATATCAAGAAGAAAACAATTTGGTTAAACCAAATACATTTAACTTCTTAAATGATAATAATAGAGTATTTGAAATCATATTATAATCCACTTAAAACATTAAATCCTTTCTCACTTTCAAACTTGTACAAAGCATAGCCAAGTAAAACACATGCCTTTTTAATCATCAGTACAACATTTCACTTCTATTAACCATCCCTATAATAACCATCATAACCTGACCATAACATACAGACCATCACAAACTCACTGTCTAGGAACACTTAAAGGCTAATCCTTCTACCTTCACTGTCTTATAATCAAGTGCCCTATTATTTATTGTGTAATAATAAACAACACAATCTCAAGTGTACATATATGTAACAACCTGAATATTTTTAAACTATATATTTTTTTTATATATAAATATTGAGGTTTCAATGATATTAAGTATCTTTATTTTATATTGTTATAATTGTGAGATTAAAATTATTAAGTACTAAATTTAAAATTTTATTCGAGAACTAATGATATTATTATTAATTTTTTATATCATTTTAATTTATGCACATACTTTATTATTTTAATTGTCCTAATATTTTATTCATGGCATTATTATTATTATTATTTGTAGAGTTATTTTAACTAGTACTAGTATTATTATTGTTGTTGTATATATATATATACACACATTTCAGACCAAATATATTGGTCAAAAGCAACCTTACGGGTCATTAAGTTTTCCCTTCCCCTACAAATTTTTTTCTTCTTTTCTTTCTCTCTCCCCGCCATCTTCTTCTTCTTCTTCCTATCACTATTCCAGCTCCTTCCTCATGTCACGCAACACCACACCCCACCACCTAACCACCACACCTCACCACCGGACGACCACCAGAACCTCCCTCTTCGTCTGGATGTTGGCAGCTGCTGAAGGAGGCCATCTGGAGCGGTTGAAGTCACACACAGCAGCAACAACAGCCTTCCTTCTGCCCTTGACTCTGTTTTTGGTGAGTTGATGGGTTAAGGATAGTAGTTTTCTAGTTGATCTCAGTTGATTTCTGGTTGATTTCAGTGATTTCTGATTGATTTTAGTTAGTTTTCAGGTTGATTTTTAGTTGTTTAGGGCTATTGTTAGTTGATTTTGTGCTGATTTAATATTTTTTATTTTTATTATATTTACTAATTACCCAGAATTTTATTTTAATTATGTGGTTAATTTTTGAGTTGATCTATACTTATATTAGTGGATTTAAATTAATTGGGGTTCATTTTGGTTAAGAGCATATCAAAATTAATTTAGATTAATTAAATTGATTTTTATTGAATTTTTGTTTATTATTTAGGTATTTTAAGTTTTATGTGTATTTTGTTAATGTGATTAATTAATTATTTTTGCTTGAATATTTGAGTTAATTAGTGTTAGTATATTATGTTAGTAATTTTAGTAGTGATAAAATAATTTTTGATAATTTATTTATTTTTAGAAATTATTATTATTATGTAAATTTTGAAATAATAGGTAAATGGTGTGTTTTTGTTGATATTATAATTAAATACTATGTTTTAGTTAATTTTGGGATAAAATGTGGTATTAAAATAATTTTTATAAATCATTTATTATTTTTACTTAATTAACACAAACTATTTTTGAAAATTTATTCAAAATTAAATTATTTATTGTTTTGTTGGTTGAATGAGTTTTAATTAATATTATAGTATATTTAAACTAGTTGGGCAATTATAGTTTGAATTTGACTATTTTATGTTGAATATTTGGAAAGTTGGATTGTTATTAATATTATATTATTATTTGAAATTTTATTAAATTATGGTGGAAAATAATTTTATTTAGTGTTTTAAAAATTAAATAAATTATATTATTATTTATTATTATTTTTGGTGATTTACTAAATTAATATTTAGTATTTGCTTATTTGTATTTTTGGTGAATCTCGGTTGGGAATTGTGTAGTTTGGGGTCCCAACCCGAGGTGTTGTGCCACTGTGAAATTTTGAAGTGTGTTTGTTTGTAGGATTGACTCTACTTCAGTAGAGGGATATCCATTTTACATAGAAAACTCTGTCGAATTTTTGGTAGATTTCTCGTAAAACGTGACACCAGGTCAATCCTAACATTTTTATTCTGAGTTCGAATCGAGTCTTCCTTAGAAATTGTAGAAGTTAGGTTTCTATTTTATGATTGTCATTTCCTTTTCTGTCTTTTAGCTGCTCCTCCAGTCGCATCTACCAGTCGAGGTCGGACACGACGTGCTAGAGGAGCACTTTTATCTTGTAAGTTAATATTTGATTTGAGTGTCAAGTCTTTTAATTTAAATTATATTAAATTCTTATGAATTTAATTTTGTGAGATTCTGGTCAGCATTCTTCATAGGATTTTGCATGATTTAATTTATAGTTGATTTATTTTTTATTTATTGTAATTTTCATTGTTTTATTTATTTTCTTTTATTTTTTTAAATAAACCATGATAGAACAGGCTACCTGATGGGTTTCATCAGGACTGTGTACGCACTGGTAAAATATGTGATTATTTAATTATATTATTGGGGCCAATGGTCTAGCGATGCTTTGCTCTCGGACATCGCTAGTAGTATAATATTTATTTATTTAATAAATACTAGGGCTGAAGGTCTGGTGATGCTTTGCTCTCGGACATTGCCAGTATAATTTTGATTAATATTTATTAAATCACTGAGGCCGATAGTCTGGTGATGCTTTACTCTCGGACACCGCCAGTGATATTGGATTAAGAGATATGACTACGGCTGTATATCCTGGTGATGTCTTGCTCTCGGGATCCGACATTCTTGGATATTAGTGAATCATATGACTGTTAAAAATTTATAAATCGAGTTCTACCAAAATTTTTATACTGAAACATTTTAAAAAGACATTTAAATATTTATTTCTTCTCTTTTAAAAATGGATTTATTATATGTATATCAAATGGTTTGAATAAAATTATATTATATTATATTTCCATAAAAAATTTAATTTTAATGAGGTTTTCAAATCGCATTCATTTCTTTATTAACTTACTTAGTGAGGTCTAACTCCCCTCAATTTAATTTTTTTCAGGAGTTGGGGAGTTTTCTGTTAGGTCTACTTCTCTTTGTCGTGTAGCTTCGTCACCGGCTATTCTACATAGATCTACTTAGTTGTATTGTATTTACTTTCATGTACCACAGTAGAGAAAATTGTACAACTATATACTTTATTTAGGATTTCATGTATTTATAATTTATGCATTGAGATACTATTTGTATAACTAAAGTTTATTTATTTTATGCACTGATATTATGGTTTAAATTATATTGAGAAAAATCAGTTTGATAATGTGCATTGTGATTTTATTATTTATTATAAGGTTTCAAAGTTTAAGCGATTTTTCTTTTAAGGCTTACTGTGGGTTTCGGTAGCTTTATGCTTTCCCATTCCCTGATGCCAGTCACATGCCCTTAGGTTCAGGTCATGACAAAGTTGGTATCAGAGCTTTGGCTCATTTTTCATGTTTTTGACTGTCGATGTCTGTCTTTTTCTCATAATACTACAGTACTTAGGTTGTTGAACGTCGTTTGTTGATCTCTTGTCTTTTGGTTTCAGCATCTGAGACTGTATTCTTGTCTTATTTTGAATCTTGGTTTTCTTATCTTTTCAGAATAAGGTGTGCTCAGAATGCCCCTGCTGTAGATGTAGAACATGATGACGATGAGCAGTCATTTTAGGATGCGATTCTCCCTCCTACCCCTCGACCTAGAGGTAGGGGTAGAGGTAGAAGTAGGGGTAGAGCTAGAGTGGCATAAGCTCAGAGGCAGGATCAGCCTCCGGTAGAGCCTTAGATTCCAACAGAGGATCCTGTAGTCTTTGCAGCTAGTATGGCAAGTATTAACCAGGGCTTGGCAACTCTTAATCAGGCGATGCCCATTATACAGTAAATGCTTCAGCGACAAACTCAAGAGATGTCAGATGCTGATGCAGCCTTATTATACTCCAGAGTGGGGCGAGTTCACTTTGATGGTACTGGTGACATGTTGGATTTCATTAATACCATCGAGTCTAGGACCAGATCTGGGTATTCTAACTACCAAAGGATTATGATTATGGAGCTATCAGTCTCAGCAACAGCTTAGGACTGGTTTATGCAGTCCATTTAGCCTTTCATGACGATGATGACATGGTTGGGATTTAAGGAGCAATTTATGAGATTCTTCTATCCTTTATCTATGCGAGAGAACTACAAATGGCAGCTGCTTAACATTGATAGGAGAGATCGATTAGTGGAGGACTATACTTGGGAGTTCTACAGACTGATGAGGCATGCTGATGATGTGAGACAGGATGTCGCTAGGGTAGTAAAGCTGTATGTAACTGAATTAGGCCCAGCCTATATCAGTATTCGACTAGAAGGTCGTAGTCTCGAGAGTGTGGTAGAGGAGGTGAGATAGCTAGAGCGTAGACACATCCAACACGGCACCATACCTGACCCATATGATAGTGGCATTATTAGACTTATCCAGAGGGTGCAACAGCCAGTATTTTAGATAGGCAGCTCGAGTTCTCAGTCAGCAGGCCCTTCTCAGTAGAGCAGATAGTTTAGGGCACATCAGATTGGCAAGCACCGCCTTAATAAGGATTGCAGGAGTAGTAGGGCTGCTAGATTTGGTAATAGTGCTAGCAACAGTAGTGGGCAGAGCTCTGGGCATGGCAGTTCTAGGTTTGGAGCTAGTGCGTGTACCATTTGTGGACAAGTGCATCAGGGTCCTTGTCACTTGATGCCAGGAGTATGTTTTAGATGTGGTCAGTTTGGACATTTCGCTAGAGCTTGTCCAAACTATGGATTCTAGACAACTTTTGCTCAGGGATCTTTACCTATTGTTGTTCAGCCATTGCAGCAAGTGCCTCGGCAGTATCAGGCACCCATGTACCCTTAACAACGACCGATGTAGTATACGAGTTAGCAGGGCCGAGGTAGAGGACAAACTCAACCATTCACCTCATAGCAACTAGAACGTGGTCAGGCGAGGGTCTTCACTTTGATACCTCAGGATGCGCAGGCATCCAATGCTGTGGTAGTAAGTATTATTCCAGTTTATTTCTTTAAGGCTAAAGTCTTATTTGATTCGGGTACTACATGTTCGTTTGTATCTCCTTTGTTTGCTTCAAAAGTGGCTTGTCTTCCTTCCAAGATGAGTCTTCCTCTGTCTGTTTTGACTCCGCTTAGTGATGAGTTGGAGACAGACATTTTCTTTCCATCTTATCCCGTGTTAGTAGAGGGTAGAGAATTGTTGGCAGACTTGGTCCTTTTGGATGTGATCAAGTTTGATGTGATTCTTGGAATGGATTGGTTGTCCTAGTATTATGCTTCTGTGGATTATTGAATAAAGGAAGTAATTTTTAGGATACCTAATGATAAAGAATTTAGATTTAGAGGTATTGAGAGTTCCATGTCTCGCATTCTTATTTCTGCCATTACAACCAGGAAGATGCTTAGTAGAGGATGTCAGGGCTATCTAGCTGTAGTTAGAGATGTTCAAGCAGAAATGGGATTAGTGGAGAGGGTACCAGTAGTACGTGAATTTGCAGATATTTTTCTAGAGGAGTTACCTGGATTGCCACCGGATAGAGAGATAGAATTTTGTATTGATGTTGTACCAGGTATATATCCTATCTCTATGCCCCCTTATAGGATGGCACCTGCAGAGCTGAAGGAGTTAAAAGAGTAATTACAGGAATTATTAGATAAAGGGTTCATCCGGCCTATTACATCTCTTTGGGGTGCTCCAGTTCTCTTTGTAAAGAAGAAGGATGGTAGTCTTCAACTCTATATTGACTACAGACAGCTAAATAAGGTTACCATCAAGAATAAGTATTTACTCCCTAGGATTGATGATTTGTTCGATCAGTTACAAGGAGCTCGACATTTCTCTAGGATTAACTTAAGATCTGGGTATCATCAGCTGAGGATTAGAAGTGAGGATGTACCCAAGTCAGCATTTCGGACTAGATATGGCCACTATAAGTTCTTAGTGATGTCCTTTGGGTTGACTAATACCCCAACAGCCTTTATGGACTTGATGAACATGGTGTTTATGCCATACTTAGACCAATTTGTGATTGTATTTATTGATGATATTTTGGTCTATTCAAAGAATAAAGCGGAGCATGCGATGCATCTAAGATTGGTGCTGCAGACTTTGAGAAAGCACCAATTGTATGCTAAGTTTTCAAAATGTCAATTATGGTTAGACCAAGTGGCATTCTTAGGCCATGTGGTGTCTAAAGATGGCATTCAGGTGGATCCCAGGAAGATAGAGGTGATTACTGAATGGCCAAGGCCTACAACGGTTACTGAAGTGAGAAGTTTTTTGGGTTTAGTAGGCTATTATAGGAGATTTATGAAGGATTTCTCTAAGATTGTCGCGCCTTTGACTAGACTAACCCAAAAGAATGTTAGATTTGTGTGGACTGATAGATATGAGGAGCATTTCCAGTTGCTTAAGGATTTATTGACTTTAGCTCAAGTATTGACATTACCTTTTAGTGATGATGGATACACGGTGTATTATGACACTTCCTGTGTAGGTTTGGGATGTGTGCTAATGCAGAATGGCAGAGTGGTTGCTTATGCTTTAAGGCAATTGAAGAAGCACGAGCAGAATTATCCTACTCACGATCTAGAGATGGCATCAGTTGTATTCGCACTGAAGATTTAGAGGCATTATTTAAACGGTGTCACTCTTGAGATATACATCGACCACAAGAGCTTAAAGTATATCTTCGAGCAGAGGGATTTAAACTTAAGGCAAAGAAGATGGATGGAACTTTTAAAAGACTACGATTGTTCGATTCTTTACCATCCAGGCAAGACAAATGTAGTAGCTAATGTGTTAAGTAGGAAATCAGCAGGTAGTCTTGCCCACATTAGTACTAAAAGGAGACCGATTATTCAGGAGTTGCATGAGCTGATTGATCAGGGTTTACAGTGGAAAGTGACTAAGAAGTGCCTTTTAGCTCAATTCGGAGTACGGTCTATGTACTTGGATAGAGTTAAGGCAGCTCAAAGAAGGGACCCACAGTTGTAGAGAATTATGTTTGAGGTGCAACAGGGTCAATCTAGAGAGTTTTTGATTGATAGTGAGCGAGTTCTACACTTGGGTACTCAGTTGTGTGTGTCGGATGTTGATGATTTGAGGAAAGAGATCTTAGAAGAGGCACATTTTTCTGCTTACAGTATTCATCCAGGTTCTACCAAGATGTATCATAATTTGAAGGATACATACTGGTGGAATGGAATGAAGAAGGATGTTGCATAATTTATATCCAAGTGTCTCACATGTCAGCAGGTGAAATTAGAGCATTAGAGGCCCTCAGGATTATTACAGCCCATGCCTATCCCAGATTGAAAGTAGGATATGATTGTGATGGATTTTGTGACTGGTTTGCCTCGGACAACAGGTGGGTTTGATGCTATTTGAATGATCATTGACAGGTTAACTAATTTAGCTCACATTCTGCCAGTTAAGAAGACATACTCCACTGATAGGTTGGCATGGTTATTTGTCAGCAGAATTGTTTATCTTCATAGAGTTCCAGTAAGTATAATATCTAACAGAGGAGCCACTTTTACATCAATTTTCTGGCAAGAGTTGCATAAGGCATTAGGTACCAAACTTGACTTCAGCACAACATTCCATCCTCAAACTGATGGTCAGTCTGAGAGGACCATTCAGACTTTAGAGGATATGCTTTGAATGTGCGTGATGGATTTTTGAGGTCAATGGGATAATCATTTGCCACTAATTAAATTTGCATATAACAACAATTATCATGCAAGTATTGAAATGGTTCCGTATGAAGAACTGTATGGTAGGAAGTGTATATCACCTATGTGTTGGGAAGTTGGTGAGAGACAGCTCACAGGTCCAAAGTTGGTGTAGATTACTTCTGAAAAAGTTCCTACCATTTAGTAGAGGTTGAGAACAACATTCAGTAGGCAGAAGAGTTATGTTGATCCCAAAAGAAGGATGTTTCCTTTCTAGTTGGAGATATGGTATTTCTGAAGATATCTCCAATGAAAGGAGTTATAAGGTTCGGTAAGAAGGGTAAGTTGGCTCTGAGATACATTGGACCTTTTGAGATACGGTCACGAGTTGGGGAAGTGGCCTATAGACTAGTGTTGCCACCTGAGTTATCTCGAATCCACCCAATGTTCCATGTGTTTATATTGAGGAAGTATATTCCTAATCCTTCTCACGTACTTTAGCCTTAAGCAGTGGAGCTTAGCGAAGATCTGTCTTATAAAGAGTATACAGTAGCGATTGTGGATCGCCAACTTCGCTCTCGGGAGATTCCGATAGTGAAAGTGCTTTGGAGTAACCTCACAGCAGAAGATTGTACATGGGAGGTAGAATCTGAGATGCAAGCCGTCTATCCCTATCTTTTTCATCCTTAGACCTTGTAATTCCTTGCTTTTCTTTGAAATTCAAGGATGAATTTCTGTAAGGGGAGAAGACTGTAACAACCCGAATATTTTTAAACTATATGTATTTTTTATATATAAATATTGAGGTTTCAATGATATTAATTATCTTTATTTTATATTGTTATAATTGTGAGATTAAAATTATTATGTTTAAGTACTAAATTTAAAATTTTATTCGAGAACTAATGATATTATTATTTTTTTATATAAATTTTAATTTATGCACATACTTTATCATTTTAATTGTCCTAATATTTTATTCATGGCATTATTAGTAGAGTTATTTTAACTAGTGCTAGTATTATTATTGTTGTTGTATAAATATAAATATAAATATAAATATATATATATATATATATTATTGTATACACATATATATATTACCAACCACTACTTTAACTACCTAATATATATATATATTAATGGAGTTAAACCCCTTGCTTATTAAATTGAAGTAAGATATTAAGCTATTAAAAGATGAACAATCACATAATTCTAAGTCTAATCTAACCTAGCAATTGTAATGAAAGATAAATGTGAAACAATTCAAGTAAACATAAAGTTTCAAAAGAACAAAGTTAAGGGAAAAGCTCACTTAATTGATTAAAATTGTTAAAAAAGACATCCCAAATTCGTCCAAAATATGTTTAGCTCTTATGTAGGAGATTTATAAAGGATTTCTTGAAGATTACCACACTTTTAATAATGTTGATGTAAAATAATGCAAATTTTGTTTGAATAAACAAGTGTGAGGAGCACTTTTAATTACTCAAATGCATGTTGACTTCAACTCCAGTATTGATGTCGCCTTCAAGGAATGAGGGGTATACAATATACTATGATGCTTCTTGAGTAGGATTGGGTTGTGTGTTGATGTAGAATATGAGAGTAGTTGCTTATGCTTCATGTCAGTTAAAGAAGCACATGCAGAACTATCCTACTCATGATTTAAAAATGATAGTTATGATGCTTGCATTGAAGATTTAAAGGCATTATTTGTATTGTGTAACTTGTTAATTATACACCAATCATAAAAGCTTAAAGTACATTTTCCAACAAATAGACTTGAACTTGAGGCAAAAAAAGATGGATGGAACTCCTAAAGGACTATAATTGCTTTATTTTGTACCACTCGAGTAAAGCTAATGTGGTAGCGGATGCATTGAGTAGAAAGTCAGTAAGAAGCCTTGCTTATATTAGCACAAAAAGGAGGCCAATCATTGGTGAATTGCATGAGCTGATTGATTAAGGGTTGCAATGGAAGGTAGCCAAGAAATATCTTTTAGCTCAATTCAAAGTACAATAAATGTACTTGGATAAAGTTAAAGCAACTCAAATAAGGGACTCTCAATTATAGAAGATAATGTTAGAGGTACAATAAGTCAATCTGGAGATTTTGTAATTGAAAATAAGGGTATATTATATTTAGGTACTAGGTTATATGTGTTAGATGTAGATGACCTGCAAAAGGAGATCATGGGGGAAGTTCAGTTTTCTGCTTACAATGTTCATCCAAGTTCTACCAAGATGTATCATAATTTAAAAGACATATATTGGTGGAATTGGATGAAAAGAGACATGGCCAAATTTGTATCCAAGTGTCTCACATGTCAATAGGTGAAGTTAGAACATCAAAGACCCTCAGGATTATTACAACAATTGCCCATACCAGAATGGAAGTGGGATATGATTACTATGAATTTATGGCTAAATTGTCTCATACAATTGGAGGCTATGATGCAATTTGGCTGATAGTTGATAGGCTAACCAAGTTGCCTCACTATTTTTCCTAATTAAAAAGGCATATACTACTAATAGGTTGGCAAGATTGTATATCAATTGAATCATTTTCCTTTATGGGGTACCATAAAGTATAGTTTCCAATAGATGAGCTACTTTTACTTCAGTCTTTTAGCTAGAATTGCATAAGGCTTTGGGTATGAGACTTGACTTCAACACAACTTCTCATCCTCAAATGGATGGTCAGTTAGAAATGACCATTCAAATATTATAAGATATGCTGAGAATGCATGTGATAGACTTTGGTGGTCAATGGGATTTACACTTACCTTTAATTAAATTTACATATAACAATAGTTATCATGAAAGTATTGGAATGGCTCTATATGAAGCATTGTATGGAAGTAAATGTAGATCTCATATATGTTAGGAGGTTAGTAAGAGGCAAATAACAGGGCCAGAGTTAGTGCAAGTGACTTTAGAGATGGCTCCTCTCATTTAACAAAGATTGAGGATAGATTTTAACCGATAGAAGAGCTATGCTAATCCTAAGAGAAAGGATGTGCCATTCTCTATTAGAGATATGGTGTTTCTTAAAGTGTCTCAAATGAAAGGAGTAATGAGGTTTGATAAGAAGGGCAAGCTAGCTCTAAGGTACATTAGGCCATTTGAAATTCACTCTAAAGTTGGAGAGGTGGCTTATAAATTGGTGTTGCTGCCTGAATTGTCTTGAATTCATATGGTATTCCATATTTCTATGTTAAGGAATTATATCTTTAATCCTTCTCATATTCTCAGGCCATAGGTAGTAGAAATTAGTGAAGATTTATTTTATGAAGAGCATTATACGGTGATTGTAGACCATCAAATTTACCAACTGTGTACCAAAGAAATTCCTATATTAAAGGTACTATGGAACAACCATACAATGGAAGATTGCACTTATGAAATGGAGGCCAATATGCAAAGCCAATAACCCTATCTGTTTCAATATTGATGTAAAATTCAAGGACAAATTTTTTTAAGGGGGTAAGAATGTAATAACCCAAATTTATGTGTTTATTAATAATACTATTTTATTATTATTACTATTGTTATATATATATATATATATATATATATATATATATATATATATATATATATATATATATATATATATATATAGGGAAGAAGACAAAAAAAGGATAAGTTAAAATTATTGTTTCTTTAAGGGAGAAAGAGTTTTGAATAAGGAAGAAAGGGGATAACAGAGGGAATGAATCAGTTTTGAGTGGAAAATTTCATTTTAATACCAAAACTCTTCTTCTTCTATGTTAACTACTCAAATGACCTCCAATTGACACCAAATTTGAACAATAACTTCTCCCCATCTTTCTCTACAATCCCATAACTTTTGTTTCATGAGAAATGGCTTAGAATAATGTAGTTTAGCCAAAAACCAACTGACCATTCTATTGTTGTTTCTTACTGTTCTGGTGAATTTGAGCCTTAGGGATTACTAACAGTGTGTTCCTCTCATCTCCAGGAGTCTATAAACACAAACCACATATCCGATCTCGATTGTTGAATTTTCTACAAAATTTTCTATAATTTCTCTTTAATTTTTCGATATGTAAATTCTATGCATATTTTGGTGCATTTGAGGCTTTATATGCATTCAAATAATTGTTATGAACGTGATGATATATTCAGTTTCGTCGAATCATATGTTAGATTGGTTCTCGCTAACATACGAGTTCATCAAGTAATATAAAAGAAGTAAAAATCAATCCCACGAGGATTGAATGTCTATCCAATTATTAATTCTATTTTTAACTTTCTTAAGAATCAAATATTAAGTGAATTATAATTGCTAAATTTTAATAGCCAAATGAAACTAAAATAAAATAAAATCAATTAATTTAAATTTTAACAAGCAATAAGGAAAATGATGTTAGGGATTGTATCATTGTATTTTAATTAAGCTAATCACAAGAAATTATTCTTTCTTTCTATTGCAATTTTTGGAATTTCAATAATAGCAATTAATCTTTCTCAAGTAAAATTACTTAATTTATTTCTATCAATTGAAAAGACTTTAACTAATTCTCATTAAATTAAAATCTAATCAAATTTAGTAAATAAATCATGAAGCACATTTAATTGAAATTAAAATAATTTAAGCTATCTTTAAACTTAAATCAATTAATCAAGCATTCATATTCCTTTTAAAATTAATATTTCTCAATAATTAACCTCAATTAAAAATCTATTATGAATGACCAAATCATAAACAATTAAAATTAATGAATACTTAATGCAAATTAAAAGAAAGGCAAATAACTTAATCAACTTAAATTAAAATAAGTTCAACAATCCCTAAGATAAATAAATTTAACTAAACATAATATTCATTATGTTCTCAAATTCAAAAATAAAATACAAAAAATAACTTATAAAAGTAAAGAAGAGATAAAAAAAGAAAAAGCTCTTAATTTGTTGTCCTTTCCCATATGTCTCATTTCTTCTTCTCTACTTCTTTTCTTTCTTTCTTTCTTTATTTTTTTATCTATTCATCATTCACTCTTCTCATGTTGCATGTGCATGCTACACACACCACTAACTTTTTTCTTTAGCTAAAATGCACACACAACACTAAAATACACTCAGAAAACTATCACTCACACTTATGTGTGTGTGTGTGTGTGTGTCTTTTCAAATGGCCAATTGCATATCTTTATATATCCATTTCTTATGCTAAAAAAATCAAATGTCAATCTTTTCAACAAAACCAAATGCATGGCTTTATGTAGGCATCGAATGCATGACTTTTCAACAAAACTAAAACCAAATGTCAAGCTTTTCAATGGTATGAACTGCATTTTTTACTTTAATTCTTTTTCAAGCTTGTATATTGCTTGTTTTCTTCAAAATGGCAAAGCAAATGGCTTTTAAATAGTTATGAAGGATAGCTATTTTTCAACCCATCTTTAGAAATTTGTCAACCCCAAATTCGGTGCTGACTTCTTTTTTTTATAAGTATGCAGCCCCTTTTTTACTTGGTTTCTCATCTTGTTAGTACAAATGGTTGGTTCTAAAAAGACAAAGTTGAATTAATTATTTCCTTATTGAACCTCAAACACACTAATTAAATTGATTAAAAATTTTAAAGCATAATAAAAACAAATTACATAAAGAAATAAATGATAGTAAAAATTCATAAATAAAAATAAAAATATAATATAATAAAATAAGAATTCTAATACAAATATAACAACAAACACCATAAACATGCATAAATCAACCTAAAAACTACTACACTTAACATATAGTCAAATACCCCCACAGTTAGCTTCTTGCTTGTCATCAAGCAAGAAAATGAAAACAATACGCATCAACAATATGAACTCAGCACATTAATCAATTTTAACTTGATTGGTTAACAAAATCTCCACTTAATATAAGATTTAAATTATAAAAACAGAATAAGCAATTCATTATCAAGAACATATATAATGATTACCAAGTGGATAGCAAACTCTCTTATTGAATATACAAAACATACACAAAGCAAGATTCACAAAGAAGAAAAACAAGCCAAACAATGTTTTTTTACTAGAATTACCTTTAACAAGACATAATTTTTTTTTTTATAAATTTTCTTGTGGACATTCCATTCATCAGATATTCCCTTGCCTTTCCCACACTACTCAATGTGGAACCCTCTGAAAGGTCTTTTTAGGATACCTATACTCTTTAAAGAGCATTGAAGTAAAGGAGCATTTATAAATTTGAATAAGAAATTTTAGCTCCCTTCCACAGCAAAATTTTATTTTTTTATTTGATATTTATTTTTTTAAAAATTTATTGTCAATTCCAAGAAACTCAAATAATTCAAGCTATTTGACTCATTATTTCTCTAATTCCTCTTAAATTACGCACATTTACACATTCAAAAAGAGAGTAAGCATTAGACTCATTAAAGTGTAAAAATATGTCCTTCACCACAGATTGCTCATAATGCTTAAAAACCACAAAGCAAATATTAAATGGAGATTAAATTAATTAATTAAGAAAACTATGCCAATGTGCCAAGCTCATGAGATTGATAAGTTGCAAGCATTAAAGTTATGGGAAAATTGATCATATTCCTACCCTATATATGACCATAATGCATAAATAAAAAAAACACATAAAAAATATAAAAAATGAATTTCCAATGACCTAAAATGCCATGCCTATGCAAAATGCACCCCCTCTCCCCTACCCTAATACTTAAAATTCATATTGCCATTAATGTGAAATGTAAATGTGACACATAAAACAAATAAACACTAAAAAGAAAATTAAAGAAATAACTAAATGAAGAAAGTGAAAAACTCTCTTAATGGCCGATGGTGTTATCATGACATGGCTTTAACTGTGACTGAAAGCTGGGTTGATTTGGGAAGCGAAAGAGCTATGATGGTGACCAAATTTTGCACCTGCAAGAAATTCAAAGCACTTAATTGTAAAAAATTTATTATTATTTTTATCATTTTTAAACAATTTAAATTCAAAAGACAAAAATTAGCAATGAACAAAATAAAATAACATGATGAAAGAAAATAATAAGCAACATAAAATGCCAATTTTGAAGTCTTTAGCATGACCAAAACCATAATTTTTCATTAGGGTTGATGAAGGAAGAGAGTCTCCTTCTCCTTGGGCATTAGTCCTCCTCAATACACCTTTCACTTTTGACCGTTCACTCAAAAACACTCTCATTTTGAATTTATGAGTTCAAGTGCATCATGAGAGAAAATTTATTGCACCTTGAATGGATAACTCTACCTCAATCTTAATTTATCTCGAAATAACTTTAGTCTAGAATTGAACAAAAGAATGAGATCACTAACTTTGAATTCCCTCTTGAGAATATGAGCATCATGCCACTGTTTTGTTTTCTCGCTGAAGAGCTTAGTGTTTTCATATGCTTGAAATTGAAGCTCATCCAACTTATTGAGCTATAACAAACATCTTTCACCAGTGGTTTTCATGTCAAAGTTCATTGCGTTAATGGCCCAATAAGCTTAATGTTCAAGCTCCACTAGCAAATGATAAGCTCTCCCAAAAACTAATCAGTAAGGAGACATACTGATAGGAGTTTTATATATTGTACAATATGCCCACAGAGCATCATCTAACTTAGACACCCAATCTTTCCTCGAAGAACCCACTATTTTCTCCAAAATGTTCTTTATCTCCCTATTAGTGACCTCAATTTAATCATTGGTTTAAGGGTGATATGGGGAAGCAACTCTATGGTGAACTCCATACCTTTTGAGTAATAACTCAAACTGCTTATTGTAAAAGTGTAAGCCTCCATCATTAATCATAGCTCAAGGTACTCCAAATCTGCTAAAAAATTTCTTAAAAAATCTTATTACCACTTTAGCATCATTTGTAGGTAAAGGAATAGCTTCCACCCACTTAGACATATAGTCTACCCCAACTAAGATATATTGATATGAGTGACATTTTATTCCTCTTGGAGATGTTCCTATGTCTCAAACATCTATCATAGTGTTCCATACACTCCTTGGTATCTTTGAATAAAGTAAGCCAGAAAAACCCACTTTCCAATACCTTTGCAATAATTTTTATTACTCTAAAATGCCCACCATATGTAGAATCATGACAATGAGATAAAATTTCCAACATTTCAATTTCAGGAACACACCTCCTAATTAGCCCATCTCTATAAATCTTGTAAAAAAATAGATTCTCCCACAGATAATGCTTCACCTCATAAAGGAAACATTTCCTTTATTAATAGGAAAATTCTTAAGGTAACACTCCACATGCTAAGTAATTAGTGATGTCTGCAAGCCATAGAATACTAAATTGTTGAACCACTGGCAATAAAGCATCAGGAAATTCATCATTAATACCCTCTTCTTGCCTCAGTTGCTTATAACCCTCTAATTTGGATAAATGGTCAGCTACAACATTCTCAAAACCTTTCTTGTCCTTGATCTTAATGTCAAACTCTTATAAAAGTAACACCCAATGAATAAGACATGGTTTTGCATCCTTCTTGGCTAAGAGATATTTTATTGCTGCATGATCAGTGAAAATAATAACCTTTGAACCAAGCAAGTATGACCTGAATTTATCAATAGTAAAAACCACCATAAGCATCTATTTCTTAGTTAGGGTATAGTTCAATTGAGCCTCTACAAGAGTTCTACTTGCATACTACATAATAGAAGCTTATTGTCTTTCCTCTGACCAATCATTGCCCCCATAGAATGGTCATTTGTGTCGCACATGATCTTAAAAGGAAGTGCCCAATCTAGTGGTGAAATAATTAGGACTAAAACCAAAGCTTCCTTCAACTTGTTAAAAGCATTTAAACAATCATAATTGAATATAAAAGGATCATCTTTAACTAATATTTGGGTTAAAGGTTTAGCAATTAAGGAAATTTTTTTAATGAAACACTTATAAAAACTCGTATGTCCTAGAAATCCTCGAACTCCTTTGACTATTGTCGGAGGTGGTAGCTTCTCAATAATTTTTATTTTTTCTCAATCTAGCTCAATTCCTACACTTGAAATCTTATGACTAAGGACTACCCCTTCCTCTACCATAAAATGGCACTTTTCTTAATTAAGAACAAGATTTGCCTCTTCATATCTTTTTAAGACCCTATCAAGATTAGACAAACATAATTCAAAGGAATCACCAAAAATAAAGAAATCATCCATAAATACCTCCATGATGTTCTCAATGAGATCAGAAAAAAATTGTTGTCATACATCTATAAAAAGCAGTTGGTGCATTGTAAAGTTTGAAAGGCGTGCGTCAATAAGAAAAAGTCCCATATAGGCATGTAAATGTTATAGTCTCCTAGTCCTTTGGAAAAATAAAAATCTACTTGTAACCTGAATAACCATCCAAAAAATAGTAGTATGCATACCCTATTATCCTCTCCAATATTTAGTCAATGAATAGGAGAGGAAAATGGTCCTTCTTTGTGGCTAAGTTTAATTTTCGATAATCAATACATACTATCCACCCATCAGACATTCTCTTTGAAATCAACTCACCTATTTCATTTTCCATAATAGTTATTCCACTTTTCTTTGGTACACACTGCAATGGGCTTACCCACTCACTATCATAAATTAGGTAGATAATGCTTGCATCCAATAACTTGACAATCTCCTTCTTGACTACCTCTTTCATGTTTGCATTCAAGTGCCTTTTTCTCTCTATGACAAGTTTAATCCCCTCTTCCATATGGATTTTGTGCATAACAATTGAAGGACTAATCCCCTTAATGTCTGAACTCTACCACCTAATTGACTTCACCCTATTTCTCACTATTTCATATACGCTTTTCTCTTATTCAATGGATAGTTTATTGGAAATGATAATGGGTAAAGTGTTTCCCTCCCTAAAAAAGTGTATCTTAAATGGGTAGGTAATAGTTTAAGCTTTAATTTGGGTGGTTTAACAAAAGTAACTTCTTGTGAGGGTTTACTATCTACTTTACATTTTAAACTTTCATCAAGAATTTCTTTATTCAAATTCATTTCCGTCACACACTCATCTACAACTTCCACTCTCTTATAAAATTCCTCTTCAATTAGGTACTTCATCAACCTAGGCATCATAAATTCTACACTTTCATCACTAACCCTAAGAGTGATTTTCCCCTCAAGAACATCTATAATGGCTCTCCCAACATTTAAAAATGGTCTCCAAGAATTAGAGGACACTTACTACCTTCTTTAAAATCCAAAACTATAAAATCTATAGGAAAGATAAATTTATCTACCTTAACTAAAACATCTTTAATGATCTCATGTGGTTTCTTTTATAGAATGATCCACTAATTGCAAAGTCATGTTTGTAGGGGTTAACTTGCCAAGTTGTAATTTCTTGAAAAGAGAAAATGGCATAAGGTTTGTACTTGCATCCAAATCATATAAACATCTAGGAAATTCTTGAACACCAACTACACAAGGAAGAGTAAAGCTCCCTAATCCTTTTAATTTAATTGGTATTTTACGAGTAATGATATAGCTACAAGTTTCTGTTATTCTATAGTCTGGTTGTCATCCCATCTCCTCTTATTAGTGATAATATCCTTAAGATACTTGGCATATATTAACATTTCAGCAAGAGCTTCATCAAAAGGAATATTAAGTTCAAGCTCTTTAAAAGTATTTAAAAATGTACCAAACCTCTTTTTATCATTGGGTTTGTTTAATCTTTATGGGAAAGGCATCCTTGTCTTATATTTTTATGAGTTAGGCATAGGGGGTTGCTCTTTCCCATCACTATCTTTGAATTGTTGCTCCTTACCTTCCTTAGAATCATCAACACCATTCTAAAGTTCATTGCCTTGTGTTTCCACTACTTCTTTCTTGATCTCATCTCCTGATCTTATCTCCTTGCCACTTCTCAATGTAATGGCTTTCAGCTGCTCCCTTAGATTTATTTCAGTATTACTTGAAAGGCTCCCTTGATTTCTTTATGCTATTGCATTAACAAGATGTCCCAATTGTACCTCGTTATTGTGAATTGAAGAAGCATGATTTTTCTCTATATAATCAAACTTGGTCTCCATCTACTTCTGATTTTCATCTTGATGGCTCATTTTATTAGATATAGCCTCTAAAAATTTATCCAATTTATTTTCCATTAAGGCCATATGATCTTAATGGGGTTGTTGAAATCTTAGAGGTCTTTTCTTGCCATATTGTTCTGAAGGCCTTAGGGAATTAAATCATTGTTATTGTTCCAAGAAACATTTGGGTGATTTCTTCATCTGGGATTATAAGTGTTCGATAATGGATTATTACCCTGTTTCCCTTGAAATTGATTCCCAATAAAGTTGACTTACTCTAAGCTTGCATCTCCATATACAACATTATTGACACATCCATATTCTCCAATTGAGTGACATACCATATTGCAATTTTCACATGACAATTATGAAGTGGTTACACCCATTGCATTTCTTTGGTTGAGATCCTCCAACTGCTTTGAAAGTATGGCAATTTGGGCTTGAAGAGAAGTTACTACATCTACCCCAATTTTAGCTCCTTGCCTTGATGGATTTTGATGCTCTGATGGCTAAAGACAGCTATTATTTGCCATCTCTAAAAGTGAAAATACAGCCTCAACTATTTTTTGCATTAAAGAACCTTAAGTTACTGCATCAATAATGTCTCTAGTGGATTAGGGAATACCATTATAGAAGGTTATGATGAGCACATCCCTTAGCAACTCTTTAAATCTTTCCCACTTAAGGATTCCATCTTAAATTGTTGAAAAGTGGTGATATCCTTAATAATCTTTGCCATCTTTGAAGGTGGGAAATATTTTGCTAGAAAAGCTTTTGCCAAAAGATCCCATGTGGTGATAGAGGCAGGTGGCTATTACTTCAATTATGCCTTAGCTTTATCCTTCAATATGAATGGAAAAAGTCTTAAGCAAATTGCATCATCTGACACCCCATTATATTTGAAAGTATCACAGATTTCTAAGAAATTAGCAATGTGAGCATTAAGGTCTTCATTTGCCAAGCCATAAAACTGAACAGTTGATTGGATCATTTGAAGTAAGGTTGGCTTAATTTTAAAATTGTTCGCATTGATTGTTGACTTTGCAATACTTTGCCTTGTACCATCTATACTTGCATGGAAAAATCTAAGAGTGATCTTTCTTCTTCTTATTGTTTTGCCATGGTACTCGATTCCTTTTGAGAATGCCTCTTATTCTCTCTTTCAAATCATGTAAGTTCTAAAATAAAAATGAGAGGGGGTTGTTAAAATCCTGGAGGTGCTTGCCTTGTTATATTATTTTAAAAGCCTTGAGGAACCAAATTATTATTATTATTTCAATAAAAATTTGGGTGATTCCTCCATCCCAAATTGTAAGTGTTCGAGAATGGATTATTACCCTATTTTCCTCAAAATTGATTCCCAAAAAGTTGACTTACTCTAAGCTTGCATCTCTATATAAATCATTATTGACACAACCATATTCTCCAATTAAGTGCCCTACCATATTACAATTTTCACATGACAACCATAAAGTTATTGCACCCACTACATTTCTGTGGTTGAGATCTTCCAATTGCTTTAAAATTATGACAATTTAGGCTTGAAGAGAAGTCACTACATTTACCCCAATTTTGCCTCCTTGCCTTGGTTTTAATGCTTTGATGGCTAAAGACAGTTATTATTTACAAGCTCCAAAGAGAAAATACAGCCTTAACTATTTTTCGCATCAAAGAGCCTCCAACTGCTGCTTCAATAATGTCTCTAGTGGATTGGGTAACACCATTATAGAAGGTTATGATGAGCACATCCCTTGGCAAACCATAATGAGGATAGCTCCTTAGCAACTTTTTAAATCTTTCACATGCATCACTCAAGGATTCCATCTTAAGTTATTGAAAGGTGGTGATATCTTAAATAACCTTTGCTATCTTTGAAGGTGGGAAATATTTTATTAGAAAAGCTTTTGCCAAAAGATCCCATGTGGTGATAGAGGCAAGTGGTTGTCAGTTCAACCATGCCTTAGCTCTATCCTTCAATATTAATGGAAAAAGTCTTAAGTAAATTGCATCATCGGACACCCCATTATATTTGAAAATATCACAGATTTCTAAGAAATTAGCAATGTAAGCATTGGGGTCTTCACTTGCCAAGCCATAAAACTGAACACTTGATTGTATCATTTGTAGTAAGGTCGACTTAATTTTAAAATTATTGGCATTGATTGTTGACTTTGCAATACTTTGCCTTGTACCATCTAGACCTGACATGGCAAAATCTAAGAGTGATCTTTCTTCTTCTCATTGTTCTACCATGGTATTCGATTCCTCTTGAGAATGCCTCGTATTCTCTCTTTCAAATCATATAAGTTCTAAAATAAAAATAAGAGGGGGTTATTGAAATCTTGGAGGTGCTTGCTTGGCCATATTATTTTGAAAGCCTTAGGGAACTAAATTATTGTTATTGTTTCAAGAAAAATTTGGGTGATTCCTCCATTTTGAATTGTAAGTGTTCGAGAATGGATTATTACCTTATTTTCCTTGAAATTGATTCTAACAAATTTGACTTACTCTAAGCTTACATCTTTATATACACTATTATTGACACAACCACATTCTCTTATTGAGTGCCCTACCATATTGCAATTTTCACATGATAACTGTGAAGTTATTGCACCCACTACATTTCTTTAATTAAAATTCTCCAATTGCTTTGAAAGTATGACAATTTGGGCCTGAAAAGAAGTCACTACATCTACCCCAATTTTGCCTCCTTACCTTAGTAGATTTTAACACTTTGATAGCCAAAGACAATTATTATTTTCCATCTCCTCCAAAAGTGAAAATGCAGCATCAACTATTTTTCGCATCAAAGAACCTCCAGCTGCTGCATCAATGATGTCTCTAGTGGATCGAGTAACACCATTATAGAAGGTTATGTTGAGCACATCCCTTAGCAAACCATGATGAGGACAACTCCTTAGTAACTCTTTAAATCTTTCTCATGCATCACTCAAGGATTCCATCTCAAACTATTAAAAGGTAGTAATATCCTTGATAATCTTTACTGTCTTTGAAGGTGGGAAATATTTTGCCAGAAAAGCTTTTGCATTGCAAAAGGATCCCTGTGGTGATAGACGTAAGTGGTTGTGAGTTCAACCATGCCTTAGCTATATGCTTCATTGTGAATGGAAAAAGTCTTAAGCAAATTGCATTATTTGGCACCCCATTATATTTGAAAGTATCATATATTTTAAAAAAAATAGCAATGTGAGCATTGGGGTCTTTATTCACAAGCTATAAAACTGAACATATGACTAGATCATTTGAAGTAAGGCCAGCTTAATTTCAAAATTATTGGCATTGATTGTTGGCCTTCTAATACTTTTCCTTGTACCACCTAGACCTAGTATGGAAAAATCCAAGGGTGATCTTTCTTCTTCTCATTATCCTGCCATGGTACTCAATTCCTCTTGAGAATGCCTCCTCTTCTCTCTTTCAAATCATGTAAGTTCTGGAATAAAAATAAGAGGGTTTGTCCCTATTCTTTTAGTATTATGCATTCACCAAAATAATTCCTGCAATAATTTTAAAAAAATTTATGAATATCCAAAATAAAATAATATATAACTTAAATCAAGAAAAACATAACTAATTTGTTGTTAAAATTATTCAATCCCTAGCAACGGTGCCAAAAACTTGATTGGTTCTCGTAAGCATACAAGTCGTCAAGTAATATAGAAGAAGTAAAAGTCGATCCTATGAGGATTGAATGTCTATTCAATTATTAATTCTATTTTTAACTTGTTTAAGAATCAAATATTAAGTGAATTATAATTGCTAAATTTTAATAGCTAAAATGGAACTAAAATAAAATCAATTAATTTAAATTTTAACAAGCAATGATGAAAATGATGTTAGAGATTGTATCACTATATTTTTATTAAGCCAATCACAATAAATTAGTCTTTCTTTCTATTGCAATTTTTGGAATTTCAATAATAGCAATTAATCTTTCTCAAGTAAAAATTACTTAATTCATTTTTATCAATTGAAAAGACTTTAACTAATTCTCATTAAATTAAAATCTTATCAAATTTAGTAAATAAATCATGAAGCACATTTAATTGAAATTAAAATAATTTAAGCTGTCTCTAGACTTAAATCAAATAATCAAGCATTCATATTCCTTTTAAGATTAATATTTCTCAATAATTAACCTTAATTAAAAATCAATTATGAATGGCCAAATCATAAACAATTAAGGTTAATGAATACTTAATGCAAATTAAAAGAAAGATATATAGCTTAATCAACTTAAATTAAAATAAGTTCAACAATCCCTAACATAAATAAATTTAACACAACATAATATTCATTATGTTCTCAAATTCAAAAATAAAATAAAATAATTATAAAAGTAAAAAAGAGAGAAATAAGAAAAAAACTCTTGATTTGTAATCCTCTCCCGTATGCCTTCTTTCTTCTTCTTTACTTCTTTTCTTTCTTTATTTATTTTTTTATCTATTCATCACTCACTCTTCTCACGTTGTATGTGCATACTATATACACCACTAACTATTTTCTTTAGCTAAAATACACATAACACTAAAATACACTCACTCACTTTTTTTATATATATTTGTTTCAAATGGCCAATTGCATGGCTTTATATAGCCATCTCTTATGCTAAAAAAACAAAATCAAATGTCAATCTTTTCAATAAAACCAAATGCATGGCTTTATGTAGGCACAAAATGCATGACTTTTCAACAAAGGCAAAACCAAATGTCAAGCCTTTCAATGGCAGGCACCACATTTTTTACTTTAATTCTCTTTCAAGCTTGTATGTTGCTTGTTTTTTCAAAATGGCAGAGCAAATAGCTTTTAAATAGTTATAAGGATGACTATTTTTCAACCCATCTTTAGCAATTTGTCATCACTAAATTTGGTGCTAACTTCTTCTTTTATAGGTGTGCAGCCCTTTTTTGAATTGGTTTCTCATATTTTTGATACAAATGATTGGTTCTACAAAGATAAAGTTGAATTAATTATTTTTTTATTGAACCTCAAACACACTTATTAAATTGATTAAAAATTTTAAAGCATAATAAAAACAAATTATATAAAGAAATAAATGATAGTAAAAATTAATAAATAAAATAAATAAGACTTTTAATAAAAATATAATAATAAACAATGTTTCTAGTAAGAAATCTGGTTGGTCCCATCGAATTCCGATGAGAAAATAATACCAACTCGGAAAATTATGAAACTATTTTTAATAAATAGAATAAATTATGGTGATCAAATTTTGTAACTAGAGTTTGGTCTAATTCTTTACGGATTTTGAGAAATAATTTTTGCAATGGTTGTGGCGGAAATTGTTTAATTTCCATTTAAATTAGTTAACTCACCGGGAATAATCCTTAAGCCTCAAAATAAATTATTTAGCGCGTTTACAAGTCAATTTCAGTGGTTCCTTCATTTTTATTATAACACCCATACCCTCAATTATACATAAGATGTTAAGTTTAAATAAGTTGGAGTATTAAATCAAACTATGACTTGTACTCAGTCAAGGAGTGAGAATTTTTTTTAATTTTGATGATACTTAAAATGAGTGAAATTATATATAAAAAGAAGGGATATGAAAGGATAAGAAAATAAATGTTAGCAAGAGATGAAGACTCAATTGAAACAAATAATCGTCCTAGAATGAATAATTGGAAGTTTGAGGGTTGATAGTTGATTATAGCATTTCATTAAGGGCTTTAATGGATATTTTGTAATAAAATCTATCTAAAAAGGGGGCTGGAACCTTCTCCAAAATTCGTGGTCTTCTTTGGGCAGCCATATGTGTTAAACAAAAGAGGAGAAGAAGAGAAAAAAAAGAGAAAAAAAGGGATGTTTGAATTCTCCAAGTTTAGGCATGATTTGCAATTTGATGATAAAAAAAATTTTTTTAGACTATTATTTTCATCCTAAAAGCCTTTGGTGATTGATTTGGTAAGTAATTCTATTGTTTTGGTTGATTTGGATTAGGTTTATATGCAGTAGTTTGCAGGTTCTACAATTATGGTTTTATAGTCTCTATGTTTTGGTCATATCTTGAGTTAGGAAGCTTCAAATTGAATTTCATTTGATGTTATATAAAGAGTCCTATAAACCTTTGTAGTTTTGATCTAGAGCTGAATAAGCCTTTAAAGGGGCCTAACAAAGCAATACTTTTTATTGCTCAGTTTGTTAGAGAAATTGAGCTACTTGTAAAGTGACCTTTATAACTTTATTTGTGGTTATTAAATTGAAGTGAAATTTTTATTGAAGGCACTAGGCATATAAATCTAAGACCTATTAAAGTTTGAGCTTTAAATTCAATTCCTAAAAGGCTAGACAATTTTTCTAATTTTGGTATGACAACAACCCTTTTAAAGTTAATAAACCTAATTTATAAAATTGAATGGATTTGCATATTTTGCACATAGTTTGTGGGGCTGAATGATTAGATTAGTATATGGGATTGTTATATTGATGATTTGTAAATAAATTTCATGCTTTAGGTACTGGAAAAGGGAATGAAGGTGGTGATGCAAACTGAATAATTTAATTAACTGGTTTTAAGTGTTTTGTAGGCTATTTGGTGAGTAGGTGTTCAAGCCATTAAAATCTCTTTATATCAGCAATGAAATAATTTTTTAATGTTCTTGTATGAACTTGAAATTGATGTATTTAAATTGTTTTAATTCAGCTTATTTACCATTTGAATTACTAGTTTATGATTCAAGCTTTGAAACAATTATGATTTTAAGTTCACAAGCTAAATATGCTACTACTCTGATTTTATTTTGCAATTTGGTTTGAGATTATTTAAATTAGTTGATGATTTAGTTAAGTTTATAAAAAGCTCAATTTAATTATTTGAATTATGATGAGAGATTGTTTGATTTTGAATGCTTTATTGAACATTAATGTGATAATGATATTTTGATAGATTATTTGTTAGAACTGATATTTGGTTTTGTGTATTACCAACCTATGTGAGATATGTGGATGTGCTATGGTGTTATATGCACATATGAGATTATGATGCAATGTGTTGAGGTGTTATATGCACATTTAAGATTGTGATAGTTGCAATTGCGCAATAGACAATAGAGCATTTGATTGTAAGACGATGAAGGGAGAAGGGCCATTCCGTACTAATGTAATAGAAGAGTTAGCCTTCAAGTGCACCTAGGAGTGAATTTGTAATGGCCTGTGTGTTATGGCCGGTTTGTGATGCTCATTGTAGGGTTTGTTATTACTAAGGAAAGTTATGTTGATATTTTAAAAGAACTTGTATTATGATTTGAAAGCAAGAGTGAACTTGATATTTCAAGCAACTTGTATTTTGATTATAAATGGTCTAGTTTATTGATTTGACAAGTATATTGTATTTGGTTAACTGAACTATTTTATGCTTGTAACATCTATTCACTAAGTATTTTTGTGCTCATTTTTCTTTGTTTTTAAAATCTTTTCAGATGGCAGGGCTTGATTTTGGACGTTTAATCCTAAGGATTTTAGTAGATAAATTATCAAAGGTTGGCCCTATAGCCTTACTTTGGTGTTGCTCTCATTTTAGTGGCCATAATATTGTATATTTTAAGTTTAAACTTCTGTAAACATGCTTTGTAAATTACAAGCTAAACTGTTGTCAACTTAATCTTTACTATTATTTCAATGTGAACTTGAGTTATGTCTATACAAATATTTATATTTAAACAAAATGCTAAGTATCAAGTTTATTTAATTTTATTGAAGATGATTTAAAGAGTGTTGAAGAGTAAACTCTAGTGTCCAGCTCGAGTTACGTAAGATGACATGAGATACTAACCATCTACCTTAGGCTACATGAAACGGGGTTTGACATTTATAATTTTAAGAATTTTTAGAGGTATTTATTTAAATAAATATTTTGGTTATTTAGAGAATTCGAGAGCAAGAAGAGGTGCCAAGTTGAGGCAGCTGAGGACACGTTGGCTAGCACACACCACCTGCGAGTTAATTTTATAAAATGTTTATTGAAGATATGGTTATTTAAAATTGAATATTTAATTTATTTTGATAAATGTGGTGTTGATATTTTGTGGAATTTATTGGCTATATATATATACACACACATACATACACCATATGAGTTTTTATTTCTTGTTATTATTGATAAGAATTTCGGAAAGATGCTTTTAGCTTTGTTGTATTTTATTTAAATTTTAAATTTTGTTTTTGGAAGACTAGTAGAACATGCTACCTGGTGGGTGTCACTCGGATCACGTGCGCATGGGTATATATTTGGAAAAAATATATGTTAGTGTATGGCTTGGTTGAGCTTGTGTTCTCGAATAGTATTGTAAATTGAGTTCGGTGCAGTTTATTCTCTCGGGCCGGACTGAAATATAACTTGGTTGAGCTTGTTATCTCGGAACATCAATTTGGAACAAGAGATTTGAATGTAGTTATAACTTGGTTAAGCTTGATTGGCGACAATCATTTGGAAAAAGTAAGCCACAAGGCTAGTAGAACTGAGGTTTAGGGTTCTACCATGAACTCCCACCAAAGTTTTTATTTCATCAATAAATTTTATGTTTGCACAATTTATTTTTCATATTTAAGAGAGTTATAATTTTGGAAAAATATATATTTTATAAAAATATTTTTATCAAATAAAGGCTTTTTGAACATTTACCTAGTAAATGAATTTATGGTTTTAAGTAAGTATTTTAAAATCCAACATGCATTTTATAACATTAATTCACTTAGTAAGGTCTGATTCCCCTTAATTTTGTTTTTCCTAAGATCTCATAATCCTGATATTTCTTATTGTCTACATCGGATTTCTTTTTCTCCGACTCTATTATGTAAGTTTATTTAAGATATGTATTATGTGTGCAAATTCTAGATACTGCAGTAGTAGATAGTTTGTGTAATTTAAATTTGTGAATTGTATTGTGATGAATTTTGTGTTTGGTGTTGGTTGTGTTTTGTGGTTGTAGTGGGGATTCGAAATATACTTTTGGGAGTGTTATTCTATCCTTTTACAGGTTTTGAGATTATCTCACATAGGAGAAAGTGTGCCGGATTTTTTTTTAGAATTTTGAAGCTAACTAATTGTTAGATGTAAAAAAAAAATTGGACTTATTATGGATTTCAAAAGCTTTATGCTTTTCCATTCACTAGTGTCGGTTATGTGCTCTTCGAGTTCGGGTCATGACACATTTTTACATAATATATTTAAAATATGATTTTATTTCTAATTTGTATAATTTAAAATTTTAATAATATACTATATTAATATGTCAATTTAGTTATTCACCGATAATTTTAGTAGTTTTGATATTTTAAATTTTAAATTTTAATTTATATAAAAATTAATTTTATTTTGAAAATTATATATAGTACTCAAATTTACCTATATTTTTGAAACTTTGCCAGATTTTTTTTTTTTTGAATTTTAAAGCTAACTAATTGTTATATGTAAAAAAAAATTTAGACTTACTACGGATTTTAAAAGCTTTACGTTTCCCCATTCATTAGTGCCGATTACGTGCTCTTAAAGTTTGGGTCATGACACATTTTTACATAATATATTTAAAATATGATTTTATTTCTAATTTGTATAATTTAAAATTTTAATAATATACTATATTAATATGTCAATTTAGTTATTCACCGATAATTTTAATAGTTTTGATATTTTAAATTTTAATTTATTTATAAATTAATTTTATTTTGAAAATTATATATAGTACTCAAATTTATCTATATTTTTGAAAATAAAATAAAAAAGCAAAATTTTATACATATATTTGTACAATATATTATTAGCTCTTATAATTACTGATATTAAAGCAATATAAAATATAATAATAAACTAAAGTTATATTTTATAATGAGAATTAAATATATATATATATATATATATTATGTTGTATTCTTCTTAACTTGTTGTTGTTATTATAAAATTCTGGTTTTAGTTTATTATTACATTTGTATTACTTTAGCTTTAAAAATTATAAAAGTTAATAATATATTATATACATATTAGATTTTGCATTTATATTTTCAAACTATAGATAACTTTAAGTGTCATATATAATTTTTTAAAAATAAAAATAGTTTATAAATAAACTAAAAATGAACATTAAATAATAATAATAATTATTATTATTATTATTATTGGTGAATAACTAAATTTACAAAATATTATTAAAATTTTAAATTTTATAAATTATAAATAGATTATATTTGAAATATAATTTATAATATTTTCAAAATTAAAATTTTTTAATTTTTAGTTTATTAAAATAAGGACTAATTTGTAAGTATTTAAATTATTAGGGAGGTATTATAAATGTATAGAGGGTATTGTGTTAATCTATCAACAACTAAGGAGCTAAATGTAATCTTTAGGGACCAATTTGGCCTTTATCCCAAAGTTCAATGCTCAATTGGTCCAAAAAGGTGTCAAAGGACTAATTTGACCCTAAGCAAAAAGTTCAGTAGCCAAATTGATCTTTTTTCCAATTTTAAAATTTGAAAGACATGAATTCGTAATTTTTTTTTTCAAGAACTAATATTCATTTTGAAAAAATAAATTCAGATTAAAATGTAGAAAAATATAATTAACTGTTAAAATTTTGACATAAATTAAAAAGTAAAATGATCAATTACTTTAAAATTAAAAATTAAAAAATTAAGCTCCATTTATTCAACTTTTTATTGTGACCAAATAGTGCTAATGTATATAATTAATTATGAATATAATTTTAAAATTTAAATTTTATTTTTAAATTTTAAATTTTAGATTGATAGATATTAAGAGATTTAGAAATGTATTAATAAAAATAAAAGATTGAGAGCATATAAAATTTTAACTATATGGAAATCATAAAATATTATTTTTAAAACTTTTGAGTTTACAATTTTTCAATTTTTTTAAATTTAAATCATATGTTAATCTTAAAGAGATAGAAAAATTTAAAAATAAAAATAAAAATTATTTTTTAGTTTTTACCAAAAATAATCAAAATTACCAATGATTTTCTAAATCTAAAATTAAGAATTACTGTCGATTTAACTTCTTAATTTTTTTACTAAAAGTTAATTCAAAACTATCTTTTTTTTTTTAATTTTCAATTTTTCATTCATAGATAGTAAGAGATATAAAAAAAAATACGTGATAAAAATAAGAAATTGAAAATATTAAAATTTTAAATAAATATAAAAAATAAAAAAAAATTCTTCTTTAAAAAAATTTCAACCATTTAATTATTAAAATTATGCATATTATACATTTTTAAATATGATATAAATTGAATCTAAAAACTAATTTATAAAATAATTCAAGTGAATTAGGTAAAAAAATAAGGATGTGACCTACCACATGAAAATTTTGAAATGTATTTTTTGATAAAATAATAAAATTAAATTTATCAAAAATTTATTATTTTTAATTAATTTGCTCAAAATATTTTATAAATTAGTAATTAGGTTCAGTTTATTTCAAATTTTAAATATATAAGATGCATTATTTTAAAAAAATTTAAATTAAGAATTTTTTTAAAATTTTCTCTATTCCTTTAAGGTGAATACATTATTTGAATGTAACTAATTTTAAAAATATAAAAATTCAAAATTGCATAAAATAATATTTTATGATTTATATATATATAGTTAATTTTTTTTAGTTTTCAATTTTATTTTTATTCACATACTTTTTATAATTCTTAATATCTATATATTTGAAATTTAAAATTTAAAATTTAAAAATAAATTTAATAATTTTTTAAATATATTCATAAATATTTATTTATATACTTGAGTACTATTAGATCAAATCTAAAAAGTTAAATAAATGTGACTAAATTTTTAATTTTAAAAATAGTTAATCATTTTAATTTTAATTTATGCAAAAATTTTAAAATTAATTATATCTTTATATATTTAGATTTAGATTTTTAATTTATTTTTAAACTGATTATTAATTAGTAAATAAATAAACTTTATAAAAATTTACTTTTTTGCGAATTCATATCTTGCATATTTTAAATTTTGATAAATTACATCAAATTAGTTAATGCATACAAAATTTGGGTGTATTACTTAAAAAATTATTTTAGACTGAATTATTTTTTCTAAAAGTGTAAGACATGCTAGAATTTAAGTAGCTCAACAGCTAACCATCAAAACCTAACTGAATCAAATTGTTCCATCCTAATTTTGGTTATTATAGTTTTGATATTTCTTTTTGTACTCCCTGACTATGGGTAAGCAAAAGGCAAACAAAACCGAATACTCACTAAGATCACAATTAAATCAAAATCAAAATTTTATCAGTATTGAGTCTTGACTTAACCAAATTAATTTTTAGAAATAAAATTTACAAGAATCATCAGTGCTCTAGTGGTGTTATATGCCGTTTCAATATTGTTCATTTTCCATTGTTGTTGAGCGTTAGGGTTCGGTTTTGCTTGCCGCTAGCCTAAACCGAACCAAACGATGCTCACCCCTACTCGTGCCAGCATTTTATCAAAATGTTACTGTAAAAAAAATTCAGCTACTGAACGTTGATCACAGATTTTTTTTGGTTACCTCTTCAAATCTGCAGCTTTTGGATTATGCAACTAGGAAGTTATATGGTAATAACAAGTGTCTACATCCCATATTTCAGTAAGTACACAACAGAAGCTAAAACTTAGATTCTGTGAATTGATTATGTAATAGTTGTAAACACCACATGATCATTGTACAGATATTCTGATGCACATAAAATGTTTAAGCATACTTCAATTAACATGCTCACCACTTGCTTCTCTTCTCTTCTCTTCCTCCACTTGTTCAAGCAGTACTGCTAATTCTGCTTCTGTCAAACCCTCTAACCGCTTCTGTAAAAGAAAAGTCATGTCCAAATCATATGTTAAGAGAGAAATATTAGAAGCCAAAATAACTGAAGCATATATCCGATTTTAATACTCACACAATACAAGAAAAATTGCTAAAATGGTTGGATTGTTTCAATGAAAGAGATCTCAAAATGGGCAATATGTATGCCAATACAAAGAAAGCTGTAACGTTCGTGATGTGGAGCACCATCAAACAATATCAAATTGCATTTGAATTATGATGATGCACGATGCAATTTTCATGGACTTTGCATAATTTGGTTATATGGAAGATAACTTGCAAAAAATCAAAGATCAAATATTTAGCTTTCATAACGATTCATTTTGATTTTCCATTTAAATACATGGAGTTTCAATAACCATACTTAACAAGAAAGCTATCCATCTTGATATAATAAATAATGCAAGAAACTTCTGTCTGAATATAACAAATAATGCAAAATCTACTTTGAAGTTAAAATTACATCAATAACATGATATTTATCTTCAGATGGAAGAAAAAGTAAACTGAAATAAAATTTATGTCGCAGTAAATAATCAGCAAACAATTAATGATCTTGCTATGAATGAGAAGATGAATCTAAATAGCAAATCCAATACCTCCATGACTTTATTTTCATAGTCACGCAATTGCTGAGCATATGTCATTTCCTTGTTTGAGACCCTAAAGATGTAAGTAGAAATCCATCCAACTGTGAGGCCTAAAACCAATACCAATTGAACAACATTCCCTGCCTGTAAAGGATCAACTCCAGCAAACTGTGTAGTCCAAAAGAAAAAGAACACAATGAGAATTTGTGAAGACAAACTTAATAGCATCAATCTGTGATTTGTATATAATTTACACAAAACACACGAGATTATGATGTGTGATAGGCTGCAGCAAATACTTTATTTATATGTCACTTCAATACTTTCTACTGTGTTTATTCAGATGTAGGCAACAATGGTTACTTCATCTGTAAATGAAGAGGAAGTAGGGAAGATTATATAAGACAAGAAAGTTAGGATACCTCCAATCCACTTTTCAAACCATAGCCAAAAACTGTAAGTCCAAGTCCAATCAATAAAACATCTTTCCTGGTGTATCCAAAAGGTATCTGCCCAAGGAACAAGTAAGAGATATGAATATCCACGTTGACATAAATATAATTCAGGTGATGACTATAGCATTAATGTTTTAGGAGCTCAAATAATTAGGATCCAAGAAAAAAAGAACTATGTTTACTACTAGCTGCTCATACATGCCTTGCCTTGATCAGAGGAATCATCTTTACTACTGCTGGAGTCTGAGGAACTGCTATTTCTAGGGGTAATGAGTTTTATTTTCTTTGACATCATGGTGCCGGATGATGATTTTCTTGGAAAAGAGAAGATGTCCTTTCTATACAAGTTTTGTGAAATTAATCTTCCTGCATAATTAAACAAATACAGAATCAAGTAAACCATAAGATCCTCCAAGTGATGATAACAGTGAACACCTTAAAACAAAAGCACTTTTTTGTGTAAGCTATGATTGTCAACAATCAAATGCCTATTTCTTCCTACCGAGTTGTATTTCACAAATACAGAGTGCCCAACAATCTAAAAGAAGATGCCTTTAGAGTTGCAGATTGAATGCAATTTATATGTGAAATAGACCACAATCATCATGGAAGTAGATAGATATTAACCAACTTATTGAACTAGGAACTATAATGTACATGCTGAATCCAAAGCACATTTGAAACTTTTGTCTGTCAGCTGGTCTAGCAAGCAATTGTAATTACTGAATTAGAAATAGACTAATGGAAAATGAAAGCAACCTAAATAAAGTTAAGTGCTAAGAAGATAGAACAAATAAATCAAGATTGAAAGAGGACATGAATATGCCAAGAACATCCCTTCACAAACACAAAGGCGTCATAAATTTCCAATTGTCGAAATAAGATAATAAACCAGAAATTAAGCAGCTATTTTTCTGCCATTCTTCACTTTCAACTCAAGAGGAATACTTCAAATAAGCTCTTCTGTCATTGTCATATTCAGTTGGATTGACTTCAGAGAAAGATGCCCATGCATGGGAATTTTTTTTTTTTAAAACAAATAACCAATGTCTTATGATTTGCTTAAACCAGATGTCAAAGCTCAATTCAAAAAAAATTACGTACCTGAATTCTACAACCTATATTTACTTCTAAAGACAACAAATAAGCTTACAGTTTTGCATATTTTTCATTTGAAAAATTATTCAAAGCACAGTGATAATACAAAATAATAAACTAGGAGCAAAGCATCTTGGTTTTGAAACAATTAATCACAATAAGTAATCCATGAAAATTAGCAAGTAGCTCATACCAACCAGAAAAAAATTCACAGTTAACTAACCTCCTTTGTTCAATAATGGAAGAGCTGAAATACCCGCATAGGGACAAGCTCTATTTTGGCATAAAATGTTGGAATTTAGATTTCCATGCAGAAGAGAAGCCATCCTGCACAACTGTTTAGCAAAATAACAACTTTATCAGCTTAAATCGCCAAGAACGAAGAAAAGAAAAACATATTAATTTCTCTTCTGGGCATTGGCATTAATTTCTGTATCATTTTTTCCAATTCAGTCAAAAAGTATATAAAGATTAAACAACAAAAAGCAGGAAAGAGGTGCAGAGGGAAATATGATTTACTTGGAAGAAGAAGAAGAAGAAGAAGAAGCGAGTGGCTAGTAGTCATAGTTAGGTAATCTTGTGGTTATAGATTTGACGCCACCTGGGTCCCACTTTATTATAAAATATCAAGCCTTTTACTTTTATATATATATTTACGAAGAAAGTGGAGAACAAACAAAACTATAAAAAAAATTTTATTAATTACTATATAAAAATTAAATTATATTTTAATTTAATTAAAAGTATATTTTATATTTTAATTAGGTTAATTTTTTTTATTTCTAATAAAAATAATTAATTAATATTTTAATAGTAATTTTATTAAAAATATATATTTTCTATTTTAATTAGTTCTATTTATATTTTATCTAATATAAATCAAATTAGATAACATAATTGTGTAAGTCTTATTAAATTAAATAATAAAATAAAACTCTTACTATTTTTAAGAACTTCTTAAATTAAAGTTAATTAAGCAAATGATTGAAATTTAATCAAGTAAAATTTTTTATTTATTTTATATCTATAATCATATTTTTAAAAAATAGAACATATATTTTGTTTAATAGTAGTATTTATGTTATATAAAAAAAGTAGTATAATTATTATTTTTAGATATTTTTATACAATTTAATAAAAAAGAGTTAAAATTAAATTATTAAATTTTCATCATTTAATTATAAGCTGAAAATAAAAAATTACATCAAATTACTTTTTGAGTAAATAAATGTATTAATATTAAAAATATTAAAGAAATGGTCACTGTAACACTATTCAAATAAAAAATTTACTAAGGTTGTAATAAATTATAAATTTAATGAGGTTGTAATATTTGAATTGTTAGACTAAGAAAATATAATTTTTATTTGTTTTTAACATTTTTTATTAAGAATATAATTGATGATTTCTTATTATCTTTTGATTAATTATTGACATAGTATTTTTCTATAAAATTAGCTTTTGGAGTTAATAAAAATATTAATTATAAAAATATTGAAGGAATATCATATAATTATTTAAATAAAAGATTTATCAAAATTGTAATGAATTATAAATAGAATGTTATAATTCATTTTATTATTAAAATTTATATAAATAAATAACATTTTTTATGTATTTTTTTAAAAAAAATTATTAATAGTATAGAAGTATATGTTTAATAAATTATTTACTATTACAAGTCTAAAAAAAATTGTTTTCATGTGCAAAGCACGTCATTGTATACTAATATATATATATATATATATATATATATATATATATATATATATATATATATATATATATATATAAGTAATGATACTCATTGTAATGGCTCACATGAGGTAAAAAAAATTTTAATCCTCATACATTGAGGGGGTAGTTAGTGGGGGTATTTTAGAAAAAATGTGACTTTCTTTTCATGGTGGGCCACTATGTTTATTTGTAAAGCTTTTGACTTTACAACTGGACTTTCAGATGATGAGCATGAGGAGGTATAAGTGGTTGAGCATCCTGTCCATAAGGAGGAGGTGACTAATGATGAATCTGTCCTTTGCTCTAATTCGTCAATAGACTTGACTCAATCGAAAGCTATCGAGACCTCTATGAAACATTCCCAAACTTCAGAGAGATGATGAGGAGAAAGTGGAGGGGAGTGGCCTTTTTTATCAAGTGCTCCAAGATTCCCAAATGCCCAAATATGAAGGGATGGATCGAATCAAAAGTTAATAATTTTTCTAACCCCTAAATTCGAGGCTAATGCTCTGAGTCTTTTCATTTTCTGAGGGATATAGAAAGATTGAGGGAAGTGGATGATGAAGAGCTGGATGATAAGCTAATCTTGAACCTAATGGATGTAAGGATTAAGCTTTTTACTTATAGTGTATAACTTTTTGAGCTTTAATGCCTTTTCCTTGTAAACTATTCAGGGATTATTACTAGTGAAGGACATTCATTATCAATTAAAGAGAAAATGTAATTTGAAGAAAGAAAAGTTGAGTACCATTGCTTTGTAATATAAGGAACAATTGAAAAAGGTGAAGGAGTTACTTGAACTTTATCAAATAACGTAGGCTTTAGTTGAGTTTGAGGCTAAGAAGATAGAAGAAAGTTGACGAGCTTGAGCATTCCTTTGCTTAGCTAACTTCTCATATAGACCAATTAGCCATTATGCTAGATCTATTGAAGAAGGAGCTTATTGGAGAGAAGAATGCTCAGTAGAATGATAAGAAGAACTATTAAAGGATGATAAAGGGGTTCTTCAAATCATTCAAGTCTGAATTTTATAGGATTCTTCTTGTTCAACATTTAGAATTAGACTTCTCCAAGCTTGATAAGATCTTATATAATGATTTGGCTAATTTGGCTGTTAAGGCTAGTGCTTTAGCAAGGCCTATCTTTGAACAACTGAAGATAAATAAGGGTTCAAAAGTTGGGAATGAGGCTGCCCTTGCCAAGAATGTAACTACCCCTCCTGAATTTAGGGTTTGAATTGTAATTTAACCATCTTTTTTAAATTAAAATAACAAATTCATTTTTTTTTAATAAAATCCCATTATGGTGTTACTTGGAAGATTTTATTAAATAGTATTAAACTAAATAATGTTAGGAACTTGGAATAACTGAATAACTTTGAATAATTGAAAGATCATTAAGTTTAAGTAATTGGATTAGTAAACATTGAATGACAATGCCAAAGTTAAAGGTAAAATAGATAAGCAATTTGAACAACTTTAAGCTAAATTATTAGTAAACCTTTATGAGACTATTTGCATTTTAGAAATGAGGTAGTTCTTTTACTTGGATACCTTTTACTTTGTATGCTCCTTTGTTGGTCTTTTCCACTATCTGATAGAGTCCTTCCTAGTTTAATTCGAGTTTCCCAATTCTTGGTTTGCCTTTCCTAATATAAGCTCCTCATATTACAAGATCACCAGGATTGAAAGACTTGACTCAGACTTTTTTTTTGTGATAATTGGCTACTTTTTTATGTCAAGCTTCTACCATTGTTGCCGCTTAATGTTTTTGTTCTTTCAACATATCTAAATATATTCGGGCATTCATGCCATTTGAATCTTCATTGTGCCCTTTTGAGACTTGGTAACTATAAGATACAATCTCTGCTGGAATAACAATATCCATCCCATATGTTAGCCAGAACGAGGTTTCACTAGTGGCACTTCTTGGTGTTGTTCTGTACGCCCAAATTATACTATTCAATTCATCAAACTAGATTCCTTTCTTCTCCTTTAATCCTTTTTTTGTTCCTTGAATAATTTTTCTATTTGTCACATCATTTTGCTCGTTTATTTAAGGAAGAGTCATAAAGGTGAATTTGAGCTTAATGTTAAGTCCTAAGCAAAATTCTTTAAACTTCTTATTGTCAAACTATTTTCCATTATCTATTATCAGAATGTGAGGGATCCTAAATCTACAAATGACTTCCTTTTAGAAGAAATTTCTTATCCAAGTGATGGTGGGCATAGTTTCCACCTCCACCAATTTGGTAAAGTGATAAATGAAAACTATTAGGAACTTATTTTAAGATATTAAGATTAGGAAAGGTTCAAGAATGTATATTCCCTAAACAAGAAATGGCCATGGGCTCCTAATGGGGTATTAAGGTCCAGAAGGCTACTATGAGAGTCTGGTATGCTGTTGACATTTTTCACAACCCTAAACTAGTTGCAGTGCATCCCTTGACAAGTATAGCAAGTGGTATCTTTAGAGCAATGTTTTTTTGATTAACGAATCTTGACCTTTGTGGGCACCATAAATTCCTTTATATATTTCTCTCAAGATGTAGTTACCTTCCTCTAGAGAAACACACTCAGTCCAAGGGTGCTCAATGGATCTTTTATACAAACTCCCTTTGTGCATTGATTAATGAGCTACTTTCATTCAAAGTTTTTAGGCTTGGACTCTATCAATTGGTAGGGTTCCATTTTGGAGGTATTGGATTATTGGCTTCATCCATTATGTAGCTTCTTTGACATTCAGAACTTCAACTTCTTTTATGCTTGGTTGAAACATCTCTTTTGATGAACTCAAATTTTGGAAGATTTGGCCATTTTTAGCTGTTGTGTTTGCTAATATATCTGCTTCCTTATTATGCTCTTTTGGAATTTGGAATATTTCCCATCTTCCTTCTTCTTGCTCTAGCTTCTTTAGGAGCTGGTTGGTCTTTTCAATGTGCTTTATTAGGCTTAACTCCTTAGTACAAAATACTCTTTTAATTTAATTAACTATTATCTAAGAGTCATAATGGATTTTGAGATGCTCGACTTTTATTTCAATTGCGGGCTTCAATCTAATTATCAATGCTTCATACTCTATTGCATTATTAGTGGCCTTGTAGGTTATTCAGACTGCATATTAAATCTTTATCTTTCCAAGCTCGAGTAATATAACATAAGCTCCAAATCTTTATGCTCTAGTTACACATCAATAAATAGCTTCCACTTTGATTAGATTATATCCAGATTATTGTCTGATATTCTCTCATGAATGAAGTCACTCAGTGCCTAAGCTTTTATCTATTATTTTTCTTCACAAGTGATTTTAAATTTTCCTAGCTTGACTAACCACTACACTAGTTGCCCAAATGTTTTTAGCCTTTGTAACACTTTCTTGAGGGGATCATTTATTCTAACAATGATTGAGTGAGCTTGAAAGTCGTGTTTGAGCTTCTTATCTGTATATACCATCATCATTGTGAGCTTGTCCAGCTTGGGATACCAAATTTTTAACCCTTTAAGTACTTTATTGACTTTATTCCTCCCTTACTAGTATTGATACGATTAGCTCATGCCCAACTGATAGGTATAAGTATAGCATCTCCTATAGGATCTGCCTGCTGAGTAAAGGGAGTGAGGCTAAAATTTTCCTTAACCCCTTAAAGGCTTATAAGATTCTTTATTCCATTTGAAATTAGTGTTTTTCAGTGCTTGAAAGAGTGGGAGGCTTCATTTAGCTAAATAAGAGATGAATCTTTTGAGCACTGTGATTCGGTGAAGCTCGTTCAAGGTAGTTGGGGCCTTCATATTTAAGATTGCATTTATCTTCTTTGGAGTTTCCTTATCTCTCTAAGAGATCATAAATCCTAAGAATTTTCCCACTTTCACGCTAAACACACATTTATCTGGATTGATCTTGATCTAGTACTTGTCAAGTGTATGGAGAATTTGCTTGAGATCCAAGGGATGATCTTCAATTTTTTGACTTTTGACAATGAAATTATCAATATAGACTTCAGCATTCTTCCCAATTTGACATTTGAATATGAAATTCATAAGTCTATGATAAGTGGCCCCTATATTCTTCAATTTGAATGGCATGACTTTATACTAGTATAGTCCATCATGTGTAATGAAGGATGTTTTCTCCTAATCATCTTTCTTCATAGGAATTTGATAGTACCCCTGGGCAATATCTATAAAGCTATATAACCCATGACAAGATGTTGAATCTATAAGCTGATCAATTATTAGGAGTGGATAGTTGTCTTTTAGGTAAGCTTTGTTCATATAAGTGTAATGTATGCACATTTTACACTTGCCATTGGATTTTTTAACTAATACCACATTGGCTAAACATTTCGAGTGAGTTACTTCCCTGATAACTTAGCTTCTAGGAGCTTCTGAATTTCATCTACTATTATCTGTTGCCTTTCGAAAGCAACCTTCCTCTATTTTTGGATTACTAGCTTCACCTTGGGATCTATATTGAGATAATGTGACACAATGCTAAAATCTACACCAATAATCTCAGATGCATTTGAAGTGAACATGCTTTAGTGTGTGTCTAGTATCGAGCTTATATCTTAATGAACTTCATCTCTCTGTTCTCCTTTAATTTTTATTTTCTTTCCACATTCCAATTCAAACTTTTAAATTTAACCTACAAGCTTGGGTTTTGCACCCTGTTTCTTAACCTCTAAGGAGTCAAGAGGAAAAGCTTCAACATATTCTCCAACTGCCATCTGATAATATTATTTTTACAGCTTTTTGATCTCCATAAATAATAATCACCTGGTCCTTACAAGGTATCTTTATAACCAAGTAATGAATGTTAGTTGTAGCTCTTGCCTTATAAAGTATAGGCCTTTTGATGATCTTATTATAAGCTATAGGGATATCTACTATGTTGAAAGGAGATTTAACCTCAACCATTTTTTAAGAATCCCTATCTCCAAGTTCTACAGTCAGCTCAATGGTGCCCATTAGTTATTTTATTCCATCATAGACTTTGGTTATGAGATTTCGAATAGGCTTTAGGTCCATGATTGATCCTCTCATTACGCAGTATACTTCCCAAGACAAAGCATTCATAACACTCCCATCATCTACTAGTATTCTCTTGACTAAGTAATTGTATAAATATGAGTTGATGAACAAGTGTAGATGGCGGGGTTTAGCATGCGTCCAAGATTTTAGCAACCGTGACATTGGGGTCTAAAGCACACACTACTATATCATAAAGTCATAACATGGAGATGAGGAGTCACCACCCAAGGTAATAACTGGAACAATTCAAAGGTGGTGGTAACTCGATTCTTTAAAAGAAAGTTAACACCATAAATTGGAGATTTTGGATACAAAATACCAAATTCTTTCAATCTAGGGTTCATTTATAATTACCTTATTAATTCCTAAATTATTCCCTATTTACATGCAGTTTCATTTAAATCTTAATTTAGCATACATCTAACTCCAAGGCAACTAGTCATGAAAGAGCATATAAATAATGCATTGATATAAGATAAAATGTCCCTAAATTAGTCTATTCTATGTTGATTTTAATTAAGTTAGCTAAATCCATATATTTTATTTAGAAATGAACTGGGAAATAAAGGTGGGCTTACATTTTAATTAAATTAATGAGCCTAAGTCTACCATTTTAATTCTAAAGATAATAGGCATAACTATACTAATTTTATATAAATTGAATTGGATTGGTTAGTGGGCCTAATTCTAATTAATTTTAAATTAAATGAAGTAATCCTAAGTTTATTTATTTTAAATGGGCTGAGTTAAGTCTAATTAATTTTAATTAAACTAAAAAGTGGGCCTAGATATAAGTTAACTTAGAATGGGCCTAAATTACTTTTAAAATTATTAAAACCTGAAGAAAAATTTTAAAGCCTATATTATTACTAAGTTGGTCCTATTGTGGGCTTGAGGCCCAAGACAAATAGAAACATAAAACAAGCCCAAATAATAAAAACAAAGTAGATAACAAATTAAACATGCATACTGTGATTTCTAACCTTAATTTTATTTACATACAACCTAAAATTAATTTAAGGCCACCATTGATTTTAATTAGAATTTTATCAAGTGAACCTAATTTACTAATTAATTTTAATGCAGAAAATTAAATGGCTTCACTATATTCCTAATATCGGGACTACTACAGTTCCTACGTATAAATTAATTATACATGCCAATAAACCAAATAAATAAACAAAACACATAGAATAGAAAATTAATAAAAAAATTAAATTAAATAAAAAACATAAAATCTACACAAAATTATTACAGGGTTCTAATCCATGGCATTTCATGGATCTTCATGAGTTGAATTACATGACTTCCTCCATTTTATGTATAGATCACTCCCACCATAGCCAAGAGAATAAAATAACACATAAAAAAAAGAATTAGAATAAACTCAAATAATCAAAATAAAATAGAAAAGGAACAGGGGAAAGAAATGAAAAAAATGGGATGAAGATGATGTGATGCTGTATTGATTTGCTCCTCAAAGATTGTTTGATTCATTGTTTCTTGTTGGAATAAAATCTATAAGATTGATTTTCTTTCTCTAGCTTTACTGTGTTTTTTAGGACTTGCGAACGTAAAAATCTAAGAAGAAGAAAAGAAAAATATTTTTCTTTTCTTTTACCAAGCTCTCTCAACCAAGCTTTTTTTTTCACAGAAATCAGAACCCCCCCACTCTATAAAAAATCATAGTTTTTATTGAAGAAAGTTATGTAACCTTCTGTGATTTTGATAATCACAAGAGATTAATTAATTTGTTTAAAAAATAAATCTTTTATTTATTTGATAAAACCAACCAATAGATAAATGACTAATTTATCTCTTTTTATTATTTTTTAACCAATTAGAACCAAGATAGATATTTATGAAAAATAAAAAATGAATGACGAAACCCATTGAATTCCAACCAAAATTGTGCATTTCCAATCAGAAATATATAATTTCGATCGGAATTATGCATTTTTTATTGAAAATTTATAATTTCGATTGGCAATAAACTTTTCATTACCAAAATGACCCTTGAAAGAATAAAAACTTTTCAATTAGGTCCTTAAAGAAAATATTGCAATTAATTCTTTAAAAAATGCAATTAAGCCTTGAGATTAAAAAATCAATATCCATTTATCCATTTATAACAAATTTTCATCATTGGAGTTCTCTATCGCATCCACACTCAACTATCCTAAAATTGGGTGTTTACACTAAGGCCTTATTATACGGATGTTTAATATGCTTTCCATCTTTAGCACTGAATGAGATGACTAGCTTTCCTTTAGTGAGGGTGAAAATTTCTTTTTTAGACCTCTTTTATCTTCTTCCGGAAGAGGTGTTACCATCGACTATCATGTTGATTACTCTGGATACGTTTGTCCAAGCTTTCTTTGGCTCACCATTATGCTTTTCTTAGTTGTCTGAAGCTTTTTCCCTCTTTGTCTCTGTAAACCTTCTCAATGGCCCTTTTTGGATGAGCCTTTCTATTGCTCTCTAGAGATCATAACATTCCTCAGTGTCATGTCCATGATCCTAGAGATACCTGTAATACTGGCTTTTATCTGTCCTAGCATCCCTTAAGTAGTGGATCTTTTAGATGGAGCTATATATACTCCGTTCTATTTAATCCATATCAAGATGTTTGATTTTAAGGCGTTTAAAGGTATGTACTTTTCTACCTCACTCTTGATTCCTTTTGCCAAACTCTAAAATGAGGATGATGGCTTTTTAATTCTTATAATATCTCATCTTTCTTCTTTTCTAACAAGAATGATGAATCTACTTTCTTCTTCCCTTGGCTGTATATTTTCATCCAAGTCTATCCACTTCGTGGCAATTGCCATAACCTCTTAAAAGGGCTTTTTGGTCATTATTTTATTTATGAGTTTCTTCATTCGAGTCTCTACTTTCATGGGTTTTATCATAACTTCATCGTTCAAGTTTTCAATAGTGATAACTACCTTACTGAATTAGTCTAAATAACTCCTTAAAGACTTAGTCATCCCCTATTTGCACATCTGGAGATCATTTATGCTTTTTGATGGAGTAATGTTTATGATACACTAGGTTTTGCTTTAAAGGACAAGATAAAATTTTTTAGCAACCTGTAGAACCAGTTGTGAGCAGTTTTAGTGAGAATGCTTGGGTAGACTCAATACATGATGGCATCATTGATGTTTTCGAGTAACATCTTCATTTTGAAGGAAGAGACATGAGTAATTAGCTCTCTGATTCCATCATATGAATTAGTTGAGGAAGCTTGAACTTATAGGGAATTGCTATCCTAATAATCCTACCAATGAGGGGAGTACTTCCCTCCAAAACACATTCATCTTCTTTACTTGGTCTAATCCGAGATTTGTCCATCACTTCTTTTACCTAATTACTAACTTTAAACTTTTTTAATGGGGGAATGTTATAGTTGGATTCTACCTCATTTGATCAGAATTATCCTATTTTATTAGCTTTAGGTTCCTTTATAGGAAGAACATTGTCTTTTAATCTAGAAACTCCCTCTTGAGGGTTATTAGTAGTTGCTGTTTCAATCTACTAATTAGAGCTTCTTCTTTTTAGTAGGAGTTAAATGAACAGCTAAGGTAATTGGGTTATGTTTTGGTCTTCTGAGAGGAATGGATAATTTCAATAAATTAGGGAAAGGTACAGATAAGATGGATCTAGTGGTGTATTATAAAGGTGAAAAGCAAAAAGAAGTGCCTACCATTAGGTAAGTGTTTGGGTTTGGATTTGAGGTAGTAGAGTAAAGAATTCTAATTGGAATGTTAATAAGGATTTCCATAGGTTGGGTAATAGTGTTAATTCCTACTGAAATTCCTTAGATAAATGAAGCTGAACTGGGATTCATTATTGTCTTGTCTTGAAAAATAATTCAAAATTTTACAAACAATGATATTTGGATTCAAAAGTGGCTTCCCACAGATGGCGCCACTTGATAACTAGATTTGGGAACTCCTTCAAACCCTACACACGTGTTCACAAAAAGAAGGTCAAAGGGTAGAAAAATTCCCACAAACACTCTGATGCCTAAGTTAGTAAAGATCTTAAGAATGGTAAAAGGAAAACTTATTGAGACGTGTATGCATGATATAAATGATATGCAAGATTTAAGGAGCATATATAAAGGTGTAATTCAAACTTTGTTAGAGTAGGATTCATTATTCAAAAAGGTTTTTGTCTTCTTATTTGAGGAGTAAATATGTTTCCTATATAGGATTAGGAATAAAATGATTTACCTTCCCTTTTAGGGATTTATAATTCTTATTCGGGTATCAGCTAGGTTTATTTTCCTATTTTCATTATTTTATTATAAAGAAAACCTCACTTCTATCTCGTTTCTATTATTTTCATTAGTTTCCATTAGTTCTTATTGTTATTAAAGACTCTTTATTTATAGACAGCACATAATGATACATGATGTAATTAGTTTACATCTTTTAAGGTTTAAAGAGAAAGAATATTTAGTTTAGTTTATATAAGTGACACTTGGCATGGAATTCTTCAAAAAAAGAATATTCTATGGTTGGTGATCAATCTATAGAAGATTTCTTTATTTTATGGATAAGAATTATAACATGGACATGCATAGGACTTACTTTGATCACCAGATGTCAAAATTTTAATTTTTTGCCAAATAGAACCTAATGATACACTAGAATTATAGAAGATAGATTAAGGTTAAAATTTAGTCTCATAAGCTTAATTTGAACTCTGAAAAACTTAGTTAATTGATGTTTAACTTTTTATTGCGAGATTTCATAAGGTTAAACTAAGACACATTGAATATAAATCAAATTAAAAAACAATCAAAGTTAACTTAAAAGATCCATTTTTTAAGGCTTAACTTTTTACTTAAAAGAAGCATTACTCAAAAGGAATTTTTTCCTCATCCAACAATTAAAACCTCTTTCCTAACACAGTATGGGTTTGGTAAAAGTTTATTTAGGGTTTAGTTTGGTTTAAAAAAGGTTCAATTAGTTATCAGGTAACATTTTAGTGTTTTAAATAACTCTAAAATAGATGGAAAGTCATTTATATTCATCAATCTCTTTCGATGGTGAGACATTTTCATAGTTTCATTTTTGCCCATTATGATTTTGAAAAATGACCTTAACACTAATATCAAGTATTAGAATTATAAAGAGAGATAGTAGTGTAATATACCATCATATGATCACTATGTTAAAATACTTCTTAAAAAGTTTTTCCATTTTGACTTTACACCTATTAATACTCCTTATGATGCCAACACTTAATTAAAGTACAATTGAGGTGACCTTATTTTTCAATCTAAGTATGCTTAGACAATTGGGAGTTTGATGCATTCAATGAACTTTTTTAGACCTGATACAACATATGTTATGTGTAGATTGAGTAGATATACTCACAATCTTAATCAATATCATTGGACTATATAATAAAATTGATAAAACACTTGAATGGTACCATAAATTATAGTACTCAATATAGTATATTTCTCATTGTATTAGAAGAATACAATGAAGCTAATTGGATTTCATATTCAAATAAGGCAAAAACCACTAATGGTTACATTTTCACTATAGATGGAGCTATTGTGGCTTAGAAATTAGCTAAGCAGACCATTATTGCTAGATCTACCATAAATTTAGAGTTTGTAGCTCTATAGTCGGTTAGTAATGAAGTTGAATGGATAAGCAATTTCTTAGCAGAAAGTCTAGTGAGTATGAAACTAACAACTTAAATATCTATGCATTACGAATGTCAAGTGGTAATAGCCATTACAAAGAACAAAGCTTTTAATGTTAAGAATAGATACATTAGATTAATACATGAAATTATAAAGCAACTGCTAAAAGATAGAATAATATCCATCAACTATGTAAAGTCATAAGTGAATTTGTTTAATATTTTACTTGAACCCTTATGAAGATAATTAAATTATGAAACACTAAGGGGAATGAGACTTAAGCCAATTTGAGAATAATAATGATGATAACCTAATCTTTATGATTATATATCCTATGAATAAGGTGTATATGAGTAATAATAATGAAAGGTCTTAGAAGGGGATGAATAGGGCTAATTTGAATTTTTAAAAAAATTAAAAAGAACTTAAAGGATATTAAGAAATAAAATGGAGTGTTTAGAGTTAATAGCAAAGAGAATATAAACATAAGAGTTTAAGGAGTTCGGTTGCTTAATGAATCTACATCTCCATCTAACATATTTCCAAGTTATGATTTTGTAAACCGACCACCAATCTACTACACTAAATTGATTACAGTTGAGTCTTTAAGACTTAATTCAAACCTATTACACTTAAGTTTTTCTTGGCTAAGCTTTAACTAAAATCCAAAGACCCAAGTGTTCTATAACTTACACTTAAACTAATTCCATTGGAAGAATTCTCACTTCCCTTTTTCCTAACCCAAAAAAGAGTAGGAGGTAAAAATTCCTAACTCTAATTACACAAATCCAAATTCTCAATGAGTTTAAAGATCATAATTAATTGAATTACAAAGAACAATGAATGCTTGAAAGATGGTAGGTTTTCTAAGAAAACTAATTGCTCACCAAACTCTATAACTAATTAAATTAAGTTCATGAGCTTCCTTGTATACTTAGAGAGTGAAATATGATTGCTGGGAACCATTACACTTGACCTATGTCTTCTTCTTTTTTATTAAATGATCTTTCATCTTTTTACAGAAAATCACCGACTCATAATTGTGAGGAACATGCTCATAATTGTGAGGCCCAAAATTATAATTGTTGCAATTGACTAATATTGGAGTAGTGCCATATTAGTTCATATTGCTTGTCACGATTGTGATATACACTTCTCAAGACAGTGATTCTACTTGTGCAGGTTACTATTTCTTTTCTTTCCTTTAGATGTTTCGAGTCACTAGCCATTGGAGTCACAATTTCTTTTTTAGCTTTGTATAAAATAATTATTTCATAGGTACACTAAGAACATTAGTTTTAAATTAAATAATTATGCTTAATAGGGTTCATTTTAAAAATAAAAATTATTATCCTCATTAGAATAAAATTTCTTGTCCTAAAAAGAGGCATTTCTTGGAGTGCGTATATTCCTTAATATCTAAATACATAGTTGTGTAGATTTTTTAGTTTATTTTTTCAATATTTTATTTAATTAAATGTATTCTTCCTCTCCCTACAAATCAAACAAATAAAATTATTATATACATGTACATAATTTATAAGGATCCAAGTTAGGTGAAATGGGCAGATTACATATAATAAATATATAAAAGCTAGAAGAGCAAATAGTATTTCATAAAAAAAGACAATGAATTAGGGAGTATTGCAAGTAATCACAAGGTTATTACGGGATATGAGATATAAATTTGGAATTTTCTTCATTATTAATTTATATTTTTAAAATTAATTTCATTTGATTTGAAGGGGAAAATTATTGTTATTATAAAATTATTGATTTGGTCTTTTAAGTAACTTGTTGCCATATCCAATCATTAGTTTGGTAGCGTCCTTATGTGACCTGTGTAGAATAGCCCACTCATAGATCCATGCCTCAGCCATGTGCTCATCTTAATAAACAAGTACAACTTTCATAAAAACAAAAGTTTAAAAAGTTCGAAAGCAATACAGCTACTCATGTTTCCATTTTCCCTTCATGCAATCAAATCTTAAGTGCAAAGATATGTATAATTAAAAGAATAAGGTACCAACATATGTTGATTCAATTAGAAAAATGTATAAATTTTATTAAATGAGTTTTTAGATTTGAGTTTTATATATTAAAAAAATAAATGTTGAAAATGTTTAATTTTATATTTTATAAATTTACTTTTGTAACTCGAAACAACAAATTAAAAAAAAAATTCCTATTCAAATTCTTGCAATGTTCAATTTGGCCATAAAATATTACAAAGACTAATTTTGCCTCAAGTCTTACAATTAATAGCAAAATAAATTATTCCATTGTATAGTTAGTAACTGATGCTCTTCAATAAAACTCTCAACTTCAAAATTGAATTTATAAACTTTTCAATGGTATAAAGAAAACTTGTAACACAAGTCACAAATTAAATTTATAAACTTTACAACACCATGAAGATTATTTTTATCATTTAATTATTTAACTTTTAATATATTACTTTTAAATAATTTATTTTTAATTCAATTTATTAATATTCTTTCACATTCAAATGTGATTATAAAACTAAATTAATAAAAATATATGAAAAAAAATTATTTATTTTCCATATGTTGCATTTAATGGTTGAATTTATAGATATATATTATATTTTTATCTATTAAGTATATAATATTTAAAATATATATCACATATTTAAAAATTAAGTAAGATATTTTAAAATAGAGGTAAGAATTTTCCAAGAATATATGCAAATTTTGGCTAATATTTAAATTTAATAAAAATTGTATAGCGAAATTTTGTCTTGCAAATAATTGTATCTCTTGTTTATTCGATCTCTCAACATTCTAACAGCAATTGCATGAAGAATCCATGCACTTAACAGCCTAGCAGCTATGAGTATCTGGTACAATATCAATTGAATACTCATAAATCTCAATTAAGACAACTTAACCAACCTTAGACATCGACTTGTCTCTGTCTCATTCTTAACTACCATTTGTTGCACCTTAAAATGGACCATTTCCGAAGACTCCCACCACACATCAACCTCATCATTATCATCATCATCGTTCCTGCCCACCATTTCCAATGATCTAAGTCTGTATTTTCTCTCTTCCCATCATGGGCAATGCAAGTTCATGTGCTCCTTTAATCACTTCGAGCAACGGAGTAGTAAAGGTGTTGCCCTCTAGTGGTACCATGCAAATTTACACAAAGCCAGTGAAAGCAGCAGAGATTATGCTTGAAAATCCAGGACAGTTTCTGTGTAATTCCAGCAGTCTGAAAGTTGGCCAAAGAATTCAAGGTCTATCAGCAGATGAAGAGCTAGAGAGGCGCCAACTTTACTTTCTACTTCCTATGGATCTTCTCTACTCAGTTCTAACACAAGAAGAAATGAGTTCTCTCACCTACAAATCTACAAGAGCTTTCAAGCCCCACAATTTGGGCAAGCTCATTTCTCCAATGTTTTGTGAGTTTTGCATTTTTCCTTCAGATTCCATGACACAGGATAATAATCCAACATGCAGTGACACACAGCTTGTAGAGAACTACTCTACACAAAGATCATGGAAGCCTGCTCTAGATACCATTCTTGAAACATAAAATTCTTGAAGGCAGTTTCATGCTAAATCTTTTTGGGTTTGCCTATTCTGACTATATTATTTCCGATAATTAGATTTGCATGACATTTACATGTGTTACAATTTTATCAATTAAGTATATAAATTACTGAGAAAACGTATCACCTATCCTATCATTAGTGTCATAAAAATCTCACTTTTTCAGTTTTTTTTTTCTGAATTTCTCATCCTAAAAATTTATTTATTCATTTATTTTTCTTTCTTTTTTAATTAATTCTTAGTGGTTCCAGCTGTTCATTTGTGGAAAACATTATTAATATTGTTAGTTAGATTAATTGTTAATTGGTCCATGCATTTATCATATCACACTATTTAACCCCTGATATTTAAACTTTTTTCATCCTTTCAATTTTTAATATTATATTATTCACTCATTTCATCATACTGCTACTAATTAATATAAAATTACCAAAATAAATTTTAGTAAAATGTAATTACTAGTTGTAGAGTTGACGCCATTATATTATTTGTCCCATAATATTAAAAAAAAAAATTTCTTTATTATACTAATTTTTTAATCAATATTTATGTTAAAATTATCATTAATTATTTAACAAAATTTAAATTATACTTTTAAATAAAATAAACTTTTAACTTTAATTTAGTCAAACGTTAACATAAATATTTTAATTAATTATTTAGTCAAACTTGTAATCAATTATTTTTAATTTTAAATATGAAAATGCCCTAGAGGGATGAATAGGGCAAATTAGAATTTTAAGAGAGATTAAATTGTGAAGGAAAATTAAAAAGGATTAATACATAGAGATCAAGAATGAGAACAAGGAGATGATCAAAAGGCACAAATGATTTTAGGGAGTTCGGATTCTCAACCAATCCTATGTCTCCCGTCTAATATATTCCCAAGTTAGGATTTTGAACTCACACCAATCTTATTACCAAGATTGTTACAATAATTTGTTTTCAAGCTCAATACCAACCTTACAATAACTTGTGTTTTTTTTTTTTTTGGCTCAACACAAACCAATTTCCAATGTGTTTTTCTAGGATCAACACAAACCTATTTCCAAGTTTTTTAAAGGCTCACACTTAAACCTTGCTACAAGAGTTTTCAAGGCTATCTCACAACCTTTTACAATATGTGCTTTTCACAAGGACTCAACACTAACCTAATGTTGATTGATTCCTCATTACCCACTTTTCAATCCCATTAACTAAACACTCACCCAACTCTTTATAGAAGGGTAATCATAAATTCAAAAAGAGTTTGTTTACATACAAATGTCATACAAAGAATGATTGTAAGAGAACAAAATATAGCTCAATGAATTTGATATAAATTTGCTCCACCAACTTTCTAACTTCTTAAATGAGGTTTCAAGACTTATTTATATAGTTGGTGATGAAAAATAGTGGTTAGAAACCTCCAAATTCATCCAAAAACTCACTGTCCTTCATTAAATACAATTTTAGCTTTTTACAGGATTTTGGTACATTCAAGATCGTGAGTATACCCTTGGGATCATGATTGTTGAAAAATATAACCATTACTTAAAAATTTGCCTATTGGAGACTAATCACTAATGGCTCGGGATTGTAAGCGTACCCTTATGATCGTTAGGATCAACTAAGGATCATAAGCGAAGATCGTAAAGGTGGCAGCCATTTTCTTCAAGCCTTAGCCACTTGTCAGCTCAGGATTATGAGCGTAGCCTCGGGATTATAACCATTCATCTTGGGATCGTAAGGGTACCCTTAGGATCATGAGCATAGACTAACTTGTTTTTTTTTGCTTTAAATGACTTCCCTTGGACTTGAATCATTTCCCATACTTTAGGGGACATTTGTAGGGGTCTTTGAAGACTTCAATTAAGCTTAAATTCAGTCTTTAATTCCTAGCTTATAGTCACACTTAAGCAAACATATTAGTGAATCAAAATTGATTATTGAAGTCAAAACAAAAGTTAAATTGAGATTGATCATGACCTTGATCATGCAAAGGGTCAATAATCTCCCATTTTTTTTAACTTTAACAATAAATTATTGAATGATAATTAAAAAAGACTAAGTGCATGTGTGTGCATTTTTTTATGACACTCCTCCTTAATCATTTACTAAGGAGTTCTAAAATTTTTCCCCCTCAATATATGCTAAGGTGAGTAAAATATGTTAAATATCACATAATCATAATAAATATTTAGTTTCTACCCTTTTTTGAATTATATTTATAATTCAAGGATAATTATTATCATTCAAAATGCCAAGTTTCTCTCCCCCTTTGTCAAAGTGAAAAAGGGAGAAAACTAAAAGAGGAAGATATTAAGTGAGAAATAAGTGAAATGAAATGAATGAAATTAAACAAACAATAAGGATACTAATTAAAAAATAAATAAACAAACAATGATGCCTATTGATACCTAATGAAAAATCAAATGGAGAATGAATCATGATTAGTGAAACGTATGGTAAGTGTATTAAGGAATGCCAATGGCAATCATGATTCTTAATATGTAGTCCAAAGAGAAGTTTTCAAGAGTAAGGCATACCAAGTGGAAAATGATGCCAAATGAAAAATAATGAAAGAATTGCATATCAAAATTATGTAATTTTTTAAAAGTATTTTAATTATGAAAATGGACAAATTGATGTGTGCAAATCTATTGACAAACTATATAAATTGATTTTGTTAGTTTATCAACAATTAGCACAAGAGTAGTAAAATAATTATTAAGCAACTTTTTGAACCCAAACCTTATTCAATCTAAGAACCTTATTTAGTCTAAGTTTATGACTCTTAAAGTAGTTAATAAGTAGAAGGTTGATATAAAGTTTTCTATTGTAACATACATTATTAGTATGTCCCAATTTCATGCAATAAAACATTTAATTTTTGAAATCTATTCTACTTATATAATGGTTGGTGGCTTTTCTAAACATAAATGGTTTAGGATGAGCATGCATTTCACAAAAATAACTATTTATGAATTTTTGAGGCCTAATATGCATATGTGTGTGCCTTTTATTATGAGACATGAATGCATGATGTGGTTGGAGTTTTTTAGCCCTTGCTTTAAAAACTAGAGCCTTGGACACATTATCATTTAGAGGCTTTCCATTGGCACTTAGATTCATAAGATTCTTAGCTTTAGAATGTTGATTTTTAGAGCTCTCACAAGGAATAGGGGATGAAGGAAGAGTAGCCTTGACAACGTTAGAAGGACTTAACGATGTAGAGGCTTCATTAAGAAACCAACTCCAAATTTCTCACTTGGTAATCTTTGTAAATTTAAAAATGATCAAGTGTTTCCTTTCCTTTATGGAATTTGGAAATAGAGTTCATAAACTTTAAAATCTCTTTTGAAAGTAACTCATTTTCCTTTTCAGTTTTATCAAAATCATTTTTCAAAGATAGAGAGGTTTTCAAATCATAAGAGAGCTTCTCATTTAAGGGAATAATACTTGCAAAGTCTAATTTCAATTCTTTAAAATTCTTAGACAACATTAAAAAATTTTATTTATAAAATGCTTTCTTTGAAAGCAATTTTTGAAATTTTAAAACTAATTTTTTTAACTATGAAGCTCTCATTATTAAGATCCACCTCATCATTGTATAAATTATTATAAGAATTTTCATAATAAGAACTAGATAAGAGAGGCACTATACATTTTTCCTTTTAAGGATATGAAGCAGAGTTTGATGTCTCTTCTCATTCATTATCCATGTCAGGTTCGAATGAGTCATCCTAAGTAGCCTTAAAAGCCTTTCTCCTTTATTTTGTTCCCTTATACTTAGGACATTCATCTTGAATATGACCAGATCTCTTGCACTTAAAGTATATGACTTCCTTGGCCTTCTTGAATCCACTACTCTTGAATTCCTTATATTTGCTCAAGTTTTTCTTTCTCAAGTACTACTCCATGAAGTACTTAGTGAATGATGCAGTCTTTTCATTATCTTCACTTGAGTTTTCAAGGTCATCTTTATCAGTTGAGTCTTGTGATACTTCAAATGCAAGACTTTTCTTTTTCTTTTTTCCATCTTGCTCCTTTTCTATTTATCTTAAGGTAAGCTTATAAGTGAGAAGCTTACAATGAGAACATAAATTAAAAGCTTAAAAAGATCATGAGCTTCCTTAAGGTTACTCTTAATTCTCAATCTTTCTTAGATAGAACCCTTAAAATCTTGGTGTTGACTTATTATTTGGAATAGTGCTCACCTAACTTCCTTAAGGTGGTTAAGAGAATATTTAGTTAATTTGTCATATCGATGATGCTATCATAAGGCTTTATTTTGAATATCTCATATTCAAACACATGGAGTTATACCTTTTTAAATCTCACTTAAATATTGCCTTTATAGTGATTCTCTAAGGTCTCTCATATTTTCTTAACCAATTTGTAATGTTGAAGCTTACCTCATTCCTCTCTTGATAAGGAAGTAATAAGAACCATTATGACCTTTTTGTTCTTGTAATTTTCTTTTAGTTCATTTTGAGACCATTCCTTTCTTTCTTTAGGTACTTTAACACCATCCACTTCCTCCTTATGAGGATTCCACCTATCAAAAATTACATCTTAAAGTTTTATGGGATTATTATCTAGATAGAGCTCTATTATATGCTTCTAATATGGATAATCACCTAATCAAAGAAGGGTCTAAGGTTTTAGAAAGAAAGAATTTCACTCCCCATGATCTTGAATTCTAATAATTGGGTACCTAGAACCTAAGCTTTGATACTAAATGAAAATGCCCTAAAATTTGGGGGGGTGAAGAGGGCTAATTAGTATTTTAAGAGAGATTAAATTGTGAAGGAAAATTAAAAAGGATTGATACATAGAGATTAAGAAGAAGAAGAAGAAGAATATCAAAGGCACAAGTGATTTTAAAGAGTTTGAATTCTCAACCAATCCTATGTCTCCTACCTAACTCATTCCCAAGTTATAATTTTGAACTGACCTAAATTTCATTACCAAATTGTTACAATAATGCGTTTTAAGGCTCACCATTAACCTTACAATTACATGTGTTTTTCTTAGCTCAATATAAACTAATCTCCAATGTGTTTTTTTTTAGGATCAACATAAACTTATTCCCAAATATTTTCAAGGTTTACACTCAAACCTTTCTACAAGAGTTTTCAAAAATATGATAGTTACTCATAAATTTGCCCGCTGGAAACTAGTCACTAACAACTTGGGATCGTGAGCGTAGACCATGAAGTTAGCAGCCCTTTTCTTCAAGCTTGGTGTCAGCTTGGGATCGTGAGTGAAGCCTCGAGATTATGATCATTCATCTCGAGACTATGATAGTAGATTGACTTGAATAAAACTTCATGTTTTTGGCTTTAAATGACTTCCCTTAGACTTGAATCGCTTCCATGCTTTAGGGGACATTTATAGAGGTCTTTTAAGGCTTGAACTGAGTTTTAGTTGATCTTAAATTCATTCTTTAATTCCTAGTTTATAATCACACTTAGAGAATCAAAATTTATTATTAAAGTTAAAATAAAAGTTGATTTGAGATTGATCATGACCTTCATCATGCAAAGGGTCAACAAAATATCTCTACTTAAATATTAACTTCATTAAGTATAAGGTTTTTTTTTGCTTCAAAATATTTTATTTGATTTGTTAGTTTAAACTATTGGTTATATTTATTTCCTATTTTGTAATTGAATTGACTTTAAATTAAATATTATTTTGATAATTCTTATATAATAATAGTTTCAATAAAAAAATTTTGAAAAAAAGAATATAAATATAATAATGTAAAAATATACAAATATACTTTTAAAAGTTAGAGTGTAAGTGTTATAATATTGTAGAATTAAAAGGTCAAGTAGTCATTATGTTTAAATAATATAATATTCATTGAAAGGTATAATTATCATTTCATATAATTTAAGATATTTTTAATAGAAACATTGACAAGAGAAAAAAAATAATATAATACTACCATAAGTTCTAATTATTAGAGACCTAGTAGTATAACATTGTAAAATAGAGAGGGTAAATTGTAGTAATTCCTATTATTTAGAAAGTAAAGGTATGATTAAGGAAGTAGTATAATTAGGCAAGTCATTCCTCAATCCAAAAATTAGAAGAGTGCTCTTTGGTTATCATATGAATCCAGTTAAGATTAAGATAGTTTTTTCTAGGAGTTAATAGGTGTAGATTTAAAATACTGTGGAAATGAGTATTATAGTATGAAATGCCAAGGTATATGAGGGAAACTTATAGTAAAAGTCTTAAAGGGCTTAGTTAATAAATACTAGCCTTACATCATTTTTTTTATCAAACAAAACAAAAAGAGTAGAAACTAGAGAACCTTATAGCATATCTACATTTCAAACAAGGAACTTACATTGATTCGATCGGAAGAGCAGTAGGTCTAGCACTATGTTAGAGAGATCCTTAGGATGTTCAGATTTATATAAAAATTTTAAAAAAAAACTTTATTTATGTAACGATAAAGGAAGGTTATGAGTGGCAGTTCATTGGTTACTTTGGACCTCCATGCACTAGGGATAATGAAATGGTAATGAATGAAGTTAGATCTTTTACCAAATAAATATCCATTTCATAGGTTATAGTATATGACTTTAACATGTATCTATATTTGGAAGATAAACAAGGAGGTAGTCAAATTAGATGGTCTCAAATAAACAAACTCTTAAATTTTATAGAGGACTGTGAGCTAATAGATCTAGGCTTCGAAGGAGAATGACATACTTGGTATAATAAACAACTTAATGATGCTAATATAAAGGTTAGTTCGATAGAGTGCTTGCAACAACTGAATGGAGATTGCTCTTTTAACAAGTGCATGTAATCCATAGAGATTTTCTAGGTTTAGACCATAGGCTAATAATTAAACAACTAACAACCCTTATAGAAAACATGGATAGAATATTCATATATGAAGTAGAATAGGATAAAGAAGATAATTGTAAGGATGTTATGGAAAAAAAATGGAATAGCAGTAGAGAGAACGGGCAGAGTATACATTTAAAAGCTTTTCAATGTAGTAAAGGCTCTACAAAAGTGGAGCAAACAAAAATTTAGGGATAAAAAATTAGAATCCAATGCCTAAAAGATCATATTAACCCTAAGCTCAATAAGGAATTTATGAAGCAAAGGCTACAGAGATCAAACAGAAGGCTAAAAATGAAATCCTATGGCTTTGGCACTAAGAGGAGCTTCACTAAAAATAGAGATCTCGATTGGACTAGCTACAAAAGGGTGATAAGAATTCTAAGTTTTTTTCACTTATCTACTATCTAAAGAAGATTAAGGAACAAAATCACAAAACTAAATAGCAGAAGGGAAGATTGGATTTTTAATGCAAACCAAATTAATAGAATGGTACAAAAACATTTTATTACCTTTATAATCAAGAGAATATTAGGACATTGCTGGAGGTTGTCAATAGTTTCCCAAACCTTATCACAGACTAAATGAATTAAGTTTTGGTAGCTCTTATCAATAAAGTAGAAATAAGAGAAGTATAATTTCAATTAGGAAAACTGACATCGCGGGCCCAAATGGGTTTTCGGGCGTATTCTTTCAGATGCATTAGAGTGCCATGAAGAATAAAGTGGTTATATGGTGAAAAGTTTCTATTCCTCAAGCAAACTTCATCCCAATTTGATTAGAAAAATAACCCTTGTTCCAAAAGTAAAGAATCCATAATAGCTAATGGAGTTTCGTCCAATTAATTACTATAATTTTCTTTACAAGGTAATCTCCAAGACTATAGCCACTTGCCTTAGAAAATTTATAAATAAGATCATCTCTCCATTTCAAATTACTTTGGTTCCTAATAGAAGCATACTAGATTATATTATGGGATAAGAATAATTTCGATTTCTGTGGTTTTACCTTTTGGTAAAACTAATCATGTGGTATTTTTTGGATTTTAAGTATTAGATATTTCATATTTTTTGGCACTTTAGTACCATTTTAACAAATATTTGTTAAAAACGTATGCTTTAATGTAAAAATAATATGCATTTTCAACACTAAAATCATATAATGAGTAATATATTATATAACTAACTACAATAAACTCAAAAAAAAATTAAATTTAAATGTACTTTTAATTTAATTATGAATAAAAAGAAATGATTTTTAAAATAAATTTACAATATTTTTAAAAATAACCAGTTAGTTAGATGGATAGTAAATCATATATAGAATAAATTTAGCATTGAAATTTAATGTTATATTAATTTTTTCTCAAAAAATAATGATGATATTAGTTAGAAGAGTATTAAAGTATAAACAATGTGAAATACATGGTACTTAAAAACCAAAAAAAAACATAGGACTGGGTTTGCCAAAAGACATAACCACAGGGATCAAAATTGTACTTATCCCTAATATAATTATCACCCATGGAGAAATTCATGGTTTGAAAGGTAGATAGAGAGGCAAAGGTAGCTTAATGGCTATTAAGTTGGATATAAAAAAAGTATATGACAAGGAAAATTAGGATTTCTTAGCTTTGGTGTTGACAAGGATGCGTTTTGATAGACACTGGATTTAAATAGTAATGGAATGTTAGAATAATCAGATACTTGATGGTTCTAAATGGCAAGGTGCTCAAACCTTGTTGGCCTAAACAAGGATGAAGACAAGGCGATCCATTGTCTCCTTATTTATTTATATTGGTTTCAAATGTGTTATTTAGACTAATTAGTATGGAGAAACAAGTAGGTAAAGCAGAGGATACAACATCAAAAGAAGAAGTGAAGCTCTAACTCGTATGCAATTTGTAGATGATACCATTCTCGTTGGTAAAGAAAAAGTGGTAGAGGCTAGAAGGATTAGCAAGATTCTAACTTTGTACTCATATGGTTTAAGTCAAAAAGTGAACTTGAATAAGTCAAAAATATTATTTAGTCCAAACATTACTCATTATCTAAGAAATTAGATTTCAGAAGTGCTAAGAATCGATGAATCTAGGGCCTTATCAAAGTAGCTAGTTGTCATTATAGCCAGGGGTAGAACAAAAACTCAAATGATCAACTTTATTTATGAATAATTTGTCCAAAAAGTTTAAGGTTGGAAAGAAAATTTTATTTCTCAAGCAGGCAGGGTTGTAATGATCAAAGTCGTCAAGCAATCCTATCATATATAATGTCAGAGTTCAAAATACCTTAATTGCTAGTGAGAAGGATGGAAAAAATGATTAGCACATTTTAGTGGGCCCAAGGGATAGAAAGAAGAAGTATTCACTAGGTGGCTTGGAAAATACTTATAAGGAACAAAAAAGAACATGGCTCAGGATTTAGGGATTTGCATCAATTTAACAAAGTTCTCCTAGCAAAACAAGTTTGAAACTTATTGTGAAACCCTAATTCTTTATGTGCAAGGCTTTTAAAAAGCATCTACTTCCCACACACAAATTTGCTGAATGCTGAAAGAGGTAACTAGCCCTTTTGGATTTGGTTAAGTATCTTGGATGGAAGAGACTTAATAAGAGATGGTGAATATTTAGGATGACAAATGGATTCTAGACATACTATAATTTAAAGTTGTCTCTCAAGCACAAAAGGAAATGAACTACAGACTAGTCAAAGATTTAATATGCCCTTACCCGATGAGGTGGAAGGAGAATGTCCTAAAGGAATTGTTTGATGTTACTGAAGTCTAAAGGAATTGTTTGATATTACTGAAGTCAAGACCATAAAAAGAATTCTAGTTATGGGTATGGTTGGTGTAGATAGATTAATATGGCATTATGAGAGGAATGGATAATATTTTATGAAATTAGGTTGCAAACTCCTTAATATAAAAGCAAATAGAGACCAACAAAGGGGAGCTCCAGCCACGTCCTCTACTCAAAACAAAGACATATAGAGATCCATTTGGAAATTGAAGGTGCTAGCAAGTATTAAAGTCTTTACTTGGAAGTGCCAAGGATTCCCTACCCACCAAAGTTAATTTTATGAAAAGAAGGTGTTGATGATTTCATACTCCTAATTTGCCACATAGATGAGGAGAATCTAGAAGCAAAACTGTTATGGTTTGGATCTTCTTCAATGCACAGACCAACAAAGATAGGCTATCAATCATTTCAATCTTGATGGATGGAAATACAATAAATTATGAAGCCTTGTAATTTGAATTGAGGTGGAGAACTAATTGTAATTATATGTTGGCATATTTGGAAACTTAGGAATAAAGAGGTTTTTGAAAGAGATACTTTCAACCCTCAAACAATTGTGAGCAAAGTGTTTCAACAATGGATGAATTAATTGATTTCCATAGTAGCTTGCTAAGGAATGAACATGTGCATAGCTCCCTGATAATTTCTATGTAACTAGTGGAGAACTCTGAGAAAAGGACAATTAAAAATCAACTATGATGCAGCTTTTAATCATTTTCTTAAAAAAGAGTAAAATTGCTTTTGTCTGCAGAGACCATAAGGGCAATATAATCTATGCTACAACTATTAGAGTAAATAGTGCATCTGCTATAGTAGCAGAAGCTCTAATTATGAGGGAAGCAGTCAGATCTGTTTCAAATCATGTTGTACATGACTCAATGATAGAAACAAATGCAAATTAAACTGTTGCAACATTGGATAACCCAAAAAAGTTGGTTAATTACAAGTATGCAACAATTATCAAAGAAATACAAACCATCAAAGCTCAGTTGGGCAACCAAAATATTTGTTTCTATCATATCAGAAAAAGGGTTTGTTGCACCATTGGCACCATAACTTTGGGCCATGTTTCACTTTGGTACCAAATTTTTAATTTTTTTCTTTTCAGTTCCAAAAATTCTATTTTTGTTTCAAATTAAAGTATATCGACCATATCCGATCAAATTTAGTATACATGACAACCAAAATAAATATATTTTTCACTATATAAGCATCATATTAAGTAGCCTAATCACTTTATGGGCTCCATACAATAAATTTTGCTAAAATTTTATTTTATCAAACCCACAAACAAATTTTGTTTTATGTGGTCAACAAAATTATTAAATTATTTAATAGGATGTTTACATAATAAATATGTTAAAAATATATTTATTCTGGTTGTCTCGTATGTTAAATTTGATCGGATATGTTTAAGTAACTGCAACTTAAAACAAAAATAAAATTTTTGAGACTGAAAAGAAAAAAATTAAAATTTTAATATCAAAGTGAAATATGATCCAAAATATGATATCAATGTTTCAATAAACCCTATCAGAAAACAATCTAATTATGTGGCTCATTGGGTATCAAAAAACAACTTTGGCTATCCTTTAATAAAGACATTTGTAGCCACCTGCCTATGGAGCTCAGAGTTTCACTTCAAGGAGACATCATCTCAGTTGGAGGTGGGTTTCTTTGACGTCAATTGACTATTTCTTTCATTTTCTTTAGTGAAAACATATATTTGTCCAAAAAAAAAAAAAAAAAAAAAAAAAACAAGGAATTCCCTAGAGCTGAAGCACCAAACAGAAACCAAAAACAAAGGAAAAGCTTGATTAGAATCTCAATATAGTCAGTCTGCATTGGTGGTTAAGCTTTCCACATCTATATTTTTGGCTAACTTATGGAAGTTATTATTTACATCATAACAATGATATTAAATTTTTGTATAAAAAAATTATATCAATTTTTTTTGTTTTATATATGATTTTATAAAATACTAGCGTAATTTCCTTTGCATCTAAACATACATCCGTCACAATAAAAAAAATAACTTGTTGGTGCTACTCATTTGAGAGCTTCATTTACTAATTTAATTAAATGTCACTTTTACCCTCATGTTAAAAAAAAATTGAATGCTTTTAGTAGAAAAGTAAAACTCATTTATGGTTATATACTTTTGCCCTCATATTAAATTTATAATTAGTAATAAATTTTATCCATAAATATGTAACCATTAATGAGCTTTAATTTAATTGTTAAATATTTTAACCTTAATTTTATTTTATTAACTATTTTATTATAATATTACATTTTTTAAAAAAATTATTTGATCTTTCTCTTCTTATTTTTATTTAATAAAATAAAGTAAGATATTTTTTAGTTTATTTTCAATGTGAATACTACTTTTTTAATTTTATATTTGTATTTTATTCTTATACTCGTCATAAATTTGATTTTTTGTAGTTAATATTATAAGTTCATTACAACTTTAACTTAATATTATTAATTAAAGAATCAGTAATTTCTATTTAATAAAAGATTTTAATTGTTTTAATTATTTTTGTTGGAGGATGAATTTCTATTAATTAAGTTCACGTTTGGGTGGTTCATTTTTTTTTTTATGTTGGCTACATATATTTTTATTATTTTTTTTTATCTAACCTTATAAATTTGTTACAACTTGAATTTTTAATTTTTATGACTAGTGTAGCATTAAAAATTAAAGATGCTCAATTGATTATAAAAAAAATGCTACATTTGGGTTCATTTTATGTAGCATTTTTAATTTTTTATGTAGCAGTTTTTGAAGTATTTTATGTAGCATTTTCTATAGCATTTTAATATTTAAAAATTTCCCTCTTATCATTCGTTACACTAGCATTTTATACAATTGATTATGCAAAATGCTAGTCATATAAATTAAAAATTCAAGTTGTAACAAATTTATAAGGTTAGATAATATATATATATATATATATATATATATATATGATTGATTTCTTTAATTATTTATTTAATATTTTTTAAAAATAAATCATATATTTAAACTTACATATTAAATATAAATAAATTTTTAAATATTAATTTGTTGCACTGAAGTAAATTTTAACACACATATCAAAATAATTCTAAACATATTAAAATCATTAAAAAAAATTATAACTAAATAATTAAATCTACCGTGTCTAAAATTTTGACAGAGAAATTTACATTTTTTTAGTTAATAACTTGCAACAATTAATTTTTTTATTTTTTATTTTTTAATATAAAAATTTAAATGTATATTTAATATTTAATATATGTTGGACATCCAAAAAATAACTAATATATTAAAATAATTAAATATAAAAAGCTCAAATGTTGTATGAATTAATAAAAGAGTTATTGAGTAACCCACCTAGAATGGATGGTAAAATATCATGTTATGATGTTAAAACATTTACCTGAAAATAGGGAATCGTATTGAGTAACCCACCTAAGACGGATGGTAAAACATCGTGTTATAAGGTTAATTGAGAATAGGATTCGATCCCCCAACTTCTTACTCTTCCATTCCCAACCACTAAATATAGTCATTTTGGTTAGTTGTTTTTTTTTTTTTTAATAATAATAAAAGAGTCATGTAAGATTAAGGATTATTATGTTGTTTAAATTTAAAAAAAAAAAATCAAATATGAAATGCATTTAGACATAGGTAGAGTGTAAAAATCTTTACCTTAGAATGCGTTTAGATCGAGTGGTGAATATTACTCATGTAATACATTAACACCCTTTAATTTTGTTTGGTAAATTTTAGATAATTAAAGTTAATTGTTAACTCCCTTAACAGTTAATCTTCATTTGTGTGTATTTTTATTAATTTATTTGGGAGTAGAGTGAAAGTCTGTAAAACAATTATTGAAAAATACATTTTTCTATCATTTTATATTTATTTATAAATTACTAATCTTCTCAAATTTTTACGCTAATAAAGCATAAATGAAATTTATTAAAAAATTATATAAATCAGTTTTTTATGGTGATTTTGTTATTGTCACTCGTTTATGTTTTTTATTTTTAATTTCTTATTCAATTCTTATGAGAATGCTAATAAATTAATCATATTGATATTGATTAAATATAATTTTCATCATTTTGAAAGTAATACACGAGAAATTTTGTCAAATAACTAATATATGTGTTTTTATGGCTAGCTATAAAGCATAAATTAATTGTTACAGGTAATTTTTTAATTTTTAATTTTATTCTTTTTTAATTATATTCTATAAAAATTGTACTGTTTTTTTTATGTAAAAATGTATAAAATATATTATGTAATTTTATCTTTATGAAATTTTTTTAATAATTTTTAATTATTCACTGTTTTAAAAATTAATTTTATTATTTATAAAAAATTTAATAATGTATTTATTTATGTTATTTTAATTATTTCATATATATTAATATTTTTAAAAAAAAATCAATTACATAATTTATACATTATCTTTTCAAATTAAGTTAACAATAAAAACTAGTATACCTAAAATTTTCACTCTCTTAATAGTTATACCATAAATTATTACACCCATTTATTAAGCTCCAATTTAAATGTGTCCTTAATTTTGATTATAATTTTCAAGGTGGAAAAGTTATACATAGGTACGTGAGTAGCCATCATTGATCCAACTAGATTTTAAAAACCAAAAGGGCATTTAAAAAAAAAAAAAAAACTTTTTGAGCACCAGAAAAAATACTAAAAGGGGTCACTTAGGTTTGTAAAATTATTTACCTTCTCAGAAATCATGGGATCATCTGGCGCATGAGATGAGACAGACATATAGTCATGTGAATCCTGCCAAAAAGCAATCAAAATTCACGTCATCTCCTTTTCTTCCAAACATTTTACTGGAAAGCTTCTGTTTAACAAAAATAAATAAATAATTTTGGCTTAACTCAAAAACTAAAATTACACATGCTTTCCAATCTATCAGAATTTTTATTTCTTCAATTCTAGCAATAACTTTTGATATTTATTCATTTTAACATTCTGCTAAATTGATGATATTTTTTTTAACGATCGTGTTGGCATTGGAATTGGTTAATGATCAAATAAAATAAAAATTTGATCCTCTAACTCGTCAAAAATCTTTTAAAAGTCATTATTTCACTTAAAAAAAAGTCTAAACTAAATTTAAAATCAAATTGTTGTGCCAATTAATAAAATTGTGGCTAATTCATTGATTTGTATTGATTATTAAAAAAATAAGTTACAAAAGTGTTGACACATGACATGAACTGATCCAAGAGCGAAACTCCAATGATAAAAAATAAATAAAATGAGCATAAAAGTATAAAATTCATTCATCTTCTGTCAAAATAGTCCTATAGCCCAAATGGTCTCACTAAGGCTACTGTGTTAAGGCGACATCTTAATGCGCTAAGGTAAGGGGATGATAACTTAACACACTAAGGCGATTATGGTTTTAAAACAATTTTCTCCATTTGTTAGGTGGGAAGTCGTCGTTAACATGGTAGAAAATGTGGAAAGTGTGAGAAATATTCTAAATTGAAAAATCGAAGGGATTTTTTTTAAAATAAAACAAGAATTAGAAAAAGGAGGGGAGGCTTTTGGACCAAAAAAAAAGGAAACAAAAAAAGAAAAAAAGAACGTTAAAAAGAGGTAGCTAAGAAAAAAAAGAGTTCTGAGAGTAAAAAAAATAGAATCAAGAGTAGAAATACAAAGAAGAGAGAGAGAGAGAGAGAGCTGAAACACTTTAAGGTGGCAATATATATATATATATAAGAAGAACAAAAGGGCAGAGTTCTTGACTTAGCAAAGGAAAAAGGTTGTTGGATTTACATTTTTTAGAACTTGTTACATCCAAACAAAAATTTCTGAGGGCCAAAGTTAGGGAGCCAACCTAGTGTTGAAAGTAGTAAAATCCTTTTTATGTTTTTGAGTTTTTATTTCATTTTGAATACTTCATAATATGATTTCTCAAATCAATATTATGTGATTGAGTTTATTCAAATTTAATAATTAAATTCATATGTTTTTACCTTTCAATAAACCATTTTAGAAGAGTGTTCAAAGAAGTTTTCATTCTATTTTGAGTTTGGGTGCACTAAGGCAACATATTAGTACATTGTGACAATATAATTTCATCTTAATAGCATTAAGGCGAAACCTCGTCATAGAGGCACCGCCTGTACACTTGACAGTTAGATTATTAATTTTTTTTTTGTACACATCGAATACGTTGCTTAAATATATTTAATTAAATTTCATAATTGCATACTTTTTTAGCTAATAACTATTGTTTAGATTATAATTATGTTAATGAATTGAATCTCTCTTCTTGAATTTCAATTATTTAAACTCTAAAGTTGATTAAATTTTGATGTTTTATTTTTTATTTTTGAACAACTAATTTGATGTTTTATTCGGTCCAATGAAATTTAACTATGGATTTTTAGATTTAATTTAATTGAATTTTCTGTTTCAATTAATTTTAAATTATTACTTCATGAACTAACTTTGTCTTTTCCATGTAGGTTATTTTATTGGTTTAGCCTAAATTTATTTCTTATGTTAAGTAAGGATTTTGTTGGATTTAAATCTGTAGTTTTATTTTACTTATTTTTTTTATTTTTCTTGTGGTGAAAAGGTTGTAATATTTTCTCTGAACCCGTTTCTTTGTGGGCACATTTATTTCATTTATTTATTTTTATTTGTAAGTGAATATATATGTTGTGTGATGAATGCTGTGGACCAAATCAAAATTGTATAAAAATGGTTTAGATAAAGAGTTTGGACTTAATTATAAAATTTGGATATTATTTGGAGGAATTGCAATTTTGCATGTTAATAAATAAATAATTTAATAATTAAAAATAATAAAATACAAAAATAGTCCAGATTATATTCTCTAGTAGACCCTGAGCCCATAAAATGTCGTTGATGCCAAACACTTAGCAACTTATAAAACATTACTCCAAATTTAAAACTAATTTGACTATATGATAAAATTTAAAAATATCATAATTTATTATTTAAATTGAAAAAAGCTAAAAGAACGAGCTAGACTCAATAAAATTTGTAAAATTCTGGATTTTTATTATCTATAAGACTAGAATATTTTAGTACACTTTAAAAATTTTATATCATTAAGTTTAAACTAATTTTAATATTAAAATTAATTAATATATAAATATTAAGTTCTATATATGAATACTTATCAAGCAAAGTGGCATATTATAACTAAAAATCTTACAATACAATTTGGTTATATATGGAATATAACTTTTTTTTAGCTTTATATAATTATTTTTATCATATTAAAATTCCTTAACAACATTTTAAAATCTATATTACAAAAGGTCATATATAAGAGCCATATTATGGAGAGTGGGTTGAACGAGTTCAATAGGTTTTAAGTAGCACAAATAGGAAGATTCTATAATTCTAAGAAAATAACTGATCATGATGTGTACTTGGAATATGAGAAGTGAATTGAGCGAGTTTTGAGGTAAAACTCACATCCACTAATTACTTGATGGGATCAATAGATTACTAATCAAATAAGGAACGACTAACTACTAATCTGCACATGGAATGGCATCAAAGCTATAGCGTACAATAAATATTTTCCTAATTAATACTATAGGAAAACCGTTTCAAAGCATTCAAAATCTTATGAAAGAAACCACGAGTTTGTTGTACTGTTAATGTTATAATTTTGGATAATGTTTCACTTTAATACCAAAATTTTAATTTTTTTCTTTTCAGTATCAAAAATTTTTATTTTTATTTCAAGTTGAAGTATCTAAAATATATCCAATCAAATTTAACATATGCGGTAGTTGAAATAAATATATTTGCAGTATATTTACTTTGTAAATATCTCATTGAATAGTTTAATTATCTTGTCGGCCTATAAAATAAAATTTGCTTGTGGGCCTCACAAAATAAAATTTTAGCAAAATTTATTTTATGGAGCCCACAAAGTGATTAGGCCGCTTAATGAGATGCTTACATGGTGAATATACTGAAAATACACTTATTCCGATTGTCATAAATGCTAAATTTGATAGGATATGTTCGAGGAACTTTAACTTGAAACAAAAATAGAATTTTTTGGACAGAAAAGAAAAAAATTAAAAATTTGGTACCAAAGTGAAATATGGCCCAAAGTGAAACATGACCTAAAGTTATGGTATCAACAGTAAACTAAACCCAAGAAACCACTTATGTGGAGGATTATTTTAAGGAGGAAGATAGTGAATCAACCATGGCATGATTATTGAATGGGCTAAATAAAGAGATTAATGTAGTAAACTACACATTATGTTGAAATGGAGGAGATGGTATGCATGGCAATCAAAGTAGAATGAAAAATTAAATGAAAGGCTTTTATGCTAAGATTGAAACCAAATCAAGTTCCACATCTAATTGAATTTTGCATTGTGGTAGATTAGAGAAGAAAATAATTGCGATCATGACCTTGCAAGTCCTATAACTTTTTAAATATTTCAATTAAGTCCTAATTTTTTTAATTGCATATTCAAAACTTTTATAGAGTTTCATGTTAATTAGCAAAGACAAATAATATCTATATAAATTTTCTCTCCTTTATTAGATTAGGAATAACGTTACAAGTACCATTGTTGTTGAAACCTTTTGATATCCATTACTGTCAACACCATCTATTAACATCTTCCATTCAAAACTGCCACCATCGATTAACATCACACACCCGAAAACCGCTGCCACCATCACCATCGTTGTCACCATTACCACCTCAATACCACCACATAACTCTTACTACCCAAAACCACCACCACTATAAATCCAAAACCACCTAAACTACACTATCACCTGAAACCACCATTATCACAACACCAACACTTCAAACCAAAATTTATCACCACCACCTAACACCACCATTACTATTAATAACATCACTACGACAAAAACTCATAACCACCACCATCAATAAAATCAACAAACAACCATAATCCTTTGCTCTCTCCCCCTTTCTCTATGTTTCTTTGTAAAAATTATCATTAAACTAAAGAAAAATTTATTTCTTTTTGCTTTGTTTGATGATCTCTTGAATTGTATTCAATATGTGCATCATAACTATAAGCTAAAGTTTTTGAAACTAAAAGCATAGAGGAAAGAAAAGGAGTGAAAATAGGACTTAATGGAGGAGATAATGAGTGTTTGGGAGATTGATTAATGAGGATAAAGAAAATGATGATGTAGAAACACCCTACCACATTTCACAAGTAGGATACTATGAGCGATGAGCAAATTATTTACTAGGGAGGATCCAATTGTGATTTGATTTGCCTTGAAAGAAGCGAGATTTTTGTTTTTGTGAAAAGAGTAGTTGCCACTGAGTCACTCAAGAAGTAGGAGATGATTTCGAGACAAAGCAAAAATCATCCTGTCGTCAGGTAAGACCTGTTATAGGTTCCTCATCACCCTCGTTTCAGTATGGCAGTTTATATATACACACAAACATCTATAGTAGAATAAAGCAGAAACAAGAAATAAAGAATTATTTACAATTATTAATATGACTTTCCTAGTAAATACATATAAAAGATAAAAATATGGAAAAATAAATTTAATCTAATAAATACTTGCAAAATAGGAGTTATTACAAATATATACTCCCATTCATCTATTTTCAAATTCAAACAAACGCAGCAACTTGACAAAAAATGATAACACAATTTCATATAGTCACAAAAATAATAGGAAATAGCATTTAAATATGCATAATTACAAAAAGTGCAACAAAATTATACTAAACATTTAAATAATATTTCTAAATGCCCTAAAAATAATATAACAATTGAAATGAGGAAAGAAATATTAAATCAACACAAAATTGCATCAAGGGACCTTTAAATGGTAATCTAGTCGAGAATGTGATCTCCATGCAATTAAAACCAAAATATGAATTTTTATGCAAAAAATGTGATTTTTCTACAAAAATAAATAGCGACATATTTTTTTTTATGGAAAGATAGAATTTACATGCAAAGATGGATTAAAAATAAGAATTTCATGATGGAATTGGAGTGAAAAATATAAAATTTCTAGTATAAATGCGATAAAATGAGATTTTTTATGTTAATAAATACAAACTTGATTATAGAAGTATGAACTTGATCATAAAATGTAAACTTTCCCTAAAAATGATCAAAAATAAGATTTTTATGATAAAAATAAATGTAAAACACTCAAAAATACAATATTTGTACGAAAATCATGAAAATACAATTTTTATATTAAAAATGCAATTTTGGTCTAAAAAGATATAATTTTTATGACAAAGATCGAAAAATGTAAACTTAGTTTTAATGACATGCCAAAAATAATATCTTATAATGAAAATGTGATTTTTGAACCAAAAATACGATTTTCATATTAATAATATGATTTTTACATTAAAAATATAAATATAAAATGAATAATGCAAAATGCATGTTAAATCCTTAAAAATGCAATTTTTGTTATTAGAAATGATATTTAGAAAATTCACATTGAAGGCTAGAAATGCAATATAACACAATTGCAAAATGCGTTAAAAATAACAAACAAACAAACAAACAACATGCAAATGATCAAATTTCACCACACAAAGCACATCAATTTTCCCAATTTGTTGGCCAACAACAAATAAAAAGAGAAAAGAGAATGAGAGAAGAAAATGCAATACTAAATAAAATTAAATGTGCAAAGTAGTATTTTTCGGGTCCTCAAATTGTAGACTAAACTTGATTAGAAAGTGAAAGCAAGTGTGCTTCAAATTTTATTTTTACAAGCCATCCTCATATGGATATATAAAATGAAGTAAAAATGCAAATTATTATACCTTTTAAAGTGTGCTTTGACAAAGATGAAATTACATTTGGTTGCAAATTGTTTCTAAAAGTTCCAAAAGATAAAGGGAATTGATTAAGAATGTGTTTAAAATGGTGTCTTGAGTCTTCAATTCAAAAGGGTTTTGATAAGATGTTAAGAGGTTTTTCTAAAATAGGAAAAATTGAAGTATTTATAGACATAGAAAAAAGTCAGGGTCTTCTTGTGCATGTTCATGTGGCTACAAGCACGTGTCTATATGGATTTGAGCATACGATAGCCTTGGAGCATGAGTGTGTGAGTGCATGGCTCAAGCGCATAGCCACACATATTTGAATGCACGTCCATATGCAGGCAAACACATGTGTGCTCACTTAAAGGCTTACATGATGTTAAAGTCATTCAGGTCTTATTTAGGTTGAATTTTTAGGTTCTAAAGAGGTGAATCAGGTGTCTTGTTCATTGAATCAATTATCGGTTCGATGAACCACTCTTTAATTCAATGTGTCAAGCATCAGTTCAATTAAATATACACTTTTATAGTTACTCACATGAATGGTGACTTCCTAAAGTGTGTGTTTCACTAAAATAGTGTTTGGCTCATGTTCAATTGGTTTAAGTTTCCAAAAGATTACAAAAATTTAGTTTTAAAGTTTGAACACTCTAAAGAAATAACATTATACATTTTTATCATTTTTTATAAATTATTTTCATTATTAGATAGTAATTTAAGACCATTAAATTTTGAGGTATAAGAGCTTCCCCTTACTTCATGTGTGTTGTATAAGTGGGCTTGCATAGACATCAATACATATGAAGCAATGAGAAATGAAATGTAAATACTAGGGTTTAGAGCACTTACCTAGCAATGTGTCATGTAATCATCAAGACGTCAAACATGTTGTTATTTGTTGTTCAACACTGTTGAGTGTAGAATTGGACTAGATAGTGTTATATAGCCATTAAAGGTGGTAGGAATGTGTCGTTATAATAACTTAGGGTGTCAGACATAAGGATTATGTCACTATAACCACTTAAGGTGTCAGGTAGAGACATTGTGCCACTAAAACTATTTAAGGTGTCAAGCGTAAATCATTATGCCACTATAAATATTTAAAGTGTCATGTTGAAGTGACTATGTCATTATAACCATTTAAGGTATTAGGCAAAAGTGATTGTGCCACTATAACCATTTAAGGTGTTAAGCAAAAATGATTAAGAGGTTATCATTTAGCCTTATGAGCTATCATACAAATATTTTATAACCTTTTCAGTTATCAATCTGAGATTGTAATTGTGCCATATAGCCTTCTAAAGTGTCAAGTGAATATTGTTTAGCCTTCTGAAGCGTCAAGTTAAGATTGTGTTTATGTCATGTAGCCTTTTAAGGCGTCAAACGAATGCTATATAGCCTTCTAAGGCATTAAGTTGGAATTGTGATTGTGTTGTTTAGCCTTCCAAGGCATCAAGTGAGTGTTGTATAGCCTTATGAGGCATCAAGTTGAGATTATGTTTGTGTCATGTAGCCTTCTAAGGCGTTAGGTCAGTGTTGTATAGCTTTCTGAGATGTGAAGTTGTATAATGCAATTTTGAAGATCACACATTATGAATACTAATTTGAGACAAGTGAGAATGATAGTAATTCAATTTGGGATTCATATAAGAATTTCCTTAACATATCTAAAGAATGAACTAAGCGTAAGGCAGTGATATGCAATCAAGCACATGTGAGGTAAAAATATAATTATCATCTTTAAATGTCAATTAATAATCATTCAAGCATCATCTGAAATATATAATCATTCATAGGTGTTAAAGTATGTAGTAAAATACATAAGTTTATACATGAAAAGTACATGAAAAAACACATTTAAGCATTAGAAAAATGTGTGAAGAGAGAGTGCAATAGCATGTATGAAAATATACATTTTGAAATGTACATGAAAATATGTAAAAATGCATAAAACATGTTAAAATGTGTATGAAAGTGCATAAGAGGATGTGAACTTGCACGTGTACGATATTTGGTTAGAGTTTTGAGTCTTCCCAAGTGCACATAACTAGGCTAAGTTTTGAGTCATTATATATGCACCTCAGATTCTTTCACAGTTTTGCTTCTAATTTGGACATCTTTTATATTGTGCACTGTCTATATTTTCATTTTCTATTATCCAAAATTCAAAGGTGATAACTTCTACTCCAAACCTAAATTTCAATCCTTCCATGCTTGATGGACTAGATTGTGATCTTTTTAACACTTTGAATCCTGGAGTACATATGATTAAAAATGTGGTTTTTAATTAAAAATGTAAAATTTGTAACGAATAATGCAAAATGCATGTCAAACCCTTAAAAATGCAATTTTTATTATGAAAAATGATATCTTAGAAATTCATATTCATATTCAAGGCTAGAAATACAAAATAACACACTAACAAACTATATGCCAAAGGGCCAGACTTCACCATATAAAGCACATCAATTTTTCTAATTTGATGACTAACAACAAATAAAAAGAAACAAGAATAAGAGAAGAAAATACGATATTAAATAAAATTAAATATGCAACATAATTTTTTTAGGTCCTCAAATTTTAGACTAAGCTTGATTAGAAAGTGGAAGTAAGTGTGCTTTAAAATTATTCTTATAAGTTATCCTCGTTTGGATATGTAAAATGACATGAAAATGCAAATTATTATACCTTTGAATTGTATTTGACAAAGATAAAACTAGGTTTGGTTGTAAATCCATTTTAAAAATCCTAAAAAATAAAGGAAATTAGTTAAAAATATACTTAAAAGTGTTTCTTGACTCTTCAATTTGACAGAGTTTGATAAGATGTCTAAAGGTCTCTCCAAAATAGGAAAAATTGAGGTATTTATAAATAAAAAAAGTCAGGGTCTTTTTTGCTCATGTCCATTCGAGTCCAAGTGTGCATACACACTAATTTAAGTGTGCGTGGAGCATGCACAACCTTGGAGCTTGAGGTTCAAGAGCATCGCCATAGGCATGACATAAGCAGCAATAATTGCAAGCACACACATGCATGATCATGTGGAGGCTTGTGGGTCATTTGGGTCTAATTTTGTTGAATTTTTTCTGAAGAGCTGAATCAAGTGTTTAATTCATCAAATCCATTATCGATTCGATGAACCACTCTCTAGTTCAATGAATTGTGTATCAGTTTAATGAAATTTTTCTATGTTTCCTAAAGACTAAGGTTCTAAATCCTTAGTTTTATGGCCGTGTGCATTTAATGCTAAAAAACTTAATCTTAGGCACAGTCAGGCAAGTGAAGGCACATAGTCATACTTGAGCCTTAACTGGTGATTGTGCTTTGTTTATAATCAGGCATATCCATGTCAAATATCCACATTGCCATGCATAGTCAATATATACTTTTCTTTTAATTTACAAAGAGTATTATTGAGTGGTTGAACTTAAGTCCATTTTCATCCCATTCTAAGTGTGTGACCTTGTAGGTTCACACAACATTGGCAATAAGCCTAAAATCTTATTCATGACCTAAAAATCATAAGTACCCTCCAATAAGACATTATGACTATCCAAGTAATGTGAAAGTCGATCACTTGACATAACCTAAATTATAATGAGTATTATAGTCCTTTTATCACATAATACATTGATTAAAGATAATGCATGTTTTATGTTATCATTATATTATTCAATCATATTGTTTCTCGATTCTAAGTAGAAAAATATTTATAACCTTATTCTTCTTCATTTCATCCAAGTAAAGCTACAAATTTCTTTTTCAATGGTTCAGCTCATTGCTAAAATAGCATATTCCCAACTTTGCTAGTTTTGGTTGAGATCCAAGTTTAGGCTTCTAAAAGCTTTTTGGCAGCCTTAATCTTTCCTTTACTCTTTCCTATTCTCTTTATACCTTTCCCTATATTGACCATTAGAACATCCTTGGTAGTCTTGATATTCTTTTTAATAGTCTTAAGCATTTTATGCAATTCAAAAATAGTTTTCTCCATACTATACATGTCATAGTTCATAACAAATCCATCATAAGCTTCAAGCAAAGATTAGAGAATGATATCAATAGCTAATTATTGCTCAATCTTAAGACCAAGCTTTTCTAAATGATTAATATGACCTTTCATCTTAAGAATATAAGGACTCACTAAGTCGCCAGTAATTAACTTGTAAAAGAGTCATACCTTTATAGTGGTAAGCCTCTTAATTTTAGCTTTCTCTTGGAACATTTCCTTGAGATGGCCTATCATAGCATAAGCCTCCATTTCCATCAATTTCTTTTAAGGTTCTAATTCTATGCTTCCAAGCTTGAGGCAAGTGCCATCAATATAATCATTAAGATGCTTACTATAAACATCCTTTTAAGCTCTATAAGCATTAGCACATGGTTCATCTGGGATAGGTTGATCAATGATATATTCTTTTCTCTCTTAACTAAAAACAATTTTTATATTTTTGTACCAATTAAGGAAATTAGTCCCATTGAGCTTATCCTTCTCAAGGATCTATTATAGTAACAAAGTAGATGAAGTGTTTGTTGCCATTATCTATGATAAATATATATGCAGCATACTCAACATTTTATTAAATAATTTTAGTATGGTATAATTATAAATCCCATAAAATTGACTCAAAATAATAACCATCAAATTTATTTTGACAATTACAGCAATTGTAATTTTAGTGGGCTAAGATCCATTTTGCACCCTACTCTAAGTAAACTTTGGTTTATCACCTAAAGTATGGTTATTTTAAGTAGGTAACACTTTGCTAATTATATCTCATGTAACTCTTAAAAGACATAGGATTTAACATCCAATGTTCTGGCTAATTAAAATCTCATCTCATGCCCTAAGTTCAAAAATATTTTCCCTGCTTTGGCAAAATCTATATACAACAACCCAAGTCTTAACAAGTGTTGAATTGTGGAAGGCATTTTAGTGACTTAATATTAAATGAGGGTTCTATTTAATTTTATCTTACGTAGCATCAGTGACATAGTATAGCCTAACTCTAGATTGATCTTTATAAGTCAATATGAAGATCAAAGGTCAATCCTAAATAATAATGCAAACTCCATCTTAAGCCTCCACCTTGGATCTTCATCTCAAGCCTCCACTTTGGACCTTCATCTTGAGCCTCCTTTTTGGATTTTCATCTCAAGCCTCCACTTTAGATCTCCATCTTATGTCTTGATTTACATTACGTTACATGTTATAATTTACATTACTGTATCGCTACTAATAAAATAAGAATTACAACAAATGAAAAATGACAAGCAAGCGTTATTTAATAAAATTACAACCTATAAAAATGAATAATATAAATCCAATCACATTGGTCTTAAGGGCCATGTCATGCCCTTAAAAAGTAAATGATTTGGCTTAGCTTGTTGAATGAGTTGTTGCCAAAAATTCTAAGTTACTGTAATTATAGTACTTAATTAATCTATTCAAAAAATATTATTTTTTTTAACACATAAACAAACCACCATTGAAAATCAATATGTATAACCACAATTATATTATACCCATCAAGTAATCAACTCAAAAATAGATTTACTATTTAATTCAATTATATTAATAAAATATATTATAAAATTTCACAAAATAGCATGTGTTTTATTCATACTATTAATTTTGTTAATCATATTAAATAGCTATAGACATCAATCAAATTAATGTATTAAACATGTTTTCAATATAGATTGATTAAATCATCATATAAACAAAACCAATTCAATTAAAAGTTTGAAAATTACTTTTTCAAAACACATTATTCAAATCAAGTACATATCATATATATACAAAAAAATCAATTTAATTGAATTATAATTGGCTATGATACCACTATTGGGATTTGTAATACAAACATGTAGTGAAAAATAAAAGTTTAATCATGAAATGCTCACAAGATCTATGCAATTCAATTAAATCATTTAAAAGGGATTCCAAAATCTTAATTAGATGAACACAAGGCAAGACAGTAAAAAGGATGAGGGGGGGGGGGGGGGGTTCATGCCGGTGACACCCTGCCTCAGCCTTTTCATATTTCTTATCGAATTAAGACACTGTTAATTTAGCCACATCCTTTATTAGTATCCACACGAACAGGATACCCAAAATGATGTTGGTGTGCTAGCACCTATTCTGAAAGCTCTCACTTTACTTTATGTGTATTTATTTTCTTTTCTTACAATAACTAACAAGAGATGAATGAATTAAGTTGTTATAGAAACCTTAAAGAAAGATATGTATATATCCACATTCCTTTTAGGGTTTCACTTGCTAAAATAATTTTTATATGTTTAGGATTCTATTTTGGTTCTAATTTTCTATTTCAACATAGAATAATTGTCAATTTATTTAAGATAATAAATTATATTAAACAACCTAAAAACCATGTGCAATCGAAGCTAAAAAACTTGCTCTTAAGCACAATCATGCATGTGAAGGCACACAGTGGTGCATGAGCCTTGACTAATGACCTTTCTTTGTTTCTAACTAAGGATAGCTATGTCAAATACCCACATGATTATGCATAGTTAATATAACACTTATTTATTTATTTCTAAAGAATTTTACTAAATGGTTAAACCTAAGTCCATTTTGATCTTATTCTAAGTGTGCGACCTTATAGATTCACACAATATTAGTGGTAGGCTTAAAATATTTTTCCTAACCCAAAAATCATATATGGCCTTTAGCAAGATATTATGACTACCCAACTCATGTGAAGGTCGGTAACTCGACATAACCTAATTCACAATGAGTATTATAGTCCTTTTTTCACACGATACTTCGATTGAAGATAAGCCATTATTTATGTTATCTTTATATTATTCAATCATATTATTTCTTGATTATAAGTAGACTAATATTGATAACTCTTTGTTTGGGTCATTTTTCAAATCTTAAAGATTAATAATGAAATAAAAAAAATATCTCACCAACATATGAGATTGATTTATAAGAATGATTCTTAAGTCATTTCAAAACAATTTAAAAACATTAAAACCTTACCTGATTGTCAAATCGAACCTTAATAAGACAAAACCTAACTCGAATAAACCTTTAATAGGCTTTGTTTAAGCTAAGAAAGGGATTTTGATGATTGAGAGAGAAAGAGTCTTTGTTAAGTTTTGTTTGTTAAGTCAATCAGTAAAGTCCTAAAAAGGACTATTTTTTTGTCTGTGTAGTATGTTTTTTAGACTACTTTCTTTGTTTATAACCAGGAATAGCTATGTCAAATATCCACATGGCCATGCATAGTTAATATAACATTTATTTATTTATAAATAATTTTACTAGGTGGTTAAACCCAAGTCCATTTTGATCTTATTCTAAGTGTGCAACCTTGTAGGTTCACATAATATTAGTGGTAGGCCTAAAATCTTTTTCCTAACCCAAAAATCATGTATGGCCTCTGGTAAGATATTATGACTACTCAACTCATGTGAAAGTTGGTAACCCGACATAACCTAATTCACAATGAGTATTATAGTCCTTTTTTCACATAATACTTCGATTGAATATAAGCCATTGTTTATGTTATCTTTATATTATTGAATCATATTATTTCTTGATTATAAGTAGACTAATATTGATAACTCTTTATTTGGGTCATTTTTTAAATCTTGAAGGTTTATAATGAAAGCAAAAAAATATCTCACCAACATATAAGATTGATTTAGAAGAACGATTTCTAAGTCATTTCAAAATAATTTAAAAACACTAAAACCTTACCTAATTGTCAAATCAAACCTTAATAAGACATAACCTAACCCGAATAAACCTTTAACAAACTTTGTTTAAGCTAAGAAAGAGATTTTAATGATTGAGAGAGAAAGAGTCTTTGTTAAGTTTTGTTTGTTAAGTCAATCAGTAAAGTCCTGAAAAGGACTATTTTTATGTCTATGTAGTATGTTTTTTAGACTAATTTTTATTCTAGAAGCTTTGATATAAACTCAGGAAGCCCTAGGATGAAAATTCAAACTTTGGTCATTAGACCTTTTCGGAGGTCATATCGAGCTTCCAAATTCAAATTTTAGTGTAAAACTATCTTTCAAAATTATAGTGTCTGTGAGGACCATTTGGGTCCCATGTGTGTATTAATATAAAACATAATTCCCTAATAGTAGTGACCAAGCAAAGAATATTCTATTTGAGAATATTCTAAGACAAATGTCTCCTTTGGATTGATACAAGTATATACTTTTGTCTTTTAATTACTAAAAAGACCCTTTTATGATGTAACTTAATTAAATTAATGCCTCTAAAATTTTATCTATAAATAGAAGCCTTAAGGAAGCATTTTGGGGAGGAGAGCCAATGAGAAGAGAGAGAAAATTACTAGAGCAAAAGTTAAAGTGAGAAAAAAAGAGTGAAAAATAAGAAAATTGAGCCAAAATAATGCTTAATAAGTGTCTCCCCTTCTCACATCTGTTTATCTCTCCATCCTCTACAAATTTTGTAACTTAAACATGACCCTAAATCACCTAAAAATTCTCTTAAATCCCAGCACAAAAATGATACTTAAAACAACCTCACATCAAATAAAAATCAACTTATAAATAACCTAAGTGTACACTTGCCCCTTTTGCTTTTAATCTCATATTCATCAATTAAATCTTTATTTTTAGTGGGTTTAATCTCATATTTTAAGGCTAAACACTTTCTAAAGCTCATTTCTCATCATCTTTGGTCTAATTACTTAGGATTGGGGCTTTAATGTTTTTTATTTTTTTAAAATATTATTATTTCACCATTGTGCGGAGGTGAATAGGCAAATTTGGCTAAGGAACAACTGACCGGCTATTCACCTCCTGATTCTAGTTTCGTTCTTCATCATTTTTGCTTTCTATTGATTTTAATGATGGTTCAAATGACTCTTGTGCATCCAATTGATTATTATACATCATCAAAATGAGTCTCTAAAGTCCTAGGATGATTCAATTAAGTATTTTTCTAATTTATTTTCATTTTCAAATCATTTTGCTATCATATAAAACTCTTGTTTTAAAACCTTTTCATCTTCTTATTCTTCTTTGATTTGCTCTTGCATTTTAGTTGATGATCATCATTGTGTTATTTGCTTTGTATTTATGATTGTGATATTATTTTTTTACTCTTTTTCCTTGTTAAAATTGTGTCATAATTCCTTTTGCTTGTGGCTAAAATCATATGTGAAGTTATGCTCTTATTGTCCATGTAATTATTTATGTTAAGTCTTTAATTTTATTATGACTTTTATGTGTACCTTCCTGTTTTGGTCTTTAATCATCAATATGTGAAAGTTTTTTAGTCTAATGTGTGAATATTTGTTTAAATTGTGATTTCATGCATTTCGTGACCCTTAAGATGCTAGGTGATCACAATTGGTTAATTTAGTACTTTAAAAGGGCTAACTATGATCTCTATGCTTCATATTGATTTCTAATCAACATTCTTTAATTCTACATTTTGATTATTGTCACTAACCTTCTATTTTTCTTTTGTTGACCATATTTACTAATCATTTTCTTGTCTTTTGCATTTATGCATCTCATGAATTCTTATGTACTTGTATATATAGTATTTGCCTTTTGCATATACTACCATGTGTGTGCATCATTTATAGATCTTTTAGATGCATTTTTGCATGAACCCTAACATGCATCACTACCATTTTTGCATGAATTTCATAATTGCATCATATTGCATGCACTCCGTGTCACACCCTTGCTTAAATTTAAATAGGGAGAATACTTAGTCATGAAGGGAGGTGGACAGCTATGAGAATAAGAATGATGGAGATAAAGAGAGGCATTGGATGGATAAGCAACAAGTTAAAAAATTTCCTCTCTCAACTAATGTTCTTAGTGGTAGTAAGACGAAACTTAGTCCCTCTCCTTAATTCTATATCAAATTCAACTCCATCAAACTTATTTCCTTATTAATTCCTATTATAGTTTTCAAAGTTTCATGACATGAGCCATGTAGAGTTAGCTCAAATTCGTCATTGAGCTAACAAATCTAAGTTGTTATGGATTCAAAAATTAGTTGGTCAAGCTAGAATATTGTCAAGAGAGTTGATGCATCACCTAAAAATTTTAATTTGAAGATTAATCAAGTGATTCAAGGCTGAATAGAGAGGTTAAAGGCTATTTTAGAGGGGAAAGCAAGTCAAGTGCAAAGCTATTATCTTTGGAGTAACTAGGAGTAATTGAACTCCAATTTCGACTAAATTTTATAAGAAATTTTATGAGACCATTATAGACAAATTATATTATGTTTATGTAAATTATGAAGCATTGTTAAGCATTAGAAGGGTGGAAACCTAGTTAGGATTGCAAGTTGAAAATTCTATAGTGTTTTCATGAATTTACTATCTTTTGTATCACTTTTATATCTTGAGCTATAGAACTCAAAATTAAATGTGGTTTTCTTTTATGAAAACTTTGAAGAGTCCTCTAAAATTTTTAAGTTTTAAATTTTAATTAATTCTATCTCTAAGTGGGTCTAATTTGATAAAGTTTCACATTGCACAATCTATTAAGAATAGTTGAGTTGGTTGTATTCATCCATTAGTATCTCTCTTTGTAGTTATTCAAATAAGTTGCACTTTTTCAATCATATTATAGACACATATATCTAACACTATGTAAAGTATGAGTTTCAAAATTTATTCCTAAAATTTCTAAAAATTTTCAAATTTACCCCTAAAATTTTCCATAACAGGGTAAGGGAGATAGAGATGAAAATTCAATTTGCATTAGTATGAGAAAATGTAAATTAAATAGTTGAGTAGAATTTTTTTAATGAGCTTAGAACCTCATTTTATAACTTCATAAATGTCTCCATAGGAGTCACTCCAGTTATAGCAGTAGAAAATATATCGAATCCATTTGGTTAGTATCTTGTGTTAACAACTTTAGGTGAGTGGTTAACTATAAAATAAAGGTTTAAAATATAGATTATATATATTAGTGTAAACATAGATAAATTGATGTTCCCTTACAAATAAGTTATGATAAACTTTAGCTTATTATTATTGTTATTACTTTATGAATTGTTTAATTTAAATAATAAAATCATGAAAAAATAGCATTATATTTATTCTTGATTAGTTAAAGAGATTTACTACAAAAATATGTTCATTTAGTAATTTGAACTCAGTGATTGTATAGTTTTTAGCAAGTTCATCTCGTACTTAGCTTTAGCAAATATATGATTATTTTTTTGACTATTTTTCATGATGATAGCAATAAATGGTAGCAAGTATATTTAGTATTTTAATATGATATACTATAGCAATATGCTCACATATTGATTTGAACCAGTGATTTGTTTCAGCAAATATGTTTTAGACTTAGTCTCAGTAATTATTTGAGCAAATATATGGTTATTACCTTCGATGATAGCAGTAATTGACAGTAAGTATATTTCATATTTAGCTTGATTTCTATGAATGATTTAGCTATAATAAAAATCTATACACTTATAGTATATATCCTTTAGATTACACCATGATGGTTGGTGTCTTATCTCAGCATTATATATATATATATATAATGCTGAGTGGAACTTGGTTGAACATATAGCTTTCAGGGCATACAACTGGGCGGTTAGCCTTTTGGGGGTAGCTCTGCACATGCATATGACAAGCAATTATATACACTTAGGCTGCTCAGTGTTATTATGCGCCCAATATGCCAGAATTTAGCATAATCTTTTGGTTATATATATTTTATGAGTGTATAAAATACCTTTTTATCATCGTTCTTCAGCTTATATAATACTTGAGTTAGCAATATTTTATATTATTTTAGAAATTAATTATTTATATTAAATCTTAGCTTACAATGATTCATATGTGTATAATTAGTGGCTTTACAACTATTATTAAGATAATTTGTTAAATGAAAATTTATTAATAGAAAATAGCCTTTGTTCTTGCTTTGTTATATTTTTATCCACTCATTGAGTATTTTTATATTCACCCCTCACTTTTAATTTTTCTCACATTTTTTAGGAGATCAGCAGTGGTAGTCTAATAGAATTTGTTTCTCCACTTGCTTTCTATTCAGAGTCTAAAAGATGTTGTTCAACAATTCTAATATTTTGTCTTTTGAATTAACTTATGTTGTTTATATAAGTTTAGAAGTTGTACATGTAAGCTTAAGGTTTGTGGCAAGTTTAATCCATTTGCTGCATCAACTCAGCCAACTATTAGCTAGTCATGCCTACTCATTTAGCTAGCGGAGTGGGTGTGACACCTGGGCTTACATCATTCATCATTTTTTGCATGGACCTCGGATTTATTTAATACTTGTGTGGATTACACATTGGCATAATCATCATTCATTGCGTTCTATATATCTTTTTATTCAATCTCAAAGCTCTTGATCTCTATAATTACTAATATTACTAACTTTACTAACTCTACTAACTTCTAACATTTACTTTTATTGTTATTTACTTTTCAAGCATTTTTTTTATTTATTATTCATTATTGTGTATTGTTGATCAATTATATATATAATCTATACTAACATGTTATCGTGTATTGATTATGTTCATTAATTCTCAATTTATGTTTATATTTACATATAATATTTATACAATATATGTTATTATGTAAGTTATTGTTATTACATTTCAAGATCTCAGTCTCACTCTCTCTATATTTTATTTATGTTTTATATTAATCTGTACTCTCAATCATATTACCTTTATATTTTGTGTTTAATTTATTATCTATTTGCCCTAATTTCTCTCTTATTATTTATTTTATATTTTTTTTCTTTTTCCTTATTATTCCATATATGCATCTCTACTTTCTCAAGTACTTTCATTTATATTTTGTTTAATATTTATTGTCATTTAATTGATGCCTCAATTTTGCATCTTCATCTCAACTCCTACTCTTGCTACATTCTTATTTTTATTTTGTCATAAATATAATATTTGTTTCTTTTTCATATATATATATATATACTCTCTCATCTCTTTCCCTAATGTCTTTAATTTTATTTTGTTATGAGATTTATTATTCTAGAACTTTTTTATCTTTTTAATTATACGTTTTGTATTTGACAATATCCATCTCATTTCTTCATCAATTTTTTTTATCTTTGTTTGCTATTCTTTATTTTGAATAATTGATTAATTTCATTCATATTATTTTCTTTGTTGCTTAAAACCAATTTTTTAATAATTATATTTATAATTCTTTTCTTTTATTTTCTTTACTACAAACCTTCTTTTTACTTATATTTATATAGTTCATTCTTGTTGTGTAATTTCCATTTCAATTTCCTTGTCACATATTATTTTGAGTTATCCATTAACAATTGATTTTTTTCTCTACTTTTAGAGATTTATATTTAAATATGCTTTTTTAATTTCTTCTTCTCAATTTTAATTCTAATTCTTATTTCAATATTTTAATGTCACCTTTTCTATTGACTTATTTTTGTTTTTATTCAATTTCCTTTATGAATATGTGCATATTATTTGGATATATATTGTATCTTGTGTGTCCATATACAATACATTCAACCAAAATATTAAGATCAATTGTCTCATTTTCTTTTTTTTTTTTTAATCCTTTATGATGATTGTTGAGAATAATGGAAGGCAATAATTTATGGTGTGAATTTAGTCTATCCAACGTATAATATATATTCTTGAAGCCTGATTTGATAGATTGTCCACATTATAACTTAAAGGCATAATATAATCACACAATCATCATAAATTTGTTTCCTTTTTAGCATCTTTTAATTCCATTTTACTTATTTATTCAAGAAATCTTGTTTAATTTTATCGTTTCAAAATATTTTCTTTTCATTTCACCTTCTTTTAATTTTAAAGTGCTCTTTCATTTTTTTGTCTCGTTTTCAAAACAATTTTGATCTTTATTCATCTTCTTTTTTTTTCCTTTTAAAATATTAAATTTTTTTAAGATAATGGCCACAAATCTCGGTTAAATAAGGAAAAAGATGGAAGAGCAAGAGCATACTCGAGTTTTTGCCTTTCTACTCTCAATTCTTTTTATTTTGCATTATTCTTGTTAATTCATTCCACTATTGACATTATTAGGATTGCATGCATAGAATAACATGAATTAGCCATGTTTTACTATGATTATATGCTATGGTATGTAGTTATTCCATAATTCATATATAATATTTATCATGATCATGCATCATGAAATGTACCATATTTATGCCATGTTTATTTATTCATTAATGTTTGTATACATTATGACATGCCCATGTATCATTTTATGTCATATTGTTATTATATGATTGTATGAATATATTATGTTTGCATTTGTGCCTAATGGTTTATTTAAAATAGTACAAACTTCATGGAAGTATTGTGTTTTATAGTAAGGTTAGTCCTATTCAGTATCTGGGTAGTATGAAGATGCCTATAAATAAATGAGTATGCTCCTGTTGACATCAATTATTGAACCTAATGCTTTATCCTATAGGCAAATTTTAGTTTTGAGTGATGGATATGAGTTTGCCTAGTCCTTAATAAGACAATTTCTGAGGTGATACCAAGGGGTGACTTCCTATTTCTCTTGGTTAGATGGAAGGTTGTAAGTGCATTTATACTATCCCTAAGCTCTTCCAATATTCGCCTCACATTCCCTCTATTTTTCTATAAAAAGGAAAAAGGGTTCATGATCTAAACATTACTAAGTCATAAATTATAGTGTCAACACTCTTTATCAACTCATTTTAGCATAGCCATGAATTTTTTCTCAGTCTAACTTATCAAGGGGCCGATAAATATCTTGCTCAAAATAAATGAGAGACAAATTCCTTCTCAATCATTCATATTCCTTATATTCCTCATATTCCTCATTCTATATCCAATGACAATCTATTTCATTATCCTATTAAAGATGGCATTATAATGTGTCAAAATAAATAACTTATTATATAGAAAACCATGGTGATTTCAAGTTTAAGGACTAAAATGATACTACTGTGATGAGAATCATTTATGACAATTATCCATGTAGTATTCTCATATTAGGTCCTCCCAGTACATCATTTCTTAAATATGTACTTATGAGTTGACTTTTAATATCTTATATACATTATTAGTAAAACATAATCATTAGTCAACTTCATACTAGTTTTCATTCATTATTGTTCCAACAATAATAATTGACTAAGGATAATTTAGAATAGAATTTAAGTTTCACCTAAAAGTTTTACAATTAAGTCATATACTTCATGACCTTAGACAAAATTAACTATTCAAAAAATTTATTAAAATTGAAAAATAATGAAAATGCTTCTTTATTAATAAAATAAAAATGTCACGACCTGAACCCAGGGGCACGTGACCGGCACTAGGGAATGGGAAAGCATAAAGCTACTGAAACCCGTAGTAAGCCTTAAAAGAAAAATGTAGAATATTTAAACTTTAAGAACTTACAATAAAATAATTAAATCACAATGTACATTATTAAACTGATTTTTCTCAATTTAAATAATCCATTCTATCATCATATATAAAATAACATCATCAGTTATACAAAATAATATCTCAATGCATAGCTTACAAATACATGATATTCAAAATTAAATATGCAGTTATATAGTTTTCTCTACTGCGTTACACGAATATAAATATAACATAATTAAGTAGACCTACATAGAATAGCCGATGACAAAGCCACATGGTGAAGAGAAGTAGGCCTAGCATGAAACTCCTAAACTCCTTAAAAAAAATAGGTTGAGGGGAGTCAAACCTTACTGAGTAACTTAATAAAGAAATGAATATGGTTTGAAAATCTCCTTTAAAATAAGTTTTTATGGAAATATAATATATTTATCATTTTATTCAAATCATTTGATATACATATAAGAAATCCATTTTTCAAAGGAAAGAAATAAATATTTAAATGCTTTTAAAACATTTCAGTATAAAATTAGGTAAAACCCGATTGGTCAATTTTTAAACAGCCATACAGCTCACTTAAATCCAAGACTGTCGGATCCCGAGAGCAAAGCATCACTAGGATGCACAACTGCATTCATATCACTTATCCAATATCACTAGCAGTGTCCAAGAGCAAAGCATCACCAGACCATCAGCCCCAATGATTTAATAAATATTAATCCAATTATACTAGCGGTGTCTGAGAGCAAAGCATCACCAGACATTTGGCCCAGTATTTATTAAATAATCAAATATTATACTACTGACGGTGTTTGAGAGCAAAGCATCACCAGACCATCGGCCCCAGTAATATAATTAATATAGTCACATATTTTACCGGTATGCACACGATCCTGATGAAACCTATCAGGTAGCCCATTCTATCATAGTTTATTTAAAATAAATGAAAATAAATAACTCAAGAAAAATTACAATAAATAAAAATAAAATAAAATAAAATAAAATAAATCAACTATAAATTAAATCATGCAATATCATATGAAGAATGTCGACTAGAATCTCATAAAATTAAATTCATCAAAATTTAGTATGATTTAAATTAAAAGACCCGACACTCAAGTTAAATATTAACTTACAAGATAAAGGCGCTCCTCTGGCATGTCGTGTCCGACCTCGATTGGCAGACACGACTGGAGGGGCGGCTAAAAGACAAAAAAAGGAAAACGACAATCAGAAAATAGAAACCTAACTTCTAGAATTATAAGGAAGACTCGATTCGAACTCAGAATAACAAGTTTAAGATTGACCCGGCGTCACGTTTTATGAGAAATCTACCAAAAATTCAGTAGAGTTTTCTCTATAAAACAGATATCCCTTTACTGAAGTAGAGTCAATCCTACAAGTAAACACACTTCAAAATTCCATAGTAGCTCAACACCTCAGGTTGGGACTCCAAACTATACAATTCCCAACCGTGGTTCACAAAAATACAAATAAACAAATATTAATTGTTAATATAATAAAATCACCAAAAACTATAAAAAAATTAATAATAAATCATAATATAATTTATTCAATTTTCAAAACACTAAATACGTTTATTTTTCACCATAATTTAATAAAATCTCAAAATAATAATATAATATTAATAAAAACCCAACTTTCCAAATATTCAACATAATATAGTCAAATTCAAACTTTAATTGTTCAAATAGTTTAAATATACTATAATATTAATTAAAAACTCATTTAAATCACAAAATAATAAATAATTTAATATTGAATATAATTTCCAAAAATTAGAATTAATTAGTTAAAAATAGTAATTAATTTATAAAAATTATTCTAATACTCTATAAAATTCTAAAACTATTTAAAATATAATTTAGCTATATTTTCAACCAAATTACATAATTGCCCCCAAAATTTCAAAATTCACATAAAAATAATAATTCCTTAAAAATTAAAGAAAATTATCAAAAATTATTTTATTCATACTAAAATTACTAACTTAATTTATTAACCTAATTAACTCAAATATTCAACCAAATATAATTAATTAGTAACATTAACAAAATATACATAAAACTTAAAATATCCAAATAAATATACAAAATTCCATAAAATCAAATTAATTAATCTAAATCATTTTTTATATACCCTTAACCAAAATCAATCCCAAATAATTTAGATCAACTAATATATATATAGATCAACCCAAAATTAACCAAATAATTAACAAACATAATAAAACTCAATCAAAAAAAATCAAATCAACTCAAAAACTAACTAAAATCAACTAACTGACAAACAAGATCAACCAAGATCTAACTACCCCTAACCCACTAACTCACTTAAAGCTGAACTTAAGACAAGGGAGGGGCTGCTACTACAAGTGCCGGAGTTGTTACCGCCTCCGGTGACAATAGGTGGTGGCGGTGGTGGTGCTAGGCATCACAGTAGGAGGACTAGAGGCTGCTGCTGTTACCGTTCCTACTGCTATTCCTGCTGCTATTTCTTGTTGCTGTCTCTACACCAGCGTCGACTGAGGGAGGAGGATGCTAGCGGTGCACGTGGAGGCGTAGCGATGGGGAAGGAGTGGTTTGTCGCGCATGGGAGGAAGAGGGTGATAGGGGAAGAAGAGAGAGAAATGTAAGGAAGAAAGAAGAAAATTTTGTTGACCCGAAGAAAATGGCTTTTTGACCAACTTTTGGTCTAAAATAAACTTATATATATATACATATATTTAGAGTAGTTTAAGTAATGTACATACATACACACACACACACACACACATATATATATAGATATATATTAGGTAGTTTAAGTAATAAATATAATATTAATATTAATATTATCCCTAGATAAAATAATACTATAAATAATAATAGTCAAAAATAGTAATACTATGAATAAAATATTAAGACAATTAAAATAATAATGTATGTGCATGTAAATAAAATGATGTAAAAATAATAATGTTAATAGTTCTCAATAGAATTTTAAATTTAGTACTTAAATATAATAATTTAATATATCAATAATAACAACATAAAATAAGATAATTAATATCGTTGAAAACCTCAATATTTATATAAATAATTTAAAATATTTAGGTTATTACAAAAAAATATGACAAAGTCAAAGTATGGCAAAACCTAATTAGCCTAGGATATATTAAGCTTAGAAAAACACCCTTTGTAAATGTTTAGTGTTGAGCCCTGAAAAACACTTGTAATAATCTTTATAAATAAGATTAAGTTTAAATATCTCAACTTGGGGATAAGTGAGGAGGGAGACATAGGATTGGTTGAGAATTTTAACTCCTTAAAATTGATTATGTTCCTTTTTTTGTGGCAGCTAGGTTGGGCATAAATCTCTAAAATGATTTCCTTCCTTTTTTATTCTTTAGAAAATGATGCTTTTACACCTCCCTATGTGCCTTGGAATTAACCCTAGTATCAAAAACTATTCCCTCAAAGTGTCTTTACATAGGATAAAAGTTGGTGAGCTATAAGGTAATTATTCATCATTTGCATGATCAAACTCCTAATTTTGGACTTTGACAAACAATTTAAATTCTAATGATTTCCTTTAAGTGTGTAGGAAGTTGATTGATTATTAAGAATAATTGTTTAATGATTGGAGATAATGAAATATTCCTTAAAAGAGTATAAATATGCATTTCGATGAAGTATCTCAATTTATGCAAGTCCCTAATTTTTTAGAAACATTTATATATAAAAAAATATACAAATTTAGACTTACATTAGTATGCTCATGAGCCCCTCATGACCGACCTCATATAGTGCCTCAAGAGCTCATTTTTTATAAAATGGTCAGTGCACCTCACGAGCTACCCTCATGATCATGAGGAGTAGGCTTCAGCTTATGAGGTTAGTCCTGACAACATTCAATGGACATTTTTGAATGCAACAGTCCTTAAACTGACACCCACGAGCCAGTGTTTGCTCCTCATGATCTTAACCAGCATTATGATATAAATAAGTCCAAAATGATTCAAAAATCAATAAGAGTTGTTGGAGATATAATCAATGCTTCCAACATCCATAATCTAAATTGTTTATCTACATAAACAACTCCTGGAGTTCAATTGAATTTTTAAGAAACTTGTTTACTCATTATGCTCTCTTAAGTATTCAATTAAGCTCTCAAAACTCTCTTCAATTTTTTTTTTATATTTGTATAACTCTTATAAGAGTTAGTGAGTGTTAGAATAGATATTCTTATTAATAGATATTCTTATTATTCTATTTTTGGGGATTAAGAAATTGGGAATTAAGATTCTATTCTAGTGGAATTAGTTTAAGTGTTAACCATTGAAACACTTGGAATTTGGTTTTTGAGTGAGCCTTAAAAACTCAAGTTGTAATGTTATAAGAGTAAGCTATAAAACTCTTGATGGGTGATTGAAAATCTTAACTTGGGGATAAGTTAGGTGGAGATGTAGGATTGTTGTCGAATCCAAACTCCTTAAATCATTATGTTCTTTATTCTTCCTTTTTGAAATTCTTTCAATTCTTGTTTAATTCTTTAAAAACCATTTTCATTTTTCTAAAACCCTTATTAGCCTTATTCACCTCCTTTTAAGGCATTTTCATTTAGTATCAGAGCTTGAATTCTAGGAACTTCATTACTAGAATATAAGATTATGAGGAGTGAATCTTAAAATATTTCTTCACTAAGGCTATTCTTTGATGGTAGTGACTATCCTTATTAGAGCCATATCTAGATTATAATTCCATTGGACTTTGGGAAGTTATTCTCAAAGGTTGTCAACCACCAAAAATTACCATTATTGGTGTACAAACTAATCTCTCAAGAAGTAGTTGGAGTGAAAACTATAAAAATAAGAAAGCTATTATCACTCTACTCTCTTCCATGATAAGAGAAGAATGAGGCAAGCTTCAATATTGCATTTTGGCCAAGGAAATATGGGAGACGTTGGAGAACCATTATGAAGGCAATGTACAAGTAAAAAGAAAAAAGGTTAAACTTCAAATGCATGAATATGAACTCTTCAAAATGAAGCCTCAAGAATCAATCACAAAGATGACAAACCATTTCCATACTCTCCTCACAACCCTTAAGAAACTTGGAAAACATTTCTCTAAGGAAGAGATTAACAATAAGATTCTAAGAATCATACCTAAGAAGGATTGGGATCTCAAGTCACTTCAATTAAAGAAGCTCAAGACCTTTCTATCCTTTCAATAGATGTACTTATTGGCAAGCTCTTGACACATAAGCTTACAATTAAGCAAAGAGGTGAAGAGCAAGAAGCGAAGGAAGAAAAGAAAAAGAGCATTGCATTAAAAGCTTTACAAGATGATAGTGAAGAGGAAAATGGAGAAGGCTTTAGTGATGAAGATGATGAAATTGCCATGCTCACTAAAAGCTTCAATAAGTTCTTGAGAAAGAAAAGTTCTTCAAGGATAAGAGATTTCAACAAGAAGTATAAGGGATAAAATAATAAGAAAACCAAAGAGGTTGCTTGCTATGAATGCAAGGAACCGGGACATATTAGAAGTGAGTGTCCTAAACCCAAATTCAAGAATAAAGGAGCAAAGGATAAAAAGAAGGCCTTCAAAGCTCCTTAGGATGATGACTCCTCCAAATCCAAAAAGGAAAAGGAATAACAAAAAGTGGCCAATCTTTGCTTCATGGCTCTTGAAGATGAAAAAGATGTACTATTTACTTCTAAGTCTTCTTTTGATAAGTATTGTGCTTATGATGAATATAATGATGATGATGTTAAAAGCTCTATTATGAGTATGCTCTTACTTAAAATACAAAAGTCTACTTTTTAGGAAGAAACATTATAATCATAAGTTAACTACTTTAACTAAAGAATTCAAAAATTTAAAGATTGAGTTTTCTAAGCTTGTTAAGTCCAATGAGAAACTTACTTATGATTTAAAATCTTCAAATTCCTTAGAAGAGCAACTTAAGAGAGCAAGTGATGAAAATCATAGAATTTATAATGAGGTAGTTTAGCTAAAAAAATTTCATATCAAAATTACAAAGAGGAAAAGAGAGTTTAGATAATTTACTTGACTTTAAAAAATTTCATGGAAATACTAATGGAATTGGATATGCTAATGGAATGGCCTCATCTTCATCATCATCACATATTAAATTTGTTAATGCATCATGCAATTACATTCATTCTATCTTTAAACCTATTGAGACTTAAGCTTTCAAAGCTAATAAGTCTCATGTGTCAAATATTAAAGGAAAGGCTTATAAGACTCAATTCTATATGACATAAAATGGTAAGTCTCATGCTAGAAAAGCATAACCCAAACATGCTTACATGTATACTAGACACAACACTCATAAGCATATTTCAAAACACAAAGAACCTAAACATATTGCACAAACCTATCAAAATACACATTGCCATTGTCAATGCATGTCTCACACTATGACTCAAAATAATAAGAGACACACACCACCTCAACATTAAAGGTATATCTCATTTTCTAAGCAATCATATGTGCCTAGAAGAAATGGATTTGCAAATGTTGAATGTTCATATTACATGATAAAGGGACATGCAAACAATAGTATGTTTCTATAGAAGACTACACATGAATTTTCTTCCTTTGGATTATCGTGAAACTAACTAACCTAGACCAAGAAAGATTTAGGTTTAAAAGAACATTTAAATTTTTTTTTTTGTAGGTATGATTGAAATTCACAAGTGCAAAAAGCAAGTGGTATCTTAATAGTGGATATTCAAGGCACCTGATAGGAGATAAGGATTAATTTAGTAAGCTTGATGCTAAGGATGGAGGACATGTCGCATTTTGAGACAATGCTAATGGAAAAATTATAGGCATAGGAGAAGTCAGTAATCCTCAATCCTTATCTATACATCATGTATTGTTTGTTAATGGTTTTAAACATAATTTGCTAAGAATAAGTCAATTGTATGATATGGGAAATAAGGTGACTTTCTATCTTGGAAATTGCTTTATTAGTAGTCATGATAATGACAAACTAATTTTTAATGGTAAAAGAGTATCTACTGTTTATGTTATTGATTTAAACAAGATTGATAACAAAGACATCAAATGCTTAATGTCTATTTTCCATGACATATAGACATGGCATAAAAGGTTAGGACATGTAAACTTTGAGCTTTTAAATGATCTTTGTAAACATGAACTTTTGATTGGCTTACCTAAGCTTGAATTCACTAAAGATAAACCTTGTGATGCTTGCCAAAAGGGAAAACAATCCAAGTTTTCATTTAAGCTCAAGAATGTAGTGTCCACCTCTAGGCCACTGAACTTATACATATGGATTTGTTTGGACCAACTAGAGTTGTTAGTCTCGGTGGAATGCACTATGCAAAAATATTGGTTGATGACTATTCTAAATACACTTGGTTGTGTTTTCTTGCTTATAAGAATGATGCATTTAAAGCTTTTGAATATTTTTCAAAAAAATTTAAAAAGAAAAAGGATTTTGTATTTCATCCATTAGAAGTGATCATGGAACCAAATTCAAAAATGGATTTTTCAAAACCTTTTGTAATGGAAATGGTATTTCACATACGTTTTCATCTCCAAAAACTCCTAAACAAAATGGGGTAATTGAAAGGAAAAATAGAACTTTGGTGGAAATGGCTAGAATAATGCTTCATAAGTATAATTTACCTCTAAACTTTTGGGCTGAAGCCATTAACACATTTTGTTATATTTCAAATAGAGTTTTCAAAAGACCAATTTTAAATAGAACTTCTTATAACTTGTGAAACAATAGAAAACCCAAAATCTCATATCTGATAGTATTTAGCTACAAGTACTTTATATTAAACACCATAGATAATCTTGGGAAATTTGAATCTAAAGTCGACGAAGGAATTTTCCTAGGCTATTCCACTTTTTGTAAAGCTTATAGAGTGTTTAATAAGAAAACCTAAGTAGTTGAAGAGTCTATGCATGTTGTCTTTCATGAATCAAACTCATTTTATCATAGAAAGGATGTTTGTAGTGTTATTAATCTTGTATGTGATAATAAGATTATGGATACACAAGAAGAAAATGCTAATAAGCCTTTAGAACTTGAAGGTTTAAGTAAGGAAGATAATGAGGAGACATCTCAACCTACCTTGAAGGATGAACTTATAAAGGATTGGCAAATCAAGAATGCTTATCCTTAAGATCTCATCATAAATGACACTATAAAAAGGGTAACTACTTGATCTAAACTCAATTCTATTATAAATATAACTCATTTCTCAAATTGAGCCTAAAAATGTTGATGATGCATTAAGTGATGAATTTTGGGTCTTTGCTATACAAGAAGAGTTAAATCAATTTAAGAGAAACAAGGTTTGGTCTTTAGTTCTGAGACCTAAACATCATCCTATTATAGGCACCAAATGGGTGTTTAAAAGTAATATGAATGAACAAAGTGTCATAACTAGGAACAAAGCTATACTAGTAGCTAAAAGTTATAATCAAGAGGAAGGCATTGATTATGATGAAACCTTTGCCTCGGTTGCAAGGTCAAAAGCTATTAGAATGCTACTTATATTTGCATCATTCATGGATTTTAAATTTTATCAAATGGATGTTAAAAGTGCATTTCTAAATGATTTCATTAAAGAGGAGGTATATGTTAAACAACCTCTAGGTTTTAAAAATTTTGATTCTCCAAATCATGTTTTTAAATTGCCAAAAGCATTGTATGGATTGAAAAGAGCTTAGTATGAAAGGTTGAGTAACTTTCTTTTAGAAAAAGGTTTTTCTAAAGGAAAAGTTGACACAACTCTTTTCATAAAGAAATCCAACCATGATTTATTAAGTGTTCAAATTTACGTTGATGACATTATTTTTAGTGCTATTAACCATTACTTGTGTGAGGAATTTTCTAAGTTAATGTAAGGAGAATTTAAAATGTGTATAATGGGTGAGCTCAAATTCTTCCTTGGACTTCAAATCAAGCAATGCAAAAATAGGACTTTCATTAATCAAACTAAATATACTAGGGTCATTCTTAAGAAATTTTGTATGGATGGAGCTAAGACAAGCAAAACTCTAATGAGCACCACAACCAAACTCAACAAGGATGAGAATGGAAAATCAATTGATGAAAAAATATTCAGAGGTATGATAAGTTCCTTTCTTTATTTAACTAGTAGTAGACCGAATATTATATTTTCTACTTGCTTGTGTGCTAGGTTTCAATCTAGTCCTAAAGAATCTTATTTGAATGCTATCAAAAGGATTTTCAAATATCTTTGTGGAACAATGCATTTAGGACTTTGGTATCCTAGGAATTCATCCTTTGATTTAATTAGTTATTCAGATGCAGACTTTGTTGGTAGTTTACTAGATAGAAAAAGCACTTCCTGAACATATCAAATTTTGGTAATTACTTAGTTTCTTGATTAAGTAAGAAATAATTTTTTGTTGCCTTGTCCACTGTTGAGGCATAATATATTATAGCTAGTTGTTGTTGCTCATAAGTCTTATGGCAAAAGCAATAACTTAAAGACTACGACATTGATATTAATCACATTCCAATTAAATGTGACAATACAAGTGCTATAAACCTTAGCAAGAATCCCATTCAACATTCTAAAACTAAGAATATTGACATTAGACATCATTTATTACATGATCATATTCAAAATGGTGACATTTTTCTTGAATTTATTGATACTAATCATCAATTAGCATACTTTTTTACCAAGCCTCTTTGTGAAGAAAGATTGAATTTTATTAAACATAAGCTTGGTATGATTTATGGTTTAAGTTTGTCTTGACAATTTGATAAATTGCAAAGTTGATGATTGGATTTGAGAATGATCATGTTGTTACTTATATCTCTTTTGTATTTATTTTTCGTATTTGATACCATTTAATAAATTCATGCTTAATCATGATTTCTATGATTTCAGTTTATATTTAGTATCTAAGACTCTATCATAATTATTTATCAAGAAAATTTAATTTCTATCATGTATAAATTTTTTTAATATTTGTTGATTAGATAATTAATTATGGAATTTTATTGAATTTATTAATTATTTAAATCAATCAACTCTATTTCATATACAAAAATTTATTGATTTCCTATTTGCACGATTTACTTTTAATATTTTTATTAAAAAATTAATAATAATTCAAAATTAATTTTTTGAAATTATTTTGTAATGCATGATTATGTTAATTTATGACGATATTTGTCAAAGCATTTTAATTTAGTTATGATTTTTTTTATTTGATGATTAATTTAGTGCATAAGGACCTATTTGTCACATTTTGAGGACCTAATTAAAAAGAATTTGAAAGTTTAGGGATCTTCCAGTATCTTCCATCACGAGCTATTGAGCTCATGACCATTGTGGCTCAACCTATCTAGAGCCGCTCATGAGCAATGTTCTTAAGTGGACCGCTCATGAACAACGGTCTAATAGGCAAAAAATATCAATTCTATTGGGATTACAATTTTCTTAACTCTTTCCTTCTCTAAAACGGTAACCTGCAATTTCTTTTTATTTTGGGACTTTATTTGATTAATTTTAAACCTAATTCTTACCTATATAAACCCTTTAAACCATTCTTTTCATCTTCACATCTTTTTCTTTGTATCCTTTAAAAAAAAATTTCTTCTTTAAAATTCTTCACTTATAGCTCTTTCATCTCATCACCATGGCTCCCAAGAAGAAAACTCTATATGCTTCTTCCTCCTCTAGAAGAGCTATCAAATATCAACCTAAAGAGCAACCTCCTCTCTCCTACACTTCAACTTAATTTAAGGAAAGGCTTGCTCAATTCAAGGAAAGGAAAATTATTTCCTCTAAGTACACATTTCAAGCTACTTTAGAGAAGATGGATTTTTTCAATAAGGTCAGGACCTTACTTGACAATATGGGTTAGTATGATTTTATATTCAATTCTTTTCATACTTATCCATCTTTAGTCCATGAATTTCTTACTTCCTATTGCTTAAAAACTCACCACTTTAGTGAGTAAAATCCTATGAGTAGCATGAGATTTAGATTGGGTGGGAGAGATAGATTCCTTACCTCTCAAGAATTTGATGATATCTTTAATTTTAGATAAGGGAGTTTAGCTTCTCCTCTTTCTTCTTAGCTTTCTAATCCTTTTTGGACTCAACATACAAAACTTAATGCAAAACCTTTTGAAGTAGGAAACACTAAGCATCTAGTTTTGCTTTAAAATCTCTTTGGTATATTTATAGGTATATTACATATTCTATTCATACTAATGCTTTGAGTAATGAAGCTATTTCTTTTAATGATATTTTCCTTGTTAGATGCCTTGTTGAAGGCATAGATGTTGAGCTAGGAAAATGGCTTCAATGGAGGTTTTGGTTAGCTAGTAATAGTGTTAGTGTTAGTGGTGCCTTATGTATCGGAGGCTTCATCACTAAAATTGCTTATCACTTTGGGTTCAACTTAAACAACACTCCTTCCATTCCTCCTTCTTTTCTTGATGATAACCTCTTGAAAAATTCTAGGCAATTCAAGCTTGATAGAAATTCTTGGGTTTGGAAAGATGAAGTAGAAGATAAAGATGTTAATGAACAACTAGAACAAGACTTAAAAGATATTGAGCACATAGGCACTCATGGTCTTGAAAGTGTTCAACTTGAATAAGAAATCCCTCAAGAGCATACTCCTCCTCAATCTCAAAGAAAAAGGGCTAGAGGACCTTCCACTTCTCAAAGTGTTGATGAAGAACCCACTTGGATTGAAGGATTTTTTTTATCGTCTATCCATTATTGAAACCAACTTCAACAATAGGTTTGATCAAGTGGACACAAGACTTGATCATTTTAAGAATAGGATGGATCATATAGAGTATGATATTAATCAATTGCATGATCATCACAACATACAATGCACTTGGAATCCTCCTCCTCCTCCACAAGATTAGATTTTCTTTGTTTTTCATCACTTTATGTGTGGTTTATTTACTATTTATTTTCAATTTTTTAAGCCTTAAGATACTAGCTTATGTCTTGTGTTTTTTATTTATGCTTTCATTTACAATTGATATTCTAATATCATTATAACTCTATCCTTTTTTATATTATTAGTGCATTTTTTATTTTGTTAAAGTTTACTTTTGCATTTTAAGTTTGAATGAGTATCAAAAATTTGATAGTGTGTCCTTCGTATCAAATTTTTCCAAACCTAATTCTATTTTGTTATTTGAAATAGGGGGAGAAAATTATTTGAATATATTTTACATAATTTTGTTTATGCATGCATAATAACATTGTAAGTGTGGCTACTTTATCACAATTTAATAATCATACTTTCATGATTTTCTTGTTGTGATAAAAGGCCTTAATTTGCTTACTTTGTTTATGTATGACATAGATTTTATAAAGATTGGTTGTATCTTTGTTTTTATTATTTTGGTTCGTGATCTTTTATTTCGTCTAGAATTTTTGTTTCCTTTAGGTTCATTCCCTTTGTATATCTCTTTTTTTTTTACAAAGGGGAAGAAGAAGCTATGTGATAATTGTGTTTGTGATATGCTAAGTGCTACATGATCATGTATGTTAGCTAGCTAAGCTTTATATGATCATGTGATAATTAAGCTCATTAAGTTTCAAATAAGTGCTATATGCACTATTTTTATGATCCATTTTAATAACACTACATGCCTAACATTTTTTAAATGATCATGTTATTATATTTTTTATGTTTTAAACACATTTTTTTTATTTTAGGTCATGTTTCTTTTTGTCCCTCATATTGAATTTTATGTTGTTGTTTTTAATTTTTAACAAAAGGGGAGTAATTAAAAAATATATTTATACAAATGAGAAATTTTTTTTGAAAAAAATCATCTTTTTTACAATTATTTGTTATCCCTTATATATGCCGAGATAATTCAATTTCTTTTATGCTCTTATACATTATGCATTTTATTGAATTTATGCATATATTAAGGGGGAGGAAAATATTATTCATATTGCATCTATTTTATTTGAAAGGGGGAGCTATTTTTATTTATGTTATTATTGACACACACACACACACTTTATTTATTATCTTACCAAATTGGTTGTCAAAGCCAAAAAGGGGGGATATTATTGACCATTTGCATGATCAAGCCAAAAAGGGAGAGATTATCGACCATTTGCATGATCAAACTCCTAATTTTGGACTCTGACAAACAATTTAGATTCTAATGATTTCTTTTAAGTGTGTAGGAAGTTGATTGATTATCAAGAATAATTTTTTAATGATTAAAGATAATGAAATACTCCTTGAAAGAGTATAAATATGCATTTCAATGAAGTATCTCAATCTATACAAGACCCTAATCTTTGAGAAACATTTATATACCAAAAATATACAAATTTGGACTTACAATGGTTTGCTCGTAAGCCCTTCAAGAGCCAACTTAGTATAATGCCTCAAGATCTTATTTTCTATAAAATGGTAAATGCTCCTCATGAGCTACCCTCATTATCATGAGGAGCAGGCTTTAACTTGTGAGGGTAGTCCTGATAGCATTTAATGGACATTTTTTAATGGAATGGTCCTTAAACTTACACCTATGTGCCAGTGTTTGCTCCTCATGACTGTGAGTGACGTTCTTATAGAAATAAGTGCAAAATGATTCAAAAATCAATAAGAGTCATTGGACACATAATCAATGCATCCAACATCCATAATCTAAGTTGTTTAATTATATAAACAACTCTTGGAGTTCAATTGAATTTTTAAGAAACTTTTTTACTCATCATACTCTTTTAAGCATTCAATTAAGCTCTAAAAACTCTCTTCAATTTTTTTTATATTTGTATAAATCTTATGAGAATTGATGAGTGTTAGAATAGATATTCTTATTCTTCTATTTTCTGGGATTAAGAAATAAGGAAGTGAGATTCTATTCTAGTGGAATTGGTTTAAGTGTTAACCATTGAAACACTTGGAATTTAGTTTTTGAGTGAGCATTGAAAACTCAAGTTATAAGGTTGTAAGAGTAAGCCATAAAACTCTTGTGTAATCTCAATCTTGTTAATAAGATTGTGGGTGATTGAAAATCCTAACTTGGGGATAAGTTAGGTGGAGACGTAGGATTGTTGTCGAGTCCGAACTCTTTAAATCGTTGTGTTCTTCATTCTTCCTTCTTAACATTCTTTCAATTCTTTTTTAATTCCTTAAAAATCATTTTTATTTTTCTAAAACCCTTATTAGCCTTATTCACCCCTGCCCCCTCTAAGGCATTTTTAGTAATCTAGTGCATGGTTATGTTAGGCTCTAAATAAGTTCATAAACTATAGATGTAGGGTTGTGTCATATGAGTGTGCATACCCATGTCTTAATTCCTAACTTTCTCTTCGAGCAGTGCACGACTATATCGCGATAGTGCATAATGGTGCACTAATTTATTCCTTTAAATTTTTATTCTTTGAGCAATTTTTTATCTTTCACAATGTTTACTTTATGACACCACAAAAAGAGTTATGAGAATAAATATGAAAGTCATTCAAATATGCTCTAAAAGGACAAAGGATGATCATTACATATTTTCTTAAAGAATTAACATTTTATTTCACACTTGCTATAAAATAGTCACATCTGAATTGAATGCATAAAACCTTAAAGGAATAATGCTTAAAATGTATGCATTTTGCATGCTTAAGAAATTTCTTATACTCGAGCAATTAGGAATCAATCACTCATGATTCACAAGCATGCAGATAATGCTCTTAAGTGTAACATTAATACATGCAATAAGTTAGTTGAATTATGAAGCACTTAACTTGGATTCAATACGTACACAAACCCCTCAAATTAGAGTGTTAACTATTTAGGAACAAAGAGAGTCAATGTCAAAGAAACTTACTCGAAGAAAGGTATAAAGGCTAAAAAGTAAAATCATAGAAATTTATCAATTACATTAAATCATGATAAGTACGTAGTCCTTTAATCAACAAGAAGCACATCATAACTTATTTATTCCCTTTTTAGGGATTATTTTTATTTATATTTAGGAATGAAGTTTTGGTTTCTGTTTGGGTCAATTGCCTTTTTACATAAGTGCCCACATTTTTTATGCCAACCCTTGATTATTTGAAAAATGGCCCAAATTTGGTGCCTTAAGAATATTCTTTACTCTTTTTTACTAGAAATTAGCATGACTGACAAACCATTAGTTTACTCAAAATTTTGAACATTGGAATGGGGAAATCATTAGTTTACTTATAATTTTAAATTTAAAATTCTTCTTGGCTTACTCTTCTCTTCACTCCTTTAAGCATAGAAGTTGTCATGTGTGTCCAAGCCTTAACTTACTCAAAGCTTTTAAGCATTTGAGTAGGTTACTTAAGTCATAATTGGATATAGAAATGAGAATGGGTGACTTGCCACTAAACTTACTAGCCACTTATAGCGAACTCGATACCAGTATTTATTTATTTTTTCTCATTGCTTAAGTTAATTAAAAGAGCTAATTACTCTCAAGGATTTTCATGCAACTATCAAAAGGTGTTATTTTTATCAAAAGGTGCGAATCAATTTAAATTTTTATTTTATGATGATTTTGTTGTTTTTATTTTTCTCTGCAATTTTATTATATTCTTATGCCTTATTTTTATGTATTCAAATTTTTTAATTAATTCCTATGAGATTGTTAAAGGTATAGCATTTGTTGAATTTAATATGGTTGAAAGAGTTTTTATTGCCTTGAATCACACAGTTGTAAGCCAACTACAATGAACATTTCCATATCAATGAAATCTAGGTCTTATTTCACATTTCATGCAGTTCGGTTTAATTTTCTCCAAAAACAATCCACGAAAAGCTTACTGCAATTTCATGATGCAAAAATTCAACAATGAACTATAGCATAAATATAAAAGAGAATTATCTTTTTTAACTGTAAAATTGTCAAAAGATTTAAGGAGAAAGGACAAAATTATCAAAATTTAGTGTCACGCTGCATTCTTGACATTTTAATTTGAAACTAAAAAATAATTAAGCAAATATAAAAAGCTAGGAAAATAGCAATTAACTTCTTCAGTTTCACAGCTAGATTTGTTCTCACTAGTTAAAGCATTTCAGATATCCATTAAGGATTTTAACAGTAAATGTAAACATCCATGTAAATGGTATGTTACTGTAGGCGATGGTGTTTAGCACGCGCCCCAGTGTTTGGCGACCACGACACTGTGTGTGCTCGAGGCCCACTAAGAAATACGATATAGGTCATGGGCCTATTTGGAGATGGAGTCGTCACCCGGATAAAAGTCGGGACACACTGTACAACAACTAGATCCCATGGAGGTTCCCAGAAGCTGTCATCAAAGATCGAGTTCGAAAACTAGGTATGAGTGTTTGAATGCTCACCTAACCTTGCGGTTGGCCTCCGTTTGTGTTTTGCATTTTATTACCATTTAATTATTTAATTATTTCCTCATTTACCACAAGTAATGAAATTACCTTCGGATAATTGCCAGATTTTATAATTAAGTCCGAGTTTGCACATTAGTCCAATTTCATGCCTTTAGGTCCCAACATTCAAAAAAACGCAGTAAATAAAATAAATAATAATTTACAACCATACATTCAAAATTAAATGGGGGAAATAGATTAAGGATTACAACACTTTTATTATATAAAACATAATAGAATAAACGAAAAATAAACCAAAATAAATTGAAAATAAACAAAAGTAAAAATAATAATAAGCACACAAATATTTAATTAAGCCAGATAATACTAAAATAACTGTATAAAAAAGAGACTGAAAATATAGAAATATGAAAATTTATAAAAATAAATTTTCTTAAAAAATAAAAAAATAAAAATAAAATAAAATAAATGATATGGCGACACCTCTTCATGAGAGGAGTCACCTCTAGCCATGAGGCGTCGCCTCATGGCAAAGAGGCGATGGGCTTATAAAAAAAATAATATGAAAACCATGCAAATCCAAACAATATTCACATAAAAAATTTGACTAATATATCAAATTTTAACCAACAAAATATACAAAAATACTTCTGTCATTCTATTGGTAAAGTGGCTGAAAAATGAACAAATTCGGAGTACAAAAATCTAATTATATGAATAGTAATTTTTGAAATAGCAAAAATACATGTAGTAATATGACATCGAAATAAAACACGTAAAATTTTGAGTAACACACTAAATGAGAGCAAACAAAATATATGGTCATGTTTGTGTCACTCTTATAATGAAGTGGCTGAAAGGAAAAAAAATTTTGAGCACAAAATTTTTTCCTATGAATAGTGATATTGGAAATAGCAAAATAAAGAAAGTTAACTTTTAAAGTGGCGTCCACCTCTCTAATGAGGCGATCGCCTCTGTAGTGAGGCGATCGTCTCTTTACAGAATGATTAAAGAGGCGATCGCCTCTCCGCAGAGACGATCAGAGAGGCAATCGCCTGACCAGCAAATGCAGACGACTCTCACAGACAATAAACTTAATTTTCAAATAATCAATAACTAATGTAAATAAATGAAACTTACAATGAAATAAGAATTTTTCTCAAAATAACTGACCCTCAGAGGTATGGACTTGATTTTTTGCACGCTCGAATGCAAGGTTTTTTCCTTCTTCTTCTCAAGGATCAATTTCTTCCCCAAAAAACTTTCCTTTTTCCAGAACCTCCTTTTTTTTTATTTCAGAGTTTCCTTTTTTTCTCTCTCACTAAACTTCCCCTTTTTCTTTTTTTGTCAACCCTCTCCTCCAGATCTCTCTCTGTCGATCCCCTCTTTTCTTCCTTTTTTCCCCTCTTTTCTCTTCCCACCTAATCCCTCCTCCTACTCTCTTTATCATTACCATCCCTTTTTTAGCCCACACTTTTCCCCAAAAACCAACTATTCTTACTGTGATTGCGGAGTAAGAATAGGTGGGGACCCACCAACTTGTTGTCATTGATAAATGTCATTTAATGCAGCAGTATGTGGTTTGTTGAAGAGGCGAGCACCTCTATAAAGAGGCGATCGCCTCTTCACTAAACTGCCAAAGAGGCGATCGCCTCTTTGGCTCATAGGTTTGGGCCTTTTGGGCCAAAAGGTTTGGGCTTGCATGGGTTTAGGTTATTTGGGCTTAGGCTTTTAGGTCCATTCTCAAAAAGATTTTAGGCTTCACTTGCATTCAAGTTTCAAGTTTTCTCATCATCGGGCTTGACAACGGGCCGATCAAACCGAGCATCCCTAATTCGTCCCCTAACATGGGCCGATCGAATTGGGTGTCTACAGTTACTAAACCAATCAAAATACAAGTAAATTAAATAAATAAATGAGAGAAATTAATGGATAAAACAGCAAAATCAAAACTTGACTTTGAGTAGTACCCCACTTTTTGCATGTCAGGATAATCAATAAAAGTAAACTGTAGTTTCTTCCAATATAAATATCGGATTCCCAGAAATGACGAAATTTTTTAATAGTTATATATATATATATATCTGTGTGTGTTTCAATTTCATATTTTAGTAAAATGTGAATTAATTATGCATACAGCTATAGCATGTTGACCTTTGTCAATACAACAATTATTTTTTATGATTTGGTATCTTAAATGTAGGAATTTGTTAATTTTAAATTTGTGTTATTTCATGATTATGATGCTTGAATGTCTAAAATCAGCCAACAAAAATGCCTAAAAAACATAAGGGAAATTTACTATTACCTTCTGAGGTTTGACCAAACTAATTAGTCTGTCCCTCCATTTTTAAAAGTAAATTAAATACCCCTTCAATTTTAACATTATATACTATTTTCTCCTTGGCCATTAAAAAACTCCGTTAGTTAATATAAAAAGACTTATTTACCTCATTATTTTGTTAAATTTATTGCTTATACCAAAATTTATCTATTTTTATATTTTTCTTAATATTTATATTTTTGTTTATATTATCTGGTAAAACTTTGAATAATTGATAAAATGACATACAATTTTAAGTTAAATTCCATCACTAAACAAATAACAAAATTAAAATCATAAATTAAAATTTTTGGAAATTGAAAGGAAAAATAATTTCATTAAGTGTTCTTATCATCATCATCCATCATCATTTTTTTCGTCTTTAACCATGGACACTTCTTCCCCATCTCAATCCTTACCAACATCTTTTTGCCATCTTCATCACATGTTGCCTTTAACAAATCCCAATCTAACTCTCTCTAAAATCTATTTCCATATTGCTTTTCAATAAACTTCTAATCTATCACCTTCAAACATTGTACAAGGCAATCGCTTGTAAATAAGAAAGTTACATATTAGAGATTAAGCCATCGTTTGTAAACAAAGGAGTTACAACTTTTTAAGAATTAGAAACATTAAGGAGGTTTTGGTTTTGGTTTTGGATTTTGTTTTGGTTTTGGTTTTGGTTTTGGTTTTGGTTTTAGTTTTGGTTTTGGATTTTGAATTTTAGATATTGGATTTTGGTTTTGGAGTCTTTATTGCTAATAATGTTCTTGACCAAAAATCTAATGTTTATGGTAAGGTTTGTGGTGGTAGTGGTGATGGATTTTTTTACGGATGACTACCTAATAGAGGAGAGCCAGTCTTAGTACTTAGATTACCTCTATTATTAATGGATTTTGACAAACCAAAAGTTCAAGATAAAGAAAAGAGAAATAGCACTTTTGTTACATCACTTGGAGCATGGGTTGAGAATTAAACTTTACCAGAGCTAACTGCTTGATGAATGGTGATTCTCTATTTCTTATTTTTCTTTATCTCTTTTTAAGTTTCTCTTAATTTTCTATCATTTATTTGTTAATCTTTTCTAGTCAATATTATGGTAGATTTCATTGATTCATGCCATTGAATGAGTCTAGTTTAGCGCCATTAAAAAGAACAATAGTTGTAAGAAAGGAGACAATTCTTTCTCTACCAATTGTTGCGATGAATTAGTAGTAGTGATGCTTAGTTTATGATAAGGGCATATGTGGTGGCGAAAACTTGGTGGTGATGATGCTAGATTTATGGTGGTAGTGGTGGATTAGTAATAGTGCTAGAATTCTTATAAGGGTATATGTGTGGTGGTTGATGACATGGATGGGTGAGAAAGAGATTCATAAGTGGGCGTGAAAGAGAAGGTATAGATGAAAGGAATATAAAGTTTTAAGGAGCTTAATGATATTTTTTCTTTTTAAAAATTTATAATTTATTCATCTAATTATCATGTATATGCTGATCAGTCCAAATTCTTAATCAATTAAAGGTAATTTTGAAATTTTATATAATTATTGATAATTTGACCACTATTTATGCTTTTGATTGATAAAATATTCTTAAATATTTTAACAGAAAAGGGAAATAGTTAATAAAATAAAAATTAAAGAGGTATTTAATTTATTTTTGAAAATGGTAGGATAGACTAGTTAGTTTGGCCAAACCTTAAGGGTGATAGTAAAACATAAATCAGTTTCTCATTCATAATACAAGTTACATTAAGCAACTTAGAATGGATAGACACACATTCTACATCTTATGTAGAATGCTTAAAAATTACGAATACATAAAAGATTCTAGGAACATGCTTTTAGAAGAGAAAGTTGCACTTTTCTTTAACATTCTTACTCATGATGAAAAACTAGAATAATCAAACATAGATTGAAGCAGTAGGAAGAAACCATCAACAAGAATTTCCAAAAAGTATTGAAAGCTATATTACATTTTCCATTCTTGAAAATTGTGAAGATAATAAAATGGAAATAGTTTAAGGTACTACTGTTTATATACTGCATATCAATTATATAATTTAACTTTTTATATAATTTTTATAAGTTAGCTAACATTCAATCTATTAAAACCATTAGAATTGTCTAAGAGCATTAGATGGAACTTTTATAAAGCTAAAATTATCAAAAAAAAAAAAGTTAAGATACCAAACAAGGAAATGAGAGCTAGCAATAAATGTTTTAGGTGTATGCTCACAACCTATGCAATTTATATATGTTTTATCTGGATAGGAAGTGAGAGTGCCTTAGAGGGGGAAGAATAAAGATAATGAAGGATTTAAAAAAAATTAAAACAAATTTAATGAATGAACAAGAATTGAAAGATAATAAAGTAGGAAGAATAGTAAACACAGAAATTTAAGAAGTTCAGATTCTCAATAATCCTATGTCTCCACCAACTTATTACCAAGTTAGGATTTTTCAATACCTATAATCTTATTACAAGATTGAGATTAAAAGAGTTTGAGACTCACTCTTTAACCTTACACAAATAAGAGTTTTAAGGCTAAGTCTTCAACCAAACAAACAAGAGTTTCTAGGCTCACTCTTAAACCAATTCCCACCTATTTTAATGGCTAAACATTTAAACCAATTCCACTAGAAATATATCTCACTTCCCTTCTAACCAATCCCAAGAATTAGATGAAGATAAATTTTTATTTCTATTATAGAACTAACTCTCACAAGTACAAAGAATATTGATACAAAGAAAAATGAAACTTAATGAATGCTTAGAGAGTTTTTTTTATAATCAAAGAGTAATGTAATGTGTATTCTTGTTATCACAACTCTAGACCATATATATATAGATTAAACTTCAAAAATACAATTGTTAGAGCCAATGATTATGTCTCCAATGTCTCTTTTTTTCAAAAATTTCAAAAATATGTCCATTGGATATTTACTATCACCATGGAAGCAAGGCTTCAGTCATAGCCCTTTACTTTCTGTCACCATGGATGGCAACATTGCTTCAGTTGCAACCCTCCTATGTCTCTTTCCTTCAATAATTTCAAAAATATGTCCACTGGCTTTTTTAAAGTTTAATGTCACCATGGAAGCAAGGCTTCAGTCGCAGTGCTCAACATTTTGTCACCATGGTAGCATTGCTTCAGTTGCAACCCTTAACATTCTATCACCATGGCAGCCTTGCTTCAGTCGTAGCCTTCTGCTAAGCAAAATTATGACTTGGCTTTCGTTGAGAGTAATATTGTACCTATGTTTATAATCACACTTAAACAAAGAACATTAAATGCTCAAAATTAAGTTTGTTAATATCAAAATCAAGATTGATTATTGTTGAGGTCAACAATCTCCCCTATTTTGATTTTGACAAACTTAGTTTGAGTTTGAGAAAATAATATAAAGTGTAAGTGTGTGATGTTTTGAATTTCATTAAAGTAAATAAATTATACTCCCCTTTAATTTATGCTTATTATAAAGATAATGAATTTAAGGAGTAAGGACAAGAAAAAATGAAAAATATCAATGGAGTGAGAACTAATTTAAAGAATAATGACATTATAAGAATCTCCCCACTTTGTTATGAAAAAAAAATCTTTTGAAAAATATACCAATTAAAATATTTAATATATTTCTTTATTACTCCCCTTTTTGGACATAATAAGAAATATAAATTTATAAATTATTCCCCTTGACAAAAATAGAAACAACATAAAATATATCATGAGGAAAATAAAAACATGGCCTAACATGACAAATGTATTAAAAACATAAAAACATGATAACATGGTCATTAACATTAATGGAAGGAAATAATTTCAAAACATATAAAAAAAATAATTAGTCGCACTTAACACATTACAAATATAGTACATATTTCACATTATCATATAGAGCTTAGTTCTAAAGGAAACAAAAGACTACGAAGCAAAACAATGAAAACAAAGATAGACCAAATCTTAGAAAAATATGTCCATCTAGCCAAGTACCACACACATATAAACAAAGTAAGAAAAAAGGCTTTTTAAAAAATATGACAAAACTAGTCACACTTACAATGTAGTATGTATGCATACACAAAATATATAAAATAAATTCAACAAACTCAAATATATCTCCCCCTTTGTCAAAATGCAAAAGGAAATTTTAATAAAATAAAATTTTCATTAATGAAAAGGATAAAGAGAAACATAGAAAGACATAAAAACTAACAGCTTATGGCTTATATACAAAAAATAAACCGAATCTAAATTAACATAAAATAGCCATAAAACAAACTAATAGCTTAAAGCTTAGATGAGGAAAATATACTAAAAATAAACCAAATAAAAAATGGTAAAAAAACACATAAAAATATATAAAAACCTAGTCTTGTTGAGGAGGAGGAAAGAGGGAATAATTTTGCTAAATTAAAATAATTAATTAATTGAATGTTACTCAATAATTAATTATTAATTTGAAAATAAAAAAATGAAGGTTTTAATTAAAATTGAATGAACATATCATAATGCACATATTAAATTTAAACATATATAAATGCATGACAAGTGAAAAAAATGTTATGCTTATTTTGAATAATTAATTTATTAAAATTATTTAAACAATTAATTATTAAATAGCAAAAAAATTTAAAAAAATGTTAAAATCAAAATTAATAATCAAAGTAATCAATAAGCACAACATGATTTCACATGAAAACAGTCCAACCATCAATTAAGCATAAAATCAAGAAAACTAGAACCATCAATCATGCCAAGTTCTTGCTTAATGAAATTCAATCTCTCTTTATTGAGAGGTTTGGTGAAGATATCTACAAGTTAATCATTTGCATTAACAAATTCAAGTGAGATATCACCAGTTTGAACATGATCATGTAAGAAATGATGTCTAATGTCTATATGCTTATTTCTAGAATGTTGAATGGGATTTTTGCTAAGGTTAAAAGCACTTATATTGTTACATTTGATTGAAATATAATCCAGTTCAATGCCATAGTCCTTTAGTTGTTGTCTTTGCCATAAGACTTATGAGCAATAATAACTTGTCGCAACATACTCGACTTTGGCAATGGACAAGGCAACCGAAACTTATTTCATGCTAAACCAAGAAACTAAACATTGTTCTAAGAATTGACAAGTTCTAGATGCTTTCTATATCTAGTAAACTATCGACAAAATCTACATCCAAAAAACTAATTTAGTCAAAAGATGAACTCCTAGGATATTGAAGACCTAAATGCATTATTCCATAAAGATATTTAAAAATTCTTTTTATTTCCTTCAAATGAGACTCTCTAGAACCTAGTACACAAGAAAATAGCAAACATAATGTTGAGTCCATTAGTGGTTAAATAAAGAAGGGATCTGATCATACCTCTAAATCATTTTTCATCATCTAACTTACCATTCTTGTCTTTATTGATTTTGGTGGTGGTACTCATAGGAGTCTTGTTTGATTTAGCTCAATCCATGCCAAACTTCTTAAGAATATCTCTTGTATATTTAGTTCGATTGATGAATATCTCATCCTTACATTGCTTGATTTGTAGTCTAAGGAAGAATTTGAGTTCACCCATCATGCTCATTTCAAATTCTCCTTACATTAACTTAGAGAATTCCTCACACAAGCTATGGTTAGTAGTACTGAAAATAATATCATCTACATATATTTGCACAATAAGTAAGTCATGCTTGGATTTCTCTATAAAAAGAGTTATATCAACTTTTCCTTTATAGAAACCTTTCTCTAATAAGAAGCTGCTCAATCTTTCATGCCAAGCTCTTGGAGCTTATTTCAATCCATGCAAAGCTTTTGACAATTTAAAAAAATGATTTAGAGAAGCAAAATGTTCAAAACCTAGAGGTTGATCAACATATACCTCCTCTTTAATAAATCCATTTAAAAGAGCACTTTTGACATCCATTTGAAAAATTTTAAAATTCATGAATGATACAAATGCAAATAGCATATTAATAGCTTCTAATTTTGCAACAGGGGTAAGGGTTTCATCATAATCAATTCCTTCTTTTTTATTATGACTTTTAGTTACTAGTCTAGCTTTGTTCCTAGTTATGATACCTTGTTTATTTATTTTATTTCTAAACACTCATTTTATGCCTATAATAGGATGATGTTTAAGTCTAGAAATGAAGGTCGAAACCTTGTTTCTCTCAAATTGATTTAACTCTTCTTGCAAAACAAGGACCTAAAATTCATCACTCAAAGCATCGTCAACATTTTTTTGTTCAATTTGAGAAATGAAGGCTAAATTAACAATCATTTTAAGTTAAAATCGAGTAGTTACCCCTTTTGTAGTATCACCAATGATGAGGTCTTTAGGATGTGCTTTCTTGAATTGCCAATCCTTTGGAAGTTCATCCTTCAAGGTAGGTTGAGACATCTCCTCATTGTCCTCATTGCTTAGACCTTTAAGTTTCAAATTCTTACTAGCATTTTCTTCTTAAGTGTTCACATCCACATGCTTATCTACAAAATCATCAACACTACAAACATCCTTTCTAGGATCAAGTAAGTTTAATTCATCAAATACAATATGTATTGACTCTTCAACTGCTATAGTTCTTTTATTAAAGACTTTATATGCTTTACTAGTGGTGGCATAGCTTAGGAAAACTCCTTCATTGGCTTTAGAATCAAATTTCCCAAGATTATCCTTAGTGTTTAATATAAAACACTTACATCCAAATACTATAAGATATGAAATTTTAGGTTTTCTATTATTCCAAAACGTATAAGAAGTTTTATTTAAGGTCTTTTAAATACTCTATTTGCAATATTATAATATGTGTTAATAGCTTTAGCCCAAAAGTATAAAGGTAAATTATACTCATAATTTTGTTGAGGAGTTCTAGGAGAAGAAAAAGTATGTGAAATAACATTTTCATTGCAAAAGGTTTTGAAGAATTCATTTTCAAATTTGGTTCTATGATCACTTCTAATAAATGAAATACAAAAATCTTTTTCTTTTTGAACACTTTTTGAAAAAATTTCAAAAGCTTTAAATGCTTAATTCTTATGAGCAAGAAAACACATTCAAGTGTATCTAGAGTAATCATCAACCAATACATATGCATAGTGCATTCCATTGAGACTATGAACTCGAACTAGTCCAAACAAATCCATATGTATAAGTTTAAGTGGCCTAGAGGTGAACACTATATTTTTTAGCATAAATGAGGACTTGGATTATTTTCCCTTTTAGCAAGCATCACAAGGTTTATCCTTAGTGAATTCAAGCTTAGTTAAACTAGTCATAAGTTCGTGTTTATAAAGATTATTTAAAAGCTCAAAATTTGCATGTCCTAACCTTCTATTCCATGTCCATATGTCATAGAAAATAGACATTAAGCATTTTATTTCTTTACTATCAATTTTATTCAAGTTAATAACATAAACATTGTCTACACTTTCACCACTAAAAATTGCTTTGACTTTATGAAGACTACTAACAAAGCAATTTCTAGGATAGAAAGTGATTTTATTTCTTATGTCACAGAATTGACTTATACTTAAAAAATTATGTTTAAGACAAGCAACATATGGTGTATAGATAAGAGTTAAGGATTATTGATTTCTCTAATTCTTACTATCTTTCCTTTAGCATTATCCCCGAATGTGACATGTCCTCCATCCTTTGTATCAAGCTTATTGAATTGCTCCTTGTCTCCCGTCATATGTCTTGAACATCCACTATCAAAATACCACTTTCTTTTTATTATTGTGGATTTCAAGCAAACCTACACAAGACAATTTAAGTATTCTTTTGAACCCAACACTTTATTGGTTTAGGCTAGTTAGTCTCAAGATAATCCAAAGGAAGCAAGATAATGTGTAATCTTCTATAAAATCACACATTGTTGGTGTGTCCTTTGATCATGCAATATGAACATACAACATTTTCAAATTTATTTTCTCCTAAGATGATACAAATTCCTAGTAAATGAGGCATGCCTTTAGTGTTGTAGTTATGTATAATTCCAAAAATTACTTTATGCCATATATGAAGAGTGTGACATACATTGACAATGACATTGTTTATTTTGATAGGTTTGTGCAATATGCATAGGAGTGTTATGTCTAGTGTACAAATAAAAATGTTTAGGTTATATTCTTTTAACTTATGACTCACGTGATGATGAGGAGGAAGAAACCATTCCATTCTTATATCCTAATCCAAGAGTGTTTCTATGGATTTTTTGAGAGTCAAGAAGATTATCTAAACTCTCCTTTCCTTTTTGGAATTTAAAAATGGAATTCTATAATTCTAATATCTCATTAGATTGCTTATGATTTTCATCACTTGCTTTTTTGAGTTGCTCCTTCAAAGAATTTAAAGATTTTAGGTCACTAGCAAGTTTATCATTTAACTTAACTAGATTTAAATATTCATTTCTTAAATTTTTGAATTCCTTTGTTAAGCTAGATAACTTATGCTTATAATGTTTTTTCTTAGATAATAAGCTTTTGCATTTAAGCAAGAGTTTGCTTATAATGGAGCTCTCATGATCATCATTATCATCATCATCATCATCCCAAGAGGAGTTAGAAGATGTTAACTCATTTTCATTTTCAAGAGCCATGAAATAAAAGTTGACCATTTCTTCTTGTTCCTCTTCCTCTTGGGATTCGGTGAAGTCATCCCAAGTAGTTTTGAAGGCTTTCTTCCTATCCTTTGCTACCTTGTTCTTGAATTTTAGTTTAGGGCACTCACTTTGGATGTGACCTGGTTTCTTGCATTCATAACAGGTCACCTCTTTAGTTTTCTTCTTATCTTCTCCTTTAAACTTTTTGTTGAAGTCTCTTGTTCTTGAAGAATTTTTCCTTTTTAAGAACTTTTTATAATTTCTAGTGAACATAGCAATATCGCCATATTCATTATTGAAATCTTTAATGCTTTCCTCTTTATTATCTTTTTGAAGAGCTTTTAGTACTATACTCTTCTTCTTCTCTTCCTACTCTTATCCTCTTTGCTTAATTGTAAGGTCATGTGTAAGGAGCTTTCCAATAAGCACATCGGTTATAGGAGTTAATGTCTTGAGATTCCTCAATTGAAGTAACTCGAGATTCCCAATCTTTTTTAGGTAGGATTCTTAGAATCTCATTATTCACCTTTTCCTTGGAGAAATATTTTTTAAGTTTCTTAAGAGTGGTGAGAAGAGTATTAAGACGGTTTGTCATCTCCATCTCCGTAATTAATTCATGAGGCTTTATTTTGAAGACTTCATATTCATACATATCAAGTTGAATCTTCTTGCTTTTTACTTATACATTGCCTTCATAATGTTTCTCCAAGGTCTCCCACATTTCCTTAACTGAAATGTAATTTTGAAGTTTGCCTCCTTCTTCTCTTGACACATAAAAGACTAGAGTAATCATAGCTTTCTTATTTTTATAGTTTTCTTCCTTTTGTTCGTTGTTCTATTGACTTCTTAAAATAGTTATTTATACACCATCAATGGTAGCTTTAAGTGGTTCCTAAACTTTGAAAACAACTTTCCAAAGTTTAATATAATCATAATCCAAATATAGTTCTATTTTGAACTTCCAATGTGGGTAATCACTTCCATTAAAGAATGGTCTAAGTGAAGATATATTTTGAAATTCACTCCTCATGATCTTATATTTTAGCAATGAAGTTTCTAGAATTGAAGCTCTGATACTAATTAAAACTTCCTTAGAGGGGGGTGAATAAGGCTAATGAAGGATTTTAAAAAACATAAAATGAATTTAAGTAATGAACAAGAATTGAGAGAGAGTATAGTAAGAAGAATAGTGAAAACTTAAATTTAAAGAGTTTGAATTCTCAATAATCCTACGTCTCCACCTAACTTATCCCTAAGTTAGAATTTTTTAATACCCACAATCTTATTCATAAGACCAAGATTACAAGAGTTTGAGGCTCAAACTTCAACCTTACATAAATAAGAGTTTTAAGGTTAACTCTTTAACTAAAAAAATAAGATGTTGTAGGCTCACTCTTAAATCAATTCCTAAGTGTTTTAATAGCTAAACACTTAAACTAATTCCACTAGAAATATACCTCACTTCCCTTCTAATCTATCCCTATAATTAGATGAAGATGAAGTCTTATTTCTATCACACAACCAATTCTTACAAAAGTAAATCAATACAAAGAAAAATGAAGCTTAATGAATGCTAAAAAGTTTTTTGATAATCAAAGAGTAATGTAATGTGTATTCTTATTATCACAACTCTAGACCATATATATATATATATATATATATATATACTAAGCTTAAAAAATTTGGCTGTTGGAGCCAATGATTATATCTTCAACATCTTTTTTTTTTTAAATTTCAAAAATATGCCCATTGGATATTTGTTGTCAACATGGAAGCAAGGTTTTAGTCATAACCCTCTACTTTTTATCACCATGGTAGCCTTGCTTCAGTCGTAGCCCTCAAATGTCTCTTTCCTTTAATAATTTTAAAAATATGTCCATTGGATTTTTTAAAGTTTGATGTCACCATAAAAGCAAGGCTTCAGTCATAGTGCTTACCATTTTATCATCATGGTAGCCTTGCTTTAGTCGCAGCCCTTAGCATTTTGTCACCATGGCAACCTTGCTTCAATGGTAGCCCTCAACATTCTATCAACAGGGCAAACTTGCTTCAGTCGCAATACTCTGCTGAGTTGAATTATGACTTGGCTTTCATTAAGAGTAATATTGTGCTTATGCTTATAATCACACTTAAACAAAGAATATTAAATGCTCAAAATTAAGTTTTTTTAATATTATAATTAAGATTAATTATTGCTAAGGTCAATAAAAAGGATCAACCATAAATGGGAGGATACTTAAAGATGCTCTTAATAGGAGACATGGATTAAAAGTTCCATGTGGTAAGGCAAAATATCATTCAACTTCATTAATATGGTACCTAAGTCAAAAAAATTATAACTCATATTTTTAAAATTTTATTTATTTATTTAAGTTGTTACTATATTGTTGATGCTGGTTATACATATAACAAGGGGTTTCTTGCTTCTTATAAAGGGCAGCGCTACCACCTTAATGAATGGAGAGATGGTCATTTACCTACCAACCATGAAGAATTTTTTAACATGAAACACTTTATTGCAAGAAATGTGATTGAGAGATACTTTCGTTTACTTGAAATGCGTTGGAAGATCCTTTGAAATACATGTTATGGAATTGATTTGCACACCTATATTATAATTGCATGTTGTTTGCTTTATAATATAATTAAAATGGAAACGCAAATAGATCCTTTAGAAAATAGGCTAGATATCAAAATAGAAAGAAATGAATTGCAAAAGAACATTCAAGAAAATTACATTGACATAATTGATTATTCAAGTGAATAGACAATGTGGAGAGACACTTTAGCCACTAAAAAGTTTAATAGTTGGAGAGCATAGAGGGGTATTAATTAGTGATTATTTTCTATTAGCATCATTTTTCTTTAATTTGAATTTTGTACCTTTTTCATTTTATGTAATGAATTTTTTATACATTAAATTTTTTATATTTGATTCTTTTAAAAAAAATTGAAATGATTTTATATGTATTTTATTTGTATATTTATGGTATGAGCACTTCTAAGCAAGATGTGAACAATGCTAAGACAAAACTACCTGAAGGACATGGAGTAAAGAGAAAGATAGTTGCTTAGTTGAATAATTATTGGAAATGTATCGTGAGGGAAGATACAATTAAGGTAATTTCAACCTAAGTTATTTGGTTGTGTTAGAAAAATGAATGGCAACAAAATTGCCTATTAGTGGTTTGAAAGCAATTAACATAATTTATATTGTCTTATTTGAAAAGATAATTTTTTGCTCTTTATGAGATTAAGGAAAAGGGTAGTGGATTTGGATAGGATGACAAACAAAAGATGGTTACAAGTGATCGTGTCATATTTGATGAATGGGCTAAGGTAATTAATTTTTTTACCAGTAATATCATAAATATTTATTAAATCAAGAATCTTAAACTATGATTATCTTTTATTCTAATTTTATCTTATTTTTATAGCATCACAGGGATGCAAAAGGTTTATATGGAAAACCATTCCCTTTGTATGATATTTTTTAAGAGATTTATGTCAAAGATAGAGCAAATGGACTAAGTGCTACAAGTGTTGTTGATCAATTAGAAAAAGAAATTAATCAATCTAATACTAATGCAAGTGACAGCTCTATGATGGTTTGTGATGTGAGTGGTCAAGCATCTTAAATTAAAAAGACCAAGAGAAAATTTGAAGATATTGAAAAAATACAATAGCAATTCAAGAGCACATTGCAACAAATTATGCAACAAGATCAAGATAAAATGAGAGAATTGGTAAATACACTTTCAAGGGATGAGAAAACTGATATGGCTCGACTTTGACAAGCACTTGGCGAGGTTCAAGGATTGAGTACAACTCAAATTTTACATGCTTAAGAGCCATGACAACTAATGATGTGGCTATGTTTTGAAGCTTGGAAAATCAAGAAGAAAAATATGAATTTATAATAATGGTTTTTTTATCTTATATAAACAAAAATGGGGAAATTACATTAAAAAAAAAAAAAAAAACTCCAACCTTTGGGAGTATTTTCAAATAAAACCCTATCCAATTTTTTCTTTTAAATCAAACTATAACCTTTAAAATGTTATCCAAAAAAGCCCTTCTTAGATGAGTGTAATGGTAATAGGATATGAAATTGTATTTTTTTATTTATGAGGCCCACTTGGATGACTGTAATTAGGGGTGAGCATGGGTCGAGTAAATCCAAGGATTTAAAATCTCCAAAACCGTACCATATTTTAGGGATTTTAAAAGTTAAATCTCTAGTACTAGTTCCTAATTTAAAAATATTTATACCAGTACCATTTCATTTTTCATAACGGTTTGGTACAACGATTCAGTTCTATCGGAACAGATCGCTATGATATGGTTCAAAATGGGTTTTTGAGAATTTATGTAATAAATAAATTTATATTATTAATTTAAATTATATTTATTATCCTTTTTTTTTTGCTGAAATCATTATATAATTTCTTAGTTGGCCCATCAATAATATTATTTATTAATAAGTTATCAAATATAATAATAACAACATATATTAGTTAAAAATTATAATATTTGAAATCATATAATGTTAATTTTCATATTTCATATTTTTTATTTTAAATTGGAATATAATGTGCTATCCACATTTTTACTTGTTGATAATAATAATAATAATTTTCTTATTTCTCATATTTTAAATTTAAAGTATGTTGTAATAGATATTCTAAGTTCTTATTTATTAATTGAATTATTTGAAACTATGCAATGTGAATTTTTTATTTTTATATTTTAAGTTCAAATTGTAATAAACATTTCATGTTTTTACTTGTTAATTGAATAATAATAATAATAATAACAATAATAATAATAATAATAATAATAATAGCAGCAATGATAATAATATTAATAATAAAAAAAAATTTCTTAATAATTTATTTATTATATTTTAAATACAACAAAACTATTAATCTTTATCATATAATATTATATATATGTACATTACTTGATAATATAATTAAAAATATATACTTAAGTTTACTAATATTTATAATATCTATGTATTATTTATTGAATTAATGTTCGATACTATATTCGGTTTTTGGTTTAATACGGTTTTCGGTTTGGTTTTTTGTAAATAGTCAATACTGTATCAAATTAGCTATAAAGTTCGGTACGGTTCAATTTAAGATTAAATTTATTCAGTTTGATACGATTTTATTGTCTTTCGGTTCAGAATTTCGGTTAGGTTCAGTATTTTTTCCTTCCTATGCTCAACCATAATTGTAATGGTAACATGAGACAAAATCAATGCATTTACCCTCAAATTGATATTTTCTCCCCTCTAATTAAGTGTTTCATTTTGGATTAATAGACTATTTAAACAGATAAAAATATCAATTTGAGGACAAATGTATCAATTTCATCTTTTATTATCAGTACAGTCATCCAATACTAACTTTTTTTTATAAAATTTTAAAGGTTGTACTTTCATTTGAAAGAAAAAATTGAATAAAATTTTATTTGAAAATACCTTTAAATGTTAGGGTTTTTTTAATGTAATATTCCAAAATAAAAAAATTATTGTTTAGACCTTTTTTATTTAGATATTTCTTGTATTTTATAAGTAGAATAAAACAGAATAATTTTTATGTTACTTTTTAAAATTATAATGAACATATTATTTGAATACTTACATAAATATTCTTATATTTTTAAATATTTAATAATAAATTTAATTAACTATATAATTTCTTACTTTAAAAAAATCACATTACAATTATCGATTATACCCTTAATTTGCCACTGTCAAAGAAAATTCAAAGCTGACTTTTTTTTTTTTCGAAAAAAGGGCTTGATTTGAAGCCAAAACATCTAAATAGAACTTACACAAGAGAATTAAATTTGAAGTAAATTTTCTTCTAAAAAATGAAAAATGAAAAATGTCAAAAAATAAAAAAATTTATCCCACACCGCCACTACAGATCCCAGTAAGTGAAACGGGAAATCTACAAAGAATCCCAGCCGTTGATGTCCCATCATCAACAATTTCACTAGCTGGAGGCAAAACTCTTCCATCAGCGAACAGGACTCTTCCATTCACACCATTTCTCTGCTGCTGCTGGTGCGCCTGCGCTACCATGGCACCCTCAAGCTCCGCCGCAGCGTTACCAAAGAAGGCTCCATCACCGAACCTGCGTTCAACTTCAAGAAACTCTCCTAGAGATGAAGGTTTGGCATCACCATCGCTGCAAAGCCGCCACCATCTACGCTTTCGCTGCAGCTCCAACGGGGATCTTTTATTCTTCTTGTTTCTGCTCCTATTGTGGCGATTAGTGGTGGCCGCAGATGCAGTGGTAGCAGCAGCAACTGTCACGCGAGTGTCACCTGACTGAGAAGGTGCCCTGAATGTGATGGCTGGGAAAGTAACGCCCATTAGAGTTCCTAATGTTGTGCTTCTGTCATGGAAGAAAGAGCCTGTAGACTGTGTAGCAACAAAACCAAAACAAATAAACAAACAAACAAAAACAACACAAGAATTAAACACCAAGTTCATCAAGAAAAACCCAGAAACTCAAAGACAAATTGAAAATGACGAAATGGTTATTGAAAGGGTACCTCAGTGTCAAGATCGGAGGAGGAAATGGAGGAGTTCGTAGGAGAAGAAGGTGGAGGAAGGATGTCATTTGCTGGATCTAACATCTCTTTTTTTTTTCTTTTATATGTTTTGAATGATCCTTAAGATGTGTGGTGTGGTGTGGTGTGCAGATAAGTGAGAGTTTACAGTTTTGTAAGCATTTGTGATGGAGAAAAAGGGAAGAAGGAGAGGGAAAGAAGAAAAAGGAGCAACACAGTGAGAAAGTGAAGAAAAGGATGTGTATAGTGTATGTATTTGTTTGTTTGAAACGAGATGATCAAGTCTACGGTTGCTTTTTTGTCCTCTTCCTTCTCTTTCTTTTTCTTCTTATTTCTTTTAGTTTTATATTATGCCCCCATAAGGAAGACAAGTAATGTAATTATTGTTATTATTTTAGTGATTAAGCTTAGTGACAATTAACAAGGAACTTTGCATTTTTTTCTCTGGAAACAGTGCATCTAGGCCCCTAATGCTTGAGCAATGGACCACTTTACCCCTCAAAACTCTTTTCTAGACCTCCTAACGTTATAGTAGTGAGCCCAAAGAAACATCAATGAACCTAATAGCTAATTTCTGTGAAACAAACGTTTAAGTACCATTTCTTCTTCCTATGTGATGTTCCCACTCTTAAAAGCCCTACTAGGGCTTCTTCAATTGTGCCCTCATCATTGTCTAATCTTCAACTATGATAGAGTTCCTGTGAACCAACTAATTTGGGATGAATCCTCAATCTCAAAGAAAGACATTTTGAGCCTCATCCCAGGACACCACTGAATTTGCATTGCAGCCCTCACAGTTCAGGCCCGAACACAAAACTCTAGAGTACTTGTCGTTGGGTAGTAAACAACCTCAAAGGACTGGCTATTGGCAGCAAGAGTTGCAGTCTGAATAACAAAGTCAGCCCTGACTTTACTCTTGTTATCCCTTACAATTCTTTCTCATCAATTTATTCTCATCCTCCCTCAAAAACGTAGCAGCATAACCCTAAAAGAACTCCACCCAAATGGACACTCATTTCCACTGCCAATCCCTCTCTTAGCATGTATAATTCCCACACAAAGATCCACATCCTCTGCCTTTAAAAACACAATTGAATCGCTAGCTACAAGCTTATTCTAGTTCACAAAATTACTCCATCCAGTAATTTTGATAGCGAAAACCTTAAGGAATCATTGAGGAAATTTGGCACCTGCCAATATCCACATTCCTTTGAGCATGTTCAGCGTGCCCTTGAGGAAAAGAGAAAACCTTAGAGTTCGCAAATGGCATTTGAACTATGACGCCAACATAAGCATGCCATAATTATGAATCAAAACAAAGATTTAAGAACTCTAAAATCTCTCATCATGATTGTTATATACGAAGAAAAAAAATGAATATCATTAAAAATTTGAAAATTTGTATTTCAATAAACATACATGAAATTTAAAAAAAAAAAAAAAAAGGCAAAAAAATTGGGCAGTCAGCAAATCACAAAAAAACAAAGGAAAAAATACAAAAAAGTATCTTGTGATTTACTGCTTTTAGTTAATGGGTCTATATTTTTTTTAACACATAGGTGACATGTGGTACTTCACTGTTAGCACTTTAGTGATAAATTTTGTAACACCATTAAGTAATCCGACGTGACAGATGACATGACACCACATGAGAGATTACATGTGTGAGGGAATTATATGGCACACATGTGGAATATGATGGGGCAACACATCATCTACCATGTAGGATAACTTAATGACATCACTAATTTGTCATTGAAGTGCAAATGATAGTGTACCACAAGTCACTTAAGTGCAAAAATGTCATGACTTGAACTTGAAGGTACATAATCAGCACTAAAGAATGGGAAATGCAACCATGCATCTAAAACTCGTAGTAAGCTTTAAGAATTTTTTTTTGCGAATTAATAACAATTTTAAAATAGTAAACCATACATAAAACCACTAATATCAATATCAAATACTTATAACATAAATCAATACTTCCAATATAAATAGTATCTCAAAAATCACAAATACCAATAATACAAGTCTGATAAATAACTACTGCGGTATCTATAATTCGATTACATCATACACAAGTCATTTAAACATACATAAAGTAGCTAGTGAAGAAGAAACCCGACACAAATGGTGACTACTGGCAGACTGACAGTGAGGTCCAAAAAAAAAGATTGAGAAGAATCAGACCTCACTGAGTAAATCAATTTTATGAAATCCATATTGCTTTTAAAACATTTTTTTAAAACCTTTTTATGATAAAAGAAAAGAAAATAAAATAAAATCAATATAAATGTACATATTAAAATCATTTACCTTTCTCAAATATTTTTAATAAATAAAATACCTTTCAAAATCACAATTCACTTTAATATAAATTTTAATATGAAATCGTATAAATATCTATTTAGATGGAAAACCTAGTAGAACACTTATACCATCAAATTATAATATCCACTTAGCTCACTTAATCTAATTAATTATCGGTGTTAGAGAGCAAGCTCGACCATGGTCCAGCCACAGTCGGTCTCTTATTCCAAATGATTACTGGCATCCAAAGAGCATGCTCAACTAGGGTTCAACCAGTATCATACCTCTGCCCAGAGAGCAAGTTCAACCAAGGCCTATAATATCACAACTCTTACCTAGAGAGCAAAGCTCAACCAGGGCTATCAATACCAATCAATGGCCATACATAATCATTATTGCATACGCAGTCTTAGTGACACCCACTAGGTGGCACGTTTTATCATTTTCTCCAAATGATTTGAATAAAATAAATAAATAAATAATTAACTAACTAATTAAAGCATAGTGAAATAAATTCCATAAAGCATCTTTTCAATATATATTCATGATAAATAAAGGAATAATCATGTATATAACATATAAATCATGTATGTGACAATATAAATAAATTCTTATAATCAATTATTCATTATTCTAATCATATAAAAATATAATTTAAAATTTCACAACAAACATTTTATAAAATCAACTCACATGTCAAGCGTGTTGGGTGACGTGTCCTTTGCTGCCCAAAAGCTATAGCTTTGATCCCGAAGTTCTTTAAAATAAATAATATTTATTTAAAATATGCTTATATAAATAAATTTATAAAATTCTCAAAATTATTAAAAACATGGGATGATGAGATTGACTCAATCTAAGACAAAATGTTACACAAACTTGGAATTTAACAGATACCGTTGTCGCACTTTACAGAAAATTTATCGAAAATTCAGCAGAGTATCCTCTATAAAACAAACATCTCTCTATCAAAGTAGAGTCAAACCTACATGAAAATGACACTTGTAACAGTCTCATAACTCAACAACTCGAGTTGAGCCCCCACATTGCGCTTATGCCTAACTGAGAACCAATTTCACAATAATAACAAAATAATATAATTTTCATTAAAATCATTGATAAATCATAAAAATTCATTTAATCATCATAATTCAATTTATTTCCGAAATAAAACATAAAAGATATTTATTTCCAAAATAAACAATAGAATTCTAATTTATGATTAAAATTTTGTCAACAAAATCCATTTTCATATTATTACAATTAATTTAACATTAATTGCAAATAACTATTTAAAGCACTTAAATATATCATAAAATTAGCAAATAACTTATTTAAGCTTAAAAACAATAAAAGTTTATTATTCTATTGTTTTCCGAAAATTTATATTAATTAGCTAAAAAATAAGAAATAAATTATGAAAATTATTTTAATACTATTATTATTCAAAATCTGTCTATAACATAATAATTAACAATAAATTTACTTAAAATATAAAAATTACCAATTTATAATTATTTTTCCAAAAATTCTATTTTGGCCTTAATTTTCAAAAAAAAATTCATAATTAAAAATTTATACATAATTTCACAAAACTTTCTTCACAAAGATTAATCAACATAATATATATAATTTAATAAAAATATGTTCACATTCCAGGTCCGGAGTAGTACCCGAGACCCGGAATTCTGACAAAAAACTCAACTTCCTTAAAAATTTGCAAACTATACATCAAATGAAAAGGTCTCAACCTGAATTTAACTAATCTAAAGTCAATTTGACATGAATCAACCAACTTCAAGCTCAATTTCACAAATTAATTCAAAAAGACCTAGAATTAATTTCTCAAAATCAAAGTCCTTACTGGCTGTAGAGCTTGAAATTGATTGAGGAGAATGATTACTAGAGGGAGAGGAATGATTTGTAGGTGTTGACAGAATTGGCTCCGGTGACTCCTCCTCCAATTATGGCTGAAAATAGAAAATGATGGAGGAGGAGGGAGAGCTTCATTAGCTAGAGGCAACTGGTGGTGGTGATGCAACTCGATTGTGTAGCGAGGAGGAGGTGGCACAGTAATGGTGGTGGTGACAGTGTGTGGGAGAGAAGAAGAAAGGAAGAAAAGAAGAAGAGGGAAAGAAAATATGGAGGGGTGCTGCACGTTTTGTTTTTTTCATTCCAAAATTATTATTATTATTTTTTAACCAAAAGTACCAAGTACAAACAAAAATTATATATATATATATATATATATATATATATATATATATATATATATATATATATATACTCTTTAACAATCAATTAAAAAAATAAAATTTACTAAAATTTCACAAGTATGACTAATCTCATAATAATTAACACTGATTAACTAAAAAAATAATTAAACTTAATAATCCACATTTAATATTAATAATAAAAAAGTTCGGGTCTTTACAATCTTCCCCCTTATAAAAATTCATCCTCGAATTTTAACAAAAATAGAAAACATAAAAGTTTTACTAATAAAAAGGTAAGGGTATGTCACTCGCATCATTGCCTTGGTCTCCCAAGTATAATCTTCCACTACATGATTGCTCCACAACACTTTAACCATTGAGATTTCTTTAGTGCGAAGCTGACGAATCTGTCGATCCACTATCGCCACTGGGTACTCCTCATAAGTCAAGTCCTGGCTGAGCTCCACTATCTAAGGTTGAAGAACATGTGAAGGATCAAAGATGTAATTTTGCACATCGACACGTGGAACACTGGATGAATACACGATAACTTTGGCGGTAGCACCAATCTGCAAGCTACATCTCCTACCTTGAATGAATTTCAAAGGGTCCAATATATCTAGAGGCTAACTTACCCTTCTTGCAAAATCTCATCATTCTTTTCATTAGAGATACCTTAAGGAACACCATATCTCCAGTAAAAAATGACACATCCTTCCTCTTAGGATTAGCATAGCTTTTCTGTCAGCTAAAAGCTGTCCTCAATTTTTGTTGGATGATGGGAATTTTCTCAGAAGTCACTTGCACTAATTTTGGAACCGTTAATTGTCTCTCGTCTACTTCCCAACACAATAGTAATTTACACTACCTTTCATTTAGCGCTTCATATGGAGTTGTCTCAATATTTGCATGATAACTATTGTTATATTAATTTATGTTTGTTTGGATTGACTAATGTAATGTTAGGAGATTCTTTGGTTCAAAAACATTTTGAGGACCAAAGTGGTCCATAACCCAAACATCAAGGCCCTAGATGCACATTTCCTTTTTTTTGTTTGGAGTTCTATCTACTTTTTCTCAAAAAAAAAAAAAAAAAGCTTTGAGTATATATATATATATAAAGAAGAATAAAATTGTTAAAAAGTATTTAATTATTATTATATAAAATTAAATAATTAAATTATAACTTAATAAAATTTAAATTAATTAAATAATAATTTAATTTTATTCATATTATATTTTTCTATTTATCTCTATCAAAAACTAAATTAAAGCATATTTCATTTTTAATTAGATAAATTTATTTTTATATGTAAAAATGAAATTAATTAGAATATTAATTATATTTTTGTTGGAAGTATCTTCCTCATTTTAAATAGGTTTGGTTTTATTTTATCTAATATAAATAAAATTAGATAATATAATTTTATTAATTAAATTAAATCAAATAATTAAATTTAAAATTAAAAAATATTGTATTAAATAATTAAATAAGAAAATTTTTAAAATTAAAAAATATATTGAAAGAGTATTATATTATTATTTAAATAAAAATATTAAAATTATAGTAAATTATAATTCTATTAAATTTGTAATATTGGATAACTGTAAGGACATCTTTTGTTATTTTTAATTTTTTTTATCATATTAAAGTTTAATAAGAAATGGATTAAATTAAATTAATTAAAAAATTTATTTGTTTAATAATAGTTATAATCACAAATTCAAAATAGTGCATAAAATTCTTTGTTAGTATTATTTATATTATATAGATAAAAGTCCATTTTATTTTTAGATATTCTATTAAGTTCTTTATTTAAATTAAATTATTTAAAATTTTTTATTGTCTAATTATTAACTAAAATAAAAAAATATTTTATGAAATTAATGTAAAGTGGATAAAAGTATCAATGTTAAAAAAATATTGAAGAATATATTGTAAAGAATATACTGTATAAAATTATTTGTAAAATCCACAAAAAATTTATATAATAATGTTTTATATAATAGCTTATAACTCTATTAACTTTATATTATTATATTCCTATATTGATAAAATAATGTTTTATGAATTTTAAGAATATTTATAATTTAATTAATTAAAATTTTTATCTTCCTAATAACCAACTGCTGTCATAATTTTTTTAAAAAAATTAATTATAGTGTTAGAAAATATTGAAGAGAAGAGAATTTATAATTGTTAAAGTAGAAAATTTATTAAAATTGTAACAAATTATTAATATATTAAAGTTGTAATATTGGATTGCTATATATATATATATATATATATATATATATATATATATAATAGATTTTTTATTTATTTAAAAATTTTATTCAAATTTGATGAGAAAACATCAAAATTAAAATTTATTAAAAAATTTTATTTGCCTAATGACTAACTACAATCATAATCTAAGGGTAAAAATAAAAAATTCATTAAGATTGTAATGTTAAATTAAGAATGGTATATGTTTATATGAATAAAATAACAATATATTTTACACTCTAATAGTTTTCATTTATTATTTTTATTTTGAATAAGAATTTTATCTTTTAGATTTAAACTAATGAATAGTAATTTATAAAAGAATATGAACAAATTAATGTTAAAGGTGCAATGTGTAAGGAAATCTATTTGAAGAAAAATATGATTAAATTTATAAATATAATAAGTAAATATCTAATATAGGTAATATGAGAATATCTCAAATGTAATATGCTTCCCACACACTATCACAGACACTATGCAATACTATCCATTTAATATTTATTCCATAATTATCATATAATCATATGGTATTAACATGCATTCCAATCATAACTAATATTGTATAGCTATATTGATATATACGTGAATACCATCATGCATAAACTAATATCACATTTCATAATCATGCAAGTTTGCTAACTGTGGATACCGTTAGTTTGATCGGTCTGTAATAAAAACCCGATAATGAGAAAGTTTGAGTTTTGAATGCAAGGGGAGCCTGAGACTTCTTTAAAATCGACTCGAAAAGCCCAAAACACTTAGCCAAGTCCAAAAATACCCTATCCAAACCTAAAATCAAGCCAAAGCCCAAGCCCATCACTTTTTGGCCTAAAACGGCCTGACCTGGCCCAAGTAAAGAGGCAATTGCTGCAACGAAGAGGCGATTGCCGTAATGAAGAAGCATCACCTCTTTACCCTGGGCATCAGTGAGGCGATGCCTTATCAAAGAGGCGGTGCCTCTTTACACCTACTCTCTACAGTATTAAATGTCATTAATAGCAGTGGTTGGAGGCTCACCTACTAAAGAGTTTGTCATTTTTGATGTTAAAAGAAAGGAAAAAGTAGGGGAAAGAGCCTAAGGAATGAAAAAAGGCAAGGGGAGAGGGTGAGAATGGGTTTTTAGGAAATTGAAAAAGGGAGAGGTTAAGAGGTTTTAAAAGAAAGGTGTGGGAGTATGAGAGAAGGGGTTGGCAACTTAAAAAAGAGAAAAATGTCTGAGAACAAAAAAGAAAAAGGGGAAGAAAAAGAAAGAAAAAAAGAAAAAAGAAAAAAGGAAGAAAGGAAGAAGAAGAAAGAGGAAGAGACTTGGAAGTTTAGAGGACTTCACTCTCTTGAGAAGAGGAAGGAATCTTCTTGCATTCAAAGTCACTAACCCATTAACCAAGCTCTGAGGGCTTAGCTAGGAGTATAAGCTCGTCCAAGTCAGTGAGTCCCCATATTTTTAAGCTTCAAGTTCTTTATCTTTATTAAAAGCTTTGATTTGTTGCTATTTTATATGTTTTCTTAAGCTATATTACTTATTTAAGTTCATAGAGAAGCATGATTGCATGAGACACTGAATATTGATTGTTGATATTTGTATATTTACATCTATTTCTTATGTATTTGCATGATCATTGAGTTTCTTAGGACTTAAGAAATGTAATCTTTCTCTGTCCCTTGTGAAGAGGCAACGTCTCTTTATAGAAGCGTTGCCCCTTCGTGATGAGGTGATGAGATGTCGCCTCTTGGTCAAAGAGGTGTCGCCCTTTTACCAGAATTCTGTATGTTCCTACCTCTATTTTCAATTCTTATATTGTATATTTGGCATAATTTCTATGTTTAATTTGTTATATCTCCTAATTTTATGCATGATTATTATGTTATTTGGTATTATTTTTAATGTTATATTATTGTGTTCTTTTGTAGACTATTTTGTGAATTTATTTCCATTCATTTTATGAATATTATTTGTGAATGATTTATAGATATTATTGTTGTTTGTGAGATTGAACTAACTCATATTTGTTATAGGAATTATTTTGTGATTTCTAAGTATTAGATGATTACTTTATTAATTAATTCTTAAGAGTTTTATTTATATAATTAATTAGTTTATTTTCGATTTATTTTTGGTTCATGTATGGTTTATTTTCAGTATTTTTTCATTTATTTACACTAAAATTTGTAATCCTTAATCCATCTCCACTTTTATTTGGAATGAATGGTTGTAAATTATTATTATTTATTTTTTTATGTTATTATTTTATTTGTGATTGAATGTCGGGGCATAAGCATGAAATGGGACTAATGTGCAAACTTAGAATAAAATCTAAAATTGGAAATCAATCACGATTAACATGTTAATAAAGAAATAATTTAATAATCAAAGGTAATAAAATATGAAACACACACGTTGGCCAACTGCAAGGTTGGGTGGGCATTCTAAAAGCCCATACCCAGTTTTCGAACTCGATCTCTGATGACAGCTTCTGAGAACCTCTATAGAATCTAGCTATTGTATAATGTGTCCCGATTTTTATCCGGGTGGTGACTCCATCTCCATTTTGGCCCCAAGCCCACTATATATTTCCTAGTGAGCCCTGAGCTTGTACAGTGTTATGGTCATCAACACTTAGGCACACGACCAAAACCGCTGCCTACAGTGGCAACTCCACTGGGGAATAGAGAAACTGATTCTAAGTAATTATTTCTTTGTTTCCCTTGAAAATTTTTCATTCACTACACATTTCCACACAATGCACTCTAAGTCCCAAATAAACTGACAATAATGTCTGCTTTGTTGTCTATGTTTCACTCAAACCTAGTGGTGAAGTATTTGATTATTATCACTCATACCACATACCTATTCACGTCACACGAACCTTTGAATGGGGAGACGTAATGGATTTATATAGCTATGGGAGCCAAAGTTTATTATCCAAGACTCAGCTCATGTAATGACCTAGCAATGTCCACTATAATTTTTTTTCCAAATGCATGTGTTTTATACCATATGGTAATCCTTTAAATAAGGTCTAAGCCCATTATAAATAAACTTTGACAAGATGGGCCTCTCATGCCTATGGTTAGCCCATTTCAAAGGGATCTTAACAAGGTGGGCCTTTGATATCATTCTTTGCTAGTTAAAATGGACTTTGGAATTATTTGGAGGAATTACCACTTGTTTGTATCGTCTTGAGAGTTGTCTTACATCCATCAATTTTATTATTCCTCGTTGATAATCAAAACCCAAAACAAAAATCCTAAGATAAGAAACTCACCATTGAACATATGTGTGGGAGATATAAAGGTGGAGATACCGTTTGTGAGCATTTTTATTCTTTGGTACGTGCATATATTTTTTTTATTTTCACCAATAGGCTTGCATTTCATGCATGCACGTTATACATGTTTCTGACCCTTAATGATTGCAGATATAAATCCATAATAGTCTACCAGTTGAAAGCAATCTGATACTAGCTGCCTAGTTAGAATCCTTAGAGAGACCAAGATGGCAGAATTTGATGCTGAAGCCTTTAAGGAACAATTGAAAGTTAAAATGGTCAAACAAACCAAGACGATTATGAGAGAAATTATGGAGGACATGATGGGTACAGCTAGAAAGGAACCACCAGCACCTCATCTGTCAGCCCCCCAACCATCGGTACCTCAACCTCAACCATTTAATTTAGATGTTGAGGATATTGAAAGACAAGAGGTAGAGGATGATCAACATACATTATTGGTAGTACCTGTTATCCATAAAAAAGAGAATGCCTCAGGAAATGCAAAAAAGCTAGACTGGGCTAAAGACCTTATTAAGTCTATGATTCAAATGTAGTTAATGATGAAGGAAAAAGGGATTGATGCCTCAATAAGCTATTCTGAGCTGAGCCTGGAAAAGGATGATGATCCCTTACCATAAAAGTTTAAATTCCTGACATAAAGAAGTTTACTGGCATGGAGGACCCCCACCTTCATTTAAAGCAGTATGTGATCCACATGAAGATAATTGAATTGACTAAAGCACAGATTATGAAGCAATTCCCTCTATCTCAGGAAGGAGCACCCATTAGATGATATTATACTTTAGAATCCTATGTTCAAGCTGATTAGGAGGAATTATGCATTGTATTCATCAAGTAGTATAGTCTCAACATTTAGATAGATGCTTCTTTGAGAGACTTGTAGAATGTGAAGTAGAAGTTCAATGAATCCTTTATGGATTATTTGATTAAGTGGAGAGTAATGAATGAAGCATTGGTCCACATAGTCTGATCAGCTAGTAATAGCCATGGAAGGATGTGTGCTCCCTTTCTCTAAGAAGTTGAGGGATTTATGGATTCAAAACTTTTAGGAGCTATATAGGTTTAGAGTATAGAAAGAATCAGACCTTGCACAAGAAAAGAAGTTCTTTAATGGAAGATCTGCGAATAGAGAAGGGTTTGGATCTGGTAGCGAGCAGTAATATATAGATTAGCACAGTCAGATAATCCTAAAGGTTTTCTAATATAGGAAGACCCTTCTCTAAATTCTTAGAAAAACTGATTAAGATTAACCTTTTACAACCCTTACCTAAATGACCTCCTTTCCCAAATGCTGACCTAAAGCTATACTACAAATACCACCATAATATTGGGCATGATATAAGAGGTTGCACTTGCCTAAAACATGAGATTCAATATTTTATTGATTTAGGCAAAATAATCAACCTGAAAATCAAAAATCCAAACACCCAAAATAACCCTTTACCTAACTACCAAAATGTACCACCACCAAATCCCCGTATCCTGATGATCAACACGAGTCTAACAGAGGAATAAGTCATTAATTCCTTTATTGATGTTGTACCTACACTACAAAAATCATAACCAAAAGACTTGAATTTGAGACAACAAACCGTTAATTCTTATGTAAATGTGCTTGATATTTGGAGTTTCGATGATGAAGAGGGAGGAGCAATTGATCTATGGAAGACCAATGAGAGGAAAGCAACACAATCCATTGAGAAATTAGAGGAAGGGGAGAAAGAAGTGAAACATATTGAGGCAAAGAAAGAGGAGAATGGTTCAAAAGAGAGATCAGAGAAAGATGGGGCCAAAAGAGACGAGAAAACTCTTGCCAATATTTAAAAGCTGCTTATGAACTCCCGAGCCCATTGAGAAGCACTGGTTATGGCTCTTGATTATAAGAAGATACCTTTGACATACACTCTAGAGCAAATGGTGGACTCATTAACTGAAAGCCCTCAGGGGGCAATTATTTTCACAAATAATGACTTGCCCTTATAAGGAAGGGATCACAGCAAAGCTTTGTTCATTAAGGCTGAAGTGAAAGGGAAATTAAGGTGCTGTGTTATGGTCGATAATGGGTCAGTTATTAATGTATGTCCTTTGAAGATCCTACTAAAGCTAGGCTTGATAGTAGCTTATTTAAAGCCCTCTGATGTAGTCATCAAGGCTTATAATGATATGAAAAGGCCAGTTAAGGGAACTTTCTGCACTTTAGTCAAGACTAGACCTATTGAAGTTTAGGTTAACCTCTATGTGATAGATATTCCAATCACCTTTACTATTCTTATAGGAAGACCATGGTTCCATCCTTTAGGGGGAGTGTCATCTACCATTCATCAAAAGATTAAATTTCCATATAAGGGAAGGGTGGTTACTATAACGACTGAAACAGAGGCTGCATTGAAATTAGCTCCCACTGAGATCCTGAAAAATCTGAGTTTTGAAGTCTTCATGATTTATGAAAACAAGCTAAACTCAAAAATTATTAGTATGATAAAGAGTATACAGTTCATGCCTATGATGGGATTAGGGAAGAATCAACAAGGCCCCAGAATTCATAGAACCTAAGGTACCGATCTTGAAGCATGAGGTAAGATATCCAAGGGGAGATGAGTTTGGGGAAAGGAAGAAGTTAAGGGCAAGTCTAAGAAGAATAGAATTAGGGTTAAACTAAAGAAGAAGACACTCTAGGAAATATTTAAAGAGGAAGGTGCCAATTACCCTTACCAAGGAGCTTCTGAGCCTTTGATGATTATCGAAAAGTTGGTCCCTGAGTTTGAAATCTTCACTGAATATGTGGATGGAATAAGAGAACCTGTTGTTGAAGAGCCTATGATAAAAGAGCTAGTACTGACTTTGGAATCAGGGGGGAACATTCCTATAATAGAGCTGAAGGACGTTGTTGACCAGGAAGAGGAATTCAAATTTGAAGCCTTTGTACTTGATTTTATTATGGATGTTTTCTATGATGGCATTGACTTTTCTCTTTCTAATTTGTTTGAGACTGATGACATTTTTCTTTCTAAGTTAATGTGATGAAGTTTGATTATACTTACTTGTGCGATGTGTTTCCTAACGGTTATGCTGTGTGTGATGATCATTTCATGCATATGTTTGACATTATTTCAGTGCAAACTGAATCATTTAATCTAGGCACAAGTGAAAACCCTACAAATATGCTTATTGCTTCTGACTTGACTCCTAATAAGAGAGAAAAAAATGAAGGAAACTCTAAAAAGAAGATAGAAAGTATTTGCTTGGGGCTATGAGGATATGCTTGGGATCGATAGAGAGATTATGAAACACAGGATTCCCATGTATTCTTACATTACACTGAGAAAGCAGAAGAAAAGAAGATTAAGGCCAAAATGGGCTCTCCTAGTCAAAGAAGAAGTAGAAAAATAACTGAAAGCAAAGTTCCTAGAAATGGTAAATGACACATAGTGACTAGCTAACATAGTCATAATTCCCAAGAAAGATGGTAAAGTCAGAATGTGCATGGACTATAGGGACTTGAATAAGGCCTACCCAAAGGACGATTTTCCTCTTCCACACATTAATACCTAAGTTGATAATACAGCTTTCAGCGTCATGTACTCCTTTATGGATAGCTTCTCAAGATACAGTTAGATCATATTTGCAATAATTGACAAGTTAAAGATCTCTTTCACTACTGAGTGGGGTGTTTATTGTTACATAGCTATGCCATTCAGGTTGAAAAATGTAGGGGCTACTTACTGAAGAATGGCTACTACACTATTACATGACCTAATCCATAAAGAGATAGAAGTGTATGTTTATGACATGATGGTGAAATCCATGATCAGAGAAGGGCATGTCGAAGCCTTAGAAAAATTCTTGGCAAGAGCTGAAAAGTACAACCTTAGACTAAATATAAAGGAATGTGTTTTCAGGGTGACATTTGGGAAACTTTTGGGATACATTATTAGTTAGAAAGGCGTAGAGGTGGATCCGAGCAAAGTTAGAGTGATTACAGAGATACATGCACTGAAGAACGAGAAAGAGGTCAGAGGGTTTATAGGAAGGCTACAGTACATTAGTAGGATCATAGTCAAGTTGATGACTATTTGTGAACTGATCTTTAAGCTTTTAAAGAAGAATCAGCCAATCATCTAGGATGACAAGTGTCAGCAAGGCTTTAAAACTATTAAACAGTATTTGATGAATCCTTTAGTTTTGTAATCACTAAGACTAGGGAAGCCCCTAATTCTTTACCTGGTAATAGAAAAAATGCGATTGGTGCAATATTAGCTCAAGAAGGAGTAGGGAGAGTCGAGCATGCTGTATATTATCTGAGTAAGAAGCTTCTACCCTATGAAGCTAATTACAATCTAGTAGAAAGAACCTACTTAGCTATAATCTAGGCAATAAATAAGTTATGACATTACTTCCAGTCCTATAAGATTCAGGTGATTTCTAAGCATGATCCTCTCAGATATCTCTAGCAGACTTTGTCACTAACAGGGAAATTAGCCATATGGTTAGTTCTGCTTACTAAATTTGACATAGATTATGTGGCTAAAAAGGTGATAAAAGGAAGAGTTGTGGCAGACTTCTTAGCCCAAAATCCAGTAGACGATGGACAAGAATGGGAGTTAGAATTCTCAGATGAACATTCGGGGGCAATAAAGATCTAGACATGGAAAATGTACTTTAATGGAGCAGTGAATGGTAGAGGGATAGGCATTGGTGCAATTTTGGTCTTGTTAAAAGAAGAAGTAATTTCGATGGCAAAGAGGCTAGAATTCAAGGTCACTAATAATCAAGCTAAATATAAAGCTTGCATTTTTTATTTAAAAGCACTTAGGAATGCGGGAGCATAAGAGGTGATAATGTATGGGGATTCAATGCTGGTAGTGAATCATATCTCCAAGGAGTGGGAAGTAAGGGAAGATAAGCTAAGGTCATATTAGGATTACTTAGCCATGATCCTATTGTCTTTCACGCAATACAGATTCATACACTTACATCGGGAAGAGAATTAGATGACAAATGTGTTGGCTACTCTAGCTTTGACATGAGAAGGAGACAGACTAGCAAAAATGAAGCCTTTTATCCTAGTAAGGTCCCGAATTCCTTGTTATCATGAAATTAGAATAATGTCGATTGACCTAACAAAGAAGACTTGGTTTTATAATCTACAATAGTATCTTAAGACAAGACAATTCCCTAAAGAAATTGATAGAAAATAAAGAATGTCACTGAGGATGCTATCTTAGTAGTTCATTAACCATAACGGGATATTGTACAAAAGGATGCTAGTTGGAGTGCACCTGAGATGTATTAATAAAGGTGAATCATATAAAGTCATGGAAGTAGTTCATGAGGGTGTATGTGGCCCACATATGAATGGGACAGTCCTCAGTAAAAAGATAACCCATCAAGGGTACTTTTGGCTAACCATGGAGGCAGATTGTGTAAAGTATGTAAAAAAATGCCACAACTGCCAAGTGTATAGTAATGTGAGCCACCTGCCTTTTATAGAACTACAAGGGTTGACCTCTCCTTAGCCATTTGTAGTATGGGGAATCGACATCATCAAAGACATAAGGCCAAAAGCATCTAATGGTCATTGTTACATTATAGTGGCAATCGACTATTTCTTTAAATGGGTAGAAGCTGAATCATTCACAACTGTAAGGGCAAAATAGATGGCCAGGTTTATAGAGAAGACTATAATTTGCCAATGCATTTGCCTCATAATGTCATCATTGATAATGGTGGTTAATTTAGGGCAGAAATGACCACTCTGTTGGAAGAATACAAAATTGAGCATCATAGGTCATCCCCTTATAGACCATAGGTGAATGGAGATGTAGAAGCAACAAACAAGAACGTGAAAAGAATCTTAGCCAAGATACTAGAAAATTATAAAGACTGGGTAAGTTACCTATATTTTGCATTATGGGGATACATAACCACTACTAGAATGTCAATATGAACCACTCCATCTGTGTTGCTAGTTGAGGTCAAAATCTAGTCATTAACGGTTCTCTTATAGTCTAAAATCCTTGAGTATCAGTGGGTAGAAAGTCAATTGGCACAGCTGACATTATTGGATGAAAAGAGGATAAAGGCCATGTATCACTCTCAGTTGTACCAGAAAAGGATAGCTTGGGCTTATAACAAGAAGATCAAGCTAGGAAAGATCAAAGAGGGTGACTTGGTTTTAAAGCTCACTAGGCCAATCATAACCGATTCATGAGAGAAGTTCAAGCCAAACTGGGAAAGTCTTTACCAAGTGAAGAAGTTATTTTCAAAAAGGGTTGTTATTCTATCTGACTTAGAGGGAAATGAATTCAAAGAGCCTATCAATATTGATAAGCTCAAAAAATACTTTCTATAAAGTCTCGCTAAGGAGAAAACCTCAAAAGAGGCTGCCTAGGAAAAAGTTAGAGACAGAAGAAAGAAAAAAAAAGTAAAAGAAGTCTTATTAGATTAAAAACCTGAAAAGGCGATCTAGGGAAAAGTAAAGGACATATAAAAGAAGAGAGAGAGTAAAAGAAAATAGTTAGTTGGAAAACTTGCAAGGGCAAGCCAATTAACGATAAGAGATATGTAAGAAGCAAAATTGTACAGTTACATTGTACTTAAATTAAATGGAATGAATTGCCTTTATTCTTGTAAACATTGCATTAAATGCTTATTACACATTGTCTATATAAAAAGGAAATTCCATCCAGTAAGAAAGTAAATAAAAAGACTAAATTTCATAAACTAATATAATGTAATTTGCTTCTCTTTTGACTCCCCTGGGCACTCAATGCCTATAATGCCATTGTCCTTTTATTTCTTGCAAATTCATAATTTTCTATCTATTGTAGTTGAATCCATGCCTTGTATTGGTCATCAGTAGATTGATCTCCATTATAGTCAATGAACCTTTAGATGATTCTATGAGGCCAAGTAGTAACTAGGTTGTCTAAAAAGTTTTGAGAAAGAGGCCCTAGTACAAACTCATGCACTAGCTCCATAATCAGCTATTTCTATCCATATTGCTTACAAAGCCGAGCTAGATTGTAGAAGGTGGTGAAATGGAGACCGGCCAGGGGAACATAGTAGGTATAAGATCGAAGGGTCACATGCTACAGTCTCCACCATAAGCATATCCATTGAATCAGAGTATTAGGGAATGTGGACAACTAGCTATGAGTATCTTCTGGGACAGGCTGAAATCTTCTAGTACAATAATTTTTGGCCTTATAGTGAGTAATGTCTTTGGGTGGTTTGAGAAACCTTAGTTTCTCTTGCAACCAAGCCTGTAGAAATGATGAATGGGTAAGAATAATGGAAAACAGAATATGATAAGAGGAAGAAGAGACTCACCTCCAGCAGAAAAGGACTCCCAGAGAATCACCTGGTCTTAGAGAAGTTATTGAGCCTAATGATAGTCTCAGCTAGAATAAGAGGAAAAGGTTTAGTCCACTCTCCATTTGGTCCAGAATATGAAGGATCTTTGGGTTATAGTCGTTAGAAGGGGAGACTAATAAGAACTGAACATACAGGCAAAGTGCTATCATCCAAGGCCAGGGAACCTCGTTGCTATCTACAGCCACTACAATTTCCATAAAAGGGCTCATCAGGATTTCATTGTCAAAAATGCAACGAAGCAAAGATTGAGGGTTGAACAACCTTGCCATTTGATATTGAATAATGTGCAAATCTAGGGTTACAACTGAAAGAATGGAAATCTGTTGAGCATAATCTATTTGGGAGCCTAAGATAGCTTTAAATTCCTCTAGAAAAGGGCAAATCTCCACTGTATTGAATCAAAAAATGTGTCTTTGAGGATCCCAAAACTGAGCAAGAACGTGGAGAAATGAGAAATTGATCTTTTTAGCATGTAAAGATCGAAAGGAAAATATATGAAATGACTCTATTCTAGCCCATAATCTACCATCCAAACCTTTCAAAATCAGTTGTAATTGTTTCAAGCTTCTCTCAGTCATGATTGGGGTTAGAATGTTGTCTAGGAGAGAAGAATAAAAGGAAGTGGCGAGATGAAGAAATTAGGGCTTTTGAAGAAGATTTGGGGTTTTTATAACTATGGGATAGGCTTGTAGAGGCAATTACCTCTACATTCAGATGATCCTCTATGAGAAGAGGCAAATTATTTATCACCTCTTCACATAGAAGCAATGCCTCTACGATAGGCAGTATATATCTTCATACCGCCGGAAATTGTTTAAGTTGTATGTGCAAAGTCAGAATGAAACATTTTAAAAATAAAAATGCCTCCATTCATTTAGAATTCTACCAAAATTTTGAATCATAATTCCCATCCATATAGTGAAAAATATAAAGGCATAAAAGTAAAGATTAATCAAGACAATGAAAGGGTAATAGTGAAAAGCATCAAATATTTCTAAATAAGAACACCCCTCTATTAGCAAAAATCTTTAGAGGGTCCTCTCTACTCATTGCTCTTAAACTCATCAGCCTCCTCATTAGTTGGCTCATCCATTGGTTCATCATAGAAGCATTACTAGGGTCAATCCCCTCATCGACGCTGCTATCCTCAAACTCCTCATCAACTGCCCCCTCCTCCTCATCGCCCTCGACCTAAGGAGCAATGAGTTGGCACTTAAGGGCAGTGATTCTAGCCTGCATGGCCTCATCTCGATCCTATCAAAGTACAATAAAAGGTAAGAAATCATGAAAGCATGCATACATGTAAAAATAATGCATATTTTGTGTTTACCTTCCATTGCTATGTCACCTACATCAGGAAGTCCCTATGGGCCTCAATCACTCGATACATATACTCCCCCTGATCTCGAGGTATTTATTCCAATGATAATATTAGAACTTACCATGTGTTAAGTAAGACTTGAGAACATGATTTTGAAAGGAGGAAGTTTACATAAGTAGTAGCCTCTAGGAAGAATGTTGGCTCTAGGGTCATATCTAACGTTAGAAACTGATAAGAGAGCTCACTAAAGGGCACCCAGTAATGAGTCAATAGATCAGGAGTAGTAGTGAGCCTACCGGCCACTACCTAGGATCAAGAACTGGAAAGATCCATAGAGGAGGGTGCCCTAGAAGAAGAACCCTTACTGCTAGGAATGATGCGAGGGTACTGATGAGGCCTCTCCTATGCAAAGGGCCTAGGGCGAGGAGCAATTGCCTTAGTAGCTGCCTAAAAGATGAAAGATAAGTAAGAGAACAACATTTGTAACTAAATATAAAATAATTAAAATAAAACATTGCATGCTCACCTGAAGTGTAGGTACAGGAAAAGGCACCTGTTATAGAAGATGAGCCAGTGCAAAGTCCATATAGCGAGACTTCCTTCACTCGCAATAGTCTACAGCATCCTCTCCCTATAGGGAGTGATTGAGCTTTTCTCCCTCTAACTCATGCACCCAAAAGATATGTCGGGGAGGAGTAAGAGGTCAATGCCTCACTTAAGTGCATGTTTGCCACTGATGTATCCTCTCCCTAAGGAACCAAACCCTACAGTCAGGGCCTCTAACCAAAACCCTCTTCCTAGATAGAGGGATAGAGTGAATCATAACTTATGTCCACTTTGCCTAAGGGCCCCACAAGTCCAGACATAGCTACAAGAATAAATAAGTAAGTGGATGAATATAATTAATAAATTTATTGCTAATTCTAGTTACATTTGCAAGTACTTACCTCATTATAAGTGAGCATGTTTAGTCACTCATAATGGACATGAACATGAGCCATGAGCCTCCTCCAAGCCTGACTAGGACCCTACTTTGCCATCATAGGGAATGGGGTATCATGAACCCTAGTAATCCCTACTATCAACTCCAGCTCTAGAGTCCAATCCTATAAAATAAGTAAAGGGTTGTTAGTAAAATTAGATAGTCACATTTGGGATGGAATATAAAGGTAAAAGAGAAAGGAAAAATACCAGTATGGCGTGCTAGAAACCATAGAGTCACCTAGCTTCATGCACTAGCTCATCCATGCTCCTATAAAGATAAGCTAAGGCACAGCTGCCCCAGTTATAGGTCACCACTAAATATAGATCCCTCAAAGGCATTAAGAAGCTCAAATCTATAGAGCTGGCTGTATTTGCCAAAAGTGTAGTGCCCAACAAGTTGAGAAGGAAAGCACGCACCACCTGATCGATCTATATGGGTGTAGTGGCCGGCTCCACCCTAGTGCGAGTGTAGAAGCTCCTAATTGAATCAAGCTTCACTGTATGGGTCCTTTTCATGTCTAGGACCATACAAGCAGATGCTCAATGAAAGCAAGACAATCAGGAGATAACTGGTGGAGACTGGCATCAAAAGGAACAGAATCCCCAGCATAAGCGATGCTAGTGACTGCGACAAAGGCCACCAGGTCCAGGGTGAACTCCCCGAAGGGAAGATGAAATGTGTGGGTGGTGTCAGACCACCTCTCCATCAGGGCGTGCAGGGTTTGGTAGTCTGTATGCCCCTGCTATGATGGGACTGCCAGGATAAAGTCAGAGAAGCTGATATTGTGAATCTAAGTCTGCACTACCTCAGAAAGCTCATCGTACCATATACGTGCACCACCAAAGTTCCCAATACCCTTGAGGGTATGGGCATCAAGCTAAAGGATTAAAATAAGGGAGTAGAATTGTCATTTTGTTCAATAGATTTTTAAATTTTTGCTAAATCTTATCGCTGAGGTGAACGCCTCTATCGAAGAGGTGATCGCCTTAATAATGAGGTATCACCTATTAATATAGAGGTGATCACCTTATTAAGAATGCCTAAATCAAAGAGGTGAATGCCTCTTTATGAAGAGAAAATCGCCTGATTGAAGAGGCGATGCCTCTTTATGTCAGTAATCTAATAGCGTGATTCAAAATTTTAATTTTCAATCAATAAAATTTAATTTCTTTTGATTAAATTGATAAATATGCATCTATAAATAGTAACCCGATGCTATTTGATGATATTCATAGGAAAAATTAAAGAAATTAGGTACTAACCTCTCTAGTAGCCAGGCCACAAATGTGGGATTGCAGTATATAAACAAAGGGATCTTATCTCCAATACTAAGCCTGAAACTCTAAGAGGGATGCATTATAGATGCCACTAGGTCCCACATAGGCAAATATGGGATCTGTGTGGCGTCCATGTCAAAAAATATAGAGAATGAAAGGAAAAGAGAAAGGAGAGAAAGAGGGAAAAGGAAAGAGAATTCAAAAAGTAAAAGTGACTTATAGAATGGAAAAGAGAGAATTTATATGACTAGGGCGGGGGAGGATAGTTAAAAGAAAATAAAAATGAGGAGTAGAGGGTAAGGCTCACTTAGTGAAATAGAGCACAAAATGGCCCATGGCTCGCCAAAAAAAATCCTGAATCGATCTGTGGATGAGAATTTTTGCATCACTGCTCGGGTATATCCCAAAATAAATTTTTAGATAAGAATATTTTGATCAAAGCATTAGGAAGAACAAGTGTCTAGTCGAGTTTGAATCCCCAAAGTGCATAGAAGAACAAGCATCTGATCGGGTTTGAATCCCCAAAGTGCATGGAAGAACAAGCATCTAGTCTGGTTTGAATCCCTAAAGTGTGTGAAAGAACAAGCATTTGGTCGGGTTTGAATCCCTGAAGTATATGGAAGAACAAGCTTCTGGTAAGGCTTGAATCCCTGAAATGTGCGAAAGAACAAAGTCTAGTCGAGTTTGAATCCCCGAAGTGCGCAAAAGAACAAGTGTCTTATTGGCTTTGAATCCCCAAAATGCTCAGATAAACAAGTGTCTAGTTGGGTTTGAATCCCTAAAGTGTGCGTCTTAGGAGGTATTTGGTCAAGTTTGAGTCCCCAAAATGCATTCTTCTTTTATTAAGTAATTCTCGGGCTAGGAAAACCTGGGTTTTATACCAAACTATAATAAGTAACTGATCGAGCTAGGAAAACCCAAAGAACACGATTATGTTTCATCTCTTTTTATTGAGTGGAGATTGGGCCATGCTCAAAATTCACACCAAACTATAATGAATAACTGATCGAGCTAGGATTTCTCGAGGAATATGGTTATGTTTCATCTATTTTACTGAGTGGAGACTGGGCGATGCTCAAGATTCATGCCAAACTATAATGAGTAACTGATCAAGCCAGGAAAACCCGAGGAACACAGTTACATTTCATCTCTTCTACTAAGTGACTTCTCGAGCTAGGAAAACTTGGGAATCACACCAAATTTATAATGAGTAGCTGATTGAGTTAGCTTAACCTGAGGATCATGGCTATGTTTCTCTTCTATCTCTATTGAGTGAAGATTGGGCCATGCTTGAGATTCATAATAAATTTATTAATGCGTGACTGATCAGGCTAGGAAAACTCGAGGATCACGGTCACATTTCGAATATGAAGTTCAACCTCTTAGGTTTGAATTCCTGAGGATGATGGCCCGAGCGAAGCTCATAAGTCAGGTATATCATTCTTACTTTTATTGTTTGATGTGCATATTGCTTTTTTAAAAATTTATTTTTAGAAAATTCAATTCTTCAAAAAACTAAGTGGGCAAACTATGGACACTATCAGTTTGATCGACTCACAACAAAAGCCCAATGATGAGAAAATTCAAGTTTTGAATGTAAGGGGAGCCCGAGACTTCTCTAAAATCAACTCAGAAAGCTTAGACACTAAGCCAAGCTTAAAAATACCCTATCTAAACCCAAAACTAAGCCAAAGCCTAAGCCCATCGCTTCTTAGCCTAAAAAGCCCTGACCTGGCCCAGGTAAAAAGGTGATCGCCTCAATGAAGAGGCATCGCCTCTTCACTCTGGGCATCGTTGAGGCGACGCCTCTTCACACCCACTCTCTGCATTATTAAATGCCATTAATAGCAATGGTTGGAGGCTCACTTGCTGAAGAGTTGGTCATTTTTTACGTAAAAAGAAAGGAAAAAATAAGGGAAAGAGCCTAGGGAATGAAAAAAGGCAAGGGGAGAGGGTGAGAATGGGTTTTTAGGAAATTGAAAATGGGTAAGGGTGAGAGGCTTTTAAAAGAAAGGTGTGGGAGCATGAAAGAAGGGGTTGGCAACTTGAAAAAAAGAAAAATTTCTAATTAAAAAAAAAAGACAAAAAGGGGAAGAAAAAGAAAAAAAATAGAAAGAAAAAAGGAAGAAAGGAAGAAGAAGAAAGAGGAAAAGACTTGAAAGTTTAGAGAACTTGACTCTCTTGAGAAGAGGAAGGAATCTTCTTGCATTCAAAGCCACTAACCTATCAACCAAGCTCTGAGGGTTTAGTTAGGAGCATCAGCCCGTCCAAGTCAGTGAGTCTCCCTATTTTTCAGCTTTAAGTTCTTTATCTTCATTAAAAGCTTTGATTTGTTGCTATTTTGTGTGTTTTCTTGAGCTATATTACTTATTTAAGTTCATAGAGAACTATGATTGCATGAGACACGGAATATTGATTGTTGATATTTGTATATTTGCATATGTTTCTTATTTATTTGCATGATCATTGAGTTTCTTAGGATTTAAGGAATGTAGTATGTCTCTATCCCTGTTGAAGAGGCATCGCCCTTTCACGATGAGGCGACGAGATGCCACCTCCTAGTAAGGAGGCGTCGCCCCTTGACCAAAATTCTGTATGTTCTTGACTTTATTTTCAATTCTTATCTTGTATATTTGACATAATTTCCATGTTCAATTTGTTATATCTCTATTTGGTATTATTTATAATATTATATTATTGTGTTCTTTTGTAGACTATTTTGTGAATTTTTTTTGCATTCATTTTGCAAATGATTTGTATATATTATTATTGTTTTTGAAATAGAACTAACTCATATTTGTTGTGATTTCTAAGTATTAGATGATTGCTTTATTAATTAATTCTTAAGAGTTTGATTTTTACAATTAATTAGTTTATTTTCAATTTATTTTTGGTTTATGTAAGGTTTATTTTCAATATTTACACCAAAAATTGTAATCCTTAATCCCTCTCCCCTTTTTATTTGGAATGATTGGTTGTAAATTATTATTATTTGTTTTTTTATGTTATGATTTTATTTGTGATTGAATATCGGGGCATAAGCATGAAATAAGACTAATGTGCAAACTTGAAATAAAATCTAAAATTGAAAACCAATCGCAATTAGCATGTTAATAAGGAAATAATTTAATAATCAAAGGTAATAAAATACTAAACACATATGGAGGCCAACTGCAAGGTTGGGTGGACATTCCAAAAGCCCATACCTAGTTTTCAAACCCGGTATCTGATGATGGCTTCTGGGAACTTCTGTGGAATCCAGCTGTTGTATAGTGTGTCCCAGCTTTTATTTGGGTGGCAACTCCATCTCCATTTTGGATCCCAAACCCACTATATATTTTATAGTGAACCATGAGGTTGCACAGTGCTGTGATCGTGCCGTGATCACCAACACTTGAACACGCGACCAAAATTGCCACCTACACTAACTATATGAATGCATGACAATAATTATAAGAATATACTTAATATGAAAATTATAATATATATATATATATATATATATATATATATATATATATATATAATGTTTAGTTATGACCACAAGTATACGAACTTTACAAGTAATATAATGTGTTTTAAATACAAGTATTGTTCTCAAAGAGAAGATGTTTAAGTAATATTTCACTTGATTAATCACTAGTTTAAGTAAATCAAATTAAGGTTTTGAAAGAAAATAAATAAAATTAAAAGTACACTAAGCTAAAACAAAATTTAAATTAAATCAATTAAACTTAAGAAAACAATCAATATGACTACAATATATTAAGATCCCTTTTTCACTTGGTTAAAATACTAACTCAACAATCAATATGAATGCAATATACTAAATATTATTTTTATTTTTTTGGTTTTTCACTTGGTACAAATATCAACTCATAAGCATTGTCATTATAACCTAACTCTTATCATTATGCATATGTTGTTACCACCATAGTTCCTATAATTTTTCTCAAGCAATTAGAAGATTGTTTAAGGTATCTCTATTCAAATCAAAAGCTAATAGATTCTATTTTAAGCATTAAGTGTATATCTCCTCGCAGTCTAAAAAAAGCCTTGATACAAATCATTCAACTTAGACATTAAGCCTAAGCATATATCATTTCTCAAATTCAATGTTCTTGAACATATGCAATAGCGTAATCATTGAATGCATTCAGAACAAAAATAAAATTCATATTGCAAGATAATTTGAATTAGATTATGATGAAAAACATAGAATTAGATTATGCTGAAAAACATAATTTTCATACATCTCCAAACTAATAACATATCCCAACACATAATATATTTAGCAACACACGCTAATGAATACAAGTTTCCAAATTATGGTAGCTCTAGCAAATAACTTATAAATAATAAAAATAAGAGACAAAAAAAAAACCCTATACTTGTTTTGGATCGATGCTCAAATTCCAAAACTACAATTTGTAATATATATTATTGGATTGTAGTCTTACTCTATTTTTAGTAACAGATCTAGCAATCATGTCATAAAATATGTCAATGCGGGTGACGATATTGCAAGAAAATAGTGTCACATTGGACTGTCATGTTACACAATGGGATTCTGGCTGTTACATAGGATTTTCGCTAACAAAATATCATCTAGGTTTTCAAATGGTAATGTCAAAATGAGTTGGTAGGTTATGTTAGTCTCGAATTGATCCACTCCTAATACATGGTTAGAGTCAATATAAACATGACTCATTCATTAATAATATCAAATATTTCAACACTAACAAGACATGAAAATTAAATAGGTTATATGAACATTACACGTGTAACTCATTTATTTAAATAAGTTGTGTAGATCATAAAATTTGATACCATCCATTTAAACTGTATAACATTCATCACCTATAAAATATTATTTTTCATAAAAAAAACTACAATAGTGACTATTTTACACTTTAAAATTATAAAGAGAAAAAGGAGTATATATATATATATATAGAGAGAGAGAGAGAGAGAGTAAATAGCCACGTGAATAAAAAATTTATTAGACTCGTGATATATAGTAAATAAATAATAATAAATACATAATTTTTTTAATAATAACAATATTATTTATTTATATAACAATTTGATATTAATTTAATATAGTTATAATTAATTACATTTTTTATTTTTTTTATTTAAATAATTATATAATATTCCTTCGATATTTTTATAATTAATTTTTTCTAATCTAGAACTAATTTTCTATAAAAAAAGTTATGTTCATAATTAATCATAAGATAATAACAAATTATTAGTTATTTTTAATTAAAAAATTTAAAAATAATATAAGTTATATTTTCTTTAGATAACAATTTAAATATTACAATCTCATTAAATTTATAATTTTTTACAATTAAAAAAAATTATTTGAGCTATGACACTTTATTTCTTCAATATTTTTAATATTAATACTTTGATTTACTCAAAAATTAATTCAATATAATTTTAAAGTTCAACTAATAATTAAAGATATTAATTTCAAATATTTTTGTTAAATTTTATAAAAATATCTGAAATCAATAATTATACTCTTTTTTTTTATATAGATAATATAATTTTAAACAACTTATATGCTCTATTTTTTATTTATTAATTTTTAATTTATAAAAATATCTACTTTTGAAATAAATTATATACTTTTTCTATTTTCATAAAATTTATTAATTTTGATTTTAATTATTTACTTATTAAATTTAATATAATAAGATTCATAAAATTATGTTATCTAATTTGATTTATATTAGAAAAAATATAAGTAGACCTAAATAAAATAGAAATATATATATTTTTAACAAAATTATCATTAAACTTTTAATTAATTTAATTTTGTTAGAGATAAAATATAAATTATTATAATTAAAATATGAAACATATTTTCAATTAGATTAGAATTATATGTTAATTATTTTCATTTTTATTAGAGATAAAATAGAAGTTAACCTAACAAAATAGGAAACATACTTTCAATGATATTACAATTATATTTTAATTAAATTAATTTTTATTAAAGATAAAATAAAAATTAACCTAATTAGAATAGACAATATGCTTTTAATTAAATTAGAATTTTTGTTAGACATAAGAAAAAAGTTAACCTAATTAAAATAGAATATATACTTTCAAGTAAATTAGAATTATATTTTATTTAATTTAATTTTTATTAAAGATAAAATAGAAATTAACCTAATTATATATATATATATATACACACACCATGTATTTTACACGTAAACAAAAAATTTATTTGACTTGTAATATATAGTAAATAAATAATTAAACTTATTATTATTATTATTATAAAAATTTAATATTAATTTAATATAGTTATAATTAATTACAATTTTTATAATTTTTATTTTATAAATTATATGATATTACTTAAATATTTTTTATAATTAATTTTTCTTAATTGTAGAACTGATTTCATATAAAAAAATTATGATCATAACAAATCATAAAAGATAGATTTTCTTTATATAATAATTTAAATATTATAACCACATTAAACTTATAACTTCTTACAATTTAATAAATTTTTTATTTGAGTTATAACACTTTATTTCTTTAATATTTTTAATATTAATATTTTTATTTATAAAAAATTAATTTAATATAATTTTTTAAGTTCAACTAATAATTAAATGATAAATACTAATTAATATAATTTCAAATATTTTTTGTTAAATTTTATAAAAATATATGAAAACGATAATTATACTATTTTTTATCGATAATATACTTCCAAATAACTTATATGCTCTACTTGTTATTCATTAATTTTTAATTTTTAAAAATATCTACTTTTAAAACAAATTATATACTTTCCCTATTTTCATAAAATTTAATAATATTGATTTTAATTATTTACTTATTAAATTTAATATAATAAGACTTATAAAATTATGTTATCTAATTTGATTAATATTAGACAAAATATAAGTAGACCTAATTAAAATAGAAAAATATATATTTTTAACAAAATTATCACTAAACTTTTAATTGCTAGAGATAAAATAGAATTTAACCTAATAAAATAGGAAACATACTTTCAATGATATTATAATTATATTTTAATTAAATTAATTTTTATTAAAGGTAAAATAAAAACTAACCTAATTAGAATAGACAATATACTTTTAATTAAATTAGAATTTTTGTTAGAAATAAAATTGAAATTAATCTAATTATATATATATATATATATATATATATGTATATGCAAGCATACGTTTCATGCTTGTTTGAGTAATAGCAATGAGATTCCCCACTATCATGCTCGAGTAGGCATAAGTCATATAGAATCAATGGATTCATGGCACAATCCCCCCCATGATGATTTTTTACAATTTTTTTTTGACTGATAAAGGGATCCAATGGTATAGTTCTTTTGTTGGTAGCTTGGAGAATTAGAAACATGACTATTACTTTCCAATTGGTTGTTCTTGCATTAATTGTTACTTTATATATATATATATATAACTTTGTGTTTCACATGTAAACAAAAAATTTATTTGACTTGTGATATATAGTAAATAAATAATTAAACATAAACAAAATAATAATAATAATAATAATAATAATAATAATAATAATAATAATAATAATAATAATAATATTATTATTATTATTATTATTATTATTATTATTATTATTATTATTATTATTATTATTGTTGTTGTTGTTGTTGTTGTTGTTGTTGTTGTCACGACCTGAACCTGGGGGCATATGACTGGCACTAGGAAATGGGAAAATATAAATCTATCGAAACCCGTAGTAAGCCTTAAAAGAAAAATGTGGAATATTTAAACTTTAAAACTTTACAATAAAATAGTTAAATCACAATGCACATTATCAAACTAATTTTTCTCAATTTAAATAATCCATACTATCATCATATATAAAATAACATCATTTGTTATACAAAATAATATGTCAGTGCATAGATTACAAATATATAATATCCAAAATAAAATATGCTGTTATATAGTTTTCTCTACTATGGTACACAAATATAAATACAACACAACTAAGTAGATCTATAAAGAATAGCTGGTGACGAAGCTATATGACGAAAAGAAGTAGGCCTAATAGGAAACTCCAAAACTCCTGAAAAAATAATTTGAGGGGAGCTAGACCTCACTGAGTAAGTTAATAAAGAAATGAATGTGGTTTGAAAATTTTCTTTAAAATAAGTTTTTATGGAAATATAATATGTTTATAATTTTATTCAAATCATTTAATATACATATAAGAAATCCATTTTTCAAAGGAAAGAATTAAATATTTAAATGCTTTTTAAAACATTTCAATATAAAAATTAGGTAGCACCTTATTTATCAATTTTTATAATAGTCATACGTCTCCCTTATATCCAAGACTATCGGATATCGAGAGCAAAGCACCACCAGGATGCACAACCGCAGTCACATCACTGAATCCAATATCATTGGTGATGTCCGAGAGTAAATGATCACCAGATCATTGACCCCAATGATTTAAAAAATATTAATGCAACTATACTAGTGGTGTTCGAGAGCAAAGCATCACCAGACCTTTGACCCCGTTATTTATTAAATATACAAATATTATACTACTGGTGGTGTCCGAGAGCAAAGCATCATTAGATCATTGGCCCCAGTAATATAATTAATATAATTGCATATTTTACTAGTGCGCACACGGTCCTAATGAAACCCATCAGGTAACCCGTTCTACCGTGGTTTATTTAAAATAATTGAAAATAAGGAAAATTACAATAAATAACAATAAAATAAATCAAATATAAATTAAATCATGCAATATCATAAGAAGAATGCCGACTAAAATCTCATAAAATTAAATTCATCAGAAGTTAGTATGATTTAAATTAAAAGACCCGACACTCAAATCAAATATTAACTTACAAGATAAAGGCGCTCCTCTGGCACGTCGTGTCCGACCTCGATTGATAGACGTGACTGGAGGGCGGGTAAAAAACAGAAAAAGGAAAATGACAATCAGAAAATAGAAACCTAACTTCTAGAATTTTAGGGAAGACTCAATTCGAACTCAGAATAACAAGTTTAGGATTGACATGGTGTCATGTTTTACAAGAAATCTACCAAAAATTCGGTAGAGTTTCCTTTGTAAAATGGATATCTCTCTACTTCTACCGAAGTAGAGTCAATCCTGCAAATAAACATATTTTAAAATTCCATAGTACCTCAACACCTCGGGTTAGAACCCTGAACTATATAATTTCCAACCGAGGTTCACAAAAATACAAATAAGCAAATATTAAATATTAATATAATAAAATCACCAAAAAATATAAAAATTAATAATAAATCATAATATACTTTATTCAATTTTCAAAACACTAAATACATTTCCTTTTCACCATAATTTAATAAAATCCCAAAATAATAATATAATATTAATAAAAACCCAACTTTCCAAATATTCAACATAATATAGTCAAATTCAAACTTTAATTGTTCAAATAGTTTAAATATACTATAATATTAATTAAAAACTCATTTAAATTACAAAACAATAAATAATTTAATATTGAATATAATTTTCAAAAATTAGAATTAATTAGTTAAAAATAGTAATTAATTTATAAAAATTATTCTAATACTCTATAAAATTCTAAAACCTTTTAAAATATAATTTAACTATATTTTCAACCAAATTACATAATTACCCCCAAAATTTCAATATTCACATAAACGTAATAATTCCTCAAAAATTAAATGAAATTATGAAAAATTATTTTATTCATACTAAAATTACTAAATTAATGTATTAACCCTAATTAACTTAAATATTCAACCAAATATAATTAATTAATAACATAAACAAAATATACATAAAACTTAAAATATCCAAATAAATATTCAAACTTCCATAAAATCAAATTAATTAATCTAAATCATTTTTTATATACCCTTAACCAAAATCAACCCTAAATAATTTAGATAAACTACTATATATATAGATCAACCCAAAATTAACCAAATAATTAAAATAAAATTTCTACATAATTTAAACAAATAATTCATAATTAAAAAAATAAAAAAAATCAACTTAAAAACTAGCTAAAATCAACTAACAAACAACTACAATATATCTAATTAACTAACCTAAAACTCACCTAAACTAAGCCAAGATCAAGAGGAGGCTTGGTGCTAGACATCGATGAGAGGAGGAGAAGAAGGTTGTTGTCATTGTTGTCGTTGCCGCTTCATATTGCTGCTTCACAGTTGTCGTAGAGAAGACATAGCAAAGAGGAGAAGAACATATGATGGTGATAACGTGAGGGCTTATAGTGCTGCTGAGATGGGAAGCACCGAGAGAGAGAGAGAGTGAACAGTAAGAAGGAATTGGATAGAAATGGGAGAGGAAGAGAAGAAACACGCAGGACAACAAGAAGAAAGGAAAGAAATGGATTGAAAAATGGAACATTTACCACATATAATAATAATAATAATAATAATAATAATAATAATAATAATAATAATAATTATTATTATTATTATTATTATTATTATTATTATTATTATTATTATTATTATTATTATTATTATTATTATTATTATTATTATTATTATTTCCTCAACCACACATATATATATATTTGGCACAACTTACCCATAAATATATGTGTATATATATATATATATATATATATATATATATATATATATATATATATACCAAGTACAAGTCCCAAAATAAATATACCAACATCACCCATGTATATATACATATAACTACAATAAAATAATACTCTAGTTAAAATAATGTTATAAATAATAATAATCAATAATAATATTAATAGTTCTCAATAGAATTTTAAATTTAGTATTTAAATATACAATTTAATATATCAATAATAACAACATAAAATAAAGATAATTAATATTGTTGAAAACCCAAATAATTTATATAAATAAGTTAAAATATTCGGGTTATTACAGTCTTCCCCCTTTATAGAAATTTATCCTTAAATTTTAAAGAAAAGCAAGGAAATACAAGGTCTATTGATGAAAAAGATAGGGATAGACAACTTGAATCTCAAATTCTGTCTCCCACGTACAATCTTTTGCTATGTGATTACTCCAAAGCACTTTCACCATCAGAATCTCTCGAGAGCGAAGTTGACGAAGGCAATCCATAATCACCACAAGATACTCCGCGTTAGATAAATCTTCGTTGAGCTCCACTGTTTGAGGCTGAAGTATGTGAGAAGGATCAGGAATATACTTCCTCAATATAGACACATGAAACATTGGGTGGATTCGACATAATTCAGATGGCAACACCAGTCTATAGGCCACTTCTCCAACTAGTGACTGTATCTCGGAAGGTCTAATATATCTCGGAGCTAACTTACCCTTCTTACCGAACCTCATAACTCCTTTCATCGAAGATACCTTCAAAAATACCATATCTCTAACTAAAAAGGAAACATCTTTCCTCCTAAGATCAACATAACTCTTCTGCCTGTTGAAAGCTGTCCTCAACCTCTACTAAATGATAGGAATTTTCTCAGAAGTAATCTGCACTAATTCTAGACCTGTTAGCTTCCTTTCACTAATTTCCCAACACAAAGGTGATCTGCACTTTCTACCATACAGTGCTTCATATGGAGCCATTTCAATACTTGCATGATAATTATTATTATATGCAAATTCAATTAGTGGCAAGTGATTATCCCATTGACCTCCAAAATCCATCACACACATTCTGAGCATATCCTCTAAAGTCTGAATGGTCCTCTCAGACTGACCATTAGTTTAAGGATGGAATATTGTACTGACGTCAAGTTTGGTACCCAATGCCTTATGCAATTTTTGCTAGAAAACTGATGTAAAAGTGGCTCCTCTATCAAATATTATGCTCATTGGAACTCTATAAAGATAAACAATTCTGCTGACATACAACTGTGCCAACCTATCGGTGGAGAATGTCTTCTTAACAGATAGAAAGTGACTTGACTTACTTAACCTGTTAATGATTACCCAAATTGCATCAAACCCACCTGTCGTCCGAGGCAAACCAGTCACAAAATCCATGGCAATCATATCCCACTTCCACTCTAGGATAGGCATGGGATGTAACAATCCTGAGGGCCTCTGATGCTCTAGTTTCACCTACTGACATGTAAGACACCTGGATACAAATTCTGCAACATCCTTCTTCAATTCTTTTCCACTAGTATATATCCTTTAAATTATGATACATCTTGGTAGAACCTGGATAAATTCTATAAGCAGAAAAATGTGCCTCTTCCAAGATCTCTTTCCTCAAATCATCAATATCTAGCACACACAACTGAGTACCCAAGTGTAGAACACCCTCACTGTCAATTATGAACTCTCTAGATTGACCTTGTTGCACCTCAAACATAATTCTCTATAGTTGTGGGTCCCTTCTTTGAGCTTCCTTAACTTTATCCAAGTACACCGACCGTACTTTGAATTAAGCTAAAAGGCATTTCTTAGTCACTTTCCACTGTAAACCCTGATTAATCAACTCATGTAACTCCTAAATAATGGGCCTTCTCTTAATACTGATGTGCGTAAGACTACATGCTAATTTTCTACTCAACGCATCAGCTACTACATTCGCCTTGCCTAGATGGTAAAGAATCAAACAATCATAGTCTTTCAGAAGTTCCATCCATCTTCTTTGCCTTAAGTCCAAATCCCTCTGCTTGAAGATATACTTTATGCTCTTATGGTTGGTGTATATCTCACAATTGACACCGTATAGATAATGCCTCTAAATCTTTAGTGCAAACACAACTGCTGCCATCTCCAAATCATGAATGGGATAATTCTGCTCATGCTTCTTCAACTGCCTTGAAGCATAAGCAACCACTCTACCATTTTGCATTAGTACATAACCTAATTCTACATGGGAAACATCATAATACATCGTGTATCCATCATCACAAAAGGTAATGTCAGTATTGGAGCCGAAGCTAATATATCTATAAGCAACTAGAAATGCTCTTCACATCTATTAGTCCACAAGAACCTAACATTCTTCTGGGTTAGTCTGGTAAAAGGCACGGCAATCTTGGAGAAATCCTTTACAAATCTCCTATCATAGCCTACTAAGCCTAGAAAACTTCTCACTTCTATGATCGTTGTGGGTCTTAGCCACTTAGTGATTGCCTTTATCTTTATGGGATCTATCTGAATGCCATCTTTAGACACCACATGGCCTAAGAATGCCACTTGGTCTAACCAAAACTCACATTTTGAAAACTTGGCATACAACTGGTGCTCTCTCAAAGTCTACAGCACCAATCTCAAATGCATTGCATGCTCCGCCTTATTCTTGGAATAGACCATAATATCATTAATAAACATAATCACAAATCGGTCTAAGAATGGCCTAAACACCTTATTCATCAAGTCTATAAAGGTTGCTGGGGCAATAGTCAACCTAAAGGACATCACTAAGAATTTATAATGGCCATACCTAGTCTGAAATGCTGACTTGGGTACATCCTCACTTCTAATCCTCAGCTGATGATACCCATATCTCAAATCAATCTTAGAGAAATACTGGGCTCCTTATAACTAATTGAACAAATCATCAATTTTGGGAAGTGGATACTTATTCTTAATGGTAACCTTATTCAACTATCTGTAGTCAATACAGAGTTGAAGACTACTATCCTTCTTTTTAATAAAGAGAACCGGAGCACCCCAAGGAGATGTACTAGGCTGAATAAACCCCTTATCCAATAATTCCTACAATTGCTCTTTCAGCTCCTTCAGCTCTACAGGTGCCATCCTATAAGGTGGCATAGAGATAAGATCTGTAACTTGCACAACATCAATACATAATTCTATCTCTCTATCCGGTGGCAATCTAGGTAACTCCTCTAGAAAAATATCTGAGAATTCATGTAGCACTGGTACCTTTTCCACTGATCCCATTTCTGCTTGAACATCTCTAACTACAGCTAGATAGCCCTGACACCCTCTACTAAGCATCTTCCTAGCTGTAATAGCAGAAATAAGGATACAAGACATGGAACTCTCAATGCCTTTGAATATGAATTCCTCATCACCTGGAATCCTAAAAATTACTTTCTTTGCTTGACAATCCACAGAAGCATAATACAGGCACAACCAATCCATTCCTAAAATCACATCAAACTCGATTACATCTAGAAGGACCAAGTCTGCCAATAATTCTCTACCCTCTACCAACACGGGACAAGATGGAAAGAAAATTTCTATCTCCAACTCATCACTAAGCGGAGTCAAAACAGACAAAGGAAAACTTATCTTGGAAGGAAGACAAGCCATTTTCAAATCAAACAAAGGAGATACAAAGGAACACATAGCACCCGAATCAAATAAGATTATAGCCTCAAAGCAACAGATTGGAATAATACTTGTTACCACAGCATTGGGTGCCTGCGCATCTTGAGGAGTTAAAGTAAAGACCCTAGCCTGACCACATCCTGGCTACTATGAGGTAAATGGTTTAGTCTATCCTTTGCCTCAGCCCTATTGACTCACAAACTGTATCGGTTGCTGTTGAGGGTACATGGGTGCCTAATATTATTGAAGCACCTGCTGCAATGGCTGGACAATAGAAGGTGAAGTTCCTTGAGTAAAGGACGGTTGGAATCCATAGTTTGGACAAGCTCTAGTGAAATGTCCAAACTGACCACACTTGAAACATGCTTCTGGCATCAAGTGACAAGGACCCTAATGCATTCGTCTATATATGGCACACGCACTAGCTCTAGACCCAGAACTGCCATGTCCAAAGCTTTGTCCACTACTGTTGCTAGCACTACCACCAAATCTAACAACCCTACTACTCCTATGATCCTGAGTAAGGCAGTGCCTAATAGTCCGATGTGCTCTGAACTGTCTGCTCTGCTGATTGAGGACTCGAGCTACCTATCTGAAACACTGGCTGCTGCATCCTCTGGACAAGTCTAACAATGCCACTGTCATACGAGTCAGGTATGGTGTTGTGCTGGATATGCCTCTGCTCTATCTATCTCGCTTCCTCCACAACACTCTCCAAATTACGACCCTCTAGTCGAATGCTGATATAGGCTAGGCCTGATCCAATCATATATAGCTCAACTACTCTAACAACATCCTGCCTCACATCCTCAGCATGTTTTATCAACTTGTAGAACTCCCGAATGTAGTCCTCAACTGATCTATCTCTCCTGTCCATATTAAGTAGTTGCCATCAGTAGTTCTCCCTCATAGATGAAGGATAAAAGAATCTCATAAATTACTCCTTAAATCCTAACCATGTCATCATCATCATGAATGGCTGAATGGACTACATAAACCAGTCCTGAGCTGCTGTTGAGACTGATAGCTTCAAAATAATGATCCTCTGGTAGTCAGAATACCTAAATCTACTCCTGGACTCAATGGTATTAATGAAATCTAATGCATCTCCAGTACCATCAAAATAAACTCGCCCCACTCTGGAGTATAACAATGTTGCATCAGCATCTGACATCCCCTGAATTTATCGTTGAAGCATCTGTGCACTACAAGCATTGCTTGATTAAGAGCTGCCAAGCCCTAGTTAATACTCGCCATACCAGTTGCAAAAGCTACAGGATCCTCTGTTGGAAGTTGAGGCTCTACCGAAGGCTGATCTTGCCTCCGAACTACTGCTACTCTAGCTTTGCCCCTACCTCTACCTCTACCCCTACCTCTAGGTCGAGGGGTAGGAGGGAGAATCTCATCTGGAAATGATTGCTCACCTTCATCAAGTTCTACATCTGCAATAAGGGCATTCCGAGCGTGCCTCATTTTGAAAAGATAAGAAAACTAAGATTCAAAACAGACAGGAATACAGACTCAGATGTTGAATCCTAAAGACAAGAAATCAATAAGTGACATCAACAACCTAAGTATCACAGATTATGAGAAAAGACAGACATCGATAGTCAAAAGCATGAAAAATGAGCCAAAGCTCTGATACTAACTTTGTCATGACCCAAACCTGGGGGCACGTGACCGACATTAAGGAATGGGAAAGTATAAAGCTACTGAAACTCGTAGTAATCCTTACAAGAAAAATGTAGAATATTTAAACTTTAAAACCTTACAATAAAATACTTAAATCATAATGCACATTATCAAACTAATTTTTCTCAATTTAAATAATCCATACTATCATCATATATAAAATAACATCATCTATTATACAAAATAATATCTTAGTGCATAGATTACAAATATATAATATCCAAAATAAAATATACAGTTATACAGTTTTCTCTACTGCGATACACAAATATAAATACAATAGAACTAAGTAGACCTACATAGAATAACCGTGATGAAGCTACACGACAAAGAGAAGTAGGCCTAATAGGAAACTCCCAAACTTTTGAAAAAATAATTTGAGGGGAGTCAGATCTCACTGAGTAAGTTAATAAAGAAATGAATGTAGTTTGAAAATTTCCTTTAAAATAAGTTGTTATGGAAATATAATATATTTATAATTTTATTCAAATAATTTGACATACGTATAAGGAATCCATTTTTCAAAAGAAAGAATTAAATATTTAAATGCTTTTTAAAACATTTCAGTATAAAAATTAGGTACAACCTAATTTATCAATTTTTATAATAGTCATATGACTCACTTATATCTAAGACAGCCGGATCCCGATAGCAAAGCATCACTAGGATGCACAGCCGCAGTCACATCACTTAATCCAATATCATTGGCAATGTCCAAGAGCAAAGCATCACTAGACCATCGACCCTAGTGATTTAATAAATATTAATCCAACTATACTGGCAGTGTCCGAGAGCAAGGCATTATCAGACCATCGGCCCTAGTATTTATTAAATATACAAATATTATACTACTAGTGGTGTCCGAGAGCAAGGCATCATCAGACCATCGATCCTAGTAATATAATTAATATAATCACATATTTTACCGGTGCACACATGGTCCTTATGAAACCCATGAGGTAGCCCGTTCTACTGTGGTTTATTTAAAATAATTGAAAATAGTTAAAATAAGGAAAATTACAATAAATTAAATCAACTATAAATTAAATCATGCAATATCATATGAAGAATGCCGACTAGAATCTCATAAAATTAAATTCATTAGAATTTAGTATGATTTAAATTAAAAGACCCGACACTCAAATCAAACATTAACTTACAAGATAAAGGTGCTCCTCCGGCACATCGTATCCAACCTCGACTAGTAGACGCGACTGGAGAGGCGGGTAAAAGACAGAAAATGGAAAACGACAATTAGAAATTAGAAACTTAACTTCTAGAATTCTAAGGAAGACTCGATTCGAACTCAGAATAATAAGTTTAGGATAGACTCGGTGTCACATTTTACAAGAAATCTATCGAAAATTCGACAAAGTTTCCTTTGTAAAACGGACATCCCTCTACTTTTACCGAAGTAAAGTCAATCCTACAAGTAAAAACACTTCAAAATTCCACAGTAGCTCAACACCTCGGGGTTAGGACCTTGAACTACACAATTCCCAACCAAGGTTCATAAAAATACAAATAAGGAAATATTAAATATTAATATAATAAAATCACCAAAAACTATAAAAATTCATAATAAATCATAATATAATTTATTCAATTTTCAAAACACTAAATACATTTCTTTTTCACCATAATTTAATAAAATCCCAAAATAATAATATAATATTAATAAAAACCCAATTTTCCAAATATTCAACATAATATAGTCAAATTCAAACTTTAATTGTTCAAATAGTTTAAATATACTATAATATTAATTAAGAACTCATTTAAATTACAAAACAATAAATAATTTAATATTGAATATAATTTTTGAAAATTAGAATTAATTAGTTAAAAATAGTAATTAATTTATAAAAATTATTCTAATACTCTATAAATACTAAAACCATTTAAAATATAATTTAACTATATTTTCAACCAAATTACATAATTACCGCCCAAAATTTCAATATTCACATAAATATAATAATTCCTCAAAAATTAAATAAAATTATGAAAAATTATTTTATTGATACTAAAATTACTAACTTAATTTATTAACCCTAACTAACTCAAATATTCAACCAAATATAATTAATTAATAACATTAACAAAATATACATAAAACTTAAAATATCCAAATAAATATACAAAATTCCATAAAATCAAATTAATTAATCTAAAATATTTTTTATATACCCTTAACCAAAATCAACCCCAAATAATTTAGATAAAGTACTATATATATAGATCAACCCAAAATTAACCAAATAATTAAAATAAAATTTCTGCATAATTTAAACAAATAATTCATAATTAACAAAATAAAAAATCAACTTAAAAACTAACTAAAATCAACTAACAAACAACTACAACATATCTAACTAACTAACCAAAAACTCACCTAAACTAAGCTAAGATCAAAAGGAGGCTTAGTGCTAGACTTCGGTGAGAGGAGGAGAAGAAGGTTAGTGTCATTGTTGCCGCTGCTACTGGTGTCTTCATGCGGCTACTGCCGCTTTATACTGCTACTGCTGCTGCTGCTGCTTCATGACTGTCATAAAGAAGACACAACAAAGAGGAGAAGAACATTTGATGGTGATAACGTGAGGGCTTATGGTGCTACTGAGATGGGAAGCACCAAAAGAGAGAGAGTGAGCAGGAGGAAGGAATTAGACAGAAATGGGAGAGGAAGAAAAGGAACACACATGACAACAAGAAGAAAGGAAAGACATGGATTGAAAAATGGAACATTTGCCACTTATATCTAAATATAACAAGAATTTCCTCAACCACACACATATATATGGCACAACTTACCTATAAATATATGTATATGTATATATATATATATATATATATATATATATATATATACCAAGTACAAGTCCCAAAATAAATATACGTACACCACCCATGTATATATACATATAACTACAATAAAATAATACTCCAATTAAAATAATGTTATAAATAATAATAATCAATAATAATGTTAATAGTTCTCAATAGAATTTTAAATTTAGTATTTAAATATGCAATTTAATATATCAATAATAACAACATAAAATAAAGATATTTGATTTCGTTGAAAACCCAAATAATTTATATAAATAATTTAAAATATTTGGGTTATTACAATTATTATTTTATTATTATTATTATTATTATTATTATTATTATTATTATTATTATTATTATTATTATAACAATTTAATATTAACTTAATATCGTTATAATTATTTAAAATTTTTATAATTCTTTTATTTTAAAAATTATATGATATTACTTCAGTATTTTTTATAATTAATTTTTCTTAATTGTAGAACTGATTTCATATAAAAAAAAATATTATGGTCATAACAAATAATAAAAGATATATTTTCTTTATATAATAATTTAAATATTATAACCCTATTAAACTCATAATTTTATTACAATTTAGTAAATTTTTTATTTAAGTTATGACACTTTATTTCTTTAATATTTTCAATATTAATACATTTATTTATAAAAAAATTAATTTAATATAATTTTTTAAGTTCAACTAATAATTAAATGATAAATATTAATTAATTTAATTTTAACTTTTTTGGTTAAATTTTATGAAAATATCTAAAAATGATAATTATACTACTTTTTTTTTTTATATAAATATACTTTCAAACAAATGATATGCTCTATTTTTTATTTATAAAAATATATACTTTTAAAACAAATTATATACTTTTCTTATTTTCATAAAATTTATTAATTTCAATTGTAATTATTTACTTATTAAATTTAATATAATAAGGCTTATAAAATTATATCATCTAATTTGATTTATATTGGATAAAATATAAGTAGACCTAATTAAAATAGAAAAATACATATTTTTAATAAAATTATCACTAAAATTTTAATTAATTTAATTTTATTATAGATAAAATAAAAATTAACATAATTAAAATAGGAAACATACTTTTAGTTAAATTATAGTTAAATGTTAATTAATTTCATTTTTATTAGAGATAAAATAGAAATTAATCTAATTAGAGTAGGAAATATACTTTCAATTAGATTAGAATTACATTTTAATTAATTTAATTTAATTTAATTTCGTTACAAATAAAATAGAAGTTAAACTAATTAAAATAGGAAATAGATTTTCCATCAAATTGAAATTATATTTTAATTAATTTAATTTTACTTTATTGGTAAATGACTAAAATATCTAATTTTTATATTATAATGAGTGCAGACTTTTCCATAATTTTGTTTGTTCTCCCCTTCGTACATATATATGATGCATAATCCTGAAGTATATGGAATCATACAAGCAGTAATTAAATATCAATCCCACAGAGATTGCAAATTGAGTATTGTAATACTAATTTTGCTTTGTTTGTTTAAACAACAAAAAATGGCATTTTAAAATTAACTAATATCAAACAAAGGAAATATGTAATAATTGACAATCAATTTAAAAAACTAGGGTTCTTATTATCAATTCAATAATTTCTAAAGATCAATTGGTACCTAAGTCATACCTAACCTTAATCCAATTTGAAGGTATCTAAGGAATCCTAGGTTTTCCTCTCAGACAAACCTACAATAAACCAAGTGAATTAACATCTTAGATTTATAACTCTCACTTACTAAGTGTTGGTTAACCCAGTTTAAAGCTCCAGCCCTTAATCAATATTATTTGCTTTAATATCTCTCAACTAAGAAAGCATCTACTAGGTTATTGTTTATATCCAATGAAACCTATCTCTCAATCAGGTTTCATTATATAGATTAAATTAAGGGGTGATCAATCCTATTACGACATTAAGTTCAATAACAACCAATGGATTAAGATTAATGGCTTAGGTTTAATTACAGTTGTTACATGGTTGAATTGATATAAGAACCCTAACAAAAACTTAGTTATTCATGTTGATAATAAAAGACAAAGAAGAGGAATAAAATAAAATAAAATAAACATCATCATTAATCAAAATAAAAATGAATAATAACAAGTATTTAGAAAACCCACTTAATAGTAGAAGGCTATTATTCTTCAATCCTTGTTCCTCAATCTCCAAAAACCAACATAAACAAGTCTAGTCTTTGATGATAAAAAGAAAGATAAAAACTTGTAAAAATTTTAGAATAAGAAAAATGGAGTCTAATGTTTTAGTCCTGGAGGCTGCACGTACATAAAATGCTAGCCTCCAGCCCCTTGATGTATTTCCTTTTTAAAAAATCATCAAATCCCTCTTTTTAATGCTTTCAAAATTCAAATTTCAAAAGGCTACCAGTTGGGGCCACGACCAAGCATGTTTAGGCATGTCTTCATAAAAATTCAACAATCAGGCATGGCCATGCACATGGGTGTGCATGGTTGTGTGTTTGACTTTCAATTAGGCATGGCCATGTGTAAAATGCACATGGTTATGTATCTTTTCTAAGCCTCCAACTTGCTAGATTTTTCCTTGAATGCTCTTTGGACACTTCTATAGCCTTCAGAAGTCTTTTGCCTCATTCCATCACAGTTCTTTGAACACCTAAATGCATAAAAACAACAAAAAGTAACCCAAAATATTAAAAATAAACACAAACTTAAATCATGCAACACAAACATTTAAAGTAAAGAAAAACTTAACAAAAGATAACAAATGCAACTTGAATGACACCTAATTCTAACATATTGAGTGCTCAAAATAATACATTTCTCACACTCATCAAATTCTCCCATACTTGAATGTTTGTTTGTCCTCAAGCAAAGCTCGAATACACTATATTCATCTAAAGAATCATGCTCATTAACTAGTTTTAACTTGACTAACTACCTCAATCTTCCTTTAATAAAAAGCTTACAAAATCAAAATTAAAATAGTAATATGATGTCAAGAATGCATTGTTATTATGTAAAGAGCATACTTTTCTATTAAAATCATGAAATCAAATAATTGACACTCAAGAAAAATGAAAGCAAGTAGGAATCACTCTAAAACTTATGAAGTTATAAATTTAGCACATATAAGGTTTTAAAACTTTTATTCGATCAAAGTCTTCCCAATTTTAGTATCCTCCACCTTTCCTGCACTACTCATTTTAGATACCTCTCAAAAGGGTCATTTAGATACTCTTACTCTAAAAAGAGCATTGGAGTAGTATGAGCATTTAAAGAGATTCTTTTCAAATTTAGCTCCTAACAAGTGCATTTTATGCTCCATCTCATTTTTTTACAAACCAAAATACTTGAGAATTTAATCGTACTAAGGTTAGACACAAATTCCAACTTACAAACATTTTTTCTTAAGCATCAAACACTTAATTTCATTTGTTCAATAGAAAAGTAAGCATTAGGTTCATTAAAATGTAAAAATTCCTAACCACAAATTACTCTCCTAATTTAAAAAGTCCTAAATAAATCATTAAAGGAAGATTAAAGCATTTCTTTAAGAAAACTAAACTTTAATGAATAAGACTATATATGTGAATAGATTGCAATAATCTAAGTGTGAGAGTAATGCATGAACAACATAAAAATTAAACCGAAACATGCATGACTCTTAAAGTAAAGCAAACACACAAATATAGAAAGAAAATAAAAACAAACAAAAACTAAAGAACAATGTACTTCCCTCATTTTGATGCACTTGGTGGGGAAATGAATGGAATGACAATGGAATCTCTTATTGCAATATTAATCATTTTAAACCTTTTGCTTTGAGGAAGTATATGAAAGATTTTATCAATTTGGGCTTGCAACCTTTCAGCCCTCAATTCGCAACATCTATTAAATTTCTCCATCTCAAGAGATAAGTCTATGATTATATTCCTAATTCTACTATTAGAGATGTCCATAAGCTCCTTGATTTTTTCCATGATTCCTTCACTCTATCCTTCGGTGCTCCCTTCTTCCTTACTTGTCTTTTACTTCCATTAGCTTCTTCCTTTATAGTACCAAGAGGCAAAGGGACTTCACCATATTGCATTGTTGTTTGGCGTAACAAGTAGCATCTTCTTGAAGTGACATCATGAAGCTCATTAAAGTCTATGATAATTTCACCTCAAATAAGGTAGTCTTCATTAAGGAATTTAAATTCCAAGGGCTCTAATTAATGTTTGGCAAATTCATATGGAGCAAAATATAATGCTAAACCAGTGATAATATGCCCCAATGACAATAATGCTTTCCTAGCTTGCATAACACACCAGATAGAACACATAATAAAGTATGTGCTACACATGTTTGTGTTAGTTTTCAAGCACTATAACATAAATAACTCATATGGAGAAACCTTAGTGTTGTCCTTTCTACCAAAGATGGTGTGTGACATGAACTTGTGAAGAATTAAATATGAGTGATCTTTAATCAAACCATTGGTTATTACTTGGCCTTCACAAACTCTATCACTCCCGATGATTTCATGCCAAAAAATACTCATATTATAATCCAATGGAGGTTGACAAATACCTCCTTCAGGAAAGCCAAAGATATTAGACATGATTTCATAATCAAAATAGTATTATTTTCCAAATAACCTATATGAAAAAACCCCTTGATTTGCATTTGGAATTTTAAATGTAGTGTAAAATTCTATTGTGAACTCAATGAACACATCATGTTGGGCTATAGCTAGTTTAGACCACCCCAATTTTTTACAAAATATGTCTATGGTCCCCTTAATCCCTATGTTTAAAAGTACCTCATCATCAAAATATTTTGGCTTGTTAAAATTTCTTTTAACTAAGGAGCAGAATCTCTTACCATCCTCATTCGAGTAAATGGCAAAGAAAGCTTCATAATCATCTCTTATGTCTTTGGACTTACCTTTGTCATTGCTAAGCCTCTTTCCTTAATATAAATTATTCTAGCCATCACAATAATGTTAATGTCTCTGAAAAAATAGCATAGCAAAACAGAAAAATAACAAGAACAAAAAAAAACCAAGAATAATAGGGTTTAAGTAAGAAAAAGGGTTATAAAGAATTCTATTCCTACAACAAAAAGGAAAGGAACTAATATGTAATTTTTACCAAAAAAAAAAGGAAAAATAAAGATTATCAAGTCAACGTTTCCTTTATCAAATAGAAATTAGGAATCAAATAGGAAATTAAGCTCTCCTAGAATCCATAAATAACAAGAAGAATAAAATAAGATAAAACAAAATTAACAAAAAAATTGAAAATTTTAAAATTCAAAAATTTTAATCTCTACCACACTTAAAATATGCATTGTCCTCATTGCATGAGCATAGGGCAAGGAATGTGAAAAATAAAAATTAAATGGCCATGTTGATTGATGAGTGTGAAAAATGCATTATTTTAAGTAGTCTTTGTATTAGGATTAGATGCAATTTTAGTTAAGTTTGTGTTTCCTTTATTCAGTTTTTATTTAGTTAAGTACTTAATGCATGTCTTGTGTATTTATTTATTTTTATGTATTAGTTGGTTTATTTTTAGTTGATTTTTATGTATTTAGGGAAGTCAAAGAATAGTAGAGGCAGGTTACATGGGAGTCGTGGACACTTGAAGTGGGCCCAAAAAGCAATGGAGGTCGATATGCTAAAATGCTGAAGAAGTGAGGTGCACGATCATGTGCAAAATGCAAATGACCGTGTGACCTGGTGATTGGGAAATTCAGAGTCAAATTTAATTGTTGACTTATGAGGGACAATATGGAAATTTTGCATGGCTGTAACCTTAGGGCTGGTAATTAGGGTTTTACAAGAGGGTAGCCACCTGAAATAAGGAGGAGGATTTTTCATCAATTTTTTATATACATTTTCTTAGAGCAATTTTGGAGAGAATAAGGATTTTTCTTACTTATGTTAGTTTTGTAGATTTGAGAATAAGAATTAAAGAACATCAAGCTTCCTAAGGGTTTCTTCTATTCAATTGTGTTTATTCATTCTTAATTTTGATTTAATGATGATGTCTATTTTCTTTTATTCTTCTTCTTTTTCTTTACAATTAACATAAGTAGCTAAATTCTTAGTTAGGGTTCTTGTTGCAATTCAACCATGGGCTAATCACAATTAAACCTAAGCCATTAATCTAGATCCTTTGGTTGTTGTTGAACTTAATGTCTTCTTAGGATTGATCACCCTTTGATTGAATATACACAATAAAACTTGATCTAGAGATGGGTTGTATTGGATTTAAATAATAACCTATTAGATGCTTTCTTAGTTGAGAAACATTTAAGCAACTAATATTGATTAAGGGTTAGTGCTTAAACTGGGTTAACCGAACACTTAGTAGGCAAGAGCTTTAAATCTAAGAACATCAATTTACTTGGTTAATCATAGGGTTGCCTTAGGAGGAAAGCCTATGATTCTTGAGAAACCCTCAAATTGGATTAAGGTTAGGTATGGCTTAGTAGTTAATTGATTTTAAACAAAGGTTGAATTAGTAATAAGAACCCTAGCTCTCTAAAGTGATTGTTATTTCATTGTGATTTTTTATGTTTTGTCTTAGTTTAATTCAAAATACCCTTTTTTATTGTTTAAACAAACAAACACAACTAGTATCACTGTAGTTAATCTTCAATCTCTGTGGGATCGATATTTAATTACTACTTGTACGAATCTGTATACTTGTGGAAACCCATCAAGTTTTTGGCACCATTGTCGGGGATTGCCAAATTAATATTGTTGAGAATTTTGTGTTGTTTGATTTAGATGTTATTTTTTACTTTTGTTATTTTTTTTGGTTTTATAGGAACTCTTATTGTTGCATGCACACAACGTGTAGCACAAGCAAACAAGGAGCCCATTTAATACCACTTGATTTAGAGATTGAAAGAACTATTCACTGAAGGAGAAGACAGAATAGAGATAGGATTAAAGGAGGGGAAGATGAAAGAAACCTGCTCTAGGGGGTAGGGAAGCACATAATGGACAAGATGGCCAAAATAGTTAGGTTGCCCACAGAACTATAAGGAACTTTGTGAGTCCCAATGTCCAAGGTGACCAAACTTCGATTGTAAGGTCAGTGGTTGCTGCAAATAACTTTGAAATCAAACCCGCCATGATCCAAATGATTGAAAACTCACAATTTAGTGGCTTACCGCATGAGGATCCAATTGGTCACATGACAAGATTTTTGGAGTATTGTTCAACCTTCAAGAGGAATGGAGTACAACCAGAAGCAATCAGGCTCATCCTTTTTCCATTTTCATTGATGGATAGAGCAAAAAGATGGTTCACTAGTTTGGCACCTAACTTCATAAACATATGGCAGGAGCTTTATATAACTTTTTCAATAAGTACTTTCCACCAACTAAAGTACTCAAAATTAGAAATGAAATCAACTCTTTCTAACAAAGAGATGATGAAAGTTTTTATGAGTGTTGGGATAGATTCAAGGACCTTCAGCGATAATGTCCAGCACAGCTGATTCCTTCATGGGATTTGGCACAGTCTTTTTATAAGGGGGTCAATCCTACAATGAGAGCAAACATAGATGCATCAGTAGAAGGAACTATCATGTCTAAGACACTAGAAGATGCCTTAGAGCTTTTTGAAGAAATGGCTAATACCCAAAGCCTCTGGTCCAGTGAGAAAGCTATTCCAAAGAGAGGGGGAGTAATTAAAGTTAACAGTTTGATGATGTTAAATGCAAAGATGGATGCTTTATCTAAAAGAATGGATAAAATGAATATCAATGCCATATCTAACTTGTCTTCCTCTTATGAATTATGTCAGGGTAGTCATCTAACTATAAAATGTTAGATGATGCATAGCTTGTCCATGGAGAATGTAAACTTTGTGAACACCTTTAAAGGATAGCAGAACCAAGTGCATGGCAATACCTATAATCCAAGTTAGAGAAATCATCCTAATTTCTCTTAGAGCAATCAAGGGAATAACCAATGGAGGCCACAAGCACCACCTAGTTTTGTAGGGCATAATGTGGAACACCAGCAACCAAATTACCATCAAGAAAAAAATTCATCTTCTATGAGTTCTCTAGAGAGTAAGTTGGAGAAGTTCATGGATTTGAGAAAATGTATCAAGACACTCAGCCAATGTTCAAGAACCACTCTTCCTTTATTCATAATTTAGAGGTGCAAATGGGGTAGTTGGCAAATTCTTTATCAATGAGGAATTAAGGTTCTTTGCCAAGCAACACTGAGAAGAATCCAAAAGAACAATTGAAGGCTATCACCTTGAGAAGTGGAACAGAGATAGAAATCCCAAAAGTAATAATAAAATATGAGTCAGGAAAAGAAGAAGGAAGAGGAGAAAGAGCAAGAGGATGAATGGGTTAAAGTGCAAATAGAGGAGAAGCTGCAAGGTGATAACAAAAATAAGGAATGAGTAGTAGAGAGACCTACACCACCACTAATGAAACCTTAAAACCTCTAGCTCCATACCCTTAAAGATTGAAGACATAGGAGCATGATCAACAATTTGCTAAATTTTTAAAAAGGTTTAAAGCACTCCACATCAACATGCCTCTGGTGAAATGTCTTTCATAAATGCCTAAGTATGCTAAATTTCTTAATGAACTGATTTCCAACAAAAAGAAGTTGCAAGAATGTGAGACCATCACACTCATAAAAGAGTGTAGTGCTATCATATCGAAGAAACTTCCTTTAAAAAGGAAGCATCCAAGGAGTCTCAGTATTCCTTGTTCTGTGGGAAATTTAAATTTTCAAAGAGCTTTATGTGATTCTAGAGCTTCAATTAATCTTATGCCTTTGTCTGTTTAAAGGAAATTGGGATGAGGAGAAGCAAAACCTACAAGCATTTGATTACAACTTGCAGATAGGACAGTGAAGGAACCAGAAGGGATAGTGGAAGATGTGTTAGTAAGGGCTGAAAAATTTATTTTTCCAGTGGATTTTATAGTCCTTGACTTTGAAGAAGATAAGGAGGTTCCACTAATCCTTGGTATGCCATTCTTTTACACTGCTAGAGTAACAATTGACGTCTATGATGGAACTCTCATATTAAGAGTGGGGGAATGAGAGCTATAAGTTTAATATCTATGAAACTATAAAATATCCCTATGATAAAGACTTTTGCATACAAGTTGAAGTCATTGATGAATGTGTGAATGAAGTCCAACGAGGGAGGTTGGCACGGTCTTTAGAAGTTGAGAATATTGAGACGTGCTTAAAGGTACAATCTTCTCAAGAAGATGTGACTCTCAAATATCCACACCAACCACACATACAACTACCAAACACTAAACCCACACCACCCTCAATTATAAAACCACCAAAACTATACTTGAAGCCATTATCTCAATATTTAAGGTACACTTTTCTTAGTGACGACAAACTTTACCTATGATTATATCTTCTAAACTTAGCAAGGAGCAAAAGGATTTATTAGTGAACATGCTGAAGAGAAAAATAAAGGCAATCAATTAGCAGATTTTGGATATAAGAGGTATAAGTCCCTCTTATTATGTACATAAGATTTTATTGGAGGATGGACATAAGCCAACCATTAAAAGACAGAGGAGGCTCAACCCGAACATGTAAGAGGTGGTAAAGAAAGAAGTGGTCAAACTACTTGATACAAGAATTATTTATCCAATCTCTGACAGTTCTTAGGTTAGCCCAATTCAGTGTGTGCCAAAAAAGGGGGGATAACAATTGTGCAAAATATTGAAGGAGAGTTCATTCCTACAAGAGTGGTGAATGGATGGAGAGTGTGCATTGATTATAGGAAACTGAATTCATCTATATGGAAAGACCATTTCCTATTACCCTTTATTAATCAAATATTGGAGCGGGTAGCAGGACATGCTTTTTACTACTTCCTGGATGGTTACTCAGGCTATAATCAAATTGCAATAGCTCTATAAGATCAAGAGAAGACCACCTTTACATATCCTTATGGCACATTTGCATACAAGAGGATGCCATTTGGGTTATGTAATGCTCCTACAACTTTTCAGAGATGTATGATGGCTATATTTGCAGATTTAGTAGAGGAGATCATAAATGTTTTCATGGATGATTTTTCTATCTATGGAAACTTAATTGAAGAATGTCTGAGCAAGTTGGAGCAAGTTCTAGTGCATTGTGAGGAAACAAATTTAGTGCTGAATTGGAAAAAGTGCCATTTCATGGTAGATGAAGGTATTGTACTTGGACACAAGATTTCAGCTTAAGGCATTCAGGTTGATAAAGCAAAGGTGGAGGCAATTAAAAAGCTATAGTACCCCATAAATGTTAAAGGAGTTAGGAGTTTTCTTAGTCATGCAGGCTTCTATAGGCAATTTATCAAGGATTTCTCAAAAATCTCAAAACCTCTTTGTAAGTTACCTAAAAAAGATTCACCTTTTGATTTTAATGATAATTGAAAATTGGCTTTTGACAGGTTAAAACAAGCACTTGTTTATGCTCCTATAGTGATGGCACTAGATTGGAGTCTACCATTTGAGCTGATGTGTGACGCTAGTGATCATGCAATAGGAGTCGTTCTTGGCCAAAGAATGGGGAATAAGTTTCATGTGATCTATTATTCAAGCCAAACATTGATAGATACTCAGTTGAATTATGCTACTATAGAAAAGGAGATGTTGGCTATTATATTTGCTTTTGACAAGTTCAGATCATACCTCCTTGGATCTAAGGCAATTGTATACACAGATCATGCAACATTGAAGTATTTAATGAACAAAAGGATTTGAAACTAAGGCTCATGAGATGGGTACTTCTGTTGTAAGAGTTTGATATTGAGATCAGAGATAAGAAATGAGTTGAAAATGTAGTAGCTAATCATCTTTCAAGGTTGGAGTTGGAACAACAAGAAAGTGATAAGCAAGAGCCTATCAAGGAGATGTTCCCTAACAAAATGATTTTCGTTATAGGGTTTATAGGTGCTCCTTGGTTTGTTGATGTAGAAAATTTTTTATCAGTGGGTGAAATTCCAAAAGATTTCACTCCTCAGCAAAAGAAAAAGTTGATTCATGATGCTAAGTTCTACATTTGGGATGAACCATTTTTGTGGAAACTATGCAATGATGGCATGGTGAGGAGATGTGTAACAAATGAGGAAGTAGGAGAAATCTTATAACACTGTCATAGGAGGGTTAATGGTGGACATTATGGACCACAAAGAACAACTACTAAGGTTCTTGAAATAGGGTTCTATTGGCCGTCAATTTTTCAAAATGCTAGAGATTTTATGATGCATTGTGACGCATACCAAAGGAGTGGAAATATTTTAAAGAAGGATGAAATGCTCCAATATGGAATTCTAGAGGTGGAAATTTTTTATGTTTAAGGCATTGATTTCATAGGACCATTTCCGGTGTCAAATGGTAACAGGTATATTCTTGTTTATGTGGATTATGTTTCTAAGTGGGTGGAAGCTCAGGCATGCACAGTCAATGATGTAAGGGTTGTTTGCAAGTTATTAAAGAAGCTATTCTCTCGATTTGGAATGCCTCAAGTCATCATAAGTGATGAGGGAACACACTTTTGCAACAAGAATATGGAAGATTTTTTAGCTCGCTATGGTGTGAAGCACATGGTAGCTACACCTTATCACCCGTAAACTAGTGGCCAAGTTGAGGTGAGTAATAGGGAGTTGAAGAAGATTTTGGAGAGAACAGTAAGTCAAGGAAAGAATGGGCAAGGAAGCTTGATGATGCTTTGTGGGCATATACAACAGCTTATAAAACACCTCTTGGGATGTCTCCCTTCAAGGTGGTTTATGGCAAAGCATGTCATCTTCTCGTTGAGCTTGAACATAAGGCCTATTGGGCAGTGAAACCCTTGAATTTTGATTCAAGAAGGTAGCTGAGAAAAGAATGTTATAGCTGAATGAACTTGAAGAGATAAGAGAAGCTGCTTATGAAAATTCAAGGATTTATAAAAGAACGTACTAAGAGATGGCATGATGCAAGAGTAAGAATCAAGGAGTTTAAGGAAGGTGATCAAGTTTTGTTATTCAACTCATGACTCAGATTGTTTCCTGGAAAGTTTAAAAGTAGATGGACAAGACCGTATATAATGACTCATTCATATCCTCATGGAGCTGTAGAATTGAGCAACACAAAAGGAGACATATTCAAAGTGAATGGGCAAAGGTTAAAGCTATACCATGGAAGCACATTTGAAGAGTTCAATCAAGTTTCATACTTGAAGGAATCAACTGGATGATCAATTTGATGGTCTAGCTCATGGACCATTAAAATAGCACTTCTTTGGCGCTCAACCAAGACTATTTTTATTTATTTTTATTGTTTGATTATTTCTTTTATGTTGTTGCAAGTTTATTCTATTTTTAATGATTGTTTCTTATGCATTTCAGGGAATGAAAGATAGGTTGGAGCTCTAGAAGAGGTCTTGTGAGTTAAATGTTTAGTGGAATGTTGTTTCGAGTGACTTGTAAGTCAAATTGGTGATGCATTGCTTGTTTATGTGTGTTGAATTTTTGATTTGGAAAATTTTCTAAAGTATGCATGTACAGGTCACATGACAATGCTAAAAATGCACATGGCTATGCGTCTTGCGTCAACACTTTTGGATAATCAGGTCACACAGCCGTGCGCATTACGATGCCAAAAATTGATACATAGTTGTGCACATTTTGCACATGGCCATGTGACCTGATGCACAGGACAATTCAAATTCCTTAAATTTTTCCTGTTATAAACGTTGTAATGAGGACATTGCACATTTTAAGTGTGGGGGAGGAATTAAAATTTTTTTATTTTGCGAGCTTGTTAGTTGTGATTTTATTTGTTTTTATGTTATTTCCTTGTTCCATTAGGAGTTTAGTTGATTTTAGTTACCTAAGTGAGCTAAACTTCCCGAATTAATGGGTGAGCAACTTTTATTTTATTGGAGTGTTGATTTTATTTCCTTTATATATACAGTTAGAATTTATCTCTTTTACTTTTTGATTAGGGTTAGGATTTTTTGTTTCTCGTAACTTTTTTTTCTTATTTAAACTTTGTTGACTTTTGTTTTTGTTTTTGTTCTTGTTAATTCCATTCTCTTTTATTGTTTTATTTTAGTACTAACATTGTTGTGATGGCTAGAACAAAGACACAATTTTAAGGAAAGAAGCTTAATGATGGCAAGGGCAAGCCTAAGGACATGAGGGACGATTATGAAGCTTTCTTTGCCATTTATTCTGAAGTGGAAGGGAAGAGATTCTACTCCTTAGTCAAGAGAAATTTCAGCAAGACAAAATACTTTGATATAAGGTATTGTTGAATATGGGTATTAAGGGAACCATAGATGTGTTTTGCAATAAATTGGGGTGGTTTAAATTGGCTACAGCCCAATATGATGTATTCATTGAACTCATAATAGAATTTTACACTATATTTAAGATTCTAGATGCACTGTTAGGGATCTTTTCATGTAGGTTCTTTAGGAAAGAATACTTATTTGACTATGAAATCATGTTTCAAATCTTTGCTTTTCCTCAAAGAGGTGTTTGTCAACCTCCTATGGATTATAATATAAGTAGTTTTTGGGTGATAAAGTTTGTGAGGGTCAAATAATGACTGGTGGTTTGATCAAAGATCACTCATATTTAATCATGCATAAATTCATGGCACATACAATCTTTGGAAGAAAAGATAGCACTAGGGTTTCTTCTAATGAACTATTCATGTTGTAGTGCTTGAAGACTAACACAAAAGTATGTAGTACATACTTTATTTTGTGTTCTATTTGGCATGTTGTTCAGGCTAGAAAGACATTGATCTCAATGGGGCATATTGTCACTGGATTAGCATTGTATTTTGCTCAATTCAAATTTGCCAAACATAAATTGGAGGCCTTTAGAAGCCGAGTCCCTTAATGAAGATTACCTAGTGCAAGCCAAAATTATCACCGAATTCAATGAGTTTCATGATGTAATGGGTAGAAGATGCTACATGATCCGCCAAATGGCAATGCAACATAGTGAAATACCTTTACCTCCTAATGCAACTAAAAAAGGAGATAATGGGAGTGAAGCTCAATCAGGGAAGCGAGGGAACACTGAAAAATGGAGTGATGGTATCATGGAAAAAATCAAAGAGCAGATGGATATCTCTGACAATAGGATTGGGAATATGTTTATGGATTTGTCCAACCAGATAGAGAAGTTCGAGAGGCGATGTGAATCCAGAGCTAAAAGGTTGCAACTTCAAATTGATGAAATCTTTCACATCCTTCCTCAAAGAAAAAGATCTAAAGCTATAAATTAAGCCGTAAAGTGCATCATGGTCACACCATATATTCCCCCTCCAGTTTCACCAGAATAAAGGGAGTATATTGTTCTTTAGTTTTCTTTTATTTATTTTCTTTTCATGACTGTATGCTTGTGTGTTTGTTTTACTTTAAGAGTCTACATCTTTTATTTTTTTACCCTTTTATGTGTTTATGCCTTGCCCTTACACTTGAATTTTTGCAACATATATACCTTTATAACCTTATTCATTAATCTTAGTTTTCTTAAAGAAATACCTTAATCTTCCTTTAATGGATCATTTTAAAATTTTTAAATTAGAAGAGCAACTTGTGGTTAGGAATTTTTAAATTTTAATGAACATTAATGCTTACTTTTCTATTGAACAAGTGAATCTAGATGATTGATATTTGAGAAAAGTGTTTGTGAGTAGGAATTTGAGGCTGCTTTATAGTGGTTATGTAAAAAAAACATTTAAATGCTCCTTCTACTCCAATGCTCTTTAAGAGTAAGAGTATCCAAAGGACTCATTTTGGAGGTTTCCGCACTGAGTAACACAAGAAAGGTGGGGGATGCTGAGATTGGGAAGACATTGATTGATTAACTTATTTGCCTCCTTATTGTTGGCACGATTCCTACTTATTTCTATTTTTCTTTAGTTTCAATCATTTATTTTCATATTTTCACTAGAAAAGTATGCTCTTCACACAGTAACAATATATTCTTGACCTCAGTTGCTATTTTAAATTTTGAGTTTTTAAACTTTTTATTAAAGGAAGATTATAGTAGTTAGTCAAGTTAAAGCTAGTTAATGAGTATGATTCTTTAGGTAGATATGTGTTTTCAGGTTTTGCTTGAGGACAAGCAAATATTCAAGTGTGGGGGAATTTGATGAGTATGAAAAATGCATTATTTTAAGTAGTCTTTGTGTTAGGATTAGATACAATTTTAGTTAAGTTTTTGTTTCTTTTATTCAGTTTTTATTTAGTTGAGTACTTAATGCATATCTTGTGTGTTTATTTATTTTTATGTATTAGTTAGTTTATTTTGGTTGATTTTTATGTATTTAGGGAAGTCAAAGAATAGTATAGGAAGGTTACATAGGAGCGTGGAAACTTGAAGTAGGCCTAAAAAGCAATGGAGGTCGATATGCTAAAATGCTCAAGAAGTGAGGTGCACGGCCATACGCAAAATGCACATGGCCGTACGACTTGGTGATTAAGAAATTTGGAGTCAAATTTAATTATTGACTCATGAGGGACAAGATGGAAATTTCACATGGCTGTAACCCTAGGGCTAGTAATTAGGGTTTTATAAGAGGGTAGCCACCAGAAATAAGGAGGAGGATTTTTCATCAATTTTTTATATACATTTTCTAAGAGCAATTTTGGAGAGAACAAGGATTTTTCTTACTTATATTAGTTTTATAGATTTGAGAATGAGAATTGAAGAACATCAAGCTTCCTATTGAACAGGGGGTTTCTTCTATTCAATTATGTTTATTCGTTCTTAATTTTGAATTAATAATGATGTCTATTTTCTTTTATTCTTCTTCTTTGTCTCTTACAATTAACATGAGTAGCTAAATTCTTAGTTAGGGTTCTTATTCCAATTCAACCATGGGCTAATCATAATTAAACCTAAGCCATTAATCTAGATCCTTTGGTTGTTATTGAACTTAATGTCTTCTTAGGATTGATCACCCTTTGATTGAATATACACAATAAAACTTGATCGAGAGATGGGTTGTATTGGATTTAAATAATAACATGTTAGATGCTTTTATAATTGAGAAACACTTAAGCAACTAATATTGATTAAGGGTTGGTGCTTAAACTGAGTTAACCAAACACTTAGTGTTAGGTTTCGTGATACAAACGCAGCAAAAAAATTAAAATTTTATCACATTCCCAAACCTGTATCCATGTAATTCGATAACTTGATTAAATCTAGGGTTTCAAGAATCTCACCAAAATGCAAAAGAGGCAAGATTTTCTGGAAGGATGAGAGGAGGTTCACACTGGTGACACGTTACCTCGAGCTTTTTGCTTTAGTTGTTCGGATCAAGACGTCTCCAAAAGGATGCGTCCTCTATAGGTATCCACACGAACAGCCCTTCACAAAATGAATTGGAGTGTGTGCTAGCAACCTTCTTGATTATCTCATAAATCAAGAACAAAAGAAAAACTCTATATTTGTTTTCTAGGAAGAGAGAAAACCATTTTTTGGAGGTAGGGGGAAACAAAAACTATATTAAACCCTAGAGAATATAACATATTTATAGACTTCAAATTAGGGTTTCACCTACCAATGACCTTTTGGTAATTTCCCATTTATTATATTCTGATTTTGTTTTAAAAACAAATTAGAAATAATATCTTATTTATTTATTTATTTAAAATAACATTTATCTTAAATAAATAAACAAATAAATAAATAAAACACTTTAATTATTTATTTCCATAGAGTTTATTTGGGGCTTATTAAACCCATAATCGTTTTGGGCTTATTCAAAATGTGCGACTCTGTAGATTCACATAACATTGGCAGTGGGCCTAAATCTCTATTTAGGCCTACAAGCCATAAGTGGCCTCTAGCAAGACATTATGACTACCCAAGTCATGTGAAGTCAATAATCCGACGTAACCTAATTATAGTGAATTTTATCATCCCTTTATCACATGATATCTTAATTGAACATAAGGCATAGAATGTCATCCTTATATAGTTCAATATTATGACTTGATTCCAAGTAGAATGAAAATGAAAACTCTTTATCAATTCATTTCAGCATGGCCATGCATTTTCCTTCAGTCTATCTTATTAAGGGGCCCATAGATATCTTTCTCATATTAATGAGGGATAAATTCCTTATTAATCAGTCACATTCCTCACATAACTAATTTTATATCCAACAACATCCTATCTAATTGTCCGGTTAAAGACAATGTTAGAATGTGTCAAAACATAAAATAGCAATGTAGAAATCCATGATGATTTCAAGGTCAAAGGACTGAAATAAAATTACTATGATGAGAAATACTTATGACAATAATCTATGCAGTATTCTCGTAGTGGGTTAATCCAGTACATGATCTCTCATCATATACCTATAAGTTGACTTAATATCTCATATTCATGATTAGTAAAACATAACCATCAGTCAACATCATACTAGCCTTAATACTTTAATATTTATATAATGAATAAATGGCTAGGGATAATTAGAATAGAACTCTTATTTTAATCTAAGGGTTTTATTATCAAGTCATATACTTGATAGCCTTAGAAAGAATTTACCATTCATATAATTATCATAAAATCAAATGATAATGAAATACCTCTTTATTAATAAAATAAGAAAGTCAATACATAATCAAATGATTAACCTAGTGCATATCACTAACACTTAGCAAGCGAGAGCTTTAAATCTAAGAATGTCAATTTACTTGGTTAATCATAGGGTTATCTTAGGAGGAAAGCCTATGATTCTTGAGAAACCCTCAAATTGGATTAAGGTTAGGTATGGCTTAGTAATTAATTAATCTTAAATAAATGTTGAATTGATAATAAAAACCCTATCTCTTTAAAGTGATTGTTATTTTATTATGATTTTTTGTGTTTTGTCATAGTTTAATTTTTAGTTTAATTCAAAATACCCTTTTTCATTATTTAAACAAACAAACATAACCAGTATCACTATAGTCTATCTGCAATCTCTATGGGATTGATATTTAATTACTACTTGTATGAATCCATATACTTGCGAAAACCCATCATTGATCCAGGCGCAAGGCCATGTGCATTGGGCCACACGGATGTGTGCCATGTTTTTGCAATTTTAAGCTCATCAGGTCACATGGCTATACACTTGTAAGCACAACGGCCGTGCTTGAAACATGATCTTAACATGAGAAACTAGCTTGTTTAACTCTTATAAATCTAATTGCCATCAATTTTTATAGAATAAGTATCATAAACTCATCTCATCCATATGAGAGAAAAACTAAACATGAAATAAAGGACAATTAATGTTAATAAAATAAAATCCTAAAACAACTTACTTAAATAAAATAAATTTTAACAATTTAAACAAACATAATAAAGTATTTCAAACGCATTGGTCAATAAAATATAAAATCAAAAAAAATTTAAAAGAACATTGTTCAAGCTAGAACGAGACACTAATTTGAAATAAAGTCTTTAGTCTTCTCCTTCATCCTCCGATGAGGAGTCTTCTTCTTCCTCTTCAGGTTCATCATGAATGGGTGGATAGGGTAGAGGAATAAATTCTAGGAATTGAAGGATGCCATAAGATTATGGCTTATCAAATTCACATTTTGATTCATTCCCATCATTATAAGGTCCACTTGGTGTGCTAATGATTCAACTTACCAACATTTAAATCAACTAATCCCATATGAAGTTCCAAGTTGTCCAACCTTTCCATGACTATATTAAAGGTAGCTTCTTGATCTTCCTCCTCCTCCTTTTCTTCTGGCTCCTATGGCGGAGCAGGTTGGGTAAGGGATGCTCTTCCTCTTTGGTCAATACGGACTAAACCCATGGCTTCCATCATGTTAATGTTAATAAAGAAATGATCCTTAACCTTCTCAAATGGCATATTTTCAAGCCTAAGTGAGTAGCTATGGTGGTCATTAGTCCTCCTAATTTAATAGCCCCTATTATTTTTGTAGCTATATCCCTTAATTTTCTAGCTAAAGCATGAAAAATATCAAGTTTCCTATTATTGAACATGCAATACAAAATTTTTAGCTCGACGATGGTAACCATGGAATCCCCTTCTTTCCTTGGAAATAAGGAATGGGCCATGAGCCTATGCATATACTTCAAAGCAGGCGATCAAATGCATCTTAGTTAAAAGAAAAATTCCCTTTCCCTAGTTATTTCCCTCCAAAACACATCTTTATCATACTCAACATTAGCATTTTGATCCTTAGGAAAATGAAACACATCATTAAGTTTAAACAAGCCTAAATTTTATTCTTCATTTCCCAATTGAAACTTGAGTATAAGAGTTTGTTCATTAAAGCTAAATGAAGAGAGAAACTCATAAGTAGGCCTAGCATAAGTAGGACTTTACATCATGACATATTCACCCCAACCCATCCTATTGACATGCATCATTAACTCATCAAACAACCCAATTTCCTTTAAAGATGAAGCACTATCATATCTATCAGGGATAATCTTCCTATTTATTATTTGCTCAAATTTCTTTCTATGCCCCTCATGCCTAAAACGAATTTGATTAGGAAAGGGTTTTACCATTCTTTATTCATTAGCACTACCCAAATTATTGGAGCTTCCACCAAGCCTTGCTCTTTTAGGAGGAAGAGCATATTTCTTCTTTGTAATGCTCTTTTTCCCTTACTCTATTTCCATAATGATATAAAGGAGATGAAGAGTTAAGAGAGTGTTAATAGAGAAGAATGAGTGAATAATGAGAAGATTTGAGGAATTAGTAGAGCAGTTGTTGTTTAAATATAAGAGGTGGGGTAATGGGAAGTAGAAAAGGTAGTCAAAATTTAGGAGTTTTAAAGTTTAGGAAGTGGGAAAGGTTATGGGAATTAATGAATGCTAGGGTTTGGGAAGTGGGAAAGGTGGTTAAGGTTAGAAACCCTAGGTGTTTGGGAAATGGGGAATGTTGGGAAAGTGGAGTGGCTTTACTTAAAAATGAGTGCACGTCATGTACAATAAGCACAACCATGCATGTTGAGGTGTACAGCTATGCAACCTACTAGCACATTATTTACTGATGACAGGCACATGGCCATGCATGTTTTGTACATGGCCAAGCCTGGTTGCAAGTTTTTAGCTTGGTAGGCACATTATCATGTGCAAGATACAGATGGCCATGCCTAGATGTAAATTTTTGGCTTTAACATAGGCATGGTTGTGCACTAAATGCACATGGCCATGCCTAAATGTAGTTTTTTTACAACAAAGAACAATAATAAGGTCACATGGTTGCACTATAGGGTGCGCAAATTGACCAATTGACCAATCAAAGTATTAATCACAATTTTGCACACAATGTTTTGCATAAATGACTTGCACATTATATCAACTAATATTCCATACAAATTGAACTTACAAAACCTCTTCTAGAGCTCCTCTTTTTCTTACTTCCTGAAATCATGAAAGAAAACAAAGATTAAAACTAAAATAAAATTGCAAAAACATAAAAGAAATTATTAAAATAAAACCAAATAAAAATAATCTTTTTTGAGCCCCCAATAAGTGCTCTTTTAAGGGTCCATGAGCTAGACCACCATGTTGATCACATAGTTGACTCCCTCAAGTATGCAACTTAATGGAAATTCTCTAATATGCCTTTATGGTATAGCTTCAATCTCTAATCATTTGCTTTGAATTTGTCTCCTCTAATGTTGCACAATTCTACAACTTCATAAGGGTATGATCGAGTCATTGTAAATGGTCCTAACCATCTACCCTTCAATTTTCTAGGAAATAATTTGAGCCTCAAATTGAAAAGCAACACTTGATCACCTTCCTTGAACTTTTTTACCCTTACTCTTCCATCATGCCATCCCTTTATGCATTCCTTATAAATCCCTTAATTCTCATATGCAACTTCTCTAATCTCTTCAAGCTCATTTAGTTATAATAATCTCTTTTCAGCTACCTTCTTGAAGTCAAAATTCAAGGCTTTCACCACCCAATAAGCCTTATGTTCAATTTCCATAGGAAGATGACATGCTTTGCCATAAACTAACCTAAAAGGAGACATCCCAATATGTGTTTTAGAGGATGTTTTATATGCCCACAAAGCATTGTTAAGCTTCCTTGCCCATTCTCTTCTTGATTTACTCACTGTTCTTTCCAAAATTTTCTTCAACTCCCTATTGCTCACTTCAACTTATCCACTTATATAAGGGTGATAAGGTGTAACTACTCTATGCTTCACCCCATAACGAGCCAATAAGGTTTCTATATTTTTATTGTAAAAATGTGTTCCCCTATCACTTGTTATTACTCTAGGCATACAAAATCGAGAGAACAACTTCTTTAAAAAATTATAAACAACCCTTGCATCATTTGTTGAGCATGCTTGGGCTTCTACCCATTTGGAAACATAGTCCACATAAATAAGAATGTTCTTATTAGCTTATGACAAAGGAAATGGCCCCATAAAGTCAATGCACCACATGTTAAATATTTCAACCTCTATAATTCTATATTGAAGCATTTCATCCTTCTTTGAAATGTTGCCACTCCTTTGACATGCATCATAGTGAATCACAAAGTCTCTTGCATTTTGAAAAAGTATAGGCCAATAGAACCTACTTCAAGAACCTTAATAGCTATTCTCTATGGTCTAAAATGTCCACTATTGACCATTCCATGATAATGTTGCAAGACTGACACAATTTCTTCATTTGCTACACATCTCCTCACCATACCATCATTACATAATTTCCATAGAAATGGTTCATCCTAAATGTAAAATTTGAAATCATGAATAAGCTTCTTCTTTTATTAAGGAGTGAACTCTTCTGGCATTTCTCCACTTGATAGAAATTTTCTATATTAGCAAACTAAAGAGCACCCATAATCTCTACAGCCAAAAGCATCTTATCTAGAAATAGTTCCTTGTTAGGTTCTTGACTATTCACTTCCTCTTGCTCTTTATCCAACCTCAACATATGATCAGTTACTACATTTTTAGATCCCTTCTTATCTTTAATCTTAATGTTAAACTCTTATAACAATAACACCCATTTCATGAGCCTTAGTTTGGAATCTTTCTTGTTCATTAAGTACTTTAAAGTTGTATGATCTGTGTATACAATAACCTTAGAGCCAAGGAGATATAATCTAAACTTGTCAAAAGCAAAAATGACTGCCAACGTCTCCTTCTCTATAGTAGCATAATTAAGATGTGTATCAGTCAATGTTTGACTTGTATAGTATATCACATGTAGTTTGTTCTCCTTTCTTTGACCAAGCATAGCTCCTATTGCATGATCACTCGCATCATACATCAACTCGAATGGTAGACTCCAATCTGGTGCCATCACTATTGGAGATGAGACAAGGGCTTCCTTTAACTTGTTAAAAGGCAATTTACAATCATCAATAAAATTAAAAGGTGAGTCTTTCTCAAGCAACTTACAGAGGGGTTTAGAGATGTTTGAAAAATCCTTAATGAACTGCCTATAAAAGCCTGCATGGCCAAGAAAACCCTTGACTCCCTTCACATTTATAGGGTACTATAGCTTCTTAATTGTCTCCAACTTTACTTTATTAACTTTAATTCCTTGAGTTAAAATTTTCTATCTTAGAATGATTCCTTCATCTACTATGAAATGACACTTTTCCCAGTTCAGTACCAAGTTTATTTCTTCACAACATGCAAGAACTTGCTCTAAATTGTTCAAACATCCTTTAAATGAGTTTTCATAGATTGAAAAATCATCCATGAAAACATCCATGATCTCCTCTACCAAATTTGCAAATATGGCCATCCTACATCTTTGAATTTTTGCAGGAGCATTACATAATCCAAATGACATCCTCTTTTATGTAAATTTGCCATAAGAACATGTAAAAGTGGTTTTCTTTTGATCTTCTAGAGTTATTGCAATCTGATTATACCTTAAGTACCCAACCAAAAAATAATAAAAAGCATGTCTTGCTATTCGCTCTAATATTATCAATGAAAGGTAATGGAAAGTGGTATTTCTTATAGATGAATTCAACTTTCTATGATTAATGCACACTCTCCATCCACTTATAACTCTTATAGGAATCAACTCCCCTTCCTTATTTTTCATAATTATAATTCCACCCTTCTTTGGTACATATTGAATTGGGCTCACTTAAGAATTATCTGAGATCGGGTAAATGATCCATATATAAAAAAGCTTGACTACTTCTTACATGTTTGGATTGAGTCTTCTTTGCCTTTCAATGGTTAGCTTATGTCCTTCTTCCATCAAGATCTTATGCATGTAATAAGATGGACTTATGCCCCTAATTTCAGAAATTTGCCAACCAATTGCTTTTACTCTCCTTTTTAGCATGTCCACTAGCAAATTCTCTTGATCTTTGTTAAGTTTAGAGGATATAATCATAGGTAATGTTTATTCTTCTCCTACAAAAGTGTACCTCAAATATTGGGGTAAAGGTTTCAAGTCTAATTTTGGCGGTTTAATGGTTGAGGGTAATATGGGTTCAATGTTTAGCAATTTCATGAGTGGTATGTAGGGTTGGTGTTTGAGGTCTATTTCATCTTAAGAGGATTGTACCTGAAAATACTTCTTAATATTTTTAATCTCCATAGATTTTGCCAACCTCCATTTCTAGACTTCATTCACACATTCATCAATAATGTCTACTCTTATACAAAAATCCTTATCATAAAGGTATTTCATGCTTTGATAAATGATAAACTTACAGCTTTCATCCTCTACTCTCAATGTGAGAGTTCCATCATAAACATCAATAATTGCTCTTACAATGTAAAGAAAAGGCATTCCAAGGATTAATAGAACCTCCTCATCCTCTTCAAAGTCAAGGACTAAAAAATCAATTAGAAAAATGAATTGTCTAGCCCTTACTAACGCATCTTCCACTATGCCTTCTGGTTTCTTTACTATCCTATCTGCAAGTTGCAATCTGATATTTATGGGTTTTAATTCTCCTAGCCCTAATTTCCTATAAACAGACAAAGACATAAGATTAATTGAAGCTCTTGAATCACATAAAGCTTTTTAAAAATTTAAATTTCCAATAGGACATGGAATAGTGAGACTCCTTGGATGCTTCCTTTTTAAAAGAAGTTTATTCGAGATGATTGCACTACACTTCTTTATGAGTGTAATTGTCTCATGTTCTTATAAATTCTTTTTATTAGAAATCACCTCCTTTAGAAAATTGCCATATTTTGGCATCTGAGAAAGACATTCCACAATAGGCATATTAATGTGAAGTGCCTTAAACCTCTTCAAGAATTTTGCAAATTTTTTATCATGCTCCTATTTATTCAACCTTTGAAAATATGGAACTGGAGGTTTATCAGGCTTCACTAGTGGTGGTGTTGGTTTCTCCATATTTTTATCTTTAATTTCTTATTCTTTTTCCACTTGCACTTCAACCCACTCATCTTCTTATTCCTTCTCCTCTTCTTTCATCTTCTCCTTCTCATATCCATAGTTGCTTTTAAGGTTTGAATCTATGTTCCACTTCTTAAGGTAATAGCCTTCAACTGATCTTTTGGATTCTTTTTAATATTTCTTGGCAAGGAACCTTGATTTCTGATTGACAAAGAGTTTACCAATTGCTCATTTGCACCTCTAAATTATGGATAGAGGATGAATGATTCTTGAACATAAGTCAAGTGTCTTAATACATTTGCTTAAATATACCCTCCAACCACTTTATAGCTTTATCTTGTTGGTTCATTTTTATAAACATTACATCCATGAACTTCTCCAACTTGCTCTCCAAAGAAGACCCTAAAGATGAACCTTTTTCATGATGGAAATTAGGTTGGTGATGTTGTGTATTCTGCCCTTCAAAACTTGGTGGTGCCTATGGCCTCCATTGGTTGTTTTCTTAATTCCTCTAAGAGAAATTAGGGTGGTTTCTCTAACTGGAATTGTAAGTGTTTCCATGCACTTAGTTCTACTGCCCTTTGAAGTTGCTCACATAGTTTACATTCTCCATTGACAATCCTTGCATCATTTGACATTTAATAGTTAGATGACCACCCTGACACAATTCACAATAAAAAGACAAGTTAAAAATTGCATTAACACTCATTTTGTCCATCCTCTTAGATAAAGCATCCAATTTTGCATTTAGCATTTTCAAGCTATCAAATTCAATTGCTCCCCCTCTCTTCAGAATAGCCCTCTCATTCGACTAAAGGTTTTGTTTATTAGTCATCTTCTTAAAAAGCTCTAAAGCATTTTCAAGTGTCTTTACATAATAGCTCCTCTAGCAGATGTATCTATGTTTACTCTAACTGTTGGATCTATGTTTACTCTGACTGTTGGATTGACTCCTTTATAAAAAAAATTGCACCAAATCCCATAAATGAATTAACTGTGGTGGACACTATCTCTAAAGATCTTTGAATCTGTCCCAACATTCATAGAAGCTCTCATAATCTCTTTGATAAAAAGAGTTGATTTCATTCCTAATCTTTAACACTTTAGCTGATGGGAAGTACTTATTAAAAAAAGTTATGTAAAGCTCTTGCCATGTGGTTATGAATTTTTATGGTAAGCTTGTGAACCACCTCTTAGCCTTATCCATCAAAGAAAATGGAAAAAGGATCAACCGAATTGCTTCAGGCTACAGTTTGTTCATTTTAAAGGTTAACCAATATTCCAAAAATTGAGTCATATGACTAATTAGATCCTCATATGGCAACCCATTGAATTGTGAATTTTGGATCATCTGGATCATGGCGGGTTTAATTTCAAAGTTGTTTACTCCTACAGCCATGTGTCGGTCTTCATAAGAATTCAACAATTAGGCATGGTCATATGCATGAGTGTGTATGGCTATGTGTTCGACTTTCAATTAGCCATGGCCATATGTAAAATGCACACGACCATACATCTCTTCTAAGCCTCCAACTTACTAGATTTTTCTTTGAATGCTCCTTGGACACTTCCATAGCCTTCAGATTTCCTATGTCTCATTCCATCACTATTCATTGAACACCTAAATGCATAAAAACAACCAAAAGTAACCCAAAATACTAAAAATAAACACAAACTCAAATCATGCAACACAAACATTTAAACTATAGAAAAACTTAAGAAAAGATAATAAATGCAACTAGAATGATGCCTAATTCAAACACATTGAGTGCTCAAAATAATACATTTCTCACACTCATCAATAATATATACTAGTAAACAACCACATGTTTTACACCTGAATAAACAATTTATTTGACTCGTGAATATAGTAAATAAATAATTAAACATATTATTATTATTATTATTATTATTATTACATAAAATTTTTAAAAATAATAATAGTGTTATTTATGTATATAATAATTTGATATTAACTTAATATAGTTATAATTCATTACAATTTCATAAATATTTTATTTGAATAGTTATATAATATTACTTCAATATTTCTTATATGTATAATTAGTTCTTCTTAAGTTCACCTAATTAGAATAAAAAATATACTTTCAATTAAATTAGTATTTTTGTTAGAGATAAGATAGAAGTTAACTTAAATAAAATAGAAAATATACTTTCAACTAAATCCCTTTATTTTAGTTAATTTAATTTTTATTAGAGATAAAATAGAAGTTCACCTAATTAAAATAGGAAATAGACTTTCTATCAAATTAAAATTATATTTTAATTTATTTTATTTTATTTTATTAGTAAATTACTAAATTATCCAATTTTTATATAATATTAAATGAAGACTTTTTTATAATTTTGCATGTCCCCCTATTGATGATAAAGTTTAGCGCATGTCTAAAATTTTAGCAACCACGACACTATTTGAGCTCAGGGCATTAGGGAACACACCACCATATCACAAAAACATGGCATGGAGATGAGGAGTCATCACCCAAGGTAATAACTGAGACAAATCAAAAGTGGTGGTATTTGATTCTTTAAAAGAAAGCTAACACCACAACCATAAAATTTTGGGAATTGAATACTAACTTCTTTTAGTCTCTTGGTTTTTAAAATTAGTTTATGAATTGCTATCTTATTCTCTAATTACATGCAATTTCATTTTAAACCCTAATTATCATTCATCTAACTCCAAGGCAACTGATCATCAAATAACACATAAAAAATTGCATTCATATAGAGCAAGACGTCCCTAAGTCAACCTAAACTATGTTAATTTTATTTATAGTTAGCTAAGTCTACATGTTTTATTTGCAAGTAAAATGAAAAACTAAAGGTGGACCTACATTTTAATAAATTAGCGAGTTTATGTATGCCAATTTTTAATTCTAAAGAAATGGGCTTAAATCTATTAATTTTATGGGAATAAACGGGATTGAACTAGATTGGATTAGTGGGTCTAGTTCTAATTTAAATTAAATGAAATGATCCTAAGTCTATTTATTTTAAGAAAAAAGAAAAAATGTTTTAATGAATTGGACTATATCTAAATTAATTTTAATAGCTAAAAAGTGGGTCTAAGTCTAAATTAACCTAATGGGCCTAAATTTATTTTAAATTATTTAAAATCTAAAATCAATTTTTAAAAGGTCTATTATTAGTGAGTTGGGCCTAAACGTGGGCTTGGAGCCTAAAACGAATAAAAAAACCCAAAAAAAAAACTAAGAAAACAACCAACCAAAAGATCAAATAAGCAATTAAAATTATATTTTTCTGAACAACCCTAATTTGATTTCATTCAACCCGATATTAATATACAACCACCCTTAATTTTATTAGGGTTTTACTGAATATACCTAATTTACTAATTAATTTTAATTACATAAAATTAAAAATAATATTATTCCCTCTATTAGGGCTATTATAATTTTCTACATAAAAAATTAATTTATTAATTACATGCCCATGAATTACAATAAACAAATATAAACACGGAATATTAAAAACTTAAAATCTAGTTAAAATTGCTATAGATTTAAATCCACAGTATTTCATGAATCTTCATGGATATTTTGAAGTTCAATAATATCTCTATGGCTCAAAGCATTCCCATCATCATCATTAAAGTAACAAAACAATAGAAAAAATGATTAGAACAAGAAACAAAGAATAAAGAAAAAGAAACAATAAAAAAATGAATAGAAATAAATAAAAGAAAACGAGAAAATGGATGAGGTTTAATGTAATGCAGTATTGATTTACTCTTTAGAGTCTTGATTCACTATTTGAATAGGTCTGTAGTATATTTTTTGTTTCTCAGGCGTATTGCTTTTTTTTTATCCCCTTTTTATTAAAAAACCCCAAAAGAATAACTCTTATTTTTTTTGCCTCTGTGTAGAAGCCTTTTTTTTTTACTTTGATTAATTTATTTTCTCTATATTTCTTTTTTTAGGAAAAAAAAAGCAGTAGAAGAAGAGGAACCCTTTCAGTTAAAACTCGTAGGTTTATAAAACCCCCCAAAAAAAATCCACCTCTTGTGATTTGATATCACAGGAGATAAAGAGAGAATTTTTTTAAAAAAAAAATTGAAATTTAATCTAAAATCTTCTAATAACGAGATTTTCATGATAAAAACCATTATTATAATGAAAAACAAGAAAAATTATTTTCAAAAATCAAAATTAATTAAAAATGAAAAAGGGCACTGATCGATATAGTAAATTTCCAATCGAACTTGTGGAATTCCATAATTCCGGATTTTCAATTGGTAATCTTTTTTTTAACATTTAATTACAAAAAACCTCTGAAAGAATTAAAACTTTTTTCAATTAGGTCTGTAAAGAAAACATTACAATTAAGTCCTTAAAAAGATTGCAATTAAACCTTAAGAATCAAAAATTAATAGCCACAAACCTATTTGTAACAAATTTTCATGTATGTATATATATATATATATATATATATAACTAGTTTACCCTTCATAATTTTATTAAATTATATGGGTTTTAAATGGGTCATGTTGGGTTAACACAATCCAACACGACACATATAAATAAATAGGTTGTAATAAATTCATGTGTCAACATATAATACAATTTATTTTAAATCATGTCATAAATGGGTCAATCCATTTTTTATACGAATTTGTTTAACCATAACCCTAATTTGCTAAATTTACATGTTAGACAAAACATACTTACATTTGTCACCCTACTTTCAACCTTCTTCTTTATTATCTTGTCTCTTTCTTTTTTCATAAATTCATAAAACTAGCAGCAACAATGACAAACTTCATGGCCTTTTAGTTTTTTTAATTCATTTTCACTTCATTTCAAGTCAATTCATTTCTTCTTCTTCTTCTTCTTCTTCTTCTTCTTCTTCTTCTTTTTCTTCTTCTTCTTCTTCTTCTTCTTCTTCTTCTTCTTCTTCTTCTTCTTCTTCTTCTTCTTCTTCTTCTTCTTCTTCTTCTTCTTCTCAAAGACTCAATTTGTGACCTTTTTGCCAAATAGGGTTAGGTTTAAATTTGTCCTTAAATGTTAAAGCTCTCTCTCCACTTTTTATAACCCCCCCTCCTCCACCATCAATACTATAACCAACAATCCAAGAACGCACAAGAATTTTATGCACAAGAGATGGTGTATTATTATTCTAATCTACGTAATGTCTATCCTGAGTTCAGTTAAGAATATTTAGAATAAAATTCAACCTACTTCTATAGTTAAAAGTTAATCAAAATTTATTAAGTTCCTTAACAATAATTTAATCCCTGAAGAGTTCACCTACTTCTATGCTCAAATGATCTATGTCCTATGAGTTTAAACTAGTAAATTACCTAAGTTTCATTGGTTTATCTGTCCATAAACATGCAATCAACCAGATTCAATACTGAAAGCTAAAAATTAAATCACAAACTCATAAAATTAGCAGAAAATCAATATATAACAACTAAAATTAGTGTTCAATTCCAACCTGAAAAGTTAATCCAAATCCAATACCTAAAAAGATGTTTAGCCACTCATGGCTTTAATGGCACACATAAAGATAACAAGCTTATAATGTCACACATGTACTTGAGATTAACCCTAAATTACATGTATAAAAAATAAAATTAAATAATAAAAATTAAATTAAATACATGACTACTAAATAAATATTTATATACTCAAAATATTATAATAGTAAATTAAGGATGTGGATTAGGACTTAATTGCCAAACTTTATGAACAACTAGATTAGAAAAAAAAATGGAGAAAGTGTAGGTGTCACTCCCCTAAGGGTTAGAGTTAATATTTATCTTTGGTGAATTGAGATAGTCCTTATGACCTTATCTCCATTTTTTTTTTTTATGTTTATCACTTACAAAAAAGAAAAAAAAGTTGAGAGGAAGGGATGAAGGAGCTCTACCAAGTGAGTGGAATTTCTTTCCTTTTCTTTTTTTAGATTTGTCTCTTAATTTTTGTTTAATTAATTATCTTCTTGTTGGTGAGTGGAATTCTCATTTTTTGCTTTAGATGGATTCCTTAATTTCTATTTAATTGAATATCTTTGTTGGTAAGTGAACTCTTCTTTCTTTTTAATTATTGATTATGAGAATTGTTGGATGAGTAAACATCTTCTTTTGAATTCATTGTTGAGTTTTAAGTTTGCCTTAAAACTCTTATTTAGTTAAATTCTAATTCATGAAAAATCTTACAATTTAATGCTTCCAAAAATTACTTGCTGAAGTTAATTATTTAATATGATTTGTGTGAAAGATATGTAAATATTAGTTTATACTTGTTGATAATTCATCTAGGAACAAAAAGATGTACCATTGGAATTTCAGAAATTTGTGCACCCATGAATTTTAAAAGTGTATAAGACATATTTAAATCTTTGTAACTCCAAATGAGAAGAAATTTATGTCTATAAAAAACTAAAGGTGTCCCCTATAAATTTTTTAGAAATAAGAAAAACTCAAATTTTCCATTTTAATGGTCTTTAAGAGCCGCACATTTTAGTGTGAACACTCTGAAGACAGTCTGACTGTAATAACCCAAATTTTTAGATATCAATATTATTATTTTCTTGATATTATTATTAATATTGTTATTATCCTTATTAGTATTATTCTATTATTATTATCTTTACTATTTTACATATTAATATCATTATTATTATTGAGGTCTTACTGTTGTTGTTGTTGTTGTTATTGTTGTTGTTCTTATTGTTATTTTATTCTGGTATTATTATTATTATTATTGGTGTTATATATATATATATATATATATATATATATATGTGTGTGTGTGTGTGTGTATGTGCTTTTTTTTTTTGAGGAAAGTATATACATACATACATACATACATACATATATATATATATATATATATATATATATATATAAGAGAACCATAGAATAAAGGACATTTGGAGTGTCCTTTTATAAAAGTAGAGAGTCACCTGCAAAAGAGAGAAAAAATGAGAGAGAGGCTTATTTAGGTGAAAATTTTCATTTTATTACCAATTCTTTTCTCTTTTTTTTTGTTAGTACCCAAACGAACTCTAATTGCATCTCAAATTTGAATGGTAGATTCATCTCATCCTCCTCTTCCTCCCCATAATTTTTATATTGTAAGAAACTAATCAAAATTTTCCCAGAAAGGTGAAGAATAGTTGGCATTCTTCTAGCATTTTGGCACTATTCCGGTGGATTTCAGGCGACGGGGTTAGCTCCACTACATTCCTCTCGTCGTCAGGAGTCTATAGGTACTGATCTTGCACCCGATCTACATTGGTAGAATATTTTATGAATTTTCTTTGTTAATTTCCTTTACTCATTTTGATTTGTAAATCCTATGTTGTTTTTGGTGCATATGAGGCTATTATCGTGTTCTACTAATTATTAGGAATATTTTGATATAATTTATTCATCCAGGCATTGTATTTTCAGTGAGGGTCCAGTTGATCCCACTGAACACTAGTGAATGAATAGTATTGACCTCGAGACAAATGCATGAAACTATATATATATATATATATATATATATATATATATATATACATATATTTTAAATTTTGGTGATCAATTTTTGTATAAAGAATTTAGTCAAATTCTTTACGGATTTTAAGCAAGTAAATCTCGGAAGTGTTGCAATGGAAATTAATTTAATTGCCGGAGATAATTCCTTTAGCCTAAAAAAATCACATTTAGGATATTTATAAGTCTATTTTACACTTTTCTTGAATTTTAATAATTTTTTGGAACTGTTAGATTTCAAGTTACTATTCCAATGTTCGGTTATTGTTCCGAGTTACTATTCCGAACCCAGGTATTTTTTTATTTTTATTAAATTCCATAAATTGTATAGATTAAACTTTGTAAAAGAAGTTTTGTGAAATTCCTTGTAATATTTAAGATTATGTTTAATATGTATTTATTTGAAAAAAATTATATTTTATTATTTATTTGAATTTTAATTGAATATAAGATTATTTAACATGTTTAATACATATTTTAAGCAATAAAGGCAATAAAATAATTTTTATAAGTAAATGGTAATTTTTAGTTAACCGGAAATAAATTCGGAAATAATTTACTATTATTATTTAAAAGCTTAAAATAAGTTACTTAATATTTTTATTATATATTTGGATTATTTAAATAGTTTATATACATTTAATAATGATTTTTTTTTTTATTAAGGAGGTTTAAAGGGAGATTTATGAATATAATTATTTTAAATGGTTGATTTTTGTGATATTAAACAAGAATTTTTATTATTAATTTTATTAATTGTTTGAAAAATAGATTTCCTTTATGTGTTAGTTATTCAACTAATTAATTGTAATGGTTTAATTAAATTTTATTTTGTAATATATTAATAAATTTGATAAATTATGCTATTTCTATATGTTTATATGTGTTGGTTTTCGGTTGGGCATAAAGTGTAGTTTGGGATCCAACTCGAGTAATTGGGTTGTGAATAGAAATGTTGTTTCATGCAGAAATGACTCTACTTTTAGTAGAGAGATATATATTTTACAAAGAAAATTCTGCTTAATTTTTGGTAAATTTGTCCTAAAACGTGACATCGGCCTATGTTAGTTTTTGAGTTTGAATAGTATTATGTCTTAGTTCAAGTTCTTTAGAAATCTAGAATGTATAAGGTTATGATTTTAATTCTATTTATTTTATCAATTCCATGATTTTAATAATTTTTGAGAATTTTTATGAATTTATTCTTTAAATTATATAAGCATATTTTAAATAATTATTATCTATTTTAGAGAATTTTGGAGTGAGAGCTATAGCACTTGGACAACCGAGAATGCATCACCTAGAATGCTCAACTTGTAAGTTAATTTTATGAAATGTGTGTTGAAGATATTTAAATTAAATTTTCATGTAGTTAAAATAATATTGAAGTTAATTATATGAATATATATATATATATATATATAGTTTTTTTTTTGCAACATGCATGATTATTTATTTTGTTATCATGAATAATATTTGAAAGGATACTTTAATGGAATTTATTTTATTCTGCTTTATTTATTTATGGTTTAAAGAAAATAGTAGAACGTGCTATCTAGTAGGTATCACTAGGATCACATGTGCACTAGTTAAGATCTCAGGCATATAAGAATTTATGGATTGTCTTAGTGGAGCGTGTGCTCTAAGGTAAAGTGTGGATTGGCTTGGTGGAGCATGTGCTTTCGGATAGAGTATGGATTGAGCTCAGTGGAGCTAGTGCTTTCGAGCCAAAAATGAGATGTAACTCGAATGAGTTTGCTCTTGGGACATAAATAAAGGAATAAGTGATTGGACTATGCCTGTAACTTGGTTGAGCCTGCTCTTGGGACGACAGTCACTTGGATTTAGGAGAGCCCAAAGGCTATTAAAATTGATAGTTTAAGTATTCTACCATGTTTTCCACCAAAATAATTAATTTATATAATTTCATATAAGAATTTTATATAAAAGAGAATTTGTGAATTTTGGAAAGGATTTTATATAAAGATAATTAAGGAAAGTAATGGACTTTTAATATTTATTTTATTTTATTTTATCTTAAAAAAAGGGTTTTAATAAATATTTTAAAACCATCATGCATTTTATAAAATTGATTCACTCAGTGAGGTCTAATTCCTCTCAACTTATTTTTTTAGGACCTCATAGTCAGTCTGCTATTGGTTATAGTCTACACCAGGTTTCTTTTTCTCTGACTATTCTATGTAGGTTCATTTAACATTTGTATCATTTGTTAAATTCTAGACATCGTAGTAGAAGATGGTTTTATATAATTTGTCTGACTTTATTTATTGTGAGATATATGTATTCGACTATGATAGATTTATTATGAATGATGGTTTTATTGTTAAGTTTGTTGATTTTATTTGTGAAAAATTTTTAAGGTTTATTATGGGTTTTGGAACCTATACATTTTCCCATTCTCTAGTGTCGGTAATGTACTCAATTAGTATTGATGGTGCTCTTTCCATACACATCCAATTGGTGTACATCCAATTGAAACCCACTCTAGGCTCATATAAATTTAAATCTAGAAAATTTTACTAAAGATTATAAACCATAGAATATTTCATTATGTCAATATGACAATCTATTAAGTAGGCACTGCAGACTTCAAAAGACCATAACTTTAGTTATACAACTCTAAATGAGGTGAATTTTGTTCTTATGGATGCTTGGAAATGTCCTCTATAACTTTGAGAGAAATATTAAATATCAAATTTTGTTGTTTTGATAATCCTCTAGAGTAACACATTGTATTGTACAATATCAAGAAACAGTCTGACCATAATGAGCAAAGTTTGATATAACTTCTCTGATATATATCCAATTTATGTCAATTGCAAATTACTTTAAACACATGAAAATAATAAACTAAAGAAAATTACTTGAAAATATATAATGTGGAATATTTGATGAAATTTTAAATGCACATACATAAGCACTTGCACTAACAGTAGTGTCATATCAAGCAAGTATATATATATATATATATTCCTTAAAAGTTATGTGATAAAGAGAAGTGAATATTGATAATGATTTGTTGGCTCAGATGAGTATTTATTGAAGAGAAATTTTTTAGCACAGCTGCATGTGTTAATAGATAGTAAGTCCATACCTAGGGTATGGAAGGGTCAGTGAATTGGCAAAGTGTCTACGATACAACCTTTCATTTTGTGAGACAACGAATAAATGGAATGTTTGTTATGGTTGTGTGTGATGTGATTATTTTAAGTCCTTAGGACAAGAGGCTCATGATCCTTTGGGGTACATCAGGCAATAATATATTGATATTGAGTTGTATGCATACTAACGTGAATTACCTTTAGTGTGGTGTGAGTACTAGCCACATTGATATCTGCTTATACATGTTGTATAGTACTCTAAATCTTATGAGAATATTTTTAAATATTTTTTAGAATTGAACTGGATAAAAAATCCTTTATATATGTATTTAATATACTATAAAGCTCAACCAACTATTATTTTTAATCATTAAATATTACTATTGTTAAAAGATCATCTTGAGCTTAAGTAAACAAATTGCACAAGTGTAACTGGGTTATGCAAAACATTATATTTTATCAAAACTATGAAAGAATACTTGTAAGCTATAAGTAAGTTATCTAGCAATATATTTATGTAAGTTTACAGTGAATATTAATAGATGTAAATTTAATAATAAAATAATCACTCGTAATGCTCATTTCAATTTGGGTTATTGTGGAATATTCTTTGTCTTTTCAAGTAAAGTTTTTTATTGATCTACCTTGATATTTTAGCAATATTGCACCTTTACTATTATTCTGCTACTCACTGAGTATTTTCTTCTAAAAATACTCATCACTCTCTTCTTTATTTTTTTTCTCAGAATAATTAGTTTTTTGTGGATAGTCATATGGACTGTAACTTGAGGTGCAACGTACCATTCTTGAGACGAGCTTATTACAGGTGGCAAAGTTTTATCAAGCTAATTTATGAATATGAAGTGAATGGAAACAATAATCACAAAATTGATCATGAAGTCTTGTAAATTTTGGTTTTTATGTATACGTAGTTTGGAATAGAATTTAGGAAATACATATTTTTGATTGTTATGTATTTGTATTATAAAGAGGAGTTGCTTTGTTTAAAGATATAGTTAAGTTATTTATAATTACAGTTTTAGATAGATAAATATTTGTAAATAGTTACATTTAGTTTAGAAGTGTTACTCATTTACATCGGTGCTCGAGTTAGGTTGGATAAGATCATACCCATCTAATGAGAGTGTTGGTGTGGAAGGGGTGTCACATATAATAAATAAACAAAACAATGCAGAATAAAAATAAGAAAAACTTGTTTGGAATGTATGTGCTTGAATCTTCAACTCTGATTTCCTTCCTAAGCTCCTTGTTTGTAATCTTCCGAGTGTTTGTAGCAATCCCTAAAATACTCCTATTATCCCTCTTCATATAGACATTGTATGATAGAGTCCTTATTTATTGTGAATTTCTCAATCCAAATCCAAATATAATTAATATTTTTCTCAACTCTGGAATTAATTTTATATAAAAAAAAATGGCCATAATTAATCGTAAGATGATAAAAATCATTAGTTCTTTTTTAAATAAAAAATTTAAAAATAATTATAAAAAGTCATATTTTCTTTATAACAATTTAAATATTATAATCTTATTAAACTTATAATTTATTACAACTTTAGTAAAAAATTTATTTAAATAGCGGCACTATATTTATTCAATATCTTTAACATTAATTTTAATTTTAATTATTTCCTTATTAAATTTAATTTAGTAATTAAGACTAAAATTATGTTACCTAATTTGATTTATATTTGATAAATTATAATTAGACCTAATTAACATGGGAAAATATATATTTTTAATAAAATTACTTCTAAAATTTTAATTAATTTGATTTTGTTAGAGATAAAATAGAAGTTAACCTAATTAAAATAGAAAATATACTTTCAATTAAATTAAAATTAGATTTTAATTAATTTAATTTTTATTAAAGATAAAAATAGAAGTTAATCTAATTAAAATAAGAAATATACTTTTAATTAAATTAGAATTACAATTTAATTTAATTTTTATAATATTTTTACTAATTAAAATTCACAATATTTCTTATAAAAATATAACAAAAATTTTTTGTCAAATTTGTAAAAGAATTTTATTTTAAAAAACACACACACACACACACACACACACACACACACACACATATATATATATATATATATATATATATATATATATATATATATATATATATATATATATATTTAGCCAATTAAAGTGGTTTAATTTCCCATCACAAGAAAAAGAGTAAAGGATAGTTGGAAGTATGCTTTCCAACATATATTCTATTATATATAAAACATTATAAATGCATTAAAACATCACTCTTCTCTTCTATCAAAAATTATATATCTATCTTTATTCAATTAAAAATAATACTTTTCTAATTTAATATAAAAATAAAATTCAGACATGTTAATTATTTTTTATTTTTCTTTTGATTTATTTATTCGATTTTTTTTAGAAAATTTATTCAATTATTATTACTATGAATATGTTACAAAAACTTTTAAATTTGATTAATTTGTAGTTTTAATTTACTAAATTAATTATTTTAAAAAATATATATTATTTATAGTCTATACAAAACCTTGACTTACAACAAGCATATATATATATATATATATATATATATATATATATATATATATATATATATATATATATATATATATATATATATATATATATATATATATATATATATATATATATATATATGTTGAGCCTTAAAGTTATTAAGCTAAAAAAATTGACAAGTGTCTATCTTCATACTTGAGTATTCACCTTAAAATTAAATGTATCAAATTCTTAAAAATAAAATATTCATTATAATTTTTTAATAATATTTTTAACTAAAACACTATTATACATATTTTAATACTACTCAAATTCTAAAAATTTGTATATAATATGTATCTTTTTTTTTTATCTATACCGTTCAATCATTTTTTCTAAATCACTCATCATTTTTCCTAAACTATTAAAAATTCTATTTTAAAAAATTTTCTTAACTAAAACACTATTATACATACTCCAACAATAATTTAATAGTCTCAAAACAAATTCTATTATATTTAAAAATAATAGCAATAAAAATAAAATAAAACAAAATTAATTTCATATATTTTATTTTTAATTTATTTAATTATCTTTTTCTCTTTATAAAAATTCTCATTTTAAAATATTTATGTTTTATTTTATGTAAAATATTGTAATTATATTATATCTAAAATGCTACTATTCTTTTTCATTGAATGTTTAATATACGTATTTAAAAATTGTGTAGTTTAGAAATTATTTTCTATTCATTCTCTATTTTATTTCTTCAATTATTATTATTATTATTATTATACTTTTAATAAACAAATATTAAATAAAATTTTTATAATAATTTTCTAAATTTTCACTTTTACATTTAATTAATTTATTTATAGTTTTATATTTATTAAAAATATTTAATAATTATATAAAAGTGTATATATTATTTAAATTCTGTGCGTTATAATATAATTAACACCCAAAAGATTATTATGATAATAACACAATTATTTTACAAAATAAGATGAAATTCTCAAACCCACATTTTTATTTCTCCTGAAACAGACCACACCTTCCTCCTAATGAAAATTACATTTTTCTATAAGAAACACATATTCCTGGAGTAGAAATAGCAAAGCTAGCGAAGAAGTCAGCTGTAGGAGCAAGAGGCAGCAACCTGTATTTGCATACTTGTTTATTTCTACCCCAATTGCCCAACAGAGAAGAACCACCCACCGTCTTGTTTCAGGTACGGAGAGGCTTTTATTATCGTTGAACTCTGATTCTTTATTTATGGATGATCAAATTATCCAGAGAGTGTTTGTTTTTTGCTCTCTGATTGATTTCAGTTGATTGTAATGGCAGGCATTGTTTATTTTATTGTATTTGCTGTTTACACGTTTTTGTTATTCAATTTGATTCTGGTTTATGGGTATATTTTATTATTTTTTTTGTGGGTTTAACTTTAGAATGTTCATTTCATTATTTTTCGCAAATGATTCCATGGAGTCTAATGGTTTGGTACCCATTTGGATTTGCAAGAATTTTGTTTTGATACCCATTTTTTCATTAGATCAAGGCCATCTAGTTTTGGTTTCTCTGTTGTAAATAATTCATTTTCTTAGTAATTTAGTTTCTGGGTACCAACCTATGTTTTTCATCTTTGCAATATAGCAAGCATGATGAATGTATGTTATTGAGTGCAGAGGTGAATTTGACATGGAGAACTCTGATGAGGACAAGGATGGAGGTTTTGGGAACTATATGCCAAAAGAACTAAGTATGAGTTTAGCTAATGGTACCAAATTTGTAGATGAAGTTCTAGCTGGTCAAACTGACCGCTGTCTGGAAAATTTTCGAATGGATAAGCAGGTATTCTATAAGTTATGCGATATTTTGCAAGCCAAGGGCCTTCTCCGCCACACAAATAGAATCAAGATTGAGGAGCAATTAGCCATATTCCTGTTCATTATTGGGCATAACCTACGCACTAGAGCTGTCCAAGAGTTGTTCCGGTATTCAGGAGAAACCATCAGTCGCCATTTCAACAATGTTTTGAATGCTATTATGGCAATTTCATTAGATTTTTTTAACCCTCCAGGCTCCGATGTTCCATCAGAAATTTTGGGAGATCCTACATTTTATCCTTATTTTAAGGTAATTCTATTGTTGTATGAGATCAATATCTCTTTTGATGATTCCATATGTCTTACTTTGAAGCTTTTATGAGTAGGATTGTGTAGGAGCACTTGATGGCATACACATACCTGTTATGGTGGGTGTGGATGAGCAAGGGCCCTTCCGAAACAAGAATGGGCTACTCTCTCAAAATGTTTTGGCAGCATGCTCATTTGATCTGAAGTTCCATTATGTTTTAGCTGGCTGGGAAGGCTCGGCATCAGATTTGCGAGTTCTAAACTCAGCTCTTAAAAGACGTAACAAGTTGCTGGTCCCTGAAGGTATTATATACTTTGTACATCATGACTAGGTGCAAGGACTTTGGATACGTAATCATAAAGGGACGTATTCATGCCATATTTGAAGATGTTTAATATTTATATATATGTTATGCATTCTTGAGTTTCATTTCATAATTTTGTCTTCTGATTTTTGTTACAATTTCTGTGTTGTCTTCAACTCTAACTGAAGTTCAATTGCTGCTGTTGCTGCATATATTATGCAGGTAAGTACTACCTTGTCAACAGCAAATATGCAAATTTGCCAGGCTTCATAGCCCCATATAATGGGATTCCTCATCTGTCAAATGAACTTTCCAGTGCTTATCATCCTCAAGATCCCAGAGAACTATTCAATGAAAGACACTCTCTGTTGAGAAATGCCACTGACCGTATCTTTGGGGCTCTGAAAGCACGGTTTCCTATATTGATGTCAGCTCCTCCATATCCATTGCAGACACAGGTTAAGTTGGTTGTAGCAGCATGTGCAATACACAATTACATCCGTCAGGAGAAACCAGATGATTTGATTTTTAGAATGTATGAGCATAATAATGTACTGCAAATCGAAGGGTTATTGCCCCCGCAAGAGATGGAACAGTCGATGATGCTAGTAGAAAACCAGGCTTTGGACATTGGGTTTGACGAACAACAGCTTGAATTTAGTTCACAATTGCGAGACTCTATTGCAAGCAGTATGTGGGATGACTACATCGGTGATTTGTCGACTATATAGATGGATTTATTGTAGTTTTGGTTTCAGGATAGCATCGGAATTCTTTTCAAGACCATTAGCCGTACAAAATCTTGTTCTAAATCTGGGTCTTGGTGTACAATGTTATTTTGTCTATAACAATGAAATACATATTGGTATATCATTATTGGTATACAAGTGTTTACAAGCACCACAGATTTGAAGTTGCACCTTTTTCTTATCTGATGTGCTTTGCTACCTTCGGCCTGCAGGCACTTACTGGGGTGCATAAGGCGCTAGCCTACTAATGGCCGAAGTGCCAACAGCAACGCCTAAAGTTTATGATGCATGAGACAGCTTACATTCCCTGACAGTTACCTTGGTTATTACTTTGGAGTCTTGAGACACGTATATTAAAGTTGTGGGAAATTTAGCTTTTCATTTTATAAATTGGAAAAATTCTGCATCGCTAGTAGTAACACATTACTATTTTACTCTTCAAATGTTTTAATAATTACAAAAATAATAAATAAATTACTTACAAAATATGGATTTTTAAATTATGACGTGATAGATTAACTTATTTTCTTTTAAATTTTATATTTCCATCAATTTAATTAGTTATCCAATTAAAATTGGTACTTATGAACTATTATATGACTTTCCATATATTATAAATCAAATAGGGATAAAAATGTAATTTGTCATAAAGTGTTTTTGTTTTTTTATGGGTATGGACATTGTTAGTAGCGATATCCATCATTATCCTTATAAATTATAGAGAGAAATACAATAAGGTGGATATTACAAGTGAATGAATATATTTCCTATCACCATCTTCTAATATGATTTTTTATTTAAGTTGGTTAAGGTTTTTTACTTTGAAATTGGATATAAATTTTGTTATGTGTGTTTCTAGATATAGCAACAAATGTTTGCTGCCAACCTAAAATTCTCATCATGATTAGTTGTAAGAAGAAACATCTTTCGACCTCTGTTTAAAAAAACAAGGCCATCTAGTATAGTTTTATCTCCAAAATTACTTTAGCTTGTTCACAACAAAACAATCAATGTTTACAAAAAATAAAATAAAATAAAATAAAATAAAACTAATGTTTAAGGTTTTCATTTCCTTTGATCACAAGCTTTAAAAAATCATTTGTTGTTAGGGGAGAATTCAACACACACCTCAATATAAAAAACTTGAAATTTTGAGGGAACGTTCAACTGGCATATCCTTTTTTAGAAAGAAGCTTCAAAACATGTAGGATTGGTAGGACTAGAAATAGATTGCTAATTTTGTTTTCTTAAGAACTTTATGTCTAGATTTTTTTTTTTTTTTGGTTTTCTTGAGATCTTGAATTTGACACTTTATAGCTTTTGAATTAATAGCTGTTACACACTACAATTCAAGATGATCAATTTACACACTACAAATTTTGAAGAAATGTTCAATTACCATATCCTGTTCCAGAAAGAAGCTTCAAAACAAGTAGGACTAGCAAGACTAAAGACATATTGCTAATTTTATTTTCTTGAAAACTTTATGCTTAGATTAGTTTTTTGTTTTCTTGAGATCTTGAATTTGACAATTTATAGCTTCTGAATTAATAGCAATTACACACTATAATTCAAGATTATCAATTTGCTCCAATAGCTCTGTCCAGGATCTAATAGTAAGTGTATGATCAAATACTCTTTTTTCCCGTAAAAATCATTTTAAATGTTTGTAGAATAAATGGTCATCTAGTAAGAATTCGTGATGGTTGTCAACGATAAAGTCTATATTTCTCTTTGTAAAGTGCACATATCAAAGTGCTCCATACAATATGGACAAGCTAACTTCCTTGTTGTTTTCCAACCTAACAACATTGCATATACTAGAAAATTATTAATTATCCACATTAAGGTAGCACATATATGAAAATTTTGGTTCATTGAAAAATCATATATGCCCACTCTAACTTCTCAAAACATCTTCAAGTCAATTATAATTGGTCAAAGGAAAACATCAATTTTATCTTTAGGATTGTTAGGACTAACAAAATAGGTGTTAAGAACATATACTTATCATTCATTCACATTCATAGACGTAGATTGCATGGAGTTAATAACTAACTAGGATGAATACTATTTTTCCTACTTACTGAAAGGTTAAAAACTATTAGTATGCAAACTTAGTCTAACATTATGGCATTCAATTGTAAAACCTGAATGCAATTCATTAAAATACTTCCATATTGGTGCATCAAAGCATTAAAGCATAATGACTTCTTTATGCACATTTTTAGCATGCTAATGTGTAATATCCCGTGTTTTTAAATATTTTAATATTGCATCGGGATATGCAGTGTTAATAATTTTTAAATATGATATTGATATTTTATAAGTTGTTGATTAATTAAAATTTATTTTTAATTGTTTATTATTATTTTAAGTGCTTTACGTAAAATTTTTCCGGGACTTGCATTTTCGGGGAAATTTTCACGTAAATAATTTATTATTAATTATTTTAAATAGATTTATGGACTTGCATGAACTCATACATATTTTTAAAATACTAAACGCCGTGTATATGTGTACTTATTTATTTAATTAGGGTTTAATATTACCCTAATATTTTATTAATTATTTATTAGTTTTATTGTTATTTAATTATTTTTATTTATTATTAAATTTTAAAATATTAAATATTAAGTGTGTGGTGTATATTTAATGTGTGTAATTTAATATTATTTTATTATATAGTATAAAGTATATATATATACATATCATATGTCAAAAATCAAGTTTTTTAGAAAATTACCGAATTGCCCCCGATTTCTCTCTTCTTCCCCGATCACTTCCCTATCATCGTTCCTGTCGCTGCCGTCTCGTTTCCTTGCCGTTGGTGTGCCGTCCGGCATGCCACCACCTTCTCCAGCCTTCCTCGCCGCCTGTAGCAGCCGTTTCCGGCGTCTGGAGATCGGTTTTGGCAGGAGAAGCCAAAACTTGAGCCACCGTCGATCACGACATTTTCGGCCACCATTTTCGACACCGCTAGTCTCTTTCTTCTCCTTGAGCTCCGATGAGTGTGATTCTAGCTTTTTTTTGAGCTGAAATGGTCTTGATTTGCTTAGGTTTTGAATTTTTGAATTCGGCCATATTAGAGTTCTTGAATTTTTTGAACTTCAATTTGATTGATTCATGAAAAATCCCTTCACAAATGTTGTTCCCCTTAGCTTAATCTACATGTATGAATTTTTTTGAAATTTTTGGGAATTATTTTGATTTTTGGGTATTTTTGAATATTTTATTATTATTTTCTAATTTTCGGAAATTAATTAGTTAAATTATAAAATTGTGTTTTATGATAATTATAGGTTTTGAAATGAATTATAGGAATTTATTTGGAATTTTTATGAATTTCTATGTATTTATTTTGAATTATTTAAGTTTATGTAATTTTGGGAAAATTAGGTTAATTGAGTTTAATTATTGATATTATTGATAAATATGTTGAGAAAATTAATTTTGGATAATTATACTATTTTTGGTGAATTTTTGAAGTAATTATAGTATATTTATATATATAAGGGCATTTTGGTAATTTTACATAAAATTTGCTAAAAATGTAATTTAATTGGTTTTAATAGTTATTTAAGGTATAAAAATGATTTCTACAAATTATTTAGTATTTTTAATTAATTAAAACTATTTTTCGTGAATTATTTTCAATTATATATATAATATACGGTTTTTCTAATAAAATGAGTTTTATCGGTTTTTATTGTGTTTAAAGGTTAATTATGTAATTTTTACCTATAAAATGAATTTCTATGTTATAAGGGTATTTTTGGTATTTCTAAAATTGTTCTGTGATTGTGGACCCCGGTCGGTAGACTGTAGTTTAGAGTCCGACCGAGGGGTTGTGGGTGTGTGGTTGTGCCTATTTTTCGAAGTGTGTTTCTTTGCAGGGTCGACTCTACTCTTTGAGTAGAGAGATGTCCGTTTTACAGGGGAGGTTCTATCGAATTTTCGATAGAATTCTCGTAAAACGTGATGTCCGGTCGAACCCTAATTTCAATTCTGTGTTTAATATTCTAGATCAAGTTCTAGGATTTCTGTTAGGGTTATTCTAATGTCTGTTATTATTGTTTGTTTAGTTGCACCGAGACCGAGGCCTAGTGGACCAGGCCTGTCGGATCCATCTCGAGGAGCGCACTAATTTGTGAGTTACTATTTTATATATATGTGCTTTAGGATTCATAATTTTAGAAATATATGTTTTATTTTGATTAAATATGCATAAATAATTTGATTATTACTTAAGTTTATATTTAGTTTATTGTTGGTTTATTTTTGGTATATATTAAATTATATGCATGTTTTGTTAATAAAATTATATTTAAAATATTTTCGAATATATTTCTAGCTTAATTTATAATTTGATTGGATTTATTTGACATATATATACTCGAAATATACCTGGTTTATTTTTGGTATATTTCCAGTATATATATGTGGTTTATATTGTTATTTTATTTAAATTCATGCATCATTGAATTGTGAATGGATGTTTTACATTTATTAATGAAGGATATCAATAGAACGTGCTACCTAGTGGGCAGCACTAGGACCGAGTACGTACCGGTGCGCCTATAGCATTTAGGCTATATTACTAACCATTTGTGGATATTGATGGAATATGATTATTTGATGTGTGAGATATGGTTTGGGAGTGTGATTGCTAGAGCTCGGTTGACCAAGTGTCTCGGGGCCAATCACACTGGCAGTTAGACTGCTGGAGCTCGGTTGACTTAGTGTCCCGGGGCCATTCTATTGTCTAAATGGATTAAGTGGATATATTTGGAATAAGTGAGCCTGTATGGCTAGAGTGTTGTCTAACACTATTTTTGAGGTTGCGATATCATAGGGTTTTATTTGATCCTTCATAACCAGTGGTTTTCAGACAAAATATATAAAAATGAATTTCTTGCATCTATGTGTATTTGCCTGTATATATACATATTATATATACTTTTGACTGTGTGCATTGGCATTTAGTATGCATGTATATATATTCTAGTAATTCATTCAGTGAGGTCTGACTCCCCTCTGTTGACTAATTTTTCAGGAGAGTCATCATCTTCAGACCTCAGTAGCAGGCCCATACGCCGGATTTCTTCCGCCCCGGCTTCTTTGTGTAAACTGCTTCTTTGAGTCTTGGATTTATTTTATCTAGACACTGCAGTAGTCATTAAACATTTAAAGAGATGTTGTATTATATATATTTGAACTGGATTTGTATTAAAAGAGATTTATATATATGAGATGAGTATTTGATTTAAATCCGTGGTGGATTGTTATTGTGATATTTATGATTTTTATTTCCGCTGCATTATATATTGTTATTATTATTGCATGTTTGTTTTATTTTATTTTTAGGCTTGCTACGGGTTCCGGATTCGAAAGAATTCCCGTTCCCTAACGCCGGTCATGGCCCCTGTTTTGGGTCGTGACATAATGCATATGTTTATTTATTGCATTAGAAACATATAAATGATGTAACTAAGGCATTAGTGAAAAGTAGTACATTATTTTAAAAGGTATACTGCCCTTTCCATAACCTATATATGCTCTTTGGTATCGAGGCTCTCCATAATTCAACAACAGAGTAAGTTTTTCATTTCCTTAATAAACCATATATTATTCATGCAACAATTAATTTTCTTAACAAGCAGACCCAACCCTCGAACTAACTTCTTCATGCTATAAAAGCTATTAGTCATGACATTGTTTTGTGGGAATAACTCTAACATTAAAGTGCATAACTCAATATAGCACCTTTAAGAAAAATTAATTTTTAACTTTAACATTTAACAAGCATGTCAAACCTCTTGTTCAATAACATATAACATGTCATTAAATGCTTCACAGATGGATTTAGCTCTTCCGCTTATTGTATTGAGAAAAATGAAGGTCCTACTTCCTCTTATAGTATTTAGCTCTTTAAAGATGGATTAAACTCTTCCTCTTATTGTACTTTCAAAAATTGATAAGAATATTAAACGGTACCATCCTCTTCATATTCCATCATTGTGCTAGCAATTTAAAATGTAATAAATTTGGTTGAACTTTTGATCATATTAAGAGCAACTTGCAAAATTCCTAGGAACACTAAAAGCGAAATGTCTAAATCTACTTCTCTGATTAATGTTAATCCTACTTTAATAAATTTTAAGGGAAAATTACAGTCACCCCCTGAGATTTGGTGAAACCTATTAATTCTTCCTTACATTTTAAAAAGTTAACTAATAACCCCCTTATATTTAATTTTATTAACTATTTCCCCTTATGTTGACCATTTGCATAATCAACCCTTTGATTTTGACTTTGATAAGCAATTTGAATTGCTAATGATTTGATTTTAGTGTGTGGGTTATTCAAATTTAATATCAATTTGTCCCTTCTAAGATCAAGATGCATAATGCTTTATAAAAGAGTATTTATATGCAATTTTATGAAGAATATAAATCTATTCTAGTCCTTTTATCAAATGGATGGAAATAAGGATCAAAGACTTCAAGTTTTTAAGCTACAAGTGGCTACTTATGAGCCACCCTCCAGATCATGAGGGGGCTTACGAGTAATGCCCAATAAGGAAGATTATTGCCTTCTTTTGAAGTTCGACTTATTGAGTTGCTCATAAGTGACGCTCATAATTATGAGCCACTAGTGAGGGTCGCCTACCAGCATCCAACTGCTAATTCAAGCCCCAACGATTAAAAAAACTTAATGCTAATCGTGAGCAGCAGTTCATCTACAAAAAGCCGAATTTAATTACATGTTAAAAAAGAGAGACTGGAGAAGCAATTAATGGCTCTAATAGCCATATTTTTTATGCTTACCTATATAAACATGCTCTAGAGTTTCATTTAGAAGTTACACACTTTAAACATTAAAATTTCTCTCCTTAGCATTCATTAGGCATTAACTCTTTCATCTAATTTCTTTGTGATTCATTAATTCTTTGAGAGTTGGTTGTATGTTAGAAATAGGACTTCTACTTCATCTAATTCTTGGAATAGATTAGAAGAGAAGTGAGGTTGATTTCTAAAGGAATTGGTTTAAGTGTTTGTCCATTAAAACACTTAGGTTGTGGTTTAGAGTTAGCTTAAAAACTCTTGTTTGCAAGGTTAGAGTTGAGCCTAAAACTCAAGCTTGTAAAATTAATCTAAATAAATAGGTTGTGGTGATTCAAAAATCCTAACTTAGGAGAGTTAGGTAGTGACGTAGGTTTGTTGAGAAATCAAACTCCTTAATTGGTTATATTCTTTCTTTTTATTCTCTAATCCTTCTTTAATTTCCTTTTAATAATTCAAAGCCTCGTTCACCCCCCTTTAGGGAAATTATAATTGGTATTGGAGCTTGGGTTATAAGTACTTAATTGCTAGAATTCAAGATTATAGGGAGTGAATTGCTTAACTTTTCATCACTTCAACCCTTTTTTGATGGTAGTGACTACCTAGATTGGAAGTTCAAAATGGAGTTATATTTAGATAATGATCCCATTAGACTTTTGGATGTTGTTTAAAAGGGTTAGGAACCACCTAAAGCTACTATTAATAGTATAGAGACTCCTCTTACAAGAAGTTAATAGAATAATGAGAAAAAAAAACTACAAGAACAAGAAGGCCATAACAATCTTACTAGCCTCTACATCAAGAGAAGGAGTTGGCAAAGCTCAATATTGCCAATCTATAAAAGAAGTATGGGAGACACTTGAGAACCACTATGTAGGAAATTTGCAAGTGAGAAGCAAAAAGGTTTAACTCTAAATGTATGAGTATGAACTCTTCAATATGAAGCCTCAAAAATCAATAACCGAAATGACCAATTGCCTCAATACTATTTTTACTACTCTTAGTAAACTTTAAAAACATTTTTTGAAGGAAGAAATGAACAATAAGATTTTAAGAATCTTACCTAAGAAGGATTGGGAATCTAGAGTCACTTCAATTGAGGAAGCTCAAGATCTTTTAACTCTCTCAACTGATGTTCTCATTGGGAAGCTCCTTACACATGAGCTCACTATAAAGTAAAGAGGAGATGAGAGGGATGAGAAAGAAGAAAAGAAAAAGGAGATAACATTGAAGGCTATATAAGAAGCAAGTGAAGATGAAAGCTTGGTGGACTTTAGTGAAGATGATGATGATGATGAGATAATAATGATCACTAGAGGATTCAAGAAGTTCTTGAAAAGAAAAAGTTTCTCAAGGCAAAGAGACAATAAGAAGTATAATGGTAAAAAGAACAAAGAGGTTACTTACTGAATGTAAAAAAATCAGTACTCATTAGAAGTGAGTGCCCCAAGCTTAAATTCAAGAACAAAGGAGCAAAGGACAAGAAAAAGGCATTCAAAGCTTCATGGGATGATTCCTTTGAATTAGAAAAGGAAGAGAAGTGGTAAGAAGTGGCCAACCATTATTTCATGGCTCTTAAAGACAAAAATGAGGTACCATCTACTTTTTATTCTTTTTATAATGACAATGATGATGATGATGATGACGATGATGATAAGAGCTTTATTATGAGTAAACTTATGCTTAAATTTAAAAGCTTACTCTCTAAGAAGAACCTTTACAAGCATGAGTTATCTAGTTTGTCAAAGAAATTTGAAACTTAAAAAATGATTTATCCAAACTTGTTGAATTAATTAAAATCTTCTCATTCCTTAGAGAACCAACTCAAGAAAGCTAGTGATGAAAATCTTAAGCTTTCTAGAGAGGTGTTATAATTGAAGAATTCCATTTCTAAATTCAAAAAGGGAAAAGAGACTTTAAATAACTTACTTGACTGTCAAAAACTCAATGGGAATACTCATACATGTGGATATATAAATGGAATGTCTTTTTCCTCATCATCATTTTATATTAAATTTGTTAAACCTTTATGTGATTCTTTTCCTTCTACTTCTACATCTCTTAAGACTCAAGCTTTTAAAGCTAAAAAGTCTTATGTGTCAAATGACAAGGACAAGTCTCATAAGACTCAACCCTCTTTGACACAAAAGGCTAAGGCATATGCTAAAATGCCTCAACCTAGACATGCGTACATGTACATTAGATACAACACTACTAAGCATGCTACATAATCACCTAACAATACACAATGCCATTGTCAATGTATGTCTCACTTTACTCTTATGGTATAAAGAACCTTTAGGAAGCCACACAACCACAACACAAAAGCCATATCTCATATACTAGGCAATTATATACTCCTACAAGAAATAGATTTACCAATGTTGAGTGTTTCTATTGTATGACCAAAGGTTACACTAGTAATGCGTTATATTATAAAAGACTACACTTGCAATTACTTCCTTAGGATTACTTTAAGACTAACCAACCTAGACCAACAAAGGTTTAGGTTCAAAAGAATGCTTTATCTATGTTATATAGGTGTACTTAAAGTCCATAAAATTTAGATGCAAGTGGTATATTAATAGTGGATGTTCAAGACATATGATGGAAGAAAAATAGCAATTCAACAAGCTTAATGCTAAGGATGGAAGTCATGTCACGTTTGGGGACAATGCCAAAGGAAAGATAGTAGGCATTGGAGAAATTTGTAATCCTTAATCCTCATATTCATCATGTATTGGTTATTGATGGTCTTAAGCATAATTTACTTAGTATTAGTCAATTGCATGACATGGGAAATAAAGTCACTTTCTATCCTAAAAATTGCTTTGTTAGAAGCTTAGATGAAGACAAAGTAATTTTTAGTGGTGAAAGAGTTGATAATGTATATGTCATTGACTTAAATAAAGTTAACAGCAAAGATATTAAACACTTAATGTCTATTTCCCATGACACATGGACTTGGTATAGAAGATTATGACATGCAAACTTTGAGCTTTTAGATGATCTTAATAGACATGAATTTATGATTAGGTTACCTAAACTCAAGTTCACTAAGGATAAGCCTTGTGATTCTTATTAAAAAGGATAGCAATCTAAATCTTCCTTTAAGCTAAAAAATGTAGTGTCCACTTCTAGGCCACTTAAACTTATTCATATGGATTTGTTTGAACCTACTAGAGTTGCTAGTTTAGATGAAATGCACTATGCATATGTCTTGGTTGATGATTATTTTGGATACACTTGGGTGTGTTTTCTTGCTTATAAGAATGATATTTTTAAAGCTTTTGAAAGCTTTTTAAAAAGAGTTCAAAAAGAAAAAGGTTTTTGCATTTCAATTATTAAAAGCGATCATGGAATCAAATTTGAAAATGAATTATGCAAAACCTTTTGCAATGAAAGTGGAATTTCACATAATTTCTCTTCTTCTAGAACACCTCAACAAAATAGGGTTGTTGAAAGGAAAAATATAACTTTAGTGGAAATGGCTAGGACTATGCTTCATGAGTATAATTTACCTTTATACTTTTGGGCGAAAGTCGTTAACACTTTTTGCTATATAACAAATAGAGTCTTTAAAAGATCAATTTTAAAAAAAAACTTCTTATAAGCTTTGGAAAACTAGAAAACCCAAAATCTCATATCTTAGAGTATTTGGATGCAAGTGCTTCTTATTAAACACCAAAGATAACCTTGGAAATTTGATTCTAAAGCTGATGAAGGAATTTTCCTAGGCTATGCCACCACTAACAAAACTTATAGAGTCTTTAACAAAAGAACTCTAATAGTTAAGGAGTCAATGCATGTTGTATTTGATGAATCTAACCCACTTAATCCTAGAAAGTATTTTTTTTAATATTGCTGATGTTGTAGATGAGCTTGTGGTCATGAACATTCAAGAAGAAAATGCTAGCAAACCTTTGGAACTAGAAAGTCCTATAAAGGAAGACAATAAGGAGAAGCCTCAACCTACCTTGAAGGATGATCTTATAAAGGATTAGCATTTTAAGAAAGCACATCATCAAGACCTTATTATTGGAGACACTTTAAAGGGGGTAACTGCTAGATCTTAACTTAAATATATTGTTAATTTAGCTTCCCAAAAATGTTAATGATGTATTACGTGATGAATTTTGGGTCCCTGCTATGCAAGAAAAGTTAAATCAATTTGAGAGAAATAAGATCTAGACCTTAGTTCCTAGGCCTAAGTATCATCCTATTATAGGCACAAATGGGTGTTTTAGAAACAAGATGAATGAATAAGGTGTCAAAACTAGGAATAAAACTAGACTAGTAGCTAAAGGTTATAATCAAGAGGAACTCCAACTTGAATTTGCATATTAGGTCTTGATTTACATTACATGTTTTAATTAAAGCTATTTTATTATTATCTAATAAAATAAAATAAAATAATTACAATAAATAAAATGACTGGCAGGCTATATTTTTAAAAATTACAACCCAATAAAATAAAATTCAATCACATTAGTTCAAGAGCCATGCTATGCACTGTGCATTTAACAATAAACACATATTCTAAAATAATTCAATTTAAAAATTAATTAAATTATTATGTTCAAAAATAAAATGCATGATGAATCCAGTCGGGGTCAAGGGGCAGCGCCCTCGAAGGTAAACAATTTACCTTAACTCTTTGAATGAGTTATTGTTAAAACCCTAAAACATCAATAATTTTTCTTAATCAAATTACTGTTTGATTGTCTGTTAAAAAAAGATCATTTTTATGTTTAACATTTAAACAACTGCCACCATTAACCTTAATTTACTCGTAAATCATATTACAAAATAATTAATATGTTCCAAACATATTTATTCTATATAATCTATTTAACACTTAAACATACTACCCTTGACATAAATCTGTATAAACAAAATATTCATGTTTCATAATTAAATAGAAATTGAATTTGTTGTTTAAACAGAATATTTATTTTGATTTCTTAAATTGTATACATAACATAGAAAATCATAATTTTATTCATTGTTTAATCACATTAAATGATTATAAACATTAATCAAATTAATGTCTAATACTATTTTCATATAGATTGTAATTAACCATCACAAAATCAAAACTATTTGGATAAAATTTTCAAAAACTCTTTTTCAAAAATGAATCACTCAAACATAGATATATCACATATACACATAATTAAATTAATCAAATTATAAGTGGCTTTGATACCACTATTAGGATTTATGATTCCATATGCAGCGAAAAATAAAATTTGAATCACAAACCCGAACCTAGATCCAAGTAATTCGATTAATTGATTAAATTTAAGATTTTCATTTTCTTACCACAAATGAAGAAGAGGCAAGAAATCTAAAAGGAAAAGAGGAGGTTCACTCTGGTGACACCCTACTTGAGCTTTTAATTTAGCAGTTCAGATTTAAGACATCTCTAAAAGAATCCGCCCTCCATAATTGTCTGCACGAATAGCCCTTGATTTTGAAAATGAATATTTATGTGCTGGCACCTTCTTTTGATTTCTCACAAAATCAAGAATTAAGAAGTACTCCTGTGTTTTGTTTTCTAAAAGAAAGAAAATGAATTTGGTGGCAGAGTAATGAGAGAATGTAAAACCCTAGAGAATATAACATATATATAGACATTTAAATTAGGGTTTTACTTTTCAAACAACCTTTTGGTAATTTCTCACTTATTCTTATTCTATTTTATTTAAAATTAAATCAGAAATAATATTCTATTTATTTAAGATAACCTTTACCTTAAATAAATAAATATTTTATTTATTTATTTTCACAGAGCTTATTTGGGCTTGTTAAACCTATATTCATTTTAGGCTTATTCAAAGTGTGTGACCCTGTAGGTTCACATGACATTGGTAATGGGTCTTAAATCTCTATTTAGGCCTACAAGTCATAAGTGGCCTCTAGTAAGACATTATGACTGCCCAAATAATGTGAAGTCAACAATTCAACATAACCTAATATACAATGAATATTCTAATCCCTTTTTCACATGATATCTTGATTGAATATAAGGCATAGATTATATCATCATTATAGAATTCAATCATATAATTTCTTGATTCCAAGTAAACTAAGAATGATAACTCTTTATCAATGTACTGTAGCATGACCATGCATTTTCCTCAGTCTATTTTATCAAGGGGCCCATAGATATCTTACTCATATTAAATAAGGGAAAAATTCCTTCTCAATCACTCACATTCCTCACATAACTCACTTTATACCCAACAAAAACATGTTTTATCATTCGATTAAAGATAATGTAAGATTGTGTCAAAATATAAAATAGTTATATAGAAATTCATGGTGATTTTAAAGTCAAAGGACTAAGCCAATATTACTATGATGAGAATTACTTATGATAATTATCTATGTAGTATTCTCATGATGCGTCAATCTAGCACTTTATTTCTTAAATAAGCACCTATAAGTTGATTTAATATCTCATATTCATGATTAGTAAAACATAATCATTAATCAAAATCATATTAGCCATAATACATTGTTACGACTAGGGATAATTTGAATAAAACTCATATTTAATCTAAGGGTTTTACTATCAAGTCACATACTTGATGACCTTAGTAAGAATTTACTATTCAAGTAATTATCATAATAAAAAAGGATAATAAAAAATGCCCCTTTATTAAATAAAATGATAAAGTCAAAATATGGTCATACATGATTAACTTAATGCATATGACCAACAATATCCACTCAATCATGACTACTTATTATTGCCCATTAAAGTACTACTATTCATTTCTTTTTTACTAATTCATTTATAGCAGCCTAGTAAGAGGGTCACCCCCATTTGACATGCTTCCTCCAGCATCTATTTTCAGCCCTTCGTTAGTTGTGCTTATGGTAATTATCATCAGTGCTTTTTTTGTAATGGGTTTTTCCTCCGTTTATATTCACCAATGTACTCACTAGAGATATAGCCAAGGAAGTTATTCAACCCTTCTAACTCTCTTATTATCAACAAACCATCTTTTACAAGCTCTTCAAGTAAAATTAAAAGTGTATTACCATAATTAGAATCCTGAAAAAAAAATTGATTTATTTGTATTATGAGCTATACTAAAATTTCTAAAAAGTTATTTTTTAAAAAAAAATCATAAACTTATTAATTATCAATATGTAACATATTTATGATCCTTATGGTATATTTGTAACATTAACAAAAAAAACTGAAAAATAAAAAATGCAACAAAAAGCAATAACACTGAAAAATAAAAAGAAATAACATTGAAAAAAAGCAACAGCACTGAATGACAAAATTAACAAAAAGTAATAACACTAAAAATAAAAGCAACAAAAAGAAACAATGAAAAAATAACATCTTATGTGCATTACCCATTAATTTACACAGTGCATACATTCTAACAACCATAGTTTGAATATGTCCATCTGAAAAAATAATTCCATTTAAAGAAAATACAATAAAAAGAAATTCACTTAAACCAAATAAAATAAAAATACACTTTTTTTAAACTATCAAAAATCAATTGTAATCATTAAAGATATGTTTTCAATTCCCAGAAAGGAATTACAAAGTTAGGGAGAATTATTAGAGTATCTCATAACAAAAACATCCTTAGAAGATTACCATAATGTTTAAGGAAACCTTTGCAACTTATTTCGTCAATATCATATACTTTAGCCTTAAGATTTCTTCAATTAACCCTGTAGTGCTAATGCTCCAGAAATAATTTCAATCAATTCAATGGTGATTGATACTTGATGAGTTTTGTTGCAAATAATCAAATATGTTGTTGAAAAAGAAACCAAACAAAAAAAATCAAGAATATAAGAAAGAAGGAGTCACTCAAACATAAGCTTCTTCGCAACAAAATACACTATATGCTATTGACCAAGTAATTTTAGTGGAAGTCTCGCATTTTATACCACTAAGATTAACCAAATTATTTCATAAAAATAATTTAGAAACATTTGCCCACTTCCCAACTAAGGTGAAGTAAAAAATTACATTTTTTATACTGTTAATGTTAGGGAAAACAAGGGAGGGAGAGAGAGAGAGAACGAGAGACATGTTGTAAGTAAATATCAAATGATCAAGCATCTCGCCAGCATTTTTAATTGAGTTGTCCATAATAGTTATTCTTACTCTTTATTCATTGCAAGCATTCTCCAATACAACATTAAACAGAACTTGGAAAGTATTAAAAAAAATACAGATGAACCCAAAACCATCATGAAATAATAGACATGAAACACCTCAAGTTATTAATGGTTGTTTCAAGACCACTGCTAAAAGAATTTAAAAAAAAAAACTAGCACTAAAAGTAGCACAATTAGTCAAGCATCAAGTTTTTTAAAAAAAGAAAGGCTACCAAATTCATTTCATGAACAAGCTTTTATAATCATTTAGTTTTGCTTGTAAAATTGCAATTAGAAGTAGAAGTTCTAGAGCATTAAGCATCTAGATCATTGGTTGCTTGGAAATAACATAGTTAAATCTCAAATATAGAAAAATAGCAAGAGTTCAGCAAGGCTTACACATGAAAAATGAAACTCAGCAAAATTATAAAGTATTTTACCCTTTGTTTCACCACCTTCAATCTCGTAAGAGTTAAGATCTCCAAATTTTCCACCAGATTATGCCTTTTTAACCATATAGAGAAGTCATAAAATTTCACAATCTAATGAACATAAGCCAAAAGAATGTTCTGCTTTAGTTTGAATTGCACGTAACTTTAAGGCTAGCTATCTTCATAACCTTAGCAATTTTTTGAATATTATTGATACTCTTTATATGATTTCTGACAACTTGAGTAGAAATTGAACCTACTCCAAAAGGGGCCTGCTCCTCAGTGGTAAGAAGAAAGGATCGGATGGCGATAATGGTCAATTGAGGAGATATGAAAGGAGAATCTCCTCCCTTTGTGTCTCATAGCGGCCAACACCATTTTTGTTGCACAGAGGATATGGAAAGTTTGAGGAGAAGGGTGAGCGAGAGCCTGAGTGGAACGGGTGAAGATGAAATTAAGGTTTGGTGAGGAAATAGGCAAAGAGAGAAGAAGCTTACAGTGCATAAGAGTAGCAGTGAAAGTGGCAAAAAGTTTTGGCAAGTTTTGTAGATAAAAATGGCCAAAAGGAAAAAAACAGAAACATGGGAAATGCCGAAAAGCCAAATTTGAAAGAAAAAAAAGCAAGGGATGCCAAAAAAGAAAGGAAGTGGTCAAAATAGACTCATTGATGATATTTTCTCTTTTTTCTTTGCCAGGGGTAAAATTATCTAAATCTTTTCCAAAGGTGCTTTTTTCAATTTGTTTTTTCAAATATTACCATTTAAATTTTTAATTTTTTTAATATTATTTTAATGAATTATGATATAGTTATTGTAGAAATCAAACAGTAAAATAAGTCAACAATGAAAAATAAAATTATTAGTTTAAAATATCAAAAATAAAATATTTTATAATGAAAATTTGTGTTGACTAAAAGATAAAATTAACGGAATATCTTTTAAAAACTTATATAATTTGATAGTAAAAAAAAATCATAGAACTTAATCGAAAAAAGGATATAATTTTTAGGATTAAAAATATTGTTATGCCTATTTTGTAGTTTAGAATTTTATAATTTTAGTTGACAAATCAAATATATATTTGAAATTTAAAAAACATTATTATTATTATTATTATTATTATTATTATTATTATTATTATTATTATTATTATTATTATTATTATTATTATTATTATTAAAAGGAAATTATTATTCAAAATTAATAACTATATATTTTTCTATTTATTTTCAGTTTATTAAAGTGTATGCATTTAGTGCATCGAATTTAAAAAAAAAAAAGTATTTACATAGTGTAAATATCATTGTTAAAAACGTGTTAAGTTTAACAATTCAATCTGATTTTCAATGTTAATAATTTTATTTTATGAAAAAGTATTTCACTAAATTTAAGTGTTTCACAAAAGTTCAATATTTTTTATATAATTTAATTAATTTATTATTTTTCATGATTACATTAATAGATATTGGGTCAGTTTAACACATTCGTGAAGAACGAAAATTATATATAACTAGTCGTGAATTAATATTTTATACAGACTGAAAATAATATATATTTTTAAAATAAATAATTAAATAATTTAAATAAATTAAAACTACAATTTAATCAAATATAAAAATGAGAACTTAAAATTTTATTTTAATAATTTTATTTTATTATTTTTTATTAAGAGAATATATAGAGTAATAATAATCGAATGAATAACATAAAATAAAAATAAAAAAAGTTGAAAAAAAGAATGTTTTAGGCAGAATAAAAGACATATTTTTTAATAAAAAGAAATACTAATACTTTATATTTTACATGTAATAGAATTAAAGTGTTTTACATAGAATAAAACATGTATATTATAAAATAAAATTTTTTATATTTATTTTTGAAACATATTGTGAATTTTGATAACTCGACACATAAACTTACAGGGCAAATACTTAATTATGAAAAAAAAAATACTTATCGAATTTTGCACTTCATGAAATAAAGCTCAGCATTTAATAACATATTCATAAGCATTAAAAAGATATACACACACAAGAGATAAACTATGCTATAATAGTATTATTGTAGTAAAAAATCGACTAATTTAGGATATTCTCTGCCTAACTTGTGTATATTATGATTAAATTTAGATAATTAAAATTAAAATTATATTATAACTTTTAATTTTAAACACAACAAAAAAAAGTATTTTTTTTAAAAAAAAATTATGATTGACACCATTATAAACTTATGTATTAATTGTTGGATCGTAAATCCAATTTTAGGCGTATATGTGAATGATTATGCACTATAGAATGAGTCCATTCAAAAGTAATCATTTGGATTTGGATAATTTGAGTTTTAATGAATGAGCAAATTACACTGTACACTACATTTGGCCAAAATTTTTTCATGTTTATGGTTTTTTTTTTCTTTTCAAGCATGCGGGTTTTTTTTTTCAATTTTACATGATTCAATAGTGACTATTTCTCCTTTCTTTCTTTTTTATTTATTACAATGTTTTTTGGTTGTTCTGTGGTGTTTCGGCGATTGTTTTTTTTTATTATTTTTTGTTGCTTTAACTTTATCTTTTATGAGGTAATTTTGTAGTGATTTTTTTTCTGGTTTTTTTGATAGTTTTTTGTGGTTGTTTTTCTTACTACTTTTATTTTTACTTTTATTTTTTTGTGGTTGTTTAACTTATTTATTTTTTCTTTTTTATTTTTATTTTCTATTATTTATTTATTTTATTTATTGTCACAACCTAAACCCAAAGGGCACATGACCGGCACTAAGGAATGGAAGAGCGTGAAACTTTTGAAATCCGTAGTAAGCCTTAAAAATTTTTCGTAATAAAAATTAATCAACTTTTAAATTTTAAAGAAAATCCAACAGAGTTTCGTTTGTATTAGAACAAAACCAAAACCTGTAGAATAGAAAATAACTCTTCCAATATATTTTCCAAACAATATTTCTTCACAAAACTCCAATAATACACCACAAATACATATAGCATTCAAAATATTAAAACACAATAACAAGTTATACAAGATAGTCTACTACTGCGGTGATCTAGAATCTAATTACACAATGCATATATCAAATAGACCTACATTAAATAGTCAGAGAAGAAGAAACCTGACGCAAATGATGACAAGAGACAAATTAACCATGAGATCTTAAAAAAAATAAAATTGAGGGGAATCAAACCTTACTGAGTGAATTAATAATATAAAATGTATGTTGGTTTTAAAATACTTATTTAAAACCTTTAAATAATTTAACTATTTAAATCCCTTTTATTTTGATGAAAACTATTTTTATAAAAATATACCTTTCCAGAATCAAAAATATCTTTAATACAAAATCACTCATACGAAAATCATATAAATTAAAATATTTTGTGGAAAATATGGTAGAGCCCTAAACCTTAATTCTAATGGCCTTTCAGCCCTCTAAAATCAAAATGATTGTCATCCCAAGACATTAAGCTCATTCAAGTTGAAATCGCAGTCCAATCACTTAGTCCATTTTTTATGTCCTAAGAGAACAAGCTCCGCTGAGCTCAAACCAAACACTACCCGAGATAACAAGCTCAATCAAGCCAATCCACATATATTTCAAACTCAATATCTTAACCAGTGTGCACATGGTCTTGTTGACATCTAGCAAGTAGCACTTTCTACCATTTCTCCAAAACATAAAGGTGATCTACACTTCCATTAGAGAAAGAAGAAGTTCAATAATAGATGACTATATTATATTTCTTCAAAAACATGAGGTTAATATTGGAGTGATGGAAGATTATTCAATTAACTTCTGTCAATCCATAAAAAGTTTTAATTTTTAAAAGTGGATTGATGCCACAAATGAGGATCTAAAGTCCATAAAAGACAATGACATATAGGATCTTATCCCATTGTTAGAAAGTGTGAAACCTATTAGTTACCAAAAAAATATTTAAGACCAAAAGGGATTTCAAAGTCAATTTGAAGATGTACAAGGTGGGTCAGGTTGTAAAGGGCTTTACATAGAAAGAAGGCATTGATTATAAAGAGATTTTCTCTTCAATTTCTTTGAAAGACCCTTTTAGGATTATGATTACATTTGGTAGTAAATTTTGATCTTGAGTTGCATTAGATGGATGTAAAGAGAGTGTTTCTTAATTGCACATTAATGGTGCATTTTTTACAGTATAGCTATAAAACTTTTATGTTTGGTGACATAAAGAATATGGTTTGCAAACTTAAGAAATCCACATATAGCCTCATGTAAGCATCTAGACAATGTTATTTCAAGTTTCATCAAGTGATTATCTCATTTTGTTTTGAAGTGAATTTGGTTGATAATTTCATATACTATAAATTATGTGGGCAAAAGTCTATTTTCTTTTTTTATATATTGATGACATTTTGTTCGCTAGTAATGATATAGGCTTATTGTATGAAACTAAGAGCTTTCCAAGTAAGAACTTTAAGATGAAAGGTCCTAGTGATTACTTTTTATTTTAGGCATTAAGATACACTAAGATTGCTCTCAAAGTATTCTTGGATTATCACAAAAGGGCTAGATTGAAAAGGTTCTTATCTATACGGCATGTGGAATTATAAATCAGGTGATACCTTTGTGCCTAAAAGTGATAAGTTTAATATCAAATAGTGCCCTACAAATGATTTGAGGAAAATTAAATGCAAAAGATTACATATACATATGCATTTGGGAGTCTAATGTAGGCTCATTTTGTACACGTTCAGATAATGTGTACATCACTGGAATGTTGAGTAGATATTTAAGTAACTGGGAGTAGACCATTGGAAAGTAGTTAAACCAGTTTTTCTCACGTTCATACTTGGGATTAACCTTAAATTATATATTAATAAATAAATTAAATTAAATACATGAATAATAAATAAATATTTATATACATAAAAATAATAATAATAAATTAAGGATATGGATTAGGACTTAAATGCAAAACTTTAGAAGAGACTAAATTATATATAAAAAATAATAATTTAAATTAAATTAGTTAGAGGATTAAATTTATTTTTTTAAAAAAAAAAAAGAGTACATGTGTCAGTACTCTTATTAGGGCTTAAGGCCATAAGTATTCTTTAGAGATGTAATACTTATCTTATGGAGAAGGATATCTTCATTTTGAGTTTTTGTCTTAACAATAAAAAATTGAGAGAGAGGGATAAAGGAGTTGCTAAGCAAGGTGAGTGGCTTTTGGTCATCCTCAAATTTATTCATCTTCCTTTTTATGTTGTTTTCATATTGAAATTTGTTCACTCTCTATTTGATTTTAGTTCTGAATTTTCTTTGATAAGTATATATAATCTTGTTGAAGAGTGAATGCCTTTAAAACTTCTGTTTCCCATTTCTTTTTATCCTTGTTTATGTGTTTTCCTTATTATGTTTTCGTATTCTAATAAATTCTAAAAATTTTCTTTGACATAGTCACTTGACTCTTACTAGGCTTGTCTTTAAGAATTCCTATTAGTGCATTTTTTAGTTCAATTATATCATATAAATAAATTAATTTCTATAATTTTCTATTGTTGAAATATATCTTGTAGCTTGATAAGTTGAAAGAATAATAGAATTAATGATTAACAACTAAGGATCAAAATGAGTGAAATCAGTGGGACCAAATGGAATTTGGCACTGAATTTAGAAATTTGTTTTAGATTAAAGAAATTATACCAAGTTGTACATATTTGTTATAAATAATAATAAAGTATTTAAATGAATAGATAAATAAATAGTAAGTGAATTAAATTAAAACTTACCTATCCATCATATAGCAAAATTATATATAACTTAAACCTCAAAGTGATTACTCCTAAATAGGCAATTAGTGATGTTCATTTAAAAGTCATTGAAATTATTTGTAGATATTAATGATGTAGATTATGCATCATTTTGAATACAAACATTACAAAATTGGGACTCATACTAATTTGAAATTTTGAGGTTTAAAGAGTTAGCAAAGTTCTATATATGCATTGTGGAGGCAAAGATGAGTTGTTGTAGTGGTCCATTATGTATAATAACTGAGACATGACAATATTTAATGAATGTTTAATAAAGTGAATAAATAAAGAATAAATGAAGGGCATGTATATATCAATATATGTAAATAATTAAGAGCACATGTGCATATGAGATTGAAAAGGTTGTAGTAAAACTATGCCTAGGGTATGGTTGGGTTCTACGAGACATCAGAGAGACACAACAACTCACGTGATTTTAAACAAATGTTCATACTTTAGTACTATAATATATGAATTAATAGAAATTGAGATATTATTGGCCAAATGTTATAATAACTACATTATGGACAATGCTTAAGATTTAATTTGTTGTTGTAGCAAATCCAATTGGTATTTTATATATGCATACAATTGTTTGAACCTTTGATATGTTGAATGGTACTCGCCACATCAATAGCAATTTATGAAAATGTCTATGCATTTGTGCATTTATACTCCTATGATAATGTATTTGTAAACAAGAACTTATGCTTTAAAATGTTAAGTCATATATTATGTTAAAGCAATTTTAATAACGTAAATGTTTGGATCTTTATGTTTGAAATTCTACACACTATATCACTAAAGAAAACCTCATGGATAGGTGAATTACTAATAAAGCTTATATATATATAGCTTAGTATAATGTGTGATTGGATGATTATAACCCAGAAGGTCAAAGAGGATAAGATGGAAGTCAAATACTCTTTAGGACATGATGTGGTTATAGATTTAGACTAGAGAGTTGAGGTGGAGCCAATTATTACCCCTTTTCATGTGCATAACTTGTGAGAGCATTATGGAAAGCACATGAGCACTATGATCCATGTACTTTATAAGACAATATTTTATGTGCATGCCACTATGATCCTCATGAAGAACTAAAGTGACTTTCCAATGCTAACTTTTAGGAACTTTTCACATTATATACCCTCATGATGTATATATAAGAACTCTCATAAGTTAGGGTTTATGGGACATGCAAGGTATTACTCGTTTCCTTTTAGTGTATAATTGTATATATAAATGAGTGGTATCTTGTAACCTTTTCTTTACGCATCCTGCATAGGTTGGTGGTACAAGTAGGTTACAATTTTTTTAGGTGTAAAATTTTGTATGTAATTTTGTGTAACCTTGTTCTTATATCTTAAAACTCACTTACTAGTGTGCACTCTCTCACTCTCTCTCTCTCTCTCACACACACACATATATATATAATGCAAGTTAGTAATTCCATTTTTCTTGCCATATACCTTTAATAATACTATAGATGATCTTTGGTGATATTTACTTAAATTGCTACCACGAGTATGCTACACAACCCAAATAGGTTATGCAATACAATAGTTGTGATTGTTGGTATATACCTTATAGTAAGTTATAAAAATATAATAAGAGTTTCTAAGGTCATTTTAGAAGTGGTATCTCTCTACATTGATACTTTAGTTAGGTGATTTAGGATTAGCAAACATATAATTAAAGTACATATGGAGAGGGGAGTCACAGTTTTATAGTACTTACAGAGAATAAAGGACTGCATGCTCACGTATTGGAGGTTAGACTAGCTTGAGATCATTGCAGATACTGACTCTGGTTTTGATAGATATAGTACAAAATCTACATCAGGTTATATTTACTTACTAGTGGGGGTGCTACCCTTTAGAAGAATGCTAAACATTCTCTTATAGCCTCTTCTACCATGGCAGTAGAATTCATAGCATATTATAAGACATCCAACCATAGATTATAGTTGTAAGATTTTATTATGGGACTATGCATAGTAGATAGTATTAAAAGCCCACTCAACTTATTTTGTGATAATAAGTCAGCGGTTTTATATTCCAACAATAATAAGAGCTTAACAAAGTAAAAAACATATAGACATCAAGTTCCTAGTTGTTAAAGAAAGAGTTCATAGTGGGCAGTTGTCTATAGAGCACATTGGAACAAACTCCATAATTGAGAATCCACTTACTAAGGGGGTGCCACCCAAAGTGTTTCATGAGCACACTCTCATATGAGTGTCATGTCATTTGAGGATATTCATTTTTAGAGGGAATTCATAATTTTTTATGCTCTTCTGACATAGACATTTTTCAATTATTTCAGTTTATGGATTTAAGTTATTTCAATTGTTTTCTATAGAATTATATTTTTAGTTTATTGACACTCTAAGTTTAGTATGGTTTGATTTCACTAAAGTTTAAAATGGACTAATTAGAAATAGGCATGTTAAGATCACATTACATGAAATTTTCATAGTGCACATTTGTATAACGATCCATGTAATTTGGTTATATTGATTTTTGTGACCATTGATGAGTTGAGTTATGATAAATGTAACAAAGGTTATTTTAATCCTATGTTGGTATAATTAATGGACCGAATTGGTTCTAGATAAATTTCAATAATAACAATAAAGTTGAGCTTATATAATTATTTTTGTAATGCATAATAATGAGGTTACACATATAGCCCAAGTGGGAGATTATTGGATCTTTAATCCAACATTAGGGTTATATGTTAATGATTATGCATTACAAACTGTCATGTAAGATGCACCCATTTAAAAATGATTATTTAGGCTTGGATAATTTGAACTTTAATGGATCTAAAGGGTCTGGAGCTTTAATGTATGAGACAAAAGGATAATTTCTATTTCAATAATGTGTTAAAATAGAAATACCAAAAGATAATAAGAAAATTCTATGTATAAGGTCATGGTCCCTAGGTCATATGTATTATCACATTCAATTCTATCCAAATCTCATCATTAGAAAGAAACACAAAGAAAAAAAACCTAAAGGCATTATCTTAGAATACATAGTGACCTAAAAGGTTAGTCGCACATATCTAAGGTGATTAATCTATGTATTCAGGTATGCTTCTACTACTCTTATTTTATGATTTCGATTAATTTAACATGAAAAATGGTTGTAAAGTTTTATTCAATTTGGAAAATTTTCCAACATTAATAGCTTAATATATTATAATCTTTATCATCAATAATAAGAGAGAATAACTCAATAAGAGGAAAACAGATTCTATTTAAATTATCAAATTTAATTAGTACATTAGGCAGCAAGTCACAAAAATGAATAACTGAAATTTAAATATTAATATTTTATGGTTATTATTCTCAGTGGCACATATATCAATATTGCTATATTAAAATAATTATTTTTTATTATAAAAAAACATGATTATTTCAATCAAAATTTGAATTTAATTAGCCTTTAAATAGAAATTTTGAACCATTTTACTGAAAAAAATTCAAATGTGACCTATTTAATTAGTTGGCACATGTATAAAAAGGTGAATTCACCTTTTGTGCCATAAAAGATAAAAGAGAACTCTCTCCAACCATTTCCCCCAATCAGTAATTTTTTCCTACCTCTTATATCTTGTCCATCCATTCTTCCAACCAAATAAAGCTATAACTCTTTTATTTCTCTTCTCTTCTTTTTTTTTTTTAACTAATCCAATTTTCTTACACAACAAATTTATGTCTTTTTCTCCAAAATATATTGCATTTCTTCTTTGCTATTATAGATTTTCTTGATACATATTGTTAGCATCTAATTTTAGACACATAGGACTGTGATGTCATAAAATTCCATGATCATTGTCCTTAAATCCATCTTCAAAAAAGTGTCATTACATCATTGAAATTGAGTTGGACCAAAAGATCACCCAAAAAATACAAAGGAAATTGTGTAATTTATTATTATGGATCAATTCAAAAGGAAGCTATAATTGCCAAATCTTATTAGTTGTCTATGAACCTTTCTCTACTAAGAGAAGAAAAGCAAAAATCAAGACATATGAGAAAATAAAATTCATAAATTTTTGTGTATATATGTGTAATAACCCGAATTTTTTTAATTATTTTATATAATTAAATATTGAGGTTTGCAACGTTATTAATAATTTTTATCGAATATTATTATTATTACTATATTCAATTACTAAATTTAAAATTTTATTTGGAAACTATTTATATATTTATTATTTCCATCTCATTTTTTTAACTAGAGTTATTATTATTATTGTATTATATGTTTATGTATGTGTGTTCAGTGGGTGTGTGTGTGTGTGTATATATATATATATATATATATATATCAAAACACACCAACCCCACTTTTTCCCTTTTTTTCTTCCCATTCCACACCATTCCCTTTCTTTTTCTCCCTGTTGTCCCATTTCTTCCTGCACTCTCTCGTTGTTTTCCTTCTGTTTCCAACAACACCATCACCTGTTTCTTTCTTCTTCTTCTTGTCTCAACAGCAATGACAGCAACAACAACAACAACAGTAATAATAGTAGCAACAACAACGACAATAATAGCAATAACAGCAGTAGCAGAAGATCGACAGCAACAGCAGCAGAAGACCGGTAGCAACAACAGTAGCACCAAAGATCAACAGCAGCAGCCCTCTCCTGTCCTAGATTTCCACTTTAGGTGAGTTCTAGGTTAGTTTAGTTAATTTTGTTAGGTTGATTATGTGTTGTTTATTTGTTGTTTGTTAGTTGTTTATTAATTATTATGTTTATTTTAATTTTTAGTTAATTAGTATATTTTTGCTTAATTTATCAGTATTTATTTTTAATATTTGGTTAATTTTTGAGTTGATCTACATATGTACTTAGTTGATTTCAAATTATTTCAGTTAACTTTAATTATGGGTATTTTTGAATATTTTAATAATATAAATTATAATTTTTGCTAATTATGTTAATTAATTATTTTTTATTGGAAATTTGAGTAATTAGTGTTAGTATATTAAGTTAGTAATTTTTGTGTTAATAAAATTATTTTTAGTAAATTAATATTATTTTTGAGGAATTATTATGTTTATGTGAATATTGAAATTTTGGGGTATGTAATTTTGTTGAAAATATAGTTAAATTATATTTTAAATGGTTTTAGAATTTTATAAAGTATTAGAATAATTTTTATAAATTAATTACTATTTTTAACTAATTATTTCTAATTTTTTTTGAAAATTATATTCATTATTAAATTATTTATTATTTTTTGATTAAATGGGTTTTTAATTAATTTTATAATATATTTAAGCTATTTAAATAATTAAATGTGAATTTGACTATTTTGTGATGAATAATTGTAAAATTGGATTTTATTAATATTATATAAATTACTAGGATTTTATTATCTAATTTGGAAAAATAATTAGTTTTAATGTTTTATTATTTAAATAAATTAAATTGTGGCATTTTGGGTATTTTTATGGATTTTTAATGATTTAAATATTTATTATTAAATTATTTATTTTTGGTGGATTGTGAACCTCGATTAGGGATTTGTGTAGTTCAAGGTCCCAATCCGAGGTGTTGAGCTTGTGAGAATTTAGAAGTGTGTTTGCTTGCAAGATTAGCTCTACTTTGGTAGATAGATGTCTATCTTACAAAGGAAACTCTATCAAATTTTCGGTATATTTCTCGTAAAATGTGATATCGGATCAATCCTAATTTTTGAATTCTAAGTCTAGTCTTCCTTAGAAATTCTAGAAATTAGGATTTCTGTTTTCTGATTGTCATTTCATTTTCTATCTTTTAGTCGCCCCTCCGATCGCATCTACCTGTCGAGGTCGAACACGACATATCAGAGGAGCGCCTTCATCTTGTAAGTTAATATTTAATTTGAGTATCGAGTCTTTCAATTGAAATCATATTCAATTTTGATGAATTATATATTTGTGAGATTCTAGTCGGTACTTTTAAATAATGATGCATGATTTAAATTATAGTTGGTTTACTTTATTTTATTTTTATTTATTATAATTTTCATTATTTAATTTCATTTCATTTATTTTAAATAAACTACGGTAGAACAAGCTACCTAATGGGTTTCATCAAGACCGTGTGCTCACTGGTAAAATATTTGATAATATTTGATTATATTACTAGAGCTAATGGTTTGGTGATGCTTTGCTCTCAGACACCGCTAGTAATATAATATTTGATTATTTAATAAATACTGGGGTCAAAGGTCTGGTGACACTTTACTCTTGGATACAGCGAGTATAGTTGGATTAATATTTATTAAATCACTAGAGCAAATGGTCTAGTGATGCTTTGCTCTCAGACACCATCAGTGATATTAGATTAAGTGATGTGACTGTGGTTGTACATCCTGGTGATGCTTTGCTCTTAAGATTAGGCAGTCTTGGATATAAGGGAGCTGAATGACTATTAAAAATTGAGGATTCGGGTTTTACCTAGTAGTTTTTATACTGAAATGTTTTAAAAAGCATTTAAATATTTACTTCTTTCCTTTGAAAAATGGGTTTCTTATATATATATATCAAAGAATTTGAATAAAATTATAAATTTATTATATTTTCATAAAAAACTTATTTTAAAGGAAATTTTCAAATCACATTCATTTCTTTTATTAGTTTACTCAATGAGGTTTGACTCCTCTAAATTTATTTTTTTAGGAATTTGGGAGTCTTCTATTAGGCCTACTTCTTTACGCCGTATAGTTTCTTCATCGATTATCTTATGTAGGTCTATATAGTTGTCTTTGTATTAGTATCCGTGTACCTCAATACAACATTGTATAACTGCATATTTTAAGTTGAATATTAAGTATTGAGATTTATGTACTGAGATACCATTTTATATAACTAATGCACTATGATGTTATGGTTTAATTAAATTGAGAAAAGCAGTTTGATAATATACATTATAATTTAATTATTTTATTGTAAGGTTTTAAAGTGAAATATTTTACGTTTTTCTTTTAAGGCTTCTACGGGTTTTGGTAGCTTTATACTTTCTCATTCCCTAATGTTGGTCACATACCCCTGGGTTCATATCGTGACAGTATGCCCCTTCTCCTTTTGTGCTAAAAATGATATTTATATAGAGTTGTAAAAACACTAACTCTAGACACCCAAAACTTCTAAAATAATAATAATAATAATAATAATAATAATAATAATAATAATAATAATAATAATTTATTATAAATTCATGCAGGAGTGTCCACGGCTAGCACAAAAATATGGGATAAAGAATTGTATATTTCATCCCTCAAATTTTGCTAATTTTTTATTTTTAAAGAAAAATGGTAAACTACAATTGAGCACAAAAACAATGACACAATAACTACAAAAGTTGTAAAATTAATTTTTTAATCATATTATTTTTATTTTTACTTGTACTTTTATCACAATTTTTCTAAATTTTTTCGAGGATTTTTCCAGAGTTCTTTGTCATTTCCATCCACAATAACAAATTTCTTAAAATTCATGAAATAGTGATTATTACAGGATTTTATGGCAATTTTATCATATACTTGTTTAAAAATCAGATGCTAACATATATGCAAGAAACATAATTAATTAATTTGAAATTCTATATTTCCATAATGAGATGTTGAATTTCATTCGTATTGAATTTATATACTTTTCTATATATGCATTTTTCTTTTTCTTTTTTTCCTAAAATCTCCATTCTCTAACAATCTAACGAATGATTCTCTAGGCCATATAATTAAGGGTGTGTTTGTTTGGTAAAAACTAAAGGTAGGAATCGGAATCGGAATGGATATTTTCAATTCCTAACGTTTGGTTGACTAAAATTAATATATAAATGAAAATATGATTCCACAATCAATGAGAATTATCATTTCCTTCTTATTTTTAAGTATTGACTTTTAATTACCTTGGGAATCAAATCAATTCCATTATAAATTGGTCAAATATTTAAATATTAACATTTTTTAAAATAATTTATAAATAAAACATATAAAATTCATAAAAATATGCATTAAATGTTTGAATAAAAAATATTTATCAAAAGTAAATAATTTTTTAAAAAATTATGATAATATTTTTATAAATAAATATTTTATAATACATAATTAGAATATTAATTTTTAATATATAAAAAATAATAATAATGTTAATTTTTATAAATAAAAATAATTACAAAAATATTTTTTCATAAAAGAAATTTTAGTTGTTAATTAATATTTTATTTTTATTTGTATTCTCATTCCCTAATGAAACCAAACACATTATTAAAATTTTTATTTCCTTTCTCATTCCTTCTCATTATGATTTTGATTCCGACGTATGAACCAAATGCCCCTTTATATTCTTCAAATTTTCATTCTCTTTCCTATTTCTTCCCATTCTTATTCTCATTCCGATTCTGATTCTGGAGTACGAACCAAATGCCCCCTTATAAATATATTGATTAAGTTTAATGGTCACATTAAATGGACATGAGTCATTAATGGATTATATATAAAGTAAAAAGGGAAAATTGCATCTAGCACTTATATTTGCCTTTTTTTCCATTTATACTTTTTGCTTCTTTTTTTTTTTTCTCGTTTAACCCTCTGCTTTTAATGTTTACTTTTTTCTTTTTCTTTTTCATTTTTATGATTTTTTCTTGTTCTTGTTTTTGTTCTTATTATTATTATTATTAGTAGTAGTAGTAGTAGTCGTAGTAGTAGTACAACATTAAAAGTTAGGGTGCAAAATTAAGAGAGTAAAATTAATATTATTTTTATATATTTTTTGTTGTTTTGGTTGGTTCATTTTCAGTTTTATGAGGTTATTTTTCTGGTTTTTTTTTTAGTTATTTTGGCTATTTTTTTTGTTGTTTTATTGCTTGGTTCATTTTCAATTTTATAAGGTTATTTTTCTTGTTTTTTTTTTTACTTTTTTAGTTGTTTGTTTTTGTCATTTTCAATTTTATAAAGTTGTTTTTCTGATTTTTTGGTTATTTTTCAGTTGTTTTGGATTATTTTTGCAGTTTGTTGTTTTGGTTGGTTCATTTTCAACTTTGTGAGGTTGTTTTACAAGTTATTTTTAGTTTTTAGTTTTTTTAGTTGTTTTTCTAGTTTTTTTTGTCGTTTGGCAAATTTTTTTTGTATTATACTTATGAGCTTGAAGAAGGAATAGAGTTATCAATACAATTTGATTTAAAAAACCAAGAAAATGAAAGATTTACAAATAAAAAAAGAGAGAAGAACAACAACAACAATAACAAAAAGAAGAAGTATGATGATATGATTAAAAGAAAAATGAAAAAAGATGAGAAAAAAAATAAAAGATTTGTTGATAAAGAAAAAAGAAAAGAGAGAAGGAGAAGAAAAAGAAATAAGACAATATGATTAAAAGAAAAAATGAAAAGAGATCAGAAGAAAAAATAGAAGATTTACAGATAAAGAAAAAGAAAGGAAAAGAGAGGAGAAGAAGAATAAGGAGTAAGACAATATGATTAAAAGGAAAAAAATGAAAAGAGAGGAGAAGGAAAAAACTGAAAAATTTACACATAAAGAAAAAAAAAGACAGGAGAAGAAGAAAAAAAAGAAACAAGATTGTGTTTTTTAATAAAAACTTTGAAAATAGTATTTTTGTAAAGGAAAAAAAGTCAGTAATTTTTTAAAGTACTTTTCTTTTTTAGTTATTTTTTAAAAAGTCCCCAATATTTATTTCAGTTACATGAATTTGGATACCCATATAAAAAATAAATGGGTTATAAATGAATAAATGGGTAATTAAGGGTTATACCCATTTATACCTAACCCATTTTACCATTATTATGTGCAACATGGCAAGCATTCATAATAAATGGATATTTGCTCCCATATTATTATTGTTGTTGTTGTCATCATCGTCATCTTTTTTGTTGTTATTGTTGTTGTTATCGTTATCGTTATCGTTGTCGTCGTAATCTTTATTGCTTTTGTTGTCATCATCTTTGTTATTATTGTTGTTGTTTTTGTCATCGACGTCATTAATGACCCTCACAATAGCATCACGATTATGATTAAGCTCCTGATCTCATAATAAAATCGGATAAGAAGAAGAATTTGTATAGTAACCCTTATAGTCTTGATTACGACTGTGATTATAACCATGATATAGGTCACAAATGAGGATTATGAGCATGACTCATAAGGCCATAAAGATTAAAAGAGGCAATGACCCTCACAGTCCTAGTTATGACTATGGCCATGTTTATGATGAAACTCACAAGCATGACTTAAGAATCTCACGGAAGTTAAAAGAGGTAGTGACCCTCACAATCTAGATTATGATCGTGACCAGCATCTATTTCTTTTCCTACAAAAACTATTTCAACATTTAATAAAAGATGAAGGTTATTTTAGATGATAAAGTTGGTTTATAATAACTAGTCTTTGATCTCCAAGTATATATATACACCTTTTAAAGCTTCATTTAAGAGGTTAGATGAAGTGGCTGTAAAACTTTATTACTTAGCATTCAATTGTTCTAAAAAAATTTCAATTTCCTTTATTATTTTCTAAATCCCTTTTGAGTGTGGGTTGAGTGTTCTAGTTTAGATTCTTCTTATTCTAAATTCTTAGGTTTAAGAAGGGAAGTAAAGAATTAAGATTAAAAGGAATTAGTTTAAGTGTTAGCCATATAAAACACTTGGAAAATTGGTTGTAAGAGTGATATGAGAAAACTTTTAATAGCAAGGTTTGAGTTGAGCCTTAAAACTCAAGTGTGTAATCTCTATCTAGTGAATTGATAGGTGTGGGTTAAAAATCCTAACTTAGAGATAATTTAGGTGGAGATATAGGTTTGTTTAGAAACTAAACTCCTTAAATCTCCTTAAGTCAATTTTTCTAATCCCTAATCTCCTTCTAGTTTTCTTAAAATTTTCATTAGCTCTATTCACCCCTGTAGGGCATTTTCAATTATTATTATTATTATTATTATTATTATTATTATTATTATTATTATTATTATTATTATTATTAAACTACACAATATAAAATAATTATTCTTTTAAATTAAGTAAAAACATTTAAATTCACAAATTAATAATAGAACTTGAATTACATATTTTTAAAAAAAGAGAAGTGATAATTAAAATCTTATCTTATCAGCAACAATTAAATATTTTAATTTCCAAACCATTGAGAATGTCTAAAAAAGACAATGTCATAAATATTAATGGATGAATTTTTTTTTTTCCAAATTAAGCTGCCAAAATTATAAGGAGGCTAATATGCTCTATTTAAACTAAGAGTAAACTTTACAATTATTCAATAGTTGTAGAACATTTCTAATAAATTAGAACCATGATATAATTTATGGCATTTAGCTATAAAATTTATTTAATATATTGTATTTTTTGAACAACTTATTTGATATATGATCAATTAATTTATTTTGTGTTTATTTTTATTTAACATTTGACATATTGATGTGATATACTACAACTATAAATTTAGGCATCCTTCATGGGCCTTTTTAAATTCTAAGAGGTATGAGTATTTTTGGAGAAAATTGTGGATGCTTTCTATGTCTTCAAGGTGAAAATCTTTACTTGGAGGTTAATGCATAATATTTTACCATATTTTCATGTCCTGTCATCTCGGGGTGTGTCTGTTGGTAATTATTTTTTGTTGTATGGCCAATATGATAAGACAATTCTACATGTATTTTCCTCATTTGCATGGGTTTGGTGTGCATGGTTAAGTTATTTTGTATCATTGTATGTTGATGATGTATCCTTAATACTTGATTAAACAAATCTACTTGATTAACAAATCAAAAGGAAAGTATAAGCATATTCACATAAGTTTTGCTCACATAGTATTAGTACCTTTGTTTGATCAAGTATTAAGGATACATCATCAACATACAATGATACAAAATAACTTAACCATGCACACCAAACCCATGCAAATGAGGAAAATACATGTAGAATAGTCTTATCATATTGGCCACACAACAAATAATAATTATCAATAGACACGCCCCGAGATGACAAGACATGAAAATATGGTAAAATATTATACACTAACCTCCAAGTAAAGATTTTCAAAAGGAAAGTATAAGCATATTCACATAAGTTTTGCTCACTCATTGGTATCTACTTCAGGAAGTTTTCATTTTAAATAACTTTTAGATGTATCCTTGTGTTAGAATGACTCTTTATATACTAGATCATTTTCTAATAAAACTAGTTCATCATCTATGACAACTCAAACTTCTAATATCATCATGAAGATTTAGGTTGTCCATAAGTTAGATTCATTATAGTCAACTTTATATTCAAAAACTCCTTCATATATTGAATTCTATATCATAGTTTATATCATAATATTCTTCTTCATTCATAGGATTATATACTAGACTCTCATCTTCAAAAAAGATTCATTGAAGATTTTTCTCCTCTTATTCTTATATGGATAAGTATTAGCTTTGTGACCTTTAGAGCCTTAAATACAACAACATAAACAACTCTTTAAAGGTTTTCTCTTAGGACATTTAGGTTTCCTTTCATATTTTTTCTTAAAGGCTTCTATCATATCCTTATCTTTAAGAATTGTTTATTAGACCTTTTTTTTTCTCTTTCTCTTTTTCATATTTTTCTATGTTATATTCTTCAAATTTTTCTTTTTAAAAGAATGTCCTATTTTTGAATGATCATTTGTTCCAAAAGGACATTTATATCTTCCAAGAATATATTCAATTTGAGAACAATAACTTGTGTTGAAATAAGAAAGACGCTTAACATTTTGTCTTACTTGGAGTTTAGTACATACCTTTCTTATGGCATACCTAACTATTTGAACTCCTTTTTTTAGATCTTTTACTACCTTGTCTTCATTCAAAAAAAGTTATTAGGCTATTTTTGCTATTTCAAGTCAGGATTTTGGAAAATATAGCAAAAAATAAGTCTAGCATGTATTATTGAAATGTCATCTCAAAATTATAATAATAGTTTTAAACTTCATAAGAAAAAATTATCAAAAAAACATATGTATAGATTTATAATTTCATTAAAGCCATTATTGATTATTCTTTTTCTAATAATTTTGTAAATAAGGATAAACCACAAAGTTTTCTTTTTAAAGCCCCTACTACTATAATTAAAACTCCATATGTTAAGACTTTTTTATCTATCTCTTTTTTAATTGGAGCACAACTATAGGTAATTCCTAGTATTTTATGCATTGTCAACCATTATGGCTTTGTATAGTTCATAGGTGTTTATTGGGGTGTAACTACCAAATCTAATTATAAGTTTGATCATAGCAATCCAGTCATGTCTTTCCAAGCACATACTTTCATAATCCTAATTAAAAAAATCTTTGAGAGTTATAAATGGCTTTAAAAATATTATCCCTAGAAATAAATTCTTCTTTCAACCTATGAGGATGGTGTGAGCGACCTCTTTTGTTGTTTGAGTCTCTTAGTTTTAAGACAAATTGGTTCCATAAGGGTCTTTTGTTTCTGAGGGACATGGCAACTTTACTGAATAGGGACAGATGATCGGTCTCGGGAGGAACGAGATGCTTTTTTTTTATTTTATGGAGTTACCACTCGATTTTTAAAAAATCAAAAAAAGAAAAGGGCAATATCAGGTCACTTAGCGAGGATCGCATATACTTTTTGACTATTTCTCATTATACAATGTTTGATGTATAGCTACAACAACACCCTAGTTTGGTAATGACAGTTTGTATGGCAATCACACAATTCATCAGATAGTGGAAGATAATAAAGCTAAAGATATTATTATTACATGGCTTTCCTAATAAAATACATATAAAAGGAAAAAAGATTATGGAAAAGTAAATCTAATTTTAAATATGATGAATCTGCAAGGTAAATATGGCCATTCACATAGCTTGTTTGATCAAATGAACAATGGGATAAGCAATGGACACTCGATCACTTGAGAGAGTAAACAAGATGTAGATGATCATGTATGCTTATAATGATAATTTATGCTATGATGATAATATAAGGGATGCATGATGTCATCACTAGACCGAAAATATGATGACTCGATTATAGGATATGAATTTTTCACATTATTGATATTTATGATGTGATTTCATGTTTTGAAACTAAAGAATGTAGAATGATGATATAAAATGAGCATGATAAAGCATAAATTATTCATATAGCATGTAAAATTACCAGTCTCATCACACAAGCACAATAATATTCTTAAATGTTGGCGATGATAAAATAAAATGCAAAGTGATAAAATAAATATACTAAAATGATTGTGTATTCCTCAAACTCGACTAAGCTTGTATGGGTTTTACAGCTTTAACTTTGAGGGATTATCAAGCTTTCCCTATCAAGAGGTTCAAAATGATGACAGAATGATGCTAGTTTGTATACCTTTAAAGTGTACTTTGACATAGATGAGGTTTGGTTTGGTGGAAAAGAGGTCTAATCTCCTAAGAAAAAGACAGTGGAAGAGCAAAAACTATTTGGAAAAGGGTTTTTAGCACCTTTGATCATACAGATTTTTGAGTGTGTGTGTGCTTTCACTTGTGCCTCTCCCCAAAATAGGGTGTAAAGGCACCTATTTATAGTGAAAAATATAAGTAGAAGGGGGGTGTGGGCGTGGTCACACGCGTGTCCCTAAGACAAAGCGCATGGCCATATGAAGTGCGAGTGATTGCGTGCTTGGCACATTGTCACGCGCTGGTGCATGGTCATGCATGCGATTATGCACATTTTTACACTTTATGCGATTCGTTCGGGGCTTACAAGTGCTATAATGAGGTTGGTTCCTTATTGTCCTTCCAAATGCATTTTCAAAGTCCGTTTTGTCAATTTTGGCCTTAATTTTAGTGCATGACACCTAAAGGTGTTTACATGCACTTCTAAGTGATACACACTATTCCTCAAGTTGTGTTAGATTATTCTAGGACCACTCCTGAAGGTTTTGGAGCCTTTTAGATGCATTTCTAAAGTCTGTTTTCTCTAGTTTGGCTTTGATTTTATCACGTGACACCTAGGAGTGTTTATGGCTTACACACACTTCTAAGCAACACATGTTGATTCTCGGGATGTGTTAGACCATTCTAGGACCACTTCTAAAGATTTTAGAGCCTTTTGGACATGTTTTTTAAGTTTTTTTTTATCAAAATCAATTTCTATTTTTTCATAAAGTTGGGTCCCAGTCTGACGAAATGGATACCAATCCAACAAGCTGAGTATTCTAAGAAAGGAATTCTCAAAATAAGCTTCTCATTATTCCAATAATTTGTATGTCATAAAGTCGAAGCACAACTTAATGGCTTGGTGATCAATTTTGCACGCCAGTGGGGTCGGTTAGGTTTTTAAGGTTGCACACTTTAGAGGTGTTATGAACGGAGTAGACTCTAATAATCTCTGAGATTCATTTCATCATTGGACCTTTTTAAGGACATTGAAATTTAAGGTATGATAGTTGCCTTGGCTTCACATGTGTTGCATAGCCATTTAGCATTAGTGTCAATACACGTGAAGCAAAATGCAAAGATGCAAAAATCATTTTCTGAGGAGAGAGGCACTTACCTGAGTACTATGTTATTATTATTTAATTGTTGTTGTTGTTTTGTGATTCAGTTATCATGCAAGATATTGTTTGGGACACATGCAATTTTGGGATCCATGCAAAATGAAATTTTATGAGTTATGTAAGGATGCTATTTCGAGATTCATGCAAGATGTAATTTTAGGATTTATGCACAATGTAATTTTGGGATTCACGCAAGATGAACTTTTAGGATTCATACAATATTCAATTTTTAGGATTCACACATGAATGCAATTCGGGATTCATGCAGAATGATGCAATTTAGTGTTTGTGCAATGATATAATTTCCATATGAATGTTTTAAGCAAGTGAGACAAGCATGTGATAATTATATACAATCAGGCATATGATATGCAAACATGAGCATAAAATGCAATGAATACCCTTTTTAAGCATCGTACTTAACATTCTTAGCCATGTCAAGGGTTCTAACATCCTCTTGAATATTAGGAAATAATGCCACTATAACCTCGTCTGATGTCAAGTGAAAAGATAATATGACTATAACCTCTTCTGATGTCAGGCAAAAAGACTATGCCACTATAACCTCCTCCGGTGTCAGGCGAAAAGATGATGCCACTATAACCTTTTGCAGTGTCAAACAATGCCATTATAACCTTTTTCGATGTTAGGCAAAAATGTAATGCCACTATAAACTCCTCTGGTGTTAAGTGAAAAGACAATACCACTATAACCTCCTCTGGTGTCAGGCAATGCCACTATAACCCCTTATGGTGTTAGGCAAAAAGATAATGTTACTATAACCTCCTCTGGTGTTAGGCAAAAAGATAATGTCACTATAACCTCCTCTAGTGTCAAATAATGCCACTATAACCTCTTCTGGTATCAGGCAATAGATTATTATAATTATTGTGGTTGATGTAATGTGTCCTTCTCTTTTAGTTTTTGTTAGTGATGATACGGTGATGATGCAGTGACAACACAATGATGATGTCATTACTATTATGTTGCATATGTTATTTCGATGATTTTTAGCAGGGTATCCTTTCGGTGATTCTTCCCTATTTTTCTTTTTTTGGGGAGGTGCTGAGTTTTTAAAAGTTATGAGGCTGTGCGCGATGTCTTTAGACAGATATAGTCCTCATCATTATACTTTATATGAGTTTGGTGCATGTCTAATGCTCAAATGGATGTTAAGAACTAGAGAATTAAGTGTGTAAAGTCTCAGAGTACGAATAAACCATACAGGAGTGCGTAGAGGGGAGAAGTGCGCATAGGGAGCTCAGGGTCACGCGCCTTCCCCTCTTCATGCTTATTTAAATGCACATTTTGGAGGTCTAGGAAGGCTTCTTCTAGACTTCTTTGAGTATTTTCCAACTTTTCTTTATCCTTTTCATGTTTTGTGTGCTTTTTGCTTTCTTTTTTCTTTTGTATTTTCATTTTTTTTTTAACAAGATGGAGTTTTCTAACATTTTAGAGGCTCTGGAGGTCATCTTCTTGGATAAGGAGGGTAACTTCATAAAGGTCACTAAAGCAGGGACTTCTACTAATGGTTCGTCTAACGCTCAGGGTCCTTAGCTGTCTAAGCTTTCTTAAGGAGACCCAATTCCTATGGTTCATAGTCTTGAGACTTATGTTTGGGCTTGTCATTGTAGCCAAATAAGTCCTCATTTACCTTTTGTCTTTTATTTAGCTATGTAGGTTGCCTTGTTATTCATTAGCTTTTATTGTATTTATTATTATTTCAAATGAGGTTGTCATAGCTATAGTTCTGAAGCTCTTGGTGTAACTATCTATATAACTTTATTGTGAATGCTGATAGCTGTTAGGTCTTGCTTTATTTTCTTATTGTGATTGTCTACTAATGTTTGCTATGATACTTTTCTTTTTAGCTTTCATTATTATTCCTGTTAAATAATAAAAAGAAGAATATGTGTTAGTATTTATTAAATGTGTGAATGTTTAATAGTGTACTTATTATTTGTAGCCTCATAGGTCTATTACTGTGCTACCTGGTAGTTTCAATAGGGTTAATATGCATTATCAGGGTCTTCTATTGTGAGTGAAGCGGATGACTGCTGGGAAGGGCTTTGATGGGATTATCACTATGCTTTCTTATAACTCGTATCTATCAAGTCATATTGCTATGTATACGTTGATTGAGTGGTGGATGGACATGACCATACTTTTCATTTGCCCATTGGGGAGATGACCATCGTTCTTCTAGACTTTTCTAGTATCATGGGCTTAAGCTTTTCTAAGGAGCCTGTTCCTTTTAGTGAGGAGTGTTCTTATATGGTGGTGAGGACACGCCTTATTATAGGGTTGCTTAGGATGCCTACCCCCATGGAGTTTGGTTGTTCATACCTCACTCGTTACACTGAGTTTGTCTCCACCGTGCGGATGATGTATGATGCTAATCTTATTTTGGTAGAGCATCTATCTCATTACTTATTGTTCTATTTATTGAGTGTTGTCATCTTCTTGAACCTTTTGGGTATGGGTAGTCTGCAATTACAACCTATTTTGAGGGATCTGGATGACTTATCGAGATATTGTTAGGGTACTATCGCTCTTGCCCATATGTACTCAGGCCTTAATGCAGCATATTGAGGTGGCGCGAGGATCTACAGATGCTTGTTCATGTTGGATATGAGTAGGAGTTCTCGTGTATGTTCTTTTTGCTCTTTGTCTTTAGTTTATTATTTCTAACTTCCTGGTTCTAACAGATTTAGGCTTATGAGTTCAGGGTTCTCCCTTGTCTAACCATCGAGCATATCCTGGAGGATGGCTTTCCTCATTATTCTTACTAGATTAGGAGGACTATTGATTTGATTAAGGATTGTGCAGTGGCTCAGGACTACATGTGCAAGTTATCCCCTGATCAGGTATGTTTGTCTTCTATTGTGTTAGTTGTTTCTTTTTTAAAAATTCTTTATTCATTCTTGCCTTTTGAGCAGATCTTCCTTCGCTGATGGGTGGTGAGGTCATATTGTACATCAGAGATGGTGACTGCATGGCAGTTGATGGAGAGACAAGTATTGCTCTCCAGCCTTACTGGTAGAGTATGGTATTTAGGCGAGCAAGTCCATCATTGGTGGGATGGTCCGTTTCTGACAAGAGTCCTTGTTCCTCCCTCTAATGACATGTTCTAGGGCTATAAACTTAGTGGTGATGAGCTTGCTGCTGCTATGATGGGATACTCCTCTGAGAGTCTCTTAGAGGGTACGAGTTTGCCTTATGTTATTGTGTTGATCCCTTAACCGATTAACATTATGGCTAATGGCACTTTTCCTCCACCTCCACCTCCTCAGGCAGATGCATCTTATGGGCCATCACATGGATCATCGAGAGTTGCTTCCACTTATATGGGAGGCTTTTATCCTATTTTGTATGAGCATGTAACAAACTTTATTAGTAATAAACTATAATTGACGCAAGTTATATGAGCTTATCTATAGTGGCAAGGATTTTTTCGAAAGAGATCTAGGTCCCGATATAAGGAGAATGAGGGCACATTCCATACTGACCCATACTAGTGGCGTGGCTTATGGTAGTATTATTCCTAGGGACTTAACAGTTCAACCATCATTGGCTTTGCTTGGGACAAATATCTTTAGTAGAGTAGTGCATTTTAATCTGCCTTGCCCTGGCTTTCCTCAATCGGGTGTTGCTCCTTCTGATGCTACTCATGTTTATATTTTATTTCACTTATTTTACCTTTATTTCATTTTTTTATGAGTGGTGATTGACTTATTTTCTTACTTTTTGTAGATTCTTATTTCCTCTGATTAGTATTAGTATACCGTTGTAGGGAGTGCACAGTAGTGCATTTTGGAGTTTGTGACCACTTAAAGGGTATGCTTCCTTTATTGTACCTATTTATTTTATGCACATATTTTATGTATGCATGCATGATATGCAGTATTTTATGCAGGTTAAACACCATCACACTAGTTGTGAATAGGAGCGGGAGTGCACAACTTATCGTGATCATATTATTGAGTTGGACTCATGGCTATCATCCTTTGCAATGAATGATGATGAACCCAAATCAAATAGGGGAGATGCTTGAGTAGGACTATTGCTTGCTTATGATGGCAACCATGGCTGATATAGTTATTTTAGGAGCAAAGTGTAGTACTTTTGGCTTGTGATTGCTTTGTTGTATCATTTTCCTAAGGTTATGGACTCTAGGTGTTGTATCTGGGTGTTTTTCCCCCATGTGTTGTATGATATTTGTATGATGATGACTGTATATGCTTCTTGCTATGTATCATTGATGATGTTTGCTATTGCTCTTGCTTGCCTCTTTTTATTTTTCCTTTTTTTTGCCTAAGACGTCTCCTTTCAAAGCTTTTCACACTTAGTTGACTTTTCTTTTTCTTCCTTTTTTACCTAAGGTGTCCCCACTTAGAAATTTTCACACCTAATTGGGGTTTTTTTTTAGGCTTTGATGATAATGACTGATCTTAAAGAGAGAGTTAAGAACTATGGTCATATAATGAAAAAAAATACAAAGCATGTTTGATGCAATTCATGATGATGAAATGTGTTGCATTTTTTAATGACGTTTAGCATAAATCGACAATCATTCTCGTTTCACTAAAGTCATTTAAGAAAAGCACGGGTGCATTTATATAAATTTCAAACTCGAGGTTACCCTATCCTTGACTAGTCTTTTCAGGTTTTCTAATTAAGTATTCTTTCTTTTTCCCTAACTTTTACCTAGGTTACCCATATAAGGTTTTCAACCTAGTTGGAGGTCCCTAACTTTTGCCTGAGCTGCCATTTTTAGGTTTTCAACTCATAGGGATTTTTTTTATGCCTTAGACGTAGTACTTTTTCAAGCGGTCTGTATTGATAGGTTCAAAGAATTCATTGCCTTCAAAATCCTTTAGCTTGACTGCCCCTTTTAATAAGAGATGTTTAACCAAGTATAGGCCTTCCCAATTTGGTCTGAATTTCCTTTTTAGGTCTAGAACATTCTATCTCATTTTCTTTAACACCAATCTCCTGTTTTCACACTCTTATGTTTCACTTTCTTGTTAATGGTTTTGGCTAGTTGAGCCTGATACAATTGTGTGTGGTATAGAGCCTTAAGCCTTCGATTGTTCAGGAGGGTGAGATTATCGTGCCTCTATTGAGCCTATTGTACTTCTAGAAGTTAAGATTCGATCACTACCTGAAGAGACTTGATTTTTGTTTCAACCGGAAGCACTACTTCTTATCCATATACTAGCAATAAAGGAGTTGCTTCAGTTGAAGTCCTGACTATTATTCGATACCCCTATAAGGCATATGGCAATCTTTCTACATAATCTCGGTAAGTCTGAGTCATTTTTGATAAAATCTTCTTGATATTCTTGTTTATAGCTTCAACGGTCCCATTTGTTTGTGCTCGGTAAGGAGAAGATTTGTGATTTTCCACCTTATAACTCCTTAGCAGCTCTCTAACTTCCCCTTGGAATTAGACACCGTTGTCAGAGATGATGTGATGGGGGATCCTATAACAACATAATATATTTATTTTGATGAATTTGGCCACTTGCTTGGCTTCTATCCTTATTAATAATTTTTCTTTGCCTACTTTATGAAGTAATCCACTGCCACTAAGATGAACTTGTGTCCGTTCGAGGCTATCAAGTGGATTTTTTTAATTATGTCTAGTTCCCATGCTGAGAAGTGCCATAGAGAAGAGATGTAGCGCAATTCTGTCGGGGGAAGGTGCCTGACATTCCCGTGGATCTGAAATTTAATACAGTCTTCCATTATCATTATCCAAAAGAACATTTATCTAATTAGTTTTTTAACAAGGATTGCTCCATTTATATGCAGACCATAAACACCTTTGTGTTCTTCTTCTATTACTTTTGCAACCTCAATTTCATCTAGACATTGGAGTTGTAAACCATTTGAGGCTCTTCTATATAGCATACCCTGGTGTGATGTGAATTTTGATGTTAAACGTTGAATGACTACTTTATCCCTTTCATTTGTTTGATCAAAATAGGCTCATTCCTTTAAATATCTCTATAAGTCATAGAACTAGGGTTTTTTAGCTATTTCTATCTTTGCTATTCTACAGTTCTTATGATATGGTTGTCCTGGTTTGAGTAGGATTAAAGGTTTCATGGGCATTTTGGATGGTTCTTCCTTTACTGATGCTAGGGAAGTAAGTGAATCTGCCATCTGATTATGATTTTCTAGGGAGATTGATGAATCTGCATTTTTGGAAGGACATGGTAAGTAGCCTCAGGTGGCCCAGATAAGGCCTTAAGTGTTGCTCTTTCAATTCCCACTCTTCCATGGCATGGTTGATTACTAGCATGGAATCTCTAAAGATTTCAACTTCTGTAACATCCAAGGATATTAGTGCTTCTATTCCGAGTGTGCATAACTCATATTTTTCTTCGTTGTTTGTGACTCTGAATTTGAGCTTTTTAGCCATTGGTACTACTTTACCTGCTAGGGATTGTAATATGATACCAACTTTTATGCCAAACTAATTAACCACTCTATCAAAGTACATGGGCCATCCTTGGATTTTGATGGCTGAGCTGAGGTCATCTGGGAAGTCCAATTGGATTTCTTCTAAGTTTGGAATGGGGTTGAGAGCTAGAAATTCAGCCACTACTCTTCCTTTTACTGCCTTTATAGTTACATACTACACATCAAATTCTGTTAACAGCACGAGCCACTTGGCAAGATTTCCCACTAAAAAGGGAGCTTCATAGAGGTACTTCATTGGGTCCATTTTAGACACAACCTAAATTCTATAAGACTGAAAGTAATATTTTAATTTCTTTATTACTCATACCATTGCTAAGAATATATGTTTGACTTGGTTATACTTCACTTCATATAACAGTAGCTTTTTACTTAAGTTAAAGACTATGAGTTATGCTTTCATTTCTCCCTCTTGGGCTAACATCACACCAATTGCATTTCCTTCGATGGCCAGATATAGGGTTAAAGGTATCCCTAGTTTAGGTGGTCTTAGAACTAGTGGGTTAGCTAGGTAGTTTCTGATGATGTCGAATGCTAGTTGATATTATTCATTCCATTCGACTAGCTGATCTTTTTTTAGTAGCTTGAAAATCAGTTCACACACCGCTGTCAACTTAGCGATGAATTTACTAATGAACTATAGTTTCCCTAGAAACCCTCTTATTTCTTTCTTTTTTTTAGCATTGGCATCTCTCTTATCACTTTTACTTTGCCCAAATCCATTTCTATCATATTCTAACTGACAACATACCCCAACATCTTTCCTGAAAGGACCCCGAATATTCACTTCTTTGGATTAAGCCTGAGACTATACTTTTTGACTCTTTTAAGGAATTTTTCAAGGTCTAACGGGTGTTCTTCCTTATTTTTTAATTTGACAATCATGTTATCGATGTACACCTCTACTTCTTTATGTATCATGTCATGGAACATCATGGTTGCCATTCTCTAGTAAGTCGCTCCTGCATTCTTTAGTCTAAAAGGCATTACTCTATAGCAATAAGTACCTTATTCTATTATGAAAGTTATCTTTACTTTGTCGATAATGGCCATTAGGACCTGATTGTACCTAGAGAATCCATCCATAAAGGAGTACATTACACATGTGGCGATGCTGTCAATTAGTATATCTATGTGAGGTAGTGGAAAATCATCTTTCAAGCAGGCCTTATTCATATTTCTATAGTCAACGCAAATTCTAACCCTTCTGTCTTTCTTTGGTACTAGCACCACATTTGCTAACCATTCTAGATAGTCTACTACCTCTAGGAACTTTTCCTTGATGTCTTCTTTCACTAATTGGGCCCATTTTAGTCTGAGTCTTCTTAGTTTCTTCTTTACCATTTTACACCTATCTTTGGTAGGAATGAAGTGTTGAGCAATGTCTCTATTAATACCAAGCATATCATGGTATGTACAGGCAAATACTTTTGAATATTTTATTAGTATGTTTTCAATTTCTCTCATCTCATTAAGGGTAACATCTTTTAAAATATAAAGAATGCATGGTTCAGATTCTATGCCAATGTTAAATGATTAAGTGCATATAGAATGAATGTCAAATATGTTAATATTTTGATCAATGCAATGCAACTACCATCAAGAAAGACATCAAATAAGTAAGCAAAATCTGACTTAATTTCATTAACTTTGGAGTTTGAGTTCATTACATCATCAGTTTCAAATAAAGAAAAAGTACACAAATCATTCTTAGCAATGTCTTTAAATAGGATATCATCAATGCTTGATTCGAGGATCGCAGCAGCTTGAGCATAATCAATAGTCTTACTCCTAGATTCTAGCTCTAGATTTCTCATAAGTTTATTGATGTCAGTCTTAGTGACCATGTCTAGTAAGTGCTTCTCAACTACTTGCTTATCTACTTTTGTATTGTTGATTTGGTCCTAAATAATGATTTTAGGATCATTAGAGTCATAGCATATATTGATCCTTATAACTTATAGGTTTTGAAGTTAAATAGTACTGACCAACTCATCTTCATTGTTAAATTCTTCTCCCCATCCTGAGGGTACTATGTCTTCTAAGTGTGTGTGGGTAGCAGGAGGTACTATGTACTAGACTTTGTTGTCGAACTTCCTAAAATGTTGGCCCAGTAAATCCTGTACTTTATGGTCATTGTTAGGATTTTCATTTGTGTCTACTTCTTATGAGTAGGGTAATCAATAACTTCACCATTCATAAGGAGAGCTATATCCCTAGCTCTTTTTTGCATCATCCAATGAGGAAGGAATTTCTATGGCATCAGAATATATTCAAAGGTAGAGGGGCATTGCTCATCTTTGCTAGAGTCATGAGGTTTAAGAATGAGATGTGAGAGTTTAATTTTTGATGGTTTATTTTAGTTTTTTCGGACATCTCAGATTGATTGTTCAACAAGGTTTATTGGTAAATTAGAGGAAATCATGTTGATGGTTAGTGGAGGCTTATTTTGATAGTTTGGGAGAGGATTGATCTTGATGCTAGGTCATTTTTCTAGATTGTCAATTTTTTTAGAGTCAATGAGGTCTTTAATTGTATTCTTGAGGGTTCTGCATGTATCAATGGTGTGACTGTGCATCTGCTGAAATTAGGAAAAAAAATTTTGGTTATTTTGAGGGGGTTGTGGGTTTGGAAGAGGCCTAGGTTCTTAAGGCTATAAAAGGTTCTTTTGTTAGAGTCTTTGAAATATTTTGGATAGTAGGAGATTTAAGTTTAGGAACTTTCTCGATGCTTTGATGCCATTGATAGATGGTGAACTATGGGTGTCAAGTTGGATCATGTTAATTTCTGTAGTTCAGGTGAAAGTGTTTTCGATGTTTGGTTGGGTGTTGTGGCGGAAGGTGTTCCTGGCTTGCTGAGGTTCCTCATCCTTGATTCTGATCCCAACTTGATAAAGAGCTCTAAAGTTAGGATAATGAGCAAAGATCATCTATTTTCTGAAGTATAGTAGTGCCCTTTTGATTATCAGCTCTATTTATTCATCTTTCGGAGGACGATTTCTCATTTTAACTACTTTTCCTTGCCATCTTATAATGTAATTAGAGAAAGCTTCACTAGGTTTCTGCTTTATGGTCTCAGTATCTCTTCGAGTGATGTCTAGTTGAGTGTTGTATTCATACTGCTTGATAAACTTTTGAGTTAGCAGCAACCAATCGCTTTTGATTTCATCTCCAAGGTCAAAGAACCATGCCCTCGGTCCTTCCTTCAATAATGTAAAGAATAATCAAATAATCTGAGATTCTGCAAGCTTTATAGTAGCCATAAAGGTAGCATATTGCCTTAGATGGACCCTTGGATCCCCTGTTCCATCAAATTTAGCAAAGTTTAGTAGTTCAAAATCATCTAGGAGTGGCTTGTCTTTGAATAGTGCCAAATTAATAAATCTTTTGAAGCTATGAGTCCCCTTGTCTTTAAAGGAAAATTCCAATTAAGCCATTCTATTAGCCAATAATTTGACCTCCCCTATCGATTTAGGCTTGGTCATGTTAGTAATTTTTGCAATTTTTGGTGCATTTATGAGATCTTAGTAGTAGTCATCGTCATCGTCAGCGTGAACTAGAATGTAGGGAATTCTCTTTGCCTTATCTACCCTTAGGTGAAGAGATATGGAAGCTTCATTCAGTGGTGTGTTATTTCCATCTTGGGCACTTTTGGCTTTGATTTGGGCTTGGAGGATTTTGGCCATGGTACCATCAACGAGCAGTTTTTGGATCCCCTCTTTTAGCCTATCTTTGACTTGCTGGCAAGAAGTATCTTCTTGGTCACTCATGTTAGATGTAGGATTCCTATACATTTATTAAGGTTAGCTAAATGAATGATGCATGATGTGTGCTTGCAAAAAAAAAGGGTGAGCATGTACGGATGGAGTGGATGCAAAATATTATGAATGAAAGATGATTATTCCTACAAGAAACATTAGTTACTATATGCCTATTTACATGTATGTTATGTATGCATGATTAAAGCTGGTTATTTTTTCCTACACGTGAATAAACCAATCATGAGCTCTGACCTTATTTCTCTATAAGGTTATTCAGTCTCTTTCCTAGGTAGGTTTTAAACCTTTAGTCATTGGGGGACTATGGTTCCGCTCTTAGAACTAGGCTATTTCAATTTATGTTGATTAAAACCAAAGGGTAAACTAAGGAACGATTCTAAAATGTGCTTGAGGTAACTATATAATGTTAATGTAAAGGTCAATTATTGGGCATCAAATGATGTCTAGAGCCCATATGCACATGTTTGCATAGGACCATGGTCAATCAGAGGGAGCTTGAGTTCTTGTCCCCCATATCGATATTCAATATGCTTACTGGGAGTCATGAAAGTATCGTTCGATAGTTTACAGTTTCATTTTGTTGACATAAAGGTCCACAATCTAATTGGATTCTTAACCACATAAATGGATGATATCTCATAGGTTTCGTTATTAAGGGATGTCATTATTTGTTAGTTTACACAAAGTATTGAAGCTAAGGTACATAATTCTTATCATTCCCTATACTTCGGGCTCGCACAAAGTAAATGAGTATCACGTGGTCATAAGCATGAATATTCTATGAAAACTGACATTACAACATCATTCGATGATAGACATTGTGAGAGTCATGTCATTTTATGAATATTAGGTCAAACGAATAGTGTTAGGATAGGGATAGCATGCATAACTTAGTGGAATCCTAGTGGATGTTACTACTGGCTTTATCTACATAAGTTGAGCCATGGTGAAAAGCTAAGGGTTCCTTTAGCAAGAATGCCCCCATATGACTAAGGTTATGGACTCCGATAGTGAGTCTAGCATTCTTTTGATAACTCGGTTGCCCCCTTTTAGGACTTGGGTTACAAACTCTGGTCATATGAGTTTGGTGAATGCATGAGTAAAAACTAAACGTGATAATACCATATCTTTGTCGCCCCGTGACTCGAGTGGATCATGGTGGCAATGTCATTTAGTATTATCGAGGCTTTTAGGGACTAATGGTGCATGTGTAATTTGTACTTCAATTGCAGTGGTAAGGGGCTCTATACGATTGAGCATTAAATAATGAGAAATATTCATTTTTGAGTTAATCTCTTTTACTTAGAAGTCTCCAGTGGAGTCGCCACTATAAGAAACCTCTTTTGTTGTTTTACGTTTCTTGGTTTAGAGATGAATTAGTTCTATAAGTGTCTTTTATTTTCAAGGGATATGGCAACCTTACCGAATAGGGACAGATGATCGGTCTCGGAAGGAATGAGATGCTTTTTTAATTCTATGGAGTTACCACCCAATTTTTAGAAAAATAGAAAAAGAAAGGGACAACATCGGGTCACTCAACGAGTATTGCCCTCAGTAAAGATTTCTAGGTTTAGGGGATTGAATCTACTTTTTAACTATTTCTCATTATACGATGTTTGATATATAGCTACCGTAACACTCTAGTTTCAGTAATAACAGTTTGTATGGCATTCACACAATTCATCAGATAGTGCAAGATAATAAAGCTGAAGATATTATTATTACATGGCTTTTCTAATAAGATACATATAAAAGGGAAAAAAAGATTGTGAAAAAGTAAATCTAATTTTAAATATGATGAATTTGCAAGGCAAATATGACCATTCACATAGCTTGCTTGATTACATGAACAAGGATAAGCAGTGGACACTTGATCACTAGACAGAGTAAGCAAGATGTAGATGATCATGTATGCTTGTAGTGATTATTTATGCTATGATGATAATATAGGGGATGCATGATGTCATCACTAGACAAAAAATATGATGACTCTATTCCAGGATATGAACTTTTCATATGATTGATATTTACGATGTGATTTCATGTTTCGGAACTAGAGGATGCAGAATGATGATATGAAATGAGCATAATAATGCGTAGATTATTCATATAGCATGAAAAATTGCCAATCTCATCACATAAGCATAATAATATTCTCAAACGCTAGCAACGATAAAATAAAATGTAGTGCAATAAAATAAACATGTTAAAATGATTGTATGGTCCTTAGACTCGACTAAGTTTGTGTGGGTTTTAAAGCTTTAGCTTCGAGGGATTATCAAGCTTTCCTTGTCGAGAGGTTTAAAATGACGATAGAATGATACTAGTTTGTATACCTTTAAAGCATGCTTTGACAAAGATAAGGCTGGATTTAGTGGAAAAGAGGTCTAATCTTTTAAGAACAAGATAGTGGGAGAGCAAAAACTATATGGAAAAGGGTTTCTAGCATCTTCGATTGGACATATTTTTTAGTATGTGTGTGCTTTCACTTGCTTCCCCCCTAAAATGGGGTGTAAAGGCACCTATTTATAGTGAAAAATGTGAGGAAGAGGGGGGTGTAAAAGTGGTCACACGCACATCCCTAGGACGAATCGCGTGGCCACATGAAGTGCGTGTGACTGCGTGCTGGCGTATGGCCACGCATGCTTGAGTGCAATTACGCACTTCATTCGAGGCTTAGTATGCTATTTTAAGGTTGGTTTCAAGAGTTTTAGGGCCTTCTGGACATGTTTTTTTAAGTCTGTTTTATTAAATTCGACCTTAATTTTAATGCGTGACACCTAAAGGTGTTTATGCGTACTTCTGAGTGATACACACTATTCCTCGAGTTATGTTGGACTGTTTCGGGAGCACTCTTGGAGGTTTTGGAGCCTTCTAGACATGTTTCCAAAGTCCATTTTGTTTGTTTTGGCTTCGATTTTAGCACGTGACACCTAGGGGTATTTATGGCTTTACATGCACTTCTAAGCGACATTCGTTGATCTGTAAATTGTGTTGGACCATTCTTGAGGTTTTGGAGCCTTTTGGACGTGTTTTTGAAGTTTGTTTTGTTAAAATTGATTTCTATTTTTTCACGAAGCTAAGTCCCGATCTAATGAAATAAGTACCGGTCCAACAAGCTGAGTATTCTAAAAAATGAATTCTTGAAATATGCTTCTTATTATTCCAATAATTTGTATTTTGTAAGATCAAAACACAACTTAATGGCTTGGTGATTGATTTTGCACACTGGTGGAGTCGGTTAGGTTTTTAATGTTGCACACTTCAGAGGTGTTACGAACAAACAAACTTTAATAATCATAAAGATTCATTTCATCATTGGACCTTTTTGGGGACAATCAAATTTGAGGTATGAAAGATAGTTAGACTTATAAAAAGTACTTTTAGTATATATAAGCTCATTAAAAATTCTTTCATCTTTTATGTAATGAAGTTTTAGATACTTTACTCATGTTTGTTGCTTTAACTTCAACGTCACTAATGTAAGAAACCCTTTTTTTTCTTTTCTTAATTTTTGTATTTTTTTTTTGTTAGACATTTTTAAAAAAATTTTCTTTTTTATAACATCTAACCTCTTATTCACCGGTTTTTCCACCTCAACTATTAAGATTTATCTTTCTTTTATTGAATATTTTTTAGCATGAAGTAGCTCTAAGAGTTGTTCACTTCATTATGCACACGGTTGAATAAAAAGTAATAGATTATTGGAATTTGTAATCTCTATTCAAGTTTCTATTAAATTAGGGATACTTATTCTAAACTTATTACTTTAATTTGGTGAACCCTCTTAATAATCAAATTTTGATATCTATATACGCTATTTCATAAGGTAAATTATTCACCCCTCAAGATAATTTCCAAATTTTCTATTATTTTTCTATATATATATATTCAGCTTTGCGCTAATTTGGTAAAATTAGTTAAAAATAACATGTTAAAAAAAAATTTGGACCCGGCTATGTTACCATATATAAAGGTTGGATGCCTAAAGTATAATTGAGCTATGAATATTGATTTCTCAAATTTTTAATAACATCCACAACTAATACATTTTTAAGTTGATACAATTTTCAAATTAACTATCAAGAATATATTTCTTTTAAAATAATTTTAACGCGCAATTTATATGTCAATTCATATTATATTTCTTTTTTGATAATTTTACTAGCATAATTTCAACATCAATATCCTAACAAATTTAAAAAAATTAAATTATTTTCAAAAATTAAATTCAGTTCTTTATTATGGACATTAATTTATTTTTTTATAATAATTATACTTTGTTTAAAACCAAATTTGATCTGCGATAATACTAAAAATTAAAATTTTGATAAATTTAACGGGTAAAAGTCATATTTATAATTTCCTTGACGCATAGACAGGAATTCGAACACTCTTTCTTTATTAATACTATAATTAATAGTTCTAGCTATTGATGATGACCAACTAAGAGTGCAATATTGTCAAATTTTATTTGGTTTATAATTTGCTTAGTAATTTTATAAGAACTATTTTTTGAAATAATAGCATTCTATATACATATATTTTTTTTAATATTAATAATTAAGTTCTAGCAGAAAATTTGTCAATAAAAAATGTTTTTGCTAGTCCTATTCGTAAGTTAAAGAAATTTTCTATCAATCAATTATTTAAGTTTTACATTCTAGTTTTTCAGAATTTAAAATATATAATTTCAAAATTTTTTTATAACATAAAAATCTAAAACTTAATTTTTATTAATATTTAAAAATATAATTATAGGTGGTGGCTTTGGTTGTGTAACCGAATGTTGACGACCATAACATTGTGTGAGTTCAGGACTCACTAGAAAATACATAATGGGCTTGGGGTACAAAATGGAGATCAGATCGTCATCTAGATAAAAGCCAGGATACACTATACAACAATTGAATTCTATAGAGATTCCCAGAAGCTATCATTAGAGATCAGGTTTGAAAACTGGGTATGGGCTTTTGGAATGTCCATCCAACCTTGCGGTTGGTCTCCATGTGTGTTTCACATTTTATTACCTTTGATTATTAAATTATTTTCTTATTAACATGTTAATCGCGATTGGTTTCCAATTTTAGATTTTATTTTAAATTTACACATTAGTCCATTTCATTGCTTATGTCCCGTCATTCAATCACAAATTAAAAAAACAGTAACATATAAAAAAATAAATAATAATAATTTACAACCATTTATTCCAAATAAAAAGGGGAGAGAGATTAAGGATTACAACTTTTGGTGTAAATAAATGAAAAAATACTAAACATAAACCGAAAATAAACTAATTAATTATACAAACCAAAACTCTCAAAAAAAAATTAATAAAGTAATCATCTAATAATTTAAAATCATCAAATAATTCTTGCAACAAATATGAGTTAGTCTTATCTCACAAGCAACAACAACATCTACAAATCATTTTCAAATAATATTTACAAAATAGATAGGAATAAATTCATAAAATAGTTCACAATGTAACACAATAATATAACATTAAAAATAATACCAAATAACACAATAATTATGCATAAAATCAGGAGATATAACACATTAAACATGGAAATTATGTCAAATATACAAGATAAGAATTGAAAATAGACGTACGAATATACAGAATTATGGTCAAGGGGCAACGCCTCCTAACCATAATTATGTCGCCTCAACATGAAGGGGCGATGCCTCTATGAAAAGACACTGTCTCTTCAATAGGGATAGAGACATACTACATTTCTTAAATCCTAAGAAACTCAATGATCATGCAAATAAATAAAAAACAAATACAAATATATAAATATCAATAATCAATATTCAGTGTCTTATGCAATCATGCTTCTTTATAAACTTAAATAAGTAATATAGCTTAAGAAAACACATAAAATAACAACAAATCAAAGCTTGTAATGAGGATAAAGAACTTAAAGCTTAAAAATAAGGAGACTCACTGACTTGAACGAGGTGATGCTCTTAACTAAGCTCTCAGAGCTTGGTTGATGGGTTAGTGGCTTTAAATGCAAGAAGATTCCTTCCCCTTCTCAAGAGAGTCAAGTCCTCTAAGCTTCCAAGTCTCTTCATCCTTCTTCTTCCTCTTTTCCTTTTCTTTCCTTTTTTTCTTTTTTTTCAAACATTTTTAGTTCACCCCTCAAGTTTCTAACCCCTCCTCTCATGCCCCCACATCCTCCTTTAAAGCCTCTCACCCGTTCCCCTTTTTTAATTTTCTAAAAACTCATTCTCACCCTCTCCCTTTACCTTTTTTCATTCCCTAAGTTCTTTCCCCTGTTTTTTCCTTTCTTTTTATGTCAAAAATGACTAACTCTTCAGTAGGTGAGCCTTCAACCACTGCCATTAGTGGCATTTAATGCTGCAGAGAGAGGACGTAAAGCGACGATGTCTCTTTGATGAGGCGTTGCCTCACCAATGTCTGGGATGAAGAGGCAATGCGCTCTTTATTGAGGCGATCACCTATTCACCTAGGTCCATTGGGCCAAGAGGCAATGGGCTTGGCTTAGTGTTTTAGGCTTTCCCAGTCAATTTTAGAGAAGTCTCGAGCTCCCATTGCATTTAAAACTCAAACTTTCTCATTATCGGACTTTTGTTGTGGGCCGATCAAACTGATGGTGTCCACAGTTTGCCCCCTTAGTTTTTTAAAAAATTAAATTTTTTGAAAACTATTTTTTGAAAAAGCAACATGCACAATAAACAATAGGTAAGAATGACATACCTGATCAATGAGCTTCGCTCAAGCCGTCAGCCTCAGTGAATTCAAACCTAAGAGGTTGAACTTCATCTTCAAAATGTGACTCTCAGGTTTTTCTGGCCTGATCAGTCACTCATTAATAAATTTGTCATGAATCTCAAGCATGGCCTAATCTTCACTCAGTAGAGATAAAAGAGAAACGTACTCATGATCCTCGGATTAAGCTAACTTGATCAGCTACTCATTATAAATTTGGCTTGATTCCTAAGTTTTATTAGCTCGAGAAGTCACTCAGTAGAAGATATGAAATGTAATTATGTTCCTATGGTTTTCCTAGTTCGATCAATTACTCATTATAAATTGGCATGAATTTTAAGCATGGCCCAGTCTCCACTCAACAAAAAGAAATGAAACATAACCATGTTCATTGGGTTTTCCTAGCTAGATCACTTACTCATTATAGTTTGGCATAAAACTCAAGTTTTCCTGGCTCAAAAATTACTCAGTAAAAGAAGAATGCACTTCAAGGATTTAAACTCGACCAGACACCTCCTGAGATATGCACTTCGGGGATTTAAACACAACCAGATGATTGTTCTTTTGCGCACTTTAAGTATGCAAACTCGACCAGATGCTTGTTCTTTTATGCACTTTGAGGATTCAAAACCGACTAGATATTTGTTCTTCCTTATGCTTCTAAGGGACCTAGATTTGGTGGCAACCTATAATTGGGGCAGTTGTGCCTTAGTTTACCTTTATAGGAGCATAGATGAGTTAATATGCGGAGCTAGGAAACTCTGCGATTTCTAGCATGCTATACTAGTACTTTCCTTCCTCTTTTCCCTTTATATTCCATCCCAACCATTACTATTCAATTTTACTAACAATCCTTTGCTTGTTTCGCAGGACTGTGCTCTAGAGTTGGAGTTGATAGTGGGGATTTACCAGAGTCCATGATACCCCTGTCCCTGTGATGGCGAGGTGGGGTCCCAGTCGGGCTTAGAGGAGGCATGTGGCTTATGTTCATGTCCACCATAAGTGACTGAACATGCTCACTTACAACGAGGTAAGTACCTACAAATGTAACTGGAATTAGCAATAAATTTATTAATCAAATTCATCCACTCACTTATTTATTCTTGCAGCTATGTTCAGACTTGTGGCGCCCTCAAGCAGGGTAGATGCAAGCTATGATTCGCTCTATCCCTCTATCTTGGAAGAGAGTTTTACTTAGAGGCCTGATTATATGGTTTGGTTCCTTGGGCAGAGGATACATTAGTGGTGGTCAAGCGCTCAAGTGAGGCGTCCACCTCTCGCTCCTCCCCGGTATATCTTCTGGTAGCATGAGTTAGAGGGAGATGAGCTCTATCATGCCCTATAGGAAGAGGATGTTGCAAACTATTATAAGCGAAGGAAGTCTCGCTATATGGACTTTACACGGGCTCATCTTCTATAGCGGGTGCCTCTTCCTATGCCTGCACTTCAGGTGAGCATGCAATGTTTTATTTCACTTATTTTATATTTACTTACAAGCATTGTTCTCTGACTTGTCTTTCATCTTTTAAGCAACTACTAGGGCACCTGCACCTCGCCCTAGGCCCTCTTCATAGGAGAGACCTCATCAGCGTCCTTGCATCATTCCTAGCGGTAAGGGTTCTTCTTCTAAGTGCCCTTCTCTGCGGATCCTTCTAGTTCCTGATCCCAGGTAGTGGCTGGCAAACTCACTGTTACTCCTGATCTACTAACTAGTTTCTAAATGCCTTTTAGTGAGCTCTTTCATCAGTTTCTGATGTTGGATATGACCCTAGAGCCAACATTCTTCCTAAAGGCTGCTACTCATGTAAGTTCCTCCCTTTAAAACTGTGTTCTCAAGTCTTACTTAACACCTAGTCAGTTCTAATATTATCATTGGACCAGATACCTCGAGATCAGGGGGAGTATATGTATCGGGTGATTGAGGCCCACAGGGACTTCCTGATGCAGGTGATGCAGCAATGGAAGGTAACACAAAATACACTTTATTTCTATATATATGCATGATTTCATGATTTCTTACATTTTATTGTACTTTGACAGGATCTAGATGAGGCCTTTCATGCTAAGATCACTGTCCTTGAGCACCAGCTTATCGCTCTTCAAGTCGAGGGAGACGAGCAGGAGGAGGCAACTGATGAGGAGTTTAGGGATAGAAGTGATAATGATGGGACTGACCCTATTGATGCTTTTGCAGATGAACCAGCTGATGAGGAGGCCGATGAGAGTGATGAGTAAAGAGGACCCTCTAGAGATTTTTACTAGCATAGGGGTGTTCTCTTTTAAAACATTTGATACTTTGCACTATTATTCTTTTATTATTTGGATTGATTTTTACTGATGCCATGATATTTTACACTGTATGGATGGGAATTATGACTTTTAAACTCAATTTTTTATGGAATTTTGAATGTATTTAGGCATTTTTATCCTCAAAATGTTATGTTCTGACCTCACATATATACCACAAATAATTGCCAGCAATTTGAAGATCTATACTGCTTGTCATAAGGGCGTCACCTCTTTGAAGGGTGCCGCCTTTATGTGAAGAGGCGATGGATAATTCACCTCTTCTCATAGAGGCGTCGCCTAAATATAGAGGTGAATGCCTCTACAAGCCTGTCTCGTAGCTATAAAAACCCCTAAATCTTCTTTAAAATCCTAATTTCTCCATCTCACCACTTCCTTTTATTCTTATCTTCTAGACAACATTCTGACCCACAATCATAACTGAAAGAAGCTTAAAATAGTTACAACTAATTCTAAAAAGTTTGGATGGCGGATCATCAACTATAATAGAATCATTTCACCATTTGCCTTCCAATCTTTGCATGTTAGGAAGATCAATTTCTCACATCTCCACATTCTAGCTCAACTTTAGGACCCTCAAAGACACATCTTTCGATTCAATATAGTGGAGATTTGCCCCCTGCCAGAGGAATTTAAAGTTATCTTGGGCTCCCATATAGATTCTACTCAACAGATCATCATTCCTTCAGTCACAACCCCAGATTTGCACACTATTCAATATCAAATGGCAAGGTTGTTTAACATGCCCCCTCAGTCCTCTCTTTATCATATTTTTAGTAATAAAATCCTGATGAGCCTTTTTATGGATACTGTTGGAGCTGTAGATAGTAATGAGGTTCCCTAGCCTCAAATGATAGCACTTTGTCTATATGCTCAATTCTTGTTAGTCTCCCCTTCTAGCAACTGTGACCCAAAGATCCTTTATGTTCTAGACCAAGTTGAGAGTGGACTGAACCCTTTCCCTCTTATTCTAGTTGAGACTATCATTAGGCTCAACAACTTCTCTAAGACCAGACGATTCTCAAGGAGTCCCTTTCTGCTAGAGGTAAGTCTTTTCTTCCTCTTATCGTCTTTTATTTTCCATCATTCTTACCCATTTTTCATTTTTATAGGCTTGGTTACAAGAGAAACTGAGGTTGCTCGAACCACCCAGAGACATTGCTCACTACAAGGCTAAATATTATCATACTAGAAGACTTTAGCCTGTCCCATAGGATACTCACAACTAGTTGTCCACATTCTCTGATACTCTTATTCAATGGATGTGCCCATGCTGGAGACTGCAGCATATGACCCTTCGATCCTATACTTACTGTGTTCCCTTAGCCGGCCTTCATTTTGCCACCTTCTATAATCCAGCTCATGGATAGAAATAACTGATTGTGGAGCTAGTGCATGAGTTTGAACTGGAGCCTTTTTCTCAAAACTTTCTGGACAACCTGATTGCTACTTGGCCTCATGGAATCATCCAGAGGTTCATTTATTACAATGGAGATCACTATATTAATGACTAGTACAAGGTATGGATTCAACTACAATATATAAAAAAGGATGAATTTACAAGAATCAGAAGGATAATGACATTACAAGTATCAAGTGCCCAGGGGAGTCAAAAGAGAAACAAACGATATTATATTAGTTTATAAAATTTAGTCTTTTTATTTACTTTCTTGCTGAATGGAATTTCCTTTTTTAGTTAGACAATTGTGTAATAAGCATTTAATGCAACATTTACAATAATAAAAGCAATCCATTCCATTTAATTTAAGCACAACGTGACTATATAATTTTGCTTCTTACATATCTCCTGTAGTTAATTGGCTTACCCTTGTAAGTTTTTCAACTAACTATTTTCTTCTGCTCTCTCTCTCTCTCCTTTTATATGTCCTTTACTTTTACCTAGGCCGCCTTTTCAGGTTTTCAACCCAGCAGGACTTTTTTTTTTATTTTTTTTATCTCTAATTTTTTCCTAAGCAGCCCTTTTTGAGGTTTTCTCCTTAGTAAGACTTTACAGAAAGTAATTATTGAGCTTGTCTGTGTTGATGGGCTCTCTAAATTCATTTCCCTCTAAGTCAAATAGAATAGTAGCCCCTTTGGAAAATAGCTTCTTCACTTAGTAAAGACCTTCTTAGTTTGGCTTAAACTTCCCTTATGGTTCGATCATGATTGGCTTAGTGAGCTTTAAAACCAAGTCACCCTATTTGATCTTGCCTGGCTTGATCTTCTTGTTATAAGCCCAGGCTATCCTTTTCTAGTACAACTGTGAGTGATACATGGCCTTCATCCTCTTTTTATCCAACAACATTAGTTGTGCCAATCGACTTTCTATCCACTGAAACCCAGGGATTTTAGAATCTAAGAGAACCCTTAATTACTGGATTGTGGCCTTAACTGGCAACACAACTTCACACCCATATACTAGAGAATATGGAGTAGGTCCTGTTGACATTCTAGTAGTGGTTCTATATCCCCATAATGCAAACTGTAAGTAACTTGCTTAGTCTTTATAATTTTCCAGTATCTTGGCCAAGATTCTTTTCATATTTTTGTTTGCCTCTTCTATAGCTTCGTTCACCTATAGTCTATAAGGGGATGATCTATGATGCTCAATTTTATATTCTTCCAATAGAGTGGTCATTTTTTCCCTAAACTGAACACCATTATTAGTGATGACATGATGAGGCAACTCATACCGGCAAATTATATTCTTCTCTATGAACCTGGCCATCTGTTTTGCCCTTATTGTTGTGAATGATTCAGCCTCTACCCATTTAAAGAAATAGTTGATTACCACTATAATGTAACGATGATCATTGGATGCTTTTAGTCTTATCTCTTCGATAATGTCGATTCCCCATACTGTAAATGGCCAAAGAGGTTAACCCTTGTAATTCCATAAAAAGTAGGTGGTTCACATCACTATATACTTAGCAATTGTGGCATTTCTTTACATACTTCATGCAATCTGCCTCCATGGTTAGCCAGAAGTACCCTTAATGGGTTATCATTTTAGCAAGGGTTGTCCCATTCATAAATGGTCCATATACACCCTCGTGAACTGCTTCCATGATTTTCTACACTTCATCCTTATCAATGCATCTCAAGTGCACTCTAACTGGCATCCTTTTGTACAAGATCCCGTTATGGCTAATAAACTATTGAGATAACATCCTTAGCAATATTCTTTCTTTTCTATTAATTTCTTTAGGGAATTTTCCTATCTCAAGATATTGCTATAAATCATAAAACCAAGGCTTCTCTATTGGGTCAATTGACATTATTTTGATTTCCTCAGAGTAAGGAATCTAGAACTTTAATAGGATGAGAGGCTTCATTTCTACTTGTTTGTCTCCTTCCCATGTCAAAGCTAGAGTAGCCAATGGATCTGCCATCTGATTCTCTTCTTGGAGCAAGTGTATGAATCTATATTGCATGAAAGACAATAAGATTGCAGTTGAATTGGAGATCTATTTCACTACCAGCATCAAGTCCCCATATATCATCACTTCTTCTGCTCCCATATTCTTGAGTGCTTCCAGACAAAAAATACAAGGTTCATATTTAGCTTAATTATTAGTGACCTTAAATTTTAGCCTCTCCGCCATCGAAATTACTTCTCCTTCTAATGAGACCAAAATTGCACCAATGCCTGCTCCTCTACTATTCACTACTCTGTTAAAGTACATTTTCTATGTCTTGATCTCTATTGCTCCTAAATGTTCATCCAAGAATTCTAACTCCCATTCTTATCCATCATTTACTGGATTCTGGGCCAAGAAGTTTGCCACAGCTCTTCCTTTTATCACCTTTTTAGCCACATAATTTATGTCAAATTCAGTAAGCAGAACTAACCATTTGGCTAATTTCCCTATCAGTGACAGAGTCTGCTGGAGATATCTAAGAGGATCGTACTTAGAAACTACCCAAATCTTGTAAGACTGGAAGTAATGTCATATCTTCTTTATTTCCCAAATTACAGCTAAGCAGGTTCTTTCTACTAGACTATAATTGGCTTCATAGGGTATAAGCTTCTGACTCAAATAATATACAGCATGCTCGACCCTCCCTACTCCTTCTTGAGCCAACTTTGCACCAATCGTATCTTTTTCTATTGCTAGGTAAAGAATTAGGGGCTTCCCTGGTCTCAGTTGTTGCAAAACTAGAGGATTCATCAAATAATGCTTAATAGTTTGAAAGCCCTGTTACCACTTGTCATCCCATATGATCAACTAATTCTTCTTTAAGAGCTTGAAGATCAATTCATAAATATTCATTAGTTTGATGAATCCTGTTGGTATATTGTAGTCTTCTTATAAACCCTTTGACCTCTTTCTCATTCTTTGGTGCAGGTATTTCTCTTATTACTCTAACTTTGTCCAGATCCACCTATATGTCTTTTTGACTGACAATGTGTCCCAATAATTTCTCAAACGTCACCTCAAAAACACATTTTTTTAGATTTAGTGTGAGGTTATACTTTTCAGCTCTTGCCAAGAATTTGTCTAAGGTTTCAAAATGCCTTTCTCTAGTCGGAGATTTCACCATCATGTCGTTTACATACACTTCTATCTTTTTATGGATCAGGTCATGTAACAATGTAGTGGCCATTCTTTGGTAATTAGCCCTTGCATTTTTCAACATGAATGGCATAACCATGTAATAATAAACACCCTACTCAATAGTGAAAGTAGTCTTTAACTTATCAACCACTTCCATCATGATTTGATTGTATCCTGAGAAACCGTCCATAAAGGAGTATATGGCGTTGGAAGCTGCACTATTGACTAAGGTGTCAATGTGTGGTAGAGGAAAATCATCCTTTGGACAAGCCTTGTTCAAGTCTCCATAGTCCACACACTTCCTGACTTTACGTTATTTCTTGGGAACTAGGACTATGTTAGCTAGCCACTGTGTGTCATCTACCACTTCTAAGAACTTTACTTTCAGCTATTTTTCTACTTCTTCTTTGACTAAGAGAGCCCATTCTAGCCTTAATCTTCTCTTCTTCTGCTTTATCGGTGTGATGTGAGAATACGTGGGAATCCCGTGTTCCGCAATCTCTCTATCAATCCCAAGCATATCCTCATGGCCCCACGCAAATACTTTCTGCCTTTTTTTTAAAGTTTCCTTCATTTTTTCTCTCTCATAAAGAATTAAGTTATAAGAAATAAGTATGTTTTTAGGGTTATCACTTGAGCTTAGATTATATGATTTAGTTTGCATTAAATTAATGTCAAATATGTGCATGAAATGATCATCACACACAACATAACTATTAGGAAACACATCGCAAAAGTAAGCATAATCAGATTTCATCACATTAACTTTATAAAGAAAAATGTCATTAGTCTCAAACGAATTAGAAAGAGAAAAGTCAATGTCATTATAGAAAATATCCATAATAGAATCAAGGACAAAGGCTTCAAAGTTGAATTCTTCTTTTTGGTCAGCAGCGTCCTTCAGCTCCACTACAAGAATGTTCCCTCTTGATTCTAAAGTTAGCACCAGCTCTTCTACCATAGGCTCTTCAATAATAGATTCTCTGATCCAATCTACATTTTTAACAAAGATTTAAAACCCAGTGACCAGCTTTTTAACGATCATCAAAGGCTCATGAGCTCCTTAGTAGGGGTAATTAGCACCTTCCTCCATAAATGTTTCTTAGAGCATCTTCTTCTTTGGCTTAGCCCTAATTCTATTCTTCTTAGACTTTCCCTCAGCCTCTTCCTCTTCCTCTTCATCAGACTCATCTTCCCCTAGATATCCTACCCTATGATTCAAGATCGGTTCCTTAGGTTTAATGAATTCCAATGGGCCTTGTTGATTCCTCCTTAATCCCAACCCAAACATAAGCTGCATACTCTTCATCATACTAATAATTTTTGGGTTCATCTCATCTTTATAAATCATGAAGACTTTAAAACTCGATTATTAGGGATTTCATCAGGAACTAATTTCAATGCAGTAATCGCAGTCTCTATTTCTACCGTTATAGTAACCACCCTTCCCTCATATAGAAATTTAATCTTTTGAAAAATGGTAGATAGCACTCGCCCCAAAGGATGGAACTATGGTCTTCTTAGAAGAATAGCAAAGGTGACTAGAATATCTATCATATAGAGGTTAACCCAAACTTCAATGGGTCCAATCTTGACTAAAGCCTTGATGTATCAACTAGCCTTTTTGTATCATCATAAGCCTTGATGACTACATCAAAGGGCTTCAAATCAGCTACTATTAGGTCCAACTTTGGCAGAATCTTCAAAGGGCAAACATTAATGGTTAACTAATTATCAACCATAACACAACATGTTAATTTGCCTTTCAGTTCGGCCTTAATGAACAAGGCTTTACTGTGATCCCTTCCTTTTAAGGGCAGGTCATCATCTGTGAGAACAATTGCCCCTTGAGGGTTCTCAGTTAGTGAGTCCACCATTTGCTTTAGAGTGTGCATCGAAGGTATCTTCTTGTGATCAAGAGCCATAACAAATGCTACTTGATGGGCTCGAGAGTTCATAAGCAGCTCCCAAATACTGACAAGAGTTTTCTCATTTCTTTTAGCCTTAATAATCTCCTTAGCTTTCTCATCTTTCTCTAATCCTTCTTTTGAACCATTTCCCTCTTTTTCTACCTCAGCAGTTTTCACCTCTTTCTCCCCCTCCTCTAACTTCTCAGTGGATTGTGCTATTTTCCTCTCATTATTCTTCAACAGATCAATTTCTCCTCCCTCTTCATCATCAGAACTCTAGATATTAAGCACATTTACATGAGACTCAAGGGTCTATTGTCTCAGATTCAGGTCTTTTAATTGTGGTTTTAGTAGTGTAAATATGCCATCAATAAAGGAATTAATGACTTATTCCTTTGTTAGACTCATCTTGATCATTAGGATATGGGGATTTGGTGGTAGTACATTTTGGTAGTTCAATTTTCTTGTTTCCAAGTCAGTTATTTTACTTGAATCAATTAAATCTTGAATCTCATATTTTTGGCAAGTGTAGCCTTCTGTATCATGCCTAATGTTCTAATGGTATTTGTCGCATAGCTTTAGGTCAACATTTAGGAAAGGAACTCATTTAGGTAAGGGTTGTAGAAGGTTATTCTCAATCAGTTTTTCTAAAACTTTGGAGTGGGGTCTTCCCAAATTAGAAAACCTTCAGGATTGTCTAACTATATTGATATGTATGTTATTGCTTGGCCTGACTTCGCTGCCAGATCCAAACTCTTCTCTGTTCGCAGATCTTCTACTAAAGAACTTATTTTCTTGTGTAAGGTCTTATTCTTTTTATTCTCCAAACCTATACAACTCCTCAAAGTTTTGAATCCCTAAATCCCTCAACTTCTTAGAGAGAGGGAGCACACACCCTTCCAAGGTTATTACCAGCTGATAAGATTTGTAGGTTGTTGCTTCATTTGTACTAATTTTGCTCTCCACCTGATCAAATAATCCATAAAGGATTCATTGAACTTCTACTTCATATTTTGCAAGTCTCTCAAAAAGCCTCCATTTGAATGTTGAGACTATATTTCTTGATGAATGCAACATATAATTCCTCTCAATCAGCTTGAACATGGGATTATAAAGCATAATACCATCTAATGGGTGTTCCTTCTAAAGATAGAGGGAATTGTTTCACAATATATGCTTTAGTTAGTTTAGTTGTCTTCATATGGGTCACATCCTGCTTTAAATGGAGGTGAGGGTCCTTTATGCCAATGAACTTCTTTATGTCAGGAAATTTAAACTTCTGCGGTAAGGGATCATCATCCTTATCCAAGCTCAGCTCAAAATAGCTCATTGAGTTATCGATCCCTTTTTCCTTCATGATCAACTGCATTTGAGTTATAGACTTGACAAGATCTTTAGTCCAATCTAGCTTTTTTGCATTTCCTAGGGCATCTTCTTTCTAACTGATAACAGGTTCTACCAATACTATCTACTGATCATCCTCTACCTTTTACCTTTCAGGATCCTCGACATTTAAATCAAATGGTTGAGCTTAAGGTGCCCGTGGTTGGGGTGCTTGTGGTTAAGGTGTTGGTGGTTCCCTTTTAGCTGTACCCATAATTTCCCTAATAATTTTTCTCATAATTATCCTAGTTTGTTCGGCCATTTCAGCTTTTAACTGTTCCTTAAAGGCTTCAGCATCAAATTCTACCATCTTGGTCTCTCTAAGGATTCTAACCAGGTAGTTGGTGTAAGATTACTTCCAACTAGCAGATTGTTGTGGATCTATATCTGCAATTATTAAGGGTAAGGTGTATACATGAAATGTAAGCCTATTGGTAAAAAGTAAAAAACATATATGCATGTATCAAAGGACAAAAGGCTCACAAATGGTATCTCCACCCTTATTTCTCCTACACATATGTTTAATGGTGAGTTTCTTGTCCTAAAATTTTTATTCTGGGTTTTGATTATCAATGGGGGATAATAGAATCCATGGATGCAAGACAACTCTCAAGATGATACAAATAAGTGGTAATTTCTCCAAAAAATTCCAAAGTCCATTTTAACAAGCAAAGAATGATATCAAAGGCTCACCTTGTCAAGATCCCTTTGAAATGGGCTACTAATAGGCATGAGAGGCCCATCTTGTCAAGGTTTATTCATAATGGACTTAGGCCTTATTTAAAGGATTACCATATGGCATAAAACACATGCATTTGGGAAAAAATCTAGTGGAAATTGTTAGGTCATTACATGAGCTAAGTCTTGGGTAATAGGCTTTGGCTCCCATAGCTATATACATCCATTATGTCTCCTCACTCAAGGGTTCATGCAATATGAATAGGTACATGCTATGAGTGACAATAATTAAATACTTCACCACCAGGTTTGAGAGAAACACAGGCAACAAAGTAGAGATTATTGTCAGTTTATTTAGGACTTGGAGTGCATTGTGTGGAAATATGTAGTGAATGCAAAATTTATGAAGGAAATAAAGAAATGAAGAAATAATTAAAGATGATAAATTACAAAACACTTGGAATTAGTTTCTCTATCCCCAGTGGAGTCACCATTGTAGGCGATGGTTTTGATCACGTGCCCATATGTTGGCAACCACGACATTGTACGAGCTCAGGACTCACTAGGAAATACATAATAGGCTTTGGGCCTAAAATGGAGATGGAGTCATCACCTGAATAAAATTCAGGACACACTGTATAACAACTGGATTCCACAAAAGTTCATAAAAGTCGTCATCAGAGATCGGGTTTAGAAACTGGGTATGGGTTTTTAGAATGCCCACTTAACCTTCCTGTTGGCCTCCGTGTGTGTTTCGCATTTTATTACCTTTGATTATTAAATTATTTCCTTATTAACATGCTAATCACGATTGGTTTTCAATTTTAAATTTTATTCCAAGTTTGCACATTAGTCCCATTTCATTACTTGTGTCTCGTTATTCAATCACAAATAAAAAAACAATAACATATAAAAATAAATAATAATAATTTACAACCATTCATTCCAAATAAAAGAGGAGAGGGATTAAGGATTACAACTTTTGGTGTAAATAAATGAAAAAATACTAAACATAAACTAAAAATAAACTAATTAATTATACAAACCAAATCTCTAAAAAAACTAATTAATAAAGTAATCATCTAATAATTTAAAATCATCAAATAATTCCTGCAATAAATACAAGTTAGTCTTATCTCTTAAGCAACAACAATATCTACAAATTATTTTCAAATAATATTTACAAAATATATAGGAATAAACTCATAAAATAGTCCATAAAGTAACACAATAATATGACATTAAAAATAATACCAAATAACACAATAATCATGCATAAAATCAGAAGATATAACAAATTAAATGTGGAAATTATGTCAAATATACAAGATAAGAATTGAAAATAAAGGCAGGAATATACAGAATTCTAGTCAAGGGGCCTCCTGACCAGGAAGCAATGTCACTGTCGCCTCAACATGAAGGGGCAACACATCTATAAAAAGAAGTTGCCTCTTCAACAGGGACAGAGATAGACTACATTTCTTAAATCCTAAGAAACTCAATGATCATGCAAATAAATAAGAAACAAACACAAATATATAAATATCAACAATCAATATTCAATGTCTCATGCAATCATGCTTCTTTATGAACTTAAATAAGTAATATAGCTCAAGAAAACACACAAAATAGCAACAAATCAAAGTTTTTAATGAAGATAAAGAACTTAAAGCTTAAAAATAGGGAGACTCACTGACTTGAACGAGCTAATGCTCCTAACTATGCCCTTAGAGCTTGGTTGATGGGTTAGTGGCTTTGAATGTAAGAAGACTCCTTCCCCTTCTCAAAAGAGTCAAGTCCTCTAAGCTTCCAAGTCTTTTGCTCCTTCTTCTTCTTCCTCTCTTCCTTTTCTTTCCTTTTTTTCTTTTTTTTTAGACCTTTTTAGTTCACTCCTCAAGTTGCCAACCCCTCTTGTCATGCCCTCACATCCTCCTTTAAAGCCTCTCACCCTCTCCCCTTTATTAATTTCCCAAAAACTCATTCTCACCCTCTCCCTTTACCTTTTTTCATTCCTTAAGTTCTTTCCCCTGCTTTTTTCCTTTCTTTTTACGTCAAAAATGACCAACTCTTCAACAGGTGAGCCTCTAACCATTGCCATTAATGACATTTAATACTATAGAAAGAGAATGTGAAGAGGTGACGCCTCTTTGATGAGGCGTCGCCTCACTAATGTCTAGGATGAAGAGGCAATGCTTCTTCGTTGAGGCGATCGCGTCTTTACCCAGGGCCCTTGGACAAAAGGCAATGGGCTTAGCTTAGTGTTTTGGGCTTGGCTTATTGTTTTGGGCTTTTCGAGTCAATTTTAGAGAAGTCTCGGACTCCCCTTGCATTCAAAACTTGAACTTTCACATCATCGAGTTTTTTTTTATGGGTCGATCAAACTTATGGTGTCCACAACAATATATTTAAAAATATATAAAAATTTAAAATAAACATTGCAATTTGTAATAACCATAGTTTTTAAATTATTTTAATTTAAAACAGGATTTGCAGTGTTAATAAAATTCAAAGTTATATTTGATTATTTTGTGAGTAATATCTATTAATTTATGTTTAATCATAATTTTCTACATAAATATTTATTTTAAAACTTATTATTTTGGAAATTTATTTACGTTTTAATTATTACTTTGAGAATTATTTTAATAATAATATTTAAGTACTAATGTTATTTTATTTTTTAAAATGATGTTTATTATTATTATTATGATTATTATGCATTATTGAATGATTATTTTATGTGTGTTATTATATATATATATATACACTCACACACACACACACATATATTAGGGTTAATATTATTTTATTTGTGTGTTAATATATATGTGTGTGTGTGTATATATGTAATACCCTATATTTTAATTAAATAAAGTAATTTTTGAAATTGTAGTGTTAATAAATAATTTTTAATTACATGATGCAATTGTTAATTATTTTGCTATCCTATGGAGATATATATATATATATATATATATTTATGTTAATATAATTTTAAGGTTAAGTATTATTTTAGGTGTGTGCATTAAAATAGCTAGTGTATATGTATATGTGTATGTAGTATATGTATACATACCAATAATTGCCTATACACATATATGTATAATTATATAAATTAATAGTTATAATATATATATATATATATATAAGTATACATATAGTAGTGACCCAGCCGAAAACAAAGGAAAATAACAGAAAAAAATATATATAGAGAAGAGAGCAACAGAAGATTCCCGAGCTCTGTCCCATCCCCATCTTCCTCCCTTACTCACCATCCTCACCCAGCTCTCTACTGCTACTGCTCTTCTTCTTCTTCTTCTTCTCTTCTCGCCTGGCAGCCGACTCTCCTTCCTCGCGCGATAGCTACCCATCCAACTCTGTCCAGTTCCTGTCCCCACTTCTGGTGCTGCCTCTCAGCTGCAACTTGTTGCTCCTTCTTCTCCATTCTTTCCGACAACAATAAGCTTCCCTTCCCCAGCCCTTCAAGCTCGACAGTAAGTCATGCTCACCCATCTCTTTCTTCCTTTCTTTGATCCGGTTAGTTTTGGTAGTTTTCTTTAGCTATGTGAGGTTGTTTAGTATTTCAAAGGTTGATGTTAATTTTAGTAAATGTGTGTTATTTTTTTTTTTTTTCATAATTTTTATTTGAATTTTTATGTGATTTTATTTAGTTATTAGTTGTTTAGTTAATTGTTAATTGAGTTAAATAGTAATTAGGTTAATTAGTGTTAATTATTTGTGAGGTATTGATATTCTAGAAAATTTTGGAGTCAACTATAGATTTTATAAATTTTAGGCATTTAATTGGTGTTTATGTTAATTTTTGGAAATTATTGTGAAAAAAATTATGAAATTTTAATAATTGAGGTTATTAGTGAATAATATGAATTGTAGAACTCAAATCATAATTTTTGAGATTTTTATACTATTTTTATAACTATATTTGAGTTTATGCCAAATTTGATTTTTAGGGTAAATAATATTTTTGGGAGAAAATTTGTTGGTTAATTAAACGTTTTAATTATATTAAGAAAAGGTATCTTGAGAAAATGAATTTTTGACATGATTAAATAATTTTAAGGAATTATTTTCAGTATTAAAAGCTCATTATGTAAATTATGTATTTTAGGGGGGTAAAAAATGTAATTTTACACTAAATATGATAAATATATATATATATATATATATATATATATATATTTTTTAATTGGTTTTATTAATAATTAAAGGTTTTAGATAATTTTTATAAATTAATTGGCATAGTTTCCTAAGTAGTGTAAATTTTGAATATCAAATTCCCAATATATATATATATATATATACATATAATACATTGCACTAGTTTTAATTTGGGCTATGATTATAATTTTAATATGATTGGAATACAAATTTAATTGCTCAATTTTGAATAATGGAGATTTTGTATAATTTTCATTTATTCTAGTATGTATGTATGTGATATAGGTATTTAAGAAACAAATATTATTAATTTTTGATATTTTATTTGAGTTGTGATCTCGGTCGGGGCAAATTGTATTTTTGGAAGCCCGACTCGAGTGTGAATGGTTTTGGAATTAAAAGTGCATTTTCTATGCAGGTCTGGCTCTACCTTTGGTAGAGAGATGTCCGTTTTACAGAGGAGACTCTGTCGAAATTTCGGTAGATTTTCTCGTAAAACGTGATATCCTTAAAATTTCTACCGTTAGTTAGGTTAAATCCTGTCTATCGAGTCAGTTTGGAATTTCATTGCTTTGTTGATTTTTTTGGTTTCGATTCCATAGTCATATTTTAAAGATCGACTATTATTATTTTCCTTTAGATCATCTCGGAGCAGAAGCCGTGAGGCCGAGGTAGACGCGTGGTCGTCAGCCTTCACATTCATCCTGTAAGTCGATAAAATGATCTGTGCGTGGGTTTTAATTAGCCAATGTGTGCGCTCATATTTTAATATTGATTATATGGCTTATTTAATTAACGTTGTTATTTAAGCTTTAAACGCATTTTATTTATTTTAAATCGATTTTGAGAAATTTTGGTAGAACGGGCTACCTGGTGGGCTTTACCAGGACTATGTGCACATGGTAGGGATTGAGAGATGGATCCATAATATATATATGTTTGGTGAATGTTAAACTGGGACGGGTGCCTCGGTGGAAGCCTACGCTCTCGGGGACCGCCAGTGATTTGTAAGGTTAAAATGGACTGGGATGGGTGCCTCGGTTGATGCCTTTGCTCTCGGGGACCGCCAGTGCCATATATTTGGATTAAGTGAATGACTACGGCTTGGTGCCTCGGTTGATGCCCTTGCTCTCGGGGATCGGTAGTCTAGTTGGAATAAGTGGGCCCGATTGGCCATTTAGATTTTGGGTTTAGGGTTCTACCGAGATTTTTTTCAAAAGCCATACTTATATATTATGAATTATTTTCACTATAAACATATATAGTTTTCAAAAAAGGGTTTCAAACCGTACAGCTCTTTTATTGACTTACTCAGTGAGGTCTGATTCCCCTCAATTTATTTTTTTCAGGAGCTTGGGAGTTCAACCTCAGACTACCTCTACGCCGGATTTCTTCTTCACCGGCGATTTTATGTAGGTCATTGTAAGTTGTACTGTGTATTAATCTAGGATGCTGTAGTAGTATATGTATTGAGAATTTGTATGGTTTAAACTAAATTATGTAGTTTATTTGTATGAAATACATTTATGTATATGACATAAATTCAATTTATAATATGAGATGTTGAATCATATTTTTATTAAACAGTTGAATTTGTGTAATTTGAGAAAAAATCAGTTTGATAATATGTTCTGTTTTTAATTAAAGTTAAAATATGAATGGTTTTATTTTCTTTTCCTTTAGGCTTACTACGGGTTTCGGGGGCCTTATGCCTACCCATTCCCTAGTGCCGGTCACGTGCCCTCGGGTTCGGGTCGTGACAATATATATTAATATATAAGTGTGTGGAGATTAGAATATATATATATAACAAAAACCATTTTTCTTCTTCTTCTCGTAACCCACCCTCTTCTCCTTCCTCCGTCTGTCATGTTGTTCCCTTACCGTCAGTGTGTCGTCCGGCCTTCTAGCTCCACAGCAGCTCTGCCGCCTTCCTTTTCCTTCCCTGGTGCCGACAGTAACTCCTGCATTAAGAAGAAGCCAAAATTCTTCTCTCCAGCATTCTAAGCTTTTCTGGCCACCTCTTCACGTGATTCCGGTGCCATTCAACTCTTACAGCTCCGGGGAGGTTGAATCCTAGCTTGGTTCAAGTTCAATCCTCCTCATTTGTGAGTTTTGTTGATTTTTAGTTTTTGAACATTACGGTTTCACAATTTTTTTAGGTTGATTTAGCTTGATTCAGTTAATTTTCCTTAACAAATGTTGTTCATGGAAGCTCAATCTACATCTATATATTTTTTTTAGAATTTATTTGATTTTTGTTGAATTTTTGAATATTTTATTATTATTTTATTAATTTTCATAAATTAATTATATAAATTATGAAATTGTGATTTTTGGTGTTATTAGTAATTATTATTAATTTTAGAATTGATTTTATAATTTTTGTGATTTTTGTATAATTTTTATAATTATTTTAGGTTTATGTAAATTTTGAAAAATTAGGTTACATATATATTTTTTTAGAAATAATTGTTAATTATATGTTTTTGTGGATATTATTGAGATATATGTTGATATAATAATTTTTGTGTATTTATATAATTTTTATTGAATTTTTTAGTATTATTAGTATTTTATGTATATTTTTTAATATTAGGGTTAATTGTGTAATTTGGTGATAATTTTAGTTAAATATTATGTTTAATTGGTTTTAATAATATTTGAGGTATAAAAATGATTTTTACAAATTATTTACTAATTTTAACTAATTAATACTAATTTTTGAAAATTATTTTTAAATAATATATTATATACTATTTTTGTAATAAAATGGATTTTTAGTCATTTTTAAAATTTATTTGAACTAATTAAGCTATTTGGATTAGTAAAGTGAGTTTTTATTAAATTATATTGAATTATCGAGAAAATTTGATTTTTATAATATTATATTAATATTTAGGGGTTTTAAGTAATTATTGGGAAAAATAATTATTTTGATGTTTTAATGTTAAATATACTATATTTTGATATTTTGAGGGTATGTATGGTATTTATTGATTTTTAATATATTTTATTGTATTATTTGAATTGTGGTGAATTGTGGACCTCGATTGGGGAATTTGGTAGTTTGGGATCCCAACCGAGGGTTGTGAGGATTTTTTTATTCAAAATATATTTTTTTGCAGGACCGACTCTATTTTTAGTAGACAGATGTTCATTTTACAGAGGAGGTTTTGTCAAATTTTTGATAGAATTCTCCTAAAACGTGACATTGGATCTAATTCCAATTCTGTGTCTGTCTGTATTTTGTAATTCTAAATCGAGTCTCTAGAAGTCTAAGTTAGATTTATTTTGATTTTTGTGATTATTTTTATTATTTAGTTGCATCGAAACCGAGGCCTAGCGGACCAAGCCCATCGGACCAGTCTCGTGGAGCGCATCTCTGTGAGTTATTATTTTATATATACATTGCGTTTAGGTTGCATGTTTTAGAATTATATGTTATTTTGAGTATATTTCGTGACTTATTTGAATTTATTTTACATATATATACTTGAAATATACGTAGTTTATTTTAGGTATATTTTTGGTATATATATGGTTTGTTTGATTTTTATGAATGACTTTATGCATTATGTGTTTACTTGAATGTATGTTTTATTTTAAGTGAAGGATATCGATAGAACGTGCTTCATAGTGGACAGCACTAGAACCAAGTACGTACCGGTGCGATATATTGTAGGTTAAATTACTAACTTATTTGTGGATCATGACTTGATTGATTTAATTGATGTGTAATGTGATTGATGGTGTGATTGCTAGAACTCGGTTGATCAAGTGTCTCAGGGCTAATCACACTGACAGTCAGACTGCTAGAGCTCAGTCAACTTAGCGTCTCGGGGTCAGTCTACTGTCCAGTTGGATTAAGTGAATTTACTTGGAATTAAGTGAGCCAGTATGGTTAGAGTGTTTTCTACTGTTAATTGAGGTTGCGATCATTAGGGCTCTATTTAATCCTTCATAAACTGATGTTTTTCAGTATTATATATATAAAGTGATTTTCAACATATGTGTGTACATGTCTGTATATATATTTATTATATACATATTATTGTTTGCATTTAACATTTAATAATGCGTGTATATATATTATAACAATTCACTCGGTGAGGTCTAACTCCCCTCCATTGATATTTTTTTACAGGAGAGTTTTCTTCTTCAGACCTCAACAGTAGACCTATCCGTTGGATTTCTTCCGCCCCAGCTTTATTATGTAAATTATCCACTTAATTATTTATATTGTACTCTAGAAAACTGCAGTAGTTGTATTTGTATTAGTAGTGAGTTTTATTTATTTTGATGTATGAGATTTTTAATTCAGATGTTTAATCTGAATATTGTATTAAATTATTTCATGATATGAAGGAGTTTATTTATCATATTAAATTGAAAATTTTAATTATGGTATATTTATTTTATTTTATTTATTGCATGTTTTATTTTTTTTAGGCTTGCTATAGGTTCCGGATTCAAAAGAATACTCGTTCCTTAGCGTCGGTCATGACCTCCGGTTTGGATCGTGACACAGTTAAACTAAATTTTAATATAAAAATTTCATTACTTAAGTTTTGTTTAAATTTTAATTTGTAATATATTTATATATTAAATTAATTATGTACTTATTTTTGTTATTCTAAGTTAAATTATTGTTTTTAATAATAATTTAAATTAAATAGTTTTAATTTTAAAATTTAATATTATTTATTAACTTAAAATTTTATGTAATTATAAAATTTATTAAATCTTATAAAATATTAATAAAAAATTAAAAGAAGTTATAAAATGTCAGAATTTTTTAATGATTTAAGAATTAAAATATAAAAATCAAAGAGTTAACTCACAAAGAATATCAGGTAATGGAGATAAATTTTAAAATGTATATATTTTTTTAGTTGTAGTGACCATTCTTGTTAAATGCATAATGTATTGTGTAAAATCTTTATGATAGTTGTGTTTGAAGGAGCTACCTTGTAAATGCGCAGGAAAGAGCAGATCAGCCTACGTGGTGACAGCATATGCGCATATCAGCAGCAGTGAACCTTCCTAGCGTCCTTACGTACGGAAATAACGGAACCTTAAAGGAAGAAACGTGGATGAGATGTTTTCCACTTTTCGTCTTCTTTCTGTCATTTTTGGCAAAACAACAACAATACATCAAATTACTGAAATCTCCCTCATTAATATATATATATATATATATATGATAATTTGCACGTTTACATAATTTCTTTTAAAAACTAAATAAAATATCATTTAACTTTAAAAAGAATCAAAACACTTTATTTTAAGATGAAATTATTATGAATGTGAATGAATAATATATTACTTATGAGAAAATAGTTCTCAAATAGTGAAAATAAAATCTCTATATAAAGGAATTGAAATTTATTAATGAGAAAGTTAAGAAGAAAAAAAAAAGAATAGATTACTCTCCAAATTCTTTCAATATTATTGTTTACCAAATTCTCTCTAAATTCTCTTAATATCATTCTACTATAAAATATTTTTCTTCTAATTAAATACTAATAAATTCAAGTTTAGTTCTATAACAAAGCAATTCAATTCTTATTTCACAACACGTTATCAGCACGAAAAGCTCTCGATCAAAACAATAAGGTACATATTTCTTAATATTTAATATTTATGAATATATTATTTGATTATATATTATCATGGATAGCTATGCCTCCTGCTAATTTATATATATTCATATTTATATTTATTTCTTCAATCTAACTTTATATTAATTGTTATTTTTTATTTTATTTTACTAACTACACCATTGATGCAAAAATTGCTATATATGGTTCTAACCTTATGGATGGCTATGCCTCCTACTAATTTATATTTATGCATATTTATATTTTTTTATTATTTATGTTAATGGAAGGCTATACCCCATTTTATATTAATGAATGGTTTTGCCCCATATTTATACATATCATTATGTTAACTCATTTACTATAAATAATCATATCAACATTATTATTTATATAATTTATTTCTCAATATGTTATATTAAAAATAAATAAATAAATTCTAACGGCTATATATTACCAACGGTAATATAATGGTAACAAACGGCTATATTTTTCATTATAAATAGACAAGCTATAAATTTTATTTATTCACACAAATTCATATATATTCTCTTTCTCTCTTTACTCTAAATTGTAAACATGATTTGATATATTTATATTTGTGTTTTGATCATGACTATTATAATAGTTTTAGGAATCATTCATATGGAAGATGATTTTCTATTTGATATAATTTTAAGTATTATTGTATCATTTTTTGTACCACTATTATTTCTTGCAATATTCATTCATGATATAATTAATTAGTAAATTCTGATTATGTTTGATTTTTTTTAGTAGTCATCAAATTTATGAATTCTAATTGAGTTATATTTTTTTTATTAGTTATCATAATGATAAATCTAGCAAAGCTTGAGTTCGTTGCTCTTGACATCACGGGAAAAAAATTATATGTCTTGGATTCTAGATGTAGAAATGCATCTGCAATCAATGAGGTTAATTGATTCCATAAAAGAAAATAATAACATCTCATTGCAAGATAAGGTCAAGTCTATAATTTTTCTCCGTCGTCATCTTGATGAAGGATTAAAATGTGAATATTTGACTGTCAAAGATCCAAGTGTTCTTTGAAAGGATCTAAAAGATAGATATGATCATCAAAGAGATGTAATACTACCAGTAGTCACTGATGAATGGAGAGCTTTACGGTTTCAAGATTTCAAAAAAGTGAGTGACTATAATTCTGTAATGTTCAGAATAGTATCACAATTAAAATTCTGTGGACAGACAGTCACAGACGAGGATATGCTGGAGAAAACTTACAGACGAGGATATGCTGGAGAAAACTTACTCCACATTTCATGCATCAAATGTTACACTGTAACAACAATACAAGATGCAGAGATTTAAAAAATATTCTAAACTAATTTCATGCCTACTGGTAGCTGAGAAAAATAATGAACTCTTGATGAAAAATCATCAGTCCCGTCCCACTGGCTCAATAGCATTTTCAGAAGCAAATGCTACAAATTATTCCAGATATAAAAATTACAATAGCCATAGATGTGGGAGAGGTAGAGATCGTGGACGTGGAAGAGGTCAATTTTTTGGCTGTGGTCATGGAAATAAATATAATAATACTCCACAATAAACTCAGACTCAACCTCAAAAAAAGTTAAAATCAGTCATCAGTGGTGTTCAAGAAAGACCTTAACATAAGTTTGAAACTGTGTGTTTCAAATGTGGTAGTAAAGGACATTGGTCACGAGTTTGTCGAACACCACCACATCTTTGCCAACTTTATAAGGCATCATTGAAAGGCAAAGAAAAGGAAATAACCTTCAATGAGCATCATACTCATGTTAATGATATAACTCATCTAGATGTTTCTAATTTTACTGATGATTTTACTGACAATGGAAATTGAGACATCTATAATTTTAAGTATATTGTTATTACTTATTTTATTCTGAAGAATATGTTATTGTTATGTATGTTATTTTCAAATTAAATAAAATGTCCTACTTTATAATTATTTTATATTTTTACCTTAATTGATTAATTTTGTGTTTATCTATTTTGAAGTTTAATATAGATTGTACTTAATATAAAGACAATATTAGAGATCTCTGCATACCAGATAGTGGTACTACACATACTATCTTGAAAAATAGAGATTATTTCTCTAAAATAAAGCCCACAAAGGCAGTTGTAAAAACAATATCAGGTCCTATATATCTGATTGAAGGAATTGGCAAAGCTAAATTTATGTTACCAAATGGAAAAAAGTTTATAATTGACGAAGCTTTGTTTTCACCAAAATCAACAAGAAATTTATTGAGTTTTGATGACATATATCGAAATGGGTGTGATACCCAATCCATTACTATAAATGGTAATAAATATTTAAATATAGTTTCCTATGAATCAAGAAAAATACAAGTATTGGAAAGACTGCCAAAACTCCCTACTGGATTGCATTACATATATATACATGTAATTGAATCAAATATGGCAATAAAAGAAAAATCTTATGATCCTTCAACAATAAATTTATGGCATGACAAATTAGGTCATCCTGGATCAGTAATGACCTAATTGAGAATTCACATAGGCATAATTGAGAATTCACAAAGGCATCCCTTGAAGGGGCAAAGAATTCCTCAATCAAATGAAATGTCATGTACAACTTGTTCTCTCAAAAAATTAATCTTGAGACCTTTACCATCTAAAATTCAGAATGAATCACCTATGTTTCTTGAAAGAATTCAAGGTGATATATGTGGGCCAATTCACCCACCATGTGGACCATTCAAATATTTTATGGTATTAATTGATGCATCTAGTAGATGGTCACATGTTTATTTATTGTCAACTCATAATGTTGCATTTGCAAGGTTGCTTGCTGAAATTATTAAATTACGAGCACAATTCCCTGATTATACAATCAAGAGGGTAAGACTTGATAATGCTGGTGAATTTACATCTCAAGCATTTAATGATTATTGTATGTCTACTGGGATCATTGTTGAGCATCCTGTTGCCTATGTACATACTCAAAATGGTTTAGCTGAATCATTGATTAAACGCCTTCAGCTTATTGCTAGACCATTAATAATGAGAACAAAGCTTCCCATTTCAGTTTGGGGTCATGCAATCCTACATGCTACTTCATTAATTCGCATCAGACTGAGTGCATATCATAAATACTCCCCACTACAATTGGCATTTGGTCAAGAGCCGAATATTTCCCTTCTCAGAATTTTTGGTTATGCAGTATATGTACCCATTGCACCACCTCAGTGCACAAAAATGGGTCCTCAACGACGATTGGGAATTTATGTTGGGTTTGAAACACCCTCGATTATTAGATATCTTGAACCTTTAACTGGTGATGTTTTTACAGCACATTTTGCTGATTGCCAATTTAATGAGGTTGTTTTCCTAACATTAGGAAAAGGGGAGAAAGAAGGGAAAAGGGATATTTCATAGAATGAACCATCATTATTGCATCTAGATCCTCACACAAAACAATGTGAATTAGAAGTGTAAAAGATTGTGCACTTACAAGCAATTGCAAATCAATTGCCAGATGCATTTACTGATATAAAAAGAGTGACTAAATCATATATACCAGCAGCTAATGCTCCTGCTCGTATTGAAATTCTAGAAATAAATTCTGAGAGTAAAGACACTCATGAGTCTAAAACATGCCAGAAGCATGGAAGACCAATTGGTTCTAAAGATAAAAATTCTCAAAAGAGAAAGGGAGTAGATAATCATGTTGATAGCGAGGAAAATATCCCTGAAGAAATAGAAAATAAAGAAAGTCATGAAACATTGTCATATACTGTTGCATGTGAAATCATAAATGACAAAGATGATCCTGAACCAAAATCAGTCATGGAATGTTAAAATAGGCATGATTGGATAAAATGGAAAGATGCTATACAGGCTGAATTGGAATCACTAAACAAGCGAAATATTTTTGGGCCAATTATTCTTATGCCTAAAACTATGAAACCTGTAGGATACAAGTGGGTCTTTGTACGAAAGAGAAATGAGAAAAATGAAATAATAAGGTATAAAGCTAGACTTGTAGCTCAAGGTTTTTCACAAAGGCCAGGAATTGATTATGATGAAACATATTCTCCTGTTATGGATGCAATTACGTTCAGGTATCTTATTAGCCTAGTAGTTTCTAAGAAATTAGAAATGCGTCTTATGGATGTTGTGACTGCTTATTTGTACGAATCACTTGATAATGACATTTATATGAAAATCCCTGAAGGATTTAAAATGCCTAAAGCATTAAGTACAAAACCCAAAGAAATGTATTCGATCAAGCTCCAAAGATCTTTATATGGGTTAAAACAGTTTGGGCGCATGTGGTATAATCGTTTAAGCGATTATTTGATTAATAAAGGATAAGTGAGTAATATTATTTGCCCATGCGTTTTTATTAAGAAAACAGTGTCTGAATTTGTGATTATAGTTGTATATGTTGATGATTTGAATATCATTGGAATAGAAAATGAGATCCATGAAGCAATAGTATATTTAAAGGAAGAATTTAAAATGAAAGATCTTGGAAAAACCAAGTATTGCCTTAGTTTAAAAATTGAGCAAATGCACAATGAGATATTCGTGCATCAATCAAATTACACAGAAAAGATCTTGAAACGCTTTAATATGGATAAAGCAAATCCTTTAAGTACTCCAATGGTCGTTAGATCACTCAATATTGAGACTGATCCATTTCGACCCTGTGAAGAAAATGAAGAGATTCTTGGTCCTGAATTTTCATATCTCAGTGCCATTGGAGCTCTAATGTATCTTGCTAATTGTACTAGACCTGACATTTCTTTTATAGTCAATTTATTAGTAAGGTTCAGTTCAGCTCCAACAAAAAGGCATTGGAAAGGGGTCAAACATATACTTCGATACCTTCGAGGAAATGTTGATTTGGGTTTATTTTATTCTAATAATTCAAAATAAGAATTGATTGGTTATGCAGATGCAGGACATTTATCTAATCCTCATAAAGTGAAATCTTAAACAAGCTATGTGTTCATAAATAACGGAACTGCAATTTCTTGGTGTTCCTAGAAATAAACGCTTGTCAGTACTTCCTCAAATCATTCTGAAATTATTACACTACATGAAGCAAGTAGAGAGTGTGTGTGGCTTAGATCAATGACACATCATATTGAAGAATCTTGTGGTTTTCCAGTCAACAAAAGTTTAACAATTTTATATGAAGATAATGCAGCACGCATTGCACATTAAGGGAATGATACATCAAAAGTGATAGAACCAAACATATACCTCCATGATTCTTTTCATACACTCAAGAGCTAATAAAAGATAATCATATAGATATCAAGTATATTCAGTCTAGCAAGAATTCAGCTGATCTTTTCACAAAAGCGCTTCCAACTACAATCTTTAGAAAGCACGTTCATGATATTGGAATGCGACATCTGCATACTATACAAAGGAAGATTACATATATCAACTTGAGGGGGAGAAAATCATGCAATGTACTCTTTTTCCTTAAGCTAAAGTTTTTCCTACTGGATTTTATTTAGCAAGGTTTTAACGAGACAGTTGCAAAATATTGTTATTCAAGGGGGAGTATTATGAATGTGAATGAACGATATATTGCTTGTGAATGAACAATATATTGCTTGTGAGAAAATAGTTCTCAAATAGTAAAAAGAAAATCTCTATATAAAGGGATTGAAATTCATTAATGAGAAAGTTAAGAAGAAGAAAAAAAAGAATAGATTACTCTCCAAATTCTTTCAATATTATTGTTTACCAAATTTTCTCAAAACTCTCTCTAAATTCTCTTAATATCATTCTACTATAAAATATTTTTCTTCTAATTAAATACTATTAAATTCAAGTTTAGTTCTATAACAAAATAAATAATTCAATTCTTATTTCACAACAGAAATCACATTTTACAAAGTTCCTAACTTTTTTAATCTTTTAAAAATTATTAATTTATAAAAACATGTTATCATAAAAATCTGAAATTATTTAATTATTAATGATAATAATAATAACAATAATGACCACAGCAACTTAAATAGAAATTATAGCTATATTTTATTTTACAAAAACAATAATAAGAAGTTTTATTTTTATATTTATGTCTTAGAATAGTTTTTTAAAATAATTCTTTACTTAGTTCCCACGATTAAAAGAAACATGTTTGAAAATTTTATGACTAATAGCATATCAAAGTTTAGTATATATATACATACATACGAAAATATCAACTCTCACATTTTATAAAAAAAATTATATCTTTTATATAATTTAAAATATTTCTCTTTTATTTAATTAAAAATATTTTTTCCTTTATACGTAAAAATTTTCTAACTTTTCAACCATTTCTTAATTTTTTATTTTATTTATTCAATTATTACTACAGCCATATATATATATATATATTATAAATTTTTATTTTTAAATTTAATTAATTTATAATTTTTAATCTATTAAAATTAATTAATTATTTTAAATATAGTCTGAATTCTTTTATATTATTTATCCAATTATTATTATTATTACTGTACATATAAAAAAATATACCTACAAACTCTTAGCAATTGCAAATAAAATTATTACAATAAAATTTTAGAATTCTTATTTTTGCATTTAATTAATTTACATTTTTTAATTTATTAAAATTATTTAATTATTTATTTTAAAATAATAATATCATTTGCAAATACTATAAGGTGCCATTCACTGACATCTAATTTATTTTAAAACAGATAAAGTGTTACTTTAATATACCAAGTATAGATTTTATCAAAAGTGAGGATGTTTTAGTAATTTGGTAATTCCACCATCCAAACCAAATCAAACGAAGGAACAGATTCGCGCTGCAACTTGCACATCTATATCATGTTTTTAAAATGTTAGGTCTCAGAGTGATCTATAAAACAATAACAGTCCAGTGATCAATTTTATTTATTTATTATTATTTTTTTTTTGAAAACAGGAAGTGATCATCCATTTTCAGCGATAGAGAAAAACCACTTGTCGGAAGTTAACAGAGCTCAAGTAGCAGAGCAATGGCATCTGTTGAAGTAGGTGGTGCTGTTGGTTTCGTAGGCTTGGACCAACTCAGCTTGGAAATGGCGGCTTCTCTTCTTCGTTCCGGCTACAAAGTCCAGGCTTTTGATGTATGTTTTTTTTTTCTTTTTAATCTTTTATTTTAATTCACTATATGCTTAGCAACTTAATTTTGATTCTGCCATGCTTGTGTCTGGTTTTCGAGAAAAAACAAAAATAGCTGAAAGAAGAATTCTTACTTTCTTTCTAATCCTTTTTTTTTTTCCCTTAATTTTAATTTATTTTAAAATTCAAATTCTTGTTTTCCGGGAAAATGATAAGGCCGAGAAAATGAGCTGGCGATCACGTGTAAAAGTATTACTTTAGCAAGTGTTTGTTTTTTGAGATGAAGAATATTTTGCAGGTCAACTTAATAGGATTGTAACATCTAGAATGGTTTATCAAGAAACTAACTGTGCTTGATCCTTGTTTCTTTATGGAAGGGGGTAAATTACAATTTGTTCCTTCACCTTCTCCCTAATTAGTCTATGGAAGAAGGTGACCAATGGAAATATATGAATTTGACCTTGTGAAGGCATTGAGCTGGAAGAGTTTAATCCTCTTCTCTGGGATGCAAATATAGTAACTGCTAATCTTAACTATTATTTGTTATAAATAATAATAATAATTATGAGATGATGAAGACTTAGCCATGTTGAATGAAGCAAAAAAAATACTCTTAACTGATCCTAAGTACATTAATTAGGATCAAGACTTTGCTGGATTAATTGAATTAAGGGATCACTCAGTTTATTCATCTCCATAGAATTGACCTTTGCTGCTCTGGTTTTGAGGTTTAGCTGTATGAGTATTAATTGGGAAATGATGTGATGCTCAATGTAGTTGTTTGATGGGATTGGCATTGTTTAATACCCGTTGACTCATTTTGTAGATAGACAGAGCTTTGCTCGATGAATTTTCAAGCATTGGTGGAAGCAAATGTATCACTCTAAAAGAGGTTGGGAAAGGTAATCTTTAGAATGCATGGTAAACAGCTATCATTTAAATATGTATTTGAATTGAAACTTTCATCCCTAACATAAATGAAGATTTTAATTTAAAAACACTATTTCAAAGCATTTTTTTTTACTCGGACAATCAAGCCTTATTTGTTACTACCATAATGCAAATTTTTGTAATGATTTAGTTTGACAACCTTTCTATAAAAAATGTGAGTCTTTAAAACAATCACATATATTGTTCATGAACTACTGTTTACTCTTTTTATTTTTCTTTTATTTCACTTTAATTTGTTGGATTCACTTTATTATTGTGATACTTGCTTAGATTCCTGGTTAAATGTTGATTTGAGTCAATTTGCTCATTGACGTAAAGATTTACAACAATAATAATTGGTTTTGTCCAGTTTTGAATAATTGCAAACAATTCTATTTAAATCCTTGACTTATGCCATTCAAATTTCCATAAACATGAAAAAACCTTTTCTAATTCCTGTGATATATATGTGGAAATTTAGAAATTTATTTATGTCAAATATATGCATAGTTGTCATTGCCATACTTCACCCTTCAACTTTAATCATTTATACACCAAAACTTAGCCGGATGCAGTCTGTTGGCATTGATTCAGATGCATAAAAATTAATGTCTTATTGTACATGTGTTTTGTTTAATTAGTTTTGTGCTTTTGGTTTGGCATTGCAGATGTTGATGCTCTGGTTATTTTAATATCACATGTGGATCAAATCAATGACATAATATTGGGTCAACAAGGCGTTTTGAAAGGTCTTTGTAAATCTTTCCATGATATTACATCATTGTTGTTAGTTCTGTGAACATACAGATGCATAACTTGATGGTATGATGGCGTGCAGGATTTCCAAAAGGGGCTACTATCATCATACGCGCAACTATTTTGCCATCACAAATCCAGAATCTAGAGAAACGTCTTATTGGTAATCGTTAATGTCATTTTTATCGATAGTAGCACATCATCTAGAAAGTGTTTTGAAAGATATTTGGTTTTTATTCTATAGTAATCTTAACCATGAACAAATTGTGTTTGCATGCATTTTGTATAATTAGAACCATGCTCACTCAAACTTGGCAATCAAAACATTTCTGTAGATTTTCTGCTTTATTTTAGGCCACTCATGCATGCATAACTTAAGCATAGGCCAAACCACATTGATAATCAGGGAACTGTATTTGTCTTATATTATACAGTACTCAGGTACAAGAGGCATCTCATAATCAGTATAATAACATATTTCACAAACAATTGGTTAAATCTCAATTATTTAATCATCAGTCATAAGTAGAATGCAGCTACCCTTGGGTGAATATTTTGCCAAATTTTATTGTACATAGACTGGAATTATAGTAGTAAAAACATTGATTCTTAGGAGAATCTGCAGGAGTTATGGCTTACAAATGATTTCAGTCACATACATGCATGGAAATTTTCATCGGTTGGGGAATGAAACGAACATGTGGGGCATATGTATTTTCTTCTTCCTCTATGATCATTTCTATATTATTGTCTAACCACAATCATAAGATGTAATTAATTATCAACTAAAAGAACATATTCATTATGATTTTATGAGTTCTTTATTATTATTATTATTTCTTTAGGATTCTAGTAAGTACTTTTTTTTTTTTTGAACAATCAGCAGATAATCATTGGAAAGTTGCAATAAATTGGCATATTTGTTTGTATTGCAGAGGAAGGTGTGATAGCTTATTTAGTAGATGCATTCGTATCCAGGGGAAGGTCCGAGGATTTAAATGGAAAAATTATGGTAACTTGTCTCATTTACTGAATATTCTCATGCTTTGATTGGTAGCAGTAGCAGATGCAAAATTTGAGTTCTTTCTGATTATCAGCTAATTTCCATTGAGGAGACTCCTAACACTGTTTTTTGGCATTATCTAGATTGCTTCCTCAGGAATGTCTGAAGCCATTGCAAAGGCACGGCCTATTCTCTCTGGTAATGATCATTTTATGATCTATTTTGTTCTATTAAAATATTTGGTTTCATATTTCATTTTGTCTCTATATTCTTTAAATCAAATTGTTTTCTTTGACAGCAATGTGTGAAAAGCTTTATATTTTTGAAGGTGAAGTTGGTGCTGCACGGTATGTTTTATTATTATTATTTTTCGTGGAAAGTTCTAATCATAATGAATATAACTGTTTAATTGTTGTTGGTGGTGTTACATATCCATTTTATATTTTGAATCAGTGCAGATTTTAGATGCGACAAATTAGAATATACATGACATGCTAATTTAGACAAGGAAATGATTCTTATTTGTGTGACTGTTATAGACTATTAGAAAATTTTACATAAATATTTTTTTTTTCCATAATAGTAAGATTAAAATGGTGAATGAGTTGCTCGAGGGCATTCATCTTGTTGCTTCAGCGGAAGCTATTTCTCTTGGTGCTAAAGCTGCAATTCATCCATGGATAGTCTACGACATCATTTCTAATGCTGCGGGAAATTCATGGTGAGTACATTATGCTGTGTGTCATATTATCTTTTATTGTTTTTTAGAAATGGAAATACTCTGCTCGCGAATTTGGAATTGGAAGAATTAATGAATATCCAAAATAGATGAAGTAGATGTTTCAAGGACATGTAGCCTGATCACTGTTTAGGGTAACATTTTGTTGTCTGGTTTATTACTGTTGATACTGGAAGATTTAAAAATTATATAACAGTGGCAGTATTTTCAGATCATATTCCTTCTTTAACCAAATGAAACCAATCAACCAAATTGTATGGCAGACATATCAACTTCTTCTGTAGATACTTGGCACTCATGACCTTAAAATTTCAACATATTTGATTGTTTTTCCTTCTTGAATATTTCATATACTAGTGTCATTTTTGAAATATGAATTTTGGGAAGAGATAATATTTAACCTATATTGCAAAATAGCTTGGGTAGACTTTCATATCATCTCCACCAGTAGAGTAGTTGGCTACTGCCGCCATCATAGTCTATCATCACTATTACCACTGTTATTGTCATTGAAATCATTACATTTCCATCTCTGCCACTAGTAAGGACAACACTATCTTCATTTGCACCATTATTGTTCTCATCTACCACCATTAATAGTGCCATTATGGCCATCCATCATCACAACACTTCCATTTACCTATTGCTTATAATTTTATCCTAATCACGTACTATAAATGCTAAATTATGCAACAAGATTTATTGTGATTTTACTACTATTTTAGCAACAAAATCGTGGAGTTATTTAAACAATGAAAAATGCATTTACTAGGGAACTTGAACGTATTACTGTGATAAGATCATGCAATAAATTCTAGTTGTTGAAAATATTGCAAGTTACAAAATCCCTCAAATTAAGCTTTCTTGTCACTTCCTTTTAGTCTAATTTGACACTATGTTCGACCTTGACAATTTTATTTTCCTTATATATTCTTTTGGGTTTTTAGATGAATTGTTTTATAAATGCAGGGTTTTCAAGCATCATGTACCTCACTTGTTAAAAGGTGATATCAAGCCTCATTGCCTTGGTATTCTGGCTCAAAATCTGGTAAGATGCACTGTTGTAAAAATGTCTTTAATTGCTGAAATGAATTGCTTTGGAATGTCAAACTGTTGGCTACTTATAATATGGTAACAGACACTTAAATGCTATATGCCTTCTTTAGTCATTAGGTTTGTTGTTGGATTGATTGTGAACAAAAGATGGGAATAAGTTCTTAATTTTATGGTGACATATGGCACCTGGATTGAGACAGATGGTGTTATTTAAGGGAAAAGTTTTTCTTTTAATTTGTTTTAGGACTAAGTGATTTTCTTTGTTTCTGTTTGAATGTCTTTACTTGTTGATGAAAAATGCTTTCAAGCACAAAAAGCACACAAATGCGGGAGTAAGTGAGACAAGTGAAATGAAAGAAAATGTTTGAAATCAATTTTCCTTTTTGGGTGCTAAGTTTAATTTGACTGTGTGCAAATCTAGGCAAGATAGGGGCAATTAGTAGAAATAGTGAAACATTGTAATTGTGAAATGTACAGCTTAAACTTGAAAGGTGAAAAGGAACTTGGTCTTTAAAAAAAAAAACAGTAGAAGTTTGATCTTCCAAACATCCAAAACCAGCTTGATCCTGTTCCTCAAAGAGTATTTTTCTTAGTTCATATTTTTTTCTAGGTTTATCATGACGACATTTTCAATTTTTTATGTACACTTGTTGCACAAGAAAAATCTGTTTGAGAATTCCTTACAACTTTAGTACAAAAAATTCATCGATAGTTATCCATGAATAAACTTGTAAAAGAAAATACCAGAACTTCCTCTTGAAAAATAATTAATTGACTTGAATTTTTACAAACAAAATAGCTCATTAGCAATGCAAATTACAATGTAAGAAAAATGACATGCTAGTGCTGCCAAAACCTAGCAATACTATAATCTCTAAGGTCATTAGTAATAATTTATGCAAAAAAGCACCATTTATGTACAACTTCATGTTATGATATAAAACTATTTCCAATTGCAGATCTACATAATAATTCTTGGAGGGCATACCAAATTTATAAAATAATATAAAGTTAAATTATATAATTTTTAATTTTTAAATGTTAAAAATTAAACTAATCACTAACAATTAGTTATAAAAATCTTTAAGATAAATATATCATTAATATATTGGAATCTAAGCAACCTATTTGGTTTTGTATTAGAGGATATACAATATTGGAAATCAAAATTTAAATTTATAATTCTGATTAAAATGTAAAGATAATTATATAGTACCACCCCATTTATTGATGAAATATGTATTTATAACTCCAATATTAGTAAATATCTATGTATATGTATATGTGTTTTTATATATGTGTACATATATAACTTATATGTTAATTATAATCAAAGACCTAAAATTTATAAGAATATTTCAAAAAATTTTAAAGGATCTTTAATAGGAGAGTCAACAGTACTTAGATATTCAATGGTAGCAAAGAGACTTATTTGAGTAGACTAGTAGTATAGGAGAATACCAAAATGAAGAGAGATGAGGTTTTAGACATCTCTTGCTAAAACATAAAAGTGAAGAACTACTAAACAAAACTCACAAGGATTATTGTGTTGAGAGCTTGAATATTTACTTTGAGTTTTCCATGGTTGTCTCACAATATACTCATCATCATCATCATCATAATTGTGAAATTCTTTCTCGAGTGCCTTATGTTAATGAAATTGATCACCTTGATAAATAAAGAAGTAGAAATTAAAGAGGCACAACCGTTGTAGAAAATGGAAAAGGTAACAAAACAAACGAGGGGCTGATTTTTTCACCTATTAAACTCATACAGTAGGAAGCCACATGTCAGAACAACAAAGTTTCAATCTCAAAGAAAAAAGAGCCACTTGGCAGCATTTTGTTCACTCTTGTTTGAGAGCTGAACTTAGATTTAGATGGATGGCTTTTTCTGTGAACTAAATGAAAATTTATTAAGAATATTCTAAATTTTGTTGCTAAAAAATTAATGATTGAAAGTTTTTTATGAATAGTTCTTTATAGAGGACGAGGCCATCTCTATACTAGAAAATATGGCCATAAAAGTACATTACTGGAGCGGAGTCTAAGGATGGATATTGCTGGCCGAGAAATAAAGGACTTTAGAATTTTAGAAATGTTCGAGTTCAGAACATGGCTGCTAATATTTTTAACTGTAGTAAACTCTAATTGGTGGTGCAGGAGGGAGGCAAGGTAATCACATCATTACAGGATTTAACAGTAATTCTACATTATCACCTGCTTTCATTTTTTCCTGCTACATGCTTGCTATTGTGAATTTTGCAATGTTTGATTAGATTGCATAAATAGTGACAAAGCAAAGTACTGCAGTGTACATACTGTCATACAAAAATTTGGCTGGTTTTTCTTTTTCTTTTTTTTTTTTTTTTGGAATTTGATAACAGTGGCTTTATTGAAACACACAAATAAAGCTGTCATATTGCTGTTTGACAATTTGAAGTTAAATGTTTTTTAGAATTTAGTAACAATTCTAGCAACCAAATATAATAGGCCTAGTTGTATTACAGAAAACATGGTGTCATGCGTATGGTGCAAAATAAGTTACACTATAAAATTTTTCCATGTATCATCCAGAAAGTACCACCAAATACATGTGAAACTACTAGCACACTGTCATTTGAATGCCTTCTATATATTATTTGAATGAAGGGATGAAATATGATTGAAGTTTTAATACAAAGCAATCAAAGATGTAACTTTTGGCTAAAATTTAAGTGTGGAGATGTTATGATACTCCCTCCGTTCCTTTTTAATTGTCGTTTTAGGTTGAATTTTTTATTCCTATTTATTTGACGTTTTCAATTACCAGTGCATTTTAATTACTTTTTTTCCTATCATACCCTTATTTACGCATACATTACTTTTAGGAATATACAAAGCTAATAATTAATTGAGGGAATTAATATAAGGATAGTATAGTATTTTACACATATATTAATTACATTTCTTAATTTATGTGCATAATCCTTAAACGACAATTAAAAAAGAACAGAGAGAGTATTTGATAAAATTGGTGTTACACTAATCATGAATTCGGTTAAGATTCATGGGTTTTTTTTTTTTTTCAGGGTATTGTTTTGGACATGGCCAAGTCACTTACATTTCCTCTTCCACTTTTATCTGTTGCTCACCAGCAGCTTATTCTTGGTAAGACCACCATTAAATGTGCATATTGTTGAATTATTCAAATCAATCTAGTTTCTGATGCATAACATTTTTTTTAGGGTCTACATATGTTACTGGGGAAAATAATGATATGACAATGATCAAGGTTTTTCCTCCCACCTCCCTCGCCACTCTAGTAGTTCGGCTGCAACTTACTTTTAGTCTATAATTTGAAGAAATATTGACTTTCAGATGGTTTATTAGCTTTACATTGTACTAACCTTTTCCAGGTTTGGGAAAAAGTACATAGAGTTAATATTCATGATGCAGCCAGTGCAGAGTCATACAGCCCAGAGACATTGGCACACGAACTTATTGTTAAATCCGCTGCTGTGAAGCGAATTGGTTTCATTGGTCTTGGAGCAATGGGGTTTGGCATGGCAACTCACCTGCTAAAATCAAAGTTCTGTGTTTTTGGTTATGATGTAATTTCTCACCCTGATTATACTCTCATTTAATAGTCAATTTATTTTCTGCTTGAGGCCTGAAATACGGACAGATGCAATTACTATTGTGATTGAACTTATATCGGAATAAAGATTCATATCTCTACTTTGCCATCTAAATTTAGGAATTGATATCAATGACTTGACTTTTCCTTTAACAATCCTGTTGTTGTTGAGTTGAATACACTAGTTCATGCTGACTCCAAGTTGAAAAACTTATTATATTAAAATATCAAATATGCCAGGTGAACGATGGGAAAGAAAAAAAAAAACCTCCTTTTGAATTCTCAAGAAATTAATTGCAGTCATCTTTCAAAACCCTTTTGGTTGCTAGTTTTCAGGGTTGGTGATTGGTGTTGCATCCGTGGGAAAACAGAATTTGTGAAATTCTAATATTGAACCAAACTGTATTGTTTGTAGAATCCTTAAGTGTCAATGCTTATAATTCCATTTCTGAATTCTATGTTGTTTATAGGATATTCATCTCTTTTAGATTTGATAAAATATGTATCCACAATAAAATCTTTGTTTTGTAATAACTGCTAAGCTAGGTTGTATTGTTGCACTTTCGCAGCTAATACAAGTGGCCTGAACACTATTTGTGTTAAAGTATGATTTGTGTTTTTATGTTGGTATATCCAACTGGTGTTTTAGGAAGTTGACATCTCTGCATTTTTAAGCATGTAGATGTGTATGTTTATTTATTTATCTTTGCTTTACTTCATTCTTCAGCTTTACTTTTCTACAGGTTTTGTAGGTATTTGATTTTTTTATATATTTAATAGGAAGATTAAACTGCTTTTATAAATTTGTATTAGATGCATCTTTTATTTTGTGGCAGATGTATAAACCAACGCTAACTCGATTCGCAAATGCGGGTGGCTTGATTGGCAACTCTCCAGCTGAAGTATCCAAAGGTAATTTGAGTCACGTTAATGTTCATTAATTTGAATTAGCAAGTAAAACAATCAATGCAAGATCACAGTGTTATATTATTTTTGCAAACGAGTTCTTTGTTTCTGAATGAGACATCTATACAGTTTTGTCGGATCTAGATCAAACTAACGGGAGGCTTGTATAAAATATGACAGGGCTCGCACACCCCATTAAGTGCATGTTGAGGCTTTTAATTAATCCGCTAATGAAGATTAACTAATGTGTTTGACAGTTCTATTCCTATTTCTTTTATGCAACTTCAACAATGCTGAAGTTGATTGACATTGATAATATTTTCTTATTCTCCTCTACTGAATCTCACTTTGTTGACAAAAGATTATGGTCATGGATTAAAAACATCTCACACATGCAGCCTGATAGGACAGAATAGAAAACTTAAGAAATAGAAACTTAATTCATCTCTTTCATTCAATAAATAGACATATTTATATACAAGTTCTAGGAGACACTACATTAATTAGTATGGTTGAGACACCACATTAATTAGTATGGTTGAGATACCATATTAATTGGTATGGTTATATTCAAAGTCATACAGTCTGATTGTCAGACTGTGTTCTGACTATATAGCCTATATTCTGATTGCATAACAACTAATTCCTTTGACATCCCCCCTAAAATTGATGATGGTAAGTCAACTAGCATCAATTTGCTACAAGAAAGTTATGTCGCTGACGTGTCATGGATTTGGTGAAAATATCTGCAAGCTGTAGAGTAGTGGAGATATGTGGAAGAGTGATAACTTGATGATCATAGGCCTCCCGGATAAAGTGGCAATCAACCTCTATGTGCTTTGTGCGTTCATGGTAGACAGGATTGGCAACAATTTGGATAGCACTAGTGTTGTCAGCATGTAAAGGAGTAGGTTGATCTTGGGAGAAACCAAGCTCTATTAGAAGACCACGCAACCAAATGATCTCGGAGCATGTAGTAGACATGGCGCGGTACTCCGCCTCAGTGGATGATTTGGAGACCAAGTCTTGCTTCTTGCATTTCCAAGAGATAAGAGCATCACCAAGAAACATACATCATCCTGTAGTTGATTTTCTTGTGTCTGGGCAGCCGGCCCAATCTGCATCACTATAGGCTTGTAGTTTGAGGGAAGAATCAGTGGGGAAGAATAAGCCACGACTAAGTGAGCCAAGGAGATATCTAATGATGCGGTGGACTGCAGATAAGTGGAGATGCCAAGGGGCTTGCATAAACTTGCTGACAATATGGATAGCATATGAGATGTTTGGGCGGGTGATAGTTAGATAGATAAGACTTCCAACTAGCTTTCGATATAAAGTAGGATCTTCTAGAAGTTCCCCTTCATCACGTCGATATTTCACATTAATTTCCATTCGGGTGTCAACAAAATTAGTGTTTGTGAGTCCTGCTAGTGAAACCAAATCCATAATATACTTATGCTGATTTAAGAAGATTCCTTGAGGCCGATGATGTACCTCTAACCCCAAAAAATAGGTGAGTGGACCAAGAGTTGCCATCAGCTGTATAAATCTTGAGATTTCCAAAATATTTACTTACACTAGTGAGGAATTTAGCATTGTTTGTCATGTGATGGGAAGCTCCAGAATCAAAGTACCAAGGAGAAAGTTTAGACAAGGGTTTACCTGAGAGTCCTAATGCAGAAAATGCAAATATGATCATTTGCTGGATCATTTGAGGTGTCACAGATTGAATAGGAGCAGAAGCACTCTGTGTTAGATGTGCTTTATCCACAGAACTACCGGCACTAGAAGAACCAACTGAGACAGTATATACTGTTCCAGATTTTTTGGGAGGTCAAATAGGACATTCCTTGATGATATGGCCATCTTTTTTGCAACAGTTGCAGAATATTTTTGAACAACTTGAAGCATAATGGCCAAATCCTTTGCAACAAAAACACTGAACGTTACTCATGTTCCTACCTTTTGGCTTGCCTTGAGTTGCATAAGCCATAGGAACAGAAGTGGATTTAAGTTGTTCCATAGTGGCTTGAGTAAAAAGTTGTTGCTCCTCGCGAAATAAATCATTGAGACATGCATCCAAAGATGGGACAGTTTCTCAATTCATAAGATTAGACCTAGTGCTTTCAAATTCAGATCTCAGTTTCATAAGAAATTGATCTCTTTTAGTAGTTTCATGTACAGATTGAACAGAATTAAGACCTTCGGGAGGTAAAGTAGCATAGATAATATCAGTATATTCAGCCCAAAGATTCATCGAACTAGAATAAAAATCAGAGATAGGGAGGCTGCCCTGTTGGAGACTTGCTAGCTCATGTTCAAGCTGAAATCGACAAGCAGTGTTGTGTTGGCTGTAGAGTTTTTTTAGATAATTCCACATTTCAGCTGAAGTTTTGAAGGGTCAAAGATTCAAGATGATGTTGGATTCCATAGATCCTAAAATCCATGCCATGATTTGAGCAGCCTTGACTTCCCACTTGGAGTGCTCATCCTTGTCTTTGTCAGGTGCAGATTTGCTGCCATCAATATGACCCCATAGATCTTTGCCTTTGACAAATATCTTGAAGTGAAATGCCCAGGCTGAGTAGTTTTTTCCATTGAAACGAATCAAGAAGACATCATACTTGTTTGAAGACATGAGGCTGAGATAACTTTATCAAAATAACTAAGAATAAGGAACTGAACTAGAGCTGAGAAGAAGAGACAAGAGAATTCAGAACTGAGGCTCTGATACCATGACAGGACAGAATAGAAAACTTAAGAAATAGAAGCTTAATTCATCTCTTTCATTCAGTATATAGACATATTTATATACAAGTTCTAGGAGACACTACATTAATTAGTATGGTTGAGACACCACATTAATTAGTATGGTTATATTCAAAGTCATATAGTCTGATTGTCAGAATACAGTCTGATTGTCAGACTGTATTCTGACTATACAGCCTGTATTCTGATTGCATAACAACTAATTCCTTTGACACAGCCTTAAGTACGTCCTTGTGAGTGGCTCCTGTATTTAAGGAATTCTTCATTGGTGTATTAGGAATTTGTTTTTTATAAAAGGTTCTAGGACTATGATACAAATTGGAAATATCTACATGAAAGAGCCTTGCAAACTCTGAAAGGCATTGGATGCAATAAAACTGAATTAAAATATTACCATAAAAGAGCAACATGGCCTCAGCATTCCTTAGTGATTTTTATTTTCTGCAACCTTTTTTCCATGTTTATCAATGCAAATGTATTTTAATTGTGCTATGCTATTTGACTCACACTAGTGAGTCTCTAAATCTGTGTTCACATGACCGACGTTCACTGGAGTAACAAATGAGTCTGTAACTTCTCTCTCTCTCTCTCTCTCTCTCTGTATGCGCGTGTGTGGGCAAGCACACATGTACAAATGTATGTGAGATGTGCAAATGAATGTTACACCAACAATAGGCTCACATTATAATTAATTTCCCTCTGCTCACCATGCCTCCATCTACTCAACTTATGCACTTGCTTTGATTGAGAATCAGAAGACACTTCTTTATTGCATCCAAGTGCAAATCAACTTTTCTGATTTAGTTGATGTTTCAATTTGCAAAGAATCCACAAAAGAAACCACTGAATTGGTCAGTGCATACTTCATGATGTTTTTGGAAGAAACTATTTTTAAAAATTTCTTAAGCTGAGATTTGTTTGGAGTATAATGAATCTAAGTTGATTCTCCTATTGATTATGTAGTATTATTATCTTGAAAACGATGATCAGATAGCTAGACAGAGTTTCATTATATTGTGGTGGATATAGCTGCTTTAAAATTTAGATCACAATGTTGATTTTTTTTCATTGTCCTGTCCAGATGTCGATGTGCTTTTAGTCATGGTAACAAATGAAGCTCAAGCAGAAAGTGTTTTGTATGGAGATCAGGGTGCAGTTTCAGGTATGATCTGCAGTAAGATATCCATAATTTGGTGAAATTACTGACTTTCATTTTGTGTTCTGTTTTATAGCACTTTCACCAGGATCATCTATCATCATTTCATCTACTGTGTCTCCTGGATACATAATGCAACTACAGCGACGCTTGCAAAGTACATTCTATATTCATTCTCCTATACATTATGATTATACTTTTCTAATAGGAAAATTTCAGTTTCAATATGTGAGTAGCTATTTGCTTGCAAGCTAAAATTGTGGTTTGCAAAACACATAGCTTCATACTTTTTGTTCCTCCTGTTTCCCAATTTGATCCCAAAAAACATAAAGAAAATTATCGTTTTTTTGCCACATGAAGAAAGGCATTAAAAAGTGCCCAAGTAGTTTAAAAATTGCACATAATTGATAAATATGATCAAAGACTTTAGTGGCATGTTTGGTAATAATGAAAGTGTGCAACTATCATGTCTTAGTGCCTTCAAAGAGGTAGAAGGTAGCATTGCAAAGTAGATCATGGTTTCATATTATTTAGGTGGTCGATTCATGAGTTTTCCCATGTAATGCTTGTAATTTCTAAATAGCATAACAATCAACCTACAAATGTTCTAGATGACGGCAAAGATTTGAAATTGGTGGATGCTCCTGTTTCTGGTGGTGTTAAGAGGGCTTCAGATGGAACACTTACGGTCTGAAAAAGAACACTTCTCATTTAGCAAAGCAGATAGGTTTTGTTAATGTATTCTGACAGAGATTTGATATTTTTTGTAGATAATTGCTTCTGGTACTGATGAAGCTCTTATGAGTACCGGATCAGTTCTTGCAGGTAATTAACATGTTGTATAGTTTGCACTCTTGGTTGTACAGTTTTCTAAAAAGTAAAATTGCTATTTATCATCGATTGTGAACTCTGAACAGCATTAAGTGAGAAGCTCTATGTTATCAAGGGAGGTTGTGGAACTGGGAGGTACTTCAGCACATTCAGACATGCAGATTATATATAATTATTAATTGTACTTGTGAGGTTTTTAGCTTTAGCTTTTTTTGGTGGAAAATTACATCAGCTTCTGCTCTTAAATCATCATTTTCAGTGGTGTTAAGATGGTTAATCAATTGCTTGCGGGAGTTCATATAGCTTCAGCAGCAGAGGCAATGGCATTTGGAGCTCGATTAGGTCTCAATACAAGGACACTTTTGGACTTCATAGCACATAGTGGGGGAACATCTTGGTTTGTGTCTGCATACTTCAATGCTCTTTTTTTTTTCCCTCTCCATGTGGTTGATATTGTTTCTACTATGCTGATTTTATCTTTTTTTTTTTTTTTTTTTTTTTTTCTGAATAAGAGATTTCATAGGATTGTAATTTGTTAATTTGACATGCAATTATCTCTTCATGATTGACTCAAGTATGAGATGCCATTTTTATTGAGAATCTATAGTGTTGGCTTGGTACCATTTGATTGACTGATGATGTCATAAATTTTTATTTTTTGGTGCTAATGTTTGAAAAGGAATACCAACTGTGAAAGAATGAAATGGGGAGAGAGAGAGAGAGAGAGAGAGAGAGAGAAGCTGTAGCTTGTTTATCACTTCATTCATTTGTTTGTTTGTTTTCCTTTTCCAACAATTTTCTGTTGATAATTCTTAAAATATTTTCTATATTTTATCATACATAAACTTTAGAAACATTTTTCATCCATACAATTCACTGTCAAGAGAACTTTCTTGGTTAAAGTAGATGAATATTTTTCACAGTCCTGAACTTTGACTGTTGTCAGGTCCTTCTATTTGTTTTCTGGCTGGATGCTGCTTGTGTTTTTGTCTTTGGAATGATTTATTAGGTACTGGACTATGCAATGTGGGTTGGGACTCCCCTATATGTATTACAAGTTGGCGAGGAAAAAATTCAGAACTTGAGGGTTGTCCTATTAAAATTTGTCATCAGCTCTGCTAACAAACAGGAATTCCTCCTGTGATTTTGTAATTGCTTTAGGAATGTAGAAACGTGATTCTTTTGTCTTTTATTTACTTATTTATTGTTATTTTTTTTTAATAAATGAAGACATTGCATCCAGAAACAAGAAGAAAACAAGTAAGAATAAAATTGTCCACCTAAAAAAATGACAAAATTTAAACAACAATTTGTACAGAAGTTCTCTACTGTACTGCCATACACCAGCTGATTTAACATCTTCAAACATATGTTTGACAGCCCTGAAGTTTATAAATTAATTTAGCCAAATGTTTTCGTTGCAGGATGTTTGAGAATCGTGTTCCACATATGTTGGACAATGACTATACCCCATATTCTGCACTTGACATCTTCGTGAAAGATCTGGTCTGAATGATTTTGATTCTATGTTTCTGATATGTTTGAAATTAAATTAGTTAAAATATTTAAATAATTCATTAGTGGGTTGTTAAAACAGAGTCTAAACATTTTCAGGGCATTGTTTCCCATGAATCCTCAAATTATAAAGTTCCGCTTCATGTTTCAGCTGCTGCACACCAACTTTTCCTAGCAGGTCTAGTGTACTTCACATTCTTAGCTGCTTTTTCTTTGGTTAAATGATCATTATCTTTGTTTTTGACTCATTAGTTCTAAGTTCTTAGTTGCAGTTACTGTAGCCGGCTGAACTGAAATCAGTGGTTAGTTCTAAGTTTGTGTTATGAAGAGTTGTGTTGGAAAATGGAATTTCTAGAATTCCAATTCTGTAAAACCATTAGGAATGTCCTTGTGGTGACAATTGGAGGCTATGGCTTTTGATTAGTTGTTTACAATAGTTGCAAAATTTATCAAAATTTATAGATTGAATTACAAGTCAAAGATGACCCATGAAATCATAAAATTAGTAACAACTTTAGAGGCAATGGGGAGGTTGTTAAACATAGTTTTGGACAGTTTGGAAATTCAGTTAGGTGCAGTAATTTGAATCTAATTGGAATTGCTAATGTCATTCTTGAGCGATTGCTTTAGAGAGGGTGAAATGATTTAAGAGTATTGCTGTCACAGCCTCATGTAATTGGTATTTAGCATATTGTCAGAACTTGGACATTGTAGGAGTTTGAAGTAATTGATTATAATGAGATCCAATTTCAATGTAAGTCAGAGCTAGCTCAAAGTTTGAGCAATTTTGGTATTGTATTTAGTGTTTTCATTAACTTCTGTTGCTAAAAGAGAATGGAAAGTTTCAAAAAAAAAAAAAAAAAAAGATTCTTGTAATGCCTTAGAAATGTTTTAAAGCATTCAACACGACACGAGGTGTCAGAAGGCAATCAAGTTACCATGCTGATGACAATCTAGAAATGCAGGTCTTAATATAAAGTGTAAATGCACTTAAAATATTTCTCATGTTAGACTCTGCACAAAGGTTGCTTTATGTGGATTTGAGTTTGCTTGACATAATACTTGAGCTTCTTTATTGAGCAGGTTCTGCTTCTGGCTGGGGTCGGCAAGATGATGCTGGTGTAGTTAAGGTCTGGAATACTAAAGTATTGTAGTTGTACATTATGCAAATTTAATATGTGAATATAGGTTCTGGAAATTTGACAGACACTGAAATAGCAAGATTTTCCATAATTCTGCAGGTTTATGAGACACTCACAGGTGTTAGAGTTGAAGGAACACTTCCCATTCTTAAGAAAGAAACAGTCCTGCAATCTCTTCCATCTGAGTGGCCCCTGGATCCCACTGATGATATCCATAGATTGAATAAGAGTAATTCAAAAACATTGGTTGTTCTGGATGATGATCCAACTGGAACCCAAACGGTTCATGATATTGAAGTATTGACAGAATGGTGATCTCTCAACCTCTATGTTTGTATTGCTGATTTGCAAAATTGATTGTCTAAATGATATGTGAGATTTCATTTATGATATATCAGACATTCTGAACACAGGTTTTTTTTTTCATTACCACTTAAATATTTTTTGTTATTTATCTATCGTGGGTTCTCTAAATTCCATCCAACAAATGAGAAGCTTCTACACTTTTACATATGTAAAGCACACTGGCTTTCCTAAGCATGTTTTTTCAATTATTAAGCTGGTATTTTTTCTCTTGCTTTTCAGGAGTGTTGAGTCTTTAGTTGGGCAGTTTAGGAAAAAGCCTACATGCTTTTTTATCCTGACTAACTCTAGGTCGTTGAGTTCTGAGAAGGTAAATTGCTTTCTTCTATTTTGTATAAAAAAAAAATAATAATAATGATTTCTTATCAAGTATTCATGCTCTGCTGGAAGGGGATAGACTTTGCTTGTCTGCATTTGTGCTTCTGAGTAATTACATTACTGTTTACAGGCCACTGCATTGATTAAAGAAATCTGCAGAAATCTGAGAAATGCAGCTAAATCAATTGGGAATGTTGACTTTACAGTAGTCTTGAGAGGTGACTCAACATTGCGAGGTCATTTTCCAGAGGCAAGGATAGAGGGCCCAAAATACTATAATTATGTAGCACAATTTTACAGCTTACCTTTATTAGTTACAGCATGACACAAGTGTGATTTATGTAGGAAGCAGATGCAGCTGTTTCAGTACTTGGTGAGATGGATGCATGGATCATTTGCCCCTTTTTTCTTCAAGGAGGCCGTTACACTATTGAAGATGTACACTATGTTGCAGATTCTGATCGGTATCTGTCTCAACTCTAAAACTTTATGATCTTGGCTGGATATCCTGGGTGTTTGACAAATGAACCCATGTTTTTGTAGGCTTTTCCCTGCAGGAGCCACTGAATTTGCTAAAGATGCTGTTTTTGGCTATAAATCTTCCAATCTACGAGAGGTGTGGCTTTATTCATTCTGACATCTGGTTGAGATGTTGTTAGTTTTATTAGTGAATTTGCAACTGTGTCTTGATCCTTAGTGGGCGGAGGAAAAAACTAAAGGCCGTATTCCAGCTAATAGTGTTACATCTATATCAATCCAAGTTCTAAGGAAAGGCGGACCAAAAGCTGTTTGTGACCTGCTTTGCAGCATGAAGAAGGTATTGATAATTGGGAATTCATATCTGAACTTTCTGTCGTCTTATAATTGATTAAAGAGTAATTCTTTTGTAATTTGAGCATTTTAGTTCTGCTTCTCTTTTATGATCTTTCAGCTCTCTCATTATGCCTGTTCTGTTCTTTGGATGCCATAACAGAACAATTTTAATTTTCATAGTTGTCCAATACAGCACTAGTCCCTCTTTTTGTCTTCCCCTTGGTCATACACTTGTTATATTTGTTGAAAATCCTACATATTGCTAGGGTGAGAAGATTCTGTTTGGCTTATTAATTAAAACAACATACATTTTACTTTCTTTGAAGGTGAATCATCTATTAAACATTATTTAGTGAGTCTCTTCAAATCAATGAAAGTATATTACTCAATTATGCTGAATGCATTTGAAGGTCTTTGTGGTTGGGATTTCAATTGTCCATTGATGATGCTTTATTGGCTGAAACAGGGGTCAACATGTATAGTCAATGCTGCGAGTGAAAGGGACATGGCTGTATTTGCTGTTGGAATGATCCAGGCATAATATTCGTAGATTTCCTTTTCTTAATTGTTCTTTGATCTTTGTAATTCAAAATTGTTGAAAAAATTCTTACAGGCATTTTCTACTTAAGCAGGCAGAATTGAAAGGAAAATCATTCTTATGCCGCACAGCTGCTAGTTTTGTTTCCGCGCGAATTGGTATTATTCCTAAAGCTCCATTATTGCCCAAGGATCTAGGAATAAACAAAGACAGGAGAGGTGGACTCATAGTTGTGGGATCTTATGTTCCAAAAACAACAAAGCAGGTTGAGTTTGTGGACTCTGCTTTCTTTGCATCTGTTTTGGCCCTGCAATAATAATTTCTGCATATAATTTTTAATTTTTTATATGTTCCAACTAACAGGTTGAAGAACTTAAAATACAATGTGGCGTGATATTAAAAATCGTTGAGGTGATCCAGAATCCAGATGGCTTACATCTTTGTGTATTTTTAATCAGTGTTGTCGTTTTTAATCATAGTGTTGTCATTTTTCTCTGCATTAAAGAATGTGGCAGTGTTACCTTTTGGATAGTTTACTCCTATAATGTGTTTTTGGGTATTGTTAGTGCTACAGATCACAATGTCCTTTCTTGTCATGAACAGGTCTCTGTTGATAAACTTGCCATGAAGTCTATGGAAGAGAGGGAGGAGGAAATTAATAGAGTAGCTGAGATGGCAGATTTTTTTCTTGCAGCATGCAAAGACACATTAGTAATGACAAGTCGCGAGCTCATCACTGGAAAAAGTCAGCCACTTCTTGTCTTTAGTCTAGTTTTTACTTTGTTCTTGTGATGGTGATTCACAACATAGTTAAAGCATAAAATACACATGTTGAAGCTCCTTTTTGCATGTAAAAATCTTTGAATAACTGAATAATGCATCTATATGGACATGCAGTCAGATTTGTTGCTGATCATCCTTCTTATTAATAAAAGAAGCACAAAGAATTAACCAAAAAAAAAAAAAACACTTGTTGCTTGTATCCTTTCTTTAAATTGGTCATCTAAACTAATTTGTCTTAGTTATTTATTTGTTTTCTGCCAGCTCCTTCTGATAGTTTGGAAATTAATTTTAAAGTGAGCTCTGCATTGGTGGAAATTGTGCGGCGGATATCAACAAGACCTCGATACATCTTAGCGAAGGTATTTCAGTTTATATAAATGATCAAATCATATTTCGCTTGGTTATTGCCGCATCTAGTTGGTTCTCGTTTTTTTCTCTTCTTTTCTGCATTTTAACTACAAAATATTCGGTATACTTGTATGTCATATCTATTTGTTTGAGACTGTTGAACCATCATTTTTATCCTCTATCACTATTTTCTAACAGTCTAACTCATACTTTCCAGTAAGCTACTTAAAAACAATCTGCTATATTAATTTCATAATCTTGGACAATTTTCCTTTGTTTTTGTTCTTAAATGTCTTCTCACTTAAACCTTCAATTGTGCTGCATTTTTATGGCCCCTGAAATAATTGTCCCTTCAATTCTCTATCTTGGGATACAGGTAACATAAAACTAATAGGTTAATCTATAATTTATATACTAGGTAAGCTCCTATACTTTTTAATTGTGGGAGTCATTCACATCTCTAATACCATCTCTCAAGTGCAATTGAGTATGCACCAGTTGCAAAACATACCGTGCCTATCTCTCTGAGGCCCAAGGTCACAAATGATCCTATTTTAGTCTACTGCTAGCCCAACTATCAAGCTCTTAAATTCCAGCCCATGATCATTTGGTTGTCAAGCTTTTTTTTTGCTCTGATATCATGTAGAATCTCCACGGACCTTGAGAGAGTTGGCCCATACCTATATTTATGAACACATAAATGGGGTTGCTCTCATATGACACAAAACCAACTGGTTGGCGTTAAAGATCAATCTACACTACTTATATGCCTCTTAATTCTCATATACTCTTTTGATGTGGCATTCATCAATATCTCTAACACCTTCCTTCAAGTGCAGCTGGATGGTGGACCAATTGCCACTTGCCAAACACACCTTGGCCTGTCTCTATGAGGTTCAAGGTTACAAATGGGCTTAGCTTTTGTTGGATGTTAACAAGTCCATGGGCGTCGAGAGTGTTGGCACACACACACACGTGTCGACTTGTAAATGGGGTTGAGCCCATGTAACACAAAACCAGTTGGCTTGTGTTAAGGTCCAATCTACACCACTTGTAAACAACTTTGTTGCACAAATGGGCTGCACCCAACAATTCAAACGGGGTCACAAATAGGCTGCACCCAACGACTCACATGGGTCATATCAAACTCAAACGGGCCTCACCCAACGACTCAAATCCATGGGCGCCAAGAGTGTTGACACACGCACACGTGTAGACTTGTAAATGGAGTTGAGCCCATGTAACACAAAACCAATTGGCTTGTGTTAAGGTCCAATCTACATCACTTGTAAACAACTTTGTTGCACAAACAATTCAAATGGGGTCACAAATAGGCTGCACCCAACAACTCTCATGGGTCGTATCAAACTCAAAAGGGCCGCACCCAACAACTCAAATGAAGTCACAAATGGGCTGCAACCAACTCAAGGTCTTAAACACAAGCCTAGGATCACCACTCTGGTATCATGTTAACAAGTCCACCGGCCTCGAGAGTGTTGGCCCACACACACACATATGGACTTATAAATGGGGTTGAATCCATGTAACACAAAACCAATTAGCTTGTTTTAAGGTTCAATCTACACCACTTATAAGCCACTTTATTGCTTTGCACTTCTCCAATGTGGGATATATATTCCGACATTAGAGGTGGGAATGAATTCCACATCTAAAAAGTACAAAGTGTTAAGTGGTATATGAATGGTTAGATTGGGTCTTAATACAAACCAAATGATTTTGCAGTACATGGGTTCAACTCCATTTATGCGTTCTTAGGGTGAGAGTGTAGGACAACTCCTCCTAAGTCTTATACAGTTCTGCTTCAGTTAAACTTGAAAAATTGTTATCTGCATTGAGAAGGCATAGATATGACTAAATTGTTTAAGACAATACTTATACGTCTAAAAGCTATAGTGTTTGTATTAGCATGTTGAAAACAAGTTGTTCTTAGATCACTATCCAAATGAGACTTGGGAATGAGAGGATCTTAATTTATAACATTCAAGCAGTGTTTTTAAACTGACAGATTTGCACCTTTCTCATTTTAATAGTAATAGCAGGCATGATAATGCTCAAAATACTCCTAAGATTTGATTCCATTAGGAACTTGTGTCTCATCTTATTTGATGTGTGAAAAGTGATATTACATGAATGTGCAACAGACATTTATATTTTATCTTATAGTAGTTTTCTGGTGCACTAATATGTATTTGAGAATCTTGAAATCACTAGAATTAATTTCTTGATAGACGTAAACAAAAACATGGCATTGTCCAATATTTCCTATGTGGAAGAGAAATAATTTTATATTTGTAACATGTAAAGTTCATGCTCCATCTACTTGCAAACATTGGCCTGGATCCTGATAATTCTTTCACAAAAGTTGTAATAAGAAGGTTCTTATTACTCTAGTGAAATTTATCTCTTAACACCCATGACACATGCAAGTTGAACAGCATATGCTAGACTTTTATTTAGCAGTTTGGTTGATCTGTTGTGTTATTGTTCTTTGGTTTCTTTTTATTTTTGCAAAATTCTTATGATATAAGTAATTTCAGTTTTTGGCATGTAGATTTCCTTTCTATTTTGTTTTCAACTAGAAGCATTTGTCTAGCTTTACAAAAGTACACCCAAATTGTTTAGATTTCCTTTGTACAGGGAAATATCAATGATAAATGAGCATATACAATTGTACAAGTTATGGTTCTCACATCCACCAACTGTTATGTATTTCTGTTCCCTCTAGAATTCTTAGTTCAATGTCGCATTTTCGTGTTATGGAGAATCATTCCTTCCTTTAAATACCTCCATCCTGGATGGTGGAAATTGATCCCAAGACCAGTTGACACCAAATTTTGTCCCCAATCAGCAATGATACATGTTCATGTTGTTTAAGGCCAGGGGTAGAATAGGGCAGCAGCATGTTTGCAGAAGTTAATTATGTTGGGTGGTTATCATGTAATAGGTAGTTGCTATATCATGTAAGGTAGTTTTCTTATCATGTTGTGTAGTTTCCAAGAGATTGTATTTAAGTGGCAGTTAATGAAATATGGGTAAGCAGAACATCAGAGGAAGGTTTGAGTTCCTGAGCCTCAAAAGATTCTCTCTAATGCGCTCTTACTAAGAGATCATTGGTTTCCCTTTTAATGAGCCCTTGTCTTTTAAATTCCTTTTTAATCATCCCATAACAAGATCCTAAGTTGAGACCACAACACCAGCCAACCAATTTGTCTTCTTGTTCTAGGGTGGAATCACATCGTCAGACCTTGCTACAAAAGCTCTGGAGGCAAAATGTGCCAAAGTAGCAGGACAAGCTCTGGCTGGTGTTCCCATCTGGCTCCTAGGTCCTGAAAGTAGGCATCCAGAAGTTCCATATATTGTTTTCCCAGGTAAGCAAATTATTTTGGCACAAATAATGTCCTTCCTTTTTGAACTTTAATTTGAATCAATTAAAATTTGTTTCTTAACTTGTATGTTGCTTTTGCAGGTAATGTAGGTGACAGTAAAGCATTGGCAGAAGTGGTGAAATCTTGGGCTCGACCTTCTAGACTTTCATCAACAAAAGAGCTCCTTCTTGTAAGGACTATGAACTTATAATTTCTTAGTACTTATGCTTCTTCAGATATTGACAACTTCTTTTCTGCATTTTAGAATGCAGAGAATGGTAAATATGCTGTTGGAGCATTTAATGTTTACAATATGGAAGGAGCGGAGGCTGTTGTTGCTGCTGCAGAGGAAGAAAATAGTCCTGCTATTCTACAGGTTAGGATGTGAGAGATGCTATTGAGCAATTTAAATGTGACCCAGACTTGGTATTAATCTTGTATTAATTTCATACGCGCACATATCTATGAGTTTCAGATGCTTGTTCACGAATCAATCATGCTAGTGCCTTGAAGCAAGGAGGAATTAATCAGACGTGTTATTAATCATGCTCTTTATTCTAATTACAGATACATCCTAGTGCCTTGAAGCAAGGGGGAATTCCTTTGGTTGCTTCTTGTGTCTCAGCTGCTGAACAAGCCAATGTAAGTTGTATTCATTCTTTTTACATAAATAAGGGTAGAAAGAGTGGTGTAGACAGCACATTTAGGGATCATTTATCCAATAGCAAGAATGAGTGACTTCCTCAACCAGAAAATCTCAATTCAAAACAGGGATGAGGGCAACCAAAGCACACCTGCCAACTTTGATTGATATCGTGCTAGAGCCTAGATTATAAGCTTTGACAGACCAACCAAATCATATATGCTTTTCCATATATTATTCATGTGATTATGCTATTTTTGGTTATTTCAGCTACAAGCAAATCATAGTCTCCTTGAACCTTGATTCTGACTGGAGATATTATTTGCAAATCTAGGGTTGAAATCATTTAAAAGTTGAGGGCTAATTTTTGAGAAGATCAAACAGAATCTTTTAAAGAAAATTGTTTTAAGAACCTGGAATCTGATGTGGTGTATAGGAAAATCTTAGTCATCAAAAGACATGCACTCAATTTAAGCAGATATACTGAAGTCACCGCTCTGATACCATGTTAATGAGTCCACGGGCCTTAAAAGTGTTGGCCCATGCACACACGTGAGCTTATAAATGGGGTTGAGCCCATGTAATACAAAATCAATTGGCTTATGTTAAGGTCCAATCTACATCACTTATAAGCGCCCTTTATTACTTTGTACATCTTCAATGTGGGATATATTCTTCAACAGAATCATTACCCTTTTTTACATCCCACTTCTAAATTGATATAGGGTACTAATTTGTTGGTCTTGCAAAACATGTAGATCTGATCAAAGTGTTAGATGTTTATCTATATAGGCTTCTATGATTAATGCATACATATTCATGGCAGGTCCCTATTACAGTTCACTTTGATCATGGGACTTCAAAGCAGGAACTAGTGGAAGCTCTTGACTTGGTAAATTATCTTGTTTTTATCAAAGGTAACTTGTTTTACTGTTTATCTCTATAGAATACAAGTTCATTGTTGGATGTGCTTTTCTTGAATCCACTGTGCCAGGGATTTGATTCAGTGATGGTAGATGGTTCTCATCTTCCTCTCAAGGATAACACATCATACACCAAATATATATCATCATTAGCCCATTCAAAAAATATGCTGGTTGAAGCAGAACTGGGGAGGTTGTCAGGAACAGAAGATGAGTTGACTGTTGAAGATTATGAAGCAAGGTTGACTGATGTTAATCAGGTAATTGGATTTCCTGATCAATTAAGAAGAATAGCTAACCACATATTCTTGAGACAGGAAAAAAAAAAAAATTGATACTATTGGCTGCACTTGAATTTCAGGCTGAAGAGTTCATTGATGAGACTGGTATAGATGCTTTGGCAGTGTGCATTGGAAATGTACATGGAAAGTACCCTGCCAGTGGCCCAAATCTCAGGCTTGATTTGCTTAAGGTAACCAGTCTTTTGCCTTTGCATTAAGATTGGGTCACTATTTATAATGCGGGCATAGAATTCAATTTTTCAATCAGAGATGGCAAGCATTATCTAGTATATTAAGCCATGGTGTGATTGTTATGAAGTATCTATTATGTGGCTTGTGTTTGACCTTGTCTTGCAATCTTTTTGTGTAATTAATTCTCACTATGCGAAAAGCCAGTATGTTTCATGAGAATAAGAAAAAGCAATGAGATATTTGTATAGATTCTAGTTGCACAATCATCTTAAACAGTAAGCATAAATGCAAATCTTAGTGCAAATATCTTGAAAATGCAGCTGTGTAGATGTGCTGTAAGTGTAAGGTGTCAAGTGTTCACGACTCAATGTCAGATATTTTGAAGTACCCAGTAACTAGGGTTGTTGAGGACTGAAGATTTGCCTAGTTCTAAAGATTGTTACCTGCTATTTTCTCTGCCAATATTGTAAAGGAAATTTAAATGATCATAAACATTGTCGCTACTGTTAGGATTTGCATGCCTTGAGTTCAAAGAAAGGCGTTTTTCTGGTGCTGCATGGAGCTTCTGGCTTACCCAAGGAACTTATCAAGGTATGTTTTCAGCCTTTCACATGTACGCAAAAGCACAGTAGAACATCCATGTGCAATTAACGTATGAGGTTCCATGAAACTTTAGGGAATAAAAAGATAACAAGTCGTCAATGAATTTTTAAACCTAAGCTGGTGAATGAACTGGAAGCAAAAACAT